>CM060440.1:64137249-66637249 GCA_030545235.1 Helianthus tuberosus | reverse complement strand
GAGGATCTGAACTTCAGCGAATTTTTGCAATAAAGGATTTATGTGTTAAGAATTCTGTATCCTCAAAAGAAAGGCAAACTTCAGGATATGAAATCTTTACCTCAGAGACGTATTCTTGAACCTGGTGTTCCATCAGAGGCAGGCCTTCAAGGGGTTCAACAGTTTTCTTCCTTTTGGTCCCTTTACCCCTGGTGCTGACTCCTTTGCTATCAGGGAGGCTTTGGCTTGCAGCCAGCTCCTTTCTGAGAGACCTAGGGGAGGCATACTCTTGGATGTCAATCACACTGAACCTTGAGGCAGACTTTGAGGATTTTCCAGCGCCTACAAACATATTTCACAGATAAGTATTCATACCTTGTATTCATTCAAACATTTATTTACATAAGAATATGGATACTTACTTGACATGGTGTAGGAATTGGAGGAGATTTCTTGAGAATCCTTTACTTTGGCTTGAAATGTTCTTATAGCAGCGTCAAGCCTCCAGAAAGCAGCAATCCTTTCTTTTGTGACAGGGGATTCTTGGATGCTAGAGAATGAGAGAGCTGCACAACGAAAACAAAGAAGGATCAGTTATCCTCAATAGAAAAGAAGAATCCTAATATGGTCCTGGTCCAAGGATCCCATATCCTACCTTGGGTGATCCATTTCTTGGGTAGATGATTCCCGTTTGGGATGGAGTCGTTTCTTACAAAGAAGAATTGGTTTCTCCAGTTGGAATCGTTCTTGGTGGTTTTCAGAATTGGGTGTGCTTGACCAGGTTTATGCTTAAACAGAAAACGGTGAGAACCATGGCTGACAAGGTTATACAACTGGCTCAATTCAGACAAGCCTATATCAATCCCTTCCTGTTTAACGATGTTTTCATGAGTATACAAAACTCTCCACACCATCGGCATGGCTTGAACGTAGCACAAACCGGTGAGGATGAAAAAGCTTTGGGTTAGGAAAGGGAAAGGGTATGTAAAGCCGATCTGAAAAGGGCTTGCAGGGAAAGTGATCTAGGCATCAGATACGCAGTCACTCTTCATCGAAGAGTCGAAGGATCTGAAAATGGTTCCTTCCGGGAAACAATGATGTAACCGATCAATCTCAGGATCGGTGAAGCGACAGAGTTCCAGTGAAGGGTTTTCAGTTATACCCTGACTCTTCGGAGGGCTCTCCTTCTTGGGATCCTTAGCAGGAGAGGATCGAAGATTCATCTTAGCCATGGGTGAACGGAGAACAGAGCACCGGAAAGAAGAAGATTTAGAGAAAAGGAGAGAAGAGATACCTGATAAGTCTTCGTATGAGGATTTAAAGGGGAAGGGTGTCGAATTTAAATGCATTTTTTATCCTTATCTCTAACCCTATATATAATAATGATTGTTGCAGGAGGTCTTATCGCTGATGTCATCCTCGCAACGGCTAGTCCTATTGTAATGGCTAGTTTTTCGCTAACCAATTCGTTCAGGATCAAGCAGAAAACATGACTCATTCAGTTGCATTTAATTCCTCATATTTTGGGGGCAATTGTTAGGGATGGATTTTCATAACTTATGGATCACGGATCCTCAAATGCAGCTTGGATCGAAGATCCTCAGTTCAGTTTGAATTAAGGATCCTCAAAAGATGTTGCAGGATTAAGGATCCAGGATCCTCATTATTATCCTAACACTAACAATTGTTTCCATCATTTTTGAACTTGTTTTGCAGGAGTATTCGAATATAACTTGGTCCAACCGAGATTCTAGGGGAATATGCCTCATGATTCTGCACGTGCATAAGCTCTTCGATAGTTATGGTGATCGTGGGGGACTTGCACCTTTCTCGGATAGTTAGTTAGGCTAGCTAGTTTCTATTTTTAATGGGGATACAAGCTTGATTAGTTTATTATTAGCAACACACACACTACTCTCGAGAACTCTCTGCAAGTTATTGGCAATTATACACTTTTTGCACACTAGTGATCCTTGTACCAAGCTTGTTATCATCCCGATTTGTAAACATTGTTTGTTATATATAGTTGGTGATCGGTAGTTTCCATCACCTGAGGTTTTTTGTGTCGGAGATCATACATTGATCAAGGGTTTTTTCCTCGTATAAATCCTTGTGTTCACCATTCATTTCATTCATTCATTGTTCATACATTCGATCATTTAATTAAGCATCTCACCTCACAAAATCAGATTTGGTTGCATTATCCTTGTGTGATTTTTGACCAAAACACTAACAAGTTGTCCGGAATCAAGCAGAAAATAAGGTAAATTACACTTTTCGTCCTTTATGTTTGTACCAGATTGCAATGGATGACCTTTAACTTCAATAATTACAGTCACGGTGCTTTTTTGGTTAAACATATTACACCATACGTCCTTTGGCCCTAACCTGGTTATAGTTTTCTGTTAAGTATGGCATGTGCTTTGCACATGAGGGTAGATTTGTAAGTTTAAACATAAACCCATCTTTCTAGCTCTCTCACTCTCTCACTCCAACCAACCCCACCACGACTATACATCATCTTCCAGAATAATGCTTCTGTAAAAACAAAATCAAATTAGTTACCCTCTCTTTATCTATATCTTGAATATCATCTCTTTTATTAACCTTGAATCCAGAATAATGCTTCTGTAAAACAAAATCAAATTAATTAGTTCAATAAATTATTATTTCAACAAAAACAACAAAAAATTAAATGAACGTGTTACTAGTTGCTCTATTACACTATGACTTTCATTATGTACACAACAAAATTAATCATTTTAATTTTAAAACTGGAAAACAATTGCAACTTTAGTCGACTCCCATGAGATCAACATAAGCGAACCTTTGTTGTTTTGAAAAGAAACAGATGAAAACACGGATAAAGATAAGGATAAAAGGTAGGGGAAAACCTGATAATTCCCATGTTTAGAACAAGATCCGAACAAAATTAGATGTTCTCTCGCGCTGGCCAGGGTTCCGGCGACCCTTAATGCAAGGGTTTTAGATCTGTAACCGGAGAAATCGGCAACAAGTTCAGATTTTGAAGAGGAAACAGGGGCGAAACTAGGGTTCCAGTGACGGGGCCATTTGCGACGGTGGTGGTGATGGAGACAGCAGGTTTAGTTGTGGTGGGGTTTCTCGGAGGTCGAGGGTGGAGTGAAATGTGGCCTTGAGAGAGAAAGAAGCTTCACATAAATTCCACATTCAATTTCAAGATGGGGCAATGGTAAGGGTTTGGTTGTGAGTGAGTGAGAGAGAGAGAGAGAGAGATAAAGAGAGAGATAAGGGGTAGAGAGAGTGATGGTGGGTGTTAGAGAGAGAACTGAAGGGGATTTTATCTATTACTTTTTTTAATCTTTATTGTATTAGAATGGTAAAAAGACAATGATACCCTTATGTGCAAGGCACATGTGAAACTTAACTGGAAATTTTAATTGGGTTAGTGTTAAAGGACCTAAGGTGTAATGCTTTTAACAAAAAAAGGATTGTGACTGTAATTATTGAAGTTAAAGGTCATCCATTGTAATCTGGTATAAACATAAAGGGCGAAAAGTGTAATTTACCCAAGAAAATATGACTCATTTAGTTGCATTTAATTCCTCATATTTTGGGGGCAATTGTTAGGGCATTGTCACACCCCGATATTTCTACGTATTACCGATGGGCCCGATGGGGAGTATCGTGACGTAGTTGATATCATCATAGTCGAATAATCACAGTTCAATGCACAGCGGAAGTTTAAAAGTAATAACATTACAAACCGAATGAAAGTATCATAAGTATTACAAACGGAATGTAAAAGGATCCATAGGCGGATCAAAACATAGTAAATATTGTTCAACAGATTTTTAAGTGACAAGGCTTGCAAGACTCTTTATTTATTCACTCAGGAGTTCCAGCCCATTTCGCTTAGTACCTGCACTTAATCTTTTTTGAAAATACGTCAGTTTACACTATAAAATACAATTAACCGACACTTTTGAAAATGTTTATGAAAATTGATTTAAATGCACAAGGCACAAATGTTCTTTTATAACTTGGGATAAGTATTTAAAAATAATCTTGTAAAAGAATTATATGTTTATTATACGTTCAGTAGCCCGGTTGAATACCGGGTTAAAGATTAATAGACACACCACATAATATAACCTGCAGTGAGTTATTCTCGAACAAGCAGGTATATCATTTTACATACGCACCAGCAGGTGTATGCCTACACCCCGTGCTTAAGTCGTGGCCATTTCAATGAATGAGCCGAGGATATCCAGGACATGGTCATTAACCCTCAAAGGCTATAACAAACAAAACAGATTAAACGGGTTATCTCAATGATTTAACCTTCATATAATTAAAGATTCAATACCCGACCAAGCGGTATTTTATATACCGTACCCCAAGCCCGTATAAGGGAAAAAAGTTAAAAGTATTTACCTGAGCAAAATATTCAATTTATCTCAGCCGTATACAATCAGCAAGTGCAAATATCTTTTACTGGGCTCCTAAATCTGGAACGAAGGTTTTTATTAACCTATTAGATTCCTAACGGGTCTTACTTAAGTTTAAACTTAGACCGGTTAGTTTTAAAGAAAGGTTTACGGTTCAAAACGCAAGATTAAGCGAAGACCGGATTAGAATGTAATTTATACCCGACAAGTATGAAGACTTGTATATTATGGGTAAACTAAACACATTCTGGATTTTGAGGTAAAAATGATAAGATTTGACCCGCTTTGGTCAATTTATGCAAACTAGTCACATAAACCGTACCGAATGCGAAAAATGCATAACGGGTAATCAAAAGAGTCATATACATGTTTCACAAGTTAATATGCCTTAAATATGTTGTGATATCGGTAGGATACCTTCCATTATGCCCAAAACGAATTTAAAATCAATTTAAGCCCCGTAGGGGTAATTTGGTCATTTTAAAGGTTATAATCAATCAATCAATCAATCAATCATACCCAGTAAAATCCCACAAATAGCAGAGCCATTGGTAGGGTCTGGGGAGGGTGGGATGTAGGCACACCTTACCCCTATCCCTAGGGATAGAGAGGCCGCTTCCAGTGATTATAAAAGGGATTAAATATTAATCTGAGGTTCTGGTCTAAAATGATTAGTAAATATAAGTATCTTTGCAAGTCATATCAGTAAGGTATTGCATATATGTGAAATTTATCATTTATAACCAAATTATGCGTCGTAGGGGCATTTTGGTCATTTCACATAAGCTTTAAAGGTCAAATTTGAAAATCTGAGTTCAAAACTTTTACCTATTGTTAAAGTATAAAAATTTACTAAAAACATCAGTAGGTATTAAGTCTTATATGTCAAAAATAGTTTTAACACATACTATGCGTTTAGAATGCGTAAAAAGTCGATTTTAGACGATTTCAGGTTATATAAGGAAAGTTGAGATTTTTATCAGTCCAGAAGGCTTAAAATATTTTATTTATCATAAGAACTCAGTAGCAAAAAGTTTGGTATCAAAATGTTATGTAAAACTCATTTTATTAGCAAAAAGGGTATAACCGTCAATTACCGATTCAAAGCAAGAACCCTAGGTTATGATCATTTTAAAAATTAATAAAAATCTTCAAAAATCCCAAAATATTATATTACATCAGTGAGTAAAAATTTTGGTGTCGAAATTTGGGTTTAAATAGGTTTTTTGCTAATAACGCCGTTTAATTAATAAAAAGCTTTCAAATTACGATATTGAGCATAACTCCTAATTTAGATCTCAAACTGATGTCAAATTTTTAGGACATGTTTATAAATCAGTAATAAAGGTTTTTGTCCTCTCACATTTTCAAAAATCTCGTTTTTACATTAAAAGGGCATAATGGTCAATTTTAGGCATTTAACGGAAACATGCAATGAACTAGGATTACAAAGGAACCACATTGTATAAAGTCATAGGGTTATACTAACATGTAATATGGTCCTAATGGAACCCTAAGGCATTTCTAAAATAAGCTAAATCGGGTCAGAACTGAAAGTCAAAGCAAAAGTCTACTTTTGCGATTTTCGGTTCCGAACCGAGCCTAAACTCGGAATTGTCGGGTTGAACATGCTTAGACATGTTCTTACATCATTTACCAAGTTATTTTAGTGTTAAAACAGGTTCCATAACTTCTACATTGCTAATTATGAATTTATTTGCAAAAATAGCTTCTGTTGACTTTTTAATATTAAGTTTGACCCGACAATTGACCAAGTTAGAGTGATAATCAGGGGGTGCCTTTTAAGGACTTATTACCCACATATTTACCAACTCATAGCCACTTTCAATTCGAACAATGACTGGACCATTAGTGATTAATCACTAAGTCAAAACTTAATTACGACGGCTTTGACTTTTGGTCATTAAGCTAATGAAACTTGAACTAGAGAAGCTAAGAATGCTTACAAAGGTTCTTAGCACGAATTAGGAACTTGGGGAAACTTTCTTGAGCTCCAAGAAGTTCCAGAGATAAGTTTGAGAGAGATTTTTGTGAATGAGCATGAGAACTAGCAAACAAGAACTCGTATATAGGAATTCAAAACTCACAAGATCAATCCACACAAGCCTACAAATGATTTCTGATCATCCCAGGTGTCCCCTATGCATGTAATAATGTTGGCTCAGTCCCCTGAATCGAAAACAGGCTTTTTAAGGCGGTGGAACAGGCCAAACCCGCACCTGTCCACACTTGGCTGTAACTGGCATCCCCTCGCGGCCCGCGTAAGACACCGTACCGAATGCGAAAAATGCATAACGGGTAATCAAAAGAGTCATATACAGGTTTCACAAGTTAATATGCCTTAAATATGTTGTGATATCAGTAGGATACCTTCCATTATGCCCAAAACGAATTTAAAATCAATTTAAGCCCCGTAGGGGTAATTTGGTCATTTTAAAGGTTATAAAAGGGATTAAATATTAATCTGAGGTTCTGGTCTAAAATGATCAGTAAATATAATTATCTTTGCAAGTCATATCAGTAAGGTATTGCATATATGTGAAATTTATCATTTATAACCAAACTATGCGTCGTAGGGGCATTTTGGTCATTTCACATAAGCTTTAAAGGTCAAATTTAAAAAATCTGAGTTCAAAACTTTTACCTACTGTTAAAGTATAAAAATTTACTAAAAACATCACTAGGTATTAAGTCTTATATGTCAAAAATAGTTTTAACACATACTATGCGTTTAGAATGCGTAAAAAGTCGATTTTAGACGATTTCAGGTTATATAAGGAAAGTTGAGATTTTTATCAGTCCAGAAGGATTAAAATATTTTATTTATCATAAGAACTCAGTAGCAAAAAGTTTGGTATCAAAATGTTATGTAAAACTCATTTTATTAGCAAAAAGGGTATAACCGTCAATTACCGATTCAAAGCAAGAACCCTAGGTTATGATCAGTTTAAAAATTAATAAAAATCTTCAAAAATCCCAAAATATTATATTACATCAGTGAGTAAAAATTTTGGTGTCGAAATTTGGGTTTAAATAGGTTTTTTGCTAATAACGCCGTTTAATTAATAAAAAGCTTTCAAATTACGATATTGAGCATAACTCCTAATTTAGATCTCAAACTGATGTCAAATTTTTAGGACATGTTTATAAATCAGTAATAAAGGTTTTTGTCCTCTCACATTTTCAAAAATCTCGTTTTTACATTAAAAGGGCATAATGGTCAATTTTAGGCATTTAACGGAAACATGCAATGAACTAGGATTACAAAGGAACCACATTGTATATGGTCCTAATGGAACCCTAAGGCATTTCTAAAATAAGCTAAATCGGGTCAGAACTGAAAGTCAAAGCAAAAGTCTACTTTTGCGATTTTCGGTTCCGAACCGAGCCTAAACTCGGAATTGTCGGGTTGAACATGCTTAGACATGTTCTTACATCATTTACCAAGTTATTTTAGTGTTAAAACAGGTTCCATAACTTCTACATTGCTAATTATGAATTTATTTGCAAAAATAGCTTCTGTTGACTTTTTAATATTAAGTTTGACCCGACAATTAACCAAGTTAGAGTGATAATCAGGGGGTGCCTTTTAAGGACTTATTACCCACATATTTACCAACTCATAGCCACTTTCAATTCGAACAATGACTGGACCATTAGTGATTAATCACTAAGTCAAAGCTTAATTACGACGGCTTTGACTTTTGGTCATTAAGCTAATGAAACTTGAACTAGAGAAGCTAAGAATGCTTACAAAGGTTCTTAGCACGAATTAGGAACTTGAGGAAACTTGCTTGAGCTCCAAGAAATTCCAGAGATAAGTTTGAGAGTGATTTTTGTGAATGAGCATGAGAACTAGCAAACAAGAACTCGTATATAGGAATTCAAAACTCACAAGATCAATCCACACAAGCCTACAAATGATTTCTGATCATCCCAGGTGTCCCCTATGCATGTAATAATGTTGGCTCAGTCCCCTGAATCGAAAACAGGCTTTTTAAGGCGGTGGAACAGGCCAAACCCGCACCTGTCCACACTTGGCTGTAACTGGCATCCCCTCGCGGCCCGCGTAAGACATAAGGGAAGTCTTACGCGTCCGCGACAACCCTCAAAACCGGGAAAAATGTTTTAGGCTTTGCACTTTCAGTCCCTGGTCCATTTTAACTTTTTTTAACTTCCATTTATTGCATTTAGGACCCCCAAAGTTAACTTTTAAGGACCTTGGGTCATAAACTAAGCCCGTTAGGCTTCCGGTTAGTCGTACGTTCACCCGAAAAGTCTTGTTATCTTCGAAACTCCACAAAATTAACATCTAATATTCTTGTGAACGAAATATTAAAGTATTTACAATGTTTTTGGGTTCGTTAAAGGTCACTCAGAGGTAACTTTAACATGTTGACACTTTTAACCCCTTATGTTTCACAAGATCCTTATTTTGAGCACAAACGACTTTCTAAGTTCGATAATTTACTCGTTAAAGAATGCGTAACTTTTCTACCTATCCCTGGCAGCTTTGAGACGATCACGTATCCGCACAATCTTATCTGTCGTCTCTAGGACTATATCAGGTCCTGTTAGTTGGACATCTGCAACTTCCGTCCAACAAACTGGCGTCCTACATTTTCTTCCATACAAAGCTTCGAAATGTGCAGCTTGAATACTCGAATGATAGCTATTATTATACGAGAATTCAATCAACGGAAGATGATCATCCCAACTTCCTCCTAAATCAATAACACAAGCTCGTAGCATATCCTCGAGCGTTTGAATCGTACGCTCGCTTTGACCATCTGTCTGAGGATGATTTGCAGTGCTGAAGTTTAATCGAGTGCCTAGAGATTGCTGAAAGCTTTTCCAAAAATGCGATGTATATCTCGTATCCCTATCAGAGATGATAGACGCTGGCACTCCGTGAAGAGATACAATCTCATCCACGTACAGCTGAGCTAACCTATCTGAGCTGTGTGTTTCCTTAATAGGTAAGAAGTGGGCTGACTTAGTCAACCTGTCGACTATAACCCAAATTGTATCATTTCCTCGCTTTGTTTTCGGTAACTTAGTGATAAAATCCATAGTTACCATTTCCCATTTCCAGGTGGGAAGTTCAGGCTGTTGTAGCAAACCTGACGGCTTCTGGTGTTCTGCCTTAACTTGCGCGCACGTCAAACATTTGGCCACATAAGTGGCTATAGATTTCTTCAAACCTATCCACCAGTAATTTGCCTTTAAATCCTGATACATCTTATCACTACCAGGATGGACAGAATATTTGGAGCTATGGGCTTCTTGAAGAATAACTTCCCTGAGTCCTCCATAAATTGGAACCCATATTCCTCCATTCAATCTTAGGATTCCATCCTTGCCATATGATAACTGTTCAGCAGTTACTCCCAACTTTTCATTCGGATAGTTAGCTTCTAATACAGCTTCCTTCTGAGCGGCTAACAATCTTTCATTCAAGCTGTTCTTCAATTCAATGCTCTTGGCATTGATTTTGATGGGCTTAACCCTTTATTTCCTGCTTAAAGCATCGGCGACTACATTCGCCTTGCCTGGATGGTATCGGATTTCACAATCATAATCATTCAGTGTCTCCATCCATCGACGCTGTCTCATGTTTAGATCCTTCTGGTTAAACAAATGTTGAAGGCTCTTGTGATCAGAATAGATCACACACTTGGTGCCATATAAATAATGCCTCCAAAGCTTTAAAGCAAATACAACGGCACCCAATTCCAAATCGTGGGTGGTGTAATTCTTTTCATGCACCTTTAACTGACGGGAAGCATAGGCAATAACTTTGCCTTTTTGCATAAGCACACATCCCATTCCCGTGTGCGATGCGTCACAATATACTACAAACTCTTCAATTCCTTCAGGCAATGTCAACACAGGTGCATTGCTTAGCTTCTGTTTAAGGATATCGAAGGATTCTTGTTGTTTAGGACCCTAATCAAATTTTATATTCTTTCGAGTTAACGAGGTTAGGGGTGCAGCAATTCTTGAAAAGTTTTCAATAAAGCGCCTATAGTACCCTGCTAGACCCAAGAAGCTGCGTATCTCTGTAGGAGTCTTAGGTTCTTGCCAATTCATGATGGCTTCAATCTTAGCGGGATCCACCTGGATACCACGCTCACTAACAACGTGCCTAAGAAATTGGACTTCACGAAGCCAAAACTCACATTTAGAAAACTTGGCATAGAGCTTCTCTTGCTGAAGAAGTTTAAGAATACATCGAAGGTGCTTTTCATGATCAGCCTGATTCTTCGAATAAATAAGAATGTCATAAATGAAGACGACGACAAACTTGTCCAAGTAGGGTTTGCAAACGCGATTCATGAGATCCATGAATGCTGCTGGTGCATTAGTGAGCCCAAAAGGCATCACCAAGAACTCGTAGTGACCATAACGAGTTCTGAATGCAGTCTTATGCACATCTTCATCTCTGACCTTCAGCTGATGGTAACCTGACCTTAAATCAATCTTGGAGAAGTAACTTGCTCCTTGGAGCTGATCGAACAAATCATCGATCCTGGGTAATGGGTATCTGTTCTTGATTGTAACCTTGTTTAGATCACGATAATCGATGCATAGACGCATCGATCCATCCTTTTTCTTCACAAACAGAATCGGCGCTCCCCAAGGAGATGAGCTAGGTCTAATAAAACCCTTTGCCAACAATTCATCCAACTGAGTCCTCAATTCCTTCATCTCAGTTGGTGCCAAGCGGTAAGGTGCTCTTGCAACAGGTGCTGCTCCAGGAATAATGTCAATTCTAAACTCCACTTGCCTATCTGGGGGTAAACCCGGTAGCTCTTCGGGAAAAACGTTTGGATATTCAGAGATAACAGGGATGTCTTCAATTTTGGGCTTTGGTTCATCAACGGTAACCTGTGCCATATAAATGACACAACCTTTCTTCATACACCTTGATGCCTTAAGCATAGACACTTGCTTAGGCAACCCATACTGAGTATCTCCTTGTATTGTGAGTGGCTCACCATAAGGAGTCTTAATAACCACTTGCTTTTTATCACAAACGATCTGAGTTTGATTAGAAGACAACCAATCCATGCCTATCGCTATGTCGAATCCAGCTAGTTTCAAAGGAAGCAAAGATAGTGGAAAGGAGTGGTTCCTAATGGATATAAAACATCCATCTAACACGGTTGAAACAGTTTCTATGGTGTAATCGGCCAATTCTACTTCATATCTTATAATTAGGGTTTTAACAGGCAGGTTTAATAACTTACAAAATTTATCATCCACAAATGACTTATCTGCCCTTGAATCAAACAATACCCTTGCATAAACATCATTTATAAGAAAGGTACCTGTTATCATGTTGTCATTCTGAACTGCTTCCCGTGCATTCATCTGAAAGACCCTAGCATTGATCTTTTTACCTTCTTCAGGTTTCTTGGCATACTTTGGGCATTTGGATTTGATATGCCCTTTCTCGTTACAGTTATAGCATGTCGCATCCTTTATCTTCTTGCAGTCTAATGTCTTATGCTCTCCTGATTTGTAGATCCCACAAGCTCTGGGCTGTGATTGGGATTTCGATTCATACCTGCGTTTCCCCAGATGACGTTTCTTGCAGGTCTTACACTTGGGTTTTTCATCTGTTTGCTGATTACCCTTGTTAGACCCTGAATTCTTCTTGTGGTATGTGTTCCCCTTATGTTTCTTGTCAGAACGACGAGAGTTCTCATCCTCCCATTTCCCTTTCCCTTCATCAGAATTCCTAAGCGATCTCTGCCTGACCGCATCGAGGGTAAGAGATAATGATAAATCAGCCACAGACCTAAAGGTAGTAGGTCTTGATGCTTTCACACTCGCCTTAATCTCTGGAGTCAAACCTCTAATGAAACGGGTTATACGCTTTGGTTCCGGTGTGACCAAGTATGGAACCAATCTAGACATGGTATTGAAACTGGTAAGGTAAGCCTGGCAGTCTAAATTCTTCATGACCACGGTCAAGAAGTCAGTCTCAATCTTCTCAACTTCGTGTTGAGGACATAAATTCTCTTTGATCAAAGCAACAAACTGATCCCAAGACATGTCATACAACGGGATCTTTCCTGTAGCTTGGATTAGTGACCTCTACCAAGCTAGAGCCTCACCTTTAAAAGATTGTGAAACAAACTTCACAATGTCTTGGTCTGCACAACCACTGATATCAACCACTGTATCCATCTCATCGAGCCAAGTCATACAATCGATGGCTCCCGTTTCCCCTGTAAAGTCTCTGGGTTTGCATGAGACGAAGTACTTATAAGAACAACCCTTAACCCGGGGCTCTTAATTGAACACAATCTGTTTAGATGGAACACTTCTTTGATTTGACGAGTGACGAGCATCTTCCTTCTTTGACTCATTTACTTTAGACGGGGGCTTACTACGAGCCACAGATAGAGTCTTAGAGTGTGTACCACTTGATTCCTTGAACTGTCTGTCAAGTGCCCTAGTAACAGCATTGTCTATCAGTGCCTGAAGATCTGCACCAGCCACATTAATCCTGGTGGTATCACGATTTTCTCTCGAGTGACTGTTTACTTCCTCCGACTCAGCCATGTAGCTTGATTGCTACAAAACAATTGACAGTATTCTATTCAGAGGTTATTTATGGGATCATCATTTTTGATGATTTATTAACCATGGTAGTATAAACCATATTGGTTAATTTGTTTAAACATATTTATTTAGGATTTTCATTATAATTTATCCTTTTATTATTGTTCATTAACGATATTAAAGGTGGCACAAAAGGCCTAGTCATAAGGACAGTTTTTTTAAGCCACGATTTCAAAGAATCGAGGTATTAAGGTTTGAACATAGTTCATTACCTTTTACTGACAGGGAGTCGTAGACTACAGCTGTCTTTTGTCTTATTGACAATTATTATGACCCGTAGGCACTGCATCACTAATGGATGTCTCATGTATGATCATCTTAATTGATGATTTGAACCTATGATTTCTAAATCACTAGGTTGGAAGAATCCAAATAAGGATGACATGTGTGATTTTATCGAATCACATCTGCCAGGATTGCTAACATGTATTCAGTTGTTAACAGGGATTTGAATCTTTTTAATTAGGTTTTACCATCATGGCCAAGTCTATAATGACATATAGGCTAGGTTATACCTTTTAAGATTCTTTTTAATATATAAGGGAAGATTAATTATTAAAAGGAATGATATTTTGATTTATTTCATATATTATAATCATTTATATGATGACAAATGAAATTTTAATTAAAACATTCCAATAAAATTTAAAAGGAGTACATAGATGCCCTAAACATGACTTTTACTTAAATAACTTGCCCTCGCAGGGGCTAAAATGGAAATACAAGTCCTCGCAGGGACTGAATACATAAATAGATGTCCACACAGGGACTTAACTGAAAATAAACAACAATACAAATAAATAAATAAGGAATCTTCAAAAATCCCTCTTCTTCTTCCCCTTGATCAGATTTGCCAAACCCTTGAGAAATCCCCGGTGGTTTCTACGCTCCTCTTGAACCTCTCGTTCCACCTGGCTCAACCTCTGAAGAACCTCTTGCTACTGCTGAGGCTGAATCAATGGCGGCTGTGGTGGCTGCTGTTGCGGAGGTTGAGGAGGTGGTGGGTGTTGATACCCATATGCTTGGTACCCAGATTGGTACGAAGCTGCATAAGGTCCTTCAGGGTGAAGAGCATTGTAGTTGGCTCCTTCGAGGTATGGGTTGACGGCAGGGGCATTGTAGTAGTTGTAGCCAGGGTAAGCTGGCTGCTCAAAAGGGTTAAACGCTGCTGTACCGGCGTATGAAGGAATTGGGTTATCATAACCCATGTGTGGTGGTGGTGGTGCGACTGGCGCAGAGTCCACCTCAGAAACTAGGTTTGAAGGCCCACCCAGCTGCGGGTCCTCATACAGTGGCGGGTAGTGGCTGCCACTGGAGTGTTAAGGGGTGCTGAAATGGAAATCCCCTCCTCGCACGGACATCCGTGCACCTGTTCTTCTTCGCCTCGGCGGCTCCGGAGGCAGTTGCTGCTCAAGCGGTGGTGGTGGCGGTGGCGTGACCGCCACAAATCGCGAATCCTTAGAGGGATCCTGCTGCTGTTGTGGTTGTTGGTTGAAAGAAGGAGTAAACTCCCAGGGGTAGGAGGCAAACCTTGCTTCATAGCTGTCTGGACCTGGATAAGGTGATCCATGAAAAGATGACCCATCAGATATCTCTATGGGATGCGTGGACGTTCCCAGACGGTGGTTCGGCAGGATCCGGGTCATCATCCATATCCATGTCTTGAGCTTCAGGAAAATGGTCTTCGGGGCCCAATGGGTTATGACCCATTGATTCTTCAATCTGATTTTCCAGGTTAAACCGGCTCTGGAAATACGGGGTCGGGTCCTGGAAGGCCCGATGTGAGCTTGGCCGCTGCAACGGCAAGAAAGAGTGGCGTGAATCTTCGGGCTCGTTCACCGGATGTGGCCCGAAGGAGTGATGATATGAGGGCGATGAGCTGAGCGAGATAAAACGCCTCGCAGGTTCCAAGTATGTCCTCCAATCTTCTTGAGGACTAGAGCTCATGGCTGAGGGTGTTCGCCGGTGAGAAGGCCTGGCTTCATAATCGTTTGGTGCGGTGAATGGTGCTTTGCCTCGTCCACCTCTGCCTCTGAATCTGAATCTTGGTGGCATTTTCTTGTTCCTGTCAAAATAAACAAAGGAAACAACAAAGGAAAACAATAAAGGACAAAATAAAAGATTAGGATTAGTCCCAAGTCCTTTGCCTAGACTCGGAAGTCAAGGAATGTGCAACTGTGTAATTGAGATTAAACACAAAAGGCTAGTGTTTAATTCACTCAATGTTGTCTCTGATACCAACCTATCACACCCCGATATTTCCACGTATTACCGGTGGGCCTGGTGGGGAGTATCGTGACGTAGTTGATATCATCATATTCAAATAATCACAGTTCAATGCACAGCGGAAGTCTAAAAGTAATAACATTACAAACCGAATGAAAGTATCATAAGTATTACAAACGGAATGTAAAAGGATCCACAGGCGGATCAAAACATAGTAAATATTGTTCAACAGATTTTTAAGTGACAAGGCTTGTAAGACTCTTTATTTATTCACTCAGGAGTTCCAGCCCATTTCGCTTAGTACCTGCACTTAATCTTTTTGAAAATACGTCAGTTTACACTAGTAAATACAATTAACCGACACTTTTGAAAATGTTTATGAAAATTGATTTAAATGCACAAGGCACAAATGTTCTTTTATAACTTGGGATAATTATTTAAAAATAATCTTGTAAAAGAATTATATGTTTATTATACGTTCAGTAGCCCGGGTTGAATACCGGGTTAAAGATTAATAGACACACCACATAATATAACATGTGGCTAGTTATTCTCGAACAAGCAGGTATATCATTTTACATACGCACCGGCAGGTGTATGCCTACACCTCGTGCTTAAGTCGTGGCCATTTCAATGAATGAGCCGAGGATATCCAGGACATGGTCATTAACCCCCCAAAGGCTTTAACAAACAAAACAGATTAAACGGGTTATCTCAATGATTTAACCTTCATACGATTAAAGATTCAATACCCGACCAAGCGGTATTTTATATACCGTACCCCAAGCCCGTATAACGGAAAATAAGTTAAAAGTATTTACCTGAGCAAAATATTCAATTTATCTCAGCCGTATACAATCAGAAAGTGCAAATATCTTTTACTGGGCTCCTAAATCTGGAACGAAGGTTTTTATTAACCTATTAGATTCCTAACGGGTCTTACTTAAGTTTAAACTTAGACCGGTTAGTTTTAAAGAAAGGTTTACGGTTCAAAACCCAAGATTAAGCGAAGACCGGATTAGAATGTAATTTAGACACGACAAGTATGAATACTTGTATATTATGGGTAAACTAAACACATTCTGGATTTTGAGGTAAAAATGATAAGGTTTGACCCGCTTTAGTCAATTTATGCAAACCGTAGTGAATGCGAAAAATGCATACCGGGTGATCAAAAGAGTCATATACAGGTTTCACAAGTTAATATGCCTTAAATATGTTGGGATATCAGTAGGATACCATCCATTACGCCCAAAACGAATCTAAAATCAATTTAAGCCCCGTAGGGGTAATTTGGTCATTTTAAAGGTTATAAAAGGGATTAAATATTAATCTGAGGTTCTGGTCTAAAATGATCAGTAAAAATAATTATCTTTGCAAGTCATATCAGTAAGGTATTGCATATATGTGGAATTTATCATTTATAACCAAACTATGCGTCGTAGGGGCATTTTGGTCATTTCACATAAGCTTTAAAGGTCAAATTTGGAAATCTAAGTTCAAAACTTTTACCTACTGTTAAAGTATAAAAATTTACTTAAAACATCAGTAGGTATTAAGTCTTATATGTCAAAAATAGTTTTAACCCATACTATGCGTTTAGAATGCGTAAAAAGTCGATTTTAGGCGATTTTCAGCTTATATAAGGAAAGCTGAGATTTTTTTCAGTCCAGAAGGCTTAAAATATTTTATTTATCAGAAGAACTCAGTAGCAAAAAGTTTGGTATCAAAATCTTATGTAAAACTCATTTTATTAGCAAAAAGGGTATAACCATCAATTACCGATTCAAAGCAAGAACCCTAGGTTATGATCAGTTTAAAAATTAATAAAATCTTCAAAAATCCCAAAATATTATATTACATCAGTGAGTAAAAAGTTTGGTGTCGAAATTTGGGTTTAAATAGGTTTTATGCTAATAACGCCGTTTAATTAATAAAAAGCTTTCAAATTATGATATTGAGCATAACTCCTAATTTAGACCTCAAACTGATGTCAAATTTTTAGGACATGTTTATAAGTCAGTAATAAAGGTTTTTGTCCTCTCACATTTTCAAAAATCTCGTTTTTACATTAAAAGGGCATAACGGTCAATTTTAGGCATTTAACGGAAACATGCAATGAACTAGGATTACAAAGGAACCACATTGTATAAACTCGGAGGGTTATACTAATATGTAATATGGTCCTAATGGAACCCTAAGGCATTTCTAAAATAAGCTAAATCGGGTCAGAACTGAAAGTCAAAGCAAAAGTCTACTTTTGCGACTTTCGATTCCGAACCGAGCCTAAACTCGGAATTGTCGGGTTGAACATGCTTAGACATGTTCTTACATCATTTACCAAGTTATTTTAGAGTTAAAACAGGTTCCATAACTTCTACATTGCTAATTATGAATTTATTTGCAAAAATAGCTTCTGTTGACTTTTTAATATTAAGTTTGACCCGACAATTGACCAAGTTAGAGTGATAATCAGGGGGTGCCCTTTTAAGGACTTATTACCCACGTAATTTCCAACTCATAGCCACTTTCAATTCGAACAATGACTGGACCATTAGTGATTAATCACTAAGTCAAAGCTTAATTACGACGGCTTTAACTTTTGGTCATTAAGCTAATGAAACTTGAACTAGAGAAGCTAAGAATGCTTACAAAGGCTCTTAGCACGAATTAGGAACTTAAGGAAACTTGCTTGAGTTCCAGGAAGTTCCAGAGATAAGTTTGAGAGTGATTTTTGTGAATGAGCATGAGAACTAGCAAACAAGAACTCTTATATAGGAATTCAAAACTCACAAGATCAATCCACACAAGCCTACAAATGATTCCTGATCATCCCAGGTGTCCCCTATGCATGTAATACTGTTGGCTCAGTCCCCTGAATCGAAAACAGGCTTTTTAAGGCGGTGGAACAGGCCAAACCCGCACCTGTCCACACTTGGCTGTAACTGGCATCCCCTCGCAGCCCGCGTAAGACATAAGGGAAGTCTTACGCGTCCGCGACAACCCTCAAAACCGGGAAAAATGTTTTAGGCTTTGCACTTTCAGTCCCTGGTCCATTTTAACTTATTTTAACTTCCATTTATTGCATTTAGGACCCCCAAAGTTAACTTTTAAGGACCTTGGGTCATAAACTAACCCCGTTAGGCTTCCGGTTAGTCGTACGTTCACCCGAAAAGTCTTGTTATCTTCGAAACTCCACAAAATTAACATCTAATATTCTTGTGAACGAAATATTAAAGTATTTACAATGTTTTTGGGTTCGTTAAAGGTCACTTAGAGGTAACTTTAACATGTTGACACTTTTAACCCCTTATGTTTCACAAGATCCTTATTTTGAGCACAAACGACTTTCTAAGTTCGATAATTTATTCGTTAAAGAATACGAACGTCGTGTGAGGTCAATCAGAGGCATAAGAATAGCATGTTGACACTTTGGATCCCTTTATTAACATATTTATATTGTTTGACAATTTTAATCCCTTGGAAATAATTCCTCACACGTTTAAAGTTCATGACACGTGTCTTCATTATATTGGTCTTGATTTTACGAGGTGTTACAGGCATGGATTTTATATTAAGGATCATCTATCCTGAGACTAGGCCTTGATCACGGATCCTCAACGGATAATGCAGGAAGTCTGAGGATCCAGGATCGTTACTATTGTTTATGTTTCTAACAATTGTTATTTGTGTTTTCAGTTTACGATTGCAGGCACTTGTGGACTGAGTCATTGAGAGAATCTTGGAGGAATATGCTTCTATTTGTGCACGTGCATGAGGCTGGTGACCGTTATGGTGATCGTGGATAGCTTGCTTGAATTTTAGATAGTTAGTTATTAGGATATTTTCTATCTTTTAACGGGGTAGCAAGCTCATTTTTAGATACACAACTGCTCTCATTCGAACTCACGAAAATACGTTGGCGAATACACACACATTCACACTAGAATTCATTGTATTGAGCTTGTTATCATCCAAAGTTGTAATCTTTTTTATCAATATAGTTGATAGTGATAGTTTTCACTATCCGAGGTTTTTTATGCCGGAGATCATTCATTGATCAAGGGCTTTTTCCTCGTATAAATCCTTGTGTTCATTGTCATTTTCATTCCATTATTGTTCATACATTTGATTATTTAACCAAGCATCCAATCTCACAAAAATCAGATTTGGTTACATTATCCTTGTGTGATTTTTTATCAAAACAATTCCCAAATATTAAAAATTTTATTTTTAAAGAAACAGTAACTAATTAAGATGTGACATAACAACAACAACAACAACAACAATAATAATAAGGTTTATTCACTGATTTAATATATGGAAAATAACTTAATAAGTTATGGATCTCAACATTTATATAATATATATACATATGTGTAGGGTTTAAATGAGAATAGAAATATAAAATAATAGAAACAATAAGTTTTAAGTCAATAGAAATGTCCAATCTAATATGCGTAATTAATGTTATTATAAAGACATATAGGTAAATTTGTAATTTTGATTAAATTATTGTATTTCCTAAAATTAGCCAACTAAGTAAACTTATAACTCATATATAAAATATACTCTTTCATGAAAACCTAATTTGTGGTGAATGGCGATTTTCGATATGTGTAGGATAAAGTGTAAGATAA
This sequence comes from Helianthus tuberosus, assembly GCA_030545235.1. NCBI lineage: Eukaryota > Viridiplantae > Streptophyta > Magnoliopsida > Asterales > Asteraceae > Helianthus > Helianthus tuberosus. The sequence continues at coordinate 66,617,316 of CM060440.1, read as the reverse complement.
ATTTCGATATGTATAAAATAAAGTGTAGGATAAATTTCGATATGTGTATGATAAATTTTGATATGTGTAGAATAAATTTTGAAATATGTAGGATAAAGTGTTTTTGTTTAATTAATGAGAGAAAAATAATTAATGGGATGAGTTATAAACTATTTATTGTTTAACCATTATGTTTTTTTCTTCTCACATGAAGTTTCTTATCAAACAATCATTCTCTTGTGTAATATATATATATAGAGAGAGAGAGAGAGAAAGAGGGAAGAGAAGTTTAGAAGAGAAAAAGAAAACAATATTTATTGATTATATATCAAATCCATATATATGGGGAATGGATTTCCAAAATCCTAATATTTTAAGATTTATAAATAAGAGTGAAACTAATTTTGATTTCATTATGATTTTAGTTATATAGTTTATCTAGTGAATAAAATACTTGATTAAATTGATTATATATATATATATATAGAGAGAGAGAGAGAGAGAGAGAAAGAAAGAGAAGAAGAGAGAAGTTTAGAAGAGAATAAGGGAACACTATTTATTGATTATATATCAAATTCATATATATATATATATATATATGGAAGGGATTTCCAAAATCTTAATATTTTAAGATTTTATGGATTTTTAAATAGACTTAAACTAATTTTGATTTCATTTGGATTTTAGCTATATAGTTTATCTAGATGAAATATTTGATTAAATTGATTAAATATTAAATCCTATACATATGGAAGGGATTCACAAAATTCTTTGGGGTCTTTTGGTTCATGGAATCCGAGGGAAATAGAGTTGGAATTTAAAAAAATTCCTTTAGAAATTATGTTTGGTTGGTTCTTTTTTAATTAAAATTGGAAAACATTCCTTCAAATCACATCAGTTAAAGGAATTTAAAATCCTTCCTGTATGGAAGGAAATTATAACATTTGTAAAGGAATGTTTCAAGATTACCAAAATACTCATATCTTTCCATTATTCACCTTCTTATTATATATAGGAGTGAGATTATACAAGGTAACTTTATAAATGATTTGTTTATGGGGTGAGGTTGGGCTACAAAGTCCATTTTTCCTACAAAGTGTACAAAGTCATAAAACGCCTAAAACACACTCAAAACCCACAAATAACATAGTGAAGATCACTAAAACGCAATATCCAAACCCTAACAGTCCTTAAAAACTTCAGACACATCATCGTACAACTATGAATATAAAACACAACATGATAATCAACATAAAACACACTAATGTTAGTCATTCGATAATCAAAGCCTTATCATCCAAAACACAACACAAAACCCACAAATATGTTGTTTTAGTTATCTTCACTATGTTATTTGTGGGTTTTGAGTGTGTTTTATGGTTGACATTATGGTGTTTTATGACTTTTTACACTTTGTAGGAAAAACGGACTTTGTAGCCAACTCCCACCCTTGTTTATATATTCAAATTTTGTATACAAATCAAACACGACACTAATTTCTGTTGGAATTAATTCAAATTCCTCCATATTCCAAATAACTTCAAACATTTCAATTTCGTATTAAATATTTCGTTAACCAAACGAGCCCTTAGGTTTTGAGATTTTATGGGTTTATTGACAAGAGTGAAATTAATTTTGATTGTCTTAGGGCTTTACTTATATTGTTTATCTAGCGAATAAAAAGTTTGATTAAATATTTTTACCCTAATCACACCTATATATTTATTATATATTAAATCCCTATATATATGCAAAGGATTCATAAAATCTCTAGTTTGAAGTTTTATAGATTTATAGATAATACTAAAACTAGTTGTAATTGTTTTTGGGTTTCACTTCTAAACCATTATAAATATGACTAGGGTTTTATGAATTGTTCATTCCATCATCACATAACTTTCAATAACTAAGAGACTCTAGAAACCTGATTTGCTTAAGCTAGAGAGAGAGAAAGATAGAGAATGAAGGTGTTCTCGTTTCCGAAGCTTAGTTCTTGAAGGTTTAGTGTTGTTGGATAACACATACTTGAGCATGCTTGCGTCGTCTATGGATATTGTTAATTTGTGAAGATTTAATCCTTCACACCATCAATATACTTCAAAGATTCCTAACTAAAGGTTAGTTGTTCTTAAAACACACCCTGATTTGTTTGTTAATCGTTCTTTGTTTGTTGTAATTGCACCATGGTGTTGAATTCAATATTGGATTGGCGATTGTTGTATCGTCTTGACTTATAATACTAAAACATATATATACTTTTATAAACAGACATAACATGTTGAAGGAACTGTTATGGAAACCCTCTGATTTGGTTTTAGGTTTACCTTCAGGCCAGGACATGCTCAACCCGTTAGTTTTAGCCTCAAGCACATACGAACAAAAACTAAAAATGTGAAAGCAATAAAATAACAATGACTTTATGTGGTTCGATCTAAATTGAACTATGTCCACGAGTTACAACTATGTTATTCTTTAATATTAAGGGCCTGTTTGTTTACCTCTTAATGAGGCTCTTAATAGTTCAGACCTCTTACTGGTTCAGCACTTAAGGGTTCAGACTGTTTGTTTCGTGAGTAGATGTCTGAATGGTTCAGACATTTGCCTCTGAATGATTAAGTATAATACAGAGTCTGAATGGTTAAGACCTCTAAACTGAATTGGTCAGACATTTGCCTCTAAAGGGTTAGCATTATACTCGCTCTTAATGGTTAAGACCTCTTACTAGTTCAACACTTAATTGTTCAGACCTCTTACTGGTTCAGCACTTAACCATTCAGAAGTTGCCAAACAGCCCCTAAAGTAATAATCAAATTACAAGTACATCAAATATATTTATAGAGACTAATTAGAATTTACCAATAATCAATATTTATAAAGACTAATTAGGATTTAGCAATAATCAAATTATAAGTACAACAAATAAATTTATAGAGACTAATAAGGATTTACCAAAATTGATCCCCAAGTTTAGTCCATATATGGCCTTAATCCAATAGGGTTAGGGTTGTTTGCCCTAGACATGTGTGTCTCTGTCACCCTCGATTTGAAGCTCCCCACAAGGTCTACCGAACCTAACTTACTAGATATCATTTACATATACATATTGCATTCATATATAATGGTTACAAAATGGTTACAAAAAACAGTGCTCTTTAGTCCTTATGGCTCCCAAATCAAGACTCTTCTAACTAGGGGTGGAGTGTCAATCGTGACATGTTGAATAATTTAACTTGACCATGACCCAAAGATTTAAAAGTGTTTAAAAACTCATACACAACTCGTTTAACCCATTTATCTAATGGATCAACATGTCAATGAGTTGTAAACAAGATCTTTCAAGTTGTAAACATGCTAAACAAATTAGATGTTTATAATACATAGATTGTAAACATGTTAGCAGGTCGTTCGATTAAGCTAAATAGGTCAAACCAACTGTGTTAAACATGTCAGCCCAAATACGACCTATTAAGGGGGTGTTTGGTGTTGCGTTTTCAAAATAGATTATGCATTTTCAAAATAGATTTTGCGTTTTCAAAACTGCGTTTTGAAAAAACATGTAGGTACATGCTTCTCCAAAACTACGTTTTGGAAGCAGATAATCACTTTTTAATCCAAACACTTTTTTAGATTATTTATATTTTACAAACGCAATAATCAAATAATCACTTAAAAACGTAATCCCAAACACCCTCTAAATCAAATCACAATAGTCCAACTTGTTTGTAAACCCAAACTTACCAAAGCTTCTTAAGTACGTTTTTTATTGTTAACCCACTCTTCAAAAATTAAAATCATAAGTGTGTGAAAGTGACCAATTTATGCAATCATAGTCTTCAAAAATCGAAAAACCGACCATGAAAAATGGTTATTACTAACTCCAAGTCAGCGAACCGGTCTATTTGTGCACAAACTATCCCTTTTTGAGTTTTTCCCCAAAATTTACACACGTTTGTTTCGAAAATTCCACCCCCTTTTATCATCCACCCCCGTTCCAATTTTCCCCAATAATTCAATTTCCAGTGCAATGGATTCCACAATCGAGTAATCGAATTCGGCTTACAGGTAATTTGAAATCGAATTTCGGTTCTTTTATAATCTGTTACGCATGCGATGGGTTTCAATTTAGGGTTTTCGCGTTTATACGAATTGGGGTTTTCTTGAAATTGTTACGCATGCGATTGTTAGCTCTGCATGCTTGTTTGTTTGTAGGATTGTTGGGTTTATAGGTCTTGGGTTATTTAACGGTTAGTCGGTTTGGATCGAGGTGAGATTGCATGTGGGTAAATTAGGGTTTATGTTTGTTTTGAGTTTATAATTTGTGTTCTTGAGATTAGTTTTGAAAGTGATAGCATTGTGGATGGTGTGTATGACTGCATGGAACTTGAAGGTTTTAGTTCTGTTGTTATGTAACATGATGTAATTGATCCGAGTACACTAGTGTCGGTTATTAGTCGTTGACGTGTTATATGAACACGATGATAGCGTACTGTTAGTAATCACAAGTTAATAATGTAAAGGAAACTTATTTAGGGCCGTGATATATCGTCGTATACATAATACACACATGCTTGATTTTAGATAGTGTGAGGCGCTTCGAAGCATTTACGGCTTGAAAGCTGAGGTGTGAGGTGTTGCTCTATGTACAACTAAATAAGGTTTATGTACAACCAAAAGCTGCATCTCTTTCGTCTGTTTTACATATTAGATTTTTTTTTTTTTATTAAGGAAACCATTTATAATTTTTTTCGTCCTTTTGGTTGTATATAGTATATACATAGTGGTGTTTTCCAGATCATCTCGTACGCCTTGTACCTCAGGCGCGCTTTTTTGTCACTCCTGAGATGGCTAATGTAACTACGTCGTTGATTTGATTTTTTTAAATGTATCTTTTTTTCTATCTCATCTTCAGTAACAATTCTTAGGAATGACTTGTGCAGCACAACCGATAAAGACAGAGTTAAGAGAATCGTTAAATTGTAAATGTGGAATCCAGAAGAAATTTGCGAAGACTTTTAAAACACAATTGATATAGTCAATAGCTAAGGAAAATAGTTGATATGAAGACCTTAAGTAGATGCAGGAACAATATTGAAGCGGATAACGTAGTTTTGATTGACGTTGATACTTACGATTTCAATAACGTTATTATACTTGACTTACCCGAAAGTCATACAAAGAAACAAGGAGGTTCGAATGACAAGAGTCACAAGACTCGGCCGAAGACATATATTTACATAGATGACGACGACGACGACGATGGTGATGAAAGCCCTTGCGACCATAATGCCGGTGCGGATGTAAATGGTGAAAGAAATTTCGAAAACGGTGCTTCGTCTAGCAGAAGATACGGTTCGGAAAATCCCTCTCCGGTAAAGCTATCAAAGGGCAAAAGAACGTATTCCGGAAGAGGTTTTAAAACACAATCGGATGGCGATTCGTCGGATGATGACGGTCCGGATTGCGAGTTTATGGAGGATTTTTCGGGAAAGCTACGAGAGGAGTGGGAAAGAGCGTCGTTGAAGAGAAAAGGCGTTGTACAGAATGATCACGCGAGTTCTTCTATGCCGTACACCGAGACGCGTAGTGAGGTTGGAGTGGATAAAAACACGCAACATGATCAAGGTTCTAACGTTAATGGAGATGTTGATGGTGGTAAGGATGATTTACCGCTTGGTGAGACGCCTGAAACTAGTAGTGAAGAGGAGAATGAAAAAAATGATTTGGAAATTGCGGCCACCGTTAATGATGAGGATGATGTCGCTGTTGAGAACTCGATTATTGGTGAACGTGAAAAGCTTAAAGAGACTGATGAATATAAGCGGGCACTTGAAGAAGAATTGTTAGCCAGACAAGAAGCCTTACAAAGACAGGTAAATACTACATGTTAGTTTAACTAATAACATAATCCCATGATTGGAAAATGGATGGGTTGGGTGATGGCTCAAACAACTATGTCTTGGTACGGGTAAAAAATGGCTTGGTCAAATTCTGTTGATCCGAAATGCGGAAAATTATTATTGTTATGTTTTTATAAATGGTGTGGGAAATGTGATTACGAAAAAGATATTAATTTATAAACATTTTGTTTTTTGATACCAGGATTTAGGATGTTTTATGCAGTAACAATACATATTTGCCAACTTTTAAATAAAAAAACTTGTATTTAACTTTTGCAGGCAGAGGAAGCTCAACAGTTGCGTCGTTTGCTGAAACGAAAAAAGGCTGAAGGTTTACGTTTATTAGACATGGAGAGAAGACAGAAGCAACGTGTCGAAGAAATCAGGGAAAGTCAAAAAAAGGTTTGTAGAACGAATAAACACCACTGTTATGTTGATGTCGATGATAACTACTATCGTTAATATCTATTGTTCTCGTTTTCCAGGATGAAGAAAATATGAATTTGAAGGAACAATACCGCACGGAAGTCATACAGGATCTTAAAAGGCTGGAAATTACTTGTCTTGATATGGCTTCGTTGTTGCGTGGATTAGGAATCCAAGTTGGTAACGGTCCTGTTGTCTTTCCGAATGAGGTTGGGTGCATACATACCTTTGTAGTTATTTTGCATACTTATAATTCTTTCATTTCTTAAAGAAAGTTTTCTGGACCTAAGAATCTATGATGATGATTTCAGGTGCGTGCGGCTTATAAGCGAGCATTACTGAGCTTCCACCCAGACCGAGCTTCAGGGTCAGATATGCGACAGCAGGTCGAGGCTGAGGAAAAGTTTAAGCTTATTTCTCGGATGAAGGAGAAATTTTCATTATGATGTGTTTGTAAAGTTTAAGCTTTTATTTCTTCACAAATCGACTAGATCCTTTGGTTGTTTTTTTATTTAGATTACATGCTTTTTGTATAATGCATTGGTCTACAATACTTCAATGCGTTACAAAGTACTTGCTTGAGTTTAAACATATCGTACCTTATTTTACCAAATCGTACCGATTTGCCATGTACACGTATTGGTGTTAAGGTTTATATATTACTAGGTTATGTATTTCTTTTCGGTTAAGTACATGGGTGGTCACCCACAGAATATTCAGTCCCTGTTGTTTTTATGTGTTGCATGTTTGATTTTTAAGTATCAAATTACATGATTGGTTCTCACTCGTGGCTTGCGGGTGAAGCGTGACATTTTTTATCACCGATAGATCAATGACGAAATATTCTTCGACAGCTCACCCACAGAATGTTCACCAGCAGAACATTGAACATTGACTGGTTGTTTGTCGCAGCTACCTCTTTAATTACCGAGAACAACTAAAACTGAGACGAACTTGTTTACAAATCGTTGTCCTTTAATATGTCGCTAAGGTTGTCCATAACTGCTAACAAATGCGGTTGATATTGATGTATGTTACCAAAAGATCATTGATAGCTAATCACATGCGTATTAGTGACATACGTCTGATCAACGACAGAAGTTTCACAGACATACTCCGAGCAGGCTTCACTAGCGCTCGTTTCACAGCATAAGTGTAAATCTGTTTTAAGTATCGGCATCTCATTCATTTCATCTTTATTTCGAACATTTCTGAGTTCTTCAGATAATTCTTATCAAGGAGTTCAGAAACTCATATTAAACATATTATAAAATGTGAAAAATTCCCAACTAATTTTTGTAACTGGTTTTTCACTTGTTTTACATTGGTGGTGAAAGTGTGAAACATCAGATGACACTCAACTTGAAATATTTGTCTCCTTAATTTTAACAAATCATCTGAGCCATAACTATTCTTACATATGAACATATCTATATATAAACTGCAACAAAGTTCATCTTTCATGCAGAGGAAAATCAGCATAACCAAGCCCTCTACGCGTAGTTGGGAATATGGTGAACAAAAAGCTCGCCAAAATCCCAACACCCAACGGCAAATTCATCATTACAACACTCAAATTCGCACCCGAATGAGGAAACATGCACCTTTGCACATCGATATCGCTAAAAGCAAACACCAAGAACACAACAAGAGAAACAAAAGCATGAACAAAATCAATGCCATTGATTTTAAACCTTTTCAACCCCTCTACATCTTCATCATTTGCTGCTTTTACTTCTTGTTCACAACAATGGTGGTGAGTTCCATAAGAACCATAATTAAATATATAAAACCCTTTGAAGGTTGCTATACCATAGTAAAGTTTTTTATCAAAGGGGTCAATGAAGCTGTCAGTGAAGGAGGATAGGAAGCAAATAATCGACGAAACGCTGATTAGCGACATGGTGAGATAGCGGTTTGCTGGTATGCAAGTGGTGCCACTATTAGTGAATGATGGAGTGAGGGCTCGGAAGGCTAGAACCATGCTGGTTGGAAGGAGGTTGGCTAGGTTGGATGCAGCGGCTAAGGTCTTGTGGACCGGGTGACTCAAGTTGCGGCAGTTCGGCTGCCTTGGCCGGCCAGAAGGCCGGTGCGATGGTGGCAAGTGTTCTTGCTGTGGAGATTGGTTAGCCATGGTGAATGAAATAAATGGGACTGTTTCTAATTTATATTTATGTTCAACATAGAGTGATAACGTTATTAATTTAAAACTTATGGTTATTGTTTGATAATATTACTACAAAAAGATCATATTGTTAGAAATTTAACAATGTAATAGATGATAATAGTATCCACACGTTTTCTTTGCCGAGATTATGATCATTGATGTATTAGAATTTTGGACACAAAAAAACACGAGTGTCGAGTTATGTTTTTGGTCATTTCATGCACGTGGATGTTATTTTTTTAATACATATAAGTTTGGCTTTCTATTTATATACTTATAGAATTTTGTTAACTTAGCTCAGGCTCGGCTTCGAAAATGTTAAAAAACATTTAGGCCCTGGGTGAGATAAAAGAATCAGACCCTACCCGTCTTATAATATAAACTCATCAATTAAATATATAAAAAGTAAAAACTCATAATACGATGATATGGCCAGGGGTCACAATGTAATTTGTATATACAAAAAAGTATATTTATATAATTCAATGGATGTACTACGACCACTATAACGATATTAAGTTAGTAACAATAACCTAGAGTATATCGATCAATATGAAGTTTTTTTTGTGAAAATTTATTGTTAAAAATAGAACTCTACATCAAAGTAAGTAATGCATTTAACTGAAATGGTAAGTAATGAAATAAATTCAAAAAAAAATAAAAAGTTTAAACGACACGTACTTGTATTATGATTTTTAAGCATATAGCAAAAGAAAATAGACCTTGATCTTGTTGAGCTTTTCAAGCATTCAGTTTTACAAGAAAAAAGAAAACAAATTAAATTAAATGTCATTTTAGTCCCTGTGATTTGGGTCATTTTACCAGTTTAGTCCAAAAATTTCATTTTTCGCCTATGGTTCCAAAAAGGTTTCACCATTACCATTTAGTCCACTAGGTTAACTTCGTCCATTATTTCTGTTAACGAGAAGGGCAATTCGATCATTTTATATGGCCAAATTGTCCTTCTAGTTAACAAAATTACATATAAAATGAGCGAATTGTCATTCTCGTTAACATAAAAAATAGATGAAGTCAACCTATTATTCCATATATAAATTAGCAACTTCTTTATGTATCATGACTTCACTACTAGAAAACTGCTACTTTTCCCACGTCAATCGTAGGAATTGTGTTGGTATTTTCCTACACTTTTTCTACGGATATAAATAAATTTATTTTAAAAATAACATATATTGATATAAATAATAAAACTTTATGTTTTAATATCAGTAATTTCAATTTATTATGAATTTTTTTTAATGATAAATTGGATTCCTACGCATTTCCTACCGATAATTAAAATGAAAACGGATTCCGTAGGAGATCGGTCGGAATTTTCCTACACTTTTCCTACGCATAACAATTCCTACGAATTTCCGACTAATGGTTAAAATGAAAACGGATTCCGTCGGAGATCGGTCTGAATTTTCCTACACTTTTCCTACGCAAACCAATTTGTCGTTCTTTTGTCACTTTTTTTGTCACAAAACTAAGACCCTTTTTAATACGTCGGAATTTCGTAGGAAATGTGTAGCCATTTTCGTTCGTAGGAAATTTTGGTAGGAAAAATAGCAGTTTTCTAGTAGTGCTTGTACCTCATGCTTTAGAACTTTTTCAAAAAAAAAAAAAAACTTGACTCTCTTTCAACCTTAAAGTTTTCTCTTTTACATTTTAACCCATTTGAAATTTTTACTTTTAACTCAAATTTTTTTTATCTTTTGTAATTTAACACAACACTTTATTATTTACAACTTTGGTACCCCATACTTTTTATCTTTCGCAAGTTCTTCGTTTTACGTTTCGTTCTAAATTTTGCGAGTTAACATGTCGTAGCGTGTATGTGAGGTTCAACGTTTTTGCTCTATTTTTTCATATTTGACAAACCCGTCGCAACGCATCCATTTTTTCCCGTTTGAAAACTTCCCCGCAACGGGCGGGTCCTAGATCGACTAAGTTATTATTTTGTACGTTTTATGTTTCTGGTTAATTTCTTCGCATTAAGACACTGTACCGGGTGTGCGTGGTTCAACGATTTTAGGCTCCTTTTCGTTCAGAGATTTTGTTACCATTTTATCTATTTTATTTTTATGATGTTGAGAGTCGACGTCGTTGTGGCATTGGTGCTACTTTGGCGGTTTAACGAACGTTTTTAACCTATTAAATTTTTTACTAATATTTTGTTTCGGTTTACCCTATACTTCCTTTACTTAAAAACTATTTTTTACGTGCATATTTTATGTACGGTTATGTATAAATATGATTTGTTCTACATTCCGACGTAAACGTTTTTTATAGACGAGTCAGGTCAAATATAATACGTTTTCGTTTAAATAAACCATTTTTACGTGCATATTTTTATGTACGTTTTGGTATAAATTCAAGTTGTCCTACGTTTCGACGTAAACTTTTTTGGGAAACGATTCAGGTCAAATATAATAGTTTTCGTGTTTATTTTATGTATGTTTCATAAAGTTTGTTTCGAACCGAGTGGAGTCAAATTATGGTTTCTTTTTCTCCCCTTTTTCCGAAAGCTCTAATTAATCCCTTTCGATTACATGTGCATATTTACCTTCATACCCGTTACGTTTTCTATGTATGAGTTGGGTCACATATAATACGTTATGATTGTTCGATATGAATTCCATTTACTTTACGTTTGATCCAATCACAATGCTTATACAGGTTACACTGAGTTCAACTGGATACGTCGAAATGTGTGTTTTCATATGGTTAATGCATCATATAACGTTTGGACTAATCCATTCAATGTTTACGATGTACTCGCGCCGCAACGCTGGCGGGTCTTAACCCTAGTTGGACTAAAATGGCAATGATAAAACCTTTTTTAGCACACAGAAGAAAAATGAAACCTTTGAACTAAATGGACAAAATAGTTCAAACCATATAGACTAAAATGACATTTAACTCAAACAAATTCTTATTAAGTTTTAGTTGGGCCATAGATTAATTAATTAAAACCCCATTAGAAAAGTAGGGCATGGCCAATAAGGTGGTGGTGGAGTGGTAAAGGAGAGACTTAGTGTTCTAAGTGACCCAAGTTCGATTCCTGCCCTCCCCATTATTTTCTGCAGCACCTGGTGATGATGGGAGACTAGACGAATAAGTGTGGAGATCGCTAGTTCGATCATTGAACTGAGCGGGTTTTACCTCACCACACTGTCGTGCCTTCGGACGAGTGTTCACGGGCTTCAGCCCTAGGTGAGGGTTTTCCCCGGTTCAGAGGCGAGTGTATCCCGATTTGATGAATTTCGCCAGTAGCCCGTTTGAAAAATTCGTTGGGCGTTAAAAAAAAAAGTAGGGCATGCTGCCCTTTTCAACACTTCCCACGTTACTTCTTCCCTATTTTCATACTATCAATTAGCATGTTTTGTGGGATTAAATGTATTGTACATTATGTTTTATGAGTTTTTTTAAAAAGTTTGGTTGTAGGTACATGGGTTATCTTTATTTTTATTATGATTTCTTTGTTTTAGTTTTATTACATATTTAAATCATGTATTTACTTTTGTAATAAACATTAATTTGTTTTTTAAATTTTATTCGTGTCCATACACGACGTAAGGTGCGTATGTGGTTCAATGTTTTACGTCTATTTTCCCATATGATAGGTTCGTTGCAACTCGCAAGTCCTATATCAACTTAATTAGTTATTGTTTTCAATGTTTTACGTTTCGGTCTAATTTCTTCGTATTAACACGCCACAATGGGCGTGTGTGGTTCAATGATTTTACGCCTATGTTTCGCCCAATGTTACTTTTTTCATTTTTTATTTATTTTGTTTTACGAGTTTTTCCAATGTTGATGGTTGTTAGCGGTGGTATAGCATTGTTGCAACTTGGCACGATTTTATGTCCCCCACTGCAACATGGGTATCAGTTGGATCGACATATGAAGGGTCTAAGAGAACTTTCAGCAGTGAAAAGATTCATTGGCAATATTTTTTATGAAGTTACATTTGTTGGTGAAGTTTTGTGAGGAAACTAGGCGTAGGTAAATACTTCACTAGCGGATCACCGATACTCTTTATCATGGATCACACACGGATGTCTTTCGATGGATCACCAACAACTACCTCATGCCGTAATAAGGATGGATATCAACAGATCACCGATGATGTGCCACTGACAGATCTACAACATGCAAATTAGTAGCAAAATGGATAAATAGATATTCAAAAAAGTAACTCAATTGGAACCCTCCAATGGACCATCACCTCCAACCACGTCCTCCTAAACTAACCCTTCCGACCTTTGAACCAAACTATTGGGTTGGTTGTTTCAAGCTGACCAATATTACACATTTTATAAGATCGACCTGTCCCAACGTCTCGCCATGGTTTCTTTCAGTTTGACGGGTGATTCTCTGAGCTGGTACAAGTATTTGCACATAAACTTGCTCACCACGTGGGACGCCTTCACTCAGATGGGCAATAAGTAGCTAGTACCAAACAAGATGTAAGACGAATGGTTTATATAAATCGGGTATGAGATCGTTATTCCTATACCCGTCTGTCATCCCTACCATGCACGAGCAATGCGGGTGTCCGAGTCATGATCATTTGTGAGTGCCACATCCGTGTGTGGGCTTCAAAAAATCCATTGCGACTTCTCGATTTTAAATAATGACATTTTTTAAAACAGCTTGAAATTACATTAAATCCGCTTTTAATGGAGATCGAACCCTTGATTTTAATGGGAACAAAACAATAACTCCAATGGCTTTGCTCAACCCCTACCCACATAAGACTATGAGGCAATGTTTTAAATACCGGTATGAACCGGCCGGTTATACCGGTTAAACCGGATATCAGACACGTGTCCGATACGATAAAGGCCGGTAAAACTTAAATACGGTATGTTTTATGTACCGCCGTAAATCCGGTTCTACCGGTTCAAACCATTGAACCGGTTTACATTATCTTAAAATTTGATTTTTTTAATTATATAAAATACGAAATTAAGGTAATACCGACGTTAATAGTTAGGGTAATACCGACGTTCCATTGTTGGTAATTAACCTAGTGCCTTTAGTTACAATATTTCATCGCTATTGAAACTGTTATTCACATCATCCAATGTAATATTATTTATAAGTAATAAAAATGCTCTTAAAAAATGCATAACATTTTACGAGAAAACAATTGTTTTTAGATAAAACCATAATCAGTTATATAAATCTTACATGAGATTGGATTGCTTTTTTAGATTAATTTGTATTTTATGGAATTATAGTGTTAACTAGTGACCCGGTTGAACCGCCCGGTACAACCCGGTTAAACCATTTTAGAGCCTAACCCGGTACGAATAAAAAACCGGTTTTTAAAACATTGCTATGAGGTATGGTGAGGATAGTCCCCAAAGGGACCATCCGCCACATAGGCGCCAACTAAGCATAGGTGGAGGACCATCCCCTTGGGGACTACCAAAGGGTGTGTTGGATGGTCCTCCCCCATTTTTTTATTATTATTTTTTTGCCATATTAATTAAAACAAAGTAAATAAAAATAAAAAAGTTACATTTAAATAAAAACCTAAAGTTCAATTAAAAAAAATCCTAAAGCTACATTAAAAAAAACCTAAAGTTACATTAAAAAAAGCCTAAAGTTACAAATAAATAAAAAAACTACTCGTTGTTTTATCCCAGATTCCAAATGTGATCGATCAAGTCCGATTGAAGATTGGCATGTGTGAAATCGTTATGTAACGAGAACATGTTTAAATCTTGTTGTTCTCCGCTAACCGGAACATTATTCTGCTCCACCGCATTCTCGTCATACTCACAAATTGCATGTCCTTCGTCATAAGCGGCTAAATCGTCGGCTATACGTAAGAAAAGTCGACGACTCATTCTGAAACGGCGTCTAAAAATAGCCTCCGAGTACAACGACTCGTCGGCAAAGTAATCAGCGAATAATCTTTGGTGAGCACCTACAAGATAAAAAAATATAGAGTTAATTTCCATTTTAGTCCCTGTGGTTTGGGTCATTTTGCCAGTTTAGTCCAAATGTTTCATTTTTAACATCTGGATCCAAAAAGGTTTCATCGTTGCCATTTTGGTCCAACTGACTTAACTCCATCCATATCTGTTAAGTCTGCCAAGGGCATTTTTGTCATTTCAATTTTCTTTTCATTAACCCTTTTTTCTTTATTGCTTTTTCTTTTAAATGAAATGACAAAAATACCCTTGGCAGACTTAACAGATATGGATGGAGTTAAGTCAGTTGGACCAAAATGGCAACGATGAAACCTTTTTGGATCCAAATGTTAAAAATGAAACCTTTAGACTAAACTGGCAAAATGGCCCAAACCACAGGGACTAAAATGGCAATTAACTCAAAAATATATATACAACTTATAAATAAAAATATAATGCAACGCTATAAAAATATAAGACTAAAAATATAAGAATAAAAACATAAGAATAAAAATACAAGAATAAAAATATAAGAATAAAAATATAACTAACTTTCTCGATCTCGCTCGATGTGTGGGTTCCTGTTTCGTGGTTGTGAGGAAACCTCCTCCTCTTCTTCTTCCAAAATTAGTTGTGTTGCCTCTACCACCTTGTTTATAAAATATTTTACGGCTTCCATGGTGTCCGTCGAACCCGATGAAGAGGAAGATGACATGGTGTATTTTTTAGAGAAGATTATGTGAGAATATGGGTGAATTTTTGTATAAAAATGGTGTGTAAAGGGAGTTGTTTGGAGAAAGTGGGTGAATTTTTGTATAAAATGGTTAAATGTGTGGGTATTTATATAGGTTTTAAATTAAATGAATTTGTTTAAAAAAAAACTAGCCGTTGTGAAACGACATGATTGAAGGGGCCCACCACATTTGGCTCGTCTCCAACGTCGTGGAGGAGCCGCTTGAGACGCGACGGAGCATCCGGGGCCGGTGTGGGACGACCCGGGACGTGGGCGACGGACCACGGACGTACCCCATATGTCGCAACCCCCGTTCCCTGATTACCCGGGAACGGGCGGCCGCGACCAGTTTTGTGGTATCGGGTGTTTATCATTTTGGCAGCGGAATTTACATCAGGACCGTAGTTAGGAAATATTTTATCAGAGTAAAATACTACGCTTTTATAACATTAAACGCACGGGAAATTCCCAAGTTTCAAGTACACACATTTTTATAGGGATAAACCCTATTTTATTCAAATAAAACATCTCTTTATTTAGGTAACTTTTATAGCCACTTTTCCAAGCCTTCAGTACTGTCCAGCTGGCTTCTATTTGGCTTTCACATTTTGTTACCTGAAACGCGATTAAAAACATTTTGTCAGTGGGAAATACTGGTGAGTGAATCCCAGTTTAATGAAACGAGTTTTATCAGTCTACAGCATTGAGGGCGGTCGCGCAATTACATTTGTTTCCATCTACTTTAATTACCAGCCACGGTATTGTCAACCCGACTTGTGGTCATGTTACTACTCACAATGTCGTAACAAATTTTGTATACAAAACCCCAACATACCGACGATAATTGTAGAATACAAATACTCAATCACTGTTTAATATATGTTAATTATATGAGGTTTTGTAAAAACAGTTTGCAAAAAGGAGATTACTCACTTTGCTGTCTTAGGGTTTTCCTTTAGGATTTCCTGGTGATTATCTATTAATTACACAAATGCACACGCGTTAGTATAATAACCCAATATTCACATTAGTGATACCCTCCCCGAGACGGTATTCCAACGACTACGTCGGGCAGAACCACGACAGCCGTTACGGAACCCTGGATCAATCGGGTAGCGTATCTAATACGTAACAGGGGTTAAAATACTTACAATGGGGCAAAGCTTCGCTATTTTAGTGGGTATAATACCCGAATATTATGCTTATACTATAGAAATTCGAGAGAGAAAGTTGTGAATGAGCGACGGAAATGACTGCCGAAGCTCCCAATTTATAGGAGCTGATTTGAGCTTCCTCGCGGCCCGCGTAAGCCGAAGGCTTAGCCTTCACGGCCCGCGTGCTAGGGTTGTAGGTTTTTGCTTTGCTGATTCGTCGAACTAGGTTTGACACGAGTGGTGACACGTGGCAGCTCATGGTGTCGCCCTGGTGACTGGCTGTCGCGCCCCGCGTAGCCCGAAGAGTAAGTCTTCGCGGCCTGCGAGCGGCACTAAATTCTGGTTTTTATTTTATTTTTAATTATATAAAGTATTTAGGGCTCGGTTTTTCGTATATGGGGTATATTTTAAGACGTATAGGGACATTCTAAATATATTAGGGATGTCCAAAATAATTTGGAGGGTTGTTATATCCTCCCCACCTTGTTATAGAACTCGTCCTCGAGGTCTACTGGAATAAGTGTGGATATTTCCTTTACATCTCTGATTTAAGCTCCCATGTGTATTCTGGTCCTCTCTTAGAATCCCATTTCACATTGACCAGAACTAATCTCTTGTGTTTGAGATTCTTGATTTTCCTGTCTTCAATCTGTAGAGGCTTCTCCACAAATTTTAACTTTTCATTTACCTCTATTTCCTTAATAGGCACGACTAACGATTCATCAGTTAAGCATTTCTTGAGATTAGATACATGAAATACGTCATGTATTCCGGCCATTTCCTCTGGCAGTTGTAGCTGATAAGCTACAGGTCCTATTCTTCTAATAATCTCAAAAGGTCCAATATACCCGGGGCTTAGCTTTCCCCTTTTGATGAATCTTACCACTCCTTTCCAAGGAGAGACTTTTAATAATACCTTGTCTCCTACTTGAAATTCTAATGGTTTTCGTCTGTTATCAGCATAACTCTTTTGTCGATCGTGTGCTGCTTTCAGTCGTTCCTTAACTTGAATAATCTTGTCGGTTGTTTCTTGCACTATCTCGGGTCCGGATAGTTGCTTTTCTCCAATTTCTGCCCAACAGACTGGAGTTCGGCACTTTCGTCCATAAAGTGCTTCGAATGGTGCAGCATTGATACTTGTGTGATAGCTGTTATTATAAGAGAATTCTATTAATGGTAAGTGATCGTGCCATTTACCTCTGAAATCAATTACACAAGCTCTAAGCATATCTTCCATTATCTGAATTGTCCTTTCGCTTTGTCCGTCCATTTGAGGATGGTAAGCGGTGCTTAGATTTAGCTTGGTTCCCATTGCTTTTTGGAAACTTGTCCAAAAATGAGAGGTAAAACGGCTATCTCTATCAGAAACAATTGATAAAGGAATTCCATGTAATGAAACTATTTCATTTACATACAACTTAGCTAATTGTTCCATACTGAAAGTTTCCTTCATTGGTAGGAAATGAGTTGACTTAGTTAGTCTATCTACAATCACTTGGATTGTATCATTACCTTTTCTTGTTTTGGGTAATTTGGTAACAAAATCCGTTGTTATTAATTCCCATTTCCACACCGGTATTTCCAACTGCTGCAACAAACCTGAAGGTTTCTGATGTTCAGCTTTGACTTGCGAACAGGTAAACATTTAGAAACATAAGCTGCTATATCTTTCTTCATTCCTATCCACCAAAAATTCTTTCTTAAGTCCTGATACATCGTATCACTTCCAGGATGCATCGTATACTTAGACTTATGGGCTTCTTCTAATATTCGATGGCGTAGATTTCCTAATTTAGGTATCCACATCCCTTTCTTATGGAATCTCCAAATTCCATTTGTTCCCTGTTCTAATTCCTTAATCATTCCTTTTAACTTTTCAGTATCATCCTTGATTACTGATTCTTGTGCTTTCCTGATATGTTCATTTAAATCTACTTGTAGATTTAATTTAAGAGAACGTACTCTCTTTGGCTTTTCATGATACTTTCGGCTTAAAGCATCGGCTAATACGTTAGTCTTTCCTGCATGATACTGGATAATACAATCATAATCACTAAGAATTTCCATCCAGCGTCTTTGTCTCATATTCAATTCCTTTTGCCTGAAAACATACCTTAAACTCTTATGATCAGTGAAAATGGTAAACTTACTACCGTAAAGGTAATGTCTCCAAATTTTCAGGGCAAAAATTATGGTTCCTAGTTCTAGATCATGAGTTGAATAATTTTCTTCATGATTCTTAAGTTCTCTAGATGCGTAAGCTATAACTTTTGACGTTGCATCAACACACATCCATAACCTAACTTAGAAGCGTCACAATAGATTACAAAATCTTCAGTTCCTTCTGGTAATGCTAGTATGGGTGCGTTGGTTAGTCTTTGCTTAAGAATTCTAAAGGCTTCTTCTTGTTTTGGTCCCCATTCAAACTTAACAGATTTACAGGTTAGCTTAGTTAAGGGAATGGCTATTCTAGAAAAATCTCAAATAAATATTCTATAATAACCGGCCAATCCTAAGAAACTTCTAACCTCAGTTGGCGACTCAGGGGTTTTCCATTTGGTAATTGCCTCGATCTTGGTGGAATTTACATGAATTCCTTCATGGTTAACTAAATGTCCAAGAAACTGTACCTGTTCTAACCAAAATTCACACTTTAAAAACTTTGCATAGAGCTTTTCTTTGCTCAATAAACTTAGAAGTGCATGCAGATGCGCTGCGTGTTCCTCTTTACTCTTAGAGTAAATGAGAATATCATCTATGAAGACAATTATGAATTTATCCAAATATGGCTTACATATTCGGTTCATCATGTCCATAAATGCAGCTGGGGCATTGGTTAAACCAAATGGCATGACTGTAAATTCATAATGGCCATACCTTGTTCTGAAAGCGGTCTTAGGAATGTCCTCTTCCTGTACTTTTAATTGATGATATCTTGAGCGCAAATCGATTTTAGAGAAAAATCGAGCTCCTTGCAATTGATCGAACAGATCATCGATTCTTGGTAATGGATACCGATTTTTTATCGTGACTTTGTTCAATTCACGGTAATCAATGCACATACGCATCTATCCGTCTTTCTTCTTAACGAATAAGATCGGGGCCCCCCACGGCGATGAACTTGGTTGCATGAATCCTTTCTCCAACAATTCATCTAATTGCTTCTTTAATTCTTGCATTTCTGCTGGTAGCAGGTGGATTCTGAATTCGACTTCTCTGCCTGGCGGTAGTCCTGGTAATTCTTCGGGAAACACATCTGGAAACTGAGATACTACAGGAATATCTTTCAGTTCTTTTCCTTTTGTGGATCTAGATGGCTTATCTCCTTTAATCATGATCTTTTCACCTCTTGGTGAATTTACTTGGATTGACTTTTGATCACATAGAATACTGGCTTTATTGGCTACTAACCAATCCATTCCTAATACCATATCAAATCCTGCCAGATTCATTGGATAAAGGTTTGCAATGAACTTTTGATTTAAAAATTATATTCTTGCTCCCTGCAAGATTTCAGAAATCTTAATGGTTTCCCCATTAACTAAAAACGTACCGGCTATCACGTCCGGAATCATCTTGGCTTCTTCTGCAGTCAGAACAAATGCTCTAGCATTTTTAGTAGTCTTGTTGTTCATGGCTGGAGCTAGTTTTGGACAGTTCGGCTTGATGTGACCCTTTTCTCCACAGTTGAAGCACATCCCATTATTAGGTTTCTTCCTACAATCTTCCTCCTTGTGTCCCGGTAATTTGCAGAAATTACAGTAGGTGGAGCATCTTCCTGAATGTTTCTTCTTGCAGGCCTTATAATAAGGTATAGAGGTAGAACCTACATTTTTCCCACGGTTGGAATTTCCATAACGAAATTCTTGGGTAAGCCTTTGAGCTAGGTTCCTTCTCTGGTCTTCCTCTTATGTACGTATTAATTCATCAATTAAGGTGTTTGTTAGTTCTACAGCTTCTTCTATAGTTTGAGGTCTACCTACCTTGACTACATGCTAATCTCATTGATTAATCCCCATATATAGCGGGAGATTAATACAGGTTCTGGTGATGCAAGGGTTGACACTATTCTAGCGTATTCGAAGAATAACGTAGTGTAACCTTTACTATCCACTCCAGTCATTCTAAGATTTAAGAACTTATTTGCTATCTGTTATTTTTCATTGGGAGGGCAGAATTTCCTTTCCACCATGTTCTTAAATTCTTCCCATTCTATATTGTAAATCCTATCACTTCCTCTAGACTGGAGGATAGTGTTCCACCATTCTAAAGTTGAGTTCTTAAACAGATTGGAAACAAACATTATCTTATCCTCTTCCGCACACTTGCTTATTTTTAAGACTGCCTCAGTCTTTTCTATCCAACGTAAGGCTGCAATGGCTCCTTCATTGCCCGAGAATTCTATTGGTTTACAAGACCAGAATTCCTTGTAAGAACAACCATAAGACATGGTTCTTCTTCTTTTGGGAATGGGCACTTGAAGTATGGGTCCATTGTTTACACTATGTTCTGGTTCAGTAGGTTGTTTACTGCCATGATTACTTTTATTATCAGCTTCCCTAACCGTTTGAATAATATATGACATTGCATATATAATTCCTTGTGGCCTATGTGTTGGATGGCACTATTATCCACTTGGTTTCCATTGTTATTGTTATTCTGTTTATCGTTATTCTAATTTTCCTGGTTCACTTCATTGTCCATCTGAATTGTAAACATTTGCCACATATTAGCATCACGAAATAATATTTAATGCAAATGATTACGTAACACGCATATTGATCAAAATCATCGAACATTGCGACTTACTCTATTTTATATTATACGTCTAATACAAACCAAGACTGAGATATAAAATTACAATACTATTATGCATCCATAGCTATAGTCTAGATTTTTTTTTCAAACATACACACCTATTATATATTATTATTTTATTATTATATTTATTATTACTATTACTGGTATGGGTTCATCCAGAACTCCATATTAGGCTCGTCATACTTCCAATCGAGTCGTTCTCCTATCTGCCTCATCCTTTCACTTCCTTCTAAAATCTCCTCACCAAAGGTTCAGAGTTCTTGCACATTTCCAGTGCTCATTGGTGGTGCAGGGGCTGGTACTGGGTTTGGGAACTGGGGCATCTGTTCTTCCTGAGGGTATGGATTCTCTAGAATCTCCCTGATGTATTGGTCATTATCGTAATAGGGGTCTAGAGGGTCAAGATCTGGGTAAGGTCCTACTAGATCTTGCATGGGCTCATCTATTGGGTAAAGCGGCTGGTAGTCCCTGTGGTCGTCAAACCATGGGTCATAGTCTAGAGGAGGGGGTGCAGATAAACTAGGAATTTTGGCTGGGTTAAAGTCAGGCATCGGGATTTGGTTTTCTGGGTTGGCTTCAATTTCCATTGGCTGTGTAGGAAACAGTGGTAAGGGCTGGGGTGATATGAGTTGCTCTAGATTAGGGTGTGCAGCTGTAGTTGCTAAGATATGGAAATTTGCTAGACTCCTATTGAGCATATCCTGGGTGTGAGCATCTGTTTCTCTCTTAACGGCTACTAAGGCTCGCTGCTGTTGTAACTTTTTCATCCTTTTCCTACGTTCATGCGCTCCTCTGCTGAACCATCCTCTTTTCTTGGGAGGGAATGGCTCTTCAGATTGGGCCTTGAACACGAATATCCCATCTTCATTGTCAGCCGAATACCCTGAGAGGGATGGCTGTGAAGAGGAGCCTTTGTTCCTAGGTGAGCTGGACAACTGACGGTAAGCGTCTGAAGGTCCTTGGTCGCTCATGTAACACCCCATGTTCTCAGAAGTCAAAGTCAAAGTCAAGGTCAAAGTCAAAGGAAGAGAAGATTGCAAATTGCGATCTGCCACTCCTTGCTCAACGACGATCGCGCGACCTGACTTGTAATCAACTACTTTTATGTATTTGACTTAGTTGTATTATGTGGAGTAAATGATAATAAGCGCACTTAATCGCAGTAATCGATGTACGTTTATCGCCGGTAATCGCTTTACGACTGTGAACAATAGGAAGTAACAATGCGATAAAGTTAACTAAACGCTAATCGACCTAATGCTAATCGCATCGCTATCAAGTCGCAATACGAATCGCAGTGAATTACAGGTTCTGGATATTGTTTTACGTGTGTGTGTGTTATTTATGTGTTACTTGTGCATGTTTAATTATGTTTTGTGGTGATCAATCGCAATCAATATCGCCACTCAATCGAATCGCAAACGCTAAACACAAGTTATTTATAGTGATTGTATGTTAGATATAGTGGTTAGGATTAATGGTTAATACTATCGCATCGCATACTTGAAACGAATCGCAACGCTCAACGCACGAAACGAAACACGAAATCCAACTCACCGGAGCCACTCGATCGAGTGACCACTCGATCGGATGGCCAACCGATCGGGTCGCCATCCGATCGGGCTGCCATCCGATCGGTGACCCACTCGACACCTGGACACTTTCCTCTTTTGGAAACCCTATAAATACCCCCACCTGTCACATCATTTGATGTCACAGCTCCTCCAGCCGAACCAGACGCTCAAGCACACTTTTCTCTCGATTTCTCTCGATTCTTGTAAGTTTCTTCTTAGATCTTTGTACTTCTATGATCTACACTTGATTCTTCATCTTTTTCACCGAACATTCTTCACTTTTAACCGTGAAATCAGTGGGTTTGAGGTGTTCTAGGGTGATGTCATCATGGAGTTCTTATGAACTTCATAGTTTGGCTTCATTGCACCAAGAACAACTTAGATCTGAACGATTTCCACAAGACTAAACTATGTTTTCACCTGAATCTAAACGTTTCTGAGTTAAAAGGGGAGTGAAAGATGGTTTATTCCATTTCTTTCAACTCTTTTACACTCAATACCGATAGAATCGGGCCTCGTTCTGATCTTCTACTCATTCTTAGTGAAGTATCGGTTCAAGATCTGATATCTATCAAGGAGACAACCGATTTCGGATTAAACACGAACAACCGTCAAGAACGGTTGATTGGTCAGAATGGGGTGATTCCCGTTCGATCGGACGACTCGGGCCTGATGGAGTTCCTATTGTTTAAACTAATGTCGTACCGTCTCGATAAAACAGCAAATTTTCAAACTTAACAATTTTTAAAACGAACAAGTCACCATGCGAACTGCCATCCGATCGGATTGCCATCCGATTGAACGGCAATCCGCACGGGTGACTTGGATGGTAGAAACCTTTCTTGTTTCGTAAAATGCTACAACAAAAACTTCAAAGGACAAGCCATCATACACAAACACATCTACCCCAAACGAAGTGTCAATCCGATCGAATGGCCATCCGAACGGATGACCATCCGAATGGATTGACATCCGATCGAATGGCCATCCGTTCGGATTGCCATCCGGCCGGATGACCACTCGTCACTTTGTTTTACTTGAACCGTTTTACGCACCGTTCTTCGCTTACGCTATCATTCTGATCAGGCTGACCCCACTCTAGCGCTCCCTTCAATCCATTAACAATCATCGCTGTGAGTATACTCGATCCCTTTTTGCTTTACGCACTTTTGGGTGTTACATACGTTACATATATTCAAATCACATCGAACACACAACGCAAACACTTTAACGCTAACCATTACAGTATGTTATACGTGACTCGATGAATGCCTGTTTGTTATGTTTACACATAGATTGTTGTCTACCTGCCTTAGCAACGATAGTACTATAGTTTAGACTCAGCACCTATTCACTCAGGGGTTGTTAAGGACCATTACTCACATGTGCGCAATGGTGAATATGTGTTGCGAATTTCCTTACGCAGTCAACCCGCAGTCATTGGTATTGATAGGATCTTTGTCGATAACTTACGTGCTTCACATCACACGTTGTACGTGCTGGTTATGCATAAACGATTTCGAACTCTATTATACTATCAAACTTGTATGCTTACCTTTACACTATGTGTATTGACTTTATTTTAATGTATGTTACAGGTGCTTAAGATGCTAGGATGCTTGGTTTGCTGTGTGACCAAATTGAGGCTAGGAAAGAGTCTAGAAATAAACAAAAAAATTGTCTAATTGAAATCTAAGTTGTCGGATCAGTATTTGTTTGTGAGATAATTATTTGTAATAACTGTTTTATTTGGATATGTTATGGTATGGGACATGACGTTTCAGTATCTGGTAATTAATAGTTGTTATGGATACTCATGGACAATCTGTTTCGCTCAGTGTCGCACCCCGATGATTTCGCCATCGGTTGGGGTGTGACAGATTGGTATCTGAGCCATAACTATAGGGAACTAGGAAAGACACAATCTAGTCCAGGTTGTTGTCTTAGTATTGACCTAGACTATAGTCTAAGAACCCAACGCGACCTCTACTTGTGTGAACTCTATCGCTTATGCTATACTAGGGATACCAGTATGAAATGGGACAACTCGCACAAGGTGAGTTACTTCGCTCGAGTGAAACATCTCGTATGAAGTAGGTCACGTTGCCCGAATTGTGCACTTCGTACGAAGTATTCCGGCTCAAGCTCCAAACGCTCGACAATCTTTCCTAAGATTTTGAAGCTGATTTAGCCTTTTCCAAAGCTATCGCACGCACGACTTTCAACACAATCAAGTAATTCGATCGGGAATAGGTGTGAAAACCGAACACTCCCGATTAAATCACTCGCACGATGCACGATTTTTACTACTAAACATGAGAATTTGCGTTAAATTAGGAGTGAAATCCGTACTTCGACGCTAATTTTCCACTTTACTTCATCAAAACAGGGAACATAGTTGTTCCGCTTTTACCTATATTTCGCAACACTCTCACCGGAGTCTCGACGGACTCCAACGGCCCAATTTCGCGTATTAGCCGGAAGGATGCATGCCAGTCATCGCGATGCGGTGTAAGAGCACAGTCTCGAAGGATTAAGAATGTACTCGAGGCCGTTGTGAATAGTCGAACCACTCTGGGTGGTCAATGTCTAATTTGCCAAGACAATCTATTTTCGATTTCAACTCGACCTCGCTCATTTTATGCATTTATGTGTTTTAACTTTGAGATCATTTACTTTATGAGGTTTTAAATGTTATTTGTTAGTGTTTTGAGGTAAACAGTACGGTGGTACTGATGGTTTCGATTCCCCCGCTTCTTGCCCTACCTAAACACACATAACTCGCACCACGCTAACAAATCGTTGATATTACGTTATCGCTACTCTTGATCGAATTCGCAACTTGAAGGATAGGTGAATACGTGTTATATCTATAGGTGAATACGTGCAACATATAGTGTGATTCTGTGCTCTATATGTTTATGTGCTTACGTGCCTCTATGTGTTATGTGCCTACTTGATTTCGCGTTTACGTGTTCCTGAGCTTTATACGTATATAAGTAGTATTGAGGGAGAAAATAGACTATGCTAGACGTAATCGAAATCGTGTTTGAGTCCTGTGACGATGTCTGCTGCAGACAATGTCGTCATCTGGATCACACCTCTCTCGCACTGCTAGACGTAAACAAGCTGACAAGCGACCCCCTTCACTCGTCGCAAGTCAAGTTGTCAAAGTGATTCCGCAGATTTTCAGCGAGATAAACAAAAATGCTAGCAAATCGTCTGAAGAATCCCGGACAGAATCTCCTAATGCGGCTTTTAGCTTCAAGCAGTTCAAAGCCTGCGGTCTAAAAGAATTCACTGGGACAGAAGGGCCTGCGGCTATGTTCCAATGGTTCGACTCTATCGAAGTCACCTTGCGCCAAAGTGGCTGTCCAGAAGACCTTCGCACAATCAATGCTACCGGCGTCTTCCAATCCCGCGCTCTTGATTGGTGGACGGCTGAGAGAAACAAGCGAGGGAACGATGCAGC
Source organism: Helianthus tuberosus (assembly GCA_030545235.1). Classification (NCBI taxonomy): domain Eukaryota; kingdom Viridiplantae; phylum Streptophyta; class Magnoliopsida; order Asterales; family Asteraceae; genus Helianthus; species Helianthus tuberosus. Next base: position 66,591,160 of record CM060440.1, on the reverse strand, counting down.
TTTCGGATTGTCTTGGGATGAGTTGAAGAACCTCATGATGAAAGAGTTATGCCCTCCCCATGAACTCCAAAAGCTCGAGGATGAATTCTGGCACATCAAGCAGGATGGCGGAGATAACGCTGGTTTAACTGCTCGCTTCAAGCAGCTCAGTCTTATCTGTCCAGGTCAAGTGACAACTCCCGAGATTGCAATCAAGAAATACATCCGCGATCTTCCGGATTGTGTTGCAGACTTTGTGCAAGCTGCAAAGACGACTACTATTGAGGAAACCTACCTGCTCGCCGCAGAAATCAATGATAAGCGAGTAAGGTCTGGTTATTTTGATAAAGCTGCCAAAAGTCTTCATCAAGTCACCGCAACTACCACCGTTGAAGCAACCGCTGCACCGCAATTGTCAAAGCTGTCATGACGCAAGAGAAAGAACATCAACTCCAGCAACAAGAACTGTGCAGTCGCTGCCGCACCTCTCCAAGCAGTACCTGCTCAACCGCAAGCTCAGCAGCGTCAAGTAGCGGCTCCTGTGGCCAATGCACCACTTACCAAGCATGCATACACCGGTCCACACCCGCTCTGCCCTACTTGTACCTATCATCACTCGACTGGTATCGCATGCCGATTCTGTGCACATTGCAACATGTACGTCCACTTCACCACAAATTGCCGTGCTCGCCAGACTCAAGCTCCAGTTCAAGCACAAGCTCCTGCTCTACCAGCTCCGCAAGGACAGCAAGCAGCTCTTGCACCCGCTGCTCACGCACGAGCTTGCTTTGCGTATGGTGATCCCAACCACTTCGCAAATGTCTGCCCCAACAGAGTGGTTAAGCAAGAGCCACAGGAGCAGCAGCAGCCAGCACCGCAGCAACAACAGCAGCAGCCAGCTCAACAAGCAGCCCGCGGGCGAGTCTTCAACATCAACGCCCATCAGGCTCAGGCAGACAACAACATTGTTAACGGTACGTTTCTCGTAAATGGTGTATATGCTTCGTGTTTATTTGATACTGGAGCCGATAACTGTTTTGTGTCGTTTGAATTCGAAAAGCTCCTAAATCATAAGCGCGCTAACCTCCCAACGACCTTCGACGTAGAAGTTGCTACTGGAAGAACCGTCACCGTCAGTTCTGTTTTACGTGATTGTACTCTTGATCTCAACGGTCACATTTTCCTGATTAATCTCATACCAATGCAACTCGGTAGGTTTGATGTCATAGTAGGTATGGATTTCCTTCGGGAAAACCATGCTGAAATCGTTTGTTTTGATAAGAATGTTTCGTTTCTCGCTCGCGAATGGTGATCAACTGTGTGTTTATGGTGAAGTCGCTTTGAAGAAACTCCAACTCATGTCGTGTGTCCAGGTGTAACAACTCTCATTAAAATTACTATCTCTTATTCTATTTTGTCTAATGGGAAACCCTAATTAAGACCCCCAAGTAATCCTACATAACCCCTAAAATTTTCAGAACAATCGGAAATCAGGATCAGGGCCCCTAAAACAAAGGGGGGGGGGGGTATTCCCCATTGACGATTATCATCACAGTTTCTTGTCAATTGCGAATTTCTTCGAACCGTCAACTCAGCTAAGCTAGTAACAGACGTGGCTACCCTATGCTAGAAGTGGTCCCCTCGCGCCACGCGACAGGCCCTCCCGCCACACGAGGGAGACATTTTTTCAGTATATATAGAGGGCATTGGCACTTGATTTCTGGCGTTGGTTGGATGTAAAAACTTAATTCGTACACTAAGATATCGTCTGATTACTCTAAAAACACACACAATCACGAAGTTCTGCCGCGATAACAGGGTAATAACTCGATCACTGCTACGATTTAATGTCCGATCGATAAAAACCAATCCGATGGATGTTTAAGTGCTGCCCAAACTCGGGTTATGCTTTGTCATTCGTCGTGAATTCGATGGATGTTTAAGTATCGCGCTTTGTTATTCATTGTGAAGGTTTTGAATCTCGTGAGTTATCGTAAAAGTTGGATTAAAGTTATTAACCTAGTTTTTGTGTGCATTGTTATTTAATTAGGTTAACAGACTATCAGTAGGCTAAACTCTGCCCGACTAAACTTGCAATGTGAGTGATTCTCTTTTTATCAAACAATGTTTTACAATACTCCAAATTATTTTCAAAGTTATAATTACAGGGATTAAGTCGTGGTTATCTTGAATCACTGGCTAGTGGGGTATTGTGCACATTACTAATTTCTCACGGTGAGGCTAATAAATCCTAACAGTGATAATCATCACTACTTGGGTGAAAGGACCCAATAGTGGTATGACCATCGTCACCAGGAGGTGACACAGCGCCAGATAAAAATAAGATAGAAGCCATTGTAATCGCTCTTATGCTGTAATTTATAACTAATGTGTCGTTTTGTTTAACCTGAATGACTCGCCAGTATTTCCCTGCTGATAAAACCTTTTTAAAACATGTTTCAGGCGACCTGCTGTGAATCAAGGAAAACGTGCTACGGAGCACTTACAAGCTTGAAGTGGTGGCTCAGTTAAATAAATAAACATGTTTTGTAAACCAGGGAATTTCCTCATGAAATTCCTCTATTGTAAATTAAGGGGTTGATCCCAAATTATGGAATAAAATAATCGGGCATTTTCAAGTTTTAAAAGATCCTGTAAATCTTCCGCTGTCAACTCAAATAATAAATACCACGGGTTTCTGTCCCGCGGCTCCTGCACCGGGTAAAACCGGGACGGGGGCCGTGACAGAAAAAGGTGGTATCAAAGCCACTGATTTAAGCCAATTAAGTATTTAGAAATACTTAATTTTTCTGATTGCCATTCTGTGATTATGTGTTTTTGTGATTATCTGACTATTTATTAGTTTACAGTATGGGTAAGCAACGAATTTCGGACATCTATCGTCAATTAGATAGTTCACAAAAAAAAATAATAAGGGAACCTCATTTCAATCAAATTCCTCAAGATACTCAGCAGATACTGAGGAAGGAATATTTGTTCGTAAGGCACAATTTGAGAAACCACTTACCATTAAGAAAAGAAGTTGGATTATTAGAAAAAGTCAAGAGAAAATAAAGAAGTCACAATCAAAAGGAGTGATGGTTAATAAGGAAACTCAGGAAATAGGCAATAACCCACCGTGGGAAAATGAATTAGACGAACAATGGGCAAATCTCTATATGTTAGCCACTACAGCAGTAAATGTTAACTTTTAATTAAGTTAAACTGCCAACACCCTGACCCAGTACTAGCACCCATATCATCTATAAGCCAGAAACTTTATAAGAAACTTTGCCCCTTTAGATAAACAACTTAGTAGGAGAAGATAAAATAAACCTTATATAAAGACATGTGAACATAATAAATTCTGAATGCACAACCCCTAGTATATTTCGAGTTTCAGTTGTAAATTGTAATATATATATAAAATTCGCAATATTTCGTTTTAATAAATTTGTTTGTAGAATTGAATTAGATGTTTATAATTAATATTTAATTTTTCTGATTCTGTGAAAATTTAATCTACAAAATTTTAACCTAGAATTTTGTGTGTTTTCTTCATATATGCTAAACAGCATGAATGAGTTGTCTGAAGCTCTTCAGAATCTCAATCTCTATACTATTAATGTGGAAGTTTCTGGAGACTTTACCGGTTATTGTGTCGACACTGAGGAGGAACCTATGGAATTTCAAGCTCAACCTCCGGAGAAACCAAAGCCAAAGAAGAGAAGAAGATTCGTGGGCTGGAGGCGTGTGCGTAGGAGGAAACCAGCGACACGAAAAGTTATCAAGACTAAGGATCTGAAGAATAAAGGCAAGGGAATAGAGATTGGGGAAAGTTCCAGGCAGGACCAGGAAATGCCACCCTGGGAGGAGCTGGACCATAAACTGGCACTTAGTGACCTCATCGGACCTGCCGGTGAAAACCTCTTTAACTACCCAGCGGAAGCACAACTTCCAATTGACCTAGAGCCAAAGATCCCAGATCCTATTATCCACACCCAACCGCTACCAGCAGAGCTAGAAGAATAGTGGACAACCGACAGGCAATTTCAGAATTTCCTAAATAACCCTAATACCTTTTTCCCTCAGTTCGACCCGGAGCCTGCCCCAAACCCACCGATGAGCAATGAAAACCTGGCTGAACTCCGCCATTTTGGCAAGGAGCTGGTGGATGCAGGAAATCGAATCCGGGAGGTGGGGGACAGAATTTCATGGAAATACGACGAGAGGGAACGTCGTTTCTGAGATGCCAGCTGACTGTGGTTGTATGGTTGTAGGAGTATGTGTTTAATAATAATATAATAATAAAATATAATAATATGAAATAACTAAAAATAATACTCTTGTAAGATAACTAGCGTGTACGGACGCATATTAAAATATATATAAAAATGGAAGTCGAAAAATCGACAATTTTGGCTATATGTGTTAACTTGATTATGTGCGATTGTTTTATTATGTTTGGTTGTTATACATTTTGTGCTAATAAGTTATATATATTAATTACCAGATGGCAAACGCTGGTAATGAACCAGTTAACAAGGTTAACCAATCCGAGCAAAACCATGAAGATCAATTTCTGAATAGGCAAGATATAGAGAATATCGTTGCTCAGGGAATAGCCAATGCTATTCCAGCAATTCTTGCTGCTGCTCGGAATCCAGTTGAACCTCAACAAATTATTCCTAGCAAACGTACTCATGAAGACAACTTCAGTAATAGCGTAAATGGAGGAGGCAACATTAATAATAACGATGATGTGATGCAGGCCCCAATTCTTAAAAGAATGAAAGCTGCAACGCCTGGTTGCACTTATAAGGAATTTCTTGCCTGTAAACCAGTTGAACTTGCAGGCAACGAGGGGGCGAATGCTGCATTGCGTTGGTTAGAGAAAACTGAAGCGGTAATTAAAATAAGTAAATGTGCCGAGGAGGACAAGGTCATGTACGCGTCGAATCTTTTTAAAGAAGGGGCGCTAGAATGGTGGAATACGGTACTACAAGCTAAGGGAAGTGACGTGGCCTATGCCATGAGTTGGGAAGAGTTTAAGCGTCTGGTGGAAAGAAAATTCTGCCCCGAATATGAGAAAGAACAAATGGCGAACAAGTTCCTGAACCACCAGATGGTGGATATAGACTGTCGAGGGTATACTTCGACATTCTTCGAGTATGCTAGAGTGGTACCAACCCTGGCTTCGCCAGAACTGGTACTTATTTCTCGCTATATTTGGGGGTTGATTGGCGAAATCCATGATATCGTTAAAGCTGCGAGACCTCGCACGATTGACGATGCAGTAGAATTAGCCAACACCTTGACGGACGGACTGGTACGTACGCGAGAAGAAACTCGGAAAAGGGAAGTGGCCCAAAAGATTACCCAAGGATTTCGTGTGGGTAATAGTAATAATTTCAAGAAAAAGAGAACCGGGCAATCTTCCACTGTTCCATTCTGCAATACCTGTAAAAGAAAGCATTATGGTAGATGCAAGGGGTATTGCAATTTCCGCAAGATTCCAGGACATCAAGAGGAAGATTGCAGGAAGAAGAAATCAACCATCTGCTACAACTGTGGAGAAGCTGGACATTTTAGGCCAGACTGCCCGAAACTGGTCAAACCAGCTGACAACAAAGCCAAACCTGCAAACGGAGCTACCAAGAAGAATTCAAGAGCATTCCAGTTGACTACTCAGGAAGCCGAGCTAATCCCTGATGTGATAGCTGGTACGTTCTTAGTTCACGACGTTTACGCAAAAGTATTATTTGACTCTGGTGCAAACCAAAGCTTTATAAATACTTCATTCTGCCAAGCTCTTAACCTACCCTTAACCAACCTTAGACAAATTTTTACGGTAGAAACGGCAGATGGAAATTCTGTTAACATAAATAAGGTTTTGCGAGAAGGAAAGATAGAACTCCTGGGCCATAAATTATCTGCAAATCTGTTACCTATGAAGTTAGCCGGATTCGATGTTGTGTTAGGAATGGATTGGTTAGTAGCCAACCATGCTCGAATCCTCTGTGATAAGAACTCTATAGAAATACATACACCTACAGGAGAAATAGTGGTGATTACAGGAGATAAGCCACGTAAGCTAATGAAATTCATTTCAGTAATGAAGATGGCTAGTTATTCAAGAAAACAAGGAATAGTGTATATGATTTCGGTAATCATTAGCACTAAGGGTAAAGAACTTAAGGAAATTCCGGTAGTATCAGAATACTCAGATGTATTCCCAGAAGAACTGCCAGGATTACCACCAGATCGGGAGGTAGAATTTAGAATTCATTTAATTCCTGGAACTACACCCGTAGCTAAAGCACCCTACCGAATAGCACCCACTGAAATGTTAGAACTGAAAAAGAAATTAGATGAATTGCTCAGTAAAGGATTCATACAACCTAGTTCATCCCCTTGGGGAGCGCCAGTGTTGTTTGTAAAGAAGAAAGATGGTTCGATGCGAATGTATATCGATTATAGGGAATTGAATAAAGTTACAATCAAGAATCGATACCCATTACCTAGGATCGATGATCTTTTCGATCAGCTTCAGGGAGCTAGGTATTTTTCTAAGATAGACTTACACTCCGGATACCATCAGTTAAAGGTACAAGAAGAAGACATACCTAAAACTGCTTTCAGAACTAGGTATGGTTACTACGAGTTTACAGTCATGCCCTTTGGACTAACAAATGCTCCTGCAGCATTTATGGACATGATGAATAGAATCTGTAAACCGTACTTAGATAAATTTGTAATTGTCTTCATCGACGATATACTTATTTATTCCAAAAGTCAGGAAGAGCATTGTGAGCACCTGTATGCACTCTTAACTTTGTTAAGAAAGGAGAAGCTTTACGCCAAATTCTCGAAGTGTGAATTTTGGCTACAGGAGGTGCAATTTTTAGGACACGTGGTGAATCACGACGGTATTCACGTAGATCCTGCTAAGATAGAAGCGATCACCAAATGGAAGGTCCCACATTCAGCTATGGAAGTTAGAAGTTTTCTAGGATTAACTAGATACTATAGGCGCTTTATTAAAGATTTTTCTAAGATAACTGTGCCATTAACTAAGCTAACTTGCAAAGCAGTAAAGTTTGAATGGGGACCTAAACAAGAAGAGGCTTTTAGAATTTTAAAGCAAAAATTAACAAACACCCCAATTCTTGCCTTACCAGAAGGGACAGAAGGTTTTGAAGTTTACTGTGATGCTTCTAAGTTAGGATTAGGATGTGTGCTAATGTAACGCAAAAAGGTAATTGCGTATGCCTCAAGGCAATTGAAGAAGCATGAAGAAAATTATACGAGTCATGACTTAGAATTAGGGTCGATAATTTTTGCCCTTAAGATTTGGAGACACTATCTGTATGGAAGTAAGTTTACTATTTGTACAGATCATAAGAGTTTAAAATACATATTTGGGCAAAAAGAATTGAACATGAGGCAAAGGAGATGGATGGAAATCCTAAGTGACTACGACTGTGATATTCAATATCACGAAGGAAAGGCAAACGTAGTTGCAGATGCCTTAAGTCGTAAATATCACGAAAAGCAAAAGCGAGTTCGTGCTCTTAGATTAAATCTACAATTAGATTTAATGGAACAACTGAAGAATATCCAAGCCACAGTAATCAAGGATGATGCTGAAGGAATGAAAGGACGAATAAAGGAATTAGAGCAAGGAGCTGATGGAATTTGGAGATTCCACAAAAGAAGGATTTGGGTACCTAAGCAAGGAGATTTAAGATATAAGATTTTAGAGGAAGCTCATAAATCTAGGTATACCATGCACCCGGGAAATAATAAGATGTACCAAGATTTAAGAAATAATTTCTGGTGGATAGAAATGAAAAAGGACATAGCTAGATATGTATCTAGGTGTCTAACTTGTTCACAAGTTAAGGCAGAACACCAGAAACCTTCAGGTCTACTCCAACAATTAGAAATGCCGGTATGGAAATGGGAACTCGTAACAATGGATTTTGTTAGTAAGTTACCCAAGACCAGAAAGGGTAATAATACGATTTGGGTAATTGTGGATCGATTAACCAAATCAGCTCATTTCCTACCCATGAAGGAAACCTTTAGCATGGAAAGGTTAGCCAAGTTATACGTAGACGAGGTAGTATCCTTACATGGAGTCCCACTCTCCATTGTATCGGATAGAGATAGTCGTTTCACTTCACATTTCTGGACTAGTTTCCAGGAAGCAATGGGAACCCGATTAAATTTAAGCACTGCATACCATCCTCAGACAGACGGACAAAGTGAAAGGACGATTCAAACCCTGGAAGACATGCTTAGGGCATGTGTAATAGATTTTGGTGGAAACTGGGATGACCACCTACCCTTAATTGAATTCTCCTTTAATAATAGTTATCATGCAAGCATAGAAGCTGCCCCATTCGAAGCACTGTATGGACGAAAGTGTAGAACTCCAGTTTGTTGGGCAGAAATAGGAGAAAGCCAATTATCAGGTCCAGAGATCGTACAAGAGACCACCGATAAGATCACTCAAATCAAGGAAATACTAAAGACGGCTTGAGATCGCCAGAAAAGTTATGCAGATAATCGACGCAGGCCACTGGAATTTCAAATCGGAGATAAGGTACTCATAAAAGTTTCTCCTTGGAAAGGAGTAGTTCGGTTCGGTAAGAAAGGAAAGTTAAGTCCAAGGTACGTAGGACCATTCCCAATAATCCAGCGGATAGGACCCGTTGCTTATCGCTTACAACTACCAGAAGAGCTAGCCGGGGTACATGACGTGTTTCATGTATCCAATCTCAAGAAATGTCTATCTGACGAATCCCTGGTAGTACCTCTTCAAGATGTAGAGGTAAATGAAAAGTTAAAATTTGTTGAGAAGCCACTACAGATAGAAGACAGAAAGGTCAAATTTCTCAAGCACAAAAGACTCATACTGGTCAAAGTCAAGTGGGATTCAAAGAGAGGATCAGAATACACTTGGGAGCTGGAATCAGAGATGAAGCGAAAATATCCCTACCTGTTCCAGTAAATCTCGAGGACGAGATTTTTTATTAAGGTGGGGAGGATGTAACAACTCTCATTAAAAATACTATCTCTTATTCTATTTTGACTAATAGGAAACCCTAATTAAGACCCCCAAGTAATCCTGCATAACCCCTAAAATTTTCAGAACAATCGGAAATCAGGATCAGGGCCCCTAAAACTCAGGGGGTGTATTCCCCATTGACGATTATCATCACAGTTTCTTGTCAATTGTGAATTTCTTCGAACCGTCAACTCAGCTAAGCTAGTAACAGACGTGGCTACCCTATGCCAGAAGTGGTCCCCTCGTGCCACGCGACAGGCCCTCGCGCCACGCGAGGGAGACATTTTTTCAGTATATATAGAGGGCATTGGCCCTTGATTTCTGGCATTGGTTCGACGTAGAAACTCAATTCGTACACTAAGATATCGTCTGATTACTCTAAAAACACACACAATCACGAAGTTCTGCCGCGATAACAGGGTAATAACTCGATCACTGCTACGATTTAATGTCCGATCGATAAAAACCAATCTGATGGATGTTTAAGTGCTGCCCAAACTTGGGTTATGCTTTGTCATTCGTCGTGAATTCGATGGATGTTTAAGTATCGCGCCTTGTCATTCATTGTGAAGGTTTTGAATCTCGTGAGTTATCGTAAAAGTTGGATTAAGGATACTAACCTAGTTTTCGTGTGCATTGTTATTTAATTAGGTTAACAGGCTATCAGTAGGCTAAACTCTGCCCGACTAAACTTGCAATGTGAGTGATTCTCTTTTTATCAAACAATGTTTTACAATACTCCAAATTATTTTCAAAGTTATAATTACAGGGATTAAGTCATGGTTATCTTGAATCACTGGCTAGTGGGGTATTGTGCACATTACTAATTTCTCACGGTTAGGCTAATAAATCCTAACAGTGATAATCATCACTACTTGGGTGAAAGGACCCAATAGTGGTATGACCATCGTCACCAGGAGGTGACACGGCGCCAGATAAAAATAAGATAGAAGCCATTGTAATCGCTCTTATGCTGTAATTTATAACTAATGTGTCGTTTTGTTTAACCTGAATGACTCGCCAGTATTTCCCCGCTGATAAAATCTTTTTAAAACATGTTTTAGGCGACCTGCTGTGAATCAAGGAAAACGTGCTACGGAGCACTTACAAGCTTGAAGTGGTGGCTCAGTTAAATAAATAAACATGTTTTGTAAACCATGGAATTTCCTCGTGAAATTCCTCTATTGTAAATTAAGGGGTTGATCCCAAATTATAGAATAAAATAATCGGGCATTTTCAAGTTTTAAAAGATCCTGTAAATCTTCCGCTGTCAACTCAAATAACAAATACCACGGGTTTCTGTCCCGTGGCTCCTGCACCGGGTAAAACCGGGACGGGGGCCGTGACACCAGGCTAGCAAGTACCTCCGCAAGGAGTACCAAGCTTTCTTGGCTCACATCGTAGTAGCGGAGAAAAAGAAAGGGAAGACGTTGGAAGAAGTCCCCGTTGTTCGCGAATTTCCTAATATATTTCCTGAAGATCTCCCAGGATTACCTCCCACTCGTGATATCGATTTCCGAATCGACCTCATTCCTGGAGCCAATCCTGTCGCTAGAGCTCTATATCGACTCGCCCCGTCAGAAATGCGGGAACTCTCGAGTCAACTCCAGGAACTGCTCGATAAAGGCTTCATTCGCCCAAGCACCTCTCCTTGGGGCTCACCTGTCCTTCTCATCAAAAAAGAAGGACGGATCGTTCCGGATGTGCATCGACTACAGGGAGTTGAATAAGCTGACTATCAAGAATCGATACCCCTTGCCACGAATCGACGACTTATTTGATCAATTACAAGGTGCTACATGTTTTTCCAAGATCGATCTACGTTCAGGATACCACCAGCTACGCGTTCAAGAGGAGGATATACCTAAAACCGCGTTTCGAACCCGTTATGGTCATTTCGAATTTGTTGTTATGCCTTTTGGTTTGACTAACGCCCCCGCAGTCTTCATGGATCTGATGAATCGCGTGTGTAAACCATGTCTTGACCGTTTCGTCATCGTGTTCATCGATGATATCCTGATCTATTCCAAGTCGAAAGCCGAACACACGCAACATCTCAGTTTGGTTCTCGAGTTACTCCAGGGAAACCGTCTCTATGCCAAGTTCTCCAAGTGTGAATTCTGGCTTGAGGAGGTCCAATTCTTGGGTCACATCGTCAATAGTCAAGGAATTCATGTCGATCCTGCGAAGATCGAAGCTGTTAAGAGTTGGGTCACACCTAAGAACCCGTCTGAAGTTCGTTCATTCCTCGGATTGGCAAGTTACTATCGTCAATTCATCGCCGACTTTTCAAAAATCGTTGTACCGCTTACTTCTCTCACACACAAAGATAAACCTTTTGTTTAGGGAAACAAACAAGACGAAGCCTTTCAAACTATCAAGCTTAAGCTTTGCAACGCTCCCGTTCTCTCTTTGCCCAACGGAGACAACGACTTCATAGTCTATTGTGATGCCTCTAACCTCGGTCTTGGTTGTGTTCTTATGCAACGAGACAAGGTTATCGTGTACGCATCTCGTCAGCTCAAGATCCACGAGAAGAACTACGCCACACACGACCTCGAGCTTGGCGTAGTTGTTTTTGCCCTAAAGATTTGGCGACACTACCTCTATGGTACTAAGTGTACGGTCTTCACCGACCATAGGAGCCTACAACACATCTTTAGCCAGAAAGAACTGAATATGCGCCAACGCAGGTGGGTAGAACTACTCAACGATTACGACTGTGAGATTCGTTACCACCTAGGAAAAGAAAACGTCGTTGCCGACGCTCTCAGTCGACGAAGCTATTTGCATAGCGCTCGCAATACTCAAGCCCAGTACCATCTCGAGACTCTTATTCGTGACGCCCAACATGCTTGTTTCACCGAGCGTACCTTGAAAAAGGAACGGATTACGCATGATGGCACTCAACTCGTGAATAAATCGAATGGTATATTCCATTATTTGGACCGAATTTGGATTCCTAAGCGTACCAACTTGCAACAAATCTTGTTAGACGAAGCCCACAAGTCACGATATTCCATTCATCCCGGTGCAGACAAGATGTACCAGGACATGCGCTACAAGTACTGGTGGCCGGGCATGAAGAAGGATATCGCTATGTACGTCTCGAAGTGCCTAACTTGCTCTAAAGTCAAGGCTGAACAACAAAGACCCTCTGGCTTACTTGTCCAACCCGAGATCCCTATGTGGAAGTGGGAAAGTATAGCTATGGACTTCATAACGAAACTACCACACACGCCATCAAGTCACGACAACATCTGGGTTGTCGTTGACCGTTTGACTAAATCCGCTCACTTTCTGCCGATACGAGAAGACTATAAGGTGGAGCGATTAGCCCGAATCTACACCGACGAAATCATCTGTCGACATGGGACACCTCGTGACATCATCTCTGACTGCGATGGACGGTTTACCTCGCGTCTTTGAGAAACGTTTCAATCTGCTCTCGGTACTACTCTTAATCTAAGTACCACTTTCCATCCCCAAACCGACGGTCAGACTGAAAGAACGATTCGTACCCTTGAAGACATGCCTCGCTCGTGTGTCATAGATTTCGGTGGTAATTGGGATGCGCATTTACCTTTAGTCGAATTCTCGTACAATAACAGTTATCATTCAAGTATTCAAATGGCACCTTTTGAGGCATTATCGTGAGAAAATGTCGATCGCCTATTGTATAGCACGAGATCGGAGACGCGCAAATTACGGGTCCTGAGCTATTGTAAGAAATGACTGACAAAATCCACCAGATTCGAGACAATCTACTGAAAGCTAGGAGCCGTCAGAAAAGTTACGCTGATAGACGCCGCAAGCTCCTTGAATTTGACGTTGGCGATCACGTACTCCTAAAGGTTGCACCTTGGAAGGGGGTGATCAGATTCGGCAAGAAAGGAAAGTTCGCGCCTCGATATGTGGGACCCTTTAAGATTCTGGAAAGGATTGGCAAAGTGGCCTACAAACTCGAACTACCGGAGGAACTGAGTAATGTCCATCCGACTTTCCACGTTTCGAACCTCAGAAAGTGTTTGGCCGATCAGGAGTTACATGTCCCTCTAGAGGATCTACAAGTGGACGAAACATTACACTTCGTGGAAAAGCCTGTCGAAATCACGGGCCGAGAAACCAAGGTACTCCAACGCTCACGCATTCCCATTATGAAGGTTCGCTGGGAAGGCAAACGAGGCGCCGAGTTCACCTGGGAACTTGAAAGTGACATGAAGGCGAAGTACCCGCAACTGTTTGTTACGCCTACTTCTTAAATTTCGGGACGAAATTTCCTCAACTAGGGGAGGCTGTAACACCCCGTGTTCTCAGAAGTCAAAGTCAAAGTCAAGGTCAAAGGAAGAGAAGATTGCAAATTGCGATCTGCCACTCCTTGCTCAACGACGATCGCGCGACCTGACTTGTAATCAACTACTTTTATGTATTTGACTTAGTTGTATTATGTGGAGTAAATGATAATAAGCGCACTTAATCGCAGTAATCGATGTACATTTATCGCCGGTAATCGCTTTACGACTGTGAACAATAGGAAGTAACAATGCGATAAAGTTAACTAAACGCTAATCGACCTAATGCTAATCGCATCGCTATCAAGTCGCAATACGAATCTCAATGAATTACAGGTTCTAGATATTGTTTTACGTGTGTGTGTTATTTATGTGTTACTTGTGCACGTTTAATTATGTTTTGTGGTGATCAATCGCAACTCAATCGAATCGCAATCTAATCGTAAACGCGAAACACAAGTTATTTATAGTGATTGTATGTTAGATATAGTGGTTAGGATTAATGGTTAATACTATCGCATCGCATACTCGAAACGAATCGCAACGCTCAACGCACGAAATGAAACACGAAATCCAACTCACCGGAGCCACTCGATCGAGTGACCACTCGATCGGATGGCCAACCGATCGGGTCGCCATCCGATCGGGCTGCCATCCGATCGGTGACCCACTCGATACCCGGACACTTTCCTCTTTTGGAAACCCTATAAATACCCCCACCTGTCACATCATTTGATGTCACAACTCCTTCACCCGAACAAGACGCTCAAGCACACTTTTCTCTCGATTTCTCTCGATTCTTGTAAGTTTCTTCTTAGATCTTTGTACTTCTATGATCTACACTTGATTCTTCATCTTTTTCACCAAACAATCTTCACTTTTAACCGTGAAATCAGTGGGTTTGAGGTGTTCTAGGGTGATGTCATCATGGAGTTCTTATGAACTTCATAGTTTGGCTTCATTCCACCAATAACAACTTAGATCTGAACGATTTCTACAAGACTAAACTATGTTTTCACCTGAATCTAAACGTTTCTGAGTTAAAAGGGGAGTGAAAGATGGTTTATTCCATTTCTTTAAACTCTTTTACACTCAATACCGATATAATCGGGCCTCGTTCTTATCTTCTACTCATCCTTAGTGAAGTATCGGTTCAAGATCTGATATCTATCAAGGAGACAACTGATTTCGGGTTAAACACGAACAACCGTCAAGAACAGTTGATTGGTAAGAATGGGGTGATTCCCGTTCGATCAGATGACTCGGGCCTGATTGAGTTCCTATTGTTTAAACTGATGTCGTACCGTCTCGATCAAACCGCAAATTTTCAAACTTAACAATTTTCAAAACGAACAAGTCACCATGCGAACTGCCATCCAATCGGATTGCCATCCGATTGAACGGCAATCCGCACGGGTGACTTGGATGGAAGGAACCTTTCTTGTTTCGTAAAATGCTACAAAGAAAACTTCAAAGGACAAGCCATCATACACAAACACATCTACCCCAAACGAAGTTTCAATCCGATCGAATGGCCATCCGAACGGCTGACCATCCGAACGGATGACCATCCGAACGGATTGACATCCGATCGAATGGCCATCCATTCGGATTGCCATCCGGCCGGATGACCACTCGTCACTTTGTTTTACTTGAACCGTTTTACACACCGTTCTTCGCTTACGCTATCATTCTGATCAGGCTGACCCCACTCTAGCGCTCCCTTCAATCCATTAACAATCATCGCTGTGAGTATACTCGATCCCTTTTTGCTTTACGCACTTTTGGGTGTTAAATACGTTACATATATTCAAATCACATCGAACACACAACGCAAACACTTTAACACTAACCATTACAGTGTGTTATACGTGACTCGATGAATGCCTGTTTGTTATGTTTACACATAGATTGATGTCTACCTGCCTTAGCAACGATAGTACTATAGTTTGGACTCAGCACCTGTTCACTCAGGGGTTGTTAAGGACCATTACTCACATGTGCGCAGTGGTGAATATGTGTTGCGAACTGCCTTACGCAGTCAACCCGCAGTCATTGGTATTGATAGGATCTTTGTCCATAACTTACGTGCTTCACATCACACGTTGTACGTGCTGGTTATGCGTAAACGATTTCGAACTCTATTATACTATCAAACTTGTATGCTCACCTTTAAACTATGTGTATTGACTTTATTTTAACGTATGTTACAGGTGCTTAAGATGCTAGGATGCTTGGTTTGCTGTGTGATGAAATTGAGGCTAGGAAAGAGTCTAGAAATAAACAAACAAATTGTCTAATTGAAATCTGAGTTGTCGGATCTGTATTTGTATGGGACATGGCGTTTAAGTATCTGGTATATAATAGTTGTTATGGATACTCATGGACAATCTGTTTCGCTCAGTGTCGCGCCCCGATCATTCCGCCATCGGTTGGGGTGTGACAGCTCATACTGTAAACTAACAAATAGTCAAATAACACACAACAATAATGCACGTATGTCACGGCCCCCGCCCCGGTGTGACCCGGTCCCGGAGCCGCGGGACAGAAACCCTGTGGTATTTATTAATTGAGTTGACAGCGGAAGTTTAACAGGATCTTTTAAAACTTGAAAAATGCCCAATTATTTTATTTCATAAATTGGTACAAACCCCGTAATTTACAATAGAGGAATTTCACGAGGAAATTTCCTGTTTTACAAAACATGTTTCTTTATTTTATTAAGCCACTTCTTCAAGCTTGCAGTGCTACACGGCACTTTTTCCTGGATCACAACAGATCACCTGAAACATGTTTTAAAAATATTTTATCAGCGGGGAAATACTGGCGAGTCACTCAAGTTGTACAAAACGACACATTGTTATAATTTACAGTATTAAGGGTGATTATATTGTTTTTATCAACCAATTACCCCAAATCGATATTTGTCACTCGACTGTATCTGTGACTATGGTCAGATCACCCATTGGCTAACACGTTGTCCAATGGTGACGGGTATCAAGTAATGTATACAAAACCCCACATACCGGTAGTAGTTGAAGATTTACAAAGACTTAATCCCTGTAATTATAACTTTGAAAACAAGTAAGATTTTGAAAGCAATTTGGTAAAAAGGAGAGTGACTCACATTGCAAGTTTAAACGGGCAGAGTTTAGCCTACTGATAAGCCTGATAACCTAATTAAAACAGCAATGCATACGAAACTAGGTTAGTAACTTGATACAACATTACGATAACTCACGAGATTAAAACCCTCACGACGAATGACAAAGTGCAATACTTAAACATCCATCAAATTCACGACGAATGACAAAGTATAGCCCGATTACGAGCAGCACTTAAACATCCATCGGATAGTTTAAATCGATCGGACATTGAATCGTAGCAGCGATTGAGTTAATACCCTGTAGTCGTAGCAGCGTTTCACTACTCGGAAATTCGAATTTAAGCAGCTTTCTTCGTGTTTTTTATTGAAATTTTCAACACAGCTGAACTGCTCATGGCCAACCTATTTATAGCAGATTTTTGGGTTTTACACGGCCCGCGTAAACCCTTGCTTGACCCTTACGCCGCCCGCGTGGACCCCTAGTCTACGTGTAGGGCTAGCGTGTCATCAGTAGGGTCGCCACGTGTGCGACACGTGGCCCTGGCATGCTTATCCGGTCAACATCACTTTGACGTGGTCCGCGTAAGGCTAAGCTTACCTTTACGCGGCCCGCCTGAAACTTAAAAAAAAAATTTTCATGATTTTTCATGTACGTTAGGGTTTCAGGGGTCCGGGTTTTTACTTACGGGTCGTTTAAGGACATTTTTGCAGGTCCTTACATCCTCCCCACCTTATTTAAAATCTCGTCCTCAAGATTTACTGAAATAAGTGAGGATACTTTCGCTTCATCTCTGATTCCAGCTCCCAGGTGTATCCGGGTCCTCTCTTTGAATCCCACTTGACTTTGACAAGTACCAGTCTTTTGTGTTTGAGAAACTTGACCTTTCTGTCTTCTATCTGAAGTGGTTTCTCTACGAACTTTAACTTTTCATTCACCTGTATGTCTTGAAGAGGGACTACAAGTGATTCGTCCGATAGACATTTCTTGAGGTTAGATACATGAAATACGTCATGTACCCCAGCTAATTCTTCCGGTAGTTGTAAGCGATAGGCGACTGGTCCTATTTTTTGGACTACTGGGAATGGTCCTATGTATCTTGGACTCAACTTTCCTTTCTTACCGAACCGAACTACTCCTTTCCAAGGAGAAATTTTCAAGAGTACCTTATCTCCAACTTGAAATTCTAGTGGCTTGCGTCTATTATCTGCATAACTCTTCTGGCGATCTCGATCCGTCTTCAGTCTTTCCTTGATTTGAGTGATCTTGTCGGTAGTTTCTTGTATGATTTCAGGACCTGATAATTGACTTTCTCCTATTTCTGCCCAGCAAACCGGAGTTCTACACTTTCGTCCATACAGTGCTTCAAACGGGGCAGCTTCGATACTTGAATGATAACTATTGTTATAGGAGAATTCAATTAAGGGTAGGTGGTCATCCCAATTTCCACCAAAATCGATGACACATGCTCTAAGCATGTCTTCCAGGGTCTGGATCGTCCTTTCACTTTGTCCATCTGTTTGGGGATGGTAAGCTGTACTTAAATTTAACCGCGTCCCCATGGCTTCTTGGAAACTTGTCCAGAAGTGTGAAGTGAAACGACTATCCCTATCGGATACAATGGAGAGTGGGACTCCATGTAAGGATACTACCTCGTCTACGTATAGCTTGGCTAATCTTTCCATGCTAAAGGTTTCCTTCATGGGTAGAAAATGAGCTGATTTGGTTAATCGATCCACAATTACCCAAATCGTGTCATTTCCCTTTCTGGTTTTGGGTAACTTAGTAACGAAGTCCATTGTTATGAGCTCCCATTTCCATACAGGCATTTCTAATTGTTGGAGTAACCCTGAAGGTTTCTGGTGTTCTGCCTTAACTTGTGAACAAGTTAGACACTTAGAAACATATCTAGCTATGTCCTTTTTCATTCCTATCCACCAGAAGTTATTCCTTAAATCTTGGTACATCTTATTATTACCAGGATGCATGGTATACCTAGATTTATGGGCCTCTTCTAAAATCTTATTTCTTAACTCTCCCTGTTTAGGTACCCAAATTCTTTTCTTGTGGAATCTCCAAATTCCATCAATGCCTTGCTCTAATTCCTTTATTCGTCCTTTCATTCCTTCAGCATCGTCCTTGATTGCTGTTTCTTGAACATTCTTCAGTTGTTCCATTAAGTCTAATTGTAAACTTAATCTAAGAGCACGAACTCGCTTTTGCTTTTCATGATACTTACAATTTAAAGCATCTGCAACTACGTTTGCTTTTCCTTCGTGATATTGAATATCACAGTCGTAGTCACTTAGAATTTCCATCCATCTTCTTTGCCTCATGTTTAATTCTTTTTGCCCAAATATGTATCTTAAACTCTTATGATCTGTATAGACTGTAAACTTACTGCCATACAGATAGTGTCTCCAAATTTTAAGGGCAAAAATTATTGCTCCTAACTCTAAGTCGTGAGTCGTGTAATTTTCTTCGTGCTTCTTCAATTGCCTTGAAGCATACGCAATTACCTTTTTGCGTTGCATTAGCACACATCCTAATCCTAGCTTAGAAGCATCACAATAAACTTCAAAATCTTCTGTTCCTTCAGGTAAGGCAAGAATTGGGGCGTTTGTTAACCTTTGCTTTAAAATCTTAAAAGCCTCTTCCTGCCTAGGTCCCCATTCAAACTTAACTGATTTACAGGTTAGCTTAGTTAATGGTACAGCTATTTTGGAAAAATCCTTAATGAATCGTCTATAGTATCCGGCTAACCCTAGGAAACTTATAACTTCCATAGCTGATTGCGGGACCTTCCATTTGGTGATTGCTTCTATTTTGGAGGGATCTACGTGAATACCTTCATGATTCACCATGTGTCCTAAAAATTGCACCTCCTGTAGCCGAAATTCACACTTCGAGAATTTGGCATAAAGCTTCTCTTTTCTTAACAAAGTTAAGAGTGTATGTATGTGTTCACGATGCTCGTCCTGACTTTTGAAATAAATAAGTAAATCGTCGATGAAGACTATTACGAATTTATCCAAATACGGTTTACAGATCCTATTCATCGTGTCCATAAATGTTGCAGGAGCATTTGTTAGTCCGAAGGACATGACAGTAAACTCGTAATGACCATACCTAGTTCTGAAGGCCGTTTTAGGTATGTCTTCTTCTTGTACCTTCAACTGATGGTATCCGGAGCGTAAATCTATCTTAGAAAAGTATCTAGCTCCCTGAAGTTGATCAAAAAGATCATCAATCCTAGGTAATGGGTATCGATTCTTAATTGTAACCTTATTTAGTTCCCTATAATCGGTACACATTCGCATTGAACCATCCATTTTCTTTACGAACAACACTAGTGCTCCCCAAGGGGATGAACTAGGTTGTATGAATCCTTTACCGAGCAATTCATCTAACTGCTTTTTCAATTCTTGCATTTCGGTGGGTGCTAACCGATAAGGTGCCTTAGCTATCGGTGTAGTTCCAGGAATTAGATGAATTCTAAATTCTACTTCCCTATCGGGTGGTAATCCAGGTAGTTCTTCTGGGAATACATCCGGGTATTCTGATACTACTGGAATTTCCTTAAGTTCCTTACCTTTAGTGTTAATGATTACCGGAATCATATACACTATTCCTTGTTTTCTTGAATAACTAGCCACTTTCATTACTGAAATGAATTTCATTGGCTTACGTGGCTTATCTCCTGTAATCACCACTACTTCTCCTGTGGGTGTATGAATTTCTATAGAGTTCTTATCACAGAGGATCCGAGCATGGTTGGCTACTAACCAATCCATTCCTAACACAACATCGAATCCGGCTAAATTCATAGGTAACAGGTTTGCAGAAAATTTATGGCCAAAAAGTTCTATCTTTTCTTTTCGCAAAACCTTATCTATGTTAACAGAATTCCCATCTGCCATTTCTACCGTAAAAATTTGTCTAAGGTTGGTTAAAGGTAGGTTAAGAGCTTGGCAGAATGAAGTATTTATAAAACTTTGGTTTGCACCAGAGTCAAATAATACTTTTGCATAAACGTCGTGAACTAGGAACGTACCCGCTATTACATCAGGAATCAGTTCGGCTTCTTGTGTGGTCAATTGGAAGGCCCTTGCGTTCTTCTTATTAGTTCCTTCAGCAGGTTTGGCCTTGGTATCTGCTGGCTTGACCAATTTAGGGCATTCTGGTCTGAAATGCCCAGCTTCTCCGCAGTTATAGCAGATCTTTGTTTTCTTTCTGCAATCTTCTTCACGATGTCCTATAGCCTTGCAGAAGTTGCAGGTTTCATTACATTTTCCAAAATGTTTCTTTTTACAGTTCCTGCAGAACGGCGGAGTGGAAGACTGCCCAGTTCCTCTTTTCTTGAAGTTAACACTATTGCCCACATGGAATCCTTGAGAAATCCTTTGGGCCACTTCCTTCTTCTGGTTTTCTTCCCGCGTACGCACCAGTCCGTCCATCAAAGTGTTGGCTAATTCCACCGCATCATCGATTGTGCGGGGTCTCGCAGCTTTGACAATATCATGGATTTCGCTAATCAAACCCCAGATGTAGCGAGAAATCAGTACCGGTTCTGGCGAAGCCAAAGTTGGTACTATTCTGGCATACTCGAAGAAGGTCGAAGTATACCCTCTACAATCAACATCCACCATCCGGTGGTTTATGAACTTATTTGCCATTTGTTCCTTTTCATATTCGGGACAGAATTTTCTTTCCACTAGACTTTTAAATTCTTCCCAATTCATGGCATAAGCCACATCGCTTCCCTTGGCTTTTAGTACCGTATTCCACCATTCTAGTGCCCCTTCTTTAAAAAGATGCGACGCGTACATGACCTTGTCTTCCTTGGCACATTTACTTATTTTAATTACTGCCTCAGTTTTCTCTAACCAACGCAGTGCAGCAGTCGCCCCTTCATTGCCTGCAAATAAAATCGGTTTACAGGCAAGAAAGGGAGCTTGCACCACATTATCATTATCATTAATGTTGCCGCCTCCATTTACACTATTACTAAAATTATCGTCGCGAGTACGTTTGCTGTGAGTAATTGGTTGAGGTTCAACTGGATTTCGGGCAGCAGCAAGGATTTCCGGAATAGCATTGGCTATTCCTTGGGCAACGATGTTTTCTATATCTTGCCTATTCAGAAACTGATCTTCATGATTTTGTTCGGATTGATTAACCTCGTTAACTGGTTCATTATTAGTGTGTTCCATCTGGTAATTAATATATATATATGATTAGCATAAAATAAACAACAACCAATCACAATAAAATAATTGCACATAATCACGTCAACACATATAACCAAAATTGTCGACTTTGCGACGTCCGTTTTATATATTGTAGTATGCATCCGTAAACACTAAATATATTACAAAAGTTTTATTTTTAGTTATTTTTATATGATTATATTTTTATTATTATATTATTATTAAACACACATTCCCACAACCACATACAATCCTCATAAGCTGGCACTTCAGAAATGACGTTCCCTTTCGTCGTATTTCCACGATATTCTTTCCCCCACCTCCCGGATTCGATTTCCTGCGTCCACCAACTCCTCGCCATAGTGGCGGAGTTCAGCCAAGTTTTCTGTGCTCATAGGTGGGTGTAGTGGAGGTTCAGGGTCAAATTGAGGGAAAAAGGTATTAGGGTTATTTAAAAGATTCTGAAATTGCCAGTCAGTGGTCCACCATTCTTCCAGCTCTTCTGGTAGAGGTCGGGGGTGGACAATAGGATCTGGGATAGCAGGTTCCAGATTAACTGGAAGTTGTGCTTCCGCCGGGTAATTGAAGAGATTTTCATCGGCAGGTCCGATGAGGTCACTAAGTGCTAGTTTATGATCCATCTCCTCCCATGATGGCATTTCCTGGGCTTGCTCTGAACTTTCCCCGATTTCTTTTCCTTTGCCTTTATCCTTCGGATCCTCAGCCTCTAAAATTTTTCGTGTCGCTGGTTTCTTCCTGCGCACACGCCTCCAACCCACGAATCTTCTTTTCTTTCTCGGTTTGGGTTTCTCTAGGGGTTGGGCTTGGAATTCCATAGGTTCCTCAGTGTCGGCCAAGTAACCGGAAAAGTCCTCGGAAACTTCCATGTCAGCAGAATGGATAGTGATATTCTGAAGAGCTTCGGACAACTCATTCATGCTGTTAGCATATATGAAGAAACACACAAAATTCTAGGTTAAAATTTTGTAAATTAAATTTTCACTTAATCACAGAATGGCAATCCAAAAAATTAAGTATTTCTAAATACTTAATTGGCTTAAATCAGTGGCTCTGATACCACCTTTTTCTGTCACGGCCCCCGCCCCGGTGTGACCTGGTCCAGGAGCCGCGGGACAGAAACCCCGTGGTAATTATTAATTGAGTTGACAGCGGAAATTTAACAGGATCTTTTAAAACTTGAAAAATGCCCAATTATTTTATTTCATAAATTGGTACAAACCCCGTAATTTACAATAGAGGAATTTCACGAGGAAATTTCCTGTTTTACAAAACATGTTTCTTTGTTTTATTAAGCCACTTCTTCAAGCTTGCAGTGCTACACGGCACTTTTTCCTGGATCACAACAGATCACCTGAAACATGTTTTAAAAATATTTTATCAGCGGAGAAATACTGGCGAGTCACTCAAGTTGTACAAAACGACACATTGTTATAATTTACAGTATTAAGGGTGATTACATTGTTTTTATCAACCAATTACCCCAAATCGGTATTTGTCACTCGACTGTATCTGTGACTATGGTCAGATCACCCATTGGCTAACCCGTTGTCCAATGGTGACGGGTATCAAGTAATGTATACCAAACCCCAGTTACCGGCAGTAATTGAAGATTTACAAAGACTTAATCCCTGTAATTATAACTTTGAAAACAAGTAGGATTTTGAAAGCAATTTGGTAAAAAGGAGAGTGACTCACATTGCAAGTTTAAACGGGCAGAGTTTAGCCTACTGATAAGCCTGATAACCTAATTAAAACAGCAATGCATACGAATCTAGGTCAGTAACTTAATACAACATTTACGATAACTCACGAGATTAAAACCCTCACGACGAATGACAAAGTGCAATACTTAAACATCCATCGAATTCACGACGAATGACAAAGTATAGCCCGATTACGAGTAGCACTTAAACATCCATCGGATAGTTTCAATCGATCGGACATTGAATCGTAGCAGCGATCGAGTTAATACCCTGTAGTCGTAGCAGCGTTTCACTACTCGGAAATTCGAATTTAAGCAGCTTTCTTAGTGTTTTTTATTGAAATTTTTGACACAGCTGAACTGCTCATGGCCAACCTATTTATAGCAGATTTTTGGCTTTTACGCGGCCCGCGTAAACCCTTGCTTGACCCTTACGCTGCCCGCGTGGACCCCTAGTCTACGTGTAGGGCTAGCGTGTCATCAGTAGGGTCGCCACGTGTGCGACACGTGGCCCTGGCATGCTTATCCGGTCAACATCACTTTGACGCAGCCCGCGTAAGGCTAAGCTTACCTTTACGCGGCCCGCCTGAAACTTAAAAATTTTGTTTTCTTGATTTTTCATGTACGTTAGGGTTTCAGGGGTCCGGGTTTTTACTTACGGGTCGTTTAGGGACATTTTTGCAGGTCCTTACAACGTAGTTCCGTAAATAATTTCCTAACACATTAAATAATACTTTGGTGTTAGCAGAACACTTCTGTGGCTGAATCAGTGGCTTAGCTCTGATACCACCTTCTGTCGCAACCCTCGTTCCCTGATTACCCGGGAACGGGCGGCCGCGGCCAGTTTTGTGGTATCGGGTGTTTATCATTTTGGCAGCGGAATTTACATCAGGACCGTAGTTAGGAAATATTTTATCAGAGTAAAATACCACGCTTTTATAACATTAAACGCATGGGAAATTCCCAAGTTTCAAGTACACACATTTTCATAGGGATAAACCCTATTTTATTCAAATAAAACATCTCTTTATTTAGGTAACTTTTATAGCCACTTTTCCAAGCCTTCAGTGCTGTCCAGCTGGCTTCTATTTGGCTTTCACATTTTGTTACCCAAAACGCGTTTAAAAACATTTTGTCAGTGGGAAATACTGATGAGTGAATCCCAGTTTAATCAAAACAGTTTTATCAGTCTACAACATTGAGGGCGGTCGCGCAATTACATTTGTTTCCATCTACTTTAATTACCACCCACGGTACTGTCAACCCGACTTGTGGTCATGTTACTACTCACAATGTAGTATCAAATTTTGTATACAAAACCCCAACATACCGACGATAATTGTAGAATACAAATACTCAATCACTGTTTAATATATGTTAATTATATGAGGTTTTGTAAAAACAGTTTGCAAAAAGGAGATTACTCACTTTGCTGTCTTAGGGTTTTCCTTTAGGATTTCCTGGTGATTATCTATTAATTACACAAATGCACACACGTTAGTATAATAACCCAATATTCACATTAGTGATACCCTCCCCGAGACGGTATTCCAACGACTACGTCGGGCAGAACCACGACAGCCGTTATGGAACCCTGGATCAATCGGGCAGCGTATCTAATACGTAACCGGGGTTAAAATACTTACAACGGGGCAAAGCTCCGCTATTTTAGTGGGTATTATACCCGAATATTATGCTTATACTATAGAAATTCGAGAGAGAAAGTTGTGAATGAGCGACGGAAATGACTGCCGAAGCTCCCAATTTATAGGAGCTGATTTGAGCTTCCTCGCGGCCCGCGTAAGCCGAAGGCTTAGCCTTCGCGGCCCGCGTGCTAGGGTTGTAGGTTTTAGCTTTGCTGATTCGTCGAACTAGGTTTGACACGAGTGGTGACACGTGGCATCTCATGGTGTCACCCTGCTGACTGGCTGTCGCGCCCCGCGTAGCCCGAAGAGTAAGTATTCGCGGCCCGCGAGCGGCACTAAATTCTGGTTTTTATTTTATTTTTAATTATATAAAGTATTTAGGGCTCGGTTTTTCGTATATGGGGTATATTTTAATACGTATAGGGACATTCTAAATATATTAGGGATGTCGAAAATAATTTGGAGGGTTGTTATACCATACCCCTTGGTCTAAGACCATGTGTAGGGGTCAAGCCCCATAGAGTCTCCATGGGGGGAGGTGGTATGTGACAAATGGCAAAATGTATAAGAAATGGGTGTTATATAAGACCACCCGTAATGGGCGTGGTTTTTTCAAAATTTTCAGCCAAACACGCCCAATATCGCCCTAGCCCCACCCCCCGCGACGTGTTTGGGCTTTTTTTCGAAAAAAAATCGATCCAACGTGTTTTAAAACACACCAATTTTGCACAACTTTTCAAATTTGACCATTTTCAAACGGTAAAAACATTTAATATTTTTATTTATTTTTTTTTAAATTCCCATTTTAATCTTTAAATACCCCACATTTCTTCTAACATTTTATATAAAAAAACCCACTTTCTATCAAACTTTCTCTCAACTCAATCTTCCAACTTTTATAAACTCAACCATGAATCCATTCTGACCCCCGTTTGGTGTTCCGTCAAGACCTGGGAACCCGAATACCACCCAACCGCAACAAAACTTTAACTTTCAAAACATGGACCCAAACATATTATCGTACGCGGCTTACTTGAGCAGCTCTACTCCTTAAATGCCACACACTTACGGCTTTGCCCAACCCGGCGCTTCGCAACCATCCCAACAACAACCCGAACCCGAGGTGGATACCGTGCCGGAGACGCAACCCGAACCGGATCGCGAGACATCCAAACGCGGTAAAAGGTCACATAAAAAGAAGGACGCCAACGAACCTCGTCGTAAGCATACTTACGTTATTTGGACGAAGGACGAGGAATACACGTTGGTTCGGGCGGTGGGTCAATGTTTCGGAGGACCCCGAAGTGGGTAAGTGTTATTTTTTACTTATTTTTTTCTACACGTCGATTTTTTTAACGTACAACTTATTTTTTTACTTTTTGTAGCAAACTTTCAAACGGGTCCAGAAAGTGGACTGGCGTACCGACCATGACGTCTAGTAGTAGATGTTGGGAGCTTCTAAGAAAAAAGTCCAAATTGGGCTGGCGTACCGACCATGACGTCTAGTAGTAGACGTAAAGCTAAACGGTCTAAACGTCATCCTCCGTTGACCCAGAAACATCAACTTCCGATGCCCGCAACGTCGATTTAAATGTTGTTGTGGACGATAACGAGGAAGTTGAAGAGTTGACCCGACCGACCGGTAGAAGAAAGGATAAGCGAACCGGGAAAAAACCGGTGGAGTCGTCTTCCTATAATCTCGAGTTGAAGGAAGATTTCGAGGAGATGAACCGTCGTCTCCAAGACATTCGAGACCTCGGCCACAAGCGTTGGGAGACTATGAAAGAACGAGTCGCCGAAAACACAAAGTTTAACGAGATGCAAGCGGCAAGGCAAACAGAAAAGGACATAGAGTTTTTGTCCAAACCGATCGATCACCTCCAAGGCGACGCGTTGATTGTTGCGCAAATGCACCGCCAAAACTTCGGGAAAAATATGGCCTTTAGATCATCATCTTTTTTTTAAGTTTATTTTCTTTTTTATTTCCGGTTTTTTTTTAAGTTTAGTCGGTTTTTATTTTATTTATTTCTAGTATTGTAATTTTTTTTAATTTAATGAAGTATTTTAAGTTTTTAATTTAAAAAAAAATTAATAATTGTGTAATGATTGGATTGGGCGTTATTGGGCATTATTCCACTACGCCACTCTTGTAAAAACGTCCAATAATGCCCCCTTGCTGACTGGACTGCAACATGGCAGAAAACGCCCAAGGGTGGTGGCATTATTCATCAGACCACTACGCATGGTCTAACTTAAGTTTGTAGTGGGGGTGGGGGGATTATGTAGATGTGGGGTTATACCCCTTCAATTATATGTATATATGTATGTGTGTGAGAGAAACCATTCTACAACGTCGTTCTGCTCATAGTGGCCCTCTCCATTTTTTAGCCCATAGCGCCCGGGGTGGCGGTGTTCCCCGGCGTTATGGGGCGCGGTCGTCGACATAAAGCCCCTATGGCGCTCTGGCACGGATGGTCTAATATCACTTTCTTGATGAAAAAAGTAACACATTTCAAGGAAACTAGTTTTTTTTACGTAGTGCGTTCCGGCGAAAGCGAGCAAATGATAATGTAAAACAAACGTGATTTGAAAATAAAGCATGTTGTTTAGAAAGTCAAACCATTTGAACGATTTAGTTTTTCATCGTACCGCTTTATGATACCAAATAAATACTTTATTATGAGTTCAACTTCGTTTTTAACAAAACTTATAACGGAATGTCGGGGAAAAAATCAAGCACAACTATGTACTTAAGTTTTAGAAAAAAAAAGTTATAAACGTAAATTATTAAAGAACTATCAAGTTAATCGATAAATTAATATATGTTCTAAAAAAAGAAAAAAAATTATTAGAAAAAATGGTAAAGGAAATATATGATTTTAAAAAAGGAAAAAAATAAAAATATATTATTAAAAGTAAATATAATAATAAACTATTATAATATATTAAATAAAAGAATAAAAAAATTATATATTATTACAAAATAAAGTTAGTATTAATCGTTCTTCATCAACAATATATATATATATATATATATATATGATTAGGTTCAAACGTGAACAAAATCCCAAGCGTGAACTGCGTGAACTGATCTGGGCCCTTGATTTTTATCATCTTGAGATTTTAAGTCAATGGCATGATGGTAATTATTTGATTAATTGTTACTAATTAATTAAATGAATAAGGGTATATGTGTAATTTCTATTTTCAACTGATTGCATAAATCTCGTTCTCTCTCACAAATCATCATATTCAATCTTTCTTCATCATCCAACTTTCTCTCACCTTCATCGCCCAGATCCAGATCGAAGAAGAAGAACTGTCGGATAACTGAATCACCGTTTCATCGCCGGATCTCGATGAAGAACAAACTGCCGGACGACGAAATCAGGCTTCGATTTTTGGTCCGATTCATCGTCGTTTCATCGCCGGCATTGATTTTCGCCGGTTCGTTTTTCAGATCTGAATCGATTCGGCGTCATCAGATCCGGATCGTTTTTGGTCCGCACATCCGCCTCATTCGATTGATCCACTATTGTGTTCATCAAGCACATCAGATTCTGCTTGTAAGTTTTTTTTAACGGACCTGTCAAGTATCGGTACTATGTTGTGTTGTGTTGTTATGTGGTATATACATAATCTTTATCCTAAATTTTGTCTCTTTGTCCTGTGTGCAAGCAGGTAGTGGGTCTAGATAACACCATAATTTATTTACCCATCAGACACAACAAGCTTTGATCTGGGCTTTCAAGAAAGTTCCAATCTTTGGTATGTATGTATGTTGTCTTGATTTTTGATTTTTTATTTTTTGGTGTGTGTAGCTTTCTTGTATCTTTCTTTGTATCACGGAATTCAAATTCCATTAGTTCAAATTTCAATTTAACTTATTGATTATTATTATTATTATTTTTTTGTGATAGCTTTCTTGCAGCGTTCTTTGTATGCTGGTTATTGTGCTTGTTGTTTTTTTTTTGTAGATTGTAATTGTGAGTTTGATTAGCGTATGTGTGGATTGTAAAAGTTCGAAAACACGATCGCCAAAACGGATGAATAAGTTGAAAAACTTGTTTGGATTATCTTGATGTTGAACGATTAATCGCCGTCGTTATCAATAGTGGGTTAGGGTTTATTTTCTTTTTTATACCATTGTACACACGTGTATTCCGATTATTGGTACAATGTTTAATGCAATGTACACATGTGTATTCTGATTTTGCTCTGTTTTTAAGGCGCTGTACACATGTGTATTCTGATTTTGCTCTGTTTTTAAGGCGCTGTACACATGTGTATTCTGGTTTTGCTATGTTTTTAATGCGATGTACACATGTGTATAGCATATGTTTTTGTGATATCTCATATTTTTTTTGTGTATTGAATGTGTAAAGTTGTTGATGTACACTTGTGAATTATGCAAAGTACTAATTGTTGAGTTTTTTGTGTTATTACAGGAGACGTCGTAAATGAGGAAAGTGGAGATGGAAGGTCGATAAGGATGATTCACGTATCTTTGTTTGCTTGGTCGATAAGGATGATTCAGCATACAACGCGGCGAATAGTTGTAAAAGACTATGTCTTTTTTATTTTTCCGATTATGTTGCGTTTATTGTTTTCACGAAGCTGGAACTTGTAATTGTATGTTTTCTTTTGGTTTGGCAAACATTATGGAAATTGTTATTTGCTTAATATAAAATAGTTTTACAAGTTTTGTTTATATGTATGTATTATGTAGCTAATTACACATATGTACCATGCTGAGTACACATGTGTACTGTTCAATTCATATCAAAGTACACATGTGTATGCCGTTGAAATATGAAGGTTACGTGGATCTTAAAAATCATAATCCGAATTCTGGTGTGAAATCTGAAAAAATAAAAATGAAATAAAAGATATTGTGGATAATGAATTTAAAATAGGAAAGATGTAACTTAATTCAATTATTAAAATAATGATTTAAATCTAATTTTTTATGTAATTACAATCATACCCTTAACAACTAAAAAGGAAATCAAGGGTCCAGATCTGTTCACGCAGTTCACTCTTGGGAGGTTGTTCACGCTGGAACCCTACCCTATATATGATTAGGTTCAAACGTGAACAAAATCCCAAGCGTGAACTGCGTGAACTGATCTGGGCCCTTGATTTTTATCATCTTGAGATTTTAAGTCAATGGCATGATGGTAATTATTTGATTAATTGTTACTAATTAATTAAATGAATAAGGGTATATGTGTAATTTCTATTTTCAACTGATTGCATAAATCTCGTTCTCTCTCACAAATCATCATATTCAATCTTTCTTCATCATCCAACTTTCTCTCACCTTCATCGCCCAGATCCAGATCGAAGAAGAAGAACTGTCGGATAACTGAATCACCGTTTCATCGCCGGATCTCGATGAAGAACAAACTGCCGGACGACGAAATCAGGCTTCGATTTTTGGTCCGATTCATCGTCGTTTCATCGCCGGCATTGATTTTCGCCGGTTCGTTTTTCAGATCTGAATCGATTCGGCGTCATCAGATCCGGATCGTTTTTGGTCCGCACATCCGCCTCATTCGATTGATCCACTATTGTGTTCATCAAGCACATCAGATTCTGCTTGTAAGTTTTTTTTAACGGACCTGTCAAGTATCGGTACTATGTTGTGTTGTGTTGTTATGTGGTATATACATAATCTTTATCCTAAATTTTGTCTCTTTGTCCTGTGTGCAAGCAGGTAGTGGGTCTAGATAACACCATAATTTATTTACCCATCAGACACAACAAGCTTTGATCTGGGCTTTCAAGAAAGTTCCAATCTTTGGTATGTATGTATGTTGTCTTGATTTTTGATTCGTCGCCGACGGCCACCCGCGGGGCGCGGTTCTCGTGGTTCTCATAACTCGTGGTGGTTCTCATTCTAGCGGCTCCCTATATATATATAATGGGTGGTAGTTTCCAAGACTATTATCTCGAAGGTTTGTTTCTACATGGATGACGATTCGCGAGTTGTAAATTAGAACCCATTCTCATAGATAATGCCTCCAAATACATGCAAAAACCTCAAATGTACCAAACTTTGGGCGTAAAAAACTACCCCCTCGGGCGCGCCGTTTGAACCGAAAATTTAAACCCCCCGCTAAAATATACGGATCTAGGTGTAAAAAAAATTTCGTCGCCGACGGCCACCCGCGGGGCGCGGTTCTCGTGGTTCTCATAACTCGTGGTAGTTCTCATTCTAGCGGCTCCCTATATATATATAATGGGTGGTAGTTTCCAAGACTATTATCTCGAAGGTTTGTTTCTACATGGATGACGATTCGCGAGTTGTAAATTAGAACCCATTCTCATAGATAATGCCTCCAAATACATGCAAAAACCTCAAATGTTGAAAGTTAATTTTGGATGTTAATATGCTATGTTATTTTTTTTTTTACATTTTCTGACAATTGTAGCATAGCTATCAATAATTTTTTTTAACGGAAAACTTGAATCACTGACGGACCACTGGAGTATCATTGTGCCACCAGCGGAACCATCCGATCATATCCATCTCCACTAGGCAATAATGCATATACACCAATTCAGAAGGAAACTCAATAAATCTGGGAACAACCCCCCCCCCCCCTTGTGGGAATCGAACTCATAACCTAATGGTCATAAGCCTTATCCCACCCTCAAGATATCACTAGATTAATATTAGATTAAAGTTTATTTATGTTGGAAAAATGGGTGAAAATAGCAATTTCCACAAATATAGGAAAATGATTTTTTCCTATTTTGGACTAGAAATAAATATAATAAAATGAGCGGGTTTTATATATTTATTTGTGGGTTTGTGTTCTATGTTGGAAGAGCTTCGCAACGAACTAAACCACGTCCAAAACGGAGCTAAGATGAATGAGATATCGATGCTCAAAGTTGGGTGTTTGGAACATTCAATGCTGAAACAAAAGGGAAAGTAGCACCTTGTCCCACATCGGATGAGAGATGGAACTTAAATGGGTATTTAAGGTGTAACTCTCCATCCTTATTGTTTCATGGAAGCACACACTAGTGTCCTCGCGAAGGGTGCGGAGCACCCTAACTCGCGCTCGCGCTCGCGCGCGCGTGGCGTGGGCGATGAGGCGCAATGTGGCGCTTTGATGGCGCACTTTGCACTTCGCACGCTCGCATCGCCGCGAGCCGCCTTTGTATTTTTGACCACGTGCGCGTGGTGGAGCACAAGGGTTGCAAGGACCAAGTGGTAGGTGATGCGGCGCATGACGTGGCAGTCATGCGCATGCGCGCGCGAGTACACATGGCACGGAGGCACGCGGTTGCGCGCATGGTGCATGGGTCCTGCTGTGTCGTGCGCGGCGCACCGGAGTGAGCCAATACGGCGCGACTGTGTGGCGCGCTCGTATAGTCTCACAGGTGACGTGGCGCACGCGCGCATGGACTTGAGCCAAGAGGACGCACCGCGCACGGTGACGTGGCGCACGCGCGCATGGCAGTGAGCCAAGAGGACGCACCGCGCATGGGCGTGCACACCTGGGCGCGCACGCACTAGTGTGGCTTGCACGCGCGCGCGCGTAGAAGCTTCCAGCATTGAATGCCAGTGCAGTTTCAGTCCAGCTTCGTAACTGACGAGTTAATAAGCTTTGACTGAGAATTAAATGACGTATTAAAGTGCATTGAAGACGTTTAATGCAATTTAAACCTCTCATTTAATTCGTTTTTGGCCGTTTCAAACCGAGAGCTGTATAAATACAGCTCCATACCCAGCAGAAGTGAATTACCAGCTACACAACAGCTACTAATCCTTTCTCTCTATATTTCTGATCTTCTTCCAGCAAGCTTTCAAGGTAACCTTCAGGTTGTAGGCGAACTCCGGCAGTACTACTGCTCCGGCTGTTGTACCCTGGGAAACAAAACGAGTACTCTTGGGAGACTCGGAATTTGTTTTAAGGGAAGCGTGTTGAACACGTGCCTCAGTCACTCTGCTTCTACCCCTTTCTTGTAGTTGGTTCATTTTTCCAGTTGTATTTGTATTTGTAATTTTTGTTTTTCTCATTTCTGTTTGTAATCAATATTAATAAAATTTGTTTATTTTATTTATTTACGCGAACGGTTCCTACAATCTTAAAACAAATTTTAAAACCGTTCGTGTAATCAAAACCATTATGTTTGTGATTCAAACTAGTTTTGTTTTCACTCAGTTTGTGTTTTAAAAACAGTTTTTTTTTGTTGTTTTCTTCTTCAAATGAGCGACTTTGGTTGAAAACAATTGGTTACATTCAGATTGTCCTAAAAAGTGCTAAAACTTTCTGATTTGGTCTTCAAAGTTGGACTTAGAAGCCAATTAGTAAGTTCTAAAAATTATAAATTTTCTGTTTTTGGTCTTCAAAGTTGGACTTAGAAGCCGAAACAGTAAATTGTGGTAAAATTAAAATTTAGTAGTGTCCTTCTGGTTTGTGCGTAAATCAGAATTTTTGACTAAAATTTTTAATTTCAATTTTTTCAGCATGTCGAACGAAAATGTCAACGTTAACAACACCACAAATGTTGTGACAGGAACCCCCTTTAACGCCACCACTGTGGGAGCGACCACAGTGGCCAATCACGCTGAACGACCCGAGAAGTTCTCGGGTCTACACTTCAAAAGGTGGCAGCAGAAGATGTTCTTCTACCTGACCACCATGAACCTTGCGACGTTCTTAACTGAAACCGCTCCCCAACCGGCGGAAGGGGAGACCAGCGCTCAGGCTCTGAGCGCGGTAGAGGCTTGGAAGCACTCGGATTTCATTTGGCGTGGCTATGTGTTAAACGGCCTAGCGGATGCGTTGTATAATGTGTACTACAACGTCAAGACTTCCAAAGACCTTTGGGATGCCTTGGACAAGAAGTACAAAACGGAGGATGCTGGCACAAAGAAATTTGTGGTAGCCCGTTTTTTGGATTTCAAAATGGTTGATTGTAAAAGTGTTATGAATCAAGTCCAAGAATTCCAAATTATACTACATGACATCTCTGCGGAAGGTATGACACTTAGCGAGACATTCCAAGTGGCTGCGTTGATTGGAAAGTTACCTCCTGGTTGGGTGGATTTTAAGAATTATCTTAAACACAAACGAAAGGAGATGACTTTAGAGGACCTTATTGTTCGTCTTCGGATTGAAGAGGGCAATAGAATTGCCCTAAAAGGCAGCCAAGCGCAACCTTCTGCGAGCGCAAATGTGGTTGAGCTTGGGCAATCCTCTAAGGGCGCGAAGGGTAAGGGGAAAAAGGACAAAGAGAAAGCAAAGGCTAGCAAACTTGGACCGAAGAAAGGGGTTGCGAAAAAGAAACCTCCAACGTTCCAAGGGACTTGTTACAACTGTGACGAGCTGGGGCATCGGGCTAACCAATGCAAGAAACCAAAGCGTGAGCGCGCGCACATGGTGGATGAAGACGGAATGCCTTTGGTGGCAATGATTTCCGACAAAAGCGCAATGATGGATGAGGTCAATACTGTGACCAACACTCCAAAAGGAAGGTGGGTTGATACGGGCGCGACCCGTCATGTTTGCGCAGACAGAAGCCTCTTTACCACCTTCAAGGCGCTTTCTGGAGAAGAGAAGCTATATATGGGAAATGCAGCCACCGCTGACATCATGGGTGAAGGAACGGTGATCTTGAAGTGGACTTCGGGGAAGGAGCTCACTCTAAGCAACGTGTTGTATGTCCCGGACTTGCGCAAAAATCTAGTCTCGGGTTGGTTGCTTAACAAGTTTGGATTTCGTTTAGTGTTTGAAAGTGACAACTTTGTTCTTACTAAACGAGGAATGTATGTGGGTAAGGGCTATGCCCAAAACGGCATGTTCAAATTAAATGTAATGGCTGTCAAGAACATGAATAAAATTGCTACTACTTCTACTTATATGCTTGAGTTTTCTGATTCGAATAAATGGCATGGTAGATTAGGTCACGTAAATTTTAATTCAATACGCCGTTTAATAAATTTAAATTGTATACCAACATTCCATATTGATTCACACTATAAATGTGAAACTTGCGTAGAATCCAAACTTACAAGAACATCATCGAAATCGGTTGAACGAATAACCGAACCCCTTGATTTAATTCACACCGATATTTGTGATTTAAAAGCGGTACCCACAAGAGGTGGAAATAAGTACTTCATCACGTTTATTGACGATAGTACTAAATATTGCTATGTATATTTACTAAAAAGTAAAGATGAAGCAATAAGTAAATTTATCTTGTATAAGAATGAAGTTGAGAATCAACTTCAAAAGAAGATAAAAGCTTTGCGAAGCGACCGAGGAGGCGAATATGTTGCACCTTTTGCCGATTTATGCGCAAAAAGTGGCATTGTACATGAGTGTACACCTCCTTATTCTCCACAATCAAATGGCGTGGCGGAACGAAAGAACCGCACATTGAAAGAAATGATGAACGCCATGTTGATAAGTTCTGGGATGAGCCAGGAAATGTGGGGGGAAGCCATTCTCTCGGCCAATTATCTTTTGAACAAGATACCATTGAAAAAGAGAGACGAGACTCCATATGAGTTATGGAAAAAGAAAAAGCCTTCATATAAATACTTGAAAGTGTGGGGGTGCCTAGCAAAGGTGATTGTACCACCTCCTAAGGCTCTTAGGATAGGACCCAAAACTGTTGATTGCATATTTATTGGGTATGCGCATCAAAGTAGTGCACATCGCTTTCTTGTACATGAGTCCAAGAATCCTGATGTACACGTAAACACTATCATGGAGGTGAATCCTAACGTTGTGTCTTACTTTGAAAATGTGTTTCCTTTGAGAAGACAAACACATGCAACGTCATCAACACCTAATTTTGAAGTAGGTGAAAGCTCATCTAGACGAGTTGATGAGGTAGTTCATGATAAGACACATGAACAACCTGAGGTTGAAGAAAGTGACCGTAGGCGAAGCAAAAGGCCAAGGGTTGAAAAATCCTTCGGTCCAGACTTCGTTAGCTATATGGTTGAGGGCGAGCCCAATACATATCGCGAAGCGGTTTCCTCTTCAGAAGGACCTCAATGGAAAGAAGCAATAAGAAATTAAATAGATTCTATATTGCAAAATCATACTTGGGAGTTAGTAGATCTTCCACCTGGTTGCAAACCACTTGGATATCGTTGGATATTCAAGAGGAAGATGAAAACTGATGGAAGTATTGATAAGTACAAGGCTAGGTTGGTGATTAAAGGATTTAGACAAAAGGAAGGTCTAGATTACTTTGATACCTACTCGCCTGTGACGCGCATAACCTCGATTAGATTGGTTCTTTCTATAGCGGCTTTAAGAAATTTGGAAGTTCACCAAATGGATGTTAAAACCGCATTTCTAAATGGCGATTTAGAAGAAGAGATTTACATGGAGCAACCTGAAGGTTTCTCTGCCCCAGGTCAAGAGGGTAAAGTATGTAAACTCGTCAAGTCTTTGTATGGCTTGAAGCAAGCACCAAAACAATGGCACCAAAAGTTTGATCATGTCATGATTGACAATGGTTTCAAAATAAATGAGTGCGACAAATGTGTTTATTTAAAAGACACAAATGAAGGTTATGTGATTTTATGCCTTTATGTAGACGATATGCTTATCATTGGGAGTAATGATAAAATTATCAAAGCTACTAAAAGCATGTTAAAAGCGAGATTTGACATGAAAGACATGGGTTTGGCGGATGTGATTCTTGGAGTAAAGATCATAAGAACCCAAGAAGGTCTTGTGTTAACTCAATCTCACTATGTGGATAAAATTCTTGAAAAATTCAACTCGGGAGATACGAGTGTAGCTCGAACTCCAGTTGATACCTCCCAACATCTTAAGAAGAATAAAGGAGATGGAGTTGCTCAGTTAGAGTATTCAAGAATTATTGGCAGTCTCATGTATCTAATGACATGTACTAAACCCGACTTGGCTTACGCGGTGAGTAGGCTAAGTAGATACACCAGCAATCCGTGCGCGGATCATTGGAAAGCTATCATGAGGGTGCTTAAATACATAAGATACACAAGAGATTATGGACTGCATTATACCCGACAACCAGCAGTGATCGAAGGATACACTGATGCAAACTGGATATCGGATAATAAAGATTCCAAATCAACAAGTGGTTACGTGTTTACACTTGGAGGAGCTGCTATTGCTTGGAAGTCTTCTAAGCAAACGGTCATAGCAAGATCCACAATGGAATCCGAATTTATCGCCTTGGATAAGTCAGGCGAGGAGGCGGAATGGCTACGTCAATTCGTGGAAGATATTCCAAGATGGCCAAAGCCTTTGCCAGCCATATGTGTACATTGTGATAGCCAATCAGCGATTGGTAGAGCTCAAAGCTTGATGTACAATGGCAGATCAAGGCATATGCGACGTAGACATAACACGATACGACAACTACTCTCAACGGGTGTTATCACAATTGATTATGTGAGATCAACGGATAACATTGCGGACCCGTTTA
Source organism: Helianthus tuberosus (assembly GCA_030545235.1). Taxonomy (NCBI): domain Eukaryota; kingdom Viridiplantae; phylum Streptophyta; class Magnoliopsida; order Asterales; family Asteraceae; genus Helianthus; species Helianthus tuberosus. Next base: position 66,553,671 of record CM060440.1, on the reverse strand, counting down.
CAAAAGGCTTAAGCAGAGAGTTAGTAGAAACGTCGTCAAGAGGAATGGGACTAAAGCCTGTGGTAAATGGGAATATGAGGGAAACCTAACTTAGTTGACTGGAGATCCCAAGATCTAAGTTCAATAGGACAACTTAATCATATTACCAAACGGAGTCACTGTGGGGGAGTACCCCAAACTAAATAAAAAGGGAGTTATTTATACTTCCTAGTCCATTCCAATCAGTGACATTGATGTGAGGCTAAGCATATTAAGGTTAACGATTTCGGGAAATCAAATAACCATGATGCTTTTAATGATTCAGGGGAATCACCTATGTTAGAGAGAAGTGGGGTCGCTTCAAATGGATTTGTGGGGTGCGCAAATCCTAGAGCTCTCGCAGAACCAGGCTAGTGTTCCAGGACCATAATAGGACACGACAATGAGGAGTTGGCCAAACCAGGGAGAGTATTGTGTGAAGTGTATTGTCGTTTACACAAATGGGGGTATGTTCAAGGACATCGCGTCTACACACCGCTAGTAAGCTAAGTGCGCTTCACAAAAGAAGGTTCAAAGGTTAAAACCTACCTATCTTGCAATACTCAACTGTCGAAGTTTATCGTTGGAAAGTGTAAGGAAAAGATCCATTTCCATACATGTGGGGGATTGTTGGAAATTTGATGAAAATAGCATTTTTCATGTGGGGGATTGTTGGAAAAATGGGTGAAAATAGCAATTTTCACAAATATAGGAAAATGATTTTTTCCTATTTTGGACTAGAAATAAATATAATAAAATGAGCGGGTTTTATATATTTATTTGTGGGTTTGTGTTCTATGTTGGAAGAGCTTCGCAACGAACTAAACCACGTCCAAAACGGAGCTAAGATGAATGAGATATCGATGCTCAAAGTTGGGTGTTTGGAACATTCAATGCTGAAACAAAAGGGAAAGTAGCACCTTGTCCCACATCGGATGAGAGATGGAACTTAAATGGGTATTCAAGGTGGAACTCTCCATCCTTATTGTTTCATGGAAGCACACACTAGTGTCCTCGCGAAGGGTGCGGAGCACCCTAACTCGCACTCGCACACGCTCGCGCGCGCGCGCGTGGCGTGGGCGATGAGGCGCAATGTGGCGCTTTGATGGCGCACTTTGCACTTCGCACGCTCGCATCTCCGCGAGCCGCTTGAGAGCCGCCTTTGTATTTTTGACCACGTGCGCGTGGTGGAGCACAAGGGTTGCAAGGACCAAGTGGTAGGTGATGCGGCGCATGACGTGGCAGTCATGCGCATGCGCGCGCGAGTACACATGGCACGGAGGCGCGCGGTTGCGCGCATGGTGCATGGGTCCTGCTGTGTCGTGCGCGGCGCACTAGAGTGAGCCAATACGGCGCGACTGTGTGGCGCGCTCGTATAGTCTCACAGGTGACGTGGCGCACGCGCGCATGGACTTGAGCCAAGAGGACGCACCGCGCACGGTGACGTGGCGCACGCGCGCATGGCAGTGAGCCAAGAGGACGCACCGCGCATGGGCGTGCACACCTGGGCGCGCGCGCACCAGTGTGGCTTGCACGCGCGCGCGCGCAGAAGCTTCCAGCATTGAATGCCAGTGCAGTTTCAGTCCAGCTTCGTAACTGACGAGTTAATAAGCTTTGACTGAGAATTAAATGACGTATTAAAGTGCATTGAAGACGTTTAATGCAATTTAAACCTCTCATTTAATTCGTTTTTGGCCGTTTCAAACCGAGAGCTGTATAAATACAGCTCCATACCCAGCAGAAGTGAATTACCAGCTACACAACAGCTACTAATCCTTTCTCTCTATATTTCTGATCTTCTTCCAGCAAGCTTTCAAGGTAACCTTCAGGTTGTAGGCGAACTCCGGCAGTACTACTGCTCCGGCTGTTGTACCCTGGGAAACAAAACGAGTACTCTTGGGAGACTCGGAATTTGTTTTAAGGGAAGCGTGTTGAACACGTGCCTCAGTCACTCTGCTTCTACCCCTTTCTTGTAGTTGGTTCATTTTTCCATTTGTATTTGTAATTTTTGTTTTTCTCATTTCTGTTTGTAATCAATATTAATAAAATTTGTTTATTTTATTTATTTACGCGAACGGTTCCTACAATTTATAATTAGAAACTGTGTTGATTTAATTAATTAAAGATTGGTAGCTCCCAAGATGTATACTTCCAAGACCGGTTGCTGCATGGATGGCTATTGGCAAATGTAAGCTGCAAAAGTCCGAAGTTACAATTAAGGATGTATATTTCCAAGACCTGTTTGCTGTGTGTGCGTGGTGCAAGAACTCTTGGATCTCCTGCAGTTCGTTGGAAGACCAATGATCTCTTGGCCTAGTGGTTAAGGGGGGGGGGGGTGGGAAGTTTTGCTTCTCTTGGAGGTCCTGGGTTAAGTCCAGGCAAGGTAGTTTTAATACTAACTTGGTGATACTAACATACTAACTACTAACCCGGTTAGTGATATCCTAACCGTACGCCATTCAAAAAAAAAAGTTGGAAGATATTTTTGAAGTTCCAAAGAAGATTCCCTAACTTAGACTGAGTGTAGTGGGGCAACCTTTTGAGTGGGCGTCTTGCGACACGTGTCGCCACGTCACATAAGAGGATTTTGACCAAAAAAGGGGGAGTGGGGCAACCTTGCTGGGTGGGGCGTCTTGCGACACGTGCATTGATTTATTTTGTCTTTTTTTATGTAAAAGATATAAAAAAAAGTCCTATTTTTTAATAAAAGTATTGATCAAAGTAAATAAAAACTAATACTTCAATAAAAAAAATTACTTCAACCAAAATAAAAAAATACATCAACTAAAAAAAAAAATACATCAACAAAAATAAAAAAATACAATCAACAAAGGTTATATTTTTCTCGAATTTCTTGCTTCATTTGTTCGGCTAAAGCGAGCTCGGCTTCAGTAAGGTTTGTCGTGTCGGTTGTTAATATTTGCAAATCAAGTGCTTTTTGACGACTTTCTTTCAGCTTTAGCTTTCGGTCCCTGTGTTCTTTTTTTAAGTTGATCCGTTGTTGGCTCGTTTGCAACAAGCCGTCTAACTTATTGGTCACTTTTTCGAACGTTTCGGTGTAGTAGATTCGTACACCGCTAGAAGACGGTTGGGCGGCTTTTTTGGCCCTATCTCGGCCAACCGGCCGTTGTGGTGGTTGAAACGCTTCGACCTCTTCATGTGGCTCTTCGAAATCTTCCTCAATGTCGTTGAGATTTATTTGACACCGAGCGTCCGACCCAGTACTTTGATGGTCGTTTGAGGATGAGGTTTTTGACCGCTTAGCCGACGGTTGGCCACGAGTTTTAAATGGATCGAAGGCGATAACTGTGTGAAATTTCGAACTCCTTCTTAAAAATTGCCAAATAGCAAGATAAGGAAACGCCTTCTTGTGTTCGACTCGGAATTCATTTTGGGCGTTTGCTTGGAGCATCGCATCGTCGGAACCACTTTGGCGCACACGCGAGTTACTTAGGCGAGTGTATATTTGGTTGAAACTTTGAATCAAAGGACGCATTTTACGCCACTTCGCGCCGATACCATCGGGATCACGGTATCCATCTTCTTGATCTTCCAACTTGAGGAAAACGTTGTAAATACGAGACCAATATGTTTTTTCCTTTTGATAGTTACTACATCTCGGGTCTTCGGTTATTTCTAGCCAAGCCTTGGACAAGCTCATTTCCTCGTTGGAAGTCCATGGTATCGGTTTGGTTTTCAAGCGTTCTTCACCCGGTGTTTTCCTCTTGTGTGAACGTTTCTTTTTTTGAGGTTCAACATCATTTTGACCGACATCGAACTGGGTCTCCGGAACTTCTTCGTCATCTAAATCAACCACTAGATGGAATACAAACAAAGTTAAAAAAAAAAAAAACATATTCTTTACAAAAAAAATATCTAAAAAATTTATACCATTTTGTTGTCTCGATCCTCCAACGTTTTGAAAACCACCGGGTTGTTGTGTGTTCCAAGTGGTGAACCCCATATGTTGCGGTATCGTCGTATTGTTGTAGTATACTTGCGGTGTAGGGCTAGCAACGTGCATATTATTGAAATAGGCGTAAAAAACGGGGTTATTTAAAACGTTTGGGTCCGCCATATCGGGTTGTGGATTGGAAGATTTTGTATTTTGGTTGAAAGGAGGGATGTTGTGGGGATACATTTTGATGAGTTGATAGAAGATTGGTATAAATTTTGATGAATTGAGAGAAGATTGTGGTAAAAAAGTGTTTGATATGTGGTATTATTTATAAAGGTTGGATTTAAAAAAAAAAAAAAAAAGCTTGGCCAAACTATCCGTTAGGCAACGGATATATGAATTGGAAATTGAAATTCATGGGCGACTTGCTGGAGACGGGCGGGAGGGGGACGCCACCCAAGTCGCCTCCGGGGGCGGTGTTCCAGGCGACCTGGGGCGACCTGGGGGTGAGAGTCGCCCCACTACACTCAGTCTTACATTTAACTATAGAAAGGGCTAACGGCAGGAATGGCTAAATACACTCAACTCTAATTTCTATTTGCATTCTATTCTATAGACTAAAATAACAATTTACTCGATTTAAAAAAAACAAACAAATAAATAAATTAACGAATAAATTGTTATTTTAGTTACTCTTTTTTTTTTTTGCCATAAATAACACTTTAATTTAAATAGATTTATTTTCTCACCTATGTCCTTGGCGTTTACAACTTTTTGTCATTTTCATCCAAACTAGCTTTTCGTCATTTGTCCATGCATATATGCGACGATCCTCTTTTACTTTTTTCCTTCTCGGCATCGTTTTATTCCTATGGTTTCGTTTTTTTTTTTCGCGTAAAGGATCCGGGTGTAGGTTGAGTTTCAACTTTGTTCCTGAAAAGATGCCAACCGAGCCAGGATCTAACAGGGGTTTCCCTGATTTTGGGCTTAGGGGGTAGTGCTTTCACGGTGGGTCAAGCTGCTTTAAAGGCTGCTTCGGGTAAAGTGACCAAACACGAGAAAGCGTGCCTTGACAACCAGCACGTGTTTTTTACTCAAGACTGTGTTCCAACCATCGTTTCTGTGACTCTCCCCCTTCCACAATTTCCTACCCATGAAGAAAACCAAGAAACAAAAACCACCAAGCCAATCGACCAGGACGCAACTTCAACGAAGTGTTAACGGGATTCGAATCAGTCTAGCTGTGCTATACGGGATTGACGCGACCAATATCAGACCTGCTAACCCAACAAGAAGAAGGTCCGGCAATAGAGGCTGACTACCAACGATCGATACAGAAAAAGCGGAGAGAATCCCGAACCCGAAAGCGAATGGAAGTACCAGCCCGGAGAGTTAGGATGAAAGGTCGAGCCGAGAAACAGGCGACCTCGCACACTAACCCTAGCAAACTGCCTTTGTCGAGCCGCCGGCGATGCGAGAGAGAAGGAACTATTTTTTCCTACGAATTTTTTGTTCCTATTGTTAATAAGTAAATAAGTTACAATTGTAGCATAGCTATCAATATTTTTTTTTTTTTTTTTTGAACGGATCATAGCTATCAATATTAGATTAAACTTTATTTATTAGAAAGTGTGTTGATTTAATTAATTCAAGATTGGTAGCTCCCAAGATGTATACTTCCAAGACCGGTTGCTGCATGGATGGCTATTGGCAAAAGTCCGAAGTTACAATTAAGGATGTATATTTCCAAGACCTGTCGTTTGCTGTGTGTGCGTGGTGCAGGAACTCTTCGATCTCCTTTTTTTTTTTTTTTTTTAACGGCAAACAACACTTTATATATATATATAAAGAGCCAGCTAGAGACTGGGAAAACTACAACCGAAAACAGAGAAACCAAGAACAGACCGACATTACAAAAGATTGACTAAATTGAAATCTTGCCAATTTTCCCACGACATAGTCTTCAGACTTGCACGGTTGGAGATCCAAAAGAAAGCATCCTCTTTGATTAAGTCAAACGACTTACGAATCGGGATGAAAGTACCTTCGAACGTTTTAGAGTTCCTCGCATCCCAAACTCTCCAAACAGTCGCCATGCTAACCGCAAGAACAATGCGTTTCCACACTTTACTCCCCGGGCACTCCTTTATTATTCTGAAAAGGTCCTTCAAATTGACGCAATCAGTCGGGAACCTAATCCGCATCCAAGATAACACATTCCACCATATACTTTTGGCCCAAAGGCAGTTAAAGAATATATGGTCAGGGGTTTCGACCTCGATCCCGCACCGAGGACACAAGGTATCCGACAGTGGCACTCCCCGGCGGACCAACCCATCCTTCGACGCAACATATCCCCGGATAGCTCTCCACACTAGGTAATTACATTTTGGCGGCGCCCAATAGTTCCAAATAAAATCACAGTTTACTGCAGCCTCGTTACCCCCAGATTCTGCGTCCAGAATATCACTTCGGACCAGTTTGGTCGAGAAAGAGTCACCGGGGTCAGATTTCCAACTCCAAACGTCCGAGGAATCATTCAAAGAGACCTGCCCCAACAGCCTCATAAGATCGCCGATCTGCGTCCATTCCGTAACCGAAGTCGGATCCCTCTCCCAATCCCAGCTCCACTGAAACCTTTCACCAATCTTGTTGACATTTGCCTTAACAGAACTGTTTTTATTTTTGGAGATGATGAAAATCTCCGGAAAAATTTCTTTCAAGGGCCGAGACAGAAGCCAGGTATCCTTCCAGAATTTAATATTGGCCCCGTTACCAAGCTTAGCGGTCAGCGAGACTTCCATATTAATGCCAAGCTTCAAAAGATCCGCTCCCGTATTACCGATATCCTTCCACACACCCGGTATAAATTTATTGCAGGGGATAAGCATATTGTCTTTTCTGGTCTTGTGGATGGCCGTTACTACCCTAGCCCAAAGAAGGTTAGGATCCATTTTGATACGCCACCACCATTTAGCCAGCATGGCTAAGTTAAAATCCTTGATACCCCCTACTCCCAACCCTCCTTTTTTCTTAGAACGCACCAGAAAATCCCATTTGACCCAGCGAATTTTATGGCCCGACCCGGATTTCCCCCAAATGAATTCCCTACGAATCTTTTCAAGTCTGTTAATAATGACCTTAGGGGCAGAAAAGAGCGAGAGAAAATAAGAAGGAAGACTTCCCAAAACTGACTTAGCTAACGTCATCCTCCCCGCAAAAGACAAGTGTCTAGCTTTCCATTTTGAGAGTTTCTTATTGAATCTGTCCACCACAGGTTGCCAAAATCGAGCTCTCTTCATATTGACACCGATAGGGATTCCCAGATACATAAACGGAAACGAGCCGGCATCGCAATTTAGGATTCGAGCCACCCGAGACACTTCACTCTCTTCTACTCCCACCCCATACAATTTGCATTTGCGATGATTCACTTTTAGGCCCGTAACAAGGAAGAGCCATCTCATCATCCGGTTAAGAAACACCGCATTTTGCTCCGACCACTCTCCTAGAAACAAGACATCGTCGGCATAGCATAAATGAGAGATGTTGGGCCCATCATTCGGAAGTTGAAAACCTTTGAACAGATCTGAAGATATGGCTCTTTTCATAAACAAGGTCACGACTTCCATTGCAATAATGAAAAGAAAGGGCGAAAGAGGATCGCCTTGTCTCAATCCCCGCTTAAACTTGAACTCCTTCGTCGGGGATCCATTAACAAGGACCGAGCCCTTCCCTGAGACTAAGCATCCTTTGATCCATAAAATCCAGCTTTCCGGGAAATTCATACCCTCCATAATCTGGAAAAGGAATTTCCAGTTGATGGAGTCATATGCCTTCTCAAAGTCAACCTTAAAAATCAAAAGCTTTGATTTTTTCTTTTTCGCCCAAGCTACCATTTCACTGACAACCAACGGGCTATCTAAGATATTTCTACCTCCCACAAACGCTGATTGAGATGGGGAGATGACATCATTTATGACGATTTTCAGTCGGTTCGCAAGCACTTTAGCAATAATTTTATAGATAGAACTCACCAACGAAATAGGCCTGAAGTTAGATATTTCCTGGGGATCAATCGATTTAGGGATCAGGGTAATGAACGAGGGATTGCATCCTTCATGAATAACTCCACTAGCATGGAAATCCCTCATCACCGCCATTAAGAACGGTTTCAGATGCACCCAAAAAGCTTTAAAGAACTTCAGCGTGAATCCATCGGGACCCGGGGCTTTGCCACCATCGCAGCCTTTGATAGCTGCCTTTAATTCATTTTCGGAGAAAGGAGAGCTAAGTATTTCTCCATGGTGATCAGAGAGTCTGGGAAGGCCTTCGAACGAGAACTTCGGTCTTCGCCGAATAGGCTCAGAAAACTGTTTTCTAAACCAAATCCACACTTCATTTTTCAGTTCAACAGGGTCTGAAATCCAATTGCCTCGGAACCTCAGGCCATTAATTCTGTTCTGCGCTATATTTACATTAACCAACCGGTGAAAAAAAGAAGAATTCTCATCTCCGAAACGGATCCAGTTAACACGAGCTTTTTGCTGAAGATTTTTCGCTTTAATCATCTCCACCTTTTTAAGCTTCCCCATAGATTCAATTCTGATACATTTCTCGGAATGAGATAGAGGCCTAGACTCCGCTTTTATCTCTAAATCATTAATGATTGATTGCAGCTCCTTCACATCTTTTACCTCAGCCTCTAAGATCGATTTCCTCCACAGTTTAATGTCTTTTTTAATTTTTCTCAGCAACGAAGCAATCCAAACATCGCTGTTCTCCACGCCAGAAGGGGCTGCCAAATTACTAACCACGATCTCCTCCAGTCTTTGATCACCAACCCACGAGTTGAAAAACTTGAATGGGATGGGACCAAAGTCGGAAGAGAGACATGAGAGCACAAGAGGACAATGGTCAGAGAGACCTTTCTGAAGCACTTCGAGTTTTGCAGTAGGCCAGAGGCTCATGAAATCAGGGCATACCAGAAACCTATCAATTTTGCTCTTTTTAACATCAAAATTATCAGAGATATAAGTGTAGTTACCTCCCGTCATAGGGTATTCTAAGAGGCCGGATCTGGACACAAAGCCGTTAAACGCGTCGGCCGCACCGTGATCAAACCGGGAGTTGACCCGCTCTTCAGCAGAGCGAACCTCGTTGAAATCCCCGAAAATAACCCACAGCCCTGAGAAGTGGGATTTTAACTCAGCAATATCATTCCAAACCGATCTCCTGCTGGCCAGGTCATTAGGCGCGTGAAGATTTAAAACATTGATCCTATCTGCCACCCCATTAAGCGTCCCCGACACCATCAGAAACCGCTGATTCTGAACAATAGAGTCAACAGAGAAGATATCCGGGTTCCAGATGGAGACAATACCCCCTGATCTCCCTACCGAATCGACCACCGCGGCCTTCATACTGGATCTGTCCCAGAACCGACGGAGAAACAGCTCCGACAAGCCAGCTTGATGAGACTCCTGCAACCCTATAAAATTGCACTTCAACTTACCTTTGAGACAGCGCACCCAAGCAGCTTTACTTGGGTCAGTGATGCGTGCGAAGTGTCGTATATTTTAGGTATATATTTTAAGCCCTTTTTAACACTTACTTTAGCCAAGTTTTAAATTTATAAAACACGATATTTTACTAACACTAAACACACATATGGGCAAGTGCACCCATCGTTGAGTGTAGTATAGCGTTGGTAAGATACCGAGGTCGTCCAAGGACACAAGAGCTTTTAGTACCGGTTTATCCTCAACGTCTAATCAAAATAAAAGTTTGGAAAAAAATGTTTTAAACTAAGAAAAATAAAAACTAACTAAAATGCTGAAAATAAAAATAAAATAAAAACAGATAGACAAGATGAATCACTTGGTTCCGACTCGTATCTAGTATAACCTTTGATTATTTCCGCACTTTTGCACATAATTAAGAGATTATCTTAGTTATTGTAGTAGGCCCCTCTTTTGAAGGTGACGTTACCCTCACCCCAGTAGTTTGAGTCAGCAGGGATACAATCCTAAAGGGATGGATTATTGGAAGATAATGAATTAAGTTATTAATGCAGTATTGTGGTAGGCCCCGCTTTTGGCGGTGACGTTACCCTCGACTAAGTAGTCTGAGTCAGCAGGGATACAGTCCTAAATAGCCGGGTTATAGTATTAATAGTAGTTAACTTATGAGGGGATCAAAGAGTTTGGACCCCCGCCATCCAATACCGTGAAGTATTGAAGGAGGTCCTACTAAATTTGACCCAGGTCCATTGCAGGACCTCTAAACGCTGAACAATGGCAAGACCTTTACCAAACCGTTCCCTTAACCCCCTACCAGGTAGCCAACATACCTCCATATAGACCGTGGAGATATGAATGGTGAAAATCCTTTATTTTATATAGACAGTAAAATAATGCCAAGACACCACGGACAAACGATAAGGAAAGATCACCTTCAACATAAGTAACTAGTTATTAAAGTCATTAATACAAAACCAAATAAAAAGTGCAAAAGATTAGAAATAAAAAGTATTATACTAGACACTTTGTCTTCACCAAGTGATGTAAGAGACTTAGGCAAACATGGCCTTGATTGTCAAGAACTCTTACGATCAATCTTGGATCCCGAGACGACTCACACACTCTATGATGGACAATGGATGATGGTGGTGGATGATGGTGTTGTGATGGTGGTGGGTGGTGGATGAAGTGTGAGAGAGGTGGTGTGCCAAGGGATGAGTTGCAATGAAACCAAGCACTCCTATTTATAGGCTGAACAGAAGCCTGGGCACGGCCCCGTGTCCGCTGGGCACGGCCCCGTGCCTGTCTGACACTCTCTCTCTTCATTAATTGTAATTCGCAATTACAATTAATGCGCCTGCAGTACTTTCGGCACGCCCCCCGTGTCCGCTGAGCACGGCCCGTGGTGGGCAATAGAAGCTTCTATAGGTTTGTCTTTTCTGCTGCTTCTTGGGCACGACCCCGTGCTGGCTGAGCACGGGGCGTGTTCAGCCTTCTGTTTTCTCTATTTTGCTTTGGAAGGTGCCGTTGAGGGTTCGGGCAATCCACTAATGTTCCTTTTCTTGTATTTATGTTGGATTTAGCTGTCTTTTTGCTTCTTTTGCGTTTTTGAGCTCATTTAATCCTGAAAATACAAAAGGAAGACAAAAACACTCTTTTTCCAATATTAGTACTAAAAAATGGTTAGTTTTATGCCTCATTTGATGTAATTTATATGTTGCATTTTACACACATCAAATACCCCCACACTTGAACTTTTGCTTGTCCTCAAGCAAAACTCTTTAATATTTGGCTTACACTCCCAAATGGAATAGGTAGAAGAGAAGGTTTTGGGCTTGTCATAGAGTGTCGGGATTTCCAAGATCTTTTTAGGGTTTTATTTTTATTTATTTACACTCCTATTCGTAATGATTTATTTAGAACTGTTCATAAAAGAAATTACTTATTTGGGCATAACATGCCTTTTTAAAATTCTATTTATATACAAGTTCACATACCTCGCGGGGAAATCACTCACACTCGGCCGAAGGTGTATTTTTAGTGAATCACTCGAGAGCGGCATGGAACTTACTCCTACCATAGGCTTGCCAAGAAATCAATCCTCCTCCTTTTTAACTTTTATACCTTTGTAGATATCAAGAGGACTTTGTGGGTTAAGGGTTGGCTAGGGTTAAAGGTAGGTGGTTGGGTTAGTGGTTAGTAGAAAAAGGGCTAAAAAGCGTAACAAGTGTCGGTTTTCGTATTTTTGCAACCTTTTATTTTTGATGAAGCTTTTATTCAAACAAAGTTATTTTTGATTACTTTGTTTGTTTATTTTCTTTCTGCTTCATAAATATATATATATATATATATATATATTTTTTTTTTTCGAAGAACCGAACTTGTTACTAAAATAAAGGGTAAAAATGAAAAAGGTTTTGGTGGGTGAAATGGTTTTTGTTTTGGGTGATGAAACGAAAAGGTTTAGGCTCAAAGGGGCTAACTAGGGGGATTTTTGGGTAGGTGGTAAAAAAAAAGAAAAATAATGGTGTGGAAATGAAAAAGGTTAGTCCTAATGCCTCTATCATTTACTTACTCGGGTTTAAGTTGATAAGGACCGGGAATGTATTGTCATGGCAAGTTCTAGAGTCGTAAGAACCAAGCGGCTATTCACACAAGAAACGAAAAATGAGCATTTAGTCAAATGGTATGAAATTGAGTGCTCAATAAAGGCTCAAAACTCACTTTTGTGGGAATGGGTTTTTATGTGATCAAGTATATATAATCAAATTTTAAATAAGTTTGTCATGCCTTTTCATAATTTTCTTATGTTGGTTCTTTTTATCACTACGCTATCGGTTGTAAATTTGTAAAAATATAACCTTTTTGAGAGCTTGAATTTCCCGAGTTAAACCTAGACAAGTAAAAAAAATGAATTTTTTTGAAAAAATTTGGGGTGATTAGCGGTTCCAATAGAGTTTTGTGTAAGGCTTGTATTTAGGACTTGCAAAATTCAAGGTTTTAGCATCCCCCCCACACTTAAATTACACATTGTCCTCAATGTGTCCCAAAAATAAATTTTTAGGTTGATTAGATGTGTAAAATAGTGTTTAAAAAAGAAAAAATTTGTGTTACTGGGCGCTGAGCACGGCCCCGTGTTATCCGGGCACGGCCCCGTGTTCAAGTGCCAGTAACAAAATTGAAATAAGAGAAACAGAAGTCTGGACACGGGGGCGTGTTGGGTGAACACGGCCCGTGTCCAGTTACCTGTACTGGGCGTTTTCTGCAGGTTGTTCAACACGGGGCCGTGTTGGTTGGGCACGGCCCGTGTTGATCCTTCTGAAAGGGAGAAAATTGTCGGGTTGCCTTGTTCTTGTGCATGGGATCATTTTTCTCGTTCCCCTTTTCATCCTTTACCACCGTGAGTGTGTTTTATTCCTGAAAATTAAACTAACTAGAAAACATAAAAATTAGTCTAAATTAAACTAAGGATAGTTCCGTGGAATGCCTCCATGGTGCGCCACGTTTATAAGGGTCCTTGGCTAGACCCAATGCCTGGTCATATGCTACCCAAGTGGGATGTGTTGCATCCCATGTTACACCGTCGGAGAGCGTCCTCCAAACTTGAGTCTATGACCTTCATGTAGTTGACCGGATCTTCTTCCTCTACTCGCTTTCCACATTCAAATTTCACCTCCTCATTCCCAAACTTCAATGTTAGAGTTCCCTCATTCATATCCACCAATGCTTGGGCGGTGGCTAGGAATGGCCTCCCGAGGATGAGGGGGACCTCGGTGTCTTCTTCCATGTCTAGGATGACAAAGTCGGTTGGAAAGACGAATTTGTCAACCTTCACTAGCAGATTTTCGGCGACACCATGTGGGAACTTGACGGACCTGTCGGCGAGTTGTATGCTCATCTTTGTGGGGCTTGTTGTTCCTAGGCCGAGTCGCTTGAACATTGATGTGGGCATGAGGTTGATGCTAGCCCCAAGATCGGCTAAAGCATTTCGGACGGGGGACTTCCCAATCGAACATGGGATTGTGAAGCTCCCGGGATCGATTTTCTTTTGTGGAAGTTTGTTGAGTACTAGAGCTGAGCATTCTTCGCCTAAGTTAACTAATTGCAATGATTCAATTTTCTTTTTGTGAGTGAGGAAATCCCTCATGAATTTTGCATATTTAGGCATTTGGGTTAGGACCTCAATAAAAGGAATATTGACATGCAATTGTTTTAGTAAGCTTTCGAACTTTGCGAATTGCTCATCGGTCTTTTGACGGTTTAACCTACCGGGGTACGGGATTGGAGGAGTCTTGGTGGGCCCTTGATTTGGTGAAGAAGCTTTTTCTGGCGCAGGAGGAGTTACAGGCTGACTAGAATGGCTTCCTTCATTTGGCGATAACGGAGCATCCTCGGGACCCACGGTTCGATTTCTTAATGTGATGAGATGTACTTGTGCCTTTGGGTTCGTTTCGGTATTACTGGGTAACGCGCCTTGCGGTCTCTCGGAGAAATTTTGAGCTAGCTGATTTAATTGTTTTTCAACGTTTTGAATGCTAGCTTGTTGATTTCTGAAATTTGATTCCAATTGTTGGAATCGATCCGCGTTTTTCTTTTCAGTGTCAGAGATGAGGCGAGATACAGTATCTTCAAGCCTTTCTCTTCCACCTTGTTGTTGAGGAAAATTTTGCGGTTGTTGAAAATTAGTTCGTTGATTTTGTTGGTTACTACTATTGCCGGGATCTCTCCAACCAAGATTTGGGTGGTTCCGCCATCCTTGGTTGTAGGTACCCGTTGGAGGACCCGACGGCCTAGGTCTATTATCCATGTAGTTTACCGTTTCAGTTTGTTCATCAACTTCTTTCATACAACTCCAATTTTCATGTGACCCACCACACCCTTCACAAGCCATAACCGAGGCCGTTTTTGTCATTTCTAGCCTTTTGATTTTTGAAGAGAGAGCCTCGATTTGTGCTTGTAAAGAGGTGCTTTCATCAACCTTATGGGCGCCCGGGGCAATAGATTTATTACCTCGGGGAGTGTGCCATTGAAAATTGGTTTGAGCAATTTCCTCAATTTGGTTATATATTTCATTTGGGCGACGATTACCTAAGAGTCCCCCGGAGCTTGAATCAAGTGTTTGTCTTGTGTGTGGCAACAATCCATTGTAGAAAGTGGATACTTGTTGCCATACCGCTAGACCATGGTGAGGACACTTTCTTAGAAGCTCCTTGAACCTTTCCCAAGTTTCATATAAGGATTCCCCATCCTCTTGTGAGTATGTATTAATTTCAGTCATTAATTTAGCCGTTTTAGCAGGAGGGAAATACTTATACAAAAACTTTTGGGCGAGTTCATCCCAGGTGTTTACCGATCCAACTGGGAGGGTGTTAAGCCAAGCCTTGGCCCGGTCTTTCAGTGAGAAAGGAAACATTCGAAGGCGGATGGCGTCATTTGATGCTCCATTGATCCGAAAGGTATCACATATTTCTAAAAAGTTAGTAATATGTAGATGGGGATCCTCGTCCGCAAGCCCGTGGAAGGTTGCGGAGTTTTGGAGCATTTGTATCAAATGCGGCCGAAGTTCGAAGTTGTTGGCCTCGACATTCGGTGCATTGATAGCAGCGCCAAGATTGCCTACGGTAGGCCGTAGGTAATCCATGAGGGTACGTTGGTCCGCCATTGGAAGTGGGTCCCCCGAAGCTTTCTCTTGATTTTTAGCTTTTAGTCTTTTTCTGAGAAAGCGCTCGGGTTCTTCTAGGGGTTCTTTTATGTCTCTACTAGAACTGGAGCTCATGCACTACGTAGGAGGTTCAAATGTGGCGCCTGGGTTCCGAGTCCTGCAACAAAACAGAAAAGAACACTGGTCAGAATGTTTACCACGGCCCCGTGCTCAGTGAGCACGGCCCGTGTTGAGAGATACAGTAATTGTTTTCTGGATTCCCAGTTACTGGGAGTTGGACACGCCCCCGTGTTGCACCGACACGGCCCCGTGTTCAGCTCTCTGTAACTCAGAAAATAAAAACTGCCAGTGATGATGCTGGGCACGGCCCGTGTCTGACCGGGCACGACCCGTGCTGAGCTCTGCAGAAGCTGAAAAACTAAGAAAAATCCTAAAAAAAAGAAAAATAAAAGATGATTAGGCCGTTGATTCCTAACTTTCTTAAAATCCTTGTGTCCCCGGCAGCGGCGCCAAAAACTTGATGCGTGCGAAGTGTCGTATATTTTAGGTATATATTTTAAGCCCTTTTTAACACTTACTTTAGCCAAGTTTTAAATTTATAAAACACGATATTTTACTAACACTAAACACACATATGGGCAAGTGCACCCATCGTTGAGTGTAGTATAGCGTTGGTAAGATACCGAGGTCGTCCAAGGACACAAGAGCTTTTAGTACCGGTTTATCCTCAACGTCTAATCAAAATAAAAGTTTGGAAAAAAATGTTTTAAACTAAGAAAAATAAAAACTAACTAAAATGCTGAAAATAAAAATAAAATAAAAACAGATAGACAAGATGAATCACTTGGTTCCGACTCGTATCTAGTATAACCTTTGATTATTTCCGCACTTTTGCACATAATTAAGAGATTATCTTAGTTATTGTAGTAGGCCCCTCTTTTGAAGGTGACGTTACCCTCACCCCAGTAGTTTGAGTCAGCAGGGATACAATCCTAAAGGGATGGATTATTGGAAGATAATGAATTAAGTTATTAATGCAGTATTGTGGTAGGCCCCGCTTTTGGCGGTGACGTTACCCTCGACTAAGTAGTCTGAGTCAGCAGGGATACAGTCCTAAATAGCCGGGTTATAGTATTAATAGTAGTTAACTTATGAGGGGATCAAAGAGTTTGGACCCCCGCCATCCAATACCGTGAAGTATTGAAGGAGGTCCTACTAAATTTGACCCAGGTCCATTGCAGGACCTCTAAACGCTGAACAATGGCAAGACCTTTACCAAACCGTTCCCTTAACCCCCTACCAGGTAGCCAACATACCTCCATATAGACCGTGGAGATATGAATGGTGAAAATCCTTTATTTTATATAGACAGTAAAATAATGCCAAGACACCACGGACAAACGATAAGGAAAGATCACCTTCAACATAAGTAACTAGTTATTAAAGTCATTAATACAAAACCAAATAAAAAGTGCAAAAGATTAGAAATAAAAAGTATTATACTAGACACTTTGTCTTCACCAAGTGATGTAAGAGACTTAGGCAAACATGGCCTTGATTGTCAAGAACTCTTACGATCAATCTTGGATCCCGAGACGACTCACACACTCTATGATGGACAATGGATGATGGTGGTGGATGATGGTGTTGTGATGGTGGTGGGTGGTGGATGAAGTGTGAGAGAGGTGGTGTGCCAAGGGATGAGTTGCAATGAAACCAAGCACTCCTATTTATAGGCTGAACAGAAGCCTGGGCACGGCCCCGTGTCCGCTGGGCACGGCCCCGTGCCTGTCTGACACTCTCTCTCTTCATTAATTGTAATTCGCAATTACAATTAATGCGCCTGCAGTACTTTCGGCACGCCCCCCGTGTCCGCTGAGCACGGCCCGTGGTGGGCAATAGAAGCTTCTATAGGTTTGTCTTTTCTGCTGCTTCTTGGGCACGACCCCGTGCTGGCTGAGCACGGGGCGTGTTCAGCCTTCTGTTTTCTCTATTTTGCTTTGGAAGGTGCCGTTGAGGGTTCGGGCAATCCACTAATGTTCCTTTTCTTGTATTTATGTTGGATTTAGCTGTCTTTTTGCTTCTTTTGCGTTTTTGAGCTCATTTAATCCTGAAAATACAAAAGGAAGACAAAAACACTCTTTTTCCAATATTAGTACTAAAAAAGGGTTAGTTTTATGCCTCATTTGATGTAATTTATATGTTGCATTTTACACACATCAGTCAGAAACCCCATTTATATTTAACGAGAGGAAATTCATTGGGCACGATGTTGGAAGATATTTTTGAAGTTCCAAAGAAGATTCCCTAACTTCCTTTTAACTATAGATAGGGCTAACGGCAGAAATGAGTAAATACACTCTACTCACTCTAATTTCTATTTGCATTCTACTCTATGGATTAAAATAACAATTTACTTGATTTAAAAAAAAAACAAATAAATAAATAAATTAACGAATAAATTGTTATTTTAGTCACTTTGTTTTTGTCATAAATAACACTTTAATTTAAATAGTTTTATTTTCTCACCTATGTCCGTGGCGTTTACAACTTTTTGTCATTTTTATCCAAACCAACTCTTCGTCATTTGTCCATGCATATATGCGGCGATCCTCTTTTACTTTTTTCCTTCTCGGCCTCGTTTTATTCCTATGGTTTTGTTTTTTTTTTTCGCGTAAAGGATCCGGGTGTAGGTTGAGTTTCAACCTTGTTCCTGGAAAAGATGCCAACCGAGCCAGGATCTAACAGGGGTCTCCCCGCTTGTAGGCTTAGGGGTAGTGCTTTCACGGTGGGTCAAGCTGCTTTAAAGGCTGCTTCGGGTAAAGTGACCAAACACGAGAAAGCGTGCCTTGACAACCAGCACGTGTTTATCCCATTTGTTTTTTATACGTTTGGTTTTCTGACGCCAGAGGCTGTGGACCTGCTTAGTTGAGTTCAAAGGGTCATGCATAATAATGTTATGACCCCAAGATCTATGGATGTAGTTTTTAAACGACTTAGTTTTGCTATTCAAAAAGGGGTAACGGCGTAGTTTGTTGCCCGTTTACCAACTATCTCGATGTAAATATCATAATTATGTGTTTGCTTGTTGTTAGCTAGTCTAGTGGCAGCAGCAATCAACTGAATGTGTAACAAATTGTTTTAATTTTGGGAGAGTTTTTCCCAATTCTTTTTAACAAGCTTCGGGTCACGAGCACTTTAAGCTATCTTAGCTGAATGGTAAATGTCTTAATCAGTGATATTAGTGTGTGATTGCTTTTTCTTGATTTCGAAAGTAAAAGAAAAGGCTTTAGAAAACTTTTATTTCTACTTAATTGATATGTTTTAATGTGTTACACAATGTTTTTTATGCAATTTGCTGAATTACTTATTGTTAAAAATCTGTAACATTAATGTTGGGTAGATTATTTTGAATCAACATACATACCCAGATTTAAAAAAAAAAATAGAAACATAAATATGACTAGAAGATGAAACACATTGAACAAGAAACAGGTTCAAACTTCAAAGATAAAAGATTATTCAGAACCAAACATGAAGCAAATACAAGATCAAACAGACAAACTATTACCATTATTAATCAGGATAGACGAAAACCAATAACCATGAGTACGTTTCAAGTATCAACGATTAAAGTTGGCCATCTTTTTCAACAGGAAACTTCAATTCTTGAGGAAGATCTTTCAACTCCACGTACGCTGATCTTCTCAAAATGGCCATATCAGCCAACTTATCAGCACATTGGTTGGCATCTTTTCCAGGAACAAGGTTGAAACTTATCTCATTATCTTCAGCCAGTTGCTTGCACTTCTGGATGTTGGACCATGATGCACGAACAATTTCTTTTTGGCGACGGTATTCGTTATCATGTCCAGTGACAAACTGGAAAGCAGCTTGACTGTCGGTTTCAAGAATGGCTTGTTTGAGTTTAAGTTTATCTAAAAGCTCCAACCCTTTAAGAATCCCACGAAGCTCAGATGTAAAAGAATCAGACTCACCAATGAACCCTATAAACCCTCGAACCCAGTTTCCATGATGGTCTCGAAGGATCCCCCCGTACCCGCTTGGTCCACGTTGGACACCACCGTCTTGGCGCGTGGGATGACATGCGCCATCGGTGTTCATTTTGAAGCGTCCTGGTGGAGGGGGAGACCAGAAACTACGTCCCTCACACCCCTGGAATGCCACCGGTTCCGTCACCTGACGGTTACTTTGGAATTCCACCAGTGTACGAGAAGTGTTAAGCAACGATGGTTCCGTCACCTGACGGTTACTTTCCTCGGTTTCTGTGTTGTTGGAAAGCATTTTAGAAATGCCCCAAACAACACCAGCTGCGCCGGCCGCAACTGTTGCTACTGCAGTCGCAGCTGCAATGGCATCACCAAGGGAATTGTTGTTTTCTTGCTGAGGTTGCTGCTCATCCTCTGTTTCATTGGACCTTGCAGTGCTTTCAGAGGCACCCATGGTTAATTTCTTAAGTTTTTACTCCTGTGGCTATACCCTCGGATGATATATATAGTGGTAGATTCAAGAATGAAATTAAAAGTGTCCCATGTATTTAAAACGCCTAAAAAGTATAATCAAATGTTACAAAACCTTTATTTAAGTTAATCCGATTCTAATTTAGTTTTCTAATCGTATATATAATTATTAAAAACGTATATATTTTATTAAAATATAAAAGGGAATTATTTGAAATAATATACGGTATTTATGAACAAATTCGGTTTGTTTGTATATAGGTTTATATTCAAATTTAAAGTTTGTAAATAAATATATTGTGCATATACACTTTCCAAATTTAGAGTTTAATACGAAATTATCAGTTAACTTGATTTTTAAAACAATACATTACTACTCTTTTAAAATGCCTCCAAAAACCTCAAATATTAAAAAAAAGTGTTATTTCTAGAATTCGGATGTTAGGTTTTCTTTTAAACATTTTTTACAAATTCCTTTATTTTGATTAGTTGAGTTTCTAAAAAGATGACGTAAAAAATAAATTGTGTAAATTTGATAACATATAATTACTTTATTTTAAATTACAGTTTATCTTAAAAGATATGTTGTATAAATTTGATAATTTGTAATTACTTTAAATAGATGACGTAAAAAATACTTTCACGTATCCTAGGAATTCTAGGAAGTGCTTGCGCACTATAAAAGAAATTTTTCATAGGGATGACATCTATAATGACAACAAATGTTGATTTTATAGATCATCCTATAGAGACGACATGTTATTTGTATAAGGGTTTTGTGTTTTTTAAGATAAGTTACCCTATAGGGACAACATACCATCTCTATAAACTCATTTATATGGATGGCTTTTATGACCTATAGGGACAGAGCTATAAAAGCAAATTTTTGTATAATTTCTATAAGTGAAAAACACCTTTAGAGATGATATGTCATCCATACAAACTTAAAAAATGTTGTCCATATAGAGGTTTTTTTATTATAATGAAAATTTTCAAGATGAAAATCTCCGAGATCGGTTACTACATGCATGGATGGCAACTGGCAAGTATTAAACCAATGATTAAAATCCTGATTAAAGATGAATAAGTTGAATACGGGCATTAGTATTAATAAATAGAGTAAGGTTATTGTATAAATGAGTTTTAACATATAAGATGATATTAGAGTAAGGAGAGAAAAAAAATCATTTTTTTCCTATCTTATTAAGCACGTATATTAATCTAATAAATTTAAAAAAAAATCATGATTTTACAATAGCAGAGTAATTATGTAATTATTGTAGAGTAATCATAATTACTCTTACCAATGGGGTGGTGGTCCATTAGACCGTGGGGTGTGGGGCGGTGGTTGCCAAGCAACGCTGGATAGACCACACTAGGCTAGCGTTGGTCATGGCGTTGCCCAGCTGGCGTGGGGATTGAGCTTGGCGTGGGCCGGGGGCAGTGTGACATGTCTGGCTTTGATTGGCTGGGTCGATGTAGCCGTTTGGGGGTGGCGGTTATGGTATGGTAAATAAAATTTAAAAAAAAATTACATTTTTAACAATAAATACCCAATTTAGATATGACAGTCAAATATCTTAAACTCTACTCTAACTAAATGATATATAATATTTATTAAAACTTTAATTTGAAAATTTGATAACTATACAAATGTGAAAAATTCTAAATAATTTAGGATATTTTAGTTTGTTAATTATTGAAGTCTAAATTTTGTGAATAAAAAATGATTTTACTAGATAATAAAAAATTGTTTTTAGGGTAGTGGTGACAACAAAGACGGTATTTTAAGGTATTGGATAATCTAAGTGACGTGTAACGACACGATTGGTAGGACTTAGGGTATATGTATTATGTGCCCCTCCCCTTTAATAAAAGATATTTCTTAAGAGTTAAGATATCCTGTCTAAAAAGATGTCGAATCCTAGTTGAATAGATGCTAGATTTAAAGCTTGAATAGTACTGATATAGCAACTTTTTTTCAAAAAAGTATTTTAGAAAATTGACAAGTGATTCACAAGATAACATTAAAAAGGACAATCAAGTAAGAAGTACAGTAGAAATTCTATAAAATAATACACTTAGGACCACCAAAATTTATTAATTAAAAGAGTTATTAATTAATCGATAAATTAATAATTATTAATTTATATATTAATTAATATTTTATTAATTTATAGTAGAATACTTAGTTTACAAACACCTTTCAAGCTTCCACTTAATTATTGTATACAATGCATGTATATCAAATGAACGGCCCAATTTGAAAGAAACTTTCAATCTCCTACCTTATTATGCTTCTTGTGTTCAATGTATCACTTTATGGACATTAAAAATATTTTCTATATAAATACAAGATCAAAATAGGTTAACACAAACAAATCATACACACAACATGGCTTCCCATCTTAAAGGTGTGAAAAAAACAACAATGACAGACGAGATTCGAAGAGCATTATGCAAGCACAACAAGGATAATCCAAGTCTCACTCAAAAGCAATTGCAAGAATGGGTTCATAGTAACTATGGTTTGCAGGTGAGTCAAGCGACAATATCGAATACAGTTAAGCGGTCTTTAGAGTATCTCTCACTTGCTCCCGAAAGAGGCGATGTTAAGCGACACAAACCGGCAAAATTTTCTGACCTAGAAAAATCTCTCTATGAATGGATTCTTCAATATCAAGAACATGTGAATATGACATGTGAACTAATCATCGAGAAGGCGAAAAAGTTCATGAAAGATATGTATCCAGTGGATACTCCAGACTTTACTTTTTCTATTGGTTGGCTTGGAAAGTTCAAAGCAAGATATGGAATTAAAAATTTCCAGCGTTTTGAAGAGAGTGGATCTGTTGAAATGGAGGGCATGGAGGACAAATTAAAATCCATAAGAGACAAAGTTGATCAGTTTGAAATGAAAGACATCTTTAATATGGATGAAACAGGTTTGTTTTTTTATTATTTTATTTTATATTTTGTACTTTAGTGATGTAATTATTTATATGTTTTGATCTTAAACAGGTTTGTTTTTTAGACTTCAACCGGATCATTCCCTTGCAACAATGCAGCTTGAAGGGAAAAAACAAGACAAGGAAAGACTAACTGTTGCTATTTGCTGTAATGAGGACGGTTCGGAAAAACTTCCTTTATGGATTATTGGGAAATATGCTAAACCAAGGTGCTTCAAGAATGTAAACTTGAACAGTCTGAACTGTGAGTACCGTGCTAACAAACGAGCTTGGATGACTGGTGTATTACTTGAAGAATATGTTCGCCAACTTGATAAAAAAATGGTTGGAATAAAAATTCTCTTGATTGTGGATAATTGCCCTGCTCATCCAAAAATTATTGAAGGATTACGAAATGTTGAATTATTTTTTTTTGCCACCAAACACAACTTCAAAAATTCAACCTTGTGACGCGGGGATCATACGAGCTTTTAAGATGCATTATCGTCGTCGATTTTATAGAAGTCTTTTGGAGGGTTATGAATTAGGGGTTCCAAATCCAGCAAAAATAAATGTATTAGATGCAATGAATCTTGCAATTTCAGCATGGACTATGAATGTTCGTGCAAATACAATTGCGAACTGCTTTCGTCATTGTAAACTTCGATCAACAGATAACATGACTTTTGAGAACTCAGATGAAGGTGGTGAAAACACTCAAGAACTCCAGAATTTGATCAAAGAGTTGGGTTATCGCAATGCAATGGATGTTGAAGATGTTCTGACTCACCCAGAAGAAAATGTAGTTGCACAGTTGTTGACTGATGAAGAAATTATTGAAAGCGTTATTGGAATTAATAAAGATGATATCGATGAAGAAGATGATGAAAGTTCTACAATGGAGCCCCCTTCGTGAAACGAAGCTATTAAAACGGCAATCACATTGAACAAATTCTTGTTGAGCTATGAGAAAACAACACCAGAAGTTCTTACCATGCTAAGGAAAATTAGAGACGAGATTCAAGGGGAAATTGATTTCAACAAAAAACAAAAGACAATTGAGTCATTTTTTCAAGAAACCTTCATAAATCATTCATGTAATATGCTATATATAAGGAATTATTAATTTATATTTTATATGGGGTCTAAAGAAATTATCAAAAATGTATTATCTTATAATTTTAGCGAATTATTAATTTAGCACCATATCCCCGAGTCGGGACCGGCAAAAAATATTATCTTAGAGAGTTTATTAAATAATCGAGTATTAATTTATCGAGTTTCTACTGTAGTGGGTTAAAGTATTCACTTTCTTTCCATTGGAAGCCTTTATATTAATATTCACACATCTCTTCACTCTATGTCTTTCTATATATACATAGATATATATAGAGAGAGAGATCGAGTGAAAAAAAATGTAAAAATAAGATTTAGGGTGTGAGAATAGTGGAAGCCTTTATATTATATAATTTATAATTACACTAAAAATCATTATATTTTTTCTCCTTTTTAATTAAATAATAATTTTTGTACCATTATCATTACTTTTTTCTTTCTCCTCCACTCACAACCATTGACAAAATTTCAAAATGTATTAAAAAATTATAGAGTGTGAACAGTGTCTCCTTAAATATACAGATGAATAGTAACATTTTCTCTTTTCTTACTCACAACCACTTTTTATAATATAAAGAGCACACTCACAAATATTTGGAAGGAAAGATAGTGAATGCTCTTATAGAGTGCTCTATAGCAGGGGGCGAGTCGTTTTTTAACAAAGTTTAAATGGAAACATAGACAAAATGGTAAAACAATGTTAATAAAAAGAAACCTTCGTCTTTATTTTTCAATTTTGTCACATGTTACAACACTATTCTTTTCTACTCTTTCTATCCAAATTATACTTGCTATTTAATCCTCTCCTTGATAATCTTTTAATCTTTTGAAGTAATTTTTAAAAGAAAGTAGAAATAAAAGTGGTCTAAAGCATTTCCTTTTGGTTTCGTTAGTTGTATTAAGAAAACCACTAGCCTTTTCTTATTCAAATCAAACATCCAGTTTAGCAATTATTATTTTTAAATGGTAGCCACTAGCTAGTGTCAAACAAGCTAGGCATAACGACGATTCTGTTATCTTTTGTGTTAAGCTATTGGGTGTAGAAGGTAATAATTAAAGAATGATCACTCACGTAGTCGTCTATGTAAACGGGTGCTGGAATGATATATATATATATATATATATATATATATATATATACACTACAAGAAAGGGACACCTTTAGCGGCGACAGGTCAAATGTCGCCGCTATTGATCGATCCGCGTCACAGGATCTCAAACCAAACCCCATCCGTTGATCAAAATCATGATCTGACGGTTGGGGATTTATAACTCATTACCGGCGACAGGGACAGGGTAATAGCGGCGACAGCTAGTCTCCGCTAAAAGTAAATGTCAGAACTTTAATCCCTAGCCACACAAATCTTATCTCTGGTCAACCTCATTAAAGTCATTACCGACGACAGTGGGCAATACCGGCGACAACTTGTCGCCGCTAAAGGTTGAATGAACCAAACCCCTATACAGCGCCAATTTCTCCCTCCTCTTTCACTTTTCCCCCAAAAAAACCTCCGAACACCGCTGGTAACTCGCAAAAATCGTCCAAATCGGTTAGTTTCACTTTGTTTTTGTTAGATTTCTTCTCTACATTTGTTATATACATGTTATAGGCTTTAATTTTTGCTCTTTTTGTGTATTTTTGTGTTTGTGGAAGAAATATCGGATCACCACCATCTCGAATCCGGTCACCACCATCTCGAATCCGGCACCACTTCGTCTCCTCGGTCTTCATCTCCTTGAAACTTGAAAAAGACGGTTAGTGTTTTTTTTTTTAAAGTTTAGAAATTGTATAATTTTTTGTTTAGGTATGTAAATGTATAATTTTTGGTTTAGGTGTATGTAAGCATCTCGAATACGGTTAGTTTTTTTTTTTTTTTTTTTTTTAAGTTTAGAAATTGTATAATTTTTGGTTTAGGTGTATGTAAGCATGTATGTGTGTATGTAAGTCTATGAAGTAATGTATGTATGTAGGTGTATGTTAGTATGCCAAATGTATAATGTAGGTGTATTTGATAAAAATGTGTATATGAAAATCTATTGATTTATGTATTTTAGTGTATGTAAGCATGTATGTGTGTATGTAAGTTTATGAATGTATGTATGTAGGTGTATGTTAGTATGTAGGTGTTTATAAATGATGAACAATTGTGCATGTAAATGTTTGTAATTGGTGAAAATGTGTATGTTATTATGTATGTTTGTATAACATATGCAAATATGTATGTAAGTAAGTATAAATTTTGTGTTTTTGGTCAAATATGTATGTAAATGTGTCTTTATAAGTATGTATGTGTGTTGGTAGTATGTTTATGTGTAGGTTTGAAACAAAAGTTTAAGTTTGATAATTCGTATGTTTGTGTTTAGGTTTGAAAACATTTATATTTAACTTTGAAAGATATATATTAGTTAGGAAATACCCTCCTTGAATTAAAATTATCATTTAAAACATAACGAACATAGAAAATACCCGCCAAAATTGAAATCACCATTTAAAACAAAAGGAGCTAACAAAATGAAGAACATTACATATTTAAAAACTGTGCCTGATATTTAATTCATCATTTCAAACATAACGAGCTAAGAAAACACCCAATCGAAATTGAAATCATGATTTAAAACATAACGTTCCGCCCAAAATTTAAAACAATCATTAAGAAAATAACAAGCTTAAAAAACTGTGCCCGTGTTTGAATTAATCATTTTAAACATAACGAGCTTAGAGATACCCGCCCGAAATTGATTTAGAAATTAATTTCGGGTTGTCCCCGTTTATCTTGGGACTGCTTTTTGAATACTTTATCTCATTTAGGATGTGAATGTGTATTACATGATTGTTTGTTTAAGAAGGATTCGGTTATCATTTTCTCTTTGCTCCTCGGGTATATATATCATTACATATATACTTGGGAGCTAAGAGGAAATGCTACCGAATTTTTCTTAAACAAACAATCATGTAATACACATTCACATATGGGATAAAGTGTTCAAAAAGTGGGTTTAGCAGCCTACCCTTGTCTTGTTAATCCTAAATTAGATTTTCTTTCAGTTGTATAATGCCTATCGATAAAAGTTGGATTGATTCCCCACGTCATTCACCTCACTACAAGCAAGGACTCAAGTCATTTATCGATATGTGTGAAAAAGTGATAAAAAACCACGATGAAGTTAGATGTCCGTGTACCCAATGTAAAAATTCCGGCTTAAAAACTATGGCAGAAATGAAATACCATTTGCGTATTAACAGTTTTTGGAAGGAATACACGAAGTGGACCTATCACAGGGACACGACTCCAATTG
This sequence comes from Helianthus tuberosus, assembly GCA_030545235.1. Taxonomy (NCBI): domain Eukaryota; kingdom Viridiplantae; phylum Streptophyta; class Magnoliopsida; order Asterales; family Asteraceae; genus Helianthus; species Helianthus tuberosus. The sequence goes on along the minus strand of CM060440.1, from coordinate 66,526,729 downwards.
CAGAAGTAAACGATGTTGCGCCACAAGACGGTATGGTAAACGTTATTGAAGACATTAGGGGGGAGCGTATGGAAGAAGATACATACCTTAACCAAGAGAACTCGAATGGAGATAGTAGCGGTGTTGTTGATGATTTTGAAGACCTGGTAAACGAAGTTGAAACAGAATTATATCCTGGTTGTACCAAGTTTTCTTCTATCGACTTTTTAGCAAAGCTTTTGAATATAAAGGATACGTACCATTTTCAAAATGAAGCAGTAGATCGACTCCTCTCGTTGTTGCGAGAGTCAATGCCAGAAGGCAACAAGATTCCCCCTTCGTATTATGTAGCTAAGAAGACATTTAAGAAGATTGGTTTGGCATATGAGATGATAGTTGTGTGCACAAATGATTGTGCTCTCTTTTGGAAAGAAAACGAGTCCTTGCAAAATTGTCCCATTTGTAATGAGAGTCGATGGGTCGATAAAGACACAAAAGGCACGAAGGTGGCTCGTAAGGTGTTACGATACTTTCCTTTGACGCCTAGACTACGACGTTTGTATTGTTCAAGGCACACAGCGAAAGATATGATATGGCATAGTACCGGACGATCGGAAGATGGGACTATGCGTCATCCAGTTGATGGATCTGCATGGCAAGAATTTGATAAAAAATACCCAAACTTCGCGATGGATCCACGAAATGTTCGCTTAGGGCTTGCAGCTGACGGTTTTAATCCCTTTAACAACGGTAGTGGATCCTCGACTCATAGCACATGGCCGATTATACTCACCACATATAATCTGCCTCCCTGGCTATGCATGCGAGAGTCCACATTCATGTTGACCTTGTTGATTCCTGGCCCTAAATCACCGGGGAAAGACATGGACGTTTTCCTTAGACCGTTAGTGGATGAGCTTAAGCAATTGTGGCAGACAGGTGTACGTACTAAAGACGCAGCAACAAACACATACTTCACAATGAAGGCGGCGTTGTTATGGACCACAAATGACTTTCCAGCCCGTAGTAGTCTATCAGGTTGGAGCGGACAAGGCTACATGGCATGCCCAACTTGTAACCAAGACACTCCTTCAATACGTGTAACTGGTAAATGTGCTTATGTTGGTCATCGCCGGTTCTTAGATGCCAACCATCCTTGGAGAACAAGTCTCGACTTTAACGGGAGACCCGAGACACGAGACCCTCCGAGACAGTTTAGCCCAGCTGACATAGAAGCTCAACTCGGTCGTTTAATTAATCGTCTACCAGGCAAGCATCCAGATTTTGGAGGTGGGAGGATAACCCGGTCAAATTTCGAGTTGAACTGGTCCAAAAGAAGCATATTTTTTGACCTTCAGTATTGGTCTTCTCTGCAGCTGAAACATAACTTAGATGTAATACATATAGAGAAAAGTGCGACAGCTTGCTCGGTACTCTTCTAATGAACGATAAGAGCAAAGACACGCCAAATGCGTGGTCCGACTTGGAAAAACTAAACATTCGGCCGTCACAATGGCTGAAACAATCGGGTGGCAAGTTCTTAAGTCCCCACCCAAAGTACTCATTCAAGTCCGATGATCGAAAACTTTTTTGTCAGTTTATAAAAAATGTTAAATTACCAGATGGGTTTGGATCTAATATCAGTAAGAGGGTGACAGATAACAATGCTAACATTACCGGGTTGAAATCTCATGACTTTCATATCCTCATGCAACGTTTGATACCGATTGGGGTTAGAGGGCTTTTGACTAAAGATACATCTACACCAATAGTAGACCTTTGTATGTTCTTTAAGCAACTTTGCTCTAGAACACTATCGGTGGATGATATGAAGAAAGCAAAGGATGACATTGTTACCATCTTATGCAAGTTAGAGATGATCTATCCACCTGCGTTTTTTGACATTATGGTTCATTTACTTGTGCATTTACCTGATGAAGCGATTGCGGGAGGTCGAGTAGCTTTTAGATGGATGTATCCATTTGAAAGATACATGAAAAAACTAAAGAACTATGTCAAAAACCCGGCAAGGCCTGAAGGTTATGTGTTTGAAGAAGCTCTAACATTTTGTTCAATGTACCTTAAAGATGTTCAAGCTAAGTTCAATTGCCCAGATAGAAACGATGATGTCGTTGTTGAAAAAAGAAAGTTATGGGTGTTTGAGTCCAAATGTCGTTATGTTGGCGCAAGAAAGGACAAATATCTATCATTCATCGAAAAAAGCAAGATGGAATGGTTTGTCCTCGAAAACTGCGCAGAAGTTAGGGAGTACATGAAGTGAGTGCTTCTATCTTTAACATTTCATAATCTGTTAATTGGTATTTCTCATTCCTTTCTTATATTTGTCATCAATGTAGTGAATTCAAACATACACATCCCTATGATGATCTTAAAACCAAATTTCCGGGATGGTTTCTCCATAAGGTATAATACATATATAACACTCATTACTCTATACTTGCTAGGTAATACATATATAACAAACATTATTACTCTATATTTGTTAGGTCCATTCGATGAAAACACAAAATTCTCCAGAATTCCACCCGGAGTTGTATGCTCTTTCAATTTGTGCGAAAATGACTGCTTACACTTACACTGCTTGCATAGTCAACGGTGTTAGGTTTAAGACACTTGAACGTGATGCAAAATGCGCAACACAAAACTCTGGGGTGGAAGTGGTTGGAGAGAACGGTGTGAAATTTTATGGCCAATTAGAAGAAATTATTGAGTTGCGTTATACAAATGATTATTCCACTGTCCTATTTCGGTGCAAGTGGTTTGATACTCAAAGGGGTGTAAACCATGACAATAATAGCACCAGTATAAGCACTGAATATGAATGGGACAAAGACGATCAACTCATATTTGCTTCGCAAGCCAAACAAGTGTTCTTCATCCAAGAAACGTCTCGAAACCAAAAAATAAACATAAGTGGGTAGTCGAAAATGTTAATCATCGAAGAATTTGGGATCGGCCATTAAGTGATGACCGCGTCAATAAGGTTCAAAATGTTGACAAACACTTAGAAGATAGGGACATTGTCGACAACAACTCTTCATCTGACTGTCCACTTGTCATTGACTTGACCCAATACTTTCAAATTGGATCTTCTCATGTTACTGCGGGTGAGCCTTCAATTGAAGTTGATTCCCCAACGGCCACCGTCGATGAAGTGTTTGAAGTCGAGACTGATTGTGATGAGGTCGAGGCTGATTATGATGAGGATGATCCCGATTATGTGGAGTCTGACTAAAAGAAAAGTTATTGTAATTTATATTGATTTGTAATTGATAAACACTTGTTTGAAATATTTATTTGAATTTGAGTTACACTTGTTGTACTTTCCCTTAATTTCTATTAGATACACATGCTGTAACATTTGTAACATTATGTTTTCTGTATTGTTGATATTCGCTTATCTGATGGCGGATGTGGCCCCCTGGGGACATGGGGGTGACGGCGCTGGTGATCCGCCGCTTCCTCCTGGTGGATTTCGTGGCACACACGAGACAGACGGTAAGTCTTTTACTAAATTATTTTGTAGTCCTTATATTTTTATATTATAAATGTTGTTACTAATTATTTTTGTTTTAATTGCAGCGGTTCCCCCGAAGAGGGTTAGGGGGAAAGCAAAAAACGAGAAACTAAGGCGTCTGGTAAAAGCGGGGGGGGGGGGGGGGCTGTATCGCTTACGTTTGACAGGCAGGTCACGTATACCCCAGTTGGTAAAACAAGAGATATGTTTTCACGGGAGGCCGGCCTGTATATGTGGCGGTCCATCCCGTTCGATAAAATTGGATGGGATAACGTTGAACAACATTACAAGGATGCCCTCATGAACCACTTACGGGTAAATAAGTTATATGCATAAAATTTTATCAAATATTTAAGCACATGAAAATCTAATTTATATATGATATTTTAACTTTTTTATTTAATTTGTAGGAAAATTTCAATTTTGATGAAGTGGAACGTGATTATGAGGCGAGAAACTTTACGGATGGCATTAGGGCTGTGCTTATGAAGCGGTACTCTGACCGCAAGTACGAAGCTAAAAAAATATTTAAGAGCAAGGGAGGTTACAATGATCTTGAGAGTGCAAGGGCATTCCATCCCGCAGATATGCCCTATGATAACTGGTTGAGAACCATCGAAGGTTTCCGGGAAGAAAAATATATTAAAAGAAGCAAGGCCAACACACTAGTACGCGAGAAACAACAATTGCCATACCGTGGGGGGACATCGTCGTACGGTAGCACCGCCTATAAAAATGTAATGTTTTATGTATGTGTGCGTGTGTGTAAGCTTTTGTTTATTTAATGTCTAATCTAAGTTTAATGTTAAACAGGATATGGATTGGGTACCTACGTATGCTAAAACCCACACGGACAATCAAGGGAATTGGATTGATCCGGTTGCTGAACAAAATTACGTAAGTATTTCTTTTAAGTATTATTTTCTATAACAAATATATATATATATATACACACACACACACATATATATTTAATCATCTTCGTAAAATACAGCGGAACATACAACAGGCCACAAGTGAATGGAGCGGTGAGGGTCCGCCAATTGCCCCGTATCAGGAAGCGTTGGGTGAGTGGCGAGGATGGTACCGCGGGATGGGGCCTAAACCTTCTTCCAACACGTCCTCGCACCCGTCATCTAACATGTCGTCTTCGCAAGCTCGGACGCAAGAACCCTTTTCCGAGGTAAACTACGCAATTTATAAAATGACAAACGAACGCATGTTTCCTTGTTAAATATATGTTGGTAGCGTTAATTAATATGCTAATATACGTTTTGCTATCTATTATTGTAGGATTTTGTTAACAGCTTGTTCCAAACCCCGTCATTTTTGAACCAACTTAACAACTATCTTGCTTCACAAGTAAAAGGAAAAAGAAAGTCAAAAGACTACGATTCTGACAACTTATTCGATAATGAATCCGACGATGAATCCAACGATAACGATGAGTGACTTGTTTTTAATGTATGATTTAGATTTAATTAAACGTTGTAGGATTATAATGTACGACTTAAACATAGTTTTTAATTATATTACCTTTAGTATATGTTGATTATGTTCATGGCGTATGCTTGAGTTGTTTGAAAATAGGCAGGTTTTGTTTTTTCGGCCGTAAAACTGGCTGGGCAGCTGTATATACAGCTGTTGTATTAAAAAAAAAAACAGACTTTTAGCGGCGACATATGTCGCCGCTATTGCTTTTCAACCTTTACCGACGAAGATTAATACCGGCGACACTTTTAGCGACGACATATGTCGTCGCTAAAAGTGGAGGATCAATACCGGCAACAGTAGTCTTTAGCGGCGACAATGGGTCAATAGCGTCCGAGCAATACCGGCGAAGCTTTACCAGCGACATGTCGCCGCTAAAAGTCAATAGCGGCGACAAAAGTGGTCAATACCGGCGACACCTGTCGCCGCTAAAGGTGCCCTGTTCTTGTAGTGATATGTGTGTGTTAGTATAAAGAAGAAAAGAGAGGTGGGGCGTCCCAGGCTGCAAGGATCAAACGTTGGGGATGGGATGAACCGGGAGGGGGCGGTGGCGCCGGGCACGGCAGGGCCGTCTCCGAAAATCAAAAAAAAAAAAAAAAATTGGCTTTATTCGAGATAAAAATTTTGGACCCTATTCACAAATTTTCATATAATATAAACTTATTAATCATTCAATCAAATATATAAATACTAAAAACTCATAATACTACGATAATTGTTATGAAATAGATAAAACAAATTAACAAAAATAGTGTAGCAAAAATGATCAAATTATCGAACCTACTTGCTAAGCGAACAGTGTTATGACCCCAAGATCTATAGATGTAGTTTTTAAACGACTTAGTTTTGCTATTAAAAAAGGAGTAGCAGCGTAGCTTGTCGCCCGTTTACCAACTATCTCGATGTAAATATCAGTATTATGTGTTTGCTTCCTTGATAATCTTTTGAAGTAATTTTTAAAAGAAAGTAGAATTAAAAGTGGTCTAAAGCATTTCCTTTTGGTTTCGTTAGTTGTATTAAGAAAACCACTAGCCTTTTCTTATTCAAATCAAACATACAGTTTAGCAATTATTATTTTTAAATGGTAGCCACTAGCTAGTGTCAAACAAGCTAGGCATAACGACGATTCTGTAATCTTTTGTGTTAAGCTATTGGGTGTAGAAGGTAATAATTAAAGAATGATCACTCACGTAGTCGTCTATGTAAACGGGTGCTGGAATGAACCGACCTCATATATATATGTATGTATATGTGTGTGTTAGTATAAAGAAGAAAAGAGAGGTGGGGCGTCGCAGGCTGCAAGGATCAAACGTTGGGGATGGGATGAACCGGGAGGGGGCGGTGGCGCCGGGCACGGCAGGGCCGTCTCCGAAAATCAAACAAAAAAAAAAAAAATTTTGCTCTATTCGAGATAAAAAATTTGGGCCCTATTCACAAATTTTCGTATAATATAAACTTATTAATCATTCAATCAAATATATAAATACTAAAAACTCATAATACTACGTAATTGTTATGAAATAGATAAAACAAATTAACAAAAATAGTGTAGCAAAAATGATCAAATTATCGAACCTACTTGCTAAGCGAACAGTGTTATGACCCCAAGATAAGTTTTCATATAATATAAACTTATTAATCATTCAATCAAATATATAAATACTAAAAACTCATAATACTACGTAATTGTTATGAAATAGATAAAACAAATTAACAAAAATAGTGTAGCAAAAATGATCCAAATTATCGAACCTACTTGCTAAGCGAACAGTGTTATGACCCCAAGATCTATGGATGTAGTTTTTAAATAACTTAGTTTTGCTATTCAAAAAGGGGTAGCGGCGTAGCTTTTGCCCGTTTACCAACTATCTCGATGTAAATATCAGTATTATGTGTTTGCTTGTTGTTAGTCTAGTGGCAGCAGCAATCAACTGAATTTGTAACAAATTGTTTTAATTTTGGGAGAGTTTTCTCAATTATTTTTAACAAGCTTGAGGCCACGAGCATTTTAAGCTATCTTAGCTGAATGGTAAATGTCTTAATCAGTGATATTAGTAAAAGAAAAGGCTTTAGAAAACTTTTAATTAATTTCTACTTAATTGATATGTTTTAATGTGTTACACAATGTTTTTTATGTGAACATAAACCATTTGCAATTTGCTGAATTACTTATTGCTAAAAATCTGTAACTTCAATGTTGGGTAGATTATTTTGAATTAACATACCCAGATTTAAAAAAAAAAAAAAAATAGGACTAGAAGATGAAACACATTGAACAAGAAGCAGGTTCAAACTTTAAAGATAAAAGATTATTCAGAACCAAACATGAAGCACATACAAGATCAAACAGACAAACTAGCATAGAAGAAAACCAATAACCATAAGTAGGTTTCAAGTATCAACGATTAAAGCTGGCCATCTTTTTCAACAAGATACTTCAATTCTTGAGGAAGATCTTTCAACCCCACGTACGCTGATCTTCTCAAAATGGCCATATCAGCCAACTTATCAGCACACTGGTTGGCATCTTTTCCAGGAACAAGGTTGAAACTTATCCCATTCTTTTTAGCCAGTTGCTTGCACTTCTGGATGATGGACCATGATGCACGAACAATTTCCTTTTGTCGAAGGTATTCGTCATCATGTCCAGTGACAAACTGGAAAGCAGCTTGGCTGTCGGTTTCAAGAATGGCTTGTTTGAGTTTAAGTTTATCTATAAGCTCCAACCCATTAAGAATCCCATGAAGCTCAGATGTAAAACAATCAGACTGATCACCAATGAACCCTATAAACCCTCGAACCCAGTTTCCACGATGGTCTCGAAGGATCCCCCCGTACCCGCTTGGTCCACGTTGGACGCCACCGTCTTGGCGCATGGGATGACATGCGCCATCGGTGTTCATTTTGAAGCGTCCTGGTGGAGGGGGAGACCAGAAACTACGTCGCCCACGCGCCTCGTATACCATAAGTGTACGAGAAGTGTTAAGCAACGATGGTGCCGTCACTTGACGTTTACTTTCTTCGGTTTCTGTGTTGTTGGAAAGCATTTTAGAAATGCCCCAAACAACACCAGCTGCGCCGGCCGCAACTGTTGCTACGGCCGTCGCAGCTACAATGGCATCACCAAGGGAAATGTTGTTTTCTTGCTGAGGTTTCTCCTCATCCTTTGTTTTATTGGACCTTGCAGTGCTTTCAGAGGCACCCATGGTTAATTTCTTAAGTTTTTACTCATGTGGCTATACCCTCGGATGATATATATAGTGGTAGATTCAAGAATGAAATTAAAAGAGTGTCCCATGTATTTAAAACGCCTAGAAAGTATAATCAAGTGTTACAAAACCTTTATTTAAGTTAATCCGATTCATATTTAGTTTTCTAATCGTATATATATTATTAAAAACGTGTATTTTATTTAATTATAAAAGGGAATTATTGAAAAGAATATACGGTATTATATTATATTATATTATATTATATTATATTATATTATATTATATTATATTATATTATATCTCTTTTAAAATACTCCAAAAACCTCAAATATTAAAAAAAAAGTTTGTTATTTCTAGAATTCGGATGTTAGGTTTTCTTTTAAACATTTTTTACAAGTTCCTTTATTTTGATTAGTTGAGTTTCTAAAAAGATGACGTAAAAAATAAATTGTGTAAATCTGTCTACTATAATAAATGAAACCAACTTTTGGACACGTGTTATTAATTGAATGTATCCTCAAATCTATATTTATCTTATATTAACTAAATAAATAATAAATTAATATTAATTCTTATCATGCTTTAATAAAATATTATCCTCAAATTTAAATTGTTAATTTAATATATTTAAAAAAATACCTCTCTTTCCTACTTATCTTATATTAAATATATAAATAATAAATTAATATTAAATGTTATCCTAATTTATTAAAAATATAACTTTTTAATTATTTGGTATACAAAATTATATTTATTCAACTCGTGTAAAACACGGGGTTTTTTAAAATATAATTTTTTTGTTATTTACTATACAAAGTTACATTTATATAACCGTGTAATACATGAAATTTTTAAAGATATAACTTTTTATCATTTGCTATGTAAAATTAGATTTATTCAGCACGTGTAATACACAGGGGTTTTAAGGATATAATTTTTTTTATTATTTGGTAGATTTTTCAACACGACTATACACGAGTTTTTTTTTAAGATACGACGTTTTTAGTATTTAATATACAAAATTACATTTATTTAATCTGTGTAATACACATGGTTTTTAAAGATATTAACTTTTTTTTTTTAAATCTATTCAACACGTGTAATATACAGGGTTTTTAAGGATGTAATTTTTTATTATTTGGTAGATTTATTCAACCCGATTATACACGAGTTTTTTAAAGATACGTCGTTTTTAGTATTTAGTATACAAAATTACATTTATTTAATTTGTGTAATACACATGGTTTTTAAAGTTATAACTTTTTTATTATTTGATATATAAAACTACATTTATTTAACCCGTACAATATACAAGGTTCATAAAGATATAACTTTTTATTATTTAATATATAAAATTACATTTATTCAAACCGTGTAATACACGGGGTTCTAACCTAGTTTGATAATATATAATTACTTTATTTTAGATTACAGTTTATCTTAAAAGATATGTTGTATAAATTTGATTATTTGTAATTACTTTAAATAGATGACGTAAAAAATACTTTCACGTATCCTAGGAATTCTAGGAAGTGCTTGCGCACTATAAAAAGAAAATTTTCATAGGGAAGACATCTATAACGACAAGAAATGTCGATTTCATCCTATAGAGACGACATGTTATTTGTGTAAGGTTTTTGTGCTTTTTAAGATAAGTTACCATATAGGGATGACATGTCATCTCTATAAACTCATTTATATGGATGACTTTTATGAACTATAGGGACAGAGCTATAGAGACGAATTCTAGGAAGTGCTTGCGCACTATAAAAAGAAAATTTTCATAGGGAAGACATCTATAACGACAAGAAATGTCGATTTCATCCTATAGAGACGACATGTTATTTGTGTAAGGTTTTTGTGCTTTTTAAGATAAGTTACCATATAGGGATGACATGTCATCTCTATAAACTCATTTATATGGATGACTTTTATGACCTATAGGGACAGAGCTATAGAGACAAATTTTGTATCATCTCTATAAGTGAAAAACGCCTTTAGAGACGATATGTCGTCCATACAAACTTATAAAATGTTGTCCATATAGAGGTTTTTTTATTGTAGTGAAATTTTTCAAGATGAAAATCTCCGAGACCGGTTACTACATGCATGGATGGCAACGGGCAAGTATTAAACCAATGATTAAAATCCTGATTAAAGATGAATAAGTTGAAGACGGGCATTAGTATTAATAAATAGATTAAGGTTATTGTATAATTGAGTTTTAACATATAAGATGATATTAGAGTAAGGAGAGAAAAAAATTCAATTTTTTCCTATCTTATTAACCATGTATTTTAATCTTATAATTAAAAAAAATCATGATTTTAAAATAGTAGAGTAATTATGTAATTATTGTAGAGTAATCATAATTACTCTTACCAATGGGGTAGTGGTCCATTAGACCGTGGGGTGTGGGGCGGTGGTTGCCAAATAACACTGGCTAGACCACACCAGTCAAATATCTTAAACTCTACTATAACTAAATGATATATAATATTTATTAAAACTTTAATTTGAAAATTTGATAACTATACAAATTTAAAAAATTCGAAATAATTTAGGATATTTTAGTTTGTTAATTATTTGAAGTCTAAATTTTGTGAATGATTTTATTAGATAATAAAAAATTGTTTTTAGGGTAGTGGTGACACCAAACACGGTCTTTTTAAGTATTGGATAATCTAAGTAATGTGTAAGTGTAACGAGAAGATTGGTAGGACTTAGGGTATATGTATTAGGTGCCCCTCCCCTTTAATAAAAGATATTTCTTAAGAGTTAAGATATCCTGTCTAAAAATATGTTTTATCCTAGTTGAATAGATGCTAGATTTAAAGCTTGAATAGTACTGATATAGTAACTTTTTTTCAAAAAAGTATTTTAGAAAATTGACAAGTGATTCACAAAATAACATTAAAAAGGACAATTAAGTAAGAAGTAGTGGGTTAAGGGTGTTAGGAGTGGTTAAACACTTGAGAGTGGCAAACTAAAAAATCAACCAATGAGAGTATGCCACGTCAATCAATCAAAAGTGTTTAAACTTTGGTGAAAAGTGTTGGCAATGGTTTAGACATTTGGTGAAGTGGTAAAGTTAAAAAAAATAAAATGTGTGATTGATTGAGATTGGAATGGACCCCACCCCACGCTACCCTCTCTCTCTCCTTCCTCTCTTCCCGGCGTCGGCATGCACTTACCGATCTTAACCCCATTTCGTTAAACACAGAGGCGACAAAAAGGTTGGCATTGGTTGCCGAATGATTGCCGATCGGTGCCGGGTGGGTTTGCCGCCCCCACTCCAGACACCCTAAAGTATACATATTCTTTCCATTGGAAGCCTTTGTATTAATATTCACATATCCCTTCACTTTATGTCTTTCTGTACATACATACATACATACATACATACATAGAGAGAGAGAGAGAGATCAAGTGAAAAAAGACGTAAAAATAAGATTTAGGGTGTGAGAATAGTGGAAGTCTTTATATTATATCATTTATAATTACACTAAAAATCATTATATTTTTTCTCTTTTTTAATTAAATAATAATTTTTATACCATTATCATAACTTTTTTCTTTCTCCTCCCCTCACAACCATTTACAAAATTTCAAAATGTATTAAAAAAGGGAATATGTCACAGAATAGTAACCAAGTTTCAAAAATGTTCTAATTAGGTAACTCATATTGTTTTTGTCCCAATTAGATAACTTAACATTCAAATCGAGTCATGTCCTTTTTTCTATATGTCAAGAAAAAAAATGAAGAATAAGATGTTGGAAACGGATTATTTAATATATGAAATTATATTTATTAAAAATTAAAACACTTTAATTACATTAAAAATTAAAAAAACAAGTTACAATTCACGTCATCACTCAAAGTTAGCATCAAATAAAAGGGAAAAAAGAAAAAAAAATCCACATCACCATGGTTACTTATGAAATGGATGAAAAAACCCTTAATTTTAATGAAAAATGAATGTTGAGTGACCTGATTTGAACACTTTTAAAACTTGAGTGACCTAATTGGAACACTTTTAAAACTTGGTTACTATTCTATAAAGTTAGCCCTTTGAATAGTAACATTTTCTTTTTTCTCACTCACAATCACTTTTTATAATATAAAGAGCACACTCACAAATATTTAAATATATGGAAGGAAAGATTGTGAATGCTCTTATAGAGTGCTCTACAGCAGGGGGCGAGTCGTTTTTTAACAAAGTTTAAATAGAAACATAGACAAAGTGGTAAAACAATGTTACTAAAAAGAAACCTTCGTCTTTGTTTTTCAATTTTGTCACATGTCAAAACACTATTCATTTCTACTCTTTCTATCCAAATTATACTTGCTATTCCTCTCCCTGATAATCTTTTGGAGTAATTTTTAAAAGAAAGTAGAAATAAAAGTGGTCTAAAGCATTTCCTTTTGGTTTCGTTAGTTGTATTAAGAAAACCGCTAGCCTTTTCTTATTCAAATCAAACATACAGTTTAGCAATTATTTTTTTTAAATGGTAGCCACTAGCTAGTGTCAAACAAGCTAGGCATAATGATGATTCTGTAATCTTTTGTGTTAAGCTATTGGCTGTTTGAGGGTAATAACTAAAGGATGATTCCTCATGTAGGCGTTTGTTTTTGCAACAAATACGAGGCTAATAGTAGTGGACAAGCTGGTTAGGCAAAAGACTTCAAGGGTTGAAGTTTGCCTAACGCAGGTCGTGAGGTCCCCCTACGTTTGCTAGACGTAGGAGGAGGTTCGCTAGTTATGTTGTTTTCACTTAGAATCTTTGGCAGAAAGAGATTCAGCCTCGGATGCTAGAGCAAGTGAAGTTGTGTTATTTGAAGTGAAGAAGAGAAGCATGCATGAACCAAGTTCTCGAGAGGGAAGAAAGAAGATCAGAGATCAAGGAAGATCAAGACTGATCAGAATGTCTGGAATGAGAGTCATGGATTGTCATTTATAGAGAAGGCTTTTTTCCCAAAGGGGAAACCTTTGATTAGTGAACCTCTGCTGCAGTAGAGAACTTACCCATTTAGGGGTTGGAGGGTTCAGACTTGCGGGTAAAAGGGTGTTCTCTTTCGCACACCACTTTTGCGGCTGAGAGAAGAGTTGGTGGGTTATCAGTGATGTGACTGATTACTGTGCTTGTTCTTTTCTGCTCACGATGTCTCGTGGGTTTTGAACCTTTTAACCATTTAACCTTTTGGGCTGTTATGTGTTTTTAGTCATATTATTGAGGCTTGAGCTACCCTCGTCATCAGCCCCCCAAGTCAGAGGTGTTGGGAGTGTATGCTCAAATGCTTCTGACTTTTACACATTGCTTTTTATTGCTCGAAGGCTTCAAGGCTTCATGGGTTCCGAGCAGTTGAGAATTTGAATTTTGAAATGACAACTGATGTGATGGGTGATAGTTTTCTCAGGCAGCGGTTGTAATTACATGTTGTGTAATTATAACCTCCTCTTTTATTATTTATTTACACTTAATAACTTTTTCATTATCTTCTCCAAGCGTTCCATTGATCCCTTCTTCCGTTCAGGTTAGTCATCATCTTTCCTTCTTCATTTTTTATGTTCTTCCTTTTAATCATGGGTGCTCGTAAGAACCTTTTGCTCAGTTATTCTCGCCTTACTCAAGAGGAAGTAGAGGCGTTTTGCATGGAATGGGTGTAACACCCCGTGTTTCGAAGTCAAAGTCAAGATTAAAGTCAAAGGGAGACAAGATTGCTAATTGCGAACTGTCACTCCTTGCTCAAATCCTGTTTTGACTTCTTTGACTTGTAGATAGACTTTATGCTTTTATGTTAGTTGTATTATGTGGAGTATTTGCTAATAATCGAGATTTAATCGCATGTCTTATCGCTTATCGCTATCGCATTCGCAACTCGAAATACGCGTCTGGTTATGGTTTTTATGTGTGTGCGCCCTTTATGTGTTACTTGTGCATGTTATTTATGTTATGATGAGGTGATTAATCGAAACGCAATCGCAACTCAATCGCAATCGAATCAAAACGCTAAAACGCAAGTGAAATAGGATGATTGTATGTTGATATAGTAGTTGGGATTAAAAGTAATTTGATGAGTAACACTATCGCATCGCTCGCTCGAATCGCATCGCTCGAATCGCATCGCTCGCTCGAATGGCGACACGAATCGAAAACGCAAAACTCATCGCGCCAAGCACTCGAATCGAGTGGTCAGCCGACCGAGTTGCCACCCGATCGAGGTGCCACTCGACCGAGCTGCCACCCGACCTAGGTGCCATCTGACCGAGTTGCCACTCGATCGAGCTGCCACCCGGACGGGCTGCCACTCGATCGACCAGCCACTTATCCCCCCTTTCCATTTATGGAAACCCTATAAATACCCTCCTTTGTCACATCACTTGATGTTGACAGCCCTCTCTCCCTCTCCACTCGCTCCAGCCACTATTTCTTCAGATTTCTCGCGATTCTTGTAAGTTTTCCACCTAAATCTTGTACTTTCTTAATCTACACGCACTCCTACACATTTCTATCTTTTGAATCATAACTTTTAACCGTGAAATCACTAGATTTGAGGTGTTCAAGGATGATGTCATCATGGTGTTCATAAGAACTTCATGTTTTAGCTTCAATCCACCAAGAACAACTCAGATCTGAATGATTTCCACATGAATAAACAAAGATCTTTCATAGATCTGAACATATTCATGGTGAAAAGGAATTGAAAGATGGTTTTCAAGCTTTCTTTCAACTCTTTTACACTCAATGCACTTAAAACCGGTAGAATCGGAGCTTGTTCTAATCTTCTACTCCTTCTTGTTGATGTGTTCGTTCAAGATTTGGATTCTATCCACGAGAATACCGATTTCGGGTTAAACATGAAACACTGTCTCGAACAGTTAACTGGTCGGATTAGGGTGGTTCATGTCCGATCGGGTCACTAAGTCTTGACGAGGTTCTGTTGTTTGACGCGTTATCAAACAGTCTCGAGAAAACTTCAAACTGACAAAACAATGAAGGAAGAAGACGATCAGCTCAGCTGGGACGGATTGCCGTCCGAACGTATTGCCGTCCGAACGGATTGCCGTCCGAACGGACTGTCACCCGATCGGATTGCACCTTGGGTCCCACACTTAACTTTCATTTCAACATTTGAGGTTTTGAACATCGAACGGATTGCCGTCCGGTCGGATTGCCGTCCGATCAGATTGCCATCCGATCGGATTGCCATCCGATCGGATTGCCACCCCAACCATGTGATGTTTGACTTCAACCCTCAAACAATTTTCAACATGTTCAGTACGTACGGATTGCCACCCGATCGGATAGCCATCCGATCGAGTGACTGTCCTGCTGTGAACTTGTTATCAACCTGAGAGGTCTCGCCAATCGGATTGTTGTCCGATCGAACGGCCGTTCGATCGACCGATCTGAAGGGTAGAGATACTTCTCTATTTTTAAAATGCTACAACGAAAACTTCAAAAGACAAGCCATTATACACAAACACATCCATCCCAAACGAGGTAACAATCCACTCGCATGGTCACCCGATCGGATGACCGTCCGAACGGATTGTCACCCGAGCGACCGGCCACCCGATCGGATTGCCACCCGATCGGATTGCCATCCGATCCACTGACACCTTGTTTCATTTTACGCGCCGCTTATCGTTATGCTATCGTTCTGATCAGGCTAATCTTGCTCTCTAGCGCTCCCTTCAATCCATCATCGCTGTGAGTATACTCAAACCCTTTTTGCTTTATGCACTTTTGGGTGTTACATACGTTACTTATTCTAAATCACATCGAACACACTACGCAATACTTTAACGCTAACCGTTATCGCATGTTATACGCGACTTAATGAATGCTTGTTTGTTATGTTTACACATGGAATGCTGTCTACCTGCCTTAGCAACGATAGTACTATAGTTTGGACTCAGCACCTGTTCACTCTGGGGTTGTTAAGGACAATTAATTACATGGCTAACAGTGGTGAGTGTCTATTATGAACTGCCTTGGGCAGTCAACCCGCAGTCATTGGTATCGATAGGTTCATGTCGATAACTTACGTGCTTCATTTCACACTGTGTACGTGCTGGGTATGCGTAAACGATTTCGAACTCTATATACTATTATCAAACTTGTATGCTCACCTTTACACTATGTGTATTGACTTTTACTTTAACGTATGTGGCAGGTGCTTAAGATGTTTAGATGCTTGGCTTGCTGTGAAATCGAGGCTAGGAAAGGTCTAGAAACAAATAAACGAATTGTCTGTACTTGAAATCTGAGTTGTCGAAACAGAACAATTTGACTAGATTTTGTCTGTAATAATTATGTTACTTTTTATGTCATTGTATGGGACGTGATGCTTTAAATAATTGGTAATAATAGTTGTGATGGAAACTTTTGGACAGTCTGTTTCGCTTAGTGCGGCGCCCTGATGTTTCCGCCATCGGTTGGGGTCTGACAGATTGGTATCAGAGCCATAACTATAGGGAATTAGGCAACACTCGACCTAGTCCAGGTCGACGTCTTAGAAACGACCTAGTCTATAGTAAGGTACCAACGGACCGACTTGTGCATACCCTGTAGGGGCTATGTACGAGCTTACTTGTTATTTCTCGCTATCATCGCCCACGTTACACTATCACTGCACTCTAGTTTTCGAAAATGAACGAGCAAATAGGTCGAGATTAGGTGTGAAAGCCGCAAAATCTCGACTAAATTGCTTGTTCGACCCGCATTTTATCTACAAACAGGAGAATTAGCGCTGAATCAGGAGTGAAATCCATACTTTGACGCATAATTCCTCCTTTATTTTATCGAAGACAGGAACGAAGTCGTTAAGTCAGGGGTGAAACCCGAACCTCGATGACTTGTTCCGATCTCTATTTCATTTTACAAAACTCTCACCAAAGTCTTGATGGACTCCAACGACTTGAAGTCACGCTGAAAGTGGAAGGATGCGCGCCATTCGCCCAGATTCGAGGCGAGAGCACAGTCCCGAAGGCCAAAGTGCGTGCTGAAAGTCCTTGTGAATAGTCGAACCACTTTGGTTAGTCGACGTCTAAATAGCCGCAGACAATCTATTCTCGATTTTTTTATGTGTTTCGATTCCGGATTTCGCCGCCGCCAACTTTGTGATTTATCGATTTTATGTGAATTTATGTGTTTTATATGTTTATTTGTTAGTGTTTTGAGGTAAACAGTATGGTGGTACTGATGGTTTCGATATCGTGTTTCTCACTCCGCCAAATCACACACAATTCACACCACGCTGACAAAACGCTACTACATGAGGAACGACTTTACGCCATGTTGCTTGCTATATTATTCGCATATGATATACTACTCGCTATGTTATTCGCGATCACTATTCTCAAACGCTCGTAGACTTTGAATGATAGGTTTCTGTATTCCGACTGCCTCTTGTGCTTATGTGATTCTGTGCCTTACGTGCTTATGTGCTTCTGTGCTTATGTGAATCTGTGATTATGTGCCTATGTGTTTACGTGATCGTATTCCTGAGCTTTAGTAGTGCTAGACGTGTGAGGTGAGAATCGATTATGTTGTGTTTGAGCCCTATGGCGATGTCTGTTGCAACAATGTCGTCATCTGGACCCTCATCTGGACCCCGTCACCCACGAGTTACTCGTCAAGAACAGAGAGATAAACGCCTTGCTGCTCTCGTCGCTAAGCAAGTAGCAAAGGTTGTTCCTCAGATCGTGAGTAAACTATACGAGAATGTGAGCAAATCGTCTGAAGAGTCCAGGACCGAAGCTCCTAAAGCTACTCCCAAAACTGCTTTTAGTTTCAAACAGTTCAAAGCTTACGGACCGAAAGAGTTCACTGGAGAAGATGGCCCTATGGCTTTATTTCAATGGTTCGACTCAATCGAAGTCACCCTGTGACAGAGTGGATGTCCTAACAATCTCCGCACTCTGAATGCTACCGGCGTTTTCTAGTCCCGCGCCTTAGACTGGTGGACGGCCAAGAGGAACAAACACGGAAATGACGCAGCTTATGGTCTGTCATGGGACGAGTTGAAGAACGTCATGCTCGAAGAGTTCTGCCCTCCTCATGAGCGCCAAAAGTTGGAGGACGAATTCTGGCATCTGAAGCAGAAGGATGGTGACAACGCTGCTTTAACTGCTCGCTTCAAGCAGCTCAGCATTATCTGTACTGATCAAGTCAAGACTACTGACATGACAATCAAGAAGTACATCCGCGCTTTGCCGGATTGTGTTGTAGATTTTGTGCATGCTTCGAAACCAGCAACAATCGAGGAGACTTACTTGCTTGCCACTGAGATCAACGAAAAGCGAGTCAAGGATGGATTTTGGGATAAGGCTACCAAGAACCTGCACCAAGCCACCGCCGCACCAACCGCTGAAACCGCCGCCGCTTCTCAATCGTCAAAGTCCTCCCGTCGCAAGAGGAAGAACAACAACAGCAGCTCCAGCAACAAGAATATGCTATCACTACTACTGCTGCCCCACTTCAAGCCGTACCGGCTCAGCAGCAAACTCAGCACTGGCACCAGTTACCTACGCACCGCCTGCAAAGCGTGCTTACACTGGTCCCCACCCTGCTTGCCCGACATGTACTTATCATCACCCGGTGGGTATCGCCTGCATATTTTGTGTACACTGCAATATGTACGACCACTTCATCGCCAACTGCCGTACTGGCCCTCGACAAGCACCAGCTCAAGCCACTGCTCATCAAGCACTACTTCCAGCTCCTCAAGGCCAACAAGCAGCTCAGGCACCCGCGATCAACGCCAAAGTCTGCTTCGCGTGTGGTGATCCGAACCACTTCGCAAACATGTGCCCAAACAGGGTTATGAAACAAGAGCCCCAGCAGCAGTAGCAGCAGCAACAGCCTCAACAGCAACAAGCCGCCCGTGCCCGAACTTTCAACATCAATGCGCGCCAAGCCCAGGCCGACAACAATGTGGTTAATGGTACGTTTCTCGTAAACGGTATATATGCTTCGAGTTTGTTTGATACTGGAGCCGATAACTGTTTTGTGTCGTTTGAATTCGAGAAGCTCCTTAAACGTAAGCGCTCCCATTTCCCCTCGACGTTCGATGTCGAAGTCGCCACCGGAAGAACCGTCGCTATCAATTCCGTTCTTTGTGATTGTACTCTTGAACTCAACAATCACATCTTCCCTATCGACCTTATTCCAATGCAACTCGGAAGTTTTGACGTCATAGTAGGCATGGACTTTCTTCATGAAAACCATGCTGAAGTTGTGTGCTTTGATAAGATGATTCGATTCTCGCTCACAAGTGGTGATTTATTATGTGTTTATGGCGAAACTGCTTCGAAGGGTCTAAAACTCATGTCATGTACCCAAGCTAGCAAAGTATCTCCGCAAGGAATACAGATCTTTCTTGGCTAACACTGTAGTAGTGGAGAAGGAAAAGAAAGGTAGACCAGGAGTAAACGATGTCCCAGTGGTTCGAGAATTTCCTAACGTTTTTCTTGAGGATCTTCCCGGATTACCGCCAATTCGTGATATCGACTTTCGTATCGACCTCATTCCTGGAGCCAACCCTATTGCTAGAGCTCCTTATCGACTCGCTCCATCCGAGATGCGCGAACTCTCGAGTCATCTCCAGGAACTACTTGATAAAGGCTTCATTCGCCCGAGCACCTCTCCTTGGGGCGCGCCAGTCCTTTTCGTCAAAAAGAAGGATGGGACGTTCAGGATGTGCATCGACTATCGGGAATTGAATAAGTTGACTATCAAGAATCGCTATCCCCTGCCTCGAATTGATGATTTGTTTGACCAGCTACAAGGTGCTACGTGTTTCTCAAAGATCGATCTTGTCACAACCCCCGATCCCTTATCTGTCCCTGGAACGGGTGGACGCGAGCTCAGAGTTTCGGTGGTATCAGTCTTTGTTTATTTGGCAGCGGAATTTACATCAGAACCGTAGTTAGGAAATGTTTATCAGAGTAAAACCACCATATTTAATATTAATAATCACAAGGGAAAAACCCAAGTTTCTTATTACAATACATTTATAGGGATATACCCTATTTTATTGAATTTAAAACATCGTTTATTAGGTAAATTTTATAGCCACATTTCTCCCAAGCCTTCAGTGCTCTCCAGCTGGCTTTTTACTAATTTGCTGTCACATTGTGTTACCTGAAACGCAT
The DNA here is from genome assembly GCA_030545235.1 of Helianthus tuberosus. NCBI lineage: Eukaryota > Viridiplantae > Streptophyta > Magnoliopsida > Asterales > Asteraceae > Helianthus > Helianthus tuberosus. Next base: position 66,506,345 of record CM060440.1, on the reverse strand, counting down.
TTTAAAAACATTTGTCAGTGGGAAATACTGGTGAGTGAATCCCAGTTTAATCAAGAAACATTTTATCAATTAAAACAGTATTGAGAGCGATCACATTGTTTATTTCTACACAATTACTCCATTTAGTACTGTCAATCCACTGACTTGTGGGTCATATTACACATTGGCTAACTCATTGTCCAATGGTAACGTATTGTCATCCCCGACTTACTACTCACAGTGTAGTAAATTTTGTATACAAAACCCCAACATACCGACAGTAATTGAAGAACTACAAAGACTCAATCACCGCGTAATCACATTGTAAAACATTTAAGGTTTTGTAAAACATTCCAAAAATGTTAACAAAAAGAGCATAAACTCACATTGCTATCTTAGACTTCACGTAAGGGTTTCCTGGGAATAATCTATAGTTTACACAAATGTACCTAGGTTAGTATCATAACCCTTTGAAAATATTAATGATACCCTCCCCGAGACGGCATTCCAACAACTACGTCGGGCAAAACCATGACAGTTGTTACGGAACCCTAAATCAATCGGGCAACGTATCTATTATGAAACCGGGGTTATAATACTTACAACGGAGCAGAACTTCGCTAATTAGGGGGATATAATACCTGCGTATTACTTCTACTACTTCAGAATTCATTTAAGAAAGAAAAAAATGAGCGACGGAAAACGAAAACTCGTTGCTTTCTTATATAGTGCTGAAACCTGGTCCTCACGCGCCCCGCGTAAAGAACAGACAAGGGTTACGCGGCCCGCGTCAACCCTGGTCAAACGTATAGCTTTTCCCGGTCATGATCTAGACCCGCCACGATGTCGACACGGGTCAGCTCAGGGTGTCTCCGCGTTGTTGATCCCTCACGGCCCGCGTTAACTTAAACGGGGTCTTATGCGACCCGCTTGAACTTAAGAAACTAACAAAATCAGGTTCCAACCTCTATACCGCCCGCGTAAAGGCTTGGGGTGGGTCTACGCGGCCCGCCTCAGCTTATATTTCAGATTTAAATTTTTATTTTCAATGCTATTTTATATATTTCGGGCTCGGTTTTCTTATATGGGGTGTATATAAAGACATATTGGGACATTATAAAATATACTAAGGTGTTGGAAGTATTCAAGAGTGTCGGTTTTATTAAGGGTTGTTACATCCTCCCCACCTTGTTTTAGAGCTCGTCCTCGAGATCTACTGGAACAAGTGTGGATATTTCCTTTGCATCTCTGATTCAAGCTCCCATGTATACTCAGGTCCTCTTTTGGAGTCCCACTTCACTTTGACCAGAACTAATCTCTTGTGCTTGAGATTCTTGACTTTCCTGTCTTCAATTTGTAGAGGCCTTTCTACAAACTTGAGTTGTTCATTTACCTCTATATCCTTAAGAAGTACTATCAGTGATTCATCGGCTAAACAATTTTTGAGATTAGATACATGAAACACATCATGTATTCCTGCCATTTCCTCTGGCAGTTGTAGCTGATAGGCTACGGGTCCTATTCTTCTAATAATCTCAAAAGGTCCAATATACATGGGACTTAGCTTTCCCCTTTTGATGAATCTTACCACTCCTTTCCAAGGAGAGACTTTTAATAATACTTTATCTCCTACTTGAAATTCCAATGGTTTGCGTCGGTTATCAGCATAGCTCTTTTGTCGATCACGTGCTGCTTTCAGTCGTTCTTTGACTTGAATAATTTTGTCAGTTGTTTCTTGCACTATCTCAGGTCCAGATAGTTGCTTTTCTCCAATTTCTGCCCAACAGACTGGGGTTCGGCACTTTTGTCCATAAAGTGCTTCGAATGGTGCAGCATTGATAGTTGTGTGATAACTATTATTATAAGAAAATTCTATTAAAGGTAAGTGATCATCCCAATTACCCCTGAAATCAATTACACAAGCTCTAAGCATGTCCTCCATTGTTTGAATTGTCCTTTCGCTTTGTCCATCCGTTTGAGGATGATAAGCCGTGCTTAAATTTAACTTGGTTCCCATTGCTTTTTGAAAGCTTGACCAAAAATGATAGGTAAATCGGCTATCCCTATCAGAAACAATTGATAAAGGAATACCATGTAAAGAAACAATTTCATTTACATATAACTTAGCTAATTGTTCCATACTGAAAGTTTCTTTCATTGGTAGGAAATGAGCTGACTTGGTTAGCCTATCTACAATCACCCAGATTGTATCATTTCCTTTCTTTGTTTTGGGTAATTTAGTAACAAAATCCATTGTTATTAATTCCCATTTCCACACTGGCATTTCTAATTGTTGTAGAAATCCTGAGGGTTTCTGGTGTTCAGCTTTGACTTAAGAACATGTTAAACATTTGGAAACATAGGCTGCTATGTCCTTTTTCATTCCTATCCACCAGAAATTCTTTCTTAAATCTTGATACATCTTATCATTTCCTGGATGCATCGTATATTTAGACTTATGGGCTTCTTCTAATAAACGATGACGTAGGTTTCCTAATTTAGGTATCCACATTCTCTTCTGATGGAATCTCCAAATTCCATCTATTCCTTGTTCTAATTCTTTTAGCATACCTTTTAGCTTTTCAGCATCATCCTTGATTACTGATTCTTGTGCTTCTCTTATCTGATCATTTAAATCTACTTGCAGATTTAATTTAAGAGAACGTACCCTTTTTGGCTTTTCATGATACTTTCGACTTAAAGCATCTGCCACTACATTTGCTTTTCCTTCATGATACTGGATATCACAATCATAGTCACTAAGCATCTCCATCCAGCGTCTTTGTCTCATATTCAACTCTTTTTGCTTGAAAACATACCTTAAACTCTTATGATCAGTGAATACGGTAAACTTACTACCATAAAGGTAATGTCTCCAAATCTTAAGAGCAAAAATTATAGCTCCTAACTCTAAATCATGGGTTGAATAATTCTCTTCATGATTCTTAAGTTGTCTTGATGCGTAAGCTATAACCTTTTGACGTTGCATCAATACACATCCATAACCTAATTTAGAAGCGTCACAGTAGACTACAAAATCTTCAGTTCCTTCTGGTAATGCTAATATGGGTGCATGGGTTAATTTATGCTTAAGAATTCTAAATGCTTCTTCTTGTTTTAATCCCCATTCAAACTTAATGGATTTACAGGTTAACTTAGTTAAAGGAATGGCTATTCTAAAAAAGTCTCGAATAAATCTTCTATAATAACCGGCCAATCCTAGGAAACTTCTAACCTCGGTTGGTGACTCAGGGGTTTTCCATTTAGTAATTGACTCGATCTTTGTGGGATCTACATAAATTCCTTCATGATCTACTACGTGTCCAAGAAATTGTACCTGTTCTAACCAAAACTCGCACTTGGAAAATTTAGCATAAAGCTTTTCCTTTCTTAATAAACTTAAAAGTGCGTGCAAATGCTTTGCGTGATCCTCCTTATTCTTAGAGTAAATTAGAATATCATCTATGAAAACGATTATGAATTTATCCAAATATGGCTTACATATTCGGTTCATCATGTCCATAAATGCAGCTGGGGCATTGGTTAAACCAAATGGCATGACAGTAAATTCATAATGACCATACCTTGTTCTAAATGCGGTTTTAGGAATGTCCTCTTCCTGTACCTTTAATTGATGATATCCTAATCTTAAATCGATTTTAGAGAAAAATCAGGCTCCTTGCAGTTGATCGAACAGATCATCGATTCTCGGTAATGGGTACCGATTCTTAATCATGACTTTGTTCAATTCACGGTAGTCAATACACATACGCATTGACCCGTCTTTCTTTTTAACAATCAACATTGGCGCTCCCCATGGCGACGAACTTGGCTGTATAAATCCTTTCTCTAACAATTCGTCTAATTGTTTCTTCAGTTCTTGCATTTCGGCGGGTGCCAAACGATAAGGTGCTTTGGCAATCGGTGCTATTCCTGGTATTAAATGGATTCTGAATTCAACTTCTCTATCTGGAGGTTGCCCTGGCAATTCTTCTGGAAATACATCTGAAAACTGAGATACTACTAGAATATCTTTCAAATCCTTTCCTTTAGTGTTAGTGATTATGGAAATCAAATACACTATGGAACCTTTTCTTATGTAACTAGCAGTTTTCATCACAGAGATGAATTTCGTAGATCTAAATGGTTTATCTCCTTTAATTGTGATCGTTTTACCTTTTGGTGAATTTACTTGAATTGACTTTTGATCACATAAAATACTGGCTTTATTGGCTATTAACCAATCCATTCCTAATACAACATCAAATCCTTCCAGATTCATGGGATAAAGGTTTGCAATAAATTTCTGATTTAAAATTTCTTTTCTTGCTCCCTGCAAGATTTCAGAAATCCTAACGGTTTCTCCATTAGCTGTCTCTACTAAGCATTCTTGTGGTATTTTAGTTAATGACTGATTTAGAAATTTGCAAAATGATGTATTAATAAAACTTTGGTTTGCACCAGAGTCAAATAATACTTTAGCAAAGACATCATTAACTAAAAACGTACCAGCTATGACATCTGGAATCATTTTGGCGTCATCTGCAGTCAGAACAAATGCGCTAGCATTTTTAGTATTCTTGTTGTTTGTAGCTGGAGCTAATTTCGGACAGTTTGGCCTGATATGACCTTTTTCTCCACAGTTGTAGCATAATCCATTACTGGATTTCTTCCTGCAATTTTCTTCCTTGTGTCCTTGCATCTTGCAATAATTGCAGAGAGTGGAGCATTTTCCCGAATGCTTTTTCTTGCAGACCTTGAAGTATGGTACAGAGGTAGAACCTATATTCCTACGATTGTAATTCCCAGAACGGAATTCTTGAGTAAGCCTTTGAGTTAGGTTCCTCCTCTGGTCTTCTTCTCTCGTAAGGATTAATTCATCTGTCAAGGTATTGGCTAGTTCTACAGTTTCTTCTATAGTTTGAGGTCTAGCTGCCTTGACTACATGTCTAATCTCTCCAATTAATCCCCAGATATAACGGGAGATTAATACCGGTTCTGGTGATGCAAGGGTTGGTACTATTCTAGCATATTCAAAGAATAACTTCGTGTACCCCTTACTATCCACTCCATTCATCCTAAGATTTAGGAATTTGTTTGCTATTTGTTCCTTTTCATTAGGAGGTCAGAATTTCCTTTCTACCATATTCCTAAATTCTTCCCATTCCATATTATAAACCCTATCACTTCCTCTAGACTGAAGGATAGTGTTCCACCATTCTAAGGCTGAATTCTTAAATGGATTGGAAGCAAACATTATCTTGTCCCCTTCCGCACATTTACTTATTTTTAGAACAGCCTCAGTCTTTTCTATCCAGCGTAGAGCTGCAATGGGTTCTTCATTGCCCGAGAATTCTATTGGTTTACAAGACCAGAATTCTTTGTAAGAACAACCATAAGGCATGGTTCTTCTTCTTTTGGGAATAGGCAATTGAAGTACAGGTCCATTGTTCACGCTGTTTTCAGGTTCGATGGGTCACTTACTGCTATGCTTACTTTTATTATTCGCTTCTTGAATAGTTTGAATAATAAATGGCATGACATCTATAATTCCTTGTGCTACTATATGTTGAATAGCATTATTATCCATTTGGTTTCCATTGTTATTGATGCTTGGATTCTCATTAACCACGTTAATGTTACTCTGGTTATCGTTATTCAGATTTTCTTGATTTCCTTCGTCGGCCATCTGAATTTTAAACATTTACCAATCATTAATACAAATAATATTAATATAGTTAATCACATGACACGCGTTTTTACCAAAAGCGTCGATCATTGCGACTTTACTCTATTCATATACTATTATGCATCTATTACACACTAGTACTGAAATTACAATACCAACAGAAATAGAATTACACTAATAGTAATAGGCATCCGTACACACATACTTTATTTTATTATTATTATTATTATATTATTACTATCACCGTCTCCATTTTCACATTCACGGATATGGATTTATCCAGAAATCCATATTGCGCTCATCGTATTTGCATACGAGACGCTCTCCCACCTGTCTCATTCGTTCACTACTTTCTAATATTTCTTCACCAAATGTCCTAAGTTCTTGCACGTTTTCTGCACTCATTGGGGGTGCAGGTTCTAGGACTGGGTTCGGAATCTGGGGTGCGGGTTCTTGATATGGGGGTGAAAGTTCCTGAAATCGGTAAGGATCTTCTAAAATTTCCCTAATATAATCATCTTGGTAATAGGGATCTAAAGGGTCCATACCTGGGTAAGCTTCTATGTTCTGTATAGGTGTGTCTTCATGAATCGGGTAACTTTGCACATAGTCCCTATTTTCGTCCCACCAGGGGTCGTAATTTGGGTCTAGGGGATTAGGTGCTGGTACCCTAGGGATTTCCTCTGGGTTGAAATCATGGATCTCCACTTGGTTTTCAGGGTTTTCTATCTCCATTGGGTGGTCAGGGATTTGCAATTGTGGTTGTGGGGCTACTAGTTGTTCCAGACTTGGGTCAGCAGCAGTTGTGGAGAGGATATGGAAATTGGCTAGGCTTCTATTAAGTATATCCTGTGTATGGGCATCTGTCTCTCGCTTAGCGGCTGCTAAAACTCTTTGCTGTTGCAACTTTCGCATCCTTTTTCTACGATCAAACGCTTCCTTACTGAACCATCCTCTCTTTTTATGAGGGAATGGCTCCTCCGACTGAGCTCTGAAGGCAAACATCCCTTCTTCCTGATCAGCAGTATACCCAGAAAGGGCAGGCTGTGAAGAGGTACCTTCACTCTTAGGTGATTCAGACAACTGACGACTCATGTCTGAGGGTCCTTGATTACTCATACTGTAAACTAACAAATAGTCAAATAACACATAACAAATAAATACAGTTATGCACGTATTTCCGTAAATTATTTCCTAACACAAAATTTAAATTTTAAGTGTCAGCAGAACACTTCTTTGGCTTAGACCAGTGGCTATGCTCTGATACCACCTTCTATCGCAACCCCCAATCCCTTATCTGTCCCGGGAACGGGCGGACGCGAGCTCAGAGTTTCGGTGGTATCAGTCTTTGTTTATTTAGCAGTGGAATTTACATCAGGACCATAGTTAGGAAATGTTTATCAGAGTAAAACCACCATATTTAATATTAATAATTACATGGGCAAAACCCAAGTTTCTTATTACAATACATTTATAGGGATATACCCTATTTTATTGAATTTAAAACATCGTTTATTAGGTAACTTTTATAGCCACATTTCTCCCAAGCCTTCAGTGCTCTCCAGCTGGCTTTTTACTAATTTGCTGTCACATTGTGTTACCTGAAACGCATTTTAAAAACATTTGTCAGTGGGAAATACTGTTGAGTGAATCCCAGTTTAATCAAGAAACATTTTATCAATTAAAACAGTATTGAGAGCGATCACATTGTTTATTTCTACACAATTACTCCATTTAGTACTGTCAATCCACTGACTTGTGGGTCATATTACACATTGGCTAACTCATTGTCCAATGGTAACGTATTGTCATCCCCGACTTACTACTCACAGTGTAGTAAATTTTGTATACAAAACCCCAATATACCGGCAGTAATTGAAGAACTACAAAGACTCAATCACCGCTTAATCACATTGTAAAACATTTAAGGTTTTGTAAAACATTCCAAAAAGGTTAACAAAAATAGGATAAACTCACATTGCTATCTTAGACTTCGCGTAAGGGTTTCCTGGGAATAATCTATAGTTTACACAAATGTACCTAGGTTAGTATCATAACCCTTTGAAAATATTAATGATACCCTCCCTGAGACGGCATTCCAACAACTACGTCGGGCAAAACCACGACAGTTGTTACGGAACCCTAAATCAATCGGGCAACGTATCTATTATGAAACCGGGGTTATAATACTTACAACGGAGCAGAACTTCGCTAATTAGGGAGATATAATACCCGCGTATTACTTCTACTACTTCAGAATTCGTTTAAGAAAGAAAAGAATGAGCGACGGAAAATGAAAACCCGTTGCTTTCTTATATAGTGCTGAAACCTGGTCCTCACGCGCCCCGCGTAAAGAACAGACAAGGGTTACGCGGCCCGCGTCAACCCTGGTCAAACGTATAGCTTGTCCCGGTCATGATCTAGACCCGCCACGATGTCGACACGTGTCAGCTCAGGGTGTCTCCGCGTTGTTGATCCCTCGCGGCCCGCGTTAACTTAAACGGGGTCTTACGCGGCCCGCTTGAACTTAAGAAACTAACAAAATCAGGTTCCAACCTCCATACCGCACGCGTAAAGGCTTGGGGTGGGTCTACGCGGCCCGCCTCAGCTTATATTTCAGATTTAAAATTTTGTTTTCAATGCTATTTTATATATTTCGGGCTCGGTTTTCTTATATGGGGTGTATATAAAGACATATTGGGACATTATAAAATATACTAAGGTGTTGGAAGTATTCAAGAGTGTCAGTTTTATTGAGGGTTGTTACAGATCTACTCTCAGGCTATCACCAACTACGCATCCAAGAGGAGGATATTCCCAAAACCGCTTTCCGAACTCGTTACGGTCATTATGAATTCGTTGTTATGCCCTTTGGTTTAACCAACGCACCCGCGATTTTCATGGATCTGATGAATCGCATGTGTAAACCTTATTTCGACCACTTCGTCATCGTGTTCATCGATGATGTCTTGATCTATTCCAAATCGAAATCCGAACACGCGCAAAATCTACGTTTGGTTCTCGAGCTAATCTAAGGAAATCGACTCTATGCCAAATTCTCCAAGTGTGAATTCTGGTTAGAGGAGGTTCAATTCCTCGGCCACATTGTCAATCGTCAAGGTATTCACGTCGATCCCGCGAAGATTGAAGCAGTTAAGAGTTGGATTACACCTAAGAACCCGTCTGAAGTCCGTTCTTTTCTCGGACTAGCGGGCTATTATCGTCGATTCATCGAAGGGTTCTCAAAAATCGATGTGCCGCTTACCGCTCTCACGCATAAAGACAAGCCTTTTGTTTGGGGAACTGAACAAGAGTCTGCTTTCCAAACCCTCAAGCATATGCTCTGCAATGCTCCTGTTCTCACTTTGCCCGACGGAGACGACGACTTTATTGTCTATTGTGATTCCTCGAATCTTGGTCTTGGTTGTGTTCTCATGCAACGGGACAAGGTTATCACTTACGCATCTCATCAGCTCAAGATCCACGAGAAGAACTATACAACCCACGATCTCGAGCTAGGAGCAATTGTTTTTGCGTTAAAGATTTGGTGACACTACCTTTATGGTACCAAGTGTATGATCTTCACTAATCATAGGAGCCTGCAACATTTCTTTGACCAGAAGGAACTTAATATGCGTCAACGCCGATGGGTAGAACTTCTCAACGATTATGACTGTGAGATTCATTATCATCCTGGCAAAGCAAATGTCGTTGCTGACGCTCTAAGCCGACGAAGTTACTTACATAGCGCCCGTAATATCCAAGCCCAGTATGATCTCGAAACCCTTATCTACGAAGCTCAACATGCCTTCTTTAATGAACGCATTTTGAAGAAGGAAAGGATCTACCACGATGGAGCCCATCTTGTGAATAAGTCGAATGGGATATTCCATTATCTGGACTGAATTTGGATCCCTAAGCGGACCGATTTACGACAGATTTTGATGGACGAAGCCCACAAATCCCGATATTCTATTCATCCCGGTGTCAACAAGATGTACCAGGACCTTCGTTACAAGTACTGGTGGCCAGGCATGAAGAGAGATATCGCCCTCTATGTGGGGAACTGCCTGACTTGCTCGAAAGTCAACGCCGAACACCGAAGACCCTCTGGCATACCTGAACAACCCCCGATCCCTATGTGGAAGTGGGAGAGTATAGCTATGGACTTCATAACGAAACTTCCACGAACGCCATCAAGTCACGACAGTATCTGGGTTGTCGTTAACCGTTTGACCAAATCTGCTCATTTTCTGCCAATACGAGAAGACTACAAGGTAGAAAGATTAGCCCGAATCTACACCGATGAGATCATTTGTCGACATGGGACGCCTCACAACATCATTTCTGACCGTGATGCTTGGTTTACCTCGCGTCTATGGGAAACGTTTCAAACGGATCTCGGTACTACGCTAAATCTAAGTACCGCATTTCATCCCTAAACCGACAGTCAGACTAAGAGAACGATTCGTACCCTTGAAGACATGCTCCGTTCGTGTGTCATAGATTTCGGTGGTAATTGGGACACTTACCTACCGTTAGTCTAATTCTCGTATAATAACAGTTATCATTCCAGCATTCAAATGGCACCATTTAAGGCTTTGTACGGAAGAAAATGTCGATCGCCTATTGTATGGCACGAGATCGGACACTCGCAATTGACCGGTCCTGAGCTATTGCAAGAAACGACTGACAAAGTCCTCCAAATTCGAGACAATCTGTTGAAGGCTCAGAGTCGTCAGAAAAGTTACGCCGATAGACGACGCAAACCCCTTGAATTTGACGTTGGCGACTACGTACACCTAAAGGTATCACCTTGGAAGGGTGTGGTCAGATTCAGCAAGAAAGGGAAACTAGCGGCTCGATATGTTGGACCTTTTAAGATTCTGGAAAGGATCGGAAAAGTCGCCTACAGACTCGAACTACCGGAGGAACTTAGCAACGTCCACCCAACTTTCCATGTGTCGAACCTCAGAAAGTGCCTGGCTGAGCATGATTTAATTGTACCTCTAGAAGATCTTCAAGTAAACGAAACACTACACTTCGTGGAGAAGCCTGTCGAAATCATGGACCGCCAAACCAAGCAGCTCAGACGCTCGTGCATTCTCATTGTGAAGGTTCGATGGGAAGGAAAACGAGGCGCAGAGTTCACTTGGGAACTCGAAAGCGACATGAAGGTGAAGTACCCGCAGTTGTTTGTTACGGCTTCAGCCTAATTTCAGGATGAAATTCCCTCAACTAGGGGAGGCTGTAACACCCCGTGTTTCGAAAGTCAAAGTCAAAGTCAAGATTAAAGTCAAAGGGAGACAAGATTGCTAATTGCGAACTGTCACTCCTTGCTCAAATCCTGTTTTGACTTCTTTGACTTGTAGATAGACTTGATGCTTTTACGTTAGTTGTATTATGTGGAGTATTTGCTAATAATCGAGATTTAATCGCTATTTATCGCATGTCTTATCGCTTATCGCTATCGCATTCGCAACTCGAAATACGCGTCTGGTTAGGTTTTTATGTGTGTGTGCCCTTTATGTGTTACTTGTGCATGTTATTTATGTTATGATGTGGTGATTAATCGAAATGCAATCGCAACTCAATCGCAATCAAATCAAAATGCTAAAACGCAAGTGAAATAGGATGATTGTATGTTGATATAGTAGTTTGTTGGGATTGAACCCTATCAGAGGAACAGATAATTAAAGCCAAAACTGGATCAGAGCAGTGGATCCAGAATAAGCAGATGTTTACATACAAGTCTCTCCCCTTGAAAGTGATTTCAACATCTGCTGACCTCCTATCTGCTGATCTTGCAAACTGCTGACCTACAACTGCTGCTCAAGTAAAGAACTGATGAAAGACTAAAGCCCTGCTGATTCAATCTACTGCCTTGAGTCAAGCACTGCTGATCCGGACAAGTACTGCTGGGTTCACAGCAGTGGAAGGTTGCAGCAGCTGATCTATAGTCTGTTTTGTAATGTAATGTAATAGCAGTAGTTAACATAGCAGTGTTTGTATAGATCAGAGGTTAGAGTTTGTTTAGGAGGTTAGATGTCACTTTCATGGTGACGTCAGCTAAGATGCTCAGTGGTTTGCTAGTGCCTATAAATAGTTCAGAACTTTGTACTGTTCTATTAGCTCTTTGCAATACCGTCTTCTTTGCACGAACAAACGCTGAGCTCTGGCTGAGGGGGAGTTTGTATTCAAGCATTACTTGTAATCGTTGTTGAAAGTTAATTCAATCATTCGGTTCCTTGTTGAAAATGTCTTGATCAAAGCAATACTCTCGTTTGATTGTATGCAAAGTTTGTTTTCATATTAATTCCGCTGCACAACTCTTTCATTTCCATCTTAATCTCAAACGTAAAATACAATCAGAAACAAACTCAGATCCAACAATTGGTATCAGAGCCTGGACAGTCAAATTTGATCTAACAATCATTTTGACGTAAACAGTTCGGCTCATAATAGTTGATACTGATCGTTTGTTCGTCCATTGAAAAACAGTGCAAGGATTAATCACCATTAAAGTTGATTTCTCAGTGTCTGTAAAACAACAAGAATGACGTCACAATCTCAGGATGATAAAAACAACATCGGCTCGCTTTTTAAACCACCTATGCTAAAAAGAAATGAGTACAACATCTGGGAGAGGAGGATGGGTCACATCCTCGCTCAACAAAACACAGGATGTTGGAGGTCTGTCGTCTTTGGTCCCCACGTTCCCACAGTGCCAAGCGCTGAAGATGCTAAAAAGTTCGTTCCAAAACCAGTTGAAAATTATACCGAAACCGACTATCAAAAGCTCGAACTAGATGCTAAAGCATTTAGCATCATAGCATCAGCGCTGCCCAATGAGATATATGCTGGACTGTTACACTGTAACAGTGCCAAAGAGTTATGGGACGCACTTAAGGAACAGTTTGGGGGGACCGAAGAAGTCATAGAAAACAATAGGGAAATCCTGAACCAACAGTACGAAACATTTTGTCATGTTAAAGGTGAATCACTGACGCAACAATTTGAGCGTTTCAGCTGTCTCATCAGTGAACTGAGGCTTGTTAAAACCACTTTTACAAACTCAACTCAAAATAGCAGGTTCCTCAGATCACTGCCTGAAAAATGGGACACCATTGCTTTTGTCACCCGAAACTCACCTGAGTTCAAGGATCTGACCTTGACCCAACTCCATGGTCTACTCCTGACCTACGAAAGGGAGTTGAACCAGAAAAGGAAGTTACAAGAGTCAGGAAAAGCCGTTGATGATTACACATTCGGTAACACTGCTCTTTTGGGTCAAGAAGAATCTGGGAGCAGTGGTAAGGATCAGGGTTATGATCACTTCATTGACATAACTGCTGGTGCAAATTTTAACAACCCTGATCCTCACTCTGCAAGTTATGCATTCACTGCAAACGAAAACCAGATGTCAGACAATCTAAGCTTTGAACTAAATGATTTACAACATTTTGATCCCACTGACTTAGAAGAGATGGATATTCTGCACCAGTTGGCTTTACTCAGTGTTAGAACTAGCAAATTCTATAAAAGAACAGGGAGAAAATTCCCAGGACTTCATGGGAATTTGAGGGTTGGGTTGGATAAATCGAAAATCAAGTGTTACAAGTGCAATAGGTTAGGGCACTTTGCTAGGGAATGCAGAAGTCAAAACAGTGGACCGATAATTACTCATCCTAGCTCAAACCCTAGATCACAAAATCAAAACACTGTGCACTATACCCAATATGCCCCTGCAGCTCATGTGAACACTGCTCACTATGCTGCTACCCCTGTGCCTGTGCATTATGTCCAAACTACTGTCCCACAAATTCAGTATGTTCAAACCCCTGCTCCTCAGGTACAGGTGCAACCTGTTGCACCTCAAACCACTGCTCCAGCAGCAGCACAACCAGATCAACAAAGTTTTTTCACTCAAGGGTTTGTTGACTGGAGCAGTATGCCTGAAGACCTTAGTGATGAAAATTTTGCACTCTATGCTTCTAATGATTCTTCTCATAATGAATTTTGTTTGATGGCATTAGAGTCAATACAGGAGGGGGTTGAAACTGAAGAGGAACAGCTGAGTACTGAAACAGTGGATGAGGTGGCTGAAGCAGTGGTTACTGCTGTGGCTGGTGAAGTACTGTTGGGAGAAAGTTCAGGTACCCTGATTGAACCAATGACAGATCCATGGTCCGAAGAGGACAAAGAAGAAGAGAAGGAAGAAAAGGCTGGTGAAAAGAAGGTGAGAGCTGATGATGAAGATAATCATCAATGTGACTGTGCAATGATGGCTGCTGCCAAGGTATCTCCTCAAGTTTTAGAAAAACTGTGTTCTGACAATTGCATTATTGCTTTTGCTAACATCAAAGAGGTGAACGAAAACCTTCGGGATAAAATCTTAACTGATGAAGTCAAATTTGAAAGATCTTTAAAAGAACTTAAAAACAAATTGACTGAAAAGGAAAAAGAGATCAGCAGTCTGAAAGAAGAACAAAGCATAACCAAAACTCAACTCCAAACTATGGTAGAAAAATACCAAGTTTGCAAAAAGGAGTTGGAGTCCACCCAGATCACATGTGAGAGATGGGTGGAATCATGCAAAGGGTATGAGGTTATGCTTGAAAAACAGATAAAAAGCAATGTGAAATTTGGGGTTGGTTATAGAAAACATGATGATGAAAACACTGCTTTTGGAAAATCTGTTCAAACCACTGATGAACCCACTGAGTTCATCCCCACAAACAAGAATGGCTAAGAAGTGAAAATCACTGACAAACTTGGTAACAAAATCACACTTGACAGACCAATGGGATTCTCTACTTTTGAGGAGCTTGAAGACTATCAGTTTAAACCAAAATGGTCTGATGAGTGTGATATTCTTGAAAATTTCAAGCCAATGGACTTTACATCAACTGATGGTGTTAAAGCTCCAAAAGCTAAAGTCATACCTCTCAAGGACATCCCAGCAGTGGTTAAAACCTCTGCTGCAAAGGAGTCTGAAAAGAGAAAGAAGAAAGAAAAAATTGATAACTTGTTTTGTGAATTCTGTGAGAAAAGGAATCATCTAACAAAAGACTGTTTCCACTTAAAAGCTTATGATTTAAACAGAATAAGTGTCATTGTTTCAGCTGAAAGTTGCATTGTTTGTGGTAAAACAAACACAAAACTCAAGCATGTGTGTATCTCAAAAACTTTGATGTAAAAAAGAATGAGTACATTGCTAAAACATCCTTGAGTCCATCATCACCATCATCATCATCTGTCAAATTCACCAAGAAACAACCACTGTTTGTGCCAGTTCAAACAGCTGTCACAAAACAGCTGAACCAAACATCTGTCAAAAGAGATGTTCAGGTTACTGATGCACCTCCTGCCAATCAGTTCAGAAAAGGCAAGGAAAAACAGTCTTACCAAAGGATTCCACACATTTATGAGGCCTACAAAAGGCCCTCTAAACCCAGAGTGAACAGGCATCCTTTTGGTTACCAGCAGGTGATTGGTCAGTACCCACAACAGTGGTTAGAGAAAAACTGTCCTAAAACAGTTCAAACCCCTGACCTAACCACTATCCATCAATCTGCATCCTTCCCAGACACTGTTGAGTCCCCATACAAAGCCTTATTGGCTTTGGAAACCCTAATGAACTAATCTTTTTACTTCATGTGCAGGGAGCTTCTGCCTGTTTAGATAGCCTTTGGTATGTTGATAGTGGAGGCTCCAGGCACATGACTGGATGTAAAGCCCTACTCAAAGATTTCAAAATTCATGGAGGGGGTGATATATCCTTTGGGAATAACAGTAAAGGGAAAGTTCTGGGGTCTGGTACAGTAAAGTCTGGAAATGTAAAATTTGAAAATGTCAATCTGATAGACAATCTGAAATTCAACCTCCTGAGTGTTTCACAAATGAGTGACAAGGGGTATGGGTCATTCTTCACAAAGGAGTGTTGTAGGATTGTTGGACCAGAAATGGTCAAAAAGATTGAAGCAATAATACAAGCTGGTCAAACAAAACTTGTTGCTCAAAGAAGTGGCAATGTTTATGTTGTTGATATGTCAAAAGAGTGTCCTAGAGCTGATGCCTGTCTGTTCTCAGCTGCCTCTAACAAAGAGACAGAACTTTGGCACAGAAGGCTGGGGCACACAAATCTTAAGACAATTTCTGAAATTTCAAAAAATGGTTTGGTAAGAGGCCTGCCACAAAAATTGTTTTCATGTCCTGAACATTGCATTTCCTGTTTAAAAGGAAAACAGCATAAAAGTTCTTATAAGTCCATTGAAGAGTCCAAAACAACCCAATGTTTGCAAATGTTACACATGGATTTGTTTGGCCCAGTTCAAGTCATGAGCCTCAAGAAGAAAAGATATTGTTTGGTTATTGTTGATGACTTTTCTAGGTTCACATGGACTTTCTTTCTGCACTCAAAAGATGAAACTGCAGGCATTTTGCAAGACTTTGTGACACAGGTTGAAAAGCAATTTGACCTTCCAGTGAAAAGCTTCAGGAGTGACAATGGCACAGAATTTAAAAATAAGGAGTTGGATGCCTTCTGTGTGAAGAAAGGGATTGTAAGGCAGTACAGCATCCCTAGAACACCAGAGCAGAATGGGGTAGTGGAAAGAAAGAACAGAACTTTGATTGAGGCTGCCAGAACCATGCTTGCTGATTCAGGTTTGCCATTAACTTTCTGGGCAGAGGCAGTAAACACTGCTTGCTATGTCCAGAACAGAGTTTTAATAAACCCTAGGCACAAAAAGACTGCTTATGAAATTCTGTATAAAATCAAACCACTGATCTCATATTTCAAGGTGTTTGGCTGCCCATGCTTTATTTTGAACTTAAAAGATTCCATTTCAAAATTTGCAGCCAAAATTGATTGTGGTTATCATCTGGGATACTCAACCACTGCCAAGGCCTACAAAGTGTTCAATACACGGACCAAGGCAGTGGAGGAGACTTTGAATGTAAAGTTCAATGAACTTTCATCAATGAAAATCCCAGCAAATCCTGCAGATCTGCTTGATCTTGAAAAATTTACTTTTGAAAATACTGCTGTCAAGACTAACAGTGCAGGTTCATCAGAAGATACAACACCAGACTATGGGTATGAAATCATCATCCCTCAAAGGTCTACCACAAAGGGAAAAGCACCAGCTGTCCAAAACAATTGTCAAAGCTCAACCACTGTTCCCTAACAGTTGTTGACCAAAGTAGCCCATCCACCACTGCTTCCACATCCTCAAACACTGCTGACAAAAGTCCTCAAACAGTGGATAAAAGTCAGCAGTTGTCCACTTCATTACCTCCTATTCCACCACCTTTTGAAGCCACTGCTGGATCATCAAAGTCCCCAGCAGTGGTTAGCTCAGATGATACACATTTGCAGCCTTCACCAACAAATGCCATCATCCCATACCAAGGAGATTTAATCTACTTGAGATCTCATCCACCTGATCAAATCATTGGAAACATCAATGAAGGGGTGCTCACAAGAAGCCAAACCTAAAACATTTGTCTTTTTGCTGGTTTTCTATCACTCCATCAGCTAGTCAAGTACCAAGAGGCACTGAAAGACGACAGCTGGGTAGAAGCCATGCAAGAGGAGCTCCAACAGTTCAAAAGACAACAAGTATGGGAGCTTGTACCACTGCCAGAAGAGGTCAGTCCCATTGGCACAAAGTGGGTCTTCAAGAACAAAACTGATGAAAGGGGCATTGTTGTCAAGAATAAAGCCAGGCTTGTGGTTCAAGGTTACAGACAGGAAGAGGGGATTGATTATGATGAAACATTCGCCCCTGTTGCAAGATTGGAAGCCATTAGACTGTTCCTGGCCTTTGCTGTCAACCACAACATGAAGGTGTTTCAAATGGATATTAAAAGTGCTTTCCTCTATGGTACAATTCAAGAAGAGGTATATGTTTGTCAACCTCCAGGTTTTGAGGATCCAATTTATCCAGATTATGTCTACAGGCTAAACAAAGCCTTGTATGGCCTGAAACAAGCACCAAGGGCCTGGTATGAAACTCTTTCCAACTTCCTACTCTCAAATGGTTTCAAAAGAGGTACCATTGATAAAACACTGTTTCTAAAATGGAGAGGGAAGGATTTAATGATTGTCCAAATTTATGTGGATGACATTATTTTTGGAAGCACATGTAACAAAATGTGTGAAGAGTTTAGGGAACTCATGACAGCTGAGTTTGAAATGAGTGCAATGGGTGAGCTGCAATGCTTTCTTGGTCTCCAAGTACAGCAAATGCAAAATGGAACTTTCATTCATCAAAGCAAATATGCTAAAGAACTTTTGACCAAATTTGATATGAATGATTGTAAACCATGCAGCACACCCATGGCAACAAATAAGCTGGTCATGTCTGATGAAAAAGATGAGCTGATTGACCAAACACTTTATAGAAGCATGATTGGGTCTTTATTGTACCTAACTGCATCTAGACCAGACATCATGTTTGCAACATGTGTCTGTGCAAGAAGTCAATCAACTCCCAGAAAATCAAATCTCATTGCTGTAAAAAGGATCTTCAGATACATAAAAGGTGCTCCCACACTTGGTATCTAGTATCCAGCTAATAGGAACATCAAGCTTTCAGGTTTTTCAGACACTGACTTTGCTGGATGTCACACCACAAGGAAGTCCACTTCAGGAGGGTGCCAGTTTCTAGGTGATTGCTTGGTTTCTTGGCAAAGCAAAAAGCAAGCAGCAGTTTCAACATCCATTGCTGAAGCTGAATACATTGCTGCTGCAAGCTGTACAGCCCAACTCCTGTGGCTTCAAAATCAGTTACTGGATTTTGGTATCACTGCCTTAAAGACACCACTCATGTTGGACAGCCAGGCAGCAGAAAATATCATCAAAAATCCAGTTTCACATTCAACCACCAAACACATCGACATCAGACATCACTTTGTGAGGGATTGCTATGAAAAAGGTTTGATTTCTCTGCATCATGTCCCAACTAAAGACCAGCTGGCAGATGTACTCACAAAATCACTTGATACAGCCACTTTTGAAAGCTTGGTCTCTAGGATTGGGATGCTGAACATGGAATAACAAGCAACATCTTGTTTTTCTATGAATAAAAGCAACAAAATGTTTTCAGAAAATCAAAAATCCATCCTTAAAAATAGCTAAAAATGAAATTTTCATTAAAATCCTTAAAAGTCTGCCATAACCACTAATTGTTCAAAAGTCTGCTCTACTTCAATAGTCTGTCCACTGCTGAAAGTCAACCCCTGTTCTCTTATTCCTTTGATAAACTCTGTTGTTCAAAAGCAGTGTCTTATCCACTGATATGCTATCCACTGATAGTGAAATTCATCCACTGCTTTGCTACCACTGCCTTCATCAGTCACTTTCATAAAAGTACTGTCCTTCACTTTCATCAGGGGTTGTCACGTGGGCAGTACATAGTGGTCAGACCTTTTGTAACGGCTGCCACGTCAGCATTCGCTTTCTTCCCTATAAAAACTCCCACTCACCACCAAAACAGGGTCTTACTGTCAAATTGAATTCTTAAAAATTCTCTTCTCAAAGCAGTTTTTCATCTCATCCTTCACTAAAACTCTTCGATTATCATCTTCAAAATGACAAAATCGAAGCCATCTGCAAAACCCACTTCCAAATCATCATCGAAAACAGCCTCTCAAAAGGCAATCTCCACTGAAATCCCATATAAACCATCTCACAATCTCCTGGGTCTTCTCACAAAACCAGGAACCACCAATGTTTTCGATTCCATCATTGACACCATGGCAAAATCAAAGTACAAAACTTTGTTCACCGCCGATGCACCAATCTATTTGGCGACCCAAAGAGAGTTCTGGAAGAATGCAACCCTTGAAAAACAAGGAGACACTGCAACCACCATACGCTCTTCTATAAAGGGTAAAGCTGTCCAAATGACGCCACAATCCATTTCAAAGGTCTTTTAACTCGGTGATCAGGAAGGTAAAATTTCTTTCACTAAAAACGAGTTACAAACTGACTTCATTGAGAGAGGGTATGAAGCCACAATGATAAAGAAACTTACCTTACAAAAAGGTTATTTTCCTTCTGCAACCCGATTTTTATTTCATACTCTCCTACTATGTGTTTCAAACAAAACCACTTCTTTCAATGAAATTCCTTTAAAGATTCAAAATCTGGGATATGCAATTCTTCAAAACGAAAATTTTAACTATTCCAGGGAAATTTTTAAAGATTTGGTTAATAATGTTGAAACAAAATCCTTCTTACTGTTTCCAAGGTTTTTAAGTTACTATTTTGAAAAGAAATTCAGTAAGGATGATTTAGCTGCAATAAATCAAGGTGATTATTTTCAAGTAAACAGTTTAACAACTGAAACTTTCACAAGAATGCTAGCACCTTGCAAAACACAAGCAAAGGTGCCTGAGCAGAATTTAGCAGTTACCACTGCTCCTCAGGTATCTGCTGCTGAGCCCACTGCTCAAGGTGATCAAAGTAGCAGAACAACTGCTTTGAAACCCACACCTACAATCACCAAAAAGCCAATAAAAAGAAAAACACAAATACCCCCCAAACCCATCAAAAAGGCATCTCTGGAGGATGAGATACCAGAGCTTCTGCCAGTGACACTACAAAAGTCACACAAAACCACTGCTGCTACTTCCTCACAGCAGTTGGTACAAATATCTCAACCCATATCTGAAACCCCTCCTGCTTCTTCACAAAAAGATCAGGTTGTACAAATTGGGACACCATATCATGATGCACTGGAAACACTCGTTTCAATCATCCACAGCTCAATTCCCGGAGCAAATCCTTTTTCTACACCAAACATCACATCCACAATTCCCACACCCACTAAACTTCTGTTGGATGCAATTGATTTGAACCAGGCACCAACCAGTCCTTCTCAATCACCTATTAATGAGAATATACCTCAACAACTGACTGGGTCTGATGTATCAGTCCTTGCTAACCCACCAACACAACCTGAGGAGATTACACCCCTTGAGTTCCAAGTAACTCTTGGTGGTAATCCAAGTGAAGCAGCCACTACAACTGTTGAACCTACAGGTTTACAGTTGGACAGTGGTTACATAAATAAGACTTCCTTGGAGGCAATTCCTTACATAGCACCTCTGCCAACCACCAGTGGATTTATTTATCCTACTGGCAACATCAAAAGGTTGTCAAGTGTTGAAGGGAGAAGACCCCAATACCAAGAAAAAGGGGCATCAGTGGTTAATGTTTGGAGTATACTCCCTACTTCTACCAGTGATAAAACCACTGTTAGTGGGAAATAAGATGATCCCATTAAATTGGGTGATGGTTTAAAGTACCAGAAATTGACGGATCGTGTTGAAAAGCTTGATAACTCTGTTGCAGAACTCAAAGACATGCTACAACAGTTGTTACAAGTACAAAAGGTACAATCCACCGCTGTTCCACCTCAAGCACCTGCTCCACAACAGGCACCTGCTACAAATGAGCTCTGGAATCTATTTCAACCTTTTCTCCATCAACAAGCAAAAATAGCAGATCAGCAACATGAAAAACATGTGTAGGATCGTGTTTCGACCCGAACGAGTCGTTCAGAAAAGCTCTCGTACGTTTCAGAGGCGGAAACTAAGAAACAAACTTGAAAATAGCTTGAAATACACTCTAAACCTCTTGTATATTCAATTAACAATGTTTACAATCAGAGGATAAACCGGCAGCACCTCAGTATCAAATCTTGAATCGTTACAAATGAGAAAGTTTGAAGCCTATTTATAGGGAGAGACCCTCCCGTTTGAAAGTGGCATGTCATGCTTCAAACTGTCACCTCTTCAAACCGTGACCCTCTCAAACTAGCAGGACACTCTCAAACTAGACCTATTCAAACTAGCAGCCTTCAAACTAGCAGCCTTCAAACTAGCAGCCTTCAAACTAGCAGGCACTCTTCAAACTTTCAGATCGAGACTCGATATAAGACGAAGTCGACAGATATAATGCACCAACAGACTCCCCCTCAGATGTTGACGAGTCTTAAGTGTCGAGTCTTCTCAATCTTCAGTCATTATCAGTCTTTGGTCTTCCTTCACTCTAACCTTCTTCAACTAATCTTTTAGGATCAAACTCCTAGCTCTTGCATCTTCAGACTCTCTTTCTCTAACAGACTCCCCCTCAAGATGTGCTGGGATCGTAGTCTGGCTTTCACAGGTTCAGGTACCGTAACCTGATTCACCTGCATATTCTCAACCCAAAACATAAGTTTCATAAAAGATAAGGTATAACAATTTTAGAAACTTTGCTAATCTCTTGAAGACACAATCCTGAATACATCATTTTCAAGAATCAATCAAAATGATTTATCATGTCAATTTCTGATGAACCACATGAATATTTATCATTTTCATTTCAAACATTTTCAAACAAACTTTCCCAAACCTGTTCGTCATGTTTAGCACTCGGAATTTTGAAAATCAGCTTTTCAACATCAGTCGTCTAAAATCTTTATGGATTTTTCAAAATTTATGCTAAAACACATCGAAAATCTTTTTGGATTTTTGAAATAACAGAAATGAAATGCAGAAAAGAAATATTTACATACAATATTTTTGTGAGTTTGCGTAAGAGGATCATATCAGTTTTTGAGATAAATCACCAACACCGTTAAGCTTTAAACATTTTAAGTTCTAAACGATTCACTTAGATTGTCAGTATACTGATCCACTTAAATTTTCACACAAAGTTCAACTGTTTCGAGATACGAGATTAATGTTTTAAACACTTAAACTTAATCGCGTGTCCCACCTCAGAATATACTCCCGTATCCAGATCCCAATATTCAATCTTACAGGAGAATATACTACAATGATATCTGTACATAAATTAGGTAATGCGAGGGCTGAGGGATCTCAGGTCGATACTTCCGTATACGCAGAGAGATATCAGCTTGGACTTTACGGTATGTCCCCTTTAGA
The DNA here is from genome assembly GCA_030545235.1 of Helianthus tuberosus. NCBI lineage: Eukaryota > Viridiplantae > Streptophyta > Magnoliopsida > Asterales > Asteraceae > Helianthus > Helianthus tuberosus. The sequence goes on along the minus strand of CM060440.1, from coordinate 66,483,730 downwards.
GGATCTTTTAGCTACAACAGCAGCGACTATCAATTTTATTGTTTCATCTGCATGCTGAGGGTTTATGCTATGTTTCAAGCATTTGTGGAAAGTATTATCCAAGGACTAGGTCAGAACTTCCATTCAGCAGAAGTCCCGGAATAATACCCCAGACATCATTGAGTATAAAAACCTAGTATATCAGATTATGAGACATTTCAAACGAGATTTCGGGGGTTACCCATATATCCGAGAGATGTTACCCATGATATAAGCAAGTTTGAATTTAGGTTTATATCTCGTCACAATCTACTAAATGTGCAAAAACCTACTGACACATCATCAGTGAGACCGTTTATCACATTTTTCTTTCCAAATCTTTAGCATGCTGTGATAGTCCACTGATGTACTATCATTTCCTCTTCTTTGACACAAAACTCGTTTTTGATTTTATCATGTTTTTGACTTTTTCAAATTTTCTAATGTTTTTGGATTTTCTGAAATTTTTACTCCCCCTAAAATGCAAACACATTTTAGGAAATTTGAAAATAAACTGTACAATAAAGTGACAACTGATATCAAATCACTTCAAATCGCCATCCACTTGGCATAAACAATCAGAACTCCCCCTCACAACAAACTATTTTCCCATTGTGATTTCAAAACACTTAAGTTTGTTTTAATCAAATGGTTTTTTCGGAAAATAAGGTTTGTTGATTTTAATAAACCATTTGTAGGTTAGGGGATAAACTCATCATTTTGTTCTCCAAAATACCACATGTAAGTATGATCCAATCAAGTTCAACTTAATGACCTTGATTAATCGTTTAAAAATGAAAACCTCTATCAACCACTTACAGATTCACTCACCAGCCATAATCACTTGTAAATCAAAATATAACAATTTAAATAATACCACCTGTACTTTACCAACTGAACCACTTGTAGGATCATTTACTAAGAAAGATGCCGATTCCTGCTCCACTCTTACCAACCTGGGAGCTCCGGCAAGTCAGAATTTTTAGTTTGGAAAAACTTTCCCCCAAGGCTGACCATCCTTGGGAGATTCTGGAACACATCTGTCCCACCAACACTTTGATTTGTAGAATTCTTTAGCACCTTTCACTTTTCCTGCAACCATCTTTCCAAAAATATGTTTAACATTTCCATTAAACACCTTTTCAGCATCAAATTCTTTCTTATCAGCAAAGAATTGATCTGAAATCTCAACCCTACCTTTTGATTTCAAATAATCTTTTGTCAATGACGGAAAATTTTCCTCGTTCAACTCAGGAACCAAATTATCAATCTTTTTCTCAACACATGACTCCTCTGATTTTATGGAATCAGATTCATTGCCAGAACAACTATCTATTTTAACAACCCACTTTTGTTTACTCAAATCAACTCTTCTTTTGTAAAATCGTTTTGAACTTTCACCTTCTTCAGAAGTTGATTTTTCAAACACTTTTGATTTCTCATTTGATTGCTTCTTCTCAAAGACAAGTTTTTCTTTCAGTTTTGAGTTAGAAGTAACTCCCTGTTTTTGGTAGATGGTCTTGGGACAATTCCAAGCTATATGTCCAACTTCTTGGCATTTGAAACAAGTTCTTCTATCAACTCTTTGAGCAAACTTTCTCACATTCTTCTTCACTTTAGCAAGAAACTCCTGGTTTGACTGCTTCCAGAACGGTTTCTTCTGTTCATCTTCTGAACTTCCTCCTGAAACAAATTTTGTTTTTGGTTTATAAGTTTTCTGATTTTTATAATTTTCTGAAGAATTAAAACCCAGACCTTGTTTTTTGAAATTACGGTTGTGGTTTGGTTTCTTTTGATAACGTGAACCATAACCGTAACCCTTTTTCTTGTTCAATCTTTGTTGAACTCTTGAAGTGTATTTTTTAGGTTTTTCAGCAAGATTTAAATCTTTTATTTCAGAAATATTAATTTCTGTTAATTTGAAAACCTGTTTGATCATTTCAGTTTTGACACTTCTTATTGGAAATTCCTCATCAGAATATAATTTGTCTGAATCATTCAAAGTATAAGCCAAATTGATTGATTCATCATTCAAATTAGATTTAGATTTTGATAATAAAAATTCCTTGTTGTAAACCCTCTTAACCGGTAAAATCGGACTCTTTTCTGATGAACTCGAACTTTCCGACTTAGACTCCGGTTTTGACTCTTCATCCATATCTAACACCTGATCGACCACTTTCTTTAATAACTCGGACTCATGATCAGTGTCAGACGCTGTGAATGTACCATCAATATTGTCTGGTAATTCATCAATGATTTCAGACTTTAACTTGATGTTGACAGCCTTTTTTAGATGCTCCTCGTTAGGATTCCTTGGAGAATAAGTTTCATGGATCTGGGGCGGACATCTGTTATACTTGACACTTGGTTTCTTACCAGTATCAGTATCTTCAGTCTTTTTATCTTTGAATGCCTCAAGACCTGCAACAGTAGGATAAACACGATCAATCAAATAATCACAAGTAGTGTAACTCAACAATAATCGTTTAATCCTTTCACTCTCAATCTTCTCAAGTTCCAGCTCCTTCTTCAAATTAGCACAGTCTTCGATGTAATCATTTATGACGCTCTGCTTAGTCATTAATGTTGCGCTCATTTTTTCCATTGCTTTTTCAATTTCTGTATTCGTCTTTTTCAGACGATCAACTGTGTTGTTGAGCACATCATATGACTCTTTCACATACTTCACATCGCACAGCAAATCTTCTTTAATCTTCTCTAAATCAGCAATCTTCTTATCTTTCTCCTCACAAACTTTGCAAGATTCTGAACACTTCAAACATGGTTTTTCAACTTCAACCATTTTTTCAACTATCTTTTCAACCTCAACGATTTTCTCGACTTCAACAAGTTTTTCAACTTCAACTACCTTTTCTATCTCGACAATCTTTTCAACAACTTTCTCTACTTCAACAATTTTCTCCACAACTTTCTCAATCACTTGATCAACATTTGCTTCTCCAGCTTCTGTCTTTGTCTTTTCCTCAGCTTGCATTTTTTCTGCTTCCAGCTCTTTCCTCAATCTTGCAATCTTCTTTTGATACACCATTTCCATTTTATCTTCAAAAAACAAATTAAAACTAGTAGGATCAATGCCTTTTATAGCTTTGTTGAGATGTTCTTCCTCATCATCGGTATCCACATCGCTTCCAAGATCTGGAAAAATTGGGATTCTTTTCTGATTAGTCTCATTTTCACCCTGAATTCTTGCAACACAAGCTGAACCAGGTATGTATTTGTCCCGACTAAATCCTTCAGCAACAAATTCATCATCTTGATGGATAAGTAAAGCTTTCTTCTTTCCATCTTCAATAGCATGAGCATGTGCAGTTTGTGGTTGTTGAGCAATCTGATGAAAAATTGATTTCTGATAATAGTTGTTCTTTTCTTGATTCCCGGTTGCTTCTTTGCTTTTGCACTCTCTTTTAAAATGTCCTTTTCCTTTGCAACGGAAACAGGTAACTTTCGATTTATCAAAACCCAACTGAGAAGTAGCCATTCCTCGAAATTCATCTCTACCAGTAATTTCTTGAAACTTTTCAGCTTTCCTCCAAGCACTCGCTAAACACCATTTTATATCCATCAGCTCAAGTTCCTCAGCATCAATTTGGTCGTAATCCTCTTTGGTATGCATCGGATTACCAATCTTCCCACTGATCAAACTTTCGTAAGATTCTAACATAGCAACCAGTGATGCCATGTGTTGCTTGGCAACTTCCGGAGACAAATTCTGACCATTTTGAATGTTTAAGGTAACATTGCACTGAAGGTTTGTTGAGTTTTGTCATTGAGAACTTGATGTTGTGCTGTTTGGATCAAAACTTGAGAATGATGAAGAATATCCACCACTTTGAGTCACATTACTACTCTTTGTTCCAGACGAACTTTCAGCACTAAAACCAGTTTGAATCTTCGGACTAGAACTGGGAGTAGTCTCAAACTTGTTTCCTCGATAATACAAACTGACATCTTGTTTTGCATTTGGATTCGTCATTATAGCAGTCTTTTGAATATCCAGCTCTTGTTCCTCAATCTTCTGGATAAACTGTGCCAAGTTCATACTCTCAGTCTTCCTTATGAGTTTCACAATCATCAGATAAGTTCCCCACTTCTGTTGGGGTAATGCCTCTGCTAACTTATCAACCCACTCATCATCATCTTTCTGAATATCCAATCTTTTCATTTCTAGAACCAGATGACAGTATCTATCTATTGTTTCCTTTGTGGGTTCATGATCAAATACAGTAAATATGTCAAACGACTTCTTCAATAAGGCCTTTTCGTTTTTGAACATATCAGCACTCCCTCGGAATTTCTGAAGTAAAGCTTCCCAGATTGATCTAGCAGTTCCATTATGTTGAAGTAAGACAAAGATGTCTTCTTTAACTGCTTGCTGTAAAATGCTGATCATCATCTTCTCACTAGTGTATTTCAACTTATCAACTTCAGTAAAATCATTGAAACCCTTATCTAACCCACGTTCATTCTTTGGTTTCTCGTAATCTTTCAGTAAAGAACACCAAGCATCGAATCTGTAAGCCTGAACCCAATTCTCAAAACGGTTTTTCCAACCCTGAAAATCTTCAATATACATGAGCTTTGGCGGCTTTTGATGAGTCCCCGTTTCATTTTCACTGTATAAATTTTCGGCAGCTGTGACCGGAGCGACTGGTGTGGCAAACGCGTTGTAGAATTCCTCTTCCATGTCTTCAGAAAAATTAATATATTTCGGCAAATACCTGAATGACAAACAAACAAACAATCAGTCTAAATGAACTGAGTAAATGTGAATGCGTGTAACTGTTGAATCGATCGTGTCAAAAATTCGCGGACTCGTTCTAATGTTGTTCGAGTGATGATACTGAATGAATGAACCTAATCGAATGAACTAAGTAAAATGGGCTTTGAATGGACACAACTTTATACTTCAATTATTAATTGGGCTTCTCGATTGAGCCTTTGAAATATAACCGAGCCGAGAATGTGTAGTGGGCTGATATATACTCAAACCAAAGCTGACACCTTTGATCAGATCACAAGAATTGCATAGAACTTTTATTACTTCAAAGCTTTTGTATACCGACAACAATAAAAGACTTTAGTATACTGACAACTCGAAGACTTTTAAAACAAACCGATCAATTTCATTTGGACTCAAAATCTTGAACAAAGATGATCACATGTAAATTGTTGTTTTCAACACCTTGTTACTTGACCGCCAAAAGTGATTGGGCCAACTAAATCCACTTAGCCAACATTTTCAATCGGGTCTTTAAAACTTGTCAGACAACACACACATGCACAACAATTTACGAGACTAACATGCAAGCTGACACAACATTTCAAATTATTGACATTCTCGATATGGGACGACAATTTGAATATGATACTGAATCCTATTGGACCGATTCCTTTTGTATCACATGCACATCAACATAAATCACATGATCTCTTATCCCAACCAACAGACAACCTTGTTTTACGTATCACACAACACGAAGCACCTTCAAACAGTACGGTCAAATGATGTTTTCAAACGGTCATGTCAATTTCAAACAGGATGGGGTCAGATTCAAACGGTCATGTCTAGTTTCAAACGGGTGACACCTTCAAACTGGAGGTGGTTTCAAACGGGTGACACCTTCAAACTGGAGGTGGTTTCAAACGGGTGACACCTTCAAACTGGAGGTGTATCCTTCAAACTAGAGGACCACTTCAAACTAGAGGTTCAAACAGGACCCCCCTTTTCAAACGGGAAGGGTCAGATTCAAACGGGAAGGGTCAATTTCAAACTGGAATGACCTGTGACATCAGCAATTTATCGAACACTTTCAAACGGTCAGGCAATTTTCTATCACTTTTAGATCGAATTTCAGACTGAAACTTTTAAGGCTTTGTTAATTATCAAATCCGAACATAGTGTGAAAATTTGAGCCGATTTTAACCGTAAAATTTTTAACTTTTTGAAAAAGAATGGTGTAGAAACAGAATTTCAAGCTGAATATGGCAAGACCTCTTCCTCTTGAGCTCTGATACCACTTGTAGGATCGTGTTTCGACCCGAACGAGTCGTTCAGAAGAGCTCTCGTACGTTTCAGAGGCGGAAACTAAGAAACGAACTTGAAAACAACTTGAAATACACTCTAAACCTCTTGTATATTCAATTAACAATGTTTACAATCAGAGGATAAACCGGCAGCACCTCAGTATCAAATCTTGAATTGTTACAAATGAGAAAGTTTAAAGCCTATTTATAGGGAGAGACCCTCCCGTTTGAAAGTGGCATGTCATGCTTCAAACTGTCACCTCTTCAAACCGTGACCCTCTCAAACTAGCAGGACACTCTCAAACTAGACCTATTCAAACTAGCAGCCTTTAAACTAGCAGGCTTCAAACTAGCAGGCTTCAAACTAGCAGGCACTCTTCAAACTTTCAGATCGAGACTCGATATAAGACGAAGTCGACAGATGTAATGCACCAACAACATGTCCTACAGCTGAGAAATGCAATGGAGTTAAGGTTCAAGAACACCCAGGCTGATCTAAAGGCTCTAAAAACTCAGATCCTGCATACCACTGGCATTGCTCCTCCAACAGTACTTTTCATTGATCAACTCCCAGAAGATAATGCCAAAAAGGGGGAGAAAATTCAGGAGTGGAAGAAGAAAGGAATAGATGAAGGTCTGTACATTGAACCTGAAAAGGATGCTATGACCATAAATATTCCTCTGCCAGATGGTACCAAGAAAATTGATGTGACCACAAATGCACTGGCAGATGCAGTTGCAAGCGTCAAAAGGGATAGAGAGGCCAAAAAGAAAGCCAGGGTGGATTATCCGGATCAGGGTACTTCAGGGTCAAAAGATGATGAAAATCTTGTTGATGAAAAGAAGAAACCTACTAGAAAAGTAAGGCAACCCAAATCCATTCCAACCAGACGTTCAAAGTCTGTTCCAAAACCACCACCTAAAACAGCTGTTGTAACTCCTGTTGTACCCACTACTATTGGTACTTCAGTGGTTTCAACATCTGCTCCCACTTCAACACACACCACCTCAACACACACTACATCCACTGCCTTACCACTATCACCACCAAAAACAAAATCACCTCCTGCCAAAAGGCAGAAGACAGCAGTTGTTACAACATCTGCTGTAAAGATAACAGTGGTTGGAACACCAGTTGTTTCAACAACTGTTAGTCAATCACAAACCACTGCCACTACATCCATCACCACTGTTCCATCCAAAACATCATCAGCCCCTCCTTAAACAAAGAGGAGAAGGCTAACTCTCAAAGATGATGACACTTCACCATCTCAAACATCTTCAAAATCTTTAGCTCTTGTCACAATACCAAAACCAGTTCCTCTCTCTTCAGTTCGAATGCACAAGCCCTTACCTCCTGCAGGTGTTCAATTTCCTCTTGAACTAGCAGCTGTTAGAGAAGAAATAAAATCTTTTTACTATGAGGATGACCCTGCCAAAAGGAGTTTGCCATCAACAAAAGGATATCCCTGGCCTAAAAATGTTGATGAATATTTGAAGATCAAGGCCAAGCAAGCAGAGGATATCTCAAAAAGAAATACACAAGGGAAATCTGACAAAGAAATTTCTAGAAACTATCAATATCTGCTCACACAAGTCAGATCCCTAGAACAATTTGCAAAAAATGTCAGTCAACAAATTTCAGAAAGAGCAGCTGAAACTTCGAAGAAAGACTACATTGAAAGCATCATGGTTCACAAGAAGTACAAAGGAGAGAGTTACATGTACAAAGAGTGGACAATTCCTGAGCTTGAAAATGAAGCAGCAAGAATTCAAGACATGATTAAAAGGAAAGTCACTCACACTCCTCCCGACTGGGCAAAGTTTAGAAAGAATGTACCTGACAAACAGCTAGAACTGAAAAGAATGAAAGAAGAACTGGTTGCTGCTGAATATGGAAACAAAAGACAAATTGCTAGATGGAAAGAAGATGTGGTCAGGATCACCTACAAAAGGTTGGAGGAATTAAGAAAGAAAGATCCAAAAGTTCCTCAAAAGCCTGACTATCCTGAAGCAGAGGTTTCAAAAAGACCATCAAAGCTGCAAATCAGGAAAGCCACTGCTCCAACTGGTGCTGCTATCTATAAAAGAAGAACACACAAACAGTTGGGAAGTGAAACCATCCAAGAGTTGATAAAAGGAGATGACCTTGTAAAAGAAGGCATAAAGAAAATGATCATAGAAACTCTTGGTTTGGATCAAACTGCAAGTACTGCTCAGCCAGTTATGAATAGGCCAGCCTCACCAAATACCTCTGCAAATAAACATCTCCCAAGAAACCCACCAGGCTCAAAAATACAAAAGTGGGAAACTGACAAACAGACCTGCGTATTGACTTTGCTCAGGTCTGGTGGAGAAGTGGAGAAAATATCAAGGGAACAAGCTCTTGGCCTGAGTCTTGAAGATTTGCAGGATCTCCTTGATCTTCCACTTAGCAGGGATGATGAAGACACAGATGCCCTAGACTTTGAACTACAATTTAAAGGTCAGATAAGGGAACTGTTGATGAGGCAATAAATGTCCACAATAATGAAGAGTTTTGGCATTATCTGTTCCAGGGGGAGATTGTTGGGATTGAACCCTATCAGAGGAACAGATAATTAAAGCCAAAACTGGATCAGAGCAGTGGATCCAGAATAAGCAGATGTTTACATACAAGTCTCTCCCCTTGAAAGTGATTTCAACATCTGTTGACCTCCTATCTGCTGATCTTGCAAACTGCTGACCTACAACTGCTGCTCAAGTAAAGAACTGATGAAAGACTAAAGCCCTGCTGATTCAATCTACTGCCTTGAGTCAAGCACTGCTGATCCGGACAAGTACTGCTGGGTTCACAGCAATGGAAGGTTGCAGCAGCTGATCTATAGTCTGTTTTGTAATGTAATGTAATAGCAGTAGTTAACATAGCAGTGTTTGTATAGATCAGAGGTTAGAGTTTGTTTAGGAGGTTAGATGTCACTTTCATGGTGACGTCAGCTAAGATGCTCAGTGGTTTGCTAGTGCCTATAAATAGTTCAGTACTTTGTACTGTTCTATTAGCTCTTTGCAATACCGTCTTCTTTGCACGAACAAACGCTGAGCTCTGGCTGAGGGGGAGTTTGTATTCAAGCATTACTTGTAATCGTTGTTGAAAGTTAATTCAATCATTCGATTCCTTGTTGAAAATGTCTTGATCAAAGCAATACTCTCGTTTGATTGTATGCAAAGTTTGTTTTCATATTAATTCCGCTGCACAACTCTTTCATTTCCATCTTAATCTCAAACGTAAAATACAATCAGAAACAAACTCAGATCCAACATAGTTGGGATTAAAAGTAATTTGATGAGTAACACTATCGCATCGCTCCCTCGAATCGCATCGCCACGCATGGCATACGAATTGAAACTGCAAAACTCATCGCGCCAAGCACTCGAATCGAGTGGTCAGCCGACCGAGTTGCCACCCGATCGAGGTGCCACTCGACCGAGCTGCCACCCGACCTAGGTGCCATCCGACCGAGTTGCCACTCGATCGAGCTGCCACCCGGACGGGCTGCCACTCGATCGACCAGCCACTTATCCCCCCTTTCTATTTATGGAAACCCTATAAATACCCTCCTTTGGCACATCACTTGATGTTGACAGCCCTCTCTCCCTCTCCACTCGCTCCAGCCACTATTTCTTCAGATTTCTCGCGATTCTTGTAAGTTTTCCACCTAAATCTTGTACTTTCTTAATCTACACGCACTCGTACACATTTCTATCTTTTGAATCTTAACTTTTAACCGTGAAATCACTAGATTTGAGGTGTTCAAGGATGATGTCATCATGGTGTTCATAAGAACTTCATGTTTTGGCTTCAATCCACCAAGAACAACTCAGATCTGAATGATTTCCACATGAATAAACAAAGATCTTTCATAGATCTGAATATATTCATGGTGAAAAGGAATTAAAAGATGGTTTTCAAGCTTTCTTTCAACTCTTTTACACTCAATGCACTCAAAACCGGTAGAATCGGAACTTGTTCTAATCTTTTACTCCTTCTTGTTGATGTGTTGGTTCAAGATTTTGATTCTATCCACGAGAATACCGATTTTGGTTTAAACACGAAACACCGTCTCGAATAGTTAACTGGTCGGATTAGGGTGGTTCCTGTCCGATCGGGTCACTAAGTCTTGACGAGGTTCTGTTGTTTGACGCGTTATCAAATAGTCTCGAGAAAACTTCAAACTGAAAAAACAACCAAGGAAGAAGACGATCAGGTTAGCTGGGACGGATTGCCACCCGACCGGACTATCACTCGATCGGATTGCACCTTGGGTCCCACATTTAACTTTCATTTCAACATTTGAGGTTTTGAACATCGAACGAATTGCCGTCCGATCGGATTGCCACCCGACCATGTGATGTTTGACTTCACCCCTTAAACAATTTTCAACATGTTCAGTACGTACGGATTGCCACCCGATCGGATAGCCATCCGATCGAGTGACCGTCCTGCTGTGAACTTGTTCTCAACCTGAGAGGTCTCGCCAATCGGATTGCTGTCCGATCGAACGGCAGTTCGATCGACCGACCTGAAGGGTAGAGATTTTTCTCTATTTTTAAAATGCTACAACGAAAACTTCAAAAGACAAGCCATCATATACAAACACATCCATCCCAAATGAGGTAACAATCCACTCGCATGGTCACCCGATTGGATGACCGTCCGAACGGATTGTCACCCGATCGACCGGCCACCCGACCAGATTGCCACCCGATCGGATTGCCATCCGATCCACTAACACCTTGTTTCATTTTACGCGTCGCTTATCGTTATGCTATCATTCTGATCAGGCTAATCTTGCTCTCTAGCGCTCCCTTCAATCCATCATCGCTGTGAGTATACTCGAACCCTTTTTGCTTTATGCACTTTTGGGTGTTACATACGTTACTTATTCTAAATCACATCGAACACACTACGCAATACTTTAACGCTAACCGTTATCGCGTGTTATACGTGACTTAATGAATGCTTGTTTGTTATGTTTACACATGGACTGCTGTCTACCTGCCTTAGCAACGATAGTACTATAGTTTGGACTCAGCACCTGTTCACTCAGGGGTTGTTAAGGACAATTAATTACATGGCTCATAGTGGTGAGTGTGTATTACGAACTGCCTTGGGCAGTCAACCCGCAGTCATTGGTATCGATAGGTTCATGTAGATAACTTACGTGCTTCATTTCACACTGTGTACGTGCTGGTTATGCGTAAACCATTTCGAACGCTATATACTATGTGTATTGACTTTTACTTTAACGTATGTGGCAGGTGCTTAAGATGTTTAGATGCTTGGCTTGTTGTGAAATCGAGGTTAGGAAATGTCTAGAAACAAATAAACGAATTATCTATACTTGAAATCTGAGTTGTCGGAACAGAACAATTTGACTAGATTTTGTCTTTAATAATTATGTTACTTTCTATGTCATGGTATGGGACGTGATGCTTTAAATAAGTGGTAATAATTGTTGTTATGGAAACTTCTGGACAATCTATTTCGCTTAGTGCCGCGCCCCGATGTTTTCGCCATCGGTTGGGGTGTGACAATGGGGTATTGGTTTGAAATACAATCCAGTTGCACCGGGTTTCGACAAATCCATTGATCAATGCCCTTCTGGGTCGATTGCTTTGTACTGTCGCCATTTCGAGTTCTCCAATCTTCGTCATCCGTTCTCAATCTTTGTATTGAATGTTTTGGAATATTACCAAGTCTCGTTTGGTCAAATCCATCCTTAGGGTTTGGCTAGGGTTTTACATTTTGAGGTTTTGTGTCGGGCCTCCGGTTATGATCCTACTTTGTTGTCATTCCGCCGGTTCTTACATTTGGCGAAGAACGGTGATTGGTTTACTTTTGAAACATCTAAAGTAGATACTTGTTTGGTTTCATCTATGGTTACCACCCTTGGTGCCTGGAAGGACTGATTCTTTTGGGTTTCAGAGTCAATCGTTCCTTTTAAAATGATTTAGAGACACCCAGACGTTGTTTTCAATGAACCGGAACCTTCTGAGTCTGAATTGAACAGTTGTTTTCTTAAGGCCATCCGGGAATGTCCTTCAAGGGTTCGGCCTTTTCCTGATCATTTGCTAGTTTTGTTGGGTATTAGCAAATTATGGGATAAGCCTGATCAGGATCCGGTTCTTATTAGGAGTGGTCAGGGTATGCATTTCATCTGTTTTGCATTTTTACATTCCTTTTGACTGTTTGCTTATATTTTGTTTCTCATACATTTTTGCAATCATGTCTGCATTGGATTTTGTCAAGAGTGACGACACATCGGATGTTGTTTTTATGGATGCTGAGGCTGCAGCGGGTGATGATGCAATTATTAGAGGCTCTAAGCACATATTCAAGGATGTGGAGTATGTTAGTGTTCCAAATGTGAAGGGTTTTACGAAGACTTCTGCTCCTAAGGCTTTGACCCGTCGCTCTGCTCGTCGTATGTTAAAAAGTGCTCCTCAATCCACTTCATTTGATCATGTGGAATTGAGCGATGACATCGAAGTTTCTGAGGGGCAAGGCCCTGATGCTGAAAAGGAGAAAAAATTTGATTGTTCTTGGTAAGAAGAAGTCTTCGGGCAAGAAGGTTACAGTGACTCCTGTTCAAGGTTCATCGGGTAAGGATGTTGAGGGCTTGAGTGAAGATGAGGTTTACGTCCCAAATTGGAGTGCTAAGGTTGGGGATAGTTTCAAGGATGCCAATGTTTGTGCTGATGTGTTGGCTAATTTTGCCCCTCCCGGTGTTCGAGGTTCCATATCGGAGATGGACGGTGACACCATGCTTTCAAGGTTGATCTTGAGCTCCTGCAATCTTTCTGCCTTAGTGGCTGAAGGTGTCACTCGCTTTCGTAAGGGAATGCATGAGTATAAAGAGTTCTCAAAGAAGAAGGAAAAGATGAAGGCTTCTATGGCAGCCATTAAGAAGGATATCGATAGCTTTTCAAAGAAGGATGAAGCTTGGGTTAATAAGGTTGGTGAGCTCACCCGCAGGCATGAGATCGAGATTGGGGACTTGAAGAAGAGTATGGAGGCTGATAAGTTGAAGCTGAAGGCTGATAGGGAAGCCTTGGATGTTCAGAAGAAAGCCTTTGCAGAGGAGAAGGAATGCTTGAAAGCTTTTATGGTTCAAGCTACTGGTGATAACCAGTGGCTTCAGCAAGGCTTTCAGCAGGTTGTCACTTATCTCCATTCTACTGAATTTAACTCTGCTCTTGGGATGTCTATACGAAATTGCTGAACTATGGGAAGCACTTGGGTTTGGTTGCTGGTTTCAAACTTCATGAATCGGGTCAGGCTTTAGAACAATCTCCTTTATTTCGCCCTGAAGCTTCCAAAATTTTCAAGGAGTCTGTTCACAAGATGGAAAGGCTAACCTATCCTTATGTAAGTGAAGTTTCTTCTTGCTTCGGTAAACCCCTTTCCGTATTGCAGAGACTGAAACTGGATGGGCTTAATGAGAAAGTCTGTTCTGAAGTGCTTGATTCCTTGTCTAAGAAGCGTTCCCGTTCAGGTGATAGTGAAGAGACTTTCTCATAGGATGCGGATGCTTTCAAAGAAGTAAGCCTTGAAGGCTCAGCGGTTGAAGGTGATGGTGGCCCTAAGGCCAAGAAAGCGAAGAAAACCAAGAAGGGTAAGGGTGATGGTACTGGGGCTTCAAAGCCTTCTGATGTTTAAACAATCTTTTCATAGCTCTCTTAGTACTTAAAACAATTTCATGTTTTGTATGTTTTAAACTTGTCTCCTTGGAGGGAACCGTTTAGGTCCCTGTGGTGGTTGAAGCCTTGAAGGTTTCGTTAAACAATTATGCAGGTTTTAAGGCCCTTAAGGTCTTTTATGCTATGCTTTAACTTTTCTAATACTTGTGCTATATTCTGACTTTTTATGCTACCTTGGTCTTATGTTATGCGTTTTCTAAAGGAACTGTTTGAGCTGCTTGTAGCTTGAAGCCTTCGAGGCTTCTAGGTGTTGTTTGATGCTTGTGTCCTGGTGCTTTACTTAGTATTTTTAACTCTATGTTTCATGTAACTTTTTGTTTTTGTGTTGTTGTTTTGTTCCTTTCCTTGTACTTTTGTTTGTGTAATTGTCTTTGATGGTGTTGTGTTTTCCTTATGTTACTTATACCTTGAAGGGTTCAGTGCTGCAGTCACTTAGCCTTGGTATATTTAACAAGAAGGCATAACACTTATCCTATTTATCATTTTTACTCAGTTTGATTTTGGTTCGTAAGCCTCTTTTTTTTAATTTTTTTTAGGCTTAAGGAACATTTGGTGAAGGCTGTTCAGACCCGTCTATGAGACAAGTTTTTTTTTTTTTTTTGAAAAATTTCTAAGTCTCATGGAGTTGTTTTGATATAGGAACTCACCCCTTATATAGGCCCATTCAACCTTTGAACCTATTGAGCGATGTGGCCTGGGAGCTCATCCCCTTACATGACCCTTGTCATGGAGTTTTTTTTATAGGTTCTCAACCTGTTTATAAGATAGAAAGACAAGTTTTAACAAAAACTTCATTGTTCATTCATCAAAGTGTAGATTACAAGGGAACAAAAACAACACTTTGCTAATTTTTTCTAACATATATTTCTAGACATGGTACCTTTTAAGGTTTTTGCCGTTCCAATGCATGGGAAGCTTTTTGCCATTTCAGTCTGCTAGCTTGTAGGATCCTCCTTTGTGAGCTTCGAGGATGGCATATGGTCCTTCCCATTAGGGACCGAGTTTTCACTGGCTTTCCTTCTTGCTTGCCTCATTGTTTCTGAGGACAAGGTCACCAGGCTTGAACCGTTCATGCTTCACCCGGGCATGGTAGTAAGATTCTATCTTTTGTTTGTATCTTGCTTCTTGTATAGCCGCTTGGTCTCGTGCTTCTTCTAGTAGTTTCAAGTTCAACATCGTATCTTGTATGTTTGCTTCTAGATCAATGTTGAATGTTCTTTTTGTTGTAACTCCTATCTCTGCTGGGATTACAGCTTCGGATCCAAACATCAAGCTATACGGTGTTTTCTTGTGGCTTGTTTTTTCGGTGGTCCTGATTACCCATAACACGTTTGGGAACTCTTCAAGCCAGTTGGTGTCATGCTTTCCCAATCGTGTTTTGATGCCTTCCACAATGCTTTGATTTGTTCTTTTGACCTGGCCGTTGGATTGGGGGTAGGCCACTGAGCTGAAAACTTGTGTTATTCGAAACTCTTTGCACCATGAGCTGAAGGGCTTTTCAGCAAATTGCTTTCCATTGTCTGTGATTAACACTCCTGGCAACCCAAATCGGCAAAGGATGTTTTCCCATACGAAGTCAATGATTTGCTTTCCTGTTATCTTTGCCAATGGTTTCACCTCCGGCCATTTGGTGAAGTAATCAACAGCTACTAGAAGGAATTTGACTCCTCCTTTGGCCGGAGGGAATGGTTCGATAATATCCATTCCCCATTTTTGGAATGGCCAAGCAGATGAGATGGGAACCAAGTCTTGCTTTGGGATTTTTGGCACAGGGGCGTGTATCTGACAAGCTTCATATTTTTTCAGTTGCTCGCTTGCATCTCGATGCATGGTCGGCCAAAAATACCCGAGGTTCATCAACTTTGAGAGTACTGATCTTAGGCCAAAATAAGCCCCACAAATTCCCTCATGAACTTCCTTGATCAAGTATTGACTTTGTTCCGAGCCAACACAAAGAAGCAATGGTGCAAGGTATCCCTTTTTGTAAAGGATATTTTCTTGCAACACATATTGTCTTGACTTTATTCGAACCCTTTTGGCTTCTACTTGATCACTTGGTAGCTCACCATTTGTGAGGAATTTGGTCAAAAGGGTCATCCAGTTTGTGCCTTCTTCAGTGATGACATCCTGTACTTCGAGCTCTTGAAATGATGATTGATTCAACATTTCAACCAATACTTTTTTGGTGAGATGGGCAAAGGTTAATGAAGCATGTTTTCTTAGTGCATCAGCCTTTTTGTTTTGTGATCTTCGAACTTATTTGATTGTGCATGTCTTGAATGTATTCATAAGCTCCTTTGCCTTTTCACAGTATTTCTTCATATTTGGCTCTTTGGCTATGTAGTTGTCACTTACTTGGTTTGAAACAAGCAACGAGTCTGTGAAGACTTGAAGCTTTTTAACACCCATTCTTTTTGTAAGCTTGAGTCCTGCAATCAATGCTTCATACTCGGCTTCGTTGTTTGTAGTCTGAAATTCAAATCGGAGAGCATACGTAAATTCCAATTCGTTAGGGTCGATTAGAACTAGCCCTGCCCCTGACCCTTCAACGCTGGAAGCTCCATCGGTAAAGAGCTTCCAAGTATGGGGGTCAGAGGGTTTAGTAGAGGCTATATTGACTTCCGTTATTGTTCCCTTGGGTATCTCCAAAATGAAATCAGCAAAGATTTGGGCTTTTACAGCTTTTCTTGGAACATAGGTGATGTTGTGTCCACCTAGTTCCACAACCCATTTGGCTAAACGTCCAGAAGTTTCTGGCTTTTCAAGCATATTTTTGATTGGTTGGTCCGTGACCACTTGTATGGGGTGTGCTTGAAAGTATCTCCGAAGCCTTCTGGCTATTTTGACTAGTGCAAAAGCAAGTTTTCCAATGGGGGATACTTGGTCTCTGCTAACTTTAAGGTTTTACTGAAGAAGTAAACAGGTACCTGAGCTTTGTTTCTTTCGATGGTCAGGACTGCACTGATTGCTTCCTCAGTAATTGATAGGTAGACAGAGATCAGTTCTCCTGTTTTAGGAGCGGCTATGTTTGGTAATGAAGCCAGGTGCTGCTTCATTTGGTTGAAGGCTTCTTCTGCTTCCTCTGTCCATCTGAAGTCCCTTTTGTTTGTACACCCTTGAAGGGTTTTGAAAAAAGGAAGGGATCTTTCTGCCAACTTAGTGGTAAAACGCTTCAAGGCTGCCAATTTACCGTTCAAGCTTTCAACCTATTTTTTACTTTGTGGGGATTTTGTATCCAGTATAGCCTTGACCTTATTTGGGTTAGCTTTTATGCTTTGCTTGCCTATAATGTGCCCCAGGAACTTGCCTTCCTCGAAACCAAATGAACATTTCACTGGATTTAACTTCATGTTTATTTTTCTGAGGTTTCGGAATGTTTCTTGAATGTCGTCAAGCATTTGGCCCTCAGTCTTACTTTTGATTACCAGGTTATCCACATAAGCTTCCATATTTTTCTGATTTGTTCAACAAAGCTTTGTCCACCAATCGTTGGTAGGTTGCCCCTGCATTTTTTAGGTCAAAAGGCATCTTTTGAAAGCAAAAAAATACCTTGTCGGTGTGGAAAGCCGTCTTTTCTTCATCTTCCTTTTTCATTTGGATTTGGTGGTAGCCTTTATAAGCATCAATAAAGCACTTGAATGGGAACCCTGTAAGCGAGTCTACTTTGAGATCAATTTCGGGTAAAGGATAACAATCCTTTGGATAGGCCTTATTCAAGTCTTTAAAATCGATGCACATTCTCCATGATCCATTGAGCTTCTTAACCATCATAGGGTTGGCTATTCAAGAGTGGTATTTGACCTCTCGGAGTATGCCAGCTTGCACCAACCCTTCAACCTTTTTGCATGCTGCTAAGTTTCGATCAGGGGAAAGGCTTCTTTTTTGCTGAACAATGGGCTTTACATTTTGGGGAATCTTAAGCTCGTGCTCGGCAATATCCCGGGGGATGCCGGTCATGTCATCAGGACACCATGTAAAGATGTCCATGTTGTGTGTCAGCAACTTTTTGAGGTATGAGAGAGTTTCTTGAGTGAGTTTGGTGTTTACCCTTATCCTTTGTTCGGGATACTTACAGTTAATGGCCCAACCTTGTTCTTCACTTTCCTTTTTTCCTTAGCTTTCTCCTTCAACCAGGAAGGCTTCTCGGGTTGGTTGAAGGGTTGCAATTCCTCTCTTGGTGGGGAACTTGACAATGCCTTGGCTAACAGAGACAGCCATGCTAAACTCGCTTTGGCCTGGCCTTCCTATGATAACATCGTAGGTGGAAAGCATGTTGATTACAATGAAGGTGAGTGACTTGGTTCTTTCCCTTTCACCCTCCTTGAAACAAACGTCAAGTGTCAGTTGGCCTAAAGGCTTGATGGAGATGTCAGCGATGCCTTTGATGGATGACTCAGCTGGCTGAAGCCTTGAACGCTCCTGGTCACTGAGTTGGTTGAAGTATTTTTCAAACATTATTTCTTTCGCTGCACCCATGTCAATGTATGCTTTGCTCGTCTTCAATGTTCCCACGATAGCTTCAACTACCAAAGGGTTTAAGTGAAGTCCCTTTTGTGGTGGTGGGAAGCACAAGCACTGAAGCTCCCAAGCCTCTAAGCGTTGTCACTTGGTGGGGGTTTCTTCAACAACATGCACCATGTTTACTTCTTTGTATTTTCTATCACCCATTTTATATTTTACCCTCTTAACAAGGTGGGCAAGTCCTCCAGATTTGACTGCTTCCTCAATTCTCTTTTTAAGTTGGAACCAATCATTGGTATGATGGATCTTATCTTCATGGAACTCACAAAATTGAGTAGAATTCTTATTTCTTTTACTTTTGGGTATGGGTCTTGGCGGTCGGAAGCTATGTTTAACTTCTTCGGTGGCAAGTATCTCTTGAGGAGTTTTGGTTAAGGCTGTGAAGTTCACAGCCTTGTCCCTGCTTGAAGGGTTCCGACCTTCAGACCTTCGAGGGTCTGAGCTTCAGGAGCGTCTATCATAAGAACCGTAGTTGCCTCTTTTTCGGTTGGGGCTGTTATGCCTCCAGCTGGAACCACTCTTTCATTGCTCCTTGATGTCAACTGCCTCTTCTCCCTTGATGTGGGCCTCAGCCCTTTCAAGGGCCCCTTCCAACGTTTTGGTCATGCACTTGTTAAAGTCCCTGGTGAGGTACCTATCACACCCCGATATTTCCACGTATTACCGGTGGGCCCGGTGGGGAGTATCGTGACGTAGTTGATATCGTCATAGTCAAATGTATACAGTTTAGTGCACAGCGGAAGTCTTGGATGAAAATTAATATTACAAACCAAATTTTAAAGTATAATTAAAATATACAAAAGGTTGTATATGGATCCATAGGCGGATCTTAAAACATAAATATAAATATTGTTCAACAGACTTTAGACGTTTGGAACTTGCAAGATTCCTTATTAACGCCCCGAGCTCCCAGCCAATTACGTACGGTACCTGTCACTTAGTCTTTTTGGAAAAATACGTCAGTTTACACTGGTAAATACAATTAACCGACTCTTTTGAAAACATTTATGAAAATTGGTTTAAATGCACAAGGCACAAACATTTTATAACTTGGGACAATTATATTAATAACAATCTTGTATCAGATTTACATGTTTGTCCAATATTTAGGGCCGATATAAAAGCCGAACAAGATTAATCGACACACCACAATTATAAACTCACAAGAAGTTTCCTCACGAGTGAGTATATCTTTTACATACCCAACAGATAGGTATATGCCTACACCTCGTGCTTAAGTCGTGGCCATTCACGCTTTTTGAATGAGCCAAGGATATCCAGAACACGGTCGTTAACCCCCAATGTTATTTGTTATCAATCAACACTGATTAAAGTGGGATTATACAATTTAACCATATTCGATTAAAAGGTTTCTACACCCGACCAAGCGGTAATAATTTACCGTATCCCAAGCACGTATAAGGGAAAATAAGTTAAAAGTATTTACATGAGCTAAATGTAAATTATACTCAGCCTTATATTCTAATCAGCAAGTGCAAGTACTTCTACCGGGGCTCGTTTTCTGGAACGAAGGTTTTATTAACCTATTAGATTCCTAACGGGTCGTATTTAAGTTGTAAGTTAGACCGGTTAGTTTTAAAGAAAGATTTACGGTATGAAACGCGAGATTAAGCGGTGACCGGATTGGAATGTGATTTAGACCCGACAAGTATGAAGACTTGTATACAACGGGTAAACTAAATATATTCTGGATTTTGAAGTAAAAATGATAAGGTTTGACCCGTTTCGGCTAATTTATGCAATTTAGTTACATAAACCATACTGAACGCGTATAAGCACAACGGGTAACCGGATGAGTCAAGAACAAGTTCCAATAGTTATTATGCTTAAAATATGTTGTGATATCAGTAGGATATCAAAAATTATGCCCCAAATGAATTTAAAACCAATTTAAGTCCCGAAAGGGTATTTTCATCATTTTAAAGTTTATAAAAGAGGTTTAAACATAAACTGAGGTTCTAGTCTAAAACATTCTGTAAAAATATTTATTTTATGTTGTTACATCACTAAGATATCATACATATGTGTGTTTAATCATTTATGGCCAAACTATGCACCGTAGGGGCATTTTGGTCATTTCACATATGATTTTAAGGTTAAATTTGGAAATCTGAGTTCACGAATTATACTTACTGTTAAAGTATAAAAATTTATTTTTAAAATTAGTAGGTAACAAGTCTTAGGTGCTAAATATGGTTTTAAACCATACCATGCGCCTAATTCGCATAAAAGTCGATATTTGACGATTTTTGAGATGTTTAAGGAAATCTGAGATTTTAATCAGCCTTAACTATTTAAAATATTTTATTTAATATATAAAATCAGTATAAAAAGGTTTGACACGTAAATGATGTGTAAAACTCATTTTATTAGTGAAAAGGGCATTATCGTCAATTACCGGGTTCATGCAAGAACTCTATGTTATGGTCAATATAAAATTCGACCAAAAATTCTAAAATTATATTAAAATAGTAGGTAACAAGTTTGGTGTTAAAAATTGGGTTTAAATATGATTTATGCTGAAAATGCAATTTAATTAACAAAAAGTTCTGTTTTACAATATCTTGCATAACTCTAGTTTGATACCATAAACTGATGTCAAATTTTTGTGACATACTTATATATCAGTAATAAAGCTCTTTGTCCTCTCACAATTTTAAAAATCTCATTTTTATAACAAAAAGGGCATAATGGTCAATTTTAAGCAATAACGGAACATGCAATTAATCTCTGATTTCTAAGGGACCATGTAGTATAACTTCAGAGAGTTATACTAACACATAATATGGTCACAATGGAATCTTAAGGCATAACTAAACTAAGCTAAATCGGGTCAGAACCGAAAGTCAAAGCAAAAGTCTACTTTTGCAACTTTCGGTTGCGAACCGAGCCTAAACTCAGAATTGTCGGGTTGAACATGCCTAAACATGTTCTTATATTATTTACCAAGTTATTTTAGTGATAAAATGTATTTTATAGCTTGGACATTATCAATTATGATTTATTTTGTAAAAAACTGACTCGTTTGACTTTTCTGTTAAGTAGTTTGACCCGACAATTGACCAAGTAAATGTGAGAATTAGGAGGTGCCCTTTTAAGGGTTTAACACCTACATAATTACCAACACATAGCCACTTTCAATTCGAATAATGGCTAGACCGTTAGTGATTAATCACAAATTCAAAGCGTAATTACGACATATTTGACTCTCGGCCATTAAACTAATAAAAACTTAACTACAGAAGCTAAGAACGCTTACAAGAGTCCCTAGCACATAGATTAGACTTATGAGAGCTTCCTTAATACTCAGGATGCTCCAGAGAATGCTCCAAAGCTTTGAGCAATTGAGATTTTGAAAATTTTTGAAGTGCAAGGAATGAGACTGCCCCAAAGCCTCAATTTATACTACTTCAAGGCATCCTCTGATCAATCCAGGTGTTATATGTTGTTTCCAGATGTTAACATGTGTCCCAAGTGGTTTTAGATACCATCAAACAGCTCATAGTTTCGAGTTCTTGTGAGTGTAAGGCTGAATTGAAGAAGAAAGGTGCAGAACCTGCACCTGTGCATGTTTTCTACCAAATTAAGGCCGTCGCGTCGCGTGACAACACAGTCTGATCATCGTCGCGCAGCGTGAGCCCCTTGGGGGACCAGTTTTCAACTTTCAAACATGACAGAATCAACCCCTAGACCTTTTAAAACGTAATAACTTCCATTTCAAGCACTTTTAACCCATATAATTTATATTTGGATGATCTTTAGGATATAACCAAAATCGTTAGGTCCGGTTTTGTTAAACGATAACCGAAAACACTAGTTTTGCCTTGTTGATGCTTTTAACCCTTTATTTGCGAAAATTAACGTATTTAATATCAAACGATATCGAAACCTCGTGAATTTTTCGTCACTTGATCTTGAGAATATAATCAATTGTTACAAAGCCCCGGGTTCGTTAAAAGGTAACGCAGAGGTAGTAAATTAACATGCTGACACGTTTAACCCCCGCGTCTTGTAATCTTTCACTTTCTTTCACAACCGGCTTCATACGTTTCACAATTCACTCGTTTAAGAGTGTAAACATTATGTAGGGTTATTGAAAGGCATAGTTTTCAAATGTGGACACTTTGGTTCCTTCCACACACATACTTTCTTTGTTTGTGAACTTTAGTCCCTCGAAATCAATTTATTACACGATTAGAGTTCATGACACATGTTCTTATTATATTGGCCATAATTTTGCGAGGTGTTACATCCTCACCCCCTTAAAAGAAATCTCGACCTCGAGATTTACTGAAATAAATGAGGGTATTTCTGTTTCATCGTGGATTCGACTTCTCACATATATTCTGGGCCTCCGCGGGCATCCCATTTTACTTTCACAATTGGCACACTCTTTCTTCGAAGCTTCTTAACCTGTCGATCCTCGATCTACAAAGGTTTTTCAACGAACTTCAAGCTCTCGTCAATCTGCACGTCCTTATGGGACATTGCTAGCGATTCATCGGCTAGACATTTCTTTAAATTGCAGATGTGGAATACATTATGTATCCCACTAAGCTCTTTAGGTAGATTCATCGGCTAGACATTTCTTTAATATCTGCATAGCTTTTCTGCCTATCCCTGGCAGCTTTCAGACTATCACGGATTTGAACGATCTTTTTCGTCGTCTCTAGGACTATATCAGCTCCTGATAATTGGGTTTCTCCAACTTCCGCCCAACAAACTGGTGTTCTGCACTTCCTTCCATATAAGGCCTCGAAAGGCGTGGCTTGGATACTCGAATGATAACTATTGTTGTATGAAAATTTAATCAAAGGAAGATGGTCTTCCCAACTTCCACCCAAATCAATAACACAAGCCCTGAGCATATCCTCAAGTGTTTGAATCGTACGCTCGCTTTGCCCATCCGTCTGAGGATGATAAGCAGTACTGAAATTTAAATGAGTGCCTAGACATTGCTGAAAGCTTTTCCAAAAACGAGATGTGTATCTAGATCCCTATCAGAGATAAAATCCATAGTTACCATTTCCCACTTCCAAGTGGGAAGTTCAAGTTGTTGCAGCAAACCTGACGGCTTTTGATGCTCGGCTTTAACCTGTGCACATGTCAGACATTTAGCCACATAAGTGGCTATAGATTTCTTCAAACCTATCCACTAGTAATTTTCCTTTAAATCCTGGTACATCTTATCACTGCCTGGATGGACTGAGTATTTGGAACTATGAGCTTCTTGGAGGATCACATCTCTAAGTCCTTCATGGATTGGAACCCAGATTCGACCATTAAATCTAAGGATTCCATCCTTACCATAAGACAACTGATCAGCAGTCAAGCCTAACTTCTCATTCAGAAAGTTAGCTTCTAATATAGCTTCCTTTTGGGCAGCTAACAATCTTTCATTCAGGCTATTCTTTAGTTCAATGCTTTTGGCATTGATCCTGATAGGTTTAATCCTTTCTTTCCTGCTCAAGGCATCATCGACCACATTTGCCTTACCAGGATGGTATCGTATTTCACAGTCATAATCGTTTAATGTTTCCATCCAGCATCGCTGCCTCATATTAAGATCTTTTTGGTTAAACACGTGTTGAAGGCTTTTATGATCTGTATAGATCACACACTTGGTCCCATAAAGATAATGCCTCCAAAATTTTAGTGCAAATACAACGACACCCAACTCCAAATCATGGGTGGTGTAGTTCTTTTCGTGTACTTTCAATTGACGTGAAGCATAGGCAATAACCTTGCCTCTCTGCATAAGCACACAACCCATACCTGTGTGCGATACGTCACAATAAACTACAAAATCTTCGATCCCTTCTTGCAATGTCAACACAGGAGCATTGCTTAATTTCTGTTTAAGAATTTCAAAGGATTCTTGTTACTTGGGACCCCAATCAAACTTTATATTCTTACGACTTAACGAAGTTAAAGGTGCAACAATCCTTGAAAATTTTTCAATGAAACGTCTGTAGTATCCTGCTAGACCTAAGAAGCTGCGTATCTCTGTAGGTGTCTTAGGTGCTTGCCAATTCATAATCGCTTCTATCTTAGCAGGATCCACCTGGATACCACGCTCGCTTACCACATATCCAAGAAATTGGACTTCACGAAGCCAAAACTCACATTTAGAGAACTTTGCATAGAGCTTTTCTTGTTGCAAAAGTTTAAGGATGCATCGGAGATGTCTTTCATGTTCGGCTTGATTCTTTGAATAAATAAGAACGTCATCAATGAAGAGAATGACAAACTTGTCTAGATACGGCTTGCAAACGCGATTCATGAGATCCATAAATGTTGCAGGTGCATTAGTGAGCCCGAAAGGCATCACCAAGAACTCGTAATGGCCATATCTCATTCTAAATGTAGTCTTGTGCACATCTTTGGTTCTAACCTTCATCTGGTGATAACCTGACCGTAAATCGATCTTTGAAAAGAAACTTGCCCCTTGAAGCTGATCGAACAAATCGTCGATCCTGGGCAATGGATATCGGTTCTTGATTGTAACCTTGTTCGGCTCACGATAATCGATGCATAGACGCATTGAGCCATCTTTCTTTTTCACGAATAGTATAGGTGCTCCCCAAGGAGACGAGCTAGGCTGAATAAAGCCTTTCTCCAACAAATCATCCAACTGCGTTCTTAATTCCTTCATTTCAGTCGGTGCCAACCGATAAGGAGCTCGTGCGACTGGTGCTGCTCCTAGAATGATATGAATTCTGAATTCCACTTATCTGTCGGGAGGTAAACCAGGTAATTCTTCAGGAAAAACGTCTGTATATTCAGAAATAACAGGGATGTCTTCGATCTTGGGCTTTGGCTCATCAATGGTCACATGTGCCATGTAAATGACACAACCTTTCTTCAAACACTTCGATGCCTTAAGCATAGATACTTGTTTAGGCAATCCATACCGCGTATCTCCCTGAATTGTGAGTGGTTCACCATAAGGGGTTTTGATGACAACTTGCTTCTTATCACAGACAATTTGGGCTTGGTTAAAAGATAACCAATCCATGCCTATAACTATATCGAATCCTGCCAATTTCAATGGAAGCAAAGACAACGGGAAGGAATGGTTCCTAATGGATATGAAACATCCATCTAAAATTGTTGAAGCAGTCTCTATGGTACCATCGGCCAATTCTACCTCATATTTTATGTTTAGAGTTTTAACAGGCAGACTTAACAGTTTACTAAATCTATTGTCTACAAAAGACTTATCTGCTCCAGAATCAAATAGAACTCTAGCATAAACATCGTTGATGAGGAAAGGACCTGTTATGACATTATCATTCTGTACTGCCTCCTGGGCGTTCATCTGGAAGACTCGTGCATTTGTTTTCTTGGCCTCTTCACGCTTCTTTGCAAGTTTTGGGCAGATGGTTTTGATGTGCCCTTTTTCGTTACAGTTGTAACAAGTCGTGTTCTTTAACTCCTTGCATTCTAAAGTCTTGTGACCCTTGGTCTTGCAAATTCCTCACAGTTTAGCATGTGGGTCGATCGTACACTATCCATGATGTCGCTTTCTGTAGTTCCTGCACTTGGGTCTGTTATCAGACAGACTCGAGTTTTTCTTGAACTCGGAACCTTTCTTATGATCGGAGTTTCCCTTTTTCTTCTTATCATAACGATGAGAGCTCTCCTCTTCTCTTTTACTCTTTCCCTCATCAGAAGTCTTAACAGACTTATTCTTGATAGCATCTAATGTGAGGGATAGAGACAAGTCCACCACAGACCTGTAAGTGGCAGGCTTGGATGCTTTGACATTTCCTTTGATCTCTGGTGCTAGGCCTCCAATAAAACGCGCTATGCGTTTAGGTGCAGGGGTGACTAAATAGGGAACCAGACGGGACATGGTGTTGAAACTCGTCACATACGCCTGACAATCCAAATTCTTCATGACCAGAGTCAAGAAGTCTGTTTCAATATTTTCTACCTCATGCTGAGGACATAAATTTTCCTTGATCAGTGCAACAAATTGCTCCCAAGACAAGTTATAAAGCGGGATCTTCCCCGTGGCTTGGATCAATGATCTCCACCATGCCAACGCTTCTCCTTTAAATGATTGCGAAACAGACTTCACAATATCCTGTTCCGCACAACCACTGATATCTACTACAGTATCCATCTCATCGAGCCATGTCATACAATCAATGGCACCCTTTTCACCTGTAAAGTCCCCTGGTTTGCAAGAGATAAAGTATTTGTAAGAGCAAGTTTTGACACGTGGATCCTGATTAAGCACAATTTGTTTGGATGGGATACTTTTCTGATTCGAAGAATGATGAGAATCGTCCTTATGAGATGTATGTGTCTTAGAAGGTGGTTTTGTATGAGGTACAGACTGGGTCCTAGTGCGAGTACCACTTGGTTCTTTGAACTGTCTGTCAATGGCTCGAGTGACAGCATTATCTATCATTGCTTGTAAATCTGCACCCGTTACATTCATTCTTGTATTTTCATTCCTCATATTGGGATGACTGTTAACCTCGTCTGATTCAGGCATGCTGAAGCTTGTTTTCTATAAAACAATTGAAAATAATTTTGTTTAGAAGTCTATTTTGGAATCATCATTTTCGATGATTCATTAACCATGGTATAAATAGACCATATTTGGTTAATTTGATAATCAGGTTTATTTTAAACTTTTCATTATAGTTAATCCAGTTATAACTATTAAGGATATTAAAATGGCACAAAAAGGCCTTGCCACAATGATAGTTTTGAATTTATGAACCATGATCTTATAGGATCTAGGCATTTAGGTTTGAATATAGTTCATTACCTTTCTTGAAGGATCGTTTGCACGACCAAAACGAGTCGTTCAGAAGAGTTCTAATCAATACGAGAGGCGGAAACAAACGTATCGACTTTGAATCAGCTTGATATTCACTCTAATTGTCTTGTTTATTGATAAAACAACGTTTTACAGCCTGGAGACACTTCGGCAACACCTCGGCACCGGAATCAGATCGATACAAATGAAATGATCAAGTCCACTATATATAGGCATCTCATTTCGTACGAAATTGTCATGACCCATTTCGTGCGAAATGGTCACATCTCACAAGTTTCACACTTTTCTCGATCTACATGACTTGATCTTTCTAATCTATTACAAGACTCGATATAAGACGAAGTCGACAGACATATGCACCAACAGACTCCCCCTTGGATGTCGACGAGGCTTTAGTATAAATCTTCAGTATGTCGAGTCTTCAATCTTTATCAGTCTTCATGCTCTTCCAAAGTATCTGACAGAGTAAGCATCCTCAATCTCTATCTTCTCTTTCTCTCTTCCAGAATCTCAACCTGTCTCTATCCTCTCTTGATCAGATCTCTTGATTCTTTAAGTTTTACAGCATCAGCAACTAATCTCCCCCTTGGATGTTGATCTTTTAATCTTTATCATCAGAATACAAAACTGGCTCTACTATCTTCAGACTCCCCTTTGCTAGCAGACTCCCCCTTAAGTTGTTTCGGGATCGCAATCTGACTTAGCTTTTCCACAGGTTCAGGTCGTCTCCTAGCTCCCCGTAGCAACAGGATCAGGAACCTGGCTCAAATATGCACATCTTCAGGAGTCGAAGCCTGGCTAACCTGCACAGACTCTACCTCAAAATAAATTTCACAAATTTAACAATTTGAAAAATTTATATACCACATGTAGATATTGTTCAAAATGATTTAACATTTAAAATCTCTGATGACCACTTTAATGTTCATCATGTTTAGCACTCGGAATTTTGAAAATTAGCTTTCCAACATCAGTTGTCGAAAATAAGATGAAATGAAATCTTTTTGAACTTTCAAAATTTTATGCTAAAACACTCCGAAAATCTTTTTGGATTTTGTTTAAAATGAAAAGCAGTAAAGAAATATTTACAAACAATATTTTGTGAGTTTGTGTAAGAAGATCATATCAGTTTATGACAAATCACTAGCACCGTTAAGCTTTAAACATTTTCAGTTCTAAACGATTCACTTAGATTGTCAGTATACTGATCCACTTAAATTTTCACACAAAGTTCAATTGTTTCGAGATACGAGATTAGTGTTTTAAGGACTTAAACTTATTCGCGTGTCCCACCTCAGAATATACTCCCGTATCCAGACTCCTATATTCAGTCTTATTGGTGAATGTACACTAATGATATCTGTAAGGGGTTAATTACGAGACCATGAGAGCTCAGGCTATTGCTTTCGCAAAATCAGAGAGATGATGGTTCGACTTTAGGTGTGTTCCCTTTAGAGAATCTTTTCTTCAACAACTCATGATTAGCATTTTTCAATGTTTCATCATTTTTTATGTTGAGGGCGAGCTTTAATGATTAAAGCAATGCAAAGTATTATACGAGGACTAGGCTATTGATCCCGCAAAATCAGAAGTCCAGGTATAATACCCCAGATATCACCACGCACAAAGACCTAGTATGTCAGAAATAGAAAGCCCTTCAAACAAGATTTCATGGGTTACCTATATATCCGAGAGATGTTCCCCACGAAATAAGTAAGTTTGATATTTAGGTTTATATCTCGAACACAATCTACTAAGTATGTAAAAACCTACTGGCATATCCTCAGTGAGACCGTTTAACCCATTTGACTTTCCAATTCTTTAGCATGATGTGATTGTCCACTGATGTACTATCATTTCCTCTTTTTCACAACAAAACTCGTTTTCATTTTCTCATGTTTTTGTTGTTTTTCAATATTTTTCTATAAAAAAATGAGTTTTTCTTTTTCAAATTTTCAAATGTTTTTGGATTTTCAGAAATTTCTTACTCCCCCTAAAATTCAAAACCATTTAAAGAAAATTTGACAAACCGATGTGAATTGCTTCAAATCGCCATTCACTAGGCATAAACAATCAGAACTCCCCCTGACAACAAACTATTTTCCCATTATGATTTCAAAACACTTAAGTTTGTTTTAATCAAATGGTTTTTCCGGAAAATTAGTTTTGTTGATTTTCACAAACCACTTGTAGGTTAGGGGATAAACTTCATCACTTTGTTTTCATTATCAATTGTATGAAGGTTAAATCAAGTTAAACTTAATGACCTTGATTAACCACTTGTAGGTTCTCATCAACCAATACCACTTGTAAATTGAAATATGACAATATTCAAGAATGATAATACCGCTTGTAGGTCGAAATTTCACAGATGTGAATTTCTCAAGAAAGATGCCGATTCCTGCTCCACGATTACCAACTTGGAAGCTCCGGCAAGTCAAGATTTTTACATATGAAATACAGACACCCAAGCCTGACCAGCTTTGGGTGTGACCTTCTCAACTTCACTCGGGGTTTGAACATTTCTTTTTTCTTCATAAAAATCTTTTACCCCTTTGACCTTACCCTCGACTATTTTTCCAAAAATATGTTTCACTTTTCCATTAAAAGCCTTTTCGACATCAAATTCTTTCTTTTCAGAATAGAATTGATTCAAAATTTCCACTTTACCAACTTTTTGTTTAAATTTTTCAGTCCGCAATGGTGGAAAATTCACATCATCCATTGGCGGAACTGAATTTTCTTCTTTTGACTCAACTTGTGGCTCTTCTGACTTTGACGAGTCAGATTCATTGCCAGATTTCACATCAGATTTCTTAACAACCCACATTTGATTGTCAAGATTCACCCTTCTTTTGTAAAATCTTTTCAAACATTCACCAACTTCATAAGTTGAATTTGTAAACACTTTGAATTTTTCAGTTGGTGGTTCAGTTTTATCAATAACTTTTTCTTTGAGTTTAGAAACAACTTCCTGTTTTGTGTTGGTTGGTTGCCTTTGGACAATTCCAGGCGATGTGACCAACTTCTTGACATCGGTAACAGGTTCTTGTCTCCTTTCTCTGATAAACTCTATTCTTTTCAAACTTTTGTTTTTCTGCAAAGAACTCTCTGTTCGATTGTTTCCAGAAATAGCTCTTTTCTTCTTCCTCAGAATTTGACCCTGACACAAATATTGTTTTTGTTTTAGAAATTTTCTCATTTTTATGATTTACGGGTGGAATAAATCCCAATCCTTTCTTTTTGAAATTACTGTTATGGTTTGGTTTCTTTCGATAACCTGAACCAGAACTGTAACCCTTTTTTCTTGTTTAACCTTTGTTGAACTCTTGAGGTGTAAGTTTAGGCTTTTCAGCAAGATTTACATCTTTTATTTCAGAAATATTAATTTCTGTTAGTTTAAAAACCTTGTTAATCATTTCAGTTTTAACACCTCTTATTGGAAATTCCTCATCAGAAAATAATTTGTCTGAATCATTCAAAGTATATGCAACTTTGAATATTTCGTCATTCAAATTATTTTTTGATAACAGGAATTCTTTATTGTACACCCTTTTAACCGACGAATTTGGACTGTTGACCGCTGAACTCGAACTTTCAGACTCAGACTTTGACTCTAACTCCTCATCCTTATCCAACACCTGATCGACCACTTTCTTTATTAACTCAGACTCATGATTGGTGTCAGATGATGTGAATATGATGTCAATGTTGTCTGGTAAATCATCAGTTGTTTCGGACTTTAAATTTATATTGACTGCCTTTTTGACTTGTTCCTCATTTGGTTTTCTGGGATAATAACCTTCCCAGATCGGAGGCGGACACTTGTTATAATTTGCACTTTGTTTCTTACCAGTATCCTTCTCTTCCGACTTCTTGTCCTGAAAGGCTTCAAAACCTGCAACAGTTGGATAAATTCTATCAATCAAATAATCAGAACTTGAATAACTTTGCAGCAATCGTCTGATTCTTTCATTTTCTATCTTTTCTGTCTCCAAATCCTGCTTCAACTTTGCACGCTCCTCAATATAGTGATTGATAGCCTTCTGCTTAGACATCATCACTGCATTCATCATGGTTAAGGCATCTTCTCTTTCTGAGTTTGTCTTTTGAAAACTATTTACCATTATGTTCAACACATCATACGATTCTTTCACATACTTAACATCAAACAATAATTTTTCTTTCATTTTGTCAAGCTCACTCATCTTTTCATCTTTCTCTTCACAATGTTTGCATGGTTCCAAACATTTTAGACACGGTTTCGTGATCTCAACAATTTTTTCAACTTCGATAATCTTTTCAACTTCGATTATCTTTTCAACTTCAACCACCTTCTCAGCAACTTTAACTTCTTCACTTTGTTCAAATTTCTCTTCCTAAGCAACATTATCGCATTTAACCTTTTTCTGATTCTTTGCTGCTCGCTTTTCCTTTAGTTTCTTCAATCTATCTGCAAAATAAAATTTAAAACTTTCAGGAGATAATTTAGTTTTTCCAATGTTTATTTGTTTTTCTTCTTCATCATCACTGCTATCAGTTGAAGATTGATCAAAAACTGTTGTCTTTTCTGAGCTTTCTTCGGAAGAAACAGACTCATCATCTTGACTTTTCTTATCATCAGCAAACACATCCATCCATTCCTTCATCAGATCTGGCTCTTGAATGATCTGTGCAATGAAAGCTCCAATCTTGGAATCAGCCGGAATATATTTGTCCTAGCTAAAACCTTCCGCCACTTTTTCATCATCTTGATTTACCAGATAAGCTTTCTTCTTTCCTTCTTCAATAACACGGGATGATGATGGTTGTTGAGCAACTTGTTGATATATTGCTTTCCGATAGTAGTCATTGTTCCCGAACGGATTCTGAACTCCTCCTGCTTCTCGATTGGTACATTCCCTCTTAAAATGTCCTTTTTCCCTACATCGAGAACAAGTAACTTTAGATTTATCAAAACCTAAAGTAGAAACATTAGCATCACGGAAATCATCTCTTCCTGTAATCAGCTTAAATTTCTCAGCTCTCCTCAACACAATCGCTAAACACCACTTGATATCCATAAGCTCCATTTCCTCAGCATCTATCTGGTCATAATCCTCTTTTGTTAGCATAGGATTTCCGATTCTTCCTGCAACCAAACCTTCATATGATTCTAACACTGTAGCTAGTAATGCCATATGACCTTTAGCAACTTCTTCAGAGAAATTTTGATCGTTCTGAAGATGCAACGCGATGTTGTAGTGTAACACATAACCATTACTGTTGTTTGAGCTTTGGAACTGATGACTTGAGGTTGAACCATTTGGATTAACACTCGAGTATGAAGAAAATCCACTGTTTCTGATAGGACTTTGATTAACTGATCCGGATGAATTTTCTACACTGAAAGCAGTTTGGACCTTCGGATTTATTTCAACATTCTGAACATTCCCTTTGTAATACATCTTGATATCTTGTTGACCACTTGGATTGTTCATTCTAGCAATCTTCTATTGTTCAAGATCTTGTCCTTCAAGCTTTTCAATGAACTGGGAAATTGTCAATTTATCATATTCTCCAGTGTTCTTTAAGATCATCAGATATGTACCCCATTCTTTCTGAGGTAAAGCATCAGCTAACTTGTCAACCCATTCTTCTCGATCTTTGTTTATATCTAACAGTGACATTGATCACACTAAATGACAATATCTTTCAATGAGCTTCTTTGTAGTTTCACTCGGCAAGCTAGTAAACAAATCAAATTCTTTCTTTAACAATAATTTCTTACTCCTGATCATCTCAGTACTTCCCTCAAACTTAATTCGAAGAGCTTCCCAAATCGAAAGTGAAGTATTATCGTGTTGAAGTAATATGAAGATGTCTTCTTTTACAGCTTGCTGAAGTAGACTGGTCATCATTTTTTCTGCTTTGTACATGTCTCTCTCTTTATCTGACAATTCAGAAATAGTTTTGATAACTCCCACATCTGTACGAGGTTTAACATATTTTTTCTCAATACAATCCCAAGACCTCAAATGATTTGCTTGAACCCAATTTTCGAACCGGTCTTTCCAACCATAGTATTCCTCAATGCCCATTAGTTTTGGGGGTTTTTGCAAAGTTCCCGTTTCATTTTCCATGTTTACGCTCTGAGCAATGGTAACAGGAGTACTCGGGGCAGTAGCAAACGCGTTGTAAAACTCTTCTTCCATGTTTCGGTTTAAAAAATTTCACAAACTTGTTTTTCAAACGAAATGGCACTATTCACACGAATTGGATTTGGTGCGAAATGACACTTTCAAGCGAAATGACCCTCTTCAAACGAAATGGATGATTTGGTGCGAATGGAATCCTTTTCGTGCGAAATGAAGACAATTTCAAGCGAAATGGACGATTTCGTACGAAATGGAATCCAATTATGTCAATCCGTGCGAAATGAATTTACCATTTCGTTCGAAATGTTGCTGATGTCATGCACTCGGCCATATTTTTGTCAAATTGATCAGGTTTTAAGTCGATTTTAAGTCTAATTCTTTTAAGGATTGATTAAAACAGTGTTTCGCACGTTATATGTGAAATTCAATCCATTTTAACAATAAAATCTTGTTAATTTTGAAAAAAAAAGTGTAGAAGTCAGAATTTTGATGAAATATAGCTGAAATCGGTAAGAACTATTCCTCCTGAGCTCTGATACCACTTGAAGGATCGTTTGCACGACCAAAACGAGTCGTTCAGAAGAGTTCTAATCAATACGAGAGGCGGAAACAAACGTATCGACTTTGAATCAGCTTGATATTCACTCTAATTGTCTTGTTTATTGATAAAACAACGTTTTACAGCCTGGAGACACTTCGGCAACACCTCGGCACCGGAATCAGATCGATACAAATGAAATGATCAAGTCCACTATATATAGGCATCTCATTTCGTACGGAATTGTCATGACCCATTTCGTGCGAAATGGTCACATCTCACATGTTTCACACTTTTCTCGATCTATGTGACTTGATCTTTCTAATCTATTACAAGACTCGATACAAGACGAAGTCGACAGACATATGCACCAACATTTCTTGACAGGGATTCATAGACTACAACTTTCATTTGTCTTTTAGGACAATAAGTATAGCTCATAGGCATTTCATCACTAATGGATGTTTATAATATGATCATCTTATTTGATGATTTGAGCCATGATTTCTAGATCAGTATGCTAGATAAGTAATTGGAAGAATCCAATATAAGGATGACTAGTGTGATTTTCTCGAACCATACCTGTCAAGAGTGCTAACACATTCTCAGGTGTTAACAAGGATTTATTATCTTAAAAAGGTTCTACCATCATGGCCATGTCTTAATGACACATATGATAGGTTATACCTTTAAGATTTTATTTTGAGATTTAATGGCGGATTAATTATAAATTGGAATGATATTTTGATTTGTTTTATATTGCACAATTATACATATATATACAAGAATTTAAAATGAAGCATTCCATAAATTGTTTCAAAAAGTACAATAACTGCCCTAAACGGGCCTTTAAATAAATAACTTGTCCACACAGGGACTGAAATAAAAAAGACAAGTCCACGCAGGGACCAAATACATAAATGTAATGTCCACGTAGGGACTTAATTGAAATAAAGTAACAATACAATAATTAAGGATTTCTAATAATCCTTCTTCTTCTTCTTCCCCTTAATGAGGTTTGCCAAACTCTTTAGAAGACTGCGACTACTCCTACGCTCTTCATCTACCCTCTGCTCCACCTCATGTAACCTTTGAAGAATTTCTTGTTGCTGCGGTGGTTGAATTTGTGGTGGTTGCGGCGGCTGCTGCTGCTGAGGTTGTGGAGGTGGTGGGTATTGATACCCATATGCAGGGTACCCGGTCGGGTACGTAGCTGGGAAGGGCCCAGGGTAGGGAGCGTTGTAGTTTGCTGCCTCAACGTATGGGTCGATGGCAGGGACATTGTTGTAGTTGTAACCCGATTAAGCTAGTTGCTCAAATGGGTTGTACCCAGCTGCACCCGGGTAAGATGGGATTGGGTTTTTATAACCCATGGGTGGTAGTGCAGGTGCGACTGGTGCGGAGTCGACTTCTGAAACTGCATTTGAAGGCCCACCCATTTGCGAGTCTTCATAAAGCGGCGGGTAGTTGCTGTTGCTGGAGTGTTGGGGGTGCTGAAGTGAAAACCCCGACGCACGGACATCCGTGCACCTCTTCTTCGCCTCGGTGGTTCTGGAGGCAGTGGCTGCTCAGGCAGTGGCGGTGGCGGTGGCGTGACCGCCTGAAAATGCGGGTCCTCAGAAGGGACATGTTGGTGTGGTGGTGAGTTGCGGTGAGGGGGAGTATACTCCCACTTGTATAAAGCCCATCTTTCGGCCCAGATATCAGGGCCCTTGTAAGGCGAACCATGGAAGGATGACCCGCTAGATATCTCAATGGGATGCGTGGGTGTCCCAGATGGCGGCATCTCAGGATCTGGATCTTCGTCCATATCCATGTTTTGGTACTCCGGAAAGTGATCCGCCGGTCCCAAAGGGTTTTGACCCTCTGGTTCTTCTATCTGGTTCATCAGGTTAAACCGGCTTTGAAAATAAGGGGTCGGGTTCTGGAAGGAGTGGTGTGAACCCGATCGTTGCAGAGGAATGTAAGAGTGGTGAGAGTCGTTGGGCCCGTCCTCCTACTGCGGCCCAAAGGAATGGTGATAGGATGGTGAGGAGCTGAGCGAGACAGAGCGTCTCGCAGGCTCGAGGTATGTCCTCCAGTCTTCGTGAGGACTTGATCTGAATGATGCGGATGGTGTACGCCGGTGAGATGGTCCGGCTTCGTGGTCGTTCCTGGCAGTAATTGGAGCTTTTCCTCTTCCTCCTCGGCCTCTCACTTTTGGTGACATATTGCTTGTGATCCTGTCAAAACAAAAGAAACAAAAAAAGATATAAACCAATTAAGATTAGGATTAATCCTAGGTATTTTGCCTAGACTCGGAAGTCAAGGAATATGCAACTGTGTCATTGAGATTAAACACAAAAGGCTAGTGTTTAATTCTCTCAATGTTGGCTCTGATACCAACCTGTCACACCCCGATATTTCCACGTATTACCGGTGGGCCCGACGGGGAGTATCGTGACGTAGTTGATATCGTCATAGTCAAATGTATACAGTTTAATGCACAGCGGAAGTCTTGGATGAAAATTAATATTACAAACCGAAATTTAAAGTGTAATTAAAATATACGAACGGTTGTATATGGATCCACAGGCGGATCTTAAAACAGAAATATAAATATTGTTCAATAGACTTTAGGCGTTTGGAACTTGCAAGATTCCTTATTAACGCCCCGAGCTCCCAGCCAATTACGTACGGTACCTGTTACTTAGTCTTTTTGGAAAAATACGTCAGTTTACACTGGTAAATAAAATTAACCGACTCTTTTGAAAAACTTTTATCAAAATTGGTTTAAATGCACAAGGCACAAACATTTTATAACTTGGGACAATTATATTAATAACAATATTGTATCAGATTTACATGTTTGTTCAACATTTAGGGCCGGTATAAAAGCCGAACAAGATTAATCGACACACCACAAATATAAACTCACAAGAAGTTTCCTCACGAGTGAGTATATCTTTTACATACGCAACAGACAGGTGTATGCCTACACCCCGTGCTTAAGTCGTGGCCATTCACGCTTTTTGAATGAGCCAATGATATCCAGGACACGGTCGTTAATCCCCAATGTTATTTGTTATTAATCAACACTAATTAAAGCGGGATTATACAATTTAACCATATTCGATTAAAAGGTTTCTACACCCGACCAAGCGGTAATAATTTACCGTATCCAAAGCCCGTATTAGGGAAAATAAGTTAAAAGTATTTACATGAGCTAAATGTAAATTATACTCAGTCGTATATTCTAATCAGCAAGTTCAAGTACTTCTACCGGGGATCTCAATCTGGAACGAAGGTTTTATTAACCTATTAAATTCCTAACAGGTCTTATTTAAGTTGTAACTTAGACCGGTTAGTTTTAAAGAAAGGTTTACAGTATGAAATGCGAGATTAAGCGGTGACCGGATTGGAATGTAAATTAGACCCAACAAATATAAAGACTTGCATATAATGGGTAAACTAAATACATTCTGGATTTTTAAGTAAAAATGATAAGGTTTGACCCGTTTCGGATAATTTATGCAATTTAGTTACATAAACCATACCGAACGCGTATAAGCACAACGGGTAACCGGATGAGTCAAGAACAAGTTCCAATAGTTATTACGCTTAAAATATGTTGTGATATCAGTAGGATATCAACAATTATGCCCCAAATGAATTTAAAACCAATTTAAGTCCCGAAAGGGTATTTTGGTCATTTTAAAGTTTATAAAAGAGGTTTAAACATAAACTGAGGTTCTGGTCTAAAACATTCTATAAAAGTATTTATTTTATGTTGTTACATCAGTAAGATATCATACATATGTGTGTTTAATCATATATGGCCAAACTATGCACCGTAGGGGCATTTTGGTCATTTCACTTATGCTTTTAAGGTTAAATTTGGAAATCTGAGTTCAAGACTTATACTTACTGTTAAAGTATAAAAATTTATTTTTAAAATCAGTAGGTAACAAGTCTTAGGTGCTAAATATGGTTTTAAACCATACCATGCGCCTAATTCGCATAAAAGTCGATATTTGACGATTTTTGAGATGTTTAAAGAAACCTGATATTTTGATCAGCCTTAACTGTTTAAAATATTTTATTTAATATATAAAATCAGTAGAAAAAGGTTTGACACGTAAATGATGTGTAAAACTCATTTTATTAGTGAAAAGGGCATTATCGTCAATTACCGGGTTCATGCAAGAACTCTATGTTATGGTCAATATAAAATTTGACCAAAAATTCTAAAATTCCCTAAAAATTATATTAAAACAGTAGGTAACAAGTTTGGTGCCAAAAAATTGGGTTTAAATATAATTTATGCTGAAAATGCAATTTAATTAACAAAAAGTTCTGTTTTACGATATCTTGCATAACTCTAGTTTGAGATCATAAACTGAGGTCAAATTTTTGTGACATACTTATATATCAGTAATAAAGCTTTTGGTCCTCTCACATTTTTAAAAATCTCGTTTTAATAACAAAAAGGGCATAATAGTCAACATGCCTAAACATGTTCTTATATTATTTACCAAGTTATTTAAGTGATAAAATGTATTTTATAGCTTCTACATTATCAGTTATGATTTATTTTGTAAAAACTGACTCGTTTAAATTTTATGTTAAGTAGTTTGACCCGACAATTGACCAAGTAAATGTGATAATTAGGAGGTGCCCTTTTAAGGGTTTAACATCTACATAATTACCAACACATAGCCACTTTCAATTCGAATAATGGCTAGACCGTTAGTGATTAATCACAAATTCAAAGCGTAATTACGACATATTTGACTCTCGGCCATTAAACTAATAAAAACTTAACTACAGAAGCTAAGAACGCTTACAAGAGTCCTTAGCATGAAGGTTAGACTTATGAGAGCTTCCTTAATACTCAGGATGCTCCAGAGAATGCTCCAAAGCTTTGAGCAATTGAGATTTTGAGAATTTTTGAAGTGCAAGGAATGAGACTGCCCCAAAGCCTCAATTTATACTACTTCAAGGCATCCTCTGATCAATCCAGGTGTTATATGTTGTTTCCAGATGTTAACATGTGTCCCAAGTGGTTTTAGATACCATCAAACATCTCCTAGTTTCGAGTTCTTGTGAGTGTAAGGCTGAATTAAAGAAGAAAGGTGCAGAACCTGCACCTGTGCATGTTTTCTGCCAAATTAAGGGCGTCGCGTCACGCGACGGCACAGTCTGATCATCGTCGCGCAACGCGAGCCCCTTGGGGGACTAATTTTCAACTTTCAAACATGACAGAATCAACCCCTGGACCTTTTAAAATGTAATAACCAAAATCGTTAGGTCCGGTTTCGTTAAACGATAATCGAAAACACTAGTTTTGCCTTGTTGACGCTTTTAACCCTTTATTTGCGAAAATTAACGTATTTAATATCAAACGATATCGAAACCTCGTGAATTTTTTGCCACTTGATCTTGAGAGTATAATCAATCGTTACAAAGCCCCAGGTTCGTTAAAAGGTCACTCAGAGGTAGTAAATTAACATGTTGACACGTTTAACCCCCGAGTCTTGTAATCTTTCACTTTCTTTCACAATCGGCTTCATACGTTTCACAATTCACTAGTTTAAGAGTGTAAACATTATGTAGGGTTATTGAAAGGCATAGTTTTCAAATGTGGACACTTTGGATCCTTCCGCACACATACTTTCTTTGTTTGTCAACTTTAGTCCCTCGAAATCAATTTATTACACGATTAGAGTTCATGACACGTGTTCTTATTATATTGGCCATAATTTTGCGAGGTGATACAACTTAGAGGTGATTGCATTCATAAAGCCTGTAACCCTCATTTTCTCGTCAGCTCCCACATACGTCAAACCTTATTTTTTGTACCTCACAATGAAATCCTCGAGGCTTTTATCGCCCTTTTGTTTAATTTGGAAAATCACAGTGGCGTCCTTCACATACCTCCTTTGTTGTGAGAAATTAGCCAGGAAACCCTTGCTTAAGTCATCGAAGGTTCGAATGCTTTGGGCTGGCAGATCATTGAACCAGATCCGAGCAGATAATACGAGGGTTTGCATGAACATCAAGCAACATTCAGCGTTGGACCATTTCTCTATCCTTGCTGCCCTTGTGAAGATCTAGAGGTGATCTTCTGGATCTTCCGTTCCATCGTATGTTCGTATGTGAGAAGGCATCTTTATCCTGGTTTGGAAATCATAATCAACAATTTGCTAGGAAAAACATGACAAATTGCTTTGTTTGTATGGTCTGGACAAATCCTCTTCTGTTCTTGTGCCTGGGTTATTGATAGCATTCCCTTGGGTGGCCAGCACCTGGTTAATGAAGTGCTGCCAGGGGAAGCTTGCTATCATTTGGGCCATAATTTGTGGCATGAAATTGAAGCCTTGAAGCCTTTCAGATGCAGCTGCACAGTTCACCCCCATAGAAGCACTCATGACGGCACTTCGTGCTAAAGGGAGGACAGACAAGGCTTGTTCCCACGTGGTAGGTGCTGGAGGTGGAGGCTTGCAGCGGGAGATTGTAACAACTGATCCAAACTTAACTCATGTCCCAAGGGTGTAACAGTTGCCACTGGTTGAGAGGAAAATAGAGGAAATGATGTTGGATCTGGCCTTGTAAATGTATATGGACTGGGATTCGAAGGTGGATGGCTAGTACCAGCTTCATTTCTGGACATGGTTGGCTGTAAGCTTGTGAAAGGAAGAAAAGGTGGCCCAGGTGACAATGACGGCTCTCGTTCTTCATAGTCTAGCCGGATTCTTACCCCTTTATCCATTTCCCTGTTCACGCACTGGTTAAGGAGAGACCTTAACTGTAGGAAATTGTTTGCGACCCCCTCCGGTGTGAGGTCGATACATGTGGGAGTGTTAGACGCACCGAAATTAGGAGATGAGACTCCCAAACGAGACGGGGTCGGTGTCTGAAGGAGAGGAACTCGGGGTATGTTACTCCTGTCGGAGTGCTCCTAGGAGTTGAAAAGGAAGTAGGTATAGCCACAAGAGTTTGGCTAGTGCTGGAGTAGAGGCACGTGGAATTTGATTTATCTCTCCCGGAGATTCCCATTCAGACATGATGATTTCAGATAGAATGGAGCTACACTACTGGTCTTTTTGAGAAAAATAAGCGGCGTAGCCCCACGGTGGGCGCCAACTTGTTGTTGCAACAAATACGAGACCGAGAGTAGTGGATATGCTGGTTAGGCAAAAGGCTTCAAGGATTGAAGTTTGCCTAACGTAGGTCGTGGGGTCCCCCTACGTTAGCTAGACGTAGGAGGAGGTTCACTAGTTATGTTGTTATTCACTTAGAATCTTTGGCTGAAAGAGTTTCAGCCTCGGATGCTAGAGCAAGTGAAGTTGTGTTATTTGAAGTGAAAAAGAGAAGCATGCATGAAGCAAGTTCTTGAGAGGGAAGAAAGAAGATCAGAGATCAAGACTGATCGGAATGTCTGGAATGAGAGTCATGGATTGTCATTTATAGAGAAGGCTTCTTCCCAATGGGGAAACCTTTGATTAGTGAACCTCTGCTGCAGTAGGGGACTTACCCATTTAGGGGTTGGAGGGTTTAGACATGCGGGTAAAAGGGTGTTCTCTTTTGCACACACCACTTTTGCGGCTGAGAGAAGAGTTGGTGGGTTATCAGTGATGTGACTGATTATTGTGCTTGTTCTTTTCTGCTCACAATGTCTCGTGGGTTTTGAACCTTTTAACCACTTAACCTTTTGGGCTGTTATGTGTTTTTAGTCATATTATTTAGGCTTGAGCTACCCCCATCATCATCGTCTATGTAAACGGGTGCAGGGATGAACCGACCTCATATATATATATATATATATATATATATATATATATATATATATATATATATATATATGTGTGTGTGTGTGTGTGTGTGTGTATGTATATGTGTGTGTTATTATAAAGAAGAAAAGAGAAAGGTGGGGCGTCGCATGCTCCGTTCGATCCCATTCTTGCGTCTGATGCAGGTCAGGATACTTGGGGTTTGGATGCCTTTCACCCTAATTATGCTGGTTATTATCCATCGCAACACCCGGTTAGTTTTGAAGCCCCTCCTGTTAGTGTTGGACCGCCGACTGATAGTTCTCATTCTCCTCCCATAAGTTGTGGACCGCCCGAGGGTCCAAATGCTAACCAGGAATGTAGTGAGTTTCAAAACAAGCAGGTATAACATTTAATTATACGTTTATTTGTTGTACGTTAACTATTTTAGTGTTTTTACGTTTGATGTTTTTATTAAAATCTTAGATTAGGGTTGCTCAACGCGTCGTGTTCGCGGGTTGGTGGGTTCAACCCGACCTGAACCTGAAAATTTTACACAAACCCGAACCCGAAAATCGTATCATACATAAGAACCCGAACACGACCTGAAGTTTCATGGGTTGACCCGAACACGATGTAACATCTGTGCCTCCACGGCCATCAAACAAATACCAAACCAATGAAATATTGTATTTCATACTTGGGATTTGTATAAATATGTGTATCATTTGCACATATCAATTCTTGTTCGATTTCAAACTTTAAATCACTTTCTTGAAGGTTATATGTGCACTGATGCGTAAATATAACCCGTTTAATGCAACGAATTAAATCACTCTACATAACTTAGAAATAAGTTTTGAAGGCTTTAAATCACTTTCTCCAGAATAGTGAAATGGGCTTAACATACCTTAAATAACCTCTACATAACTTAGAAATAAGTTTTGAAGGCTTTGGTATGGCAAAATCGAATTAAATCGCTTACAGGGACTAAAGTTGACAAACTATGAAAGTATGCCAATTTGAACTGTAACAGACATTCCAGAACATGACCATAAGTTAAACATACCATAAATATCCTTTACATAGCTTAGAAATAGGCTTTGAGGGGTTCGGCGTGCTAAAATAAACTTTTGGGTCATTCAGGGGCTAAAAGTGTCAGAAAGTGCATAAGTTTGCACTTTCACGCATAACTTACGTTCTGAATACATCCGGACATCCAAAAACTTATGTAAGCACTAAAATATTTTATTTTAGTGTTTGGCGTAAGAAAAATCCATTCGTTGCGTCATTTGGATCGTTTTTCGCGCTTATGCGCATTCCGTCGTAATTAAGCGAACATCGCGATCGTACGACCAAACGAACCAACATCCGACATTTTTTTGAGCATGTTTCATGTCCACAATGTTTAGGCATCATTTTAGGGCCTTAAAGTTGGATTGACGGGCCTTGGAAGTGCCGGAAATGAGCTTAAAGACCAACAGGGACTGAAACTGTCATTTCTGAAACTTGTTTCTGATCAGACATGGCCAGGCGGCCCCGTAAGGTTTGTGTGTATCCTTACGCGGCCCGCATCAGACTACCAAACCAGATACAATGTTTTAATAGCCTGTTTCCAGCCCTTCCAACCTCCAAAGGCCAATGCCATGTGTCCAATTCTTGTGGTGGGAGCAAAATGAGCCACCATAACTTTCCGACAAGTGTACGGCTTAGATCGTGCCCCCTTTTCCAAGAAACGATCCTAACGGTGAACCGAAAACTATAAATACCCACCTCCACCCTTCACTTTTCCTCACAAAAATCTGATCTAATGTGCTCTAAGTTGAAACCTGTGTTTCATACCTGAGCTATTTTGATCTAGATTAGCATTCGGGGACCCTTTGTAAGTGTTCCTTCGTTCTTTTATTTCTTTTCGAGTCCGAAAGTCAAACTTTGTTTGACTTTCTGCATTGACCAGTTTATGGTCAATGCGAAGTTCGTTTGAACTTCGCAACGTGATTGTAATCACGATGGTTATAGTCCCTAGTGACTATGCCTACTGATTACCACGTTGTCTAGGGTCGTAAGGGTAAGCGATCTAATAAATCGCTTATACTTTCGAACCCGACCCATTTGGTCGATCATTAGGATCCGACCAAACACATTAGGTGACCATAGTATATAGGGAATAACCTTCCGAGGTTATACCTTATGGTCGCTTCGTTTAAGTAGTTGTATGATAGGTAGTTTATATGCCTTAGGTAAATTACCAAAATACCCCTTTGATGCCAAAATTCATTTTAAACATATGTAACATAACTTTTGACATCTAAACTGATTTATCATCAATATTAAACATGTTAAGGCATATTTTACTTGTCATAGGACTAGTTAGGCGGTCCGAACGCGTTTCACGCGAACGACGCGTTAAAGTAGCATAAGCTATCTAAACGGGTCGCAATGGGTCATAAGCACTTATGTTAGGTTTCAATTAGTATGTAGGCTTTGTTAAACCATATTAAACGAGTCTCCATACTCGTTTGGTTTACGAACCCTCATTCTATCCAATCATCCGATTTAGGTCCGGTTTATTAACATAGTTACCTATATTAGGTGCCTTTTGATTTCCGTGATCTCTAGCATTGCTTGGTGGTTATCCTAGGACTTCTAAGCAATCTCAAGTGAGTACATAGACCCCTCTTTTACTGTTTTCCAAACATTTTGGGGTGGAACACATGTGCCTACTTGTTACTTTCATGCTTTCTATGTTTTCATATCATATGCTTGTTATGTTCAGTAGTACACTTATAGTACATGATTTCATTGATTTCATGCTATGTATTTCCATTGTGTGCATACTTAGTACATTGTTTT
This sequence comes from Helianthus tuberosus, assembly GCA_030545235.1. Taxonomy (NCBI): domain Eukaryota; kingdom Viridiplantae; phylum Streptophyta; class Magnoliopsida; order Asterales; family Asteraceae; genus Helianthus; species Helianthus tuberosus. The sequence continues at coordinate 66,439,303 of CM060440.1, read as the reverse complement.
AGATTACATTTCATGCTATGTATGTTCATTGTTGCATACTTAGTACAGTTGTTTCACGTCACATGCTATGTATGTCTATTGTTGCATACTTAGTACAGTTGTTTCACGTCACATGCTATGTATGTCTATTGTTGCATACTTAGTACAGTTGTTTCAGGTCACATGCTATGTATGTCTATTTTTGCATACTTAGTACAGTTGTTTTCATCACATGTTTACATTTTGGTATGACATTTGGGTTGTTTGAAATGGAACAATACATTCATTAACATTAGCTACGCCGTTCGTTAGTAGGTAGTGGTACCATAGGAATTGACAACTCCCGTTCCTGAAATCCTGGGTAGGTGTAGATTGGAAGTGTTGGTGCACACATCTGTCGTCTTCGTCTTACATCGAGTCTTGGGTTCGTTGTGGTTCAAAACATGAATGATGTCATCATTCTTGATGATGACATCATCTGTAACAACTCTCATCAAAAGTCATAATTATTAAATTAATTTGTTCAAAAGGAAACCCTAATTGAGACACCCAAGTGATTCTGAACAATCCCTAAAATTTTCAGAACATTTGGAATCAGGATTAGGGCCCCTAAAACTCAGGGGGGGGGGGGGTAAAACCTAATCGATATTATCTTGACAGTTTGTTGTCAAATTCAAAATTTAACGAACCACCAACTCAGCAAAGCTACTATTACACGAGGCTACCCTATGGTAGGGGGGCGCCTATCGCGCCACGCGACACCCCCTCGCGCCACGCGAGGGGGACGATTTTTCAAGTATAAATAGAACAGTCTGGGAATTGACATTCTGCGTTAGTTCGACGTAGAAATTCAATTTGTGCTTCGAGTTATAGTAGAAATACTAGAAAATACACACACTGATCACGAGGTGCTGCCGCAAAACAGGGTATTAGCACGATCGCTGCTACGATTCATTTTCCGATCGATCAATGTACTCAATGGGTGTTTAAGTGCTGCCCACATTAGGGTGATGCTTTGTCATTAGTCGTTAATTCGACAGATGTTAAGCATAGCACTTTGTCACTCGTTGTGATGGTTGATCTCGTGAGTTATCGTAAATGCTGTATTGATTACTAACCCAGTTTTGTGTGCATTGTTATCTAAATTAGGTTAATCAGGCTAATTCATAGACTAGACTCTGTCCGTATTAAATCAGCAAAGTGAGTCATTCTCTCTTTTTATCAAATCTATTTACAAAATCATGTTTATTTTCAAAGTTATAATTACGGGGATTAAGTCTTTGTAATCACCAAGTTACAGCCGGTATGTGGGGTTTTGTATACATTACTTGATAATCGTCACCATTGGGGCAGCCAATTGGGGGATATGACCATAGTCACAGATTCGGTCGAGTGACAAATACCGTGGGTATTTGGTTTGATAATAGAAACATTGTAATCGTTCTTAATACTGTAAATTATAACAAATGTGTCATTTTAGTAAATAGAATGATTCACTCAGTATTTTCCGCTGACAAAATTTTTTTCAAACATGTTTCAGGTGATCTGTTGTAATTCAGGAAAAGTGCTGGGGAGCATTTCAAGCTTAAGATAGTGGCTCATTATAATATAAAGAAATAAGTTTTGTAATATCGTGATTTCGTAGTAAAAACATAATATTGTAAATTATCGGGATATTATCCCGAATTGTGAAATAAAATAAATCGGGAAAATTTTAGCTTTAAACGATCCTAATGATAAACTTCCGCTGTTAAACTCAATTAAATAAATACCACGGGATTTCTGTCCCGCGGCTCCTGAAACGGGTCAAACCGGGACGGGGGTCGTGATAGAAAAAGGTGGTATCAGAGCCACTGGGTTAAGCTAATTAAGTATTTAGAAATACTTAATTTTTCCTGATTACTATTATGTGATTATGTGTGCTATTAACTGATTATTTGTTAGTTACAGAATGGGTAAGCAAAAGCTGTCAAGCATTTATCTTAAATTAGAAAGATCATCCAATGTGAAGGGAAGTTCATCCCGAACTAAATCCTCGAATCAGGCTGAAATTCCTGAAGAAGGAATATTTGTGCGAAAGGCACAATACGAGGAATCACTTTCTCCTAGAAAAAGGAATATGATTATTAAGAAAAGTAAAGAGCAAATCCAAGAAAAGAAGATTAAACGAGAAACCCAGGAATTAATTGATAAATCACCTTGGGAAGATAAGCTAGACGAGAAATGGGCAAATTTATATATGCTAGCCACAGTAGCAGAAAATATAAATCTTTAAATATTTTAAAGTTTTAGCACCTTATCCTTATAATCTAGAAACCTGTGCAATAAATAAAATTTCAAACCCTAAGTGTGTTTTCCAATTATCTTTGTAATAAATTAAAAGGTTATTTATGAATTTTAACTTAGTATTTTATGCATTTTGCATATATGCTACATCAGCATGAGTGAGATATCTGAAGCCTTTCAGAACCTTAATCTTTACCCGGTGAATATCGAAGTTTCCAAAGAATTTACTGGATACTTTCCTGATATAGAACAACCTGTAGAATTCAATGCTCCACCCTTGAAAAAGCCAAAACCCAAGAAAAGAAGGAAATACGTTTGGGGGAGTCGTATACGTAAGAAAAAGCCAGCTACAAAACTTCCCAAAATAAACAATCCTTTGAAAAAGGGAAAAGAAATTATAACCGAAGAAATTCCTAAACAGCAGGAAATGGAAACTGAAAACAAAGAAGAGGTTAAGGAGATGGAAAAGCAGTTTGAGGAATATTCTAAAGAAATAGTAGTGGAAGTTGGGCAAGGCTCTAGACCAACTCAACTAGAAATCGGAGAGAGTTCCAATCAAAACCAGGGAAGGACCTTTCAAGATGAGATAGATTTCTTATTGGCAAGCTGTGAAACAATTCAGCCTGTTAATAATAATATTTTTACTTATCCTCTTGAAAACCAACTCCCTATGAATTGAGAACCAGCAATTCCAGACCCAATAGTCCACTCCCAACCCATAGGAATGGACGAATGGTGGACGAACGATTGGCAATTTCAAAATATTGTCAACGATCCTTATTCCTTTCTTCCACAATTCGATCCAGAACCTCTACCTAATCCACCCATGAGTAATGAAAACATGGCTGAACTTCGCCACTTTGGTGAAGAGTTGTTTGATGCGGGAAGTAGAATCAGGGAAATAGGGGGACAAATTGCCTGGAAGTACGATGAGAGGGAACTGCGTTTTTAGAACGGCAAGTGTCGAGAGATAGTATGATGGTAAAACGGTGATTGTATAATAGTAAAATTAGTCTGTAAATAACGAATAAAACTCTGTAAGATATTGGTGTGTAATGATGCATACTATACTAGATATAAAATGAAATCGAGAAATCGATTGTTTTGACTATATCTGTATTGTAAAATTTTCTGATTGTTTGTATATAATTGTTATTTAGCAGATACTAATAGAAATTTATATATACATTATCAGATGGCAAACAGTGGTAATGAACCTATAAATGAAGTTAATCATTCTGAGCATCATTCAAGAGATCAATATATGACTCGACAAGATATCGAAACCATTGTTGCTCAAGGGATAGCCAATGCTATTCCAGCATTCGTTGCTGCTATAAAGAATCCAATCGAACCGCAACAAATTGTCCCTAGTAAACAGATTACTGAAGATAACTTCAGTAATAGTGTAAATGGAGGCAATAATCATGTTAATCATAATAGGGAACCACATCAAGCTCCATTACCTAAGAAAATGAAAACTGCAACGCCTGGTTGCACTTTCAAAGAATTCCTTACTTGTAAACCCACTGAATTTGCAGGCAATGAAGGAGCAACTGCATCACTGCGTTGGTTAGAGAAAATCGAAGCAGTCATTGCAATAAGTAAATGTGGTAAAGATGATCAGGTCATGTACGCATCAAATCTCTTCAAAGAAGGAGCACTCGAATGGTGGAATACTGTGTTACAATCAAAAGGAAGAGTAATAGCTTATGCTATGACTTGGGAAGAATTTAAGGATTTGGTGGAAAGAAAATTCTGTCCTGATTATGAAAAGGAACAGATGACGAATAAGTTTCTAAATCATCGGATGATGGGTGTAGATTGTCGCGGTTATACCTCGACATTCTTTGAATATGCTAGAGTGGTACCAACACTGGCTTCGCCAGAACCGGTACTCATTTCTCGCTATATTTGGGGGCTAATTAGTGAAATCCGCAATATTGTTAAAGCTGCGAGACCTCGCACTATTGATGATGCGGTAGAATTAGCTAATACTCTAACCGATGAACTGGTGCGCACAAGAGATGAAGATAGGAAAAAGGAACTAGTTCAGAAAATTACCCAAGGATTTCGTGTGGGTAATAATAACAGCTTCAAGAGAAAAGGAACAGGGCAATCTCCAGCTCCATCATTCTGCAGAAAATGCAAAAAGAAACATTATGGAAGATGCGATATCACTTGCAATTTTTGCAAAACTGTAGGACATCGGGAAGAAAACTGCAAAAAGAAGACTGTAATCTGTTTTAACTGTGGAGAAGCGGGGCATTATAAAACAGAATGTCCTAAATTGATCAAACCAGTAGATAACAAACCCAAGGCGACCGAAGGAACTACTAAGAAGAATGCCAGGGCATTTCAGCTGACCACTCAAGAAGCAGAACTCATTCCGGATGTGATAGCGGGTACGTTCTTAGTTCACAACGTGTACGCAAAAGTATTATTTGACTCTGGTGCAAACCAAAGTTTTATAAATACTTTATTCTGCCAAGCTCTTAGTTTACCTTTAACCAATATTAGGCAAATTTTTACAGTTGAAACAGCAGACGGAAATTCAGTTAAAATAGATAAAGTTTTGCAAGAAGGAAACATAGAACTTTTAGGACATAAATTCTCTGCAAAACTATTGCCGATGAATTTATCTGAATTTGATGTTGTATTAGGAATGGATTGGTTAGTAGCCAACCATGCTAGAATCCTTTGTGATCAGAATTCCATAGAAATTCAATCACCCACCGGAGAAGTGATTAAGATTACAGGAGATAAACCACGTAAGCCCATGAAGTTCATATCAGTAATGAAAGTTGCTAATTATGAACGAAAATAAGGAATAGTGTATATGATTTCGGTAATCATTAGCACTAAGGGAAAAGATCTTAAGGAAATCCCAGTAGTCTCAGAATATCCTGATGTATTTCCAGAAGATTTATCGGGATTACCTCCAGACAGGGAAGTAGAATTTAGAATTCATCTAATTCCAGGAACTACACCGATAGCCAAGGCACCTTATCGGTTAGCACCTACAGAAATGTTAGAACTGAAAAAGCAATTAGATGAATTATTAAGTAAAGGATTCATACAACCTAGTTCATCCCCTTGGGGAGCGCCAGTGTTGTTTGTAAAGAAAAAGGATGGTTCAATGAGAATGTGTATCGATTATAGGGAATTGAATAAGGTTACAATTAAGAATCGATACCCATTACCTAGGATTGATGATCTATTTGATCAACTTCAGGGAGCTAGATATTTTTCTAAGATAGATTTACGCTCTGGATATCATCAATTGAAGGTACAAGAAGAAGACATACCTAAAACTGCTTTCAGAACTAGGTATGGTCATTACGAGTTTACAGTCATGCCCTTTGGATTAACGAATGCACCTGCAGCATTCATGGACATGATGAATAGGATCTGTAAACCGTACTTGGATAAATTTGTAATTGTCTTCATAGACGATATACTTATTTATTCCAAAAGTCAGGACGAACATTGTCAGCACTTGCATGCACTCTTAACTTTATTAAGAAGAGAAAAACTTTATGCCAAATTCTCGAAGTGTGAATTTTGGTTGCAAGAAGTACAATTTTTAGGACACATGGTGAACCATGAAGGTATTCATGTAGATCCTGCTAAGATAGAGACAATTACCAAATGGAAGGTTCCACAAACAGCAATGGAAATTAGAAGTTTTATAGGATTAGCTGGATATTATAGACGGTTTATTAAGGATTTTTCCAAGATAGCTGTACCATTAACTAAGCTAACCTGTAAAGCCACTAAGTTTGAGTGGGGACCTAAACAAGAAGAAGCTTTTAGAATATTGAAGCAGAAATTAACCCATGCACCAATCTTAGCCTTACCAGAAGGAACTAAAGATTTTGAAGTATATTGTGATGCTTCAAAACTAGGATATGGATGTGTGCTTATGCAACGCAAAAAGGTGATTGCATATGCTTCAAGGCAATTGAAAAAGCACGAAGAAAACTATACAACTCATGATTTAGAATTAGGAGCCGTAATTTTTGCCCTTAAGATTTGGAGACATTATCTGTACGGAAGTAAGTTTACTATCTATACAGACCACAAAAGTTTAAAATATATATTTGGGCAAAAAGAGTTAAATATGAGGCAAAGGAGATGGATGGAAATCTTAAGTGACTACGACTGTGATATTCAATATCATGAAGGAAAAGCAAATGTAGTTGCAGATGCTTTAAGTCGTAAGTATTATGAGAAACAACGACGGGTTCGTGCTCTCAGATTAAATCTACAAATAGATTTAATGGAACAATTGAAGAATGTTCAAACTACAGCAATCAAAGATGATGCTGAAGGAATGAAAGGACGAATGAAGGAATTAGAATAAGGAGCAGATGGAATTTGGAGATTCCACAAAAGTAGAATTTGGGTACCTAAGCAGGGAGACTTAAGACCTAAGATTTTAGAAGAAGCTCATAAATCCAGGTATACCATGCATCCAGGAAACAATAAGATGTACCAAGATTTAAGGAAGAACTTTTGGTGGATAGGAATGAAAAAGGACATAGCAAGATATGTTTCTAAATGTCTTACTTGTTCACAAGTTAAGGCAGAACATCAGAAACCTTCAGGATTACTACAACAATTAGAAATGCCAGTATGGAAATGGGAACTTATAACAATGGATTTTGTTACTAAGTTACCCAAAACCAGAAAAGGTAATGATGCGATTTGGGTAATTGTGGATCGATTAACCAAATCAGCTCACTTTTTACCAATGAAAGAAACCTTTAGCATGGAAAGACTGGCTAAATTGTATGTAGATGAAGTTGTATCCTTACATGGAGTTCCACTCTCCATTGTTTCGGATAGAGATAGTCGTTTTACTTCCCATTTCTGGAAAAGTTTCCAGCAAGCCATGGGAACTCGACTAAATTTGAGCACTGCATATCATCCTCAAACAGACGGACAAAGTGAAAGGACAATCCAAACTCTAGAAGACATGCTCCGAGCATGTGTAATAGACTTTGGTGGAAGTTGGGATGATCATTTACCATTAATTAAATTCTCCTATAATAATAGTTATCATTCAAGCATTGAAACTGCCCCATTTGAAGCATTATATGGAAGAAAGCGTAGAACTCCAGTTTGTTGGGCAGAAATAGGAGAAAGTCAATTATCAGGTCCTGAAATAGTACAAGAGACGACTGATAAGATTACTCAAATCAAGGAAAGGCTGAAGACGGCTCGAGATCGCCAGAAAAGTTATGCAGACAATAGATGCAAGCCTTTAGAATTCCAAGTTGGAGACAGAGTACTGTTGAAAGTTTCTCCTTGGAAAGGAGTTGTGAGATTCGGTAAGAAAGGAAAGCTAAGTCCAAGGTACGTAGGACCATTTTCAGTAATCCAACGTATAGGACCAGTTGCTTATCGATTACAACTACCAGAAGAATTAACTGGAGTACATGATGTATTTCATGTATCCAATCTCAAGAAATGTTTAGCAGATGAATCTCTGATAGTACCTCTTCGAGATATAGAGGTAAATGAAAAATTAAAATTTGTTGAGAAACCTCTTCAGATTGAGGATCGAAAGATCAAGTTTCTTAAACATAAACGACTAGTTCTAGTCAAAGTCAAATGGGATTCAAAGAGAGGAGCTGAATACACTTGGGAGTTGGAATCAGAAATGAAGCGAAAGTACCCTCACTTATTTCAGTAAATCTCGAGGACGAGATTTTATTAAGGTGGGGAGAATGTAACAACTCTCATCAAAAGTCATAATTATTAAATTAATTTGTTCAAAAGGAAACCCTAATTGAGACACCCAAGTGATTCTGAACAATCCCTAAAATTTTCAGAACATTTGGAATCAGGATTAGGGCCCCTAAAACTCAGGGGGGGGGGGGTAAAACCTAATCGATATTATCTTGACAGTTTGTTGTCAAATTCAAAATTTAACGAACCACCAACTCAGCAAAGCTACTATTACACGAGGCTACCCTATGGTAGGGGGGCGCCTATCGCGCCACGCGACACCCCCTCGCGCCACGCGAGGGGGACGGTTTTTCAAGTATAAATAGAACAGTCTGGGAATTGAAATTCTGCGTTAGTTCGACGTAGAAATTCAATTTGTGCTTCGAGTTATAGTAGAAATACTACAAAATACACACACTGATCACGAGGTGCTGCCGCAAAACAGGGTATTAGCACGATCGCTGCTACGATTCATTTTCCGATCGATCAATGTACTCAATGGGTGTTTAAGTGCTGCCCACATTAGGGTGATGCTTTGTCATTAGTCGTTAATTCGACAGATGTTAAGCATAGCACTTTGTCACTCGTTGTGATGGTTGATCTCGTGAGTTATCGTAAATGCTGTATTGATTACTAACCCAGTTTTGTTTGCATTGTTATCTAAATTAGGTTAATCAGGCTAATTCATAGACTAGACTCTGTCCGTATTAAATCAGCAAAGTGAGTCATTCTCTCTTTTTATCAAATCTATTTACAAAATCATGTTTATTTTCAAAGTTATAATTACGGGGATTAAGTCTTTGTAATCACCAAGTTACAGCCGGTATGTGGGGTTTTGTATACATTACTTGATAATCGTCACCATTGGGGCAACCAATTGGGGGATATGACCATAGTCACAGATTCGGTCGAGTGACAAATACCGTGGGTATTTGGTTTGATAATAGAAACATTGTAATCGTTCTTAATACTGTAAATTATAACAAATGTGTCATTTTAGTAAATAGAATGATTCACTCAGTATTTTCCGCTGACAAAATTTTTTTCAAACATGTTTCAGGTGATCTGTTGTAATTCAGGAAAAGTGTTGGGGAGCATTTCAAGCTTAAGATAGTGGCTCATTATAATATAAAGAAATAAGTTTTGTAATATCGTGATTTCGTAGTAAAAACATAATATTGTAAATTATCGGGATATTATCCCGAATTGTGAAATAAAATAAATCGGGAAAATTTTAGCTTTAAACGATCCTGATGATAAACTTCCGCTGTTAAACTCAATTAAATAAATACCACGGGATTTCTGTCCCGCGGCTCCTGAAACGGGTCAAACCGGGACGGGGGTCGTGACATCATCCAAGTGAAGTCATCATTACAAACTCACGTGAAGATTACATGCATTAATGTAATCAGTTTACATGAGGGTTCGCTAGATGACAAATAGAATTGCATGTGTATTTTAGTTGTATGATTTCGCTTATTTGGTCAAGGTGATTTCGCTCATATGGTAATGTTGGGATTTCGCTTTTATGGTCATGTACACATAAGCAAAATCTCAGCTAGTATATATAGATGTCACATAGACGAAATCAGTTAGTGAAGTCTTGTATTCCACGCCGAAGTGCTGCCGGTGTGAGGATTGAGCTGTAAACGTTGTCAATCAATACAATCAGTGTTAAAGGTGAAGATAAAGCTGTTTCTACCTTCGTTTCTTAGTTTCCGCCTCTGAAACGAAGTTGAACTTCTCTGAACGACTCGTTCAGGTCGATACACGATCCTACAATTGGTATCAGAGCTCAGGAGGAGGAGTTCTACAAATTACAGCTGAATTTCGTTGTTTTTTTCTATATTCTACACCTTCTTTCATCAGTACAACGAAATTTAACGGTCAAAATTCGTTCAAATTTTCACAGAATGTGCGTAATTGAACATAGATAAACCCTTGAAAGTTTCGGACCAATTTACGGACTAAAAATGATTGAAATTACCTTTGGACTTGATTCCGCTTATCCGGACATTGAGTAATTTCGCTTATTTGTCATCAGAAATTTCGTTCTTGTGACATAATTCTGTGATTTCGCTTATTTGTCATAAGTAGTTCCGCTTTTCTGGACATCAGTTTGATTCCGCTCATGTGAACAGTTTGATTCCGCTCATGTGAACAATCTGATTCCGCTCATGTGATCAATTTGTTTCCGCTCATAGTTATCTAGTCTTGATATAAGTGAATGCATGTAAAAGATATTAATGGAATAGTCAGAGTTCACATGATCAGTTGTATCGGCCCATGTGATTTTGTTATTGAAGGCCCAATGAAATTGTTTTGGTATTAATGATTGTCGGCACAAGATTTTATCAGCATATGTGAGATATAGTGCGGCCCAATCACATTTAGTTAAAATTAAATCCAAGTGAAGTTCACGTGAATCTGGTGTATTCAATATCTCAGCCCAAGAATTTTTTGGTCATCGGCACAGGTGATAAGTCAGACTTTATTGATTTTAAACAATTTCAGATTTGCATGTGAAATCATAATGACTTGTGTCAGTCTTCATTGTGATTACATGTGATTTTAGGGTCAAGTTCAAAAAGAGAAATCATTGTGCATGTCCACGAAAGAAAAAGATCCAATAGAATTGTATTTTGTATTGATGTTGTCGGCAACATTTAGTTGATATCATGGGTTTGCATGTGAAGTGTTGTCAGCCCATGTGATAAATTCATCGGCCCAATCAGTGAAGCCCATGTGTTTGGCCTAATAGTGGTTTATAACATCAATTTTGTCAACAATTTTATAAGAACAGGATACCCGATCGGATTTTAGTGCAATCTTTTTACAAGTTGTTTGCTTATAAAAATATGAAGTGGTTATAGATATTCAAGATCGTTTGAAAAAAGTCGTTTGAAAAAGGTCGTTTGAAAAAGGTACAGTCCACTTGAACTTTGAACCAGGTCATTTGAAAGGGAACTAAGTTTGCATGAAATAGGGTCAGATTGTTTGAAAAGGTCACTTGAATTCGGTTCAGTTTGTTTGAGATTGAATTTGTTCGTATGAATTGAATGTCTCCAGGTCGATTGATTTTGGTCCGGGTCATAGCAGTCCGCACAGTGTGTCAACTTTCAGTCCGCACAGAATTGTCACCAGTCCGAGTATCATTTTTGTTTCAGTTGTTTAATAGCGTTTAAACTGATAAGTGTTTGTTTGTTTTTTAAAGGTGATAAAGGTGTGTTACGAGGAGAACAAGTTCGTGTGAAAGCTTGTTTGAGAAACTTTTCAATTCCGAATCATGGATACAGAGTTCTACAACGCGTTTGCAACACCGTCTGGTCCATCAACCATTGCTCAGAACATGAATTTGGAAAACGAGACAGGAACCACCCAAAAGCCCCCGAAATTGATGAGTATTGGAGAATACTACGGGTGGAAAGACAGATTCGAAAACTGGGTTCAGGCAAACCATCTTAGATCATGGGAGTGTATTTTGAAGAAATATGTTTTGCCACAGACTGATATGAAAGTTGATAAAAAAATATCTGAATTTACAAATGAAGAACGGGATATGTATAGATCTGAAAAGATGATGATCAGTCTGCTTCAACAAGCTATCAAAGAAGACATTTTCATTCTGCTACAGCATGACAAAACTGCAAAGTCAATCTGGGATGCACTTAAAGTCAAATTTGAGGGTAGCGAGAAAATGATTAAAAGCAAGAAAGCACTGTTAAAGAAAGAGTTTGATCTGTTCAGCAGTCTACCGGGTGAAGACACAAAGAAGCTGATTGAAAGATATTGTCACCTTGTGAGATCTATGTCAATGCTTAGTATAAAAAAGGAGTCTGAAGAGTGGGTAGACAAATTAGCTGATGCGTTACCTCAAAAAGAGTGGGGAACTTATTTTATGATTCTGAAAAACACAGGGGTTTATGATGGGTTATCAATTGGTGAGTTTATCGAAAAGATTGAGGGTCAAGATTTGGAATAGCAGAAGATCGCGAGGATGAACAGTTCAAGTGGTCAACAGGATGTAAAAATGTATTATAAAGGGAGTGTTCCGGTTCCAGAAGTTGAGAGAAGTCCGAAAATCCAGACTGCATTTAGTGTTGGAGAATCTACAGAAAAGATTGATCAAAGTTCAAACAGAAGCAGTAGTGGTTTCTCATTATATCTGAGTGTCAATCCAAAGAGTTCATCAGAAAGCTTTCAGTCTCAAAGCACTAAAACAGGAAATGGTTATGTGATTCAGTGCAACATTGCTCTAAATCTTCCAGAAGGTCAAAGTTTTTCAGAAGACACTGCTAAAGACCACATGGCTCTACTTGGTTCCGTATTGTTATCTTATGAGGGTCTAGTAGCTGGTCGGATCGGAAATCCCATGCTCACCAAAGAGGATTACGATCAAATAGACGCAGAAGAGATGGAACTGATGGACATCAAATGGTGTCTTGCGAGTGTTCTTAGACGTGCTGAAAAGTTCAAAACGATTACCGGGAGAAATGACTTTCTTGATGCTCATGTATCTACTTAAGGTTTTGATAAATCTAAAGTTACTTGTTTTCGTTGCAGGGAGAAAGGCCATTTCAAGCGGGAGTGCAAGAACAGAGAAGCTAGTGGAGCTCAGAATCCGTTCGGAAAAGACGATTACTACCAGAAAGCCATTTATCAGCAAGTTGGTCAGTCACAAGACTCACAAACGGCTCATGGTAGAAAGATTGAGGATTCAAAGAGAGGATGTTTGGTAGATTTCAACTGGAGCAACCATATATCTCCTGATAGCAAAGCATGCATAGTCGATCAAGATGATGAGAGGCTACCTGAAGGTTTCGGTTGGGATATGTTTGTTGATGAAAAGGGTGATTTCAAAGCTTTCATTGCAAAGATTGTTAGAGAACCAGACATGTTCGCCACATGGATGAAATCTATTGGTGAGACAGTGGAAAGTGTGAAGGAACAGTCTGTTACATCTGAAGAAAGCTCAGAAAGTGCTGATGAAGATTCACTAAGTGCAGATGAGAGTGTGCAAAATGATGTTACTTCAGAAAAAGAAGTTGTATTTGATCAAACACCGTCTGATTCTGGTGTATCAGATGCTGATTCTGAAAAATCTGTACAGTTTGATCAGTCACCAGTTGATGATAGCAATAGTGATGATGAGGAGGAAAAACACATTAATGTTGCTAAAACTCATCATTCTCCTGAAAGTTTTCATTTTTATTTTGCAGATCGCCTGGAGAAGCTGAAAAAGAAACGAGCTGCAAAAGAGCAAAAGGATATGAAGACTGAAAGTGATACTGAAAAGGATGAAATTGTTCAAACTGAAGAAGTTAAAGTTGATGCTGAAAAGACTGAGCGAGTGAAGGAAGAAGAGATGGTGGTTGAAGAAGAAAAAGTGGTTGAAGTGGTAAAGACAATCGAGATTGAGAAGATTGTTGAAGTCGTAAAGCCATGCATGAAGTGTTTGGAAGCATGCAAGGGTTGTGTAGCAAAAGATGACATCATTGCTGAATATGAGAAGAAAAAGGAGCAGTTACTGTTCAATCTTAACTATGTGAAAGAATCTTATGATGTCTTGAACAAAACAGTAACTGGTCTCCAAAAGACAAACTCAGAACGAGAACAAGCACTTACGATGATGAATGCTGTTATGATGACAAAGCAAAAAGCTATCAACTTTTACATCGAAGAAAGTGCTAAATGGAAGCAAGAGTTGGAAACAGAGAAGATTGAAAATGAGAGAATCAGACGTTTATTACAAAGTTATTCTAGTTCTGATTATCTCATTGATCGTATTTACCCAACTGTTGCAGGTATGGAAGCTTTTCAAAACGAGAAGCCAAAGAAGAAGAAAGACTGGGGTAAGAAACCGACTGTTAGATATAACAAGTGTCCGCCTCCAATTTGGGAAGGGTACTCTCCTAGAAAACCAAACGAGGAGCAACTTGAAAAAGCAGTCAATATAAAGCTAAAAACCGACACAACTGATGTTTTACCAGATAACATTGATATCACGTTTACCTCGTCCGATACTGATCATGAGTCTGAGTTAATAAAAAAGGTGGTCGATTAGGTGTTGGATACTGAGGAGGAGTCCGAGTCAAAGTCTGAGTCTGGAGGGTCAAATTCGTCAGTCAACAGTCCAAAGTCGTCGGTCAAAAAGGCTTATAGTAAAGAATTTTTGTTATCGAAAGCAAATTTGGATGATGAAACATTTGAAGTTGCATACACTTTAAATGATTCGGACAAATTATACTCTGACAAAGAGTTTCCAATAAGAAGTGTTCGTTTTGACATGATCAAAAAGGTTTTCAAAATGACAGAAATTAATATTTCTGAAATAAAAGATTTAAATCTTACTGAAAAACCTAAAAAGTACACTTCAAGAGTTCAACAACGGTTAAACAAGAAAAAGGGTTACAATTCTGGTTCTGGTTTTCAAAAGAAACAAAACCAAAATCGTAGCTACAAAAAGAAAGGTCTTGGATTTATTCCATCAGAAAATCATAAAAATTTGAAAAATTCTAAAACAAAAACAGAATTTGTGTCAGGTGGAAGTGCAGAAGAGGAACAGAAGAAACCATTCTGGAGACAGTCAAATCAAGAGTTTCTTGCTGAAAAGAAGAAGAATGGAACTGAAATGTTTTATTCAAAAGAAACTAGAACCTGTTACAAATGCAATGAAGCTGGTCACATTGCATGGAACTGCCAGAAAAATGACAAAACAAAACAGGGAGTTTCTCAGAAATTGAAAGAAAAGGTTGTTGATGTTGAACCACCAACCGACAGACTTAAAATTTTTGAAAATTCAACTTATGAGGTTGGTGAGTGTTCTAAAAAGATTTTTTATAAAAAGAAAGAGAATGACAACCAAGTGTGGGTTGTTAAGAAAGTTGATGTGAATGTCGGCGATGAATCTGGTCCCACAAAGCCAGAAGAGCCACAGGTTGAGGTGAAAATTTCAGTGACTGATGATGAGTTTCCATCACTGAAATTTGAAGAAGTTAAACAGAAAGTTGGCAAGGTTGATATCTCGAATCAGTTTTATAAAGATAATACTAAGTTTGATGTCGAGAAAACATTTAATGGAAGTGTAAAGAAAATTTTTGGGAAAATGTTAAATGGGAAAGCAAAGGGGGTTAAAGAATTTTATGCAACTAAAAAGGCAACTTACAACCCTACTGCGCAAGAATTGAAAGCCATCAAGTCTGAGAAGACTTGGATGGAAGTCTGTTTTCCTTGAAGTCTTAGGACTATGCCGGAGATCCCAAGTTTATATCGTGGATCAGGAATCGGCATCATTCATGTTTTATGAGATTGTATGAAAGTTATTGAAAATGTTTGAATTGTACAGGTGAAAGGATTATGCCGGAGCTTCCAGGTTGGTAAGTGAGAAGCAGGAATCGGCATTCTGATTGATAAAATGATGCATGTAGATGTAACATTCCTACAGTTGGTATTGGTTAGTCATACCTACAAGTGGTATTATTTGTGATTCTAAAAGTGGTAATTTTTTCAATTGGTACATAGGTTGCTTAATTGCAAATAGTAAATCAGGGACATTAAATTGTACTTGATTTACTACATTTGATAAAACTGACAAGATGATGAACCATATCCCCGTACTTAACAAGTGGTAAAGCTACAAGTGGTAAAAACAAACTCATTTTCCGGAAAAATCATTTTGATTAAAACAAACTTAAGTGTTTTGAAATCTAAATGAGAAAATGGTTTGTGATAGGAGGAGTTCTGATTGTTTATGCATAAGTGAATGGCGATTTGATGCAATTCGATGTCAGTTGTCAAGTTTTTTTTTTGTACAGTTCGTTTTATATTTCAAGTGGGTCAAGAGTCTAGTAGTTTTCAAATTTCTTTAATGTGTTTGCATTTGAGGGGGAGTAGAAATTTTCAGAAAATTCAAAAACATTAGAAAATTTGAAAAAGACAAAAACATGATAAAATCAAAAATGAGTTTTTGTGTCTAGAAGAGGAAATGATAGTACATCAGTAGACGGTCACAGTATGCTAAAGAATTGTATTGGTTAAATAGCGTTAAACGGTCTCACTGATGATATGCCGATAGGTTTTTACACATTTAGTAAACTTTTTCGGGATATAAACTTAATTTCAAACTTGCTTATTTCGTGGGGAACACTACTTGGATATATAGGTAACCCCTGAAATCTCGTTTGAAAGGTCCCTCTTTCTGAGATACTAGGTCTTTATGCTCAGTGATATCTGGGGTATTATCCCGAGACTTCTGATTTTGCGGAAGCAATGGCCTAGTCCCCGGAGAATACTTTCTGCTTGCTTGAAATATAGCGCAGCCCTCAGCAAATTGATGAAACAATAAAATTGATAGTCATTGCTGTTGTATCAAAAGATCCTCTAAAGGGGACCCACCAAAAGTCGAAGCCGTCATCTCTCTGCGTATCGAAAGATCGACCTGAGCTCTCACGGCCCTCGCAATTAACCCCTTACAGATATCATCTGTGGTATACTCACCTGTAAGACTGAATATTGGGATCTAGACACGGGAGTATATTCAAGAGGTGGGACACATGAATGAGTTTAAGTTCTTTAAAACATCTAATTCATATCCTGAATCAGTTGAAATTTGTGTGAAAATTTAAGTGGATCAGTATATCGGCAATCTAAGTGAATTGTTTAATTCTTAATGTGTAACTAAGCTCAACGGTACTTGTGATTTGTCAAAATCTGATATGATTCTCTTACACAAATTCACAAAAATAGTGTCTGTAAATATTTCTTTACTGCATTTCTTTACTTTAAAAAATCCAAAAAGATTTTGAGTGTGTTTTAGCATAAATTTTTGAAAAAGTCAAAAAGATTTTCGACAACTGATGTGGGAAAGCTGATTGTCAAAATTCCAAGTGCTAAACATGATGACATTGTTGTGAGAAGGAGTGAATCTTAAAATGTCAAAATATGTTTTCTAAATCAACAAGTGGTTCATCAGATGTATATGATCTGAGGGAGAGTGTTTGATGATGCATATGATTATGAGAGGGAGTTGTCTGATTATTTCAGAGTGTTGGTGCATCAAATTGTTATATGTGTGAAATTTATTTTTAGGTAGAGTGCGTTTGTGTAGGTTTAAGTTTGAGCTGAATTGATGATCCTGAGCTGGATGAGAACCAGGTTACTATCTTGGAACAAACTCAGAAAGAACCAGCCAGATTACGATCCTGAAGCAGATGATGCTGAAGAACCAACGGAATGCCAGCACATTGCAATGGGGAGTCTGTTAATTTTAAGAGAAAGAATGAAGCTCATAGACTGATCAAGACTGAAGATGCAAAGACTCGACATGTGAGACTCGTCAACATCTGAGGGGGAGTCTGTTGGTGCACACATCTGTCGTCTTCGTCTTACATCGAGTCTTGGGTTCGTTATGGTTTGGAACATGAATGATGTCATCATTCTTGAATGATGTCATCATTCTTGATGATGACATCATCCAAGTGAAGTCATCATTACAAACTCACGTGAAGATTACATGCATTAATGTAATCAGTTTACATGAGGGTTCGCTAGATGACAAATAGAATTGCATGTGTATTTTAGTTGTATGATTTCGCTTATTTGGTCAAGGTGATTTCGCTCATATGGTAATGTTGGGATTTCGCTTTTATGGTCATGTACACATAAGCGAAATCTCAGCTAGTATATATAGATGTCACATAGACGAAATCAGTTAGTGAAGTCTTGTATTCCACGCCGAAGTGCTGCCGGTGTGAGGATTGAGCTGTAAACGTTGTCAATCAATACAATCAGTGTTAAAGGTGAAGATAAAGCTGTTTCTACCTTTGTTTCTTAGTTTCCGCCTCTGAAACGAAGTTGAACTTCTCTGAACGACTCGTTCGGGTCGATACACGATCCTACAGGAAGGAATGACCGAATTCGATACACATAACTTAGATAAACCTTTAAATTGTTTAAGGGTTTATCGCCTCAGTCTCAAGGCTTGGATGTATGCATTTTCACAATACCGCATAGATGTCTGTATCAGTATAGCATGCATTTCCACAAAACATAGCTTTGATTTAAACCATGTTTTACTTCAATACTTTGTTTTTGTGCATATGGTTTAGTTGATATATTTCACTAGCCATACATATCATTTTGGTTATACATTACATGACTTACATCTTGACATAAACATTTTAACATATTATTCAATACATTTGGCAATTGGTTTAACATAGACATCTTACATTGTTGGTTTGGTTTGAGTAAGTGATTTAAGTAATGAGGCATGTGTAATATGATACAAGCATGGTGGATACGCCGCTGGTACTTCCTATATATAAGTGATTGTATGGTATTACATATCGTAGCGTTATTTGAATCATTTCAATTTGGACATTAACATTTTATACAAATAACATACTTTTCACAATACATTGTTTTACAAACATCTTAATTTATACAAACTCATTTCACATGGTTATTCACTTAACCATGTATTATTCTTTTATACATATATATCATTTGGTTTATTTATCACTTTTCAAATGATTTACAAGACAAAGCAAATTACAAGGTTCATGACTAAACATTTTCTTAAACATAAGTCATGAATTTTATTTTCACAAAACCTATGTATCTCACAGGCATTTTTATGCTGACGTACCTATTTTCACATGTGTTTCAGGATATGATGCATAGGATTTATCAAGATACACTTAGGCGGACTTGGGCCTTAGCGACAATAAAAGATGCAAGACTAGTTATTTATGTTATGTTTCTTTGATTGTCAAGACATTGTAACTCTTTTAGTCAATAAAACAATATTTCAATTTCCATGTGTTATGAAACAATGATTCTGTTACAACACTCCCCGATGTTTCCGCCACGTTTTGTTGTTTTACGTGGTCGGGGTGTGACACACGACCCATTAAACCCGAATTTTTTTATTTTTTTTCTGAAATTAATATATTAAAGTTAAAATTTACTTAAAAGACACAAATATATATATAATAATATCATATTTAAGTTATAAAATCTATGTTAATATCTCTTTTTAACTTATAATGATGGCATAAAAATATGCACCCCATTTAATTTATGACGTAAAATAAATTGTAGAAAATATATAATATAGTATAAATGTGTAACGGGTCAACCCGCCAACCCGACCATGTTGACCCGAACCCGACCCGTTAACCCAAACGGGTTCGCTGGCTCAACCTGAAACTGACCCAAACCCGTTTATACTAAAACTAAACCAATGGGTTAATCATTTGAGTTAATCATTAATTGACACATATAAGTGTTTTCGTTAGAAATTCGCTAGCATGGATGAATTGGTAGAGTGGTGTAGAGATGTCGGACGCGTAAATGGCTACGCCCTCATCACCAAACGCACCATCTACGATAAACCCCTAGCGGTCAGCCGCTAAATATTTGGCTTACGTGCGATTGTGCCGGCAAGTACAAATCAACAGCCACGGTCAGACGCAGCGGGACCAGGAAAACCAGTTGCAAGTTCCAACTGATCGGGACATACAGAAAGAGGTTAGGTTATTGGGATCAAAGGGTTGAGGAAGCTAAACATAACCACGACCATTTCTGTATCCAGAGGGTCATCCGTCCCTAATGAGGCTGACTCCATCGGAAGAGAGGACGGTGGAGCAAATGACGCATCAGAACATAAAACCACGAGACATTCTTGCTGCCATTAAAGAACAGAACCCCCCATAATGTCTCAACAAGAAATACCATATACAACGCTCGGGCCAAATTGGGTCGAATGGAACAAGTCGGCGAGACTCCAATGCAGATACTTTCTGACCGGTTGGAGAAGGTTGGGTTTGTTTTTTACAATAGAACATCTCAAAACGGCGAACGGGTCGAGGATGTTTTCTTCATCCACCAGGAGTCGAACATGTTGTGGCGCGCCTTCCCGCATGTGTTGCTTATAGACTCCACCTACAAGACGAATCGGTACAAAATGCTGCTAGTCCAGATTATCGGTGTTACATCCACGTTGATTTCGTTTTGCATTGCTCATGCGTTCGTAAGCAACGAGAAACAGGAAAAATTCACATGGGTTCTACAGAGGTTGAAACACTCATTAGACAGTGTTATGGAACCTCGTGTAATAGTAACGGATAGAGATCGCGCCCTAATGAATGCATGTGCAACCGTGTTTCCCAGGGCTAGACATTCATTGTGTAGGTGGCACATACAGCAAAACATCTTCAAACATTGCAGGCAAAGCTTTAGAATAGAGGAAAGCTGGGACAGGTTTCTTTACAAGTGGCGCCAGCTAATTAACTCAACGACCGATCTTGACTACAACTACTGGTACGAGCGAATACGATCAAAGTTGCCACGCAAAAAAATCGACGGTAAGTTTTATATTATTTTTGTTTAATAATCGTATTTATTTGACTTGTCTTAACTGCACTTGACTTTGGTTACAGAGATTATGGACTATTTGGATTCAATCTGGTTACAACCATATAGAGACCGGTTTGTTTCGTTCTGGAGTGACCAACATCTGAACTTCGGTCAACGTACAACGAACAGGGCAGAGGGTAAACATGCCCTTTTGAAGCAGTACCTAGGCGACTCTAATTACACCCTGGAGAAAGTGGTACCACTTATTGATAAGCTCATAAGAAACCAGGTGACAGAAATCAAAGGCATCATTGAAACAAGCAGGAGCCGAACATTGGGTCAACATAACAAACCAATATTTAATCTCCTACGAAAGAAAGTTTCACATGCCTACCTAGAGTTGATATCCGACGAAGTAAATGAAATAGAAAAATTAAAGTCATCTAACGTTACATGCGCGTGCCGTTTGTATACAAGCTGTGGGTTGCCGTGCGCGTGTCGGTTGGAACCGTATACAACGAATGGTAATACATTATTCGACCAACCACATTTTATAATCATAGCATTTCATCACGCAAAATCTTATTGACGTTTTATGTTGTTTGTTGAGATGTATCTTAGGTCAAATGATCCCGTTGGAGTTGATAGACCCTTCTTAGAGAAAGTTAAATTTGGACTCCATACTGAAACCGAGCGAGGTGGACTCTTTTGACTTAGATGGCGAACTTGCGCTTCTCAAACAACATTTAAGTGCCTAGCTGAGAGAAGTCAAGAAAAACCTGCTTCAAAAGATGAAGGAGTTGGTACAACTCAATAAAACGAAGCTCAAACAACCAGTTGTGCAAAAAAACACACGGGGTCGTCCAACTTTAAAAGCCCAGCAACAAAGGAAGGATGATTCGTTTACGGAGCCTTCAAGACACAGCTTTTTTACAACGCAGGACGAGTATAGTGATTCACCCGTTGGGTTTGGCACACAAGAGTCAATGATCGAACCTACCAGGCATAGCTCGTTTATCGAGTCACAAAGTTATTGTGCTGAAACACCTATGTTCTTCGGCGAGATTGCGAAAGGCGCTAAGAATTCGAAAACAAAAAAGAAGGTCGCAAAATCAAAGGAAGAGCAACCAGACTTACCTTTGCTGCCTGTCGGACTAGTTAATATGTTCATGCACTTCCAAAAGTTCATTCCACCTTGCTTCTATCCACACCTCAGTCACATAAAAAATGTGCAGGGTGATGGTAATTGTGGGTTTCGATCTATAGCGGTCGGCTTATCGCTTAAAGAGTGGGAGTGGCCGTTCATATGGGCGCAGCTTCATGATGAGTGCAACTGGTTCCACAAATTATGGAAAAAGATAAATGGACCTGAGTATCAACATGTTCTGGAGTCATTAGTTTGGTCCAACTGTATAGACGAAGCACCTGCACATAAGTGGCTACAAATGCCTTTCACGGGGCTTCTGATAGCAAACCGGTGGAATGTCGTTTGTCTCTTATTAAGTGACCTTGGCTGCGCTTTATTTTTTCCCATGTTCAGAACAGCCGAAGAAAGTATTCCGCATCGAATAGTCGCGCTTGTACATGTAAACAGGAACCATTTTATTCACGTCAGATTAGAAGGGGAATATCCAATGCCAACGCCATCAGGATACTGGCGACAACTGACACGGAATACGCCAGCAGAAAGTTGGTATCACTATTACAAGGAACGTATTGACCAATATAATACGATCGTTGATGAATACAGGACCAGGGATTACGTGGATTTAGGTGTCCTATGAATATAAAATGTTATTTACATGTTTTGACAATTTGTAATGATGAACATACACGTTATATAAATGTTTTGGCAACTTGTTGAAATTTAACTAACGTTTAAACGAATCAACGTTAACACATACTGATCGTATCTTCATCACTTCCGCATATAGTAATTTAAGAAAAATGAAAAATACTCAATTGTATACGGGCCGTATAAACGTATACGCCTCGTATACAGTGATCGTATATTAAGTATACGATTGAATTAAAAAACATTAAATTATTGTATACGGGTCGTATACATTTATACGGCCCGTATACTAAGGAAAAAAGATCGTATAAGCTTTATACGACCTCATTTCCACCATACGGCCTCAACATTCCACCAAAAATTCTCTCGGTTTTCTCTCGGATCGTTCTTGGATAGCGTTCTTCGGCGTTTTTGGCGTTTTTTTCTCGTTCTTCCTATACAGTACGTTTTCGTATAGTAAACTTTCAAATTCCGAAACATGTTAGATTATGGTCTTGTATAGTAAAGGATCGAATAGCGTAGATAGGCGTAACAATTACGATTGTATAATTGAATTTGAAAAAAAAAATTGAAACTGATTAATCAAGTGTATACGGTCGTATACAATTTATACGATCGTATACACTTGAATATTCAAATATTATACGATCGTATATACTATATACGCTCATATAGTAGATGAATATTCAAACTGTATACGATCGTATACACTATATACGCTCGTATAATGTTTGAATATTAAACCAGTATACGATCGTATACTATATATACGGTCATATACTGGTTGAATGTTCAAGCTGTATACGATCGTAAACGTTGTATACGATCGTATGAACTTATATTTTATTCCCGATTTGTTATATTTTTTGCGTATCCACGACGTATAATACGTGCGTATAGGAAACATATATCTGAGGTGTACGTAGCGTATACGTGCGTATAATACTTGCGCGTACGGTCGTATACTTCATGTTTACGGATCGTGTACGAGATGTATAACACGTGAGTATACGAAACCTATACTTGATATGTAAAGAGCGTATATGATATGTACAATACGTTCGTATACAAGAACAGTAGTCGTATAATACGTTAACGCTAATCGTATAGTGATTGCTAAGTTGTAATTGTTATTTTTACAGACGATATGGCTGAGTCATCAGCAGCTGGTGCGGCCCGTAGAGGTCGAGGTCAGGGTCAGGGTCAGGGTCGGGGCCGTGGACGTGGACGCGAACGGGGACGTGGACGTGGACAGGAGGAGGAGATTGTGCCCGATTATACTGAGACGGGGCAGTTTATTAGAGATATCCCCCGAGGTACGGCTGCCTATAGGGTTTTGGGCAGATTACGAGAGATGGTGCTGAATGCGCCTCGGACCATTGATATTCAGTTTTTGACCGATATCGGAGCGATTGGTCGGGTCCGGGAGCTCATGCCAGCTAACTCCCCGTGGGACCGCTTATTTGATGCCGCCGCAGAGCGGGCCAACAGGGAGATTAGTTTAGAGTTTTTATCTACTTTTACATTTACGGACACCCAGGGTGGGGGTTTTCAGCATTTTTTGACGACAGACGCCGTAGCTTTTACTATTTGCGGCAAGCCTCAGAGGATGACACTTCCTCAGTTCGCCGTTGCCTTGGGTCTGTACTCACAGGAGTACTCAGTGTCCCGGGCATTTTTTGATGCGCCCATCAGCACGTCCACTGACATGTTGTGGCCTTGGTGGCGCACTATTGGGTTCGGGGAGTTCGCGAAACCGAATCAGCGATCCCCGAAGGCACGGACGACTGAACTTTACGACTCGTTACACCGATACCTACATCGGTGTATCGCCGTGACGATCACCGGTCGTCATGATAGCAGGGAATGGGTCACCCAAAATGACCTATTCTTCTTGCATGACTTACTTACCGGCGGGAGGGCCAACTTGGCGTAGAAGTTGGCCACATATCTCGCCGAGTACGCTTTTAAGCGTACCTCTACCCACATCAGTTGTGGGGCTTTCTTCACCCGTCTAGCGAAGCGTTTCTTTCGCCTCTTGTCCCTGCAGGTGGCAAGTGATATGACCCTAACACCCCAGCTTGACAGGGTTGGGAGGGACACAGCCCAATCGATAGGTTTGGCTCGCGAGGTCGAGGGAGGGCAGCTGGTTTGGGCGTATGGTGTGGGAGAGGGACCCCGTGGAGAGGGAGGCGATGGGGAGGGAGGCGAGGGAGAGGGAGAGGGAGAGGGAGGCGAGGGCGAGGGAGAGGGAGGCGACAGAGAGGGAAGCGGGGTACGTTAGGGGGTCGCTCATACTGTCAATCGATCACAGGTAGCTGTGGAGGATTTACGGGGTGATCGCCCGTACGTTCGACGGAGCGTGAGACAGCGTGTGATGTAGCTGCAGTCAGAGGGGATTTAGTTGTAGTGAGAGGGGGTGGAGGAGAGAGTCGTTCAGGTGGAGGAGAGACTCGTTCAGGTCGAGTCGGATGTAGCTGCAGTCAGAGGGGATTTAGTTGTAGTGAGAGGGGATGTACAGTGGATGGTCGAGGCGATTGTGGCTATGCATTCTGGCGCGTCCCTACCTCCACGAGCTGGCGCTGCACCAACACCACCACCGCCGCCGTAGCTGCTTATTGTATTATTATTTTTTTGTTATTTTACGTTTGAAACATTGTAAAAGTTTATCTTTTTGTTTGTTTTAGATGTAAAACATTCTAAATATTAATCTTATGTTTAGATGTTAAGTTGTTTGTTTAATAATTGTTGTCGTAGTTTATCATAATCATATCACATATTTATCGTTTTACAAAGTGGAAACTTATTAAACATTATAAATAGGTTTAACTACAAACTCGTAACATAATCCGATATATACAATACTATTTTAAAATTTACAAAACTTATTAAACGGTTTCCCGATTGCAACAAAAAATTAACTTTTCTATACATACATATTTATCGTTTTACAAACTGGAAACTTATTAAAAATAATAAATACGTTTAACTACAAACTCGTAACATAATCTGATATATACAACACTATTTTAAAATTTACAAAACTTATTAAACGGTTTCCCGATTGCAACAAAAAATTAACTTTTCTATACATATTTATCGTTTTACAAAGAGGAAACTTATTAAACATAATAAATACGTTTAACTACAAACTCGTAACATAACGGAATATATACAACACTATTTTAAAATTTACAAAATTTATTAAACGGTTTCCCGATTGCAACAAAAAATTAACTTTTCTATACGGGCTATACGGGCCGTATAACTTTATACGACCCGTATACAGATTTCAAAACTAAAAACCCTTATCAAACCTTCGAAACAAAATTATGCAAATCTGTATACGGCCCGTATATAACTATACGTCCCGTATACATATAAAAAAAACATTCCACCGCACTAAATTATGCGCATAAATATTCTATACGGCCCGTATCAGTTTATACGGCCCGTATAGATATAGGGATGTGGAAATAAGATTATAGGGGTGTGGAAATAGAACAACCCTTAATAAATGTGGCTTCCGGATTTATGTATAACAACCATCCACACAAACATACGTTATCCAGCTTCAGTTCCTTCTTTTCTGGTCAACCAAGACCACTTCTTCAACCACATTTAATCCCTTGAACAACTAAATAATGACCCGTTCAATGACCCGTTAAACCGCGACCCGATAACGCACCGACCCGTGACCCGTAAACAAACCCGAATAATCCAACAATCACCCCCTTAATCGGTGTTTGTTTACGCCTTCACCGCAACACCGAATCACCTTGGTTTCGAACCACTATGACATTTAACAGACACCTGATTTTCACCTCGATCACGTCCAATGTCTCGGTTCAACCCGAATAAAAAAACACCACGCTCGTAACATGTAACATGGCATAACGTTGGAAACCGTTCATTAACATCACGACTTATCACGGATCAACGACCTCTCCCCGGTCACATCCAAAGCCACCTGATTGAACTCCAACGCTATAATGTCACCACCGTGTTCTTCCTCTTCTTTCAACAACCTTTTTCCGATCACCCTTGTTCAAGAGGCCTCTCCACCGACCAAGTAAACAAAGCTACCTGCTTCTAACGTTTTCTCACCTTGCCAAACGAAGCGAATCCCAAGCCCACCTGCTTTGACGGATTTTTCTGCCCGTTTTTCACGCACCTACGACGGTCTCTTCTTATCACGAACCAAGTTAATCAAGGCACCATCATAACACTTCTGCTGTTGTAACTGGTTGTACACCCGCTGCGCAAACCCGCAACCATCAACCAAAACATCCCTGAATTGTCTTTCTTTGATCACCACTTACAGCCACGGAACACACCGGTGTTCACCCGTCACCCCCGTCGTCCAAACTGGTACTTCACCCGCGACAACGGCTGATACGAACACCCTCCGCCTTCTGCTGTATAATAGTCCAGAAACAGCACCAAAAACTGATGTCAATCACCCCGTTGTCTAAACCGATACGTCTACCACAACGACGGTTGACCCGAAACATCTTTCTGCTTCCGTCTAATGTTGCAACCAGTACCGAACAGCCACCTGCTGTCCCAAACAACCCGTTTTCCTGCTGCGTTTGCCCCGCAGCGACGGGCTACACCCCTTTCAAGAAACTAACTCTCAAACCGGTCTTCTCCGTCTTCACGAGCCCTAGGCTCTGATACCAAATGTTGGTTCAGGTCCCTCACTAAACACTCTCACAAGACACTCAAACTCACGATTTGCAGAGAGTATATGAAGAAAGATTAATGTGCAGAGGAGAGGAAATATAAAAAAAAGTTGTTGCTGTATTCGATGAAAAGGGTTACATTATATTGAAAAAAACAAGGCTATATATAGGCTAATAGAAAAAAACACATGCAAATTAATAAATGTGGCTTCCGGATTTATGTATAACAACCATCCACACACATACGTTATCCAGCTTCAGTTCCTTCTTTTCTGGTCAACCAAGACCACATCTTCAACCACATTCAATCCCTTGAACAACTAAATAATGACCCGTTCAATGACCCGTTAAACCGCGACCCGATAACGCACCGATCCGTGGCCCGTAAACAAACCTGAATAATCCAACATCTTTTAGGCCTGTTTAGTTTTTTTTTTTTTTTTTTTGATCGGCAAACAACTTCACTATTATTTCACCCAACTCTCCTGGCCCGACTGCTGCCAATTTCTTCTGTTTTCGACTTGCATCCATATGAACGATGAGCCCAAAATAGAACCTCTGAACCAATATATTATTGAATCCAAGTTTCGTAATTTACTATTATTTATATTTTAATATTATTCTAACTAGTATTAAGCTCATGCGTTGCAGCGGTTGTAATAAACTGTGTTAACTAGTAGCAATACTATACCATTGTCAGCGACCACCAACACCGGAAAAGCTCGTAAAAACAAAATAAATAAAAACAGGAAAACATAAAAAAAATCTTTGAATCACGCACGCTCGTTGCTGAGAAATTAAACCGAAACGTAAAACATAGAAAAAAATAACTAAGTCCATCCAGAACCCGCGTGTTGGATGAACTTGTCAAACGCAGAAAAATAGATGTGACGCAATAGGCCAATCAAACGAGAAAAAAATATACGAAAAAATATTGAATATCACACGCACGTTGCGGTGCGTTAACTCACAAAATTTAGAACGAAACGAAAAATTTGGGAAACATGAAAAGTATGGTGAGCCAAAATTGAAAATAAAAAAGAGTTGGGATAAAATTGCAAAAGATGAAAAACTTTGGGTTAAAAGTAAAAAAACAAAGGGTCTAAATTGCAAAATTGAAGTTATTTATTAATTTTAGATAAATTAAGGATAAAAATAAGTGATATCTATATATTGGTTATTAATTAATATTAATATTAATAGAAATTTATTAAATAAATATAAATAAAGTTTTTGAGGTTGAGGGAGAGAATGCCATGTTATATTATTTGGAGTCTTTTATTATAAGTTAGATTTAACACCATTATCAATCGTATGGGTGACACCATTATTAATCGTATGGGTGACACCATTTCGTTTCATACTTTTCACGAGTCCTGTATGGACTATATAGTCATAGTTACTTATAAGCTATAGATCCAAACTATAAATTTTGAAATTTAAAAACATTGCGAAAGTTAAAACACCACATTAAACATTACAATAGTTAAAATTACACAAACTAAACATTACAATAATAAAAATTACAAATTAAACTCTACAATAACTAAATTATATATAATATTTATTAAAACTTTAATTTAAAAATTTTATAACTATACAAATTTAAAAAATTATAAATAATTTTAGAATATTTTAGTTTGTTAATTATTGAAGTCTAAATTTCTTGAATAAAAGATGATTTTATTACATAATAAAAAATTGTTTTTAGGGTAGTGACGCCACCAAAGTTGGTATTTTAAGGTAGTGGGTGGTTTAAGTGACGTGTATCGACAAGATTGATAGAACATAGAGTATATGCGTTAAGTGTAGGGTTGTTCATGAGCCGAGCCGAGCCGAGCTAGGGCAAGCTCGGCTCGGCTCGGGCTCGGCTCGATTATAAACCGAGCTAGCTCGGCTGGGCTCGGATTTGAAACCGACCTGAAAATCTAAGCCCGGGCTAG
This sequence comes from Helianthus tuberosus, assembly GCA_030545235.1. Lineage (NCBI taxonomy): Eukaryota > Viridiplantae > Streptophyta > Magnoliopsida > Asterales > Asteraceae > Helianthus > Helianthus tuberosus. Next base: position 66,410,519 of record CM060440.1, on the reverse strand, counting down.
GCTCGGCTTGGTTTGGCTCGATTTTAAAAATAAAAATTAATACATAACTCTCAAAATTCAATATTCTAAAATATTATTCAGTACTTTGAAAGAACATATTCAAAATAAGTTCAACCTAATACATTACAAGCCAAAATCACGTTCAACAACACAAAATAAGTTTTATATTTCAAGTAAATACAATATTTGTTCATTAGCACGACAATCAACCTTTAAATATGTTATAGATATTATAAGTTTTATATTTCAAGTAACTACAAGCCTAATTACATGTAAATAATAATCATTTTTTTTGTAATATATTATATGTATATAAAAATAAAATATATTATAAGTAAAATAATTCGAGCTAAGCCGAGCTGAGCTACCAAGCGAGCCAAACTGAGCCAATTCGGCTCGTCACGAGCCGAGCCGAGCTAGGCTCACTTTCTAACCGGCTCGGCTCACTTTAAAACCGAACCATATCGAGCGAGCTTTTTTCTAGCGAAATCCGAGTCACGAGCTTTTTGGACAGTCCTAGTTAAGTCCCTACCCCTTAATAAAAGATGTTTCTTATGAGTTAAGGTATCCTATTGAATCCTGGTTGAATAGATGCTAGATTTAAAGATTGAAAAGTACTCATTCTACATTATCTTTTTCTTTTTCAAAAAAGTATGTTAGAAAATTGACAAGTGATTCACAAAATAACATAACATTTAAAGGGACAATTATGTAAATAGTAGTGGGCTATAGTATTCATATTCCTTCAATCATTTCTATTTTTTTTTTCTGAAAAAATTATAAGTTTTGTCCAGTATTTTTATACTATATTTCAGTTGCTGTCCTTTTCAACGAATTTTAACAAGTTTTACCTTTTAAGGGAATTTTATTACATGTTAAATCTCGTCACATGCAACTCAAATTAATTCAATCCAATTCATTCAACAAGTTTATGTTCATGAACCGTGTTAAACAATGGCGGTAACATCTTGTCCAACCCGGCAACCTCCTTCATAGCACTAGGGGTGTTCAAAAAAATCCGAAACCGAAACCGAATCCGAAATATCCGAAAACCCGTATCCGAAATATCCGAATTTTCGGATATCCGAAAATCGGATAATCCGAAAATTCGGATTTGGATTCGGATAGTGATTTTGAGAATTTTTGGATAATCGGATTATCCGAAAATTTAATTTTTATTTTTTTCGGATATCCGAAAATATCCGAAGTATCCGAAAAATACCCGAAGTATCCGAAAAATATCCGAAATATCCGAAAAAATATCCGAAAAATATCCGAAGTATCCGAAAAAATATCCGAAATATCCTAAATTTATATTCGGATATCCGAAACTATCCGAAAAATCTGGTTCCAAATATTAAAAAAATAAAAATTAACTAAAAAATTGGATATTCGGATATCCGATTAGATATCCGAACCCGAATCCGAATCGGATATCCGAAATTTCGGATTCGGGTTCGGATGTCAATATTTCACTATCCGAAATTTCGGATATCCGATTTTCGGATATCCGAAAACCGGATTATCCGATTTTGAACACCCCACCACCTTGACCATCACCGCTGTCCCCAACACCAACACCACCTGCACCAGTCCAAATAGTAATCTTAGGCTGCAACCCCTTGACCGCCTCCCAGTTAATCTTGGCAATCTCTTGATAAATTCCACCATTGATCATTAAATAATCTCTTAAAGTCCCATAGTTACCCTCCAATGCACCCAGAAAGGTCCTTATGTAGCAGTTTTTCTAACAGATGCCATCGAGTTCGTCATCTCAGTAGAATTGGTAATTCATCTTTATGCAAACAACTTTAACTCATTAATATGGGTAAAGGTAGCATTTAAAGAATGGCTTTGGCTAATTTGTTTGATCTGTTAACTCATAGATATTTGAGATTGTAAATTTGACAAATGAGCTTTTTCCTCCATTGCCTCAAAGCATTCACAAATCACAATTGATTTTTCGGTGGTGCAAGTGGTTACGGTTAAATTTGAGTGGGGAATATGGTGGTGATGGTGAAGAGTATGGAAGATGAAGTGGGTAGGGTGGGTCGTGGATCCCATATAAATTCTTAAATAATAATTATATTTCTTTTAACTTTTTAGTTATTAATCTGACAGTAATGGTATCTAGGTCATTTCACTGAACACAAAAAACTAACCCCTATCCACGCTAGGGACTATCCGGGAATGAAATTGCGAAAGTTAGGGACTATAGCTGTAAAGTTAGAAAGTTAGAGACTAAAGGTGAAAATGTAGCAAATCACAGGAACTATCCGGACATTTTTCTCTATTTCCATCAGCAACCATTGTTCCCCGACACCAACCCCAAAGTCCCCAAAATTTTCAATCCCATGTAAAAAAATCTTAAGTTCGCACCAGATACAAAACATTGCATAACACTATTAACACTATTAGCTTAGGTCATGATTTTTCCTATTTTTATTTTTCAAGTAGTAGAAATATCGGATACACTTTTGGCTTTTTGAATATGTGGGACCTTTCATAATTCCATTCTACACTCCTACCACTATATATCATGAGTGGGTACATGAGTAACATTTAAGTATTTAACAAACCATGGGTGCCACTGAAAGCACATCAAGGACAAATGGAACCGAGGAGGATGAGGAGCCTCAGGAAGAAAATAACAGTTCTCGTGGAACTTCCACAGTAGCTGTCATAGCAACAGCTGCTGCAGGAGCAGCTGTTGCTTGGGGCGTTTTAAAAATGCTTTCTGACAACACAGGCACCCAAAAGCCTATGTGGTCTCGCCCCCCTCGAGGTCGCTACAAAATGAACACAGATGGCGGATGTAGTCTCATATACGGAGATCGTGGACCAGGTTATTACGGAGGAATCCTCCGAGATCATCATGGCGAGTGGGTCCAAGGGTTTAGAGGCTTCATCAGTGAGTCTGATACTCTTGCATCTGAGCTTCATGGGATTCTTAAAGGGTTGGAGCTTTTAGATGAACTTAAACACAAAAAAGCCATTCTTGAAACCGACAGTCAAGCTGCTTTCCAGTTTGTCACTGGACAGGACGAATACCGTCGTAAAAGCGGATTCGTCAATGCATCCTGGTCCATGATCAAGGACTGCCGGGCTCTTGTTGTCAAGAACAATATAACTATTAAGCTTGTTCCGCGAGAATACGCCAACCAGTGTGCCGATAGGCTGGCCAAAACGGCCAAGGTGAAAAAAGAAGAGTATGAGGACATCAAATATCTTCCTAATGAGTTGAAGGAACTTGTTGAAAGAGATGCTAAATTTAGTGCTTGAAACGGACTCATGGTTCTTGCCTTTCTTTCTTCCATCTATGTATGCTGATTGATAATGATTTTTCTCTTAGTGATGGGTTATGTTTAATTAATCTTGTATCTGTTTCATCTTGCATCTATTTCATCTTGTAGGCATGTTTACTTATCTACTTTGATTTGGAATCCAAAGATAATGCACTAACACTAAAAGCCTAGGTTATTATCGTTTTCTTAGGGGTGGGGATGGTGATCACTCATTACTCACAACATCCAATCAAGTTTTGTCATGTCATCAACCATTATTCCATCACTCACAACTTTTTTTAGTGGAAATGGTTATCACTCACAACACCCAGCAATACCCATCACTCAACTACACTCAACAATACCATCACTCACAATACCTTAACACGTAAAAAATACCACGCGTGGTGAAGTTTACGAGTGATCTTTTGGGGGTGGCGGTGGTGTTTTGGATATTATAACGAGTGATAATATTCTATCAGAGTAAAAACTAAAAAAACACGTAAAAAGAGACTAAAAACATCGTCACTTCATCACAACCCACTCAATAGTAAAGTTGTTTTCTTATTAATACCAATTCTCCTCGTCGGACCTGCTGCCAATTCTTATGTTTTCGACTTGCATCCATATGAACGATGAGCCCAAAATCGAACCTCTGAACCAATATATTATTGAATCCAAGTTTCGTAATTTACTATTATTTATATTTTAATATTATTCTAATTTTACACCATTATCAATCGTAGGAGTGACACCATTTTAATAGTTTATTATAAAAGAAGGTTTTATATGGTATTATCAATAAAGGATTTTTTTAAAAAAGGATAGTATCAAACAAGGCATAGTCACCTTATATATGATAGTCAAATATCTTGAATAACGATGATATTGCAATCATTTGTGTTAGGTCGAATATGATCGTGTTCTAGAAGAAAACAACCATGTCTACATCCACGGCGTCACGTTGGTTAACTATTGGTTGCATTCGTTACGTTTTTTTAAATTCCATTTGTTAGATTTTCTTTTGGGAACGGATTCACGTACCATGAAAGAACGTTTACAACGTTTTTTCACTAGCTCAAAGACAAGTTGGACCAAATTTCATATGAAAGAGGAAATTACACTTGATTCAGTTTACTTCTAATTTCAATAGCATCCCATATAAAACCAAGGTCATGTCACTTTACTCTTATGTGAATGCATCCCATTTCGTTTCATACTTTTCACGAGTCCTATATGGACTATATAGTCATAGTTACTTATAAGGGGGGAGGGGGTGGTCACTAATGATAGATTTCTATCACTCCCAATATCCAATCAAATCATGCCATGTCATCACCCAATATTCTATCACTAGTGATAGAAATGTAGTGGGGGAGGTCATCACTAGTGATGGGATTTCAATGTACAAGTATTAAAACACAATGTACAAGTCATACACATTCATTCCTCAATATTCAACGCGTTATATATATAACGAGTTATTCCTATCACTCGTTATGGAAGTGGATGCGGCGGTGTTAGTGATACTATCACTCGTTATGGGGAGTCCATAACGGACCACCCCCTCCCCCCTAAGCTACAGATCCAAGCTATAAATTTTGAAATTTAAAAACATTGCGAAAGTTAAAATACCACATTAAACATTACAATCTTTAAAGTTACACAAACTAAACATTACAATAATAAAAATTACAAATTAAACTCTACAATAACTAAATGATATATAATATTTATTAAAACTTTAATTTGAAAATTTTATAACTATACAAATTTAAAAAATTATAAATAATTTTAGAATATTTTAGTTTGTTTATTATTGAAGTCTAAATTTCTTGAATAAAAGATGATTTTATTAGATAATAAAAAAATGTTTTTAGGGTAGTGACGCCACCAAAGATGGTATTTTAATATTATTCTAATTTACATCATTATCAATCGTAGGGGTGACACCATTTTAATAGTTTATTATAAAAGAAGGTTTTGTATGGTATTATCAATAAAGGATTTTTTTTTTAAAGAAAGGATAGTATCAAACAAGGCATGGTCACCTTAGATATGATAGTCAAATATCTTGAATAACGATGATGTTGCAATCGTTTGTGTTAGGTCGAATATGATCGTGTTCTAGAAGAAAACAACCATGTCTATATCCATGGCGTCAGGGTGGTTAACCATTGGTTGCATTCGTTACGGTTTTTTAAATTCCATTTGTTAGATTTTCTTTTGGGAACGGATTCACGTACCATGAAAGAACGTTTACTAAGTTTTTTCACTAGCTCAAAGACAACTTGGGCCAAATTTCATATGAATAACGAAATTACACTTGATTCAGTTTACTTCTAATTTCAATAGCATCCCATATAAAACCAAGGTAATGTCACTTTACTCTTATGTGAATGCATCCCATTTCGTTGCATACTTTTCACGAGTCCTGGATGGACTATATAGTCATAGTTACTTATAAGCTATAGATCCAAACTATAAAATTTGAAATTTAAAAACATTACGAAAGTTAAAACACCACATTAAACATTACAATAGTCAAAATTACACAAACTAAACATTACAATAATTAAAATTACAAATTAAACGCTACAATAAATAAATGATATATGAGTATTTATTAAACTTTAATTTGAAAATTTTATAACTATACAAATTTAAGAAATGATAAATAATTTTAGAATATTTTAGTTTGTTAATTATTGAAGTCTATATTTTGTGAATAAAAAATGATTTTATTAGATAATAAAAAATCGTTTTTAGGGTAGTGGCGCCACCAAAGATGGTATTTTAAGATAGTGGGTGGTTTAAGTGACGTGTATCGACGAGATTGGTAGGACTTAGAGTATATGGGTTAAGTGTTCCTATCCATTAATAAAAGATCTTTCTTATGAGTTAAGGTATCCTAGAAATGATGTTGAATCCTGGTTGAATAAATGCTAGATTTAAAGGTTGAAAAATACTCATTATATAGTATCTTTTCTTCAAAGAAGTATGTTAGAAAATTGACAAGTGATTCATAAAATTATATACATATTATATATATACATATTAAAATGAATTTGTGATGAACAGTAGAAAACTATTTTTAAGTATTTATTTTATTTTTAAGTATTTATTTTATGGTTTTCGGTTTTGATAGTATCTTATTTATATAGTCCCGTCTGGGACAACGATGAATAGTAGATAACTTTTGTTAAGTATTTATTTTATCTTTTAATAATGTTGGTATCAGTGTCCGTATTCATTTTTATGGTTTTTGGTTTTGATAGTATCTTATTTATACAACTCTGTCTGCGACAATATATGAACACCAGTATTGGTGTTCGTTTTTATGGTTTTCGATTGATGTAAAATACGTGTTGACTATTATACATGTACCCATATCGATATTGATACCATGACGAAATGAACCAGTAGTGCCCGAACAACATTTGTACTGGTGTGGGTTTTTATGGTTTTCGTTGATGTAAAACACATCTTAATAGTATCCCGTAGTGTCTGTATCATACAGACGGTGTAATAAACCGAACCAACAAGATTGAAAACCCGCCATAATAGTGCGGAAATCCCCACTAGTTATATTTTATATATATGAATTGAAAGTCTTGATGAATAGTACTATTTACGTTTTCTTTTCTTTTCTTTTTTTCTTTGATTTCTTTTTCCTTTTTCTTTTTATAGTTTTTTACTTTAGTGTTTTTTTCTTTATTTTTCTTATTTTAATATTATGAGTACTATTTACATTTTCTTATCTCTTTTTCCTTTGATTTTTTTCCTTTTTCTTTTTCTTTTTCTTTTTCTTTTTATAGTTTTTTACTTTAGTGTTTTTTTTTTTAATTTTTCTTATTTTAATATTATAACAACAACATCACCTAGAGATGAGTAAATGATATCGGGTACTGGTATCGATAACGAATTTACCAACCCGGGTACATTTTTTGTATCAATTCGGTACCGTCTTTTGACATTTTCGATACCGGTACAGTACCGGTTTTTACCCTCAAATACAGGTACCGTACGGGTACTGAAGCGGTACCGTACCAGGTATATTCGGAACCGGTACCGGTTCTCATTTACCCCATTTTTCAGTACCGGTTTTGACCAAAGTTTTGATGAAGTATTTGTTTATTTTTTTAATATATATTTATTTTTTATTTTATTTTTGAGCATTCAATTTTTTTGATAAGCTTTCTTAATAAAATTTTATTGATTATTTAGTTTGTTTTTTTTCCTAATAAGTTGTGTTCGTTAACTTATTTAAAAAATCTAACTTCACAAATATGTTTATTTTTTTTCAACATTTCTATTTAAGTTATATTGAATATGGATACTGTGTTGTTGTCGTACTAACCAAATCGAAGCCGATGATAAATGGTAATTTATTATCTTGAAATATTTATTCATTTATTTAATATAATCTTATTCATAATTTGATTTTTTCCATTTTAACTTGTGTTCTATGTTTATTTTTTTTTCAAACAACATTTGTATCGATGCTGATATTTAACTTTATCGTGCTTTGTTTTCCGTAAACTGACATCATATCGCTACCATACCGTACCGAACAAGACCGGTAACGATAGTTGTATTCATTTTTAGAAAGTCTTGATGAACGGTACTATTTACATTTTCTTTTCTTTTTTTCCTTTGATTTCTTTTTCCTTTTCCTTTTTCTTTTTATAATTTTATTTTAGTGTTTTTTTTCTTTCATTTTTCTTATTTTAATATTATGAGTACTATTTACATTTTCTTTTCCTTTTTTTTCTTTTTTTTCCTTTGATTTCTTTTCCTTTTCCTTTTTCTTTTTATAGTTTTTTACTTTAGTGTTTTTTTCTTTCATTTTTCTTATTTTAATATTATAACAAAAACATCATCTATAGATGAGTAAATGGTATCGGGTACCGGTATTGATACCGAATTTACCAACCCGAGTACATTTTTTGTATCAATTCGATATCGTCTTTTGACATTTTTGGTACGGGTACAGTACCGGTTTTTACCCTCAAATACCGGTACCGTATGGGTACTGAACCGGTACCGTACCGGGTATATTCGGAACCGGTACCGGTTCTCATTTACCCCGTTTTTCAGTACCGGTTTTGACCAAAGTTTTGATAAAGTATTTGTTTATTTTTTATTTTATTTTTGAGCATTCAGTTTTTTGATAAGCTTTCTTAATAAAATTTTATTGATTATTTAGTTTGTTTTTTCCTAATAAGTTGTGTTCGTTAACTTATTTAAAAAAACTAACTTCACAAATATGTTTATTTTTTCAACATTTCGAAGCCGATGATAAATGGTAATTTATTATCTATATAAGTTATATTGAATATGGATACTGTGTTGCTGTCGTGCTAACCAAATCGAAGCCGATGATAAATGGTAATTTATTATCTTGAAATATTTATTCATTTATTTAATATAATCTTATTCATAATTTGATTTTTTCCATAATAACTTGCGTTCTATGTTTATTTTTTTTTTCAAACAACATTTGTATCGATGCGATATTTAACTTTATTGTGTTTTTGTTTTTGATAAACTGACATCATATCGCTACCATACCGTACCGAACAAGACCGGTAACGGTAGTTGTATTCATTTTTATGGCTTCATGTTTAATAACGGAACCATACAAAAAATATCATTTTCATTACGGTAATTATTTTATTAGGTTCGCTTTCTTACACCGTATCATACCGAACCACATTGTTACCGGTACCTATATTCATTTTTATTATTTTAGGTTTAGATAATTTTGACTTCTACAAATTTGTCTGCGACGGTATATGAATATAGGTAGCAGTACCAGTACCATGACGATCTGAACCGATCGATACCATTCGAACATTGGTGCCGGCACCGGTGTTCATTTTTATCGTTTCGATTAATGTAAACTTGTGTTGATTTATATACTTTGTGCAAGTGTATCGTACTAGTACTATAAGAAATCAAACCGATCCCGATCTAATCCTCGTTATAATGTACCGCCGCAAGGTGCGGTCAAACACCCTAGTAACATTTAAAAGGACAATTAAGTAAATAGTAGTGGGTTAGACTATTCATATTCTTTCTATCATTTATATTTTACTTTTTCATAATTACACTAAAAAACATTATATTTTTCTAATAAAATAATAACTTTTATTTATTTATCAATACTTTTTTTCTTTCTCAACCACTCACAACCATTTACAAAATTTCTATTTCTAAATATATTAAAAGTTATAGAGAGTGAACAGTGCCTCATTAAATATACAGATGAATAGTAACATTTTTTATTTCCTCATTCACAACCACTTTTTCTAGTATAAAAAACACACTCACAAATATTTGGAAGGAAAGGTTGTGAATGCTCTTACACAGTGCTCTATAGCGGCGGGGGGGGGGGGGGGGGTCGTTTTTTAACAAAGTTTAAACGAAAACTTAGACAAAGTGGTAAAAACAATGTTAATAAAAAAGAAACCTAAGAGTAAACTGTGTAACAAAGTTTAAACGAAAACTTAGACAAAGTGGTAAAAACAATGTTAATAAAAAAGAAACCTAAGAGTAAACTGTCATTTTGGTCCCTGAGGTTTGTGTAGTTTTGTCACTTTAGTCCAAAACTTTCATTTTGGTCCCTGTGGTTTCAGTTTTGTGCCATTTTGGTCCAAAAGTGAATTCACCTCATATTCCTCAAATTAAATCCTTGTTTTTTTGTTCTTTTCTTCAGGGATAAATTGGTTATTATCATTTTATTATAATTGATTATTAATTAATAATAAAACTAAATAAAAAAATCTTCATCTTCCCCAAATGAGTCACAAACAAACCCTAATCCAAACCCTAATTCTCTGCAACCATCATCTTCTCCACCCCATTCTCCTCTCTGCAACCATAATCATCAAACAGAGTATCATCATCATCATCTCTTCTCCAACATGACTCTCTTATAACAAATGAACATCTACGGTCACAATTTTCTTTCTATCACCCACTCTGACTTCTTCTCCAATAACAACAACCTGAATCACTTAGCAAAAAAAATCAATCTTCTTTTACGTTTATTTTCTACTCGAAAAGCTTCTACAATTTAACAAGAAAAAATGCATCTTTAAATTCAGATCTAGAACTTTTCAAACACAAATCTAAATTTGTTTTTTTTTCTTGAAATCTCTGAAACATATTGTTACAACACCAACTCAGATTTAATAGTGCCTGAGATTGAAGCTACAATTCAAATTTGAAATGAAAAAAAAAAAAACTCATAACTGTTTCGTTGTACTCGGGTTTCAATGAGTTGAGATGTGTTTTCAATGAAATTCAAGGAAACAGATTTACCAAAACAAATCGAAACATACTTAAATTCAAAGAAACATGTTTAAACTTGTTAAAATCACACCAGACTGATCAAAAACACCCCGAAACACACTGAGTCAAATCGAAACTTGATCGAATCAGTCCGTATGTGATCTAAAACCAACAAAAATGTTCACACTCGATCAGATATACACCGAAACAGTCTGATTAGAGGTGGTGGTGGATGTATCCGGTTGGTGGTGGGTGTTTGATTAAGTTCTGTGTGTGTGTGTGTGGTGATAGAGTTTAGAGAGAGAGATGAGTTTAGAGATAGAGAGGAGAGAGAAACTGAGTTTCAGTTTTTATAATTTAGTTTTATTACTTTTAATTGATAATCAGTTATAATAAAACGTAAATGACTAAAATACCCCTGAGGAAAAGGACAAAAGTTGAGGGTTTAATTAGGGGAATCTGGTCGGTTTTCATTTTTGGACCAAAATGGCAACAAAACTAAAACCACAGGGACCCAATTGCAAAAAGTTTGAGATTTGGACTAAAATGGCAAAATTGACCAAACCACAGGGACCAAAATAGCAGTTTACTTGAAACCTAAAGCTAAAATATTAAAAATGAAAAAAAGACACAAAAATAGGGGCGAGGACTTGAACTGGCACCATTGCTTTATTAGGGGAGCGCTCCGGCGACTAGACCAAGCACACTGTAACGCTTCACATTTTTGTACATTTTTTATTGTAGCAAGTCTTGTTGTACTTTCCATTTTTAGACACTTGTATTCTTGTTGTAATCTATTTCGTTTCAATTTGTAATCCGAGACTAATGATCATAATGAAAACGAACTATTTTTATCATATTCATGTTATCCATGTTAGACTTATGTGCGAATTTGTATTCATAATTCACATTTTGAACGATATAATATTCTTGATTCTTGATTATTCATTGTATATTGATGCTTGCTACTCGTTAAACTGGTTAAAACACATAAAATAATCAAATTGGAAATTAAAATATTAAAAATCAGGCCCTTCGTACGATGGGAGTAGCTTCGTACGAAGGGGTGGCTTCGTACAAAGGGTGAATGGGCGAAAATCTTAGAAACCCTAGTGTACCCCCGAATCTATAAATAGAGGCCTTAGGTCCTCATTCCAACTCGTCATTTTCCCTTACAAACACTCTCGAATTGCTGATGCGATCATAAGCTTTGTAAGATTCTCCTCTCTTCATTTCAATTTCATTTCGTTTCATTCTTGCATTTCTAATCACAAACTCTTGATCTTTCTCAAAAACCTTTGATCCTAATCATCTCGAAGATGGTTTCCACTTGTTTTGCCTAGGCAAACTGTTGTGGAGCATCACTTATACGAGATTGGATCAAAATTCATAAAATTTTACAACTTAACTAAATCCTCGTTTCGATTATTACATGATCTTGATGGAATCGGGAACCCATCAGACCCTAACTTAATTCATAGTTAAGGGCCTGAATTAGGATTAATTTTCTATCAAGAAATGATCTGTTTCGATGGATCAAACATGAAATTTCATCAAGAATAGTGCCTTCGTACGAAGGGACTATGCCCGTCCGTACTAAAGGACTTCAGCTCATACTTTCTGTTTTAATTTCAATTTCAACTCTGTACACACGCCCATTTGTCACCATTTAAATGTTTATCTACTGAATTAAATAAATTACACAAATACTTCAACGTTTTCAACCAAATCAGATAAAAACAAAAACTTTTCATAACCAAACACAGTGCCTTCGTACGAAGGGAGTGCCTTCGTACGAACCCACACTGTTATCAAACCAAACTATTTTATTTTCTGTTTAAACCTCAACCTTTACACCTGACCATTCCATTTACTGTTTATGTTATTTATCTTACTGTTTTCCATAATCAAATTAGTTCACAACACATTTAGCAGCCGGTTTGTAATAAATAGAAACACTCATTCGTACAAAGGGACTATGCCCGTTTGAATGAAGGGACTGTTCTTCGTTTTAAATTGTTTTGTTTCACGTATTTCAACAATCTGATCCAACACTCTTTCACACCAGTAATCTTATATTCCCGTCTAACCATTTCAGCATAATCTCGAGATTTCATCAACTCCGCTCGCGGTTACGTGTATTTTCTACGCAAAACTGTGAGTATGCTCTATCTCTTTTTTCATTTTAAACGCTTTTGGGTGCAACATGTACATTATACAAAAGCACGCAATACTTGAAACTTATTTTAATCACACTCTATTCACATTTAAACATGAAAACATGTGATACTTGTTAGTCTTATATGTTATGGGTACACTTGTATCTATATGCTTATTAACTTTGCTCGCCTACCTTGACAATTATAGTGCTATAGGATTAACGCACCGCCCTTGAGTCTTGGGGTATTGTTAAGTAAAACATGTTAACCCCCTCTTCGTTGCGACGATGTAGGGAAGGCAAGATTGCGTTGGAAACTTAGGTTTGACATATAGTTTACACTAGTCCAGCATATTAGTAACTTGTATACATTATTCATGTTGGATATGAGCACGTTAAACATTTATTCATATTATGCTATGTATCAAACTTGTATACTTGCCAACATTTTTGTCGATCTTTATTTTAATACATGTTGCAGGTTGATACACAAGACGATGAAGAATCAAGCTAGGGTGAACATAGAAACACACCTTAGAAATAAACAATATTTAAATCTTGTTTTGGTTTGATACAATTTGGTTATGTTTTGAATCTTGTGTGAGATTTTTAGCATTTATAATATTTGATTAAATTATATTGTCACAATTAGTGTTATGATGCTTTGAGCGATTTGTTTCCGTCTCATCCTGATGTTCCGCCATCGGTTGCGGTGTGACAGATTGGTATCAGAGCCATAACTATAGGGAATTAAGAAAAGTAGGAATGCTTTTACCTAGTCTATAATTTAAGAACTATATCACTATGTGTTCTTTAAAACTACTTGCCTTCTATCTTGCTTGTTTCTTATCTATTCTCTTTGGTCTTTCAATATACATGCATTTCCTAAGACTAACACAATAAACACTTGGAGGCTTGATGAAGACACTCTTATAACACAATCGAAACGACTCACCAAAATAGGGGTGATTCCCACATTTGGTGATGACTTTCATTCAGCTATACGTTGTATTTTGCACGAAATTTACCCTCAAGTTAGGAGTGATATCCAAATCTTGAAGGAAATTTCCATTTCATATTCTAGTGGACCCTTATCGTTTGATAAGTACCAACCACACTAGGGTACGATGTTACCACGTTAGAGGTGAAACTCACATCTTGATAACTATCCCACTTTTCGATTTTCAATCTCGCCAAAGTTTCGATTTTCTCAATCGATTAAGGACGTGTAGTAACTAGAAGGACAAATATCGTTAGTCGCTTCTCGATGATAGTATTTGTCTATTAGGCCAAAGCATGTATCCTTAACTCGAAAAGGACTTCGATTTACTTTGGAATAGTCTTATGTTACATTCTGTGACGATCCAATTTTTACATTAAATCTCTTTTATGCTATCTCAATTATAACGTGTTTTACGTTTGTACGTTAGTTTCATTTCAAGCTTGGAGACACGAATCGCACTATCTTCGCAATCTAAAACAATAATAACTCTCGTGAACAAATTAAATTTATGATGCTTTCGTTATCTATATGATACTATGTGAAAACTTATACTATGTGAAATTATTTGAAACATTATATGCTATGTGATGCATTCATGAAAACAATTTCCTTAAACAAAACATTATAATCAAGTCTCATCTATTCTTCATTTTGAATCTTTAGATGTCTTCTAGCTGTCTCTCCAACTCATCCAGGAAGTCTAAGACCACCTCTCAAAAGAAGATGATGGCATTCATGGCTAACCAGATAGCTCTCGTTGTTCCTAAGATCTTCAGTGAGATCCAAAACTCCTCTACCCCAAACTCCTCTGTTGACTCGAAGGTTGTCCAACCCAAGCCTGTAACTTTTAACTACAAGCACTTTGCCGCCTGCAACCCTGAGCCTTTCACTGGCAATGATGGGGTGACCGCTATGCTTGAATGGTTCGCTAGCATTGAGGTTACTTTCATTAACAGCGAGTGTCCTGAGGATCTCAAAAGCCACACCGCTACTGGGGTCTTTCAAGCTAGAGCCTTAGAATTGTGGACCAATGAGAGAAACATCCGCTCCAACGACAAATCTTATGCGTTACCATGGGCTGAGGTTAAGGAATTAATGATGTTTAAGTTATGTCCTGCTCACGAGCAGCAAAATCTCGAGGAGAGTTTTGGCATAGTAAAAAAGTTGGTGATGACAATCTGGCCTACACTACCCATTTCAAGCAACTCAGCTTTATTGTACCACATTTAGTGTCCATTTCTGACTGCATGATCAGGAAATACATCCATGGGTTACCCTCTAGCATACGTGACACCATCGAAGCAACACAACTTGACACCATCAAGGAAGTCTATCGCCTTGCAGCTAGCATAAACAACAACCATATTCGTGATAAACAAGTCACCACACCTACCTCCTCGAAACCAGCCAACCAAATCACCGCACAATCAAGTGGTAGCAAGGGTAAGAAACGAAAGTTTCAAAACCAACTGCAATGCGATTGTTCCTGTTGCAAACCCAAATCCTACTACACCAGAAAACACCAAGAAGCCATACACTGGGGTTCATCCCGAGTGTGATACTTGCCACTATCATCACCCTGCCAACTCCACCTATCGCCATTGCACTGCGTGCAACCGTTTTGGTCACACAGACCCTTATTGCCGCCATACCAACCAAACCCAGCAAGCTCCCCAAAACCCTAAACCAGCAAACAATGCACGAGCCTGCTACAAGTATGGGGACACGACACATCTTCGTCCTCAATGCCCTCAACTGAATTAAGAGCAACAACAGCAGCAATGTCACACCCCAACCGATGGCGGAAACATCGGGGCGTGGCACTGAGCGAAACAGATTGTCCAAGATAATCCATAACAACTACTAATGACATTATATTTAACGTTAAAGTCCCATACCAATAACATATAAAGCAAAACAGTTATTATAGATAATAGTCTCAAAAACAAGTAAACTGTTCCGATAACTCAGATTTCTTATTTGGTGGGTTTCTAGACCTCCTACTTGATTCGTCACAGCAAACATAGCATCCTAAACACCTGTCACATACGTTAAGATAAAGTCAATACATAAGATGTAAAGGCGAGTACACAAGTTTGAGTAGCATATAGTATAGCGAAAGCGTTTACGCATAACCAGCATGTAACATATAGAAATGTGAATCAAGTAAGCTATAAAAAATGACGTATGCAACCGACATGACTGCGAGTGTAGAATGCACAACACATTATCACCACTGTGACCATGTGAAGTAATCCCCTTAACAACCCCTGTCCATGAAAGGTGCTGAGTCCAAACTATAGTACTATCGTTGCTAAGGTGTCAGGCAAAACAATCACTGTGTAAACATAACATACAAGCATTCATCGAGTCACGTATAACATGCGAGAGTGGTTAGCGTTAAAAGTGTTTGCTTTGTGTGTTGATGAGTTTTGATAGTGAACGTATGTAACACCCAAAAGAGCGTTAAGCGAAAAGGGGTTCGAGTATACTCACTCTACGTGTTTAGCTAGTAAACACATACTTGGATTGAAGGGAGCGCGTTGGAGATTAGCCTGAGCATAGAACAGTAGCGTAAGCGTTGAACGGTGCGTAACAACGTCGGATAGATAAGTGACGAATGGTGAGTCGAACGAGTGAACACCCATTTGATCGGATGGTCATCCGGACGGATGACCATTCAAACGGTTGGTCATTCAAATTGGGTGAGGGTGAGTTTTTGCAAATTGTTTTGAAACTTTTGAAGTTTTTGTTGTAGTATAATAACAAGTCATTCGATCAGATGGCTATTCGATAGAGAGTTTGATAGTTTGAAGGTTTGTCAAATCGTTTAAGTGTTGAGAGTTGTAAAGAACAAGTCACCTGGTCGAATAGTCATTCGATCGGATGGTCATCCGATCGGATGGCTATTCGATTGGGCGATCTGATTATTTGAAAATTTCCCAAAAATTTTCTAAGTCAAAAGTTTGAGTTTTAACGGAGATGGCGTAACGACGAGTCTAACAACGGGAATCCACGCTAAGTCCAGCTCTGTCGATCGGATGGGAATCACCCCATTCGATCAGATTAACTGTCCCCGATGAAGTTTCATGTTCAACCCGTGAATCGGTCATCTCTCCGGTGGAAATCCGTTTTCAGACCGGTTCTCAACTAGAGAATGAGTGGAGAGCCTGAGTGAGCCTAGATTCCATCGGTTTTGAGAAGAAAAGTGAAGAAAAGTTTGAAATCAGTTGAAAATGTTTTGATCTTGTTGAGATTCATGTAAAGTAGTGTAGAAATCCTTTAGATCTGAACCATTCTTGATGAGATAACGTTATATAACCGATTGCATAAGCATTGGAGATGATGTCGTCTTCAAGGTGTCCAAATCAGGTGATTTCATGGAGCAAACTAGTGATTTTGATGGAGATGATGATGGAGAAGTGTGTAGTGATGATGGAAGTACAAGATTTAGGGAGGATTACTTACAAAATAGCATTGAATCGAGTGAAATAGTGCTTGAAAGGGACTTGGGAACGTCTGGTCGAATGGAGTTGTCACATCAGTGAATAGTGATGTGAAAGGCAGGTATTTATAGGGTGAGAGAGAGTAAGGCGGTGGAGAGTATGAGGGTGTCGGATGGGTCAGCCGGTCGAATGACTATCTGATCAGATGGCCATCCGGACGATAGTCCATTCGATCGGTTGGTTATCCGGACAGCCTAGTTGTTCAAGTTTGTTTTCAAACTTTCGTTTCGTGCGTTAAGCGTTGCGTTGCATTTAAGCGAGTTGCGAGTGAGCATTGCGATGAGATAACCACATAACATTAAACAAGTAATTACACAAATACACACATAACACATAAAATGCATAAAATTAAATATGCGTTTCGAGTTTGAGTTGAGATTGCGATGCGATAGCGTTTAGTATAAACATGCGATGTAATATGCGATAAAATGCGTTAAATAGTATGCGTTATAAGCTGCGTTATGTGCGATAACTGCGTTTTGAATAAGCGTTGTGAAGGCGTTACAAAACATAGTTTAAAAATAGTCAACCCATGGCGATAATCGAAATCTTGAGAGTACAAGTCAACTAAGTAATAAATGACAGATCTAAGTAATGACTCGACTTTCCGGGAAGTCGGGTTGTTACAGCCTCCCCTACTTTAGGAAATTTCATCCTGAAATTAAGGCGCAAGCGTAACGAAGAGATGTGGGTATTTAGCTTTCATATCACTTTCGAGTTCCCAAGTGAACTCTGTGCCTCGTTTGCCTTCCCAGCGAACCTTCACTATAGGAATGCGAGAGCGTCGGAATTTCTTGGTCTCTCGGTCCATGATTTCTACTGGCTTTTCCATAAAGTGTAAAGTTTCGTTAACTTGCAAATCCTCAAGAGGGACATGCAGGTTTTCTTCGGCTAGACGCTTCTTGAGGTTCGAAACGTGGAAAGTCGGATGTACGTTGCTGAGTTGCTCTGGTAATTCGAGTCGGTAGGCAACTTTACCAATTCTTTCCAGAAATTTAAAGGGTCCAACGTATCGAGGTGCTAGCTTTCCTTTCTTGCCGAATCGGATCACCCCCTTCCAAGGTGAAACCTTTAGGAGTACGTGATCGCCAACTTCGAACTCAAGGGGCTTGCGGTGTTTATCGGCGTAACTCTTTTGATGACTCCGATCTTTCAAGAGATTTGTCTCGTATCTGGAGGATCTTTTCAGTCATTTCTTGTAATAACTCAGGACCGGTAATTTGCGCGTTTCCGATCTCGTGCCATACAATAGGCGATCGACATTTTCTTCCATATAATGCCTCAAATGGTGCCATTTGAATGCTAGAGTGATAAATTTTGTTGTACGAGAATTTGACTAAAGGTAAATGCGAATCCCAATTACCACCAAAATCTATAACGCACGAAGGAAGCATGTCTTCATGGGTGCGGATCGTGCGTTCAGTCTGACCATCGGTCTGGGATGCAAAACGGTACTGAGATTAAGAGTAGTACTGAGAGCGGATTGAAAAGTTTCCCAAAGGCGCGAGGTAAATCGACCATCCCGGTCAGAGATGATGTCACGAGGTGTCCCATGTCGACAAATGACTTCGTCGGTATAGATTCGTGCTAATCGTTCAACCTTATAGTCTTCTCGTATCGGTAGAAAGTGAGTAGATTTCGTAAGACGATCAACGATAACCCAAATGCTATCGTGACCCGATGGAGTGCGAGGGAGTTTCGTAACGAAGTCCATAACTATACTCTCCCATATCCACATCAGGATCTTGGGTTGTACGAGTAAGCTAGAGGGTCGTTGATGCTCAGCCTTGACTTTCGAACAAGTCAGGCATTTCAAAACATAGAGAGCGATATCCTTCTTTATTCCAGGCCACCAATACACGGAGGTCCTGGTACATCCTGTCGGCACCGGGATGAACGGAATATCGAGACTTGTGGGCTTCAGTCAGCAAAATCTCTAAGAGATTATTGCGACTAGGTATCCAAATGCTATCGAGATAGTGAAATATGCCATTCGGTTTATTCACTAGTTGTTTTTGGTTCCAAGAATTCGTTCTTCCTTCAAAGTGTTCTCAAGAAAACAGGCATGTTGAGCGTCGCGAATGAGGGCTTCGAGGTTGTGTTAGGCTTGAATGTTACGAACACTATGTAAAAAGCTTAGTCGGCTAAGAGCATCGACAACGACATTAGCTTTGCCTGAATGGTAGCGGATCTCACAGTCGTAGTCGTTGAGAAGTTCAACCTATCTGCATTAGCACATGTTTAGCTCTTTCTGGTTCAAGATGTGTTGTAGGCTCTTATGGTCAGTGAAGACCGTACACTTAGTACCATAAAGGTAGTGTCTCCAAATCTTTAACACAAAAACAACTGCACCGAGTTCGAGATCGTGGGTTGTGTAGTTTTTCTCATGGACTTTGAGCTGACGAGACGCGTACGCAATAACCTTGTCCCGTTTCATAAGGACACAACCAAGACCTAGGTTAGAGGCATCGCAATAGACTACAAAGTCGTCGTCTCCATCGAGTAGTGCGAGTACGGGAGCATCGCAAAGCATGCGCTTAAGAGTTTGAAAGGCATCCACTTGTTCGGTTCCCCAAACAAAAGTCTTGTCTTTATGCTTGAGAGAGGTGAGAGGTACCGCGATTTTAGAGAAATCAGTGATAAATCGACGGTAGTATCCTGCCAATCCGAGAAAAGAACGAACTTCGGATGGGGTTTTCAGTGTAATCCGACTCTTAACTGCTTCAATCTTCGCGGGATCAACGTGAATACCTTGATTGTTAATGATGTGACCGAGGAATTAAACCTCCTCGAGCCAAAATTCACATTTGGAGAACTTGGCGTAGAGGCGATTCCCTTGGAGAAGCTCGAGTACCAAACGGAGATGTTGCGTATGTTTGGCTTTCGACTTCGAATAGATAAGGATATCATCGATAAACACGATGACGAAGCGGTCGAGAAGGGGTTTATACATGCGATTCATCAAATCCATGAAAACTACGGGTCCGTTGGTAAGACCAAAGGGCATTACGACAAATTCATAATGGCCGTAGCGGGTTCGAAAGGCGGTTTTAGGGATATCTTCCTCCTGAATTCGTAGTTGATGATAACCAGAGCGTAAATCGATCTTAGAAAAACACGTAGCACCTTGTAATTGATCAAATAAATCATCAATTCAGGGTAGGGGGTAGCGATTCTTGATAGTAAGCTTATTGAGTTCCGTATAATCGATGCACTTTCAGAACGATCCATCATTCTTTTTCACGAAAAGGACAGGTGCGCCCCATGGAGATGTGCTAGGGCGTATGAAGCCTTTATCAAGGAATTCCTGTAGTTGACTAGAAAGTTCACGCATTTCGGACGGAGCAAGGCGATAAGGGGCCTTAGCGACAGGGTTAGCTGCAGGAATGTGGTCGATACGAAAATCAATATCACAACTCGAGGGTAGACCTGGTAAATCGTCAGGAAAGACATTAGGAAAATCACGAACCACAAGTACCTTTTCCATCGGCTTCTCTTCCTTATCTGCTACTACAATGTGTGCCAAGAAAGCCATGTATTCCTTTCGGAGATACTTGCTTGCTTGAATGCACGAGATGAGTTTCAGTTCCTTCGAAGATACTTCACCATAGACACAGAGTTGATCACCGTCTGAAAGAGAGAAACGGATCATCTTTTCGAAATAAACGACTTTAGCATGGTTTTCACGAAGAAAATCCATGCTAACTATGATATTGAAACTACCAAATTGCATTGGGATGAGATCGATCGGGAAAACGTGATTGTTGAGTTCGAGAGTACAATCACGGAGTACAGAACTAACGGTGACGGTTCTTCTGTTGGCAATTTCTACGTCGAACGTCATTGGGAGGTTAGCGTGTTTACGGTTTAGGAGCTTTTCGAATTTAAACGGCACAAAACAGTTATCGGCTCCAGTACCAAATAAACACAAAGCATAAATACCGTTAACAAGGAACGTACCATTGACAACATTGTTGTTAGTTTGAGCCTGGCGGACGTTGATTTTGAAAGTTCTTCTGCGGGCTGCTTGTTGCGGTTGCTGCTGCTGCTGCTGAGGTTGCTGCTGTTGCGGTGGTTGCTGTTGCGGTTCTTGTTTCCCCACGCGATTCGGGCAGACGTTTGCAAAATGATTTGGGTCACCACAAGAGTAGCAAGCTCGTGCATGAGCAGCGGGAGCAGGAGCTGCTTGGTTACCCTGAGGAGCGGGGTGTGGAGCTGGTAGTGCTGGAGGAGCTTGAGCTTGTTGACGTGGGCCAGTGCGACAGTTCGCTATGAAGTGTCCATAGATGTTGCAGTGGACACAGAAATGGCAAGCTATCCCAGCTGGGTGATGATTAGTGCAAGTAGGGCACAGAGGATGAGGACCAGTGTACGCACGCTTAGCAGGCGGTGCGTTGGTCACAGGTGCTGCAACTTGTCAATTCTGGTTCTGGTTGGGTTGGACAGGAACAACGTTGAGAGGAGCGGCAGTGGTAGCGTAGTTCTTGTTGTTGTTACCATTGCGCTTGCGATTTTGACGTGAAGACTTCGAAACTTGAGGTGCTGTGGTTTCAGGAGCGGGAGTAGCGGTGACTTGGTTGAAATAACCAGCCAAAACTCGCTTATCATTGATTTCAGCGGTGAGTTCGTAAGTCTCCTCAATGGTAGCAGGTTTAGCTGCCTGAACAAAGTCAGCTACACAGTCGGGTAAAGCTCGAATATACTTCTTGATCGTGATATCAGGCGTTGACACTTGACCAGGATAGATAATACTGAGCTGTTTGAAGCGAGCAGTGAGACCAGCGTTGTCACCTCCTTCTTGCTTGATACCCCAGAACTCGTTTTCCAGCTTCTGGAGTTCATGTGGGGGACATAATTCTTTCATCATGACTTCCTTCAGTTCCTCCAAAGAGAGTCCATAGGCTGCATCGTTACCGCGCCTGTTGCGCTCAGCAGTCCACCAGTCCAGAGCCCTGGACTGAAAAACCCCAGTAGCATTCACAGTGCGGAGGTTGTCTGGGCATCCGCTTTGACAAAGGGTGACTTCAATCGAGTTAAACCACTGGAACATAGCACTGGGTCCATCTTCACTAGTGAAGTTAACAGGACCGCATGCCTTGAATTGTTTAAAGCTGAAAGGAGCTTTTGGTGTGTCGCTTTTTGATTCGATAGACGATTTGCTACTGACCTCGTTGATCTCACTGACGATCTGAGGTATGACTTTAGCCATTTCCTTGGCGACGAGAGAAGCGACGCGCTTGTCATCTCTGCTTCTCTGAGCGTTTCGGCGAGTGTGAGAACCAAGGGAAGACATTGTCTGCAGCAGACATCGTCGTGTGATTTAGACGAGATTTGATTATATCGGGTTTTCAAAAAGTTTAGCGTTTAACCATCCTCTTTTATGTAAAGCTCAGGAACACGTAGGCACATAACACATAGGCATGTAGTCCATATAGGCACATCAGCACAAAAGCACGTAAGCACATAGAGCACATAAGCACATATTTTGCACGTATTCACCTATATTTTGCACGTATTCACCTACATATTTTGCACGTATTCACCTATCCGTCAAAGACGCGCTTCGCAGCTTTGAAGATTAGCGTATTCGAGGGTTGTGACCGAGTAGCGAGTAGCGATTTCGAGTAGCTTAGCGAGTAGTATTGCGAGTAGTATAGCGTGCAAGAGTTTATAGTTTGTCTACGATTTGTTAGCTTTTTGAGTTAAGAGAGCTGTGCGCGTTTAATAAAGCGAGGAGCGAAAAGCGTAAAGTCTCCAAATCAAAACATATAAACACATCAAAGCACATAAAATCTAAGAATCAGCGGTCGTGAGCTCAGAATCAAAACAGAATGTCTTGGGTGTTAGACATCGACTACCCAAAGTGATTCGACTATTCACAATGACTTCGAGTGCACGCTTTAGCCTTGTGGACTGTGCTCTCGCACCGTAACGCGGTGAACGACACGCATCCTTTGGCTACCACGTGGATCGAGTCATTGGAATCCATTGAGAATTTGGTGAGAGTTTTGTAAAATCCAAATAGAGAGTGGAACTGGTTGTCAAGATGCGGGTTTCACCCATAACCTAACAACTTCGTTCCTGATAATGTGGCAAGACCATGAGATGGAGATGGAGAGTTTCGTCGAGATATGGATTTCACTCCTGACTCAACGAAAGATTCTCGTGCTGAGAGTAAAAATTTCGCTTAGAGTGAGCGATTTTATCGAGAGTTCTCGGTTTTCACACCTAATCTCGACCAAATCACTCGGTTGTGTTATGCGAGTGTTTTCGTAAACGTGTGTATTGTGTTAGCTTTCCTAAGGCTGTAGTAGTTTCCAGCCTTAGGAAAGGCCTTCTTCCCGCGAAGCTGTAGTATGCGGTGTTCGCACGAAGATGTAGTTTTTGAGCGAGAGTATCAAGAGTAAGCCCGTACGAAACCCCTACTAGGCGCGCACAGAGCTGGTCTGTTGGTACTTAGACTGTAGACTAGGTCAATTCTAAGACATCGACCCGGACTAGGTCGTGTCTCTCCTAATTCCCTATAGTTATGGCTCTGATACCAATCTGTCATATCCCAACCGATGGCGGAAACATCGGGGCGTGGCATTGAGCGAAACAGATTGTCAAAGAGAATCCATAACAACTATTAATGACATTATATTTAATGTTAAAGTCCCATACCAATAACATATAAAGCAAAACAGTTATTACAGATAATAGTCTCAAAAATAAGTAAACTCTTCCGACAACTCAGATTTCTTATTTGGTGGGTTTCTAGACCTCCTACTTGATTCGTCACAACAAACATAGCATCCCAAACACCTGTTACATACGTTAAAATAAAGTCAATACATAAAATGTAAAGGTGAGTACACAAGTTTGAGAAGGATATAGTATAGCGAAAGCGTTTACGCATAACCAGCATGTAACACGTAGAAATGTGAATCAAGTAAGCTATCGACAATGACGTATGCTACCGACATGACTGCGAGTGTAGAATGCGCAACACATTATCACCACTGTGACCATGTGAAGTAATACCCTTAACAACCCCTGTCCACGACAGGTGCTGAGTCCAAACTATAGTACTATCGTTGCTAAGGTGTCAGGCAAAACAATCACTATGAAAACATAACATACAAGCATTCATCGAGTCATGTATAACATGTGAGAGCGGTTAGCATTAAAAGTTTTTGCGTTGTGTGTTGATGAGTTTTGATAGTGAACGTATGTAACACCCAAAAGTGTGTTAAGCGAAAAGGGTTCGAGTATACTCACTTTACGTGTTTAGCTAGTAAACACAGACTTGGATTGAAGGGAGCGCGTTGGAGATTAGCCTAAGCATAGAACAGTAGCGTAAGCGTTGAACAGTGCGTAACAGTGTCGGATAGATAAGTGTCGAATGGTGAGTCGAACGGGTGAACACCCATTCGATCGGATGGTCATCCGGACGGATGACCGTTCAAACGGTTGGTCATTCGATTGGGTGAGGGTGAGTGTTTGTAAATTGTTTTGAAACTTTTGAACTTTTCGTTGTAGTATAATAACAAGTCATTCGATCGGATGGTCATCCGGACGGATGGCCATTCGATAGGATGGCTATATGATAGAGAGTTTAATAGTTTGAAGTTTTATCAAATCGTTTAAGTGTTGAGAGTATTAAAGAACAAGTCACCTGGTCGAATAGTCATTCGATCGGATGGTCATCCGATCGGATGGCTATTCGATTGGGCAATCTGATTGATTGAAAATTTCCCAAAAATTTTATAAGTTCAAAAGTTTGAGTTTTAACGGAGATGGTGTGACTACGAGTCAAACAACGGGAATCCACGCTGTAACGCCCTGCGTCCCTATACTTTCACTTTTTGACAAGTTTAGTCCATGTACTATGTGAAACTTTACTTTATGCGAAACTTTGTGATACTTGACTCTTATGATACTTGAATCTTGTGAATCTTGACTCTTGATACTTTGAAACTTGACTCTTGATGGTTGATACTTATTAAACAACTATGAATCTTGAATCTTGAAACTTGATGCTTAATACTAGATACTTGATTCTTGAAACTAGAGGCTTGATACTTGATTCTTGAAACTAGAGACTTGATACTTGATTCTTGAAATTAGAGGCCTGATGCTCGACTCTTGATACCTGTCGAGTGAGACTCTTGATACTTATGAAACGAGAAACTTTGAGACTTTGTTAAATTAGAAACTTTGAAACTTGGAAACATGGAAACTTTTGTGTAGTTATATAATCTTGTCATGTGATGATATTACACAATAATACGCAACGCAATGCTTAATCTAACTCGCAAAACGAACCAAAGACGGAAAAGTAGCTGAACGGATTGGACTGTCCGAATGGACATCCGATCGGATGACCATCCGATCGGAGGGCCATTAGACCAAACAGCCATCCGACCAGCACGCTTGCACCGCCTTTCTCTTCTTTAACACGAATAAATACCCGCTGTCACATCATATCTCACAGAGGTGACAGTCTCCTCCGATCAGTGATGCACACTCTCGTTCTCTCGCACTTTTCTTTGATTTTCAAGCAATTCTTGTAAGTTATCTCTGTAAATCTTGTATAATCTTTATCTTTACACACTTTCTCACTTGATTCCTCACCAAAATCCTACTTTTCACCATAAAATTGCTGAGATTTGCACTCTTAGGATGACGTCATCATGGTTGTTTGTACAATTGGCTATGTGATGTCATTCTGTCAAGAATCTGGTCCAAATCTAAGAGATTACTAAACGTTTTACTACAAATCTTTACTTTATTTAAGTTTTTTCGGTTAAATTCATGCTTTTCTCAACTTATCTACTCAAACATAGTGTAATCTGGATACAAACGGGCTGTAGACTTGATCTTTAGGCTGGAGTCGGCTTGAAAATAGGATTATCACCGGAGAAGATGACCGGGTTAAGGGTCAGACATAAAACTCCGTCAAGAACAGTCATCCAATTGGACGGGGTGATTCCCATCCGATCAGACAGGCTGAAACCTTGATGGATTCCCGTTGACTTGGTACGTTGCCACGTTATCTCAGTTAAACTCAAACTTAGAATTTTACGAAGGTTGCGAAGGAACAAGATAATAACAGTCGAACGACCATCCGGTCGAACAGTCATCCGACTGGACGATCTGTTTCCCATAACCTTTGATGCTTAAACTATTAGAATCAAGATTTTAAACTATTAAACTTTCACTTGAACAGTCCTCCGACCGAACGGTCATCCGTTCGGATGACCAACCGGTCGATCGACTTGAAATTTCACTACAACAAAAACTTCAAAAGTTTGAAACCATTTACAAAACTCACCTATTTGATCGAATGACCATTCGATCGAATGGTTATCCTTCCAGATGACCTTCCGATCAGATGGGGGTCTATCGAATTCAAAAGGTCATCCGACCGGATGACCATCCGTCCGGATGGCCATCCGATCAGAGAACCTGTCCGAGACTTTGAACGATTCAACATTCTGTTCAACGCTTGTCTATTATAATATAACCAAGCTAACCCCAGCGCTCCCTTCAATCCAATAGTGGTGAAGATACTTAGCACCCACTGTGAGTATACTTGATCCCTGTATGTTTTAAACACTTTTGGGATGCAACATGTATTCTATAAACTTGATACTTGAAACTTGTTTGGAAACATACTCTATCCTCTGTGAACGGGAAACTTGATACTTTTTGGATTATTGATACTTAATGCTAAGTGAACGTTTATTCCTTGTGTGTAGTTCCGCCTTAATAATAGTAGTGCTATAGGAGTAATGCACCTCCCCATTATTCTCGGGGGTATTGTTAGGAGGAGACATTTATCTTCCCATTATTCTCGGGGAAGAGCTTTTAAACGCATTGGGATTCTTGGGCTATCACTTGGACTGCGTAAACTAGCATGGCTGAAACTTTTATATATTTACATGACGGATATGAGTCTTTTAAACTATTATGATACTATATACTCAAACTTGTATACTCGCCAGTACATTATTGTATTGACATATTTTAATACATGTTGCAGGCTGATAAGATGCTGGATCCAAGAAACAAGCTAGGATGACGTTGTTAGGGATAGAATTTCATAGCCTATGGATCACGGATCCTCAAGTATAGCTTGGATCACGGATCCTCAGTTCAGTTTGAATTAAGGTTCCTCAGGAGACACTACGAGAATAAGGATCCAGGATCCTCATTGTTATTCTGAACTAACAATTGTTTCCATCACCTTTTGGCTTGTTTTGCAGGTATGTTTCAAAGAGGACTTATTCCATCCGCGATTCCAGGAGAATATGCTCTTTATTTTCAACATGTGCACAGGCTGATGACCGTTGGTGGTGATCGTGGGTGAATGGTTGATTTTTTGGATAGTTAGTTAGGATATTTTTAGCTAGGATAAGAGGGGTATTGAGCTTATTTCTAGAAACTACTTGCACTTCGCGAAACACACTTCATTTCTGCTGCCAACTCTCGAATACACACACACACACTAGAAATCATTGTATCAAGCTCAATACTTCCGAAGTTGTAAACTTGTTTATTCAATATACTTGATAGTGATAGTTTTCACTATCCGAGGTTTTTTATGCCGGAGATCATTCATTGATCAATGGCTTTTTCCTCGTATAAATCCTTGTGTCCACCACTCATTTCATTCATTCATTGTTCACATATTTGATCATTTAACTAAGCATCATACCTCACAAAATCAGATTTGGTTGCATTATTCTTGTGTGATTTTTGACTAAAACAAACGCTTAGAAACTCGCCTAGTTAAATTGAGATATTGAACAATGTTTAATGTTATGTACTTGATACTTTTGATGCATGGTTGATGTTTTAGACAATTTAATATGAATCTTGATTAATCTATATTGAGACATTTAGTGTTGCAGAAACTTCTGGACAATCTGAATCGCTTAGTGCTGCACCCCGATGTTTCCATCATCGGTTGGGGTGTGACAGATTGGTATCAGAGCCATAACTATAGGGAATTAGGTAAAGTAGGAATGCCTTGCCTAGGCTATAGTTCTAGGAATCTTGACTTTTATCTGTCGTTTAAGAATTATGTATTCTACCATATTTGCTTCCTAGCAACACATTTCCTGTTAAACTTACATGCCTTTCCTAAGGCTGACACAATATACACTTGGATACTTTGAAAACACTGTTGATTAGTGTTTATGTTTTGCATGAGATTTACCCTCAAGTTGTCACACCCCGACCACGTAAAACAACAAAATGTGGCGGAAACGTCGGGGACTGTTGTAACAGAATTAATTGTTTCACAACCATGGAAATTAAAGTTTCATTTTATTTATCAAACAAGATAGTTACGTTGTTCTAAACAAGAAACAAAGAGTACATAACATAATTTAACTAGTTCTTGCTTTGTTTTAAGTCACTAAGGCACAGGTCCGCCTAAGTGTGTCTCGATCATCCTATGCAACAGCTCCTGAAAACACATGTGAAAATAGGTACGTCAGCATAAAAATTCCTGTGATATACATAGGTTTTGTGAAAATAGGATTCATGACTTGAGTTTAAAGAAACTGTTTAACAAAAAAAAAAGCCATGAATCTTGTTGAGTGTTTCCCTTCATAAATCATTTAAAAAGCGATGAATAAACTAGATGATATATATGTATAAAAGAATAATGTATGGTTAAGTGAATAGCCATGTAAAATGGGTTTGTATAAGTTAAGTTGTTTGTAAAACGATGTTTATGTGAAGATTGTATTGTAGATGTAATATGTCTAAACTGAAATGGTTTAAATAATGCTACGATATGTAATACCATAAAAGCACTTATATATAGGAAGTACCAGCGGCGTATCCACCATGTTTTTATCGTATTACACGTCGCCTCGTTACTTAAATCACTTACCCAAACAACCACCAAAATGTAATGTTTAACAATTGTAGAAATGTTTATGTATGGTCAAATACAGTTCACACGGTTCAATAGTAACAAATGGTTCACATAATTAAATGGTTACAACGGTTCATATAGTCAAATGGTTACAACGGTTCACATAGTCAAATGGTTACAACGGTTCACACAGTCAAATAGTTACAAACGGTTCAAAATGTAATATAATGTGTTCATATGCTGGATGCGCATATGCAATAGAATGTAATGTAAAACAATGTACTAAGTATGCTAAGTAAACATACATAGCAAAACAATGTAATGTAAATCATGTACTAATAGTGTACTAATGAACATAACAAGTATATGATGTGAAAACAGGAAAGCACGAAAGTAACAAGTAGGCACATGTGTTTCACCCCAAAACAGTTTGAAAAACAGTAAAAGAGGGGTCTATGTACTCACTTGAGATTTCCTAGAAGTCCTTGTGTAACAACCAAACAATGCTAGAGATCACGGAAATCAAACGGCACCTAATATAGGTAACTATGTTAATAAACGGACCTAAATCGGAGGATCAGATAGAATGAGGATTCGTAAACCAAACGAGTATGGGAACTCGTGTAATATGGTTTAACAGAGCCTACATACTAAAATGAAACCTAACCTAAGTGCTTACGACCCATTACGACCCGTTTAAGTAGCTTATGCTACTTTAACGTGTCGTTCGCGTAAAACGCGTTCGGAATGCCTAACTTGCCCTATGATAAGTAAAATATGCCTTAACATGTCTAATATTATTGCTAAATCAGTTTAGATATAAAAAATTATGTTACATAGGCTTAAAATGAATTTTGGCGTAAAAAGGGCATTTTGGTAATTTACTTAAGGCATATAAACTACCTATCATGCGACTAATCAAACCTAAGTGACCATAAGGTATAACCTTGGAAGGTTATTCCCTACGCTACTATGGTCACTTAACATGTTTGGTCGGATCCTAATGATCGACCAAACGGGTCGTGTTCGAAAGTCTAAGCGGGTGTTTAGTCCGCTTGACTTTCGGCTCCACACAAGCACTAATCTAAAAAAAAAATGACGAGCTAAACATGCTAGAACATGTTTAGTTAAGTTAGAAAACAGGTTTTGATATCAAAACAAACGGTTTTGATATCCTAGAGTAGTTTGGTTACAAAATACGCGAGAAAACGCATTTTGGCCGAAACTACGACTCGTCACTGAGCCTAGATAACGTGGTAATCAGTAGGTATAGTCACTAGGGACTATAACCATCGTGATTATGCTCACGTTATGAAGTTCAAACGAACTTCGCGTTGACCATAAACTGGTCAAAGCAGAAAGTCAAATGCAGTTTGACTTTAACGACAAAAACGAATGAAAAGAACGAAAGAATACTTACAGAAGGTCCCTGCAAGCTCTTGATCCGATTTACTCTCAGGTATGAAGCATAAACTTCAACTTTGAGAGCCAAAATCAGATTCAAGTGTGCTTTGGGAGGAAGTGAGGGTGGGTATTTATAGGAATTCAAGAACCGTTAAGATCGTTCATCGAAAACAGAGCTTTGATCTGGACCTTACATGTGTGCCCATGGTTTTCTAAAACCATGGGAGCCCCTAATATGGAATATGTTCATTGAATACCAGCCCATGGTTTTGCAAAACCATGGGTTAAAACCATCAACACTTCAAAATGGACTAGGTTCATTGAATCTGCCAGAAATTTCAAAAAAAGGTCTCTGCACTTGTAAAACTTGATTTTTGGCACTTTTAAGCCCCGTTAACCCCATTTCAAGGATCTAAATTAAATTTAAAGTATAGGGAAGTTAAAATATGCTCAAAAATAGGTCGGACGTTGGTTCGTTTGGCCGTACGATTGCGTTGTTCGGTTAATTATGACGGAAGTCGTAACGGACGCAAAAACGATCCAAATTACGCGACGAATGTATTTTTGACAAGACAATCACTAAAACTTAATATTTTAATGATTACATAAATTTTTGGATGTCCGGATGTATTCAGAACGTAAGATATGCGTGAAAGTGCAAACTTATGCACTTTTTGACGCTTTTAGTCCCTGAATGACCATAAAGTTTATTTTAGCACACCGAACCCCTCAAAGCCTATTTCTAAGCCATGTAAAGGATATTTATGGTATGTTTAACTTATGGTCATTCCGGAATGTCTGTTCTATTACGAATCGTCATACTTTCACAGTTTGTCAAATTTAGTCCCTGTAAGCGAATTAACTTGATTTTGCCATATCAAAGCCTCCAAAAGTTATTCCTAAGTTATGTAAAGGTTATTTAAGGTATGTTAATCATATGTTGATGTTCCGGAGTATTTGTCGCGTTAAAATGATTACGTTTACGCACCAGTTTGCGTATAACTCTCCAGAAAGCGATTTAAAGCTTGAAATCGAACAAGAATTGATATGTGCAAAAGATACACATATTTATACAAATCCCAAGTATGAAATACAATATTTCATTGGTTTGGTATTTGTTTGATGGTCACAGTGACACAGGTGTCACAGTCTCCCCTACTTTAGGAAATTTCGTCCCGAAATTTATTCGTAGGAGTCTGTCTGTGACTTTGTGTCAAATAATCCACTAGAGATATGGAAGGAATAATCCTGTCATTTCCTAAACGGACATTCTTCAGAAATGAAAATGAACGGACGGAGTCATTTTCCTCAACGAGTATTCTTCAGAAGCGGAAATGAAGGATTAAACAATGGATATTCATTTCCTCAACGGACAATCTTTAGAAACAAAAATGAACAGACGGAGTCATCTTCAACGGTTGCTTCCTCAGAAACGGAAATGAAAAGGATAAACAAATGGATATTCATTTCCTCAACGGGTAATCTTCAGAAACGAAAGTGAACAGACGGAGTCATTTTCAACGGTTGCTTCATCAGAGTTGGAAATGAAGGATTACACAAACAGATATTCATTTCCCCAACGGATAATCTTTAGAAATGAAAATGAACAGATGGAGTCATCTTCAACGGTTGCTTCCTCAGAAACAGAAATGAAAAGGATAAACAAACGGGTATTCATTTCCTCAACGGGTAATCTTCAGAAACGAAAATGAACTAACGGATTCATTTTCAACGGTTGCTTCCTCAGGTACGAAAATGAAGGATTTAACAAACGGATATTCATTTCCTCAACGGATAATCTTCAGAAACGAAAATGAACATACGGAGTCATTTTCAACGGTTGCTTCATCAGAGTTTGAAATGAATTGGGTTAACTCTAGATACATGACAGAACTTGCTGTGATTTCTATGCACTAAATTCGATAATTATGTATGCATCCATAATTACGTAATTCCTTGCGCAGTCCGCACAGTTTGTTTTGTAATGTTTAGGGGAAGGGAATCAAACCTGTGATGAGGGTGACTACCATAGGGTCCTTTTAATTAGACCGACATATGATCTTTTTAAATAGACCACCAAGGAGTCCTTTAAGTTATATCATCACATGATATTCCTAACCAGATTTTTGGATCAATTTGTTTAACTAGACCACTCAAGGGGTCTAATTATGGAGTAGTACTTTATAATCCAAGGGACTTAACTACAACGTAGAAGTCCATTAAGGATTTTAGGTAGTACCTTTGGGTATCCTACTATGAATCCCTTA
The DNA here is from genome assembly GCA_030545235.1 of Helianthus tuberosus. Taxonomy (NCBI): domain Eukaryota; kingdom Viridiplantae; phylum Streptophyta; class Magnoliopsida; order Asterales; family Asteraceae; genus Helianthus; species Helianthus tuberosus. The sequence continues at coordinate 66,377,723 of CM060440.1, read as the reverse complement.
TACGAAGATATGGAAAATTCTACGAGGATTTGGATAACATAATTTGGATCACACAAAAAACATAAAAGGGAACACATAAGCACATAATCACATAATTGTTTTTTTTCTTGGTTATTAATTGTTATCATCTTGTTATTGATTGTTATTAACTTGGAGTTGATTTGAACATGGGTATTCAAGGCATACCAGGAACCCAGTTGATGGACTTCAACGTCCTCAAGCATCTATCTGAAAAGATAGGATGATCTTCTAAAAATTCGATTTTTTTTTATTACAAGGAATCACCACATTCGAATTAAGGTATACAACAATTAAGGACTTACAGGAATATCCTTAGGTACCCCATTAAGGAGTGGGTATTTGTCCAGAGTTGTAACTTGCGCCTTGTCCTTCGTTTTCCTTGGAAGAAACGGGTACTTAGGATTTTCGTGGAAAACGCAAGAGATCATAAAGTGGAAGAATTTTGGGGGTAGTTTGTTCTTCAAGGGATACGGTTCCTTGATTGTCGGTATTGTAGGGGATATGTTGTTTACACATGCAACCACATCAATATTTGTATATTGCATTGTAAAATAAAAGCTTTATTTAAAAACAACGATAACAACTGTTTCATGGACCTTGACAACAAAAGAAAATAATACATAAGACGTGATTATTTCTAAACAGCGTTGTCTTCCATTCGGTCAGGTGCTCATCCCTGCACTGGATTCGCATTAGTAAGCTTTGGGCAGTTTCTTCGGAAATGGCTCATCTCGCCACAGTTGAAGCAAGAACCTGGTGGAAAACGAACTTGAGCAGGATTGTTGTTAACTTGATTTGGTGCAGCTGCAGTTGGGCAAACCCTCGCGGTATGACCTATAAGTCCACAAACTTGGCATGTGCGGCACTTCACACCAGCATGATGATGTAGGCTACATTGGTTGCACAAGGGTGCAGTTCCGTTGTAGGGCTTCCTAGCAGGGGGTTGAGCTGGTTGGTTGGGGACGGCTTGATCATTGTGAGAGACCACGGCAAAGTTCTGAGAAGCCTTTCGCTTCTTTGACTTCTTAAGGGATCCAGTCTGTTCATCCATGGTCTTTGATTCCTCGATTGGTTTCTTGTCACTTTTTCGGAAAAGTTTACCTTTCCTGATCTGAGATTCAGTCAAGGTTGCAGATAGCTCAATGGTCTGTCTAACTGTAGTAGGGTTGCTACCAGTCACAATGTCTTGTATTGAGTCAGGGAGGCCATCAATGTACTTTTCGATTGCCTTATCCAAAGGCGTGACCATGTTTGGGCATAACAGACTTAACTCCTCGTAATGGTCCGTGTAGGCTCGATGCTCACCGCTATCTTGCTTAAGATCATCAAATTCCCTTTCTAGAGCCCTTAGCTCATGACGAGGACAGAATTCCTTCATCATAAGAGCCCTAAGCTCGCCCAAGTCTGTGTTAAAGCAACCTCAGCACCACGGTCTCTCATCACCCCGTTCCACCATGTAAGAGCCCTCTTCTGAAACACACTGGAAGCAAACTCGACCTTGCGATTATCAGGACACTGAACGTGATGAAACGTACTCTCAGTGCTCTCGAACCATTGTAGGAGCCCAGTTGCTCCTTCAGAACCACTAAACTTGAGTGGCTTAGCCGAATTGAAACTCTTGAAATTGCATGGAGCATTATTGTTGTTGTTGGCTTGGTTCAATTGAGCAATAAGATTTGGGAAAGCAGCAGCCATTTGCTGCGTGATGATTTCTGCCAGTTTGGCATTCGCTATCAGATTGTCGCATCGAGGAGGCATTCTAAAAAGGGGAAAATAAGAGAGAAAACAAATGAAATGGCATTGGGTAAGAATAGGATGTTATAACTACCGACCAAAATCATGGGTGATGGTCATTTGTTTGAACCACGAAGCAAACAAACGACACACAAAGGCTGAATCAAGGCAAGTAGGTCCTCATAATGTATCGCGAAGACATGCTCGCCTATAAGTGGACACTCACCCCAAGAGTTCCCAGGTAAGAGTGACTGGTCCGATTATGTGGATTTGTACAAACACTCTAGCCTTAGACAGAAAACCCAGGGTACAGGCATTCACTCTTCCAGTTTGCACGTGTTCACACTATTTAGGACCCAAAACTTTTGACGAGATTTTGAAAACTAAATGGGGTTCAAAACCTTGTAACAGAGGGTTCAAAACCTTACAACAGAGGGTTCAAAACCTAGTAATCAATCATCCAAAAACAGATGATTAATTTTCAAAGCGGATTCGGAGTTGATGTTCTCGTTGTGGTTGCTGCCTAAAGATAGGCAACGGTATTATTTTATGACTAAACGCAAGTAAAATCGCGTTAGGGTCCTAGGAAGGTTATAGTCTAGGTCAAAGCATTACTAATAACCTAATTCCCTATAACCATTGGCTCTGATACCAACTTTTCTGTCACACCCCGACCACGTAAAACAACAAAACGTGGCAGAAACGTCAGGGAGTGTTGTAACAGAATTAATTGTTTCACAACCATGGAAATTAAAGTTTCGTTTTATTTATCAAACAAGATAGTTACGTTGTTTTAAACAAGAAACAAGGAGTACATAACATAATTTAACTAGTTCTTGCTTTGTTTTAAGTCACTAAGGCACAGGTCCGCCTAAGTGTGTCTCGATCATCCTATGCAACAACTCCTGAAAACACATGTGAAAATAGATACGTCAGCATAAAAATGCCTGTGAGATACATAGGTTTTGTGAAAATAGGATTCATGACTTGAGTTTAACGAAACTATTTAACAAAAAAAAAGCCATGAATCTTGTTGAGTGTTTCCTTTCATAAATCATTTGAAAAGCGATGAATAAACCAGATGATATATATGTATAAAAGAATAATGTATGGTTAAGTGAATAACCATGTAAAATGGGTTTGTATAAGTTAAGTTGTTTGTAAAACGATGTTTATGTGAAGATTGTATTGTAGATGTAATATGTCTAAACTGAAATGGTTTAAATAACACTACGATATGTAATACCATAAAAGCACTTATATATAGGAAGTACCAGCGGCGTATCCACCATGTTTTTATTGTATTACACGTCGCCTCGTTACTTAAATCACTTACCCAAACAACCACCAAAATGTAATGTTTAACAATTGTAGAAATGTTTATGTATGGTTAAATACGGTTCACACGGTTCAACAGTTACAAATGGTTCACATAATCAAATGGTTACAACGGTTCATATAGTCAAATGGTTACAACGGTTCACATAGTCAAATGGTTACAACGGTTCACATAGTCAAATAGTTACAAGCGGTTCAAAATGTAATATAATGTGTTCATATGCTGGATGAGCATATGCAATAGAATGTAATGTCAAACAATGTACTAAGTATACTAAGTAAACATACATAGCGAAATAATGTAATGTAAATCATGTACTAATAGTGTACTAATGAACATAGCAAGTATATGATGTGAAAACAGGAAAGCACGAAAGTAACAAGTAGGCACATGTGTTTCACCCCTAAACAGTTTGAAAAACAGTAAAAGAGGGGTCTATGTACTCACTTGAGATTGCCTAGAAGTCCTTGTGTAACAACCAAACAATGCTAGAGATCACGGAAATCAAACGGCACCTAATATAGGTAACTATGTTAATAAACGGACCTAAATCGGAGGATCAGATAGAATGAGAATTCGTAAACCAAACGAGTATGGGAACTCGTGTAATATGGTTTAACAAAGCCTACATACTAAAATGAAACCTAACCTAAGTGCTTACGACCCATTACGACCCGTTTAGGTAGCTTATGCTACTTTAACGTGTCGTTCGCGTAAAATACGTTCGGAATGCCTAACTAGCCCTATGATAAGTAAAATATGCCTTAACATGTCTAATATTGTTGCTAAATCAGTTTAGATATCAAAAATTATGTTACATAGGCTTAAAATGAATTTTGGCGTAAAAAGGGCATTTTGGTAATTTACCTAAGGCATATAAACTACCTATCATGCGACTAATCAAACCTAAGTGACCATAAGGTATAACCTCGGAAGGTTATTCCCTACGCTATTATGGTCACTTAACATGTTTGGTCGAATCCTAATGATCGACCAAATGGGTCGTGTTCGAAAGTCTAAGCTGGTGTTTAGTCCGCTTGACTTTCGGCTCCACACAAGCACTAATCTAAAAAAATGACGAGCTAAACATGCTAGAACATGTTTAGTTAAGTTAGAAAACAGGTTTTGATATCAAAACAAACGGTTTTGATATCCTAGAGTAGTTTGGTTACAAAATACGCGAGAAAACGCATTTTGGCCGAAACTACGACTCGTCACTGAGCCTAGATAACGTGGTAATCAGTAGGTATAGTCAGTAGGGACTATAATCATCATGATTACGCTCACGTTATGAAGTTCAAACGAACTTCGCGTTGACTATAAACTAGTCAAAGCAGAAAGTCAAACGCAGTTTGACTTTAACGACAAAAATGAATGAAAAGAACGAAAGAATACGTACAGAAGGTCCCCGCAAGCTCTTGATCCGATTTACTCTCAGGTATGAAGCATAAACTTGAACTTAGAGAGCCAAAATCAGATTCAAGTGTGCTTTGGGAGGAAGTGAGGGTGGGTATTTATAGGAATTCAAGAACCGTTAAGATCGTTCATTGAATATCAGCCCATGGTTTTGCAAAACCATGGGTTAAAACCATTAACACTCAAAATGGACTAGATTCATTGAATCTGCCAGAAATTTCAAAAAAAGGTCCCTGCACTTGTAAAACTTGATTTTTGGCACTTTTAAGCCCCGTTAACCCCATTTCAAGGATCTAAAATAAAGTTAAAGTATAGGGAACTTAAAATATGCTCAAAAATAGGTCGGACGTTGGTTCATTTGGTCGTACGATTGCGTTGTTCGGTTAATTATGACGGAAGTCGTAACGGACGCAAAAGCGATCCAAATTACGCGACAAATGTATTTTTGACAAGCCAATCACTAAAACTTAATATTTTAATGATTACATAAATTTTTGGATGTCCGGATGTATTCAGAACGTAAGATATGCGTGAAAGTGCAAACTTATGCACTTTTTGACGCTTTTAGTCCCTGAATGACCATAAAGTTTATTTTAGTACACCGAACCCCTCAAAGCCTATTTCTAAGCCATGTAAATGATATTTATGGTATGTTTAACTTATGGTCATGTTCCGGAATGTCTGTTCTAGTACGAATCGTCATACTTTCACAGTTTGTCAAATTTAGTCTCTGTAAGCGAATTAACTTGATTTTGCCATACCAAAGCCTCCAAAACTTATTCCTAAGTTATGTAAAGGTTATTTAAGGTATGTTAAGCATATGTTGATGTTCCGGAGTATTTTTCGCGTTAAACTGATTACGTTTACGCACCAATTTGCGTATAACTCTCAAGAAAGCGATTTAAAGCTTGAAATCGAACAAGAATTGATATGTGCAAAAGATACACATATTTATACAAATCCCAAGTATGAAATACAATATTTCATTGGTTTGGTATTTGTTTGATGGTCACAGTGACACAGGTGTCACACAAGTCAGGAGTGACGTTCAAACCTTGACGGGAAATTTCCATCTTATATTCTTGTAGGTCTTATCTTTTGATAAGTACCGACACTATTAGGGTACGAAATTGTCAAGTTAGAAGTGAAACTCGCATCTTGATAACTAGTCCCGTTCTTTGATTTTTCTGTCTCGCCAAAGTCTCGAAATTCCCAATCAATTTGGAACGTGTAATGATCGAAAGGACAAATATCGTAGGCCTAAAATCGATGACGTATTTGTGTAAGTAAGCAGGACACATGCCCCAATTCGAGAGGGGTTCGATCCACTTTGGTTAGTCAACATTCCTCTACCCAGAACAATCCTATGTTTTATGAGCCTATCTTTTATGTTATCTCGATTTTTATATGTGGTTTTAAACTTGATTCTTCGTTCATTTCGTGACTTTTACACAGATCGCACGTTGTCCGTAATCTAAAACAATAATCATAATCTCTCAGGATCGAACTAAATTTTATGATGCCTTATTCATATTGGTAATCTACATGGAATCTTGATTAAACTATGAGAAACATGATTGAACGAGATACTATGTGAAACTATTTGGTTAATCTATGTGCTGTTGTGGGTAGCAAAACACTATACGTAACATGGCACCGAAAGACGAGACAGAAGTGACATGGATGAAACATGGTGGATACGCCACTGGTACTTCCTATATATAAGTGTTTCCGACATGTTACCAACTTTCCTACCACGTGCCATGCGAAATATGGTGTTTTGCAGACTTATGCGGATTAGTGTGTATATGGATTTAAGTATATCTTTAAGCCCTTTTTACACGTTAGTCAAGTTTTAAATTCATAAAACACGATATTTTACTAACACCAAACACACATATGGGCAAGTGCACCCATCGTGAGCGTAGTATAGTGTTGGCAAGATACCGAGGTCGTCCAAGGACACAAGAGCTTTTAGTACCGGTTTATCCTTAACGTCAAATCAAAAAGTTAGAAAAATGTTTTAAACTAGAAAAATAAAAACTAACTAAAATGTTGAAAAATAAAATAAAAATAAAAACAGATAGACAAGATGAATCACTTGGCTCCGACTCGTGTTTAGTGTAACCTTTGATTATTTCCACACTTTTTCACTTTTTAAGAGATTATCTTAGTTATTGTAGTAGGCCCCTCTTTTGAAGGTGACGTTACCCTCAACCTAGTAGTCTGAGTCAGCAAGGATACAATCCTAAAGGGTCGGATTATTGAAAGATAATTAATTAAGTTATTAATGCATATTATGGTAGGCCCCTCTTTTAAAGGTGACGTTACCCTCGGCTAAGTAGTCTGAGTCAGCAGGGATACAGTCCTAAGTAGCCGGGTTGAAGTATCAATAGTAGCTTACATATGAGGGGATCAAAGAGTTTGGACCCCCGCCATCCAATACCGGTAAGTATTGAAGGAGGTCCTACTAAATTTGACCCAGGTCCTTGCAGGATCTATACATTGAACAAGGCAAGACTCTTACCAAACCGTTCCCTTAACCCCCGATCAGGTAGCCAACATACCTCCATATAGACCGTGGAGATATGAATGGTGAAAATCTTTTATTTTATATAGACAGTAAAATAATGCCAAGACACCACGGACAAACGATAAGGAAAAATCACCTTCAACATAAGAAACTAGTTATTAAAGTCATTAATACATAACCAAGTAAAAGTGCGAAAATATTAAAAATAAAAAGTATTACACTAGACAATTTTTCTTCACCAAGTGATGTAAGAGACTTAGGCAAACATGGCCTTGATTGTCAATAACTCTTATGATCAATCTTGGATCCCGAGACGACTCACACACTCTATGATGGACAATGGATGATGGTGGTGGATGATGGTGTTATGGTGGTGGTGGGTGGGGGGTGAAGTGTGAGAGAGGTGGTGTGCCAAGGGATGGTTTGCAATTGAGCCAAGCACCCCTATTTATAGCCTGAACAGCAGCTCGGACACGACCCCGTGTCCAACATCCTTCTCTTTCTTCATTAATTGCAGTTTGTCTGCATCAGTTGACCACGCCCCCGTGTCCACTGGGCACGCCCCCGTGTGCAGAAGCAAATCTGTACTAACAAGATTTCCCCAGATTCTGCGAATCTTAGAGTTGACCACGGCCCAGTGTCCGCTGAGCACGACCCCGTGGTGGGCGATAGAAGCTTCTACAGCTTTGTCTTTTCTGCTGGCACTTGGGCACGCCCCCATGTTCACTGAGCACGGGGCGTGTTCAGCCTTCTGTTCTCTTGATTTTGCTTGGGAAGATGTTGTCGTGGGGTCGGGCATGCCACGTTTATCCCTTTTCTTGTATTTATGTTAGATTTAGCTGCCTTTTTGCTTCTTTTGTTAATTTGAGCTCATTTAATCCTGAAAATACAAAAGGAAGACAAAAGCACACTTTTTCTAACATTAGTACTAAAAAAGGGTTAGTTTTATTGTCACACCCCGATATTTCCACGTATTACTGGTGGGCCCGGTGGAGAGTATCGTGGCATAGTTGATATCATCATAGTCAAACAACACAATTTAAATGCACAGCGGAAGCAAAAGATAATTTTATTACAACCGAATGAGAATATCAAAGTATTACAAACGGTATGTAAAGGATCCACAGGCGGATCAAAAAAGAAAACTGTTCAATAGACTTTAGGCATCTAGAACTTGCAAGATTCCCTATTAACGCCCTGAGCTCCCAGCCAATTACGTACAGTACCTGCCACTTAACCTTTTTGGAAAATACGTCAGTTTACACTGGTAAATACAATTAACTAACTCATTTTGAAAATGTTTAAGAAAATTGATTTGAATGCACAAGGCACAAAAATTCTTTTATAACTTGGGACAATTTTATTAATAAAAATCTTGTATCCGATTTACATGTTTGTCCAACATTTAGAGCTGGTGATTATACAAATCGATCATGATTAATAGACACACCACAAATATAATCTCACAAGAAGACACCCTTACGAGTGAGTGTATCTTTTACATACGCAACAGGAGGTGTTATGCCTACACCTTGTGCTTAAGTTCTGGCCATTCACTTTTTAAATGAGCCAAGGATATCCAGGACACGGTCATTAACCCCTAATGTTATTTGTTATCAATCAATACAGATTAAAACGGGATTATGCAATTTAATCATCTCCGATTAAAAGGATTCTACACCCGACCAAGCGGTATTTTTATAATACCGTATCCCAAGCCCGTATAGGGAAAATAAGTTAAAAGTATTTACCTGAGCTAGCAATGCAATTTATACTCAGCCGTATATTCTAATAAGCAAGCACAAGTACTTCTACTGGGGCTCTTAATCTGGAACGAAGGTTTTATTAACCTATTAGATTCCTAACGGGTCTTATTTAAGTTGAAACTTAGACCGGTTAGTTTTAAGGAAAGGTTTACGGTTCAAAACGCGTGATTAAGCGAAGACCGAAATAGAATGTGGTGATTTAGACCTGATAATTGTGGAGACTTGTATAATACGGGTACACTAAACACATTCTGGATTTTGAGACAAAAATGATAAGGTCTGACCCGTTTTGGTCAATTTATGCAAACTAGTTACATAAACCGATCCGAACGCGAAATATGCGTAACGGGTAACCATAATAGTCATATACATGTTTCCTAAGTTAATATGCCTTAAATATGTTGTGGAATCAGTAAGATATCTTCTATTATGCCCAAAATGATTTTAAACTCAAACTATGCCACGTAAGGGCATGTTGGTCATTTTAAGGGTTATAAAAGAGTTTAAATATTAACCTGAGTTACAGGTCTGATATAATCAGTAAAAATACTTAATTTAATAATTCATAACAGTAGGGTATCATATATATGTGAAATTTATTAATTATAACCATACTATGCACCATAGGGACATTTTGGTAATTTCACATAAGCCTGAAAGTTCAAAACTGGAAATCTGAGTTTAAAACTTTTGCGTACTATTAAAATATAAAAATTTACTGAATATATTAGTAGGCACCAAACCTTATATGTTTAAAATAGTTTTAATACATACTATGCGTTAAAAACGCTTAAAAGCGATTTGGAGCCATTTCCGGGTTTTCAAAGGAAAGCTGATGTTTTTATTTTCCCAGAAGGCTCAAAATAATTTATTTATCATATTGGATCAGTAGAAAAAGGTTTGGGGTTAAAAGGATTTGTAAAACTCATTTTATAGCCAAAAGGGCAAAACCGACAATAACCGAATCAAGCTTAGAACTCTATGTTATGCTTAGCCTAAAAATAAATAAAAATCTTCAAAAATCCCAAAATATTATTTTATATCAGTAGGTAAAAATTTTGATATCAAAAATTGGGTTACATAGGCTATATGCCAATTACGCCGTTTAATTAATAAAAAGCTTCTCATTTACGCTAATGAGCATAACTCCTAATCTAGACCTCAAACTGATGTCAAATTTTAGGGACAAGTTTATAAATCAGTAATGAAGGTTTCTATTCTTTTACTTTTCCAAAAATCACATTTTAAGGTGAAAAGGGCATAATAGTCAATATTTAAGCAATTACGGAAACATGCATATGATTCGGATAACTAATGAACCAAGTTGTATAATCTCAGAGGGTTATACTTATCGGTAGCTTGGTCCTAATAAAGCTCTAAAGAATTTCTAAACTATGCTCAAATGGGTCAGAACTGAAAGTCAAAGCAGAAGTCAAAGTATGCGACTTTCGGTCCCGAACTGAGCCTTAAACTGAAAATTGTCGAGTTGAATATGTTTAGACATGTTCTTACATTAATTACCAAGTTATATTCATGACAAAACAGGTTGCATAGTTTCTAAATTGCTAATTATGCATTAATTTGAAAATAAGCTTCCTGTTGACTTTTTATAATCAAGTTTGACCCGACAATTGACCAAGTTAGAGTGGGAATCAGAGGGTGCCCTTTTAAGGGTTTATTGCCCACATAATTACCAACTCAAGGTACTTTCAATTTGAAATTTAACTGGACAAATTAAGATTAATGGCGAAGTCAAACCTTAATTATGACAGTTTGACTTTAGGCTATTGAACTAGGCAAAACTGAATCAAGAAAGGTTAATGATGCTTACCAAGGTCCTATGCACGACTAAGGATCACTAGGAAGGGTGCTTGAGCTCCAGGAACCTCAAGAAAGTGAGTTGGAATGACTTTGAGTGTGTGAGCCTTGAACTAGCAACAAGAACACCTTATATAGGAGCTTTGATTCATCAAGATCATGCCAAATAAGTCTATGGGATGATTCCTGATCATCCCAAGTGTCCCTAGGCCTTTATAAACCATCAAACAAGCCCATAGAATCGAAAACCATGCTTATAAGTCGGTTAAACCGGCTGTACAGGCATCTGTGATGATTTTTGAACATCTGGGCACCTTAGGAGGCCCGCGTAAGGATCCCCAAGGGGCTTACGCGGCCCGTGTGAAGGTCTAGTCCGGTCAACAAGTTTCCCATATTTGCAATTTTGGTCCCTGGTCCTTCTAAACTCATTTTTAACATGGTTTCTTGCACTTTTAACCCCCAAACTTGACTTTTAAGGACTCCAAGTCGTAAACCAATTTTTTTAAGTCCTCGGTTATTCATACGATCACCGAAAAGCCTTAAGTTTCAATGTTGACGCTTTTAACTCCTCGTATACGAATTTTATCATAACTTTCTCATACGATAACGAAACTTTGTGAAATTTTTATCACACATTATTGTGAGTATAATTAATCATTACAAAGCTTCGGGCTCGGTAAAAGGTCACTCAGAGGTATACTTTAAACATGTTGACACATTTAACCCCTGTAGTTTGTAATTCCTCACTTTCTTTCACAATTAGCTTCGTATGATCCATGATTTATTCGTTTAAGGGTATAAACATCATGTAGGGTTATTGAAAGATATATTTATCCATTGTTGACATTTTGAACCCTTTTACACATGTAGATTCCTTGTTTGTCAACTTTAGTCCTTCTAACTCAATCCTTTACACGTTTAAAGTCTATGACACGTGTCGATATATTATTGGACATGAATTTTTGAGGTGTTACATCCTCACCCCCTTAAAAGAAATCTCGACCTCGAGATTTGCTAAAATGCTGGAAGTTCTTTTTGTCGCATAATGGACTTAACTTCTATAGCATATCTGGAGTCTCTCCAAGCTCCTAAGCGGACCTCTATAATAGGTACATGTATCCTTTTGGAGCTTCTTAGTTTTTCGATCCTTAATCGATACGGGTTTCTTGTCCAATCATAAAGTTTCATTAATCTGCCTATCATTACGTGATAATGTGTTTCGACTTATTGGCGAAACTTATCCTTAAATCATCAGTGTGGGTTGCATTGCGAGCTCCACTAAGCTCCTTATATAGGTTTTAGCTTATAGGCTATTGACCTTTGTTGCATTCGATTTCCGAATGCTCCTATATATCCAGGACTTAACTTACCCTGAGAAATTTAAAATTTAGTATACCCTTCTTAGGGCGATACTTTCGATTGGACCTTATTCCTTATTAAGGACTTAAGAAGGTTGCGACTTTCGTCAATCCTCAATTTTTTTTCTGCCGATTATTGGCAACTTTAAGATGATTATAAATTCGAATGATCTTATTTGTTGTTTCCAATGCAACTTTCAGATCCTAGTAATTTGGATTTACCATTCTATTGTTCTAATAATAGATGTTTAACATTCCATCTATACAAGGTCCCCAAAGGAGTAGCCTTGATACTTACATAATAATTGTTATCGAAAAACTTATTTTATGGTGAGATGGTTATTCCAACCATTGCTTAAAACTAATCTTAAGGAATAGCTAATCCTTACAGCTAGTCGAATAAATCGACGATCCTGGGCAGCTGATGGTGATTCTTTATTGTTGCCTAAATAGGGTTGCGGTAATCAATGCATAAGCAAAATGAATCGTCTTTCTTATTTAACAATATCAAACTCTCAGAATATTGAGTTAGGCTATATGAATCCTCTATTTTAAAACTTACTTAATCAAGGTTTCGATTCCTTCAATGATGGTACTAGCCGTTTAGGAAATTTCATAATGATACAACCCTAAATGGGATATAAATCTTAACTCTACCTGCCTCTCAGGAGGTAAACAGGGTAATCTTAGGAGAAGATAATCAAGATACAAGGAGGTTACAGAGATTTTCCAAATCTCAGGCTCCAGTTCATCCATCCTTGCTTGTGTCAAATGAGTGACACATTTATGTTACGAGTCCATGAATTTCTTAATCGAAGACCTTTACTTGGACAATTCAATTCTGGATATCTTCTTTAAATACCATTCGCTGACTTTAGTACCATATGACCATCGGAATATCTTTGTGGTCCCATGCATTAAACCTCCATACTGATCAGGCATGGAAGCAATCTATGGAACATATTAAGATACACCAAATCCTCATATGGAGATTTTATCATACCGTCTGGTATTCGCAATCGATAGAGATCAAAGAGATATCCACTATGTGCTGACGCACTTCTTCTAGAGAGAGGATACTTCTAGAATTTCGACTGTAGATTGCTGACAGGAACAGAAGAAATGGTTCCTATGATTTTGTCTGTAAGTTTTACCTTACACTTAATATCTAGGGTTCTTAAGAGAGATTTTAAAAGTTTGCTATACTTATAGTTTATGAAGGATTTGGAGCAAGTAGTATTCGGCTCTTTGAACTTTTTCACGGCCTCCTTCATAGCTTTTCCAACAGCTGCGTCTTATCACAATTTGAAGAACATCCTTGGAAATTCTAAGGTTTTCAATTGTAGCATCATTAGCATGTGTCACAACATCAATGGCGCGAGTGACTGTTGTCTTATCCGAGTTTGTCATACTCAAGATTTGGTTCCTATCACCAAATGAATCAATTTCTTGGTTGCAATCCAACAACTGCTATTCATCATCCTGATGGCCTTAACATATACTAACCATGGTATCAATAAACCATACAGGCTAATATAGCACTAACATTCTTAATGAACGTTATTTAATTTATATCAATTATACTTAGCCTAGGTCACAAAAGACCATCAATGGCATTTAAGGTTTGGACCTAATCCATCATCTTTTGACAGGGGATCAAAATGTCACATCTGTCTTTATTATATTGATGAATTTGGATAGCTTGAAAGCTTGCCATAAGGGTATCAGAAAAGAGTGATTCCTAATAGATATAAAATATCAATCTAAGATTTGTTGGAGCATTTTCTAAAGTATCATCGGCCAATTTCTACCTCGCATTAAATGACCAGAGTCCTAATCAGGCGGAGATAACAGTTCTCAACATTTATCGTTCATTATAGAATCATATGTGCCAGCATCAAATAAATTTATGCATAAACTGCTTGATAAGGAAAGGTACCTGCTATATAGTTATCATGCTGCACCATCTCCTGGGCGTTCCTCTGGAAGACTCACGTGTTCGTTTTCCTGGCCTCTCCATGCTCCTTTATAAGTTTTGGGCAGTTGGTTTTGATGTGCCCTTCCTCGTTACTATTGTAACATGTCGTGTTCTTCAACTCCTTGCAATCTAAAGTTTTGTGACCCTTGGTCTTGCAAATTTCACACAATTTAGCACGTGGGTCGATTATACATTTTCCAGAATGTTGGTTTCTGCAGTTACTGCATTTGGGTCTGTTATTAGACTGACTCGATTTTTTCCTAAACTCGGAATCTTTCATGTTCTTAAAACTTCCCTTTTTCTTCTTGTCAGATCGCTGAGAGTTCTCCTCCTCTCTTTCTCTTTTTCCCTCGCCAGAAGCCTTAACAGACTTATTTCTGATTGCATCTAAGGTGAGGGATAAGGATAAGTCCACCACGGACCTATATGTGGTTGGCCTAGATGCTGTAACATTTCCCTTTATCTCAGGTGCTAGGCCTCCAATAAAACGCGCTATGCGTTTAGGTTCAGGGGTGACTAAATAAGGAACTAGGCGGGACATAGTGTTAAAACTTGTCACGTATGCCTGGCAATTTAATCCTTCATGACCAGAGTCAAGAAGTCTGTTTCTATTTTTTCTACCTCATGCTGAGGGCAAAATTTTTCCTTGATTAATGCAATGAATTGATCCCAAGATAAGTTGTAAAGTAGGGTCTTCCTCGTGGCTTGGAGCAATGATCTCCACCATGCCAATGCTTCTCCTTTGAATGATTGTGAAACAAATTTCACAACATCCTATTCTGCACAACCGCTGATGTCAACAACGGTGTCTATCTCATCTAGCCATGTCATGCAATCGATGGCTCCTTTCTCTCCTGTAAAGTCTCTGGGCTTGCAGGAGACAAAATATTTATATGAGCAGGTCTTAACTGGTGCCTCTTGGTGAAGCACAACCTGTCTAGACGGAACACTCCTCTGATTTGATGAATGATGAACATCATCCTCCCTTGACTCATGTGTTTTAGAAGGGGGCTTACTACGAGCCACAGATAAAGTCTTAGAGTGGGTATCATTTGATTCATTATACTGTCTGTCAAGAGCTCGAGTAACAGCATTATCTATTAATGCCTGCAGTTCCGCTCCAGTTATATTAATTCTGGTAGTATCATTGTTCTCCTTCGGGTGGCTGTTGACCTCCTCTGATCCAGCCATGTAGCTTGATTGCTACATAAATATTGACAATGATTTATTCAGAGGTTATTATGGAATCATCATTTTTGACGATTCATTAACCATAGTAATATGAACTATATTGGTTAATTATATTTAATTAGTATTTTCATTATAATTTATCCTAGTTATAAAACATTAAGGATATTAAAGTGGCACAAAAGGCCTAATCACAAGGATAGTTTTGAATTTATAAGCCATGATCGTATGGGATCGAGGCATTTAAGTTTTAAACATAGTTGGTTACTTTTCTTGACAGAGAGTCGAAGACTACAACTGTCTTTTGTCTTTTAGGGCAATAGATATAGCCCGTAGGCATTTCCCTTCTAAGGGATGTTTATGGTATGATCATCTTTTTAGATGCTATTAGTCGAGATCGTATGGATCCTACCGACTATTATGCTTGGACGTAGTCCAACATCTTTAGACAGGGGTCAAAGACCACCACTCTTGTTGTCTTATCGGACAACAAGTTTAGCCCGTAGGCACTTCATCTCTAACGGATGTTTGTAATATGATCATCTTATAGGATGATATAAGCCATGATTTTTGGATCATTAGGCCAAATTAGGAAATTTGAAAAATTCCAATATAGGGATGACTATTGTGATTTTCTTGAATCACTTTTGTCAAGAATGCTAACACGTTCTTAGGTGTTAACAATATGATCATCATTATTTGATGATTTAAGCCATGATTTCTAAATCACTAGGCTAGATAAGAAAATTGGAAGAATCCAATATAAGAATGACTGTTGTGATTTTCTCGAATCACATTTGTCAAGAGTGCTAACACGTTCTTAGGTGTTAACAAGGATCTGAATCTCTTGAATAGATTTCACCATCTTGGCCATGTCTGAAATGACATGTAGGCTAGGTTTCACCTTTAAGATTCTTTTTAATATCAAGCGCAGAACAATCCTAAATTGAGATGTTAATATGGATCTGAATCTAATTGAGGAACTACCATCTTGGCCCTGTCTTAGAACGACACGTGGCTAGGTCTTATCCTTTTTCAGATTTTGCCATTTTATTATTATGGTAGATCCTATAAAAGGAATGCTATTTTTCATTTATTTCATATTTCATGTTTAGAATGAAAATTTAAATTTAATCATTCCACTGTAAAATTAAAAAGTTCAGGTTTGCCCTAAACGGGACTTGAAAGGAATAATGTTGTCCTCGAAGAGACTGAAAGATAAATATGTCCTTATAAGGACTATTAAAGAAACAATCTTTAGCAAAAGGAGTTTTTCTTCTTCACTTTACTTCTGAATGTTCTCTCCCGGGATGCTCGTTTCATTCTAGCCGCGGTACGAAGCTCAGCATTTCAAGGCTCCGAATGTGGAGAATTTCTAATACAGCCTCTTCGCTTGGCGACATATCCAATATATAAAAATTGGAAGCAATAATTTACAGATTAGGATTGAGAGCATTCCGTTAAGTCTAGACTCAGAAGGTCAAGGAATGTGCTACTGTGTCATTGAGATTAAACACAAAAGGCTAGTGTTTAATTCACTCAATGTTGGCTCTGATACCAACCTGTCACACCCCGATATTTCCACGTATTACCAGTGGGCCCGGTGGGGAGTATCATGACGTAGTTGATATCATCATAGTTAAACAACACAATTTAAATGCACAGCAGAAGCGAAAGATAATTTTATTACAACCGAATGAGAATATCAAAGTATTACAAACGGTATGTAAAGGATCCACAGGCGGATCAAAAAAGAAAACTGTTCAACAGACTTTAGGCATCTAGAACTTGCAAGATTCCCTATTAACGCCCTGAGCTCCCAGCCAATTACGTACAGTACCTGCCACTTAACCTTTTTGGAAAATACGTCAGTTTACACTGGTAAATACAATTAACTGACTCATTTTGAAAATGTTTAAGAAAATTGATTTGAATGCACAAGGCACAAAAATTCTTTTATAACTTGGGACAATTTTATTAATAAAAATCTTGTATCCGATTTACATGTTTGTCCAACATTTAGAGCTGGTGATTATACAAACCGATCATGATTAATAGACACACCACAAATATAATCTCACAAGAAGACACCCTTATGAGTGAGTATATCTTTTACATACGCAACAGGAGGTGTTATGCCTACACCTTGTGCTTAACTTCTGGCCATTCACTTTTTAAATGAGCCAAGGATATCCAGGACACGGTCATTAACCCCTAATGTTATTTGTTATCAATCAATACAGATTAAAACGGGATTATGCAATTTAATCATCTCCGATTAAAAGGTTTCTACACCCGACCAAGCGGTATTTTTATAATACCGTATCCCAAGCCCGTATAGGGAAAATAAGTTAAAAGTATTTACCTGAGCTAGCAATGCAATTTATACTCAGCCGTATATTCTAATAAGCAAGCACAAGTACTTCTACTGGGGCTCTTAATCTGGAACAAAGGTTTTATTAACCTATTAGATTCCTAACGGGTCTTATTTAAGTTGAAACTTAGACCGGTTAGTTTTAAGGAAAGATTTACGGTTCAAAACGCATGATTAAGCGAAGACCGGAATAGAATGTGATTTAGACCCGACAAGTTTGGAGACTTGTATAATACGGGTACACTAAACACACTAAACACATTCTGGATTTTGAGACAAAAATGATAAGGTCTGACCCGTTTTGGTCAATTTATGCAAACTAGTTACATAAACCGATCCGAACGCAAAATATGCGTAACGGGTAACCATAAGAGTCATATACATGTTTTCTAAGTTAATATGCCTTAAATATGTTGTGACATCAGTAAGATATCTTCTATTATGCCCAAAATGATTTTAAACTCAAACTATGCCCCGTAAGGGCATTTTGGTCATTTTAAGGGTTATAAAAGAGTTTAAATATTAACCCGAGTTACAGGTCTGATATAATCAGTAAAAATACTTAATTTAATAAGTTATAACAGTAGGGTATCATATATATGTGCATTTTATTAATTATAACCATACTATGCACCGTAGGGACATTTTGATAATTTCACATAATCCTAAAATGTCAAAACTGGAAATCTAAGTTTAAAACTTTTGCTTACTGTTAAAATATAAAAATTTACTGAATATATCAGTAGGCACCAAACCTTATATATTTAAAATAGTTTTAATACATACTATGCGTTAAAAACGCTTAAAAAGGCGATTTGAAGCCATTTTCGGGTTTTCAAAGGAAAGCTGATGTTTTTATTATTCCAGAAGGCTCAAAATAATTTATTTATCATATTCGATCAGTAGAAAAAGGTTTGGGGTCAAAAGGATTTGTAAAACTCATTTTATAGCCAAAAGGGCAAAACCGACAATAAACGAATCAAGCTTAGAACTCTATGTTATGCTCAGCCTAAAAATAAATAAAAATCTTCAAAAATCCCAAAATATTATTTTATATCAGTAGGTAAAAAGTTTGATATCAAAAATTGGGTTTACATAGGCTATATGCCAAGTACGCCGTTTAATTAATAAAAAGCTTCTCATTTACGCTAATGAGCATAACTCCTAATCTAGACCTCAAACTGATGTCAAATTTTAGGGACAAGTTTATAAATCAGTAATGAAGGTTTCTATTCTTTTACTTTTCCAAAAATCACATTTTAAGGTGAAAAGGGCATAATGGTCAATATTTAAGCAATTACGGAAACATGCATATGAATCGGATAACTAATGAACCAAGTTGTATAATCTCAGAGGGTTATACTTATAGGTAGCTTGGTCCTAATAAAGCTCTAGGGCATTTCTAAACTATGCTCAAACGGGTCAGAACTGAAAGTCAAAGAAGAAGTCAAAGTATGCGACTTTCGGTCCCGAACCGAGCCTTAAACTGAATATTGTCGAGTTGAACATGTTTAGACATGTTCTTACATTAATTACCAAGTTATATTAATGACAAAACAGGTTGCATAGCTTCTACATTGCTAATTATGCATTAATTTGAAAATAAGCTTCCTGTTGACTTTTTATAATCAAGTTTGACCCGACAATTGACCTAGTTAGAGTGGGAATCAGAGGGTGCCCTTTTAAGGGTTTATTGCCCACATAATTACCAACTCAAGGTACTTTCAATTTGCAATTTAACTGGACAAATTAAGATTAATGACGAAGTCAAACCTTAATTACGATGGTTTGACTTTAGGCTATTGAACTAGGCAAAACTGAATCAAGAAAGGTTAATGATGCTTACCAAGGTCCTATGCACGACTAAGGATCACTAGGAAGGGTGCTTGAGCTCCAGGAACCTCCCGAAAGTGAGTTGGAATGATTTTGAGTGTGTGAGCCTTGAACTAGCAACAAGAACACCTTATATAGGAGCTTTGATTCATCAAGATCATGCCAAATAAGTCTATGGGATGATTCCTGATCATCCCAAGTGTCCCTAGGCCTTTATAAACCATCAAACAAGCCCATAGAATCAAAAACCATGCTTATAAGTCGGTTAAACCGGCTGTACAGGCAGCTGTGATGATTTTTGAACATCTGGGCACCTTAGGCGGCCCGCGTAAGGATCCCCAAGGGGCTTACGCAGCCCGTGTGAAGGTCTAGTCCGGTCAACAAGTCTCCCATATTTGCAATTTTGGTCCCTGGTCCTTCTAAACTCATTTTTAACATGGTTTCTTGCACTTTTAACCCCCAAACTTGAATTTTAAGGACTCCAAGTCATAAACCAATTTTGTTAAGTCCTCGGTTATTAATACGATCATCGAAGAGCCTTAAATTTCAACGTTGACGCTTTTAACTCCTCGTATACGAATTTTATCATAACTTTCTCATACGATAACGAAACTTTGTGAAATTTTTATCACACATTCTCGTGAGTATAATTAATCATTACAAAGCTTAGGGTTCGCTAAAAGGTCACTCAGAGGTATACTTTAAACATGTTGACACATTTAACCCCTGTAGTTTGTAATTCCTCACTTTCTTTCACAATTAGCTTCGTATGATCCAAGATTTATTCGTTTAAGGGTATAAACATCATGTAGGGTTATTGAAAGATATATTTATCCATTGTTGACATTTTGAACCCTTTTACACACGTAGATTCGTTGTTTGTCAACTTTAGTCCTTCTAACTCAATCCTTTACACGTTTAAAGTCTATGATACGTGTCGATATATTATTGGACATGAATTTTCGAGGTGTTATATTTATGCCACAATTGATGTAATTTATATGTTGCATTTTGTTCATATCAAATACCCCCACACTTGAATCTTTGCTTGTCCTCAAGCAAAACGCTTTATAATGTGGCTTTACACTCCCAAATGGAATGGGTAGAAGAGAAGGTTTTTTGGTCATAGAGTGTCGGGATTTCCAAGATTCTTTATTAAGTTTTATTTTTATTTATTTACAATCCTATTCGTCATGATTTATTTAAATCTTTTCATAAGTTAAATTACTTATTAGGGCATAACATGCCTCTTTAAAATTCCATTTATACACAAGTTCACATACCTCACGGGGATCACTCAACACTCGGCCGAAGATGTATTTTAGTGATTCACTCGAGAGCGGCATGGAACTTACTCCTACCATAGGCTTGCCAAGCAATCAATCCTCCTCCTTTTTAACCATATACCTTTGTAAATATTAAGAGGACTTTTGGGTGAAGGGTTAGGCTTGGGTTAAAGGTAGGTGGTTGGGTTAGTGGTTAGTAAAAGGGCGAAAAACGTCGAGTGATTTTCGTAAGAGTTTTTATTTTTTTGCAATTTTTTTATTTTGATGAAGCCTTTATTCAAACAAAGTTATTTTTGATAAACTTGTTTGTTTATCTTTCTTTTGCTTCATCATCAACATTTTTTTTTTTTGAAAAGTCATACGAAAAAACGAGCTTGTTACTAAAACAAAAGGTTAAAAATAAAAAGGTTTTGGTGGGTGAAAGGGTGTTTGGTTTGGGTTATGAAATGAAAAGGTTTAGGCTCAAAGGGGTTAACTAGTGGGATTTTGGGTAGGTGGTAAAAAAAAGAAAAAAATATTGGTGTAGAAATAAAAATGGTTAGTCCTAATGCCTCCATCATTTACTTACTCGGGTTTAAGTTGGTAAGGACCGGGAATGTATCGTCGTGGCAACTTCTAGAGTTGTAAGAACCAAGCGGCTATTCACACAAGAAACGAAAAATGAGCATTTAGTTTAATGATTTGTATTTGTATGCTCAATAAAGGCTCAAAACTCACTTTTGTGGGAATGGGTTTTTATGTGATCAAGTATATATAATCAAATTTTAACTAAGCTTGTCATGCCGTTTCATAATTTTCTTATGTTGATTCTTTTTATCACGATGCTATCGGTTGTAAATTTGTAAAAATATAACCTTTTTTTTGGAACTTGAATTTCCCGAGTTAAACCTAGACAAGTAAAAAAAATTGAAAATTTTTTGAAAAAAATTTGGGGTGATTAGCGGTTCCAATAGAGTTTTGTGTAAGGCTTGTTATTAGGACTTGCAAGATTCAAGGTTTTAGCATCCCCCCACACTTAAATTACACATTGTCTTCAATGTGTCCCAAAAATAAATTTTTAGGTTGGTGTGTAAAAAGGTGTTAAAAAGCAAAAATTTGTGTTACTGGGCGTCTGGACACGGCCCCGTGGTGTCCGGGCACGGCCCCGTGTTCAGTCGCCAGAAACAAAATTGAAAAAGAGAAACAGAAGCCTGGACACGGGGGCGTGTTGGGTGAACACGGCCCGTGTCCGGTTTACCTGAACTGGGCATTTCTGCAGACTGTGCAGCATGGGGCCGTGCTGGGCGGGCACGACCCATGCTGAACTTGCTGTAACGAAGAAAATTTGTCGGATGGCCCTGTTTTCGTGCATGGGGTGCTGGGGCAAGTTTCCCTTGTTATCCTTTACCATCCCGAGTGTGTTTTATTCATTTCAACATCATCCAAACACCAAATTAACTAAAACCATCATTCATTAAGTCATAGAGAGAATTACATAATAATCCTAAAAGTTAAAATTCTAGATAAGTAGGTCAAAGAAGCACAAGAAATCTAAATCAAAGAAGTTCTAGCCTAAAATTTATTCAACTAGCAAAATTTCCAAAAAGATAATTCTCTTGGTTAGATGCGGCTTGAAGAACTTCTTTTTTCGGGCATGGGTTCCTCACATGTCGGCGAGCCACTCCTCTATCTCCCTTGGGAGAAGAAAGGCGGGCTTATTGGCATTAGTTTGAAGAGGTGCAACCTCCACCGGGACTTCTTGTAGATCTTCAAAAGGAGGCTCCACTGGAAGGTTATCCCACCCAGTAGGATTGTGGATTCCAAGTGCTAGGTTCCAATCCTCTTGAGGGAGGATTGGTTCCATGGGAGGTGTTACAAGAATGTTTAACCTCTGGTGCAAGAGGTTAATTTCTTGAAAACTGTTTTCCAGCCCCACCGTAAGATAATTTATACAGTATATTAGGACCTCCTCTACCGAAGTCATCTCGTCAAGAGCTTCACGTAACACCATTACGTATCGTACGAGCGTTGCTTCGATGGATGACCTTCTTTCCCTTCGACTGTTTCTGGAGTGCGCAGAAGAGGTTCCACTGTTTTGACTAGACATTATACGAAAACAAACCAAAAAATAGTTTATTCTAATGAAACAGTACGTCGGACATGGCCCCGTGCTCAATGAGCACGGCCCCGTGTTCAGCTTTCTGCAGATTTTTAGAACAAGGAATCTTGGAGTTTCAAATTATTTTTCCAACTTATGAGGTGATTTTGAGCAGAAATAACTTAAAACAATGTTGTACAACTTATTTTTAACAACATTCCTTGAACAAAAACCTAATAACCATCACAATAAATCTTGGAGTCATTGTGATCTTAAGCTTCAATGGAGGTGTTGATGCAAGAAAGATGAAGAAGAAGGCAATGGATAAAAGAGGAAAGGACAAGTTATTTGTTAGAACCTTCTTTTAGAACATACCTAGGATGGTAGGTGAGAAGATCCTTTCAAATCTCTGTCCCTGGATGGTCCAAATGTGCAGGATTCTTGGCTGCATTTATAGAAAACAACAGCATGCTGGACATGGCCCCGTGTCGGCTGGACACGGCCCCGTGTGTAGGCAAGATCCTGACACGTTTTGTCCGTATTCTGACAAAAAGTCAGAAAGGAATCTTTTGGCGGACACGGGGGCGTGTTGACCTGGGCACGGCCCCGTGTCGAAAGGCTGTTTATGAAGTTTGTCTATTTTTAAGGAACTTTTCCGGATCGGGCGGTTCCTTACTGGATGGAACAACCCCAAAGTGCCTAAGATACCTTAATTGCTCTAGATTAAGACGAGAACGCAAGAGGTTGTCGGTGAGGGTGATTCCTATGCTATATGTAGGTGGACAAGTCCAACCCTTTCCCGGGCTCTCGTTAAAGAAGGTGTATGCCAAATCGCTCAGGTCTATGTATGCATCGAACGAAGTCGATGGGGAGTCCTTCACGGCACAATCGACACAGGGACGACTATCGCTCAAGTCCTCACTAGAGTTAGAAGTATCGTCGGGAACAACGAAGTTGTTTGAATGCGATCCAAACAATTCTTCTTGGTTATTGTCTTGAGATAGATTATTGAAATCTATCCTAAGTTCCTTTAACCAATTAAGAATTAGATCTTCTAATTGAAATAGTTCATCAAGAAGCATTTCTCCTAGAAAATCCGGTTGAGAGCATTCGAGGGAGAGATATGGATTATTTTTACTTTCGCCCCTCTTAAGGACACAGGAAAATGATGGGTCTATATAGTGGGGCTTGTAATTTGGAAAATAACATTCTAATTCTTTATGGGAACCACCACATATTTGACACCACGTACCATAAGAGTGCCGAAAGTAAAAAATATCAGTATCACTCATGTTTGTGTCAGAAATTACCAACCGTCAGGATCTTACGGTTCTATTTTCAGTAACCGAATCTTGGGCACGGGGCGTGTTGAGTGGGCACAGCCCCGTGTTCAACTTACTGTCTGACTTAAAACAGGATTGCCAGTTCCAATGATTGGGCACGGGGCGTGTTCAGCGGGCACGGCCTGTGCTGAGTTCTGCAGAAGCTGAAAAATTAAGAAGAATCCTAAAAAAAATAGAAAAATAAGAAAAAAACGAAAAGGCCGTTGATTCCTAACTTTCTTAAAATCCTTGTGTCCCCGGCAACGGCGCCAAAAACTTGATGCGGATTGGTGTGTATATGGATTTAAGTATATTTTTAAGCCCTTTTTACACGTTAGTCAAGTTTTAAATTTATAAAACACGATATTTTACTAACACCAAACACACATATGGGCAAGTGCACCCATCGTGAGCGTAGTATAGTGTTGGCAAGATACCGAGGTCGTCCAAGGACACAAGAGCTTTTAGTACCGGTTTATCCTCAACGTCTAATCAAATCAAAAAGTTAGAAAAAGGTTTTAAACTAGAAAAATAAAAACTAACTAACATGCTGAAAAATAAAATAAAAATAAAAACAGATAGACAAGATGAATCACTTGTCTCCGACTCGTGTTTAGTGTAACCTTTGATTATTTCTGCACTTTTGCACTTTTTAAGAGATTATCTTAGTTATGTAGTAGGCCCCTCTTTTGAAGGTGACGTTACCCTCAACCCAGTAGTTTGAGTCAGCAAGGATACAATCCTAAAGGGTCGGATTATTGAAAGATAATTAATTAAGTTATTAATGCATATTATGGTAGGCCTCTCTTTTGAAGGTGACGTTACCCTAGGCTAAGTAGTCTGAGTCAGCAGGGATACAGTCCTAAGTAGCCGGGTTGAAGTATTAATAGTAGCTTACATATGAGGGGATCAAAGTGTTTGGACCCCCGCCATCCAATACAGGTAAGTATTGAAGGAGGTCCTAATAAATTTGACCCAGGTCCTTGCAGGATCTAAACACTGAATAAGGTAAGACTCTTACCAAACCGTTCCCTTAAACCCCGACTAGGTAGCAAACATACCTCCATATTGACCGTGGAGATATGAATGGTGAAAATATTTTATTTTATATAGACAGTAAAATAATTCCAAGACACCACAGACAAACGATAAGGAAAAATCACCTTCAACATAAGAAACTAGTTATTAAAGTCATTAATACATAACCAAGTAAAAAGTGCGAAAAGATTAAAAATAAAAAGTATTACACTAGACAGTTTGTCTTCACCAAGTGATGTAAGAGACTTAGGCAAACATGGCCTTAATTGTCAAGAACTCTTACGATTAATCTTGGATCCCGGGACGACTCACACACTCTATGATGGACAATGGATGATGGTGGTGGATGATGGTGTTATGGTGGTGGTGGGTGGTGGGTGAAGTGTGAGAGAGATGATGTGCCAAGGGATGGTTTGCAATTGAGCCAAGCACCCCTATTTATAGCCTGAACAGCAGCTCGGGCACGGCCCCGTGTCCAACATCCTTCTCTTTCTTCATTAATTGCAGTTTGTCTGCTTCAGTTGACCACGCCCCTGTGTCCACTCGGCATGCCCCCGTGTGCAGAAGCAAATCTGTACTATCAAGATTTCCCCAGATTCTGTGAATCTTAGAGTTGACCACGGCCCAGTGTCCGCTGAGCACGACCCCGTGGTGGGCGATATAAGCTTCTACAGCTTTGTCTTTTCTGCTGGCACTTGGGCACGCCCCCCGTGTTCACTGAGCACGGGGCTTGTTCAGCCTTCTGTTCTCTTGATTTTTATTGGGAAGATGTTGTCGTGGGGTCGGGCATGCCACGTTTGTTCCGTTTCTTGTATTTATGTTAGATTTAGCTGCCTTTTTGCTTCTTTTGTTAATTTGAGCTCATTTAATCCTGAAAATACAAAAGGAAGACAAAAGCACACTTTTTCCAACATTAGTACTAAAAAAAGGTTAGTTTTATGCCACAATTGATGTAATTTATATGTTGCATTTTGTGCACATCACAGACCGGTGATGCGAATGTTGAAACGTTGAGCTGTGTGATACTACTTGCTTAATCTACGTATGTGTGGTTGTGAGTGGCAAATACGATACGTAGCCTAGCACTGAAGACGAGACAGACGTGACATGCCCGAAATATGGTGGATACGCCGATGGTACTTCCTATATATAGGTGTTTCTGACATGTTACTGAACATTCGTACCACATGCTATGCGAAATTCATGGTTTTGCAGACTCGTGGTGGAAATGTTGAAACTACTTGATTGATCTATGTGAAAATGATGGAATCTAATGTTATGGTTGGCGAAACATGACAACCCGACGAAACGGAGGTGGCATGATCGAAACATGGTGGATACACCGCCGGTACTACCTATATATAAGTGTTTCTATCATGCTGCCAAACTTTCGTAACACGTGCCATGTGGGATTCGTTGTTTTATGAACTGTGATGTGGGTGTTGAACGTTGAGCTATGTGAAACTACTTGATTAATCTATGTGAAGTTGATAAAGTGTACTGATACGGTTGGCAAAACACGACACGTAACATGACACCGAACGACGGGACGGGTGTGACATGGTCGAAACATGGTGGATACGCCGCTGATACTTCCTATATATAAGTGTTTCCAACATGTTACCGAACTTCCGTACCACATGCCATGCGAAAGTCGTGGGGTTGCGGACTTGTGGTGAGAATGTGGAATCTATGTGAAACATGTTGAATGTTTGAAACTTTAGTCTTTATGCAATTGTGTGTGAAACTATATACTATGAGGCTTTATGATCTAGACTTATGCGATCCTTTTCTTAGATCTCTAGATGTCTTCTCGTAAACTATCCGACTCTCTCAAGAGATCCAGGGAAAACTCTCAGAAAAAGATGATGTCATTCATGGCCGATCAGATTGCTCGCATCGTGCCAACGATTGTCTCTGAGATCCAGGGATCAAACACTCCTCCTTCCTCTCTGGATTCTAAAGCAGAGAAGCCAAAGCCTATAAAGTTCAGCTATAAACACTTTGTCTCTTGCAACCCTAAGCCTTTCACGGGCAGTGATGGGGTGACTGCTATGCTAGAATGGTTCGATAGCATCGAGGTTACCTTCATTAACAGCGAATGCCCAGAGCATTTAAAGACTGGAGTGCAACTGGCATATTTCAAGGAAGAGCTCTGGAGTAGTGGTCGAGCGAGAGAAACACTGCTCTAACGAAGAAGCCTATGCTCTTCTATGGCCCGAGGTGCGAGAATTGATGATGCTTGAATTCTGCCCTCCCCATGAACAGCTAAAGCTTGAGGAAGAGTTTTGGCATCTCAAGCAGGTTGGAGATGACAAATTGGCTTACACTACCCGCTTTAAGAAACTCAGCATAATCGTGCCTCACTTGGTTTCTACTTCGAAACACATGATAACCAAGTATATCAATGGGTTACCTCCTGCCATTCGTGATTCGATTGAAGCAGCTCAGCTAGAGACTATTGAAGAAGTTTACAGTCTTGTGGACGAGTTTGAACAACAACCACGTCCATGGCAAACAGTTTGCTACTCCTGCTCCCTCTAAGTCAGCGAACCAAGTTACTCAGCAGCCTAGAGGCAACATAAATAGGAAACGGAAATCTCAGGGCTCTGGCTGCAATACCATTGTCCCAGCTGCAAACGCCAACCCTACAGGCAAGGTTACTGTGCCTGCCGCTGCTGCTGCTAACCCTCCTGCTCCGAAGAACAAGAAGTCGTACGCTGGGATTCATCCCAAGTGCGCTACTTGCAACTTTCATCATCCTGTTACCTCTGCTTGCTGACTGTGTACCAATTGCAATCGCTATGGCCACACAACCCCTACTGCCGTCAAGTTAACCCGGCCCAGCAAGCCCAGCAAGCGCCAGCCCAGGCAGCTCTCCCAGCTCCTCTGCAGAATCCTAGACCAGTCAATGTTGTTCGTGCATGCTACAAGTGTGGAGACACTACTCATCTTCGCAATCAGTACCAGCATCTAAACCAGAAGCTACTGCCAGCCGCTCGTGGACGAGCGTTCAACATTAACACAAGCCAGGCTCGTAACGACAATGACGTCGTGAATGGTATGTTTCTCGTCAATAATCTTTATGCTTCGATACTATTTGATACTGATGCCGACAGAAGCTTTGTGTCTGTAGAATTTGAATCTTTGTTAAACTATGCACGCTCTAAACTACCTAAGTCGTTTTCTGTTGAGATTGCCGATGTTAAATCGATTCTAGTTGATTCTATCCTCAGTGGTTGTTCCTTGAATCTTAACGACCACGTCTTTACTATTGATCTAATACCCATGCAACTGGGTAGCTTTGATATGATAATCGGAATGAATTGGTTGCAGAAGAATCATGCCGAGATTGCTTGTCACGAGAAGTACGTTCGTTTACCTCTTCCGTCCGGTGAAACTTTACACGTCTTTGGATACCGACCTTCTAGAGGACTGAAGTTGATGTCATGCACTCAAGCGAATAAGTGTTTACGCAAACAGTACTTTGCCTTCTTGGCCCACGTGGTGGAACAAAAGGGCAAGGGAAGGAGCGTAAGCGATGTTCCAGTAGTGTGTGATTTCCCTGACGTCTTTCCCGAAGATCTTCCTGGTCTTCCTCCTCCTAAATCCGTTGATTTTCGTATTGATCTTATACCTGGCGCGACTCCTGTCGCCAAGGCTCCATACCGACTTTCACCCTCTGAGATGCAAGAGCTATCCAGCCAACTTCAGGAACTGCTCGACAAAGGATTCATTCGTCCATGTACCTCTCCGTGGGGTGCTCCTGTGCTATTCCTCAAGAAGAAAGATGGTTCGTTCCGTATGTGCATCCACTACCGTGAACTTAATAAATACACCGTTAAGAATCGTTACCCTCTCCCTCGTATTGATGATCTGTTTGACCAGCTACAAGGTGCGTCCTGTTTCTCTAAAATCGACCTTCGATCTGGTTATCATCAGCTCCGTGTTCTTGAAGATGATATTCCCAAAACTGCGTTTCGCACTCATTATGGGCACTACTAGTTCGTGGTTATGCCTTTTGGCTTGACCAACGCACCCGTCGTGTTCATGGATCTTATGAATCGCGTTTGTAAACCTTACTTGGATCTTTATGATAGTCTCTACTAATGATATTATCATTTATTCGAAAACTAGAGTTGATCATGAACGCCATTTACGCTTGATGCTAGAACTTTTACGTGGTGAACGCTTATATGCTAAATTTTCTAAGTGTGAGTTTTGGATCAATGAAGTACAATTTCATGTTGACCCTTCAAAAATCGAAGCTGTGAAGAATTGGAGTACGCCTAAATCTGCATCTGAGATTCGTTCTTTCCTAGGATTGGCGGGTTATTACCGTTGATTCATCTCGGACTTTTCATAGATAGCCGTTCCTCTCACTTCGTTGACCCAGAAAGAGAAACCTTTTGCTTGGGGTACCGAGCAAGAGGAATCTTTCCAGACTCTTAAGACTCTTCTTTGTAATGCTCCTGTCCTTACTCTACCTGACAAGAATGACGATTTCGTGGTATATTGTGATGCCTCGAACCATGGCATGGGCTGTGTGCTCATGCAGCGAGACAAGGTTATTGCTTATGCCTCCCGCCAACTCAAAATACATGAGAAAAACTATACTACTCACGATCTGGAGCTTGGTGCAGTTGTATTTGCGTTAAAGATCTGGCGACACTACCTATATGGAACTAAGTGTGTAGTTTTTACCGATCATAAGAGCCTACAACATATCTTTAACCAAAAGGAACTAAACATGCGACAGAGACGTTGGGTGGAAATGCATAACGACTACGACTATGAAATTCGCTATCATCCTGGCAAACCGAATGTCATGGCCGATGCTCTTAGTCGTAAGACTCAAGTTAATACTATTTGTTGCTTTCATATCTCTAGTGATCTTCATGCTTGTATCCATGAAGCTCAATATTCGTCAGCTAGTGAAGGCAGTCTAATAGTTGAAGTACGAGGTGCTTCTTGTTATGGGTGGTTTTCTGCTCATATATCCTGGATTATATTCTGACTGTGTTATTTTTTATTGTGATCAGGATACCGAGTCAGGATATTGGTAACATCCTGATGCAGTATCCTGGTGATGACTAATTATTCACGTGCAGATTAGCGAAGCCTGCCTATAACATTCAAATGGACTGCTTCTCCTGAAGACTCGGACTAAGCTGTTGAGAAGAGAACGTTGAAGCCGCAAAGAACGGGTCTTCAACGTTCAAAGGGGAATATTCAGGGCATCCCCCGTTTTTAGGATAGGTTGTTATTTCTTTTACTATATAAAGGAACGATCAGATCAGTAGGAACACACGATTTTTTCACACACTTCTACTCTCTACTAGCTGCAATTACTCGCAACACATACACTCACACTCGAATTACATTGTAACACTTAGTTGATCCGTATCATATCCTGCACTGTATCATAAAGTTTGAAGTAATAAGAAGAACAAGGTGTTTTGGTCAAAAATCAGACTAGGATAATGCAACCAAATCTTCTTTTGTGAGGTATGATGCTTGAATCAATGAACAAATGTATGAACAACTTGTAGATGAAATTAACAAGTGACACAAGGATTTATACGAGGAAAAAACCCTTGATCAATATATGATCTCCGGCATAAAAAACCTCGGGTGATGGAAACTACCGATCACCAACTATAATTAAACAAATGATGATTACAACTCGGGATGATAACAAGCTTGTTACAAGGATCACAAGAGTGCAAAATGTATATATTCGGCAATAAGTTGCAGAGAGCTTGCGAGAGTGTGTGTGTTTGCTAACTTGTTCTAATTCAAGCTTGTTATCCCCTTTTTAAAAATAGAAATAATCCAAATAACTAACAACCCGCAAATGGTGCTAGCTACCCACGACTTCCATAACGGTCATTAAGCTATGCACGTGCAGAATATTGAGAGCATATTCCCCAAGAATATCGGCAAGACTAGGTCCAATGCGTATACTCCTGCAAAACAAGCTTAAATATAGTGAAAGCAACCGTTAGTGTAAGGATAAAAATGAGGATCCTGGATCCTGATCCTGCAACGTCTTCTGAGGATCCTTAATTCAAACAGAATTGAGGATCCGTGATCCTGGCAGTATTTGAGGATTCGTGATCCTTAGGTTAGAAAATCTATCCCTAACAATTTCCCCCAAAATATGAAGAATAAAATATAACTTAATGAGTCATATTTTTAATCTTATCCCCAACGAACTAAATTACGTAAATATAGCCGTTAGAGCAGGACTAGCCGTTACACATCTTGCGTCAGCGAAGTGACAACCTGCAAAATCATCATTATATATAGGTTAGAGATAAGGATCAATTTGCATTTAAATTCGAGCGATAGTTCCCTTTAAATCCTCATTCAAAGATCAGAACATGTATCTCTCTTCTCTTTCTCTCTTCATCTTCTTTTCCGTTTCATCAAAATCTTAATATTACAATGAAGTTACGATCCTCCCCTGCCAAGGATCCAAAGAAGGATGATTCCTTGAAAAGCCAAGGCATCATCAAAAATCCTTCATCTGAGCTATGCCGCTTTACCGACCCAGAGATTGACCGGATTCGCCATTGTTTCCCGACGGATACCATCTTTAAACCTTTTGACCCTACTGCCAAAAGTGACTCCGTCTCCGACACTTGGGTTGCTTTTCTGGCCACCCCATTCTTGATAGGATTCTCCTATCCTTTCCCTGCCTTCACACAATCTTTCTTTGCACTCACAGGTATGTGCTATATCCAGGCCATGCCGATGATGTGGAGGGTTCTTCATACCATAGAGAATATCATTAAGCAAGAAGGCATAGAGATAGGAATGTCGGAACTGGCTGAGTTGTATAATCTTGTGAGCCATGGTCCACACCGTTTCCTGTTCAAACATAAGCCTGGTGATCCTCATCCAATCCTTAAGACCACAAAGAATGATACCCACTGGAAAAACCGTTTCTTCTTTATTAAGAGAGATTCGATTCCAGATGGGAAAGATCTCCCCAAAGAGTGGACCACCCATGGTAGGATATAGGATCCTTATAGAAGGATCATAGGATGATTCTGTTCTGTTGAGGATAACTGATCTTTCTTGTCTTTTTGAGTAGCTATCTCAGTTTTTCATTGTGACAACTGGCACCAAACCGGTAATTTCCGTACCCTTTAATTACTACTTGATGATTACAGTTATGTGCTTAAATATCAACATTGTCTGATTACATACTACACAAGTGAATTCATGCACGTTTTATACTACAAGAATTACTCTATGCATTAATGAACAGCGTTGCGTCAAAAATACTAGTAAACTCACCGGTAAAACACAATATGTTAACAACTCTGAAGAAAGCAGTCAGACATTAGAATTGAGGCCTAGGTGTAGGTCCAACGGCAAGAATACATTAAAACCCAAGAGTACATATTAGGGTTAATATATATACATTCCGGAAGCGAAAACAAGCACTAAAAAGCACCCGAAACGTTCTTTAAGTGCAGAATTTTATTAAATTCAGCTCAAATCAGCATTTTAACCTCAAAATATTATGCAGAATTTACGTTTTATCATCCAGAATACTTCCCTAAGTGTCGGGAATTAAAAGGGTTACAAAAGGGTACATAAAAGACACTAAACGGTGCAATTTAGCACTTTAACGAACCGGTATTAACCAAACAACTGGACATTTCCCGGAACACAAAAAATATATTACCAGAAGCATTGTTTATTTATTTCTGAGCTAGTTATGATCCCCGAACACCCAAGCACCTACTAAAATATCTACCAACTAAGTAACCTAACTAAATACTTAGCTTTGGATGATAAACTAACTAGTTGGTTAATATTTACATTAAGAAACCCCCCCCCCCCCACTAGCTTGAAATCGGCCTCATGGCCTATTTAGTGGATTTTGTTGATTAATTTATTAGATATTGCCATGTACTAAGAAAACATATAATCCAATGGTTACACACTTGTTGGAAGAACATTCTATTTAACCACAAGACCATTCCTAATTCATTTCATCTTCTCCAACTCACCAAAAATCCTCCATCTTTCTACCATACCTACGGCCACAATATTCCCACACACTACCACCATTTTCAATCCAACTCCACCCATTATAAGCACATTCTAAGGTGTATGGAGCCTATCTAGGAAGGTTGTAAGCAACGGAATTGGAAGGACATCTCTCTTGTGCTTTTATCCACTTGATCTTCATCATAGTTCTTCCCTAGCTTCAAGCTAGTAGTAAGCACCTTGAACACTCTTATTTACTTTTATTTTTAGTGGTTAAAGTAGGTTCATGTTGATAAACTTAAAGAAACACTAAGAAACATGAAGGTGAACCATGAACATAAGCTCTAAATATAAAGAAATCATGTTGTTTTAGTGTTGATAGACTTGTTGATGATTGTTGGTTATTGTTTGTTGGTAGAAATGATGTAGATCATCATACAATCTTGCTAGATCATGATTAAAAACATAATCTAGCAAGATAAGGGGATGAAAATGTTAAAGGTTATGAATCATCCACAAAAAGATCATGAACTTGAAAGAACACTATGTTTTCCTAAAAATAAAGATCAAAGTAAGATGATAAACATGTAGATCTAAAGATCCATGAGTGGTTTTTCAAAAGAACCAAGTTAAAAATACAAGTTTCA
Source organism: Helianthus tuberosus (assembly GCA_030545235.1). Lineage (NCBI taxonomy): Eukaryota > Viridiplantae > Streptophyta > Magnoliopsida > Asterales > Asteraceae > Helianthus > Helianthus tuberosus. The sequence continues at coordinate 66,343,985 of CM060440.1, read as the reverse complement.
CTTAATCTTGGTTCTTAAACAAATAAACCTTATTTTTGGTGGTTAATAAAGTAAAGATACACATGTGTAACAAGAAAAATACACGAAGAAATATTTTTAGAAAACATGAACATAAGTTGTAAAGAATCATATTCTTTAAAAATGAAGTTTTTAAAGAAGCAATCACACTTTAAAGGGTAACAAGACTTACTAAACACCCTAGTAAGTTACTACACATTTTTATAAAATTTCAAGTTCATGAAATAGAGAAGTTAGTGTATGTTGTTGATGATTGTTGTTGAAATTGATTGATGGTGATTTTTAAAAGAAAATAAACACATGTTTTGAAAACATGGGAAACCTCCACTTTTAGGGGAAACTCTGTCAAAATTTTTATAAATTTTGACACTTAGAAAAATATATAAGTTTTGAGAAACTTATTACCTAAAAATTTATACCAAGGTATTTACCAAGGTTTCCCTAATTTTTGAGTTAAGAAACGAGGATTTCTTCAAAGTTAAAAATTGACATTAAGTATGTATATTTTTTTTGAGAAAAAAATATATACATTATTTGATCACCAAACTTTATGCTAAGTGTATGTAATATGTGTTATACGTGCTAGTGTATTAGGACTTGAAAATACACTAAATACTCTTGAGAAGTAAAAACATAAAAATACACATACAACATACAAGATACGTAATTCGGGTGCAAAACACAAGATACTTATATTAATTTTTGAGAAAATAATATAAGTAAGTTACTTAGTTAAAAATATAAAATATTTTTAACACAACAATACAAATACAAAAGATAGTGACTTGTGCTTGTACGAAACAAGTCTAGTGACTGACGATAATAAAACACGTTTAGGTCACGACGCATTATAAGCAAATCCGATGAAGTTTACGACGCAAGGAACGCAAAGTTGTGTGTTCATGCTCCCCCTTTTCTCTTAACTGTTTTCAGTTTTATAACTTTGGAGGTGAAATACATGTTACAAATATTACTATGTTTATAAATGGTATGATACAAAAACAAGAAGCACTCTTGGTGATAACTAGTACCAAGTATGATGCGTTTTGAGAAATGATACGAGAAATCGTGTCACGAATAGGGTACCATAAGCACCATTAATCGTGTACGTACTTAGACCGCAGAACAAAAGGTTAGATCTAATGGGTTTCAGGGCAGCCCCACTCTTGGTGACAACTAGTACCGAGTAGTGTTTTTGTGTCTCCGTCGAGAATCGACAACTAGAAAAATGCCTATGGTTTGGTGACTTCCTATGTCGTGTCACATATTAATGTCTTTGCAACCCATTAATACTTGATACATACATAAATACTTGATTTATACATGAATACTTGATTTACACAAGATACATACCATGATTTTCATACAAGTATACAAACGTTCAATACAAAAACTGCATGAATTCACACCAACATTATGTTGACGTTTTTCAAAACTCACATGTATTTCAGGTAACTAGAAGTGGATGTGCGCGCGGCCTTACTCATGCTTGTGGATGTCGTTTATGTTTATCTTTAAATAAAGTTGTAAACTTTTAAGACAATGTTTTATGCTATCTCACGATGTAAACGCTAACTTATGTTTTCAAATTATGAAATGTTTGGTATTTGATGTTATTTTTACGAGCATGTAGTATGTTTACCTTTCGTATGCAATGAGAACCTTTCATGATCACACCTCGTGCTTCCGCCGCAGAAAGGGGTGTGACAGATTGGTATCAGAGCTGCAATTGTAGTGAACCAGGATTCCTTCTCGAGTCTAGTCTACAATCTCTTGGATCCTTTCACGAAAACAATATTTCAAAGAGTTTTCATTGCATAAAACGTCCCGCGACATCCACTACCTGAAACTGTTTACATGAGTCAAGAAAAGACACTACGAGGCTTAGGGTGCACAGGGGTAGCACTTGTCTTTAACTGAGAAATTATTTGCAATTATGTGTGATAAGTAGCATATACATAGATACTAGAAGTAGAATACCACTAGTATACATGACCTTACCTGAAAACAACGGCCTATCTGAAGGAAGAGATACGAGGATGAAACGAACTGTGCGGACTGTGCAAGGAGTTATGTAATTATGGATGCATACATAATTATGGAATTCAGTGCACAGAAATCACAGCAAGTCTTGTCACGTATAAATTCCCTCAGTACAGGAAGAGGTCAAACGTGTACACCCCTCCCCCAGCCTACTAAGTACTCTGTCACACCTGAGCAAAATACGCAGCAATCCTGATTATCACATCACTCTTCTGTGTTTACCTGTCAAATTTCGGGACGAAATTTCTTTCAAGTTGGGGATGATGTGACAACCCTAACTTTCAAGGTCAGTATCTCTTTGTCGGGTAATCATGTTTCTTGTTATCCTTCTTACGTATTCCTTTCGACGATAGAAATCAGTAAACACTCGTAATTGTAACTGGTTCGTTAAACATCGTATACGTTTAAGTAAATATGCATACGCATGCGATTGGGCTTGAACCTTGTGTCGCGCATACGATCGGGCCAAACTCACTTGTTCGTTTGTTGGTTGTTTGGCAGCCCAAGTATTCCGAATAGGTGGGCCGCGATGAATGGACTTAGTGATCTGATTAGCATGAACAATTAACCATTTATTAATAAGACCAATCTATTAGATTTAAGCCCACTTCGACACTTGAATGGCCCAACCGAATCATGTTGTTATAACTGCATGCATTAGGGGGCGGATATCATTTAACCCTAAGCAAATAAACCCTATCTTTTCTCATAACTTGTGTGCGGCAATACCAAACCCATCCCTGTTCGAGTTACATCTTGGCTAGTAAAATCTCCGGTTAGTATATATCACTTGTTAATCTTCATGCTATTACGTGTTGCGTAAATCGTTTGCTAGGATAGGATTTTGATGATCTGTTAAATGTTAATAGTGGCTATTGATGTTAAGACTCGATAACTACCTGATCCGAATATGTATTAAACGTGCAACTGAATTTATTTGTGTTGATATAACTCGTGTTTGCAATGTGGGTTAAGCATACAATTCTATGATAACCGAATTAGTGAAGGATTGGTAGGCTTGTGTCATGCGATGAGTGCCACTTTGGTTAGTATTGGTGCTATTTGTATTTTATGTGTTGCTCACGTGTGATTTGATGTTGATTGTGAATGTATGGCACTAGTAGATTAGGTAATATTTTGGGTATTAAGGAATATAGCCTAGTAATAATTATGTGTGCTATTGTTTAATATAATTGTGATGGTTGTGATGATTGCTGTTAGGTAATAATTAAATGAATGTTAGAAATCTCATAAGATTCTAGGGAATTGTTATGTATGCTCGGTCCAATATAGTGAAGGTTAGTGGCATGATAAAATTATTAATCTTGCATGTTAAAAGTAGCGGCCATGTGCAACTGTGAATTTAATCAATATAGATACTTTTAGTGATGTGACAGTAAACGTACATGTGCAATTGATGATGAGGGGATGTGTTGAATTATGAAAGTGGCGGCCCCTATTCTCGAACAACATGCATTCTATAATTTTAGTGCATAAGAATCTTGAATGATAATGATGGATGAACAATGGAAACCGTGAATAATAGGGTTTGGTGAAGTGTGGTAACTGTTCTTCGACTAAATCCTTTGATTTCGTCACAAGGCATGAGCCGACGAAATCCTTTGATTTCGTCACCTCTTGTGCCGACGAAAACCCTTGGAGTTCGTCACCCTGTCCAATAGATTGAGCATGAACTGTTTGGGTTATTGTTTATTAGGAGGGTTGGTTTTGACTGAGTAAATATAAGTTGATTTCTATATGTGTATATGTGTGGCATATCCAACTGTTGGACACTGTTACAAGTCATGTATGTGAACTGTGGGAAGGAATGGGTTTGTGTAACTGTTTGCGATGCATGCTACCATTTATTTGTGAATTTGATTGGGTTATATGATTGCTATATGTCACTCGAAAACTGATGTCTGAACACACAACGTGACTACAACTTATACGTGAACATTGTGAATGTGAAACTGACTATGCGTACATGAATATCATAGGCTGTGACTGTCTAAGTGTTAGCAAGTAATTAATCAAACCGAGCAAACCGAGGTGAGTTCACTGCTCTTTTCCAAGCATGCATCCCGGGAAGGGATATCGGGTAACGTTCCAGGGAGGAATGCAGGTTAATGGGATGTTTGTTATTACTTAGTTTCTATTATGTAAGACCCCCTACATCTACCGATTGTTGCCGGGAAGGCAACGAGGTATTTAGTTGATAGCGCTATTAGGATTGGCACCCTCACACCGTGCCGAAAGGACGGGCGTGAACTAATTACCTTGACCACTTGACCAATGCCTAGATAGAGGCATTGGGGTTGGGCATTCACATCGTGTATATATAAGACCCCTTACATCTACTCGAGGTTGTTAGTTGAACTAATTACCTTGACCACTTGACCAGTGCCTAGATAGAGGCATTGGGGTTGGGCATTAACATCTAGTAGCCACATACGGTAATCGAGTTAATAACATCATCAAAACATAACGTTGAACTGTTTTATACACATATCTGGTAACCAACGCGTTAACAAAACTTTGAACTCACCAGCGTCGTCTGACACACTTGTCTGCATGCTTGCAGGTCGTTAGATTTCTGATTGCGGACTTGCTATCTGGGAGCACTGGAGTGGTCATGGATCGAAACTCTTGGATACCCGCTTTACTGATTATGAACATATGATTTGAAACATTTGAATCACTATTTATATTATGCTTCCGCTGAATACTTGTTTTGGTTTAACTTATGTCTTGGATTGATACTTTTGAAATGAATGGAACGTTTTTATTAAATATTACGCATAGTTGAGTGTGATTGGTGGCTTGGATCCTGGTACGTCACACACCCCGCGGTGTTTCCGCATGTGGTATTTTGGGGGTGTGACATACTCTGTTGGAGTAATAATTGTTTGATGTCACTTATGTGGTATATGCCTGAATATATATACTACTACTGTCTCGTAGGACGATATCAAACAAATATCTAACCCTGTTGTGTTGTGTTCTGATAGAACATGGCGCCCAGGAAAACTGTGAATGCTCGCAACGATGATCAACCCCCTCCTCCTCCCCTACCGAGGACTGCTGAAGAGCTGAACGCCCTACTGGAGGAAAGAATCTCCGATGCTATTGCCCAATACGAGGCGAACCGTACCGGAGATAGTGGAGGACCAAGCAATGCAAGACGTAATGGGGATGGAGATTCGTCTGGAGGACAAGCAGCTCAAGGCTGCACTTTCAAGCAGTTTCTCGACTGCAAACCGATGAACTATGATGGCATGGGAGGTGCAGTGGTGTTTGTACGCTGGACGGAGAAGACTGAAGCTACTATCCGCATGAGCAAGTGTACCACGGATCAGCAAGTCACTTTTGCTACTGGGCTGTTTGTCGATGAAGCTCTGACTTGGTGGAACTTGCAAGTCCAAACCTTGGGCGATGATGCCGCTTATGGCCTAACTTGGGATGAACTGAAGGAAAGAATGAGAGATAAGTACTGCTCTCATGCTGAACTCCAAAGACTGGAGACGGAGTTCTGGCACTTGACCATGGAAGGTGCTGACATTAATGGGTATACTCGAAGGTTCCACGATCTGTCTAGAGTGCTTCCCTACATGGTGACTCCCGAATTTAAGCGCGTTGAATGCTACATTTGGGGACTGGCCCCAGAGTTTCATGGCATGGTAACTTCAGCCAAACCCCAAACAATCACTGAGGCTGTAACTCTGGTTGTCAGCTTTACTGAAGATTGGGTTCGTATGAAGAAGCTATCCCTGGACCCAACAGAAAAGTCTGAAATGCATGCTGAGTCGTCTGGGGACAAGAAAAGGAAAAATGCAAATCTGAATCAAGCAATTCATAACAACAAGGGTTCCAACAAGAAGCGTGACCCCAACCCGCCTCAGGAGGCGAAATCTCTTGCAGCCTTGAATGACGCTCCAACTAAGGGATACCTGGGCACCTTGCCCAAATGCAATCGGTGCAAGCGTCATCACGAGGGAGTTTGTAGCATTTCAAAGTGCGACAAGTGTGGAAAGTTGGGTCACCTTACTGAAGACTGCTGGGGTAAGGGAAACAGGAACGGGAGTGGAAACCGCAACGGTGCTGGAAACAATGGGGGAAATGGAAATGGCAATGGTAACCGAGTTGGAAATGAAGCTGGGCGAAACCAAGGATGCTTCAGTTGTGGAAGCAATGAACATATCATGAAAGACTGCCCAAAGAGAAACAATGCTCAGGCTCGAGCATTTGTGATTGGAACAAAGAACGCACGCGAGGACCCTAATGTGGTCACCGATACGTTTCTCGTTAACAGTCACTTTGCATCCATATTATTTGACACTGTTGCCGATTATAGCTTCATGTCTGTGGAATTTAAACGCATGCTTGGAATAGAATCTAGTAGATTAGAAATTCCTTATTCCATAGAACTAGCCAATGGTAAACTTGTTAAATCTGGCGAAGTCGTTAGAGGCTGCTCATTAGAACTTGGTGAACTAAATTTTAGCATCGACCTCTTACCTATTCAATTAGGTAGCTTCGACGTAGTAGTCGGAATGGACTGGTTGTCCAAGAACAAAGCTGAAGTTATTTATCACGAGAAAATCATTCGCATTCCTTTGGCGAATGATGAAACTCTCATCGTGCATGGAGAAAAACGAGACGCACCTCTTCGAATCATCAGTTGTATAAAGGCACAGAAATGCTTAAGGAAAGGATGTGTTGCCTTCCTAGCGCACGTTGTAGATAAGAAGGCTGAGGAGCCGAAACTCGAAGACATTCCTGTGGTGAAGGAATTTCCCGATGTTTTTCCCGAAGATCTGCCAGTACTACCTCCGCAACGACAAGTCGAATTCCGTATAGACCTGGTTCCAGGAGCAGCTCCTGTAGCCAAGGCACCCTATTTGTAACACCTGTGCCTCCAAGGCCATCAAACAAATACCAAACCAATGAAATATTATATTTCATACTTGGGATTTGTAAAAATATGTGTATCATTTGCACATATCAATTCTTGTTCAATTTCAAACTCTAAATCGCTTTCTAGAGGGTTATACGCGCTCCGATGTGTAGATATAACCAGTTTAATCCAACGAACACTCCGGAATAGTGAAATAGGCTTAACATACCTTAAATAACCTTTACATAACTTAGATATAAGTTTTGGAAGGTTTGGTGTGGTGAAATCAAAGTTTAATCGCTTACAGGGACTAAAGTTGACAAACTGCGAAAGTATGCCAATTTGAACTGTAACAGACCTTCCGGGACATGAACATAAGTTAAACATACCATAAATATCCTTTACATAGCTTAGAAATAGGCTTTGAGGTGTTCGGTATGCTAAAATAAACTTTTGTGTCATTCAGGGACTAAAAGCGTCAAAAAGTGCACAAGTTTGCATTTTTACGCGTAACTTACGTTCTGAATACATCCGGACATCCAAAAATTTATGTGAGCATGACTATATTATATTTTAGTGTTCGCCTTAAGAAAAATCCATTCGTCGCGTCATTTGGTTCGTTTTTCGCGCTTGTGCGCATTCCGTCGTAATTAAGCGAACATCGCGTTCGTACGGCTAAACGAACCGACATCCGAGATATTTTTGAGCATATTTTAAGTCCCCTATACTTTAACTTCATTTTAGAGCTTTGAAATGGGGTTAACGGGCCTTAAACGTGTCGAAAATGGGCTGATTTCAATACAGGGACCAAAAGTGTAATTCTGCCAAACTAGGGCCTAGCGGTGCGCTACACTTTTAGCGTAGCGGTGCGCTAGGGGTCTGCAGACCAGATGCAGAGTACTTAACAGCCTGTTTTCAGCTGTTTTGCACTCCTAATCTCTCTTCCACATGTCAAATCCTTATGGTTAGTGGCAATTTAGGCACCATAACATTCCGACAAGTGTACGGCTTTGATCGTTGCCTCCTTTTCCAAGAAACGATCCTAACGGTTACCCGAAAACTATAAATACCCCATCACCCCAACCTCATTTCTTACAAGAATTCTGATTTTGAGAGCTCTAAGTTGAAACCATTGTTTCATACCTGAGTTCTTGGATCGGGATTAGCATTCGGGGACCCTGGGTAAGTATTCTTTCGTTCTTTTCCTTATTTTACTGCTTTTCGAGTCAGAAAGTCAAACTTTGTTTGACTTTCAGCGTTGACCAGTAATGGTCAATGCGAAGTTCGGTTGAACTTCGCAACGTGAGTGTAATCACGTTGGTCATAGTCCCTTGGGACTATGCCCACTGATTACCACGTTGTCTAGGGTCGTAGGGTAGGCGATCTAATAAATCGCCTATACCTTCGAACTCGACCCATTTGGTCGATCATTAGGATCCGACCAAATACATTAGGTGACCATAGTAGATAGGGAATAACCTTCCGAGGTTATACCCTATGGTCACATCGTTTAAGTAGTTGTATGATAGGTAGTTTATATGCCATAGGTAAATTACCAGAATACCCTTTTCATTTATAATTGGTAATTAAGCATATGTAACCTAAAATTTTGTCACATAACTGATTATGTAACATATTTAGGCATATAACACTTGTCATAGGACTAGTTAGACGGTCCGAACGCGTTTCACGCGCACGACGCGTTAAAGTAGCATAAGTTACCTTAATGGGTCGCGATGGGTCGAAAGCACTTAGGTTAGTCTCAATGTAGTATGTAGGCCTTGTTAAACCATATCATATGAGTTCCAATACTCATTTGGTTTACCAAGCCTCATTCTATCCGATCTCCCGATTTAAGTCCGGTTTATTTATATAGTTTTAGTTTGCCGACTGATTCCGTGCTCCCTCTAGCTTTGTTTGGTTGTTGTTCAAGACCTCCAAGCATTATCAGGCGAGTACATTCTTCCCCTATTTTACTGTTTTCAACTGTTTTGGGGTGACTCATATGTGCTAAATGTTTTCGATGTTATAACGATGGTTTCAAAAACAATTAAGACGATTTATACAAAACTAATAACGATTTCATAAAGTGAACAAACTTGTTGGTTGTAGTTACATAACAAATGACATTCATTAGCAATGATCAAGCCGACCAGTATTAGGTTATGGTACCATAGGATCTGACAAATCCCGTTATTTACTACACCCATGGTTATGTGTGGGTATGGTAGGTAGCGACTGAATCTGTAATTATTAATTTACCCTATGGAGGTTTGTTAATACAAAAACGAGAAGCGACGAAAACGAGAAGCGATGAAGGTCACGAAGGTTTGAATGTTATTAGCGAGACGACCTTATAAGTAGTTTCACGACCTAAAACGAATTAAACGATTTACGATTGGTTTTCACATGATGTTTTAACGATTGGGTTAACGATTGGGTTCAAAGCGATATACGATATTATTTTGGTTATACATATTACATGATTTACATTTGGGCATGAACATTACTTTGGTGGTTTGGTTTGGATTAAGTGATTAAGTAACAATGCGTGTGGAATATGATACAAGCATGGTGGATACGCCGCTGGTACTTCCTATATATAAGTGTTTGTATGGTATTACATATTGTAGCGTTATTTGAATCATTTCAGTTTGAGACATAGAACATTTTATACAAGTAACATACTTTTCACAAGACATTTATTTACAAACAACTTATCTTATACAAACTCATTTTACATGGTTATTCATTTAATCATGCATTATTCTCTTATTTATACATATCACCTGAACTTATCATTGTTTTTCAAATAATTTACTAAAACAAATGTTTTTGGGTTAAGAGTCATGGCTACGAGGTTTTACAAATTATAACCCGCTTGATTTGAGTTGGTTAATTAAGTTGCAATATTATACTCTTTTCAAAACAAGGTTTTTAAATAAAGTATTGCAACGTCTAAACTAGCCATGATTTCGACACTCCTACAAAACCTATGTACTCGCCAGCATTTCTTTGCTGACCTCGTTTTCACATATGTTTCAGGTATTGTTGAATGATATCGATTGATAAGATGCATGCTCACATAGGACTGGACAAGGCCTTAGTGACTCAATAACAATGATAGACTATGTTTAATATAGCGTATTTAGATTTCAAGACGATGTAATTATTCAATGTTTAATAAAACGAAACACTTTTTGGTATCCATGGTTATGAAACATTAATTCTGTTGCAACACGCCCCGATGTTTCCGCCGCGATTTGTTGTTTTACGCGGTCGGGGTGTGACAGAAAAGATGGTATCAGAGCCAATGGTTATAGGGAATTAGGTTATTAGTAATTAGTAATGCTTTGACCTACTCTATAACCTTCTTAGGACCCTAACGCGAGTTTACTTGCGTTTAGTCATAAAACAATACTGTCACCTATCCTTAGGTGACAACCACAACAAGAACATAAATTTCAAAACCGCTTTGAAAACTAATCATCTGTTCTAGGATGATTGATTACTAGGTTTTGAACTCTCTATTGTAAGGTTTTGAACTCTCTATTATATGGTTTTGAACCTCTTTGAGTTTTCAAAACTTCGTCAAGGTTTTGGGTTTTAAATAATGTGAACACGTGCAAACTGGAAGGGTGAATGCCTGTATTCTGGGTTTTCTGTCTAGGCAAGCACTTCGTATACATCTCATCAGACGCGAGACCAGTTGTGCTTACCTGGGAATTCTTGGGATGAGTGTTCACTTATAGGCGAGCATGTCTTCGCGATACATTATTTTTGACCCATTTACTTTGATCAGTCACCGTCTCATTTGTTTGCCTTAGGTAACAAACAAATGATCGCAATCTTCATGCGTTATCATTCTGTTTTGATTGTCCAATAATCTTTCACCTGTTTCTCCCTATGCCTTTACTTTTTCTTCAAGAATGTCTCTTCATCACGATGACGCCCAGATATCTGAGCAAGCAGCCAAAATTCGCTCAGCGAATAGGCGAAGTAGCCCTGAAGACTGTTGAATTAGCTACTGCCATGTATCATCTCCAGGATGAAGCCACTCAAGAGTCACCAAGACAGGCAGGACCTAGTCAGGTGACAACACCATCAGCCAAGAAACCAATCGAGGAATCAAAGACCATGGATGAACGATCCCCTAAGAAGTCAAAGAAGCGAAAGGCTTCTCAGAACTTCGCCATGGTCGCTCACAATGGTAAAGCAGTCCCCAACCAACCAGCTCAACCCCCTGCTAGGTGTGTATGGCTTTTCCTATGATACCTACATCAAGGAACTATGTACCTTACAAACTACTCTTGTGATTTCTCTCTCTCAAATGATTGCTCATGATTCCCTCAAAAATTTTAAGTACTCGTTTCACTCTAAGAAACAAAGTACAGAAAAATTAAGTGACATTATGAGTAATCGTGCTTTTCGCACATCAGTGCCTTTAAATCCTTGGTTAGATAACTAAGGGTATTTTCAAATCTCATACCCATTACGTTTTGATTTTTCAACATACACAGTACCAGTATTTCAAAACAATCTTCATGATCTCAAAACATTTCATATAGTTTGAAAACAATTTTTCTAGATGCATTGTCTATGTTATTTCAAAAACATTGGCCATGTTATCAAAACCAACCTTTCTAAATTCAAAATATTTCATATAGTCTGAAGACAATATTAACACAATACATTTTCTGATCAAGTGCATGATTTCGAAAAGCATCATTCATGCCTTTCAAAAACCTTATACATAATTTCAAAATTCAATCTCGCATGATTTTAAAACATTTTTGTAAATATATCTACCTAATACACCTACTTTATGATTTCAAAAAGTATTATATATAAGGTTTCAAAAACGTTAAACACATTTTTCTTAAAAGAACCCCATGCATAGTTTTCAAAAATATTTTTCCTCATACATTGACTTAACCTTCAAATTCCGCTTCATATGTCGCCTTGACATATCAGGCATCTCAACTTCATAAGCATTTTACTTCATGTTTTGACTTAAGCACATCCCGTGCAAGATTTCAAAACATCTTCAACTTCTAAAATTCATATGGGATCTTTTTACCTTTACAATTAGATCCTTGTGGATGATTATCATTCAAATCAGAGTCCTTAATCGGATTCCTTATGTACCTTAATTCGAACACTTCGGTTCCTAGTAATCGAAATCGAATTTTCTTTTTGAATTTTTCTATCTTTATAGTTGGATTCTTGATAACGTTTAAAGTACCAAATGAAATTCACGGAATGGATTCCTAGTGTGCTTTAAATGCATGTACGCAATTTACAAGACAAATTAACGAACAATTTTGTGGTTATATGATATGTGTTTATGTGTTCTCCTCTATGTTTTTGTGTGTTACGATTTTCCAAATCCTCATAGAATCTTTCATATCTTCATATGAGAGATTCATAGTAGGATATTCAAAAGGTACTACCTTAAATCCTTATGGGCTTCTACCTGGTAGTTAAGACCCTTGGGTTATATAGTACCACTCCATGATTCATAAGAGACCCTCTTAGTAGTCTAGTCAAAAAGATTGATTCACAATTTGGTTAGAGAACGACATCTAGTGATGTAGCTGAACAGACTCCTTGATAGTCTATTTAGATCATTTATTGATTTAATTTAAAGGACTCTATGGCGGTCTAGTCACACTCATCACCGGTTTGTTCATTTGGTTTTCCCCTACACACTATAAAATAGACTGTGTGAATTGTGCAAAGAATTGTCTGATTATGGACGCGTACATAATTATGAAATTTAGTGCACAGAAACACAGTAAGATTTATTATGTGTAAGAACCGATAGTGACAACAATAACGAAATGAGAACGATGTAATGGAGGTACGGTGGACGCACCAATGACGCTTCATATACTTGTATATAAGTATCCCTCTTACATTGCAATCATGATGTTATTAAAGGTTACTAGAAGTTCAGAACCCTAACCAATATTGTTCGATCTTTTCAACTTCATGTTTTAAACTCTTACAAGTTTCCTCTAAATAAATTTCGGGACGAAATTTCCTAAAGTAGGGGAGACTGTAACACCTGTGCCTCCAAGGCCATCAAACAAATACCAAACCAATGAAATATTATATTTCATACTTGGGATTTGTAAAAATATGTGTATCATTTGCACATATCAATTCTTGTTCAATTTCAAACTCTAAATCGCTTTCTAGAGGGTTATACGCGCTCCGATGTGTAGATATAACCAGTTTAATCCAACGAACACTCCGGAATAGTGAAATAGGCTTAACATACCTTAAATAACCTTTACATAACTTAGATATAAGTTTTGGAAGGTTTGGTGTGGTGAAATCAAAGTTTAATCGCTTACAGGGACTAAAGTTGACAAACTGCGAAAGTATGCCAATTTGAACTGTAACAGACCTTCCGGGACATGAACATAAGTTAAACATACCATAAATATCCTTTACATAGCTTAGAAATAGGCTTTGAGGTGTTCGGTATGCTAAAATAAACTTTTGTGTCATTCAGGGACTAAAAGCGTCAAAAAGTGCACAAGTTTGCATTTTTACGCGTAACTTACGTTCTGAATCATCCGGACATCCAAAAATTTATGTGAGCATGACTATATTATATTTTAGTGTTCGCCTTAAGAAAAATCCATTCGTCGCGTCATTTGGTTCGTTTTTCGCGCTTGTGCGCATTCCGTCGTAATTAAGCGAACATCGCATTCGTACGGCTAAACGAACCGACATCCGAGATATTTTTGAGCATATTTTAAGTCCCCTATACTTTAACTTCATTTTAGAGCTTTGAAATGGGGTTAACGGGCCTTAAACGTGTCGAAAATGGGCTGATTTCAATACAGGGACCAAAAGTGTAATTCTGCCAAACTAGGGCCTAGCGGTGCGCTACACTTTTAGCGTAGCGGTGCGCTAGGGGTCTGCAGACCAGATGCAGAGTACTTAACAGCCTGTTTTCAGCTGTTTTGCACTCCTAATCTCTCTTCCACATGTCAAATCCTTATGGTTAGTGGCAATTTAGGCACCATAACATTCCGACAAGTGTACGGCTTTGATCGTTGCCTCCTTTTCCAAGAAACGATCCTAACGGTTACCCTAAAACTATAAATACCCCATCACCCCAACCTCATTTCTTACAAGAATTCTGATTTTGAGAGCTCTAAGTTGAAACCATTGTTTCATACCTGAGTTCTTGGATCGGGATTAGCATTCGGGGACCCTGGGTAAGTATTCTTTCGTTCTTTTCCTTATTTTACTGCTTTTCGAGTCAGAAAGTCAAACTTTGTTTGACTTTCAGCGTTGACCAGTAATGGTCAATGCGAAGTTCGGTTGAACTTCGCAACGTGAGTGTAATCACGTTGGTCATAGTCCCTTGGGACTATGCCCACTGATTACCACGTTGTCTAGGGTCGTAGGGTAGGCGATCTAATAAATCGCCTATACCTTCGAACTCGACCCATTTGGTCGATCATTAGGATCCGACCAAATACATTAGGTGACCATAGTAGATAGGGAATAACCTTCCGAGGTTATACCCTATGGTCACATCGTTTAAGTAGTTGTATGATAGGTAGTTTATATGCCATAGGTAAATTACCAGAATACCCTTTTCATTTATAATTGGTAATTAAGCATATGTAACCTAAACTTTTGTCACATAACTGATTATGTAACATATTTAGGCATATAACACTTGTCATAGGACTAGTTAGACGGTCCGAACGCGTTTCACGCGCACGACGCGTTAAAGTAGCATAAGTTACCTTAATGGGTCGCGATGGGTCGAAAGCACTTAGGTTAGTCTCAATGTAGTATGTAGGCCTTGTTAAACCATATCATATGAGTTCCAATACTCATTTGGTTTACCAAGCCTCATTCTATCCGATCTCCCGATTTAAGTCCGGTTTATTTATATAGTTTTAGTTTGCCGACTGATTCCGTGCTCCCTCTAGCTTTGTTTGGTTGTTGTTCAAGACCTCCAAGCATTATCAGGCGAGTACATTCTTCCCCTATTTTACTGTTTTCAACTGTTTTGGGGTGACTCATATGTGCTAAATGTTTTCGATGTTATAACGATGGTTTCAAAAACAATTAAGACGATTTATACAAAACTAATAACGATTTCATAAAGTGAACAAACTTGTTGGTTGTAGTTACATAACAAATGACATTCATTAGCAATGATCAAGCCGACCAGTATTAGGTTATGGTACCATAGGATCTGACAAATCCCGTTATTTACTACACCCGTGGTTATGTGTGGGTATGGTAGGTAGCGACTGAATCTGTAATTATTAATTTACCCTATGGAGGTTTGTTAATACAAAAACGAGAAGCGACGAAAACGAGAAGCGATGAAGGTCACGAAGGTTTGAATGTTATTAGCGAGACGACCTTATAAGTAGTTTCACGACCTAAAACGAATTAAACGATTTACGATTGGTTTTCACATGATGTTTTAACGATTGGGTTAACGATTGGGTTCAAAGCGATATACGATATTATTTTGGTTATACATATTACATGATTTACATTTGGGCATGAACATTACTTTGGTGGTTTGGTTTGGATTAAGTGATTAAGTAACAATGCGTGTGGAATATGATACAAGCATGGTGGATACGCCGCTGGTACTTCCTATATATAAGTGTTTGTATGGTATTACATATTGTAGCGTTATTTGAATCATTTCAGTTTGAGACATAGAACATTTTATACAAGTAACATACTTTTCACAAGACATTTATTTACAAACAACTTATCTTATACAAACTCATTTTACATGGTTATTCATTTAATCATGCATTATTCTCTTATTTATACATATCACCTGAACTTATCATTGTTTTTCAAATAATTTACTAAAACAAATGTTTTTGGGTTAAGAGTCATGGCTACGAGGTTTTACAAATTATAACCCGCTTGATTTGAGTTGGTTAATTAAGTTGCAATATTATACTCTTTTCAAAACAAGGTTTTTAAATAAAGTATTGCAACGTCTAAACTAGCCATGATTTCGACACTCCTACAAAACCTATGTACTCGCCAGCATTTCTTTGCTGACCTCGTTTTCACATATGTTTCAGGTATTGTTGAATGATATCGATTGATAAGATGCATGCTCACATAGGACTGGACAAGGCCTTAGTGACTCAATAACAATGATAGACTATGTTTAATATAGCGTATTTAGATTTCAAGACGATGTAATTATTCAATGTTTAATAAAACGAAACACTTTTTGGTATCCATGGTTATGAAACATTAATTCTGTTGCAACACGCCCCGATGTTTCCGCCGCGATTTGTTGTTTTACGCGGTCGGGGTGTGACACTATTGACTTGCACCATCCGAAATGCAAGAATTATCTACACAACTCCAGGAGTTGTTAGATAAGGGATTCATAAGGCCAAGCTTCTTGCCTTGGGGAGCTCCAGTATTGTTCGTAAAGAAGAATGATGGAACTCTGTGGATGTGTATCGATTACAGAGAACTGAACAAGCTCACAATCAAGAATCGGTACCCACTACCGAGGATTGATGACTTATTTGAATCAATTGCAAGGGTCAAGCTACTATTCCAAGATCGATCTTTGATCTGGATACCATCAGTTAAGGATACAAGAAGAAAGCGTACCAAAGACTGCATTCCGAACGCGTTATAGGCACTACGAGTTTCTTGTGATGCCATTCGGGCCGACGAATGCGCCAGCGGTCTTTATGGATCTAATGAACCGCGTATGCAAACCATATCTCGATAAATTCGTAATTGTATTTATCGATGATATCCTGATTTACTCACGAACGGAAGAAGAACATGAGCAACATCTCAAAACTAGTCTGGAACTACTGAAGAAAGAGAAGCTTTATGCAAAGTTCTCGAAATGCGAATTCTGGATTCGCGAAGTACAATTTCTTTGTCACGTTGTGAATGAGAAGGGCATTCATGTAGACCCGTCCAAGATTGAAGCAATAAAGAATTGGGAAGCTCCCAAGACCCCAACTGAAGTTCGACAATTTTTGGGCTTAGCGGGCTATTATCGGCGATTCATCGAGAATTTCTCAAAGATAGCTCAAATGCTAACGACCCTTACTCAGAAAGACAAGAAATACGACTGGGGTTACAAACAAGAAGAAGCCTTCCAGCTACTTAAAAACAAACTATGCGATGCATCGATACTATCATTACCCGAAGGCATTGAAGACTTCGTGGTATACTGCGACGCTTCACGACAAGGTTTGGGTTGCGTGCTCATGCAAAGCCAGAAAGTCACCGCTTACGCTTCAAGACAATTGAAGGTGCATGAAAGAAACTATACCACTCACGACCTGGAGCTAGGCGCAGTGGTATTCTCCTTGAAGATCTGGCGACACTATCTATATGGTACTCGATGTACAATCTTCACAGATCACAAAAGCCTACAGCACATATTTGAGCAGAAAGAACTAAACATGCGACAACGACGTTGGGTTGCTGAACGATTATGACTGTGAGATTAAGTACCATCCTGGAAAGGCAAACGTTGTAGCAGACGCACTAAGTCGAAAAGAAAGGGTTAAGACCCTAAGGGTTCCAGCATTGGAAATGACTATTCGAACGAACCTCACTGCACGCATTCGTGATGCACAACAAGAAGCTCTTAAAGGAGAAAACCGTAAAGCTGAATACCTCCGGGGTATGTTGAAATACATGGTTCCAAATGAAGAGGAAGCCTTATACTTTAAGAAACGTATTTGGGTTCCGCTCTATGGTGGCCTACGAGAAGTCATCGTTGATGAAGCGTACAAGTCAAAATACTCGATCCATCCAGGATCGGACAAAATGTATCAAGACTTAAAAGAATACTATTGGTGGCCGAGACTCAAAAGCGACGTTGCTGTCTATGTTGGAAAATGCCTAACATGTGCTAAGGCTAAGGCTGAATATCAGAAACCGTACGGCCTGCTACAACAACCAGAGATGCCCATGTGGAAGTGGGAACAAATCTCAATGGACTTCATAACAAAATTACCCAAGACCCCTAGAGGGCATGATATGATATGGGTAATAGTCGATCTGTTAACAAAATCTGCGCATTTCCTACCGATCCGAGATAAGGATAGCACTGGAAAGCTTGCTGAGATATACTTAAAAGAAATCGTGGCACGACATGGAGTGCCAATCTCAATTATTTCAGACAGAGATGGACGCTTTGTCTCAAGAATCTGGCAATCCTTTCAGGAAGCCTTTGGATCTCAGCTAGATCTAAGCACGACCTTCCATCCACAAACAGACGGCCAGAGCGAACGGACTATACAAACTTTAGAAGATATGCTTCGCGCATGTGTCATGGATCTAGGCGGCAGCTGGGATACTCACCTACCTTTAGTTGAGTTTTCCTACCATAACAGTTATCATACAAGCATAAAGACCGCACCGTTCGAAGCTCTGTATGGCCGCAAGTGCCGATCGCCCTTATGTTGGGCAGACGCTGGAGATAAACGAAGGGTTGGTCCTGAACTTGTACAAGAGACAACCGACAAGATTATGCAGATCTGAGAACGCATTAAGGCGGCTCGAGATCGACAAAAGAGCAACGCTGATCGAAGACGAAAACCATTAGAATTCGAGGTGGGAGACAGAGTTTTGTTGAAGGTCTCACCTTGGAAGGGCGTAGTAAGATTTGGAAAACGTGGAAAGCTGAATCCACGATACATCGAACCATTCAAGATCTTGGAAAGAATTGGTACCGTGGCATACAAATTGGAATTACCGGAAGAACTTAATGGGGTACATGATACGTTTCATGTATCCAACCTCAAGAAGATTCCAACACAAGAAAACGTGATCATCCCTGCGGATGAAGTGCATATTGATGATGCCCTCCGATTTACAGAACAACCCGTTGGGGTTACCGACTGGAAAGTCAACAAGACCAGGAGGAGCAATGTGAAACTTGTCAAAGTACGTTGGAACTCTAGGAACGGACCCGAGTACACGTGGGAACGTGAAGACCAGTTCAAAGAAAAGTATCCCCACCTGTTCAAGAAGACTCCTGCCAGAGATAGTTCGGCCTGAATTTCGGGACGAAATTCTTTTAACAGGGGGAGACTGTGACAACTGGCACCAAACCGGTAATTTTCGTACACTTTAATTACTACTTGATGATTACAGTTATGTGCTTAAATATCAACATTGTCTGATTACATACACAAGTGAATTCATGCACGTTTTATACTACAAGAATTACTCTATGCATTAATGAACAGCGTTGCGTCAAAAATACTAGTAAACTCACCGGTAAAACACAATATGTCAACAACTCTGCAGAAAGCAGTCAGACATTAGAATTGAGGCCTAGGTGTAGGTCCAACGACAAGAATACATTAAAACCCAAGAGTACATACAAGGGTTAATATATATACATTCCGGAAGCGAAAACAAGCACTAAAAAGCACCTGAAACGTACTTTAAGTGCAGAATTTTATTAAATTCAGCTCAAATCAGATTTTAACCTCAAAATATTATGCAGAATTTACGTTTTATCATCCAGAATAATTCCCTAAGTGTCGGGAAATAAAAGGGTTACAAAAGGGTACATAAAAGACACTAAACGGTGCAATTTAGCACTTTAACGAACCGGTATTAACCAAACAACCGGACATTACCCGGAACACAAAAAAATATATTACTAGAAGCATTGTTTATTTATTTCTGAGCTAGTTATGATCACCGAACACCCAAGCACCTACTAAAGTATCTACCAACTAAGTAACCTAACTAAATACTTAGCTTTGGATGATAAACTAACTATTTGGTTAATATTTACATTAAGAAAACCCCACCCCAACTAGCTTGAAATCGGCCTCATGGCCTATTTAGTGGATTTTGTTGATTAATTTATTAGATATTGCCATGTACTAAGAAAACATATAATCCAATGGTTACACACTTGTTGGAAGAACATTCTATTTAACCACAAGACCATTCCTAATTCATTTCATCTTCTCCAACTCACCAGAAATCCTCCATCTTTCTACCATACCTACGGCCACAATAGTCCCACACACTACCACCATTTTCAATCCAACTCCACCCATTCTAAGCACATTCTAAGGTGTATGGAGCCTGTCTAGGAAGGTTGTAAGCAACGGAATTGGAAGGACATCTCTCTTGTGCTTTTATCCACTTGATCTTCATCATAGTTCTTCCCTAGCTTCAAGCTAGTAGTAAGCACCTTGAACACTCTTATTTACTTCTATTTTTAGTGGTTAAAGTAGGTTCATGTTGATAAACTTAAAGAAACACTAAGAAACATGAAGGTGAAACATGAACATAAGCTCTAAATATAAAGAAATCATGTTGTTTTAGTGTTGATAGACTTGTTGATGATTGTTGGTTATTGTTTGTTGGTAGAAATGATGTAGATCATCATACAATCTTGCTAGATCATGATTAAAAACATAATCTAGCAAGATAAGGGGATGAAAATGTTAAAGGTTATGAATCATCCACAAAAAGATCATGAACTTGAAAGAACACTATGTTTTCCTAAAAATAAAGATCAAAGTAAGATGATAAACATGTAGATCTAAAGATCCATGAGTGGTTTTTCAAAAGAACCAAGTTAAAAATACAAGTTTCACTTAATCTTGGTTCTTAAACAAATAAACCTTATTTTTGGTGGTTAATAAAGTAAAGATACACATGTGTAACAAGGAAAATACAAGAAGAAGTATTTTTAGAAAACATGAACATAAGTTGTAAAGAATCATATTCTTTAAAAATGAAGTTTTTAAAGAAGCAATCACACTTTAAAGGGTAACAAGACTTACTAAATACCCTAGTAAGTTACTACACATTTTTATAAATTTTCAAGTTCATGAAATAGAGAAATTAGTGTATGTTGTTGATGATTGTTGTTGAAATTGATTGATGATGATTTTTAAAAGAAAATAAACACACGTTTTGAAAACATGGGAAACCTCCACTTTTAGGGGAAACTCTGTCAAAATTTTTATAAACTTTGACATTTAGAAAAATATATAAGTTTTGAGAAACTTATTCCCTAAAAATGTATACCAAGGTTTCCCTAATTTTTGAGTTTAGAAACGAGGATTTCTTCAAAGTTAAAAATTGACATTAAGTATGTATATTTTTTTTTTGAGAAAAAAATATATACATTATTTGATCACCAAACTTTGTGCTAAGTGTATGTATTATGTGTTATACGTGCTAGTGTATTAGGACTTGAAAATACACTAAATACTCTTGAGAAGTAAAAACACAAAAATACACATATAACATACAAGATACATAATTCGGGTGCAAAACACAAGATACTTATATTAATTTTTGAGAAAATAATATAAGTAAGATACTTAGTTAAAAATATAAAATATTTTTAACACAACAATACAAATACAAAAGATAGTGACTTGTGCTTGTACGAAACAAGTCTAGTGACTGACGATAATAAAACACGTTTAGGTCACGACGCATTATAAGCAAATTCGGTGAAGTTTACGACACAAGGAACGCAAAGTTGTGAGTTCATGCTCCCCCTTTTCTCTTAACTGTTTTCAGTTTTATAACTTCGGGGGTGAAATACATGTTACAAATATTACTATGTTTATAAATGGTATGATACAAAAACAAGAAGCACTCTTGGTGATAACTAGTACCAAGTATGATGCGTTTTGAGAAATGATACGAGAAATCGTGTCACGAATATGGTACCATAAGCACCATTAATCGTGTACGTACTTAGACCGCAGAACAAAAGGTTAGATCTAATGGGTTTCAGGGCAGCCCCACTCTTGGTGACAACTAGTACCGAGTAGTGTTTTTGTGTCTCCGTCGTGAATCGACAACTAGAAAAATGCCTATGGTTTGGTGACTTCCTATGTCGTGTCACATATTAATGGCTTTGCAACCCATTAATACTTGATACATACATAAATACTTGATTTATACATGAATACTTGATTTACACAAGATACATACCATGATTTTCATACAAGTATACAAACGTTCAATACAAAAACTGCATGAATTCACACCAACATTATGTTGACGTTTTTCAAAACTCACATGTATTTCAGGTAACTAGAAGTGGATGTGCCCGCGGCCTTACTCATGCTTGTGGATGTCGTTTATGTTTATCTTTAAATAAAGTTGTAAACTTTTTAAGACAATGTTTTATGCTATCTCGTGATGTAAATGCTAACTTATGTTTTCAAATTATAAAACGTTTGGTATTTGATGTTATTTTTACGAGCATGTAGTATGTTTACCTTTCGTATGCAATGAGAACCTTTCATGATCACACCTCGTGTTTCCGCCTCAGAAAGGGGTGTGACACTCATCTCATTCAGTCCCCTGCAACAAAAGAAAGAATCGCTGCCTTTTGGAGCCTTGATCCTGCAGTTAGAACATTCCAGGCCAACACAAAGGATTCACAGGAAGTATCCTCTAGTTCAGTCACCATGTCAAGTAAGTATTTATATTTATGTATGATTAAATAGATATAAATTAAGGATACTTATATGTTGTTTCTCATTTCTAGGTGCTGGAAAGTCCACAAAATCAGCCTCTCGCTTCAGTGTAAGTGATCTTGATGCTGTCGCTGCCCGGTCCGGCAAGAAACGACTTGCTGCCAGTCCCAGCGTCCCAATTCCTAAGGCTGTCAGCACCAAAGGCAAGGGTGGAAAAAAGAGGAAAACCGCCGACACTCTTGAAGGCCTGCCTCTCCTCCAGCATCAGTTTGAGGAGTACATCTCTAAGGTAAGGATCCCTGATCCTTAAATTTGTTCTATCCATATTGAGGATAATGAATCCTGATGCGTGTTACTCTTTTGCAGAAATTTGCTGAGATCCATATGCATATGGATTCCTATGCTGAGGAGGCTGAGCAAAAGGAGCTGGACTTCCAAAAGCTGTTCCTGGCTAAGGATCAAACAATCTCTACCCTCGAGAAGGAGCTCAACTTGGCAAAAAAAGCAGCTGGTCATGGCCCACATTACTTCTGATCAGGAGAAGGCTAAAGTGATGGAGGGTGCTAAGCTTTCTGCCGCCATTTCTATGCTCAAAGTCAAATTGCAGATGGCAAAGGAGGCTGAGGATCCTATCTTCGACAGGACTGCCTGGGACCAAGAATGCTGGAAGGCCAAGCTAGCTGAGCTGGACGATGAAGAGGAGACTGAAGAGGTTCTGGCAATTGAGGCTAGTGGGAGCGGGTTGAAGGATCAGGCTAAGGATGCAGAGGCTGGGGGTGATGGTGATGGTGATGCAGCGAAGGTGTGAGCTGCAAAAATGGGCGATGATGGAAATTTCTAGACGTGGCCGGTGCACATTTTTTTATGGTTTGGTAGTTTTTTTTTTATTGTTGATGTTTCTGAACAATGGTGGGTCAGTAATAACTCTAATCAATAGTTCTTAGGTTTAAGGACCACTGATCCTTCAGACAATAGGTAGGATAACAAATGGTGGAGGGATCCTCTGTTTGGGGGTTGAAGCCATTGTGATCCTGCCGCCTTTTTATTCCTGCACTTATTAGAACTTATTATCATGGCACCCTTTACCTACCCCAGCGGACGGGCCACAGATTGTTGGTAGATGCTAGGGGTAGGTAATTTTGACAACCTTTAGAGGGTTAACCTTTCGCTAAATAAATAAAAGCTTAATCTTTTAACTATCTCATGTGTTGTTATTTTTGTGAATACTTTACCTTTCAATTGTTATGATACATTCTGTTTGAATTCATAAGTTATGAACAAAAGTTTAATAGATTATGTCAAAAAGTTTAGGATATGATCAAGGATCAAATATCCTATAATCGAAAAATTCAAAAAAGTGATATAACTTAAGGATCATGTATCCTGTTGTCAAAGAATTAGGGTTACTTAGATAAACAAAGAATAAAATTAAGGTGATTAAGGATCATACCTGAGAATCCAAGTTAGGATCCTAAACCTTCAATACTTACAATCAGGATAACCAAAAGACAAACCTTAATAAAAGGTAAGGATCAAGGATCCTTAGTTGTTTAGCTTCAAAAACCTGAAATGGAACATAACTTGGGACTAAGCCAATATAAGAGAAGAGTTAGCAACTGGGGATAAGCCCAACAATCTGGGGACAAGCCCAATAAACTGGGGACAAGCCCAAAAAACTGGGGACAGGCCCAAAGGATCTTGTGTAAACTGGAGTATGGCCCTCACTGGCGACTATCCAAACTGAGTGACATGAAAATGCCAAAACCTTAGCTGATGTGAAAACGTTAGAAACCTTAGGAACGGATGTATGGTACGTCTACCATTATACGTAGGATCCTGAATACAGCCAGTACAATGAAATTGTCAGCCCCTAAAGCGGGTACTGGTCCCATTGCCTTAAACTGCACCAGGATCATCGTGCGCTACTGGCGATACTGGGGACAGGCCCAACAACTGGGGACTAGCCCAAAAGACTGGGGACAAGCCCAAAAACTGGGGACAAGCCCATAAAACTTAGGAGACCTCTGTGGATACTTGATCCTTCGTTAAGGATATATCAGTCTTCTGCAAAACTCTGAACTAAATAAAAGAAGGATAAAGGATCCAGGATCCTTCTCCTTGTATATAAGATAATTAAAGAATTAAATAGATTGAAATTAGATCATTACCAGAATGAGGATCATCTATCCTCAAAGGATCCTTCGAGGATATCGGTCATGAATATAGCTAAGGATCCTGGATCCTTATTACATGAAGTATTTCTTCAAGTGGATAGCATTCCAAGCTCTTGGTAGTAAATCACCTTCCATTGTTAGTAATCTACATGCCCCCTTTCCTGCTTCTACTTCAATATGATAGGGGCCTTCCCACTTTGGTGCCAACTTTCCATCAGCAGGATTTATGGTATTCTGAAATGCTTTCCTCAACACCATATCACCGACTTGAAACTTCCGGATCCTGACATTTTTGTTATAAGCTCCAGCCATCCTTTGTTGATAACTGGCCATTCTTATCCTTGCCAAATCCCTGAGTTCTTCTATGGTATCTGTTAGGGCATGGATTTTGTGCTAAGGATCATCTATCCTGAGACTAGGCATGGATCACGGATCCTTAATGGATGATGCAGGGAGTATGAGGATCCAGAGTCTGAGAATCACAGGATCCTTAACAGAACTTATGATTTCTAACAATTGTCACGTTTTTAATGTTTAAATGCAGATAATGGACGTAGTGGACTACTTCTTTGCTGGAATCTCGTGGAATATGCTTCATAGGCACGTGCTTAATGAAGAAATAACCGTTTTGGAGAACATGGGTGACCTCCACCTTTTTAGGAAAGTTTGTTGCTGGATATTTCTTTATCTTTTAAGGGGAAAACGAGCTCATTTGAAGCATAAGTCGAACACACCACAGAAAAAACACACAACACTCGAATTCTCTGCAAACACTTAGCAAAAACACACACTTACACTAGCAATTCAATGTATTTAGCTTGTTTTCTTCCGAAGTTGTACAAGGATCATTATTGTTTTTGAAATATATTTGGTGATCGGCAGTTTCCATCACCCGAGGTTTTTTATGCCGGGGATCTTCTAAAGATCAAGGGCTTTTTCCTCGTATAAATCTTGGTGTTCATCGTTGATTTCATATACTTGTCGTTCATACAATTAACCAAGCATCATACCTCACAAAATCAGATTTGGTTGCATTATCCTTGTGTGATTTTTGACCAAAACGGTTTGGCGCCCACCGTGGGGCAATTGGTGCTTCATTTCTGAAAAATTTTGTTCATTTCGGTCATTTCGGTTCATCACCTTCAACCACATGGCTTCTTAAGGAAAAACTTCTTCAAGTTCCATGTTGGCGGTTACCTCATTACAGGGCATTCCACCGTTGCATCATCTTATCCCTGCATTCCAGAAGAATGCTAAGAATGCTCCGAATAAGACAACCCCCGTTTTCACAAAACCAACTGTTGTTTCTTCCTCTACACTTACTAACAGTGATCTTTATGCTTTGATTTTGCAGATGAGAGGATACATGCAACAACAGGACCAAACTAATGGCAGGATCCTTCGCGAAATTGATAAAATCAGCAGAGGATCAATCACTCCCCTTTGATGCTGAGGTCGCTGAATTTCAACACTCCGGTCATAACTTCCCGGCACTTTGCAGCTCCAGATGTCCAATACCAGGGTGGATCAACAGGAATGCGTTCTGGATCATCGACAATGTCTAAGGCTCAAGGATCCTCTTTCCAGCCTTCAGGATCCTCATTTCAGCATCAGGGATTCTTCACCAGTTTAGGAGAATGCATGGGGACGCAACCAATTCAAGGATCCTCTCAGGTTCAAGGATCCTCTCAGGTTCAAGGATCCTCTCAGGTTCAAGGTTCCTCTCAGGTTCAAGGATCCTCTCAGGTTCAAGGATCCTCCTTCCAGGTTCAAGGATCCTCATCTCAGGTTTCCGGATCCATGGATTATCCTCCAAGACCTTCATTCATAGAACATCAAGGATCCAACATCTTCCAGGATCAAGGATACTTAAGGAGTGTGCAACCCGGAAGTTCAGATGTTCATCTAGGAGACTTCATACCGATGCAGACTATTGCTTCTTCTGGTCCCTCAGTTATACCAGAATCCCATCAATATGGATTCACATATGGAATTCCAACCTTGAATCCATTAGGATGTAACACTTTGAATACTTCTTATAATGCTAACCATGGCTTCGTGCAGGATACAGGAATCAACCAAGCCATGGCTAAGGAATTGCAGAAACTCAAAGATATGATATCCAGTGTTCCAGGAGTGGTTAAGCCCATTCCTGAAATTCCAGATGGAAGTCACAAGGGAAAGAATGGAGATCAATCCCATTCCTGAGATGTTAAAAGAAGCATGTCTATGCAAGGGTTTTGGATCCACACTCACAGGATCTGCTCTTAAATGGCTGCTAAGTCTTCCCCCTTACTCTATTACTCCATTTGCTAATCTAGTTAATCTGTTTAATAGTCAATTTTCATGTAGTAGAAAATTTGAACGATTAACTAGTGATCTATATAGGGTAACACAAGGTCAAAATGAATCACTTAGAGATTACATTACTAAGTTTAGTAAAGAATCCTTAGATATCCCTAACCTGGATATAGCTACGGTTGTAGAAGCCTTTAAAATGGGTTTATTAGGGATTCAATGTTCTATGATGATCTTGTCATGACCCCTTGTAGGAACTTAGATGAGGAAAGGAACAGGGCCCTTAGGTTCATCCGTTTAGAGGATGACAAAAGGATCCACGAGAGATTGTCAGGATCCTCAAAGCAAGACAAATAAGGATCCTATCTCAAGGATAACTGATCCAAGCAATACTTCAAGCATGACAACCAGAATGTGCATGCTGTGGAACAAGAGGAAGATGATGAGGATTATCCTCCTATTTCTGAATATTGTTTTTCTGCTGATAATAATGAACTAATCCTTTCTATCCAGAGTTTAGGTGACAAGGTTAGGTGGCCAAGGAAGAATGACAAACCGCCTACCACCAAAGACGAATCGAAATGGTGTGCTTACCATGGGGATTCTGGTCATCTCACAGATGAGTGCATAGCATTAAGGAAGGAGATAGATTATCTTTTGAGCAAAGGATACTTGAAGGAATTGCTTGGAAGGAAAAAGTTAAGGATCAAGTGTGACAACCCGCACAAAACCAGGTATCCGTACAACTTAATTAATGATTAATTACTACTTGATTACTGTGCTTGATTGAACTAGCTGATAAACTGCTACCTGCATACTGATACATGCACTTACTTGCATCATACTTTATTTGCTGTCACTACATTGATTACATACTGAACCCTAGTGACAAACATGATGCACAAAAAGCACAGTAGCACTAAACGGATACACAGTGAACATGCTGATATAACCAGCATCAGGCAGATACTGCCTCTAAGGCCTGTTAAGAGCCTCATATATTTTGGCTACACTGGTAGTGAGTGTAGGATATAAGGGTTGTGTTACCGCGTCTCTAGGGATAAGATACACTGATACGGATGTGCCTAAAACGTACTTTAAGTACCAGACACAGCACTTTAACAATTTAACCAGCTTCTAGCTGACTAGTAAAGTGCCAGAAATGAGAAAATATTACTAGACACTTTCTAAAGTGTCGGGAAAACAAAAAGTGTCACTAAAATGTAATAACGACACTTTAAAGTCTTTTGTAACACTTTAACGGATTACTATCCAACCGGACACCCGGACTTTACCCGGAACATGAAAACTTTACTATTTTTATTGTTACTATTTTATCTGAGCCAGTTAGGGTCCCTGGTTACCCTAACACCCGTCATAACACGCTATTTATAACTAACGGAGTTTAAACCTAAACTAACTTAGTTAACCTTAACTAAACTCCTAACCATCTAATTAAAATCGAACAAGAGACCCCCCCCCCCAACCGATCGGTTACCTAGGGGGCACCACAATTGTACTTGAGATCTTGTTGAATCCAAGGTTGCCTAATATCTTTAGGACATATTGACCAATGGACAATGCACTTAATCTTTCCTATATATAACACACTTGACACTTAGAAGATTATCACCACTAAACACACAAACCAACTCTCTCTCTTTCTTCCTTGGTGGTTCTCGGCCGAACCCCATCCTCACCACCATCATACTTTCGGTTCTTGTCTCTTGCATTCCAACATCAAACACACCTCCAAGATCACGTATAGGGAGCTTTGGTGCACTCGGAACACGAAGGACCTCCACCGTTGGCTTTTATCCACGCGATTTTCGTCACGATTCTTCCCTAGCCCCGAGCTAGAGGTATATCACGTAAAACTCATATTTAAGCTTGTTTAAAGTGGTTAAAAAGAATTTTATCGGTGAAATATCGTTAACATGCGTTTTGGAACTTTAAAGTCTACTAAAATCACAAAAATGGAGGTTAATAGCACACGTCTTGTGTAAAAGTCGTAGGACTTGAAATTTGTGTTTATCTAGACCCGATCTATAATGTGGTAGCTCGAATCTTCGTTTAACCCGACTTGGTAAAATCACGTATCATCACATAAGCTTGTTTTTGAAAGATTCAAGGGTTAAAGGTGAAACACTACCACATTTTAGAGACATGAACTTGTGTAGAAATATTATACTTGTGTAAAAGTGATTTAACCGGTAAAATGGTGTTTAAAACTAGCGGATCTACGTATCCGCAAGTGGTATTTTTGAAAGACCACACTTTAAAGAAATCGTGTTTTTCTAAAGATGGATCTTGCACTAATAAATATGATTTTATAAACCACAAGTGTATAGACACTTGTGAAATAAAGAGATCCGACAAAGAAGTGTATTTGTCACTTGTTACTAGAAGTTGTAAAGACGGTTTTCTCTAAACACGAGGTTTTTACAAGATTAAAGTTACTTTATATAGAAATCTACATATATAAAGGTGATTTACATTATTGATGCGGAAAAACTGCAAGTTCATGTGATTATGCAAATTTACATACTTGTTGACTAGTTTGATGTGTCGGAAATTGTTTGATTGAATAAAGAAGTTGATTGAGTTGATTTATTAAAAGAAAATGATACGCTTGAAAGCGTGGCCACCTCCAGTTACAGAGGAAACTCTGGCGAAATTTTCTAAAAACCTAACACTTAGACTTTTTACACAACAAGTGTTAGAACTATCTTTGGACATGTTTTCAAAACATAAATTTCGCCAGCACTACATTTTACTAAATATTCGGAGGTGGGATTTTCACAAAGATTAACGTGATAAATATATTTGTCACAACACTGTTTATGATTATTTTGAGAAATACATAAATATTATTTTAGGGTAAAAATAATATTTACAAGCGTTAATGATTCCAAAACTTTGCGAACACTTCCACAAACATATAAGTTACACCGGTAATTACATTACCACAAGATTGATAAAACGTAACTTACACAATTGCGGAATTATACGCACATGTATTAAATCCCCATCCTTGGGAAGGAAGATAACTACCAAGTGTATACGGAACATAAACGCGAAATAGTTGTCTAACTATTTCCCAAAGACATAAACTATAAAGCTAAAGCACGGCCGTCCGTCTAATAGAATTAGCACTTGTAGGTCGTTGCACAGCTTACTATATTGGAGACGCTGTTAGAGATACGCATTCACTGTGAGTTCATGTCCCCCTTTTCTCTAACTGTTTTCAGTTTTCTTAACTGCGGGGGTGAAATACATGTTACTTTGTTTACAAGTACTTTATACACGGTATGATTAACATAAGGAGGTTTAGATCATGTGAATGGGTAGTTAGAACACCGAGGCACTCGAGCGGTAGATCTATTTGGGTGTAGCGAGCCCAGCTCTAGGCCAAACGGACCTCTCTGAGGCTAACCACAACGGACCTGGAGTGACTTGGTTGCCCAACGCAAAAATCAGCTAGGGTTGTGTCTTCCTACTTGCATTTCACGACATGCTAATGGCCTTGCAAACCATTGGTGATCACAAGTCCTCTTACACTGCTACATACCAGGAAACTTTTATACTTACAAGTGTTTTACTTACTCACTTGCACATGAACTCGCTCAACATTATTGTTGATTTTTCAACTCACATGTATTTCAGGAAGTTAAACGGATCTGGCACGGTATGGAACGTTTTCCGCTGCACTTGTCATGGAGTCATCAGGGTTTAGGGGATGTGTCTCTTTCCTGGACAAGACACAGTCCCTAAACCACGTTTCTGTTATGTTTTAGTTTGTTCTGTTGTTGAACAAGGTTATGGTTGCATGTTAAAAAAAAACAATGGTAATGTATGTTGTTTTCTAAACTTAATGGATGACTTGCATGGTTTTTAAATTCATATAGCTTGTTATGATTAAGCTATGGTATTAAGAAGTCACACCAAAATATACCACGCTTCCGCAAAGCCAGGGTGTGACAGCTTGGTATCAGAGCTCTGATCATAGCGAACTAGGATTCTGTCTCGAGTCTAGACTATGATCACTAGGGCTCTCACGAAAACATTTTTCTGCATACCACTTAAGTCCAGATCCACACTTTTTACAAACAAATGTTGAGCACATTTTATTAATTATAAGTTCAGCTTGGAGGGCTGAGGATCGATCTGGAGGATCGAGATGGTCAAGGTAGTTGAGCACGTTGGTTTGTTATAAGATCGACCTGGAGGATCGAGATGATCAAGGTAGTTGAGCACGTTGGTTTGTTATAGGATCGATCTGGAGGATCGAGGTTTGGTTTAAGTGAAGGATAGAGCAGTCTTGTAGACTGAATGAAATTGACTAGTAAGACTAGGAGAAGTATGTGATACCCTACTTGGTGACTTATGTGATTAACTGATTATATGATTGATTATTATACGTATATGTGTTTGTGTTACAAACGTTATACTTTCATCAAGTACTAGAAAGATGGGCACTACGAACCCCATGACCATAGTATCAGACGACATAGTTCAACGAAGCACGAGGTATACATTTCTGATACTACCGGCACAGACAATGACGACTTTCAGCCCTTTGTGCACTGCCTGAAGTCGTAGCAGAGCCTACTGATGGCCATTTTGTTGGGATTTTACCACTGGCGGTGATCCCTGCTCCTGTGCCCCTTGCCGCTTATCCTGTTGATGATACGCCCTCTCAACAAGGCCTCTGAAGACGATAACGATCTACTGGAGGAGGACCCATTCGAGGGCAGGGCCTTATTACTGCTGGTATTAGACTACTACATGCGGACGCCCCTATAGGGGAAACTTATGACCATTCCCCTATCCCAGACTCATTTGAGTTTCTGACACCCGCATCTTCGCACATACAGGGAATGCAGCACTACTTACACGACGCCGACCCTGATACGGCATCACTAGCTGCACCGGACCCCGCACACAGTTCTGAGTATTGATCATGATTATGAGGACAATTCTGTTTTTCCGCCTGGTGTTGATCCAGACCATGACATTGAGTTTATGCACTTAGACAAGCCCTTGGGGGATCTTGTAACCCCTGTGATTGTTGATCCAGCTGATTTTGAGATGGAGTTTTTGATTCAAAGCTAGCCGTGGCCCCTGAGCCAGGCATTGCTCCTGACCCCGCATTAGAGTATGACCCTGTTCATGCCAATGCACCGGCTGTTGCTCCTTGATTGATCATCTGTTTGGATGAGAGAAAATTTGGGGTAACTGTGCAAGACAATTTATTATTACGGGGGCCCACGTAATAACGATTTGTAGTGCACAGGAATCCTGGTGGACTCTGCAGGCCAAGCTAATGATAACCTAAACACAACTGACCTAGGCGATGTAGCCTCGAGTTCATTCTATTACAAGCAACAAGCCAAATTGACGAGCCTATGTGAGGGCTCAGGAATTTATTTCCCCACTTATACAGTGAGTATATTTGTGTGTGAAATGGGGTGATTACATGATGGCTTACGTTGCTATATATATACCCCATGGACAATTGAAACATTGTCCAACCCGCTTCACACTATTTCGACAAAAAGGGAATGTCACCCAGACGTGACACAAGCACCGGTACGTTACTGAGGACAGAAGACGAGCTGCAAGAGCGCACCTCACAGATAAATGCACGACATGAAGACCTCCACTCTAAGTACAACGACGGCATTACTGGAGATAACCCTCCAACTGGCTGCACCTATAAACAGTTCCTGAACTGCAAGCCTTTGAACTTTGTCAGAACCGGAGGCACCGTTGCATTTATTCGTTGGTCCAAAAGATCGACTCCACTCTAAGAATGAGTAACTGTTCGCCCCAACAGAGTGTTACCTACATCTCAGGGATATTTCTAGATGGCACACTCTCTTAATGGAACCTCCAGGTTCAGACCCTTGGCACAGACGCTGCTTATACACTGAGCTAGGACGAGCTCAAGGAAACGATTGAGAAGAAATGTTGTTTTAGGACAGAAATTCAGAAACTTGACGTGGAGTCCTGAAATTTGAGAAAGGACGAACCAGAGACTCCTGAACATGACCAGCAATCGCACGACTTGTCTAGGGTCGTCCCCTACTAAGTCATTGATGTAGTATGATATAGTGGTGTACTTGTGAGCCTTACATTGTGGTCTCGAATTGTGGCAATACAATCGCAGTATTCTCATCACATGCGATGTTCAATCAATTGTTTATGTCCTATAGCATAAGAGGTTATGTGATTGACTTGTTGATAACATGGGATGTTATGTGTTGGTATTGTGGAATGCATACGTACACTTCACTTGCTATGACCTAACCTATGTGAAACATCTTTTAGAAGATGCCGCCAAGACGCGAAATGCGCATGCCCACCTCTGAGGCAGAACTTAAAGAGATAATTGCTGCAGCTATAGCACAGCACGAGGCCCTACGCTCCGAACCAATCAAAGGTACCTCAGAAAATAACGGTTGTTCCTACTGGCACTTCCTCAACTACAAGCCTCCGAAGTTCGACGGCACTGGGGGTGCCATAACTTTTGTAAAATGGATTGAAAGTATGGAATCCATCTTTCGAATGAGTGGCTGTACGCCAGAACAACAGGTCCCATACGTTTCTGAGTTGTTTCAAGATGGAGCTCGATTATGGTGGAATCTTCAGGTTCGAATAATGGGCCTAACTACAGCATACGCATTAACTTGGGATGAGTTGAAAGGAATGATGCATAAGAAGTATTGCCCCCACACGGAAACCCAGAAGTGGGAAGATGAATTTCGGAGCCTAATGATGGAAGGTCCGAAGGTATTGGGGTACGTGCAACGACTCCATGATCTGTCACAAATTGTTCCATACCTGGTAAAACCAGAACTGAAGAAATTGGAACAATTCATTTGGGAACTGGCGCCTCAAGTCTTGAGCTTGATGACAGCATCTACGCCACCAACAACCATTGTTGCAAGTAAGATGGGTTTGGCACTCGTTACGGAAGCAAATAGACTAGAAAAACTTGCAAACCCTGACAAGAAAACTCAGGTAGAGTCGTCTGGAGAGAACAAAAGGAAGCTTACCGAAGATACCCAAATGAGCAACGATGAACAAAGATCTATTCGAGGTTGCTTTGACTGCGGGGACAAAAGGCATTTCAAGAAAGATTGCCCTAACAACAAACAGTCCAATGATAAGATTTATTTAGAAACCAAACCAAGATGTGCTGAGTGCAAGTGTCACCGTGATGGTGGATGTCAGAAGCCTTGGTACGGGAGGAAAGGACACAACACGGAAGGTTGGGGGATGAAGAGTTTCATACAAGGAGAAAACAGTAACAACGCTCTAGGTGGAAATGGGAAAGGAGATGGCCGAATGATAGGATGCTACCATTGCAAGGAAGTTGGACATTTTAAGAGGGAATGCCTGAAGTTGAAACAAGACCGTGAGAGAAAATCCAACATCAGAGCTTGTGAGGCATGCCAGGATCCAGGTGTGATTTCTGGTACGTTCTCTAATAACCAAAACTTTTGCACCTATTTTGTTTGATGCTGGTGCCGGTTATGGCTTCGTGTCATTAGAATTTAAGAATATACTTGGTTTAACCGCTAGTAAGTTAGATAACCCCTACTCGATCGAATTAGTTAATGGAAGGTTAGTTGAAGCCAACAAAGTTATCAGAGGCTGTGTGATAGAATTGGGAGAACGCGAGTTTACTCTGGATCTACTACCGGTCCCATTGGGAAGCTTCGACGTGGTAGTAGGAATGGATTGGTTATCTGGAAACAAGGCGGAGATAGTATGTCACGAGAAAGTGGTTCGTATCCCAACTGACGATGGTGAGACAATTGTGGTTCACGGAGAGAAGCGTGACACGCCGCTAAGATTTATCAGCTGCTTGAAGGCAAGGAAATGTTTACAGAAAGGATGTGTTGCTTTTCTGGCACACATCGTGGATAAGAAGGCTGCTGAGCCAAGGATCGAAGACATCCCTGTCGTAAGGGAGTATCCAGAAATCTTCCCGGAAGACTTACCTGGACTGCCACCTCAGAGGCAAGTGGAGTTTCACATTGACTTAGTTCCAGGCGCCGCGCCTGTGGCTAAGGCACCATACAGACTTGCTCCATCTGAGATGCAGGAATTGTCAACACAGCTCCAGGAGCTGTTAGATAAGGGTTTTATCCGACCAAGCTTCTCGCCTTGGGGAGCTCCGGTCTTGTTTGTCAAGAAGAAAGACGGAAGTTTCCGCATGTGTATTGACTATAGAGAACTGAACAAGCTAACGGTCAAGAACAGGTATCCTTTGCCAAGAATCGATGACCTGTTCGATCAACTTCAAGGATCAAGCTGTTATTCAAAGATCGATCTTCGATCTGGATACCATCAACTAAGGATACAAGAGGAAAGTATCCCGAAAACAGCCTTCCGGACTCGTTATGGACACTACGAGTTCCTTGTTATGCCGTTCGGTTTAACAAACGCGCCTGCAGTGTTTATGGACTTGATGAATAGAGTTTGCAAGCCATACTTAGACAAGTTCGTGATTGTATTCATCGACGACATCTTGATTTACTCAAAGACGAAGGCTGAACACGAACAACATCTTAGAACCATACTAGAGCTGCTAAAGAAAGAACAGCTATACGCCAAGTTCTCTAAGTGCGAGTTTTGGCTACGCGAAGTCCAGTTTCTTGGACATGTGGTTAATGGGGATGGAATTCATGTTGACCCCACAAAGATCGAGGCAATCAAGAATTGGGAGACGCCTACAACGCCAACCGAGATTCGACAATTCTTGGGTTTGGCTGGCTACTATCGGAGGTTCATCGAGGATTTCTCGAAGATCGCTCAACCTTTGACGCTCCTCACGCAGAAGGACAAGACGTTTGATTGGGGAATCAAACAGGACGAAGCGTTTCAGATATTGAAAGATAAGCTCTGCAACGCGCCAATCTTAGCTCTACCAGAAGGCACTGATGACTTTGTGGTATACTGCGACGCATCGCGTCAGGGATTGGGTTGTGTGTTGATGCAACGCCAAAAGGTCATTGCTTACGCATCACGCCAACTGAAAGTGCACGAGAAGAACTATACCACACACGACTTAGAGCTTGGCGCAGTGGTTTTCGCTTTAAAGATCTGGAGACACTACCTGTACGGTACAAAATGCACAATCTTCACAGATCACAAAAGCCTACAGCATATATTCAACCAGAAGGAGTTGAATATGAGGCAAAGACGTTGGGTTGAATTGCTAAACGATTACGACTGCGAGATCAAGTATCACCCGGGGAAGGCAAACGTAGTTGCCGATGCCCTAAGTCATAAAGAAAGAATCAAGCCCATAAGGGTTAGGGCTTTGGAAATGATTGTACGAACCGACCTTCCCTCGCGCATTCGTGCTGCACAAAAGGAAGCTCTCAAGGAGGGAAACCTTGAGGAAGAATATCTCCGTGGAATGGAGAAGCTTTTGGTACCAAACGAGGAAGGAACGTTATGTTTTGAGAAAAGGATTTGGGTTCCTCTGTTTGGTGGATTAAGGGAAGTTATTTTCGACGAAGCGCACAAGTCACGGTACTCTATCCACCCTGGATCGGATAAGATGTACCAGGATCTCAAAGATTACTATTGGTGGCCTAGGATGAAAGGCGACGTTGCTGTTTACGTGAGCAAATGTTTAACGTGTGCTAAGGTCAAGGCAGAATACCAGAAGCCTTCGGGACTTCTGCAACAGCCTGAAATTCCCAAGTGGAAGTGGGAACAAATCTCCATGGATTTTGTTACGAAACTGCCAAGAACGCCAAGAGGCCATGATATGATTTGGGTGATTGTTGACCGCCTAACAAAGTCCGCACATTTTCTGCCAATCAGGGAGAAAGACAGTACTAGTAAACTTGCGGAAATTTACATGAGAGAGATCGTAGCACGTCATGGAGTACCTCTCTCGATCATCTCTGATAGAGACGGAAGATTTGTGTCAAGAATATGGCAATCTTTCCAAGAATCTTTTGGCTCACAATTAAATCTGAGCACTGCGTTCCATCCGCAAACTGATGGCCAGAGCGAGCGAACAATACAAACGTTGGAAGACATGCTGAGGGCATGTGTTATGGATTTAGGAGGTAGCTGGGATAAACACTTACCCTTGGTCGAATTTTCATATAACAACAGCTACCACACCAGTATTGGTGTTGCGCCTTTTGAAGCCCTATACGGACGCAAGTGCCGATCCCCACTATGTTGGTCTGACGCAGGTGATAGGCAGCTTGCTGGTCCCGAGATCGTCCAAGAGACGACTGACAAGATCGCGCAAATTCTTAAACGCATCGAAGCCGCTCGCCACAGGCAAAAGGCCTACGCGGATCCAAACCGGAAGCATGTGGACTTCCAAGTCGGAGAAATGGTTTTATTGAAGGTTTCACCCTGGAAAGGGGTAGCACGCTTTGGAAAGCGTGGAAAGTTAAATCCACGCTACATTGGTCCCTTTAGAATTCTAGAAAGAATTGGGACGGTAGCATACAAGTTGGACCTACCCGCTGAACTAAATGGTGTTCACGATACATTTCATGTATCCAATTTAAAGAGAAGTCCAACTCAAATTGACGTTGCCATTCCTATCGACGAGATTCACATTGACGACACGCTCCACTTCGTTGAAGAACCTGTTGAGGTCACGGATTGGAAAGTTAACAAGACCCGCCGGAGCAGTGTCAAGCTCGTCAAAGTACGTTGGAATGCCAGACATGGTCCTGAATTTACCTGGGAACGTGAGGACCGGATGAAAGAGAAATACCCCCACCTATTTCCTAAGAACCCTGCTTCTACAAGCAGAACTTAAATTTCGGGACGAAATTTATTTAACGGGGGGAGAATGTGACAACCCGCACAAAACCAGGTATCCGTACAACTTAATTAATGATTAATTACTACTTGATTACTGTGCTTGATTGAACTAGCTGATAAACTGCTACCTGCATACTGATACATGCACTTACTTGCATCATACTTTATTTGCTGTCACTACATTGATTACATACTGAACCCTAGTGACAAACATGATGCACAAAAAGCACAGTAGCACTAAACGGATACACAGTGAACATGCTGATATAACCAGCATCAGGCAGATACTGCCTCTAAGGCCTGTTAAGAGCCTCATATATTTTGGCTACACTGGTAGTGAGTGTAGGATATAAGGGTTGTGTTACCGCGTCTCTAGGGATAAGATACACTGATACGGATGTGCCTAAAACGTACTTTAAGTACCAGACACAGCACTTTAACAATTTAACCAGCTTCTAGCTGACTAGTAAAGTGCCAGAAATGA
Source organism: Helianthus tuberosus (assembly GCA_030545235.1). Classification (NCBI taxonomy): domain Eukaryota; kingdom Viridiplantae; phylum Streptophyta; class Magnoliopsida; order Asterales; family Asteraceae; genus Helianthus; species Helianthus tuberosus. The sequence goes on along the minus strand of CM060440.1, from coordinate 66,305,759 downwards.
GAAAATATTACTAGACACATTCTAAAGTGTCGGGAAAACAAAATGTGTCACTAAAATGTAATAACGACACTTTAAAGTCTTTTGTAACACTTTAACGGATTACTATCCAACCGGACACCCGGACTTTACCCGGAACATGAAAACTTTACTATTTTTATTGTTACTATTTTATCTGAGCTAGTTAGGGTCCCTGGTTACCCTAACACCCGTCATAACACGCTATTTATAACTAACGGAGTTTAAACCTAAACTAACTTAGTTAACCTTAACTAAACTCCTAACCATCTAATTAAAATCGAACAAGAGACCCCCCCCCCCCAACCGATCGGTTACCTAGGGGGCACCACAATTGTACTTGAGATCTTGTTGAATCCAAGGTTGCCTAATATCTTTAGGACATATTGACCAATGGACAATGCACTTAATCTTTCCTATATATAACACACTTGACACTTAGAAGATTATCACCACTAAACACACAAACCAACTCTCTCTCTTTCTTCCTTGGTGGTTCTCGGCCGAACCCCATCCTCACCACCATCATACTTTCGGTTCTTGTCTCTTGCATTCCAACATCAAACACACCTCCAAGATCACGTATAAGGAGCTTTGGTGCACTCGGAACACGAAGGACCTCCACCGTTGGCTTTTATCCACGCGATTTTCGTCACGATTCTTCCCTAGCCCCGAGCTAGAGGTATATCACGTAAAACTCATATTTAAGCTTGTTTAAAGTGGTTAAAAAGAATTTTATCAGTGAAATATCGTTAACATGCGTTTTGGAACTTTAAAGTCTACTAAAATCACAAAAATGGAGGTTAATAGCACACGTCTTGTGTAAAAGTCGTAGGACTTGAAATTTGTGTTTATCTAGACCCGATCTATAATGTGGTAGCTCGAATCTTCGTTTAACCCGACTTGGTAAAATCACGTATCATCACATAAGCTTGTTTTTGAAAGATTCAAGGGTTAAAGGTGAAACACTACCACATTTTAGAGACATGAACTTGTGTAGAAATATTATACTTGTGTAAAAGTGATTTAACCGGTAAAATGGTGTTTAAAACTAGCGGATCTACGTATCCGCAAGTGGTATTTTTGAAAGACCACACTTTAAAGAAATCGTGTTTTTCTAAAGATGGATCTTGCACTAATAAATATGATTTTATAAACCACAAGTGTATAGACACTTGTGAAATAAAGAGATCCGACAAAGAAGTGTATTTGTCACTTGTTACTAGAAGTTGTAAAGACGGTTTTCTCTAAACACGAGGTTTTTACAAGATTACAGTTACTTTATATAGAAATCTACATATATAAAGGTGATTTACATTATTGATGCGGAAAAACTGCAAGTTCATGTGATTATGCAAATTTACATACTTGTTGACTAGTTTGATGTGTCGGAAATTGTTTGATTGAATAAAGAAGTTGATTGAGTTGATTTATTAAAAGAAAATGATACGCTTGAAAGCGTGGCCACCTCCAGTTACAGAGGAAACTCTGGCGAAATTTTCTAAAAACCTAACACTTAGACTTTTTACACAACAAGTGTTAGAACTATCTTTGGACATGTTTTCAAAACATAAATTTCGCCAGCACTACATTTTACTAAATATTCGGAGGTGGGATTTTCACAAAGATTAACGTGATAAATATATTTGTCACAACACTGTTTATGATTATTTTGAGAAATACATAAATATTATTTTAGGGTAAAAATAATATTTACAAGCGTTAATGATTCCAAAACTTTGCGAACACTTCCACAAACATATAAGTTACACCGGTAATTACATTACCACAAGATTGATAAAACGTAACTTACACAATTGCGGAATTATACGCACATGTATTAAATCCCCATCCTTGGGAAGGAAGATAACTACCAAGTGTATACGGAACATAAACGCGAAATAGTTGTCTAACTATTTCCCAAAGACATAAACTATAAAGCTAAAGCACGGCCGTCCGTCTAATAGAATTAGCACTTGTAGGTCGTTGCACAGCTTACTATATTGGAGACGCTGTTAGAGATACGCATTCACTGTGAGTTCATGTCCCCCTTTTCTCTAACTGTTTTCAGTTTTCTTAACTGCGGGGGTGAAATACATGTTACTTTGTTTACAAGTACTTTATACACGGTATGATTAACGTAAGGAGGTTTAGATCATGTGAATGGGTAGTTAGAACACCGAGGGACTCGAGCGGTAGATCTATTTGGGTGTAGCGAGCCCAGCTCTAGGCCAAACGGACCTCTCTGAGGCTAACCACAACGGACCTGGAGTGACTTGGTTGCCCAACGCAAAAATCAGCTAGGGTTGTGTCTTCCTACTTGCATTTCACGACATGCTAATGGCCTTGCAAACCATTGGTGATCACAAGTCCTCTTACACTGCTACATACCAGGAAACTTTTATACTTACAAGTGTTTTACTTACTCACTTGCACATGAACTCGCTCAACATTATTGTTGATTTTTCAACTCACATGTATTTCAGGAAGTTAAACGGATCTGGCACGGTATGGAACGTTTTCCGCTGCACTTGTCATGGAGTCATCAGGGTTTAGGGGATCTGTCTCTTTCCTGGACAAGACACAGTCCCTAAACCACGTTTCTGTTATGTTTTAGTTTGTTCTGTTGTTGAACAAGGTTATGGTTGCATGTTAAAAAAAAACAATGGTAATGTATGTTGTTTTCTAAACTTAATGGATGACTTGCATGGTTTTTAAATTCATATAGCTTGTTATGATTAAGCTATGGTATTAAGAAGTCACACCAAAATATACCACGCTTCCGCAAAGCCAGGGTGTGACATCAAGGATCCTGAGAAAGTTCCTGAAAAAGCTCCTCCTCCACCAGCTGATGCTCAAATCATCCATTTCATCTCCGGAGGTTCTCAGCAGCTAAGAGACATGCAAAGGAAATAAAGATGGAGAATAGGGACAGACCTGTTTGAACTTCCATCCTTACCCAGGAAAAAGTCATATACTTTGATGGGGATGACCGTGTTGACATACATGATCCTCATCATGACGGTTTGGTTATTACATTATTTATATCTAACCATTTTGTTCGCAGGATTCTCATTGATGGGAAAAGCTCAGTGAGCATAATCCAGTTGGATGTCCTCAATAGAATGGAGATCCTTGAATCCGATATTGTCCAAAGATCATCTGTCCTTGTGGGATTCAGTGGAGAGACAAAGATTACATTGGGGGACATCAAACTTCCTATCTATATAGAGGGAGTGAATTATGTTAAAAAAATTATATGTTATTGATTGCTTATCTTGCTGTAATGTTATCTTTGGCAGGCCATGGATACACGATATGAAGGCAGTCCCCCTCAACATATCATCAATGTGTCAAGCTCCCAACTCTATGAGATATGGTGAAGATAGAAAGTGATCAGCAGGAGGCAAAGAACTGTTACACTTCTTCAATGAAGCCAGCCTCCAAGGAGCAAGACGTCATGGAGGCAAGAGAGCAAGACGTCAAGGATATTCTATTGAACCCAGAGGATCCTGAATTCAAATTTTTTATAGGATCCGGGATCCTAGACAGTATTGAGCAGGATTTAGTATCCTTCTTGGAAAGAAGAAAATCTACCTTTGCTTAGAAACATGAAGATATGACAGGTATATCTAAGAATGTTATTACTCACAAACTTGGTATTGACAGGTCTTTCAAGCCAATACACCAAAAAAGGAGAAAGTTTGCACTTGAAAGGAATGCCATTATCCAAGAAGAGGTAGAAAAATTGCTCAAGGCAAGTTTGAGTGGACTGATAAGCATGAAGCTGCACTCAAGGTTCTTAAGGATTATCTATCCTCAACACCAGCCCTGATGAAACCAGAAAATGGAGAATCATTATCCTTATACATAGCTATTTCAGCTAAAGCAGTAAGTGTGAGCCTAGTTAAGGATCATGAAGGCTCTCAACATCCGGTATACTATGTAAGTAAAATTCTACTTGATGCTGAGGCCAGGTATTCTCATTTAGAGAAATTAATTCTTGATTTAATTATGGCTTCTGCTAAACATAGACATTATTTAGAAACTCACACCATTATTGTGAAAACTAACCTTCCTATCAAGAATGTTCTCAGGAAACTTCAAATGTCAGGTAGAATGGCAAAGTGGGCAATCAAGCTTATTGCATATGACATTAAGTATGAACCCAGTACTGCCATCAAGTCCCAAGCTTTAGCTGACTTTATGGCTGATTCCAGTAGTGATCTACAAAGGGAAGCTGAATTAGAAGTTCAACAACTTGAGAAGACCAAGGATCCTTAGATACCCCTCACGGATGGAGCTTCAGATGTTAAAGGAACTTGACAAAGCACACTACCAAAATTGCCACAGGGGGACATTATACCCCAATCCATTGCATGTGAATTCCAAACCACTAATCATGAGGCAGAGTATGAGGCCTTAATAGCAGGTTTGCAATTAGCTAACAATATGAGGATCAGGTATCTTCAAGTATATGTAGATTCTCTATTAATTACTAATCATTATAACGGTACTTACACTGTCAAAGGTGAAAAGCTAATCAAGTACTTAGAAATAGTCAGGAAACTGGCAGACTCTTTTGTTTTTTTCAGTCTGTCACATGTACCTAGGGAAGAAAAATGCAGAAGCTGATGCTCTAGCCAATCTTGGATCATCACTGAAGATTCCAGAGGATGTGAAAATACTCATCATTCATGTCTTAGCCCCTGCTATTGATGATCACATAGCTATGGAGATAGCAGAGGATTCTGCAATCATACCTAGTGATGGTGCACAATCAAATTCAGGATCCTGGATCCTTCCGATCCTGAGATATATACAACATGGAGAGATTCCTACAGGAGAAAACCCCAGAGCTTTCAAAGTCAAGGTATCTTAATTCATGATCGATGTCATAAGGTCGGTCAGAAATATAATTAAAAAGTGTCCTATTCACCTTTTACTAGTAAAGGGCAAGTAGGGTGTCAAATCCACGGGGAATCAGTGGATAGTATGAAAGCTAGTTGTTTTAATTATCATCTACTTCTAAACTAAATTGCTTTTTGCAGTTTTGAGAGTAATTGTGAAAACAAAGATATAAATTAAAGTTGTAAACAATTATGAGAAAAGAGACCAATCTCCGGGTTTTCAGGTTATGCAGAAAATCAGGTTACTTAGTTACGACCAGTTAGAAATCACATAGACATGATTTGAAAACTTGTTTTAATAAATAATTAACGGACAATATATTTGATTACAATGATCCACGATCGAAACTGAAAGATTGATGCAAATGAATAGTAGTCCAATTAATTACCAATTTTAGATTTCATAACATAATAAGTTCAATGATTAAAGATTTAAAACAATGACAATCTAGAATTTAATCCCGATCGTTGATGAACAAACCAAATAATTGATGAACTCAAATGATTACGATAATAAAATATTGTTTAATCTAAACAAGAACAATAAAAACGACTAACCGAATGATTAATCTACTCCTAATCCAAAAGTCGTAACAATAAGTAAACCAAAAGTTTCATGCATAAACCCTATTCCCGGAGACGGTCACGGGACGACTAGCCGCTCATGACTCTCGTGTAATCTTCAATGGCTTTGTAGAAGGTTGAATTCGTGATTGATTTGGATGTTGGTGGATGATTGGTGATAAGTGATGGTGATTTCTTTTTTTCTCGATGATTTGAGAGCTCCATCTCTAAATAATTTTTCTCCCTTTCAAAAGTTGCCATCCAAATTGATTATATATCTGAAGGTTCCTCAGCGTGGGCCCCTAATCCAATTAATTAGTTCTTGAAGATTTAAAGTCCACTTTCTTGTTGTAATCTTTGTTGCCACTGAAACAATAATTATCAAAATCAATTTTTGTGGCATTTAACTCACACTTTATTAATTCATTTAGAAATTAATTATCTCAATTAAATTCAATCGTTTCATATGTATGCAAACACAATAAAGACTAGAGTTATTTTCTTTATTTATTTATTTCAAAATTCTTCTATCAATTACATTTACTCGACAAAAAACCCAAAACAAAATAAGTACATTAAACCTATATAAAATGACGCTTCAAAATACTAAAAGGTGTACAAAACTAATATAAATACAACAGGTTTTTACCAACACATCAATTCACCATACTAAATGACATGTTATACAAGATATCTCTTGCAGTTCCCTAGTTGCGGTGCATTGAGGATCCATAAATTCAAGAAGTTCTAAAGGATTTTCATGAAGGAGACTGTGGAAACCACACTGGGGGCAGAGCACTATTCTTAAGGATCCTCAGAACAGGATGCTATTGGCCTATGAGGAAGAAGTATACTGTGGAATACACAAAGAAATGTAATGCTTGTCAAAGACATAGCATTATCCTTCATCAACCAACGGAGCTCCTTCATCCTATTATTACCAGATTTGATGGCCAGTTATCAACAAAGAATGGCTGGAGCATACAACAAGAATGTCAGGTTCAGAAGATTTCAAGGACTCTACTTAATTGAAGCTGAAGCAGGAAAGGGGGCATATCGTTTGTTAACAATAGATGGCGACCTCTTACCAAGAGCTTGGAATGCTGTTCATCTAAAGAAATACTTTAAGTAAGAAGGATCAAGGATCCTCAGCGATACTAGTATTCTGATTAAGGATCCGGGATCCTCAAAGGATATATGATTCTACATTTGGTAACACATTACTTTCATATTCATTCATTTTATACTTATTACTTATCATAAGGCAAAGATGTTAAACATTTAACATCTATTTTCATAAAGTTTAAGCTTTTGCAGAGTTGTTATCATTTTACAGAAGATTAAAGTGGTTGGCCAACTCTCCAAAGTTTATGGGCTTGTCCCCAATTATTTGGGCTTATCCCCAGTTTTTGGGCTTGTCACCAGTTTTTGGGCCTGTCCCCAGTTTCACCAGTAGCGTACGATGATCCTGGTGCAGATCAAGGCAATGCGACCAGTACCCGCTTTAGGGGCTGACAATTTCATTGTACTGGCTGTATTCAGGATCCTACGTATAATGGTAGACATACCATACATCCGTTCCTAAGGTTTCTAACGTTTTCACGTTAGCTAAGGTTTCGGAATTTTCATGTTGCTCAAGTTTGGATAGTCGCCAGTGAGGGCTATACTCCAGTTTACACAAGTTTATTTGTGCTTGACCCCAGTTTACATCCGTTTATTTGGGCTTGTCCCCAGTTTATTTGGGCTTGTCCCCAGTTTGTTGGGCTTGTCCCCAGATTATGTGGGCTTGTCCCCAGTTTGTTGGGCTTGTCCCCAGTTTATTTGGGCTTATCCCCAGTTATTATGGGTTCATTCCCAATTATTTGGCTTTGTCCCAAGTTTGTTTTTCTTACAGGATCTTGGAGCTCTAAAGTTATACAAGTTCTGACAATAAGGATCCTGGATCCTGGAAACTTTACTTTTCACACATTTTATTCAGTATTAGTTTACAAGGATATAGAATCCAAACTTGGATTCTCTGGTATGTTATATTCTAACTTTTTCTAAGCTGCAAGTTGTCTCTTATCCTTTTTGGTTAAGGATCATTGATCCACATTTGTCCCAACACTTCAAGTTTTTTGTTAAAAGCTTAACATTATCATCAGATTTCCAATAACTTTCCAGTTGTTTGGCGATGATATCTTTGGAAATAGAAAGCATACATGGAAAATAAAAAGGGAAGAAACAATTACAGATGTAGCTAAAAAAGTTTAATGTTATTACCCATTCATTATGTATCAAAATCATCTGGCCTGGATTTCACCAGCAAAACCGTGGACCATCCACCCTGGCCGGACATGGCTATCTAACAGTTAAAGTGTCTATGCAGATATTAAAGTGCAAGAAGGTTAATAGTGAACGGTGTAGAAGGATCCATTCTCCACAAACAGAAGGATCTTCTGATCTTTAAAGGCACTTGAGGAGTTATCTCTAACTCTATATTTTGCAATGATGATTATAGCAGGTCTTATCAGTGATGACAGGCAGTGTAACGACTAGTTACTAGCAGCAACGGCTAGTCCACTTCTAACAAAAATATGACAGCTGTGAATCTTTATCACAACTGCCATATTAGGGGCAATTGTTAGGGCATGGATTTTGTGCTAAGGATCATCTATCCTGAGACTAGGCATGGATCACGGATCCTTAATGGATGATGTAGGGAGTCTGAGGATCCAGAGTCTGAGGATCACAGGATCCTTAACAGAACTTATGATTTCTAACAATTGTCACATTTTTAATGTTTAAATGCAGATAATGGACGTAGTGGACTACTTCTTTGCTGGAATCTCATGGAATATGCTTCATAGGCACGTGCTTAATGAAGAAATAACCGTTTTGGAGAACATGGGTGACGTCCACCTTTTTAGGAAAGTTTGTTGCTGGATATTTCTTTATCTTTTAAGGGGAAAACAAGCTCATTTGAAGCATAAGTCGAACACACCACAGAAAAAACACACAACACTCGAATTCTCTGCAAACACTTAGCAAAAACACACACTTACACTAGCAATTCAATGTATTGAGCTTGTTTTCTTCCGAAGTTGTACAAGGATTATTATTGTTTTTGCAATATATTTGGTGATCGGTAGTTTCCATCACCCGAGGTTTTTTATGCCGGAGATCTTCTAAAGATCAAGGGCTTTTTCCTCGTATAAATCTTGGTGTTCATCGTTGATTTCATATACTTGTCGTTCATACAATTAACCAAGCATCATACCTCACAAAATCAGATTTGGTTGCATTATCCTTGTGTGATTTTTGACCAAAACAGTATCCAAGTCTTGAACCAAGTTTTCAGCATTTCCTTCAGGATCACGGATGCTTGTTCTTGCAGTAGGAACCACCATCTCTGTAGGCATCACTGATTCTGCTCCAAACACTAAAGAAAATAGAGTTTGGCCTGTAGCATTCTTGGGAGTCGTCTTATCAGCCCATAGTACATAAGGTAGTTCTTCTGCCCATTTTCCTTTCTTGGATCCAAGCTTCTTTTTCAAGTTGTTGATAATCTTGTTGGATGATTCTGCTTGACCATTGGCTTGTGGGTGGACTGGTGTTGATGTTATCATCTTAATCCCTCAGCTGTCACAAAAATTAGTAGTTCTACTCCCAATAAATTGGGATCCATTATCACAAACAATTTCAGAAGGGATACCAAATCTAGTAATAATATTTCTTTTAATAAAGGATATCACTTATTTTTCTCTGACTTGAGCAAAGGCTTCGGCCTCTATCCATTTGGAGAAGAAATCAGTCATGGCAAGCATGAACACTTTTCCTCCAGGTGCTTTGGGGAGTTTGCCAACTATATCCATTCCCCATCTCATGAATGGCCAAGAGGAGGATATAGGATGCAGGAGTTCTGCTGGTTGGTGAATGATATTACTATGTATCTGACAAGGATCACACTTCTTGGCATAATCCACATCATCCTTCTTCATTGTAGGCCAATAGTATCCTGTCCTAAGGATCCTTGAGAACAATGCCATGCCCCTAGTGTGGTTTCCACAATCTCCTTCATGAAAATCCTTTAGGACTTCTTGAATTTCAAGATCCTCTATGCACCTTAGATATGGACCTGCAAGGGATCGTTTATATAACATGTTATTTAATATTGTAAATTGAGATACCTTGATTTTGAAAGCCCTGGGGTTTTCTCCTGTAGGAATCTCTCCATGTTGTATATATATCATGATTGGAATGATCCATGATCCTGAATGAGACTGTGCACCATCACTAGGAACCATTGCAGAATCCTGTTCTATCTCCATAGTTATGTGATCCTCAATAGCAGGAGCCAAAATATGGATGATAGCGATCTTGATATCCTCTGGAATTTTCAATGATGATCCAAGATTGGCCAATGCATCAGCTTCTGCATTCTCTTCCCTAGGTACATGTGTCAAACTAAAAGAAACAAAAGAGAGTGCCAATTCCTTGACTATCTCTAGGTATTTGATTAGTCGTTCACCTTTAACAGCATAAGATCCATTAAAGTGATTAGTAATTAGCAATGAATCTATATGTACCCCCAGATACTTGATCCTCATATGCTTGGCAATTTGCAAACCAGCTATCAAGGCCTCATATTCAGCCTCATTATTAGTAGTTTGAAATTCACAAGCTATTGAGTGGGGTATTATGTCCCCCTGTGGCGATTTTAGTAGTATTCCAAGTCCTGTTCCTTTGACATTAGAGGCTCCATCAGTGAAGAGTATCCAAGGATCCTTACTCTCTTCAAGCTGCTGAACTTCCAACTCAGCTTCTCTTTGTAAGTCACTACTAAAATCTGCCAGAAAGTCAGCTAAGGCTTGGGATTTAATGGCAGTCCTTGGTTCATATCTTATATCATAAGCACAAAGCTTCACTGCCCATTTAGCCATCCTCCCTGACATTTCAGGTTTCCTGAGAACATTCTTAATTGGAAAGTTAGTCTTAACAATAATGGCATGAGTTTCAAAATAATGTCTTAGCTTAGTGGATGCCATAATCAAAGCAAGGATAAGTTTTTCTAAATGTGAATACCTGGATTCACCATCAAGCAAACTCTTACTTACATAATAAACAGGATGTTGTGTACCTTCGTTATCCTTAACAAGGACTGCACTTACTACTTTAGAGGATACCGCTAGATATAAGGATAATATATCCCCTTTTTCTGGTTTCATCAAGGCAGGAGCTGAGGATAGGTAATCCTTAAGGGCTTTGTCAGACCCTGATATTTCCACATATTACCGGTGGAACCGGCGGGGAGTATCGTGACGTAGTTGATATCATCATAGTCAACTGACACACCCCGATATTTCCACATATTACCGGTGGGCCCGGCGGGGAGTATCGTGACATAGTTGATATCATCATAGTCAATACACACAATATAAAGCACAGCGGAAGGCTTGGTGAAAAAACTATTACAAACCATAATGTCTGAGTGTTCGAGTGAAAAATATACAGACTGGAATGTAATAAGATCCACAGGCAGATCATAAATAATACAAAGAAACAAAATAACAGACTTCAAGTATCTTAGGGATTTGCAAGATCCTCTTATACGACACCTAATAGCTCCAGCCTATTACGAGAGGTACCTGTCAAATTAATCTTTGGAAAATATGTCAGTTTACACTGGTAAATACAATTAACTGACTCTTTTGAAAAACATTTATAAAATTGATTTAAGTGCACATGGCACAAATCATTTATAACTTGGGACAATTATTTAATAATAATCTCGTATACAGGTTTACATGTTTGTCATACATATGGGGCCGGTTTGGAAGCCGGTCTTGATTAACTGACTCACCACTTATAAAACCCACAAAGGAGTTATCCCCAAGATGTGGGTTTATATTTTAGCATCTGTATCTGTCAGGTGTATGCCTACACCCCGTGCATAGGTCGTGGCCATTTTCTAATGAAATGAGCCGAGGATATCCAGGACACGGTCGAATTAACCCCCAATGTTTATGTTATCAAACAAGACATATTAAAACGGGTTATGTAAATTTATTAATCACAATCCGATTAAATGATTTCATACCCGACCAAGTGGTATTATTATAAAACCATATCCCAAGCCCGTATAAGGGAAAATAAGTTAAAAGTATTTACCTGAGCTAATGTGAAGGGTAACTCAGCAGTATAATCCTAAAGCTTTTTGATGGTACCTTCTACTGGATGCTACTAATCTGTATTAGAAGGTTTAATAACCTATTAGGATGCTAACGGGTCTTTAGTGAAGTTAAGGACTTAGACCGGCTAGCTAGAAAGAAACTTTACGGTTCTAAACGCTAGATTAAGCGGAGACCAAAATAGAATATGGTTTAGACCCGAAAAGCTTGGATACTTGTATAATATGGGTAAACTAAACATATTCTGGAAGTTGAAGATTTAATGATAAGGTTAATCCCGTTTCGGCTATTATACATAAACTAGTCACATAAACCGATCCGAACGCGTAAACGCGTAACGGGTAACCAAATGACTTATATACAGGTCTTAATTGTTAATATGCTTAAAATATGTTAATACATCAGTAGGATGTTAACACATATACCGGAAAAGTATTTAAAACCAATTTAAGTCCCGTAAGGGCATTTTGGTAATTTTAATACTTATAAAAAAGATTTTATAATAAGCTGAAGTTCTGGTCCTTTGAAATCAGTAAAAATATTTAGTTTACTAAGTTATATCAGTAGGGTATTGTCTATATGTGAAATTTACCATTTATAACCAATTTATGCACCGAAGGGGCATTTTGGTAATTTCACATAAGCTTTAAAGGTAAATTTTTGGAAACCTGAGTTTAAAACTTTTGCCTACTATTAAAGTATAGAAATTTACTAAAAACATCAGTAGTTATCAAGTCTTATATGTTAAAAATAGTTTTACTCCATACTATGCGCTTAAAACGCGTAAAAGTCGGTTTTAAGCGATTTTCGGGTTAAAATAGGAAATTTTCATTTTTGATCTGTTTATAAAGTTCAAAATATTTTATTTATCATATAGAATCAGTAGAAAAAAGTTTGGTATCAAATTGTTATGTAAAACTCATTTTATTCAAGAAAATGGTATAATCGACAATTACCGAATTAAAGCTACAACCCTATGATATGATCAGTTTAAAAATAATTAAAAATCTTCAAAAATCCTAAAATATTATTTTACAATAGTGGGTAAAAATTTTGGTGTCAAAATTTGGGTTTAGATAGGCTTTATGCTAATTACGCCGTTTAATTAATAAAAAGCTTTCTAATTACGCTATTGAGCATAACTACTAATCTAGACCTCAAACTGATGTCAAATTTTTAGGACAAGTTTATAAATCAGTAGCAAAGGTTTTTGTCCTCTCACATTTCTAAAAATCTCATTTGTGTGTCAAAAGGGCGTTTATGGCATTTATAAGCATATTAACAATCAAGAGCATATAATTCAAACCACTAAGAACCATGCACTATAACTCCAGAGGGTTATACTACTGAGTAATGTGGTCCTAGTGGAAGCTTAAAACATGGGAGAATTAAGCTTGAACGGGTCAGAACTGAAAGTCAAAGCAATAGTCAAGCTTTTGCGACTTTCGGTTATAAATTGACCTTAGAATGTTAATTGTCGGGTTAGGACTGATAAAACATGTTCTAATATTAATTACCAAGTCATTAGAATGTTAAAATATAATTTAGAACCTCTGTTTAATTAATTAAATCCATTTTTAAACTTTCTATCCAGCTTGACTTTTTGTCAAACTAGTTTGATCCGACAATTAACTAGTCAAATGAAATAATTAGGAGATGCCCTTTTAAGGGTTAATCTCCTACCTTAATATGGTTCCATAACCACTTTTGTTTTGATCAGTGGCTGGACCAATTATGATTAAACCGAAAGTCAAAGTTAAATTATGATATGTTTGACTTTTCGGTAATTAAGCTAATAAAAACGACTAAGCAGGGATTAAGGCTCTTACTAATGGTCCTTGCTATCTTTTCTACACTTGGTATTCTTCTCCTACTGATTGCAAGCTCCAGAAGTGAGGTAATTGAATTTGTTGCAAATGTGAGTTCTTGAACTTATGAACTAAAGGGCTATATATACTAAGTTCCATGAGTTTAGATCATCCACATCTGTTATGGGAGGCCCTAGGATCACCCCAGGTGTCCTAGTGGTTTAAATAAACCGACATACAACCCATAGAGTCGATACATTTGAGGTTAAGTCGGTTAAACTGGAGAAACCTGCACCTGTCCTGATGTTTCTGCGCTGGTAACTTTCAGGCGGGCCGCGTAGGCCGAAGAGGGGGCTTACGCGTGTGACAACCTGCACTAAACCAGGTATCCGTACGACTTAACAAATGATTAATTACTGCTTAATTACTGTGCTTATCTGAACTAGCTGATGAACTGCTACTGGATATCTGATACATGTACTTACTTGCATCATACTTTACTTATCATCACTACATTATTTACATACGGCACCTTAGTGACAAACATGATGCACAAAAAGCACAGTAGCACAATACACGGATAACCTATTGAACATGCTGATAAAGCCAGCATCAGGCAAACACTGCCTCTAAGGCCTGTATGAGCCAGAATGTTTGGCTACACTAGTTGTGAGTGTAGGGATACAAGGGTTGTGGAACTGCGTCTCTAGGAATGAGTCACTATGATTAGATGTGCCTAAAACGTACTCTAAGTACAAAACTCAGCACTTTACAAAATAATTCAGCTTTTAGCTAACTAATAAAGTGCCAAAACATGAGAAAAATAACACTAGACACTTTCCAAAGTGTCAGGAATGAGTTGTGTCACTAAGAGTAACAATAACGACACTTTAAAGCTTTAATAACGCTTTAACGGATTACTATCCAACCAAACAACCGGACTATACCCGGAACATGAAAATATTGTTATTTTCATTACTTATCTCTTTCTGAGCCAGTTAGGGTCCCTGAATACCCTAACACCCGCTTTAAAGCATCAAACATCACTAACTAAGTTAAACCCTTAACTAACTTGGTTTATCTAACTAAATACTTGTGCCTAGTTGAAATCGAACCAAGGGACCCCCCCCCATCCTAACCGGCCCTAACTAAGGAAGGACACCTTTGTCCTTGTGATGAATATTATAATCAACTTGCTTAATATCTAGGGGGCATGTAATCCATTGGTTAAACCCATTAAAGTTTGTCTATAAATTAACAATAATCACACATAACCTACACACTTAACAAACTCAACAATACACTCTCCCTCTTGCTCTCTAGAGCTCTCGGCCGAAACCCCCTCCCCACATACATCCATTTTCGAGTTTGATCATCATCATTCCAAGCATCTACAAACATCAAGGGTCACGTATTAGGAAGCTTGGAGCAAGCGGAACGCGAAGGACCTCTTTCTTTGGCTTTTATCCACCTCTTTTGCGCATAGACTCTTCCCTAGCCTCGAGCTAGAGGTATAATGCTTAAAACACTCTCTTGAACTAATCTAAAGTGGTTAAAAGGATTTTTATCGGTTAAAACTCGGAATCTTGCAAGAAGATGCTTTAAAGTCTACTAAAAACACTTAAAATGGTGGTTAATAGCTTATATGTTGTGTAAATGTTGTAGTAAATGAAAGTTGTGATTATTTAGACCCGATCTATGTTGTGGTAGCTCGGATCATCGTTTAACCCGGTTTGGTAAGATCATGGATCTTAACATAAGCTTGTTTTGAATGATACAAGGGTTAAAAGGTGAAACTCTACCACACATGAAACATGAACTTGTGTAAAAGTGTTTTAACTTGTACAATAGTGTCTAAAACTAGCAGATCTACGTATCTGCAAGTGGTATTTTCAAAGGACCAAGCGTTAAAGAAATCATGTTTTCTAAAAGACGGATCTTACACTAACAAGTATGATTTTTATAAACCACAAGTGTGTAAACACTTGTGAAATGAAAAGTCTCGACAAAATAACAAACTTTGTAAAAGATGACGAGAAGTTGTAGAGACGGATTTCTCTAAGAACAAGGTTTTTACGAGATCAAAATTACTTTATATAAAGACCCACAAAATATAATGGGATTTACACTATAGTTTTCGGAAAAACTACAAGTTCATGCGATTATGCGATTTACATACTTGTCGACTAGTTTGATGTGTCGGAAATTGTTTGGTTGAATAAGGAAGTTGTTGGAATTGATTTTGCAAAAGAAAATGATACGCTTGAAAGCGTGGCCACCTCCAGTTACAGAGGAAACTCTGGAGAAATTTTTCTAAAAACCTAACACTTAGAATTATTTACATTACAAGTGCTAGAATTATTTTTGACATGTTTTTCGAAATATAAATTTCGCCATGACTTTAATTACTAAATATTCGGAGGTGGGATTTTCACAAAATTTAACGTGATAAATATATATTTATTTTTCACACACTGTTTATGATTATTTTGTGAAAATACATAAATATTATTTTTAGAGTAAAAATAATATTTACGAACGTTAACGATTCCAAAATAATACGAACGCTTTCACCATAAATATACAAGTTACACCGGTGATTATATTACCACTCGATTGTTAAACGTAACTTACGTACTTACGGAAATATTTATGAACGCACATGTACTGAATCCCCCATCCTTGGGAAGGAGATTAATTACCAAGTATTTACAAAATATAAACACGAAATAGTTGTCTAACTATTTCCCAAAAACATAAACTATAAAGCTAAGGCACGGCCGTCCGTCTAATAGAAATTAGCACCTGTAGGTCGTCGCACAGCTGCGTGAGCAGGAGATACTTGGTAGAGACGCTTCACTGTGAGTTCATGTCCTCCTTTTCTCTAACTGTTTTCAGTTTTCTTAACTGCGGGGGTGAAATACATGTTACTATGATTACGAGTACTTTATACACGGTATGGTTAGCATAAGGAGGTTTATTACTCAGATCATGTGAGTGGGTAGGAGCAATATGAGGCCATTAGTCCTCATGTCGGGACCGAGGGACAGGAGCGGTAGATCTATCTGGGTGTAGCGAGCCCAGCCCCAGGCCAAACTAGAAACGGACCTTGGGGTGACTTTGTCCACATACTAATGCCGTGGCGAAATCTGCTAGGTTTGAGTCTCCCTATTTGCACTTCACATATATCAGTGGCCTTGCAAACCATTGGTGATCACAAGTCCCCTTATTTGCTACATACCATGACTATATTTTTATACTCACAAAGGTTTACTTACTCACTTACACATGAACTCGCTCAACATTATTGTTGATTTTTCAACTTACATGTATTTCAGGAAACTAAAAAGGGATCTGGCACGGTATGGCATGTTTTCCGCTGCACTAGTTTCCGAGGTCATCCGGGGTTTAGGGGATGTGTCTCTTTCCTGGACAAGACACAATCCTTAAACTATGTTTATGTTATATTTTAAGTTGTAATGTCTGTTGAACAAGGTTATGGTTGCTAGGGTATGTTTCCGTTAAAACAATGGTACTGTATTTGGTTTTCAAAACTTAATGGATGATCTTGCATGTTTTTAATTCATATAGCTTGGTTATGATTAAGCTATGGTATTAAGAAGTCACACCAAATTAACCACGCTTCCGCAAAGCCAGGGTGTGACAGCTTGGTATCAGAGCTCTGATCATAGCGAACTAGGATTCTTTCTTGAGTCTAGACTATGATCACTAGGGCTCTCACGAAAACATTTTACTGCATACCACTTAAGTCCAGATCCAAAGCTTTTTACAAACAAATGTGGAGCACATTTTATTATTTATAGGCTCAGCCTGGAGGGCTGAGGCTCGGTCTGGAGGATCGAGGCTCGGTCTAGGTGACCGAGGTAGTTGAGCACGTTGATATATTATAGGCTCAGCCTGGAGGGCTGAGGCTCGGTCTGGAGGATCGAGGCTTGGTCTAGGTGACCAAGGTAGTTGGCTAGGAAGAGTAGGCTCAGTCATGAAGGCTGAGGCTCGGTCAAGGGGACCGAGGCTCGATCTAAGTGGTCGAGGTGAAGGATAGGGCAGTCTTAAAGACTGGGAGAAATTGGCTAGTGAAACTAGGAGAATTATGTGATACCTTACTTGATGACTTATGTGATTATCTGATTGTATGACTGATTACTTGAGCATATTTGTGTTTATGTTACAGACTCATGGACTCCGCCGGTACGGGCGTTTCGGACACCACTGGACCCATACCTATTGTATCTGATGACCTCCCATCCTCCGAGCATGAGGTGTATACATCTGACTATACCAGTACTGACGAGGATGATTTCCAGCCTTTCGCACTACCCGATGGTGCTGATGAGCCTGCAGATGACCCTCACGCTGAGTACCTACCTCTAGTAGAGATTCCGGCTCCTATACCCTTAGCCGCTTATCCAGCATATGATTTCCTTCTTGACGCCGAGGCTGACGGCGATGTTGACCTGCTTGAGGATGAGCCCTTTGAGGATGAGATCCAGGGCGAGGCCCTTCTTCCTGCGGACGATCTTCTGATGATCGCTGACGTTCCCGCTGAGGATTCGCCAGCACATTCTCCTGTCCCAGACTCCTTCGAGTCTGTGGCATCCGCACCTTCTCACACATTGAGCGCACAGCACTTTGCGCATGATTCTGATTCTGACCAGGCATCCTCTGTTGCACCCATGCCCAGCTTTGCGTTTGACCATGATGACATAGAGGATTCAGATCCTATCTTTCCCCCGGGATTCGACCCGGATCGTGATATCGAGTTTATACCTATGGATCAGCCCATGGAGGATCCAGCTGACCCAGTAGACCCTATCGACCCCGAGTTTGACTTCGAGATGGCTTTTGATGATCCCGAGCCTGTCGTCGCCCCTGAGCAGGCAGCCGCTCTAGACCCCATACTTGAGCATGACCTCGTACATGCTGGCATCCCTATTGAGCCTGTTATAGCAGACCCGCCTGTTGATAATCTCCCCGTGGATGTTCCTTTGTTAGAGGGCGATCATGTCGTCGTTGATCCTGTTGTTGATATACCTGCTGACCATCCTGTTGAGCACATTGCACCTGTTCACCCTTTCGTCCCACCTGATCCCATCCCACTAGAGCCCGAGCATGCACTGTTCGCGGCACACATGGATCCACCTGATGAGCATGCACAGCACGGTTGGATACCTGCTGATGAGGATGTTCCACCTTTTCCCCCTCAGATCCCTGATACACGACGTGTTGATTTTACTTTTCAGGTTCCACAGTTTGTACCTCCAGCGAGGGCTGGAGAGGGTTCTTCAGCCCATCCTTTTGGGCATGTACCGATGTCTATCCCTTTCATGCCCCAGATGTCATCTGTTCCACCCTCTGTTGCTCCATTTCATGTGGCACCTTTTGATCCCACCAGTGAGCCGTTCCTTTGGGCACCAGGCTCTGCTATGCCACCTACTGACCCCTACCATTCTTTCCACAGGGGGTATACTATCGAGGACGTTTTGATGTCTTTTGTTGCACAGCACGAGTCACACACGCAGCGCATCCAGGAGCTTGAGAGAGCTCAGCTGCCACCTTGCCAGTGTCATGGTCGGACACACTCTCCTCTGCAGCCATTTCGACCCTTACCTCCAGATTATGCTGCCCGTCTCTTTACACTAGAGCAGCAGGTTGCTGCTATCATTCGTACTCAGCGAGCCATGGAGGAGGATTGGCTCCAGTTACGTCGTTTGCTTTACACCCACTTTCCCCCTCCTCCACCACCATCTGTATAGAGCTCATCAGTGCTGTTTGGGTAGACGAGGATGAGAAGACGGCGATTGTTGGACTGCACAGCATTTTTGGAGACTACATTTGATTCTGACTTTTGTTGACTTGTATTTGACGTATTTGACATTGACATGAAATAGTTTTTGGACAGGGGTGATGTAGCCCCTAGTTGATTGATGATTGTATGATACAGGGATGTACTGATACACTTACTATGTGGTCTCGATATATGGCAATCGCAGTATTCTCATCATGTTTGATTCGCTTGATTGCTTGTTTATATTTTTATGATATGGGATGTTGTGGTTTGTGATATGTTGATAACATGAGATGTTATGTGCTATTACTGTTACTATATACGTACTTTATACTATGACCTGACCAACGTAAACCATCTTTTAGAAGATGCCGCCAAAACGTCCAACGCCGATGCCTACCAATGAGGCAGAACTCCAGCAAGTTATTGCTGCTGCCATTGCTCAATATGCTGCCTCTCAAGGAGGAACGAGTGGAAGCAACTCTGGCAACACTGGCAACAATAATCCACCTCATGGTAATACTAAGTCATTTAGACCTACCATGACCTAATTGGATATCCTTAGCAATGATGCTAATGCCAAACGTATGTTATAACGTATGTGCAGGATGCACCTACAAGCAGTTCTTAGACTGCAAGCCCGTAAACTTTGATGGCACAGGAGGTGCTGTCGCCTTTGTTCGTTGGGCTGAGAAAACCGAATCTGTTCTTCGCATGAGCAAGTGCGCGCTAGATCAGCAAGTCACCTATATCTCAGGGCTATTCTTGGATGGAGCCCTCTCTTGGTGGAATCTACAAGTACAGACACTAGGCGAAGCTGCTGCCTACGCACTGACCTGGGCCGAACTGAAGGAACTTATGCGCAAAAAGTACTGCTCTCGCGCGGAAATCCAGAGATTGGAAACCGAGTTCTGGCACTTGAAAATGGACGGTCCAAAGATCGCAGAATACGTTCAAAGGTTCCATGACTTATCGCATGTGGTACCCTACATGGTCACTCCTGAGTTCAAGAGAATTGAACGCTTCATTTGGGGACTAGCTCCTCAAATCATAAGCATGGTAACCTCATCCAAGCCTGCGACCATTACTGAGGCGATCGATTTGAGCGTAGCTCTCACAGAGGAGGCCATTCGCCTGAACAAGTTTGATGATGCTGAGCATAAGAAGAAAGAGACTCACATCGAGTCATCAGGAGGTAGCAAACGGAAGTTCTCAAACTTCAAGCAAGGCGCCAGTGTGGCGGTTAAGAAAGGAGGATCAGCTGGTAGTGGAAAGAAAGGAAAAGGATATCAGGGCACCCAGCCCAAGTGTAATACCTGTCAACGCCATCATACTGGCCATTGTAGTGTGAAAACATGTGAAGCATGTGGAAAACTGGGCCACTCAAAAGATTCTTGTTGGGCTAGTGTTGGCCGAGGAAGCCAGGGAGGATTTGGGAATAGGAATAATAACCGTGGTGGTATTGGAAATCGCTCGCAAGGAAACAATGGAGGAGACGGAAATCGAGGCAACAATGCTAACCAAGCGGGCGCTGTGAATCGTAATCAGAGGAATGATCAAGCTGGTGGAAACGGGCAAAGACTTGGATGCTATAACTGCGGTGATATCGGGCATTTTAAGAAGAACTGCCCAGAGTTAAACCAAGCCCGTGGAAGAGTGTTCCAAATCGAAGCTAGGGAAGCGCGCCAGGACCCCAATGTTGTTACTGGTATGTTCCCCGTAAATCAACGCTATGCATCCGTTTTATTTGATACTGGTGCCGATTATAGCTTCGTATCGTTAGAGTTTAAGAATATGCTTGGGTTAGCCGCTAATAAGTTAGATATTCCCTACTCAATCGAATGGGCTAATGGAAAGTTAGTAGAAGCCAATGAAGTTATCAGAGGTTGTGTGATCGAATTAGGAGAGCGTGAGTTTGCTTTAGATCTACTACCAGTCCAGTTAGGAAGCTTCGACGTGGTGGTAGGAATGGATTGGTTATCAGGCAACAAGGCGGAGATAGTTTGCCATGAAAAGGTCGTTCGTATTCCAACCGAAGATGGCGAAACAATTGTGGTTCACGGAGAGAAGCGTGATACGCCGTTAAGAATTATCAGCTGCTTGAAGGCAAGGAAGTGTTTGCAGAAAGGATGTGTTGCTTTTCTGGCGCACATTGTGGATAAAAAGGCTGCTGAGCCGAGAATCGAAGACATCCCTGTCGTGAGGGAATATCCAAAAGTCTTCCCAGAAGACTTACCTGGACTGCCACCTCAGAGGCAAGTAGAGTTTCACATCGATCTAGTCCCAGGCGCCGCGCCTGTGGCTAAGGCACCTTATAGACTTGCTCCGTCTGAGATGCAGGAATTGTCGACACAACTTCAAGAGTTGTTAGACAAGGGATTTATCCGACCAAGCTTCTCGCCTTGGGGAGCTCCGGTCCTGTTTGTCAAAAAGAAGGATGGTAGTTTTCGAATGTGCATCGACTACAGAGAATTGAACAAGCTGACGATCAAGAATAGGTATCCTCTGCCAAGAATCGATGATCTATTCGATCAACTGCAAGGCTCAAGCTTTTATTCAAAGATCGATCTTCGATCTGGATACCATCAGTTAAGGATACAAGAGGAAAGTATCCCGAAGACAGCCTTCAGAACTCGTTATGGACACTACGAGTTCCATGTTATGCCGTTTGGTTTGACCAACGCACCTGCAGTCTTTATGGATTTGATGAATAGAGTTTGTAAGCCGTACTTAGACAAGTTCGTGATTGTGTTTATCGACGACATCTTGATCTATTCAAGAACAAAGGCCGAGCATGAACAACATCTAAGAGCTATTTTGGAGCTGCTAAAGAAGGAACAGCTGTATGCCAAATTCTCCAAGTGCGAATTTTGGCTACGTGAGGTGCAATTCCTTGGGCACGTGGTAAATGGAGACGGAATCCACGTGGATCCAACAAAGATCGAAGCGATCAAGGATTGGGAAACGCCAAAGAAGCCAACCGAGATTCGACAATTCTTGGGTTTGGCTGGCTACTATCGAAGGTTCATTGAGGATTTTTTAAAGATCGCTCAACCATTGACGCTCCTCACGCAGAAGGATAAGAAGTTTGATTGGGGAATCAAACAGGAAGAAGCATTCCGGATACTAAAGGATAAGCTCTGCAATGCGCCAATCTTAGCTCTACCAGAAGGTACTGATGATTTTGTGGTATACTGCGACGCATCGCGACAAGGATTGGGTTGTGTGTTGATGCAACGCCAAAAGGTTATTGCTTACGCATCGCGTCAGTTGAAAGTGCACGAAAAGAACTATACCACACATGATTTGGAACTTGGCGCAGTGGTTTTTGCTTTAAAGATCTGGAGACACTACCTTTATGGTACGAAGTGTACAATCTTTACAGATCACAAGAGCCTACAGCATATATTCAACCAGAAGGAGTTGAATATGAGGCAAAGACGATGGGTTGAGTTGCTGAACGACTACGACTGCGAGATAAAGTATCATCCAGGGAAGGCGAATGTGGTCGCCGATGCCCTAAGTCGTAAAGAGAGAATCAAGCCCATAAGGGTTAGAGCTTTAGAAATGATTATACGAACCGATCTTTCCTTGCGCATTCGTACCGCGCAGAAAGAAGCTCTCAAGGAAGGAAACCTTGAAGAGGAATATCTCCGTGGAATGGAGAAGCTTTTGGTACCAAACGAGGAAGGAACATTATGTTTTGAGAAACGGATTTGGGTTCCTCTGTTTGGTGGATTAAGGAAAGTTATTTTTGATGAAGCTCACAAATCACGGTACTCTATCCATCCTGGAGCGGATAAGATGTACCAGGATCTCAAAGATTATTATTGGTGGCCTAGGATGAAAGGCGATGTTGCTGTGTATGTGAGCAAATGTTTAACGTGCACTAAGGTTAAAGCGGAATACCAGAAGCCTTCAGGACTTCTGCAACAACCTGAGATTCCCAAGTGGAAATGGGAACAAATCTCCATGGATTTTATTACAAAATTGCCAAGAACGCCAAGAGGCCATGATATGATTTGGGTGATAGTTGACCGCCTAACAAAGTCCGCACACTTTCTGCCAATCAAAGAGAAAGACAGTACTAGTAAACTTGCGGAAATATACATGAGAGAGATTGTCGCGCGCCATGGAGTACCTCTCTCAATCATCTCTGATAGAGACGGAAGGTTTGTGTCAAGGATATGGCAATCCTTCCAAGAAGCCTTTGGCTCACAATTGAATCTGAGCACTGCGTTTCATCCGCAAACTGACGGCCAGAGCGAGCGAACGATACAGACTTTGGAAGACATGCTAAGGGCGTGTGTTATGGATTTGGGCGGTAGCTGGGATAAACATTTACCGTTGGTCGAATTTTCATACAACAACAGCTACCACACCAGTATTGGTGTCGCGCCATTCGAAGCCCTTTACGGACGCAAGTGCCGATCACCTCTATGTTGGGCTGACGCAGGTGATAGGCAACTCGCTGGTCCCGAAATCGTCCAAGAGACGACAGACAAGATCGCGCAGATTCTTAAACGCATCGAAGCAGCTCGCCACAGACAGAAGGCCTATGCGGATCCAAACCGAAAACATGTGGATTTCCAAGTTGGAGAAATGGTATTATTGAAAGTTTCACCCTGGAAAGGGGTGGCACGCTTCGGAAAGCGTGGGAAGTTAAATCCGCGCTACATTGGTCCTTTCAGAATTCTGGAAAGAATAGGACTAGTAGCATACAAGTTGGACCTACCTGCTGAACTGAATGGTGTTCACGATACATTTCATGTATCCAATCTAAATAAAAGTCCAACTCAAGTCACCGTTGCCATTCCCACCGACGATATTCATGTTGACGACACGCTCCACTTCATTGAAGAACCTGTTGAGGTCACAGATTGGAAAGTTAACAAGACCCGCCGGAGCAGTGTCAAGCTCGTCAAAGTTCGTTGGAATGCCAGACATGGTCCTGAATACACCTGGGAACGTGAGGACAGGATGAAAGAGAAATACCCCCACCTTTTTCCTAAGAACCCTGCATCTTCAAGCAGAACTTAAATTTCGGGACGAAATTTATTTAACGGGGGGAGAATGTGACAACCCGCACTAAACCAGGTATCCGTACGACTTAACAAATGATTAATTACTGCTTAATTACTGTGCTTATCTGAACTAGCTGATGAACTGCTACTGGATATCTGATACATGTACTTACTTGCATCATACTTTACTTATCATCACTACATTATTTACATACGGCACCTTAGTGACAAACATGATGCACAAAAAGCACAGTAGCACAATACACGGATAACCTATTGAACATGCTGATAAAGCCAGCATCAGGCAAACACTGCCTCTAAGGCCTGTATGAGCCAGAATGTTTGGCTACACTAGTTGTGAGTGTAGGGATACAAGGGTTGTGGAACTGCGTCTCTAGGAATGAGTCACTATGATTAGATGTGCCTAAAACGTACTCTAAGTACAAAACTCAGCACTTTACAAAATAATTCAGCTTTTAGCTAACTAATAAAGTGCCAAAACATGAGAAAAATAACACTAGACACTTTCCAAAGTGTCAGGAATGAGTTGTGTCACTAAGAGTAACAATAACGACACTTTAAAGCTTTAATAACGCTTTAACAGATTACTATCCAACCAAACAACCGGACTATACCCGGAACATGAAAATATTGTTATTTTCATTACTTATCTCTTTCTGAGCCAGTTAGGGTCCCTGAATACCCTAACACCCGCTTTAAAGCATCAAACATCACTAACTAAGTTAAACCCTTAACTAACTTGGTTTATCTAACTAAATACTTGTGCCTAGTTGAAATCGAACCAAGGGACCCCCCCCCATCCTAACCGGCCCTAACTAAGGAAGGACACCTTTGTCCTTGTGATGAATATTATAATCAACTTGCTTAATATCTAGGGGCCATGTAATCCATTGGTTAAACCCATTAAAGTTTGTCTATAAGTTAACAATAATCACACATAACCTACACACTTAACAAACTCAACAATACACTCTCCCTCTTGCTCTCTAGAGCTCTCGGTCGAAACCCCCTCCCCACATAAATCCATTTTCGAGTTTGATCATCATCATTCCAAGCATCTACAAACATCAAGGGTCACGTATTAGGAAGCTTGGAGCAAGCGGAACGCGAAGGACCTCTTTCTTTGGCTTTTATCCACCTCTTTTGCGCATAGACTCTTCCCTAGCCTCGAGCTAGAGGTATAATGCTTAAAACACTCTCTTGAACTAATCTAAAGTGGTTAAAAGGATTTTTATCGGTTAAAACTCGGAATCTTGCAAGAAGATGCTTTAAAGTCTACTAAAAACACTTAAAATGGTGGTTAATAGCTTATATGTTGTGTAAATGTTGTAGTAAATGAAAGTTGTGATTATTTAGACCCGATCTATGTTGTGGTAGCTCGGATCATCGTTTAACCCGGTTTGGTAAGATCATGGATCTTAACATAAGCTTGTTTTGAATGATACAAGGGTTAAAAGGTGAAACTCTACCACACATGAAACATGAACTTGTGTAAAAGTGTTTTAACTTGTACAATAGTGTCTAAAACTAGCAGATCTACGTATCTGCAAGTGGTATTTTCAAAGGACCAAGCGTTAAAGAAATCATGTTTTCTAAAAGACGGATCTTACACTAACAAGTATGATTTTTATAAACCACAAGTGTGTAAACACTTGTGAAATGAAAAGTCTCGACAAAATAACAAACTTTGTAAAAGATGACGAGAAGTTGTAGAGACGGATTTCTCTAAGAACAAGGTTTTTACGAGATCAAAATTACTTTATATAAAGAACCACAAAATATAATGGGATTTACACTATAGTTTTCGGAAAAACTACAAGTTCATGCGATTATGCGATTTACATACTTGTCGACTAGTTTGATGTGTCGGAAATTGTTTGATTGAATAAGGAAGTTGTTGGAATTGATTTTGCAAAAGAAAATGATACGCTTGAAAGCGTGGCAACCTCCAGTTACAGAGGAACTCTGGCGAAATTTTTCTAAAAACCTAACACTTAGAATTATTTACATTACAAGTGCTAGAATTATTTTTGACATGTTTTTCGAAATATAAATTTCGCCATGACTTTAATTACTAAATATTCGGAGGTGGGATTTTCACAAAATTTAACGTGATAAATATATATTTATTTTTCACACACTGTTTATGATTATTTTGTGAAAATACATAAATATTATTTTTAGAGTAAAAATAATATTTACGAACGTTAACGATTCCAAAAAATACGAACGCTTTCACCATAAATATACAAGTTACACCGGTGATTATATTACCACTCGATTGTTAAACGTAACTTACGTACTTACGAAAATATTTATGAACGCACATGTACTGAATCCCCCATCCTTGGGAAGGAGATTAATTACCAAGTATTTACAAAATGTAAACACGAAATAGTTGTCTAACTATTTCCCAAAAACATAAACTATAAAGCTAAGGCACGGCCGTCCGTCTAATAGAAATTAGCACCTGTAGGTCGTCGCACAGCTGCGTGAGCAGGAGATACTTGGTAGAGACGCTTCACTGTGAGTTCATGTCCCCCTTTTCTCTAACTGTTTTCAGTTTTCTTAACTGCGGGGGTGAAATGCATGTTACTTGATTACGAGTACTTTATACACGGTATGGTTAGCGTA
Source organism: Helianthus tuberosus (assembly GCA_030545235.1). Classification (NCBI taxonomy): domain Eukaryota; kingdom Viridiplantae; phylum Streptophyta; class Magnoliopsida; order Asterales; family Asteraceae; genus Helianthus; species Helianthus tuberosus. The sequence continues at coordinate 66,278,807 of CM060440.1, read as the reverse complement.
AGGAGGTTTATTACTCAGATCATGTGAGTGGGTAGGAGCAATATGAGGCCATTAGTCCTCATGTCGGGACCGAGGGACAGGAGCGGTAGATCTATCTGGGTGTAGCGAGCCCAGCCCCAGGCCAAACTAGAAACGGACCTTGGGGTGACTTTGTCCACATACTAATGCCGTGGCGAAATCTGCTAGGTTTGAGTCTCCCTATTTGCACTTCACATATATCAGTGGCCTTGCAAACCATTGGTGATCACAAGTCCCCTTATTTGCTACATACCACGACTATATTTTTATACTCAAAAAGGTTTACTTACTCACTTACACATGAACTCGCTCAACATTATTGTTGATTTTTCAACTTACATGTATTTCAGGAAACTAAAAAGGGATCTGGCACGGTATGGCATGTTTTCCGCTGCACTAGTTTCCGAGGTCATCCGGGGTTTAGGGGATGTGTCTCTTTCCTGGACAAGACACAATCCTTAAACTATGTTTATGTTATATTTTAAGTTGTAATGTCTGTTGAACAAGGTTATGGTTGCTAGGGTATGTTTCCGTTAAAACAATGGTACTGTATTTGGTTTTCAAAACTTAATGGATGATCTTGCATGTTTTTAATTCATATAGCTTGGTTATGATTAAGCTATGGTATTAAGAAGTCACACCAAATTAACCACGCTTCTGCAAAGCCAGGGTGTGACAACGCGGGCCGCGTAGACCTGTTATCTAGTTTAAACAACTTTTAAACATGGCAGAATCAGTCCCTGGTTGTTTTAAACCCTATTTAACCTCATTGTTGACACATAAGGACCTTGTAGTTAGTTTGTTGAGGCTCAAGGATGTATAAAAAAACTTCCTTAGGCTCGGGTTCGTTAATTATCACTATAAATGCAAGTTTCGTCAAGTTGACACTTATAGCCCAAAGTCCTGAAAACATGCTTAACGATCTCGAAACCACGTGAAATTTTTATCACTTATTCTTGAGAGTATAATTGAATATTCCAAAGCCTCGGGTTTGATAAAAGGTCACTCAGAGGTCAGATTTCACATGTTGACACGTTTAACCGTTGTAATTTAATAATCTTCCGATTATTTTCACAAACAGCTTCTTATATCCAATCAATCACCCGTTTAAGAATATATTCATCATGTATGGTCATTCAGAGGCACAAGTTTAGCATGTTAACACTTTTATTCCCTGTGGTTTCATAGTTTCACTGTTTAACAACTTTAGTCCTTCAAACTCAATCTTTCACATAATTAGAATTTAAGACATGTGTCTTTACATAATTGGACACGTTTTTACGTGGTGTTACATCCTCACCCCCTTAAAAGAAATCTCGACCCCGAGATTTACTGGAATAAGTGAGGGTACTTCTGTCGCATAGTGGATTCGACTTCCCACGTATATTCGGGACCTCTACGGGCATCCCATTAGACCTTTACTATAGGCACATGTTTCCTTCGAAGCTTTTTAACCTGACGATCCTCGATCAATATAGGTCTTTCAACAAATCCCAGGCTTTCATCAATCTGTACGTCCTTATGAGATATGGCTAGCGATTCATCAGCTAGACACTTCTTGAGATTACAGATGTGGAATACATTATGAATTCCACTGAGCTCCTCTGGCAAGTTTAGCTTATGTGCTACACTGCCGACACATTCGATAATCTCGAATGGTACAATATACCTTGGGCTTAACTTGCCCTTCTTACCGAAACGCATCACACCATTCCAGGGTGATACTTTCAGTAAGACTTTGTCACCAACCTCAAACTTTAGAGATTATCGCCTCTTGTCAGCGTAACTTTTCTGCCTATCCCTAGCAGCTTTCAGGCGATCACGAATCTGGACAATCTTGTCCATCGTTTCAAGAACTATATCAGGTCCTGATAACCGAGCCTCTCCTACTTCCGCCCAACACACAGGCGTTCTGTATTTCCTACCATATAATGCCTTAAAGGGCGCACCCTGAATGCTTGTATGGTAGCTATTGTTATAGGAGAACTCGATCAAGGGTAGGTGGTCATCTCAACTACCACCTAAATCAATAACGCACGCACGAAGCATGTCTTCCAATGTTTGAATTGTATGCTCACTCTGTCCATCTGTCTGAGGATGGTAAGCAGTACTAAAGTTCAAACGTGTGCCCAAAGAATGTTGGAAACTTTTCCAAAAGTGTGAGGTGTATCTAGTATCTATATCAGAGATAATAGACACCGGTACGCCATGAAGAGATACAATCTTGTCTACGTACAACTGGGCTAACTTATCGGAGCTATGAGTGTCCTTGATGGGTAAGAAGTGTGCTGACTTAGTCAGTCTATCCACTATAACCCATATGGTATCATTTCCGTGCCTTGTTTTAGGTAACTTGGTTATGAAATCCATCGTTACCATCTCCCACTTCCATGTGGGGAGTTCTGGTTATTGAAGCAGACCTGATGGCTTTTGATGTTCAACTTTAATTTGAGCACAGGTCAAGCACTTAGCTACATGGGTGGTAAAAGATTTCTTCAACCTTATCCACCATAATTAGCTTTCAAATCCTGATACATCTTGTCACCTCCAGGGTGAACTGAATATTTGGAGTTGTGAGCTTCCTGGAGGATTATATCTCGAAGTCCTCCATGAATGGGAACCCAGATTCTTCCATTGAGTCTGAGAATTCCATCCTTGCCAGGTGTTAACTGCTCCGCAGTTACACCTAACTTTTCATCTGGAAGGTTGGCTTCTAAAACAGCATCTTTTTGTGCAGCTAATAGCCTATCATTCAGGCTATTCTTCAGCTCTATGCTCTTGGCATTGATCCTGATTGGTTTTACTCTTTCCTTTCTGCTTAAGGCATCTGCGACTACATTCGCTTTACCTGGGTGGTAGCGAATTTCGCAATCATAATTAGTTAGTGTTTCCATCCAGCGGCGCTGTCTCATGTTGAGCTCTTTTTGATTGAATAAATGTTGGAGACTTTTGTGATATGAATAGATCACACATTTTGTTCCATACAGATAGTATCTCCATAGCTTTAGTGCAAATACAACAGCACCCAACTCTAAGTTGTGGGTGGTGTAATTCCTTTCATGCACCTTTAGCTGTCGTGATGCATTGGCAATCACCTTGCCTTTTTGCATAAGTACACACCCCATACCGGTGTGTGATGCATCACAATAAACGACAAACTCATCAATTCCTTCGGGAAATGTCAGCACTGGAGCATTGCTCAATTTCTGCTTGAGAATCTCGAAGGATTCTTGTTGTTTTGGACCCCAGTCAAATTTTACATTCTTACGGGTCAAAGAAGTTAATGGTGCAGCTATTCTTGAGAAATTCTCAATGAATCTCCTATAATATCCAGCTAGACCCAGAAAGCTACGAATTTCTGTTGGCATCTTCGGTGCTTCCCAATTCATAACGGCTTCTATCTTGGCGGGATCTACTTGGATGCCATGTTCATTAACAACATGTCCAAGGAATTGAACTTCACGAAGCCAGAATTCGCATTTGGAGAATTTAGCATACAACTTCTCCTGTCGAAGCAATTCTAAGATACATCGAAGGTGTTTCTCATGATCAACTTGATTACGAGAATAGATAAGTATGTCGTTAATAAAAACAATGACAAACTTATCTAGGTATGGCTTGCAGACTCTATTCATGAGGTCCGTGAATGCTGCTGGCGCATTTGTGAGCCCAAAAGGCATCACTAAGAATTCGTAATGTCCATACCTTGTCCTGAATGCCTTAGGCACACCGTCGGTTTGGACTTTAAGTTGATGATACCCAGATCTTAAATCGATCTTTGAGAAGAAGCTTGCCCCTTGGAGCTGATCAAATAAGTCGTCGATCCTGGGTAAGGGATATCGATTCTTGATCGTTATCTTGTTCAGTTCACGGTAATCAATGCATAGATGCATTGATCCATCCTTCTTCTTTACAAACAATATTGGAGCTCCCCATGGTGAAGAGCTGGGTTGAATGAAACCCATCTCAAGTAAGTCATCCAATTGGGTCCTAAGCTCCTTCATCTCAGTAGGCGCTAGACGATAGGGAGCTCGTGCAATTGGTGAGGATCCTGGGAGAATATCTATCCTGAATTCAACTTGCCTCTCAGGAGGTAATCTAGGTAGATCGTCAGGAAAGACATAAGGGTACTTAGAGATAATAGGAATATCTTCAATCTTGGGCTTTGGGTCGTTCACTGTCACTTATGCCATATAGATGACACATCCACTCTTCAGACACTGCGATACTTTGAGAATGGACATATTGCTGGGCAGTCCATATTGTGTATCTCCTTGAATAGTGACGGACTCACCAGTAGGGGTTTTGATGATGACAAGCTTTTTATCGCAGGTGATTTGGGCTTGGTTATGCGACAACCAATCCATGCCCAAAACAATGTCAAACCCAACCAATTTCATTGGCAAGAGAGATAGCGGTATAGAATGATTCTTAATGGATATGAAACATCCATCAAGAAGAGTGGAAGCTGTTTCTAAGGTACCATCAGCAAGTTCTACCTCATATTTTATGTCTAGAGTCTTAATAGGCAGATTCAGTAATTTACAAAACTTATGGTCTACAAAAGACTTATCAGCACCTGAATCAAATAAGACTCTAGCATAATTCTTATTGATGAGGACGGTACCTGTTATGACGTTCTCGTCATTCACCGCTTCTCTCGCATTCATTTGGAAAACCCTTGCATTGTTTTTCTTTGCCTCCTCGGGCTTCTTGGTATTCTTGGGGCAATTTGTCTTGATATGCCCCTTCTCATTGCAGCCATAACAAGTTGCATCCTTTATGTTCCAGCACTCCACAGACTTGTGCCCCTTCTTTTTACAAATCCCACACAGTTTGGCTTGTGGGTCTAGGTTGCACTTCCCAAAGTGCCTTCTGTTACAAGTCTTGCACTTGAGCTTGTCATTTGACTGCCCTTTCTTAAAATTTAAGTTCCCTTTACTCTTCTTGTTAGACTGAGGGGACTTGTCTTCCTCCCTTTTCCTCTTCCCATCATCAGCAGCTTTCTTTGCCCTATTTCTCACAATATCAAGAGTGAGGGACAAAGACAGATCCACAGCAGATCTGTATGTAGTAGGCTTAGAAGCTTTGACGTTTCCTTTTACTTCAGGAGCTAAACCGCCGATGAAACGGGCAATGCGTTTGGGTTCAGGGGTAACCAGGTGTGGTACAAGCCTTGACATTGAATTGAAGCTGGTCACATAGGATCTACAATCCAGATCCTTCATCACTAAGGTGAGGAAATCAGTCTCTATCTCTCGACTTCATGCTGAGGACAATATGTGTCCTTTACCAAATCAACGAACTTGTTCCATGAGAGGTTGTACAAAGAGACCTTTTAGGTGGCTTGCACTAATGCCTTCCACCAAGTGAGGGCATCCCCCTTAAAATATTGTGACACAAACTTTACTATATCCTCCTTGGCACATCCGCTGATGTCTATCACAGTCTCCATTTTGTCCAACCATTTCATGCAATCAATTGCTCCCTTTTCTCCTGTAAAATCCATCGGTTTACAGGAGACAAAGTACTTATAAGTACAACTCTTTTTGTACTTGGGAGCCTGGTTTGGCACCACTTATTGGGACTCAGATCTTTGATTGGATGAATGCTGAGATTCATCCCTTCTCGATGCACATGACTGTGATAAGGGTTTTGAGTGAGATTTGGACCGAACATTACTCAGTTCCTTGAATATTTTATCTACCGCTTGAGCAACCGCGGTGTCGATCATAGCCTGCAGCTCAGCGTTAGTAAGATTTATTCTTGCCTCATTATTGTTTTCTTCCCATGGATGACTGTTTACTTCATCAGATCCAGCCATGATTTGGGTTCTATATGAAATAATAATGTTTGTATTTAAATTAAGCAATGAATCATCGCATTGATGATCAGATGGTCATGGTATTATTAAACCATATAGACCATTTTAAGCAAATAATAATAATAATCAAAGGGATATAATCCTTTATATTTTATTAGACAGGGGAATATAAATCATAACTGTCAATGTCATGAAAGACATTTTACTTTAGTACAAGGCTCGTCTCGAAGGACATTTAGATAGCATAATAGGCCATGTCGCAAGAGACGATTTAATTATAATCAATGATCTCCTGGATCAGTGATCTTTTAAGGGTTGAACATAGTTCATCGCCTTATTGACAAGAAGTTTATAAATAGAACTATTCTTGTCATTATTACACCTTTGTTTATAAGCATACATCTCTAATGGATGTTGTAGGTGTATACATCACTTTGATGTTTATTAGCCATGATTCATATGGATCATATAGGCTATGATAGTGACTTGGAAAAATCCAAGTACATTTGGAAGATTGTGTGGTTTTCCGTACCGCACAACTAGGAATGTTAACATGTTTTCAGATGTTAACAGGGAGTTATTTTCTTAAAAAGGTTGTACCATCATAGCCATTAATATTTTGGCTAGGTTATACCTTTAAGAACTTTTATGGCAGATTAAATTAAATTTGAAATGATATAGCATGATGATGTAATAAAATTACATATTAAAATCGAAAATAACTTCATTAAACCGCGAAACGAATACAACATTGCCCTAAATGGGACTTGAACAACACACACTGCCTACGCAGGGGCTACAGAAATAGAGAGTAAGTCCACGCAGGGACTTGGTACTGAAAATAAAATAATGTCCTCGCAGGGACATGATTACAAGACAATACAAAACAAACTAACAGCATCCTACTTCTTCTTGCCCTTAATTAGGCTTGCGAGACCCTTGAGGAAGCCATTATGTTTCTTCTTAGTTTCATTGGCTTCACGCTCAACCCGGTCTAACCTCTGTAACATCTCATAAGTTTGTTCCTGTTGGTGAGGAGGAAGTTGTTGGTAGGGTGGGTATTGGTATCCCTACACCGGATATCCAGTTGGGTAAACTGGAGGGTAAGAAGAAGGATAAAGTGCATTGTACTGAGCAGCTGTAAGGTATGGATCATGGTTTCCATAATCTGATGGGTATCCAGATGGATTATACCCAGATGAACCTGGGTATGTAGGTATCAGGTTGTCAAAACCCACTGGCGGCTGTAGTAGTGCATGAGAAACTGGTGGGGGATTGACTGCTAGTACCGTATTCGAGGGTCCACCCATTTGGGGCTCCTCGGGAATAGGAGGGTAAGAACTTGAACCCTGAGGAGAACTGAAACGAGGTCCTCCTCGCACGGATATTCGTGCATTTCTCCTTCGCCTCGGCAGCTCGGGAGGTGGCTGAGGTGGTTGTTGAGGCAGCTCATCAACAGGAAGAGGTGGTGGTGAAACTGCTTGAAGCTGTGGTTCAACCAAAGGAGGTTGAGCAGGAGAGTTGTGGTATGAAGGGGTAAAGAACCAGTCATACTGAGCCATCCTCTCAGCATATGAATCAGACCCTTGGTACGGTGATCCTTGGTAGGGGGAACCACTAGAGATGCTTATAGGGTGGCCTGGTGTTCCGGTCTGCATTTTAGGGTCAGGGTCATCGTCCATCTCAATCTCTTGGGAGAAATGATCTTGAGGTCCTAAAGGGTTGACACCAAAAAGATTGTTGACATAATCATTCGGATTGAATTGGCTTGGAGAATGAAGGGAGTCGGAGTGGTGAAAAGAATGGGAGTGAAGGGAGTGGTGAGATTGATTCGAATGGTGCGACTCTTGAGAATGTTGGGGCTCATTAAGAATGGGTAATCCAAAATATGGAGGGTCGGATGATGAGGATCCTAGCGAAACAGAATGTCTCGCCGGCTCAAAATGGTGACTCCAATTGTCCCGAGAGTCGGAACTGGAAAAGGTCGCCGATGGGGTACGTCGATGGGATGGCCCTGCGTGGCCCGATGGCCCTCCTCGCATAGGTCCTTTTCCTTTGCCTCTCACTCGTGGCGGAATTTTCCAAGAAGTTAACCTGTCAAAATAAGTAAATATAATATAAACAATAAAAAGAAAGTTTAAGAATAAATCCTAGGTCATTAGCCTAGACTCGGAAGTCTAAGGAATGTGCTTATTGTGTCATTGAGATTAAACACAAAAGGTTAGTGTTTAACTCACTCAATGTTGGCTCTGATACCAACCTGTCACACCCCGATATTTCCACATATTACCGGTGGGGCTGGCGGGGAGTATCGTGACGTAGTTGATATCATCATAGTCAATACACACAATATAAAGCACAGTGGAAGGCTTGGTGAATAAACTATTACAAACCATAATGTCTAAGTGTTCGAGTGAAAGAATATGCAGACTGGAATGTAATAAGATCCACATGCGGATCATAAATAATACAAGGAAACAAAATAACAGACTTCAGGTATCTTAGGGATTTGCAAGATCCTCTTATACGACACCTAATAGCTCCAGCCTATTACGAGTGGTACCTGTCAAATTAATCTTTGGAAAATACGTCAGTTTACACTAGTAAATACAATTAACTAACTCTTTTGAAAAAAACATTTATAAAATTTATTTAAGTGCACATGGCACAAATCATTTATAACTTGGGACAATTATTTAATAATAATCTTGTATACAGGTTTACATGTTTGTCATACATATGGGGCCGGTTTGGAAGCCCGTCATGATTAAACCCACAAAGGAGTTATCCCCAACATGTGGGTTTATATTTTAGCATCTGCATCTGTCAGGTGTAAGCCTACACCCCGTGCATAGGTCGTGGCCATTTTCTAATGAAATGAGCCGAGGATATCCAGGACTCGGTCGAATTAACCCCCAATGTTTATGTTATCAAACAAGACAGATTAAAACGGGTTTTGTAAATTTATTAATCACAATCCGATTAAATGATTTCATACCCGACCAAGTGGTATTATTATAATACCATATCCCAAGCCCGTATAAGGGAAAATAAGTTAAAAGTACTTACCTGAGCTAATGTGAAGGGTAACTCAGTAGTATAATTCTAAAGATTTTTTATGGTACCTTCTACTGGATGCTACTAATCCGTGTTAGAAGGTTTAATAACCTATTAGGATGCTAACGGGTCTTTAGTGAAGTCAAGGACTTAGACCGGCTAGCTAGAAAGAAACTTTACGGTTCTAAACGCTAGATTAAGCGGAGACCGGAATAGAATATGGTTTAGACCCGACAAGCTTGGATACTTGTATAATATGGGTAAACTAAACATATTCTGGAAATTGAAGATTTAATTATAAGGTTAATCCCGTTTCGGCTATTATACGTAAACTAGTCACATAAACCGATCCGAACGCGTAAACGCGTAACGGGTAACCAAATGAATTATATACAGGTCTTAATTGTTAATATGCTTAAAATATGTTAATACATCAGTAGGATGTTAACACATATGCCCGAAAAGTATTTAAAACCAATTTAAGTCCCGTAAGGGCATTTTGGTAATTTTAATACTTATAAAAGAGATTTTATAATAAGCTGAAGTTCTAGTCCTTTGAAATCAGTAAAAATATTTAGTTTACTAAGTTATATCAGTAGGGTATTGTCTATATGTGAAATTTACCATTTATAACCTATTTATGCACCGAAGGGGCATTTTGGTAATTTCACATAAGCTTTAAAGGTAAATTTTTGGAAACCTGAGTTTAAATCTTTTGCCTACTATTAAAGTATAGAAATTTACTAAAAACATCAGTAGGTATCAAGTCTTATATGTTAAAAATAGTTTTACTCCATACTATGCGCTTAAAACGCGTAAAAGTCGGTTTTAAGCGATTTTCGGGTTAAAATAGGAAATTTGCGTTTTTGATCAGTTTATAAAGTTCAAAATATTTTATTTATCATATAGAATCAGTAGAAAAAAGTTTGGTATCAAAATGTTATGTAAAACTCATTTTATTCAAGAAAATGGTATAACCGACAATTACCGAATTAAAGCTAGAACCCTATGATATGATCAGTTTAAAAATAATTAAAAATCTTCAAAAATCCCAAAATATTATTTTACATCAGTGGGTAAAAAGTTTGGTGTCAAAATTTGGGTTTAGATAGGCTTTATGCTAATTACGCCGTTTAATTAATAAAAAGCTTTCTAATTACGCTATTGAGCATAACTACTAATCTAGACCTCAAACTGATGTCAAATTTTTAGGACAAGTTTATAAATCAGTAGCAAAGGTTTTTGTCCTCTCACATTTCTAAAAATCTCATTTGTGTGTCAAAATGGCGTTTATGGCATTTATAAGCATATTAACGATCAAGAGCATATAATTCAAACCACTAAGAACCATGCACTATAACTCCAGAGGGTTATACTACTGAGTAATGTGGTCCTAATGGAAGCTTAAAACATGGGAGAATTAAGCTTGAACGGGTCAGAATTGAAAGTCAAAGCAATAGTCAAGCTTTTGCGACTTTCGGTTATAAATTGACCTTAGAATGTTAATTGTCGGGTTAGGGCTGATAAAACATGTTCTAATATTAATTACCAAGTCATTAGAATGTTAAAATATAATTTAGAACCTCTGTTTGATTAATTAAATCCATTTTTAAACTTTCTATCCAGCTTGACTTTTTGTCAAACTAGTTTGACCCGACAATTAACTAGTCAAATGAAATAATTAGGAGATGCCCTTTTAAGGGTTAATCTCCTACCTTAATATGGTTCCATAACCACTTTTGTTTTGATCAGTGGCTGGACCAATTATGATTAAACCGAAAGTCAAAGTTAAATTACGATATGTTTGACTTTTCGGTAATTAAGCTAATAAAAACGACTAAGCAGGGATTAAGGCTCTTACTAATGGTCCTTGCTATCTTTTCTACACTTGGTATTCTTCTCCTACTGATTGCAAGCTCCAGAAGTGAGGTAATTGAATTTGTTTCAAATGTGAGTTCTTGAACTTATGAACTTAAGGGCTATATATACTAAGTTCCATGAGTTTAGATCATCCACATCTGTTATGGGAGGCCCTAGGATCACCCCAGGTGTCCTAGTGGTTTAAATAAACCGACATACAGCCCATAGAGTCGATACATTTGAGGTTAAGTCGGTTAAACTGGAGAAACCTGCACCTGTCCTGAGGTTTCTGCGCTGGTAACTTTCAGGCGGGCCGCGTAAGCCCAAGAGGGGGCTTACGCAGGCGCGTGGACCTGTTATCCAGTTTAAACAACTTTTAAACATGGCAGAATCAGTCCCTAGTTGTTTTAAACCCTATTTAACCTCATTTTTGACACATAAGGCCCTTGTAGTTAGTTTGATGAGGCTCAAGGATGTATAAACAAACTTCGTTAGGCTCGGGTTCGTTAATTATCACTATAAATGCAAGTTTCGTCAAGTTGACACTTATAGCCCAAAGTCCTGAAAACATGCTTAACGATCTCGAAACCACGTGAAATTTTTATCACTTATTCTTAAGAGTATAATTGAATATTCCGAAGCCTCGGGTTTGATAAAAGGTCACTCAGAGGTCAGATTTCACATGTTGACACGTTTAACCCTTGTAATTTTATAATCTTCCGATTATTTTCACAAACGGCTTCTTATATCTAATCAATCAGCCGTTTAAGAATATATTCATCATGTATGGTCATTCATAGGCACAAGTTTGGCATGTTGACACTTTTAGTCCCTGTGGTTTCATAGTTTCACTGTTTAACAACTTTAGTCCTTCAAACTCAATCTTTCACATAATTAGAATTTAAGACACGTGTCTTTACATAATTGGACACGTTTTTACGTGGTGTTACAGGCTTTGAGGGCATTTTCATGCTTTTCAGTCCGCTCAAATTTCTTGTACTTTCTCAAAATGTCATAGAATTCCTTGCACTTTTCTGATGACTTTGATATGAACCTATTCAAGGCTGCGATCCTCCCTGTCAACCTTGGCACATCCTTGGCTTTGGCAGGAGATTTGATATTCACAATTGCCTTGGTTTGATCTGGACTTACTTCTATGCCTCTTTTTGTTACCATGTAACCTAGGAATTTGCCTGCTTTAACACTAAAGTGACACTTTGAAGGATTCAACTTCATATTGAATTTGTCAAGGATATTGAATGCTTCTTCCAGGTCTCTAAGGTGATTCTCAGCTCTCTTGGACTTAACCACCATGTCATCTATATAGACTTCCATAGTGTGTCCTATTTGTTCCTTAAACATCATATTGATCAGCCTTTGATAAATAGCACCTGCATTCCTTAGTCCAAATGGCATAGCAATATAACAATAGATACCAGTTGGGGTCATAAAGGCTGTATCCTCTTGGTTAGATGGTTCCATCTGAATTTGTTGAAATCCAGATGAAGCATCCATAAAAGTCAACAACTCAAGACCCGCGGTAGCATCCACCATGGAGTCAATGTGGGGTAATGGGAAACGATCCTTGGGACATGCCTTGTTTAAATCAGTAAAATCGACACATACCCTCCACTTTCCATTTTTCTTTTGAATAACAACCACATTGGCTAACCACCTTGGATACTTGACCTCTCTTATCATACCTGCCTGGAGTAGTTTATCTACCTCCTCCTGGATAATAGCATTCCTCTCAGGTGAAAACTTCCTCCTCTTCTGATGTATGGGTTTGAATGACCTGTCAATGCCAAGTTTATGAGTAATTATATCTTTAGAGATACATGTCATGTCTTCATGCTTCCAGGCAAAGGTAGTTTTTCTCCTCTTAAGGAAGGATACCAAATCATGTTCAATGTTGCTGAGGATCCCTGATCCTATGAAGATTTTGGATTCAGGATCATGAGGATCCATAAGGATATCTTTCACATCCTGTTCTCTTGCCTCCAAGACATCTCTTGGAGGATACTTTAGTTGCTATTGCCCCCTTGGTCTTGAGGCTGGCTTCATTGATGAGGTATAGCAATTCTTTGCTTCTTGTTGGTCACTCTCAATCTTTATCACCCCCCATGGACTAGGAAGCTTCACATATTGATGATATGTAGATGCAACTGCCTTCATGTCATGTATCCATGGCCTGCCAAGGATAACATTGCAACAGGATAAGCAATCTATAACACAAAATTTTTTATAAGAATGGAGTCCTTCAATGTAGATGGGAAGTTTAATGTCCCCCAATGTATTCTTGGTTTCTCCGCTGAATCCCACAAGAACTGAGGATCTTGGGACAATATCCGATTCAGGGATGTTCATTTTCTTGAGGACATCAAGCTGAATGATGTTTACTGAGCTTCCTCCATCTATCAAGATCATGCGAACAAAATGGTTAGATATAAATAAGGTAATAACAAGACCATCATGATGAGGATCCTGGACATCAACACGATCATCCTCATCAAAAGTTATAACTTTTTCATGTGTAACAGTAGAGGTTCGGATGGGTCTATCCCCATTATCCATCTTGGTTTCCTTAGCATGTCTCTTGGCTGTTGAAAAGGAAGTACCACAAATGTCTGATCCACCGGATATGAAGTTTATAACTTGTGCATCTGCCGGAGGAGCAGGAGCTCTTTCTGGAACCTTTTCAGGATCCTGGATCCTTTACTTTTTTCTTCCCAAAAGCTCCTTCAAGTGCCCCTTGCTTAATAAGTAACCAATCTCTTTTCTCTGTGCAATACATTCTTTAGTGAGATGCCCGAAATCCTCATGATATGCACACCATTTGGATTTGTCTTTTGTTGCAGCTGGCTTATCACTTTTTCTGGGCCATCTTGCTTTGTCACCTAGGTTCTGCATTGCAAGGATTAGTTCATTGTTATCAACAGAAAAACAATATTCAGAAATGGGAGGATAATCCTCATCATCCTCTTCCTGTTCTACTGCATGCACATTCTGGTTGTCAGACTTGTTGTAAGATTTGGACTTGTTGTTTCTGAAGTAGGATCCTTGTTTCTCCTGCTTCGAGGATCCTGCCAGTCTTTCTTGGATCCTTTTATCATCCTCAAGCCGGATGAATCTAAGGGCCCTGGTTCTTACTTCATCAAGATTCCTGCAAGGGGTCATGACAAGATCATCATAGAACAATGAATCCCTAAGCAAACTCATTTTAAAGGCTTCCACAGCCGTAGCTATATCCAGATTAGGAACATCTAAGGATTCTTTAATGAACTTAGTGATATAATCTCTAAGTGATTCATTTTGACCTTGTGTTACCCTATATAGGTCACTAGTTACGTTCAAATTTTCTACTACATGAGAATTGACTATTAAACAGGTTAACTAGATTAGCAAATGAAGTAATAGAGTAAGGGGGAAGACTTAGCAGCCATTTAAGAGCTGATCCCGTTAATGTGGATCCGAAACCCTTGCACAAACATGCTTCTTTTAACCTCTCCGGGATGGGATTGATCTCCATCCTTTCTCTATATTGAGCTACATGTTCTTCTGGATCCGTCGAGCCATCATATAGCTTCATTGTTGGTATTTGAAACCTCTTTGGGATTTCTGCATCACAAATGGGTGGTGCAAAGCGAGATATCCTGTGGCTTCCATCTGCAATTTCAGGAATGGGCTTAACCACTCCTGGAACGCTGGATATCATATCCTTCAGTTTCTGTAATTCCCTAGCCATAGCTTGATTGATACCTATATCCTGCACAAAGCCATGGTTAGTGTTATAAGAATTATTCAAAGTGTTACCTCCTGGAGGATTCAAGTTTGGAATTCCAGATGTGAATCCATATTGATGAGATTCTGGTATGACTGAAGGACCAGAAGAAGCAATGGTCTGCATTGGAATGAAGTCTCCTTGATGAACATCTGTACTTCCGGGTTGCACATTCTTGAAGAATCCTTGATCCTGAAAGATGTTGGATCCTTGATATGCTGTGACTGGGGGTCTTGGAGGATAATCCATGGATCCATAAACCTGAGATGAGGATCCTTGAACCTGAAAGGAGGATCCTTGAACCTGAGAGGATCCTTGAACCTGAGAGGATCCTTGAACCAGAGAGGATCCTTGAACCTGAGAGGATCCTTGAACTGTGTGCATCCCCATATATCCTCCTTAGCTAACGAAGGATCCCTGATGCTGGAAAGAGGATCCTGAAGGCTGAAAAGAGGATCCTGAAGGCTGGAAGTTAGACCCTAAAGCCTGACTCATAGTTGTTGATCCATAACGCCTTCCCAATGGTCCACTCTGGTACTGGATGTCCGGAGCTGCAGATTGCAGGGCGGTTATAGCTGGAGTGTCGAAATCCAGTGATCTAGGCACCAATGGAGAGTGATCCTCCGCTGATCTCTTCAATTTCTCGATGATATCAATCTCTCGAAGGATCATGTCATTGGTTTTGTCCAACTGCATGTAATCCCTCATCTGCAAAATCAAAGAATAAAGATCACTGTTAGAAGGGCTAGAAGAAACAGCAGATGTTGGTGGTTTTGGGAAATGGGGCTCTGTCTCTTTGTAGCATTTTCAGCATTCTTCTGGGATCCAAAAGGTGGTGGAGACAAAGGTGGAACGCCCTGTGAGGAAGTGAGTGCCGGCATAGAGCTTGAAGTGTTCTTTGCTGAAGAAGCCATATGGTTGAAGATAATGAACCGAAATGAACACAATGAACAAAATTTTTCAGAAATGAAGCACCAATTGCCCCACGGTGGGAGCCAAACTGTTTTGGTCAAAAATCAGACTAGGATAATGCAACCAAATCTTCTTTTGTGAGGTATGATGCTTGAATCAATGAACAAATTGTAGGATCGAATCGCGACCTGAATGAGTCGTTCGGAAGAGCTCAAATCCGTTTCAGAGGCGGAAACAGAGAAACGGATGTGAAAACAGCTTGAATATCACTATAAACCTCTTGTATATTGATTTACTATTGATTACAATCACAAGGAACACCGGCAGCACCTCGGTATCAAATCTGTAATTCATTCTAGTTCGCTTCAAATGACAACTCAACAATCCTATATATAGCCTACCTAGGTTCGCTTGAAACATACATGACAATTCAACCGACCTGTTCAAGCGAACATACCACAATTAATTCAAGCGAACTATACATAATTGATTTCAAGCGAACATGACATTTTAATGCAAAATCAGATTCTGTTTTCAAGCAAATGCCTTGTATTTTGTGTAGTGATGCAATGATGATGTCATTTGTATGATGTCATCATTGGATATGATGACATCATGCTTGATCAAATTTGCAACGCAACCCAGACTCGATATAAGACGAAGTCGACAGATGTATGCACCAACAGACTCCCCCTCAGATGTTGACGAGTCTTAAGTGTCGAATATTCTCAATCTTCAGTCTTTATCAGTCTTTGGGCTTCCTTCACTCTAACTTTCTTCAACTGATCTTTCAGGATCAAACTCCTAGCTCTTGCATCTTCAGTCTCTCTTTCTCTAACAGACTCCCCCTCAACTTGTACTGGGATCGTAGTATGGCTTTCATCTTCCTCAGGTATGTACAGGTTCAGGTATCTCAACCTGACTCACCTGCATATTCTCTACCCAAAACATAAGTTTCATAAAAGATAAGATATAACAAATTTAGAAACTTTGCTAATCACTTGAAGACACAACCCTAAATACATCATTTTCAAGAATCAATCAAAATGATTTATCATGTCAATTTATGATGAACCACTTGAATATAAATCATTTTCATTTTCACACATCTTTAAAACAAACTTTACCAAACCTGTTCGTCATGTTCAGCACTTGAAATTTTGAAAATCAGCTCTTCAATATCAGTTGTCGAAAATCTTTTTGAATTTTTCAAAATTTATGCTAAAACACACCGAAAATCTTTTTGGATTTTTGAAATAACATAAATGAAATGCAGTAAAGAAATATTTACATAAAATATTTTTGTGAGTTTGTGTAAGAGGATCATATCAGTTTTTGAGACAAATCACCAACACCGTTAAGCTTTAAACATTTTAAGTTCTAAACGATTCACTTAGATTGTCAGTATACTGATCCACTTAAATTTTCACACAAAGTTCAACTGTTTCGAGATACGAGATTAATATCTTAAACACTTAAACTTATTCGCGTGTCCCACCTCAGAATATACTCTCGTATCCAGATCCCAATATTCAGTCTTACAGGTGAGTATACCTAGATGATATCTGTAAGGGGTTAAATTGCGAAACCGTGAGAGCTCAGGTCAGAACTTCCGTTCAGCAGAGAGATGACGGCTCGACTTTTGGTGGGTCCCCTTTAGAGGATCTTTTTTACAACAACATTGATTAGCAATTTTATTGTCTCATCATTTATGCTGAGGGCGGCGCTATTTTTCAAGTAAGCGGAAAGTATTCTCCGGGGACTAGGCCATTGCTTCCGCATTATCAGAAGTCCCGGGGTAATACCCCAGATATCACTAAGCATAAAGACCTAGTATCTTAGAAAGAGGGGTCCTTCAAACAAGATTTCGGGGGTTACCCATATATCCGAGAGATGTTACCCACGAATTAAGCAAGTTTGAAATTTAGGTTTATATCTCGTCACAATCTACTAAATGTGCAAAAACCTACTGACTCGTCATCAGTGAGACCGTTTATCACATTTGACTTTCCAATTCTTTAGCATGTTGTGATAGTCCACTGATGTACTATCATTTCCTCTTCTTTGACACAAAACTCAATTTTGATTTTATCATGTTTTTGACTTTTTCAAATTTTCTAATGTTTTTGGATTTTCTGAAAATTTTTACCCCCCCTAAAATGCAAACACATTTTAGGAAATTTGAAAACAATCTATACAATAAAGTGACGACTGATATCAAATCACTTCAAATCGTCATCCACTTGGCATAAACAATCAGAACTCCCCCTTACAACAAACTATTTTCCCATTGTGATTTCAAAACACTTAAGTTTGTTTTAATCAAATGGTTTTTCCGGAAAATTAGTTTTGTTGATTTTTAAACCATTTGTAGGTTAGGGGTTCATCACATTGTTCTCTAAAATACCACTTGTAAGTATGGTCCAATCAAGTTCAACTTAATGACCTTGATTAACCATTTGAAGATGAAAACTTTCTTTCAACCACTTACAGGTTCACTTATCAATCATAACCACTTGCACATCAAAATATAACAAATTAAATATACCACCTGTACTTTACCAACTGTACCACTTGTAGGATCATTTGCTAAGAAAGATGTCGATTCCTGCTCCACTCTTACCAACCTGGGAGCTCCAGCAAGTCCGAATTTTTAGTTTGGAAAAACTTTCCCCCAAGGCTGACCATCCTTGGAAGATTCTGGAACACATCTGTCCCACCAGCACTTTGATTTGTAGAATTCTTTAGCACCTTTCACTTTTCCTGCAACCATCTTACCAAAAATATGTTTAACATTTCCATTAAACATCTTTTCAGCATCAAATTCTTTCTTATCAGCAAAGAATTGATCTGAAATCTCAACCCTACATTTTGATTTCAAATAATCTTTTGTCAATGACGGAAAGTTTTCCTCGTTCAACTCAGGAACGGAATTATCAATCTTTTTCTCAACACATGACTCCTCTGATTTTATGGAATCAGATTCATTGTCAGAACTTCTTTCAGATTTTACAACCCATTTTTGTTTTGTTATATCAACTCTTCTTTTGTAAAATCGTTTTGAACTTTCACCTTCATCAGAAGTTGAATTTTCAAACACTTTTGATTTCTCAGTTGATTGTTTCTTCTCAAAGACAAGTTTTTCTTTCAGTTTTGAGTTAGAAGTAACTCCCTGTTTTGTGTTGTTGAACTGTTGGCAATTCCAAGCAATATGTCCAACTTTTTGGCACTTAAAGCAAGTTCTTCTATCAACTCTTTGAGCAAACTTTCTCACATTCTTCTTCACTTCAGCAAGAAACTCCTGGTTTGACTGCTTCCAGAACGGTTTCTTCTGTTCATCCTCTGAACTTCCTCCTGAAACAAATTTTGTTTTTGGTTTATAAGTTTTCTGATTTTTATAATTTTCTGATGAAATAAAACCAAGACCTTTCTTTTTGAGATTACCATTATGGTTTGGTTTCTTTCGATAACCTGAACCATAACCGTAACCCTTTTTCTTGTTCAATCTCTGTTGAACTCTTGAAGTGTATTTTTTAGGTTTTTCATGAAGATTTAAATCTTTTATTTCAGAAATATTAATTTCTGTTAGTTTGAAAACATGTTTGATCATTTCCGTTTTGACACTTCTTATTGGAAATTCCTCATCAGAATATAATTTGTTTGAATCATACAAAGTATAAGCCACTTTGATTGATCCATCATTCAAATTAGATTTTGATAACAAGAATTCTCTATTGTAAACCCTGTTAACCGGTGAACTCGGACTCTTTTCTGATGAACTCGAACTTTCAGACTTAGACTCCGGTTTTGACTCTTCATCCATATCCAACACCTGATCGACCACTTTCTTTAATAACTCAGACTCATGATCAGTGTCAGACGCTGTGAATGTAACATCAATATTGTCTGGTAATTCATCAATGATTTCAGACTTTAACTTGATGTTGACTGCCTTTTTTAGACGCTCCTCGTTAGGATTCCTTGGAGAATAAGTTTCATGGATTGGGGGCGGAAATCTGTTATACTTGACACTTGGTTTCTTACCAGTATCAGTATCTTCAGTCTTTTTCTCCTTGAATGCCTCAAGACCTGCAACAGTAGGATAAACACGATCAATCAAGTAATCATAAGTAGTATAACTCAACAGTAATCGTTTAATCCTTTCACTCTCAATCTTCTCAAGTTCTACTTCTTTCTTCAATTTAGCACAGTCTTCAATATACTCATTGATGACGCTCTGCTTTGTCATTAATGTTGCACTCATTTTATCCATTGCTTTTTCGTTTTCTAAATTTGTCTTCTTCAGACCATCAACTGTTCTGTTCAGTACATCATAAGACTCTTTAATGTACTTCACATCAGACAATAAATCTTCTTTAATCTTTTCTAACTCAGCAATCTTTGTATCCTTCTCAGTAAAATCTTTGCAAGAAACTGAACACTTCAAACATGGTTTTTCAACTTCAACCAATTTTCTACTATCTTTTCAACCTCGACAGATTTCTCTACTTCAACGATTTTTTCTACCTCGACGAGTTTCTCTACTTCGACCAGTTTTTCAACTTCGACTACTTTCTCAACTTCAATGATTTTTTCGACTTCAACAATTTTCTCAATCTCAACAATTTTCTCTACCACTTTTTCAGTTGCTGGTTCAACATTAGCTTCTCCAGCTTCTGTCTTTGCCTTTTCATCAGCTAGCCTTCTTGTTGCTTCCAACTCTTTCTTCAATCTGGCAATCTTCTTCTGATACAGCATCTCCATTTTGTCTGCAAAAAACAAGTTAAAACTAGTAGGATCTATGCCTTTTCTTGCTTTGTTGAGATGTTCTTCCTCATCATCGGTATCCACATCGCTTCCAAGATCTGGAAAAATCGAAATTCTTTTCTGATTAGTCTCATCTTCACCCTGAATTCTAGCAACAAAACCTGAATCAGATGGAATGTATTTATCCCAGTTAAATCCTTCAGCAACAAATTCATCATCTTGATCAATGATACCAAAATAAGCTTTCTTATTTGCATCTTCGATCATTTTCCTTTTATCATCAATGATTGGTCGAGCATGTGCAGTTAGTGGTTCCTTTTGTTGAGTAATCTAATGAAAAATTGATTTCTGATAATAATTGTTCTTTTCTTGATTCCCGGTTGCTTCTTGGTTGTTGTATTCTCGTTTAAAATGACCTTTTCCTTTGCACCGAAAACAAGTAACTTTCGATTTGTCAAATCCCAAAGGAGAAGTAGCCATTCCTCGAAACTCATCTCTACCAGTAATTTGTTGAAATTTTTCTGCCCGTCTCCGAGCACTAGCTAAACACCACTTCACATCCATTAACTCAAGTTCCTCTGCATCTATTTGGTCATAATCTTCTTTTGTAAGCATCGGGTTTCCAATCTTGCCATCAATCAAACTTTGGTAAGATTCCAACATAGTAACGAGAGATGCCATGTGTTGCTTTGCTATTTCTGGAGATAAATTCTGACCATTTTGAATATTCAGAGTGACATTGCATTGAAGATTTGTTGAATTCTGGTGTTAAGGACTTGTTGTTGTAAAATTTGGATCAAAACTTGAATACGAGGATGAAGATCCACCACTCTATGTCACATTACTACCCTTTGTTCCAGACGAAATGTCAGCACTAAAACCAGTTTGGATCTTTGGACTAGGGCTGGGGGTAGCCTCAAACTTGTTCCCTCGGTAATACAGACTGACATCTTGTTTAGCATTCGGATTTGTCATGATAGCCATTTTCTGGATATCCAACTCGTGCTCCTCAATTTTCTGAATAAACTGTGCCAAGTTCATATTCTCAGACTTCCTCATGTGTTTCACAATCATCAAATAAGTTCCCCACTTTTGCTGTGGTAATGCATCAGCAAGTTTATCCACCCATTCTTCATCATCTTTCTTTATATCCAATCTCCTCATTTCCAAAACCAGATGACAATATCTGTCAATGGTCTGCTTCGTTGATTCGTGATCGAAAGCTACAAACATATCAAATGATTTCTTCAACAATACCTTTCTATTCTTGATCATATCTGCACTTCCTTTGAATTTCTTAATCAATGCTTCCCAAATTGACTTAGCTGTATTATCGTGTTGAAGCAAAACAAATATATCTTCTTTAATTGCCTGTTGAAGAATACTGATCATCATTTTCTCACTAGTATACTTCAATTTGTTAGCTTCCGTAAAGTCACTGAAACCTTTTTCAAGTCCACGTTCGTTTTTCGGTATCTCATAGTCTTTCTCCAACGAACACCATGCATCAAACTTGAAAGCTTGCACCCAGTTCTCAAATCGATTCTGCCATCCTTTAAAATCTTCAATGTACATAAGTTTTGGCGGTTTTTGATGAGTTCCCGTCTCATTTTCACTGTACAATGTTTCAGCAGCGGTAACTGGTGCAACAGGTGTAGCAAAAGCATTGTAAAATTCCTCGGCCATGTTTCAAAAAATTTGATATACTTCGGGAAAACACCTGAATGACAAACGAACAAACAATCAGTTTAAACGTACTGAATACGTAAAAGTGTGTGTTGATGTAATCAATCTAAGACTCGTGTCGAAGATTTGCAAACTTGTTTCAATATTTTTCGGGTGAAATCACTGAATGAATGGGCTTGATTGGAACGAAATGGATTCAATTGGGCCTAGTGATCTGTCAATGAACCGATATAATGAACAGACAATATTCAGTTTAAACCAATTATATTTAGGCCGCACATCTTGAATCAAAGCACATGGATCGATAATAATAAGAAAGTGTATTGTTAACAATTGATTGAACCAACACACTCCACTTAGCCGACAACAGATTTGACCAAATTGTTTGTATCTTGGACTGATATTCTGATAATTTCACTGATTAGACCGATGAGTATTGGGCTTCACACAAATCCAAACTTCACATGATATATGGCCGACACTTTCTAAGTCACAATTCATTGTCATTGGACCTCTAAATGAATGTGGCCGACAACTGTTTAAGACAAAAACTCAATTCTATCACATTCACATGCAATTATTAAATTCATCTGATTTCTATTGGACCTTCCTTTTTAGATGATTACCCACGCAAAAAAAAAACATTCTCGATAAGAACCATACACATTCACATGCTCTCTTTTTCAACTACCAATGACCTTTATCTATTCACATGCTATGAGCTGACACCTTTTTAATTGTTCAACACAATTGTGCCGTTCAATGTTAATCACGTAAACTGAACCTATTTCACACCACTCTATGCACTTTCAAGCGGTTCACACAACACAAAGCACTTTCAAGCGGTCACACAACTAATTTCAAGCGGACAGTCGTTTTCAAGCGGTGTGTTCAAGCGGACAGTCGTTTTCAAGCGGACTACCAGATGACATCAGCATATCGAACAAAAATTTCAAGCGAACACATGATTTTAACCAGTTTTAAGTCGATTTAAGTTCTGAAACTTTCCAGGATTTGTTAAAACATGATTACGCACATTATGTGAGAATTTGAGCCGATTTTAACCGTGAAAAAATTATCAATTTTGAAAAAGAAGGTGTAGAAGTTAGAAATTGTGATGAAAACAGGCTGTTTTGGTAAGAACTCCTCGTCCTGAGCTCTGATACCACTTGTAGGATCGAATCGCGACCTAAATGAGTCGTTCGGAAGAGCTCAAATTCGTTTCAGAGGCGGAAACAGAGAAACGGATGTGAAAACAGCTTGAATATCACTATAAACCTCTTGTATATTGATTTACTATCGATTACAATCACAAGGAACACCGGCAGCACCTCGGTATCAAATCTGGAATTCGTTCTAGTTCGCTTCAAATGACAACTCAACAATCCTATATATAGCCTACCTAGGTTCGCTTGAAACATACATGACAATTCAAGCGACCTGTTCAAGCGAACATACCACAATTAATTCAAGCGAACTATACATAATTGATTTCAAGCGAACTATACATAATTGATTTCAAGCGAACATGACATTTTAATGCAAAATCAGATTCTGTTTTCATGCAAATGCCTTGTATTTTATGTAGTGATGCAATGATGATGTCATCTGTATGATGTCATCATTGGATATGATGACATCATGCTTGATCAAATTTGCAACGCAACCCAGACTCGATATAAGACGAAGTCGACAGATGTATGCACCAACACAAATGTATGAACAACTTGTAGATGAAATTAACAAGTGACACAAGGATTTAAACGAGGAAAAAGCCCTTGATCAATGTATGATCTCCGGCATAAAAAACCTCGGGTGATGGAAACTACCGATCACCAACTATAATTAAACAAATGATGATTACAACTCGGGATGATAACAAGCTTGTTACAAGGATCACTAGAGTGCAAAATGTATATATTCGGCAATAAGTTACAGAGAGCTTGCGAGAGTGTGTGTGTTTGCTAACTTGTTCTAATTCAAGCTTGTTATCCCCTTTTTAAAAATAGAAATAATCCAAATCACTAACAACCCGCAAATGGTGCTAGCTACCCACGACTTCCATAATGGTCATTAAGCTATGCACGTGCAGATTATTGAGAGCATATTCCCCAAAAATATCGGCAAGACTAGGTCCAATGAGTATACTCCTGCAAAACAAGCTTAAATATAGTGAAAGCAACCGTTAGTGTAAGGATAACAATGAGGATCCTGGATCCTGATCCTGCAACGTCTTCTGAGGATCCTTAATTCAAACAGAATTGAGGATCCGTGATCCTGGCAGTATTTGAGGATCCGTGATCCTTAGGTTTAGAAAATCTATCCCTAACACAAGGCAGCTGCGATTGTAAGCTCCCGAGGTTTTGTGCCAGCAATCTAGATTGATCAAGGGCTTTCCTCGTACATCTCATGTCACCATTTATTTTTTCGCTCATTGTTTGATTGTTTATATAGCTCAATATCCTGAGCTATATCCTGAAAACTGTTTTTATAAATGAAATAATCAAAATATTTTCAACACACATTGTTAGCACACTACCTCACTTAACTAATTTGATCACTAAATTGCTTCGGTAATTTTTGACCAAAACAATTTGGCACCCACCGTGGGGCAAGTGGTTCTATTTCTACTAAAAGTTTTCGCAAAATTTTTTTAACTGGTTTTCTGCTTTCAAAACTTTTTGCTACACTATTTTCAATGGCCTCAAAATTAAACATGAGCTCTTCTACCGTGTCTGCTACAACCTCTGCAACAATTGGTTCGGTGCTTCCACCACCTCCAAGGACGCAAGCCTCTTCACAGCCTCAAGCTCCTCCAAGAAGGACCGAAACTCATGTGGCTCGGGATATTATTCCCACTCAGAATGTTCAAGGATCCACTGCATCAGGGAGAACCCCTATTATGGCTTCTAATGATGAAATTTTAACTTTGTTTGGTAGTATACAGGATCAGATGAAGCAGCAGCAGGAAACAAACCAAATGCTAATAAGAGAGATACAACTCTTGAAATCCAGCTCAAGTAGGCATGCTGAGGATACTGTCACTCCCTTGCAGCCCAGAGCATTGAACTTTAGTTTGGCATTATACACCAAGGATAACAGAGGCAATATTGTACCTAGTCATTCCCAAAGTCATACTCCTGAAATACCCTTATCAGTCAGGATATCGACTGTGAGAAGCTCAGTATATGCTCCATGATATAGCCAGAATCCTCAGGCTGGTAACGTGTCTAATAATACTAATACTCTTGCTACTAACAGTGTTGGATCTTTGCAGGATGCAGGTGTGACGTCGACACTCTCTAGGGAGCTTCTGAAGTTGAAGGATATGATATCCAGTGTACCTGGGGTGGTTCAGCCCATTCCAGAAGTGTCCCAGGATAGCCATAGGATATCCCGATTTGCATATCCTATTTGTGATGCTGAAATCCCAAAAAGATTTCAAACCCCTAACATGAAGCTCTATGACGGAACCACGGATCCTGAAGAGCATATTGCTCAGTATAGGGAAAGGATGGAGATTAACCCCGTCCCTTCGGATCTCAAGGAAGCATGTCTCTGCAAGGGTTTTGGTTCTACTCTAACAGGATCAGCCTTAAAATGGCTCTTAAACGTTCCACCTCATTCGATTACATCATTTGCTCACTTAGTGAATATATTTAACAGTCAATTTTCTTGCAGTCGGAGTTCTGAAAAACTAACCAGTGATCTCTACAAGATAACTCAAGGGCCTCAGGAATCCTTAAGGGATTATGTGAACAAGTTTAGCAGGGAATCTCTGGATATCCCACATCTTGATGTTGCAACGACTGTGCAGGCATTCAAAATGGGACTACAAAAGGATTCCCAGTTTTATCAGGATCTTGTAATGAATCCTTGTAGGAATCTTGCTGAAGCTCGGAATAGGGCTCTGAGATATATTCGACTGGAAGATGATAAAAAGATGCAAGAGAGGATGAATTCATCCTCAACCTATAAATCAACTAACAGGAAGTCAGAATCCTCATACAAGCCATATCGCTCTAAGCCATATGGCAGGAATGACAGCAAGAAAGTGAATGCTGTTGAAGATGAGGATCCTGAGGAGTTTCCCGAATTGTCAGAATATTGTTTTTCTGTTAATATACCTAAACTAATGTATGCTATGCAGGGTTTGGGAGATAAAGCGAGATGGCCTAGGAAAAACCAACAAAAAGCTTATTGGAAGGATAAATCCAAGTGGTGTGCCTTCCATGAGGATTTCGGACATGTTACGGAGGATTGTATTTCCCTGAGGAAGGAAATAAGCTACCTGCTAAGCAAAGGATATCTGAAGGATCTTCTTGGAAAAAAGAAGAATAAGGGTCAGGATACTGAGAAAGATCCTGAACGAACAACATCACCTCCGGCTGATGCCAAGATAATCAACTTTATTTCAGGAGGATCCGACATCTATGGAACCTCTTATTCTGCAGTAAAAAGACATGCAAAGGAGGCTAAGGCAGAACGGGGAGATAAGCCAACCAGGATGACAACCCTCACAGCTGATAAAATGATAACGTTTGATAGTGATGACAGGGATACTGTCCATGATCCCCATCATGATGGTTTGGTAATAACTTTATATATTGTTAATCATTTTGTGCGCATGATACTGGTGGATAATGGTGGCTCCGTCAACATTATTCAGTTAGAAACGCTGAAGAGAATGAATGTTTCCCCGATGGACATCACTTCAAAATCCACTATACTTGTTGGGTTCAGTGGAGAGGCCAAGAATACTGTGGGAGAAATAAAGCTGCCAGTATATGTTGAAGGAGTCAACTCAATGCAACGCTTCTGTGTTATGGACTCCTTATCCTGCTACAGTATCATATTGGGCAGGCCATGGATCCATGATATGAAAGCTATGCCATCAACCTATCATCAGTGTATCAAGATCCCTACTCCTTGGGGGGTTGTCAAGGTGGAAAGTGATCAACAAGAGGCAAAAGAATGTCATTCTTCATGGTTGAAACCCTCAACAAATCCCAAAGCAGGATAGCAATTAAAGGTGCGAGCCCAGGATATCACGGAGGCTTCAGAGCAGGATGTTAAGAAAATTATCCTGGACCAGGATAATCTAGATATCTCGATGCTCGTAGGAACCAACATCCCTCAAGATATTGAAAATCAGTTAACTAACTTTTTGAAATGCAGGATGTCAACATTCGCATGGAAGCATGAGAATATGACAGGTATTTCCAAGGATGTTATAACTCACAAGCTTGGAATTGACAAGTCTTTCAAGCCTGTTCAGCAAAAGAGAAGGAAGTTTGCTCCAGAACGAAACATGATTATTCAAGAAGAGGTTGAAAGATTATTGAAATCCAAGATGATCAGGGAAGTCAAATTTCCCAAATGGCTAGCAAATGTGGTCGTTTTTCAAAAGAAGAATGGGAAATGGATAGTTTGTGTAGATTACACAGACTTAAACAAAGCATGTCCTAAAGACCCCATTCCCTCTGCCTCATATAGACTCGATGGTGGATGCCGTTGCCGGTCATGAAATGTTAACCTTCATGGATGCATCCTCAGGATTACAGCAGATACAAATGGAACCTTCGGACCAGGAGGATACTGCTTTCATGACACCAACATGTATTTATTGTTATACTGCTATGCCTTTTGGTCTGAAAAATGAAGGTGCAACATATTAGAGATTGGTGAACATGATGTTTAAAGATAAATTGGGGGACACCATGGAGGTGTACATTGATGATATGGTGGTAAAATCCAAGAAGGCTGAGGATCATCTCCGAGATATTGAAGGAGCATTTGATATCCTGGACCAGTACAATATGAAACTAAATCCTGCCAAATGCCATGTTGGAGTGAGGGCAGGAAAAGTTTTAGGATATATGGTAACCAAAAGAGGGATAGAAGCAAGCCCGGAACAGATTAAATCTATCCTGGATTTCAAGTCACCTTCCAACATGAAAATGTACAAAGATTAACAGGGCGAGTAGCAGCATTAAACAGGTTTATATCGAGATCCTCAGAGAAATGTAAGGAATTCTACGATATCCTGAAAAAGAATAAGAAATTCGAATGGGGAGAGAAGCATGAAGCAGCTTTACAGGAATTGAAGCAATATCTTTCAACTGCGCGTCTATTGATGAAGCCCGAGGATGGTGAACTATTATCCCTGTATCTTGCAGTACCATGGAATGCAGTAAGTGTTGTTCTGGTAAAGGATCATGAAGGTCAGCAGTATCTTGTCTATTATGTTAGTAAAAGTTCATTAGATGCTGAAACTAGATATTCTCACCTAGAAAAGTTGATATTGGCCCTAGTTATGGCATCGACTAAGCTTAGACATTATTTTGAGACACATAGGATTCATGTTAAAACTAATTATCCTGTTAAGAATGTGCTTAGGAAACCTGAGATGTCGGGTAGAATGGCTAAGTGGTCGGTAAAATTAAGTGCCTATGATTTAATATATGAACCTAGAAATGCTATAAAGTCCCAGGCTCTAGCAGACTTTGTGGCTGATTTCAGTAGTGATATTCAAAATGAAGTAGACCTAGAAGTACAACAACTAGGAGAAACCTTAGAATCCTGGACATTATATATTGATGGTGCATCTAATGTGAGAGGTGTAGGATTGGGTATACTACTAAAATCGCCACAGGGGGACATATTACCCCAGGATATTAGATGTGAATTTCCTGCCACTAATAATGAAGCAGAATATGAAGCTTTGATTGCAGGATTAGAGTTGGCCAGGAATACGGATGTTAAAAGTTTGCAAGTATATGTTGATTCCTTGTTAATCACTAACCATTTTAATGGATGCTATGCAGTCAAAGGTGAAAGGTTAATCGAGTATCTTGAAATTCTCAAAAAATTAGCAGGATATTTCGATGTTTTTACACTTAAACAGGTACTAAGAGAGGATAATGCTGAAGCAGATGCCTTGGAAAACTTAGGATCATCAGTCAGAATACCAAAAGGAACACAGATACCAATACTACATATCCTATATCCTGCAGTGGATCTTTTCAAATCTCAGAATAAGGAAGTAGCAAGCTTCCAGGATCCTGATGATGAGTATCCTGAGGAGGATCCTAAGTCCTGGACGGCCCCAATCATGAAATACCTCAGAGAAGGACACATCCCAAAGGATGAGAATCCTAAGCCTTTTAGGATGAAGGTATCTCAATTCACTATTATAAATAATGTTCTATATAAGAAATCTCTTGCAGGACCTGTTAGGGGAGGATTTTCCAAACCTAAGGATCACGGATCCTCAAGTACTGCCAGGATCACGGATCCTCAATTCTGTTTGAATTAAGGATCCTCAGAAGGTGTTACAGGATCAGGATTCAGGATCCTCATGGTTATCCTTACACTAACGATTGTCTTTGCTATGTATGAGTTTGTTTTACAGGAGTATATGCATGGACCAAGTTTTGCCGATATTCTTGGAGAATATGCTCTAAATATTCCACACGTGCGGATAGTTAGTTGTTTTAGTTGTTTCCAATTTTAAAAGGGGATAGCAAGCTTGAATTAGAACACTTAGCTAATTTTAGCAAACACACACACTCGTAACTGCTCTCAACAGCTCTCAACAGTTTACTTGGCGATTTCGTACACATTTCACTCTAGTGATCCTTGTAACAAGCTTGTTATCATCCCGAGTTGTAACAATCATTGGTTTAATAGTAGTTGGTGATCGGTAGTTTCCATCACCCGAGGTTTTTTATGCCGGAGATCAACTCTTGATCAAGGGCTTTTTTCTCGTATAAATCCTTATGTCACTTGTTCATTACATTTTCCAAGTTATCCATACATTTGTTCATTCTTTCAAGCATCATTCCTCACAACAAAGATTTGGTTACATTATCTTGGCCTGATTTTTGACCAAAACAGGACCATACCTGAGATGCTTGGAGGATCCCGAAACTAAGGAAGTACTTCAGGATATACACGATGGGGATTGTGGCAACCATACTGGGGGCAGATCGTTATTCTCAAAGGTGTTAAGAACAGGATACTATTGGCCGACGATGAGGAAAGATGCTGCAGAATATGCTCGAAGATGTGATGCGTGTCAAAGGCACAACAATATACTACATCAACCTGCTGAACCACGATATCCTATTGCTTCCCCTTGGCCATTCATGAAATGGGGTATGGACATAGTGGGAAAGTTGCCAAAAGCTCTAGGAGGAAAAGTTTTTATGCTGGCAATGACGGATTATTTTTCGAAATGGGTTGAAGCTGAGGCATTTGTTCAAGTCAGAGACCAAGAAGTAATATCCTTCATAAAGAGGAATATCCTGACTAGGTAGGGATGAGCGCGGTACCGTCCGGTACCGAACCGGTACAGAAATTTCTCAAAAGTGGGTACTGGTACCGAATATACCCGGTTCGGTACCGGTACGGTACTGGTATTTGAGGGTAAATACCGGTACCGAACCGGTACCGTACCGTACCGGTACCGGTACCGAAAATGTTAAAAGTCGGTACCGAAAAGGTACCCGGTTCGGTAAATTCGGTACCGGTACCGGGTCCATTTTGCTCATCCCTATGACTAGGTGTGGGATACCAGCCGAGATAATTTGTGATAATGGCTCTCAGTTTATCAGTAAGAGGACTACCGACTTTTGCAAGAGTTGGGGAATCAAAATGATCACATCAGTGTACATCCTTAAGCCAATGGACAGGCAGAATCCTCGAACAAGATATTGTCAACAATTTGAAGAAAAGACAAGGGGCTAAGAAAGGAAGATGGGCAGAAGAGTTACCCTTTGTTTTATGGGCTGATAGGACAACAGTAAAGAGTGCAACTGGGCATATCCCATTTTCCTTAGTATTTGGAGCAGAAGCAGTGATCCCAACAGAGATGGTGATACCTACAACAAGATCCAACCTCCGGGATCTTGAGAAGAATCCTGAAGCTCTATGCCTAGAGTTGGATAATGTCGATGAGACAAGGGATGCGGCAAATTTAAGAATAACAGCTGTTGTGGGTCATTTTCTGCTCATATATCCTGACTGATATTCTGACTTTGTTTGTTTTATTGTGTCCAGGATGCTGGATCAGGATATTGGTAACATCCTGATACGATATCCTGGTAGTGACTAACTTAACCACGTGCAGATTGAAGGGTATAAGTCTCCAACATTCAAGTGGACTTCTTCTCCTTGAGACTCGGGCAAATCAGTTATATTATAGACGTTGAAGCTGAAGACGTGGACTACAACGTCCACTTATGGAATATTCGCCGGATCCCGGAATAGTAGGATAATTAGTTGCTTTCTTTTTACTATAAAAGGGGATTGATTGGATCAGATTAGGGACACAATCTTTCACACACTCTTTCTTTCTACTTGCAAACACTCACAACGCACTAACACTTGTACTCGAATTGCATTGTAACACTTAGTTGATCCGCATCATATCCTGCACTGTATCCTGATATTTGAAGCAATAAGAAGAATAAGGCAGGTGCGATTGTCAGCTCCCGAGGATTTATGCCGGCGATCTAGATTGATCAAGGGCTTTCCTCGTACATCTCGTGTCACCCTTTACATTTTGGCTCATTGTTTGATCATAGATATAGCTCAATATCCTGAGCTATATCCTGAACCTGTTTTTATAAACAACTTAACTAGCATATTTTCAACACATGTTTTTAGCACACTACCTCACTTAACTAATTTGATCACTTAATTGCTTCGGTAATTTTTGACCAAAACAATTTGGCGCCCACCATGGGGCAAGTGGTGCTATTTCTACTAAAAGCTTTTGCAAAATCATTACTTGGTTTTCTATTTTCAAAACTTTTTTCTACACTATTTTCAATGGCCTCGAGATCAAACATGAGCTCTTCCACCGTGCCTGCTACAACCTCTGCAACAATTGGTTCAGTGCTCCCACCACCTCCTTCGAGAATGCAAGCCTCTTCATAGGGAACTGAAAGTCATGTGGCTCGGGACGTTATCCCCGCTGTAGGATCGAATCGCGACCTGAATGAGTCGTTTGGAAGAGCTCTAGTCCGTTTCAGAGGAGGAAACTAAGAAATGGATGTAAAAACAGCTTGATTCACACTTTAAACCTCTAGTATATTGGATTAACAACGTTTACAATCACAAGGAATACCGGCAGCACCTCGGTATCAAATCTGAAATCCGTTACAAATGACAAGAACACTAGCCTATTTATAGCCTACTAGATTTCGTTTGAAACCCAACATGTCAACTACAAACGGAACCTTTCAAACGGAACCATTCCTTTCAAACGAACCATTCAAACGAAAGTCAATTTCAAACAAAATTGTTTCTTGTGTGTCTTTAATATAGTGTACTGTTGCAATGATGATGACATATTATGATGTCACATATATGATGTCACTCTTGTTCAGATCCGCAACGAAACCGAGACTCGATATAAGACGAAGTCGACAGATGTATGCACCAAAAGACTCCCCCTCAGATGTTGACGAGTCTTAAGTGTCGAGTCTTCTCAATCTTCAGTCTTTATCAGTCTTTGGGATTCCTTCACTCTAATTTTCTTCAACTAATCTTTCAGGATCAAACTCCTAGCTCTTGCATCTTCAAACTCTCTTTCTCTAATAGACTCCCCCTCAACTTGTACTGGGATCGTAGTCTGGCTTTCACAGGTTCAGGTATCGTAACCTGACTCACCTGCATATACTCTACCCAAAACATAAGTTTCATAAAAGATACGATATAACAAATTTAGAAACTTTTTGCTAATCACTAGAAAACACAACCCTGAATACATCATTTTCAAGTATCAAACAAATGATTTATCATGTCAAATTCTGATGAACCACTTGAATAGAGCTCTAGTCCGTTTCAGAGGCGGAAACTAAGAAACGGATGTAAAAACAGCTTGATTCACACTTTAAACCTCTTGTATATTGGATTAACAACGTTTACAATCACAAGGAATACCGGCAGCACCTCGGTATCAAATCTGAAATCCGTTACAAATGACAAGAACACTAGCCTATTTATAGCCTACTAGATTCCGTTTGAAACCCAACATGTCAACTACAAACGGAACCTTTCAAACGGAACCATTCCTTTCAAACGAACCATTCAAACGAAAGTCAATTTCAAACAAAATTGTTTCTTGTGTGTCTTTAATATAGTGTACTGTTGCAATGATGATGACATATTATGATGTCACATATATGATGTCACGCTTGTTCAGATCCGCAACGAAACCGAGACTTGATATAAAACGAAGTCAATAGATGTATGCACCAACACCCGCTCGCAATACCCCGGGATCTGCTCCCATTTTGGCTTCTAATGAAGAAATTCTAAATTTATTTTGTAGTGTACAGGAACAGATGAGGCAGCAGCACGAAACTAATCAGATGCTGATGAGAGAGATAACAACTCTTGAAATCCGGCTCAAGCAGGCT
Organism: Helianthus tuberosus; assembly: GCA_030545235.1. NCBI lineage: Eukaryota > Viridiplantae > Streptophyta > Magnoliopsida > Asterales > Asteraceae > Helianthus > Helianthus tuberosus. The sequence goes on along the minus strand of CM060440.1, from coordinate 66,245,470 downwards.
TGCTGAAGATACTATCACTCCCTTGCATCCCAGGGCTTTGAACTTCAGTTCTACAGTTTATACTGAGGATAACCGGGGGAATATTATGCCTAGCCATTCCCAAAATCATACTTCTGAGATACCCTCTTCAGTAAGAGTATCAACTGTGAGAAGCTCAGAATATGCTTCAGGATATGGCCAGAATTCTCAGACTGGTAATGTATCTAATAATAATAATACTCTTGCTACTAATGGTATTGGATCTTTGCAGGATGCAGGTATGACATCAGCATTTTCCAGGGAGCTTCAAAAACTGAAAGACATGATATCCAGTGTGCCTGGGGTGGTCCAGCCAATTCCAGAAGTGTCCCAGGACAGCCACAGGATATCACGGTTTGCATATATCCTATTTGTGATGCTGAAATCCCAAAAAGATTTCAAACCCCCAACATGAAACTCTATGACGGAACTACGGATCCTGAGGAGCATATTGCCCAGTATAGGGAAAGGATGGAAATCAACCCTATCCCTCCGCATCTCAAAGAAGCATGCCTGTGCAAGGGTTTTGGTTCTACCTTAACAGGATCAGCCTTAAAATGGCTCTTAAATGTTCCTCCTCACTCAATTACTTCATTTGCTCATTTAGTTAATTTATTTAATAGTCAATTTTCTTGCAGCCGGAGTTTTGAGAAACTAACCAGTGATCTTTACAGGATAACTCAAGGACCTCAGGAATCCTTGAGGGATTATGTGAACAAGTTTAGTCGGGAATCCTTGGATATCCCACATCTTGATGTTGCAACAGCTATGCAGGCTTTCAAGATGGGAATACAAAAAGATTCTCAATTTTACCAGGATCTTGTAATGAATCCCTGCAGGAATCTGGACGAAGCTCGTAACAGGGCTCTAAGATACATTCGGCTGGAGGATGACAAAAAAATGCAAGAGAGGATGAATTCATCCACAACTTATGAGTCAACCAGTAGGAAATCAGAATCCTCGTACAAACCATATCGCTCTAAGCCATATGGCAGAAATGACAGCAAGAAAATGAATGCTGTTGAAGATGAGGATCCTGAGGAGTATCCTGAGTTGTCTGAATATTGTTTTTCCGTTAATATACCTGAACTAATGTACGCTATGCAGGTTTTAGGAAACAAAGCAAGATGGCCCCGAAAAAATCAACAAAAAGCTGATTAGAAGGATAAGTCCAAATGGTGTGCCTTCCATGAAGATTTCGGACATGTTACTGAGGATTGTATCACTTTGAGGAAAGAAATAAGCTATCTCTTAAGCAAGGGATATCTGAAGGACCTCTTGGGAAGAAAGAAGAATATGGGTCAGGATCCTGATAAGGATCCTGAGCGAGCAGCATCACCTCCTGCGGATGCGAAAATAATTAACTTTATTTCAGGAGGATCCGACATTTGCGGGACATCATATTCTGCAGCGAAAAGGCACGCGAAGGAAGCCAAAGCAGAGAGGGGAGATAAACCAACCAGGATGTCAACCTTCACAACTGACAAAGTGATCACGTTCGATAATGATGACAAGGATACCGTCCAGGATCCTCATCATGATGCTTTAGTAATGATGTTATATGTTGCTAACCATTTTGTGCGCAGGATATTAGTGGATAATGGCAGCTCAGTCAACATAATTCAGCTGGAAACGTTGAAGAGGATGAATGTATCCCTGATGGATATTACTTCGAAGTCCACTGTGCTCATCGGTTTCAGTGGAGAAGCTAGGAACACCGTAGGAGAGATAAAGTTACCCGTGTATGTTCAAGGGGTCAACTCAATGCAGCGCTTTTGTGTCATGGACTCTTTATCCTGCTATAATATTATATTAGGTAGGCCTTGGATCCATGATATGAAAGCTGTTCCGTCAACCTACCATCAATGCATCAAGATCCCTACCCCTTGGGGAGTTGTCAAGGTGGAAAGTGATCAACAGGAAGCAAGGGAATGTTATTCTTCTTCAATGAAGTCCTCAACAAAACCTAGTGCAGCATAGCAATTAAAGATGCGAGGCCAGGATATCATGGAGGCTTCAGAGCAGGATGTAAAGAAAATTATCCTGGATCAGGATAATCCGGATATCTCGGTGCTCGTGGGAACCAATATCCCTCAGGATATTGAAGACCAATTGACTAATTTTTTGAAATGCAGGATGTCAACATTCGCGTGGAAGTACGAGGGTATGACAGGTATTTCCAAGGATATTATAACACATAAGCTCGGTATTGACAGGTCATTCAAGCCTGTCCAACAAAAGAGAAGGAAATTTGCTCCAGAGCGAAATATGATTATTCAGGAAGAAGTAGAGAGGTTATTGAAATCCAAAATGATCAGAGAGGTCAAGTTTCCAACATGGCTAGCAAATGTAGTGGTCAGCAGTATCCTGTTTATTATGTTAGCAAAAGTTTATTAGATGCTGAAACTAGGTATTCTCATTTAGAGAAATTGATATTAGCCCTAGTTATGGCGTCAACGAAACTTAGACATTATTTTGAAACACATAGGATTCATGTTAAAACCAATTATCCTATAAAAAATGTGCTTAGGAAACCAGAGATGTCAGGTAGGATTGCTAAGTGGTCAATAAAATTAAGTGCATACGATCTAGTGTATGAACCTAGAAATGCCATAAAGTCTCAGGCTTTAGTTGACTTTGTGGCTGATTTCAGTAGTGATATCCAAAGTGAAGTAAACCTAGAAGTACAACAGCTAGGAGAAAACTTAGAATCTTGGACACTATATACTGATGGTGCATCCAATGTGATAGGTGTAGGTTTGGGTATACTACTAAAATTGTCACAGGGAGACATATTACCCCAGGCTATTAGATGTGAGTTTCCTGCCACTAATAATGAAGCAGAATATGAAGCTTTAATTGCAGGATTAGAATTAGCTAGGAGCATGAATGTTAAGAATTTACAAGTATTTGTTGATTCCTTGTTAATCACTAATCATTTTAATGGGACATATGCAGTTAAAGGTGAGAAGTTAATCGAGTATCTCGAAATTCTCAAAAAATTAGCAGGATATTTCGATATTTTGACACTTGAACAGGTACCAAGAGAGGATAATGCTGAAGCTGATGCCTTGGCAAATCTTGGATCATCAATCAGGATACCGGAAGGGACCCGAATACCAATATTACATATCCTGTATCCTGCGATGGATCCTCAGGATAAGGAAGTAGTAAGTGTTCAGGATCCTGATGATGAGTATCCTGAGGAGGATCCTAAGTCCTGGACAGCCCCAATCATAAGATATCTCAAGGAAGGACACATCCCAAAGGATGAAAATCCTAAGGCCTTTAGAATGAAGGTATCACGATTCATTAAATAATGTCTTGTATAAGAAATCTCTTGCAGGACCATATCTGAGGTGCTTGGAGGATCCCGAAACTAAAGAAGTGCTTCAGGATATACACGAAGGGGATTGTGGTAACCATACTGGGGGCAGGTCATTATTCTCAAAGGTATTAAGAACATGATACTATTGGCCGACGATGAGAAAAGATGCTGCAAAATATGCTCGAAGATGTGATGCGTGTCAAAGACACAGTAATATATTACACCAACCTGCTGAGCCACTTTATCCTATCGCTTCCCCTTGGCCATTCATGAAGTGGGGAATGGATATAGTGGGGAAATTGCCAAAGGATCCAGGAGGAAAGGTCTTCATGCTGGCAATGACTGATTATTTCTCTAAGTGGGTCGAAGTTGAAGCATTTGTTCAAGTCAGAGATCAAGAAGTAGTATCCTTCATAAAAAGGAATATCCTGACTAGGTTTGGAGTACCAGCTGAGATAATTTATGACATTGGATCTCAGTTTATAAGTAAGAGGACTACTGACTTTTGCAAGAGTTGGGGAATCAAAATGATCACATCCACACCGGTACATCCTCAAGCAAATGGACAAGCAGAATCCTCAAATAAGATAATTGTCAGCAATTTGAAGAAAAGGCTTGGAGCTAAGAAGGGAAAATGGGCAGAAGAATTACCCTTTGTTTTATGGGCTGATAGAACGACGGTGAAATCTGCAACTGGCCAAACCCCGTTTTCCTTGGTGTTTGGAGCAGAAGCGGTGATCCCTACAGAAATGGTAATACCTACAGCAATATCCAACCTCCGGGATCCTGAGCAGAATCCTAAAGCCCTATGCCAGGAATTGGATACTATTGATGAGACAAGAGACGCAGTAAGGCTAAGGATGGCAGCATATCAACAGAGGATATCTAAAGCATATAACAAGAATATAAGGACTAGAAGGTTCCAGGTTGGAGATTGGGCATTGAGAAAGGATTTTTAGAATACTACTAATCCTGCTGATGGAAAGTTGGCTCTGAAATGGGAAGGACCCTATGAGATTGAATCAGAATCAGGAAAAGGAGCATACCGACTCAAGAATATGGAGGGGGATATGCTACCAAGATCCTGGAATGCTATACATCTAAAGCTCTATTTCAAGTGAGTTTGGGATTTAAGTTCTAACTCAGGATGGTATGGATTATATCTCTTTTAATATGTTTTGATATTATTTATTCTTTTGAACCCATTACTAACTTAAGCATCAGAGGGGTGTTAGCCAGGCTAACACCCACCTTAGTTTACAGTTGTTTTGCAGTATGTGCTTCGGGATATAGCTCCAGGATACACATTCAGGATACTTCGAAATATTAGAGGATTGGCCCCCTCTCTCACGTTTAAGGGATCCTGATCCCTTCACAGGTTTAAAGGTATTCACATTTCTCTCGAATTGGTTTTAAACACCCTGCCTGGAGCGCAAGTTATCCAGGGATAGTTCAAGGTAGCGGGACCAGTCCATGTAAAAGTGGCTGACAATTTCGTTATTGTTGGCTATATCCTGGATCCTAAAGGTATATGAGGATTGATCACCCTCTCTCACGGAAGGGTATTTCATACTCTCTAAGGTTTAAAGGTTATCACCTTTCTAAGTCTTGGAGTTTATACACTCCCGCCTGTGGCGCATGAAAGTATGGGATTTTCCCTAGGATACTTATGGGTTTATCCCCAGGATACTTATGGGATTTTCCCCAGGATACTAAGGATTTACCTCCATTATATTTTTGGAGTTTACCCCCTGTAACACAAGAACTGTTCAAACAGTTGGAACTGATGTTCAAAAAATTTTCTAAGTGTTCAAAGACTTTATGCACAGGGGACATTCCTTCTGAGGCGATTGTGTAGAGCTCAAAGGATCAAATGTGGACCTAGTGTACTAAGTATCTCGGACTGGGGACATCTTAGTGGAAAAAATTGCAAGAAGATCGAAGCTCGAAAACAGGGTTTCACTCTATTCCTGGTATGATCTTTCCTTTGTAAACCTTATTTGAACTTTTGAAACTATGTTTGAAGAGGGCTCAAGTATCCTGATTAGGATATATTCTCAAAATGTGTTTTCGGAATATGTTTCAGGATATTTGATTGGAATATTTAGGATATAATACTTGGATTTAAAATCAAAATTGTGTTCATAACAAACATCTATTATCAAAACAAGGTTTATAAATTCCAAGTAAACTATCTTTTTCTTTGAAAACTTTATGTGAATTGTTTTGAGTTATAAAATCCCTATTTGCTTCAAGATATTGAAAATAATTGCACTAATTTTGGAAAGTTGAAATCTAAACTAAGCAATGCATAACAAAAAATTAAAAGGCAACAGCAAGTAAGTCAAAAGGAGGTTATATTATTAACATGTCAAAAGTTGTGCTTTTGGTTTCACCTCAAACCGAGGCCCGTCCACCAAAAGCACGATAAGTTCCTTACCATATTTACACAACGGTTGAAGGTTTCATCTCAAACCAAGACCCATCTGCCTCCAACCGTTGTATTGTTCAAAACAGATTATACTAATTGATGACCAAGGGCTTCATCCTGAAACCCAGGACCCATCCACCTTTGGTCATCATATTGTCTTAATGCAGGAAATGTAAATTATTCAAAGACAGGAAAAGTAAATTGTTAAACAGACCACAACCATCAAATTTAAAAAAGTGGGCTCCGGCCTTGGCACATATATCCATCATCGCCCACTTCGCTGCCTCTAAGGGGCAGCTCCTCCTTCCATCATGACCTCGTCGGCAGCATCCTTCCCAGCATCACCACCAACATCACCATCAGCATCCTTTGGAACGTCAGCACCATCCACCTTCTTGGCCACCTCAGCAGGCTCCTCTGTTGTGGGCTTCACAGGAGGCTCCACAGGATTACCACCGAGATCTTTCAGCTTCATCTCCCAAGCCTTGATATTCCATGAAGGACATTCAAAGCCCATTACCATGGCTTCATAAGCCATTCTCAGTCTGGCCTGGAGGAGGGAGATGACAATGGAATTCTTGAGGCTTTCCCGGTATGAACCATGCCCTGCTCATGTTGAACTTGGGCAGCATCGGACTTAGCTTGGGCCTCCTGGGTAATAATCTGGATGGCAGACTGATGCTCTTGGACCATTGCCTTGTATTTAGGCTCGTAATGCTCTGATTTGGCAGTGGCAATTGCTGCTTCATCTGCAATGGTGGCTTCGGCCTTCTTCAGCTTGCTCTCTAGCATGGTGTTCAGGCCACATGCGTCTTCGTAGAGGAATACCAGGCATTCGAGACCTTGCAGAATAAGAAAACAAGTATTAACCTTAATTAACTTTTATAACCAGCATATGGTGCAGGATATAGGTCAAGGATACTAACCTGGTTGAGGAAGCCAATCATGAATTTGCTGGATTCTGTGAACCCATGGTTCTCAAATGGGAACACGTGGGGTGTTGCAGGATGGTCTACTTCCTTCCTCTTCTGGGAGTTAGAGGCCCGGGTCCTCGATGCTAGTGGAGCTTTGGGAACGGTAGCAGTCTTTGAACTGGTAGGCTTTGGAGTATCAGCTGGCTTTAGATTGGATTCTTGCTGGACAGGTGCGAGGCTGGAATAACTGTCCAGCTCGTCGAGTTGGAAGCCTTCGAGGTTGATGACCGGCACTAAAAAAGGGAGAAATGTTTAATTCTTAACACTAGTGCTCAATAATCAATCTAATCGTATACTTACCAGACATCTCTGAACTTGATTTTTGACTTGAGCTTGCAAGAAACAGGGAGAAGGTTCTTTCACTAGCAGGAAGTCGATAGATCTCTTTGATCCTGGGCTCCGATTCTACGCTTGGGGGTGCTAGGTCTCTGAAATTCGCTGCACAAAATATCAGGATATCAGTCAAGGATATAGTTTAAGAATATATTTGGGGATATTCCTAAAACCCTAAATCCTACCCTTGGTCAACCATCTAACTGGCAGGTCAAAGCCCTTGTCAATAGACTCCCTTTAAACGAAAAAGAACTTATGTTGCCACTGATCTTCGTTCTTAATGGCCTTAAGAACTAGGGGATTCTTGGAGGTAGAGAACAAAAGAAAGCGGCTGTTGCCGTGGGATCTCAGTCGATATGCTATGGGAAGGTCTTCGATGCATAGGTCAGGGCAATGACGAGATTTAATTTGGTTTAGCACCATTAAAACTCGCCACACCATTGGCATAGTTTGAGCATAGCTGGGCCGGTAAGTTCGAAGAAACGAGAGATGAAGGGTGGAAATGGATACCGGAGTCCCAAGGAAAAGGGATAGGCGAAAAAAGCAGACCCACTCGTTTGATAACGCGTCTGATCGGACCTCCTGATCAAAAGGGCGAATGACCACTCCGGCAAAAAAGGCACCAGAATCCTTCAGAGCGGCGATATCAGCATTTTTGAAAGAACAGATTTCTTTTTCCGGCTCTCGGATACGGTTTTGACTCACAAGGGTTGAGACCGGCTCGTTTGAAAGTGATCTTGTTCGTGATGCCATGAGAGGTATCGACCAAGAAATTCAAGAAAAGAAAAATAGAGAAGAAGAGAGAAGGGAAATACCTGAGATTTGCTCGAGGAGTGATGATTATAATGCAGAGTATTTCGGCTAATTATAGGCTGAATATAGGGGGCATTGAGTAAATATCGTATGGGAAGTTGTAGCGTGTCACATCAACCGTCATTTCAACTTAATAACCTCGATTCGAGGGATACAATTTAAAATATATCCGTTGGAATTGGTATACCAATAGATATATTTTGGGGACAATTGTTATGGGTCATTTTCTGCTCATATATCCTGACTGATATTCTGACTTTGTTTGTTTTATTGTGTCTAGGATGCTGGATCAGGATATTGGTACCATCCTGATACGATATCCTGGTAGTGACTAATTTAACCACGTGCAGATTGAAGGGTATAAGTCTCCAACGTTCAAGTGGACTTCTTCTCCTTGAGACTCGGGCAAATCAGTTATATTATAGACGTTGAAGCCGGAAGACGTGGACTACAACGTCCACTTATGGAATATTCGCCGGATCCCGGAATAGTAGGATAATTAGTTACTTTCTTTTTACTATAAAAGGGGATTGATCGGATCAGATTAGGGACACAATCTTTCGCACACTCTTTCTCTCTACTTGCAAACACTCACAACGCACTAACACTTGTACTCGAATTGCATTGTAACACTTAGTTGATTCACATCATATCCTGCACTGTATCCGGATATTTGAAGCAATAAGAAGAACAAGGCAGCTATGATTGTCAGCTCCCGAGGTTTTATGCCGGTGATCTAGATTGATCAAGGGTTTTCCTCGTACATCTCGTGTCACCCTTTACATTTTTGCTCATTGTTTGATCATAGATATAGCTCAATATCCTGAGCTATATCCTGAACCTGTTTTTATAAACAACTTAACTAGCATATTTTCAACACACGTTTTTAGCACACTACCTCACTTAACTAATTTGATCAGTTAATTACTTCGGTAATTTTTGACCAAAACAACAGCATACCAACAGAGGATATCCAGAGCATATAACAAAAAACCTAAGGACTAGAAGGTTTCAAGTTGGAGATTGGGTATTAAGGAAAGCTTTTCAGAAGACTACTAATCCTGCTGATGGAAAGTTAGCTCCGAAATGGGAAGGACCATATGAGATTGAATCGGAATCTGGAAAAAGGAGCATACAGGCTTAAGAATATGGGGGGGGGGGTATTGCCAAGATCCTGAATGCTATACACCTCAAAGCCTATTTCAAGTGAGTTTAGAATCTAATTTCTAACTCAGGATGGTATGAATTTTATCTCTTTTAAATTTATTTGATTTTATTTATTCTTTTGAACCCATTACTGACTTAAGCATCGGAGGGGTGTAAGTCAAGCTAACACCCACCTTAGTTTGAAGGTGTTTTGTAGAATATGCTTCGGGATATAGCTCCAGGATGTATACTCAGCATCGAAAGATTAGAGGATTGGCCCCCTCTCTCACGTTTAAGGGATCCTGATCCCTTCAAAGGTTTAAAGGTATTCACCTTTCTCTCGAATTGGGTTTAAACACCCCGCCTGGAGCGCAAGCTATCTAGGAGTAGTTCAAGATAGCAGGACCAGTCCATGTAAAAGTGGCTGACAATTTTGTTATTATTGGCTATATCCTGGATCCTAAAGGTATATGAGGATTGATCACCCTCTCTCACGGAAGGGAATTTCATACTCTCTAAGGTTTAAAGGTTTTCACCTTTCTAAGTCTTGGAGTTTATACACTCCCGCCTATAGCGCATGAAAATTTGGGATTATCCCCAACATATTCAGGGTTTATCCCCAGAACGTTGAGGAACTATCTCCAGAATGTTTAGGGTCTATCCCCTGTAATACTAAAGTTGTATACAAGTGTGAAATCAGTTACGATTGATGTACAAAATTCCTAAGTAATTGAAAATAACATGAACATGGGACATTCCTACTAAGGCATTGTGAACAATTCAAAAGATCGAATTTGGATCTGGTTAACTAAGTCTCTCAGACTGGGGACACCTTCGATGGGAAAATTGCAAAAGGGTTGAAGTATAGGGATTGAGATATATTTCTGGAATGATCTCTCCTTTTTGTTCTTTGGAAACCTTATTCAAATTATCTAAGTTTTTAAAACCATGTTTGACAAAAGTCTTGATGGAATATTTATGAGTATCCTGACCAGGATATACTCTCAGTATATTTGGTCAGAATATTTGAAATACTATACTAAAATTAAAAATAGAAACTACATTCAAATCAAACAACACAACAAGCTTTGCAAAATAAAAATAAACAACAATGAATAAGGCCAAAAAAGGTTAGTTTATTATTAACATTGCAAAAGGTTGTGCTTTTGGTTTCATCTCAAACCAAGACCCATCCACCAAAAGCACAATTAGTTTTTAACCATATTTACTTAAACAGTTGAAGGTTTCATCTTGAAACCCAAGATCCATCTGCCTCCAATTGTTATATTGTTTGAAATAAAACAAACTAATAATTGATGACCAAGGGCTTCGTCCTGAAACTCAGGATCCCTCCACCTTTGGCCATCATATTTTCTAAGTGCAGGAAAATAAAATTGTTCAACAGACGAAAAGATAAATTGTTCGACAACCACAAACCATCAAATTTAAAAAAGTGGGCTCCGGCCTCGGCATCAACATCCATCATTGCCCACTTCGCTGCCTTTAAGCAGCACCACCTTCTTCAATCACGGCTTCCACAGTGTCCTCACCAGCATCACCGCCAGCATCATTTCCAGCATCAGCATCAGCATTGGCCTCCTTAGCAGGCTCCTCAACCACAGGCTTCACAAGATGCTCCACAGGATTGCCACCGAGATCCTTCAATTTTTCCTCCCAAGCTTCATCATTCCATGAAGAAGCCATGTCTTGTTCGTGCTGAACCATTTTCAACCTGGCTTGGAGGAGAGAGATGACGACGGAGCCCTTAAGACCTTCCCAGTAAGAAGCCATGTCTTGTTCGTGTTGAACCTGAGCTGCATCATATTTGGCCTGGGCTTCTTGGGTAACCTTTTTTAGGGAAGCCTGATGCTCCTGGATCATCGCCTTATATTTGTCCTCGTAATGCTGTGACTTGGCGGCGGCAATTATTGCTTGGTCTGCGACGGTGGTCTCTGCCTTCTTCAGTTTAGCCTCCAACATCTTGTTCAGACAGCATGAATCCTCATAAAGGAACACTAGCCGCTCAAGACCCTGCAATCATATGAACAGGTATCAGTATATGTACTTAAAATATATAATCAGCATATATAAGTAGGATATGAGATAAGGATACCTACCTGGTTGAGGAAGCCAGTCATAAACTTGCTGGATTCTGAGAACCCATGATTCTCAAATGGAAAGACATCGGAGACAACTGGGGAATCTGGCTCCTTCCTTTTGTGGGAGCTCGAGGCACGCGGCTTCGCGACAGGAGAAGGCTTGGGTACGGTTGCTGCTTTGGAGCTGGTTTCTGGTTTGGAAGCAATAGAAGGTTTGTTGGGCTCTTTCTTCACTTGGACAGGGCCATAATAGCTGTCCAACTCTTTAAGCTCGAAGGTCACTGGAATCTTGACTGGTGCTGCATAACAGGGAAAAATCTAAATCTCTACTCATATTTTATTTTACTAATTAAATATATATATGGAAAATTATGATCCTTACCAGACATGTCAGATGAGGAATATTGACTTGAACTTGGAAGATGAAATGAAAAAGATCTATCACTATCAGGCAACTGATAGACCCTGTTGATTCTCTCTTGGGATTTTTCAGTGGGAGGAGCCAACTCTTTGAAGTTTGCTGCATAAAAATATAAGAATGTTAGTGCAGGATACATCATCAGGATATGTTTGGGGATATTTTAAAACCCTAAACCCTACCGGAAGTCAACCATTTCACCAGAAGGCTATTGCCTTTGGCAATGGAGTCCCGTTTAACAAAGAAAAATTTATGTTGCCACCCATCCTCATTTCTTGTGGCTTTGAGGATGAGGGGGTTGCTGGAGGTTGAAAAAAGCAAGAAACGGTTGTTGCCGTGTGATCGGAGATGGTAAGCAATCGGAATGTCTTCAATACAAAGGTCAGGGACATGAAGGGTTTTGATCTGGTTAAGCGTAATGAGTACTCTCCAGACCATGGGCATTGTTTGTGCGAAACAGAGACCGGTGGTTCAAAAAAATTGCATGATGAATTCTGGAAAGGGATATCGAAGGCCAAGAGAGAATAGGTATGCTGAAAAGCAGATCCATTCATCAGATGATACGTCTGATTGGATGCTTCGGTCAAAAGGATGAATGACTGCCTTGTTGGAAAAAGCGCCGGAGGTTCGTGATGCAGCGATATCGGCGTTGTCGAAAGAGCACACTTCCTTCTCGGGGTGAGTAATCAGATTTTGGTTAACGAACGACGAGGTTGAGTCGCTGGAATGTGATCGAGTTCGGGTGGCCATTAAAGAAGATAAGTAGCAAGAATTTCGAGAAAGAGAATGAGAGAAAGTAACTGATATTTCTGGGAAGAATGGATGATTATCAACAAGAAAGAGAGAAGATATAGGGGCGAAATAGATAGCCATCGAGTATAAAGCGCTCTGGAAGTTGCACGCTGTCACTTCAAGCGTCTCTTCATTTTAATTACCTTGAAATATCTGATAAGCTTTAAAATATATCCGTTGGAATTTAGTATCCCAACATATATATTTTGGGGACAATTGTTATGGGTGGTTTTCTGCTCATATATCCTGGATTATATTCTGACTATGTTATTTTTTATTGAGATCAGGATACCGGATCAGGATATTGGTAATATCCTGATGCAGTATCCTGGTGATGACTAATTATTCACGTGCAGATTAGCGAAGCCTGCCTATAATGTTCAAATGGACTGCTTCTTCTGGAGACTCGGACTAAGCTGTTGAGAAGAGAACGTTGAAGCCGCAAAGAAAGGGTCTTCAACGTTCAAAGGGGAATATTCGGGGCATCCCCCGTTTTTAGGATAGGTTGTTATTTCTTTTGCTATATAAAGGAACGATTGGATCAGTAGGAACACACAAATTTTTCACACACTTCTACTCTCTACTAGCTCTCTACTAGCTACAATTACTCGCAACACATACACTCACACTCGAATTACATTGTAACACTTAGTTGATCCGTATCATATCCTGCACTGTATCCTGAAGTTTAAAGCAATAAGAAGAACAAGGGAGCTGTGATTTTCAGCTACTAAGGTTTTATGCCGGCGATCTAGATTGATCAAGGGCTTTCCTCGTACATCTCGTGTCACCATTTATTTTTTCGCTCATTGTTTGATTGTTGATATAGCTCAATATCCTGAAAACTATTTTTATAATCGAAATAATCAGAATATTTTCAACACACATTGTTAGCACACTACCTCACTTAACTAATTTGATCACTAAATTGCTTCGGTAATTTTTGACCAAAACACTTCTGTTGATCAACTCGAAACTAAGTCTGATGGACTTCAATACTATCTCAATCGCATCTGGGTGCCAGACCGCGATAATCTTCGTGAGCTCATTATGAATGAAGCTCACAAATCTCGATACTCTATTCATCCAGGTGCTGATAAGATGTACCATGACTTGCGTATGACTTATTGGTGGCCTGGTATGAAAAAGGACATTGTTGCGTACGTCTCGAAATGCCTTACTTGCACGAAAGTAAAGGCCGAACATCAACCTCCCTCAGGTCTTCTTGAACAACCCAAAATCCCTGTTTGGAAATGGGATAGAATCGCCATGGACTTTATAACTAAACTACCCCGTACACCTTCTGGTCATGATAGTATTTTTGAAATCATTAACCGTCTGACCAAATTAGCCCACTTTCTTCCTATTCGCGAAGATTTTTAAGTGGAGAAACTTGCTCGAATCTACACTGATGAGATTATATGCTGCCATGGCATACCACTTGACATAATCTCTGACCGTGATGGTCGTTTTACCTCACGACTTTGGCAAACCTTTCAATCTGCTATGGGTTCTCACTTGAATCTTAGTACGGATGGACAGATCGAACGTCCTATTCAAACCCTAGAGGATATGCTCCGTTCTTGTGTCATCGACTTTGGTGGTAACTGGGATGTACATTTACCATTGACTGAGTTCTCGTACAACAACAGCTACCATTCCAGTATTCAGATGGCTCCTTTCGAAGCTTTATAAGGTCGCAAGTGCCGATCTCCTCTCAGTTGGCATGAGGTCGGTGACAAGCAACGTAATAGCCCTGAGATCATTCAAGAGACGATGGATAAGATTCTTCAGATCCGTGATAACTTGATCAAGGCTAGGAGTAGACAAAAGAGCTATGTTGATAAAAGGCGTAAGCCTCTGGAATTTGATGTTAGAGATCGAGTACTGTTGGTGCATTTTCGGTGACAACAGCTTAATAGTTTGATTATTTAGTCTTTGGATATTTTGTAATGGGCTTAGCTTATTAATTAGTGAGTTTATTGTTGTAATGGGCTTGGAAAATGGCCTAGCCTAGTAGGAAGCCCAGTTCACAGACATGTGGTATATAAACATGTTTTGTGATTAGGGTTTCAGTTCTGAGGAGAGTTCTTGGAGGCTAGAGAGAGATTTCGAAATTGTGAGAGGCAAGATCACAAAGATAGGCTGTGAGGTTGTGAGGTCTTGAATTGATTGTAAACTGCAAGTTGGATAATCAATAGAAGACCCGTTTGATTGGAATTCTGTGTTTCTACTCGTTTCTGTGCAAATCTAATCTAGAGGATTCCGCACTTTAGGTTGGATTGACAATTCTGTGACGATCCATACGAACAAGGGGACCTACAATTGGTATCAGAGCATTAGGCTCTTGAAGAAGCTCGGTTCAGGATTGCAGACTGCAGATTCGGGTGGAATTTGGTTAAAAATTTCAAAAATTTGAAACCTGAAAATTAGGGTTTCGAAATTTTAAAATTTCTAGTTAAATTCTGCATTTTTTTTGTTTGTGTTTGACCAGTTTGTGTGTTTGTTTTGCTGATTTATAGGTTTTCGGGATAGTTCTGGTTGATTGGTTGAGGAATTTTGGATAGACAGATTTGAAGATTCGAAGACTGTTCTTCGTGTTCTTCATAAATTTCGATAATTTTTGCTGATTTTGGTGTTTCGATTTTGCAGGAAGCTGTTAAAAGAATATGGAAAATCTTCAGAAATTTCAAACATATAGAGTTTCCAAAATTTGCTAGCATAATTAACAATTCCGCTGACAAACCAGAGGAATTAGTTGATCAGCGATTTTGTGACCTAGTAACTCGGTGGCCGTCGAAATTAAATCTAAAGGCGACTTTGGTAACCGTGTAATTGTCCTCAGCGACATTATTACGGTGATCGGCGAAGTTAATAGTCGTCTTAATACTGAACTGATCAGCTAGCATAATTAACCGGCGAAATTAACTGGAGTATTTGACTAGGCAGCATAATTACCCAGCGAATTTAAGTGATCAGAGGAATTAATCAGCGAATTTGGACTTCTAGCGAATTTGATTTGGTTTACCAGCATAATTATATTTACTTTACCAGCATAATTATAATTACTCTACCAACATACGTATAATTACTCTATCAGCATAATTAACTTGGTTAACCAGCATAATTAGCGTGACCCAGCGAAATTAACTTGGTTTGCCAGCAACATTAGCTAGAGGAATTAAAAGGTGGAGTATTTATTTTTATGGAGTAATTTGATACGTATAGAGGATTTAACGTTTTCGTGAATAGAATTTGATCCGTAGCTCATCCGCCGAAACCGTTTGCACCACTGAACTCGTTGGATTAAAAAAAAAACTCTGGAAAATCCCGAATTTGGTTTTCGACATTATATATCATTGGATTCGTCTTTTCGAGACGATTCTAACGGTATAATTTGGTAAAAACAGTTTTCGGAAAAATATTGTACGGTTTTATCTGTACGGTTACGGTAAAACGTGTTTAAAGATGGTTAATGTGGACAATGTTGGTGAGAAAGTTAAAAAGTGGCCAAAGCTTACAAATGTTAAAGAATATGTTGTCTGGAAGGAGGAGTTTGAATCGGTTGTCAACAGTGAAGATACCAGAATGTGGTATTGTATGATAGACGGATATGTTGCTCCTACACATCGTGTTGAAGGAAGAGTTAAAGTTATTTCTTATGACAAGATGGATGAATCTGAGAAACTTATGGTTGATGCTGAGAAGAAAGCTTTAGCTGCAATAAAAATGTCCTTACCTGATGGCATCAAGCATACCTTTACAAAGTACACTAATTCAAAGGATATGTGGGATGCATTAGAAAAGCGATATCAGGGAAATGCAGATGTTGTGGTAGAAGAGAAGAAGAAAGCTGTTGAGAAGAAGGCTGCAGAAGTTTCAAAGTGCATGAATGGTGTGAATGAACTTACAACAGAGGTGAAGGTAACATCAGAATCTGTAAGTCATACGTGTCATAATTGCACTGAACTACGGGGTAAAGTTAACAAACTATCGGAGCAGAACAAAATTCTGTTAGCTGAATTGGAAAAATTAAAAGAGTCAAACATTCTTTTGATCAAAAGAGAGTCAAATTGCTTAAATGAACTCAAATCAAAGGAACAGGAAATCAGCAGTTTAACAAGCAAAGTCAATGAACTGTTACAGGTCATTGATTTGGCTCGTGAAACTGTGAAGGATAAAACTAATGAATTTTCTGAAAAGTGCAGGGAATTGGCCATTGCACAAGACCAAATTGTTGAACTTAAAGGAAAGTTAGACAAATTTGGAAAATCTTCATTGGTTAGGACTCAAATTCAAAAAGGACTGAAAAAGAGTAATGATAGAACGGGAGTGGGGTTTAGTAAAGCTTCATCTTCTAAGGATCAAGATTACTCTTTTCTGCCTGATGAGAATGAGTTAACTGATTTTGTGCGTACTACACCAGCTGTAGTGGATCCGATAGCTGTGGACTTGCCAAATATTCCATTTTCTTTGAAAGAATCTGTTGAGTCTAACAGTACACCTCATAAATCAGATGAGGATACTGAAGAGGAAAAGAAGAAAACATTTAAAAAGAGATTTAAGAAAAAGAGAATTTATAAGACAAAATCTTGTTTTAAATGTCACACCAAAGGGCATGTGGCGAGTTGTTGTCCTTTAAAGAAAAATAAGCAAAAAGTTGATGAGGTTAAGGAAGGGAATAGGGTTGGTTTGAATAATAATGTTCAACAACATTGTCAATATAATCAACCAAGATTTCAATCTAAAACTTCAACATCAAGACGATTTGATAGACCTAGAAGTTTTTCTACACAATCTAGTCATTTTAATGGTAAATCAAATCGGTTTCAAAATGAAAATAGAAATTTTGTATATCAAAATCGATACCAGACTTTTGGTAATCGAAATTTTCAAAGAAGAAACGAACATAGGGGTTTTATTAACTCAAATGTTCAACAACATCCAAAAAATTTTCAAAATTCATGGTATGATAATGGGAGAAGAAGGTATCAAGATAATAATTTTCAAAGATCAGAAAATTCGAGAGTTTATTGGAACTCTCGTGATCAAAGACCTAGTGGAAGTTATAAATCTTATTCAACAACGAGTACAACACCCAAGACACCAGAAAGGTGTGATGGATATTGGTTAGAAGCATCGTATGTGGTTTACATGGTCGACCCAAAACCGGTCAGGTTTGGGTTGTTAAGTCTAACTAAGTTGTTGAGAATGTGCAGGATGACCAAGAAGGACTGTTGATGTGTTCAATAGTGGTTGTTCCTGTAAAGCGTCTGAGGTGAATAGTAGGTTAAAATTGGTAACTAACTGTTTACTTTAGTGATTGAGTGATGATTTATTGGTGAAAAAATTATTGTCAGATTGAAGTGGAAGTTTATTTGTGTTTTTGAAACTTGCTCCATAAAAACAAAAATTTAGGGGGAGAAATTTCCCTAAAGCCAAAAAGAGTTTGGTTAGTGCGTGTGTTTAGGGGGAGTAAGTTATAAATTAAAATTTTTAAAAATACAAAAACATTGAAAAATCAAAAACATAAAAAATTGAAAAAAAAAGAGATTTCATTGTGTGAAAAAGAAGAAATGATAGTACATCAGCAAGTTAGACTGTTACACTGAAATTGAAATTTAAATTGCTTAAGTGTGGTAGCAGCTTCATCATATGATGTACCAGTAGGCAAAAGCATGAAATAATCAACTTACCAATGTGATATAAACCTAAACGAACTGAGTATGAGTGGGGAACACACCAGTGTTGTATGGTTTAATGACCTTAAATCTTGCGTTGATAGATTGCCAAAATCTGAGGTTTTGGGTCTTTATACTGTTATTTCATCTAGGGATATCAGGGTTGTCCTTCTGCTGCATCCAGATACATGCTGAGCTAGGCACAACCAGGATATCTTAAAAGAGCATAAAAATGCCAAATCCCATAAATGAAGAAGCTCTCCTAGAGAGTCATTCAAAATGTGCAAAATGCATATCGTACCAAAAATGGTATTTGTCATAGCCGTCGTTAGATATTTTGGTCTCTTTGCTGTACGAAAGTACTGACCTGATCACCAATTATCTAAACATTGAAAAACAAAACGGATGAATTAAGTATACTCACCTACTACGATGAATCTTTGTGCATACCTTGATCGCGGGGGTATATCCTGAAGTGGGACACACTAGTATTTCAGTAATAATATTACGTTAATGTATCATATGGTAATGGTACTTGAAATGTTCATGCATTTTGTTTAAGTGGACAAACATACTGGTAATCGTCATGGACTACTTTTCACGGAAAATTATATAAAGAATTATCTAATAGTGTGAAAACAGTTTGATTGTGCTGATATGATCTTCTTGCACATGATTCTCACAAAAAGATGAAATTGCAAATATTTTTGAGTTTTAGTTTAATTTGTTAGTTTGTTTAAAAAAAAATCAAAAATTCCAAAAAGATTTCTTTTTAAAAGACTTCCATTTTGAATTGACAAGTTGTTGTTTTTGCATGATAAGATAAAATATTGGTTTATCTTTAAATGTGAAAAAGACTAATAGTTTTTCGAGATACTTGCTTGTGTTTCTAAACAGATTGATGCAGTTATCAAAATGAAGTGTAGAATACAAGTAAAGTGCAGATTGAGAGTGAAGTGAAGATGTGTGAAGATGCATGGTAGGATCCTTCTACTACATTGCAGAAAAAGGGAAAGATATGAAGAGTTTGAGCTTACTTGCTTAATCAAAGATTGCTAGCTAACTAATCTACAACGAAAGAAAGTTTTGGAGATTGGAAGCATCAGCTAAGGGGGAGTCTGTTGATGTCAGAAACTGTGTAGCTGACGCTATCCAAAGACCAAAAGAACACAAAATGTTTGAAGACAAAGTTACACTATGAAGCTATTGTCAAGGGGGAGTCTGTTGGTGCATGTTCGGTGACAACAACTTAATAGTTTGATTATTTAGTCTTTGGATATTTTGTAATGGGCTTAGCTTATCGGTTAGTGAGTTTATTGTTGTAATGGGCTTGGAAAATGGCCTAGCCCAGTAGGAAGCCCAGTTCACAGACATGTGGTATATAAACATGTTTTGTGATTAGGGTTTCAGTTTTGAGGAGAGTTCTTGGAGGCTAGAGAGAGATTTCGAAATTGTGAGAGGCAAGATCACAGAGATAGGCTGTGAGGTTGTGAGGTATTGAATTGATTGTAAACTGCAAGTTGGATAATCAATAGAAGACCCATTTGATTGGAATTCTGTGTTTCTACTCGTTTTTTGTGCAAATCTGATCTAGAGGATTCCGCACTCTAGGTTGGATTGACAATTCTGTGACGATCCATATGAACAAGGGGACCTACAAGTACTACTCAAGGTATCTCCCTGGAAGGGGGTAGTTAGCTTTAGCAAGAAGGGAAAGCTTGCCCCTCGCTATGTGGGTCCTTTCACTATACTCGAAAGGATTGGCAAGGTGGCATACCGACTCAACCTGCCACAAGAACTTAACATTATGCATATAGTATTCCACGTATCTAATCTTTGGAAATGCTTAGCCGACAAGGAACTTCAAGTTCCCCTCGAAGACTTGCAAATAAATGAAGCTTTACACTTTGTGGAGAATCCGGTTGAAATCATGGATCGTGGTGTCAAGCGGTTGAGGCGCAGCAAAATTTCCATAGTCAAGGTTCGATGGGAAGGAAAGCGTGGCGCCGACTTCACTTGGGAACTCGAAAGTGAGATGAGGACCAAGTATCCGCAGCTCTTCGAGCAGTCTTCCTCTTAGATTTCGGGAACGAAATCTCCTAAAGGAGGAGAGACTGTAACGCCCTGCGTCCCTAAACTTTCACCTTTTGAGAAGTTTAGTCCCTGTACTCTCTGAAACTTTACTTTATGCGAAACTTTGTGATACTTGACTCTTATGATACTCGGATCTTGTGAATCTTGACTCTTAATACTTTGAAACTTGACTCTTGATGCTTGATACTTATTAAACAACTATGAATCTTGAATCTTGAAACTTGAAACTTGAAACTTGAAACTTGATGCTTAATACTAGATACTTGATTCTTGAAACTTGAGGCTTGATACTTGATTCTTGAAACTAGAGACTTGATACTTGATTCTTGAAACTAGAGGCCTGATGCTCGACTCTTGGTACTTGTCGAGCGAGACTCTTGATACTTATGAAACGAGAAACTTTGAGACTTGGTTAAACTAGAAACTTTGAAACTTGGAAACATGGAAACTTTTGAGTAGTTATATAATATTGTCATGTGATGATATTACACAATAATACGCAACGCAACGCTTAACCTAACTCGCAAAACGAACCAAAGACGGAAAAGTAGCTGAACGGATTGGACTGTCCGAATGGACATCCGATCGGAGGGCCATTCGACCGAACAACCATCCGACCAACACGCTTGCACCGCCTTTCTCTTCTCTGGCACCTATAAATACCCGCTGTCACATCATATCTCACTGATGTGACAGTCTCCTCCGACCAGTGACGCACACTCTCGTTCTCTCGCACTTTTCTTCGATTTTCAAGCAATTCTTGTAAGTTATCTCTGTAAATCTTGTACAATCTTTATCTTTACACACTTTCTCACTTGATTACTCACCAAAATCATACTTTTCACCATAAAACCGCTAGTAAATTACAAAAATCATCCATTATGTTTGTTTCGGATTGCAAATTATGTCCTTTATCTTTAAAATTGACATAATTCATACTTCATGTTTACAAAAGCATACATAATACTTCCTTTACTCCTAACTCATTTAACTTTTAATGTTTAATCAGGGTAGATTGGTAATTTTACTCATTTATTAAAATATGTTTAATAAATAAAACAAAAAAGAATTTTAAAAAATAAAATAAATCAACCCTCTCTCTGTAACTCTCTTTCTCTCTTAACTTTCTCTCTCTAAGAACCTGTAAAACAGATAACCACCATCTCTGTCAAATGTAGATCTCAAAATGCAATTAATAATCCCATCTCTTGTTCTTATTTCAAATTCAATCCCAAATTCAATTATTATTATAAGCCGAATGGGATAGAGAGTGGTCAGTGTAAGACCAAATGCCATTTTTTTGGGTGAATTGAAGAGTGTATCTTCTAATGTTGTAAGCTCAGATGGGCTAGAAAGGTGGTTAGTTTGGTAAGAAATATATACAAGATAAAGATGACACAAATAAGGTGACATAACTTGCAAAAACAAAGAAAAATTTGCGACCAAAATTTGATAAACGTCCTACATTAACTACGAACTTGAGCTTGATTCTTGATCTTTTTGTCGGGTTAGGTTCTAGGGTTTGTGAAATAGGGGTTTGGGGTTGAATGGTGGGAAGTAAGGGTTTGGATCTAGAGGCCGCTGGCGGTAAGGGATGAAGTGGGGGTGTTGGACGGTTTTCGGTAATTGCAGGCGAGGTGGTTATGAAGTTAAAGGTGAAGGTACGGTGGTGTGGTGGTGGTTGGTGGAACAGAGAGGGGGAAGGTAGAATGGTGGTGGTGGGTGAAGGATGAGAGAGAGAGAGAGAGAGAGAGAGAGAGAAAAGAGGGAGATATGAAATATATTGTATATAAATTTTAACTTTGATTTTCTTTATTTATTAGAATACAAATAAATAGGTAAAAGACTAATTTGCCCTCTAATGGGGCCTACTTGATTAGATTTAACCAAAAAAATTAACTAAGTCAGGGCTAAAGGACGTAACGTGCAAGGGTTTGCAAACATCGAGTACGTTTTTTGTATTTTTTGAAGGTAAAGGACATAACTTGCAATCTGGTGTCAACATAAAGGACAATTTTTGTAATTTACTCATAAAATCGGTGAGATTTGGACTCTTAGGATGACGTCATCATGGCTGTTTGTACAATCGGCTATGTGATGTCATTCTGTCAAGAATCTAGTCCAAATCTAAGAGATTACTAAACGTTTTACTACAAATCTTTACTTAATCTAAGTGTTTTCGGTTAAATTCATGTTTTTCTCAACTTATCTACTCAAACACGGTGAAATCTGGATACAAACGGGCTGTAGACTTGATCTTTAGGCTGGAGTTGGCTTGAAAACAGGATTATCACCGGTGAAGATGACCAGGTTACGGGTCAGACATAAAACTCCGTCAAGAACAGTCATCCGATCGGACGGGGTGATTCCCATCCGATCAGACAGGCTGAAACCTTGATGGATTCCCGTTGTCTTGGTACGTTGCCACGTCATCTCAGTTAAACTCAAACTTAGAATTTTACGAAGGTTGCAAAGGAACAAGATAATAACAGTCGAACGACCATCCGATCGGACGACCATCTGGTCTAACGTCATCCGACCGGACGATCTGTTTCCTATAACGTTTGACGCTTTAACTATTAGAATCAAGATTTTAAACTATTAAACTTTCACTCGAACAGTCCTCCGACCGAACGGTCATCCATTCGGATGACCAACCGGTCGAACTACTTGAAATTTCACTACAACGAAAACTTCAAAAGTTTGAAACCATTTACAAAACTCACCTATTTGATCGAATGACCATTCGATCGAATGGTCATCCGTCTGGATGACCATCTGATCGGATGGGGGTCTACCTAATTCAAAAGGTTATCCGACCGGATGACCATCCGTCCAGATGGCCATCCGATCAGAGAACCTGTCCGACACTTTGCACAATTCGACATTATGTTTGATGCCTATCTATTACACTATAACCAGGCTAACCCCAGCGCTCCCTTCAATCCAATAGTGGTGTCGATACATAGCACCCACTGTTTGTATACTCGATCCCTTTTTGTTTTAAACACTTTTGGGATGCAACATGTATTCTATAAACTTGATACTTGAAACTTGTTTGGAAACAACTTTATCCTCTGTGAACGGGAAACTTTATACTTTTTGGATTCTTGATACTTTATGCTATGTGAACGTTTAATCCTTGTGTGTAGTTCTGCCTTAACAATAGTAGCGCTACAGGAGTAATGCACCTCCCCATTATTCTCGGGGGTATTGTTAGGAGGAGACATTTATCTTCCCATTATTCTCGGGGAAGAGCTTTTAAACACATTGGGATTCTTGGGCTATCACTGGGACTGCGTAAACTAGCAATGCTGAAACTTTTATATTTTTACTTGACGGATATGCGTCTTTTAAACTATTATGATACTATATACTCAAACTTGTATACTCGTTAGTACATTATTGTATTGACATTATTTTAATACTTGTTGCAGGCTGATTAGATGCTGGATCCAAGAAACAAACTAGGATGACGCTTAGAAACTCGCCTAGTTAATTTGAGAAATTGAACAATGTTTAATGTTATGTTCTTGATACTTTTGATGCGTGCTTGATGTTTTAGACAATTTAATATGAATCTTGATTAATCTATATTGACACATTTAGTGTTGTGGAAACTTCTGAACAATCTGAATCGCTTAGTGTCGTACCCCGATGTTTCCGCCATCGGTTGGGGTGTGACACACGCCAAGTCCAGCTCAGTCGATCAGATGGGAATCAGCCCATTCGATCAGATTAACTGTCCCCGATGAAGTTTCATGTTCAACCCATGAATCGGTTGTCTCTCCGGTGGAAATCCGTTTTCAAACCGGTTCTCAAATAGAGAATGAGTAGAGAGCCTGAGTGAGCCTAGATTCCATCGGTTTTGAGAAGAAAAGTGAAGAAAAGTTTGAAATCAGTTGAAAATGTTTAGATCTTGTTGAGATTCGTGTAAAGTAGTGTAGAAATCCTTTAGATCTGAACCATTCTTGATGAGATGACGTCATACAACCGATAGTATAAGCAACAGAGATGATGTCACCTTCAAGGGGTCCAAATCAGATGATTTCATGGAGAAAACTAGTGATTTTGATGGAGATGATGATGGAGAAGTGTGTAGTGATGATGGAAGTACAAGATTTAGGGAGGAATACTTATGAAATAGCCTTTAATCGAGTTAAATAGTGCTTGAAAGGGACTTGGGAGCGTCTGGTCGAATAGAGCTGTCACATCAGTGAATAGTGATGTGACAGGCGAGTATTTATAGGGTGAGAGAGAGTAAGGCGGTGGAGAGTACGAGGGTGTCGGATGGTCAGCCGGTCGAATGACCATCCGATCGGACGGCCATCCGAGTGGATGGTCATCCGGACGGTAGTCCATTCGATCGGTTGGTTATCCGGACAACCTAGTTGCGCAAGTTAGTTTTCCAACTTTCGTTTTGTGCGTTAAGCGTTGCGTTTCGTTTAAGCGAGTTGCGAGTGAGCGTTGCGATGAGATTAACACATAACATTAAACAAGTAATCACACAAATATACACATAACACATAAAATGCATAAAAGTAAATCTGTGTTTCGAGTTTGCGTTGAGATTGTGATGCGATAGCGTTGCGATAGCGTTTAGTATAAACATGCGATGTAATATGCGATAAAATGCGTTAAATAGTATGCGTTATAAGTTGCGTTAAGTGCAATAACTGCTTTTTGAATAAGCATTGTGAATGCTTTATAAAACACAGTTTAAAAATAGTCAACCCATGGCGATAATCGAAATCTCGAGAGTACAATTCAATTAAGCAATAAATGACAGATCTAAGTAATGGCTCGACTTTCCAGGAAGTCAGGTTGTTACAAGCAAGCTCCACAAGGCCGAACATTCAACATCAACGCTAAACAGGCTTAAAACGACAATGAGGTTGTCAATGGTACGTTCCTTGTTAACAACCTTTATGCTTCTATACTTTTTGATATTGGTGCGGACAAAAGCTTTGTGTCCGTTGAATTTGAATCTTTGTTAAATTGTACACGCTCTAAGCTACCTAAGTCGTTCTCAGTCGAAGTTGCCAATGGCAAGTCAATCTCAGTCGATTCTGTTCTTTGTGATTGTTTTCTTACTCTTAATGATCACGCCTTCTCTATCGATCTTATACCCATGCAATTAGGTAGTTTCGACATCATAGCAGGCATGGATTGGCTTCATTAGAACCATGCTGAAATTGCTTGCCACAAAAAATACGTTCGTTTTCCTCTTCCTTCTGGAGATACTTTACTCGTCTATGGAGACCGACCTTCAAGAAAACTAAAGCTTATGTCATGCACACAAGCGAACAAGTACTTACTTAAACAGTACTTTGCCTTTTTAGCCCACGTAGTGGATGAAAAGGGCAAGGGAAAGAGCCTAAGTGATGTTCCAGTTGTGTGTGATTTTCCTGAGGTCTTTCCTGAAGATTTACCTGGTCCTCCTCAGTCTCGGTCAATTGATTTTCGTATTGATCTCATTCTTGGCTCGACTCCTGTCGCGAAAGCTCCTTGTCTTCTTGCACCCTCTGAGATGCAAGAATTATCATGTCAACTCCAAGAGCTCCTCGATAAAGGCCTCATTCGCCCAGTACCTCACCTTGGGGTGCTCCTGCTCTTTTTTTTTCAAAAAGAAGGATGGTTCGTTTCGCATGTGCATCGATTACCGTGAGCTCAACAAACTCACTATCAAAAATCGTTATCCTCTTCTTCGCATCGATGATCTCTTTGACCAACTTTAAGGCGCAACTTGCTTCTCTAAGATCGATCTTCAATCTGGTTATCATTAACTTCGTGTTCTCGAAAAGGACATTCCTAAAACCGCTTTTCGCACTCGCTATGGTCACTATGAGTTCATGGTTATGCCTTTTGGCTTGACCAACGCACCAGTTGTGTTCATGGATCTAATGAATCGTGTATGTAAACCCTACTTGGATCATTTTGTAATTGTTTTCATTGATGATATCCTCATTTATTCAAAATCTAAAGCTGATCACGAATGTCATTTACGCCTCATTCTCGAACTTTTGCGTGGCGAACGCTTATACGCAAAATTTTCCAAGTGAGAATTTTGGATCAAAGAAGTTCAATTCCTTGGACACGTGATGAGTGAAAAAGGAATTCATGTTGACCCTTCCAAAATTGAAGCAGTGAAGAATTGGATCGCGCCTAAATCTCCATCTGAGATTCGTTCTTTCCTAGGATTGGCAGGTTACTACTGTTGATTCATCTCCAGTTTCTCGAAAATCGCTTTTCCTCTCACTTTGCTTGCTCAAAAAGAGAAACCTTTCGTTTGGGGTCCCGAACAAGAGGAATCCTTTCAAACGCTTAAGGACTTGCTTTGCAATGCTCCTGTCCTTGCTCTTCGTGATGGGAATGATGATTTCGTGGTATATTACGATGCCTCGAACCATGGTCTTGGTTGTATTCTCATGCAACGAGACAAGGTCATCGCTTATGCCTCTCGGCAGCTCAAAATACATGAGAAAAACTACACTACCCACGATCTCGAGCTTGGCGCAGTTATTTTTACGTTAAAGATTTGGCGACACTACCTATATGGTATAAAGTGTGTGGTTTACACTGACCATAAGAGCCTACAACACATTTTTAACCAAAAAGAACTAAACATGCGTCAACTGTAACAACCCGACTTTTCGGATCGTTACATGTCACTGTTATTCCTTCATAAACGTTTGTACTCTCGAGATTTGATTAACACTACGGGTTAAACTACATTTTCAACGCATTTAAACGCTACTTATAACGCTTACTACTTAAACGCATTTTATCGCATTTTATATCCCTTATTTAGACAAGACGCTATCGCAACGCAAACACAACGCAGACTCGAAACAAGGATTTAACTATATTATGTGTGTTATTTGTGTGATTACTTGTTTTGAATGTTATTTGGTTATCAACGCAACTCTTATACGCTAATACGCTCACTCGCAACTCGATCAAATGCAACGCAACGCTTAACAAACGAAGCAAAACTTGAAAACTAGCAAACGCGCACCCGGCCGTCCGAATGGACATCCGACTGAATGGACATCCACCCGGATGACCATCCCTCTGGATGGAGCCATTTGAACGCTACCATTCACACACCGACTCAACCTCGCCCTCCCCCCTATAAAGACTAGGCGTACACCCTCACTCTCAGACTTTGACACTTCCATCCGCTCCCAAGCTCTCACTCGCGATTCAAGGCCAATTTGTAAGCTTTTTCCCTCAAATCTTCGTTAATCCTCATCCCTATTCACTTCTACTCCATCTCCTTCATCAAAATCACACACACACTTAAACTTTTTCTCGAAATCATCTGATTTGGACCTCTTGAAGGTGGTTTCCACTCGTTTTGCTTAGGCAAACTGTGGTGGAGCACATTTAATCAAGATTGGTTCCAGATCTAAAGGATTTTCACACTCTTCAACTAGGTTATGAAAGATTTCCACACTTTTGCAACTTGCTTTGAACTTTTCTTCAGTTTTTACGCGATATCGATGGAATCTAGACTCAATCAGACTCTCGACTCGTTCTATAGTCGAAAGCCGGCTTGAAAACGGATTTCCACCGGAGAGATGGACCGATTAACGGGTCAAACATGAATCTTCATCAAGAATAGCTCTTCGTCAGAATGGGCGGGGCCCATCCAGCCGAATGAACTGGGTTTGGTATATTCCGTTGTTCGACACGTCGTCACACCGTCTCCGTTAACTTAAAACTTTTACTGAGAAAATTTTACTCCGTTAACTTAAAACTTTTACTTAGAAAATTTTACAAAAACTTCAACTACAGATCAGTCGCTTGAATAGCCATCCGCCTGGATGACCATCCGTCCGGATGACTATTCGTTCGGATGACCTGTCCCCGACAATTTCCATTGTTTAAATGTTTTTAAGTAAACTTCAATTTTAACGATTTGCAAACAACCACAACCTATACGAATGGCCATCCATCCGAATGGCCATCCGCCCGGATGACCATCCGTCCGGATGAGTCCCATCCGTTCGGATAGACTGTTGAACACTTAACCCGTCCGACATTCTGTTTACGACCATTCAGCCCTGAGGAAGACTTACGCTTCTGTTTCCATGCACAGGCTGACCCGACGCGCTCCCTTCAATCCAATCCAGATTGTCTTTACTTGCTAAACACACACTGTGAGTATACTCGAACCCATTTTCATTTAACGCACTTTTAGGTGTCACATACATTCAATATCAAAACACAACACACAACGTAAACACTTTATAAACGCTGACTGCTCCTGCATGCTATACGTGATTTGTTGAATGCTTGTTACTATGCTTATACAGTGTTACACTCGACCGCCTCTAGCAACGATAGTACTATAGTTTGGACTCAGCACCTATATGACAGGGGTTGCTAGGGATCACATTACTTTACTTCATGTGTTCACTTTGGTGAACATGTGTCGCGCATACTCTACAACGCAGTCTCGTGGTTCGGTTGTATCATTGTTGATAGTTACATGCTTCGCCCGTTACGTGTTACATGTTGGTTATGCGTAAACGCTTTTCATACTATTACCATGGTTGTAAAACAAGGTTTCCAAGGCCGAGTACTCCCCGAGTAGTCGCTACAAGGTAGGCTACAGAGGAGACTTTCTTCGACTCCGCCTAATTACTTGGAGACAGTGAAACGCGGTCAACCTCGGCCAGAATTGGATCTAGTAGGTCAACTCGGGCCAAGTTTGACTTAAATAATAATAAAACATAATTTCTACGCCTATCATATTAAAGAATCAATATCATTTTCACGTGTTTTGTTATAAATATTAGTAAATTTATGCTATTTGACATATATTAAATCTCCAAAAAGTAATTTCTTTATAATTTAACATGTCCGAGTACTCCCCGAGTACTCTCCGCCTAGACCGAGTACTCTCAACTCCCCGGTTGACCGACTAGGGAGCGCCTAGTGACTTTTTCAACCATGACTATTACTATGTAAACTTGTGTACTCACCTGTACTTTATGTATTGACGTTTATTTTAACGTATGTAACAGGTTGATTAGATGTTACGCTGAAATCAAGTTAGGAAGTCTAGAAACTCACCAAATAAAATATGAGTTATCGGAATGGAACTGTTCTTGAGACTGAATAATTGTAATGAGTGTTATGCTTTATTTGTTTAATAGTATGGGATATTGAACCTTAAAATATTGTCATTAATACTTGTTATGGATTCCCATGAACAATCTGCTTCGCTCAATGTCACGCCCCGATGATTCCGCCATCGGTTTGGGTGTGACGCCGTTGGGTGGAATTGCTTAACGACTACGACTGCGAGATTCACTACCACCGTGGCAAGGCGAATGTCGTGGCCGATGCGCTCAATCGCAAATCTCATGTTAGTAGCATTGGTTGTTTTCAAATCCCTAGTGATCTTCTTACTTGCATTCCTGAAGCTCAGTATTCGTCTGCCAAAGAAGGAAGTCTAATCATCGAAATACGAGGTGCTTCTATAGACCAACCTGTGACCAAAGTAGATGGACTCCAATACTATCTTGATCGCATCTGGGTGCCAGATCGCGACAATCTTCGTGAGCTAATCATGAACGAGGCACACAAGTCTCGATACTCCATTCATCCTGGTGCTGATAAGATGTATCACGATCTTCATACATCCTATTGGTGGCCTGGTATGAAGAAGGACATTGCCACTTATGTTTTGAAATGTCTCACTTGCTCAAAGTTCAAAGCTGAGCATGAGCGTTCTTCTGGTTACTCGAATAACCCGAAATCCCTGTTTGGAAATGGGATAACATAGCTATAGACTTCATAACCAAACTTCCTCGTACACCTTCTGGTCATGATAGCATTTGGGTTATCATTGACCGTTTGACCAAATCAGCTCACTTTCTTCCTATTCGTGAGGATTTCAAAGTTGAGAAGCTAGCTCGAGTCTATACTGAAGAAATCATATGTCGTCATGGTATCCCCATTGACATCATCTCTGACGGCGAAGGTCGTTTCACTTCACGTCTTTGGTAAACATTTCAAACTGCTATGGGTACTCACTTGAATCTTAGTATGGCTTTTCATCCCCAAACGGATGGACAGACTAAGCATACTATCCAAACCCTAGAGGACATGTTTTGTTCTTGTGTCATCAACTTTAGTGGTAATTGGGATGTACATTTACCTATGATTGAGTTCTCGTACAACTACAATGGCCACTCCAGTATTCAAATGGCTCATTTTGAGGCATTGTATGGTCGCAAGTTCCAATCTCCCGTCTGTTGGTATGAGATTGGTGACACTCAACTTACTGGCCCTAAGCATATTCAAGAGACGACGGATAAGATTCTTCAAATCCACGACAACCTCCTCAAGGCTAGAAGCAGACAAAAGAGCTATGCCAACAACAGACGCAAACCTTTAGAGTTCAATGTTGGAGATCACGTGTTACTCAAAGTATCTCCTTGGATAGGAGTGATATATTTCGGTAAAAAGAGAAAACTTTCCCCTCGCTATGTTGGTCCTTTCAAGATACTCGAAAGGATTGACAAGGTGGCATATCGACTCGATTTACCTCAAGAACTTAGCAACGTCCATCCAACATTCCACAACTCTAACCTCAAGAAGTGTTTAGCTGATGAGGGACTTCAAGTTCCTGTTGATGACTTGCAAATAAACGAGACCCTTCATTTCGTGGAAAAACCGGTCGAAATCATAGATCGAGGTACCAAGCAACTAAGGCGCAACAAAATTTCCATAGTCAAGGTTCGTTGGGAAGGTAAACGTGGTGCCGAATTCACTTGGGAACTCGAGAGCGAAATGAAGACCAAGTATCCACAAATCTTCATTCAGCTTTCCACTTAAGATTTCGAGGATGAAATCTCCTAAAGTAGGGGAGACTGTAACGCTTCGCATTTTTTGTAACTTTCTTATTGTAGCAAGTCTTGTTATACTTTCCATTTTTAGACACTTGCACGCTTGTTGTAATCTATTTCGTTTCAATTTGTAATCCGAGACTAATGATCATAATAGAAACGAAAATATTTTTATCATATTCATGTTATCCATGTTAGACTTATGTGCGAATTTGTACTCACGATTCACATTTTGAACGATATAATATTCTTGATTCTTTTGATTATTCATTGTATATTGATGCTTGATGTTGGTACACGATGTCTATCGCCTACGTCAACAGTCTAGGTCGTGTCTAATAGCTTGTAATAGGGGTGTAATGTGTAAAATGTAAGTTTATTTTGTGTATATACCATTTCGCACGAAATGAATTTGTGAAGTTGATTTCGCACGAAAAGGAAGTTAGCCATTTCGTGCGGAATGGAACTTGGTGATTTCGAGCGAAATGGTTTCCCCATAAATAGGGAGGTAGTGTTTTTCATTTGGCATGGTTTGGTGATTCTTGTAACGAAGTGCTGCCAAATTTTCTCCGTGTATTCAAGTCTAATATTAATGGAAAACATTTTTATAGTGAATTTCTCTGTTTCTACTCACATTCTTACACTGATTCTCAGTTACTAGATTGATTCCGCCTTTCTAGTGATCTTGATTTGACTCAGACCGACTCATTCAGGTCGTATATCGATACTACAAGTGGTATCAGAGCTTAGGATGAGTCAAATTGGCTGAATCAGTGCTTTGAATGGTTTAGAACTTTCTACTTCTACTCATTCTTGGATTTTTGAATGATTCCACAGACAAAATGGACTGATCTTTGAATATAACATGTAAAACATCATTTTAATCAATCCTTGAAAGTTTCAGACCTAAAATCGGACTAAAATTGATCAAAATGGGCTAAATATTTCATTTTGTGTGAACGAGCAGCATTTCATTTGAAAATTGTGTTCATTTCATATGAAATGAACCATTTCGTTTGAAACCATATCATTTCGCTTGAAAATCTCATTTCGCACGAAATCAAACTTGGTTTACTCATTTCGCACGAAACGATATTTGATTTCGCTTGAAAGTGAGTTTTCGCTTGAAAGTTCATTTCGCTTGAAACCTGATTTCGCTTGAAAGTCCATTTCGTTTGTGTGTTCATTTTGTTTGAAAGTTCATTCCGTGTGGAAGTGATTTCGCTTGAAAGGTGATATTTTCAAAAACTTGGAAAAAATTTCAAAGTGTAAAAATGGATAACCAAGAATTTTATAACATGTTTTCCGGAGGGGGAATGACAGCAGTTCAAACTCCAGCAAGCATTATTCAGAATGCAAACATGGAAAACGAGCTCGGTACAATGCAAAAGCCACCAAAGTTAATGAACATTGATGAGTATTCTGGGTGGTCAGAGAGGTTTAAAACCTGGGTCCAGGCAAATCATTTTGAGTGCTGGATGAAAATTGAGTAAGGGTATGAACCTCCGAAGACTGGAGCGGGTATTGAGAAAGCACTTCATCAGTTTACTCCACTTGAACGAGATAGCTTTAAAGCTGAAAAGAAAATGATGAGTATCTTGCAGCAAGCGATCAAAGAAGATATTTTAGTTTTGTTACAGCATCAAGGTGACTCGCAGTCTGTCTGGAATGCACTAAAAGTAAAGTTTCTTGGAAGTGTTTCGATGATAAAGAGCAAAACGGCATTACTAAAAAAGGAATTTGATATTTTTACGGGTATCAAGGGTGAGTCTACAAAACAGTTGATCGAGAGATATTGTCATCTGGTTGTAGAAATGAAATGTTTGAGCATTGAAAAAACAAATGAAGAGTGGGTTGACAAGCTGGCAGATGCATTACCGTATGATGAATGGGGCACATATTTGTTAGTTTTGAAAAATAAAAAGGAGTATGTTGGAATGAATCTTAGCACGTTTATCGAGAAAATTGAATCGCATGAGCTTGAACTAACAAAGATCAGAAAAATGAATTCTTCTAATGTACAACAAGATGTTCAGTTGTACTTCAAAGGAAGCTCTTCTGCAACATCTAATCTAAGTCCAAAAATTCAGACAGCATTCAGTGCTGAGCCTACATCTGGAGTTTCTCAAAGCACACCAAACAACAACTATTCACCATTCACAAGTTATGAACCAAATCCGAAGGTTCAAGAACAAGTGTCTCCTCAAAGTTCATCAAGTTTGAATAATCAGAGTTGTGTTTCTGGGATACAGTGCAATATTGCTGTAAACAAAAAAAATGGTCAAGATTTTACAGAAGCAGCTGCAAAGCAACATATCGCACTATTAGCTTCCGTTCGTGAATCATATGAGAGTCTGGTTGCGGGAAAGATCGGTAATCCTGATATGAGAAAAGAAGACTACAATCAGATTGATCCAGAGGAGCTAGAACTCATAGATATCAAATGGGGCATGGCGAGCTTAGTAAGGAGAGCACAAAGGTTTATGGAAATAACCGAACGAAACAGTCTCTTAGGACCTGATCAAAAGCTTGGATTTGATAAAGCAAAAGTTACATGTTTCAAATGCAAAGAAAAAGGACATTTCAAACGCGAGTGTCCAAACAGGGAAGTGAACAATCATCAGAATCCGTTCACAAATGACTACTACCGACAAGCAATTTATCACAAAACTAGTCAGCAACCATTCAACCAAAGAC
Organism: Helianthus tuberosus; assembly: GCA_030545235.1. Taxonomy (NCBI): domain Eukaryota; kingdom Viridiplantae; phylum Streptophyta; class Magnoliopsida; order Asterales; family Asteraceae; genus Helianthus; species Helianthus tuberosus. Next base: position 66,211,781 of record CM060440.1, on the reverse strand, counting down.
CACAAATTGAAAACAAACCTGAAAAGGCTCTTTTGGTCAATCAGGATGATGAGAAAGTTGCGGAAGGATTTAGTTGGGATAAATATATTCCTGGTGAGGGTTTGGCTATGATGGCAGAGATTATTGAAGAGCCAGAATGTGTTGTTGAAACTGAGGAAGTCGATGAAGTGATGAGTGAAGAGAGTCTGGCAGAGCTTGAAGAGGCAGCAACAGTAGTTTATTATTATCAATCTAAACAGGAGATTATTGAAAATTCTTTTAAATCCATAATGCCTCCTAACATGTTTGATTCTTTTGCAGGATTCTTCAGCGAGCCAACTACAGGTTTTTGTCTACGATATGACGAATAAAAAGCTCCGATTGAAGAAATCATAGATGTTTCTAAAGAAATGAATGAAGAAACTTTGAAAGAGATAGCTGACAAGGCGCTGATGGTCAAGCTGAAAGAGGTAGATAAAACTCAAGAGTCAGTGTCTGTCGAAACGGAATCTGTGGAAATGAAGTGTGCAAAACGGAGTCTGTCGAAACAGAGTCAATCGAAAAGGCGTCAGTCGAAACGGAGTCCGAGTTCAAATCAGAAAATTTGGATATCAAATCAGGAGAAAAATTAGAGTCTGAGTCTGACGGGTTTGGTAAAACAGAAATTAAAACTGATCAAGAAGAAAAGGTTTTTGAAAAGATTGATCCAATTCTTGAAACACCATGCAAAAACTGTTTAAAACCCTGCATGGATTGTCTTGAAAAAGATAAACAGTATCAAGAATTGAAAAAATTTACTGACGAAGTAAAATATGATCTTAATGATGTGAAAGAAGGTTATGATACATTAGCACGTTCAATCAAAATGATTCAAAAAGAAAGTATTGAAAATGGTAAAGCTACTAATTTGTTCAAAGAAACTGTTATGGAAAAACATATGGAAATTAACATTCATCTGGACACAATCGCATCTTTGAAAACGAAACTTGAATTGATGTGTATTGAAAAGGAAAGAGTTGAAAAGAAATTGATCAGTTACATTGCTTCATCTTATGTGATAGATCAAATTGTTCTGAAATTACCTCATGATAAACCTGTTTTCAAAAATGTTCCACCCCCAATATGGAATCATTATACACAGAAATATCCAGATGGGGTGGAAGCAGCTTTGAATTTCAAGTTGAGAACTGTAGAGAATGAGTTACCGGAAAACATTGATGTTACATTCTCTCCATCTGACACTGACAACGAGTCACAAGTGATTAAAATTGTTGTTGACGAAGTGTTGGATGAAGAAAGTGATAACTCAGATTTCGGTACAGCTAAAACTCATTTGGGGAATTCCAATTCTGACTCTGAAGATGACGGGAACTTTTTGGACAAATTCATTCCAAAATCAGATAAAGTTGTGGATGATGATTCGATCATTGTGGTTTACACAATGACCGGAACTGACAAACTCTATACTGATGCTGAATATCCAATTCAGAATGCAAAATTGGAAAATGTTGAAAAGGTTTATAAGCTTGTGGAAATTGACATTTCAGAGGTTAACAACAATGTGTTTCTATCAAAACCGAGAAAATATTTTATGAAACAACAACCAAACAACCCGGGAAAGAAAGAATGGGTGGGTAACAATGGTCAGAACAAAAGGCATGGTAACAATTTCAAAAGGAAAGGTGTCGGTTTTGAAAAGAAAATGGCTAAAAAGGAGGTTAAGACAAAAGATAATTTGTGTGATGTGTTTGTGGCAGGTAAGAATACTGTAGATGAAAAAGACTATATCTTCAGTCAGAAAGCAATTGACGATTTCAATGCAGCCCAGAAGTTGAAAAATGAGACCTACATATCCACTTTTGTCGAATATGACAAAAGAATCTGTTATCGCTGCAATGAAATTGGTCACATGGCCAAACAGTGTGTTAAGATGATTGAAAAACCAGTTTTCCAAAAACCAAAACCAAAAATTTCAAAGAATGTTAAAGGAAAAACACTGATGGTTTCCCCCGTGCGTATTCTGAAACGCGGTGAATCTTTGAAGTCCGAAGACAAGCCAAAATCAACCTTTGAGATTGGTGAATCTTCAAAATCTCCAAAGACTTCAAAAATTTATCCCAAAATGAAGATTTTACAAAATCAATCATGGGTGGAAAAACCTAAACAATCATTTGAAGAAAAGAAAATGGAAAAGGTTTTGAAATCAGAACAAACAGTTGCTGTCACTAACAATGAAAAACTTGAGTTTGAATTGGACAAACTGATTGAGGAATTCCTACCGATCAAGGAGGGAGATCTAAAATCAAAATCTGTACCTGTTGTTCCTAAGGTTATCTTCAAAATTCCAAAAGTTGATGTAGCTTGTGATCTTGTATTTGGTAGTGTTCCAAATGTGAAGAAATCTTGGGCATCGTTGTTTGAATGAATGTCTTTGATGTGTGCAGGGGCTTCCACGTTCTATAATCTCAAAGTGGATCATGGATAGCGGCACCTCGAGGCATATGACTGGGATGTTAGCATTGCTCTATGATGTTAAATCAATCAACGGAGGATATGTTGGATTTGCAGGAAATCAGGGAGGAAGAATCGTTGGTGAAGGAACTCTTACCAATGGAGTTGTATCTTTTGATAAAGTGAACTACATCATTGAACTTGACAACAATCTGTTGAGCATATCACAGATTTGTGACAAGTCGTTCACAGTTCATTTCACAAAAAATGAGTGTTTGATCATTAAACCTGGTTTTAAAATTCCAGAAGAGTTGGTGTTGATGCGAGCTCCACGTGAGAACGATTTATATGTCCTAGACATGAGCGTCGCAACAACATCAGACAAAAAGAAACAATGTTTTGTAACTAAATCAAAAGCAACTGAAAAGGAATCGAGAATGTGGCATCGTAAGATGGGTCACATTCATGTGAGAAAAATGAATTTCTTAGTTCACAATGATCTTGTTGAAGGCGTTAATTTGAAAATTTTCCATCTGAATGATGATTGCGTAGAATGCAAAATGGGAAAGCAAACGAAGAAGTCACATCCAAAGAAGCTCTTGAACTCCATCAGAGTACCTCTAGAAAGACTCCACATGGATCTTTTTGGACCGATAAATGTGAAGAGCGTAAGTGGAGATATGTATTGTCTTGTGGTCACTGACGACTTTACAAGATTTTCATGGATAATGTGTATTGAAAGAAAAGATCAAACGTTTGATTCGTTGATGATTTTATTCAAAAAGTTGGAGACGCTGTACAAACTGCCGATCAGAAGAATTCGAAGCGACAACGGAACATAGTTCAAAAACAACCGTATGGAAGAATTCTGCAATGACAAAGGCATTCTTCATGAATTCAGCGCACCGTATACTACACAGCAAAATGGTGTCGCAGAACGAAAGAATCCACACTGATCGAAACAGCTCGTACAATGCTGGCAGATTCCAAATTGCCTATATATTTTTGGAGTGAAGCAGTTGCAACAGCATGCTATACACTGAATCGTGTTCTCACAGTGAAAAAATACAAGAAAACCTGCTTCGAGTTGCTTCATCGCTATAAACCAAATCTGAAATTCTTAGAACCTTTTGGATCACCTTGCACATTTATTGATCCAGATGGTAAATTTGGTGCAAAAATTAATGAAGGTATTTTTGTAGGTTATGCGAGTCCGCTGAAGAGAGTATTTGTTCCATGCTTGGGAAAGATTATTCAAGTTCAGCATGTTGATTGTCAGAAGTTTACTGCTCCAGCACAACTACCCGGAAAAAGATTGTTGTTTGACTATGACAAACTCTGGGAGTCATTCCAATTGCCGACTGAACCTAGTGAGGAGGAATTAGCATTATTATACCAGTATCAGCAATCTATGTCACAAGAACAAGTGCCAAGACCGTTGGTAGTTTCTCAGCCCACCGAGGGTGCAAATGATCACAAAGTCGGTCCAAGTCGAACGACACACGAACCCCCAGAAGAACCAGCTCCAACATTTGATCAATCTGACGACTCAGAATCGGAATCCGATCCGATTTTTGACGAGGAACCAAATGTTGCAACTTCAGAAGCTGTGGATCACACGGGTGATCAGGATATCACAAACTTGGAATCGGAAGTGAGCGTGCCTGACACAGTCATGCCAAGAACTTTGTCTTATCATCCTTCAGAACAAATCATTGGAGATCTTCACAGTGGAGTGAAAACGCGAGATCAAATAAACAGAGCCCTTACATGTTTTTATTCTTCTGTAGCTCCTTTACAGGAAGAATTCTCATTGAAATGTTTCATCTCGCAGGTGGAGCCAAAAACATATAAAGAAGCTTTAACTAAAGACAGCTGGGTGAATGCGATGCAGGAAGAGATGCAGCAGTTTGAGAAGCTGGGAGTATGGAGATTGGTGGATCTACCTGAAAACTAGAAGTTGATAAAGACCAAATGGGTTTTTAAGTGTAAGCGTGATGACAGAGGTGTGATAGTGAGAAATAAAGCACGGTTGGTAGTTCAGGGTTTCAGTCAGCAGGAGGGGATCGATTTTACCGAAGTATATGCCCCTGTTGCTAGACTCGAGGCGATTAGAATCTTCCTGGCGTTCGCGTCGTGGAAAGGATTCAAAGCTTACCAACTAGATGTCAAGTCTGCATTCCTATATGGAAAGATCAAAGAAGAAGTGTACGTCGGATAACCACCGGGTTTCACTGATCCTGTGCACAAAGACAAAGTCTATCTACTCGACAAAGCGCTTTACTGATTACACCAGGCCCCGAGAGCCTGGTACGAGACGCTTTCCCAACATCTGCTGGCCAACGGGTTCATCAGAGGGACGGTCGATAGTACTTTGTTTACAAAAGAGGTTGCAGGGCATCTACTCATCGTGCAAATTTACGTTGACGACATAATCTTTGGATCAACGAATGATGATTTTTGCAAAGAGTTCGAGAAGGTTATGATGAAAAAGTTTGAAATGAGTTCGATGGGGGAGATAAAGTTCTTCCTAGGGCTACAGGTTGAGCAAATGCCCGAAGGAATCTTCATTCATCAGACAAAATATGTGAATGATGTGCTGGACAAGTTCAACATGTCCGAATCATCTCCAATTTCAACCCCCCTGGTTCAAAATCATGGGATTTGTCCAGATGAAAGCGAAGAAAAGGTGGATAAGACGCACTATCGGTCGATCATTAGTTCATTAATGTATTTGACAGCGTCACGCCCAGACACATGTATCCAACTTGTCTATGCGCCCGATATCAGTCCAGCCCAAGACAGTCACACCTGACGATTGTGAAGAGAATTTTACTATATCTTAAAGGTTGCCCAAGCACCGGCTTGTGGTATCCTAAGTCTGGTGACTTTTCTCTTACTGGTTATGCTGATTCTGATTTCGGGAGCTGTAAGCAAAATGCATAGTCCACAACGGCTGGCTGTCAGTTCTTCGGAACTCGACTTGTTACTTGGCAATGCAAGAAACAAACCACAGTCGCTCTCTCTACCTATGAAGCTGAATACATTTCGGCTTACAGCTGTTGCTCTCAGATCCTCTGGATCCCACAGCAGATGAGGGACTATGGTTTGCAGTTCTTAGATACGCCAATCTTTGTGGAGAATGAGGCAGCAATCAATATAACTAAAAATCCGGTTCACCACTCTAAAACGAAACATATTGAAATTCGACATCATTTCATCCATGATTGCTACGAGAAGAAATTGATTCGAATTGATCATATACACACCGATGATCAGAGAGCTGATTTTTACACAAAACCTTTTGATAAAAAGAGATTTAACTATCTTTGAAATTAAATGAGTTGAAAATTTTGTTTTGTGGGAGGGTTGTTGAGTGTGAAGCCGAGTAGGACGGCGATCTGAAGTGATCCACGTCTTGTTGTCAAGTTTCTGTACAGTTTATTTTCTGCTTTTGATAAAACCAAAATCACAAAAATATGTTTTTGTTTTTAGGGGGAGAAAGTTTACAGAAAATACAAAAACATGATAAAATTTCAAAATCCAAAAACAGTGAAAAAGTCAAAATGAGTTTGTGTAAAAAGGGGAAATGATAGTACATCAGCTAGACAGTTGCAGTACGCTAAAGAAATGTATAGTTTAAAAAGTGTTAAGCAGTCTTGCAGATGATATGCCGATAGGTTTTTACACATTTAGTAAGTTTGTTCGGGATATAAACCTAAATCATTTCTTGCTTGTACGTGGGGAACATCTCTCGGATATATGGTAACCCCCGAAATCTTGTTTGAAAGATCCCTCTTTCTGAGATACTAGGTCTTTATGCTTATTGATATCTGGGGTATTATCCCGTGACTTCTGATTTTGCGGAAGCAATGGCCTAGTCCCCGTATAATACTTTTTGCTTGCTTGAAATAAAAGCACCCCCCTCAGCATAAAAAATGATGAAACATTGCAAAATGCTAATCATGTGCTGTTGAAGAAAAGATTCTCTAAAGGGAACACACCTAAAGTCGAACCATCATCTCTCTGATTTTGCGGAAGCAATAGCCTGAGCTCTCATGGTCTCGCATTTAACCCTTTACAGATACATCTAGGTATACTCACCTGTAAGACTGAATATTGGGATCAGGATACGGGAGTATATTCTGAGGTGGTACACGCGTAAAAGTTAAGTCTTAAAACACTAATTCATATCCTGAACAGATTGAAAATTGTGTGAGAATTTAAATTGGATCAGTATATCAGCAATCACTGTGAATTGTTTAATGCTTAGTATGAAATCAAAATCTTATCGGTACTTGTAGCTTGTCGGCAGCTGATATGATCCCCTAACACGCTCATCAAAAATATGTGTGTACAGTTTACTGTTTCTTTAGATTCCAAAGCATTTCCTGTTAGTTTAGCAATATTGTAAAATCCAAGAAGATTTGATTTTCATCTTATTTTCGACAACAAACGTTGGGGATCTGATGATCAAAGTTTCAAAGTGCTAAACAAGTTGGAGCATGTGGGTTGGATAAGCAAAAATTGTGAAAAAGTGTTTGGAAATTGATCGAAAAGTTTAAAAGTTCATTAATTTGAACTTAAATCTGTTTCAAAAAAATCAACAATTTAATAAATCAGTCAACCAAGGTCATTAACTTGGACTTGGCAGGCTAAACAGTTGGCCAGGGTCATTAACTTGGACTTGGTTAACTGGGTGTGATGGTAAAAAGTAAAAAATTATCAAAAAGTTAAAAATTTGACAATTTTGAAAAAATTGAAATTTCATACGAAATGACCATTTCGCACGAAATGGTGATATCGTTTCAAATGATTTCGCTTGAAAATGTCAAACCGCCTCAATGTCCATTTCGCCTGAAATGACCTTGTCTATATAAAGGATCTGATTTCGCTTGAAACATCATTATCTTCATTCCGCACCAAACACCCTGTCAAAGCGATTTCGGGCGAAATCACTGATATCATCTTTTCTAGCCAGATTCTTGTCAATTTGTTGTTTGTAATCGTTGTATAAGTTGGTTGGCACATCTTATACAATGGGAAAGGTGAGGATTGACTGGTTTTTGAACCAGATCTGTTGAACTCCGATGAACAGGACTTGAAACTTAGATCTAGGGTTTGTTTGTGAACTATAATGAATGATAATAATATCTGTGTACTCGGAATGTGTTGTAGATCTGACTTAGGGTTTCAATTTATACCAGATAACTTGTTTTCGTATGAACCCTGATGTACAGACCTTCGAACTCAGATCTAGAATGATTTTGTGGGTCAAAATGAAAATAAAACACACCCATTTGCTCGGAATCTGTAATAGAACATATCTTAGGGTTTAATTTCATCATCAGATCATGTTGCAATCACCTGTAATTTCACTGTTCATGAGTGAAGTTTAATAGCTCACTGGTTAATGTTACCGATTCAAACGAAATGGCCATTTCGTTTCAGATATCATTTCGCTTCAAACAGCCATTTCACTTGAAATTCATTTCGTTTGAAACTGGCCATTCTGTTTGAACACCATTCCGTTTGAATATGATTTCGTGTGAATGATATTTTGTTTTGAAAAATGTCAAAAGTGTTTAACTTGAATTTTTGTTGTATTTTTCAGGCTTCGAATGTTCAATTTGATCCGTTACACAACATCTGTTGTGTTTACGATGAAAAGCTTCCAAAAATGGTGGTTTTCAAGGAGATTCTGGAATTCATGAAGCGGTTACCAATCCATAAGGCATTAAAAGATCATCATCTTGTTTTCAAGTCTCATATTGAACGTTTCAGGAAAAATGCCAAGTATGATGAAGGAAGCAAAGCTATTACTTCGATTGTTAGCTTGAACGGTGAAGAGAAAGAGATTATTATCACTGAACAACTCGTCCGTGAGGTGTTAAATTTTCTGGATGACGAAAATTCACCGACAAAGTTTCCAGAAAAAATGGTTAAAGGATGCATGTTAAGGATGAGGTATATAATGGAGAGTTGAACAATGCAAACTACTTGAAATCATGTTTCTCAAAGCCTTACAAGTTTTTCATTCATTCAGTAGTTCACGCTCTCAGTCACAGAAAGGGTGGTTATGATGCAATGAGGGATTATCAGATGAACATGGTTACTGCACTTGTGTTGAACAAGAAGTATAATTTTTCGAAAATCGTTTTCCATTACATGAAGGAAAACATTACTTCTAAAAGCAAAACCTGGATTTATCCAAGATTTGTACAGATGATACTTGATCATGCCTATCCTGATCTTGTGAAAGATGAAAATAATGATTTGTTGGCATTGTATCATATGGATAACGATACATTGATAGTGTTATCAAGGTATCACAAAAATCATCCAGAACCAACAACGAAGGCAGAATTCTTTGGATTTATCAAGAGTTCAAATTATCAAGATCCAGATCCTGATGATCATTTGAAATGGAGAAATGAAGAAGAAATGAAAGAAAAAAGTGATGCAGATGAATTAGAAAAGCTAGCTGATTTCAAAGCAACACGAAATGAATGGTTCACAAAGGAGGAAAAGAGGAAAAGGAGTAGAAAGACAACTCCTAAACCTCAAGCTGGAGAAGGTTCTTCCTCTCAACAGCAGAAAAAGAGAAAGAAGAAAGCGGTAGAGACAATGCTGGTCGATGAACCAGATGAAGATGAACCAGTAGCTGATGCTGAAGTTGATGAATGTTTAACATTTGAAACAGAGCAGTTGTTAAAGACTCTTGATGATACTGCAGAAACTGAGAAAGTTGGTGATGATGAAGAGAAAAGTTCATCTAGTTCTGAAGAGGAGGTTGATGAAACTAAACGTTTGAAAAGAATCAAGGCTGATATAGAAAAAGAAAAACAGTTAAAGAGAAAAAGGAGAGAAGAAAAAGATGATGATTTGTATATTCCATCTCCAGAGAATGTTCAAATTGTAACACCACCTTCAGGAGGTCGAAAGAAATCAACTACAAGAAAGCGTGTTGATCCTAATGCAGTCAGAAAGTTGAGATTCAAGATTCCAGTGAAACCACAACAACAACCACCAACAGTACCACAACAACCACCATCACCACCACCACAACAACCACCACAATCACCACCACATCAATCACCTATCCTTGAACAACCTATTATTTCATCACCACATATTCTTCAAACACCACCAACTTCACAACCACAAGTTCAAACCACTTCTGGATCATCTGGATTTAGAGATTTTCCACACATCCCAGAAAGTTCAGTTCTTGAAGGTCTTCAGGATTTCAGTTTTGTGAACGATGATCTTGTCAAGAAGCTGCAAAAGAAGTTTGATGATGTGTTAAAAGAGAAAAAGAAGTTAGAAAAACGTGTGAAGACAGTTGAAGCTGAAAATTCCTCACTGTTGAAAAAAGTTGAAGCTGATCAAGCTGAGATTGATGTTATGAAAGTTCAAATTGCAGAGTTGCAAGAAGAAAAGTCTAGAAGAGATGAACAGAATAAGTATTTTGAGCTGAAAAACAAAGAGTTGGAGGCAAATAATGCGAGAAGAGAACATGAAGATTATATGCTGAGAAAAGTGATTGAAGATATGATTGGCAAGCCAGTTGAACAAAGATTTGAGGAGATACAACTTGAAGAGGTTAGAGCGAAACGAAAAGCTGATATAGAAGCTCAAATGAAAGATAAGGGCAAAGGTGTTGAAGGTGAGAAAACTGTTGAAGTTACAGAAGGGGAAATGGTTGTGTCTGAGCTAACAGAAGAGCCAATATCGTCTGTTCTACCAATTTCTTCAGTCTCTGGTGTATTTGATGCTGATGTAGAAATTGATGACATAGTAAATGATGATGAAGAGGATGATGAAGAAGAAGATGATGATGACACTATGAATGATGATGCAGACAAAGTCTTTTCTGCAAGTAGTCATGATGACGATGATGGAAATGATGATGATCAAGGTACTTCAGGAATCAAAGTTACTGAAGCATCTCAAGAAGAAAATGTTGATGATTATCTTCGAGATGATGCAAATGAAGACCCTGAGAATGCAAGTGGTGAGGGGGAGCATGTTGATGATAAGAATGTTGATGAGAATGAAAATTGATTCTGCGTCTTGAACCTGATGTAGAAGAAGGTGAAATCAGGCATACTTATACTCTGGATGATATCATCAAGATGACGCATGTCGAAGATGTTAATTTCAAGTTTGATTTTGAAGAGGAGCTGAATCAGTTCGACATCAATCAGCAGCCCGATTATCAGTATAAGTACGTTGAAGAAGCTGATAACTACGATAGAGTTGAAGTTGAAGATTGCAGTGATGAAGAAAGTGTGAATGTGGATACTACAAACTTTCCGACGCTTGTTGAATTCTTCAGTCAAGCAAACATAGATGAGTTAAGAAGGAAAGTTGAAGAATGTTTAAAGAATATAAATTTTAATGGAACGTTGAAAGATGATCGTAGCGAAGAAAGAAAGAAATGGTTTAGGAAAAGTTCTGAAAGGAAATTTAAAAGACCGCTTAAATACTACCAAAGAGATAGAGGTGTTTCGCTTGGCGATATCATTAGCTGGGGATATTTACCGCAGGTGAATGCGTATGCTATCCGAAGAGAGTTCGGTGTACAATACTTTGAGTATATTCAGGATATCATGTCTTTGCCATGGTGGGATATCGAAGAGCTTCCCAAAGTTCGAACATTGACTTATCCAGTAAGAAAGCATGATATGCCCACATGGGGATTGATGAAGTTCGAAGCATTTAGAGATTTCAAACACTGGAAGCCACACCAACCGAAGAAAGTAAAGAGAGTGAATCCAGTGACAGGCTCAGAAGAGACAATCTTACAGATAAAGAAGCCTAGAGTGATAAAGAACATTCCATTGCCAAAGATGGAGCAAGATTTCCATAAAGGGTTTGTGTGTTGGGTATACAGCTGCTTGTCTACTGAAGCTGTGATCACATACCAAGTGGAAAATGAAGTTAGACACATCTATGTGTATGATCCATTGTGGTTAGTAAATTGCTCAGCAAAAGATATAAAGTGCTTATTTGTGAACAAGATTTGTTACAGAGCTGAAGACATAGACCAGGCAATGCAGTTTCAGAAAGTTGTAACTATTTGCTTTCAGAAAGGAATTAATTCTGAGAATGCATGGTCAACTAAGTGGAGAAAGATTGAGAAGGAAGAAGCTCTGAAAGCTGAGAAAGAAAGGAATGCACGTGAAGAAAAAGACAAGATGTTACGACATATTGTTGTGCAAAGGATGGCTGAAGAGGAAAAGCGAGAGGTCGAAGAGAATGAAAAGCTTAGGAAGGTGTTACTGAAAAAGCCTAAGCAAAGGGAAGAAAAGTTTAAGTCCCTATGAAGAAAGTGCTGAAGACAACCTGAATGAAGACTCCGTCAATATCCAAGGGGGAGTTTGTTGGTACACGATGTCTATCGCCTACGTCAACAGTCTAGGTCGTGTCTAATAGCTTGTAATAGGGGTGTAATGTGTAAAATGTAAGTTTATTTTGTGTATATACCATTTCGCATGAAATGAATTTGTGAAGTTGATTTCGCACGAAATGGAAGTTAGCCATTTCGTATTGAATGGAACTTGGTGATTTCGAGCGAAATGGTTTCCCTATAAATAGGGAGGTAGTGTTTTCCATTTGGCACGGTTCGGTGATTCTTGTAACGAAGTGCTGCCAAATTTTCTCATTGTATTCAAGTCTAATATCAATGGAAAACATGTTTAAAGTGAATTTCTCTGTTTCTACTCACATTCTTACACTGATTCTCAGTTACTAGATTGATTCCGCCTTTCTAGTGATCTTGATTTGACTCAGACCGACTCATTCAGGTCGTATATCGATCCTACACTTGATACTCGTTAAATTGGTTAAAACACATAAACTAATCAAATTGGAAATTAAAATATTAAAAATCAGGCCCTTCGTACAAAGGGAGTAGCTTCGTACGAAGGGGTGGCTTCGTACGCAGGGGGAATGGGCAAAAATCTTGGAAACCTGAGTGTACCCCCTAATCTATAAATAGAGGCCTTAGATCCTCATTCCAACTCGCCATTTTCCCTTGAAAACACTCTTGAAATGCTGTTGCGATCATAAGCTTTGTAAGATTCTCCACTTTTCATTTCAATTTCATTTCGTTTCATTCTTGCATTTCTAGTCACAAACTCTTGACCTTTCTCAAAAACCTTTAATCCTAATCATCTCGAAGATGGTTTCCACTTGTTTTGCCTAGGCAAACCAATGTGGAGCATCACTTATACGAGATTGGATCAAAGTTCATAAAATTTTACAACTTAACTAAATCCTCGTTTCGATTATTACACGATCTTGATGGATTCGGGAACCCATCAGACCCTAACTCAATTCATAGTTAAGGGCCTGAATTAGGATTAATTTTCCATCAAGAAATGATCTGTTTCGATGGATCAAACATGAAATTTCATCAAGAACAGTGCCTTCGTACGAAGGGACTAACGTTCGTACGAGGACTTCCACTCATACTTTCTGTTTTAATTGCAATTCTGTACACACGCCCATTTGTCACCATTTAAATGTTTATCTACTAAATTAAATAAATTAAACAAATAATTCAACGTTTTCAACCAAATCAGATAAAAACAAAAACTTTTCATAACCAAACACAGCGCCTTCGCACGAAGGGAGTGCCTTCGTACGAACCCACACTGTTATCAAACCAATTTTTTTTATTTTCTGTTTAAACCTCAACCTTTACACCTGAAAATTCCATTTACTGTTTATGTTATTTATCTTACTGTTTTCCATAATCAAATCAGTTCACAACACGTTTAACAGCCGATTCGTAATAAACAGAAACGCCCGTTCGTACGAAGGGACTGTTCTTCATTTTAAATTATTTTTTTCACGTATTTCAACAATCTGATCCAACACTCTTTCATACCAGGAATCTTATATTCCCATCTAACCCTTTCAGCATAATCTCGAGACTTCATCAACGCCTCTCACGGTTACGTGTATTTTCTACGCAAAACTGTGAGTATATTCGATCCCTTTTTCGTTTTAAACACTTTTGGGTGCAACATGTACATTATACAAAAACACGCAATACTTGAAACTTATTTTAATCACACTCTATCCACATTTAAACATGAAAACATGTGATACTTGTTAGTCTTATATGCTATGTGTACACTTGTATCTATATGCTCATTAACTTTGCTAGCCTACCTTGGCAATTATAGCGCTATAGGATTAACGCACCGCCCTTGAGTCTTTGGGTATTTTTGAGTAAAACATGTTAACCCCCTCTTCGTTGCGATGATGTAGGGAAGTCAAGATTGCGTTGGAAACTTGGGTTTGACATATAGTTTACACTAGTCCAACATATTAGTAACTTGTATACATTATTCATGTTGGATATGAGCACGTTAAAATTTTATTCATATTATGCTATGTATCAAACTTGTATACTCGCCAACATTTTTGTTGATCTTTATTTTGATACATGTTGCAGGTTGATAGACAAGACGACGAAGAATCAAGCTAGGGTGAACATAGAAACACACCTTAGAAATAAACATTATTTAAATCTTATTTTGGTTTGATACAATTTGGTTATGTTTTGAATCTTGTATGACATTTTTAGCATTTATGAAATTTGATTAAATTATATTGTCACAATTAGTGTTATGATGCTTTGAGCGATTTGTTTCCTTCTCATCCTGATGTTTCCGCCATCGGTTGGGGTGTGACACACACTCATGTCTGTTCTAATTGCATTTCCATATATATGTATTTGGGTTTGTAAATTGTGGTGGAATTACTATTCATACCAACCGTCACAACTAGATTGTGTACTATAAGTTATCTAAAGATTTCCTTTTTGTTTCGTTAATTGTATAAAATTTGTAAAAGTTCATTTCTTCTACTTTCTTTTCACAATCTTCTTTTTATACTGCCTACGTGCTTTTAACTTAATAAGGTACGTTTAGCCAACTCATTGTATTGGGTGGATTTGTGACGTTTTAAAATGATAGGCAGCTGACTATAGACGTTTTAAAGTGTTTTTAGGTTTTCTTATTGTGAATGTTACAAAAGAGGTTATGAAATTTTGTAATATGTAGATTGGATACACTCTAGGGGTTTCAAATGTGTGGGACCTTTCATAGTTTCATTCTACCACTATATATCATGGATGGGTACATTCCTAAAAATATAAGAAACCATGGCTGCCTCTGAAAACACTTCAATGTCAAATGGAACCAAGGAGGAGGAGCTAGCCTCAACAAGTAAGCGGTCCGGTGGAAGCTCCATGGGAGCTGGGGCCATATATAGTAACAACTGCGACGTGATTAGTTGTCATGTGACGGAACTATCGTTGGTTGATTCACTCTGTATGCTTTACATTGGTTGGCTGGAAATTTTTAAAGTTAAAAATTTTCTTTTATCAAACTAATTGATGTGTGCAAAATGCAACACATAAATTACATCAAATAAGGCATAAAACAAACCCTTTTTTAGTACTAATGTTGGAAAAAGTGTGCTTTTGTCTTCCTTTTGTATTTTCAGGGTTAAAAGAGCTTAAGTGAACAAAAGAAGCAAAAATGCAGCCAAATCCAGCATAAATACAAGAAAAGGAATAAATGTGGTATGCCCGACCCCTCGACAGCATCTTTCCAGTCAAAACAAGATAACAGAAGGCTGAACACGCCCCGTGCTCAGTGAGCACGGGGGCGTGCCCAAGTGTCTGCAGAAAAGACAAAGCTGTAGAAGCTTCTATCACCCACCACGGGGGCGTGCCCAGCGGACACGGGGCCGTGGTCAACTCTAAGATTCGCAGAATCTGAGGAAATCTTGATAGTACAGATATGCTTCTGCACACGGGGTCGTGCCCAGCGGACACGGGGGCGTGGTCAACTAATGCAGACAAACTGCATTTAATGAAGAAAGAGAGAAGGGTGGACATGGGGCCGTGCCCAATGGACACGGGGCCGTGTTCGGGCTTCTGTGCAGGCTATAAATAGGGGTGCTTGGCTCATTTGCAAACCATACCTTGGCAAACCACCTCTCTCACACTTCACCCACACTCCACCACCATCACAACACCATCATCCACCACCATCAACCATCATCCATCATAGAGTGTGTGAGTAGTCTCGGGATCCAAGATTGATCGTAAGAGTTCTTGACAATCAAAGGCCATGTTTGCCTAAGTCTCTTACATCACTTGGTGAAGACAAGTGTCTAGTATAATACTTTTTATTTTTAATATTTTCGCACTTTTTATTTGGTTATGTATTAATAACTTTAATAACTAGTTTCTTATGTTGAAGGTGATTCTTCCTTATCATTTGTCCGTGGTGTCTTGGCATTATTTTACTGTCTATATAAAATAAAAGATTTTCACCATTCATATCTCTATGGTTTGGTAAGAGTCTTGCCTTGTTCAGTGTATAGATCCTGCAAGGACCTGGGTCAAATTTAGTAGGACCTCCTTCAATACCCACCGAAACTCTTTGATCCCCTCATATGTAAGCTATATTAAAACTTTAACCAATCTACTTAGGACTGTAACCCTGCTGACTCAGACTACTTAGCCGAGGGTAACGTCACCTTCAAAAGAGGGGCCTACCACATTATGCATTAGTAACTTAATTAATTATCTTTCAATAATCCAACCCTTTAGGATTGTATCCTTGCTGACTCAAACTACTGGGTTGAGGGTAACGTCACCTTCAAAAGAGGGGCCTACTACAATAAATAAGATAATCTCTTAAAAAGTGAAAAAGTGCGAAAATAATCAAAGGTTACACTAAACACGAGTCGGATCCAAGTGATTCATCTTGTCTATCTGTTTTTACTTTTATTTTTATTTTTCAGCATTTTAAGTTTTTATTTTTTAGTTTAAAACATTTTTCTAAACTTTTTATTTGACTACACGTTGAGGATAAACCGGTATTAAAAGCTCTTGTGTCCTTGGACGACCTCGGTATCTTACCAACACTATACTACGCTCACGATGGGTGCACTTGCCCATATGTGTGTTTGGTGTTAGTAAAATATCGTGTTTTATAAATTTAAAACTTGACTAACGTGTAAAAAGGGCTAAAATATATATATAAAAATCTATAACACCACACGCGCATCAAGTTTTTGGCGCCGTTGCCGGGGACACAAGGATTTTAAGAAAGTTAGGAATCAACGACCTAATCATTTTTTTCTAATTTTTATGTTTTTTTTAGGATTTTCTTAATTTTTCAGCTTCTGCAGAACTCAGCACAGGCCGTGCCCACTGAACGCGCCCCGTGCCCAATTTTTGGAACTGGCAATCCTGTTTTAAGTCAGACAGTAAGCTGAACACGGGGCCGTGCCCACTCAACACGCCCCGTGCCCAAGTTTCAGTTACTAAAAACAGAACCGTAAGATCCCGACGGTTGGTAATTTCTAACACAAACATGAGTGATACTGATATTTTTTTACTTTCGGCACTCTTATGGTATGTGGTGTCAAATATATGGTGGCCCTCATAAAGATTTAGAATGTTATTTTCTAAATTATAAGCCCCATTATATAGACCCATTGTTTTCCTGTAGCCTTAAGAAGGGCGAAAGTAAAAATAATCCCTATCTCTCCATCGAATGCTCTCAGCCGGACCTTCTAGGAGAAATGCTTCTTGATGAACTATTTCAATTGGAAGATCTAATTCTTAATTGGTTAAAAGAACTTAAGATGGATATCAATAATTCATCTCAAGACGATACCCAAGAAGAATTGTTGGGATCGCATTCGAATAAAAACAACTTTGTTGTTCCCGATATTACCTCTAACTCTAGCGAAGACTTGGGCGATAGTCGTCCCTGTGTCGATTGTGCCGTGAAGGACTCTCCATCGACTTCGTTCGGTGCATACATAGACCTGAGCGATTCGGCATACACATTCTTTAACGAGAACCCGAGAAAGGGTTGGACTTGTCCACCTACATTTAGCATAGGAACCACCCTCACCGAAAACCTCTTGCGTTCTCGTCTTAGTCTAGAGAAATTAAGGTATATCAGGCACTTTGGGGTAGTTCCATCCAGTAAGGACCACCCGATCAGGATGAATTCCTTAGAAATAAGAAACTTCATAAACTACCTCTAGACACGGGGCCGTGTCCAGGTCAGCACGCCCCCGTGTCCACCCAAAGATTCCCGTCAGATTTCGTGTCAGAATACGGACAAAATGTGTCAGGACCTTGCCTGCACATGGGGCCGTGTCCAGCCAACACGGGGCCGTGTGCAGCGTGCTGTCATTTTCTATAAATGCAGCAAGATTCCTGCACATTTGGACCACTCCAAAGACAAAGATCTGGTGGATCTTCACACATACCATCCTAGGTATATTCTAAAGAAGGTTCCCAACTACCATCTTGCCTTTTCCACTTTTATCCATTACCTTCTTCTTCAATTTTTCCTTAATACCTCTATTAGAGCTTGAAATCTCCATAATTCCAAGCTTTATTGAGATGTTTGTTAGATTTTTATTCAAGGAATCTTGTTAAAAATAAGTTCTACAACAATGTTTTAAGTTGTTTCTGCTTAAAAACGTTTTAAAATCACGAAAACAAATTAAAACTCCAAGAGTCCTTGTTCCAAAAATCTGCAGACGTCTGAACACGTGGCCGTGTTCATTGAACACGGGGCCGTGTCCGAGGTACTGCGTCCATAAAATTGAATTCTTTTCGGTATGTTTTCTCAGAATGGCGAGCAGAACTAGCGGAACATCTTCATTGCACTCCAGAAACAACCGACAAGGGAGAAGGTCATCAACGGTTGAAGATTCTCTTGTAAACTACGTTTACGCTTTAAGAGAAGCTATTGATGAAATGACGGGAGTGGAAAAAGCGTTGGTCGACCGTATCAATCATTTGACGGTGGGACTAGAGGGATGTCTTCGAGAGGTCAACCTTTTGCACCAAAGGTTGAACATTCTCGCTTCTCCTCCTTTGGTGCCAATTATCACCCAAAGGGCATGGAATGTGGTACCGGAAGTCATCATACCGGCCGAATGGTACACCATACACCCGGAGTCCCCTCGAGACATACTACAAGGGGTTCCGATTGGTGTCACTCCCCCTACGCAAGATGTTGAGGAAAACGAGCCCGACTTCTTCCTCCCAAGAGAAATAGAAGAATGGCTTTGACACATCTAGGGAATACCCCTCGGTCTAAAAGTTCTACAAGGCTTTTAAATACCGGAAAGCTATTTCGGGAATTTTGATTAAAGTAGAACTCCTTAGGATGATTTTATGTCCCATTTGACCCTTCTATCTTAGGATCTTTAGTTTTATTTTTCTGCCTTGTCTTTAAATTCTCTAAGACCTCATATAATAGTTTTAATGGAATGATGGTTTTAATTAATTTGATGTTTGGATGATGTTGTAATGGAAAAAACACACTCGGGATGGTGAAGGATACCAAGGGAAACTTGAACTAGCACCCCATGCACAAAAACAGGGCCACCCGACAAATTTTCTTCATTACAGCAAGTTCAGCACGGGGCCGTGCTCGCCCAACACGCCCTGTGCCCAACCATCTGCAGAAAATGCCCAGTTCATGTAACTGGACACGGGGCGTGCTCGCTGAACACGCCCCCGTGCCCAGGCTTCTGTTTCTTTTTACTAATTTCTGTTACTGGCGATCTGAACACGGGGCCGTGCCCGGACACCACGGGGCCGTGTCCAGACGCCCAGTAACATAATTTTTTGCTTTTTCACACCTTTTTGCACATTCAATCAACCTAAAAACTTATTTTTGGGACACATTAAGGACAATGTGTAATTTAAGTGTGGGAGGGGATGCTAAAAACCTTGAATCTTGCAAGTCCTAATCACAAGCCTTACAAAAACTCTATTGGAACCGCTAATCACCCCAAAAAAATTTCAATTTTTTTTCATTTTTTTACTTGTCTAGGTTTAATTTAGGAATTTCAAGTTCTAAAAAGGTTATATTTTTACAAATTTACAACGGATAGCGTCATGATAAAAAGAACCAACATAAGAAAATTATGAAACGGCATGACAAGTTTAGTTAAAATTTGATTATATATACTTGATCACATAAAAACCCATTCCCACAAAAAAGTGAGTTTTGAGCCTTTATTGAGCATACAAATACATATCTTTAAATTAAATGCTCATTTTTCGTTTCTTGTGTGAATAGCCGCTTGGTTCTTAAGGCTCTAGAACTTGTCACGACGATACATTCCCGGTCCTTACCAACTTAAACCCGAGTGAGTAAACGATGGAGGTATTAGGACTAACCCTTTTTATTTCTACACCATTTTTTTTACCACCTACCCAAAATCCCCCTAGTTAACCCCTTTGAGCCTAAACCTTTTCATTTCTTAACCCAAAACAAACACCCTTTTACCCACCAAAACCCTTTTTCATTTTAAACCACTTATTTTAGTAACAAAGTTCGGTTTCTCTTATGACTTATCAAAAAAAAAAATGATGATGAAGACAAAAGAAATAAACAAACAAGTTTATCAAAAATAACTTTGTTTGAAGAAGTGCTTCATCAAAATAAAAAGTTACAAAAAAATAAAAAGTCTTACGAAAACCGAAGCTTTTTACGCCTTTCGCCCTTTTCTACTAACCACTAACCCAACCACCTACCTTTAACCCAAGCCTAACTCTTCACCCAAAAAGTCCTCTTAATATTTACAAAGGTGTATAGTTAAAAAGGAGGAGGATAGATTACTTGGCAAGCTTATGGTAGGAATAAGTTCCATGCCGCTCTCGAGAGTTTTCACAAAAATACACCTTCAGCCGAGTGTTGATTGATTCCCCGTGAGGTATGTGAACTTGTATATAAATGGAATTTTAAAAAGGCATGTTATGCCCTAATAAGTAATTTATCTTATGTAATGTTTTAAATAAATCATGACGAATAGGATTGTAAATAAATAAAAATAAAACTTAATAAAGAATCTTGGAAAACCCGACACTCTATGACAAGCCCAAAAACCTTCTCTTCTACCCATTCCATTTGGGAGTGTAAAGCCACATTATAAAGAGTTTTGCTTGAGGACAAGCAAAGATTCAAGTGTGGGGGTATTTGATGTGTGCAAAATGCAACATATAAATTACATCAAATAAGGCATAAAACTAACCCTTTTTTAGTACTAATGTTGGAAAAAGTGTGCTTTTGTCTTCCTTTTGTATTTTCAGGATTAAAAGAGCTTAAGTGAACAAAAGAAGCAAAAAGGCAGCCAAATCCAGCATAAATACAAGAAAAGGAATAAACGTGGCATGCCCGACCCCTCGACGGCATCTTTCCAAGCAAAACAAGAGAACAGAAGGCTGAACACGCCCCGTGCTCAGTGAGCACGGGGGCGTGCCCAAGTGTCTGCAGAAAAGACAAAGCTGTAGAAGCTTCTATCACCCACCACGGGGGCGTGCCCAGCGGACACGGGGCCGTGGTCAACTCTAAGATTCGCAGAATCTGAGGAAATCTTGATAGTACAGATACGCTTCTGCACACGGGGTCGTGCCCAGCGGACACGGGGGCGTGGTCAACTAATGCAGACAAACTGCATTTAATGAAGAAAGAGAGAAGGGTGGACACGGGGCCGTGCCCAATGGACACGGGGCCGTGTCCGGGCTTCTGTGCAGGCTATAAATAGGGGTGCTTGGCTCATTTGCAAACCATCCCTTAGCAAACCACTTCTCTCATACTTCACCCGCACTCCACCACCACCACAACACCATCATCCACCACCATCATCCATCATCCATCATAGAGTGTGTGAGTAGTCTCGGGATCCAAGATTGATCGTAAGAGTTCTTGACAATCAAAGGCCATGTTTGCCTAAGTCTCTTACATCGCTTGGTGAAAACAAGTGTCTAGTGTAATACCTAGTTTCTTATGTTGAAGGTGATTCTTCCTTATCATTTGTCCGTGGTGTCTTGGCATTATTTTACTGTCTATATAAAATAAAAGATTTTCACCATTCATATCTCCACGGTCTATATGGATATATGTTGGCTACCTGGTCGGGGGTTAAGGGAATGGTTTGGTAAGAGTCTTGCCTTGTTCGGTGTATAGATCCTGCAAGGACCTGGGTCAAATTTAGTAGGACCTCCTTCAATACCCACCGGTATTGGATAGCGGGGGTCCAAACTCTTCGATCCCCTCATATGTAAGCTACTATTAAAACTTTAACCCGGCTACTTAGGACTGTATCCCTGCTGACTCAGACTACTAAGCCGAGGGTAACGTCACCTTCAAAAGAGGGGCCTACCACATTATGCATTAGTAGCTTAATTAATTATCTTTCAATAATCCAACCCTTTAGGATTGTATCCTTGCTGACTCAAACTACTGGGTTGAGAGTAACGTCACCTTCAAAAGAGGGGTCTACTACAATAACTAAGATAATCTCTTAAAAAGTGTAAAAGTGCGGAAATAATCAAAGGTTACACTAAACACGAGTCGGATCCAAGTGATTCATCTTGTCTATCTGTTTTTACTTTTATTTTTATTTTTCAGCATTTTTAGTTTTTATTTTATAGTTTAAAACATTTTTCTAAACTTTTGATTTGATTAGACGTTGAGGATAAACCGGTATTAAAAGCTCTTGTGTCCTTGGATGACCTCGGTATCTTACCAACACTATACTACGCTCACGATGGGTGCACTTGCCCATATGTGTGTTTGGTGTTAGTAAAATATCGTGTTTTATAAATTTAAAACTTGACTAACGTGTAAAAAGGGCTAAAATATATATATAAAAATCTATAACACCACACGCCATCACTAATCGGTCAAGATGGTTATTTTTGTGATTCTTCTTAATATTTTTATTGCCAACATTTAGAAACCGAATCCATAACTAACAAACTAAACATGGTGATCAGTTAAAACAAAAGGTGATAAATAATAATCAAGATACAAAACATTTCACAACACTTAGAGGCTGTTTGGCAACTTCTAAATGGTTAAGTGCTGAACATGTATGAACATGTAAGAGGTCTGAATCATTAAGTGCTGAACCAGTAAGAGGTCTGAAACATTAAGAGTCAGTATAATGTTAACTGTTTAGATGCAAATGTCTAACTAATTCAGATTAGAGGTCTTAACCATTCAGACTTGGTATTATGCTTAACCACTCAGAGACAAATGTCTGAACCATTCAGACATCTACTCACGAAACAAACAGTCTGACCCATTGAATACTGAACCAGTAAGAGGTCTGAACTATTAAGAGGCTCACTAAGAGGTAAACAAACAGCCCCTACGAGGAGACATATCAAAATTTCATTACGGTACCGTAGCAAATCTATCGTCACACTTGGGTACCAACCGAAGCAACCTTCCCTTATGTTTCGGTACCACAAGTTTACAGGAAGGTAGGTGATTGATTCACCGATCATTCCGTTCAATCATCTCGTACCCACTTTTTCACATAGAAAATTATCTTATGTTAAGCATTTCTTTTACTTTTTTAAATTTATAATAAATTGGTTGTGAGATGGGTTGGAAGAAAAATATTCATCAAGAAAAAAATGGAATTGAAATATGATAATTTGACATTGAAATGAAAGCAGAAAGGGTTATGAGATAGATGGGAAGAAAAGTATGGATGCCTTGACTTGAGGCCTAATTGATTACCTTAGAGCATTCACAATGGGTACTCTATATAGATGGGAAGAAAAGTATGGATGCCTTGACTTGAGGCCTAATTGATTACTTTAGAGCATTCACAATGGGTACTCTATATATTTGTGAGTGAGTTATTTATATTATAAGTAGTGGTTGTGAGTGAGGAAGGGAAAATGTTATTGTTTATTTGTAAATATACCAGAAACATTGTTCACTCTTATAAATTTTTTTTAAATCGGTTGTGAGTAGAGGAGAAAGAAAAAGGAATGATAAAGATATATAAAATGTTATTTAATTGAAAAGAAATAAAAAATAAAAATTTTAAGTATAGATATATAAAATGAGAATAAGGGGATTGAATGTGAATACTATTATCTAGTTTTTTTTTCTACCACTATATATATATATATATATATATATATATATATCATGGATGGGTACATGCCTAAAACTATAAGAAACCATGGGTGCATCTGAAAGCACTTCAAGGTCAAATGGAACCGAGGAGGACGACCCTCAGCAAGAAAATAACAGGCGGTCCGGTGGAAGTTCCATGGGTGCTGCGGCCTTAGCATCAGCGGCCGTAGTCGGAGTAGGTGTCGCTGCTATTGGCATATCTAGATTGCTTTCGAACAACACCAACACCCTAGAAAGAGTACCCGTGGGCACAAACAGTACGCGGTCTCATCCTCCTCGAGGTCCCTACAAAATGACCACAGATGGCGGATGTAACCTCGTACTTGGAGATCGAGGACCAGGTTGGTACGGGGGAATACTTCTCGATCATGATGGTAAGTGGGTCAAAGGGTTTAGAGGTTATGTTAGCGAGACTTATACTCTTACATCTGAGCTTATTTCAATCCAGAAAGGGCTGGAGCTTTTAGATAAACTTGATCTCGAGCCATTCTTTATAACGACAATGAACAGGCTTGCGAGTATGTCAATGGAGGGGGCGAATACCGCGGTAGAAGTGACGTTGTCCGTAAGTCCTGGCACATCATCATCAAGTGCAGGAATCTCGCTAACAAAAACAATATAGAAGTCAAGCATATTGGGCGAGAATACAGCAAGTATGCTCACAAGCTCGCCAAAATGGCCATTGCGAAAAAAGAAGAATATGAGGAAATTGAAGAACTTCCTTATGAGCTAACGTTGATTTAATGATCGAAAACTACTCGCGGTTCCTGGCTTAATTTCTCGCATCTATCTAAATATGTTGATTGGTAATAGCTTCCTCTAAGGAGAAGTCCATCTAGCCATATGTTTGAAAGTTCTCAAGATGGATTATTGTAGTAGTCTTTGTATGTTTATCTTGTATCTGTTTCATCTTTGAATCTGATTAATCTTGTTGTATATATTTATCTTTAAGGACTGTTTTAATTGTTTCTACTTTGTTTTGGAATCCAAAGATAAGCACCAACATTCAAGCTTTACTTTCATTAGATAATAATCTTTTGGAGTAATTTTCAAGACAAAAGTAGAAATAAAAGTGGTCTAAAGAATTTACTTGTGGTTTCGTTAGTTGTATTAAGAAAACCACTAGCTTTTTCTTATTCAAATCAAACATAATGGTAGCTAGTATCAAACAAACTAGGCATAATCACTTTAGATATAATTATCATATATTTGGATTAATGGTGGTATTGTAATCTTTTGTGCTAAGCTAAGTAGAATAATACATCGTACGATCAGTGTTCTAGAAGAAAACAACTATGTCTATCGTGAGGCTTATTATAAAACATCGATGTCGTCAGCTTTACTATTGGTTCACTACGTCATATTTTGACCTTATCATTTAAATTTTCAAATCTATTGTTCTGTATCTTTTTACTTCTAAAAGGGTATAATATGAAATTACAAAAGCACCTTATATCAATGTTGGGATTGTTCACTAGACCAAGGCATGAGGCATAAGTAGGGGTGTAAACAAGCACAGAGTCTAAGAACTAGTCGTAATCGGCTCAAGTAAAAGTTCGAACGAGGCGAGCCTTAACGAGCCAAAACCTGATATAGAGTTCGTTTAGTCATCGAGCCCGAGCTCGAGCCTGAAATACAAAGCTCATTTAGGCTTGCAAGCCTAAACGAGCCCAAACAAATTTATTTTTGTTACATATAATATGATAATAATGACGATAACATTGGTGAGCCAAACTCGAGCCGAGCTTTGGCTCATTTAAGCAATGTTGAAGCGAGCTCGAGCCCAGCTTTTAGCTCGTTTGAGGTTATTCTCAAAATAGCCCGAGCTTATGATTTTACGGGCTAGCCAAGCTCGAGCTCAAATATGTACGCTCGAACCAAGCCGAGCTCGAGCTTCATCAAAACTTCACGAGCGTTTACTTTTTATAGAAAAGGTCCCATTTGTTGACAAGAACAATATAAATATTAAGCGTGTTCCGCAAGAATACGCCAACCAGTGTGCCGCGAAGCTGGCCAAAACGGCCAAGATGAAAAAAGAAGAGTATGTGGAAATCAAATAACCTGCTAATGAGCTGAAGGAACTTGTTGAAAGAGAAGCTAAATTTAGTGGTTGAAACGTACTCATGGTTCTTGGCTTTCTTTCTTTGAGTTCCATCTATGTATGCTGATTGATAATGATTTTCTCTTAATGATGGTTATGTTATGATATAGCACCCTTCGTATGTTTAATTGATCTTGTATCTGTTTCTTCTTGCATCTATTTCATCTTTTAGGCATG
Organism: Helianthus tuberosus; assembly: GCA_030545235.1. Lineage (NCBI taxonomy): Eukaryota > Viridiplantae > Streptophyta > Magnoliopsida > Asterales > Asteraceae > Helianthus > Helianthus tuberosus. The sequence continues at coordinate 66,186,050 of CM060440.1, read as the reverse complement.
TTTAGTTATCTACTTCGATTTGGAATCCAAAGATAATGCAGTAACACTAAAAGTCTAGGTTAGTATAATAATATATCTTTTAGAGTAATTATTAAGGTAGAGTTGAAATAAGTGGTCTAAAGTCACTATCATTTTCTTATCGCATTAACAGTAAAGAGACTAAAAAACACGCAAAAAAAACTAAAAACATTGCCACTTCAATCACAACCCGCTCAACAGTAAAGTTGTTTTCTTATTAATACCAACTCTCCTGGCCCGACCTGCTGCCAATTTATTCTGTTTTTGACTTGCATCCATATGAACGATGAGCCCAAAATCCAACCTCTGAACCAATATATTATTGAATCCAAGTTTCGTAATTTACTATTATTTATATTTGAATATTATTCTAATTTTACACCATTATCAATTGTAGGGGTGACACCATTTTAATAGTTTATTATAAAAGAAGGTTTTGTATGGTATTATCAATAAAGGATTTTTTATTTTTTGTAAGAAAGGATAGTATCAAACAAGGCATAGTCACCTTAGATATAATAGTCAAATATCTTGAATAATGATGATATTGCAATCATTTGTGTTAGGTCGAATATGATCGTGTTCTAGAAGAAAACAACCATGTCTACATCCATGGCATCTGGTTAACTATTGATTGCATTCGTTACGTTTTTTAAAATTCCATTTGTTAGATTTTCTTTTGAGAACGGATTCACGTAGACATGCACATTTCGGTTTTTTTAATAACCTAAACCGGTTAACCGGTTGTGACAGTTATTGGGCCCAAAAAAAAACCCGGTTATGGTTAATAACCGACCGGTTAATAACCGGTTATTAACAACGAAAATCAGTACCCGATAATAACCGGCCGGTTACGAAAAACCGGTTAACTAGTGAACCGGTTAATAAAACCGGTTTTTTCGGTTAATTTATAAAACATGCAGACTTTTATAAAAACATGCAGAAATTTAAAAAAAAAGCTGCAGAATCATATATTAAAACTGCAGAAAGTTATAAAAACATGCAGAAAGTTATAAAAACATGCAGAATTATAAAAACATGCAGAATAACATGCAGAAAGTTATAAAAAACATGCAGAATTATATTAAAACTGCAGAAAGTTAAAAAAAAAAGCTGCAGAATCATATGTAACATGCAGAATTTTATAAAAACATGCAGAATCATTTAAAAACATGCAGAAAGTTATAAAAACATGCAGAATTACATAAAAACTGCAGAAAGTTAAAAAAATGCTGCAGAATTATATAAAAACATGCAGATTTTTATAAAAACACGCAGAAACTTATACAAATCCTGCAGAATTATTTTAACCTGCAGAATTATATAAAAACATACAAAAAAGCTGCAGAATCATTTAAAAACATGCAGAATTATATAAAATCCTGCAGAAACATATTTTTTATAATTATATTAGTAGATCAAGTAACATTACATTAATAAACATGAAAATATCCAATACAATTTTCTTAACTAGTCTAGAATGAAGTTGTCGTCTTGTAGTTTTGTTTCGTCATTTCTTCGTTTCTTCGTTTAGTCGCTTCGGGGGCTATTAGAGCGTACGGATTCATCGTACATGAGTTCGTCATCGGAAAGTGGTTGCGCCCGTCCTTGAAAAACTTCAACATCATGTAATTGTTCTTCCACCTCAAGCTCGCCCTCAAGACTTGAAATATGTTGTATACGTTCCACGCCATCCAAGTAATCCTTCAAACAAATGCACATTTCCATCGCCTCCGGTGTAAGTCTTGTTCGTCAAATAGATAGTACCCTTCCACTAAGAGAAAAAACCGACTCCGAAGCTACCGTAGAAGCTTGGGAGCTTAGTAGATCACGTGCCATGGCGGCTAAAACGGGATAATGCGGTTCTTGTATTTTCCACCAAGCCAAAACATCAAAGTTGTGAAACTCGTCGGGTGACAAGGTTGCTAAAAAATCGGTATATTTATACCTTCCGAGTTCACTATTTGATGCATCACCTCGAGAACGTTTACTATTTTCATTTCTTAAGGAATTATAGAAATTTAAGTCCGCATCTTTTCTCGACGCCTTCGAGCTCGCCGCCATTTGTTGGTGTAACGATGACACATTACCATATCTTTGAGAGTAATGATCAAAAAGATTGTTTAAAGAAACGTCAAAACATTTTAGTGCATTTCTTGTAAAATGTGGGTCGGCATCATTTAACTCCAAATCCGAACAAATATCCGAAATCATCATCTCAACACCCGCAATATTTATAGTCGGGTTCAAGGCGGCGGCACATGTAAAAACCGGTGGCATTTCTTGAAAATATTTTTTAAACTTTTCTCTCATTGGAACAATCATATGTTCGTAAATGTCACCTTGGAATTCAAAGTCGTTTACTTTTTGACACATCAAAAATAGTTGTTTAAGCACCAAAGAACTAGTGGGATAATAAACTCCCGATAAAATCTTTGTCGCGGTTCTAAAAACTTCAAGTAATTGTGTTAACGTTTCAATACACTTCCAATCATCGTCATCAAATGGTTCCACCAACCCGGACGTTGCAAGACTATCGTGGAAAGATTTTAAGGTTTCTTTTTGCATTATCGCGCTATCAAACATTTTCCACGTAGAGTTCCAACGGACGACCATGTCAAAATGTGCGCTATAGCATTTCTTATTTAAAGCTTTACACCATTTTCTATAATCCGCATATCTTTTTCGACTACCTTGAAAAACGTCACGTAACATATCTTTAAAAGTTTCTTTAACTTCTTTAACGGACTCAACATTTAGCCCGTCTTGCACAACCAAGTTAATGATGTGCGCAACACATCGGCTATGATAAAATTCTCCATCGCAAATCGGATTGTATTTTATTTTTAACATTTGCACCGCGGTTGTGTTGTTCGACGCATTATCAAAAGCAATAGAAAGTATTTTATTTTCTAATTTATAAGTTTTGATAACATCGTCTAAGACATGAAATATATTTTCCCCCGTGTGTGGATAACCAAATAAATCGAACGCGAGTGTACGTTTCATCATGTTCCACGAATTGGGATCGATCCAATGCGCGGTAACACAAATGTAAGAATCCGGTAAACCAAATGGAGCCGACCATACGTCGGTTGTTAAATTAACACCGGTGTTTAATTTTTCAAAACCTAAAATCATTTCTTTTTTAGCTTTTGACCACATCTTTAAACAATCGCGTCTAAGAGTTGAACGACTTACGTGAACATAACGTGGTTGAAGCGTCTCTTGAATCAACTTAGTCAAGCGCGGATTGTCAAAGTGATCGAACGGCAACGATTGTTGAATAACAAATTGAGCCATCCTTAAACGAACCGCCTCCGGGTCGAAATTCCAAACACCCATACCCCGTGATATTTGCGCTTGATCTTTGGCGGGATTTTTTTTAATGGCTTGCAATGCGACGTCACATGTGCTCTCAAAGTAGAGTTCGATGACGCCGCAAGAAACGCCCCGCAATTTTTGCACCTCGCCTTTTCTTTTCCATTCGACATCTCGCATAAATCAAAATTCACCCATAGTGTCGGGTCCCTATTCGTGGTCAAGATCTTCTTCACAAACAACTCGCTAGATGAACCAACAACGGTCGAAGCATCGCCACTCGAACTCGCCATTTGAAAGTTGAAACGTATTTTGTAAGTGTGTTTTTGAGCTAGAATTGAAGTGGGATTATACATATGCATTGATATCTTATTTATACACTTCAAAACTGGTCCCAAACGGTAATATTACCGTTGTTTTCTTTTCAAACGGTAACATCCAGGTCTTAAAATCGTTCTGTGCTGCTGCTGTGATTTCTGCTGTTGAAGACCAATAAAATGCGACCGGTTAACCGGTTATTTACAGCCCAAACAAACCGGTTTTTAATTAACCGGTTATAAACCGGTTATTACTAACAAAATCTAAAACCGGTTAGGAACCGCCGGTTATTAAAAAACCCAAACCGGTTATGTTGGTACCGGTTAAAAACCGGTTTCGGTTACGGTTATTAACCGGTTTCGGTTAAAAAACCGGTTTTTTTGCCCATGTCTAGATTCACGTACCATGAAAGAATGTTTACTACGTTTTTTCACTAGCTTAAAGACAATTTGGGCCAAATTTCATATGAAAAACGAAACTACACTTGATTCAGTTTACTTCTAATTTCAACAGCATCACATACAAAACCAAGGTCATGTCACTTTACTCTTATATGAATGCATCCCATTTCGTTTCATACTTTTCACAAGTCCTGGATGGACTATATAGTCATAGTTACTTGTAAGCTATAGATCCAAACAATAAAATTTGAAATTTAAAAACATTATGAAAGTTAAAACATTTATACAGTATCTTTTTTTTTTCAAAAAAGTATGTTAGAAAATTGACAAGTGATTCATAAAATAACATTTAAAAGGACAATTAAGTAAATAGTAGTGGGTTAGACTATTCATATTCCTTCTATCATTTATATTTTATTTTTTATAATTACATTAAAAAATATTATATTTTCTTAATAAAATAATAATTTTTATATATTTATCATTACTTTTTTCTTTCTCATCCACTCAAAACCACTTACAAAATTCCAAAACATATTAAAAGTTATAGAGAGTGAACAGTGTCTCCTTAAATATACAGATGTACAGTAACATTTTTTTATTTTCTCACTCACAACCACTTTTTATAGTATAAAGAACACACTTACAAATATTTGGAAGGAAAGGTCGTGAATGCTTACACAGTGCTCCATAGCGGCGGCGGGGGGGGGGGGGGGGGGAGTCGTTTTTAAACAAAGTTTAAACGAAAACATAGACAAAGTGGTAAAAAATTGCGTTTCCATATATATGTATTTGGGTTTGTAAATTGTGGTGGAGTTACTATTCATACCTATCACACCTCAACCGATGGCAGAATCATCGGGATGTGGCATGAAGCAAATATGTTGCTCGAGAGAATCCATAACGACTAATTTAGTGACAATATTTAAAAGGTTCAATATCCCATACTATTAAACAAGTATTTCAACAAAAAGTCATCATAGAGTTCAATTCTCTCAAACAAAATCCAATCTGACAACATAGATTTTTCTATTGTGGGTTTCTAGACTTCCTGTCCATTTCCAGCAAACAAACCATCAACCTTTCACATACGTTAAGTAAAGTCAATACAATAATGTAAAGGTGAGTACACAAGTTTAGCATAAATATAGTATAAAAGCGTTTACGCATAACCAGCTTGTAACACGTAACGGGCGAATCAAGTAAGCTATCAACAATGATACAAGCTAACCACATGACTGCGAGTAGAGTATGTGCGACACATGTTCACCGAAGCAAACATGTGAAGTAAAGTATGTGATCCTTAACAACCCCTGAACAAACAGGTGCTGAGTGCAAACTATAGTACTATCGTTGCTAAGGGCGGTAGGGCAAGTCATCACTGTGTAACATAGCAACAAGTATTCAACTAATCACGTATAACATGCAAGTGAGGTTAGCATTTGATAAGTGTTGTGTGTTTTGATAGAGAACATATGTAACACCCAAAAGTGCGTTAAGCGAAAAGGGGTTCGAGTATACTCATAGTGCGTGCTTAGCAAGTAAACACGGCCTAAAATTGATTGAAGGGAGCGCCGGATCAGCCTACGTACGGGGACAGAATGCGTGAGTCTTCCAAAGTGCTGAGACGGTCGAAATCAAAGTGTCGCTTGGGAAACAGAGGCTTCGTACGAAGGGAGACTTCGCACAAGTGATGCTTTCGTTGTCCAAAATTGATTGTTCTTCGCGTCATTCTTTGGGAAATCGAGTGTGCATCCCTCCAGCCTTAAGCTACTGATTAAACTTAGAGCCGGAGATGTCTTGATTCAAGTCATATGCGGGAAAATAGGCTGGGTTGTACGAAGCTGATGCCTTCGTATGAAGGCAGTTCCTTCGTACGAAGCCTGGCTTCGTACAAACCAGTCTGTTTCGCGTATGTGGCTGTTTTTGGCATTTGGAGTTGTGTTCTCGCCTGAATTGAATGTATTTGCGAGTCCTATTCATGACGGCTTTGACACCACTTCGTTCCACTATCCAGTGAACGAAATATGTGTCGGTTTGGTCCGTTTTTGTGTAAAAATCAAGTTTAAAAGTGGTTTTAAAGGGTTTTCCCTTGGATTAACACTTGGTGAGTGCGAAATCTGCAGATCTCAAACTTGGGAAGCCGTAGCTAGGCCCAATACACTCGGTTAAGTGTAGATCCGTTGTAAAACAAGAAGATTTGATGAAAAAGATGAAGGTTTTCATGAAAAGATGAAGGTTCTTTGTAAAAAGAAGAAGTTTAGTTGAAAAAGATGAAGTTTAGATGAAAATAGAAGAGTTTTGATGAAATCGAAGTGAATCTTGTGGAAAATCGTAGTGGAAAACGTTGTGTAACATGTAAAAATGATAAATCTTACTTGAAAATAGAAGGTCAGCAGTTCGGGAGCGAAATGGTAGCAATGAATGAAATGGAGAAGTGAACCTGCTATTTATAGAGGGGGTGGGATCGCACAGGTGCCTTCGTACGAAGCTGGCTGCCTTCGTACAAAGGCAATGCCTTCATACGAGGCTGCTGGCTTCGTTTGAAGGTCTATTTGGTGCAATGAGTTTTTCGTTTCGCGTGTAGGATGCTTGTTTGGTGCATTTTGTTGCGTTAGTTAGTACAAGTATGTTAAGTATTTTAGCGAGATATTAAGTATTGCTTTGCATTTCGGTGTGATAAACCGAGTTGGGCGAGTAGCTTTTGAGCGAATAAACAAAGACATATAATACACATAACATCTAAACACACAAATATTGCAAATAATATAAATAAATCCGCATTTCGAGTTTGCATTGCGATAGGCGTTCAAATAATAAGCGTTTAATGCAATAATTATGATAAATAAGCGATGTAAAATGCGTTTAAATTATAGTTCAACCCATTGGCATTAATCGAATCTCGGAGTACAAATGTTTACGGACGAGATAACGGTAACAAAAGAACCATCAAAAGTTCGGGTTGTTACAGTCTCCCCTACTTTAGGGAATTTCTTCCTAAAATTAAGTAGTAGACGTAACAAAGTGTTGCGGATATTTAGCTTTCATATCACTTACGAGTTCCCAAGTGAACTCGGTGCCGCGTTTGCCTTCCCATCTAACCTTGACTATGGGAATGCGAGAGCGTCGAAGTTTTTTGGTCTCTCGATCCATGATTTCTATTGGCTTTTCCACAAAGTGCAGTGTCTCGTTTATTTGCAAGTCTTCAAGAGGTACATGAAGATTTTCTTCAGCTAGACACTTCTTGAGGTTTAAGACGTGGAAAGTCGGGTGTATGTTGCTGAGTTCAACCGGTAATTCGAGTCGGTAGGCCACTTTACCAATCATTTCCAGAATCTTAAACGGACCTACGTAACGTGACGCCAGTTTCCCTTTCATGCCGAATCGGATCACCCCTTCCAAGGTGAAACCTTTAGGAGTACGTGATCACCAACTTCGAACTCTAGGGGCTTGCGGTGTTTATCGGCGTAACTCTTTTGACGACTCCGAGCTTTCAAGAGATTGTCTCGTATTTGGAGAATCTTGTCTGTCGTTTCTTGTATTAACTCGGGACCGGTGAACTGTGCGTCCCCAATCTCGTCCCAAACAATAGGCGACCGACATTTTCTACCGTACAGTGCCTCAAAGGGTGCCATTTGTATACTAGCATGATAATTGTTATTGTACGAAAATTCTACTAAAGGTAAATGCGAATCCCAATTACCACCAAAATCAATAACGCACGAACGAAGCATGTCTTCGAGGGTGCGGATCGTGCGCTCAGTCTGACCGTCGGTCTGGGGATGGAATGCAATACTAAGATTGAGAGTCCTACCGAGATCGGATTAGAATGTCTTGTCACGGTCCCTGACCCGGTTTTACCCGGTCCAGAAGTCGCGGGGCAGAAAACCGTGGTATTGGTGTTTAATTAGGCAGCGGAGATTTTTAACTGGATCGTTTAAAATGAAAACACCCATTTATTTCATTTCAAATTTCGGGACAAACCCCGTAATTTACAATAAAGGAATTTCCCTGGGAAATCCCCTAATTACAAAAACATTTTTATTTATTTACTGAGCCACTTCAATCAAGCTGGTAGTGCTACGTGGCACTTTTCCTTGTTCATAGTAAATCACCTGAAACATGTTTAAAAAAAGATTTTATCAGCGGGGAAATATTGACGAGTCATTCAATTTGTACAAAACGACACATTGTTATAATTTACAGCATTAAGAGTTTTCACATTTGCCCCTATCTTATAATTAGCTGGTTCAGTTGTCACTCGACCGGATCTATGACTGTGGACATATCACTAAATTAGGCTCGCCCACCTAAAGTGATAAATCATTAGTAGTAATGTGCACAAAACCCCCACATACTGCCAGTAATTAAAGATTAGCAAAGACTTAATCACTGCAAGGTATAACTGGAAAACATTTAGGGTTTTATAAAGCAATTTGATAAAAAGAGAATGACTCACATTGCAAGTTTACTGGACAGATTTTGCCTACTGATTTAGCCTGGTAACCTAGTTAAATAATGCAAACGAAACTAGGTTAGTAACGTAATACAACTTTTACGATAAGATCAAGAAATCAAAACCCTCACGACGAATGACAAAGTATAGCCCGAATTCGGGCAGCACTTAAACATCCATCGGATCGGTTTCAATCGATCGGACATTGTATCGTAGCAGTGATCGAGTTATTGCCCTGTAATTGTAGCAGCGTTTCGAAACCAAAATGCACTAATTTAAACAGTTTAGAGCGCCTTTTGAGGAGAATTTTCGAGCACAGATGAAAGGCCATGCAACGTACTATTTATAGCTGAAAATTGAGTCTCTCACGGCCCGCGTAAACCTGAGCAGAATCCTACGCGGCCCGCGAGGGGCACCCTAGCTACGGCTAGGGCTGCCGTGTCACGGGGTAGGTTTGCCACGTGTCTGACACGTGTCCCTGATCGTTATCCGAAGAACTTCAAGGTTGTCGCGCCCCGCGTAGACTTCCCTTTAGTCTTACGCGGCCCGCGACAGATCCATAAAATTTGATTTTTCATAAGGATTAGGGTTTTAGGGGTCCGGGTTTCCACTTACGGAGTGTTTTGGGGCAAATTTTGGTGCAGGTACTTACATCCTCCCCACCTTATTTAAAATCTCGTCCTCGAGATTTACTGGAACAAGTAAGGGTATTTTCGCTTCATTTCCGACTCCAGTTAACAGGTATACTCCGGTCCTCTTTTTGAATCCCATTTTTCTTTGACCAGCACGAATCGTTTGTGTTTGAGGAATTTGACCTTTCTGTCTTCAATTCGGAGAGGTCTCTCAACAAATTTCAACTTTTCATTTACCTCTATGTCTTGAAGAGGTACTACCAGTGATTCATCCGATAAACACTTCTTGAGATTAGATACATGAAACACATCATGTACCCCGGCTAATTCTTCTGGTAGTTGTAGTTTATAAGCCACTGGTCCAATTCGTTGGGTAACTGAGAATGGTCCTATGTACCTTGGACTTAGCTTCCCTTTCTTACCGAATCGAACTATTCCTTTCCATGGAGAAACTTTCAAGAGTACCTTGTCTCCAACTTGGAATTCTAACGGCTTGCGTCGATTGTCTGCATAACTCTTCTGACGATCTCGCGCCGTTTTCAGTCTTTCCTTGATTTGAGTGATCTTGTCGGTGGTTTCCTGTAAAATCTCGGGTCCTGATAATTGACTTTCTCCTATTTATGCCCAGCAAACTGGAGTTCGGAACTTTCGTCCATATAGTGCTTCGAACGAAGCAGCACTGATACTTGTATGGTAACTATTATTATAGGAGAATTCAATTAATTGTAAATGGTCATCCCAATTTCGTCCGAAGTCGATCATACATGCTCTGAGCATGTCTTTAAGGGTTTGGATCGTCCTTTCACTTTGTCCATCTGTTAGGGGATGGTATGCAGTACTTAGATTCAAGCCTGTCCCCATGGCTTCTTGGAAACATGTCCAGAAATGCGAAGTGGAGCTACTATCTCTATGTGACACAATGGAGAATGGAACTCCATGTAAGGATACTACCTCATCTACGTATAACTTTGCTAATCTTTCCATGCTAAAGGTTTCCTTTATTGGCAGGAAATGAGCTAATTTGGTTAATCGATCTATAATCACCCAGATGGCATCATTACCTCTCTTGGTTTTGGGTAACTTAGTAACAAAGTCCATTGTTATTAGTTCCCATTTCCATACAGTCATTTCTAATTATTGAAGTGACCCTGAAGGTTTCTGGTGCTCTACCTTAACTTGCGAACAAGTTAGACACTTAGAAACATACCTAGCTATGTCCTTTTTCATTCATATCCACCAGAAGTTACTTCTTAAATCTTGGTACATATTGTTATTACCAGGGTGCATTGTATACCTAGATTTATGGGCTTTTTCTAAAATTTTATCTCTTAAATTTCCTTGCCTAGGTACCCAAATCCTTTTCTTATGGAATTTCCAATTTCCATCAATCCCTTGCTCTAGTTCCTTTATTCGTCCTTTCATTCCTTCAGCATTATCGTTAATTGCCGTTTCTTGAGCGTTCTTCAGTTGTTCCATTAAATCTAATTGGAGATTTAATCTAAGAGCACGAACTCGTCTTTGCTTCTCATGATACTTACGACTTAGGGCATCTGCTACTACATTCGCCTTCCCTTCGTGATATTGAATATCACAGTCGTAGTCACCTAGAATTTCCATCCATCTTCTTTGCCTCATGTTTAATTCTTTTTGCCCAAATATATACCTTAAACTTTTATGATCTGTATAGACTGTAAACTTACTCCCATACAGATAATGTCTCCAAATTTTAAGGGCAAAAATTATGGCCCCTAATTCTAAGTCATGAGTCGTATAATTTTCCTCGTGCTTCTTCAATTGCCTTGATGCATACGCAATTACCTTTTTGCGATTAGCACACATCCTAATCCCAACTTAGAAGCATCGCAGAAGACCTCAAAATCTTCTGTTCCGTCTGGTAAGGCCAGAATTGGGGCATTTGTTAATCTTTGCTTTAAGATCCTAAAGGCCTCTTCTTGCTTAGGTCCCCATTCAAACTTAACAGTTTTACAGGTTAGCTTAGTTAATGGAACAACTATCTTAGAGAAATTTCTTATGAAGCGCCGATAATATCCCGCTAATCCTAGAATACTTCTAACTTCCGTAGCTGATTGTGGGACCTTCCAATTTATGATTACTTATATCTTTGAGGGATCTACGTAAATACCTTCGTGATTCACCATGTGCCCTAGAAATTGCACCTCTTGTAACCAAAACTCACATTTCGAAAATTTAGCGTAGAGCTTTTCTTTCCTTAACAGGGTTAAGAGGACATGCAGGTGCTTACATTGCTCATCTTGGCTTTTGGAATAAATAAGTATATCGTCGATGAAGACAATTACAAATTTATCCAGATATGGTTTACAAATCCTATTCATCATGTCCATAAATGCTGCATGAGCATTTGTTAATCCAAAGGGCATAACTGTAAACTCATAGTGACCATACCTAGTCCTGAAAGCAGTTTTAGGTATGTCTTCTTCTTGTACTTTCAACTGATGATATCCGGAGCGCAAGTCTATTTTAGAGAAATATCTAGCTCCCTGAAGTTGATCAAAAAGATCATCAATCCTAGGTAATGGGTATCGATTCTTAATTGTAACCTTATTCAATTCCCTATAATCGATACACATCTGCATCGAACCATCCTTCTTTTTCACGAACAACACTGGTGCTACCCAAGGGGATGAACTAGGTTGAATGAATCCCTTGCCTAGCAATTCATCTAACTGATTTTTCAGTTTTAACATTTCGGTAGGTGCTAGCCGATAGGGTGCCTTAGCTATTGGTGTAGTTCCAGGAATTAGATGAATTATAAACTCTACTTCCCTATCTGGTGGTAGTCCTGGTAGCTTTTCTGGAAATACATCCGGGTATTCTGACACTACTGGGATCTCCTTAAGTTCCTTACCTTTAGTGTTAATGATTACCGAAATCATATACACTATTCCTTGTTTTCGTTCATAACTAGCAACTTTCATTACTAAAATGAACTTCATTGGTTTACGCGGGTTATCTCCTGAAATCAAAATTACTTCTCCTACGGGTATAGGAATTTCTATGGAATTCTTATCATAGAGGATTCGAGCATGGTTGGCTACTAACCAATCCATTCCTAACACAACATCGAATCCAACTAAATTCATAGGTAGCAGGTTTGCAGAAAATTTATGGCCTGAGAGTTCTATCTTTCCTTTTTGAAGAACCTTATCTATTTTAACAGAATTACCATCTGTTGTTTCTACCGCATAAATCTGCCTAAGTTTGGTTAAAGGTTGCTTAAGGGCTTGGCAGAATGAAGTATTTATAAAATTTTGGTTTGCACCAGAGTCAAATAATACTTTCGCATAAATGTCATGTACCAGAAACATACCAGCTATCACATCGGGGATCAGATATGCTTCTTGTGTTGTCAGCTGGAAGGCTCTTGCATTCTTCTTAGTAGTTCCTTCTGCATGTTTGGCCTTGTTATCAGCTGGCTTGACCAATTTCAGACAATCGGGCTTGAAGTGTCCCGTTTCGCCACAGTTGTGGCAGATTACGGTGAGGTCTCGACCACATCATTTTTCCTGTTTTCTTCTTTCGTGCGCACCAGTCCGTCAGTCGGGATGTTGGCTAATTCGACCGCATCATCGATCGTGCGAGGTCTCGCAGCTTTGACTATATCACGAATCTCGCTAATTAGTCCCCAAATATAGCGAGAAATAAGCACCGGTTCTGCCGAAGCCAGAGTTGGTACAATTCTAGCATACTCAAAAAATTTCGAAGTATACCCTCGACAATCAACATCCACCATCCGGTGGTTCAGGAACTTATTTGTCATTTGTTCCTTTTCATACTCGGGACAAAATTTTCTTTCCACCAATCCCTTAAATTCTTCCCAACTCATGGCATAAGCCACGTCACTTCCCTTGGCTTGCAGCACCGTGTTCCACCATTCTAACGCTTCTTCTTTAAAAAGGTGAGATGCATACATTACCTTGTCTTCCTCTGCACACTTACTTATTTTAATTACCGCTTCGGTCTTTTCTAACCAACGCAGTGCGGCAGTTGCCCCTTCATTGCCTGCAAATTCGACTGGCTTATAGGCAAGAAATTCTTTATAAGTGCAACCAGGTGTTGCAACTTTCATTTTCTTAAGTATTGGGGCTTGAACCACATTATTATCATTATTGCCGCCTCCATTCACACTGTTACTGAAATTATCATCACGAGTGCGTTTACTGTGGTTGGCTTGGGAAGGTTCAGCAGGGTTCTTAATGGCAACAACAATTGCCGGGATAGCATTGGCTATTCCCTGAGCAACGATATTTTCTATATCTTGCCTATTAAGAAAATGGTCTTCATTATTTTGTTCGGATTGGTTAACTTCATTTACCGGTTGGTTTTCCGCGTTTTCCATCTGAATCATTAACAATGTATATATATTATTATCACAGAATGGATAGCAATCAAACATAATAAAGCAATCACACATAATCATATCAACACATATAGCCAAGATCGTCATCCTTGCGACATTCATATATTTTTATAATATTATGCATCAGTACAAGCCACATATTTACAGATATTTTACAAAAGTTTTATTTTTAGTTATTATTATACAATATTATATTATTATTATTATTATTATATATAGATTATGGGGTTTTTTTCCACATATTAATATTATACAAAAACTTTTTCAACTTCAGTTAACCGGCTTTTCAGAAACGACGCTCCCTCTTGTCGTACTTCCACGTGATATTTTCTCCCACTTCTCGAATCCTATTTCCAGCATCCACCAGTTCCTCGCCTTAGCAGCGTAGTTCGGCAACATTTTCTGGGTTCATGGGTGGAAAAGGTGCAGGTTCAGGATCAAACTGGGGAAAGTAAACATTGGGGTTATTCATGAAGTTCTGAAAATGCCAGTCGCTCGTCCACCATTCTTCTAGCTCGCATGTAACAGGTTGTGGGTTGACAATAGGGTCCGGAATAGCAGGTTCCAAATTAATTGGAAGTTGTGATTGGGCAGGGAAATTGAAAAGGTTTTCGTCGGCAGGTCCGATGAGGTCACAATTTGCAAGTTTTCGATAAAGTTCTTCCCAAGGTGGCATCTCCTGGGCCTAACCCGAGCTTTCCCCTACTTTCTTTCCTTTTCCTTTGTCTTTTGGGTCCTCTGCCTTTTTTACCTTTTGGGCAGCTGGCTTCTTCCTTCGTCCTCGTTTCCAGTCCAAGATTCTCCTCCTCGTTTTAGGCTTGGTTTTCTCCTGGGGGTGGGTCTGAAACACTAGAGGCTCTTCAGTATCTGCTTGATAGCCGGATAGGGTCCCGGTGGTATCCATATCGGTGGTATGGATAGTGAAGTTTCGGAGTGCCTCCGACAGTTCATTCATGCTGTTAGCACACATGAAGAAACACACAAAAATTTAAATTTTATTTATTTGTAAATTAAGTTTTCACAGAATCACAGAATGGAAATCTGAAAAATTAAGTATTTCTAAATACTTAATTGGCTTAAATCAGTGGCTCTGATACCACATTTTTCTGTCACGGCCCTTGACCCGGTTTTACCCGGTCCAGAAGTCGTTGGGAAGAAACCCGTGGTATTGGAGTTTAATTAAGCAGCGGAAATTTTTAATAGGATCGTTTAAACTGAAAACACCCATTTATTTCATTTCAAATTTCGGGACAAACCCCGTAATTTACAATAAAGGAATTTCCCTGGGAAATCCCCGAATTACAAAAACATTTTTATTTATTTACTGAGCCACTTCAATCAAGCTGGTAGTGCTACGCGACACTTTTCCTTGTTCACAGTAAATCACCTGAAACATGTTTAAAAAAAAGATTTTATTAGCGGGGAAATACTGGCGAGTCGTTCAATTTGTACAAAATGACACATTGTTATAATTTACAGCATTAAGAGTTTTCACATTTTCCCCTATCTTATAATTAGCTGGTTCAGTTGTCACTCGACCGGATCTATGACTGTGGACATATCACTAAATTAGGCTCGCCCACCTAAAGTGATAAATCATTAGTAGTAATGTGCACAAAACCCCCACATACTGCCAGTAGTTAAATATTAGCAAAGACTTAATCACTGCAAGGTATAACTGGAAAACATTTAGGGTTTTATAAAGCAATTTGATAAAAAGAGAATGACTCACATTGCAAGTTTACTAGACAGATTTTGCCTACTGATTTAGCCTGGTAACCTTGTTAAATAATGCAAATGAAACTAGATTAGTAACTTAATACAACTTTTACGATAAGATCACGAAATCAAAACCCTCACGATGAATGACAAAGTATAGCCCGAATTCGGGCAGCACTTAAACATCCATCGGATCGGTTTCAATCGATCGGACATTGTATCATAGCAGTGATCGAGTTATTGCCCTGTAATCGTAGCAGCGTTTCGACACCTAAATGCACTAATTTAAACAGTTTAGAGCATCTTTTGAGGAGAATTTTCGAGCATAGACGAAAGGCCATGTAACGTACTATTTATAGCTGAAAATTGAGTCTCTCGCGGCCCGCGTAAACTTGAGCAGAATCCTACACGGCCCTCGAGGGCCACTTTAGCTACAGCTAGGGCTGCCGTGTCACGGGGTAGGTTTGCCACGTGTCTGACACGTGGCCCTGATCGTTATCCGGAGAACTTCAAGGCTATCGCGCCCCGCGTAGACTTCCCTTTAGTCTTACGTGGCCCGCGACAGATCCATAAAATTTGATTTTTCTTGATTTTTCATAAGGATTAGGGTTTTAGGGGTCCGGGTTTCCACTTACGGAGTGTTTTGGGGCAAATTTTGGTGCAAGTCCTTACATGTCTCCCAGAGACGTGATGTAAAACGACCATCGCGGTCAGAGATGATGTCACAAGGCTTCCCGTATCGACAAATGATTTCGTAGGTATAGATTCGTGTTAATCGTTCAACCTTAAAGTCTTCTCGTATCGGAATGAAATGGGCATATTTCGTAAGACGATCAACGATAACCCAAATGCTATCGTGACCAGAAGGCGTTCGAGGGAGTTTTGTAATAAAATACATAGCTCTACTTTCCCATTTCCACATCGGGATTTCGGGTTGTTCGAGTAAACCAGAGTGTCGTTGATGTTCGGCCTTAACCTTCGAGCAAGTTAGGCATTTAGAAAGATACAGAGCGATAACCTTCTTCATGCCCGACCACCAGTACCTAGAACAGAGGTCTTGGTACATCTTGTCGGCACCAGGGTGAATGAAGTATCGGGATTTGGGAGCTTTAGTCAGCAATATCTCCCGGAGGCTATTGCGACTAGGGATCCAAATACGGTCGAGATAATGATAAATACCGTTCGATTTAGTCACTAGCTAAGTTTCAGCACCACACTTCGTTTCCTCTTTCAAGGTATTCTCAATGAAGTAGGCATGTTGAGCGTCGCGAATTAGGGCTTCGAGATCATTCTGGGCTTGAACATTACGAATACTATACACATAGCTTCGTCGACTGAGAGCATCGACTACAACGTTTGCCTTGCCCAGATGGTAGCGTATCTCGCAATCATAGTCGTTGAGAAGTTTAACACATCTGCGATGGTGCATGTTCAGTTTTTTCTGGTTCAAGATTTGTTGTAAGCTCTTATGGTCAGTGAAGACCGTACACTTGGTACCGTAAAGGTAGTGTCGCCATATCTTTAACGCAAAAACAACTGCACTAAGCTCGAGGTCGTGGGAAGTGTAGTTCTTCTCGTGGATTTTGAGTTGTCGAGAAGCATATGCGATAACCTTGTCTCGTTGCATAAGAACACAACCAAGACTTAGGTTATAGGCATCATAGTAAACAAAAAAGTCGTCGTTTCCATCGGAAAGTGCGCGAACAGGAGCGTTATAGAGCATACGCTTGAGAGTTTGAAAGGCGTCCTCTTGCTCAGAGCCCCAAATAAAAGGTTTATCCTTGTGAGTTAGGGCAGTGAGAGGTACGGAGATTTTAGAAATGTTGGCGATGAATCGACGGTAATAACCGGCCAATCCGAGGAACGAACGGATTTCGGATGGAGTCTTCGGCGTAATCCAACTCTTTACAGCTTCTATCTTTGCGGGATCGACGTGAATTCCTTGACTGTTAACGATGTGACCGATGAATTGAACTTCCTCGAGCCAAAATTCACACTTGGAGAAATTGGCGTAAAGGGGATTTCCTTGAAGAAGCTCGAGAACTAAACGAATGTGTTGCGCAAGTTCGGCTCGCGACTTCGAGTAGACGAGAATATCACCGATAAACACAATGACAAAACGATCCAAAAAGGGTTTGCACACACGGTTCATCAAGTCCATGATGACCGCTGGTGCGTTTGTGAGACCAAAAGTCATGACTACAATTCGTAATGGCCATAACGAGTGTGGAAAGCAGTTTTCGGAATGTCTTGCTCTTGTATACGCAACTGATGATAGCCTGAACGTAAATCAATCTTCGAGAAATACGTAGCACCTTGAAGTTGATCAAATAAATCATTGATTCGGGGTAGCGGGTAGCGGTTCTTCATGGTAAGCTTGTTAAGTTCTCTATAATCGATGCACATTAGGAATGATCCTTCCTTCTTTTTCACAAAAAGAACGGGTGGGCCCCATGGTGATGTGCTAGGGCGTACAAAGCCTTTATCGAGTAATTCCTGAAGTTGGCTGGATAGCTCGTGCATTTCAGATGGTGCAAGGCGATAGGGAGCTTTTGCAATAGGTGTAGCACCAGGTATAAGGTCGATACGAAAATTGATATCACGAGTAGGGGTAAACCCGGTAAATCCTCGGCAAAAACGTTAGGAAAATCACAAACAACAGGAACGTCTTTCACGGTTTTCTTCTCGCTCTTCGTCTCCACAATATGGGCTAAGAAAGCGAAGTATTCCTTGCGTAAATACTTGCTCGCTTGAATATATGACATAAGATTCAACTTCTTCGATAGTACTTCACCATAGATACGTAATTGATCACCATTTGCAAGGGAGAAGCGAATCATATTTTCGAATCAAACTACTTCGGCACGATTCTCGCGAAGAAAATCCATGCCTACTACTGTCACACCCCCAAAATCCACCTGCGGAGCACTACCGCTTGGAGGCGTGACTGACCAGGATCCAGCCACCAATCATATTGAACAAGCATATAGGTAGTTATAAAATCCAACCAATACAATTGGTGTTCAAACAAAACATAGTTAAGTTGCAAGCGGAAGCATAAGTCTTAAATCAAAACATAAGTTTAATTGTTTCAAAGTTTAACATGGCACACAGTCGTCCATGTCCCACAACGATCCTCCTCCATGCAAGCTCCAGCTAAGAACCTAAGGACCTGCAAAGCATGTAGTAACGAGTCAACAACAAGTTGAGTGAGTTCACGGTTGGGTGTTCGTTTAAAGTTGTTTCGAAAACAGTTTCCTTTAGCTGGCATCCTGCCGTGGGGGTTACCCCATAGTTAAAAACGTGACTTGTTTATTCCCGGTTACTCTGGCTATCCAGCCGTGGGGGCTACCCCGTGTTAGTTATCTGGCATTTCGACCGTGGGGGCTACCCCATGTATACACTAGACTCGTTACCATATTGACTGCTGACTGTAGTCATGTTTATGTGCCCTGAAACTGTCAATGTCTATCAGCATTGACGTGCCCCAGATCCATTAGTTCACGCCCGTCCTCTGCGGCACGGTGTGAGGTTTGTCAAACCTAAATAGCGCTATCTAACTAATGACCCGCTCGCCATTGGCCCGGCGATTAAGTCGATATAAAAAGGAGGGACTTCGTGATAGAGTTTTGGTCTAGTACGAGTTATCTGTCCGTGAGGACGAGGAATTACATTCCTGAACCTTTGCTGTCCTACCCAAGGAGGACGAGGAACCCAGTTCCTTAACCCCATTCCCAACCCAGGGAATCCCATGCTTTGTAAAGGGTGTGAACTCACCTTGGTTTGCTCGGTAGATACACAGAAAAGTCAAACAAGCAACGTTGAGGCTACTCACGTCCTATCATAGTTGTATCATACAATCAGGTTCGTATTCAAGTAGTGCACGTATGGCATACACGTTTAATCATGGCAGTTAGCAAGTAATGCATACGAGTTGAACGAACAGTAACATGCCCAGAATTAAACAAAGTCCAAGGTCCGGCCCAAACACTAAGCCCATAATTAAACAAGTCCAACAGTGTGTATCCACGTATTGCCTCGAGTCGCAACTAGGCGTTTGCGACTCGCAATCTGTGTCGCAATCGGGGATCTCGACTCGTTGTGCTTGGTTTCGAGTCGCAACTGATGGTTTCGGTTGGACAGGAGCTGATTCGGAACAGTGTACTATCCAATAACATTCTGATTTCATGAAATGGTTTTGTACTATCCACTTAAACATGTTTGTTTGTCTAACAAATTACCATTTTGGATCAAACACATCAGAATTCAAATATTCAAGCATGTTCATATGATATTCAACGAGTTCTTCATGTGTTCATCATGTTCATCAAATATTCCTATGAACTTTAACCAATCAAAAATCATAATCAACAACTTATCAATACCAACATGTATCCTATGATATCAACACAATGAGTCACTCTACTAGTGAGCATTCGGTTCTTAACACAAGAGTATGCAATCCGGTTATGTGAATATCATCTATCATACATATGCAAGCCGATTCTATAAACATCAACAACTAAGGGTTAAACCACATTTAATCACAAGATCTCATTAACTCATCATACAACATACATTAAAATCAAGACATGTTTAACCGATTCTTTGTCTAGAAATTAAGCATATACATCATAGATGAACAACCACAATCTTAACAAATAACTATATTATCACATAATCTCCATCATGTATCATTATCAACCCGAAACAAACTCATAACATGCATCCTCAACATCCGAAATATATAACAAGAATCACTAACCAACAAGTATTCAAACATCAAGTACACAACATCCTTAAATCATGAAAATACACTAACCGATTTGGTTCTCTAAGTGTGAGGGTGTGAAGAGTGATGAGTGACTTCCGAATGATGATCTTGAGCTCGGTCTGAGAGTCCTAATGCCACCGGTTGATCCAAGAATGAAGGAGAGGAATGTTGTGGTTTAGGGTTTTAGTGAGAGGATGAAGAGTGTGTGTGTAGAGGAGAGTATGAGTGTTGTCCAAAAATGACAAGTGTGGGTATCATGAGGATTATATACTTGTTTCACTTGTGCACCCTAATGGGCTTCGACATAGGCTAAGTGTATATGTGTGTGTGTGGCCCAACCGGCCCATGTGTTATCGTTCACTCGAGACCACATGGTCTCGAGTCGGGTTCGTGTTGTCTCGGTTCATATACATTCTCGCATACATACACACAGGCATACATGTAACATAACACATAATCATACAAAAGGTTCACCTATCATTAATCACATAAGTTACTTGTCATACGTTTTAGCATACAACGAAAGGTTCTAAATTTCGAGTTGTCACATCATCCCCAAGTTGAAAGAAATTTCGTCCCGAAATTTGGTAGGCACTCACTGAGGAAGCTAGTTAAGTTGTATGGTTTTCCCGGTTTTCCTGGGGTGTCACATCCACCCCCCGTTGATCTGGAATTTCGTCCCGAAATTCCGTAGCTTCGGCCTCAGTAGTGGGTGTACTGTTTGCGAACAGTTGGGGATATTTTTGTTTCATCTGATCTTCGCGCTCCCAGGTGAACTCTGGGCCGCGACGTGAGTTCCAACGAACTCGAACGAGAGGTATCCTAGTGCTCTTGAGGACCTTAACATCCCGGTCCGTGATCTCGACTGGTTCCTCGACGAATCGTAACTGCTCGTCGATAGCGAGTTCCTTCAAAGGAACTACGTGGGTCTCATCTGATGGACACTTTTTCAGATTCGACACGTGAAAAACGTTGTGAACTGCACCGAGTTCCGCTGGTAAGTTTAGTCTGTAGGCCACCCTGCCTATTTTCTCAATGACCTCGAAAGGTCCAACGTATCGTGGGTTAAGTTTACCGCGTTTACCAAAACGAACCACACCCTTCCAGGGTGAAACTTTGAGTAGTACCCGCTCCCCAACCTGGAGCTCAAGTGGTTTCCTGCCCATGTCGGCGTAAACTTTCTGACGTTCGCGTGCGGCTGTCATGCGTTTTCGTATCTGAGCGATCTGCTCGGTTGTATCTACCACATATTCTGGACCAGTGATCTGACTATCTCCCACCTCTGCCCAGCAAAGAGGAGACCGGCATTTACGTCCGTACAATGCCTCAAACGGAGCAGCTCCAATGCTGGTGTGGTAGCTGTTATTGTACGAGAATTCCACAAGTGGCAGATGCTTTTCCCAGCGGTTGCCAAAGTCGATTACACATGCACGAAGCATGTCTTCTAGGGTTTGAATGGTGCGCTCGGACTGCCCGTCCGTCTGAGGATGGTACGCTGTGCTCATGTCTAGTCGTGAGCCGAAGGATTTGTGCATTGCTTGCCACAGCTCTGAAGTAAAACGCGCATCTCGATCTGAGATAATGGAGGTGGGCACCCCGTGCCTCGAAACAATTTCCTTTATGTATATTTCTGCAAGAGTGGAGAACTTATCCGTCTCCTTGATAGCCAAGAAGTGTGTAGATTTTGTGAGTCGATCCACGATCACCCAAATAGTATCGTTCCCGCGCTGGGATCTAGGTAGGCCAGTAACAAAATCCATGGAAATTTGCTCCCATTTCCATTGAGGTATCTCTGGTTGTTGGAGCAGGCCTGATGGTTTCTGGTATTCCGACTTGACCCTGCACAAGTCAAACACTTGCTGACGTAGGTCGCTATGTGGGCCTTCATGCTAGGCCACCAGTACGTAGTCTTGATGTCGTGGTACATTTTATCCGATCCAGGATGTACCGAGTAGCGAGACTTGTGTGCTTCGTCCATCACAAGCTCTCGTAGGTTGCCATAAAGTGGGACCCAAACGCGTCCCGTTACGTAGTAAGCACCGTCTTCCTTCTGTTCTAATCGTTGCCTTGATCCGCGTAGGGCTTCAGCCCTGACGTTTTCTGGTTTTAGTGCTTCTATCTGAGCAGCTCGTATTTGGGAGGGAAGACTAGAATGGATCGTGAGTTGTAGAGCTCGTACGCGCTTAGGCGCAGTGTCCTTTCGACTGAGAGCGTCGGCCACAACATTGGCCTTGCCCGGGTGATACCTGATTGAGCACTCGTAGTCATTTAGTAGTTCGACCCATCGTCGTTGTCGCATATTCAGTTCCTTCTGCTTGAAGATGTGCTCGAGGCTCCTGTGGTCGGTGTAGATCGCGCACTTGGTACCATACAGGTAATGCCGCCATAACTTAAGTGCAAAAACAACAGCTCCCAGCTCTAAGTCGTGCGTCGTGTAGTTCTTTTCATGAACCTTGAGTTGGCGTGAGGCGTAGGCTATAACTTTGTCTCGTTGCATCAACACGCAACCAAGACCCTGAATTGATGCGTCGCAGTAAACCACAAAGTCGTCTGTGCCCTCTGGCAAGGAAAGGATAGGTGCGCTACAAAGTCTATCCTTTAGATGCTGAAATGCCAACTCCTGTGCGTTCCCCCAGCGATAAACAACGCCCTTCTGCGTTAGTGAGGTGAGAGGTTGTGCAATCTTAGAAAAATCCTTTATGAATCTCCGGTAGTATCCCGCCAAACCCAAGAATTGGCGAATTTCCTTTGGTGTACGAGGTGCAGGCCAGTTCTTTATCGAGTCTACCTTGGATGGATCAACGTGAATCCCATCCTTGTTTACCACGTGGCCTAGGAAATGGACTTCTCGAAGCCAGAAGTCGCATTTCGAGAACTTTGCATAAAGCTGTTCTGTTCGAAGGAGTTCCAGAATAAGTCGCAGATGTTGCTCGTGTTCCTTCCGACTCTTAGAATAGATCAGGATGTCGTCGATGAAGACTATAACGAACTTGTCCAGGTAAGGCTTGCACACTCGGTTCGTCAAGTCCATGAAAACCGCAGGTGCATTTGTCATCCCGAAAGGCATGACCAAAAAATCGTAGTGTCCGTAACGTGTTCTAAAAGCTGTCTTGGAGACGTCCTCTTCCCGGACTCTCAGCTGGTGATAACCCGATCTCAAATCAATCTTCGAATAGTAGCTCGACCCTTGCAACTGGTCGAACAGGTCGTCGATACGCGGTAGAGGATAACGATTCTTCACCGTCACCTTGTTGAGTTCTCTGTAGTCGATACACATTCTGAAGGTACCGTCTTTCTTCTTTACAAATAGCACTGGAGCTCCCCATGGCGATGAGCTAGGATGAATAAAACCCTTATCCAAGAGTTCTTGTAGTTGCGTGGAGAGTTCTTTCAACTCTGATGGGGCTAAACGATAAGGTGCACGGGCTATAGGCGCAGCTCCAGGAGCTAATTCGATCTGAAACTCGACTTGGCGATGAGGCGGAAGACCAGGTAATTCCTCAGGAAATACCTCTGGATAATCGCGTACAACTGGAAAATCTTCTATCTTCTTCTCTCTTTCTGAGGTGTCAGTCACGAGAGCCAAAATGGCAGTGTGGCCCTTTCGCAAGCACTTTTGGGCCTTAAGGAGAGAAATGACGTTCTCAACAGTACTCCTCTTGTCGCCATGAATCATGAGAGGCTCACCACCGGGAC
Source organism: Helianthus tuberosus (assembly GCA_030545235.1). Lineage (NCBI taxonomy): Eukaryota > Viridiplantae > Streptophyta > Magnoliopsida > Asterales > Asteraceae > Helianthus > Helianthus tuberosus. The sequence continues at coordinate 66,162,316 of CM060440.1, read as the reverse complement.
CTGGAATACGGACAACCTTCTCGTTGCAAAGAATCTCTGCTCGGTGTTGGGATAACCAATCCATCCCAATGACAACGTCGAAACTACCCAAGACAATAGGAATGAGGTCGATAGAGAAGATCTGGTCGGCGAGAATAAGTTTACAACCCTTGACTACGTGTGTGGCTTCTAAACTCTTACCATTTGCTAGATCTACGGTGTGCTTGTTGTTCAAAGGTGTTGGAATACGCTTAAGCATTCGACTAACTTCTAGTGACACGTAGCTAGTATCGGCACCCGAATCAAATAAAACTGAAACATAAAAGTCGTCGAGAAGGAACTTACCCGCCACAACATTGGGGTCATTCCTTGCTTCACCTTGGCCAATCACAAACATCCGCCCCCTGGCGCCATTGTTGTTGTTGTTCCCATTGTTACCATTCCCCTGATTGTTGTTATTGTTGTTGTTGTTGTTCTGGTTCCTGTTCAGTTGGGGACAGTCTCTCTTGAAGTGGCCCTCAGCTCCACACTGAAAGCACCCTTTGTTATCACCCTGCTGCTGCTGCTGGCGCTGGTTCTATTGAGCTTGCTGACGATTCTGATTAGCGGGGTATAAACTCCTGCAATCCTTTGCAGCGTGACCAGGCTTGTTGCACCGATGACAGTTGCCCCTGGTGCACGGTCCGCTGTGGTGCAGGCTGCAACGATTGCACTTGGGGTGATTTCCTTTGTACCCACCATGACTTTGACCACCAGACGATTGCTGATTAGGGCTCTTGTAGTCATCAGTCTTCCTCTGTTGAGACTGGGACTGAACAGAAGTCGAACCCTTACTTGAAGTTCCATCCCATTTCCGTTTGTTGTCACTAGAGGTACCAGAAGTAGTTGCAGCACCTATGCGTTTTGGTAACTTGTTCTGCTCCACCGCCTGATCCGTGAGACGGTGAGCCAATTGTACAGTTTGCTGGTAGGTAGCGAGGTTCGCTGAAGTCACATGACTTTGGATTTCCGGCACTAAGCCCTGAAGAAATAGTTCGATGCGTTTGATGGGAGGATCCACCATAGTAGGGCACAGAATTGCCAGTTCGTTCGATCTTTTCACATAAGCTTCAATTTCGGACCCCGTCATCTTGAGGTTGAAGAACTCCACCTCTAGTTTGTGAATCTCATCACGACTGCAGTATTCTTCTTTGATCATTTCCTTAAAAGTTTCCCATGGGGTGGCGTTGGCAGCAACCAACCCTAGCATCTGAACTTGAGCGTTCCACCATGTGAGGGCTAAACCCTCGAGAGTACCAGTAGCATACTTCACCCTGCGCGCCTCAGGGCATTCACACATTTCGAACACAGATTCTAGCTTCTCAAACCAGTGTAGGAGACCTACTGCTCCTTCAGTGCCGCTAAAAGTAGTTGGTCGGCAGTCCATGAAAGTCTTAAAAGTGCACACGGGTGGTTGAACGTGCTGACCTATCGTAGGTGAAAGAAAAGACAGAGTTTAACACAAAGGTTGGTTCACGAGAGTAGGATCCTAAAGATCCTAGAATGAGTTCGGACTGCAGGATATACCTCCTGCGTGTGCAGCTGCAAGTGCTGCGGCAACTCGTTCGTTGATCAGAGCCGTCAACTGGGCTTGTGTCATGTTAACGCGTCCAGACATGATCTTCACATCAAGAAGAACGTGAGTGAGAGGGGTTCGCGAAAGTACGATGTCAGAAGTGAGTAAGTGCACACGTGTTCAAGCAACAATAGTTATACTAACCAAGCATACCATGAGCAATGTACTATGTAACTAACAAGTAGGCAATACATACACAGATCATATCACCTAGAATGTCGAGCCTTGCATGCGGAGTGAAGCATCGTTGTGGACCGTTGAGCACTGTACAGGTTATAGTCTGGTTTTAACAAAAACGTTTTTCCCTTTATTAAAACCAAGTTCTCTATAACCAATGGCTCTGATACCAATCTGTCACACCCCCAAAATCCACCTGCGGAGCACTACCGCTTGGAGGCGTGACTGACCAGGATCCAGCCACCAATCATATTGAACAAGCATATAGGTAGTTATAAAATCCAACCAATACAATTGGTGTTCAAACAAAACATAGTTAAGTTGCAAGCGGAAGCATAAGTCTTAAATCAAAACATAAGTTTAATTGTTTCAAAGTTTAACATGGCACACAGTCGTCCATGTCCCACAACGATCCTCCTCCATGCAAGCTCCAGCTAAGAACCTAAGGACCTGCAAAGCATGTAGTAACGAGTCAACAACAAGTTGAGTGAGTTCACGGTTGGGTGTTCGTTTAAAGTTGTTTCGAAAACAGTTTCCTTTAGCTGGCATCCTGCCGTGGGGGTTACCCCATAGTTAAAAACGTGACTTGTTTATTCCCGGTTACTCTGGCTATCCAGCCGTGGGGGCTACCCCGTGTTAGTTATCTGGCATTTCGACCGTGGGGGCTACCCCATGTATACACTAGAGTCGTTACCATATCGACTGCTGACTGTAGTCATGTTTATGTGCCCTGAAACTGTCAATGTCTATCAGCATTGACGTGCCCCAGATCCATTAGTTCACGCCCGTCCTCTGCGGCACGGTGTGAGGTTTGTCAAACCTAAATAGCGCTATCTAACTAATGACCCGCTCGCCATTGGCCCGGCGATTAAGTCGATATAAAAAGGAGGGACTTCGTGATAGAGTTTTGGTCTAGTACGAGTTATCTGTCCGTGAGGACGAGGAATTACATTCCTGAACCTTTGCTGTCCTACCCAAGGAGGACGAGGAACCCAGTTCCTTAACCCCATTCCCAACCCAGGGAATCCCATGCTTTGTAAAGGGTGTGAACTCACCTTGGTTTGCTCGGTAGATACACAGAAAAGTCAAACAAGCAACGTTGAGGCTACTCACGTCCTATCATAGTTGTATCATACAATCAGGTTCGTATTCAAGTAGTGCACGTATGGCATACACGTTTAATCATGGCAGTTAGCAAGTAATGCATACGAGTTGAACGAACAGTAACATGCCCAGAATTAAACAAAGTCCAAGGTCCGGCCCAAACACTAAGCCCATAATTAAACAAGTCCAACAGTGTGTATCCGCGTATTGCCTCGAGTCGCAACTAGGCGTTTGCGACTCGCAATCTGTGTCGCAATCGGGGATCTCGACTCGTTGTGCTTGGTTTCGAGTCGCAACTGATGGTTTCGGTTGGACAGGAGCTGATTCGGAACAGTGTACTATCCAATAACATTCTGATTTCATGAAATGGTTTTGTACTATCCACATAAACATGTTTGTTTGTCTAACAAATTACCATTTTGGATCAAACACATCAGAATTCAAATATTCAAGCATGTTCATATGATATTCAACGAGTTCTTCATGTGTTCATCATGTTCATCAAATATTCCTATGAACTTTAACCAATCAAAAATCTTAATCAACAACTTATCAATACCAACATGTATCCTATGATATCAACACAATGAGTCACTCTACTAGTGAGCATTCGGTTCTTAACACAAGAGTATGCAATCCGGTTATGTGAATATCATCTATCATACATATGCAAGCCGATTCTATAAACATCAACAACTAAGGGTTAAACCACATTTAATCACAAGATCTCATTAACTCATCATACAACATACATTAAAATCAAGACATGTTTAACCGATTCTTTGTCTAGAAATTAAGCATATACATCATAGATGAACAACCACAATCTTAACAAATAACTATATTATCACATAATCTCCATCATGTATCATTATCAACCCGAAACAAACTCATAACATGCATCCTCAACATCCGAAATATATAACAAGAATCACTAACCAACAAGTATTCAAACATCAAGTACACAACATCCTTAAATCATGAAAATACACTAACCGATTTGGTTCTCTAAGTGTGAGGGTGTGAAGAGTGATGAGTGACTTCCGAATGATGATCTTGAGCTCGGTCCGAGAGTCCTAATGCCACCGGTTGATCCAAGAATGAAGGAGAGGAATGTTGTGGTTTAGGGTTTTAGTGAGAGGATGAAGAGTGTGTGTGTAGAGGAGAGTATGAGTGTTGTCCAAAAATGACAAGTGTGGGTATCATGAGGATTATATACTTGTTTCACTTGTGCACCCTAATGGGCTTCGACATAGGCTAAGTGTATATGTGTGTGTGTGGCCCAACCGGCCCATGTGTTATCGTTCACTCGAGACCACATGGTCTCGAGTCGGGTTCGTGTTGTCTCGGTTCATATACATTCTCGCATACATACACACAAGCATACATGTAACATAACACATAATCATACAAAAGGTTCACCTATCATTAATCACATAAGTTACTTGTCATACGTTTTAGCATACAACGAAAGGTTCTAAATTTCGAGTTGTCACAACTACGATGTCAAAGCTACCTTGTTGCATAGGTATGAGATCGATTTGGAAGATGTGATTGTTGAGTTCAAGGGTACAATTACATAGAATGGAGTTATGGTAACGGTTCTTCTGGTGGCAACTTCTACGTCGAAGGTCGTTGGGAGGTTAGCGCGTTTACGTTTTAGAAGCTTTTCGAATTCAAATGATACAAAATAGTTATCAGCTCTAGTATCAAATAAGCATGAAGCATAAATACCATTGACAAGGAACGTACCATTAAACAACATTGTTGTCAGTTTGAGCCAGGCGGACATTGATGCTGAAAGTTCTCCTGCGGGCTGCTAGCGGTTCTTGTTGCTGCTACTGTGGTTGTTGTTGCTGCGGTGGCGGTTGCTGCTGCGGCTCTTGTTTCACAACACGCTGCGAGCAGACGTTTGCAAAGTGGTTTGGGTCACCGCATGTATAACAAGCACGTGTGTGAACAGCGGGTGCAGGAACTGCTGGATTGACTGGAGGAGCGAGAGGATGAGCTGGCAGTGCTGCGAGAGCTTGAGGAGCTTGCTGACGAGGGCCTGAGCGACGGTGAGCGGTGTAGTGCCTATAGTGGTTGCAGTTGACACAGAAACGGCAATTTGTTCCCACTGGGTGGTGATAGGTGCAAGTAGAGCACAATGGGTGAGTATCAGTATACGCACGCTTAGCAGGCGGTGTGTTGAGAGTAGCAACCTGACGAGACTGGTTGTTGGGCGGTGCTGCGACTACCGCGCAGTTCTTGTTAGAGTTCCTTCGCTTGCGACTTTGACGACTAGACTTGGGAGTTTGAGATGGAGCAGAGTCGGGGCTTGGTGTTGCAGTAGCTTGGTTGAGACTCTTGGTCGATGTTTTGAAAACTCCGGCCAAGACTCGCTTGTTATTGATCTCTGCTGAGAGCTGATAAGTTTCCTCGATTGTTGCAGGTTTCGCTGCTTGAACAAAGTCAGCGACACAGTCGGGAAGAGCACGAATGTACTTCTTGATAGCTTTCTCAGGAGTGGCCACTTGACTTGGACAAATGATGCTCAACTACTTGAATCGGGCGGTGAGACCAGAGTTATCACCTCCAACTTGCTTGATGTACCAAAATTCATTTTCCAGCTTCTGGCCTTCATGGGGAGGACATAATACCTTCATCATAAGCTCTTTCAGCTCCTCCCACGTGAGACCATAGGCTGCATCATTTTCGCGCCCGTTGCGCTCAGCGGTCCACAAATCAAGTGCCCTTGACTGAAAGACTCCAGTGGCGTTCACAATGCAGAGATTCTCAGGACATCCGCTTTGCCTGAAGGTAACTTAGATTGCGTTAAAACATTGAAACATCTGGATGGGTCCATCTTCACCAGTAAAGTTCATAGGACCACAGGCTTTGAACTGTTTGAAGCTGAATGGAGCTTTCAGAGAGTCATTCTTGGAATCCACTAATGACGTGCTGCTGACAGCATGGATTTCACTGACAATTTGAGGGATCACCTTGGCCATCTCCTTGGCCATGAGAGAGGCAATGCGTTTGTCAGCATTGTTCCTCTGAACCGGTGCGGCGAGTGTGGGATCCGAAAGAAAACATCTCCGAACAGATTCGGATGAGATTCGATTATGTTGAGTTTGGTTAAGAGTTTAGCGTTCTATACAACATATTTTATTATTATTATTCACATAAAGCACAGGAATATGTAAGCACATAAGCACATAATCACCAAGGCACATTTTCACGTAAACACGTATGAGCACATATTTCACATAAACACATATTTTGCACATATTCACCTTCTTTCAATTACGTGTAGCACGGGCGTGATAAGCGAGATATAGCATATCATAAGCGAGGAGTACAAGATTCCTTGGTTTATTCACGATTAGTTAGCGTTTTATGTTGCGAGGGTTGTGCGAGTTGTGCGCGTTTAGTAAAGTGGAAAACGAAAAGCGGTAAATCGAGAAATCGATAAAGAATAAATAGTAAAATTCACAAACTTAAAACACGTAGACGAGATTTGATTATGCGTAAAATCGACGATTGTAGGCTTGAAACAAAATAGAGTGTCCTGGGTGTTAGACAACAGCTACCCAATGTGATTTAACTTTTCCAAACGAGTTTGAGTACAAACTTTGGCCTAATAGACTATGCTCTCACCGTGATACGACTACCGGCATCCATCCTTCCAATTACTACGTGACTCAAGTCATTGGGACAGTCGAGACTTTTGTGAGATCTTTTGAAAATCATTTTAGAGAGTGGAACGGGTTATTAAGATACGGGTTTCACCCCAAACTTAACAACTTCGCTCCTAACTATGGTTAGAACAACCATGAGATAGAAAGGGAGATTTCCGTTGAGATATGGATATCACTCCTAACTCCACGAAAGACTCTCATGCTGAGAGTAAAATACGCGGAGTGAGTGATCTCATCGAGAGTTCTTGGTATTCACATCTAATCTTGACACAATCACTCGTTTGTGTTATACGAGCGTTTTCAATCGTGTGTATTATGTTTTCCTTAGGAAAGACAAAAATAAGTTTTCAGCCTTAGGAAAGGCTTCCTTCGTACGAAGTTGGTGAGTTCGTATGAAGGTGCAACTTATGGGTTCGTACGAAGCCACACTAGGTGGGTTTGCACAAGAGTATAGCTTACAGGTTCGTACGAAGCCATAGTATGTGGGTTCGCTCGAGAGGGTCTGTTGGTACTTAGACTATAGACTAGGTCTGTTTAGCACGACTCGACCTAATTCCCTATAGTTATAGCTCTGATACCAACCTGTCACACCCCAACTGATGGCGGAATCATCCGGATGTGGCATAATGCGAATAGGTTGCGCGAGAGAATCCATAACAACTAATTTAGTAACAATAATTAAAAGGTTCAATATCCCATACTATTAAACAAGTATTTCAACAAAAAAAAGTCATCACAGAGTTCAATTCTCTCAAACAAAATCCAATCCAACAACTTAGATTTTTTTATTGTGGGTTTCTAGACTTCCAATCCATTTACAGCAAACAAACCATCAACCTGTCACATACGTTAAAATAAAGTCAATACAATAATGGAAAGATGAGTACACAAGTTTAGCATAAATATAGTATAAAAGCGTTTACGCATAAGCAGCTTGTAATAAGTAACGGGCGAATCAAGTAAGCGATCAACAATGATACAAGCTAACCACATGACTGCGAGTAGAGTATGCACGACACATGTTCACCGAAGCGAACATGTGAAGTAAAGTATGTGATCCTTAACAACCCCTGAACAAACACGTGCTGAGTCCAAACTATAGTAATGTCGTTGCTAAGGGCGGTAGGGCAAGTCACCACTGTGTAACATAGCAACAAGTATTCAACTAATCACGTATAACATGCAAGTGAGGTTAGCGTTTGATAAGTGTTGTGTGTTTTGATAGAGAACGTATGTAACACCCAAAAGTGCATTAAGCGAAAAGGGGTTCGAGTATACTCACATTGCGTGCTTAGCAAGTAAACACGGCCTGAAATTGATTGAAGGGAGCGCCGGATCAGCCTGCGTATGGGGACAGAATGCGTGAGTCTTCCAAAGTGCTGAGACGGTCGAAATTGAAGTTTCGGGTGGGAAACAGAGGCTTCGTAGGAAGCCGTTGCCTGCGTACGAAGGCGTGCCTTCGTACGAAGGGAGAGTTCGCACAAGTGATACTTCTGTAGTCCAAAATCGAGTGTTCTTTGTGTCATTCTTCGGGAAATCGAGTGTGCATCCCTCCAGCCTTAAGCGACTGATTAAACTTAGAGCCGGAGAGGCCTTGGTTCAAGTCATATGTAAAAAAATAGGCTAGGTTGTTCGAAGCTGGTACCTTCGTACGAAGGTAGTGCCTTCGTACGAAGTGTCACACCCCAACCGATGGCGGAAACATCGGGGCGTGGCACTGAGCGAAACAGATTGTCCAAGAGATTCCATAACAGCTATAATTACCAAATATTTAATCATTACCTCCCATACCGTAACATATAAAGTAAAACTGTTATTACAGACAAATTGTTCTCAAAGACAGATAAATCTGTTCCGATAACTCATGAATTATTTAGTTCGTTTCTAGACTCCCCTAGCTTGATTCCACAAAAAGCTTAGCATAGCATAGCATCCTAAACACATGTCACATACGTTAAAATAAACGTCAATACACATAGTGTAAAGGTGAGCATACAAGTTTGATAATATAATAGTAGCGAAAGCAATTTACGCATAACCAGCATGTAACACGTATAGTTGTGAAGCAGGTAAGTTATCGACAATGAAATATACACAAACGTGACTGCGAGTTGTAGAATGCACAACACATATCACCCATGTGACACGTGAAGAAAAGCCCTTAACAACCCCTGTCTACGACAGGTGCTGAGTCCAAACTATAGTACTATCGTTGCAAAGGTGTCAGGCATCAATCATTGTGTAAATATAACATACTAGCATTCATCGAATAACATGCAGATCGGTTAGCGTATAAAAGTGTTTGCGTTGTGTGTCGATCGTGATTTTGATATAAGCAACGTACATGACACCCAAAAGTGCTTAAAGCAAAAAGCAATCGAGTATACTCACAGATTGTGTTTAACGAGTAAACACATTCTTAGATTGAAGGGAGCGCTGAGAGATTAGCCTGAACACAATACGATGGTATAAGCATTGAACAGTGCGTAAACGGAGAAAGTGGAACAAGTGACGGATAGTGATCTGATCGGATGACCTTCCGGACGGATGACCATTCGGTCGGAGGGTTGTCCGTTTGGGATGGATGTGTTTGTGTATGATGGAACTTTGAAGTTTTCGTTATAGCATTTGAAAAGTTTTGAAATGTTTCTACCTTCTAAGGTCGTTCGGACGGATGGCCGTCCGCTCGGATGATGATCCGAGTGAAGGTTTAACACCTTTGGAAAGTTGTTTAAATGTTGAACATCACAAGTCATAGGGTCGGATCGTCGTTCGATCGGATGGCGATCCGATCGGACGGCGATTCGTTTACAGACCTGTTTGTTTTGCAACTTGTCAAATTTGTTATGTTAGAAAGTTGTGCGATTGAACCGAGACTCTACGTGTTAAACAACGGAAACCACAGCAAGCCTAGTCATCCGATCGGATGGGAATCACCCCGTTCATCTGGTAACTGTTCTTGACGGGATTCCATTTTCAACCCGTGAATCGGTCATCTCTTCGTTAGGAATCCATTCTCAGTCCGGGTCTACACTAGAGAATGAGTACTGACCCGAACTAGTCCAGATTCTAACGGGTTTTGAGTAAATAGTTAAGAAAGTTGAAGAAAAGTTTGAAACACTTGAAAAATGTTTAGATTTAGTCAAAATCAGTGTTTAAACATTGAAGAAATCCTTCAGATTTGAGTTGTTCTTAGTGGAATGAGGTCACACTTCGGTGTTCATGAACACTTATGATGATGTCATCGTAGAACAGCCCATTTCATGTGGATTTCATGGTTAAAAGTTGAGATTTGTTAGTGAAAAAGATAAAGATGTGTGCATAGATCAAAGAAGTACAAGAATCTAGATGAAAGCTTACAAGAATCGTGAGGAATCGAGAGAAAATAGCTTGAGAACGAGATGGGTCGGAGGAGAGAAAATCGACGATAGTAACCCGCCAATCCGAGAAAAGAACGAACTTCGGACGGGTTCTTTAGTGTAACCCAACTCTTAGTTTCTTCGATCTTCGTGGGGTCGACGTGAATACCTTAACTATTGACAGTGTGATCGAGGAATTGAACCTCCTCAAGCCAAAATTCGCACTTGGAGAACTTGGCATAGAGGCGGTTTCCCTGGAGTAGTTCAAGAACAAAACGGAGATGTTGTGCGTGTTCGGATTTTGACTTAGAATAGATCAGGATATCATCAATAAACACGATGACAAAGCGGTCGAGAAAGGGTTTACACACGCGATTCATTAGATCCATAAAGACTGCGGGGGCGTTGGTTAAACCAAAGGGCATAACAATAAACTCGTAGTGACCGTATCAGGTTCGAAAAGCGGTTTTGGGTATATCTTCTTCTTGAATTCGTAACTGGTGATAACCTGAACGTAAATCAATCTTCGAGAAACACGTAGGACCTTGTAACTGATCAAACAAATCATCGATTCGAGGTAAAGGATAGCAATTCTTGATGGTAAACTTATTCAGTTCCCTGTAGTCGATGCACATCCGAAACGATCCGTCCTTCTTTTTGATGAAAAGGATAGGTGCGCCCCATGGAGAGGTGCTAGGGCGAATGAAGCCTTTATCAAGCAATTCCTGGAGTTGACTCGAGAGTTCGCGCATTTTAGATGGAGCGAGTCGATAAGGCTCTCTAGCGGCGGAATTTACTCCAGGAATGAGGTCAATTCGAAAATCGATATCACGAGTTTGCAGTAAACCAGGTAAATCATCAGGAAAGACAACAGGAAAATCACGAACCACAGGTACCTTTTCCATTGCCTCCTCTTTCTTTTCCTTCTCCGCTACTACGATGTGTGCCAAGAAAGCTTGGTATTCCTTGCGGAGATACTTGCTAGCCTAGACACACGACATGAGTTGTAACTTATTCGAAGCAACTTCGCCATAGACGCAGAATTGGTCGCCGTTAGCGAGAGAGAAACGAATCATTTTATCAAAACAAACAATTTCAGCATGATTCTCCCGGAGGAAATCCATGCCTACTATGACATCAAAGCTACCAACCTGTATCAGGATAAGATTGATCGAAAAAACATGACTGTTGAGCTCAAGAGTACAGTCATGCAGAACGGAACTAATAGTGACGGTTCTTCCAATGGCAATTTCTACGTCGAATGTTGATGGGAGATTAACGCGTTTACGGTTTAGGAGCCTTTCGAATTCGAACGATACAAACAGTTATCAGCTCCAGTATCAAACAAACACGAAGCATATATACCATTTACAAGAAACGTACCATTAACCACGTTGTTGTCTGCCTGAGCCTGACGGGCGTTGATGTTGAAGACTCGCCCACGGGCTGCTTGCTAAGCTGGCTGCTGCTGGTGTTGTTGTTGCGCTGGCTGCTGTTGTGGCTCTTGCTTCACCACTCTATTCGGGTATACATTTGCGAAGTGGTTGGAATCACCACACGCATAGCAGGCTCTTGCATGAGCAGCAGAAGCAGGAACTGCTGGTTGTCCCTGAGGAGCTGGTAAAGCAGGAGCTTGAACTTGAGCTTGACGGGGACCAGTACGGCAGTTTGTAGTGAAGTGGTCGTAAAGGTTGCAATAACACAAAATTGACAAGCAATCCCAACAGGATGATGGTAAGTACAGGTAGGGCACAGTGGGTGGGGATCAGTATATGCACGCTTAGCCGGCGGTGCATCGGTCACTGGTGCTGCTACCTGGCGATTCTGGTTTTGCTGTTGGACAGGAACAGCATTGAGAGGAGCGGTTGTGACAGCACAGTTCTTGTTGTTGTTGTTGTTGTTGTTCTTGCGCATTCGGCGTGAAGACTTAGAAGATTGCGGTGCGGCGGTTTCAGGGTGGGAGCAGTGGTGACTTGATGGAAACTTTTGGTGGTTTTTTCGAAGTATCCAGCTCTAACTCGCTTATCATTAATCTCGGCATTGAGCAGATAAGTCTCTTCGATGGTGGTTTTCTTGGCGGCTTGCACGAAATTAGCAACACAATCTGGTAAAGCACGGATGTATTTCTCGATGGTGATGTCGGGAGTAGAGACTTGGCCAGGACAAATGATGCTTAGCTGCTTAAAGTGAGCAGTTAGACCAGCATTGTCGCCACCCTCTTGCTTAATGTTCCAAAACTCATCCTCCAGCTTCTGAAGCTCTTGAGGAGGGCAGAATTCCTTCATCATGATCTCCTTCAGCTCTTCCCAAGTAAGCCCATAGGCTGCGTCATTCCCTCCCCTGTTCCTTTCGGTAGTCCACCAGTCCAGAGCCCTGGACTGGAAAACGCCACTTGCGTTGACAGTACGGAGGTTTTCAGGACAACCGCTTTGGCGCATAGTGACTTCCATTGCATCGACCATTGAAACATGGCAGTAGGCCCATCTTCACCAGTGAAGTCCTTAGGGCCGCAGGCCTTAAACTGCTTGAAGCTAAAAGTTGCGCTGGGGGAGTCGGTCCTTGATTCCTCAGAGGACTTGCTAGCGTTCTCATTAAGTTCGCTGACAATTTGCGGAATGACTTTAGCCATCTTCTTGGCCACTAGCGATGCGATGCATTTGTCAGCATGATTTCTGCGTGCAGCGCGGGAAGTATGTGAACCGAATGACGACATTGTCTGCAACAAACATCGTCATGGGATTCAGACGTCATATAATCGAATCTCACCTTACGACATACTACTACTAGATAAAGCTCAGGAACACATCAACACATAGGCACATAATCACGTAGGTACATAATTCACAAAGGCACGTAAGCACATAAGCATATTGCTCGTCAAATCACGCTTTACATTATATTTTGCACGTATTCACCTACATATGCTGCACGTAGTCACCTATCTTTCACTGCTGCGTAAAGCGATCAAGAGTTGCGTGTGCGAGTAGCGAGTAGCGAGTGCGAGTAACATAAGCGATTTGTTAGCGTATTGCATAAAGCGAGTTATGTGTATGTATCGAAGCGAACAGCAAAAAGCGAGTAAAGCACCAAAACCGACACATACATAAACACATAAAATCAAATAAAACATGTAAAATCTCACATAAAAGCGATAATTCACAAAGTCTACGGCGACGATCCTCATAATCGAAACATATAAAAACGATAAGCGTAAAATCAGAAAAAATCGGAATGTCTTGGGTGTGCTAGACTTTGACTACCCAAAGTGATTCGACTATTCTCAAGGACTTCGAGTACGCGCTTCGGCCTATAGATTGTGCTCTCTCACCAGCATACGATGAATGTCACGCATCTTTTCGGCTTATTCACGTGACTATTGTCATTGGAACCCATCGAGACCTTGGTGAGAGTTTTGTAAAACCAAATTAAAGAACGGAATGAGTCATCAAGGTTCGGGTTTCACCCCTAACTTAATAACTTCATTCCTGTTTGTGTGATAAAATCACGAGTTAGATAGGGAGAATCACGTCGAAGTATGGATTTCACTCCTGATTCAACGCAAATTCTCGTGTTTATAGTAAAAATTGCGCGTCGAACGAGCGATTTGATCGAGAGTTTGCGGTTTTCACACCTGGTCTCAACCAGATCATTTTTTTTTTGCGTGTGTTGTCAGCCTTAGGAAAGGCTGATCTTACATGAAGTGGTAGTATACGATGTTCGCGCAAGAGTGTAGTGTTCAGCGAATTCGAGCGAAAGTATCGAGTAAGCTTGTACAAAAACCCCTACTGGGTTTGCACAAGTCGGTCGGTTGGCACTTAAACTATAGACTAGGTCAATTCTAAGACATTGGCCCTGACTAGGTCGACTCTTGCCTAATTCCCTATAGTTATGGCTCTGATACCAATCTGTCACACCCCAACCGATGGCGGAAACATCGGGGCGCGGAACTGAGCGAAACAGATTGTCCAAGAGATTCCATAACAACTATAATTACCAAATATATAATCATTACGTCCCATACCATAACATATAAGTAAAACAGTTATTACAGACAAATTGTTCTCAAAGACAGATAAAACTGTTCCGACAACTCATGAATTATTTAGTTCGTTTCTAGACTCCCCTAGCTTGATTCCACAAAAATCTTAGCATAGCACAGCATCCTAAATACCTGTCACATACGTTAAAATAAAAGTCAATACACATAGTGTAAAGGTGAGCATACAAATTGGATAATATAATAGTAGCGAAGGAGATTTACGCATAACCAGCATGTAACACGTATAGTTGTGAAGCAGGTAAGTTATCGACAATGAAATATGCACAGGCATGACAGCTAGTTATAGAATGCACAACACATAACACATATCACCACTATGACACGTGAAGAAAAGCCCTTAACAACCCCTGTCCACGACAGGTGCTGAGTCCAAACTATAGTACTATCGTTCCTAAGGTGTCAGACATCAATCACTGTGTGAACATAACATACTAGCATTCATCGAATAACACGTATAACATGCAGAGCGATTAGCGTATAAAAGTGTTTGCGTTGTGTGTCGATTGTGATTTTGATATAAGCAACGTACGTGACACGAAAAAGTGCTTAAAGCAAAAAGGGATCGAGTATACTCACAGATCATGTTTTGCGAGTAAACACAGTCTTGGATTGAAGGGTGTGCTGAGAGATTAGCCTGAACACAATACGATGGTATAAGCGTTGAATAGTGCATGAAACGACGCAAGTGGAACAAGTGACGGATAGTGATCCGATCGGATGACCTTCCGGACGGATGGTCATCCGGACAGATGACCACTCGGTCGGAGGGTTGTCTGTTTGGGATGGATATGTTTGTGTATGATGGAACTTTGAAGTTTTCGTTGTAGCATTTGAAAAGTTTTGAAATGTTTCTACCTTCTTAGGTCTTCCGGACGGACGGTCATCCGGAAGGATGGCCGTCCGCTCGGATGGTGATCTGAGTGGAGGTTTAACAACTTTTGAAAGTGTTTAAATGTTGAACATCACAAGTCGTCCGGTCAGATCGTTGTTCGATCGGATGGCGATCCGATCGGACGGCACTTCGTTCGAAGACCTGTTTGTTTTGCAACTTGTAAAATTTGTTAAGTTTGAAAGTTGTGCGCTTGAACCGAGACGGTATGACTACGTGTTAAACAAAGGAAACCACAGCAAGCCTAGTCATCCGATCGGATAGGAATCACCCCGTTCGTCCGGTGACTGTTCTTGACGGGATCCCATGTTCAACCCGTGAATTGCTCGTCTCTTCGTTAGGAATCCATTCTCAGTCTGGGTCTACACTAGAGAATGAGTACTGACCCGAACTAGTCCAGATTCTAACGGTTTTGAGTAAAAAGTTAAGAAAGTTAAAGAAAAGTTTGAAACACTTGAAAAATGTTTAGATTTAGGCGAAATCAGTGTTTAAACATTGTAGAAATCCTTTTGATTTGAGTTGTTCTTAGTGGAATGAGGTCACACTTTGGTGTTCATGAACACTTATGATGACGTCATTGTAGAACAGCCCATTTCAGGTGGATTTCATGGTTAAAAGTTGAGATTTGTTGGTGAAAAGGATGAAGATGTGTTCATAGATCAAAGAAGTACAAGAATCTAGATGAAAACTTACAAGAATCGCGAGGAATCGAGAGAAAATAGCTTGAGAATGAGTTGGGTCGGAGGAGAGCTGTCACATCAGTGAAAAGCTGATATGACAGGTGGTATTTATAGGCAAGAGGTGGAAAAGGCAGTGCAAGTGATTCGGTCAGAGGTCCTTCGATCGGATGGTTCGATTGGGTTCGTTTCCGACTTTTTGTTTCGTGCGTTGAGCGTCGCAATGTGATGCGAGTAAGCGATGCGATAGTATTACACACTAGTTACACAATTAATATAACTACTAATAATCATAAAAGTAAACCTTAAATTTCGAGTTTGTGATGAGATTGCGTTGTGATAGAGTTACGATTGTGTTTGCGAATAATCACCTCAAACAAATATAAACATGCACAAGTAACACCTAATAGTACACACACGTAAAACAATATTCAGAAACTCAAGTTGCGATGCGATAGTGATGTGATAGCGTTAAGTAGATTAGCGTTTAGTTACGTTTATCGCATTGTTACTTCACATATTAAATAATCGTAAAACAAATAGCGTCAAACGAGTGTCGATTATCGAGTCAAAGTGTACAAGTAATAATTAAGCAAGGAATGACAGATCTAATTAGCAATCTTTTCTTCCTTTGACTTTGAATTTGACTTTGACTTGTACTTTGACTTTGACTTCGGAAAGTCGGGTTGTTACACGAAGGCTGGCTTCCTACCAACCAGTCTATTTCGCATATGTGGCTGTTTTTGGCGTTCGGAGCTGTGTTCTCGCCTGGATCGGATGTATTTGCGAGTCCGATTCATGACGGTTTTGACACCACTTCGTCCCACTATCTAGTGAACGAAATATGTGTCGATTTGGTCCGTTTTTTGTGTAAAAATCAAGTTTAAAAGTGGTTTTAAAGGGTTTTCACTTGGATTAACACTTGGTGAGTGTGAAATCTGCAGATCTCAAACTTGGGGAGCCGTAGCTAGGCCCAATACACTCGGATAAGGGTAGATCCGTTGTAAAACAAGAAGATTTGATGAAAAAGATGAAGGTTTTCATGAAAAGATGAAGGTTCTTTGTAAAAAGAAGAAGTTTAGTTGAAAAAGATGAAGTTTAGATGAAAATAGAAGTGTTTTGATGAAATCGGAGTGAATCTTATGGAAAATCGTAGTGGAAAACGTTGTGTAACATGTAAAAATGATAAATTTTACTTGAAAATAGAAGGTCAGCAGTTCGGGAGCGAAATGGTAGCAATGAATGAAATGGAGAAGTGAGCCTGCTATTTATAGAGGGGATGGGATCACACAGGTGCCTTCGTTCGAAGCTGGCTGCCTTGGTACAAAGGTAGTGCCTTCGGACGAGGCTGCTGGCTTCGTTTGAAGGGCCTGTTTGGTGCAATGAGTTTTTCGTCTCGCGTGTAGGATGCTTGTTTGGTGCATTATGTTGCGTTAGTTAGTACAAGTATGTTAAGTATTTTAGCGAGATACTAAGTATTGCGTTGCGTTGCATTGCGTTTCGGTGTGATAAATCGAGTTGTGCGCGTAGCGTTTGAGCGTTTTGAGCGAACAAAAACATATATAATACACATAACATTTAAACACCCAAATATTGCAAATAATATAAATAAATCCGTGTAGGATCGTAGTTAGACCCAAACGAGTCGTTCAGAAGAGCTTTATATCCGATTCAAGGGCGGAATCAGTGAAACGGACGTGGAAACAGCTTGATACTATTAAATCTGTCACTTTGATTGATTATAACAATAATTACAACCTGAACAGATTTCGACAGCACTTCGTTACAAATCCAGAAGTTGCGTACCAAGTGAATCAACAAGTGCCCTATATATAGATGTGTGTGTTTCGCTTGAAATGAACCAGGACAGGTTCAAGCGAACTCAATTAATCAGGTTTCGCTTGAACTTGTCCCATGGCACTTTCAAGCGAACCTACATGAAAACCCTCTAAACTTAGTTTCTCGCACCTTGAGCACTGATAATTCTATTCTATCCTATTACATGATACAAGACGAAGTCAATAGACGTATTGCACTAACAGACTCCCCCTCGGATATTGACGAAGTCTTCAGTGTCTATTCTTCAGCATGACACATCTTCGGTCTTGATCATTCAGCCTTCTCGTTCAAATTGTAACATTATAAGCATCCATCAATCCTTTTCTTCTTCCATCAGCTTCAGGCTCCCCCTTTCGTCAAGCTTCCGTGCTTTGGGATCGACACCTAGCTATCCATCTACAAGCTCTTTCTTGCTTCAAGCTTGTCTTCAGACTCCCCCTTAGACTCTGCTCTCGGGATCGTAATCTGGACTATCTGCAATCACTCAAACATCTATAAATACAATGCTTTCAAGTTCAATCACCCAGAAATTGTAATCTGGCTCTATTCAACTTTCTAAATCACTTCCCCTATCAACAATCTTAATTGATATGGCAAAGTTTAAGAATCCAACTCCCTCACAGTTAATCATCCAAGTCCAAACTAATGACCTTGGAGATATCACAAACTGTTTTTGAAATTTTTGATTTTTAATTCAAGTTTCAAATTAATGAACTTGTTTTATTTTCAGAAACACAATCAAGTTACTTAGATTTTGAAACTCAGCATCTCAGACATCGGTTGTCGAAAATAAAGTAGAATCAAAAATATTTTTGTATTTTTCTGAAAATATAAAGCAGTGAAGAAATATGTACAAACATATTTACAGACAATATTTTGTTTGAGTTTGCATCAGAGGATCATATCAGATTTTGACAAGTCACAAGTACCGTTGAGCTTAGTTACACATTAAGAATTAAACAATTCACTTAGATTGTCGATATACTTGTCCACTTAAATTTTCACACAAACTTCAACTGATTCAGGATACAAATTAGATGAATTAAGAACTTAAACTCATTCATGTGTCCCACCTCTTGAATATACTCCCGTATCCAGATCCCAATATTCAGTCTTACAGGTGAGTATACCTAGATGATATCTGTAAGGGGAATAAATTATAGTACGAAACCGTGAGAGCTCAGGTCAGAACTTCCGTTCAGCAGAGAGATGACGGCTCGACTTTTGGTGTGTCCCCTTTAGAGGATCTTTTGTATTACAACAGCAATGACTATCAATTTTATTGTTTCATCAATTTGCTGAGGGCTGCGCTATGTTTCAAGCAATGCAGAAAGTATTATTCGGAGACTAGGTCAGAACTTCCATTCAGCAGAAGTCCCGGAATAATACCCCAGATATCACTAAGCATAAAGACCTAGTATCTCAGAAAGAGGGACCTTTCAAACGAGATTTCAGGGGTTACCTATATATCCAAGTAGTGTTCCCCATGAAATAAGCAAGTTTGAATTTTGGTTTATATCCCGAAAAAGTTTACTAAATGTATAAAAATCTACCGACACATCCACGGTGAGATCGTTTAACACATTTAAACTTTCCATTTCTTTAGCGTACTCTAACTGTCTACTGATGTACTATCATTTCCTCTTTTTACGCAAACACTCAATTTTTGAATTTTATCATGTTTTTGACTTTTTCAAATTTTCAAATGTTTTTGTATTTTCTAACAACAATATTTCTCCCCCTAAAATGCAAAACCATTTAAAGAAAATTTGACAACCAATACTAATAGCTTTGTCTCGCCATCCATTTTCTGCTAAAAGTGCTCTGATTTACAGAAAATATAATGTACCCCCATGATTTACAACCCATTGATTTTCGACAGTTTGAAAACCGTTTTTCAATCTAGTGAAATTAATCATGTTTGTTCAGCCGTGAGGGTTTCGGCGTATTCAATCAACACATATTTTTGTAATTTTCTATTTTTGACAAAAATTAAAAGCAAACATATTTTTGGTTTTTCAAATTTTCAATTTTTAGGATTTTGAAAATATTGTTTATTTATATACAGAAAAACAAATAAACTCCCTGTTCAACCAAACCAGGAACCAGCAGCAGCCTCTTCTTCATGTTGTGCCAGGCTGCTCCATTTTCCTATCTCACAATCTTTAATTGTGTAGAGCACCTGCACAAACAAACAAACTACTTAATTACTTGAACAATTTAGCCCAGGTCTGTTGAACCTTGGGCATTTCAACACAATATGTATCATGCAGTTTCGGAAAATCTTTGTCATCAAAGACCTTTTCAACTTTAACTTCAATTTTCTCATCTTTTACAGAAATTTCTTGTTTCTTAACACTCCATGTTTGACCTTTCGGAGTACCACTTTTGTAAAAATGCGACTCTTTTTGAACATTTTATTTTTGAACAACAACTTTTGGTTTCCAAAACTCTTGAGGTTTTGTCATATCAACTGATTTTTGCCAACTTTGTGTTGTTCTAAATCTGGGTGTATGAGAATTCCAGGTCTGTCTAGAATCAAACCTATACGAGTTTGACTTCCAATTTTGAGTCGAAGCAAACTTGTTTGTGTTGTACCTCCAAGTTTGTTTTGAGTCAAATCTGGTTGACCTTTGTCTCACATTCTCAGATTTTTGTTTCTCAGCATCAATCTTCTTTATGTCAACATCCACAGATTTCAGATTTGGACACTTTCTTGCAAGATGTCCTTTTTGATCACATTTGAAACATGTTCTCATGGACACATCTTTGACATGTGGTTGTTGCTTTTTCTTTTTAGCAAAGAACTCATCATTAGACTGTCTCAATTTGAGTTCTTTTTCCTCTGCTAAACTATTTCCTTGAATAAAACTCATTTTTGTCTTTAAATTCGGAGTTTCATTTCTTTTCCAACTTTGTTTCTTCTTATAACCCAACCCAGCCTTCATGTTTTTCTTTTTGTAACCAGGTTTGTTATACGAACCTCTATGACTCTTACCAGCAAACTTTGAAATCTCAGACTTCTCAATCTCAATCATTTTGAAAACTTTATCAACCTTTTCTGAAATCACATTCTGAATCGGGAATACAACATCAAAGAACAATTTGTCCGATCCAATCATGGTATAAACCAATCCTTTTGAATCATCATTCAAATTTTTCACGGATTTTGTGTTTTTCAGATAACTATCATGAAGATTTCCTTCATCTTCATCTTGTCATTCAGATTTACCTGTATCAACCGACTCTTCTTTCAACACACTTTCAACGACTTTACCTACCACCTCTGAATCATGAGAATCATCAGATTTGGAATAGGTTATGTCAATGTTGTCTGGCAATTGATCTACCATGTTGAAAGCTTTTTCAACCTTTTCCTCATCATAAAATGCAAATTTTCCCGGTGGTGGAACTTGATGAAACTCTGAGCCAATGCCTTTCTTGTTTTGCTCAGACTCACCATCTTCCGGTTTTATATTGAAAATTCGTTCAAGCACATATGACGACACGTGATAACTCTTTAACTTGTTGTTATCCCTTTCTAAATCAGCAATCTGTCGCTTTAACTTAGCAACATCCTCAATATAGGAATTAACAACATCTTGTTTTATAGAATACATTCGTTTAAGTTCTTTAGTTGTTTCAGAAAGATAATCCATTCTTGATTGAGCATATTTCATTTCATCTTTCACTTTTTCGTATGACTCTTTCGTAATATGATATGCTAATTTCATTGAGTCATATTCTTTCTTCATTTCTTGACAAGCAAATTCTTTTTGTGAACATTCTTCTGTCATTTTAGAAACATTTTCTTTCAAAACTTCATTTTCTGTTTCTAATTTTTTACATTTTTCTGAAAGTTTTTCATCATTTTCTTTTAAAACTTTTTCTTTTTCTAGCATTTCTTTACATTTTTCTTTAAAAATGTTTTCAATTTTAGTGAATTCAAGATTTTTTGTTCTGAATTGCTCATCTTTTTCAGTACAAGCTCTGCACGGTTCCATGCATTTCTTGCACTGATCAATCGTTTTTAAGATTTCAGAATCAGAATGTACCTCAGTGATTGGCACTTCGGGGTTTGATGCAGTTGCCTCAGTTTGCCTCTGATCAGCATCATTGTCACACCCCCAAATTCCACCTGCGGAGTACCGTCCGCTTGAGGGCGCGACCGACCAGGATCCAGCCACCAATTATACTGAGCATTGGATAATAGTAAGGATGATTACCAACCATAATGGTTAGTAAACACCATAGTTTAAAGTTCAACGTTTAGGTTCAAATAACAGTTAAGTAAGTAGCGGAAGCATAGGCAAAATAGTTTAAACAAAGTTCATAATTCAAATTATTTAGAACCCAACACGCGGGTTTAGACGACCACTACACTTCCCAAGCAGCAGCTCCTCAGTCACTGGTTACCTGCAAAGCATGCAGTAAGGGGTCAACAATAATGCTGAGTGAGTTCACCAGTTGTCCAGTTTTAATTACCAAAAACTTGTTTCACCAGTTAATTTATCCGTTTATACATGCCATGGGGAGCTACCCCAAAAGTTAGCAACTAAACTGTTTTTTTCCAATACCGAACACTAGGTGACCGTTGCGTATCCGCAAGAGTGCCCCGATGTCAATGTTCTATCATCATTGACGGATGCCTGAGTACATTAGTTCACGACCGATCCCATACCTTGGCACGGTGTGAGGTTGGTAAGACCTAAATAGCGCTATCAACTAATAACCCGTTCGCCTGGCCCCGGCGACTAATCGGTATTAAGTAGTAGGGACTTTAAGTGATAGAGTTTCGTTTAGTGCCGTTGGTTGCAATCCGTATAAACAGTAATTAACTAAAAGGTTCCCAATAACAAGGGAAGAAAAGTAGGTTGTATCCCTTATAAAGGGATAGTGTTGTTTTTAGTTCCGTTTCCCAAACCACCGGGAATACATGCTTTAGGTTGTGAACTCACCTTGGGTTGCTCGGTAGATTAATTACCCGGTTGATCACGTTGGTCACCACGTCCTAGCATGGTTACCAATATAGGTCAAGTTGGGGTACAAGTATTCGCGTATAATCTACACATAACTAACACATAGCTTGCACAACATATGATTACAGCAACAGTTAATAGTCAACACGTAGCCCACTTAAACAGTAACAATCATGCACAGCTAATACACTTTGGGCCCAATAACTAACAGCCCAGTCGAGACCAGGTGGTGGGAACACACAGTTGCGAGTCGCAACCGGAGGTTGCGGCTTGTCACGCCTTGGTTGCGGGTCGCAACCGGTGTTTCGACTTGTCATGATTTGGTTACGAGTCGCAACCGCCGTAGTCTCGACTTGTCATGTTGTGGTTGCGAGTCGCAACCGGGCGGTTTCGAGTCGCAACCGACGTTCTTGAGTTGTCATGGTTTGGTTGCGAGTCGCAACCGGAGGTTTCGAGTCGCAACCTTGGAAACGTGCACAAGAAACCTTCTAGAACCTGGCGGATGTACTAACCAATAGAATTCTGTTTTCATGAGATTTTGTACTGGCCAATAAGAGTGCATAAACATGTTTTATTGTCTAATCTATGTTCAAAACGGATCAAACAGCCATATTTCAAATATTCATATGATATTCAACCCACATTCATCCAGTTCATCATCTTGCAAGCATGTTCACCCAAAACAAAATACCATTTAGTCATCAATATCGGCCCTATATCTAGCACATAATCATCATCAACATAACTAATATTCATTCTTCATCATTCACTTAAACATATTTACAACATAACATACAATCATCGGTTTAATGGTAATGCATAACATGCTATACTAACATTTATTCTAAACACCAAGCACCCTATACTAACCATCATTTATCATTCAAATGTCTTATGTTCACATATTTCATTCAAACATCCAACTAATCAAATAGTTTGTGCATCAAGAACCATCATTTTAAGTCAAACAACTATAATACACTAACCGGTTGGATGAAGGGGTACAAAAGATCGATGAACCAAGTTCCGAGTGATGACCACAAGCTTGAACCGAGATGATCCGAGATGATCCGAGAGCTCCTCTTGTTGTTGCCGGTTTGATCCGTGAGAGGGAGAGGAGAGGGGGTGAGTTTGATGTTAGAACCTTAGGGTTTTAGGGTTTTTAGAGAGAGAGAGAGAGGGAGAGTGTGTGAGATGAGGGAGTGTGAGAGTGATGTTGCCAAATGGTGCAAGTTGTGAGGGTGGCCGGTTATATATCTCGAGTGGGTAAGGGGGGTTTCCGGGTGGGCTAAGGTTACGGCCCAACCGGCCCGTATCGTTACTTGTTTACTCGAGACCGAGTGGTCTCGAGTCGGGTTCGGTTCGGTTCACACTTATATATATATATATATATACATACATAATACACACGACACAATCAAAAGATCACATAATGCACAACAATAAATAACAAGTTCTCATTTAATATTATATCTATGCACATACATTCATTTTAAAGACGACAGTTGGTTCGGGGAAAACCCGAAATGTCACATTATCCCTAAGTTTTAAGAACTTTCGTCCCGAAAGTTAAAGCAGCCACTGACAAGCTAGTAAAAGTGAGAGCGTTTCAACGAGGTGTCACATCATCCCCCCGTTAGTTTGGAATTTCGTCCCGAAATTCAGTTGTAGCTTCAGTGCTGGGGGTTTCATTTGGGAACAGCTGGGGATACTTGCGCTTCATCTGGTCTTCCCGCTCCCAGGTAAACTCTGGGCCACGGTGTGAGTTCCAACGAACTCGCACGAGGGGTATCTGGCTACGTTTGAGGGTTTTGATCTCACGATCCGTGATCTCAACCGGTTCCTCAGTAAAGTGTAGCTGTTCGTCAATAGTAAGTTCCTTGTAAGGAATGACGAGTGTTTCATCTGACAAGCACTTCTTCAGATTAGACACGTGGAAGACGTTGTGCACAGCACTCAGTTCTTCGGGCAGATTCAATCTGTAAGCGGCCGTACCGATCTTTTCGGTAACTTCAAAGGGTCCGACATATCTTGGGTTAAGCTTGCCCCGTTTTCCAAAACGAACCACACCCTTCCAGGGTGAGACCTTAAGTAGAGCCCGTTCACCAACCTGGAACTCTTGTGGTTTTCTATCTTTATCAGCGTAATACTTTTGACGGTCACGAGCTGCCGCCATGCGTTGCCTAATCTGGGCAATCTTTTCCGTGGTGTCGACTACATGTTCCGGGCCTGTGATCTGGCTGTCACCAACCTCAGCCCAGCAGAGAGGCGATCGACATTTACGGTCGTACAATGCCTCAAAGGGTGCTGCCTGAATGCTGGTGTGGTAGCTGTTGTTGTAGGAGAATTCCACCAACGGTAGGTGCTTCTCCCAATTCTTGCCAAAATCGATCACACAAGCCCTAAGCATGTCTTCGAGGGTTTGGATGGTGCGTTCAGACTGCCCATCCGTTTGCGGGTGATAAGCGGTGCTCATATCTAAACGTGAGCCAAAAGATTTGTGCATAGCTTGCCACAATTCAGAAGTAAAACGCGCGTCTCGATCAGAAATAATAGAGGTAGGCACTCCGTGCTTCGAGACCACTTCTTTTAAGTATACCTCTGCTAGGGTAGAGAACTTGTCTGTTTCTTTTATGGCCAAGAAGTGTGCAGACTTAGTTAAGCGATCCACTATCACCCAAATGGTGTCGTTTCCGCGCTGAGACCTAGGCAGGCTAGTAACAAAATCCATGGAAATCTGCTCCCATTTCCATTGCGGGATCTCTGGCTGTTGGAGTAGGCCTGATGGTTTCTGATACTCAGCCTTGACTCTTGCGCAGGTTAAACACTTTCTGACATACGTTGCTATGTGGGCTTTCATGCCAGGCCACCAATAGGTAGCCCTCAAGTCGTGGTACATCTTATCTGATCCCGGATGTACTGAGTAACGGGACTTGTGGGCTTCATCCATCACTAGGTCACGTAAATTCCCATAAAGCGGAACCCATATGCGTCCGGCTACGTAGTAGGCGCCGTCTTCTTTTTGTTCCATTCGTTGTCTCGATCCTCGTAGGGACTCGGCCCTGATGTTCTCAGCTTTCAATGCTTCAACCTGAGCATTTCGAATTTGATTAGGGAGGTTCGAGTGGATAGTGAGCTGTAAAGCACGAACACGCTTGGGTTTGGTCTCCTTTCTGCTGAGGGCATCGGCTACCACATTAGCCTTTCCTGGGTGATATTTGATTGCACACTCGTAGTCATTTAGGAGTTCGACCCATCGGCGTTGTCGCATATTCAACTCCTTTTGTCCCATTATGTGCTGGAGACTCTTGTGATCAGTGTAAATCGTGCACTTGGTGCCGTACAAGTAATGTCGCCAAAGCTTGAGCGCGAAGACCACAGCTCCAAATTCTAAGTCATGCGTCGTATAGTTCCGTTCGTGGACCTTGAGTTGTCGCGAGGCGTAAGCAATAACTTTCTCGCATTGCATCAATACGCAGCCAAGTCCTTGAATAGAAGCGTCGCAGTAAACGACGAAGTCGTCGGTACCTTCGG
Organism: Helianthus tuberosus; assembly: GCA_030545235.1. Lineage (NCBI taxonomy): Eukaryota > Viridiplantae > Streptophyta > Magnoliopsida > Asterales > Asteraceae > Helianthus > Helianthus tuberosus. Next base: position 66,136,421 of record CM060440.1, on the reverse strand, counting down.
GTAAGGAGAGGATAGGAGCACTACAAAGGTTCTTCTTTAGTTCCTGGAAGGCAGATTCCTGAGCATTACTCCATTTGTAAGCAACACCCTTCTGAGTGAGTGTCGTAAGTGGTTGAGCGATCTTAGAGAATCCCTTGATAAATCTTCGATAGTATCCCGCCAATCCCAAGAATTGGCGAACTTCGGTCGGAGTCTTGGGCACAGGCCAATTCTTAATGGACTCAATTTTAGCGGGGTCGACATGAATCCCTTCCTGATTGACGATGTGTCCAAGGAAATGGACTTCTCGAAGCCAGAAATCACATTTCGAGAATTTGGCGTACAGTTGCTCATTGCGAAGAAGTTCGAGAATAAGACGTAGGTGTTGTTCATGCTCCTCTTGGCTCTTCGAGTAGATTAGGATGTCGTCGATAAACACAATTACGAACTTATCGAGGTAGGGTTTGCATACTCGGTTCATGAGATCCATGAAGATTGCAGGTGCGTTGGTCATACCGAAAGGCATAACAAGGAATTCGTAGTGACCATAGCGGGTTCTGAAAGCAGTCTTAGAGATGTCCTCATCGCGGACTCTCAGCTGGTGATAGCCCGATCTCAGATCGATCTTGGAATAATAGCTCGACCCTTGCAGCTGGTCGAACAGGTCGTCGATACGGGGAAGTGGATAACGATTCTTGATGGTAACCTTGTTAAGTTCGCGGTAGTCAATGCACATTCGGAATGAACCATCTTTCTTTTTGACGAAGAGCACTAGGGCTCCCCAGGGTGATGAACTAGGACGGATAAAACCTTTGTCCAAAAGTTCTTGTAGTTGAGTAGAAAGCTCCTTGAGCTCCGCGGGGGCTAATCGATAAGGTGCACGAGCTATAGGCGCTGCTCCGGGAGCTAGCTCGATTTGAAATTCGACCTGACGGTGAGGAGGGAGTCCAGGTAGTTCCTCCGGGAATACCTCGGGATAGTCGCGTACCACTGGAAAATCTTCAATCCTGTTTTCCATTTTCTGTGTGTCGGTAATGAGTGCTAAGATAGCGGTGTGCCCTTTTCGCAGATACTTCTGGGCCTTTAAGAATGAAATGATGCCTGTGACTTCTCCGCTCTTGTCGCCTTGAACTATAAGAGGTTTGCCAGGGGGACGGGGAATACGAATAGCTTTCTCTTGGCAGAGGATTTCAGCTCGATGTCTGGATAACCAATCCATTCCAATGATGACGTCGAAGCTTCCAAGAACGATGGGGAAAAGATCGATACAGAAGGTCTGACCAGACAACTCTAATTTGCAGTTACGAATTATGTGTGAGGCCTCGAGGTTTCTACCATTAGCTATTTCAACGGTGTGCTTAGAGCTTAGCGGCGTAAGAGTGAGCTTAAGTTTCTTTCTAATACGTATGGATACATAACTAGCATCTGCCCCGGAATCAAATAGCATGGAAACGTAACGATCATTAAGTAGGAACTTACCCGCTACAACGTTGGGGTCATTCCTTGCTTCTCCGGCTCCAATCACAAAAGCTTTTCCTCTAGCACCATTTCCAGCATTGTTGTTATTGTTCCCAGCACCCTGATTGTTGTTGTTTTGGTTCAGTTCAGGGCAATCCTTTCGCATGTGCCCCATTGCTCCACACTTGAAGCATCCACGGTTGTTTCCTTGTTGCTGCTGTTGCTGTGGTTGTTGCTGATTCTGCCTAGCTGGAAACTGGCTTCGACAGTCTTTGGCTTCGTGCCCCATCTTGTTGCATCGCTGACACTGACCTTTTCCACATGGCCCACTGTGATGTCGGTTACATTTGTTACACTTAGGGTGGTTTCCGCGATAGCCACCCTGTTGCTGAGGGCCCTTGTTGCTCTCAGTCTTCCTTTGTTGAACTGGGGCCTGAGTGGGGTTAGCATCCTTTCCCTGACTTCCATCCCACTTTCGCTTGTTATCGCCAGAAGTTCCAGCAGTAGCACCGATCCTCTTGGGCAGCTTGCCCTCTTCCACAGCCTGATTGGTGAGTTTGTGAGCAAGACGAACCACGGGCTGTATGGTGTTGAGGTTGGCCGAGGTCACATGGCTCCGAATTTCTGGGACCAAGCCTTTGATGTACAGCTCGACCCTTCGATACATAGGTTGGGACATGTTTGGGCAAAGTGCAGCATAGTCGTTGGACTGCTTGGTGTAGGTCTCAATCTCTGACCCAACCATCTTGAGTGCATAGTACTCGTTCTCGAGTTTGTGAATGTCATCCCTGTGACAGTACTCCTCTTTGATCATGTCCTTGAAATCTTCCCATGCCGTAGCATTAGCAGTTTCCAGACCAAGCATCTGAATCTGTGCTTTCCACCATGAAAGCGCGTTTCCTTCAAGCGTACCAGTTGCGTACTTAACCCAGTTAGCAGGGGGACACTCGCAGACAGCAAAGACAGCTTCGGCCTTTTCAATCCAATGCAGAAGGCCTATGGCACCCTCAGTGCCGTTGAAAGGGAGAGGCTTGCCATCCATGAAGGTTTTGAAAGTACAAACACGTGGTTGCGCAGGCGCAGGCTGACCTGTTGTGAGAAATGGAGCGAATAGGTTTAGAGGTGAAAAGACGATGTGGGGGTAGGATCTAAACATCCTATAGCAACGAGTTTACCTCCAGGGTGAGCTGCGAAAGCTGCAGCCACCGTGTTGAGCAAGTTAGCGAATTGAGCCTGAGTCATGTTAACGCTTCCTCTTCCGCGTCCACTCATTGTCTTCATAGCCAGAAAACACAGTATGAGTGCAATGTTGTAACGTAGCGAGAATAAGATAGAAGAGGGAGGTGTATCTATCTAATCAGGCACACTAGTATGTATAATAGAGCAGTCAATATAAGGTAAACAAGCAAGTAAACACGAGTCCGAGCTACGAGGTCTAGTATGTCGAGTCTTGCCCTTGGAGTGTAGTGTCGTCACGAGTCACGGGTTATAGTCTGGTTTTTCTCAAAAAGACTCTCCTTTTTAAAACCAAGTTCACTATAACCAATGGCTCTGATACCAATCTGTCACACCCCCAAATTCCACCTGCGGAGTACCGTCCGCTTGAGGGCGCGACCGACCAGGATCCAGCCACCAATTATACTGAGCATTGGATAATAGTAAGGATGATTACCAACCATAATGGTTAGTAAACACCATAGTTTAAAGTTCAACGTTTAGGTTCAAATAACAGTTAAGTAAGTAGCGGAAGCATAGGCAAAATAGTTTAAACAAAGTTCATAATTCAAATTATTTAGAACCCAACACGCGGGTTTAGACGACCACTACACTTCCCAAGCAGCAGCTCCTCAGTCACTGGTTACCTGCAAAGCATGCAGTAAGGGGTCAACAATAATGCTGAGTGAGTTCACCAGTTGTCCAGTTTTAATTACCAAAAACTTGTTTCACCAGTTAATTTATCCGTTTATACATGCCATGGGGAGCTACCCCAAAAGTTAGCAACTAAACTGTTTTTTTCCAATACCGAACACTAGGTGACCGTTGCGTATCCGCAAGAGTGCCCCGATGTCAATGTTCTATCATCATTGACGGATGCCTGAGTACATTAGTTCACGACCGATCCCATACCTTGGCACGGTGTGAGGTTGGTAAGACCTAAATAGCGCTATCAACTAATAACCCGTTCGCCTGGCCCCGGCGACTAATCGGTATTAAGTAGTAGGGACTTTAAGTGATAGAGTTTCGTTTAGTGCCGTTGGTTGCAATCCGTATAAACAGTAATTAACTAAAAGGTTCCCAATAACAAGGGAAGAAAAGTAGGTTGTATCCCTTATAAAGGGATAGTGTTGTTTTTAGTTCCGTTTCCCAAACCACCGGGAATACATGCTTTAGGTTGTGAACTCACCTTGGGTTGCTCGGTAGATTAATTACCCGGTTGATCACGTTGGTCACCACGTCCTAGCATGGTTACCAATATAGGTCAAGTTGGGGTACAAGTATTCGCGTATAATCTACACATAACTAACACATAGCTTGCACAACATATGATTACAGCAACAGTTAATAGTCAACACGTAGCCCACTTAAACAGTAACAATCATGCACAGCTAATACACTTTGGGCCCAATAACTAACAGCCCAGTCGAGACCAGGTGGTGGGAACACACAGTTGCGAGTCGCAACCGGAGGTTGCGGCTTGTCACGCCTTGGTTGCGGGTCGCAACCGGTGTTTCGACTTGTCATGATTTGGTTACGAGTCGCAACCGCCGTAGTCTCGACTTGTCATGTTGTGGTTGCGAGTCGCAACCGGGCGGTTTCGAGTCGCAACCGACGTTCTTGAGTTGTCATGGTTTGGTTGCGAGTCGCAACCGGAGGTTTCGAGTCGCAACCTTGGAAACGTGCACAAGAAACCTTCTAGAACCTGGCGGATGTACTAACCAATAGAATTCTGTTTTCATGAGATTTTGTACTGGCCAATAAGAGTGCATAAACATGTTTTATTGTCTAATCTATGTTCAAAACGGATCAAACAGCCATATTTCAAATATTCATATGATATTCAACCCACATTCATCCAGTTCATCATCTTGCAAGCATGTTCACCCAAAACAAAATACCATTTAGTCATCAATATCGGCCCTATATCTAGCACATAATCATCATCAACATAACTAATATTCATTCTTCATCATTCACTTAAACATATTTACAACATAACATACAATCATCGGTTTAATGGTAATGCATAACATGCTATACTAACATTTATTCTAAACACCAAGCACCCTATACTAACCATCATTTATCATTCAAATGTCTTATGTTCACATATTTCATTCAAACATCCAACTAATCAAATAGTTTGTGCATCAAGAACCATCATTTTAAGTCAAACAACTATAATACACTAACCGGTTGGATGAAGGGGTACAAAAGATCGATGAACCAAGTTCCGAGTGATGACCACAAGCTTGAACCGAGATGATCCGAGATGATCCGAGAGCTCCTCTTGTTGTTGCCGGTTTGATCCGTGAGAGGGAGAGGAGAGGGGGTGAGTTTGATGTTAGAACCTTAGGGTTTTAGGGTTTTTAGAGAGAGAGAGAGAGGGAGAGTGTGTGAGATGAGGGAGTGTGAGAGTGATGTTGCCAAATGGTGCAAGTTGTGAGGGTGGCCGGTTATATATCTCGAGTGGGTAAGGGGGGTTTCCGGGTGGGCTAAGGTTACGGCCCAACCGGCCCGTATCGTTACTTGTTTACTCGAGACCGAGTGGTCTCGAGTCGGGTTCGGTTCGGTTCACACTTATATATATATATATATACATACATAATACACACGACACAATCAAAAGATCACATAATGCACAACAATAAATAACAAGTTCTCATTTAATATTATATCTATGCACATACATTCATTTTAAAGACGACAGTTGGTTCGGGGAAAACCCGAAATGTCACAATCATCTTGCTTTTCTTCAACACCGACTTCATCACCAACATTACCAGCTTCCAAATTCTCATTCTTTACTTCTTCTTCTGCTTTCTTCACCTCTTCTCCGATCTGCTGTTCTTCAGTAACAGCTTTCTCAACCTCTTCATTCACAACAACTTCTTCACTTTTGATTTCCTTCACAACCTCAACTTCAACAGTTTCTGCTTTAACCTCTTCAGCAACTTTCTTCAGATTGTTCACCATCTCTTCAACACTCTTTTTCATTCTCTCTTCATCCCTTTTTCTCAAACACGATGTCATAGCATATCTGATCTCCATTTCATGCCTTTTAGCATATGTGTCATCTTTCATCACATTTCTATAGTATTCGGCTCTCAAAGGAATTATGAGAAGAACATCATCAAAAATTATGTCTTTCTTTGGAACAACTGGTTCTCCTTCTCTGTTGAAATAACATTCTCTCTTTTTATCCCATCTTCTGTTGCTTACTGCACTCTCATACTCTTCTTGCATTTCATCCATTCTGTTCAACACAATGTTTCTTTCTTTGTAGGTCTTTTCTTTCAGAATCTCTTCTCTGGTTTTTACTTTGATCTCAGCTGTATCTTTGTCTTTGTTTTCATCTTGAATCTCAGTAACAAAAACAAACTTTCTTTCCTCTGTCATAACTTTCCCATGAACTGTTTTTCGAACATTCTCCAAACGATCTTCTTCTGGACAAATTGAGCTCCAGTCAAAACCTTCATCATCATGAATTACAAAACAAGCTCTTGATTTGGTTTTATCTTCAATCAATTTCGGCTCTTCTTTGCTTCGATGATAGATCGCTTTTCGATAATAATCATCGTTGAAAGGACGTTCATTTCCTTCAGCAACTTCAGAATTTCTGCATTCTCTTTTGAAATGGCCCTTTTGCTTGCATCTGAAGCAGGTCACTTTGGATTTGTCAAATCCAAGCTTCGTTGACGGACCACCCAAAGATTGCTTCCCGGTAATCTCCATATATCTCTGAGCTCTGCGAATACAACTTGCCAAACACCAGCGAATATCTATGAGCTCCATTTCTTCCGGATCAATCTGGTCGTAGTCTTCTTTGGTTAACTCTGAGTTTCCAATTTTGCCAGCTACAAGACCTTCATATGACTCCAGAACAGATGCAAGAAAACTCATTTGTTGCTTAGCTGCATTGATACTCATCGACGGAGAATTCTTCAGTTTAAGAGCGATGTTGCACAGAATCTCCTCAGCTTCATCAGAACTTGATTTTGAAGATGAATGATATCCAGAATGGTAACTTGATGAGGTTTTTTGAGGTTCTTTCATCTTCTCACCACTGAATGCTGTCTTTGGTGAACCAACCCCTTTCTCTGAAGGTACACTGCCTTTGTAGTATAGAGCAACATTCTGTTGATGTGAAGAACCAGTCATCTTGTTTTGCTTTTGTAGCTCCAGATCATGACTCTCAATCTTTTCAAACAATGCATCAAGAGTAATTTCATCATATAAAGCATCATTTTTTAAGATAAAAACAAACGTCTGCCACTGATCAGCTCGTGGTAACGCTTCAATGACTTTATCGATAATTTCCTCTCTTGTTTTCTCAATTTTGAAACGTTCAAGTTCAATTTTTAAATGACAGAATCTCTCTATCATTTGCCTCACCGACTCTCCTTTAATGTTATCAAATAGATCAAATTCTTTTTTAAGCGACGCAATTTTGTTCTTTTTAATCTGTTTACCCCCCTCAGCTTTAGCTTGTAAAGCTTTCCAAACAGATTTTGACGACCCGTCATGATTAAGCAGTGCAAAAATATCATTTCTAATTGCCGTCTGAATCAAAGCAATCATCCTCTGTTCGGCTGCATATTCTGCTTTGTCGTCTTTGGGTAATCTCTTGAATGGAATCTCTTCACCTTTATCATCCTTCGGTCTTTCATATCCAAACTCTAAACAAAACCAACTTTCATGAGCATACGCTTTCGCCCAGTTAATGAACCGTTCTTTCCATCATGTATAATCCTCAATGCTTTCCAGAGTTGGTGGCTTTGAGTGTGTTCCGTAGAAGTTATCATGCTTGATGTTCTCATTAATAGCTTTCGTGATGGTTTTTGGTGTAACTGTGGTAATCTCGGACGATTCGGATGTGAATGCGTTGAAAAACGTGTTGTAGAATTCTTCAGCCATGATGTAATCCTGAACAGATAATCAAACAAACACAATCAGTACACACAATGTCAAATATTCTGAAACAGACTGACACTCGATTGGTGTGAAATAATCTTGACTCGGAATTTTCACTTTCAAGCGAACTGAGACTTCAAGCGAAACAACAAGTTGAAGCAAAATCCCAAGTTGACACTAAAAATCAACTTTCAAGCGAAAGGCAAAACTGACACTTCAAGCTGGATAGCACTTCAAGCGAAACCTAATGAACTTTCAAGCGAAAGCACTAATTTAAGCGAGATCAGGTCTGATTTCAAGCGAATGCCGATTTGAAGCGAAACCATCAATGTTTTTCAAGCGAACATAGACCAAAAAGCACTCTCAAGCGAACTCAGCAGCTATTTTCAAGCGAAACTCAAAGTGTTCGTTCAAGCGAAACCTAGTTTTTGGTCCAATTTTGTCATTTTTACTTCGAATTTTGCAGTGAAACTTTCTAGGGTTTTTCAATATTTAGTTTTACACAATCTGTGAAAATTTGATCCAATTTTGACCGTTAAAACTTGTTCAGATTAAAAAAGAAGGTGTAGAAGTCAGAAAATAGATGATATCAAGCTAAACTCTTCTTCCTGAGCTCTGATACCACTTGTAGGATCGTAGTTGGACCCAAACGAGTCGTTCAGAAGAGCTTTATATCCGATTCAAGGGCGGAATCAGTGAAACGGACGTGGAAACAGCTTGATACTATTAAATCTGTCACTTTGATTGATTATAACACTAATTACAACCTGAACAGATTTCGGCAGCACTTCGTTACAAATCCAGAAGTTGCGTACCAAATGAATCAACAAGTGCCCTATATATAGATGTGTGTGTTTCGCTTGAAATGAACCAGGACAGGTTCAAGCGAACTCAATTAATCAGGTTTCGCTTGAACTTGTCCCATGGCACTTTCAAGCGAACCTACATGAAAACCCTCTAAACTTAGTTTCTCGCACCTTGAGCACTGATAATTCTATTCTATCCTATTACATGATACAAGACGAAGTCAATAGACGTATTGCACTAACAATCCGCGTTTCGAGTTTGTGTTCCGATAGGCGTTCAAATAATAAGCGTTTAATGTGATAATTGTGATAAATAAGCAATGTAAAATGCATTTAAATTATAGTTCAACCCGTTGGCATTAGTCGAATCTCGGAGTACAAGCGTTTACGGACGAGATAACGGTAACAAAAGAACAATCAAAAGTTCAGGTTGTTACAATACCAACCGCCACAACTAGATTATGTACTATAAGTTATCTAAAGATTTCCTTTTTGTTTCGTTAATTGTATAAAATTTGTAAAAGTTCATTTCTTCTACTTTCTTTTCACAATCTTCTTTTTAAACTGCCTACGTGCTTTTAATTTAATAAGGTACGTTTAGCCAACCCATCGTATTGGGTGGATTTGTGGCGTTTTTAATAGATAGGTAGCTAATTGTAGACGTTTTAAAGTGTTTTTAGGTTTTCTTATTTTGAATGTTACACGAGAGGTTGTGAAATTTTGTTATATGTAGATAGGATACACTTTAGGAGTTTTAAATGTGTGGGACCTTTCATAGTTTCATTCTACCCCTATGTATCATCGATGGGTACATGCCTAAAAATATAAGAAACCAAGGGTGCCTCTGAAAACACTTCAAGGTCAAATCAAACCAAGGACGAGCAGCAAGCCTCAACAAGTATGCGGTCCGGTGTAAGCTCTATGGGAGCTGGGGCCGTATATAGTAACAACTGCGACATGATTAGTTGTCATGTGACTGAACTATCGTTGGTTGATTCACTGTAAATTTTTAAAGTTATGAGTCCTCTTTTATCAAACTAATTGGTCAAGATGGTTATTTTTGTGATTCTTCTTTATTTTTTTATTTCCAACATTTAGAAACCGAATCCATAACTAACAAAGTACATAGGGTGACCAGTTAAAACAAAAGGTGATAAAAATAATCAAGACACAAAACACTTCATAACACTAAGAGGAGACAGAACAAAATTCCATTACAGTATCGTAGCAAATCCATCGTCACATTTGGGTACCAACCGAAGCAACATTTCCTTATGTTTTGGTAAGACAAGTTTACGGGAAGGTAGGTGATTGATTCACCGATCATGTCGTTCAATCATCTCATACCCGCTTTTTCACATAGCCAATCATCTCTTGTTAAGCATTTCTTTTTCTTTTTTAAATTTATAATAAAGTGGTTGTGAGATGGGTTGGAAGAGAAATACAGATCCAGAAAGAAATGGAATTGAAATATGATGATTTGACGTTTATATAAAGTAGAAAGAGTTATGAGATACATGGGAAGAGAAGTATAGATACCTTGTGGCCTAATTGTTTACCTTAGAGCATTCACAATGGACATGTATTTGTGAGTGGGTTACTTATATATTAGGAATGGTTGTGAGAGATTGTGAGTATATGGAGATCGAGGACCAGGTTGGTAAAGGGGAATACTTCTAGATCATATGATGGTAAGTGGGTCAAAGGGTTTAGAGGATATGTTAGTGAGACTTATACTCTTACAAGTTACATCTGAGCTTATTTCGATCCCGAAAGGGCTAGAACTTTTAGATTAACTTGATCTCGAAGGAGTCACTCTTTATAACAACAATGAACAGGCTTGCGAGTATGTCAATGGAGAGAGTGAGTATAGCGGTAGAAGTGTAATCGTCCGTAAGTCTTGGCACATCATCATCAAGTGCATGACTATTGCTAAAACTAACGGAATAGAAGTCAAGCATATTGGGCGATAATACAACCAGTATGGTCATAAGCCAAGGCTCCCATGGTTCACACTCTGTTATCACAGAATCGGCCATATTGAAAATGGGGATCTGAGTTACATTCAACACTAAAAAAATGCCGGAACGAAGACAAAACAGGCCCTTCGCGCAAATGGGTGTCCATACGTGCGAATGGGGAGACCCTTCGCACGAATGGGTTACCCTTCGTATGAATGATTCTATTTTGGGATGAAATCAGTTCGGTTTTGTTTGAATAGTTCATCTTCTTGGCTGGAATCAACCTCAACACTAACCCATAGCTATAGACTTAGCTTGTGAGCTTGGTGGGTTCATGATTATGCCAAGTTTTGTTATCAGTAAGTTGTTTTAAAAGTTTTGAAAAAGTAAAATTCAATCTTCAACTTGGTTGATATGCTTGAGCTTTTCAACAGACTGCCATGGCAGGTCTATGAAACCAGGTTGCAAGATATGAAGGAATGTATAAAAGATAGAAAAAGTAGAAGAAATGAGAGAAATTATAATGTTAGTGGGTTTAGAACTCACTTAAAATGATTCTGGAAAAGCTCAGCTAGTAATGCACGAATTCAGTAGTTGAGAGAGAATTTTGGAGTGTGGAAAGTGAGAAATGTGGGTTAAGGGTCTTATTTATAGGCTGAAATGGGCTTTTGGGACGAATGGGCCTTAGGGCGAATTGCCCCTTCGTGAGAATGGGGCTCCCTTCGCACGAAGCGACCAGTCCATTTGCACGAAGGTTCAAGTTTGTCGTTTTCGCATATTCCAACCGTTTTTAAGTGTTTTAAGCGTGTAAGTGCAATGCATAAATGTAATGTATGAATAAATGTATGTATAAACTTAATTTGTATGTAAAACAAGTACGACTTTGCGTATAAATGTATCAAGTTTGCACGTATAACGAGTGTCGTAAGGAATGTATAACAAGTATGTGCTAAATATGTATAACACAATGTATAAAAAGATCGAGTTTTATTATGATTCAAGTCTCGGATTACAATGCTTGAAAATGAAAGACGAATACAAGAGAATTGCAAGTTTTCATAAATAGAAATACAAGCAAACTTTCTAAATAAGGAAAGTTTCAAAATGCGAGGTGTTACACAGGTGGTGGCGGTGACGGTAACCGGGTGCTGGTAATGGTGGTCTGTAGGTTAGAGAGAGAATACAAACTTATTATTAGAGAAGAGTCCCTAGATATTAAATATTTGCATAATAGTCCCTATAATGGTGAAAAGACAGATATGTCCTCATATGCAAGTCATATGTAAGTCACATGACCAGATTTAATAGAAAAATCTTACTGGGTTGGTGCTAAAGGATATAACATGAAGGATTTTGAAACATTAAGTACAAAACTCATCAAGTTTAAAGACAAAGAACACCTACAAATTAAACTCTACAATAACTAAATGATATATAATATTTATTAAAACTTTTATTTGAAAATTTGATAACTATACAAATTTAAAAAATTCTAAATAATTTTAGGATATTTTAGTTTGTTAATTATTGAAGTCTAAATTTTGTGAAAGGATATTTTAGTTTGTTAATTAATGAAGTCTAAATTTTGTGAATAAAAAATGATTTTTTTTTTGAACGGCTATTGGTGATGGAGGTGGAGCTCCGCTTACACCCCGGGCCATGCCTGTACATGTAACCCGTCCACCCAGGATCGGGGTTCTCCCCCAGGTGAAATCCCCAGTGGAAGGGAGAAACCGCCACAAGGCAGGGTCGAACCCAAGACCTTGAGGGGTGAAAACTCCCACCACACCTCCCCATAACCAACTGGGCTATGGATCATTGGCAAAAAAAAAAAAAAAAGGGGGGTATTTTAAGATAATAAAACATTTTTTTAGGGTAGTAGTGTCATTAAAAAGGGTATTTTAAGATAGTGGATAGTATAAGTTACATGTAACGACAAGATTGGTAGGACTTAGGGCATATGGATTAAATGCCCCTCCCTTTAATAAAAGATCTTTCTTAGGAGTTAAGATATCTTGTTTAAAAAGATGTCGAATCCTAGTTGAATAGATGCTAGATTTAAAGGTAAAATAGTACTAATTATATAGTAACTTTTATTTTTCAAAAACGTATGTTAGAAAATTGACAAGCGATTCACAAAATAACATTAAAAAGGGCAATTAAGTAAGAGGTAGTGGGTTAGAGTATTCATATTCAAACGTTTATGTAGGAGTTAATATTCACGCACCTCTCTACTCTATTTTTTTATATTCATACATACATACATACATATATATATATATGGAGTGAGAGATACAGTGAAAAAGGATGTACAAATAAAATTTAGGGGTGTGAGAATAGTTGAAGCCTTTATATTATAGCGGGGGGCAGGGGCGAAGGTTTGTTGGTGCCCGGGGGTGCACCCGCCCACCCCAATATTTCGGTTAGAAGTGTATAGGTTCCGATTTTTTGTCCGGAAATTTTAAAAATAATTTTAAAACTTAATAAAAATTATTATATAAAAGTTACTACATCTGGGTCCCTGCCATTTTGGTCCCTGTGGTTTGGCCAGTTTTGCCACTTTAGTCCAAATCTCAAACTTATTACATCTGGGTCCCTGTGGTTTGCATTTTGTTGCCATTTTAGTCCAAATTTCAAAAACACCCTATTTTGACTGTTGAAAGCTGCTTATTTTGTCCTTTAGTGCAGGGGTATTTTGGTCATTTATATTTTATTTAAAGCAATTCATTTAATAAAAAACCCCAAAATATAAAAACCCCCATATCATCATCATCTTCAACCTCAACCCCCTGATTATCATCATCTTCAACCACCACCACCCCCCTCTCGCCGCCAAGCACCACCACCTACCACCACCCTCTCGCACCCCCTGCAACCACCGCCCAACTACCCACCCCCACCCCCACCATCATCATCTTCAACCTCATCATCTTCCTTCCCTAAACTGCTTCTCTCTCCTAACTCTCTCTCTCTCCATCACTTCTCTCTCTGAGTTCAAAACCTAAAATCAACAACAAAAAAACCCTTTCTCTCCTCACTCTCTTTCCATCGCCTAAAATCAACAACAAATCCATCTCAAAACAATCTGAAAAACCCTAAACCAAGAAACAGAAAAATCAACAACAAAAAAAACCCTTTCAAAACCTAAAATCAACAACAAAAAAACCCGATTTACAAATAAATGAATCCAAATTCGTTAAAATCAAGAAACAAAAAACTAATTTGATAACTGAAACCTTAACCTTGATTCTTAAATCATCATCTTTCTGCACCTGAATCGATACTAATCGCATCAAATCCATCTCAAAACAATCTGATCTCTTAAAGTTTGTTTGTAAACACCATGCTGCCACTGAATCGGAGCTTCTGTAAATAGTATCCTTCATCGAGGTGGATGATGCGGCGGTGGGTGGTAGCATCATCTTTCTGCACCTGAATCGGAGCTGCTTTGTGTATATGATGATGATGGTGGTGGTGTTGGACGACGGCGGCGTTCACAGTGGCGGTGATGGTGGTGCTTGGAGAGAGAAAGAGAGAGAGTGTGTTGTTAAAATTATGATGATGAAGATGAGCTGCTTTGTGTATATATTAATATATATATATATATATATATATATATTAATTTTTGAATTAAAAAAATGTTAAATGAAAAGCAAAATGACCAAAATGCCCCTGAACTAAAAGACAAAATAGAAGGTTGCAACAGTAAAAAAATAGGGTTTTTGAAATTTGGACTAAAATGGCAACAAAATGCAAACCACAGGGACCCAGATGTAATAAGTTTGAGATTTGGACTAAAGTGGAAAAACTGGCCAAACCACAGGGACCAAAATGGCAGTTTACTCTAAAAATTATATAGGATCGCCTCTTCCCAATTATTTTTCCTAAATATTTATACAATACATAAATTAAAGTAAAGTTTGTTACCACTTTGTATATAAGTGATGGGTAGTTTTGTAAATATATTTTAACTCTTATTTGTTTAACCCTAGGTTACCTACCACACAATAAACTTAATCACAAATTTTTATGTCTAAGAACGGGTCCTTTGAATGAATGAAATTTTTTAGTTTTATTTGAAACTATTATTATTTGACTTGACCCGAATCGATAGCCGACCCGACCTGAAACATAACGATATAAAAAAAATGGGTCCCATCACTTTACGCCCCCTCGAAACTTTTGGTCAAGCTCCGCCACTGGCGGGGGGTTAATTTGAGAAGAAAATTAAATTGAAAAGAAAAAGAACAAAGGGTACAATTGTAAAACATTAAATAGTTTTTCACTTTTTTCATTTATTATTATCTTTGACTAATTAATTAGTCATAAAGACTATCATCCTCCACACTAAAATTTTTGCCTACACACATCAAAATTTATCCTACACGTTTAGAAATTTATCCTACACACATTGAAATTTATCCTACACATCTCGTAATTCATCCTGCACACCTCGTAATTCATCCTACACTTTAAATTTATTTTTTTTATTCTTTGAAAAAATATATATATTTTTTAAAGTAAGTTACAAATTTAATGTAGTTAGCTATTAAAAAAGGATATCAATTAATGATCTATCTAAGGTTACCAATATACCCATACACTAATATTACATATAAAAGTTAAATGAAGTAAAATGAAGGATTCTTTTTGGTAGAAAATTCTTCTTTTTTATTCTTACAAAAAATTCGTCTCACTTGAACCCTCCACTGTATATAGCGGGGAAGGTTCATTTGAGAAGAAAATTAAATTAAGAAAAAAAAAGAACAAATGGTAAAAATGTAAAACATTAAATAGTTTTTTCTTTCAACTCATTTATTATTATCTTTGACTAATTAATTAGTAATAAACACTATCATCCTTCATATTTAAATTTTTGCTTACACACATCAAAATTTATCCTACACATTCTGAAATTTATTCTACACAAATTGAAATTTATCCTACACAGCTCGTAATTCATCTTAAACACCTCGTAATATATTAAAAATATGTTTTTTTAAATAATTTACAAATTTAATGTAGTTAGTTATTAAAAAGGAAGACTACCAATTAATGATTCATCTAAGTTTACCAATATACCCTTACACTAATATTAAATGCAAAAATTAACTGAAGTAAAATAAAGTTTTCTTATTGGTTGAAATTTCTTCTTTTTTATTCTACAAAAAAAAAATCTCGTTTGAACTCTCCACTATAGCTTTAAGCATTTAAGAAAAAGCTCATACTCAATAAAAAGCCTTGTTTGGTTGAAGGAACCTGAAGCTTTTAGGTTAGGAGCTTGAAGTTTTTGGATGAACGCTCCTACTAGTAGCGTTTAGAAGGAGCTACAAGCTTTTAGGGGAAAAATGAATATTTTAACCTCTAAAGATAATGGACTTTTAATGCACAAACTTTTTAAATTTTTAGTTATGTCCATTTTGTTCATTTTATACATTTTATTAAAAGTTCCAGCTACTCTGTCAAACACTAAATATATCTAAAAAGCTACAGCTATTAGCTAACGACTACAACTACCAGTTACTAACTTTCAGCCACCAACTAACAGCTTGTAGCCAACAACTATTTTTGCTAAATATACCCTTAGAGTATATGGGTTAAGTGTCCCTACCCCTCAATAAAATATCTTTCTTATGAGTTAAGGTATCCTATTTAAATTTTAAAAGATGTTGGATCCTGGTTGAATAGATGCTAGATTTAAAGGTTGAAAAGTATACAGTATCTTTTTCTTTTTAAAGTATGTTAGAAAATTGAAAAGTGATTCGTAAAATAATAACATTTAAAAGGACAATTTAGTAAATAGTAGTGGGTTAGACTATTCATATTCCTTCTATCATATATATTTTATTTTTTTATAATTACATTAGAAAAAACTATATTTTTTAATAAAATAATAATTTTTATAAATTCATCATTATTTTTTTCTTTCTCCTCCACTCACAACAATTTACAAAATTTCAAATTTCAATTTCAAATTTCAAAATATATTAAAAGTTAAAGAGAATGAATAGTGTCTCCTAATAGTAACATTTTTTATTTACCCACTCACAACCACTTTTTATAGCGTAAAGAACACACTCAAAAATATTTGGAAGGAAAGGTTGTGAATGCTCTTACACAGTGCTCTATAGCGCGCGCGCGCGGGGGGGGGACAAAGTGGTAAAAACAATGTTAATAAAAAAGAAACCTAAAGCTAAAATATTAAAAATGAAAAAAAACATAAAAATAGGGGTGAGGATTCGAACCCACACCACTGCTTAATTAGGGGAGCGCTCCGGCGACTAGACCAAGCACTCTCTTCTAATTGCGTTTCCTTATATATGTATTTGGGTTTGTAAATTGTCGTGGAATTACTTTTTTTTTTTTGAATGACAAATCTTACATCTTCTAAATTACACCAAATTCTAAACTACACCTTGCTTGGGATAGAACCCAAGACCTCCCACTATGGGGCAAAAGCCTCTACCAAGTGAGCTACTCCCACATTGACGATTGTGGTGGAATTACTATCCATACCGACCACCACAACTAGATTATGTACTATATGTTACTTTATTCACAATCTTCTTTTTAAACTGCCTACGTGCTTTTAACTTAATAAGGTATGTTTAGCCAACCCATCGTATTGGGTGGATTTTGTTGGAAGTTTTGGGTGTGAATGAAAGTCTCAATTAGTAATTCACTTTGTCTCACATAGGTGTGGGAACAAAAGAAAATGTTACTTATAAGGAAAAACCTTGACCAAGTCCTACCCCCGCGCGCGCAGGAGGGGGTGCAAAAAATGGGTTTCGATACTGGAATTTGGTTGAACTCATGCGTGCCGCCACGTCCTGGGACGAATGTAGCTTCGAAAACCCGGGCTCGCGTGAGGCAGTTTTTGCACTCGAGACTCATAACCGATTTGTTTTTTAATGAGCTTAAAACTAAAATGATTATTCAGTATTGATGATCATTATTTTCTTTCAGTTTTAAACTGCCATCATTATTACAGTTATTATGATCATTATTTGTCAGTTTTAACTGATGCACTAATGACCATTATTTGGTTTTAATTCTCTACAATGATGGCCAAAATTCAGTTATGTTTCGGTGACTATAAAACTAGATCAAGCCTATAAGTTTAGACACACCACAACAACTTCTCCTCTCTTAATCTCAGTCTCTGCAACACAACTCCTTTTCTTTTCAGGCAAGTGGTTCAAGTCCGGCAGTGCGCTGTTGCCGCTTCGAACTGGCGTACTCTGGGAACAGACCACAAATCTGTTTAAGGGAATTGTGCCAAACACAAGCCCGGTTCATCGTTCCTGTCTTGTTTATTTTATTGTTTCTGTTTCAGCTTTCTTGTTCATATCAACAGGTTACTAACAAACTTAAACAGATTATATTACAACTGTTCATGTCCTTTTTCTTTTCAGAATGGAATCCCAGCCCATGAACATTGTCGTTTCTATGATCATGACTTCTGCTGTTACTGTCACAACCAGTTTGGTTGCACCACTGCCTAATGCAGTGACTTCGCATGCTGAGAAACCTAAGAAATTCACCGGCGTGAATTTCAAAAAGTGGCAGCAAAATATGTTCTTTTATCTGACCACGTTGAACCTAGCAAAGTTCTTAACTGAAACTGTTCCTCATGTTGATGAAGGGGATATGGATGCTCAATCAGTGAGCGCGGTTAGTGTGTGTAAGGTGTAATATATTTTTATTTATATTTTAAGCCCATTTTACACATTAGTCAAGTTTTAAATTTATAAAACACGATATTATACTAACACTAAACACACACATGGGCAAGTGCACCCATCATGAGCGTAGTATAGCGTTGGTAAGATACTAAGGTCGTCCAAGGACACAAGAGCTTTTAATACCGGTTTATCCTCAACGTCTAATCAAACTAAAATTTTTGAGAAAAGATTTTTTAAAACATGAAAATAAAAACTAAAAATGCAGAAATAAAAACAAAAAGACAAGATGAATCACTTGGATCCGACTTGCCTTTAATGTATCCTTTGATGATTTCTGCACTTTTGCACTTTTTAAGAGATTATCTTAGTTATAGTAGTAGGCCCCTCTTTTGAAGGTAACGTTACCCTTAAGCCAGTGGTTTGAGTCAGCAAGGATACAATCCTAAAGGGTCGGAATATTGAAAGATAATTAATTAAGTTATTAATGCGAAAAGTGGTAGGCCCCTCTTTTGAAGGTGACGTTACCCTCGGCTAAGTGGTTTGCGTCACCATGAATACAATCCCAAGTAGCCGGTTTAATGTATTAATAGTAGTTTACATATGAGGGGATCAAGCCATTCGCACCCCGGCCATCCAATACCAGTGGGTATTGAAGGAGGTCCTAGTAAGCTTGACCCAGGTCTTGCAGGATCTATACACTGAACAAGGCAAGAACCTTACTAAACCATTCCCTTAACCCCCGACCAGGTAGCCAACATATCTCTATATAGACCGTAGAGACATGAATAGTGTAAATCTTTTATTTATATAGACAGTAAAGTAATGCCAAGACACCACAGACAAATGATAAAGAAGTTTCACCTTCAACATAAGAAACTAGTTATTAAAGTCATTAATACAAAACCAAATAAAAAGTGCAAAAAGATTAAAAATCAAAAGTAATACATTAAATGCTTGTCTTCACCAAGTGATGTAAGAGACTTAGCCAAACATGGCCTTTGATTGACAAGAACTCTTACTATCAATCTTGGATCCCGAGACTACTACACAAACTCTAAGGTGGATGATGGATGATGGTTGTGGATGTGGGTGTTGGAGTGGTGGTGGAGTGGTGGCAAAGTGGGAGAGAGGTGGTTTTCCAAGGGATGCCTTTGAAGTGAGCCAAGCACCCCTATTAATAGCCTGAACAAAAGCCCAGCCATGGCCCCGTGGCCATCCCTTTTCTCTTCCTTCATTAATTGCTTTTTTCAGCATAGGGCTCAACACGACCCGTGTCCAGCGGGCACGGCCCCGTGTGAAGAAGCGTATCTGTACTACCAAGATTTGCAAGATTCTTCGAATCTTTGCGTTGACCACGCCCCGTGCTGAGCTGGGCATGCCCCCGTGGTGGGCGTAGAAGCTTCCACAACTTTGTCCTTTCTGCAGACACCTTACCACACCCCTGTGTCCAGTGGGCACAGGCTTTGGTCAGCCTTCTGTTTCTTGTTTTTGCTCTTGGGGATGCTGTCGAGGGGTCGGGCATGTCACGTTTATTCCTTTTCTTTGTATTTATGTTAGTTTTTGCTGCATATTTGTTCCTTTTGTTCGTTTAAGCTCATTTGGTCCTGAAAATACAAAAGGAAGACAGAAACACACTTTTTCCAACATTAGTACTAAAAAATGGTTAGTTTTATGCCTCATTTTATGTAATTTATATGTTGCATTTAACACACATCAAATACCCCCACACTTGAATCTTTGCTTGTCCTCAAGCAAAACTCTTTATTATGTCGCTTACACACTCAAATGGAATGGGTAGAAGAGAAGTTTTGGGGCTTGTCTTGAGTGTCGGGAATCGAAGATCGTTATTGGGTTTTATTTTTATTTTATTTACAATCCTATTGGTTATGATTTATTTAGAACGTTTCATAAGAGAAATTAATTATTTGGGCATAACATGCCTTTTTAAAATTCCATTTATATACAAGTTCACATACCTCACGGGAGATCACTCAACACTCGGCTGAAGATGTATTTTGTGAAACACTCGAGACCGGCATGGAACTTACTTCTACCATATGTTTGTCAAGCAATCAAATCCTCCTCCTTTTTTAACTATAAACCTTTGTAAATATCAAGAGGACTTGGGAAAGGGTTAGGCTTGGACTAAGGGTAGGTGGTTTTGGTTAGTGGTTAGAAAAAATGGCTAAAAGCGTAAAAAGCGTCGGTTGTCGTAAAACTTTTTGTTATTGTGACTTTTATTCCAACTAAGCATCGTCAAACAAAGTTTCTTTGAGGAACTTGTTTGTTTATGGCTAGACTTTCATTTTTTTTTTTTTTTTTTGATAAAGAAACGTCACAAGATAACCGAGCTTTTTACTAAAACAAAGGGTTGAAAAGAAAAAGGGTTTTGGTGGGTAAAAGGATGTTTGTTTTGAGGGTTTAGAAATGAAAAGGTTTAGGCTCAAAGGGGTTAACAAGGGGGATTTTGGGTAGGTGATAAAGAAAATGAAAAATAATGGTGTTGAAAGGAAAATAGGTTAGTCCTAATGCCTCTATCATTTACTTACTTGGGTTTAAGTTGGTAAGGACCGGGAATGTATCGTCATGGTAAGTTCTAGAGTCGTAAGAACCAAGAGGCTATTTACACAAGAAACGAAAAATGAGCATTTAGTTTTAAGGATATATGCTTGTATGCTCAATAAAGACTCAAAACTCACTTGTTGTGGGAATGGGTTTATAATGTGATTAAGTATATATAATCAAATTTTAATTAGATTTGTTATGCCATTTCATAATTTTCTTATGTGGTTCTTTTTATCACGACGCTATCTGTTGTAAATTTGTAAAAATATAACCTTTTTAGAACTTGTTATTCCCAACTTAAACAAAGACAAGTAAAAAAATGAAAATGTTTGAAAAAATTTGGGGTGATTTGCGGTTCCAATAGAGTTTTGTGTAAGACTTGTTATTAGGACTTGCAAAATTCAAGATTTTAGCATCCCCCCACACTTAAATTACACATTGTCCTCAATGTGTCCCAAAAATAAGTTTTTAGGTTGATTGAATGTGTAGAAAGGTGTTTAAAACAAAATTTTGTGTTACTGGGCGTCTGGCCACGGCCCCGTAGCTACTCTTCTGTAACTCAGAAAACAAAATTGCAAGTAATGTTGCTGGGCACGGCCTCGTGTCCGACCAAGCACGGCCCGTGCTAAAGTCTGCAGATGCTGAAAAATTTAGATAAAACCTAAAAAAATAGAAAAATAAGAAAAATAATTAGGCCGTTGATTCCTAACTTTCTTAAAATCCTTGTGTCCCCGGCAGCGACGCCAAAAACTTGGTGTATGTAAGGTGTAATATGTTTTTATTGATATTTTAAGCCCATTTTACACATTAGTCAAGTTTTAAATTTATAAAACACGATATTCTACTAACACTAAACACACACATGGCAAGTGCACCCATCGTGAGCGTAGTATAGCGCTGTTAAGATACCGAGGTCGTTAAAGGACACAGGAGCTTTTAATACCAGTTTATCCTCGACGTCTAATCAAACTAAAACTTTTGAGAAAAGATTTTTAAAACATGAAAATAAAAACTAAAAATGCAGAAATAAAAATAAAATAAAAACAGATAGACAAGATGAATCACTTGGATCCCACTCGCCCTTAATGTATCCTTTGATGATTTCCGCACTTTTACACTTTTTAAGAGATTATCTTAGTTATAGTAGTAGGCCCCTCTTTTGAATGTGACATTACCCTCAACCCAGTGGTTTGAGTCAGCAAGCATACAATCCCAAGGGTCGGAATATTGAAAGATAATTAATTAAATTATTAATGCGAAAAGTGGTAGGCGACTCTTTTGAAGGTGATGGTGTGTGTCGGGTGTATTATATTTTTCTTTATATTTTAAGCCCTTTTTAACACGTTAGTCAAGTTTTAAATTTATAAAACACGATATTCTACTAACACTAAACACATACATGGGCAAGTGCACCCATCGTGAGCGTAGTATAGCGTTGGTAAGATACCGAGGTCGTCCAAAGACACAAGAGCTTTTAATACCGGTTTATCCTCAACGTCTAATCAAATCAAAAGTTTTAGAAAAGGTTTTAAACATAAAAATAAAAACAAAAATGCTGAAAAATAAAAAATAAAAATAAAACAGATAGACAAGATGAATCACTTGGATCCGACTCGCCTTTAATGTAACCTTTGATGATTTCCGCACTTTTTCACTTTTTAAGAGATTATCTTAGTTATAGTAGTAGGCCCCTCTTTTGAAGGTGACGTTACCCTCAACCCAGTAGTTTGAGTAAGCAAAGATACAATCCTAAAGGGTTGGAATATTGGAAGATAATTAATTAAGTTATTAATGCGTAATGTGGTAGGCCCCTCTTTTGAAGGTGACGTTACCCTCGGCTAAGTGGTTTGAGTCAGCAGGGATACAATCCCAAGTAGCCGGGTTAATGTATCAATAGTAGTTTACATATGAGGGGATCAAGTCATTCGCACCCCCGCCATCCAATACCAGTGGGTATTGAAGGAGGTCCTAGTAAGCTTGACCCAGGTCCTTGCAGGATCTATACAATGAACAAGGCAAGAACCTTACCAAACCATTCCCTTAACCCCTGACCAGGTAGCAGACATATCTCCATATAGACTGTAGAGATATTAATGGTGTAAATCTTTTACTTTATATAGACTGTAAAATAACGCCAAGACACCACGGACAAATGATAAGGAAGTTTCACCTTCAACATAAGAAACTCGTTATTAAAGTCATTAATACAAAACCAAATAAAAAGTGCGAAAAGATTAAAAATCAAAAGTATTACACTAAATGCTTGTCTTCACCAAGTGATGTAAGAGACTTAGGCAAACATGGCCTTTGATTGTCGAGAACTCTTACTATCAATCTTGGATCCCGAGACTACTACACACACTCTAGGTGGATGATGGATGATGGTGGTGGATGTGGGTGTTCTGATGGTGGTGGAATGTGGGTGAAGTGGTAGAGAGGTGGTTTGCCAAGGGATGCCTTTGAAGTGAGCCAATGTAACACCCCGTGTTTCGGAAGTCAAAGTCAAAGTCAAGATTGAAGTCAAATGGAGAAAAGATTGCTAATTGCGATCTGTCACTCCTTGCTCAACTCCTGTTTGACTTCTTTGACTTGTAGATAATCTATTTATGTTATCGCATTAGTTGTATTATGTGGAATATCTATTAATAATCGCATATTAATTGCATGTTTAATCAATTTATAGCTTATCGCTATCGCAATCGCAACTCGAGATATGTGTCTTGGATATTGTTTTACGTGTGTGTGCTAATTATGTGTTACTTGTGCTTGTTATGTTTATGTGGAGGTGTTAATCGAAATCACAATCTATCGCATCGTAAATCGAATCGAAAACGCTAAACGCAAGTTAATTAGGATGATTGTATGATAGATATAGTAGTTAGGATTAAAAGTAATTTGATGAGTAATACTATCGCATCACTCTCTCGAACCGAACCGAATCGCAACGCAACGCTCAGCACTCGAATCAAAAACTGCAAAACTCGTCACGCCAACCACTCCACTCGAGTGGCCAACCGATCGAGCAGCCACCCGATCAGAGTGCCACTCGATCGGGCTGCCACCCGATCGAGGTGCCACTCGATCGAGCTGCCACCCGAGCGGGTTGTCACTCAATCGACCAGCCACCTTTCCCCCTTTCCTTTTATGGAAACCCTATAAATACCCTCCCTTGTCACATCATTTCATGTTGACAGCCCTCTCTTCAACCAACTAGCTCCAGCCCGCATTTTCTTCCGATTCCTCTCAAATCTTGTAAGTTTTCAACCTAAATCTTGTACCTTCTTGATCTACACGCACTCCTATACCTTTCTATCTTTTGAATCTTAACTTTTAACCGTCCAATCACTAGATTTGAGGTGTTCTAGGATGATGTCATCGTGGTGTTCTTATGAACTTCATGTTTTGGCTTCAATCCACCAAGAACAACTTAGATCTGAACGATTTCCACATGAATAAACAAAGATCTTTCATAGATCTGAACATATTCATGGTGAAAAGGATTGAAAGATGGTTTTCCAGCTTTCTTTCAACTCTTTTACACTCAATGCGCTCAAAATCGATAGAATCGGAGCTTGTTCTAATCTTCTACTCTTTCTTATGGATGTGTTCGTTCAAGATCTGGATTCTATCCACGAGGACACCGATTTCAGGTTAAACATGAAACACCGTCTCGAACAGTTAACTGGACGGACTAGGGTGGTTCCTGTCCGATCTGGTCACTATGTCTTGACGAGGTTTCTGTTGTTTAGCACGTTATCAAACAGCCTCGAGAAAACTTCAAACTGTCAAAACAACCAAGGAAGAAGACGATCAGGTCAACTGGGACGGATTGTCGTCCGATCGGATTGCCGTCCGACCGGACTGCCACCCGACCGGACTGCCACCCGACCAGACTGCCACCCGACCGGATTGCACCTTGGGTCCCACACTTAACTTTTACTTCAACATTTGAGGTTTTGAACATTGAACGGATTGCCGTCTGATCGGATTGCCACCCGATCGGAATACCACCCGACCATGTGATGTTTGACTTCAAACACTTAAACAATTTTTCAACATGTTCAATCCGCACGGATTGCCACCCGATCGGATAGCCATCCGATCGAGTGACCGTCCTGCTGTGAACTTGTTCTCAAACAAGGGAAGTCTCGCCAATCGGATTGTTGTCCGATCGAACGGCCGTTCGATCGACCGACCTGAAAGGTAGAGATACTTCTCTATTTTAAAAATACTACAACAAAAACTTCAAAAGGCAAGCCATCATACACAAACACATCCATCCCAAACAAGGTGACATTCCCATCGAGTGGCCACCCGATCGGGTGACCGCCCGAACGGATTGTCATCCGATCGACCGGCCACCCTATCGGATTGCCACCCGATCGGATTGCCGTCCGATCCACTGACACATCACACCATTTTACGTGCCGCTTATCTTCTGTGCTATCGTTCTGATCAGGCTAATTTCCGCTCTAGCGCTCCCTTCAATCCATTAACTCAATCGCTGTGAGTATACTCGAACCCTTTTTGGTTTACGCACTTTTGGGTGTTACATACGTTACTTATTCTAAATCACATCAAACACACTACGCAATGCTTTTAACGCTAACCGATTACCTCATGTTATACGTGACTTAATGAATGCTTGTTTGTTATGTTTACACATGGATTGCTGTCTACCTGCCTTAGCAACGATAATACTATTTGTTTGGACTCAGCACCTGTTCACTCAGGGGTTGTTAAGGACAATTAATTACATGGCTCACAGTGGTGAGTGTGTATTACGAACTGCTTTGCACAGTCAACCTGCAGTCATCGGTATTGATAGGATCATGTCGATAACTTACATGCTTCATTTCACACTGTGTACGTGCTGGTTATGCGTAAACGATTGATTTCGAACTCTATATGCTATTATCAAACTTGTATGCTCACCTTTACACTATGTGTATTGACTTTTACTTTAACGTATGTGACAGGTGCTTAAGATGTTTATATGCTTGGCTTGCTGTGAAATCGAGGCTAGGAAAGGTCTAGAAACAAATAAAGGAAATGTCTGTATTTGAAATCTAAGTTGTCGGAACAGAACAATTTGACTGGATTTTGTGTGTAATAATTATGTCACTTTTTATGTCATGGTATGGGACGTGATGCTTTAAATAATTGGTAATAATAGTTGTTATGGAAACTTCTGGACAATCTGTTTCGCTCAGTGCCACGCCCCGATGTTTCCGCCATCGGTTAGGGTGTGACAGATTGGTATCAGAGCCATAACTATAGGGAATTAGGCAAGACTCGACCTAGTCCGGGTTGATGTCTTAGGAGTGACCTAGTCTATAGTGTAAGTACCCACAGACCAACTTGTGCATACCCGGTAGGGGTTTTGCATGAGCTTATTCGCTGTCTCTCGATATCACTCGTTGTACACTACACACACTTGCGCGAACATCGCATACAACAGTTATGCGCAAGACCGGCCTTTCCTAAGGCTGATTATTCACAGAAATGAATGATCTGGTTAAGATTAGGTGTGAAAACCGCAAACTCTCGACCAGATTACTCGTTCAAATTGCTATTTTACAATGAAACAGGAGAAATTGCGTTGAACTAGGAGTGGAATCCATACTTCGACGCAAATCTCCTTATTAATCTTGTGATTTTATCACACCAATAGGAAGTTAGTCACTAAGTTAGGGGTGACACCCGAACCTTGATGACTCCTTCTACTCTTAAATGTGGTTTTACAAAACTCTCACCAAAGTCTCGACAGACTCCAACGACTTGAAGTCACACTAAACCAGGAGGATGCGTGCCATTCGCCCAAAATTCGAGGCGAGCGCACAGTCCCGAAGGCCAAGTTATGCAGTTGAAAGTCCTTGTGAATAGTCGAAACACTTTGGGTAGTCGACATCTATCACACCCAAGACAATCTATTCTTGATTTCTATCTGTTTCGATTCCGAGCCCGCAACTGCTAACTCTGATATTTGTCGATTTTATGTGGGATTTATGTGTTTTATGTGATTATACGTTTCGATTTTGGTGGTTTATTCACTTTCGCTGTTTATTCGATCAACACACACAACCCACACCACGCAATCATTGATGAATCGTTGGTAATCATTCGCAATCGCTGCTCGATGCTCGTAATTGTTATAATTAATTGCTACGCACTGTGAAGGATAGGGAATACGTGCAACATATAGCTAGGTTTATGTATTCTGACTGCCTCATGTGCTTCTGTGCCTTACGTGCTTATGTGTTTCTGTGCTCTACGTGATTATGTGCTTATATGCTTATGTGCCTGTGTGATTCTGTGTTTATATGAGAACGTGTTCCTGAGCTTTATGGTAATCGCTAGACTATACTAGGAATAATCAAAATTTGTGTTGAGTCCTGTGGCGATGTCTGTTACAGAGAATGTCGTCATCCGGTTCTCGCGCTACCCAATCTGCTCTACCCGACTGTGTTGCAGATTTCGTGCAAGCTTCAAAGCCAGCAACAATCGAAGAAACCTACCTGCTTGCCACTGAGATAAATGACAAGTGATTCAAATCCGGCTTCTGGGATAAAGCCGCCAAGAATCTCCATCAAGCTACCACCGCACCAACTGCTGAAACCGCCACCAACTCTCAGTCTTCAAAAGCCTCTCGTCGCAAGAGGAGGAACAACAACATCAACTCCAGCAACAAGAATTGTGCTGTCACTACCGCTGCTCCACTCCAAGCTATACCAGCTCAGCAGCATACTCAACACCGCCAGGTTGCTGCACCGGTAACCCAAGCACCGCCTGCAAAGCGTGCTTACACTGGTCCTCATCCTGCCTGCCCGACATGCACCTACCATCACCCAGTGGGGATTGCTTGCAGATTTTGCGTACATTGTAACATGTACGGCCACTTTACCGCGAACTGTCGTACAGGTCCTCGACAAGCGCCAACACCAGCCACTGCTCATCAAGCTCTGCTCCCTGCCCCTCAAGGCCAACAAGCAGCTCAGGCACCCGCGGTCAACGCTAGAGTCTACTTTGCGTGTGGTGATCCCAACCACTTCGCAAACATGTGCCCCAACAGGGTTGTGAAACAAGAGCCTCAACAACAGCAGCCGCAGCAGCAGCAGCAGCCTCAGCAACAACAGCAACAAGCCGCTCATGCTCGAACCTTCAACATTAACGTGCGCCAGGCTCAGGCTGACAACAACATGGTCAATGGTACGTTCCTTGTGAATGGTATTTATGCTTCGTGTTTATTTGATATTGGAGCCGATAACTGCTTTGTATCGTTTGAGTTCGAAAAGCTTCTAAATCGTAAGCGCGCTCATCTCCCCTCAGCATTCGATGTGGAAGTTGCTACCGGAAGAACTGTCGCCGTCAAATCCATTCTTCGTGATTGTACTCTCGAGCTCAACAATCACGTTTTCCCCATCGATCTCATTCCGATGCAACTCGGAAGTTTTGATGTCATAGTAGGCATGGACTTTCTTTGCGAAAACCATGCTGAAGTTGTTTGCTTCAACAAGATGATTCGATTTTCGCTCGCTAATGGTGATCAACTGTGTATCTATGGTGAAGTCGCGTCAAAGAAACTCCAACTCATGTCATGCGTACAGGCTAGCAAGTATCTCCGCAAGGAATACCAGGCTTTTCTGGCACATATAGTAGTAGCGGAGAAAAAGGAAGTTAAGGAGGTGAAAGATGTCCCTATTGTTTGCGAATTCCCCAACGTTTTTCCTGAAGATCTCCCAGGCTTACCGCCAAGTCATGATGTCGACTTTTGCATCGACCTCATTCCTGGAGCAAACCCCGTTGCCAGAGCTCCTTATCGACTCGCTCCGTCCGAAATGCGCGAACTTTCAAGCCAGCTCCAGGAACTGCTTGACAAAGGCTTTATTTGCCCTAGCACCTCTCCTTGGGGCGCACCAGTCCTTTTCGTCAAAAAGAAGGATGGGTCGTTCCGGATGTGCATCGACTATCGGGAATTGAATAAGCTGACAATCAAGAACCGTTACCCTCTGCCTCACATCGATGATTTGTTTGACCAGCTACAGGGTGCTACGTGTTTTCCAAGATCGATCTACGCTCAGGCTACCACCAGTTGCGCATACAAGAGGAGGATATTCCCAAAACCGCTTTTCCGAACTTGTTATGGCCATTATGAATTCGTTGTTATGCCTTTTGGTTTAACCAACGCACCCACGGTTTTTATGGATCTGATGAATAGCGTGTGTAAACCTTTTCTAGACCGCTTCGTCATCGTGTTCATCGATGATATCCTGATCTATTCCAAGTCGAAAGCCGAACATGAGCAACATCTACGTTTGCTTCTCGAGCTACTTCAGGGGAATCGACTTTATTCCAAGTTCTCCAAGTGTGAATTCTGGCTGGAGGAGGTTCAATTCCTCGGTCACATTGTCAATAGTCAAGGTATCCACGTCGATCCCGCGAAGATTGAAGTCGTCAAGAGTTGGATTACACCTAAGAACCCGTCTGAAGTCCATTCTTTTCTCGGACTAGCGGGCTGTTACCGTCGATTTATCGAAGGATTCTCTAAGATCGTTGTGCCCCTTACCTCTCTCACGCAAAAAGACAAGCCTTTTGTTTGGGAAACTGAACAAGAGACTGCCTTTCAAACCCTCAAGTATATGCTTTGCAATGCTCCTGTTCTCACTCTGCCCGACGGAAACGATGACTTTATCGTCTATTGTGATGCCTCGAACCTTGGTCTTGGTTGTGTCCTTATGCAGCGAGACAAAGTTATTACTTACGCATCTCGTCAACTTAAGATCAACGAGAAGAACTATACAACCCACGACCTCGAGCTAGGTGCAGTTGTTTTTGCGTTAAAGATCTGGCGACACTACCTTTACGGTACCAAGTGTACGATCTTCACCGATCACAGGAACCTACAACATATCTTTGACTAGAAGGAACTAAATATGCATCAACGCCGGTGGGTATAACTTCTCAACAATTATGACTGTGAGATTCGTTATCATCCTGGCAAAGCAAATATCGTTGCTGACGCTCTCAGCAGACGGAGTTATTTGCACAGCGCCCGAAATATCCAAGCCCAATATGATCTCGAAACCCTCATTCGCAAAGCCCAGCATGCTTGTTTCAACGAGCACACGTTGAAGAAGGAAAGGATTATCAACAATGGAGCCCAGTTAGTGAATAAGTCGAATGGGATATTCCACTATCTAGACCGAATTTGGATCCCTATACGAACCAATTTACTACAGATTTTAATGGACGAAGCCCACAAATCCCGATATTCTATTCATCCCGGTGCCGACAAGATGTACCAAGACCTGCGCTACAAGTACTGGTGGTCGGGCACGAAACGGGATATTGCCCTCTATGTTTTAAAATGCCTGACTTGCTCGAAGGTCAAGGTTGAACATCAAAGACCCTCTGGCTTACTCGTTCAACCCGAGATTCCTGTGTGGAAGTGGGAGAGTATAGCTATGGATTTCGTAACAAAACTTCCACGCACGCCATCAGGTCACAACAGCATCTGGGTAGTTGTGGATCGTTTGGCTAAATCAGCTCATTTTCTGCCAATACGGGAAGACTACAAGGTAGAAAAATTAGCCCGATTCTACACCAAGGATATCATTTGTCGACATGGGACGCCTCATGATATCATTTCTAACCGCGATGCTCGGTTTACCTCGCGTTGTTGGGAAACGTTTCAAGCCGCTCTCGGTACTGTGCGTAATCTAAGTACTGCATTCCATCCTCAAACTGATGGTCAGACTGAAATGACAATTCGTACCCTTGAAGACATGCTCCGTTCGTCTGTCATAGATTTCGGTGGAAATTGGGACGCCTACTTACCTTTGGTCGAATTCTCGTATAATAACAGCTATCATTCCAGCATTCAAATGGCACCATTTGAGGCGTTGTATGGAAGAAGATGTCGATCGCCTATTGTATCGCACGAGATCGGGCACTCGCAACTAACCTGTCCTGAGCTATTGCAAGAAACGACTGACAAAATCCTCCAAATTCGAGACAATCTACTGAAAGCTCAGAGTCGTCAGAAAAGTTACGCCGATAGACGACGCAAGCCCCTCGAATTTGACGTTGGCGACCACGTACTCCTAAAGGTATCACTTGGAAGGGTGTGGTCAGATTAGGCAAGAGAGGAAAGCTTGCGCCTCGATATGTTGGTTAAGATTCTGGAAAGGATCGAAAAAGTGGCTTACAGACTCGAACTACCGGAGGAACTTAATAATGTTCACCCGACTTTCCATGTTTCGAACCTCAGAAAGTGCCTGGCTGATGATGACTTGCATGTACCTCTCGAGGATCTTCAAGTAAACGAAACACTACACTTCGTGGAGAAGCCTTTCGAAATCATGGAACACCAAACTAAGCAACTCCGACGCTCACGCATTCCCATTGTGAAAGTCCGATGGGAAGGCAAACGAGGCACAGAGTTCACTTGGGAACTCGAAAGCGACATGAAGGCGAAGTACCCGCAGTTGTTTGTTACGGCTTCAGCCTAATTTCGGGACAAAATTCCCTTAAGAAGGGGAGGCTGTAACACCCCGTGTTTCGGAAGTCAAAGTCACAGTCAAGATTGAAGTCAAAGGAAGAAAAGATTGCTAATTGCGATCTGTCACTCCTTGCTCAACTCCTGTTTGACTTCTTTCACTTGTAGAAAATCTATTTATGTTATCGCATTAGTTGTATTATGTGGAATATGTATTAATAATCGCATATTAATCGCATGTTTAATCAATTTATCGCTTATCGCTATCGCAATCGCAACTCGACATATGTGTCTTGGATATTGTTTTACGTGTGTGTGCTAATTATGTGTTACTTGTGCATGTTATGTTTATGTGGAGGTGTTAATCGAAATCGCAATCTATCGCATCGCAAATCGAATCGAAAAAGCTAAACGTAAGTTAATTAGGATGATGGTATGTTAGATATAGTAGTTGGGATTAAAAGTAATTTGATGAGTAATACTATCGCATCCTCTCTCGAACCGAATCGCAACGCTCAGCACTTGAATCAAAAACTCAAAAACTCGTCGCGCTAACCACTCCACTCGAGTGGCCAGCCGATCGAGCAGCCACCCGATCAGGCTGCCACCCGATCGGAGTGCCACTCGATCGAGCTGCCACCCGAACGGGTTGTCACTCGATCGACCAGCCACCTTTCCCCCTTTCCTTTTATGGAAACCCTATAAATACCCTCCCTTGTCACATCATTTGATGTTGACAGCCCTCTCTTCACCCAACTCGCTCCAGCCCGCATTTTCTTCCGATTCCTCTCAAATCTTGTAAGTTTTCAACCTAAATCTTGTACCTTCTTGATCTACACGCACTCCTACACCTTTCCATCTTTTGAATCTTAACTTTTAACCGTGAAATCACTAGATTTGAGGTGTTCTAGGATGATGTCATCATGGTGTTCTTAAGAACTTCATGTTTTGGCTTCAATGCACCAAGAACAACTTAGATCTGAACAATTTCCACATGAATAAACAAAGATCTTTCATAGATCTGAACATATTCATGGTGAAAAGGATTGAAAGATGGTTTTCCAGCTTTCTTTCAACTCTTTTACATACAATGTGCTCAAAACCGATAGAATCAGAGCTTGTTCTTATCTTCTACTCTTTCTTATGGATGTGTTGGTTCAAGATCTGGATTCTATCCACGAGGACAGCGATTTTAGGTTAAACATGAAACACCGTCTCGAACAGTTAACTGGTCGGACTAGGGTGGTTCCTATCCGATCGGGTCACTAAGTCTTGACGAGGTTTCTGTTGTTTAGCACGTTATCAAACAGCCTCGAGAAAACTTCAAACTGTTAAAACAACCAAGGAAGAAGACGATCAGGTCAACTGGGACGAATTGCCGTCCGATCGGACTGCCACCCGATCGGATTGCACCTTGGGTCCCACACTTAACTTTTACTTCAACATTTGAGGTTTTGAACATTGAACGGATTGCCGTCCGATCGGATTGCCACCCGATCGGATTACCACCCGACCATGTGATGTTTGACTTCAAACACTTAAACAATTTTTCAACATGTTCAATCCAAACGGATTGCCACCCGATCGGATAGCCATCCGATCGAGTGATCGTCCTGCTGTGAACTTGTTCTCAAACAAGGGAAGTCTCGCCAATCGGATTGTTGTCCGATCGAACGGCCGTTCGATCGACCGACCTGAAAAGTAGAGATACTTCTCTATTTTAAAAATACTACAACGAAAACTTCAAAAGGCAAGCCATCATACACAAACACATCCATCCCAAACAAGGTGACAATCCCATAGAGTGGCCACCCGATCGGGTGACCGCCCGAACGGATTGTCATCCGATCGACCGGGACTGACACATCACATCATTTTATGCGCCGCTTATCTTCTGTGCTATCATTCTGATCAGGCTAATTTTCGCTCTAGCGCTCCCTTCAATCCATTAACTCAATCGCTGTGAGTATACTCGAACCCTTTTTGCTTTACGCACTTTTGGGTGTTACATATGTTACATATTCTAAATCACATCGAACACACTACGCAATACTTGTAACGTTAACCAATTACCTCATGTTATACGTGACTTAATGAATGCTTGTTTGTTATGTTTACACATGGATTGTTGTCTACCTGCCTTAGCAATGATAGTACTATTTGTTTGGACTCAGCACCTGTTCACTCAGGGGTTGTTAAGGACAATTAATTACATGGCTCACAGTGGTGAGTGTGTATTACGAACTGCTTTGCGCAGTCAACCATCAGTCATCGGTATTGATAGGATCATGTCGCTAACTTACGTGCTTCATTTCACACTGTGTACGTGCTGGTTTTGCGTAAACTATTTCGAACTTTATATGCTATTATCAAACTTGTATGCTCACCTTTACACTATGTGCATTGTCTTTTACTTTAACGTATGTGACAGGTGCTTAAGATGTTTATATGCTTGGCTTGCTGTGAAATCGAGGCTATGAAAGGTCTAGAAACAAATAAACGAAATGTCTGTATTTGAAATCTGAGTTGTCGGAACAGAACAATTTGACTGGATTTTGTCTGTAATAATTATGTTACTTTTCATGTCATGGTATGGGACGTGATGCTTTAAATAATTGGTAATAATAGTTGTTATGGAAACTTCTGGACAATCTGTTTCGCTCTTCCACGCCCCGATGTTTCCGCCATCGGTTGGGGTGTGACAGCCAAGCACCCCTATTTATAGCCTGCACAGAAGCCCGTTTCCGTGTCCATTGGGCACGGCCCCGTGTCCATCCTTATTCTCTTTCTTCATTAATTGCAATTTGTTTGCATTAGCTCCACATGCCCCCGTGTTTGCTGGGCACGGCCCCGTGTGCAGAAGCAAATCTGTACTATCAAGATTTGCAATATTTTGCGAATCTTAGCGTTGACCACGGCCCGTGTTGAGCTGGGCACGCTCCCATGCTGGGAATAGAAGCTTCTAAGACTTTGTCTTTTCTGCAGGTTCCTGGCCACGCCCCCGTGTCTGCTGGGCACAGGGCCGTGGTCAGCCTTCAGTTCCTTTGTTTTTGCTTGGGAAGATGCTGTTGAGGGGTCGGGCATGTCACGTTTATTCCTTTTCTTGGATTTATGTTAGATTTGGCTGCAGATTTGTTCCTTTTGTTTAATTACGCTTATTTAGTCCTGAAAATACAAAAGGAAGACAAAAGCACACTTTTTCCAACATTAGTACTAAAAAAGAGTTAGTTTTATGCCTCATTTGATGTAATTTATATGTTGCATTTTACACACATCAAATACCCCCACACTTGAATCTTTGCTTGTCCTCAAGCAAAACTCTTTATAATGTGGCTTACACGCCCAAATGGAATGGGTAGTAGAGAAGTTTTGGGCTTGTCTTGAGTGTCGGGAATCCAATATCTTTATTGGGTTTTATTTTTATGCTATTTACAATCCTATTCGTTATGATTTATTTAGAACGTTTCATAAGAAAAGTTACTTATTTGGGCATAACATGCCTCTTTAAAATTCCATTTATAAAAAGTTCACATACCTCACGGGAGATCACTCAACACTCGGCCAAAGATGTATTTTTGTGAAACACTCGAGACCGGCATGGAATTTACTCCTACCATAAGCTTGCCAAGCAATCAATCCTCCTCCTTTTTAACTATCAAGAGGACTTGGGGAAGGGTTAGGCTTGGGTTAAAGGTAGGTGGTTTTGGGTTAGTTGGTTAGTAAAATGGCTAAAAGCGTAAAAAGCGTCGGTCGTCGTAAAACTTTTTGTTTTTGTGACATTTTATTAGAACAAAGCACTTTCAAATAAAGTTTCTTTGAGGAACTTGTTTGTTTATTGCTAGACTTCATTTTTTTATAAGGAATTGTCACAAGAAAACCGAGCTTTTTACTAAAACAAAAGGGTTTAAAAGAAAAAGGTTTTGGTGGGTAAAGGGTGTTTGTTTTGTGGGTTTAGAAATGAAAGGGTTTAGGCTCAAAGGTGTTAACTAGGGGGATTTCGGGTAGGTTAAAAGAAAAACAAAAAATAATGGTGTTGAAAAGAAAAAAGGGTTAGTCCTAATGCCTCCATCATTTACTTACTTGGGTTTAAGTTGGTAAGGACCGGGAATGTATTGTCGTGGCAAGTTCTAGAGTCATAAGAAACCAAGCGGCTATTCACACAAGAAACGAAAAATGAGCATTTAGTTTAAAGATGTATATTTGTATGCTCAATAAAGGCTCAAAACTCAATTTTTGTGGGAATGTGTTTATAATGTGATTAAGTATATATAATCAAATTTTAACTAGGTTTGTCATGCCATTTCATAATTATCTTATGTTGGTTCTTTTTATCACGACGCTATCGGTTGTAAATTTGTAAAAATATAACATTTTTAGAACTTGTTATTCCCAAATTAAACCAAGACAAGTAAAAAAACGAAACGTTTTTGAAAAAAAAATTGGGGGTGATTAGCGGTTCCAATAGAGTTTTGTGTAAGGCTTGTTATTAGGACTTGCAAAATTCAAGGTTTTAGTGTAGGATCGTGTACGGACCCGAAACGAGTCGATCAGAGGTGTTCTACTCAAAATGAAAGGCGGAAACAGGCATGATGAGTTGAATTCAGCTAGATACACACTTAAACTGTCTTTTATATTGATTTTGATACGATTACAGATCTGTAGACACTTCGACAGAGCTTCGCCGTCGGAAACACTCTTCCTAATTCCGCTTCAAATGAAACGAGATCACACATATATATAGGCTTCCTAATTCCGCTTGAACAGACTCAAGCGGAATACCATTACAAGCGAAATCAACCAACTCAAGCGAAATTACATGTTTCAATCGGAATTACATTTCTAATTCCGCTTGGAATTACCAGATGACACTTCAAGCGGAATTAGCATCCTTCAAGCGGAATTAGCTTTTTGCTTTAATTTCTCGATCTTCGTGCCATGAAAAATGCAAGACTCGATGCAAGACGAAGTCGACAGACGTATGCACCAACAGACTCCCCCTCGGATGTTGACGAGTCTTAAGTGTCGAGTCTTCAACGTCTTCAGTCTTTATCAGTCTGACTACTCTCTTTGAAGTGTAAGCATCCTCAAACTTTATCTCTTTCTTTTCTTCATCATCAACAGACTCCTCTCGGATGTCTTCAGATTCCCCCTTTCGATTTGCTGGGATCGCAGTCTGACTTTTTGAAATCCTCAGGTATTGGAACCTGACTCTCTATCACAGAGACCTGCACATTCTCTACCCAAAAATAAATTTCACAAATTTAACAATTTACAAATTTATTTACCCAAACATCCCTACAAAATAACCCAGAATGATTTATCAAAGATAATTTCTGATGAATCACTTGTAGGCAAATATTCAAAATATTCTCTCATTTAGAACACACACTCCCCTTCACCACATGCTCATCATGTTCAGCACTTAGAATTTTGAAAATCAGCTCTCCAACATCAGTTGTCGAAAATCTTTTTGAATTTTTCAAAATTTATGCTAAAACACACTAAAATCTTTTTGAATTTTTTTTAAATGAAATGAAATGCAGTAAAGAAATATTTACATACAATATTTTTGTGAGTTTGTGTAAAAGGATCATTTCAGTTTTTGACAAGTTACAAGTACCGTTGAGTTTAGTTACACATTTAGAATTAAACAATTCACTTAGATTGCCGATATACTGATCCACTTGAATTTTCACACAAATTTCAACTGATTCAGGATATGAGTTAGGTGTATTAAGAACTTAAACTCATTCATGTGTCCCACCTCTTGAATATACTCCCGTTTCCAGATCCCAATATTCAGTCTTACAGGTGAGTATACCACAGATGATATCTGTAAGGGGTTAAATTGCAAAACCGTGAGAGCTCAGGTCAGAACTTCCGTTCAGCAGAGAGATGACGGTTCGACTTTCGGTGGGTCCCCTTTAGAGGATCTTTTTTACAACAGCAATGATTATCAATTTTATTGTTTCGTCATTTTTTATGCTAAGGGTAGGCTATATTTCAAGCAAGCGTAAAGTAGTCTCCGGGGACTAGGCCATTGCTTCCGCAAAATCAGAAGTCCCGGGATCATACCCCAGATATCACTGAGCATAAAGACCTAGTATCTCAGAAAGAGGGACCTTTCAAACGAAATTTCAGGGGTTACCTATATATCCAAGTAGTGTTCCCCACAAAATAAGCAAGTTTGAATTTAAGTTTATATCCCGAAAAAGCTTACTAAATGTGTAAAAACCTATCGACATATCATTAGTGAGACTGTTTAATGCTATTTTAATCATTACATTTCTTTAGCATACTGTAACTGTCTACTGATGTACTATCATTTCCTCTTCTTTGACACCAAAACTCATTTTTGATTTTATCATGTTTTTTACTTTTTCAGATTTTCAAATGTTTTTGGATTTTCTGAAAATTTACTCCCCCTAAAATTCAAACACATTTAAAGGAAATTTGAAAACAAACTATACAAGTAAATTGACAACTGATATCGAATCACTTCACTTCGCCATCCACTTGGCATAAACAATCAGAACTCCCCCTTACAACAAACTATTTTCTCATTAAGATTTCAAAACACTTAAGTTTGTTTTAATCAAAATGATTTTTTCGGAAAATAAGTTTTGTTGATTTTACCACTTGTAGGTTAGGGGTTCATCATATTGTTCTCCAATCATCTGTAGAAAATCAAGTACAACCTAATGTCCCTGATTTACCACTTATAAGTCAAAATCACTTTCTTCGTGAATTTCTCAAGAAAGATGCTGATTCCTGCTCCACACTTACCAACCTGGGAGCTCCGGCAAGTCATACTTATCACTTATGAAAAACAGACATCCAAGCTTCACCAAACTTGGATGTTTCCTCCTCAACTTCTCTTGGGTAGAATGTTGCTTTCTTTGTTTCATAAAATCCTTTACCCCTTTCACCTTACCCTCAACCATTTTTCCAAAAATCTTTTTCACATTTCCATTAAACTCTTTCTCGACATCAAATTCTTTCTTCTCAGAATAGAACTGATTCGAGATTTCAACTTTCCCAACTTTTGATTTAAAATTTTCAACCCTCAATGGTGGAAAATGAACATCATCCATTGGAGGTACTGAGTTTTCATCTTTTAACTCAAATTGTGGCTCGTCTAACTTTGTGGAATTAGATTCATCGCCATGAATCTTCTTAACAACCCACACTTGGTTGTCATTCTTAGCTCTCTTTTTGTAAAAATGTGTCTTTGAACACTCACCAACTTCATATGTTGAATTTTCAAAAATTTTAAATTTTTCCGTTGATGGTTTAATTTCCTCAACAACTTTTCCTTTGAGTTTTTTAGAGACTTCCTGTTTTGTTTTTGTTGCTTGAGAACAGTTCCATGCAATGTGATCAGCTTCATTGCATTTGTAACAGGTTCTTGTCTCCTTTCTTTGATTAGCTCCATTCTTCACATTCTCTTGCTTCTTGGCAAGGAATTCTCTGTTTGATTGCTTCCAGAATGAGCTTTTTGATTCCTCTTCATAGTTTGTTCCTGAAACAAATGTCATCTTCGATTTAAAATCTCGAACATATTTTTCATTTTTATAATTTTATGGTGGAATAAATCCAAGACCTTTCTTTTTGAAATTACCGCTATGGTTTGGTTTCTTTTGAAAACCAGAACCAGAACCGTAACCTTTTTTCTTGTTTAAACGTTGTTGAACTCTTGAAGTGTATTTTTTAGGTTTTTCAGTAAGATTTACATCTTTTATTTCAGAAATATTGATTTATGTTAGTTTAAAAACCTTTTTGATCTTTTCAAATTTAACACTTCTTATTGGAAATTCCTCATCAGAATATAATTTGTCTGAATCAATCAATGTATATGCCACTTTGATTGCTTCGTCATTCAAATTAGATTTTGATAACAGGAATTCTTTATTGTAAACCCGTTTAGCCGATGACTTTTGACTGTTGACTGATGATGATCCCAGACTTTCAAACTCAGACTTTGACTCCGACTCCTCATCTGTATCCAACACCTGATCGACCACCTTCTTTTATTAACTCAGACTCATGATCAGTGTCAGACGATGTAAAAACAACGTCAATGTTTTCTGGTAATTCATCAGTTATGTCAGACTTTAACTTTATATTGACTGCCTTTTCGACTTGCTCCTCATTCGATTTTCTAGGAGAATACCTTTCCCAAATCGGAGTCGGACACTTGTTATAACTAACACTCTGTTTCTTACCAGTATCTTTCTTCTTTGGCTTCTCATCTTTTTGAAATGCTTCAAAACCTGCAATAGTTGGATAAATTCGGTCAATGAGATAATCAGAACTAGAATAACTCTGTAATAAACGTCTGATTCTCTCATTTTCTATCTTTTCATTTTCCAACTCCCGCTGCAATTTTGCACATTCTTCAATGTAATGATTTATGGCTTTTTGCTTTGTCATCATCACAGCATTCATCATATTCAACGCATCTTCTCTTTCTGAGTTAGTCTTTTGTAGACCAGTGACTGTTCTGTTTAGCACATCATATGACTCTTTCACATAATTGAGATTGAACAATAATTGTTCTTTCATCTTTTCTTGTTCATTCAACTTCTCATCTTTTTCTGCACATTGCTTGCAAGATTCTAAACACTTTAAGCAAGGCTTGATGACTTCCACAATATTTTCAACTTCGATGACCTTCTCAACCTCAATCACTGTTTCAGCTTCAATCACTTTCTGAGCTTTAACTTCTTTTTGAACAGTCTCTTCTTTTTTATCAACACTTTCACACTTTGTTTTCTTTTGTTCTTTTGCTGCTCGTCTCTCCTTCAGCTTCTCCAAGCGATCTGCAAAATAAAATTGAAAACTTTCAGGAGATAGATGAGTTTTTGCAACATTACTATGTTTTTCTTCCTCATCATCACCACTGTCATCAGTTGGTTATTGATCAAAACCTATTGTTTCTCAGAACTATCATCTGAAGAACCAGAATCAGATGGTGTTTGATCAAAAACAGTTGCTTCTTCTGAACTTTCATCGGATGAAATAGATTCTTCTTCTTGATTCTTCACATGAACACCAATCACTTTCATCCATTCTGTAAACAAATCAGGTTCTTGAACTATCTTTGCAATGAAAGCTTTAAACTTCCCATTCTCATCTACAAACTGATCCCAGCTGAACCTTTCAGGTAATTTTTCATCATCTTGGTTTATTAGACATGCTTTACTATCAGCTGAAATATATTTGTCCCAACTAAATCCTGGAGCCATTTTCTCATCATCTTGAT
The DNA here is from genome assembly GCA_030545235.1 of Helianthus tuberosus. NCBI lineage: Eukaryota > Viridiplantae > Streptophyta > Magnoliopsida > Asterales > Asteraceae > Helianthus > Helianthus tuberosus. The sequence goes on along the minus strand of CM060440.1, from coordinate 66,096,072 downwards.
CAACGATACCATAATAGGCTTTCTTGTTTGCATCTTCGATCATTTTCCCATGAGCAGTTTGTGAATCTTTTTGTTGATGCGGTTGATGAGCAACCTGTTGATATATGGCTTTTCGATAGTAATCATCTTTTCCAAAAGGATTTTTTGCTCCACTCGCTTCCTGATTTTTGCATTCTCTTTTGAAATGACCTTTCTCCCTGCATCGAAAACAAGTAACTTTAGATTTATCAAAACCTAAAGTAGATACATGTGCATCCAAAAAATCATTTCTTCCTGTAATCATTTTGAACTTTTCAGCTCTTCTCAAGACACTAGCTAAACACCATTTAATGTCCATGAGCTCCATTTCTTCAGCGTCTATCTGATCCTAATCCTCTTTCGTCAGCATAGGATTTCCGATCCTCCCTGCAACCAAACCTTCATAGGATTGTAGCATAGTTGCAAGTAACGCCATGTGATCTTTTGCAATTTCTTCAGAAAAACTTTGACCATCTGGAAGATTCAATGCAATGTTGCACTGTATCACACAACCATTTCCACTTTTTGAACTTTGAGAATGAAAACTTGAAGTTGAACTCTTTGGATTAACATTCGGATATGAAGAAAATCCACTACTGCTGTTTATATTTTGATCAACAGTTCCTGATGAGTCTCCAGCACTAAAAGCAGTTTGAATTTTCGGACTCTTTTCAGCCTCTTGAACATTGCCTTTGTAATACATTTTCACACCTTGTTGACCACTCGGATTACTCATCCTCGCAATCTTTTGTTGTTCAAGATCTTGACCCTCAATCTTCTCGATGAACTGAGAAATCGTCAAACCATCATATACTCTGGTGTTCTTTAAGATCATAAAAAATGTACCCCATTCTTTTTGAGGTAAAGCATCAGCTAATTTGTCAACCCATTCCTCTCGTTCTTTGGTTATGCTTAACAATGACATAGAACGCACTAAGTGGTAATATCTTTCAATCAATTTCTTTGTATCTTCCCCTGGCAGACTTGTGAATAGATCAAATTCTTTCTTAAGCAATGACTTTTTACTTTTTATCATCTTATCACTTCCCTCAAACTTGATTTTAAGAGCATCCCAAATTGATTTTGAAGTTTTATCATGTTGAAACAATACGAAGACGTCTTCTTTAATAGCTTGCTGAAGTAGACTAATCATCATCTTTTCAGCTCTGTACATATCTCGTTCTTGATCAGTGAATTCAGAGATTGTTTTCTCAACTTGCAGATCAGTACGTGGTAGAACATATTTTTTTAAAATACACTCCCAAGATCTCAAATGATTTGCTTGAACCCAGTTTTCAAACCGACCTTTCCAACCGTAATACTCCTCAATGCTCATTAGCTTCGGGGGTTTTTGCGTAGTTCCAGTTTCATTTTCCAAGTTCATGTTTTGAGCAATGGCGGCCGGAGTAGTCGGGGATGTTGCAAATGTGTTGTAAAATTCTTCACTCATGATTCGGTATCATGTTTATCAAGACAAACACTTTCAACCAAAATTAGTTTTCAAGCGAGATCACTTCCAAGCGGAATCAACCTTCAAGCGAGATTAACCTGAAACAAGAACTTCAAGCGAAATTAAGTTTCAAGCGGGATTACCTATTCAAACGAAATACACTTTCAAGCGGAATATCTAATTTCGCTTGAAAACAATACTTTCAAACGGAATCAACAATTTGAAGCGAAATCAACTAATTTCGCTTGAAACTCAAACTCAATTACCAATTTGAAGCGGAATCACCAAACGGAATTATGTTTTTCAAGCGGAATCACTTATTCCGTTTTAAATTTTCAGGCGGAATTAAGGTACTCGTTCAAGCGAAATTAACTATTTGGTCCATTTTTGTCACTTTTAAGCCAAATATTGGTCTAATTCTCTCAAGGGTTTGTTAAAACAGTGTTTCGCTTATGTTGTGAAAAATTCTGGCCATTTTAACCGTTAAAACTTGTTCAATTGAGAAAAGAAGGTGTAGAAGTAAGAATATGAGATGAAATCAAGCTGAAATTTGCAGAACTCCTCCTCCTGAGCTCTGATACCACTTGTAGGATCGTGTACGGACCCGAAACGAGTCGATCAGAGGTGTTCTACTCAAAATGAAAGGCTGAAACAGACATGATGAGTTGAATTCAGCTAGATACACACTTAAACTGTCTTTTATATTGATTTTGATACGATTACAGATCTGTAGACACTTCGACAGAGCTTCGCCGTCGGAAACACTCTTCCTAATTTCGCTTCAAATGAAACGAGATCACACATATATATAGGCTTCCTAATTCCGCTTGAACAGACTCAAGCGGAATACCATTACAAGCGAAATCAACCAACTCAAGCGAAATTACATGTTTCAAGCGAAATTACATTTCTAATTCCGCTTGGAATTACAAGATGACACTTCAAGCGGAATTAGCATCCTTCAAGCGGAATTAGCTTTTTGCTTTAATTTCTCGATCTTCGTGCCATGAAAAATGCAAGACTCGATACAAGATGAAGTCGACAGACGTATGCACCAACATTTAGCATCCCCTCACACTTAAATTACACATTGTCCTCAATGTGTCCCAAAAATAAGTTTTTAGGTTGATTGAATGTGTAAAAAGGTGTTAAAAACAAAATTTTATGTTACTGGGCATCTGGACACGGGCCCGTATTGGTCCGGGCACGGCCCCGTGTTCAGATCGCCAGTATCATAATTAACAGAAGGCTGGGCACAGGGGCGTGTTCAGTGAGTACGGCCCCGTGTCAAGTTACCTGAACTGGGCTTTTTCTGTAGAACCTCGGGCACGGTTTGTGTTGGGCTGAGCACGGTCTCGTGCTGAACTTGCTGTAATGAAGAAAATTGTCGGGAGGCTCTGTTTTTGTGCATGGGGCGCGGGTTCAAGTTTCCCTTAGTAACCTCCACCATTTAGTGTGTTTTTCCCATTACAACATCATCCAAACACCAATTACCACTTAAAAACCATCATTCATTCAAGAGTAAATTACATAATTTCCTAGTAAATAAAAACATAAACTTAAATCTGGATAAGTAGGTCATGAAACATAAGAAATCTTAAACCTTAAAGAAGTCCTAGCCTATATAACTTTATTTTAAGAGCAAAATTTCTGAAAAGATAGTTTTCTCGGTTGAGTGCGGCTTAAAGGACTTCTTCTCCGTAAAGGGCTCCTCACACATCGTTAAGCCATTCTTCTATCTCCCTAGGGAGAAGGAAGGCGGGCTCATTAGCGTCCTCGTTTTGAGAAGGAGTGACTTCCACAGGAACCTCTTGTAAATTGTCAAGAGGAGGTTCTGCGGGGATGTCATCCCACCCGGTGGGGTTAATATTTCCTTGAGCCAAGTTCCAATCTTCTTGGGGAAGGATTGGTTCCCTAGGAGGCATTGCAAGAATATTCAACCTTTGGTGCAAAATGTTGATTTCTTGGAAGCTATTTTCTAGCCCCACCGTTAGATAGTTGATACGGTCGATAAGGACTTCTTCTACGGATGTCATTTTGTCGAGAGCTTCTTGTAGTGCCATCACATAGCGCACGAGAGTTGCTTCGATCGAGGGCCTTCGTTCCCTGCGGCTGTTCCTTGAATGTGCTGAAGAGGTTCCGCTATTCTGGCTTGACATTCTAAGAAAAAAAACCGAAAAATTTTAAATAAATGAAACAGTACTGAGGCCACGGCCCCGTGTTCGCTGAGCACGGCCCCGTGGCCACATCTCTGCAGGTTTTTGAAACAAGGAATCTTGTGTTTTAAATTATTTTTCTGATTGTTGATGCATTTTTAAGCAGGAATAACTTAAAACCGTGTTGTAAAACTTATTTTTGATAAGATTCCTTGAATAAAAACCTAACAATGATAACAATAAAGCTTGAAATCATTGAGATTTCAAGTTTTAATGGAGGTTTTGAGTGGAGAATGAAGAAGAAGGCAGTAGACAAAAGTAGAAAAGACAAGATGGTTATTGAGAACCTTCTTTAGAATATACCTTAAAGGGTATATGTGAAGATCCCACCAGATCTTTGTCTTTGGAATGGGTCCAAGAGTGTAGGAATCTTGCTGCATTTATAGAAAACGACAGCACGCTGGACACGGCCCCGTGTCGGCTGGACACGGCCCCGTGTGCAGACAAGATCCTGACACTTTTTTGTCCGTATTCTGACCAAAAGTCAAGTCAGACGGGAATCTTTAGGTGGACATAGGGGCGTGTTGACCTGGACACTGCCCCATAGCTAGAGGTTTTATGAAGTTTCGTCTATTTTTAAGGAATTTATCCGGATCGGGTGGTTCCTTACTGGTTGGAACAACACCAAAGTGCCTGAAATACCTTAGTTTCCCTAGTTTTAGACAAGAACCCAAGAGGTTATCGGAAAGGGTGAATCCTACTAAATACCGTTGGGCAAAACCAACCTTTATTTCCCTTATCCAGGCTCTCGTTAAAGAAGGTGTATGTCGAATCGCTCAGGTCTATGTATGCATCGGTGGAAACCGATGGGGAGTCCTTCACGGCACAATCGACACAGGGACGACTATCGCTCAAGTCCTCACAAGAGTTAGAGGTGATTTCGGGAGCAACGATGTTGTTAGTATCGGAATGCGTTCTCAATAATTCTCCTTGATCGTCGTCTTGAGATGAATTAGTTACTTCCATCTCAAGTTCTCTTATCAATTGGAGAATTAATTCTTCCATCTGAAAAAAATTCTTCGAGGATAATATCACCTAGAAAAGATGGTTGAGAGCATTCGAGGGAGAGATAAGGATTGTTTTTACTTTCGCCCATCTTAAGGCTACAGGAAAACAATGGGTCCATATAGTGGGGAATGTAGTTTAAAAATAACATTTTAAATCTTCATGAGGTCCACCACATAATTGACACCACGCACCATAAGAGGAGCGAAAGTAAAAATGATCAGTATCGCTCATGTTTGTGTCAGAAATTACCAACCGTCGGGATCTTACGGTTCTATTTTCAGTAACTGAAGCTTGGGCACGGGGCGTGTTCAGTGGGCACGGCCCCGTGTTCAGCTACTATCTGACTTAAAACAGGATTGCCAGTACCAAAGATTGGGCACGGGGCGTGTTCAGCGGGCACGGCCCCGTGCTGAGCTCTGCAGAAGCTGAAAAATCTAGAAAAATCCTAAAAAAACAGAAAAATAAGAAAAACGATTAGGCCGTTGATTCCTAACTTTCTTAAAATCCTTGTGTCCCCGGCAACGGCGCCAAAAAACTTGGTGTGTGTCGGGTGTATTATATTTTTCTTTATATTTTAAGCCCTTTTTAGCACGTTAGTTAAGTTTTAAATTTATAAAACACGATATTCTACTAACACTAAACACACACATGGGCAAGTGCACCCATCGTGAGCGTAGTATAGCATTGGAAAGATACCGAGGTCATCCAAGCACACAAGAGCTTTTAATACCGGTTTATCCTCAACATCTAATCAAATCAAAAGTTTTAGAAAAGATTTTAAACATAAAAATAAAAACTAAAATGTTGAAAAATAAAAAATAAAAATAAAACAGATAGACAAGATGAATCACTTGGATCCGACTCGCCTATAATGTAACCTTTGATGATTTCCGCACTTTTGCACTTTTTAAGAGATTATCTTAGTTATAGTAGTAGGCCCCTCTTTTGAAGGTGACGTTACCCTCAACCCAGTAGTTTGAGTCAGCAAGGATACAATCCTAAAGGGTTGGAATATTGGAAAATAATTAATTAAGTTATCAATGCGTAATGTGGTAGGCCCTCTTTTGAAGGCGACGTTACCCTCAGCTAAGTGGTTTGAGTCAGTAGGGATACAATCCCAATTAGCCGGGTTAATGTATTAATAGTAGTTTACATTGTGACACCCCAGGAAAACCAGTGAAAACCATACAACTTAACTAGCTTCCTCAGTGAGTACTTACCAAATTTCGGGACAAAATTTCTTTCAACTTGGGGATAATGTGACAACTCGTGATTTAGAACCCTTCGTTGTATCTTGATGTAACATGCTTGAACGTTATGTGACTAATTGACTTGTTGGTTTAATGAATGATATAAGTGAATTTATGTGATTATGTGTTGTGGTTGTATGTGTGCGTGTGTTTATGACCCGAGACACAAGGACCCGACTCGAGACCGCTTGGTCTCGAGTGAACAGTGGAACAGTTGGGCCGGATTGGGCCAGGCACCTCATTTAGTCCACCCGAAAGCCCATTAGGGTGCATCAACTTAGAACTTGTATATAACCTTGGTGGATAGCCAACCTTGCCATTCTTTGGGCAATCTACACACACTCTCCTACACACACACTCCTACATTCTCTCACTAAAACCCTAGAAGCACAAACCTTCTTCCCTCATCCTCGGATTCAAACTGGCAACACTAGGACCCTCGGATCGAGCTTGGGATCATCATACGGAAGTTCACTCATCGACTCTTCATACCCTCACACTTAGAGAACCTAACCGGTTAGTGATTCATGCTATGTATTATATTTCGGTTGATGATGATGTGTGATATTTCGGTTGATGATGATGTAGGATGAAGTTGTTTGATAATATGTTGCTTGTTAAGTTTTATACATGATGAATATATCCTCCTTGAATAATCGGTGCTAAGATTGTTGTTATATGATGTAATGTCGGCTTAGTGTAGATAATATGTGATGGACCATGAATGATGGTAATCGGCTCTATATGGTTTGAATCCGAATGGCTTGATTATGTTTAGGAGGTTTATTACTCATGAAATCGGATGTTGCATATGTGGGTTAGATGATGTGCATGGTTAGAATATATGATAGGATAGGGTTGCTTGATTAATTTGCAAAATTGGAAAACCCTAAAATGATGAACAAGTTTGAATGATAATATGAATATTTGAATATGATATGAACATGTTATGAACAATTGAAAATGCTTGTTTGATCTGTTTTGAATCAATGTTAGACAAGAAAACATGTTTGAGTATTGTGGTTGGATAGTACACCATATCATGAAATGGAAATTCTATTGGATAGTACACTATGTAGAATCAGCAGATGATGGGAGTCGAGACCCACAGTCTCGACTCGAGACCACACCACAGCGACACAAAAACAGCATAACTCGAGACCACGGTTGCGAGTCCGGTTGCGACTCGAGACCATCTAGTCTCGACTAGTTTATGCATGACTCGAGAACTCGTAGGCTTTAACCCGAGATCGCACAGTCTCGACTCGAGATCTCTAGTCTCGACTCGAGACCACGTACACACACCTTCTGTTTGGACTTGCATACTGTTACAAGCCAAGTTATTGGGCCGGACTTTTGGGTTTTGTTATTTACATACATGTTACTGTTCAACTCGTATGAACTGTTGTAAACCGCCATGTTTATACCTGTATGCTATGTGTTAGATACGTGTAGGGTATACGTGAGTATTCGCACCCACACCTGACCTATACTGGTAATCATATTAGGACACGGTGACCAGCTTATTTAACCAAGTAAATTAAACTGCCGAGCAAACCAAGGTGAGTTCACACCCTCTACAAAGCATGGGATTCCCAGGGGTTGGGAATGGGGTTAAGGGACATGGATTCCTCGTCCTTTCTCGGGTAGGACAGTATTGGTTCAGGAATGTAATTCCTCGTCCTTATGGACAGATAACTCGTACTAGACCAAAACTCTATCACGAAGTCCCTCCTTTTTATATCGACTTAATCGTCGGGCCAATGGCGAGCGGGTCATTAGTTAGATAGCGCTATTTAGGTCTGACAAGCCTCACATTGTGCCGCAGAGGACGGGCGTGAACTAATGGATCTGGGCACGTCAATGATGATAGACATTGACAGTTCAGGGCACATAAACATGACTACAGTCAGCAGTCGATATGGTAACGAGTGTAGTGTATACATGGGGTAGCCCCCACGGCCGAAATGCCAGATAACTAACATGGGGTAGCCCCCACGGCGGTATTGCCAGAATAAATGGGTAAACAAATCACGTTTTCAACTATGGGGTAACCCCCACGGCAGGATACCAGTTAAAGGGAACTGTTTTTGGAACAACTTAAGAACAAACACCCAACCGTGAACTCACTCAACTTGTTGTTGACTCGTTACTACATGCTTTGCAGGTCAATAGGTACTTAGCTGGAGCTTGCATGGAAGAGAGTCGTTGTGGGACATGGACAGCTGTGTGCCATGTTAAACTTTGGAACAACTAAACTTATGTTTTGGTTTTAAACATTATGCTTCCGCTTGCAACTTAAACTATGTTTTGTTTGGACACCAATTATATTGGTTGGATTTTTATAATCACTTACATGCTTGTTCAATATGATTGGTGGCTGGATCCTGGTCAGTCACGCCTCCAAGCGGTAGTATTCCGCAAGTGGATTTTGGGGGTGTGACATACACATTAGGGGATCAAGCCATTCGCACCCCCATCATCCAATACCAGTGTTGAAGGAGGTCCTGGTAAGCTTGACCCAGGTCCTTGCAGGATCTATACACTGATCAAGGCAAGAACCTTACCAAACCATTTCTTTAACCCCCGACCAGGTAGCCAACATATCTCTATATAGACCGTAGAGATATGAATGGTGTAAATATTTTATTTTATATAGACAATAAAATAACGCCAAGACACCACGGACAAATGATAAGGAAGTTTCACCTTCAACATAAGAAACTAGTTATTAAAGACATTTATACAAAACCAAATAAAAAGTGATTAAAGATTAAAAATCAAAAGTATTACACTAAATACTTGTCTTCACCAAGTGATGTAAGAGACCTAGGCAAGCATGGCCTTTGATTGTCAAGAACTCTTACTATCAATCTTGGATCCCGAGACTACTACACACACTCTAGGTGGATGATAGATGATGGTGGTGGATGTGGGTGTTGTGAGGGTGGTGGAGTGTGGGTGAAGTGGTAGAGAGGTGGTTTGCAAAGGGATGCCTTTGAAGTGAGCCAAGCACCCTTATTTATTGCCTGCACAGAAGCCTGGACACGGCCCCATGTCCATTGGGCATGGCCCTATGTCCATCCTTATTCTCTTTCTTCATTAATTGCAATTTGTCTGCATTAGCTCCACACGCCCCCGTGTTCACTGGGCAGGGCCCCGTGCGTAGAAGCGAATCTGTACTATCAAGATTTAGCGAATCTTAGTGTTGACCACGGCCCGTGTTGAGCTGGGCACGCCCCCACGCTGGGAATAAAAGCTTCTAAGACTTTGTCTTTTCTGCAGGTGCCTGGCCACGCCCCCGTGTCCGCTGGGCACGGGGCCGTGGTCAGCCTTCTGTTACTTTGTTTTTGCTTGGGAAGATGCTGTTGATGGGTCGGGCATGCCACATTTATTCCTTATCTTGGATTTATGTTAGATTTGGCTGCAAATTTGTTCCTTTTGTTCAATTACGCTTATTTAGTCCTGAAAATACAAAAGGAAGACAAAAGCACTGTAACACCTCGAAAATTCACGTCCTATAATGAGTTGACACGTGTCATATGTTTGAACGTGTCAAAGAACGTTATAGAAGGATTTAAGTTGACAATCATGGAAAGTATGTGAATATACAGGTTCTAAATGTCAACAGTGAATAAATATATTGTACATTAACCCTACATGATGCTCATACCTTTAAACGAATAAATCATGGATCATACAAAGCTAAATATGAAAGAAAGTGAGAGATTACAAACTACAGGGGTTAAATGTGTCAACATGTTTAACTTATACCTCTGAGTGACCTTTTGACAAACCCGAAGCTTTGTAACGGTTAATTATGCTCACTAGAATACACGATATAAATTTCATAAAGTTTCGTTATCGTATGAGAAAGTTATGATCAAATTCGTATACAAGGGGTTAAAGCGTCAACGTTGAAGTTTTATGACTTTTCGGGTAACAATAAAGTTAACCGAGCACTAAACAAAGTGGGTAAATGTCTTAAAGCCCTTATAAGTCAATTTGGAGGGTTCAAAGTGCAAGAAATAAAGTCGAAACAAAGTTTTGAAGAGCCAAGGACCAATGCATAAAAAAATCAAAAATTAAGATTTGATCAGAAGGGCTTCGCGGCACGCGAAGGCCCCTAGGGGGGCTACGCATCGCGCGAAGGCCCCTCTGATCCGAGAACTTTGGGTTCTTGTCTTCCATTTGCAATCTAACCGACTTATAATCTATTTTTCACATCTTGCACGACCCCTAGGCAACCCCTAGACACTTAGGGACATCTGGAAGTGATCCATGGCCATGGTTAGACTTGTGTGTCAATGATCCATGAGTTCTTGAGCACTATATAAAGGGCCAAGGTTACAACCATTTCTTCACACCTTTCTCTTGCATTCCTGATCATTCTTGGAGCTCCAAAGCAGACTCAAGTGATCACAAATCGTGCATAGGACTTCAGTAAGTTTGCTTAACCTTTCTTAGTTAAGTTTTTGCTTAGTTTTAGCTTAAAAGTCAAACCATCGTATTTAACGGTTGACTTAACGATTAATCACTAATGGCCCAGTGATTGGTCGAATTGAAAGTAGTTATAAGTTGGTAATTATGTGGGCAATAAACCCTTAAAAGGGCGCCCTCTGATTCCCACTCTAACTAGGTCAAATGTCGGGTCAAACTTGTTATTAAAAAGTCAACAGAATGTTTAATTTCTAATTTTTGCATAATTAGCAATGTAGAACCCATACAACCTGTTTGATCATTAATATAACTTGGTAATTAGTGTAAGAACATGTCTAAACATGTTCAACCCGACAATTTTCTGTTTAGACCCGGTTCGGAACCGAAAGTCGCAAAGCTTTGACTTTTGCTTTGACTTCAGTTCTGACCCGTTTTAGTATGATTTGGAATTGCCTTAGAGCTTCCTTAGGACCAGGTTACATGCTAGTATAACCCTCTGTGATTATACACCTTGGTTCATTAGTTAACCAGTTAAAACGCATGATCCCGTTAATTGCCTATATGTTGACCGTTATGCCCTTTTCACCTTAAAACATGATTTTTGAAAATGTAAAAGAGTAGAAACCTTAGTTACTGATATATAAACTTGCACCCAAGATTTAACATCAGTTTGAGGTGTAGTTTGAGAGTTATGCTCATTAGCGTAATTATAAAGCTTTTAAGCGATTTAACGGCATAATTAGCATATGGCCTATTTAAACCTACTTTTTGATATCAAACTTCTTACCCACTGATGTAATATATTATTTTGGGATTTTTGAAGATTTTTAATTAATTTTAGGCTGAGCATAACTTAGAGTCGTAAGCTTAGTTCGGTAATTGTCGGTTTTGCCCTTTTGGGCTATAAAATGAGTTTTACATATCTTTTTGACCCCAAACCTTTTGCTACTGATTTTATATGATAAATACATTATTTTAAACCTTCTGGAATAATAAAAATATCAGCTTTATATATACAACCCGTAAACGGCTTCTAATCGCCTTTTTAAGCGTTTTTAACGCATAGTATGTACTAAAACCATTTTAAACATACAAGGGTTGATACCAACTGATATTTTAGGTAAATTATAATATTTTAACAGTAAGCAAAAGTTGTTTAACTCAGAATTCAGTTTTGAGCTTTTCGGTTTATGTGAAATTACCAAAATGCCCCTACGGTGCATAGTTTGGTTATAATTGATAAATTTCACACGTATACCATACCCTACTGTTATAACTTGGTAAACTAAGAATTTTTGCTGAACATATCATACCTGCAACTCAGGTTAATACTTAAACTCTTTTATAACCTTATAAATGACCAAATTACCCCTACGGGGCATAGTTTGTGTTTAAATTCGTTTTGGGCATAATGGAAGGTATCCTACTGATAGAAAAACATATTTAAGGCATATTAACTTAGGAAACCTGCTTAGGACCCTTATGATTACCCGTTACGCCTCTTGCGCGTACGGTTCGGCTTATGTAAGTAGTTTACATAAATTAGCCGAAACGGGTCAAACCTTATCGGTTTTACCCCAAAATTCAGAATGTGCCTAGATTACCCATAAAAGGCAAGTCTTCAATCTTGTCGGGTCTAAATCACATTCTATTCTGGTCTTCGCCTAATTGTGCGTTTGAACCGTAAAACTTACCGGTCTGAGCATAAGCTTAACTAAAGACCGTTAGGATTCTAATAGGTTATTATAAACCTTCGTTCCAGATTAGGAGGACCAGTAAAAGCTACTTGCATTTGCTGTTTGTGAATTATACTTGCAAAGGTAAATACTTTTAACTTATTTTCCCTATACGGGCTTGGCGTACGGTATATAAAATACCGCTTGGTCGGGCATTAAATCTTCCATCATATGGTGGTTAATTGAATTTTAATCGGCCCGTTTAAATTATGTTTTGTTTTCTTAAAGCCTTTGGGAGGTTAATGACCATGTCCCGGATATCCTTGGCATCATTTTACGAAATGGCCACGACCTATGCACGGGGTGTAGGCGTACACCTATCAGTTGCCAGAATAAATAATGTGGTGTGTCTATTGATCTTTAACCCGGCACGATCCGGGCTACTGAACGCATAAGGAACATGTAATTCTTTTACGAGATTATATACTTAAATAATTATCCCAAGTTATAAAATGTTTATGCCACGTGCATCCAAATCAATTTTTAATCATTTTTAAAATGAGTCAGTTGATTGTATTTACCAGTATAAACTGACGTATTTTTCCAAAAAGATTAAATGCAGGTACTACTCGTAATAGGCTGGATTGTCTCCTTAGCATCAATAAAGAATCTCGCAAGCTTAAGATGCCTACGTCTGTTGAACTACTGTTTCCTATTTATTTTTGATCCTTCTGTGGATAAACTTTCAACTTTTTGTGATACACGATATTACAATATTTTATTCGGTTGAAATATATCTTTCAATTGCTTCCGCTGTGCATATTAAATATTGTGTTGTTTGACTATTATGTTGCCAACCACGTCACGATACTCCCCCACCGGGCCCACCGGTCAAACGTGTAAAAGTCGGGGTGTGACAGGTTGGTATCAGAGCCAACACTGAGTGAATTAAACACTAGCCTTTTGTGTTTAATCTCAGTTACACAATTGCACATTCCAAAAACTTTCGAGTCTAGACAAATAACATAGGACAAACTCTACCTTGTTTTGTTTTGTTTTGTCCTTTATTTTATATATTCTTGTCGTTATCTTATGTTGTATTGACAGGATTAAATATGCCGCCAAGATTCTTTAGACGAAGAGGACGAGGCAAGGGGCCAATCACCGCCCCCAATGACGACGAGGCAGGACCTTCGCATATGCGAGCTCCTTCCACCACCGCGAGTGCTGACCTAGAGAGAACAGGATGAACCTTTTAGAGCCTGCGAGACGATCTGTTTCACATAGTTCGACGCCTCCCTTTCATAACTCTTATGGGCCACAGTCGGAAAATGAGCCCGATAACCCTCAACCTTCTTACATACCTCTTCAGCGATCCCTATCGAACAATTCCTTTGGCAACCCCTCACCTGTTTTTCGGGGCCGGTTTAACCCAGAAAATTACATACAAGAACCAGTGGGTCTTAACCCATTGGGGCCAGAGGATCATTTCTCCGGCGATCAAGCAGAGGATATGGACGAGGACACGGATCCCGTCGAGCCAGCAACCGGAACCCCCAACCATCCTATCGAGGTCTCTGATGGTTCGTCTTTTCATGGATCACCCTACCATGGTCCAGACAGCTTTCAGGCGAGGTTTAACCAGCACGAGTGGTACTTCACACCCTCGCATCATTCGTCGCCTCACCAGCAACAGCAGCAGCAGCAGGATCCCTCTGAGGATTCATGATTCGTGGCAGTCACGCCACCGCCTCCACCGCCGCCAGTTCAGCAGGCACCTCCGCAACCGCCGAGGCGTAGGAGAACCGGAGCACGTATGTCTGCACGAGGAGGGGACTTTCATTTTAGCTCTCCTCGACAATCAAGTGGTAGTCATTATCCGCCACTTCAAGAGGATCCACAAATGGGTGGACCTTCAAACCCAGCTGCACCACAGCCACCACCGATGGGTTTTGATAACCCGATTCCTGCATACACTGGTTCGATGGTGTACAACCCGTTTGGGTCGTCGCCTCACACCAACTATAATTACGCTGAAGCCGACCCATACATGGTAGCGGCCAACTATAATGCCCTTCACCTGGAAGGACCTTATGGAACTCCTTGGGGAGTAGGGTACCCAACCCATGGGTACCAAATACCTGCTAGACCTATAATTCGGCAACAGTCGCAGCCGCCAAGGTTCTCCCCACCAGAGCATGAAGAAATTCTGCAGAGACTGGACCAAGTCGAGCGAGACTTTCACAGAGAGCGCAGGGAAAGACAAAGTTTCTTCCAAGGATTGACAAGTTTGATCAAAGGGAAGAGCAAGAAGGATCATTGACTCCTTCCACTATCTGTTGTAATTTCCTTGTACCAGTTGAGCCCCTGCGTGGGTCTGTCTTGTTTGTTTTGACCCCTGCGTGGGTCTACCTTTCTGTTAAACCCCTATGAGGGTATGTTGTTTATTCAAGTCCCTACGTGGACCTATGTTTTAGTCCCTGCGTGGACTTATGTTTTAGTCCCTGCGTGGACATCTGTTTAGTATTTAGTCCCTGCGTGGACTTGTATATATCGGGTTAGCCCCTGCATGGGCAAATGGTTATGTTGAAAGACCCGTTTAGGGCAGTATGTAATCTTTTAAATAATTAATGGAATGTTAAGTTTATAAATTTCATTCTTGTTATTACAAGCACGAATATATTACATGAAATAAATAAATCAAAAATCATTCCATTTAAAAATAGTCTGCCGAATATATATTAAGAATCTTAAAGAGTGAAACCTAGCCTGAGTGTCATTGTAAAGACCTGGCCAAGATGGTATGACCTGTATAAAAGATTCGGATCCCTGTTAACATCTGAAAATATGTTAACCTTCCTGGCGGACGTGATTCGTTAAAATCACACGTCATTCTCATGTAAGGAATTCTTTAGAAGATTCCTAACCCAACTTAATGATCTCTGAATCATGGGTTTAAATCATCAATTAAGATGATCATATTTTGACCATACATTGGTAATATAGTGCCTACGGGCCTTGCTCATTTCTACATGAGCCAAAATACAGTGGTAGCTATGACTCCCTGTCAGAAAAAGGTAATGAACTAGGTTCAAACCTCAATGCTTTGATTCTCTGAAATCATAGCTTATAATTTAAAAATGTCCTTGTGACTATGCCTTTTGTGCCACTAATAAAACTGTATTGTTTTTGTAATTAGGATAAATGATAATAAAAATCCTAAATAAATGTGAATAATAAATTAACCAAATATGGTCTATGTTTACCATGGTTAATAAATTGTCATAAAAGACAATTCCATAATAAACTCCCAAGTAAACTATTGTCCTTGTTTTTATGTAACAGTTCAATTAAAATGGCTGACTCGGATGAAATTAATAGTCACCCAGTGGAGAATAATGATAACGCCCGAATTAATATAACGGGTGCTGAACTGAAAGGGTTAGTAAACGACGCTGTTACAAAGGCCTTAGAGCGGCAGTATGAAGAATATAGTGGGACTCGAAGTAGGACCCTATCTACACCGCATTCGAAGCCACCCTCTAAGAAGGAAGAACCAAAGAAAGATGATGATCGACTCTCCTCAAACCACCACAGTGCTCCATCTCAACAGATTGTGCTAAATCAAGGAACCCGTGATAAGGGTTGCTCCTACAAATACTTTGTTTCCTGTAAACCCCGGGATTTCACTGGGGAAAAAGGGGCGATAGACTGCATGACGTGGTTAGATGAGATGGACACAGTTGTTGATATCAGCAGATGCGCTGAGAAAGATGTGGTAAAGTTTGTGTCGCAATCGTTTAAAGGCGAGGCCTTAGCCTGGTGGAGATCGCTGATTCAAGCCACTGGGAAGATCCCATTGTACAACATGACATGGGAGCAATTTGCTGCCCTCATCAGGGAGAATTACTGTCCTCAGCACGAGGTCGAAAAGATTGAGTCAGATTTTCTTTCGTTGGTAATGACCAATCTAGATTGCCAAGCTTACCTCACGAGCTTTAATACAATGTCGAGGTTGGTTCCATATCTGGTGACCCCGGAACCCAAACGAATAGCTCGTTTCATTGGGGGTTTAGCCCCAGAGATAAAGGCAAGCGTGAAGGCCTCTCGACCAACTTCTTTCAGATCTGTGGCTGATATATCCTTGTCCCTCACGCTGGACGCGGTCAGACAAAGATCGCTGAAGAACAAGGATGCAGAGAAAAGGAAACGTGAAGATGACAATTCACGGAGGTCAAACAAGAAGCACCGAGGAAACGGTGACAACAAGAAGGGGTCTGAATCAAGGAAAGATGGGCATCAGTCTGGTGAGAAGCCCAAATGCAAAGTCTGCAAGAAACAGCACTTTGGAAAGTGCAGACTTGAATCGAACTCGCAGACTCAGTCAAGAACTTTTGCATGTGGTATATGCAAGTCCAAGGAACACAAGACCTTGGATTGCAAGAAGCTGAAGGACGCAACGTGCTACCGTTGCAACGAAAAGGGGCACATTAAGACCAATTGCCCAAAATATGCAAAGAAAGACGATGAAGGAAAGAAGACCAATGCTAGGGTCTTCAGAATGGATGCAAAGGAAGCAGTACAGGATGACAATGTGATAACAGGTACATTCCTCGTAAATGATGTTTATGCGAGAGTACTATTTGATTCAGGAGCTGATAAATCATTTGTAGATAATAAGTTTTGCAATTTACTGAATTTACCTGTTAAAACCCTAAGAGTGAAATATGAGGTGGAGTTAGCAGATGGCACCTTAGAAACCGCCTCAACCATATTAGATGGATGTTTCATATCCATTAAGAACCACTCTTTTCCTTTGTCCCTACTTCCTTTGAAGTTAGCTGGTTTTGACATCGTTTTAGGCATGGACTGGTTATCTCGTAACCAGGCCCAGATTGTCTGCAATAAGAAGCAAGTGGTGATCAAGACTCCGTCTGGTGAACCACTTACCATTCAGGGAGATGCCCGGTATGGACTGCCTGAGCAAGTGACTATGCTCAAGGCCTCTAAATGTTTAAAGAAGGGTTGTGTCATCTACATGGCACAAGTGACTATCGATGAGCCGAAGCCTAAGATTGAAGAAATCCCTGTCATTTCTGAATACCCTGAAGTTTTTCCTGAAGATTTACCTGGCTTACCACCAGATAGGCAAGTGGAGTTCAGAATTGACATCATCCCTGGAGCAGCACCAGTTGCTAGAGCACCTTATAGGTTGGCACCAACAGAGATGAAGGAATTGAGGACACAACTAGACGAATTGCTAGCCAAGGGTTTCATTAGACCTAGTTCGTCTCCTTGGGGAGCACCGATTTTATTTGTCAAGAAGAAGGATGGATCAATGCGTCTGTGCATCGATTACCGCGAACTTAATAAGGTCACTATCAAGAATAGGTATCCATTGCCCAGAATCGATGATCTGTTTGATCAGTTGCAAGGGGCAAGTTATTTCTCTAAGATTGACTTAAGATCAGGCTATCATCAACTGAAGGTTAAAGATGAAGATGTACACAAGACTGCATTTAGGACTCGTTATGGTCATTACGAGTTCCTAGTGATGCCTTTTGGGCTCACTAATGCACCTGCCGCATTCATGGACCTCATGAATCGCGTCTGCAAACCATACTTGGACAAATTTGTCATCGCCTTCATTGACGACATCCCCATCTACTCGAAGAACCAAGCTGATCATGAGAAACATCTTCGATGTATTCTTTCATTACTTCAACAGGAGAAGCTCTATGCCAAATTCTCTAAGTGTGAATTTTGGCTTCGAGAAGTCCAATTCCTTGGACATATGGTTAGTGAGCGTGGTATCCAAGTGGATCCCGCTAAGGTTGAAGCTGTTATGAACTGGCAAGAGCCGAAGACGCCTACAGAGATTCGTAGCTTCCTGGGATTGGCAGGATATTATAGGAGTTTCATTGAAAAATTTTCAAGGATTGCTGCACCCCTAACTTCCTTAACTAGGAAGAAGGTAAAGTTCAACTGGGGACCCAAGCAGCAAGAATCTTTCGATATCTTGAAGCAAAAGTTGAGCAACGCTCCTGTACTGACATTGCCTGAAGGTACTGAAGAATTCGTGGTTTACTGCGATGCATCACACACCGGGATGGGGTGTGTGCTTATGCAGAAAGGCAAGGTTATTGCCTATGCTTCAAGACAGTTAAAGGTTCATGAAAAGAATTACACCACCCACGACCTGGAGCTGGGTGCCGTTGTATTTTCACTAAAACTGTGGAGGCATTATTTGTATGGGATCAAGTTTGTGATCTATTCTGATCACAAGAGCCTCCAGCACCTGTTTAACCAAAAGGATTTAAACATGAGGCAGCGCCGATGGATGGAGACATTGAATGATTATGATTGTGAAATCAGATACCATCCTGGCAAGGCGAATGTAGTCGCCGATGCCTTGAGTCAAAAAGAAAGGGTGAAACCCATCCGAATCAATGCCAAGAGCATTGAGATAAAGAACGGTTTGAATGAAAGGTTGTTAGCTGCACAGAAGGAAGCTGTGTTGGAAGCTAACTATCCTAATGAAAAGCTAGGAGTAACTGAAGAACAGTTATCTCAGGGCAAAGACGGAATTCCTAGATTGAATGGGCGAATATGGGTTCCAATTTATGGGGGACTTAGAGATGTTATCCTCCAGGAAGCCCACAGCTCTAAATACTCCGTTCATCCTGGAGCCGATAAAATGTACCAGGATCTGAAGGCAATTTTTTGGTGGATAGGCTTGAAGAAGTCTATAGCCACCTATGTAGCTAAATGCTTGACATGTGCACAAGTCAAAGCCGAACATAAAAAACCGTCAGGTTTGCTACAACAGCCTGAACTTCCCACATGGAAGTGGGAAATGGTGACGATGGATTTCATCACCAAGTTGCCAAAGACAAGAAAAGGCAATGATACGATATGGGTGATAGTGGATAGACTGACTAAGTCAGCACATTTCCTACCCATCAAGGAGACCTATAGCTCCGACATGTTAGCCTAATTATACGTAGATAAGATTGTAGCTTTACATGGCGTACCTGTGGCTATTATCTCTGACCGAGATACTAGATACACGTCTCATTTTTGGAAGAGTTTCCAACAAGCTTTGGGCACGCGTCTAAATTTTAGTACTGCTTACCATCCTCAGACAGACGGTCAGAGTGAGCGTACTATTCAAACGTTAGAAGACATGCTTTGAGCATGTGTGATCGATTTAGGTGGTAGTTGGGATAACCACCTGCCATTAATCGAGTTCTCCTACAACAATAGCTACCATACCAGCATTAAGGCTGCGCCTTTTGAGGCATTATACGGTAGAAAGTGTAGAACGCCCGTTTGTTGGGCAGAAGTTGGAGATGTCCAATTGTCAGGACCAGAGATAATCTTTGAAACGACGGACAAGATTGTCCAGATTCGAGACCGTCTCAAAGCTGCCCGTGATAGGCAGAAAAGCTACGCAGATTTAAAGCGTAAACCTATGAAATTCGAAGTAGGTGAAAAGGTGTTGCTTAAAGTATCACCTTGGAAGGGAGTGATGCGATTTGGCAAGAAAGGCAAGTTAAGCCCGAGATACATAGGACCGTTAGAAGTCATCAAACGTGTCGGATCGGTTGCCTATAAGTTAAACTTACCTGAAGAGCTCAGTGGAATTCACAATGTGTTCCACATCTGCAATCTGAAGAAGTGCTTCGCTGATGAATCACTGGTTATACCACATACAGATGGGCACATAGAAGAGAGCTTGAAATTTGTTGAAAAACCTGTGTCGATCGAGGATCGACAGGTTAAGAAGCTTCGAAGGAAGCATGTGCCTATTGTAAAGGTAAAATGGGATGCCCGAAGAGGTCCCGAATATACGTGGGAGGTTGAGTCCACAATGAAAGAAAAGTACCCTTATTTGTTTCAGTAAATCTCGAGGTCGAGATTTCTTTTAAGGGGGTGAGGATGTAACACCTCGAAAATTCACGTCCTATAATGAGTTGACACGTGTCATATGTTTGAACGTGTGAAAGAACGTTATAGAAGGATTTAAGTTGACAATCATGGAAAGTATGTGAATATACGGGTTCTAAATGTCAACAGTGAATAAATATATTGTACATTAACCCTACATGTTGCTCAAACCTTTAAACGAATAAATCATGGATCATACGAAGCTAAATATGAAAGAAAGTGAGAGATTACAAACTACAGGGGTTAAATGTGTCAACATGTTTAAGTTATACCTCTGAGTGACCTTTTGACAAACCTGAAGCTTTGTAACGATTAATTATGCTCACTAGAATACACGATATAAATTTCATAAAGTTTCGTTATCGTATGAGAAAGTTATGATCAAATTCGTATACAAGGGGTTAAAGCGTCAACGTTGAAGTTTATGACTTTTCGGGTAACAATAAAGTTAACCGAGGACTAAACAAAGTGGGTAAATGTCTTAAAGCCCTTATAAGTCAATTTGGAGGCATATTAACTTAGGAAACCTGGTTAGGACCCTTATGATTACCCGTTACGCCTCTTGCGCATACGGTTCGGCTTTTGTAACTAGTTTACATAAATTAGCCGAAACGGGTCAAACCTTATCGGTTTTACCCCAAAATTCAGAATGTGCCTAGATTACCCATAAAAGGCAAGTCTTCAATCTTGTCGGGTCTAAATCACATTCTATTCCGGTCTTCCCCTAATCGTGCGTTTGAACCGTAAAACTTACCGGTCTGAGCATAAGCTTAACTAAAGACCGTTAGGATTCTAATAGGTTATTATAAACCTTCGTTCCAGATTAGGAGGACTAGTAAAAGCTACTTGCATTTGCTATTTGTGACTTATACTTGCAAAGGTAAATACTTTTAACTTATTTTCCCTATACGGGCTTGGGGTACGGTATATAAAATACCGCTTGGTCGGACATTAAATCTTCCATCATATGGTGGTTAATTAAATTTTAATCGGCCCGTTTAAATTATGTTTTGTTTTCTTAAAGCCTTTGGGAGGTTAATGACCATGTCCCGGATATCCTTGGCATCATTTTACGAAATGGCCACGACCTATGCACGGGGTGTAGGCGTACACCTGTCAGTTGCCAGAATAAATAATGTGGTGTGTCTATTGATCTTTAACCCGGCATGATCCGGGCTACTGAACGCATAAGGAACATGTAATTCTTTTACGAGATTATATACTTAAATAATTATCCCAAGTTATAAAATGTGTATGCCACGTGCATCCAAATCAATTTTTAATCATTTTTAAAATGAGTCAGTTGATTGTATTTACCAGTGTAAACTGACGTATTTTCCCAAAAAGATTAAATGCAAGTACTACTCGTAATAGGCTGGATTGTCTCCTTAGCATCAATAAAGAGTCTCGCAAGCTTAAGATGCCTACGTCTGTTGAACTACTGTTTCCTATTTATTTTTATCCTTCTGTGGATAAACTTTCAACTGTTTGTGATACATGATATTACAATATTTTATTCGGTTGAAATATATCTTTCAATTGCTTCCGCTGTGCATATTAAATATTGTGTTGTTTGACTATTATGTTGCCAACCACGTCACGATACTCCCCCACCGGTCAAACGTGTAAAAGTCAGGGTGTGACAAGCACACTTTTTCCAACATTAGTACTAAAAAAAGGTTAGTTTTATGCCTCATTCGATGTAATTTATATGTTGCGTTTTACCCACATCAGTGACGTTACCCTCGGCTAAGTGGTTTGAGTCAGAAGGGTATAATCCCAAGTAGCCGGTTTAATGTATTAATAGTAGTTTACATATGAGGGGATCAAGCCATTCGCACCCCCCCCATCCAATACCAGTGGGTATTGAAGGAGGTCCTAGTAAGCTTGACCCAGGTCCTTGCAGGATCTATACACTGAACAAGGCAAGAAACTTACAAAACCATTCCCTTAACCCCCGACAGGTAGCCAACATATCTCTATATAGACCGTAGAGATATGAATGGTGTAAATCTTTTACTTTATATAGACAGTAAAGTAATGTCAAGACACCATGGACAAATGATAAAGAAGTTTCACCTTCAGCATAAGAAACTAGTTATTAAAGTCATTAATACAAAACCAAATAGAAAGTGCGAAAAGATTAAAAATCAAAAGTAATACATTAAATGCTTGTCTTCACCAAGTGATGCAAGAGACTTAGTCAAACATGGCCTTTGATTGACAAGAACTCTTACTATTAATCTTGGATCCCAAGACTACTACACCACTCTAAGGTGGATGATGGATGATGGTGGTGGATGTGGGTGTTGTAGTGGTGGTGGAGTGGTGGCAAAGTGGGAGAGAGGTGCTTTTCCAAGGGATGCCTTTGAAGTGAACCAAGCACTCCTATTTATAGCCTGAACAGAAGCCCGGCCACAGCCCCATGTCCAGCGGACACGCTCCTATGGCCATCCCTTTTCTTTTCCTTCATTAATTGCTGTTAGGACCGGTTTGACTCCGAAACGATTGCGAAACGAAAGTTCTACGTGCGGAATCCGTGAACTATCGAGACCGAAACACACATGACGTAATCTAACCGTGATTCTATTAACAAATCTGATAACGTACAACACCTGAATCACAAACAATAAACTTTCTCTCTCTAGCTTTCTCTCTCTAGCCTTTAGCTCTCCAAGATGTGAAAATGGCAAAAGTTCTATACTAGAAGCCCTAGAGATCTATTTATAGGCCAAGGGATTAATGAGGAATCTCATTAATTACAATTATGCCACCTTGCCTTTTTGACTAACTAATTCTAAAATATAACAATGTAACTCTTGTTTTCTTCAGTTTTCTACTACGGACTAGATTGACGGAAGCGATAGACAGATAAATGCACTAACAGACTCCCCCTTGGATATTGCTGTAGTCAATCTGTAGTCAAGCTCGTAGCGACTTTTCTTTCTCTTTCTCTCTTTGAATCTTCTCGAACAGAATCCCGGTGGATCTGTCTTCAGTTTCAGCTTTTCCTCTTTTCTTCATTAGGCTCCCCCTTTCATCAAGCTTCCGTGCTTTGGGATCGACACCTTGTTTTCCGTATACAAGCTCCCCCTTGCTTTGAGCTCATCTTCAGACTCCCCCTTAGACTCAGCTTCCGGGATCGTAGTCTGGAATCTCATCTGCAATTTCTCAAACATTTATAAGTAACAGCATTTTGAATTTTCAATCAATCTCTAATCCACTCCCCCTATCAACAAAACTGTAAAGATTTAGCAGTATTAAAGAATCCAACTCCCTCACAGTTAATCATCCAAGTTCAAGTTAATGACCTTGGAGATATCACAAACTGTTTTTGAAATTTTTGATTTTAAATCAAGTTTCAATTTAATGAACTTGTTTTATTTTCAGAAACACAATCAGCTTACTTAGATTTTGAAACTCAGCACTCAGATATCGGTTGTCGAAAATAAAGCAGAAATCAAAATCTTTTTGTATTTTCTGAAAATATAAAGCAATAAAGAAATATGTACAAACATATTGACAGACAATATTTTTGTTTTGAGTATGCGTTAGAGGATCATATCAGTTTTCAACAAGTCACAAGTACCGTTGAGCTTAAAATCACATTACGCATTAAACAATTCACTTAGATTGTCGATATACTGATCCACTTAAATTTTCACACAAATTTCAACTGATTCAGGATACAAATTAGGTGTATTAAGAACTTAAACTCATTTATGTGTCCCACCTCTTGAATATACTCCCGTATCCAGAATCCCAATAATCAGTCTTACAGGTGAGTATACTACAATGATATCTGTATATAAATTAGGTATGCGAGGGCCAAGGGATCTCAGGTCGATACTTTCGTATACGCAGAGAGATATCAGCTTCGACTTTACGGTATGTCCCCTTTAGAGGATCTTTTTGCTTACAACAGCAGCATATATCAATTTTTTTGTTTCAGCATGCTGAGGGTTTAATGCTGTGTTTCAAGCATTGCAGCAAGTATTAGCCAAGGACTAGGTCAGAACTACCGTTCAGCAGAAGTCCCGGAATAATACCCCAGACATCATTGAGTATAAAGACCTAGTATATCAGATTAAGAGACCTTTCAAACGAGATTTCAGGGGTTACCTATATATCCAAGTAGTGTTCCCCACAAAATAAGCAAGTTTGAATTTAGGTTTATATCCCGAAAAAGTTTACTAAATGTATAAAAATCTACCGACATATCCACGGTGAGATCGTTTAACACATTTAAACTTTCCATTTCTTTAGCGTACTGTAATTGTCTACTGATGTACTATCATTTCCTCTTTTTACGCAAAACTCAATTTTTTTAATTTTATCATGTTTTTGACTTTTTCAAATTTTCAAATGTTTTTGTATTTTCTAACAACAATAAATCTCCCCCTAAAATGCAAAACCATTTAAAGAAAATTTGACAACCAACACTGATAGCTTTGTCTCGCCATCCATTTTCTGCTTCACATGCTCTGATATGCAGAAAATATAACATACCCCCATGATTTACAACCCATTGATCTTAACAGTTTGAAAACCGTTTTTCAATCTGATGAAAGTAATCGTGTTTGTTCAGCCGTGAGGGTTTCGGCGTATTCAATCAAAACATATTAAAAACAAACATATTTTTGGTTTTTCAAATTTTTCAATTTTTAGGGTTTTTGAAATATTGTTTATTTATTTACAGAAAACATATAAACTTCCTGTTTCAACCAATACAGGATCCAACAGCCTCCTCTCCTTGTTGTGTCAGGCTGCTCCAACCTCCAATTTCACAATCTTTGGATTCCATGAGCACCTGCACAAACAAACTACTCAATTACTTAAACAATTTAGCCCAGGTCTGTTGAACCTTAGGCATTTCAACACAATAATTTTCATTCAATGCTGGAAATTCTTTGTCATTTTTCACAAAAACTTTCTCAAATTTAACTTCAACTTTCTCATCTTTTACCAATTCAACATGTTTCTTAACACTCCATGTTTGACCTTTTGGTGTTCCTCGTTTGTAAAAATGTGAATCTTTTTGAACATTTTGATTTTGAACAACAACTCTTGGTTTCCAAAACTCTTGAGGTTTTGTCATATCAACTGTGGTTTTCCAACTCTGTGTTGTTCTGAATCTGGGTATGTGAGAATTCCAGATCTGTCTAGAATCAAACCTGTTTGGGTCTGATTTCCAGTTTTGATTCGAAGCAAACTTGTTTGTGTTGTACCTCCAAGTTTGTTTGGAGTCAAATTTGGTTGACCTTTGTCTCACATTCTCAGATTTTTGTTTCTCAGCATCAATCTTCTTTTTGTCAACATCCACAGGTTTTATATTAGGACACTTGCGTGCAAGATGTCCTTTTTGATCACATTTGAAACATGTTCTCATGGACACATCTTTGACTTGTGGTTGTTGCTTTTTCTTTAGAGCAAAAAATTCATCATTAGACTGTTTCATTTTGAATTCTTTTTCTTTTTCTAAACTGCCTCCTTGAACAAAATTCATTTTTGTTTGAAAATTCGGCATTTCATTTTTGTTTTGATGTTGTTTCTTCTTATAACCCAACCCAGCCTTCATGTTCTTCTTTTTGAAACCAGGTTTGTTATACGAACCTCTATTACTCTTACCGACAAACTTTGAAATCTCAGACTTCTCAATCTCAACCATTTTGAAAACTTTGTCAACCTTTTCTGAAATCACATTCTGAATCGGGAATACAACATCTAAGAATAATTTGTCCGATCCAATCATGGTATAAACCAATCCTTTTGAATCATCATTCAAATTTTTCTCGGATTTTGTGTTTTTCAGATAACCATCATGAATATTTCCTTCATCTTCATCCTGTAATTCAGATTTACCTGTATCAACCGACTCTTCTTTCAACACACTTTCAACGACTTTACCTACCACCTCTGAATCATGAGAATCATCAGATTTGGAATAGGTTATGTCTATGTTGTCTGGCAATTGATCTACCATGTTGAAAGCTTTTTCAACCTTTTCCTCATCATAAAATGCAAATTTTCCCGGTGGTGGAACTTGATGAAACTCTGAGCCAATGCCTTTCTTGTTCTGCTCAGACTCACCATCACCCGGTTTTATATTGAAAATTCATTCAAGCACATATGACGACACGTGGTAACTCTTTAACTTGTTGTTATCCTGTTCTAAATCAGCAATCTGTCGCTTCAACTTAGCAACATCCTCAATATAGGAATTAACAACATCTTGTTTTATAGAATACATTCGTTTAAGCTCTTTAGTTGTTTCAGACATATAATTCATTCTAGATTGAGCATATTTCATTTCATCTTTCACTTTGTCGTATGACTCTTTCATAATATCATATGCTAATTTCATTGAGTCATAATCTTTCTTCATTTCTTGACAAGCAATTTCTTTTTGTTCACATTCATTTGTCATTTTCAAAACATTTTCTTTCAAAACTTCATTTTCTTTCTCTAATTTGTTACATTTTTCTGAAAATTTTTCATCATTTTCTTTAAAAACCTTTTCTTTTTCTAGCATTTCTTTGCATTTTTCTTTAAAAATGTTTTCAATTTTTGTGAACTCAAAATCTCTTGTTCTAAATTGCTCATCTTTTTCAATACAAGCTCTGCACGGTTCCATGCATTTCTTGCACTGATCAACCTGTTTTAAGTTTTTAGAATCAGAATTTACCTCAGTGATTGGCACTTCGGTGTTTTCAGCAATCTCTGTCTGCTCAGCAACATCTTGCTTCTTTTCAACACTAACTTCATTACCAGCATCACCAACTTTCAAATTCTCATTCTTTTCTTCTATTTCTTCTATCTTCACCTCTTCATTCACAACAACTTCTTCACTTTTGATTTCCTTCACAACTTCAACTTCAACAATTTCTGTTTTAACCTCTTCAGCAACTTTCTTCAGATTGTTCACCATTTCTTCAACATTCTTCTTCATTCTCTCTTCATCCCTTTTTCTCAGACACGATAACATGGCATATCTGATATCCTTTTCATATTGCTTAGCATATTTGTCATCTTTCAATACTCTTCTATAGTATTCAGCTCTTAACGGGACTGCAAGAAGAACATCATCGAAGATTATGTCTTTCTTGGGAACAACCGGTTCTCCTTCTCTGTTATAGTAACATTCTCTCTTTTTATCCCATCGTTTGCTACCAACAGCCATCTCATACTCCTCTTGCATATCATCCATTCTATTTAAAACTACGTTTCTTTCTTTGTAGGTCTTCTCACTTAAGATCTCTTCCCGAGTTTTCTCTTTGATCTCAACTTTTTCTTCATGGACTTCAGCAATGTCTTTGTCTTTGTTTTCCTCTTGAATCTCAGCAACAAAAACAAACTTTCTTTCTTCTGTCATAGCTCTCCCATGAGCTGTTTTACGAACATTTTCTAAGCGATCTTCTTCTGGACAAACTGTGCTCCAGTCAAATCCTTCATCATCGTGAATTACAAAACAAGCTCTTGATCTAGGTTTATCTTCAATCAACTTTGGTTCTTCTCTGCTTCGATGGTAAATCGCCTTTCGATAATAATCATCGTTGAAAGGACGTTCACTTCCTTCACCAACTTCAGAATTTCTGCATTCTCTTTTGAAATGACCCTTTTGCTTGCATTTGAAGCAGGTCACTTTGGATTTGTCAAATCCAAGCTTTGTTGAAGCACCTCCAAGCGATTGTTTTCCAGTAATCTCCATATACCTCTGAGCTCTTCGAATACAACTAGCTAAACACCAACGGATGTCAATGAGCTCCATCTCTTCCGGATCAATCTGGTCGTAGTCTTCTTTGGTCAATTCGGAGTTTCCAATTTTGCCTGCTACTAGACCTTCATATGACTCCAAAACAGATGCAAGAAAACTCATTTGCTGCTTCGCTGCATTGATGCTCATTGCAGGAGAATTCTTCAGTTTAAGAGCAATGTTGCACAGAATTTCTTCAGAATCATCAGAATTTGTCTTTGAAGATGAATGATATCCAGAATGATGACTTGTTGACATTGTTGGTGGTTCTTTCATCTTTTCACCACTAAATGCCGTTTTTGGTGAACCAACGCCTTTATCAGAAAGCACACTGCTTTTGTAATACAAGCCAACGTTCTGTTGATGTGAAGAATCAGTCATCTTGTTTTGCTTTTGTAGCTCTAGATCATGACTTTCAATCTTTTCAAACAAAGCATCAAGAGTAATTGTATCATACAAAGCATCATTTTTCAAAATAAAAACAAACGTTTGCCACTGATCAGCTCGTGGTAACGCTTCAATCACTTTGTCTATCAATTCCTCTCTTGTTTTGTTTATCTCTAATCTTTCCAATTCAATTTTTAGATGACAGAATCTCTCAATCATTTGCCTCACCGACTCTCCTTTTATGTTATCAAACAAATCAAATTCTTTCTTTAATAAAGCGATTTTGTTCTTTTTAATCTGTTTACCCCCTTCAGCTTTAACACGTAAGGCTTCCCAGACAGACTTAGATGACCCGTCATGAGTTAGTAAAGCAAAGATATCGTTTTTTATTGCGGACTGGATCAATGCTATCATTCTCTGTTCAGCTCCAAATTCAGCTTTATCTTCTCTAGTAAACTTTTTGAATACAAGATCTTCGCCTTTATCATCTTTTGGTTTTTCATACCCATACTCCAAGCAAAACCAACTTTCATGAGCATACGCCTTTGCCCAGTTGATAAATCGTTCTTTCCACCAGGTATAATCCTCAATGCTATCAAGAGCTGGTGGCTTTGAATGAGTTCCGTAAAAGTTATCATTCTTGATATTTTCATTTAGCACTTTAGAAATAGTTTTTGGTGTAATATTTGAAGCCTCAGACGATTCGGTTGCGAATGCGTTGTAAAACGTGTTGAAGAATTCCTCAGACATGATGTAAACCTGAATCAAACAAATAAACACAATCAGTACAATCAATATCAAATAAACTGAAAATAACTGACACTTGATTGTCGTGAAATGATCCGACACAAAATTCCACTTTTCAATCGAACTAGAAAACTCAAGCGAAATCCCAAGTTGAATTGAAATCAGACTTCAAGCGAAATCTCTTGACCAACAGCTTCAAGCGAAATCAATCAGTTAACAACTTTCAAGCGAAATCAAGTGTTAACTGTTCAAGCGAAATCCCACACCAATGTGTTGAAGCGAAATCAAATGTTCTGACTTGAAGCGAAATCAAATGTTCTGACTTGAAGCAAAATCAGATGTTATTCTGTTCAAGCGAAATCTTTCTGAATAAGGATTTTCAAGCGAAATCTCGCTGATTGCAATGAAATCCGATCACAAAAATTCAAATTACTCCTAAACGGCTTGGAGTTTTGATCTGAAACTTGGTAGGGTTGTTTATCAACTATTTTCGCACAATATACTAAAAAATCATCCAATTCGGACCGTTAAATCCCGTTCAATTTGTCGAAAATCCATAAAAAACGTGAAAGAAATAGTAGATGAAGAAGAAATGATGCGATTCAGATTTGAAAACGTTGTAATCTGGTACGAAACTTGTTGTTTGATCAACGCAATCGAGCTCCTGCTCTGATACCACTTGTTAGGACCGGTTTGACTCCGAAACGATTGCGAAACGAAAGTTCTACGTGCGGAATCCGTGAACTATCGAGACCGAAACACACATGACGTAATCTAACCGTGATTCTATTAACAAATCTGATAACGTACAGCACCTGAATCACAAACAATAAACTTTCTCTCTCTAGCTTTCTCTCTCTAGCCTTTAGCTCTCCAAGATGTGAAAATGGCAAAAGTTCTATACTAGAAGCCCTAGAGATCTATTTATAGGCCAAGGGATTAATGAGGAATCTCATTAATTACAATTATGCCACCTTGCCTTTTTGACTAACTAATTCTAAAATATAACAATGTAACTCTTGTTTTCTTCAGTTTTCTACTACGGACTAGATTGACGGAAGCGATAGACAGATAAATGCACTAACAATTGCTTTTGTCAGCATAGGGCTCAACACGGCCCGTGTCCAGCGGGCACGGCCCCGTGTGAAGAAGCGTATCTGTACTACCAAGATTTGCAAGATTCTGCGAATCTTAGCATTGACCACGCCCCGTGTTGAGCTGGGCACGCCCCCGTCGTGGGCATAGAAGCTTCCACAACTTTGTCCTTTCTGCAGACATCTGACTACGCCCCCGTGTCAAGTGGGCATGGGCCGTGGTCAGCCTTCTGTTTCTTGCTTTTGCTCTTGGGGATGCTGTTGAGGGATCGGGCATGTCACGTTTATTCCTTTTCTTTGTATTTATGTTATTTTTTGCTGCATATTTGTTCCTTTTGTTCGTTTAAGCTCATTTGGTCCTGAAAATACAAAAGAAAGACAAAAACACACTTTTTCCAACATTAGTACTAAAAAAGGGTTAGTTTTATGCCTAATTTGATGTAATTTATATGTTGCATTTTACACACAACAGCGATTCGTGCTTGGAATCGTTCGGATTTCTTATGTCGTAACTATATCTTGAATGGTATGGTTGATACGCTTTACAATGTGTATTGCAAAGCTAAGTCTGCCAAAGAATTATGGGAGTCTTTGGATCGCAAATACAAAACAGAAGATGCGAGCACTAAGAAATTTGTGGTGGTTAAGTTCTTGAACTTCAGAATGATAGACACTAAAACAGTCATTAGCCAATTCCAAGAACTTCAAGTTATTCTTCATGATATTCATACGAAAGGAATGGTGCTCAGCGAGACATTCCAAGTTGCTGCTATGATCGAAAAGCTACCACTAAGCTGGGTTGATTTCAAGAACTATCTCAAGCATAAGCGAAAGGAAATGACCATTAAAGATCTTGTTGTTGGCCTTCGCATTGAAGAAGATAATAAAGTTGCTTTGAAAAGGATTGATAATCCTGAAACAGCAAAGGCCAATATTGTTGAACATGGCCAATCTTCAATGGGAAACAAGAACAGTGGAAAGGGTGGAAAAAAAGCTCATGGGAAAAGCTCCAACCTTGGTCCTAAGGAGGGAGTTGGGAAAAACAAGTTCTAAGGAACTTGCTATAATTGTCAAAAACAAGGCCATAAGGCCAACGAATGCAAGCTTCTAAAGAAGGAAAATGTTCGACAAGTTAACATGGTTCATGAGGTTGATAACCTCATTGCTATGATCACGGACCTCTCGATTTTGGTCACGTAAGTTAACTTGGTTGGGCAAAACCACAAAGATTGGTGGATTGATATGGGGGCTACCCATCATGTGTGCTTTGACAAGAATCTGTTTAACACCTTCAAGGAGGTGACTAATGGTGAAAAGGTTTTTATGGGAAATTCCGCCATGGCCAAAATCAAAGGCGAGGGGAATGTGGTTTTGAAAATGACTTCTAAAAAGGACCTCACTTTGTCCAACGTGTTGTATGTTCCAGAAATTCGTAAGAACCTTGTGTCGGGGTGGCAATTGAATAAGTTTGGTTTTAAAATGGTGATTGAGTCGGATAAGGTCGTCTTGACCAAAAGTAGTATGTACGTTGGTAAGGGCTATGCCCCCAACGGTATGTTTAAGTTGAATGTAATTGTTTTTTTTTTTTTTTTGGGTAAAGAAGTTGAATGTAATTGTTGTGAAAGGAATGAACGAAAACGCTACTAGTTCTGCATACTTGCTTGAGTCTCCTAATCTTTGGCATGGTAGACTAGGTCATGTTAATTTTAATTCGTCATTTGATTAAACTTAATTGCATACCAACTTTCGATATTGACTCAAATAATAAATGTGAAACTTGCGTAGAAGCAAAACAAACGAGATCGTTATTTAAAAGGGTTGAACAAATCACTGAACCCCTCGAGATGATCCACACTGATGTGTGTGACCTAAAAGCAATTCCTACTCGTGGTGGGAACAAGTACTTCATCACGTTCATTGACGATAGTACAAGGTATTGCTATGTGTACTTACTTAAGAGTAAGGACGAGACTATTGATAAGTTTATCTTGTTCAAAGCCGAAGTTGAGAATCAACTAAATCGGAAAATCAAAATCGTAAGGAGCGTCGAGGAGGTGAATATGTTTCACCTTTTATTGATGTGTATACAAAAAATGAAATCATACATGAACTCACGGCTCCTTACTCCCCTCAATCGAATGGCATAGCGGAACGAAAAAAACCGCACTTTGAAAGAAATGATGAATGCTATGATGATAAGTTCTGGGGTAAGCCAAAACATGTGGGGGAAGCAATCTTATCGGCAAATTATGTGTTGAACATGATACCCAATAAGAAGAAAGATGTAACGCCATACGAATTATGGACGGGAAAGAAACCACCATATAAATACTTGAAAGTGTGAGGGTGTCTAACCAAGGTGGTGGTCACACCACCAAAGCGCCTACTAATAGGACCCAAAACAATGGATTGTGTATTTATAGGATACACCCACCCTTACAGTCCATATCGTTTTCCTGTGCATGATTCTAAGAACCCTGGAATATGCAATGGCGCCATAATAGAATCTAAGGATGCATCATGGTTTGAACATGTGTTCCCATGCTTAGGTAAAAGTGAACCAAGTTTCACTAGACCGGTTGAGGAAATTGTTCCAGAGAATAAGGTTGAAAATAATGAACCTCGAGAACAATCTAAGACTCAGGAAGTTGAAATCAGAAAGAGTAAACGGCAAAGGACTGAAAAATCCTTTGGACCTGACTTTCTTACCTATATGGTAGAAGAGGAACCTCAAACGTACCAACAAGCGGTGAATTCCTCAGAAGGACCTTAGTGGAGGGAGGCCATCAAAAGTGAGATAGACTCTATCTTACAAAATCATACCTGGGAACTAGTGGATCTTCCTCAAGGATGTAAACCACTAGGATATCGATGGATCTTCAAGAAGAAGATGAAACCAGTTGGACCTTCGATAAGTACAAGGCAAGGTTGGTGATCAAAGGATATAAACAACAAGAGGGTTTAGATTACTTTGATACATATTCGCCAGTTACGCGAATAACATCCATCAGGTTGGTGCTTGCCATTGCCGCCATTATAAATTTGGAAGTTCACCAAATGGATGGGAAAACAGCTCTCTTGAATGGAAATCTAGAAGAAGAAATTTACATGCAACAACCTGAAGGCTTCACAGCCACTGGGCAAGAAAAGAAAGTGTGTAAACTTGTGAAATCCTTGTATCGATTAAAACAAGCTCCAAAACAATGGAACCAAAAGTTTGATCATGTCATGCTTGATGTTGGGTTCAAAATCAATGAATGTGATAAGTGTGTATACGTGAAGGACACATCTGATGGATATGTCATCTTGTGTCTATATGTAAATGATATGCTCATTGCTAGAAGTGATGAAAAATCATAAAGTCTACAAAGAACATGCTAAAAGCAAGATTTGACATGAAAGACATGGGTTTGGCGGATGAGATTATGGGAGTTAAAATCACACGAACCCAAAGTGGACTTGTTTTAAGATAATCCCACTATGTGGACAAAATTCTTGAGAAGTTCAATGGAAATGACTCTAAAGTGGCTAGAACTCCTCTTGACACAAGTCAACATCTTGCCAAGAATAGAGGTGAACCTGTTAACCAGTTTGAATACCAAGTATTATTGGTAGCTTGATGTATCTTATGAGTTGTACTAGACCAGACTTAGCATATGCTGTGAGCAAGCTAAGTAGATACACGAGCAACCCAAGTTCAATTCATTGGAACTGTATCATCGGTTGCTTCATTACTTAAGATACACTCGGGAATACGGGTTTCATTATTACAGATATCCAACAGTTATCGAAGGACACTGTGATGCAAATTGGATATCGGACACGAATGATTCCAGAGCAACAAGTGGGTATGTATTCACACTTGGAGGTGCAGCAGTATCATGGAAATCGTCAAAACAAATGGTTATTGCTAGATCCACAATGGAATCAGAGTTCATCGCTTTAGATAAAGCAGGTGAAGAGGCAGAATGGCTACGTCAATTTGTTGAGGATATACCAAGATGGCCTAAGCTGGCATCGGCCATTTGTATACATTGTGATAGCCAATCGGCAATTGGCAGAGCTCATAACACAATTTATTATGGTAGGAACAGACATATCAGACGTAGACATAATACGATACGATAACGAATCTCTACCGGAATTATCACGGTTGACTACGTGAGGTCAAAGGATAATATCGCGGATCCGCTAACAAAAGGCCTAAGTAGAGAGTTAGTTCAGAAGTCGTCCATGGGAATGGGACTGAAGCCCTTGAAAAATTAAGTTCATATGAAGGAAACCTAACTCAACAGACTGGAGATCCCAATAATTGAGTTCAATAGGAAAACCAAATTGTATGAATTAGTGAGGTCACTGTGGGGGATAACCCTACGTATTTAAAATGGAGTTTATTACAAAGCTCAATAAACTTCCTAGCCCATTCCTAAAAGTGACAAGTGTGAGGCTAAGCCTATGGCTTTTAATGATTCGAATAAGGTAACCATACATAGTGAATCACCTATGTGAGAGAGAAGTGGGGTCGCTTCGAAGGGTATTGTTGGGGCACAATACCTAATGGCTCTTGCAGAACTAGGCTTATGTTCATGACCATAACGAACATAACTATGAGGACTAAACTTTGTCAGGGAAAGTCTTGTGTGAAGTGTATTATCGTCTATACAAACGGCAGACGAGTTCAAAGACAACGATGTCTACTCAGAGTCAGTGAGCTAAGTGCATTTCATGAGCGAAGGTTTAAAGGGTAACACCTACCTATCGTATGCAAAACTCAACTGCTGAAATCTAATTGGAATAATGTTGTTGCTGAGATCGACTTCCATTCATGTAGGTGATTGTTGGAAGTTTTGGGTATGAATGAAAGTCTCAATTGGTAATTCACCTTGTCCTACATTGGTGTGGGAACAAAAGGAAATGTTACTTATAAGGAAAAACCTTGACCAAGCCTTTGAAGCTTTATGACATGTTTTACCACAAGTCCTACCCGCGCGCGCGCAGGGGGGTGCAAAAAATGGGTTTCGGAACTGGAATTTGTTTGAACACATGCGTGCCCGCACGTCCTGCGGACACGAATGCAGCTCCGAAAACCCGAGCTCGCGTGAGGCAGTTTTTGCACTCGAGAGTCATAACTGATTTGTTTTTTAATGAGTTTAAAACTGAAATGATTATTCAGTATTGATTATCATTATTTTCTTTCAGTTTTAAACTGCCATCATTATGACAGTTATTATGATCATTGTTTGTCAGTTTTAACTGATGCACTAATGACCATTATTTGGTTTTAATTCTTTGTAATGATGGCAAGAATTCAGTTATGTTTCGGTGACTATAAAACCAGATCAGTTTAGACACACCACAACAGCTTCTCCTCTCTTAATCTCAGTCTCTGCACACAGCTCCTTTTCTTTTCAGGCAAGTGGTTAAGTCAGGCAGTGCGCTGTTGCTGCTTCGAACCGGCGTACCCTGGGAACAGACCACGAATCTGTTTAAGGGAGTTGTGTCAAACACAAGCCCGGTTCATCGTTCCTGTCTCGTTTATTAGACTGTTTTTGTTTCAGCTTTCTTGTTCATATGAACAGGTTACTAACAGATTTGTAGAGTTTTTAATAGATAGGCAGCTGACTATAGACGTTTTAAAGTGTTTTTAGGTTTTCTTATTGTGATTGTTACAAGAGAGGTTGTGAAGTTTTGTTATATGTACATAGGATACACTTTGGGAGTTTTAAATGTGTGTGACCTTTTATAGTTTCATTCTACCACTATATATCATCGATGGGTACATGCCTAAAAATATAAGAAACCATGGGTGCCTCTGAAAACACTTCAAGGTCAAATGGAACCAAGGACAAGGAGCTAGCCTCAACAAGTAAGCGGTCCGGTGGAAGCTCCATCGGAGCTAGCCTTAACAACTGCGACATGATTAGTTGTCATGTGACGGAACTATCGTTGGTTGATTCACTGGAAATTTTTAAAGTTATAAGTTTTTGTTTATCAAACCAATCAGTCAAGATGGTTATTTTTGTGATTCTTCTTTATTTTTTTATTGCCAACATTTACACTCTGTTCCCGAGTCTCATTTAACAAGGGGAAGGGAGGGAAAAGAGATGAAAATATGAAAAACCATGTTCCCGAGTTTCATTTAACCGGGGGGGGGGGAGGGGGGGGGGGGGAGGAGGGGGAAGGGAAGAAAATATGACCATATATTCATCCTCCCAAATTGGAGAGATTAGGAGAGAAAATTTTCCTTCCCCTCCCCCTGTTAAATGAGACTCGGGAACATAGTGTTAGAAACCGAATCCATAACTAACAAAGTACACATGATGATCAGTTAAAACAAAAGGTGATAAAAATAATCAAGATACAAAACATTTCACAACACTAACAGGAGACATATCAAAA
The DNA here is from genome assembly GCA_030545235.1 of Helianthus tuberosus. NCBI lineage: Eukaryota > Viridiplantae > Streptophyta > Magnoliopsida > Asterales > Asteraceae > Helianthus > Helianthus tuberosus. The sequence goes on along the minus strand of CM060440.1, from coordinate 66,059,684 downwards.
TTTCATTACGGTATCATAGAAAATCTATCGTCACACTTGGGTACCGACCGAAGCAACCTTCCCTTATGTTTCGGTACCCAAGTTTACGGGAAGGTAGGTGATTGATTCACCGATCACTCTGTTCAATCATCTCATACCCACTTTTTCACATAGCAAATCATCTCATGCTAAGCATTTCGTTTTCTTTTTTAAATTTATAATAAATTGGTTGTGAGATGGGTTGGAAGAAAAATATTCATCAAGAAAAAATAATATTGAAATATGATAATTTGACATTGAAATGAAGCAGAATGAGTTATGACTTATGAGATAGATGGGAAGAAAAGTATGGATACCTTTGTGGCCTAATTGATTACCTTAGAGCATTCACAATGGGTCCTTTATATATTTGTGAGTGAGTTACTTATTTATATTATAAGTAGTGATTGTGAGTGAAGAAGAGAAAATGTTACTTTTTATTTGTAAATATACGAGAAACATTGTTCACTCTTATAAATTTTTTATAGCGGTTGTGAGTGAAGAAGAAAGAAAAAGAAAAAGAAATGATAAAGATGTATAAAATGTTTTTTAATCGAAAAGAAAGAAAAAAATAATTTATAGTATAGATATATAAAATGAGGGTGTGTTTGGCTAAGCTTTTCAACACCTTTTTAAAAAACAATTTATTGACTTATTCGTTTTTCATATCCTATAAGTTAATCCAAACACTTTTTTAAAAACTTATTTTCAAAAAATTATAAGTAAGTAAGTACTTAAAAAAAGTGATAACCTTAGCCAAACAAGCACTGAGAATAAGGGGATTGAATGTGAGACCGTGGGGTATGGTGAGGCTTGGGTTGGGGCATTTGTTGACACGTGGAATGGGAGCCCCCCACCACCCAAACCCACGCCCATGGGGTATGGTGGGGCTTGGGTTGGGGGGCTTGGGTTGGGGGCATGAGTTTGGTTTGGCCATTGAGAGCCCGCCATGTCACATTACTAGCCCGCCATGTCACTTACTAGCCCGCCCCACGCCCGGCTTCAAACCCACGCCACAAGGGCCACGCCCAAACCCACGCCCCAACCCAAGCCCCATACACCATAGTTTGAATAGTATTATCTAGGTTTTTTTTTTTTTTTTTTTTTGCTTTTACCTTTCCTTTTTATTATTATCTAGTTCTTTATCTCTTTTACCTTTTCTTTTTATGTAGATTTTTTTTAACGGCTAATTTCTTTATTCCCTGTTCTATGTGGAACTTTAACCCAAGACCTCCCACTTTTCAATTTTTGTATTTTAAAGACTTTGTCTTTACTAATGGACCATCACCCCATTGTTTTTTTTTTTTTTTTTTTTTTTACGTAGATGAAAATATGGGATAAACTTTAGACTCAGCGCGTGGGACCTCTTAAAGTTACCAATATTCTACCACTATATATATATATCATGGTTGGGTACATGCCTTAAACATAAGAAACCATGGGTGCATCTGAAAGCACTTCAAGGTCAAATGGAACCGAGGAAGACGACCCTCAGCAAGAAAATAACAGGCGGTCCGGTGGAAGTTCCATGGGTGCTGGGGCCTTGGCAACAGCGGCCGTCGGAGTAGGTGTCGCTGCTATGGGCATATCTAGATTGCTTTCGAACAATAACAGATGGCGGATGTACACAGATGGCGGATGTGAACATCAAGTACTTGGAGATCGAGGACCAGGTTGGTACGGAGGAATACTTCTCGATCATGATGGTAAGTGGGTCAAAGGGTTTAGAGGTTATGTTAGCGAGACTTATACTCTTACAGCTGAGCTTATTTCGATCCAGAAAGGGCTGGAGCTTTTAGATCAACTTGATCTCGAAGGAGCCACTCTTTATAACGACAATGAACAGGCTTGTGAGTATGTCAATGGAGAGGGCGAATACTGCGGTAGAAGCGTAATCGTCCGTAAGTCCTGGCACATCATCACCAAGTGCAGGACTCTGCGTAAAAATAACGGAATAGTAGTCAAGCATATTGAGCGAGAATACAACCAGCATGCTCATAAGCTGGCCAAAATGGCCATTGCTAATAAACATGAGTACGAGGAAATCGAAGAACTTCCTAATGAGCTAAGGTCCGATGGAAGGCCAAATGGAACCGAGGAGGACGACCCTCAGCAAGAAAATAACAGGCGGTCCGGTGGAAGTTCCATGGGCGCTGGGGCCTTAGCAACAGCGGCCGTCGTCGGAGTAGGTGTCGCTGCTTTTGGCATATCTAGATTGCTTTCGAACAACACCAACACCCTAGAAGGAGTACCCGGGGGCACAAATAGTACGCCGTCTTATCCTCCTCGAGGTCCCTACAAAAAACCCAGAGATGGCGGATGTGACCTCGTACTTGGAGATCCTCGAGGTCCCTACAAAATGTACACAGATGGCGGATGTGAACATCAAGTACATGGAGATCGAGGACCAGGTTGGTACGGGGGAATACTTGTCGATCATGATGGTAATTGGGTCAAAGGGTTTAATGGCTATGTTAGTGAGACTTATACTCTTACAGCTGAGCTTATTTCGATCCAAAAAGGGCTGGAGCTTTTAGATCGACTTGATCTCGAAGAAGTCACTCTTTATAACGACAATGAACAGGCTTGCAATTATGTCAATGGAGGGGGCAAATACCGCGATAGTAGTGACGTTCTCCGTAAGTCCTGGGACATCATCATCAAGTGCAGGGACCTCGTTAACAAAAACAACAAAAACAACAAAAACAACAGTATAGAAGTCAGGCATATTGGGCGAGAAGACACCAAGTATGCTCACAAGCTCGCCGAAATGGCCATTGAGAAAAAACTAGAATATGAGGAAATCGAAGAACTTCCTTATGAGCTAACGTTGATTTAATGACCGAAAACTACTCGCGGTTCCTGGCTTAATTTCTCGCATCTATCTAAATATGTTGATTGGTAATAACTTCCTCTAAGGAGAAGTCCATCTGGCCATATGTTTGAAAGTTCTCGAGATGGATTATTGTGGTAGTCTTTGTATGTTTATCTTGTATCTGTTTCATCTTTGAATCTGATTGATCTTGTGTCTGTTTCATCTTTTAGGACTGTTTTAATTGTTTCTACTTTGTTTTGGAATCCAAAGATAATGCACCAACATTCAAGCTTTACTTTCAATAATAATAATAATCTTTTGGAATAATTTTTAAGACAAAATTACAAATAAAAGTGGTCTAAAGCATTTGCTTTTGTTTTCGTTAGTTGCATTAAGAAAGCCACTAGCTTTTTCTTATTCAAATAAAACATATATACAGTTTAGCAATTTTTTTTTTTTTTTGGGTATGGAAATAGTTGGAGCTTTTTTAATGGTAGAGCTAGTATCAAACAAACTAGCCATAATCTTTAGATATAATTATCATATATTGGAATAATGGTGATATTGTAATCTTTTGTGTTAGGTAGAATAATATATCGTACAATCAGTGTTCTAGAAGAAAACAATACAGATGTCGTCGTCTTTACCATTGGTTCACTACGTCATATTTTGACGAGAAAAAAATGCCCAGATAGTATTTTTGGTTTGCTCAATTTTTTCATCTTTAGTATGTAACTTCCTAAAATCACACTTATAGTCCTCAACTTTTACAATTTCGCTCTCGGATAGTCCCTAGCGTGGATGAGGGTTAGTTTTTGATGTTAAGTAAGTGTGAGATGACCTAAATACCCTTATTAATAAAGAAAGAATAAATTAAATTAAAAAATATGTGGGCCCTACCATTACCAACCGTCGGTAGGAGCTACGGTGGTGCAGACGTGTCACCGATGACTAATAATGGAGTTGGGTTCACTGATTCAATGGATATTATAAGCGGAAGTAGCGACATTGAGTCCCCCCTTCTTCCATCAGATGTATCTGCCCTCAATCACTTATTTTAAACCCTAAATCAATTTTGTTTTCTAAAATTGTTATTTTTGGTGGCCGAGAAATCCCGGTTCACCTGTGTATTCCAAATTAGCATCATAATTTAACATCTGTTAGTATTTGGTTGACTTGTTGAGAAATCTTGGTGCAGGGTTGGATGACTTGTTGCCGTCGCCGATGATGCTTGTTTTAGTCAAAAATTACCGAAGCAATTAAGTGATCAAATTAGTCAAGTGAGGTAGTGTGCTAAGAAAATGTGTTGAAAATATGTTGATTGAGTTATTTGTAAAAACAGTTTCCAGGATACGGCTCAGGATATTGAGCTGTATCTACGATCAAACTATGAGCAAAAAGTAACGGGGGGTGACACGAGATATACGAGGAAAGCACTTGATCAATCTAGATCGCCGACACAAAACCTCGGGAGCTGACAATCGCAGCTACCTTGTTCTTCTTATTGCTTTAAACGTCAGGATACAGTGCAGGATATTGATCAGATCGCTAAGTGTTACAATGCTTTTTGTGAAAGTGAAAGTTGCGAGAGAGTAAGTGTGAGAGAGTAGTGAGTGTAGTTGTGATGTCCTATTCGATCTGATTTATCCACCTATTTATAACTAGCAAACGAAAACAAAATCTCCTATAAGTATGGGATGCCTTCGAATATTCTCTAGTAGCCGTTGGAGACCAAGTAAAGCGGGTTCAACGTCTTCCTTTGAACGACTTAGACCGAGTCTTCCGGGGAAAGGGTCCTCATGAACGTTACCAGCTTGGACTCGTACTCCTGCACGTAATCCGTTAGTAATCCTCAGGATACCATTCAGGATGTTACCAATATCCTGAATCAGCATCCCGGACATGAACATATATCATACAAGCAAGATATAATTTAAGATATTATCCAGGATATGAGCTCAGAATTTCACCCATAACAATTGTCCCCAAAAAATGTTACCGTTTAGTATCCTGGCACTAACGGTTATATTTTTTACGAATAACGAGACAATTAAGATATTAGACTCATGATGTGACTGTTTGTAACCGTGCAGCCTATATTTACTCATTGCTCCCCTATATCTTCTCATGCTTATCCCATTTAACCTTTACCGAAGAGAAAAAGGTAAATATTTCTCTCTCTCTTAATTCCATCTTCTTCTTTCATTCTGTTCAATATTCCGGCGACAATATGACAAGGCAAACAAGATCAAGCTCCGGTGACTCCGCTCCCAGATTCATCCAGCAGAATCTTCTCCAGGATCCGGAGAAGGAAATATGCACTTTTGATAGTGCACACTTGTCAGCTCTGAAATCATCCGGTATCTTCCCGGAAGGGACGGTGTTCCGGCCGTTTGACCGGGAAATCCGGTCGGACATGGTTTCCGACGAGTGGTTATGTTTCAATGCCTTTCCCTTTACCTTAGGATTGCAGTTTCCCTTTCCCGATTTCATCACTGATTTCTTTAATGTCACCAAAATCTGCTTCAGTCAGACAATGCCGATGCTCTGGCGAGTCTTGTCTGTTCTTGATCAGATCAAGAGAAATCATATCCCTGACCTTTCTGTTCATGACCTCCCCCTAGTGTATCGGCTTAGATGCCATGGTTCCTGTAGATTTTTGTTCTATTCTACCTCCGGCGATCCACTGATACTTCGTGCCACCAGGAACGAGGAGAAATGGCAATCCAAGTTCTTCTTTGTAAAAAGAGACTCCATCCCTGGTGGAACAGAATATCCGGTGAAGTGGTTGAGAAAGGGTAGGATTTAGGGTTAAGGATGATCCTGTCTTGTATCCTGCTTTATATCTTTGAGCTAATCAGTTTTTTATTGTCTTATACACAGCTGATTTTAGGAAGCTTGCACCTCCCCTAGCTGATTCACAGAAGAGAATTGACGCTATCAGACTCCTCCTAGAGGCTGAAAGAAGTTTTAACCCGTCTCCACCATCTCCAAGCCCTCTTTCCAGTGCAAACATGTCTGGTAAGGATCCTGCACGATAACCTGCATACATGTTTTTATTTGATATGTTTAGGAAAGAATTTTACTCCCTGTATGCAGACTCCAGCAAAGTTCCAATCCTCCTGGACCTCGATGAGCTGGACAGTTACCCCACTCCAGTCAATGTCAAGAAAGAGACTCCTGCCACCACCAGCTCCAAACCAGTACCAGCTCCTAAGCCCAACCTAAGAAGTCGTTCTTCCACCGCAAAAAAAGAGGAAAGGTTCTGAAGTTAGTGCCCCAGGCTCTGAAGGGTTCTCCTATGAAGAACTTAGCTTTTCTGACTCCTTGGAGCCGATGACATCCTTCCTCAACAAGGTAATATCCTGCGACTATATCCTGCACACATATCCTGATAGGATATCCTGACAGGATATCCTGGTTAATATATTTTGACTTATACCTGAATTTTGACGTGCAGGGCCTCCAGCATCTGCTCCACCTTTACACCGATGCTTGCAGTACAAACAAGTTCCAAGAGGCCAGGATCAAACAGCTTGAGACCACCGTTGCTGACCAAGGGGCCATTGCTGAGGTTAAGACCCGACATTACGAGGACAAGCTGAAGAAGGTCACCCAGGATGCTGAGATCAAACTGGCCACCGTCGAAATGGAACATGAACAGGCCATGGCCTCTTTCCGGGAAGGAATCAAAGCCTCTGCCATCGTCTCTCTGCTACAAGCTCGCATTAAGATGGCTTATGAGGCCAAGGAGACAGGCCTTGAGTGTCCATCCTGGCCGGTTGAATCCTGGGTGGCAAAGCCGAAGGAGCTTGGAGGCAAGGCTGTACCATATCCTGCTGAAGCTGGTGAATCCTCTAAGTCAGCAGAGGTGGTGGACAAGGCTGGAGATAAGAAGGATGCTGGGACGGATGCTGGCGAGGATGTTGCTCAGGATGCTGAGGCTGAGAAGACGGAGAAGGCTGGAGAAGATGCCGCTGTGTGAGGGCATTCAGGTGGGCGATGATGGATGTATGTGCCAAGGCCAGAGCCCACTTTTTTAAATTTGATCGTTGGTTTGTAACCCTAAGACAATTTACTTTTTCTGCACTTTACTTTTCCTGCATTTGAACAATATGATGGCCAAAGGTGGAGGGATCCTGAGTTTCAGGATGAAGCCCTTGGTCATCACCGTTAGTATGCTTTGCTTTTGAATAATATAACAGTTGGAGGTGGATGGGTCTCGGTTTGAGACAAAACCTTCAACTGTTAAGTAAATATGGTAAGGAACTAACCGTGCTCTTGGTGGATGGACCTTGGTTTGAGGTGAAGCCAAGAGCACAACTTTTGGTATGTTAATAATATAACCTTCTTTTGGCTTTATTTCTGTTGTTACACCTTTACTGCATGAATTTTATTTATGAAAACAGTTTTGTTCGAACATTCTTGGGAACACATTATAAGAGTATCCTGAGAAACATCCTGCTCAGGATACTGACACATAATCTATAAAACTCAAGTTATCCAAACAAAAAGGAGAGATCATACCAGAGATTCCTAAAGAGTCAATTCCAATCTTCAATTATAGGAATGTCCCCAGTGCACACTTATAAGTTTGGATCAATCCTTTAAATTGTATGATACATGTCCCCTGTGTTCAACATGTTTGAAAACTTAGTATCCTGGGGATAAACCCTTAATATCCTGGGGATAAACCCTGAGTTTCATACGCTACAGGCGAGAGTGTACAAACTCCAAGACTTAGAAAGGTGAAAACCTTTAAACATTAGAGAGTATGAAAATACCCTTTTGTGAGAGAGGGTGATCAATCCTCATATAACTTTAGGATCCGGGATATTACCAATAGTAACGAAATTGTCAGCCACTTTTACATGAACTGGTCCCGCTACCTTGAACTATCCCTAGATAACTTGCGCTCCAGGCGGGGTGTTTAAACCCAATTCGTAAGAAAGGTGAATACCTTTAAACCTTTGAAGGGATTAGAATCCCTTATACGTGAGAGAGGGGGCCAGTCCTCTAATCCTTCGAGATATCTTGAGCGTATATCCTGGAGCTATATCCTGAAGCATATTCTGCAAAACAATCTTAAACTAAGGTGGGTGTTAGCTTGGCTAACACCCCTCCGATGCTTAAGTCAGTATTGGGTTCAAGATAATAAACAAATTCAAACATATTTAAAAGAGGTAGAATACATACCATTCTGAGATAGAAATTAAATTCTATTCTTACTTGAAATATAGCTTTAAGTGTATAGCATTCCATGATCTTGGTAGCATATCCCCTTCCATACTCCTGAGTCGGTATGCTCCTTTTCCTGATTCTGACTCAACCTCATATGGTCCTTCCCACTTTGGAGCCAACTTTCCATCGGCAGGATTAGTAGTATTTTGAAAAGCCTTTCTTAACACCCAATCACCAACTCGAAATCTTCTAGTCCTTATATTCTTGTTATATGCTCTGGATATCCTTTGTTGATATGCTGCCATCCTTTGCCTTGCTGCATCTCTCGTTTCATCTACAGTGTCCAAGTCTTGACACAAAGCTTCAGGATTCTGCTCAGGATCCCGGAGTATAGATCTTGCCGTAGGTATCACCATTTCTGTTGGGATCACTGCTTCTGCTCCAAATACCAAGGAAAACGGGGTTTAGCCAGTTGCATTTTTTACCGTTGTTCTGTCAGCCCACAAAACAAAGGGTAGTTCTTCTGCCCATCTTCCTTTTTTAGCTCCTAGTCTCTTCTTCAAGTTGTTGACAATTATCTTGTTTGAGGATTCGGCTTGTCCATTTGCTTGAGGGTGTACCGGAGTAGATGTGATCATTTTGATTCCCTAACTTTTGCAAAAGTCAGTAGTTCTCTTGCTTATAAACTGGGATCCATTGTCACAAATGATTTTATCTGGTACTCCAAACCTGGTCAGGATATTCCTCTTTATGAAGGATACTACTTCTTGGTCTCTAACTTGAGCAAATGCTTCAGCTTCAACCCACTTAGAGAAATAATCAGTCATTGCCAGCATAAAGACTTTTCCTCCTGGAGCTTTTGGTAATTTCCCTACTATGTCCATCCCCCATTTTATTAATGGCCAAGGGGAAGCTATAGGATATAGTGGTTCGGCTGGTTGATGTAGTATGTTACTGTGCCTTTGGCATGCATCACATTTTCGAGCATATTCTATAGCATCGTTTTTCATTGTCGGCCAATAGTATCCTGTTCTTAATACTTTCGAGAATAACGACCTGCCCCCAGTGTGGTTACCACAATCCCCTTCATGTATATCTTGGAGCACTTCCTTAGTTTCAGGATCCTTCAAGCATCTCAGGTATGGACCTGCAAGAGATTTCTTATACAAAACATTATTTAAAATGGTGAATCGCGATACCTTCATCCTGAATGCCTTAGGATTTTCGTCTTTAGGGATGTATCCTTCCTTGAGGTATCTTATGATTGGGGCCATCCAGGATTCACCATCCTTGTCAGTATCATGACCAGGATCCTGGATGCTTGTTACCTCCTTATCCTGAGCTTTGAAGGAATCCACAGCAGGATATAGGATATGAAGTATTGGTATTTGGGTTCCCTTTGGTATCCTGACTGATGACCCTAAGTTTGCCAAGGCATCCGCTTCAGCATTATCTTCTCTTGGTACCTGTTCAAGTGTAAAAACATCGAAATATCCTGCTAATTTTTTGAGAATATTGAGGTACTCGATTAACTTCTCACCTTTAACTGCATAGGATCCATTAAAATGGTTAGTAATTAACAAGGAGTCAACATATACTTGCAAGTTCTTGATATTCATATTTTTAGCCAACTATAATCCTACAATTAAAGACTCATATTCTGCCTCATTATTAGTAGCAGGAAATTCACACCTAATAGCCTGGGGTAATATGTCCCCCTGTGGCGATTTTAGTAGTATTCCCAATCCTACTCCTCTAACATTAGATGCTCCATCAGTGTATAATGTCCAGGATCCTGAGGATTCTCCTAGCTGTTGGACTTCTAGATCTACCTCATCCTGAATATCACTACTGAAATCAGCCACAAAGTCAGCTAGAGCCTGGGATTTTATGGCATTTCTAGGTTCATATACTAAGTCATAAGCACTTAATTTCACTGACCACTTAGCCATCCTGCCTGACATCTCGGGTTTCCTAAGCACATTTTTAACAGGATAATTGGTTTTAACATGAATTCTATGTGTCTCAAAGTAATGTCTAAGCTTTGTTGATGCCATAACTAGAGCCAATATTAACTTTTCTAAATGAGAATATCTAGTTTCAGCATCTAATAAACTCTTACTAACATAATAGACAGGATATTGCTGACCTTCATGATCCTTTATAAGGACGGCACTTACAACATTCCCTGATACTGCGAGGTATAGGGACAGTGGTTCACCATTCTCAGGCTTCATCAATAGAGGTGCGGTTGAAAGATACTGCTTCAAATCCTGCAGGGCTGCTTCATGCTTCTCTCCCCACTCGAATTTCTTATTTTTCTTTAGGATATCATAAAATTCTTTGCATTTTTCCGAAGATCTTGAAATAAATCTATTTAGTGCTGCCACCCGTCCTGTCAATCGTTGAACATCCTTCATGTTTGAAGGTGATTTGATATCCAAGATAGCTTTAATCTGCTCCGGGCTTGCCTCTATTCCTCTTTTGGTCACCATATACCCTAGAAACTTTCCCGCCCCCACTCCGAAATGGCACTTAGCATGATTTAGTTTCATGTTATACTGATCCAGGATATCAAATGCTCCCTTAATATCCTGGAGGTGATCCTCAGCCTTCTTAGATTTAACCACCATATCGTCAATGTACACCTCCATGGTGTCCCCCAGCTTGTCTTTAAACATCATGTTTACCAATCTCGGGTATGTTGCACCTGCATTTTTCAAACCAAAAGGCATAGCAGTATAACAATAAATACCTGTTGGTGTCATGAAGGCAGTATCCTCCTGGTCCGAAGGTTCCATTTGAATATGCTGAAATCCTGAGGATGCATCCATGAAGGTTAACATCTCATGGCTGGCAGTAGCATCCACCATTGCATCAATATGAGGAAGAGGAAATGGGTCTTTGGGACAAGCCTTGTTCAAGTCTGTGTAATCTACACAGACTCTCCATTTCCCATTTTTCTTCCGTACCACGACTACATTGGCTAGCCATCTTGGAAACTTGACTTCTCTGATCATCTTAGATTTCAATAGCCTCTCTACTTCTTCCTGAATGATCATATTTCGCTCCAGAGAAAACTTCCTCCTCTTTTGTTGGACATGTTTGAATGACCTGTCAATACCGAGCTTATGTGTTATAATATCTTTGGAAATGCCTGTCATATCCTCGTGCTTCCACGCGAATGTAGACATCCTGCACTTCAAAAAGTTAGTTAACTGTTCTTCAATATCCTGAGGGATATTGGTTCCTACGAGCACCGAGATATCCAGATTATCTTGATCCAGGATAATTTTCTTCATATCCTGCTCTGAAGCCTCGACGATATCCTGGGCCCGCATCTTAAATTGCTATGCTGCATTAGGCTTGGTTGAGGATTTCATTGATGATGAGTAACATTCCTTCACCTCCTGCTGATCACTATCAACCTTGACAACCCCCCACGGGGTAGGGATCTTGATGCATTGATGATAAGTTGATGGCACAACTTTCATATCATGGATCCATGGCCTACCCAACATGATGTTATAGCAGGATAGGGAATCCATCACACAGAAACGTTGTATTGAGTTAACCCCTTCAACATATACTGGTAACTTTATCTCTCCTACTGTGTTTCTAGCCTCTCCACTGAACCTAACAAGCACGGTGGATTTCGAAGTGATATCCATTGGAGATACATACATTCTTTTCAAAGTCTCTAGTTGGATTATGTTGACGGAGCTGCCATTATCTACCAATATCCTGCGTACAAAATGGTTAGCCACATATAATGTTATTACTAGAGTATCATGGTGAGGATCCTGGACAGTATCCCTGTCATCACTGTCAAGTGTGATCACTTTATCAGTTGTGAGGGTAGTCATCCTGGCTGGTTTATCTCCCCTTTCGGCCTTAGCTTCTTTTGCATGTCTCTTGGCCGCAGAATACGAAGTCCCACAAATGTCGGATCCTCCTGAAATAAAGTTGATTATCTGGCATCCGCAGGAGGTAATGCTGCTCGTTCAGGATCCTTCTAAGTATCCTGACCCTTATTCTTCTTTCTTCCTAGGAGATCCTTCAGATATCCCTTGCTTAGAAGATAACTTATTTCTTTTCTTAGAGCAATGCAATCCTCAGTTACATGTCCGAAATCTTCATGGAAGGCACACCATTTGGACTTATCCTTCCAATCAGCTTTTTGTTGATTCTTCCGAGGCCACCTAGCTTTATCTCCTAAACCCTGCATAGCATACATCATTTCAGGTATGTTAACAGAAAAGCAATATTCAGATAATTCAGGATACTCCTCAGGATCCTCGTCTTCAACAACATTCACTTTCTTGCTGTCGTTTCTACCATACGGCTTAGAGCGATATGGTTTAAACGAGGATTCTGACTTCCTATTGGTTGACTCATAAGTGGTGGACGAGTTCATCCTCTCTTGCATCTTCTTGTCATCCTCCAGTCGAATATATCTTAGTGCCCTGTTTCGAGCTTCATCCAAGTTCCTGCATGGGTTCATTACAAGATCTTGGTAAAACTGAGAATCTTTCTGCAGTCCCATCTTGAAAGCTTGCACAGCTATTGCAACATCAAGATGTGGAATATCTAAGGATTCTCGGCTAAACTTATTAACATAATCTTTTAAGGATTCCTGAGGTCCTTGAGTTATCCTGTAGAGATCACTTGTTAGTTTTTCAAAACTTCGACTGCAAGAAAATTGACTATTAAATAAATTCACTATGTGAGCAAATGAGGTAATTGAATGAGGAGGAACATTTAAGAGCCATTTTAAGGCTGATCCTGTTAAGGTAGAACCAAAACCCTTGCATAGGCATGCTTCCTTAAGATCTGGAGGGATAGGGTTGATCTCCATTCTTTCCCTATAATGGGCGATATGCTCTTCAGGATCCGTAGTCCCATCATAGAGCTTCATGTTGGGGGTTTGAAATCTTTTTGGGATTTCAGCATCACAGATAGGATATACAAAGCGAGATATCATGTGGCTGTCTTGGGACCCCTCCGGAATTGGCTGGACCACTCCAGGTACACTGGATATCATGTCCTTCAATTTCTGAAGCTCCCTAGTAAATGTTGATGTCATACCTGCATCCTGAAAAGATCCACTATTGTTAGTAGTAAGAATATTATTATTATTTGACACGTTACCGGTCTGAGGATTCTGGCCATATCCTGAAGCATATCATGAGTTCCTCACATTTGACATCCTGACTGAGGAGGGTATTTTAGGAGTATGATTCTGAGAATGGCTAGGTACGATATTTCCCCTGTTATCCTCAGTATATACGGCCGAACTGAAGTTCAAAGTTCTGGGCTGTAAAGGAGTGACAATATCCTCAGCGGGCCTGCTTGAACTAGATTTCAAGAGTTGTATTTATGTCATCAGTATTTGGTTTGTTTCCTGTTGATGCCTCATCTGTTCCTGTACACTACCAAATAAGGTTAGAATTTCATCATTAGAAGCCAAAACAGGACCAGATCCCTGAGTGCTCCGAGTAGGGATAACATACCGAGCCACATGACTTTCAGTTCCTTGTGAAGAGGTTTGCATTCTCGGAGGAGGTGGTGGAAGCACCGAACCATTTGTTGCAGAGGTTGTAGCAGACACTGTGGTGGAGCTCATGTTTGATCTTGAGGCTATTTTGAATAATGTGGCAAAAAGTTTTGAGAATAGAAAACCAAGTAACGATTTCACAAAGGTTTTTAGCAAAGATAGCACCACTTGCCCCACGGTGGGCGCCAAATTGTTTTGGTAAAAAATTACCGAAGCAATTAAGTGATTAAATTAGTCAAGTGAGGTAGTGTGCTAAGAAAATGTGTTGAAAATATGTTGATTAAGTTATTTGTAAAAACAGTTTCCAGGATACGGCTCAGGATATTGAGCTGTATCTACGATCAAACTATGAGCAAAAAGTAAAGGGGGGTGACACGAGATATAGGAGGAAAGCCCTTGATCAATCTAGATCGTCGGCACAAAAGCTCGGGAGCTGACAATCACAGCTGCCTTGTTCTTCTTATTGCTTTAAACGTCAGGATACAGTGCAGGATATTGATCAGATCGCTAAGTGTTACAATGCTTTTTGTGAAAGTGAAAGTTGCGAGAAAGTAAGTGTGAGAGAGTAGTGAGTGTAGTTGTGATGTCCTATTCGATCTGATTTATCCACCTATTTATAGCTAGCAAACGAAAACAAAATCTCCTATAAGTATGGGATGGCTTCGAATATTCTCTAGTAGCCGTTGGAGACCAGGTAAAGCGGGTTCAACGTCTTCCTTTAAATGACTTAGACCGAGTCTTCCGGGGAAAGGGTCCTCATGAACGTTACCAGCTTGGACTCTTACTCTTGCACGTAATCCGTTAGTAATCCTCAGGATACCATTCAGGATGTTACCAATATCCTAAATCAGCATCCCGGACATGAACATATATCATACAAGCAAGATATAATTTAAGATATTATCCAGGATATGAGCTCAGAATTTCACCCATAATAATGCTGTTGGAAGTTTTGGTGTGAATGTATGTCTCAAGTGGTAAAAGTGTTGTCCCACATTGGTGTGGGAACAGAAAAAGGCTATTTATAAGGCAAAAGCTTGACTAAGCAATTGTGGTCTTATGACATGTTTTACCACAAGTCCTACCCGCGTGTGCGCAGGGGGGGGTGCAAAAATTGAGTTTCGGAACTGGAATTTGGTTGAACTCGTGCGTGCCCGCACGTCCCGCGGACACGAATGCAGCTCCGAAAACTCGGGCCCGCGTGCGGCTGTTTTTGCACTCTAGACTCATAACCGTTTTTGTTTTTAATGAGTTTTAAAACTAAAACTGAAATGATTATTCAATATTGATGACCATTAAACGATTATTATTATCATTTTCAAAAATGATGTAGTAATGACTATTATTCGGTTTTAATTCTCCGCAATGATGGCTAGAATTCGGTTATGCTTGTCACACCCCAACCGATGGCGGAAACATCGGGGTACGACACTAAGCGAATCAGATTGCTCGAGAGATTCCACAACACTATTTATTTCAATAATTTAATCAAGTTTCATAAAATTGTCTAAAAGTCACCACGATCCACAACCACATAAAACATCAAAATACATCATGATTAAAATATCGTTCAAAACAGTCTAATTTATCTAGATGAGTTTCTAAGCATCATCCTAGCTTGTTTTTCTTGAATCCCAGATACTATCAACATGCAACATGTATTAAAATACTATCAACAAAAATGTTGGCAAGCATACAAGTTTGAATACGTAGCATAATAGTTTAAAAACTCATATCCAACATGAAAGCATATAATAAGTTTCACCATGCTAGTTTACGCAGTCCAAGTGATAGCCCAAGTTTCCAATGCGTTAAGTGCCTTTCCCAAAGTTTAACGGGAGGTTATATGTCTCATCCTAACAATACCCTAAAGACTAACGGGGAGGTGCATTAACCCTATAGCGCTACCATTGTTAAGGAGGAACTACACACAGGGATTAAACGTTCACATAGCATAAAAGTCTCAAGTTTCACAAGTATCAAGTTTCATGTTTAAATGGATAGAGTATGTTTCAAATAAGTTTCAAGTGTCAAGTGTCTTGATAAAAGAATACATGTTGCATCCCAAAAGTGTTTAAAACAAAAAAGGATCGAGTATACTCATAGTTGGTGCTTAAACCAAACACTGCTAAGATTGGATCAAAGGGAGCACTGGATCAGCCTGCGTGCGGGGAACAGAGCATAAGTCCTCTAAGTGCTGACCCGGTCGGGAACAGAGTGTCGAACGGTGCGAAAATCGAGTAAAGTATCTGATAGAATACCTGAGCGGATGGTCATCCGGTCGGATGACCATTCGAACGGATGGCCATTCGAACAGTAGGTGTTTGCGAATTGTTAAAGTTTCAAAGGTTGTGATCACAGTGTCCTGTAAAACAAACAAGTGTCATCATAATAAGATCATCTGGACGAATGGTCATCCGATCGGATGACCATTCGGACAAATGGTCAGTGAGTGTAGTTTCTGTGAAATTTGCTAAGTTTTGAGTTAACGAAGACAGTATAACGACGCGTCAAACAACGGGAACGTACCAAACCCAGCTCGTTCGATCGGCTGGGAACTACCCCTTTTCGAATCGACGAACTGTTTATGATGGGGTTTCATGTTTGGACCCATCAATCGGCCTGTTTTCCGGTGAAATTCAGTTCTCAAGCCGTCTTTTGACTAAGGAATAAGTCAATAGTCTGTTTGAGTCCAATTCCACCACTGTTTTGTATAAAAATTGAAGAAAGTCTGAAAATTGGTTGTAAAATGTGATGTTCTTCAGATCCGAGCCGGAAACAAGTGACATTCCATCAGATCTTAGGTAAAAGTGTGAGATTTCTCTAGATTTTGCTTAAAAGTTGTGAAAATCCTCTAGATCTGGGGTCGATCTTGACTAAGTGATGCTCCACCATAGTTTGTATAAACAACTGAGTGGAAACCATCTTCAAGAGACCCAAATCAGTTGGTTTTCATGAAAAAGTTGAAGTGTTCGTGTGATTTTGTTGAAGAACATGATGTAGGAGTGATAAATGATGAAAGTTGTACAAGAATCGGGGAAGAATACTTACGAGTTTGCCTTGAATCTCGATAAAAGTACATGAGAGTGCGTGTGGTCGGATGGCAGAGAGTGAATGGTGAGAATGAGAGTTCAAGGGGTGTATTTATAGGTGACAGTGACAGGTAAGTCGGTAGAGAGGTGTAAGGGATCAGATGGCTATTCGGTCGAATGGTCATTCGATCGGATGGTCATCCGATCGGATGTCCATTCGAACAGCCGAGACCCGTTTGCTAGTTTTTCCGAATTTGGTTCGTTTTGCGAGCTAGATTAAGAGTTGTGTTTCGTATTATTTATAGTAACCATTACATGGTATAATTATATAAATAACACAAAGTTTCCGTGTTTCAAGTCCGCGTTTAAGCTAGTTTCCCGTGCAATAAGTATCAAGTATCAAAGTCTCTCGTTCAATAAAGAATCAAAGTTTCTCGTTCTATAAGTATCAAGTTTCTCGTTCAATAAAGAATCAAGTGTCAAGTTTCAAGAGTCAAGTTTCAAAGTACCACAAGAGTCTAGTATCACAAGAGTCAAGTTTCGCAAGAGTCTAGTATCACAAGAGTCAAGTTTCGCAAGAGTCTAGTATCATAAGAGTCCAGATTCAACGTATCGCAAAAGAGTCAAGTTTCATATTTGTTCATGCATAAAGTATCACAAAAGCATCACAGAGTAAAAGTTTCACATAGTTTAACATGATTAAGATTCAATTTAAGTATAACAGGGATGAGACTTGCCAAAAGATAAAAGTTTCGAAACGCAGGGCGTTACAATGCTTCTGTGACTATAAAACCAGATCAAGCTGATCAGTTTAGACACACCAACAAACAGCTTCTTCTCTTCTCTCTCAATCTCTGCAACCACGTTCTCCAGTTTCTTTTCAGGCAAGTGCTCAAGTCCGGCAGTGCGCTGTTGCTGCTTCGAACCGGCGTACCCTGGGAACAGACGGCGAATCTGTTTAAGGGAATTGTGTCAAACACAAGCCCGGTTCACTGTTATCGTTAACTGTTTCTTTATTTCTGTTTCAGATTATTTTGCAGCTTTTATCAGTAGCAGTTTTTCTAACAAACTTAAACAGATCCGTTTTACTAATTGTTTATGCATTCAGTTTCTTTTCAGAATGGCATCCCAGCCCATGTCTATTTCTGTTTCTACAGTCATGACTGTTGTCATGACTTTCGATGTTGCTGTCACAACCGGCCTGGTTGCACCACTGCCTAACGCAATCTCACATGCTGAGAAACCTGAGAAATTCAACGGTGTGAATTTCAAACAGTGGCAGCAAAAGATGTTCTTTTATCTGACCACTCTGAACCTAGCACGGTTCTTGACTGAAACCGTTCCCCATGTGGATGAAGGGGATGTGGATGCTCAATCAGTGAGCGCGGTTCATGCTTGGAATCATTCAGATTTCTTTTGCAGCAACTATATCTTGAATGGTATGGTTGATACGCTTTACAATGTATGTTGTAAAGCCAAGACTGCCAAAGAGTTATGGGAGTCTTTGGATCGTAAATACAAAATAGAAGATGCGGGCACTAAGAAATTCATGGTGGCTAAGTTCTCGGACTTCAAAATGATAGACACTAAAACTGTCATTAACCAAGTCAAAGAACTTCAAGTTATTCTTCATGATATTCATGCGGAAGTAATGGTGCTCAGGGAGACATTCCAAGTTGCAGCTATGATCGAAAAGCTACCACCAAGCTGGGTTGATTTCAAGAACTACCTCAAGCATAAGCTAAAGGAAATGACCATTGAAGATCTTGTTGTTCGCCTTCGCATTGAAGAAGATAATAAAGTTTCTTTGAAAAGGATTGATAATCCTGAAACAGTAAAGGCCGATATTATTGAACATGGCCAATCTTCGAAGGGAAACAAGAATGGTGGGAAGGGTGGAAAGAAAGCTCATGGGAAACGCTCCAACCTTGGTCCTGAGGGGGGGAGTTGGGAAAAAGAAGTTCCAAGGAGTTTGCTATAATTGTCAAAAACAAGGTCATAAGGCCAACGAATGCAAGCTTCCAAAGAAGGAAAATGCTCAACAAGTAAACATGGTTCACGAGGTTGATAACCTCATTGCTCTGATCATGGACCTCTCGATTTTTGTCACTAAGGTTAACTTGGTTGGGCAAAACCACAACGATTGGTGGATTGATACGGGTGCTACCCGTTATATGTGTTTTGACAAGAACCTATTTAGAACCTTCAAGGAGGTGACTAATGGTGAAAAGGTTTTTATGGAAAATTCCGCCACGGCCGAAATCAAAGGCGAGAGGAATGTGGTTTTGAAAATGACTTCTGGAAAGGAACACACTTTGTCAAACGTGTTGTATCTTCCAGAAATTCGTAAGAACCTTGTGTCAGGGTGGCAATTGAACAAGTTTGGGTTCAAAATGGTGATTGAGTCGGATAAGGTCGGGTTGACCAAAAATGGTATGTATGTTGTTGGTAAGGGCTATGCCCTAAATGGAATGTTTAAACTCAATGTAATGGTTGTGAATGCAATGAAAGAAACCGCTACTAGTTCTACTTAATTGATTGAGTCTTTGTAACACCTCGAAAATTCATGTCCAATATTGTAATGACACGTGTCATAATCTTTGAACGTGTGAAAGAATACTTTAGAGGGACTAAAGTTGACAAACAGAGAAAGTATGTGAATATAAGGGTTCAAAGTGTCAAAAATGGATAAATATACTTTACAATAACCCTACAAGATGTTTATACCCTTAAACGAATAAGTCATGGATCATACGAAGCTAAGAGTGGAAGAAAGTGAGAGATTACAAACTACAAGGGTTAAATGTGTCAACATGTTTAAAGTACACCTCTGAGTGACCTTTTAGCAAACCCGAAGCTTTGTAACGATAAATTATACTCACTAGAATGTGTGGTAAAAATTTCATAAAGTTTTGTTATCGTATGAGAAAGTTATGATAAAATTCGTATACGAGGGGTTAAAAGCGTCAACGTTGAAATTTATGACTTTTCGGGTGATCACAAAGTTAACCAAGGACTTGCCAATGTTTAAACATGTCATGGAGCCCTTAAAAGCAAGGTTAGAGGGCCAAAAGTGCAAGAAAAACACTTAAAACCACGTTAGAAAGGACCAGGGGCTGAATTGCAAATTATAAAACTTGTTTGGCCTGTTCTGCACTTTTAGGCGCCCCGCGAGGGGCCTTACGCGGCCCGCGAACAAGCTGCCAGTGCAGAAAAATGCGCACAGCTGCCAGTCAGACCTGTTAACCGACTTTAAAACTTGTTTTTGCATACCAGGTGCTGCACCAACAAGTTTTCATGCATAGGGGGCACTTGTAAGCATCTCATATCACCTGTAGACTTCCTTGGCATGATCCTAGATGATCAAAATGACTATATAAGAACCCACTTAGTTGCAACACTTTGTTCATTTCATTTGCAACATTCACAACTTCATTTCTGGAGCTCCTTTGATCAGCAACAAGCTTCCTAGTGATCCCTAGTCGTGCTTAGGACCCTTGTAAGTATCCTTAACCCTTCTTAATTCAGTTTAGCTTAGTTAATTAGCTTAAAGTCAAACCGTCATAATTAAGGTTTGACTTCGAGATTAATCAATAATTGTTCAGTCAAATCTCGAATTGAAAGTACCTATGAGTTGGTAATTATGTGGGTAATATACCCTTAAAAGGGGACCCTTGATTCCCACTCTAACTAGGTCAATTGTCGGGACAAAGTTAATCGTAAAAAGTCAACAGAAAGCTTATTTTCAAACTAATGTATAATTAGCAATGTAGGAGCCATGCAACCTGTTTTATCATTAATATAACTTGGTAATTAATGTAAGAACATGTCTAAACATGTTCAACCCGACAATTTTCAGTTTAGGCTCGGATCGGAACCGAAAATCGCATAATTTGACTTTTGCTTTGACCTTCAGTTCTGACCCATTTAAGCATGGTTTAGAATTGCCTTAGAGCTTTATTTGGACCAGGTTTCATATAAATATAACTCTCTGAGATTATACAACTTGGTTCATTAGTTATCCGATTCATATGTATGTTTCCGTTAAATGCTTAAATGTTGACTATTATGCCCATATGACCTTAAAACGTGATTTTTGAAAATGTAAAAAATATAAACCTTAGTTACTGATTTATAAACTTGTCCCTAAAATTTGACATCAGTTTGAGGTCTAGATTAGGAGTTATGCTCATTAGCGTAATTAGAAAGCTTTTTATTAAATAAATGGCGTAATTAGCATATAGCCTATCTAAACCCGATTTTTGATACCAAAATTTTTACCCACTGATGTAATATAATATTTTGGGATTTTTGAAGATTTTTATTAAATTTTAGGCTGAGCATAACATAGAGTTCTAAGCTTGATTCGGTAATTGTCGATTTTGCCCTTTTGGCCTATAAAATGAGTTTTACAAATTATTTTGATACCAAACCTTTTTATACTGATCTAATATGATAAATAAAACATTTTGAGCCTTCTGGAATTATAAAAATATCAGCTTTCCTTTAAAAACCCGGAAAGAGCTCAAAAATCGCCTTTTTAAGCTTTTTTTAACGCATAGTATGTATTAAAACTATGTTAAACATATAAGGTTTGATGCCTACTGATATTTTCAGTAAATTTTTATATAATAACAGTAAGCAAAATTTTTAAACTTAGATTTCCAGTTTTGACCTTTTAAGCCTATGTAAAATTACCAAAATGCCCCTAAGGTGCATAGTTTGGTTTTAAATGATAAATTTCACATATATGTAATACCCTACTGTTATAACTTATTAAATTAAGTATTTTTACTGATTATATCAGACCTGTAACTCAGATTATTATTTAAACTCTTTTATAACCTTTAAAATGACCAAAATGCCCCTACGAGGCATAGTTTGAGTTTAAATTCATTTTGGGCATAATAGAAGATATCTTACTGATGTCACAACATATTTAAGGCATATTAACTTAAGAAGCCTGTATATGACTCATATGGTTACCCGTTACGCATCTTGCGCGTTCGGTTCGTTTTATGTAACTAGTTTGCATAAATTGACCGAAACGGGTCAAACCTTATCATTTTTGTCTCAAAATCCAGAATGTGTTTAGTTTACCCATATTACACAAGTCTCCAAACTTGTCGGGTCTAAATCACATTCTATTCCGGTCTTCGCTTAATCGTGCGTTGAACCGTATCTTCCATTAAAACTAACCGGTCTAAGTTTAGGCTTAATTAAAGACCCGTTAGGAATCTAATAGGTTATTAAAAACCTTTGTTCCAGAATAGGAGACCCGGTAAAAGCTACACGCACTTGCTATTTGTGATTTATACTTGCAAAGGTAAATACTTTTA
This sequence comes from Helianthus tuberosus, assembly GCA_030545235.1. Classification (NCBI taxonomy): domain Eukaryota; kingdom Viridiplantae; phylum Streptophyta; class Magnoliopsida; order Asterales; family Asteraceae; genus Helianthus; species Helianthus tuberosus. The sequence goes on along the minus strand of CM060440.1, from coordinate 66,037,742 downwards.
ACTTATTTTCCTTTATACGCGCTTGGGGTACGGTATATAAAATACCGCTTGGTTGGGCATTCGACTTTAATCATTTGGTGGTTAAATATTATCGAGATGACCCGTTTAAAAATTTGGTTTTGTTTGCTTAACGCCTTTGGGGGATTAATGACCATGTCCCAGATATCCTTGGCATCATTCATGGAATGGCCACGACCTTAGCACACAGGTGTAGGCGTACACCCGTCAGTGCATTTAAAATTAATAAGGTATAACCGCCGGTTACGAGAATAACTCGCCGCGGGACTATACCATGTGGTGTGTCTATTAATCTTTAACCCGGCATGAACCGGGCTACTGAACGCATAACAAACATGTAATTCTTTTACAAGTTAATATATATAAATAATTATCCCAAGTTATAAAATATTTTGTGCCATGTGCATTCAAATCAATTTTCTAAACCTTTTTAAAATGAGTCAGTTAATTGTATTTACCAATGTAAACTGACGTATTTTCCCAAAAAGGTTAAGTGCATGTACTACGCGTAATAGGCTGGCCTCTCCTTAGCATCGTTAAGAGTCTCGCAAGCTTGGATGCATTTAAATCTGATGAACTATGTTTTCTGTTTATTTTGATCCACCTGTGGATCCGTTTCAACTATATTGTGATACTTAATATTATAATTTTATTCGGTTGAAATAATTCTATCTTTTGCTTCCGCTGTGCATTTAATATTGTGTTGTTTGACTATGATGGTGTCAACTACGTCACGATACTCCCCACCGGACCCACCGGTAATACGTCGAAATATCGGGGTGTGACAGGTTGGTATCAGAGCTGTGACAACTGGCACCAAACCGGTAATTTTCGTACACTTTAATTATTATTTAATGACTGCAATTATGCGCTTAAATGTCAACATAGTCTGATTACATACTATACAAGTGAATTCATGCACGTTTTATACTACAAAATATTGCTTTATGAATTAACAAGAGCGTTGCGTCAGAAATACTAGTAAACTCACCGGTAAGACACAGTAGGTCTACAGAACTGCAGAAGGCAGTCAGACATTAGAATTGAGGCCTAGTTGTAGGTCCAACGACAAGAATACATTAAAACCCAAGAGTACATACAAGGGTTAATATATAGACGTTCTGGAAGCTAAAATACGCACTAAAAAGCACCCGAAACGCACTTTAAGTGCAGAATTTTATTAAATTCAGCTCAAGTCAGCTTTTAATCTCAAAATATCATTCAGAATTTACGTTTTATTATCCAGAATACTTCCCCAAGTGTTGGGAATTGAAAGGGTTACAAAAAGATACTTAAAAGACACTAAACGGTGCAAGTTAGCACTTTAACGAACCGGTATCTAACCGAACAACCGAACATTACCCGGAACATAAAAATATTACTAGAAGCATTGTTTTAATGTTTCTGAGCTAGTTATGGTCACCAAACACCATAATACACCCAAAAACACTATAACTCATAAATCCCTAAATATAACACTTGATAGCTAATATATATAGTAACTAACATTTAAAATGGAACTAGGACCCCCCCCCCCCCCATGACCGGTTTTAGACAAGGGTGGCCTACCCTTGATTTCTTTCACTTGTTTAATGGATCATGTTTGTGCTTTCTAAGACATGTTATACAAGGGTTAAACCCAACATTTGGTTATAAGTAATGCACACAAGATCCTCACTTCATTCCTCACACACTCAAAACACACACCACTCCTTCCCTTCCCCTTGGAGCTCTCGGCCGACCTCACCACCACCTACAACCACCATCATCCATCCATTCTCATATATTTCAAGCTTATACAAAGGTGTGAAAGGTCATACAAAGAAGCTAGGTGCTTTCGGAAGTTCAAGAACCACTCTTATTTGCTTTTATCCACTTCATTTGTCCTCTTGATCATCCCTAGCCTTGTGCTAGTGGTAAGAACTTAGATCCTTGCATTTCTCATCTTGTTTAAGTGGTTAAAGTATGATTCATAATGTTAAATGTGAAGAACACCAAGAACCATGAACTTGAAACCTTAACATAAGCTTAAAACCATGAGAAATCATGATGTTCATGTATTGTGATGCTTGTTGATTATTGTTTACACATGTAGTTGATGATGACCATCATATGGTATTGCTAGATCATGATTAAAACATGATCTAGCAAGATGAGAAAGTAGACTTGTTGTTGGATGATGGAGCATTCACTTAAAAATCATGAACTTGGAAGACCACCTTGTTCTCTTGAAAAGTGATGACAAAGTAAGTTGTTAAACACATAGATCTAAATATTTGTGAATGACTTTTAAAGAAACCAAGTTTAAAATACAAGTTTCACTTAATCTTGTTTCTTAAACAAATAAACCTTATTTTTGGTAGGTTAATAAAGTATGGAAATATGTAAGTAACAAGAAACATCCATGAAGAAACATTTTTAGAAAATATGGTCTTAAGTTGTAAAGATCTAAATTCTTTAAGGATGATGTTTTCAAAAGATCAACCACACTTTAAAGGGGTAACAAGACTTACTAAATACACTAGTAAGTTACTACACATTTTTATAAATTTTCAAGTTCATGAAATAGAGAAATTTATGTATATTGTTGATGATTGTTGTTGAAATTGATTGATGATGACTTTAAAAGAAAATAAACACATGTTTTGAAAACATGGGAAACCTCCATATTTAGGGGAAACTCTGTCAAAATTTCTATAGAATTTTGACACTTAGAAAAATATAAGTTTCGAGAAACTTATTCCCTAAAAATGTACCTAAAAGCATTTACCAAGGTTTCCCCAATTTTTGTGTTAAGAAATGATGATTCCTTCAAGAATAAAATTTATATTAAGTATGTATATTTTTGAGAAAATATATATATATATATATATATATATTTATTGATCACAAGATTTTGTGCTAAATGTATGTAGTATGTATTATACTTGATAGTGTATTAGGACTTGAAAATACACTAAATACTCCTAAGGAGTGAAAATACAAAATTTCACATACAACATACAAGATACATAATTCGGGTGCAAAATACAAGAAACGTATATATATTTTTGAGAAAATAATATAAGTAAGACACATAGTTAAAAATATAAATTATTTTTAACACAAGAATACATATACAAAGATAGTGACTTGTGCTGGTGTGATACAAGTCTAGTGACTAACGATAATAAAACACGTATAGGTCACGACGTTAATTAAGCAATCCGGTGAAGTTTACGACGCAGGAACGCAAAGTTGTGAGTTCATGCTCCCCCTTTTCTTTTAACTGTTTTCAGTTTTATAACTTCGGGGGTGAAATACATGTTACAAATATTACAATATTTATAAATGGTATGATACAAAATCAAGAAGCACTCTTGGTGATAACTAGTACCAAGTATGATGCGTTTTGAGAAATGATACGAGAAGTCGTGTCACGAATAGGGTACCATAAGCACCATTAATCGTGTACATACTTAGACCGCAGAACAAAAGGTTAGATCTAATGGGTTTCAGGGCAGCCCCACTCTTGGTGACAACTAGTACCGAGTAGTGTTTTTGTGTCTCCGTCGTGAATCGACAACTAGAAAAATGCCTATGGTTTGGTGACTTCCTATGTCGTGTCACATGTTAATGGCTTTGCAACCCATTAACACTTGATACATACAGAAATACATGATTTATACAAGAATACGTGACTAATACAAGATACATACCATGTTTTTCATACAAAGTATACAAACATACATTACAAGAACTGCATGAATTCACACCAACATTATGTTGACGTTTTTCAAAACTTGCACGTATTTCAGGTAACTAAAGTGGATGTGCGCGGGGTCTTACTCATGCTTGTGGATGTCGTTTATGTTTATCTTTTAATAAAGTTGTAAACTTTCAAGACAATGTTTTATGCTATCTCATGATGTAAACGCTAAACTTATGTTTTCAAATTAGGAAATGTTTGGTATTTGATGTTATTTTTACGAGCATGTAGTATGTTTACCTTTCGTATGCAATGAGAACCTTTCATGATCACACCTCGTGCTTCCGCCGAAGAAAGGGGTGTGACAGATTGGTATCAGAGCTGCGATTGTAGTGAACCAGGATTTCTTCTCAAGTCTAGACTACAATCTCTAGGATCCTTTCACGAAAACAATTTTCCAAAAAGTTTTCATTGCATAAAACGTTCCGCGACATCCACTACCTGAAACTATTTACAAGAGTCAAGAAAAGACACTACGAGACTTAGGGTGCACAGAAGTAGCACTTGTCTTTAACTAAGAAATTACGTGCAATTATGTGTGGTAATTGATATTTACATATACTAGAAATAGAATGTCACAAGTATACGTAACTCTATATGAAAACAACGGCCTATCTGAAGGAAGAGATACGAGGATGAAACGAATTGTGTGGGATGTGCAAGGAGTTACGTAATTATGGATGCATACATAATTATGGAATTCAGTGCACAGAAATCACAGCAAGTCTTGTCACGTATAGATTCCCTCAGTGCAAGAAAAGGTCAAACGTGAACACTAGCTTACTAAATACTCTACTAGATAAATAATTGTTTGATGTCACTTATGGGGTATATGCCTGTGTATATATATACTACTACTGTCTAGTATGACGATATCAAACAAATGCCTAAACCTATTGTGTGGTGTTCTGTCAGAACATGGCACCCAGGAAAGCTGAGAACGCTCGTGATCAACCTCCTCCTCCCCCACTGCCAAGAACTGCTGAAGAGCTGAACGCCCTACTGGAAGAAAGGATCTCCGCTGCTAGCGCCCAATACGAGGCAAACCGAACTCAAGACAGTGGCGGGCCAAGCAACGCTAGACGTAATGGGAATGGAGATTCATCTAGAGGCAACGCAGCTCAAGGTAACCTTAAGATAAATTGCTAAGCATGAAGAAATTTATGAACGGTCTTGGTTTCATTATTTCTTCGATTGCTCACGAGTGGGTTGGTTGAATCGAATACAGGCTGCACTTTCAAGCAGTTCCTCGACTGCAAACCAATGAACTATGACGGCACAGGAGGTGCAGTAGCATTTGTGCGCTGGACGGAGAAAACAGAGGCTACTATCCGCATGAGCAAGTGTACTGCGGATCAGCAAGTCACTTTTGCTACTGGGTTGTTTGTTGATGAAGCTCTAACTTGGTGGAACTTGCAAGTCCAAACCTTGGGCGATGATGCCGCTTATGGTCTAACTTGGGATGAACTAAAGGAAAGAATGAGAGAGAAGTATTGCTCTCGTGCTGAACTCCAAAGGCTGGAAACGGAGTTCTGGCACTTGACCATGGAAGGTGCTGACATTAATGGTTATACTCGAAGGTTCCACGATCTGTCTAGAGTGCTTCCCTACATGGTGGCTCCTGAATTTAAGCGCGTTGAACGCTACATTTGGGGATTGGCCTCAGAATTCCGTGGCATGGTAACTTCGGCCAAACCTCAAACAATCACCGAGGCTGTAACTCTGGCTGTCAGCCTTACTGAAGATTGTGTTCGTATGAAGAAGTTATCACTGAACCCAACAGAAAATGCCAAGACGCATGCTGAGTCGTCTGGTGACAAGAAAAGGAAACATGCAAACTTGAATCAAGCAACTCGTAACAACAAGGGTTCCAACAAGAAGCGTGACCCTAACCCGCCTCAGGGGGCGAAATCTCTTGCAGCCATGAATAACGCTCCAGCTAAAGGATACCTGGGCACTCTGCCCAAATGCAATCATTGCAAGCGTCATCACGAAGGGGTGTGTCGCGTTCCAAGATGCGACAAGTGTGGAAAATTGGGTCACCGCACTGAAGACTGTTGGAGTAAGGGAAACAGGAACGGGAATGGAAACCGCAACGGTGCTGGAAACAATGGGGGAAATGGAAATGGCAATGGTAACCGGGCTGGGAATGGAACTGGGCGGAACCAAGGATGCTTCAGTTGTGGAAGCAAGGATCATTTTGTGAAAGATTGCCCAGGGGGAAACAATGTTCAGGCTCGCGCATTTGTGATTGGAGCAAGGGACGCACGCGAGGACCCTAACGTGGTCACCGGTACGTTTCTCGTTAACAATCGCTTTGCATCCATATTATTTGACACTGGTGCCGATTATAGTTTCCTGTCTGTGGAATTTAAACGTATGCTTGGGATAGATTCTAGTAGATTGGATATTCCTTACTCCATAGAACTAGCCAACGACAAAACTTGTAGAATCGGGCGAAGTTGTTAGAGGCTGCACACTAGAACTTGGTGAACGAAGATTTAACATCGACCTCTTACCTATTCAATTGGGTAGCTTCGATGTAGTGGTCGGAATGGACTGGTTGTCCAAGAACAAAGCTGAAGTTATTTGTCATGAGAAAATCATTCGCATCCCTTTGGCAAATGATGAAACTCTCATCGTACATGGAGAAATACGAGACGCGCCTATGCGAATCATCAGTTGCATGAAGGCACAGAAGTGCTTAAGGAAAGGATGTGTTGCTTTCCTAGCTCACGTTGTAGATAAGAAGGCTGAGGAGCCGAAGCTCGAAGACATTCCTGTGGTAAAGGAATTCCCTGATGTTTTTCCCGAAGATCTACCAGGACTACCTCCGCAACGACAAGTCGAATTCCGTATAGACTTGGTTCCAGGAGCCGCTCCTGTAGCCAAGGCACCCTATCGGCTTGCACCATCCGAAATGCAAGAACTATCTACACAACTCCAGGAGTTGTTAGATAAAGGATTCATAAGGCCAAGCTTCTCGCCTTGGGGAGCTCCAGTATTGTTCGTAAAGAAGAAGGATGGAACACTGCGGATGTGTATCGATTACAGGGAACTGAACAAACTCACTATCAAGAATCGGTACCCGCTACCGAGGATTGATGACTTATTTGATCAGTTGCAAGGATCAAGCTACTATTCCAAGATCGACCTTCGATCAGAATACCATCAACTAAGAATCCAAGAGGAAAGCGTACCAAAGACTGCATTCCGAATGCGTTATGGTCACTACGAGGTTCTTGTGATGCCATTCGGAATGACGAACGCATCAGCGGTCTTTATGGATCTGATGAACCGCGTATGCAAACCATATCTCGATAAATTCGTGATTTTATTTATCGATGATATCCTGATTTACTCACGAACGAAAGACGAGCACGAGCAACACCTCAGAACCATTCTGGAACTACTGAAGAAGGAGAAACTATATGCAAAGTTCTCAAAGTGCGAATTCTGGATTCGCGAAGTACAATTTCTTGGTCACGTTGTGAATGAGAAGGGCATTCATGTAGACCCGTCCAAGATAGAAGCAATAAAGAATTGGGAAGCCCCCAAACCACCAACTGAAGTTCGACAATTTTTTGGGCTTAGCGGGCTATTATCGGCGATTCATCGAGAATTTCTCAAAGATAGCTCAACCGCTAACGACCCTTACACAGAAAGACAAGAAATACGACTGGGGTGACAAGCAGGAAGAAGCCTTCCAACTACTCAAGAACAAGCTATGCGATGCACCGATACTATCCTTACCCGAAGGTACAGAAGACTTCGTGGTATACTGTGACGCTTCACGACAAGGATTGGGTTGCGTGCTTATGCAGCACCAAAAGGTCATCGCTTATGCTTCAAGACAATTGAAGGTACATGAAAAGAATTATACCACGCACGACTTGGAACTCGGCGCGGTGGTATTCGCCTTGAAGATTTGGCGACACTATTTATATGGTACTCGATGTACAATCTTCACAGATCACAAAAGCTTACAACACATATTTGACCAGAAGGAGTTAAACATGCGTCAGCGACGATGGGTCGAGCTGCTGAACGACTATGACTGTGAGATTAAGTACCATCCTGGAAAAGCAAACGTTGTAGCGGACGCTTTAAGCCGAAAAGAAAGGGTTAAGACCCTAAGGGTTCGAGCATTAGAAATGACAATTCAAACGAACCTCACTGCACGTATTCGTGATGCACAACAAGAAGCCCTTAAAGTGGAAAACCGTAAAGCTGAATACCTACGGGGCATGTTGAAGTATATGGTGCCAAATGAAGAGGGAGCCTTATACTTTAAGAAGCGTATTTGGGTACCACTCTATGGTGGCATTCGAGAGGTCATCCTTGATGAAGCGCACAAATCGAGATACTCGATCCATCCAGGATCGGACAAGATGTATCAAGACTTGAAAGAATACTACTGGTGGCCAAGACTTAAAAGCGATGTTGCTGTTTACGTTGGAAAGTGCTTAACCTGTGCTAAGGTTAAGGCCGAATATCAGAAATCATCTGGCCTACTACAACAACCAGGGATACCCATGTGGAAGTGGGAGCAAATCTCGATGGACTTCATAAAGAAGTTACCCAGGACCCCTAGAGGGCACAATATGATATGGGTAATAGTAGATCGGTTAACGAAGTCTGCGCACTTCCTACCGATCTGAGAAAAAGACAGCACTGGAAAGCTTGTTGAGATATACTTAAGAGAAATTGTGGCACGTCATGGAGTGCCAATCTCAATTATTTCAGACAGAGATGGACGTTTTGTCTCAAGAATCTGGCAATCATTTCAGGAAGCCTTTGGATCTCAATTAGATCTAAGCACGGCCTTCCATCCACAAACCGATGGTCAGAGCGAACGGACTATACAAACATTAAAAGATATGCTCCGCGCTTGTGTTATGGACCTAGGCGGCAGATGGGATTCTCATCTACCTTTAGTTGAGTTTTCCTACAATAACAGTTATCATAAGAGTATAAAAGCCGCACCGTTCGAAGCTCTGTATGGCCGCAAGTGCCGATCGCCCTTATGTTGGGCAGACGCTGGTGACAAACGTATGGTTGGTCCTGAACTTGTGCAAGAGACAACCGACAAGATCACGCAGATCCGAGAACGCATTAAGGCGGCTCGAGATCGACAAAAGAGCTACGCTGATCGAAGACGAAAACCATTAGAGTTCGAGGAGGGAGACAAAGTTTTGCTAAAGGTCTCACCTTGGAAAGGCGTAGTGCAATTCGGAAAACGTGGGAAACTAAATCCCCGATACGTCGGACCATTCAAGATTCTAGAAAGAATTGGTACCGTGGCATACAAATTGGAGTTACCGGAAGAACTAAATGGAGTACATGATACGTTCCATGTATCCAACCTCAAAAAGAGTCCAACACAAGAAAACGTGATCATCCCTGCGGATGAAGTGCATATTGATGACGCCCTCCGATTTACAGAACAACCCGTTGAGGTTACCGACTGGAAAGTCAACAAGACCAGGAGGAGCAGTGTGAAAATTGTCAAAGTACGTTGGAACTCAAAGCACGGACCCGAGTATACGTGGGAACGTGAAGACCAGTTCAAAGAAAAGTATCCCCACCTGTTCAAGAATACTCCTGCCAGAGCTGGTTCAGCCTGAATTTCGGGACGAAATTCTTTTAACGGGGGGAGACTGTGACAACTGGCACCAAACCGGTAATTTCCGTACACTTTAATTATTATTTAATGACTGCAATTATGCGCTTAAATGTCAACATAGTCTGATTACATACTATACAAGTGAATTCATGCTCGTTTTATACTACAAAATATTTCTTTATGCATTAACAAGAGCGTTGCGTCGGAAATACTAGTAAACTCATCTGTAAGACACAGTAGGTCAAAAGAACTGCAGAAGGAAGTCAGACATTAGAATTGAGGCCTAGGTGTAGGGCCAACGACAAGAATACATTAAAACCCAAGAGTACATACAAGGGTTAATATATAGACGTTCTGGAAGCTAAAATACGCATTAAAAAGCACCCGAAACGCACTTTAAGTGCAGAATTTTATTAAATTCAGCTCAAGTCAGCTTTTAATCTCAAAATATCATGCAGAATTTACATTTTATTATGCAGAATACTTCCCCAAGTGTTGGGAATTGAAAGGGTTACAAAAAGATACTTAAAAGACACTAAACGGTGCAAGTTAGCACTTTAACGAACCGGTATCTAACCGAACAACCGGACATTACCCGGAACATAAAAATATTACTAGAAGCATTGTTTTAATGTTTCTGAGCTAGTTATGGTCACCAAACACCATAATACACCCAAAAACACTATAACTCATAAATCCCTAAATATAACACTTGATAGCTAACTATATATTGTAACTAACATTTAAAATGGAACTAGGACCACCCCCCCCCCCCACGACCGGTTTTAGACAAGGGTGGCCCACCCTTGATTTCTTTCACTTGTTTAATGGATCATGTTTGTGCTTTCTAAGACATGTTATACAAGGGTTAAACCCAACATTTGGTTATAAGTAATGCACACAAGATCCTCACTTCATTCCTCGCACACTCAAAACACACACCACTCCTTCCCTTCCCCTTGGAGCTCTCGGCCGACCTCACCACCACCTACAACCACCATCATCATCCATCCATTCTCATATATTTCAAGCTCATACAAAGGTGTGAAAGGTCATACAAAGAAGCTAGGTGCTTTCGGAAGTTCAAGAACCACTCTTATTTGCTTTTATCCACTTCATTTGTCCTCTTGATCATCCCTAGCCTTGTGCTAGTGGTAAGAACTTAGATCCTTGCATTTCTCATCTTGTTTAAGTGGTTAAAGTATGATTCATAATGTTAAATGTGAAGAACACCAAGAACCATGAACTTGAAACCTTAACATAAGCTTAAAACCATGAGAAATCATGATGTTCATGTCTTGTGATGCTTGTTGATTATTGTTTACACATGTAGTTGATGATGACCATCATATGGTATTGCTAGATCATGATTCAAAACATGATCTAGCAAGATGAGAAAGTAGACTTGTTGTAGGATGATGGATCATTCACATAAAAATCATGAACTTGGAAGACCACCTTGTTCTCTTGAAAAGTGATGACAAAGTAAGTTGTTAAACACATAGATCTAAATATTTGTGAATGACTTTTAAAGAAACCAAGTTTAAAATACAAGTTTCACTTAATCTTGGTTCTTAAACAAATAAACCTTATTTTTGGTAGGTTAATAAAGTATGGAAATATGTAAGTCACAAGAAACATCCATGAAGAAACATTTTTAGAAAATATGATCTTAAGTTGTAAAGATCTAAATTCTTTAAGGATGATGTTTTCAAAAGATCAACCACACTTTAAAGGGGTAACAAGACTTACTAAATACACTAGTAAGTTTCTACACATTTTTATAAATTTTCAAGTTCATGAAATAGAGAAATTTATGTATATTGTTGATGATTGTTGTTGAAATTGATTGATGATGACTTTAAAAGAAAATAAACACATGTTTTGAAAACATGGGAAACCTCCATTTTTAGGGGAAACTCTGTCAAAATTTCTATAGAATTTTGACACTTAGAAAAATATAAGTTTCGAGAAACTTATTCCCTAAAAATGTACCTAAAAGCATTTACCAAGGTTTCCCTAATTTTTGGGTTAAGAAATGATGATTCGTTCAAGAATAAAATTTATATTAAGTATGTATATTTTTGAGAAAATATATATATATTTATTGATCACAAGATTTTGTGCTAAATGTATGTAGTATGTATTATACTTGATAGTGTATTAGGACTTGAAAATACACTAAATACTCCTAAGGAGTGAAAATACAAAATTTCACATACAACATACAAGATACATAATTCGGGTGCAAAATACAAGAAACTTATATATATTTTTGAGAAAATAATATAAGTAAGACACATAGTTAAAAATATAAATTATTTTTAACACAAGAATACATATACAAAAGATAGTGACTTGTGCTGGTGTGATACAAGTCTAGTGACTAACGATAAAAAAACACGTATAGGTCACAACGTTAATTAAGCAATCCGGTGAAGTTTACGACGCAGGAACGCAAAGTTGTGAGTTCATGCTCCCCCTTTTCTTTTAACTGTTTTCAGTTTTATAACTTCGGGGGTGAAATACATGTTACAAATATTACAATATTTATAAATGGTATGATACAAAATCAAGAAGCACTCTTGGTGATAACTAGTACCAAGTATGATGCGTTTTGAGAAATGATACGAGAAGTCATGTCACGAATTGGGTACCATAAGCACCATTAATCGTGTACATAGTTAGACCGCAGAACAAAAGGTTAGATCTAATGGGTTTCAGGGCAGCCCCACTCTTGGTGACAACTAGTACCGAGTAGTCTTTTTGTGTCTCCGTCGTGAATCGACAACTAGAAAAATGCCTATGGTTTGGTGACTTCCTATGTCGTGTCACATGTTAATGGCTTTGCAACCCATTAACACTTGATACATACAGAAATACATGATTTATACAAGAATACGTGACTAATACAAGATACATACCATGTTTTTCATACAAAGTATACAAACGTACATTACAAGAACTGCATGTATTCACACCAACATTATGTTGACGTTTTTCAAAACTTGCATGTATTTCAGGTAACTAAAGTGGATGTGCGCGGGGTCTTACTCATGCTTGTGGATGTCGTTTATGTTTATCTTTTAATAAAGTTGTAAACTTTCAAGACACTGTTTTATGCTATCTCATGATGTAAACGCTAAACTTATGTTTTCAAATTATGAAATGTTTGGTATTTGATGTTATTTTTACGAGCATGTAGTATGTTTACCTTTCGTATGCAATGAGAACCTTTCATGATCACACCTCAAGCTTCCGTCACAAAAAGGGGTGTGACAAGAGCCAACACTTAGTGAATTAAACACTAGCCTTTTGTGTTTAATATCAGTTACACAGTTGCACACTCCTAAACTTTCGAGTCTAGACAAAGAACTTAGGACAAATCCCGATTTGTTTTTTTTTTTACCATTTATATATATTTCTTGTTGTTATCTTTGTTTATGTTGACAGGTTAAAAGATGCCACCCAGAGTAAGGGGGAGAGGAAGAGGCAAGGGGCCTATCGTTGCCCCGAATGATCACGAGGCCAGGCCTTCGCACCGGCGAACACCATCAGATTCCCATAATCGGAGTCCTCAAGATAATTGGAGGACCTATATTGAACTAGCAAGGCGCTCAGTTTCATTGAGCTCCTCCCCTTTGTTTCAAAACTCCTTTGGGCCTCATTCTGAAAATGAGCCCCATAATTCTCACCAATCTTACATTCCTCTCTAGGGTCACAACTCACCTTTTGATAACCCAACGCCCTTTTTCCGGAGCCAGTTCAATCCGGCCAACTACCTTGGAGAACCAGTGGGTTTTAACCCACTAGGACCTGAATACCATTTTTCTGGTGACCATGCAATGGACATGGATGAGGACACCGATCCTGCAGAGCCACAGTCCGGAACCCCTAACCATCCCATCGAAATTTCGGATGGGTCACCTTTCGTGGGATCACCTTATAACGGTCCCGACAGTTATGAAGAAAGGTTCTGACAGATCGACTGGGTGTTTACACCCAGTTACCACAACTCACCACAGCCACAGCAGCCACAGCAGGATCCCTCCGAAGATTCTCGTTATGTCGCGGTCACTCCGCCACCACCACCAGTCCAGCAACAGCCTCCGGAGCCACCGAGGCGAAGAAGAACAACCGCACGGATGTCCGTGCGAGGAGGAGTGCGAATCGGCACCCCTCAACCTACTAGTGGCAGCCGCTACTCGCCACTCTATGAAGACCCGCGGATGGGTGGATCGTCAAACCCCGTCTCGGAAGTAAACTCTGCGCCGGTCGCACCACCACCATTGGGTTTTGGAGACCCAATTCCGACATACACCGATGCGGCAGCATATAACCCCTTTGAGCAGCCGGTCCACACGAACTACAACTACGCAGAGGCCGACCCTTACCTTGTAGCAGCGGCAAACTACAATGCCCATCATCCGGAAAGATCCTTTGGGATCCCATATCAAACCGGATACTCACACTATGGGTACCCACCATATGGGTATCATCAGCCGCCGCCTTCTCAACCTCCACTATATCAGCAACCCCCGCAACCACCAATGATGTCACCACCGCAACATCAAGAAATTCTTCAAAGGATAAATGAAGTGTGGGAGGAAGTACGGGAAGACCGCAGGCAAAACCGTGGGATGTTCAAGGGTTTGGTGAACTTGATTAAAGGGAAAAGCAAGAAGGATCATTAAATCCTTCATTTGTTGTTTGTTATTAGTGTTGTAATCATATCCCTGCGTGGACATTTGTTTCTGTATTCTGCCCCTGCGTGGGCATGTCTTTCTGTATTCCGCCCCTGCGTGGGCATGTTTTTCTGTTAAACCCCTGCGTGGGTATGTTAGTTTGTTTCGCCCCTGCGCGGGCATTTTTTTTCAGTAGAAGTCCCATTTAGAGCAAATTTGTACTCGTTTAAAATTTTTGCAATGGAACAATTTAGTTCAAATTTTCATTTTGCTAAATTATATATATAAATATAATATGTGAAATAAATGAAAAATAACATTCCTTTCTAAAAACCTATCATTATAATAAAATGATAAAAATCTAAAAAGGACAAAACCTAGCCATGTGTCATTATAAGACAGGGCCAAGATGGTAATTCCTCGATTAGATACAGGTCCTTATTAACACCTCAATTTAGGATTGTTCAACGTTAAATATTAAAAAGAATCTTAAAGGTAAGACCTAGTCTATATGTCATTACAGACATGGCCAAGATGGTAAAACCTATTCAAAAGATTCCAATCCCTGTTAACATCTGAAAACATGTTAACACTCTTGACAAAATGTGATTCGATAAAAGCACATGAGTCATCCTTATTTTGGATTCTTCCAAATACTTTTATTAAATTAAAACATCCATTAAGGATATAACGCCTACGGGCTATACTCATTGTCATATAAGACAAAAGACAGTCGTGGTCTTCGACCTCCTGTTAAGAAGAGGTAATGAATTATACTTAAAACCTCAATACCATGACCCTATAAGATCATGATTAAAAATTTAAAACTGTCCACGTGACTAGGCCTTTTTGCCATTTATATATTTTTTATTCTTACTAAGGATTATTATAATATCCTGAATATATATATGTTTAAACAAATTAATCGAAATGGTTCTTAAATACCATGATTAATAAATCTGCTAGAATAATAAAAACTGTTATAAACCTCTGAATAAATTAAATCACTTATCTTATGTAGCAAACAAGCTACATGGTCGGGTCAGACGAAGCCAACAGTCACCCCAGAGATAATCATGACACCTCCAGAGTCAACATAGCAGGAGCAGAATTACAAACATTAATAGATAATGCTCTGACGCGAGCTTTGGAAAGGCAGTTCAATGAATCCAGTGGTACGCATGTCAGGACCCAATCAGTACCACACTCTAAAACACCCTCAAAGACTCATACTGCTCACAAGAGTGATTCCCATCACTCAACGAACCAGAGGAGTGTTCCATCTAAGAGAGTTGTGATGAACCAAGAACCACGTGCTAAAGGTTACTCCTATAAGTACTTTGTTTCCTACAAACCCAGGGATTTTACTGGGGAGAAAGGAGCAGTTGACTGCATGTCATGGTTGGATGAGATGGACACTGTAGTAGATATCAGTGGTTGTGCTGAGAATGATGTGGTAAAGTTCGTATCTCAGTCATTCAAAGGCGAGGCACTAGCATGGTGGAGGTCTTTGATTCAGGCCACTGGGAAGATCCCATTGTACAATCTGACACGGGATCAGTTTGTTGCCCTCATTAAGGAGAACTACTGCCCTCAGCATGAGGTTGAAAAGATTGAAGCTGATTTCTTGTCTTTAGTTATGAAGAATCTGGATTGTCAAGCTTACCATACAAGCTTCAACACCATGTCAAGACTGGTCCCGTACCTGGTAACTCCGGAACCCAAGAGGATAGCTCGTTTCATTGGGGGTTTGGCCCCAGAAATCAAGGCCAGTGTGAAGGCCTCCAGACCAGCTACTTTTCGGTCTGCAGCTGATATATCATTGTCCCTTACTTTGGACGCGGTCAGGCAGAGATCGCTGAGAAACACAGACACTGAGAAGAGAAAGCGTGGGGATGACAACTCACGACGTTCAGACAAGAAGCGTAAAGGAAACAATGACCACAAGAAGAGTTCTGGAACTAAGAAGGATGGTCATCAGTCGGGTGATAAGCCCAAGTGTAAGGTCTGTAAGAAGCACCACTTCGAGAAGTGCCGATTTGAATCGAAATCCCAGCCACAACAGAGAGTTTGTGGGATTTGCAAATCCTCTGAGCACAAGACCTTAGACTGTAAGAAAATCAAGGATGCTACTTGTTATAACTGCAATGAAAAAGGGCATATCAAGTCCAACTGCCCAAAGTTTGCTAAGAAAGCTGAGGAAGGGAAAAAGACCAATGCTAGGGTCTTCCAGATGAACGCAAAGGAAGCTGTCCAGGATGATAATGTCATAACAGGTACCTTCCTTATTAATGACGTTTATGCAAGGGTGTTATTTGATTCAGGAGCTGATAAGTCATTTGTTGATGATAAGTTTTGTAAGTTGTTAAACCTACCTGTTAGGACCCTAAGTATGAAATATGAGTGTTGGACCGTGTTCCGACCCTAAATAGTCAGTATAAGGCAGTTCATCTTCAAAAACAAAGGCGGAATCAATGTAGATGAAGTAACACAGCTGTTCCTTTCAATTTCTTCTTTATTAATGCTTTCTGAAATGATTTTGACAGAGTTTGGTTACCTAGCATATGAACAGGTCTCGCTCGAATGGTTACCATGAATGATCACATATCCGGTATATATAGTTGGATTGATTTCGCTTATATGTCATGACATATAAGCGAAACCCCTATGTGAACATATAAGCGAACCCCCTTGTAACCATATGAGCGAAATCACCTAAACTACCCTATGAGCAAACCACCTATGACCACATAAGCGAAATTACAATATTAAACAGTCAGATTCATCACGTGAATGCCATATTGCTTTGTCTTGTTGTGTAGTGATGTCATTGATGATGTCATTGTTGATGATGTCATCATTGTATAAGATGATGTCACACTCGTTCAGATCCGCAACGCAACTGAGACTCGATATAAGATGAAGTCAACAGATGAATGCACTAACAGACTCCCCCTCAGATGTTGACGAAGTCTTCAGCTCCGAGTCTTCAGTCTTGGTCATTTTACCTTCTCAATCAGATTGTAACATTGTAAGCATCTATCAATCTTTCTCTTTGATCAGCTTCACACTTTTTGACTCTTACACCAGAATCTCATCACTGGTTCTATCATCAACAGCTTTATCATCGGCAGGCTCCCCCTTTCGTCAAGCTTCCGTGCTTTTAGGGATCGACACCTCTCTTTCCAGCTACAAACTCCTTCTAACTTTCAACTTGTCTTCAGACTCCCCCTTAGACTCAGCTCTCGGGATCGTAATCTGGACTTTTCCTGCAATAACTCATACATCTATAAGTAACAACATTTTAATCTTCCAGATATCGTAATCTGACAATTCAATCTCCTCAAAATCACTTCTCATGAATTTGGCAGTTTCATCGAATCGTATCGGAAACTAGCTCTATAACAATATAAGCATCCAAATCCCTCACAGTTAATCATCCAAGTCCAAATTAATGACCTTGGAGATATCACAAACTGTTTTTGAATTTTTTTTTATTTTAAAAACTTCAAGTTTCAAATTAATGAACTTGTTTTATTTTCAGAAACACAATCAGCTTACTTAGATTTTGAAACTCAGCACTCAGACATCGGTTGTTGAAAATAAAGCAGAAATCAAAATCTTTTTGTATTTTCTGAAAACGTAAAGCAGTAAAGAAATATGTACAAACATATTTACAAATAATATTTTTGTTTGAGTATGCGTTAGAGGATCATATCAGTTTATGACAAGTCACAAGTACCGTTAAGCTTCATTTCATACTCAGACTTAAACAATTTACTTCGATTGTCGATATACTGATCCATCTTAAATTTCCACACAAATTTCAATTTACTCAGGATACGATTTAGATGAATTATGAACTTAGCTAATTCATGTGTCCCACCTCTTGAATATACTCCCGTATCCAGAATCCCACTAATCAGTCTTACAGGTGAGTATACTACAATGATATCTGTATATAAATTAGGTATGCGAGGGCCGAGGGATCTCAGGTCGATACTTCCGTATACGCAGAGAGATATCAGCTTCGACTTTTCGGTGTGTCCCCTTTAGAGGATCTTTTTGCTTACAACAGCAGCGACTATCAATTTTATTGTTTCGGCATGCTGAGGGTTTAATGCTGTGTTTCAAGCATTACAGCAAGCATTATCCAGGGACTAGGTCAGAACCACCGTTCAGCAGAAGTCCCGGAATAATACCCCAGACATCATTAAGTATAAAGACCTAGTATATCAGATTAAGAGACCTTTCAAACGAGATTTCAGGGGTTACCTATATATCCAAGTAGTGTTCCCCACGAATTCACAAGTTTGAATTTAGGTTTATATCCCAAATAAATCTACTAAATGTGCGAAAACCTATCGACACATCATCAGTGAGATTGTTTAACTCTTTTATACTTTACAAATCTTTAGCGTACTGTAACTGTCTACTGATGTACTATCATTTCCTTTTTTACGCAAAACTCAGTTTTTAATTTTTTATCATGTTTTTGGCTTTTTCAAATTTTCAAATGTTTTTGTATTTTCTAATGACAATTTTTCTCCCCCTAAAATGCAAAATCATTTAAAGAAAATTTGACAACCAACACTGATAACTTTGTCTCTCCATCCATTTTCTGCATCTCATGCTCTGTTTTGCAGAAAAAATAATGTACCCCCATGATTTACAACCCATTGATCTTAACAGTTTGAAAACCGTTTTTCAATCTGATGAAAGTAATCATGTTTGTTCAGCCGTGAGGGTTTCGGCGTATTCAATCAACATACATTCAAACAAAATTAAAAACAACATATTTTTGGTTTTTCAAATTTTAACAAACTAAAAACATATTTTTGGTTTTTAATTTTTCAATTTTTAGGATTTTGAAAATATTGTTTATTTATATACAGAAAACAATCAAACTAAACTCCCTGTTCAACCAAACCAGGGTTCAGCAACCTCTTCCTGTGCCAGGTTGCTCCAACTTCCCTTTTCACAATCTTCAGCTTCGTTGAGCACCTGCACATTCAAACTTTATCAATCATTTGAACAATTTAGCCCAGGTCTGTTGAACCTTAGGCATTTCAACACAATAATTTTCATTCAATTTTGGAAACTCTTTGTCATTTAAAACTTGTTCAACTTTGACTTCAACTTTCTCATCTTTTTCCAACATCACTTGTTTCTTAGCACTCCACATTTGACCTTCCGGAGTACCTCTTTTGTAAAAATTTGTCTCTTTTTGAACCTTTTGTTTTTTAATAACATTTTTAGGTTTCCAAAACTCTTGAGGTTTTGTCATATCAACAGATATTCTCCAACTCTGTGTTGTTCTTAATCTGGGTGTGTGAGAATTCCAGGTCTGTCTTGAATCGAACCTGTTCGGGTTTGATTTCCAATTTTGATTTGAAGCAAACTTGTTTGTATTGTACCTCCAAGTTTGTTTCGAATCAAATCTGGTTAACCTCGATTTCACATCCTCAGATTTCTGTTTTTCAACATCAACAGGCTTTGGTTTTGGACACTTTCGTGCAACATGTCCAATTTGATCACATTTAAAACACACTTTCTTTGAAACATCCTTGGCCTGTTGTTGTTTCTTTTTCATAGCATCAAACTCATCATTAGACTGTCGTCCAAATTTGAGTTTTTCCTCTTCTTTCAAGCTTTTCCCTTGAACAAAATTCATCTTTTGTTGCAAATCATGTTTTTCACTTTGATTCCAATTCTGTTTCTTTTTATAACCCAAACCAGCCTTCATGTTTTTCTTCTTAAAACCAGGTTTGTTATAAAAAGATTTATAACCTTTACCAGCAAACTTTGGAATCTCAGACT
This sequence comes from Helianthus tuberosus, assembly GCA_030545235.1. Lineage (NCBI taxonomy): Eukaryota > Viridiplantae > Streptophyta > Magnoliopsida > Asterales > Asteraceae > Helianthus > Helianthus tuberosus. The sequence continues at coordinate 66,017,845 of CM060440.1, read as the reverse complement.
TCTCAATCTCAACCATTTTGAAAACTTTATCGACCTTCTCTGAAATCACATTCTGAATCGGGAATACAACATCTAAGAATAATTTGTCCGATCCAATCATGGTATAAACCAATCCTTTTGAATCATCATTCAAATTTTTCTCGGATTTTGTGTTTTTCAGATAACCATCATAAAGATTTCCTTCATCTTCATCCTGTGATTCAGACTTACCTTTTGTAGACTCATCTTTCAAAACACTTTCAACAACCTTACTTACCACCTCTGAATCATTAGCATCATCAGATTTGGAGTAAGTTACATCGATACTTTCAGGTAACTGGTCAGCTATATTCAAACCCTTTGCCACCTTTTCCTCATCATAAAAAGTATAATTGTTTCTCAATGGTGGTGGTACCTGATGAAATTCTGAACCAATACCCTTTTTGCAATTTTCAGTATCTTTGTCATCTGGTGTGATGTTGAAAATGCGTTCGAGAATGTACGAAGAGTTATGATAACTTTGAAGTTTTGTAACAACCTTTTCTTTTTCAGCCAAGACTTGTTTAAGATTTGCAATTTCATCAACACATTTGTTTAATTCAATTTGCTTTTCTTTAAACTGTCTCTCATACATTTCTTTGGTTGTTAAAGTTTCAGACAATCTTTGATCAAAACTTTTGACTTGGCTCTTCAAAGTATCATAAGCTTCTTGTACTCTCTGACTCGACCACTTTAAAGAATCATACTGTTTTTGTAAATCTTGAAATTTAGATTCTTTGTCAACACAATCGACACAATTTGTAGAACACAGTTGTCTATAAACATCATTATCCTTTTCAAGACCTTGACATTTCTGTGTCAATTTTTCAACTTTTAGTTTCAAAATTTCTTCTTTTTCAATCATTTCTTTACATTTCATTTTGAAAACATTTTCAAGTTTATTTGTTTCAATATCTTTTGTTTTTATGATATCATCTTTTTCAGTACAGGCTTTGCACATTTCTATTCAATTCCTGCACTTGTTTTCTTTTTCATCAACCAATTCAACATTCGATAGATCAGAAGATTTTCTAACCTCAGTCTCATTCAGAACCGGTTCTTCTGACTCAGTTTTCTGATCTTCCTCCTTTTCTTCTTTCTGAGCTTCTTCATTCTTCTGCGTTTCTTCAGCTCTCTGTTCCTCTCCAGCAAGCTTTGCAACAGTCTTCACTTCTTCAATCATCTTCTTCAATTCTTCTTCTTTTCCTTTCTTCAGTTCTACCACCTTTGGTAAACTTGCTTCAAAAACTTCTTTTAACTTGATCATCAAATTTGGCAAATAGCTCTTATCAGAAAGCCTTCTTGTGTTGAAAGTGCCCTCACTTGGAAACACATTGGTTACAGCATCAAAATCCACTTTTGATGGATCAACTACTGGATTACCTTGTGGATCCATGTAACACTCTAGTTCTTCATTCCATCTCTTGGCTCTTTGTGCTTCCTTAAATGGTTCATACAATTTGCCAATCTCCCATCTTGCACTGTCTCTTCTCCACCAATTATCATGATCATCATTTGCAACAAATGCATAACCAACTGCATCTTCTTCAGGGCAAACTTGACTCCAATCGTAACCTTCATCATCATCATATATAACTGCAAGAGCCCTTGATCTTTCTTCTGGTTGCTTTAATCTTGGTGGCTCAGACTTGTTCTGATGGTAAATCGCCTTCCTGTAGTAATCTTCATTGAATGGATTTTCAGAATCATCAGCAGCATACGCATTTCTGCACTCGCGCTTAAAATGACCTTTTTGTTTACATTTGAAACATGTCACCTTGGATTTATCAAATCCCAATTTGGTAGATGATCCACCAATTGACTTTCTCCCCGTGATCTCCATGAACCGCTGTGCCCGACGAACCGCACTGGCCATGCACCATCTTATATCCATTAGTTCCATCTCCTCGGGGTCTAATTGATCATAATCTTCTTTCGTCAAATTGGTGTTGCCAATCTTCCCTGCAACGAGGCTTTCATACGATTCAAGTACAGATGCCAAGAAAACCATCTGTTGTTTTGCCGATTCTTCGCTGAAATTCTGCCCATTCTTCAGATCCACTGCGATATTACACTGGAATAAATTCTTTGAAGCAGATTGATCAGAAGTTGTTGAAGAAGATCCACTGTGAAAACCACTGTGAAGACTTTCATTGTTCACTGAACTTGAACTTTCTGCAGAAAATGCTGTTCTCGGAGACCCAGCCTGCTGTACATTTCCTCTGGAGTAAAGCTCTACATTCTGCTGATAAGCTGGATTGTTGACTTTAGATCTCTTTATCTCCAACTCATGGCTTTCAAGTCTTTGAATCAGCAAATCCACTTTCAAATCTTCAGGCTTGATTGTGTTTTTCAACATTAGAGCGAAGTATTGCCACTCTTGATCATTTGGCAATGAATCAAACAATTTATCTACCAGCTCCTCTTCAGAAGGTAAGATTTTGTGTCTGGTCAGCTCCATTTTCAGATGTCCGAATCTCTCAATCATTTTACAAATAGATTTATTTTTCATACAACTGAATAAATCAAACTCTTTACGCAACAATTTCTTTTTGTTTTTAACAATTTCATTACTACCTACACATTTTCTCTCTAACGCTTCCCACAAACTCTTTGAAGTCTTTTCTTGTTCGAGCAATGAAATAATATCCTCTCTTACTGACTGCTTGATCAATTTTATCATTTTATATTCAGCCACAACATTTTTTATATCTTTTTCTGTAAAATCTTTTGGATCTATTAACTCTCCTCCCTCTTTTACTGGTTTATTGTATCCATCTGTCAGTTTTAACCAGCTTTCAGTAGCAAAAGCTTTTACCCAACCTTCAAATCTGTTTTTCCACCAGTGATAATCTTCCACTTTCATTAGCTTTGGTGGCTTCTGTTGGCTTCCGTACATGTTCTCAAACTTCAAATTTTCCGAAATCTCTTTTGAATATTCTTTCATCTCAGATCTTCTATCTGATGATTCGGAATTGAACGCGTTGTAGAAAGTATTGTAGAACTCTTCACCGTTGTTTGACATCTTCAAATTACCTAGAGCAAACAAACAAACTCAATCAGTTTAAACACTTAGAATTTAATTTTTTTTTAAATCTTGAAAAACAATGACAAATAATGGATGATGCAGACCCGAACTAGTTATCAAATACTTAATGGCACTACACGACAAATCACTTATCAACTATGATTCAACACAAATCTGACATATCATGTAATGTTTTTATCAAATCAATGCACAAATATCATAATGAACAACAATCATTAAAGTTTCTTAATTTTGATTGGACCGTAAATCTAGTGGGTAAGAACAATTCTCTGTTTCACGTGGGCTTTTGTTAGCTTCCATTAAATGGCCAACAATTTTAATTCATATTCATTCTTGATTGGGCCGTTACACTACATGGACATCACATGGGCTTATGTCACTATGATTGAGCCAACATTCTTATTCACATTCACCAAAGATATAATCAAGTATGATAGTCAACAATTCTCTTGGGTCTTTAAAACTTGTCAGACAACACTCACATGTACAACAATTTACAAAACTCAACAAGTGATGATAATATTGATATTATTCAATTGATTATCGATTCTAGCAAAGATCACATGCAAACCGTCAACATTCTATAAAGTTTCATTCAGTTCAATGAAATTCACATGACCCGATGTATTCACATGTACCAACTTCACATGCATGATCACTCTAAATCAGATAGATTTCTTGTTTCGATAAATGCTACTGACATAATTGACTAATGTTGACTAAGTGACAAATAAGCGAAATCTGATGTACAGATAAGCGAAATCAAGTACAATCTGTCAATGTCCGAATAAGCGAAATCACTTATGTCCGTAAAAGCGAAATTAAGTTGTCCGTATGAGCGAAATCAGAATATTAACACTCGATGTTCACAAAAGCGGAATCACGTTTTTACTCATTTTTTAAGCCAAATTTCAATCTGCAACTTTCAAGGAATGATCTACACTTAATTCCGATCACAATGATATGTAATATGTTCAATTTTGACCACTAATTTGTTCCAGAACTGAGACTGAAATTCCTGTTCGTGAACTGATTGAAATTTTGTGAAAATTGATTGAGTTTTACTTTGTTTTAATATCTAACACTTTCTAGGGTTTATCAATACTGAATTTTACACATTATATTTGAATATCAGCCCATTTTACCCATAGAAACCAGTTCAATTCGGAAAAAATAAAAAAAATTGAGTAGAAATGAAAGAAATCGGTAGAATCAAGCTGTAGTAGTATGAACTCCTCGTCCTGAAGCTCTGATACCACTTGTTGGACCGTGTTCCGACCCTAAATAGTCAGTATAAGGCAGTTCATCTTCAAAAACAAAGGCGGAATCAATGTAGATGAAGTAACACAGCTGTTCCTTTCAATTTCTTCTTTATTAATGCTTTCTGAAATGATTTTGACAGAGTTTGGTTACCTAGCATATGAACAGGTCTCGCTCCAATGGTTACCATGAATGATCACATATCCGGTATATATAGTTGGACTGATTTCGCTTATATGTCATGACATATAAGCGAAACCCCTATGTGAACATATAAGCGAACCCCCTTGTAACCATATGAGCGAAATCACCTAAACTACCCTATGAGCAAACCACCTATGACCACATAAGCGAAATTACAATATTAAACAGTCAGATTCATCACGTGAATGCCATATTGCTTTGTCTTGTTGTGTAGTGATGTCATTGATGATGTCATTGTTGATGATGTCATCATTGTATAAGATGATGTCACACTCGTTCAGATCCGCAACACAACTGAGACTCGATATAAGATGAAGTCAACAGATGAATGCACTAACAATGAGGTTGAATTAGCCGATGGCACTATAGAAACCGTATCAACCGTATTAGATGGATGTTTCATATCCATTAGGAACCACTCTTTTCCTTTGTCCTTACTTCCTTTGAAGTCAGCCGGTTTTGATATAGTTAGAGGCATGGATTGGTTATCGCATAACCAAGCCCTAATTGTTTGCAACAAGAAGCAAGTAGTGGTCAAAACTCCGTCTGGTGAGCCACTTACCATTCATGGAGATACCCAGTATGGGCTGCCTGAGCAAGTGTCTATGCTCAAGGCGTCTAGGTGCTTAAAGAACGGTTGTGTCATTTACATGGCTCAAGTGACTATTGATGAGCTGAAGCCTAAGATTGAAGATATTCCCGTCATTTCTGAATATCCCGAAGTATTCCCTGAAGAACTACCTGGTTTGCCACCAGATAGGCAAGTAGAATTCAGAATTGACATTATTCCAGGAGCAGCACCTGTTGCACAGGTACCTTACAGGTTGGCACCAACAGAAATGAAGGAGTTAAGGACTCAGCTAGACGAATTGTTGGCAAAAGGTTTCATTAGACCTAGCTCGTCTCCATGGGGAGCACCAATCCTGTTTGTGAAGAAAAAGGATGGATCGATGCGTCTATGCATCGATTATCGCGAGCTCAACAAGGTTACTATCAAGAATAGGTATCCTTTGCCCAGGATCGACGATCTCTTCGATCAATTGCAAGGGGCAAGCTACTTTTCTAAGATCGATTTGAGGTCAGGCTATCATCAAATGAAGGTTAAAGATGAAGATGTACACAAGACTGCGTTTAGGACTCACTATGGTCATTACGAGTTCCTAGTGATGCCTTTTGGGCTCACTAATGCACCTGCCTCATTCATGGATCTCATGAATCGCGTCTGCAAGCCTTACTTGGATAAATTCGTCATCGTCTTCATCGATGACATTCTCATTTACTCGAAGAGCCAAACTAACCATGAGAAGCATCTTCGATGCATTCTGAAACTGCTTCATCAAGAAAAGCTCTATGCCAAGTTTTCAAAGTGCGAATTCTGGCTTCGTGAAGTCCAATTCCTTGCACATGTTGTTAGTGGGCGTGGTATCCAAGTAGATCCCGCCAAAGTTGAAGCTGTTAAGAACTGGCAGGAACCAAAGGCGCCTACATAGATTCGTAGCTTTCTAGGTTTAGCAGGATATTATAGGAGATTTATTGAAAAATTCTCAAGGATTGCTGCACCCCTAACTTCGTTGACACGTAAGAATATTAAATTTAACTGGGGTCCTAAGCAGCAGGAATCCTTTGACTTTCTTAAGCAGAAGTTGAGCAATGCACCTGTATTAACGTTGCCTGATGGAATTGATGAATTTGTGGTGTATTGTGATGCATCGCACACAGGTATGGGATGTGTGCTTATGCAGAAGGGTAAAGTTATTGCCTATGCTTCTCGACAGTTAAAGGTGCACGAGAAGAACTACACCACACACGACTTGGAGTTGGGTGCCGTGGTATTTGCACTTAAACTATGGAGGCATTACTTGTATGGTACTAAGTGCATGATCTATTCAGATCACAAGAGCCTTCAACATCTGTTCAATCAGAAGGAATTGGACATGAGGGAGCGACGTTGGATGGAAACCTTGAATGATTATGACTGTGAGATAAGATTCCATCCAGGCAAGGCAAATGTGGTTGCTGATGCCTTAAGTAGAAAGGAAAGGGTAAAGCCTATAAAAATCAATGCCAAGAGCATTGAGTTAAAGAATAGTTTGATTGAAAGGTTGTTAGCTGCGCAGAAGGAAGCTGTACTAGAAGCTAACTATCCTAATGAAAAGCTAGGAGTAACTGAAGAACAGTTATCCTATGACAAGGACGGAATTCTGAGGTTAAATGGACGGATATGGGTTCCAATTTATGGAGGACTTCGGGATGTTATTCTCCAGGAAGCCCATAGTTCTAAATACTCCGTTCATCCTGGAGCTGACAAGATGTACCAGGATCTAAGAGCAAATTATTGGTGGATAGGCTTGAAGAAGTCTATAGCTACGTATGTAGCTAAATGTTTGACGTGCGCTCAAGTCAAAGCTGAACATCAAAAGCCGTCAGGCCTGCTACAACAGCCTGAACTTCCCACCTGGAAGTGGGAAATGGTGATAATGGATTTTATCACCAAGTTACCAAAGACTAAGAAAGGAAATGATACTATATGGGTCATAGTAGATAGACTAACTAAGTCAGCACATTTCCTACCCATTAAGGAGACCTATAGCTCCGACATGTTAGCCCAATTGTACGTAGATAAGATTGTATATCTGCATGGCGTACCAGTGTCTATTATCTCTGACAGAGATACTAGATACACATCACATTTTTGGAAAAGCTTCCAACAATCTTTGGGCACGCGCTTAAATTTTAGTACGGCTTACCATCCTCAGACAGATGGGCAGAGTGAGCGTACCATCCAAATTTTGGAAGACAAGCTTCGTGCATGTGTGATTGACTTAGGTGGTAGTTGGGATAACCACCTGCCATTGATCGAGTTCTCCTATAACAATAGCTACCATACTAGTATTCAGGCAGCGCCTTTTGAGGCATTATATGGTAGGAAATGCAGAACGCCTATTTGTTGGGCAGAAGTAGGAGAAGCTCAGTTATCAGGACCAGATATAGTCTTTGAAACAACGGACAAGATTGTCCAAATTCGTGACCGCCTGAAAGCTGCCAGAGACAGGCAGAAAAGCTACGCAGACTTAAGGCGTAAACCTCTAAAGTTTGAGGTTGGTGATAAGGTTTTACTTAAAGTATCACCCTGGAAGGGGGTGATGCGTTTTGGTAAGAAAGGTAAGTTAAGCCCAAGGTACATAGGTCCTTTTGAAATCATCAAATGTGTCGGATCAGTGGCTTACAAGTTGAACTTACCTGAAGAGCTCAGTGGTATTCACAATGTATTCCACATCTGCAATCTAAAGAAATGTCTAGCTGATGAATCGCTAGTCATATCAAATAAGGATGTGCACATAGATGACAGCTTAAAGTTTGTTGAAAAACCCTTGTCAATCGAGGATCGACGGGTTAAGAAGCTTCGAAGGAAGCAAGTGCCAACTGTGAAGGTCAAATGGGATGCCCGCAGAGGTCCCGAGTATACGTGGGAGGTAGAATCCACTATGAAAGAAAAGTACCCTCAATTATTTCAGTAAATCTCAAGGTTGAGATTTCTTTTAAGGGGGTGAGGATGTAACACCTCGAAAATTTATGTCCAATATTGTAATGACACGTGTCATAAGCTTTGAACGTGTGAAAGAATACTTTAGAGGGACTAAAGTTGACAAACAGAGAAAATATGTGAATATAAGGGTTCAAAGTGTCAAAAATGGATAAATATACTTTACAATAACCCTACACGATGTTTATACCCTTAAACGAATAAGTCATGGATCATACGAAGCTAAGAGTGGAAGAAAGTCAGAGATTACAAACTACAAGGGTTAAATGTGTCAACATGTTTAAAGTACACCTCTGAGAGACATTTTAGCAAACCCGAAGCTTTGTAATGATAAATTATACTCACTAGAATGTGTGGTAAAATTTTCATAAAGTTTCGTTATCGTATGAGAAAGTTATGATAAAATTCGTATGCAAGGGGTTAAAAGCGTCAACGTTGAAATTTATGACTTTTCGGGTGATCACAAAGTTAACCAAGGACTTTCCAATGTTTAAACATGTCATGGAGCCCTTAAAAGCAAGGTTAGAGGGCCAAAAGTGCAAGAAAAACACTTAAAACCACGTTAGAAAGGACCAGGGGCTGAATTGCAAATTATAAAACTTGTTTGGCCTGTTCTGCACTTTTAGGCGCCCCGCGAAGGGCCTTACGCGGCCCGCGAACAAGCTGCCAGCGCAGAAAAATGAGCACAGCTGCCAGTCAGACCTGTTAACCGACTTTAAAACTTGTTTTTGCATACCAGGTGCTGCACCAACAAGTTTTCATGCATAGGGGGCACTTGTAAGCATCTCATATCACCTGTAGACTTCCTTGGCATGATCCTAGATGATCAAAATTACTATATAAGAACCCACTTAGTTGCAACACTTTGTTCATTTCATTTGCAACATTAACAACTTCATTTCTGGAGCTCCTCTGATCAGCAACAAGCTTCCTAGTGATCCCTAGTCGTGCTTAGGACCCTTGTAAGTATCCTTAACCCTTCTTAATTCAGTTTAGCTTAGTTAATTAGCTTAAAGTCAAACCGTCGTAATTAAGGTTTGACTTCGAGATTAATCAATAATTTTTCAGTCAAATCTCGAATTGAAAGTACCTATGAGTTGGTAATTATGTGGGTAATATACCCTTAAAAGGGGACCCTCTGATTCCCACTCTAACTAGGTCAATTGTCGGGCCAAAGTTAATCGTAAAAAGTCAACAGAAAGCTTATTTTCAAATTAATGCATAATTAGCAATGTAGGAGCCATGCAACCTGTTTTATCATTAATATAACTTGGTAATTAATGTAAGAACATGTCCAAACATGTTCAACCCGACAATTTTCAGTTTAGGCTCAGATCGGAACCGAAAATCGCATAATTTGACTTTTTGTTTGACTTTCAGTTCTGACCCGTTTAAGCATGGTTTAGAATTGCCTTAGAGCTTTATTTGGACCAGGTTTCATATAAATATAACTCTCTGAGATTATACAACATGGTTCATTAGTTATCTGATTCATATGCATGTTTCCGTTAAATGCTTAAATGTTGACTATTATGCCCATATGACCTTAAAACGTGATTTTTGAAAATGTAAAAAATTACAAATTTGGGTGTTATTTATATATAAGGCCAAACAAATTACACCAAGATAGCCGGTAAGCGGGCAACAAGCTGCGCCGCTACCCCCTTTTGAATAGCGAAACCTAACCTAGTAAAAACGAAACCCCGATCTCTAGGAGACGAAATGTTGCTGTGAACAACCCGTTGGACCCGTTCAAGAAATCTGATGGCTTCTGGGGCTAGCGAGCCAAAGGTATCAAAGGCAAAAGGGATAAAGGAATGTTGATTATCCTCGCAGGCTTTTGCATGTTTGTCCATTTTCTTCGATGCCGCCCTTGCAATCGCCTGACTAGGGACAAAACCTGTATCCCGAAAGCCTACAAGGGGGGAAACCCCGATAAGATCAACACAAGCGTGTTTACCTGCATCCCACCCGAAAACTAAAACGTCCGCGGGGCGCAATGTAGATCTTCCTTCCCTCGGATCTGTCAAAAAGTTTACGGGGGCTTCTTTCTTCACCGAGATCCCCGCCCGTTTGAGGATGTCCGCCAAGACATCCCGCACCCAGTCGTGCCTATACTTAAAACTTGGCAGTTCTTTACAGTGCAGAGTATGCTCCCCAAATTGGTCTAAGCAAGCTTTCCGGCAAATCGGGCATTGCTCATCATCAGGGAACATAGGAATCATGAGCCGATATTTTAAGATAGCACGGTATTCAACGGCTGACATCTTTTGGCCTAAGCCCTCGATGGGGATGACCTATAGAAAATCTTGGGCGTGGGGGCCCCGCAAGCATTCTAGGACGGCGTTCTGACGAGGGGTTGTACAGAAATCTGATCCAATATTCTGAGCGATACGACAAAACAGAGCACTCGCCAAAGTCTTCTGGGTCTTCGGTGGGGCGGTGTCCCTGTTAGCAAAACCGCCAATATCCAAATCCGGGAGGTGTCTATGCAACTCCCCCAGAGCCATGTCATAATCCCCATCCATTCCAACAACCCCACTCTCGCGCAAGATGTGATCTTGCAGCCCCCACGATTGAGCTCGCGAGGCAACAAAACCGTAAATGGAGACATCCATGGCCGATAGAAGCCCCAGCCCCCCCATCTTACAGGGCAAAGAAGCAACCCGCCACTGAAAATCCCCAAAAAACGGACCCCCACACACCACAATGTCCTCTATAGCCCCCCGTAGCCCTTTATCGAATAAGGATACCGCCTCCTTTATAAACACAGGTTGACAAGTTCGCAGACCAAAAAGGAGCTTAGCGACACCCATGCAAGAGCGCAGCAGGAGAAGCTCACTTTGCGGGTCTCGGAGTTGCGAAAGGCTACTCATAAGGTCCACTGCCCGGGAAGCTCGCCACGCAGCCAAAGCACTAATGAAACTGGGGTCCCGGCTCACAGCTCCCCCAAGGAGTCTCACGCCCCCCGTTGGTCTTCCAATCTCCTTCGGGAATAAACTAGCCTCCAATTTTTCTCCATTGCAAGACGGCCAATATACCTCTGTTTTTTTTATATTAAGCCGAAGCCCCAAAGGTGGCCCCTCAGATTGAATGATAGCCAGAGCCTTTGCTACCTCAGATGTTTTTCCCATAATAGTACCATCATCCAAATACCACGCGTGGAAGGGGAGGGTGCAACTGTCTCGTATACGTTGTGTGAGGGGGTGCAAGACAAGGGCGAACAATAGAGGCCCCAAAGGATCCCCCTGCTGGACCCCCGTGGACGACCCAATACAGTCATTACCCACATAAAGCCTAGCGGTTTGCCCATAAAGAAAATGTACCCACGGAAATATAGATGGGCATCGAATCCCAACCTCCCGCAGAAGAGCTGTGCGATCCACTAGGTTGAAAGCATTGGAGAAGTCAACGGTAAGCATGGCGAATGCCCCATCATCGTGAAAGGCGTTAAGGAACCTGTTCGCGCTATGGAGGATAGCTTCAGCCCCATCTGGTGTCCCAACCCCAAATTGATGATCCCCCAGGTACCTAACCATCTCTTTCCCTACCTTTTTCATTGCTATCTTGGAGACCAGCCTACGCCAAATGGCCCCGACCGCAATAGGACGGATCCCCCCATCAGGTTTCAGCAAGGGGGTCAGAGGAGCGGAGGCAACGAACTCAGCAAGAGACCTGGGGCATAACCCCCCCAAGAAGACATTGACTACCCCGGTGATGGCTAAAACTAAACCCGAGGAAGTTGAGGACCCCTCTCCACAAAAGTTATCCAGTAAGTGTTGCGCCCTGAGCCCATCTCTCCCGCACGAAGTTCCCTTGGGGAATGACTTAATGCACCCCAAAACGCACTCCGCATCAACAGTTAAGGGTGCCTGAGGGATTGTGTCTGCCGGCACAACCGGAGGGGGCGTAACCGGGTGTTTCTCCGCGAGGGCCTCCAAAGTGGAGGGCCCAAAGGGGGCAACGCCAGAAGAGGACAACACCTTGACCGCAGCTGTGAAATGACCATCTGCCACTTTACGAAGGCACTGCTTAACATTGGTTCGGCCCTCCCGACGGTCGGACCCATTTACCGCCCCTTTCTCCTTTACATCCTGAAAGAGGGAAGCAACTAGCTCGCTAATCCCTTCCCCGTCTTTCCAGACAGAAAGAGCCCGTTGGATGCTAAAGCACTGTAACGTTTTCCTGTTCCCGGACCGACGTTCCTGCCTATTGGCAGGGCGCACAACTTTTAAAGTACAGCGAGGCAACAAGAGTAGCTTAACCCAATATTCAACTGACCCAGGGGTAGCAATCACCTTCCGCATAGCCGATGTTAAAGCTTGCGCGAACGCCATTCGACAACTAGGAGGAATGCTCTTGACTGTCGTGATGGGAAGAGAAAAAACCCGCTCCAGAAGGGAGCCATCCACACCGACAGAGGCAATGCCTTCCCCTGAAGCCCCCCCTCCCGAAACTTGTGGTTTGGGAATCCCCACAATAAAGTCCTCGGTCCCCCTCGAGCTAGGGACGAATTTAACAAGGTCATCAACATGATGACACCCCCGGCTAAGAGCATGCACAGCCATGCACTCCCCGCACAGCCAGTTGTTAAGCGTTTTCAAAGTTTCTCCCACGTCCTCATATAAGTCGGGATCCTTAGCAATCGCATCCCGTAAAGTATCTTTCATGTTATCCGACTTGAGGTGGTCCCGTTGGAAGTGAGAGAGCAGTCTCGCGTATCCTTTGGACCCTACAAAACCATCTTTGCAAGCCTTATATGTTTAAAAAATAGACATCAGTTTGAGGTCTAGATTAGGAGTTATGCTCATTAGCGTAATTAGAAAGCTTTTTATTAAATAAACGGCGTAATTAGCATATAGCCTATCTAAAACCGATTTTTGATACCAAACTTTTTACCCACTGATGTAATATAATATTTTGGGATTTTTGAAGATTTTTATTAAATTTTAGGCTGAGCATAACATAGAGTTCTAAGCTTGATTCGGTAATTGTCGATTTTGCCCTTTTGGCCTATAAAATGAGTTTTACAAATTATTTTGATACCAAACCTTTTTCTACTGATCTAATATGATAAATAAAACATTTTGAGCCTTCTGGAATTATAAAAATATCAGCTTTCCTTTAAAAACCCAGAAAGAGCTCAAAAATCGCATTTTTAAGCCTTTTTAACGCATAGTATGTATTAAAACTATTTTAAACATATAAGGTTTGATGCCTACTGATATTTTCAGTAAATTTTTATATAATAACAGTAAGAAAAAGTTTTAAACTCAGATTTCCAGTTTTGACCTTTTAAGCCTATGTAAAATTACCAAAATGCCCCTAAGGTGCATAGTTTGGTTTTAAATGATAAATTTCACATATATGTAATACCCTACTGTTATAACTTATTAAATTAAGTATTTTTACTGATTATTTCAGACCTATAACTCAGATTATTATTTAAACTCTTTTATAACCTTTAAAATGACCAAAATGCCCCTACGGGGCATAGTTTGAGTTTAAATTCGTTTTGGGCATAATAGAAGATATCTTACTGATGTCACAACATATTTAAGACATATTAACTTAGGAAGCCTGTATATGACTCATATGGTTACCCGTTACGCATCTTGCGCGTTCGGTTCGGTTTATGTAACTAGTTTGCATAAATTGACCGAAACGGGTCAAACCTTATCATTTTTGTCTCAAAATCCAGAATGTGTTTAGTTTACCCATATTACACAAGTCTCCAAACTTTTCGGGTCTAAATCACATTATATTCCGGTCTTCACTTAATCGTGCGTTGAACCGTATCTTCCTTTAAAACTAACCGGTCCAAGTTTAGGCTTAATTAAAGACCCGTTAGGAATCTAATAGGTTATTAAAAACCTTTGTTCCAGAATAGGAGACCCGGTAAAAGCTACACACACTTGCTATTTGTGATTTATACTTGCAAAGGTAAATACTTTTAACTTATTTTCCCTTATACGGGCTTGGGGTACGGTATATAAAATACCGCTTGGTCGGGCATTCGACTTTAATCGTTTGGTGGTTAAATATTATCGAGATGTCCCATTTAAAAATTTGGTTTTGTTTGCTTAACGCCTTTGGGGGGTTAATGACCATGTCCCGGATATCCTTGGCATCATTCATGGAATGGCCACGACCTTAGCACACGGGTGTAGGCGTACACCCGTCAGTGCATTTAAAATTAATAAGGTATAACCGCCGGTTACGAGAATAACTCGCCTCGAGACTATACCATGTGGTGTGTCTATTAATCTTTAACCCGGCATGAACCGGGCTACTGAACGCATAACAAACATGTAATTCTTTTACAAGTTTATTTATATAAATAATTATCCCAAGTTATAAAATATTTTGTGCCACGTGCATTCAAATCAATTTTCTAAACCTTTTCAAAATGAGTCAGTTAATTGTATTTACCAGTGTAAACTGACGTATTTTCCCAAAAAGGTTAAGTGCAGGTACTACGCGTAATAGGCTGGCCTCTCCTTAGCATCGTTAAGAGTCTCGCAAGTTTGGATGCATTTAAATCTGATGAACTATGTTTTCTGTTTATTTTAATCCGCCTGTGGATCCGTTTCAACTATATTGTGATACTTAATATTACAATTTTATTCGGTTGAAATAATTCTATCTTTTGCTTCTGCTGTGCATTTAATATTGTGTTGTTTGACTATGATGGTATCAACTACGTCACGATACTCCCCACCGGGCCCACCGGTAATACGTGGAAATATCGGGGTGTGACAGTCTTCTAATCTTTGGCATGGTAGACTAGGTCATGTTAATTATAATTCCATTCGTCATTTAATTAAACTTGATTGCATACCAACATTCGATATCGACTCAATTAATAAATGTAAAACTAGCGTAGAAGAAAAACAAACAAAATCGTCATTCAAAAAGGTTGAACGAATCACTGAACCCCTCGAGATGATCCACACTGATGTGTGTGATCTAAAAGCAATTCTTACTCGTGGTGGGAACTAGTACTTCATCACGTTCATTGATGATAGTACAAGGTATTGCTATGTGTACTTACTTAAGAGTAAGGACGAGGCTATTGACAAATTTATCTTGTTCAAAGCTGAAGTTGAAAATCAACTAAATCAGAAAATCAAAATCGTAAGGAGCGACCGAGGAGGTGAATATGTTTCACCTTTTATTGACGTATATGCAAAAAGTGGAATCATCCACAAACTCACGGCTCCTTACTCCCCTTAATCAAATGGCATAGCGGAACAGAAAAATCACACCTTGAAAGAAATGATGAATGCCATGATGATAAGTTCTGGTGTAAACCAAAACATGTGGGTGGAATCAATCTTATCGGCAAATTATGTGTTGAACATGATACCCAATAAGAAAAAGGATGTAACGCCTTACGAATTATGAACGGGAAAGAAACCACCATAGAAATCCTTGAAAGTGTGGGGGTGTCTACCTAAGGTGGTGGTCACACCACCTAAGCACCTACTAATAGGACCCAAAACGGTGGATTGTGTATTTAAAGGATACACCCGTCCTTACGGTCCTTATCGTTTTCTTGTGCATGATTTTAAGAACCCTGGAATATGCAAAGGCACCATAATAGAATCTAAGGATGCATCATGGTTTGAACATATGTTCCCATGCTTAGATAAAAGTGAACCGAGTTCTTCTAGACCGTTGAGGAAATTGTTCCTGAGGATGAAGTTGAAAACGATGAACCTCGAGAACAATCTAAGACTTAGGAAGTTGACTCAGGAAAAATAAATGACAAAGGACTGAAAAATCCTTTGGCCCTGAGTTTTTTTACCTATATGGTAGAAGATGAACCTCAAACGTACCAATAAGCGGTGCATTCCTCAGAAGGACCTCAGTGGAGGGAGGCACTCAAAAGTGAGATAGACTCTATCTTACAAAACCATACTTGGGAACTAGTGGATCTTCCTCAAGGATGTAAACCACTAGGATATCGATGGATCTTCAAGAAGAAGATGAAACCTGAAGGAACCATCGATAAGCACAAAGCAAGGTTGGTGATCAAAGGATATAAACAACAAGAAGGTTTAGATTACTTTGATACCTATTCGCCAGTTATGTGAATAACATCCATCAGGCTAGTGCTTGCCATTGCTTCCATTAGGAATTTGGAAGTTCACCAAATGGATGTGAAAACAGCTTTCTTGAATGGAAATCTAGAGGACGAAATTTACATGGAGAAACCCGAAGGCTTCACAGCCATTGGGCAAGAAAAGAAAGTGTGTAAACTTGTGAAATCCTTGTATGGATTGAAACAAGCTCCAAAACAATGGCATCAAAAGTTTGATCATGTCATGCTTGATGTTGGGTTCAAAATCAATGAATGTGACAAGTGTGTATATGTGAAGTACACATCAGATGGATATGTCATTTTGTGTCTATATGTAGATGATATGCTCATTGCTGGAAGTGATGACAAAATCATAAACTCTATAAAGAACTTGCTAAAGGCAAGATTTGACATGAAAGACATGGGTTTAGCGGATGTGATTTTGGGAGTTAAAATCACACGAACCCAAAGTGGACTTTTTTTAGGTCAATCCCACTATGTGGACAAAATTCTTGAGAAGTTCAATGCAAATGACTCTAATGTGGCTAGAACTCCACTTGACACGAGTCAACATCTAGCCAAGAATAGAGGTGAACCTGTAAACCAGTTGGAATACTCAAGAATTAATGGTAGCTTGAAGTATCTTATGAGTTGTACTAGACCAGACTTAGCATATGCTGTGAGCAAGCTAAGAAGGTACACGAGCAACCCAAGTTCAATGCGTTGGAACTGTATCACTCGGTTGCTTCGCTACTTAAGATACACTCGGGAATACGTGTTGCATTATAACAGATATCCAGCAGTTATAGAAGGACACTGCGATGCAAATTGGATATCTGACATGACTGATTCCAGAGCAACAAGTGGGTATGTATTCACACTTAGAGGTGCTGCTATATCGTGGAAAGCGTCAAAACAAACGGTTATCGCTAGATCCACGATGGAATCAGAGTTCATCGCTTTAGATAAAGCAGGTGAAGAGGCAGAATGGCTACGTCAATTTGTTGAGGATATACCAAGATGGCCTAAGCCGGGATCGGCCATTTGTATACATTGTGATAGCCAATCGGCACTTGGCAGAGCTCGTAGCACAGTGTATAACGGTAGGAACAGACATATCAGACGTAGACATAATACGATACGACAACTAATCTCTTAGGAATTATCACTGTTGACTACGTGAGGTCAAAGGATAATATTACGGATCCGCTAACAAAAGGCCCAAATAGAGAGTTAGTACAGAAGTCGTCCATGGGAATGGGAATGAAGCCCTTGAAAATATAAGTTCATATGATGGAAACCTAACTTAGTAAACTGGAGATCCCAAGAGTTGGGTTCAATAGGAAAACCTAATTGTATGAATTAGTAAGGTCACTGTGGGGGATAACCCTACGTATATATATAAGGGAGTTTATTGCAAAGCTTAGTAATCTTCCTAGTCCATTCCTAAAAGTGACAAGTGTGAGGCTAAGCCTATGGCTTTTAATGATTCGACAAAAGTAACCATACATAGTGAATCACCTATGTGAGAGAGAAGTGGGGTCGCTTCGAAGGGTACTGTTGGGGCACAATACCTAATGGCTCTCGCGGAACCAGGCTCATGTTCATGACCACAATGAACATAACTATGAGGACTTGACTTTGTTAGGGAGAGTCTTGTGTGAAATGCATTGTCGTCTACACAAACGGCAGACGAGTTCAAAGACATCGAGTTCTACTCAGAGCTAGTGGGCTAAGTGCATTTCATGAGCGAAGGTTCAAAGGGTAACACCTACCTATCGTATGCAAAACTCAACTGCTGAAAACTAATTGGAATAATGTTGTTTCTGAGATCGACCTCCATTCATGTGGGGGATTGTTGGAAGTTTTGGTGTGAATGTATGTCTTATGACATGTTTTACCACAAGTCCTACCCGCGCGTGCGCAGGGGGGGTGCAAAAACTGAGTTTCAGAACTGGAATTTGGTTGAACTCGTGCGTGTCTGCACATCTTGCGAACACAAATGCAGCTCCGAAAACCCGGGCCCGCGTGAGGCAGTTTTTGCACTCAAGACTCATAACCGTTAACCGTTTTTGTTTTTAATGAGTTTTAAAACTGAAACTGAAATGATTATTCAATATTGATGATCATTAAACGATTACTATTATCAGTTTCAAAACTGATGTAGTAATGTCTATTATTCGGTTTTAATTCTCAGCAATGATGGCTAGAATTCGATTATTCTTCCGTAACTATAAAACCAGATCAAGCTGATCAGACTAGACACACCAACAAACAACTTCTTCTCTTCTCTCTCAATTTCTGCAACCACATTCTCCAGTTTCTTTTCAGGCAAGTGCTCAAGTCCGGCAGTGCGCTGTTGCTGCTTCGAACTAGCGTACCCTGGGAACAGACGACAAATCTGTTAAAGGGAATTGTGTCAGCCCGGTTCACTGTTATCGTTAACTGTTTCTTTATTTCTGTTTCAGATTATTTTGCAGCATATATCAGTAGCAGTTTTTCTAACAGATGCCATCGAGTTCATCATCTCAGTAGAATTGGCAATTCATCTTTACGCAAACAAATTTAACTCATTAGTATGGGTAAAGGTAGCATTTAAAGAATGGCTTTGACTAATTTGTTTGATCTGTTAACTCATAGATATTTGAGATTGTAAATTTGACAAATGAGCTTTTTCCTCCATTGCCTCAAAGCATTCACAAATCACAATTGATTTTTCGGTGGTGCAAGTGGTTACGGTTAAATTTGAGTGAGGCATATGGTGGTGGTATGGTGGTGATGGTGAAGAGTATAGAAGATGAAGTGGGTAGGGTGGGTCGTGGGTCCCTCATAAATTCTTAAATAATAATTTTATTTCTTTTTTAACTTTTTAGTTATTAATCTGACAGTATGGGTATTTAGGTCATTTCACACGCACTGAACACAAAAAACTAACCCCCATCCACGCTAGGGACTATCCGGAAATGAAATTGCAAAAGTTGAGGACTATAGCTGTAAATTTAGAAAGTTAGGTACTAAAGGTGAAAATGAAACAAACCACAGGGACTATCCGGACATTTTTCTCTATTTTGACCTTAACATCAAATTTTCAAATCTATTTTTTTACGGCAAATTTGGATGAACACAGGACCTATTAGTCCCAAAACTTTATCTCATTACCAAGATACTATTAGGCTATAAAGCTATGGGCATCAAATTTTCAAATCTAGTGTTCTATATGTTTTTACTTCCAATTTTCATATTATACCCTTACAAAAGCACCTTATATCAATGTGGGGGGATAGCTCACTAGACAAAGGCATAAGCCATGAGCCATGAGCCATGAGTAGGGATGTAAACAAGCGAAGAGACTCGAGAGCTACTCGTGATTGCCTTGGTTAAAAGTTCGAATGAGCCGAGCTTTAACGAGCCCAAACCTGAAATAAAGTTCGTTTAGTTATTGAGCCCAAGCTCCAGCCTAAAATACAAAACTTGTTTATGCTTGCGAGCCTAAACGAGCTTAAACAAAATTTTAATTTATTCATAAAGCGTGTAACCATTGCCAACACTTTTCAGCATAGTTTACCACTTTCAAGTTGAATGACATGGCACATTCTAATTGATTGATTTTGAAATTTACCACTATTAAGTGTCTAACTACTCCCTATCACCATAGTATCTCTATATCTATTTGGATAGTCTTATTGCAAGTAAAAAATTCACACACATATTTTCTTTCTAGGGTAAATTACATTTTTCATCCTTTATGTTTGTATTAGATTGCAATGGATGTACTTTAACTTCAATAATTACAGTGACAGTCCTTTCTTTGTTAAAACCATTACACCCTAGGTCCTTTGATCCTAACGTGGTTAATTTTTTTAGTTAGATCCTGTCATGTACATTGCACATGAGGGTAAATTCGTCTTTTTACCATCTTAAGGACTATTTGTGTAATTAACTTAAACTTTTGAACCAAAAAATAAAATAAACATGCTTTACTCTTAATCCCCCCATCAGAACCAAACCACCACCATCTTCAACCAGTTCGTCTACGAACCAAAGAAAACCCGTCTAAAAACAATGGCCGACCAGAAAAAATTATGCTCCGGCAAGAATAATTTGTGTTCCAGAAGGTTGTAGAGAAAGAAAGCTAAATTCTATTTGACTAGGAATACAAGACTACATATTACTAGATAGTAGATACAAGAGTAAAGTCCTTTTTGAGTCCCTGTGGTTTGTGCATTTTAACTATTTGAATCCAAAAACCAAACTTGTCTTGATTTGAGTCCCTGTGGTTTGTATTTTTAACCCTTTGAATCCAAAACGCAGACCTCATCCAAATCATGGACTAAAAGGGTTGGATTCAAAGGGTTAAAAATACAAACCACATGGACTCAAAGGGTTGGATGAGGTTTCATTTTGGATTCAAAGGGTTAAAAATACAAACCACAAGGACTCAAATCAAGACAAGTTTGGTTTTTGGATTCAAATAGTTAAAATGCACAAACCACATGGACTCAAAAAGGACTTTACTCTAGATACAAATAAAAAAAATTAAAAACCAACTTAAAAACAAACTTGATTCATCCAGCAAATAGCCACCCCTCATCTTTTAGCCCAATTCACGAATTAAAACAGAAACAGCTGACTAAAGAAGTAGGATGGCTTGGAAGAGGCGAACTCCTCGTTTTTTTCCGGCAAAAGAGTAGGTCTCTTGGTTGCAATTTTACAGATATAAAAACAACCCAATAAAACACTTACACGTCATACCTCTGTATCCTGACCAACCACCGCCCACCCACCACCACCAAACCCCAACTCACCTTGTCTCAAACCTCCAACCAACCACAGCTCTTCCACCATTATACCCTACCATCGAACCATCTCCGCATAAGCATTTAGAGAGAAAAAACCGTGTTTGTGTGAAGAGAGAGAGATAGAGTAGCTAGGTTGATGTATCTAGAGAAACTGAGAAGGAGATGTAGGGGATGATTCATGTCGATCTAGGGTTTCTATGGCCTCTCGAGAACCAGATCTAGGGGTCTCCTCGGTTGGGGATGTTCAGACGACGACGGAGATCTAGGGTTTCCGGCGGTGGTGGTGGTGAGAGGTGGTGTAGTGGCAGGTGGTGTGGGGGTGGGAGGTGCTGTGGTGGAGATAAGGAAGAAATAGGTGGAGATGAAGGGTTTTCAGATTTTAAGAAAGAGAGAGATAGGGGTGTGGGTTTTTTGTTTTTGTTTTATTAATATAGATAATTTTAAATAAAATAATAAAGTTACTAAAATACCCTTATGTGTCCTATACATGACCAGATATAACTGAACAAATCTAACTCTGTTAGTGAAAAGGACGTGACTTGCAAGGCTTTTAACAAAGAAAGGACTGTCACTGTAATTATTAAAGTTAAAGGACATCCATTGCAATTGATACAAACATAAAGGACGAAAAATGTAAGAGCATTCACATCCTGGGAATTAAAATCTGTGTGTGGGGTTTTTTAAAATATAAAGAGTATAAAATGTGGTTGTGAGTGGATGAGAGATAAAATGTTACTGTTCATCTGTATATTTGGGGGGGGGGGGACACTGTTCACCAACTATAATTTTTTAATATATATTGAAAGTGGTTGTGAGTGAGACCGTGAGGTATGGTAGGGCTTGGGTTGGGCTTGGGCTTGGGTTGGGGCATGAGTTGACACGTGGCTTGGGGGGGCAGACATGGGGTGACCCACATTCACCACGGTATGGTGGGGCGGGGGTTTGGTGGGCTTCGCTGGGCTGACCCGCTGGGCTATTTGAATATTTTTTAAAACAACAAATTTATTTTTTTAATATTTTTAAATAAAGAAAATTACATAAAAAAAATTCCTAACGTTTATATTTGTTTTTTATCTCTTCTCCAAGACTAGTTGCAACTCGTCACCCTCTAGGTGATCAATCAGCTAGGATAGAAATTTCAAATCATCCCGTCTTTGTTTCAGGGCATCTCTAGCGACATCTCTAGCTTCTTTGCTCTTTCGTTGTTCGGACCTTTGTTGTTGGAAGACGTTGAATGTATCTAACTTGCATGCAATGTCATCCAACTGATCGCTGTATATTCCCCTACGTGAGCCCGAACTCCCAGCTGAAGGCGATACCGTACCAGATCTTTATTTTTTAGCACGCCTTTTTGCGGCATCTCTTCCGTACTCAGGCCGGTTTGGGCTTGGCGAATCATCCAAAAGGTCCTCAAACTCTTGATCTCGTGCATCAGATTGGGCTTGGGACGAGGCCCTTGACCTTTTGGAAGACGTGTTACTTTCGCTACCAGTGGGGATATTCGCCCACTTTGGATGGAACTTACAAATCTCCCAACAATGCATGAAACGGAAGTCGGTCCCCACATTTGATTTGAATGCAAGCAATGCATTTGTCACAATGCCGGCTTCGGTTTCACCACTTTTTGGGTTTTGCTTTGCTTTATTTAAATAACCACTATATTTTGTAAGTTGGGTGCTTATCTCGCTCCACTTCGAGGATAAGCTATCGTTTTCACGATAAGCCTCCCTTCCAAATTCTTCAT
Source organism: Helianthus tuberosus (assembly GCA_030545235.1). NCBI lineage: Eukaryota > Viridiplantae > Streptophyta > Magnoliopsida > Asterales > Asteraceae > Helianthus > Helianthus tuberosus. The sequence goes on along the minus strand of CM060440.1, from coordinate 65,995,141 downwards.
GGAATACTCTACTAACCGCTTCCCACAAATGGGTTCGATGTTGAGAATTTCCTATTTTAATAAAAAAATTTAATATATTACAAAGTTATATAAAAAATAACCATTAATAAAAACAAAGTTTAAGAATACCTAAACTTGGATGTTGAGATTGTTGACACCAAGCCCTCGCCAATGCAAGTTCTTCAGCAACGACCCATTTTTGTTGTTTTCGTTTGACGGTTTCAAGTGCTTTCTCCGCCTCGTTTTTTTTCTTATGACTTCTCTTTTTGATGAGTTTTGATGCGGAAGGAGCATCGTTGGGTGGTTGAGTTTCGGGGACGGTTTCGGTTTGTGAAAGGTCGATGGAGGTTGGTGAAAGGTTGATGGGCGTTTGTGTAAACGGGGTAGGTATCGAATCCTCGGTGTGTGGGAAGTTAGTAAACAAATGATTCCCAATATACGATGCATAACTCGCTTCAACGGGCATAGAAGAGTGTATGAAAAATGGACGAGGCATTGGACGATTGGGTGGTGGGCTAGGATTATTTTCTTGGAATGCATACGGGTTGTTCGGGTCATAAGCACGGTTATGAGGATGCATTTTTTCGTTTTGTAGAAGGAGAATTGAAGATGATTATAGAAGATGTGGTTGAATATGGTAAAAAATGGAAGAAATATGTGAGTTTTATAGTGAAAAAATAATTTTTTTTAACATAGCCGTTGGCCAACGGCTAGTTTGGTTTGTCCATTGAGAGCACGCCATGTCAGCTTGTCAAGACCGTCCCACGTCCGGCTTGAAACCCAAGCCCCAAGGGCCACGCCCCAACCCAAGCCCACCCGGGGTGGTGGCTTGGGCGTTTTCCCCCAACCCACGCCCCAACCCAAGCCCCATACCTCATAGTCTGAAGAAGAGAGAAAAATGTAATGATAAAGGTATAAAAATATTATTTAATTGAAAAGGAGAGAGAAAAAATATTTATTTTTCGTGAAAATATATTGATATTTGAGCTGTTTTTTAGTGGAATGCATGTATATTTATAATATTTATAGGGAGTTGGATGTGAATGCTCTAATTTACCCTCTTTCTACGAAAGATGAAAATATGGGATAAACTTAAGGTGGAGTGCGTGGGACCTCAAGTTACCAATATTCTACCACTATATATATATCATGGATGGGTGCATGCCTAAAAAAATAATTAGAAAGAAACCATGGGTGCCTCTGAAAGCACTTCAAGGTCAAATGGAACCGAGGAGGACGACCCTCAGCAAGAAAATAACAGGCAGTCCGATGGAAGTTCCATGGGCGCTGGGGCCTTAGCAACAGCGGCCGTCGTCGTCGGAGTAGGTGTCGCTGCTATTGGCATATCTAGATTGCTTTCGAACGACACCAACACCTAAGAAAGAGTACCCGTGGGCACAAACAGTACGCGGTCTCATCCTCCTCGAGGTCCCTACAAAATGAACACAGATGGCGGATGTGAACATCAAGTACATGGAGATCGAGGACCAGTTTGGTATGAGAATTTGATAATAGTTAAATGTGTGTATTGGTTTCTGTGTCTATTACAATTAATTTACAACAAATATATATAAAGGAAAATACATCTATACATTTAATACATAGGAGGGAATTGTGGAAATAAAAAGAGTAGTAATGTTGACTGCATGATTTGCTCCTTGAGATTGGGTAACGTATTGACTGCATGATTTGCTCTTTGAGATTGGGTAACAGCTTGACTATATCAATTATGATCTACATTCCTTATACGCCCCCGCAAGATGGAGGATCCGTCGGATACACCAATCTTGGATCTATTACGAAGAAATGGTGCTCTCGTTAGTGGTTTAGTGAGCATATCCGCTAATTGATCTTCAGAGCTAACATGAAGCACCCGTAGCTGCCCGGCCGCAATTTGTTCTCTAACAAAGTGATAATCAAGTGCTACATGTTTCATCCGCGAATGATATACTGGATTGGTGCAAAGATAGGTAGCACCGGAGTTGTCACAAAACAAGGTTGGAGTTGCCTTTGTAGTAAGACCGAGTTCATGCAATAAATTCTTAGTCCATGTGATTTCCGCTGCGGCGTTGGCTAGAGCTTTATATTCAGCTTCGGTTGAGGAGCGTGAAACTGACTTTTGACGACTAGACTTCCACGAAATAATATTAGTGCCTATGTAAAGCATGTAGGCAGTAGTAGACCGACCAGCATCATGTACACCGCCCCAATCCGAATCTGAGAAAGCCGAGAGATCGAGCGAGGAATTTCGGTTTAGGAAGAGACCATGATGAATTGTGCCTTTAAGATAACGCAGAACACGTTTTAGAGCCTGCCAATGTGTTTGACGTGGGTGATGCATAAATCGGGAGAGTTTGTTAATGGCAAAGGAAATATCTGGGCGAGTGAATGCTAGATATTGAAGTGATCCTACGAGTTTTCGATATGGTGTTTCATCGACCGTAGGGGAAGAGTCAGATGCCGATAAAGGTTCAGTGGCACTGAGTGGGGTAGCAACATCTTTTGCTCCATCCATTTTAAATTGATGCAAAATATCTTGGATGTAGCGATGTTGTGATAGAAAGAGACCATTTGGGGTGGGAATCACTTCGACACCAAGAAAATGATGAAGCATGCCAAGATCCTTGATAGAGAATTTGCGGCTTAGAGCCTCGATAAAGTGATAAAGGAACTTTGAGTTGTTGCCCGTAAGAACGATATCATCAACATAAACCATGAAGTAGCAGGTGATATCTTGATGTTTGTAGGTAAAAAGAGAGGCATCGGCGAGGGATTTTCGAAATCCAAATTGAAGCAGAAAGTTTGCAAGTTCAATATACCAAGCACGTGGTGCTTGTTTTAAGCCGTACAATGATTTCTTGAGCTTACAAACATGATTAGGGTATTGTGGATTAACATAGCCTGGTGGTTGAATCATGTAGACATCTTCATGGAGTGTGCCATGAAGGAAAGCATTATTAACATCTAATTGACGCAGTGGCCAATTTTTGGTGAGTGCGATGGAGAGGATGGTTCGAATGGTGATTGGTTTGGTGACGGGACTAAAGGTATCGAAGTAGTCCTTACCATGTTGTTGGAGGAACCCTTTTGCAACAAGACGGGCTTTGTATTTTTCAATGGAGCCATCTGGATTGCGTTTAATTCTAAAGACCCATTTGCACCCAATGGGTTTATCAGGTGTAGCGGGAACAAGTTCCCATGTTTGGTTTTGAAGCAATGCATTGAACTCGGAGTCCATAGCAGCACGCCAGTGGGGGTCTTTAGATGCTTGGTTGTGAGTTGTGGGTTCAAGAGTGGGTGGGAGTGGGTGGAGAGTAGTGTTGTTAATATGATGAGAATTGTAATATTTCGGATTCGGTTTGCGAATTCTTTGTGGGCGAGAGGGAGCAGGAGAAGAAGAATTGGTTTCGGTTGTGGAAGTAGCGGTTGTAGAGGGTGATGGTTGGCTATCGGCTGGGGTTTGATTGTAATCCGCTGGAGTAAGATTGGATAGAGATTGGATGTCGGCATTTGGTAAGGAATTGGCTGGGATGGAATTCGATGAAGATTGGGTGTCGGCATGAAGAGGAGGAGAGTCGGGTGGTGACGTGGTAGTATGGGAATTGGAAGTGGAGTTCGATGTGGGAGAATTTGAAATTGGTTGGCTGAAAGGCGATAAGGGATTAGGAGGATTAGTGGTAGTGTGTGAAGGGTTGGTAATTGGATCAGAGAAGTGCATGGAAGGGGAAGTGGTATTAGGTGGAGTCGTTGAGTTGTTATAAACAGTGTGAATGAAGGTGGTAGGAGTGGGTAGAGGAGTTGGATCATTAGCTTGAGTTTTAAATGGGAACATATGATCAACAAATTCAACATGACGAGAGTGGTATAAACGTTGAGAAGATGGGTCATAGCACTTATAGGCGGATTTGGAGGATGAGTAACCAAGAAAAATACATTCGGAGGAACGGTTGTGAAGTTTCGATTTGGCATAAGGACGGAGCCATGGAAAACACAAACAACCGAAGGGTTTGAGTTTTGTGTAGGTAGGTGATGTTTTGTGTAATTTTTCAAAGGGCGACAAAAAATTTAGAATTTTGGTTGGAAGACGATTGATAAGGTGGACCGCGGTTTGAAACGCATGAGACCAAAACGTGAGAGGTAGATTAGCATGTGAAAGGAGTGATAGACCGGTTTCAACGATATGTCGATGTCGGCGTTCTGCGACTCCATTTTGTTCCGGGGTGTGGGGAGGGGTAGTGAAGTGAGAAATGCCATTTCGTTGAAGATAAGAAGCAAGTCCTACATATTCGCCTCCATTATCCGAAAAAATTGACACTAGTGGTGTACGAAAAAAAATTTCAACCAGTGTTTTAAATTGTGGAAACAATATAGAAACATCTGATTTCTTTTTAATTGGGTAAAGCCAATTGTACTTAGAGTAAAAATCAACAAAAAGTACATAGTAGGAATAACCATCATTTGAAGTTTGAACCGGTCCCCAAACATCCGTATAAACAAGTTCAAGAGGTTTGGACGCAATAAAAGAGTTTTCACCGAAAGGTAATTTATGACTTTTATTCAACGAACATGCATCACAATGAAAAGAACTAGCGGACGTATTATTGTAAACAAGTCCTAATTTATTTAGAAGACGCTTTAGAACTTGAATGGATGGGTGTCCAAATATGTGATGCCACGAAAGGAGAGAGGTAGGTGTCTTGATGCTTGAGTGAACTTGTATAGGAGGATGTTGAGGATTGGATGTTGCATAGTAGACATCATTAACGTTCGCTCCCCGCATTAGGTGCGCCCCCGTGCGAAGATCCTTAACCAAAAAATGAAATGGAAAGAATTCAACAGAAACTTGGTTAGTTTTGCAAAGTTTAGCAACCGAAATAAGACGATTACGTAGTTTTGGAACGAGCAGTACATTTTGAAGTAGTAAAGAACGAGATGATGTAGGAATAGAAGAGTGACCAATGTGAGAAATGGAAAAGGGTATTACCGTTACCTAGGACGATCTCATCGGGCCCCCCGTATTCGGAGAGGTTGTGCATGAAGGCTTGGTTGGGTGCGGCATGATCGGTGGCGCCGGTATCAAACATTAGTGAGGATGAGGAGCTTGCCATAGATGAGTTTACTTGAGGATTTGAAGACGATGCCGATGCAATGGTGATATTGTTGTTCTGTAAAAAACGTGCTAACTTCCTGCACTCTTTAGTATCATGACCGGGAATATTGCAATATTGACAAAAAAACGAGTTACGGTTACCGCACGAAAAGTTGTTTGGTCCACCGGTTTGTCCTTGGGCCTTGTTGTACCTTGATCCATAGTTATTGGGCCTGTTAGAAACTCTGGCTTCATTACCAGACCTGAAAGAGTGCCGCCCTCCTTGCCTCTGTGTTTGATTCACTGTAGAAATGGCAGGAGTTGGGTGGGAGGAAAACAAGGTCCTTTCATGATCTACTAACTTGTCGTACATATCAGTAAAAGTTATTGGTGTGTCTCGCATCTTGGCGGCAGCAGTGATGTGTTTATAGTCATCTCCTAGGTGGGCAATGATGTGAACAATTAAGTCTTCGTCTTTGATGGGGTTCTGAGCAAACGCCAATTCGTCTGCAATTGCTTTCATCTCGTTAAGGAACTGAGCAATCGGTTTATCACCTTTGCTGTGGGTGGCGAGTTGTGTTTTTAGGGAGATTACCCGTGACCTGGATGTACTGGCGTAGGTTTCAGTGAGCCGCTTAAAGAATTCATGAGAGGTGCTGGCGGAGGAGACAATCGGCTGGACAAGATCGGAGCAACTGCCAAGAAGGGCTCCGAGAAGTATCTGGTCTTGCCGGTGCCAGAGACGGTAGGCTGGATTTGTTTTGCCTTCTAATTCTTTCGGTGGTGATGAGGTGAGTCCGTCAACAAACTGATCGAGGTCAAGTCCAACCAGTGTGGACATAACCTGTTTACGCCATGTCGGGAAGTTGTTTCCGGTGAGTTTAATCGGAAAATTTGTGGCTGTGGATAGTGGGATGACTGTGTTGGATGTTGTCATTAGAGCAGGTTTCGAAAAAAAAAAGAGGGAAAAAATTGATGACAGGATCGAAATTCTCAGAGGAGAGTGTGAGCTCTTGATACCATATGAGAATTTGATAATAGTTAAATGTGTGTATTGGTTTCTGTGTCTATTACAATTAATTTACAGCAAATATATATAAAGGAAAATACATCTATACATTTAATACATAGGAGGGAATTGTGGAAATAAAAAGAGTAGTAATGTTGACTGCATGATTTGCTCCTTGAGATTGGGTAACGTATTGACTGCATGATTTGCTCTTTGAGATTGGGTAACAGCTTGACTATATCAATTATGATCTACATTCCTTATAGTTGGTACGGGGGAATACTTGTCGATCATGATGGTAAGTGGGTCAAAGGGTTTAGAGGTTATGTTAGTGAGACTTATACTCTTACAGCTGAGCTTATTTCGATCCAGAAAGGGCTGGAGCTTTTAGATGAACTTGATCTCGAAGGAGCCATTCTTTATAACGACAATGAACAGGCTTGCGAGTATGTCAATGGAGGGGGCGAATACCGCGGTAGAAGTGACGTTGTCCGTAAGTCCTGGCACATCATCATCAAGTGCAGGAATCTCGCTAACAAAAACAATATAGAGGTCAAGCATATTGGGCGAGAATACAGCAAGTATGCTCACAAGCTCGCCAAAATGGCCATTGCGAAAAAAGAAGAATATGAGGAAATTGAAGAACTTCCTTATGAGCTAACGTTGATTTAATGATTGAAAACTACTCGCGGTTCCTGGCTTAATTTCTCGCATCTATCTAAATATGTTGATTGGTAATAACTTCCTCGTCCATCTGGCCATATGTTTGAAAGTTCTCAAGATGGATTATTGTACTAGTCTTTGTATGTTTATCTTGTATCTGTTTCATCTTTGAATCGGATTAATCTTGTGTCTGTTTATCTTTTAGGACTGTTTTAATTGTTTCTACTTTGTTTTGGAATCCAAAGATAATGCACCAACATTCAAGCTTTACTTTCATTAGATAATAATCTTTTGGAGTAATTTTCAAGACAAAAGTAGAAATAAAAGTGGTCTAAAGAATTTACTTGTGGTTTCGTTAGTTGTATTAAGAAAACCCCTAGCTTTTTCTTATTCAAATCAAACATAATGGTAGCTAGTATCAAACAAACCAGGCATAATCACTTTAGATATAATTATCATATATTTGGATTAATGGTGGTATTGTAATCTTTTGTGTTAAGCTAAGTAGAATAATACATCGTACGATCAGTGTTCTAGAAGAAAACAACTATGTCTATCGTGAGGCTTATTATAAAACATCGATGTCGTCAGCTTTACTATTGGTTCACTACGTCATATTTTAACCTTATCATTTAAATTTTCAAATCTATTGTTCTGTATCTTTTTACTTCTAATTTTCATACTATACCCTTACAAAAGCACCTTATATCAATGTTGGGATTGTTCACTAGACCAAGGCATGAGGCATGAGCCATAAGTAGGTGTGTAAACAAGCACAGAGTCTCAAGAACTAGTCGTAATCGGCTCAACTAAAAGTTCGAACGAGGCGTGCCTTAACGAGCCAAAGCCTGAAATAGAGTTCGTTTAGTCATCGAGCCCGAGCTCGAGCCTGAAATACAAAGCTCATTTAGGCTTGCAAGCCTAAACGAGCCCAAACAAATTTATTTTTGTTACATATAATATGATAATAATGACGATAACATTGGTGAGCCAAACTCGAGCCAAGCTTTGGCTCATTTAAGCAATGTTGAAGCGAGCTCGAGCCCAGCTTTTAGCTCGTTTGAGGTTATTCTCAAAATAGCCCGAGCTTATGATTTTACGGGCTAGCCAAGCTCGAGCTCAAATATGTACGCTCGAACCAAGCCGAGCTCGAGCTTCATCAAAACTTCATGAGCGTTTACTTTTTATAGAAAAGGTCCCATTTGTTGACAAGAACAATATAAATATTAAATGTGTTCCGCAAGAATACGCCAACCAGTGTGCCGAGAAGCTGGCCAAAACGGCCAAGATGAAAAAAGAAGAGTATGTGGAAATCAAACAACTTGCTAATGAGCTGAAGGAACTTGTTGAAAGAGATGCTAAATTTAGTGGTTGAAACGTACTCATGGTTCTTGGCTTTCTTTCTTCCATCTATGTATGCTGATTGATAATGATTTTCTCTTAATGATGGTTATGTTATGATATAGCACCCTTCGTATGTTTAATTGATCTTGTATCTGTTTCTTCTTGCATCTATTTCATCTTTTAGGCATGTTTAGACTGCGGGGTATGGTGGGGCTTGGGTTGGGCGTGGGTTGGGGTGGGTGCTGACACGTGGAATGGGAGCCCCCCCCACTGCCTGGTACGTGTCCGCGGGGTATGGTGGGGCGTGGGTTGGGCTTGGGTTGGGTGCACCGCGTGGCAGGGTAGTTTAAAAAAAATATATATACAAAATTTAAAAAAATCACACAAACATTTATAAAAAAAAACATACAACTTCATTAATATTTATAAAATTACATAAACCTAAAAATTACAAAATAAGAAACCTAAAGCGTTAAATAAATTTCAAAAAGGTCGATCTTGTCGAACGCCTTTTTTTCCTTGCCGCGAAACTCTATGTTCGCCACCGCCACCCGGTCCTCGTGGCTTAACTCGCCCCCGGGAACGGCTTCGTAGTAAGCCTTGAAACGCTCGAGCTTGGGACATAGCTCGCGCCATTTATGTTGGCACGCGTTCATGTTGTGGCGGTCGTTACCTACGTTTAGTCGGTAGGCCGCGAAAGCTTCCGTCCAATATTTGGTTTGGCCCGGTGGCCGCCCCTTCATAGCGTCAACGACGCTTGTGACTAGGGCAAGTTCTTCGTCGTGGGTCCAGGATGCCATAGCGGGTTCGTGTGATGTTGGGTTTGTGGTGACCGGCTGGGGCAGCGGGTGGGGATATCGAATGTTTGGGACCACGTTGGGGGTTGGGATGGACCACCCGGTTGGGGTTTGGGGGTATTTATAGGGGATGTTGGGGTTTGGGTGACCGGTTGGGGTGACCGCTTGGCCAAGCCAACGGTTTGAATTTAAAAATTCAAAACTTTTGGGATGGCCCGCTATGACGTGACGGGTGAGCCAATGATATTCAGCCAACTAGGATGGCCAAACCGCCCCACGCCCGGCTTGAAACCCATGCCCCAAGGGCCACGCCGAAACCCATGCCCACCCGGGGTGGTGGCTTAGGCGTTTTCCCCCTACCCACGCCCAAACTCCCGCCCCATACCCCGCAGTCTTAGTTATCTACTTCGATTTGGAATCCAAAGATAATGCAGTAACACTAAAAGTCTAGGTTAATATAATAATATATCTTTTAGAGTAATTATTAAGGTAGAGTTGAAATAAGTGGTCTAAAGTCACTATCATTTTCTTATAGCATTAACAGTAAAAGACTAAAAAACACGCAAAAAAAACTAAAAACATTGCCACTTTCATCACAACCCGCTCAACAGTAAAGTTGTTTTCTTTATTTATACCAACTCTCCTGGCCCGACCTGCTGCCAATTTCTTCTGTTTTTGACTTGCATCCATATGAACGATGAGCCCAAAATCCAACCTCTGAACCAATATACTATTGAATCCAAGTTTCGTAATTTACTATTATTTATATTTGAATATTATTCTAATTTTACACCATTATCAATCGTAGGGGTGACACCATTTTAATAGTTTATTATAAAAGAAGGTTTTGTATGGTATTATCAATAAAGGATTTTTTTTTAAAGAAAGGATAGTATCAAACAAGGCATAGTCACCTTGATAGTCAAATATCTTGAATAACGATGATATTGCAATCGTTTGTGTTGGGTCGAATATGATCGTGTTCTAGAAGAAAACAACTATGTCTACATCCACGGCGTCAGGTTGGTTAACTATTGGTTCCATTCGTTACGTTTTTTTAAATTCCATTTGTTAGATTTTTTTTTTTTTTGGAACAGATTCACGTACCATGAAAGAACGTTTACAACGTTTTTTCACTAGCTCAAAGACAATTTGGAACAAATTTCATATGAAAAACGAAATTACACTTGATTCAGTTTACTTCTAATTTCAATAGCATCCCATATAAAACCAAGGTCATGTCACTTTACTCTTATGTGAATGCATCCCATTTCGTTTCATACTTTTCACGAGTCTTGTATGGACTATATAGTCATAGTTACTTATAAGCTATAGATCCAAACTATAAATTTTGAAATTTAAAAACACTGCGAAAGTTAAAACACCACATTAAACATTATAATAGTTAAAATTACACAAACTAAACATTACAATAATAAAAATTACAAATTAAACTCTATAAAAACTAAATGATATATAATATTTATTAAAACTTTAATTTGAAAATTTTATAACTATACAAATTTAAAAAATTATAAATAATTTTAGAATATTTTAGTTTGTTAATTATTGAAGTCTAAATTTCTTGAATAAAAGATGATTTTATTAGATAATAAAAAAATGTTATTAGGGTAGTGACGCCACCAAAGATGGTGTTTTAAGGTAGTGGGTGGTTTAAGTGACGTGTATCGACGAGATTGATAGAACATAGAGTATATGGGTTAAGTGTAGGGTTGTTCATGAGCTGAGCCGAGCTAGGGCAAGCTCGGGCTCGGCTCGATAATAAACCGACTAGCTCTGCTCGGATTTGAAACCGAGCTGAAAATCTAAGTCCGGGCTGGGCTCAGCTTGGTTTGGCTCGATTTTAAAAATAAAAATTAATACATAACTCTCAAAATTCAGTATTCTAAAATATTATTCAGTACTTCAAAAGAACATATTCAAAATAAGTTCAACCTAATACATTACAAGCCAAAATCACGTTCAACAACACAAAATAAGTTTTATATTTCAAGTAAATACAATATTTGTTCATTAGCACGACAATCCACCTTTAAATATGTCATAGATATATTAACTTTTATATTTCAAGTAACTACAAGCCTAATTACATGTAAATAATAATCACTTTTTTTGTAATATATTATATGTATATAAAAATAAATATACTATAAGTAAAATAATTCAAGCTAAGCCGAGCCGAGCTACCAAGCGAACCAAACCGAGCCAATTTGGCTTGTCACGAGCCGAGCTAGGCTCACTTTCTAACCGAGCCGAGCCGGCTCGGCTCACTTTCAAACCGAACCATATCGAACGAGTTTTTTTCTAGCGAAATCCGAGTCACGAGCTTTTTGGACAGTCCTAGTTAAGTGTCCCTACCTCTTAATAAAAGATCTTTCTTATTAGTTAAGGTATCCTGTTGAATCCTGGTTGATTAGATGCTAGATTTAAAGGTTGAAAAGTACTCATTCTACATTATCTTTTTCTTCTTCAAAAAAGTATGTTCGAAAATTGACAAGTGATTCATAAAGTAACATTTAAGAGCATTCACATCCAAATAATCAAATTGTGCGTGTTGTGTGTTTAAAATATAAAAAAGTATAAAAAGTGGTTGTGAGTGGAGGAGAGAAAAAAAGTAATGATAAAGATATAAAAAATATTATTTAATTGAAAATGAGAGAGAATATGCAGTGTTTTTTAGTGTAATTTAGGGTGAAAATATGGTGTAATGGATGTGAATGCTCTAAAAGGACAATTAAGTAAATAGTAGTTGGTTATAGTATTCATATTCCTTCAATCATTTATATTTTTTTTTTAGAAAAAAAATTATAAGTTTTGTCCTTTATTTTTATACTATATTTCAGTCGGTGTCATTTTCAACGAATTTTGACAGGTTTTACCCTTTATAGGGAATTTTATTACATGTTTTGTTCTTTGACCATAACCTAGTTAGATTTTCTTGTTAAATCTCGTCACATACAACTCAAATTAATTCAATCCAATTCATTCAACAAGTTTATGTTCATGAACCGTGTTAAACAATGGCGGTAACATCTTGTCCAACCCGAGCCGAGCTAGGCTCACTTTCTAACCGAGCCGAGCCGGCTCGGCTCACTTTCAAACCGAACCATATCGAACGAGCTTTTTTCTAGGGAAATCTGAGTCACGAGCTTTTTGGACAGTCCTAGTTAAGTGTCCCTACCTCTTAATAAAAGATCTTTCTTATGAGTTAAGGTATCCTGTTGAATCCTGGTTTAATAGATTCTAGATTTAAAGGTTGAAAAGTACTCATTCTACATTATATTTTTCTTTTTCAAAAAAATATGTTAGAAAATTGACAAGTGATTCATAAAATAACATTTAAGAGCATTCACATCCAAATAATCAAATTGTGTGTGTGGTGTTTTTAAAATATAAAAATTATAAAAAGTGGTTGTGAGTGGAGGAGAGAGAAAAGGTAATGATAAAGATGTAAAAAATATTATTTAATTGAAAAGGAGAAAGAGTATACAGTGTTTTTTTGTGTAATTTAGGGTGAAAATATGGTGGAATAGATGTGAATGCTCTAAAAGGACAATTAAGTAAATAGTAGTGGGTTATAGTATTCATATTCCTTCAATCATTTATATTTTTTTTAGAAAAAAAAATTATAAGTTTTGTCCTTTATTTTTATACTATATTTCAGTCGGTGTCCTTTTCAACGAATTTTGACAGGTTTTACCCTTTATAGGGAATTTTATTACATGTTTTGTCCTTTGACCATAACCTAGTTGGATTTTCTTGTTAAATCTCGTCACATACAACTCAAATTAATTCAATCCAATTCATTCAACAAGTTTATGTTCATGAACTGTGTTAAACAATGGCGGTAACATCTTGTCCAACTCGGCAACCTCCTTCATAGCACCACCTTGACCATCACCGCTGTCCCCAACACCACCTGCACCAGTCCAAATAGTAATCTTAGGCTGCAACCCCTTGACCGCCTCCCAGTTAATCTTGGCAATCTCTTGATACATTCCACCATTGATCATTAAATAATCTCTTAAAGCCCTATAGTTACCCTCCAATGCACCCAGAAAGGTCCTTATGTAGCAGTTTTTCAAACAGATGCCATCGAGTTCGTCATCTCAGTAGAATCGGTAATTCTTCTTTATGCAAACAACTTTTAACTCATTAATATGGGTAAATGTAGCATTTAAAGAATGGCTTTGACTAATTTCTTTGATTTGTTAACTCATAGATATTTGAGATTGTAAATTTGACAAATGAGCTTTTTCCTCCATTGCCTCAAAGCATTCACAAATCACAATTGATTTTTCGGTGGTGCAAGTGGTTACGGTTAAATTTGAGTGGGGAATATGGTGGTGGTATGGTGGTGATGGTGAAGAGTATGGAAGATGAAGTGGGTAGGGTGGGTCGTGGGTCCCACATAAATTCTTAAATAATAATTATATTTCTTTTAACTTTTTAGTTATTAATCTGATAGTAAGGGTATTGTAACGCCCTAAGACGTTTTAACCGAATTTAACGCAGCGGAAAAAGCATATTTAAAGTTTCTATCAAGATATTCTTTCTTTCACTTAAATACATTAATCCCATTTGTATATTAACCAAAAACTGACAAACTTATAACAAATTAAGTGACCACATACACACCCACGTACAATCCATGTCTTGACTCGATCTTCAACCGCGTACACTTCTTAATGAAACATCCATAAACCTGTACAACCTGCAGTCACCACAACCAATTACTTCATTAGCAACCGGTGACATAATACATATACTTTAAAACGTGCATAATCAAGCATCAACATCTCTTATTCTCGTTCATATAAGTCCATTCGTCCATCCATTCGGACACTCTCGTCTGACTTCCATACTTAACCTTCATTTTCCATTATTAGTATACCTGCACTTCCATTTCATTCTTAACAAAACAATTAGCATCATTAGGCTTATCTCATATGTGTAATCTAACTAATTTCCATTTCATGCATGAATACATTACCAATCATACCCCCTTCATTTACAACTTACATCTTACCCACATGTATAATTACTTATTTCATCTTTGTGCATAATACTAACATGTATTTTCCCTTCCTCACCCATACTTAATAGAAATTACTTTCCTATCCACTTTCGACTCCTTTTCCGTAAACTTACATTATTACTTCCATTATTTAATACTTTCTCATATGAATCACAATAATCATTATACTACAATACATTTTACATCTAAAGTGTAAGTCCGGGATTTACTTACCTTACGCGTCCGTAGTTGCATTCGCTTACTTGAGTCTTCTTGTCCCGTTAGCCTTCCACGCTCCCATCCATCTTGACATGATTCCTATACTTTCATGTCATTACATTTACATCCTTATTAGCATACATGATTATTCATATGAACGATCATATCAAATTCATATCTCACATATGTATTTCATTAGCCGATTCAAACAAGCATATAGCATACTCAACATCATCATAACACAACCTTCACATATTATTGTCATTTAGACATTTCATCAAACACGTGGTGTGCGTACTACTTCCTAGGCACCATGTACAACTAGTTTATGCATAATCTTCCTAGTTCATTCATATTTCATCAAATCTTCTTACTAATCAACAAGTATCATTAACACATAAACATCAAACATATCAACACCATATTTCTTTCGATTCATTTAACAATAGTTCATCATAACACAACATAATTCATGAATATTGAACAAGGATTGGACATGATGAACACCCATGTCATCTTAATCATCCAACTAGTGGGTTTACATCCTTAAACATCAAATTAGTCAAAATTATGCATAACATATGTTCCCTATGATGATGTTAACACATATTCATGCTTAATTTCATACAAATTCGTGGATTGATCATAACCTACTTCATACAAGATCATCAAATCTAAGTTTTAAGACATACCTTATGATCCCCTTGCTTGGGTGATCATTAATTCACGTTCGGTTGTGAATTTAGACTTCATTCCACCCTTCAATTTGAAGATTTATCAAGAACTAGGGTTTGAACCCTTGTTCTTCTTCCTGATCGTCTCACACACACACGAAGTGTGTGTGTGTGTGTGTGTTTTCCTTTATTTAATAATTCATGTTTCGTTTTTAACGGTTTTGGTCCCTCAAGCTTCGTTTCAATTAATAAAGAGACTAACACTCATTATCTTGTTACTTATATACATGTCACCACTCGGTAAATTATTCATAGTCAACTTTTATTTACGGGTTCACTTTTACCCCAAACGGTATTTTACCCGTTCCTTTATATTAACCGGGTTTAAATTATCAAACCCATTTTTGGGGTGTTACAGGTATCTAGGTCATTTCACATGCACTGAACACAAAAAAATTAACACCTATCCACGTTAGGGACTATCCGGGAATGAAATTGCGAAAGTTGGGGACTATAGCTGTAAATTTAAAAAGTTAGGGACTAAAGGTGAAAATGTAGCAAACCACAGGGACTATCTGGACATTTTTCTCTATTTCCATCAACAACCATTGTTCGCCGACACCAACCCCAAAGTCCCCAAAATTTTCAATCCCATGTAAAAAAATCTTAAGTTCGCACCAGATACAAAACATTGCATAACACTATTAACACTATTAGCTTAGGTCATGATTTTTCCTATTTGTATTTTTGAAGTAGTAGAAATATCGGATACACTTTTGGCTTTTTGAATATGTGGGGCCTTTCATAATTCCATTCTACATTCCTACCACTATATATCATGGGTGGGTACATGAGTAACATTTAACAAACCATGGGTGCCACTGAAAGCACTTCAAGGTCAAATGGAACCACGGAGGATGAGGAGCCTCAGGAAGAAAATAACAGCTCTGGTGGAACTTCCACAGGAGCTGTCATAGCAACAGCTGTGACAGGAGCAGCCGTTGCTTGGGGCGTTTTAAAAATGCTTTCTGACAACACAGGCACCCAAAAGCCTATGTGGTCTCGCCCCCCTCGAGGTCGCTACAAAATGAACACAGATGGCGGATGTAGTCTCATATACGGAGATCGTGGACCAGGTTATTACGGAGGAATCCTCCGAGATCATCATGGCGAGTGGGTCCAAGGGTTTAGAGGCTTCATCAGTGAGTCTGATACTCTTGCATCTGAGCTTCATGGGATTCTTAAAGGGTTGGAGCTTTTAGATGAACTTAAACACAAACATGCCATTCTTGAAACCGACAGTCAAGCTGCCTTCCAGTTTGTCACTGGACAGGACGACTACCGTCGTAAAAGCGGATTCGTCAATGCATCCTGGTCCATGATCAAGGACTGCCGGGCTCTTGTTGTCAAGAACAATATAACTATTAAGCGTGTTCCACGAGAATACGCCAACCAGTGTGCCGATAGGCTGGCCAAAACGGCCAAGGTGAAAAAAGAAGAGTATGAGGACATCAAATATCTTCCTAATGAGTTGAAGGAACTTGTTGAAAGAGATGCTAAATTTAGTGCTTGAAACGGACTCATGGTTCTTGCCTTTCTTTCTTCCATCTATGTATGCTGATTGATAATGATTTTCTCTTAGTGATGGGTTATGTTATGATATAGCACCCTTCGTATGTTTAATTAATCTTGTATCTGTTTCATCTTGATTCTTGCATCTATTTCATCTTTTATGCCTATTTAGTTATCTACTTTGATTTGGAATCCAAAGATAATGCACTAACACTAATAGCCTAGGTTATTATAATAATCTTTTAGAGTAATTATTAAGATAGAGTTGAAATAAGTGGTTTAAAGTCAAGTCACTATCGTTTTCTTAGGCTGGAGGGTGTGGGGCGCCACCCTTCGGCCACCTGGACCACCATAGCGCCCCATCCGCCATCGCCCACACCCCCGGCGCCATAGGCCATCCGCCATCGTGGTAACGAGTGGCAACGCGTTGAACAATTTTGAAAAGGTCAAAATGACCGTTGTGGAACGGTCGAAAATAAAAAAAAAAAATAAACTTAATCTTTATTATATATATATATAACCTATTCTAAACTAAAAAACTCATCAATCACAACCAAAAAACACTCCAATCACAACTTAAACACACACCAATCACAATTTTAAAAATGTCTTCTTCGAGCTCGTCATCCGACGGTGTTCTTGATGATATGGTTATCGTCATGGCGCAGGAGATGATTAATTATTTGCAAGAAGCCGAATCCTCTGCATCGCGTACCAGACAACCGCCTATTGAACGAAATCGGTTAGCTGCTCATGAACGTCTAGTGCAAGATTATTTTTGTGAAACTCCCGTGTACAATGATGATCAGTTTAAGCGTAGGTTTCGTATGAGCCGACGACTATTCGTTAAAATTTCCAATGATCTTGCGGGTGAATCCCCTTTTTTCACGCAAAGGGTAAATGCAATTGGCAAGGTTGGTTTCTCTGGACTACAAAAGTGTACGGCAGCAATTAGGCAACTAGCCTACGGCACATCGAGTGATGCGTGGGATGAGTATATAAGGATGTCGTCAAGAATGTGTCGTGAGTCTCTTGAAAATTTTTGTGAAGGTAACTTTTATTAACACTAGTATTTATTATTATTTTACGTCGTTATTATTTTTAAATTAGCAATAATTTATCAGGTGTAATCTCTCTGTACGGGAGACGATATTTGAGGATGCCAACCGCAGCCGACGTTCCAATTCTATACGAGGCCCATCAGCGCTTACATGGGTTTCCTGGAATGTTGGGAAGTCTTGATTGCATGCACTGGGAATGGGCGGCATGCCCAACCGCTTGGAAATGGCAACATCATCGTGGTGACCACGATGGTCCAACGGTAGTATTACAAGCGGTCGCTTCTCAAGATTTATGGATTTGGCATGCGTACTTCGGCATGGCTGGTACGAACAATGACATTACAGTTTTAATGTCCTCAAATCTATTCGACGATGTCATAGACGGTGTTGCACCAGATACTTCATTCTATGCAAACAACGTGGAGTATAAGTATGGGTACTATCTCACAGATGGTATTTATCCGGAGTGGGCGACGTTGGTGAAAACTCTTTCATGTCCAGATGACGAAAAAAGAATGTATTTCAAGAAGAAACAAGAGTCAGCAAGAAAAGATATTGAGCGGGCTTTCGGTGTGTTAAAGAAAAGATGGTCTATCATCTCCCAGCCTTCGAGGATACTTGAAAAAAGTAAAATGAGAAACGTTATGTATACGTGTATCATTTTGCATAACATGATATTGGAGGACTCTGGTAGAGCATTTTGTGGAGAAAGCTACGATGAAAGTATCCAACCGATGAACCCAATACTAACATACGCGGAGAAAGAAGATATCCGAGCAATGATACGGGCTAGGCACACACACCAAAACCTTCGAGCCGATCTGACAGAGCACCTATGGTTTTATCGTGAACAAGGAGGACTCGACACAGACGACGACTAGTGGTTTTATTTTTTAAATGAAGTTATGTAGTGTTTTTTTTTTTAAATGAAATTATGTAGTGTTTTTTATTTTTTTAATGAAAGTATGTAGTGTTTTTATTTTTTAAATTTAATTATCTAGTGTTTTTTATTTTTTTAATGAAATTATGTAGTGTTTTTTTTTTTAAATATTTAAATAAAAAAATAATTAGGTAATCATGAAACGGGGCTCCATCCACACCCTCCAAATTAAAGGGGGGCATGATAAAGCCCCAACGCTGACATGGCGCTGACGTGGATCCTATGTGGCACCTATAAAGCCCCATGGGGCTCCATCCACACCCCATAGCCTTAGGGGGTGGGGTGGTGACAACTCATTACTCACAACATCTAATCAAGTTTTATCATGTCATCAATCATTATTTCATCACTCACAACTTTTTTTAGTGGAAATGATCATCACTCACAACATCCAGCAATACCCATCACTCAGAACACTCAACAACACCCAACAATACAATCACTCACAATACCTTAACACGTAAAAAATACCACGCGTGGTGAAGTTTACGAGTGATCTTTTGGGGGTGGCGGTGGTGTTTTGGATATTATAACGAGTGATAATATTCTATTAGAGTAAAAGACTAAAAAAACACGTAAAAAGAGACCAAAAACATCGTCACTTCAGACAATGTGTAGTGGGGCGCTATGCACCCACATAAAGCCCATATAAAGCCCCAAACACCATTACGAAGGGCTTTATGAGACAAAAAAAATGGGGGAGGCGTGATATATATAGTGCCGGGTATGGGAGGAGGTTTCAAAGTTTGGACCAATCAAAACTTAGTTAGTGTTTTTATAATTAATTAATAAAAACGAAAATTAATAATTAGGTATTGATGGGTAGGGGCTTTATGATTACGGGCTCTAGTGATATAACGCCCCATAAAGCCCCTGTGTGACGTGGCACGACACGTGTCGCATAACGCCCCACAAAGGAGTTTATGACTACGGATGGCCTCATCACAACCCACTCAATAGTAAAGTTGTTTTCTTATTAATACCAACTAGTTATTTTCGCCCGCGCGTTGCGGCGGGGATCCAGTGTCTGCAAAACGTGTGCCGACAACAGCAAGCAGATACTGAATATCAAAACATAGATAAAAATGACGTAGTAACGATAGTCACTCCGTCATAAAAAACGATTTTAAATAATCTAATATATAATAGTAGTACCCACACGTCATACACGTTGGAAATTTGGTTGTTTTCAGTTCAGTTGTTATGGTACTAACACGTCAAAATCTGGATGAGCTCGATACCGATAATGGCACCGAAAATACCGATCCCGAAAATCATCGACATTAGGTACCGGCACCGAAAATGCTCGGTACGATACGGTAGGGATGAGCACGGTATAATCTTTAGTTTGCACACAAAATTACACTACAAGCATAAAATGGAAAAAAAAAGACCCCATGATTTGAACTTGAGTCTCTTTAAAACACATACAACCACAAAACCACTCCACCATGATCAATAATCTAACTAACTTTGAAGAAAATGGATATATACACACACTTAAAAAAGGTATAGGAAAAAAAAGTCAACAAAAGACTATTCACAAGGTTGTGTTTTTAATATATAGGATAATTCTCCTCGCCGGACCTGCTGCCAATTCTTATGTTTTCGACTTGCATCCATATGAACGATGAGCCCAAAATCGAACCTCTGAACCAATATATTATTGAATCCAAGTTTCGTAATTTACTATTATTTATATTTTAATATTATTCTAATTTTACACCATTATCAATCGTAGGGGTGACACCATTTTAATAGTTTATTATAAAAGAAGGTTTTATATGGTATTATCAATAAGAAAACAACCATGTCTACATCCACGGCGTCACGTTGGTTAACTATTGGTTGCATTCGTTACGTTTTTTTAAATTCCATTTGTTAGATTTTCTTTTGGGAACGGATTCACGTACCATGAAAGAACGTTTACAACGTTTTTTCACTAGCTCAAAGACAATTTGGACCAAATTTCATATGAAAAACGAAATTACACTTGATTCAGTTTACTTCTAATTTCAATAGCATCCCATATAAAACCAAGGTCATGTCACTTTACTCTTATGTGAATGCATCCCATTTCGTTTCATACTTTTCACGAGTACTGTATGGACTATATAGTCATAGTTACTTATAAGCTATAGATCCAAACTATAAATTTTGAAATTTAAAAACATTGCGAAAGTTAAAACACCACATTAAACATTACAATAGTTAAAATTACACAAACTAAACATTACAATAACAAAATTACAAATTAAACTCTACAATAACTAAACGATATATAATATTTATTAAAACTTTAATTTGAAAATTTTATAACTATACAAATTTAAAAAATTATAAATAATTTTAGAATATTTTAGTTTGTTAATTATTGAAGTCTAAATTTCTTGAATAAAAGATGATTTTATTAGATAATAAAAATTTGTTTTTAGGGTAGTGACGCCACCAAAGATGGTGTTTTAAGGTAGTGGGTGGTTTAAGTGACGTGTATCGACGAGATTGATAGAACATAGAGTATATGGGTTAAGTGTAGGGTTGTTCATGAGCCGAGCCTAGGGCAAGCTCGGGCTCGGGCTCGGCTCGATTATAAACCGAGCTAGCTCGGCTCGGCTCGGATTTGAAACCGAGCTGAAAATCTAAGCCTGGGCTCGGCTCGGCTTGGTTTGGCTCGATTTTAAAAATAAAAATTAATATATAACTCTCAAAATTCAGTATTCTAAAATATTATTCAGTACTTCAAAGGAACATATTCAAAATAAGTTCAACCTAATACATTCAAGCTAAAATCATGTTCAACAACACAAAATAAGTTTTATATTTCAAGTAAATACAATATTTGTTCATTAGCACGACAATTAACCTTTAAATATGTCATAGATATTATAAGTTTTATATTTCAAGTAACTACAAGCCTAATTACATGTAAATAATAATCACTTTTTTTTGTAATATATTATATGTATATAAAAATAAAATATATTATAAGTAAAATAATTGGAGCTAAGCCGAGCCGAGCTACCAAGCGAGCCAAACCGAGCCAATTTGGCTCGTCACGAGCCGAGCCGAGCTAGGCTCACTTTAAAACCGAACCATATCGAGCGAGCTTTTTTCTAACGAAATCCGAGTCACGAGCTTTTTGGACAGTCCTAGTTAAGTGTCCCTACCCCTTAATAAAAGATCTTTCTTAGAGCATTCCCATCCAGTCCATCATATGTAGTGTGTGGGGTTTTTAAAATGTGAAAAGTATAAAAAGTGGTTGTGAGTGGAGGAGAGAGAAAATATTACTGTTCATCTGTATATTTGGGGGGACACTGTTCACCCACTATAATTTTTTAATATATATTGAAAGTGGTTGTGAGTGAAAGAGAGAGAAAAATGTAATATATATTGAAAATGAGAGAGAAAAAGTATTTGTTTTTAGTGGAAATATATTGATATAGGAGTTATTTTTTAGTGAAATGTATTTATATTTTTAGTGGATTGGATGTGAATGAGTTAAGGTATCCTGTTGCATAGATGCTAGATTTAAAGGTTGAAAAGTACTCATTATACATTATCTTTTTCTTTTTCAAAAAAGTAAGAAAATTGACAAGCGATTCATAAAACTAGTTGATTTTTCGCCCGCGCGTTGCGACGGGGACCCAATGACTGCAAAACGCGTGTCAACAACGGCAAGCAAATACCGAATATAAAAACATAAATAAAAGTGACGTGGTAAGGATAGTCACTCCGTCCTAAAAAAATCTTTCGCCTGCGCGTTGCGGCGGGGACCCAATGACTGCAAAACGCGTGTCAACAACGGCAAGCAAATACCGAATATAAAAACATAAATAAAAATGACGTGGTAAGGATAGTCACTCCGTCCTAAAAAAATATTTTAAATAACCTAATATATAATAATAGGACCCACACGTCTTACACGTTGGAAATTCGGTTGTTTTCAGTTCAGTTATTACGGTGCTAACACGTTAAAATAATGGATGAGCTCGGTACCGGTAACGACACTGAAATTACCGATCCGGAAAATCTTGAAATTAGGTACCGGCACCGAAATTACTCGGTACAATACGGTATGGTATTTGAAGGGTAAGATCAATAAATACAGGTATGGTGCTAAACCGGTGCCGAACCGAAAGTAACGATTCTGAAAACGCTAAAAGGTGGATACCAAATTAGTACCGAAAATGATTTGGTATAGTAAATTTGGTACCGATACAATACCGGTTTGATTACAGGATTTGATACGATTTCCTCATCAATAATCTAAATATCTAAGTTAATTTTACATGCTACAATTCATTTATTAAAAAAAAGACAAAAAAGAAAGCAAAAATAAGTTGTTGTGTATATAAAGTCTCATTCAAATAGTAATCTTAGGCTGCAACCACCTTGACCATCACCGCTGTCTCCAACACCACCTGCACCAGTCCAAATAGTAATCTTAGGCTACAATCCCTTGACCGCCTCCCCGTTAATCTTGGCAATCTCTTGATACATTCCACCATTGATACATAGTTACCCCCAATGCACCCAGAAAGGTCCTTATGTAGCAGTTTTTCTAACAGATGCCATCGAGTTCGTCATTTCAGTAGAATTGGTAATTCATATTTATGCAAACAACTTTAACTCATTAATATGGGTAAAGGTAGCATTTAAAGAATGGCTTTGACTAATTTGTTTGATCTGTTAACTCATAGATATTTGAGATTGTAAATTTGACAAAAGAGCTTTTTCCTCCATTGCCTCAAAGCATTCACAAATCACAATTGATTTTTCGGTGGTGCAAGTGGTTACGGTTAAATTTGAGTGGGGAATATGGTGGTGGTATCGTGGTATGGTGGTGATGGTGAAGGAGTATGGAAGATGAAGTGGGTAGGGTGGGTCGTGGGTTCCACATAAATTCTTAAATAATAATTATATTTCTTTTAACTTTTTAGTTATTAATCTGACAGTAAAGGTATTTAGGTCATTTCACACGCACTGAACACAAAAAACTAACCCCCATCCACGCTAGGGACTAATCGTGAATGAAATTGCAAAAGTTGGGGACTATAACTGTAAATTTAGAAAGTTAGTGACTAAAGGTGAAAATGTAGCAAACCACAGGGACTATCCGGACATTTTTCTCTATTTTGACCCTAACATCAAATTTTCAAATCTATTTTTTTAACGGCAAATTTGGATGAACACAGAACCTATTAGTCACAAAGCTTTATCCCATCACCAAAATGCTATTAGGCTATAAAGCTATGGGCATCAAATTTTCAAATCTAGTGTTCTATATCTTTTTACTTCTAATTTGCATATTATACCCTTACAAAAAGACCTTATATCAATGTGGGGGGATAGTTCACTAGACAAAGGCATAAGCCATGAGCCATGAGTAGGGATGTAAACAAGCGAAGAGACTCGAGAGCTACTCGTGATTACCTTGGTTAAAAGCTCGAATGAGCCGAGCTTTAACGAGTCCAAACCTGAAATAAAGTTC
Organism: Helianthus tuberosus; assembly: GCA_030545235.1. Lineage (NCBI taxonomy): Eukaryota > Viridiplantae > Streptophyta > Magnoliopsida > Asterales > Asteraceae > Helianthus > Helianthus tuberosus. The sequence continues at coordinate 65,971,244 of CM060440.1, read as the reverse complement.
TTTTAATTATTGAGCCCGAGCTCCAGCCTAAAATACAAAACTTGTTTATGCTTGCGAGCCTAAATGAGCTTAAACAAAATTTTAATTTATTTATAAATAATATAATAATAATGACGATAACATTGGTAAGTCGAGCTCGAGCTCAAATATGTAGGCTCGAATCAGTGGCGAAGCTTGAAAATTTCCACCGGGGGGTCGGAATTCACCGAACCTAAAAATTCTATATAAGTAAATGTTTTTTTTTATAAAACCAGGGGGTCGAAAACGTATATACCTAAAAAAATTTACACGAAACGTACATACGTAACACTACTGAGCGAAAAGTTCGGGGGGTCGGGTGCCCCTCCCTGCCCCTTAAAAGCTACCCCTTGGCTCGAATCAAGCCCAGCTCGAGCTTCATCAAAACATGACGAGCATTTACTTTTTATAGAGTAGGTCTCATTTGTCAAATGTGAAGATAGTCCGTTACAAAAAAAAAAGTAATTTAAGGGTTGTTTGGTAAACTTTTAATGATTCTATTAAGAGGTTATCTTTCAATCAGTTAAGCATGTTTAGCATTAAGCATGTTTGATTTACCAACAGAAGATCTCTTAATCAATCAGCATGCATCTTATCCAATAAGTTTGAAAATGATACTCAATAAAAGTTTTACCCATTTATCCATTCACCATTGTTCACAATCCTCAATCAGCCACTCATGCACCACCTCCTTCAGTCCTTCACTACCAACTAGTCAGGCGGTTCAAAGTCTCTTACCAAATAACCACCTTATATTTCCATCACCAACCATTGTTCGCCACTCCCAACACCAAACACAAAGTCCACAAAATTTTCAATCCCATGAAAAAAAAAAATTCTTAAGTTTTCACAAGATACAAAACATTGCGTAACACTATTAGCTTAGGTTGTGATTTTTCTTATTTTTATTTTTCAAGTAGTAGAAATATTGGATACACTTTTGGCTTTTTGAATATGTGGGACCTTTCATAATTCCATTCTACATTTCTACCACTATATATCATGGGTGGGTACATGAGTAAAATTTAAAAAACCATGGGTGCCACTGAAAGCACTTCAAGGTCAAATGGAACCAGGGAGGATGTGGAGCCTCAGGAAGAAAATAACAGCTCTGGTGGAACTTCCATAGGAGCTGTCATAGCAACAGCTGTGGCAGGAGTAGCTGTTGCTTGGGGTGTTTTAAAAATGCTTTCTGACAACACAACTTCCACAGGAGCTGTCATAGCAACAGCTGCTACGGCAGGAGCAGCTGTTGCTTGGGGCGTTTTAAAAATGCTTTCTGACAACACAGGCACCCAAAAGCCTATGTGGTCTCGCCCCCCTCGAGGTCGCTACAAAATGAACACAGATGGCGGATGTAGTCTCATATACCGAGATCGTGGACCAGGTTATTACGAAGGAATCCTTCTAGATCATCATGGCGAGTGGGTCGGAGGGTTAAGAGGCTTCATCAGTGAGTCTGATACTCTTGCATCTGAGCTTCATGGGATTCTTAAAGGGTTGGAGCTTTTAGATAAACTTAAACTCAAACAAGCCATTCTTGAAACCGACAGTCAAGCTGCTTTCCATGTTGGGGATCAGAAGTAACATGTGCAGCGGAATCAAGAGTTGGGTTTGGGTTATTGTTTGTGAGTGATCCAAATTGGATTTGCATGGTGCAGAATGATAAATGACGCAATGAATATCGAGAGTAATGAGTAATGGACAATTCTTGCAGAAATAAGAATGTCTTGATAACCGGAACATTTTGCCGGCAATACAGTATATATACATCATATTTTGGCGGTTAAAGATGGCGGGAATAACTGCTCCGGCAGTTATTCGAAATTACCCGCTTATCAAAACCGAAATACATAAGCTATCATCATTAAATCAAATACATATCATATGCTACTTATATATATAAGTTCGAGTAATTATAAACATAACAAAGTTTAATATATCTAACATAACCCTCCTTAAACTTAGTTATGTTTCTTAGCTTGCTCCATGACACTCCGGTTGGCTTCTTCGACAGCCCATCTCGCGTGATTGAAGTTGAAACGCTTCCTCTTCTTCATTTGATTCCAGTCATCTTCGTCATTTCCAGCAAAGAGTGCAAACTGTGCCGATCCAGCAAGTTCCTGTTGAATATCACTTGCACTTTTCGGTCTCCTATGGCAGCCATTAGAGGATTCTCCTTCTTCAAACACCATCTCCTTATCATGCACTTTTTCTTGAACAGTTTTAAACTTGTAGTAATACTCTAGGATATCGAGATACATGGCATAAATAGCCCTCATGTAATCTCCATCTTGGTAATCGAATCCTAGATCTTTCGCTATTGCCGGCCATAGATTTTCTGTTGTGACTTCCCGGTAGCCACCGTCTCTTGTCACAAATATATATAGACTTAACAAGTCTATTCTTCTTTTGTTTGGAGCAAAAGGAGGAATTGGTCTTGAGGATAATCCCATGTAATCGATCAGAAACCACTTCACCATCTCCTCGAATTTTGTCTCCAACATATGTTTGTGTTTAGATACAAACTCTTCATCATCGATCATGTTCAGAAATGCCTTGCAGTCAGTAAATTCGTGGAACTCCATTGCTTTTACAATCATCACACTCCAATCCATCTCTTGTGAAGACAGATTTAGTTCTTCGAAATAAGAGTTCAAGTATCATTCCTTGAATTCATCATCATACACACTCTCATCGAATATACCCTGTTTTTCATTTAACCCAATTTCCTCCTCCCTTGTCAGCCCACTTACTACATTCACGGAGTTGTTCACCGGAGTCGAAAACATAGGAAAAATTCTGCACGTATCACCGTCCTTATTGACAGTGTAACCTTGCAGTGTCAATTGATCCATGCTCAGGACATTCCGGTCTAACTCTTGAGAATAAAAGACGCTTTGTATTCTCATGGTTTCATTGCATGTTTTAATTTCAACCGATCCAACCCCTCGTGTAAACAAGAAGTTGTTTCCCCCAGACCGAGTATCAACCCCAACAATATGTTTAATACGTTTAAACACATTTAGATTTCCGGCAATGTGATGTGTAAATACAGAACTAACGTACCAAATATCGCTCCATAGCCCTCCTTCGGTACCGACGACAATCATCTCCTGATGATCACAGACTCCTTCTTCTTGTTTCTGTATTCCCGTATTCACCGCTTGTCGGATCAATTGGGTTGCCTCGTCAGTTTCCTTCTTCAGACATGAGTAAATCTGGTGCCCCGGTTGGTGACAGTAAAAACGTGTTTTCTCTCTATGAATTCGCTTGTTCTTGCCGTTCATCTCATCTGTGCAATGTTGACATGGCAACAAAGTGGACGTGGATTTAATTTCAGTCTTCTTATTCCCCATTGCCGCTCTGATACCACTATGTTGGGGATCAGAAGTAACATGTGCAGCGGAATCAAGAGTTGGGTTTGGGTTATTGTTTGTGAGTGATCCAAATTGGATTTGCATGGTGCAGAATGATAAATGACGCAATGAATATCGAGAGTAATGAGTAATGGACAATTCTTGCAGAAATAAGAATGTCTTGATAACCGGAACATTTTGCCGGCAATACAGTATATATACATCATATTTTGGCGGTTAAAGATGGCGGGAATAACTGCTCCGGCAGTTATTCGAAATTACATGCTTATCAAAACCGAAATACATAAGCTATCGTCATTAAATCAAATACATATCATATGCTACTTATATATATAAGTTCGAGTAATTATAAACATAACAAAGTTTAATATATCTAACAAGTTTATCACAGGACAGGACGAATACCGTCGTAAAAGCGGATTCGTCAATGCATCCTGGTCCATGATCGAGGAGTGTCGGACTCTTGTTGACAAGAACAATATAAGTATTAAGCGTGTTCCGCGAGAATACGCCAACCAGTGTGCTGATAAGCTGGCCAAAACGGCCAAGGTGAAAAAAGAAGAGTATGTGGAAATCAAATATCTTCCAAATGAGTTGCTAAATTTAGTGCTTGAAACGGACTCATGGTTCTTGGCTTTCTTTCTTCCATCTATGTATGCTGATTGATAATGATGATTTTCTCTTAATGACGGGTTATGATATAGCACCCTTCGTATGTTTGATTAATCTTGTATCTGTTTCATCTTGCATCTATTTCATCTTCTAGGCCTGTTTAAAGTTTTACTTGAATATAATAATCTTTTAGAGTAATTATTAAGGTAGAGTTGAAATAAGTGGTCTAAAGTCGCTATCATTTTCTTAGAGCATTATTTTTTTTAACGAACAACTAAATCACCAGATAAGCATTTTAAAAGTTAGGGGATACGGAGTGGGCGACAAACTGGTGCGGCAAATGGTGTTTGCCCCTCGGGAACACCGCCACCAACCAAGTTTGCCGCGCGGTGAAGTTTCCTCTTCGGCATTTGGCCACCGATCGACAAAAGGCCAAAAAATTTGACCGTTGAGCATGTAACGGCTTTATAGCCGTTTAAAATAAAAAAAATTATATTTTCATTTAAAAATTAAACTATAAATACCTAACACAAATCAAACCCAAACACTTTCAAATTTATACCCCAACTAAACCAAAAAATACCAAACATTTTCCCAACCATTCCAAAACAAAATGGCGGATGAACTCTCGTTATGATTCCCACCCGATAGTAGCGACGATTCATCCGATAGTAGCATCCTTTTTTTTCCAAAATCTCATCGAAGACGCCGAACTTCAAGACACGGGAACATCTAACCGAAGGAGATATATTGAACGTCAACGTGAGGTGGGGCATGAGACACTCATGGCAGATTATTTTGACGAAGACCCGAAATACAACGATGATATTTTTCGGCATAGGTTCTGTATGTCGCGACGTGGAAGGGAACGACTCGTGGTTTCAAGAGGCCCTCGATGCGCGAGGTAGGAAGGGCTTTACGCCGTTGCAAAAGGTGACATCGGCTATTAAACATCTCGCAACTGGTAACACTCCAGACGAGAACGACGAGTACTTGCACATGACCGAAAGAACTTCCCGCGAGTGCCTAGAATATTTTGCGACACGATTTGCAAAATATACGCTCCCGAGTTCTTACGTAGACTGACAAGCCATGACATGGCACTTTTATATGAAGCTCATGAGGAAAAAAATCACCTTCCAGGTATGTTCGGTAGCCTTGATTACACCCATTTCGTTTGGTGATTTTGTCCCACAGAGTATCGAGGCCAATATATGCGAGGAGATCACTGATACCCGACTGTTATGCTCGAAGCGGTTGCATCTCAAGATTTATGGTTTTGGCATGCTTTTTGCGGTCCACCGGGTTCACAAAACGATATCAATGTGCTACAACAATCTCCGTTATTTTTAACGGAACGAAATGGAACCGCGCCAAAATGTCCATTTTACGTTAACAACCATTTATACAAACGTGGTTATTTGCTCGTGGATGGAATCTACCCTCCGTGGTCCGTGTTTGTGAAGTCAATCCCTTACCCTCACGAAGTAGATGAAAAGAAATTCAAGAGGCAACATGAGGCGGCAAGAAAAGACGTCGAACGAGCTTTTGGTGTTTTGAAGGCGAAATGGGGTGTATTGAGTCGGCCGATGCGAGCAAGAACCATTAGAAAAATTAGGAGTGTTGTGTACACGTGTATTATTTTACACAACATGATTTTGAAAGATGACGAAAACGCGATAGCACCGGTGCACATTCGGGATCCAACGGTCGAGCCCGCTCTAGACGATACGGTGTTGGGCGAGTTGATGGATGAAGACACGCATTGGAGACTAAAACACGATTTCATAAATTATCTCCCAAGTCAAGATTTACCCCACTTTTTGGTCGATTCCGTCGAAGACTAGTTTAATTTATTTCAAGTTAATGTAATTTTATTGTTTTTTAATTTAATGTAATTTTAATGTTTTTAATTTAATGTAATGTTATTGTTAATTTATTCTACATTTATTAACTTAAATATTAAATATACTAGTTTACAAAAAAAAAAAAAAGTTTACCAATTTAGCAAGTGTCTAACCATTGTTAACACTTTTCAGCATAGTTTAAACACTTTTCAGCATAGTTTAAACACTTTTCTCTGAATGACGTAGCACACTCTCATTAGTTAATTTTTAAGTTTACCACTCTCAAATGATTAACCACTCCTTATACCCTTAAAACAGCACATTAAACATTACAATAGTTAAAATTACACAAACTAAACATTACAATAAGGGTAAATTACACGTTTCGTCCTTTATGTTTGTATTGAATTGCAATGGATAGCCTTTAACTTTAATAATTACAGTCACAATCCTTTATTTGTAAAACCCACTACAATATACGTCCTTTAGCATTAACCTAGTTAAAATTTCCAGTTAACTTTAGTCACATAAGGGTAATTTAGTCTTTTTACCAATTACCAAATCATTTAAGAAATATTTTAATAAACAACACAATATTAATACCTAAAATCCATTCTCTCTAAACATATCTCCCTCTCTCTCTAAACAACCACATCTGGAAATCACCACCAAACCCCATCACCACCATTTAAGAACCCTAGAACAAACCTCTTATAACAATCCCAAAATTCAATTTCTTTAATCATAGTTAGACATGAAGATGTTGGGGCTTTTGATTAGAAGATGAAGACGAGTATGTTGTGAAATAATTACGTTGAATCTGTGCGGTTAGTGTCGCAACCCCCGATCCCTATTTCCTGGGAACGGGCGGACGCGAGCTCAGTTTTGGTGGTATCAATGTTTAACCATTTTGGCAGCGGAAATTTCATTAGGACCGTAGTTAGGAAATATTTTATCAGAGTAAAACCACCATATTTTATAAGATTAAACACATGGGTAAACCCAAGTTTCTTATTACAACATGTTTATAGGGATAAACCCTATTTTATTGAATTTAAAACATCATCTTTTAGGTAAATTTTATAGCCACATTTTTCCAAGCCTTCAGTGCTCTCTAGCTGGCTTTCTTCTAATTGGCTTTTACATTTTGTTACCTGAAACACGTTTTAAAACATTTGTCAGTGGGAAATACTGGTGAGTGAATCCCAGTTTAATCAAGACAAAATTTATTATTAAACAGTATTGAGAGCGATCACATTGTTTATATCTACACAATTTACTCATTCAGTATTGTCAATCCCTGACTGGTGGGTCATATTACTCATTGGCTAACTCTTTGTCCAATGGTAACGTATTACTGTCGTCTTGACTTATTTTGTATACAAAACTCCAACATACCGGCAGTAATTGAAGAATTACAAAGACTCAATCACTGCTAATCGCATTGCAAAATATTTAAGATTTTGTAAAAACAGTTCACAAAAAGGTTTACAAAAAGAGGATAAACTCACATTGTTGTCTTAGATTTTCTGTAACGGTTTCCTGGTGATTATCTATAATTTACAAATGTACACATGTTAGTATAATAACCCATTTTAATATTAGTAATACCCTCCCCGAGACGACATTCCAACGACTACGTCGGGCAGAACCATGACAGCCGTTACGGAACCCTAGATCAATCGGGCAGCGTATCTAATACGTATCCAGGGGTTATGATACTTACAACGGAGCAGAACTTCGTTATTTAGGGGGTATTATACCCAAGTATAGTGACTTCCCTATAGAATTTCGAGAGAGAAATTTGAGAATGAGCGAGTTTGAATGAACTGCAGATGCCTCCTTTATATAGGGTCTGAATTCGAGTTTTACGCGGCCCGTGTAAGATGTAGCCATAGGCTACGCGGCCCGCGAGAGGGTCTAGGGTAGGCCCTAGCTTGGCTGAGTCGACTTGTAGCCTCCACATGCGTCGTGACACGTGGCGCAACAGGGTGCGACCCTGTTGACTTGCTGTCGCGCCCCGCGTAAACCCTGATGTGGTGTTACGCGGCCCGCGGGCGATGTTAAAACTTTGTTGTTATTTTATTTTTAATTATATAGGGTATTTTGGGCTTGGTTTTCGCATACGGGGTATATTTTAGGACATATTGGGATATTTTTAATTATATTTGGGAGTCGAAAAATTATTTTGGAGGGTTGTTATAGTTAGAGGCTATGGCCGGAGCTCACACCAGAGGAGTTATGAAATAGCGATTGAGGTGTCGGAGCTTGAAACGACTATCAGTGGGCTTAAAGATGAGGTGGCGAAGAAACCGTCGGTTGTTGAGCGTTTGGAGAAGTTGTATGGGGAGAAAGATGAGATGATTGTAGAGTTGGAAACCGAGTTAAAGGAGAAGCAGGATTTGGTTTGTGAGTATGGTGATAGGTTGAGGGCTTTGGAGGAATGAATGGATTTGCAAAGGCCGTTGTTGGTTGATCAGTTAAGTCATGTTTCGAAGATACATGACCGGATTTGTGAGGTTGTTAAGGTGATTGACGGTGATAAGAAAACGGATTTATCGGATTCGTTGTTTCTTCCACAAGAAGCGGATTTATGGGAGAACATACGGGCTTCGTTAGCTGGATTGGAGACCATAAATGAATTGAGTTGCTGAAAGGAGTTGAGAAGTTAAAGGTAACCAACGAATTGTTAAAGTAGCGGAAACTGGGATTAAAGGAATTGTAACATCCCAAAAACGGGTTTGGTAATCAAATCACGTTAATAGTAAAGACGGGTAAAATACCGTTAGTGGTAAAAATTAACCCGGTAAATATTAGGACTCAAATAAATAAACCTAATATTAATTAAAAAGGGGAATAAATACTTTGAGAAAACAAAGTATATAAAAAGGCCAAATTAACGGGACTTAAAACATAACGGGTTATAACTTCTCGAACCCGTTAAAGTAACTAGGAGTAATTAACCTAGTTAGTAGCATGTGATTAAGTAACTAATGGTGAGATATAGCTTCATTTGATCAAAATAAAACATAAGGGACTAATATGGACAAGTGGGAAACTTGTTTTATTAAAAAAAAAAAAAAAAACACAACACACTTGGTGTGTGTGTGCGTGTAATCGCCAGGAGAAGAAAGAAAGGGGTTAAAAACCCTAGTTCAACAAATCCTCCAAATTGAAGCTCAAATCAAGCCCGAATCGTCTGCATGATTACAAATTCGTGATCACCTAGTCGTGGGGATCATAAGGTATGTAAGAATTTGATGATTCGTGAAGTTGCAAAATTTGAGTTAGCATCATAATTCGCGAATTATGTAAGGATTAGAGGAGCTATAGCTAAGTTAGTGATGTACACATGCTTAGGGACTAAACCCTAAGTGAAAATCTTACATATGATGCTATGACTTGAATGATTTGGTGATTACCTATATGTGTGTTAAATGGGTGTTGTAGAATGATGAAGAACACTAGAAATTTGATTATAAATTGAGTGTTATTTATTTACATCAGGAGAATCTAGATGTTATTATGCATACTAGATATATTAAACTTGCAAGAATTGTTTAATCTGGGCTAAATAGTTAGTCATGAAACTTGATTTTTGATTTAGTGAAATTATGCCCACTAGGTGTTTGTTAAAATGCCTAAACGAAGCTAAGATGTTGAAATTCCATGTGAAGTGTGCATTTGAATATGTTGATAGATCAATTGACTTTTAGGAAGTCAAACTAACCAATGATTTAATCGAGTGATAAAGTCGACATAAGACCCGTTAGATGGAGTAGTCATAATTGATAATGACTAATCTAACCATCTTATGAATCATGATGATAGTTTGACGCCTAACGAGCTAGGTGGAAGCTTGATGAGTGAACGGGTCAAACGAATCAAGAAGGAAAGGAAAAGCGTAATTTGGATGCGAGGTAAGTAAAGCTTACGCCCCTTTTCATTATTTACAAATTACATAATTGCAAGTATTGTATATGAATGCTACTAAGTGGTTGGTATAGGATGTTCCGACACGATTCAATGAGAGTCGGAATAAGGGGAAAATGATAAGAAATCATGAGTTATGGTAAAAGGGGTAAAATGGTAAATTAGTCATGTAATGACGAACAAATAAAAACGGTTTTTAAGCAAAACGAGTTCAAGGGAAAACCGGGATAGGTTTAAAGGGTTGGAATGGTAATTAAATACCATCTCACGCGGACAAATGGTCAATTAGACTAAATGGGTCAAATGGTGTTGTTAACACCATTTGACAATTACATTTGACAATCGCTTGTTGAGTTTTTGTAATCACAGGAAATAACATAAGCTTGCGTTGCTTTAACTAGAAAGATTTAAAGCAAAAGTTATGTAAACGGGTCAGTACTTTGACCCGGGCCAGGTACGCATAAATAAGCTTTTAGTTAAACATACAATTTTTGGTCAAATATTTAGCGAAAGTCCCTCGTCGTAAAGTGAGGGACTAAAGTTAACCAAAACACCCTTGAAGGGTATATTGGGTAAACGACCCATAGGGGTTGTTTAGGAACTTGTATTAAGATTAGGGAATCATTAAATATGAATAAAAGTCATAGGAATACACATTCATGGGTTAAATGCATAAAAATGGTCATTTGCGTAAAATGATCAACCGATGGGTAAATTTTGGGATAATAGGTTAGTTATGCTAAATCCACCATAAAAATAGTTGTGGTGGAAGATCAATTGATAAATATTGCGAAAATAAGATGCTAGAAATAAACGAGTATGAATTATGCGGAAAAGTACTTAAATACCCTTAACGGGTCAAAATATGCATTTAAGTACAAACGGGTTTAAGAATATACATAAACTTGTGAATTGAACCTAATATGATAGACAAGATTGAAATTATAAGATTCATGTGAATTTGGGATCAAACAAACATGTTTGTTTGATAAACGCATGAACGGGTCAAAACTTTGTAAAAAGGTAACGAGTCGAAGGCTTAGAAGTCTCCAAATTTAGTATTTTGGATGTTGGATTTTAACTCCATATGATGGAGAATTAAATTACGGACGCGTAGGAAAAGGAATCGGGTAAAACGGATTAAAAACGAGAGAGTTATGCTCGTTTCCGTGAAATCGAGTCATGCTGGGTATGTACAGCAACATAATAACAACAATCTGCCAAAAAGGGGGCTAGGTGGGGCGTCTAGCCCCTAGGCGTGACGCCTAGCCCCCCCTGAACTTGAAAAATGTTTAATTTTGTTTGTTTGACCCATATAACTTGTTTAAACTTGTTATTTAACTATCAAAACTAACTTTTAAGTTGGTTTTGATCATAGGTGATTGCCAAGAGTGCCCGGATGAAGATCAAGCTCGAAGAAGAACCGAACACGATAAAGTTAAAAGCTTCTGCGCGGCGTTTCGTCGTATCTTTTAAACGACGAATTCAATTACATTAAGTTGTTCTAAACTTTTAAATTGTAAAAGTTTTAGTAAACTCGTATTGACATATTTACGTGTAATCATATAAACATGCATTTTTACGAATCTTATATAAAATATTGTATTAAACAAGCAAGGGTGTTACAGGATCTGGGGTTAATTATAGGTTTAATGATCATAGTGGGCATGAAAAGACAATTTCAAGTAATAAGGATGGTAATGTTAAGTTTGATGATGACGATGATGATGAAAGTTCTGAACCAGATCTGAGGCTTTTGGGGCTTGAAGACGTGGTGGGGGGGTTGGTTGCATATTATATATATATTTTTTATTTTTTTAAATAAAGGAGTAAAATTACCGATCTACCCTCATGTGCAAGTCACATGATCAGATATAACTTAAATTTTTAACCTAGTTAGTGGTAAAGGACGAAATGTGTAATGAGTTTTCCAAATAAAGGATGGTGACTGAAATTATTAAAGTTAAAGGCTATCCATTGCAATTCGATACAAACATAAAGGACGAAAAATGTAATTTACCCTTACAATAATTAAAATTTCAAATTAAACTCTACAATAACTAAATGATGTATAATATTTATTAAAAACTTTAATTTGAAATTTTGATAACTATACAAATTTTAAAAATTCTAAATAATTTTAGGATATTTTAGTTTGTTAATTATTGAAGTCTAAATTTTGTGAATAAAAATGATTTTATTAGATAATAAAAAATTGTTTTTAGGGTAGTGGTGTTACCAAAGAGTGTATTTTACGGTAGTGAATTGTCTAAGTGATGTGTAGCGGCAAAATTGGTAGGACTTAGGGTATATGGATTAAGTGTCCCTCCCATTTAATAAAAGACCTTTCTTACGAGTTAAGATATCTTGTTTAAAAAGATGTCGAATCCTAATTGAACAGATGCTAGATTTAAAGGTTGAATAGTACTCATTATATAGTAACTTTTTTTCAAAAAAATTCACAAAATAACACTAAAAAGGACTATTCAGAAGTAGTGGGTTAGAGTATTCATATTCCTTCTATGGGAAGCTTATAAGAGTTGATATTCACACACCCCTCCATTCTATTTCTTTCTAGACATACATACATATATATATATATATATAGAGAGAGAGAGAGAGAGAGTGAAAAAGGATGTGAAAATAAGATTTGGGGGTATGAGAATAGTGGAAGCTTTTATATTATGTACTTTATAATTACACTAAAAATCACTATATTTTTTCTCTTTTTTAATTAAATAATAATTTTTATACATTTATCATTACGTTTTTCTTTCTCCTCCACTCACTACCATTAACAAAATTTCAAAATAACCACTTTTTATAATATAAAGAGCACACTCACAAATATTTAAAAGGAAAGATTTTGAATGCTCTTATACAGTGCTCTACAGCGAGGGGCGGGTCGTTTTTTAACAAAGTTTAAACAGAAACATAGACAAAGTGGTAAAAACAATGTTAATAAAAAAGAAACCTAAAGCTAAAATATTAAAAAGGAAAAAAAAACACAAAAATAGGGGTGACGACTCGTACCGGCACCACTGCGTTGTTAGGGGAGCGCTCCACCTACAAAACCAAGCACACATATGTCTATATATCAAAAACTCAAACATTACAAAGACTAAAACACACACAAAAAGAGACTAAAAACATTGTCATTTATCACAACCCACTCAATATGTAAGGGCACAAACTAGTTTAGGTTTACATTTGTCTTGGGTTATTTGTTTGGTTTGGGTTCGATTAGTCTATTGGGCTTGGTTGGCGGTTTAGAGGTCTAATGAGTATGGGCTTGGCCCGATGTACTAGGGAATCCTATGTAACTATAAATAGGATGTTCCTCTCATGTTTTACGTTGTTGATTCTCATTGAAACTTTGGTGTTTTGTGCGCCTTGAGTACCAGACGGTCATCTTAGATCGTGTGCTCTTGTTATTGAATTAATACAATTACATTCAATCTTCTACATCATTCTCGTATTTCCGCTACTTGTTTGGTGTCTTGATATCCGATTGTTAAGTGTTTCTTGACTTACAATTGGTATCAGAGCCTAAGTAGTCTCATGAAGGCTCGGTTGGATCGGATATCTTGAAGATTGGACGTGTGTTCGCTGCTGTTCGAAGACTCAAAGACAACTAGTAAGGTTTGGTTTTCTGTTTTGTTTGAAACTGTTTAATCCATATATCTTTGCTCGACTGATTCATCTTGTGTTGAAGTATATTGTGAATGTTTTTCTTCTTGAAAAACTTTAATTTTTGTCTCTAAACCTGACCGAAGTAAAGGATCAAACCCAGAAACACACTGTTAATGTTTTAGTATAAAACCCAGATCTGTCCTTTTGTGTGAAACAAAACATCGGGTTTTTAAAATTTGAAACACAGTCCGTTTTGGTGCAAAATTCTTGAAACAGGCTGCCTTTGGTATTAAAAATCAGGTTTTGATATTGAAAAGATTGAAATTGTGAAATCAACAGTTTAGAAAATTACAAAAAGCTAGGTTTTTTTATCAAAATTGTTCTTAAAAATTTAAAGTTCTGTATTTTTTGTTCAAGATTATCACAAAATTCATAAAGTTTTGATCTAAACTGGGCATTTGATCCGTTTTTGATGCAAGACTAAGTGTTTTTGCAGGATTTTTAGAAAGTTGGTTGAAGATAATCACCGAAAAGATAAAAAATAAATAAATGTCCTGATCTTTCAGAGAATTAGTTGGAACAACTTTGATTTGATTTCCAAAAATAAGTGTGCGGGAACACTTGTGCGACAAGAAGTGTGCTGGAAACTTGTTTGGGCTTTTGGAGAGTGTACGGGCCCATTTGAACAACTGTGAGGCCCAAATTGTAAAACTGTGCGGTCCAATAAAAGGGTGTGCGACCTCAAGTCAAGTGTGCGTGTCACACCCCGACCGCGTAAAACAACAAATCGCGGCGGAATCGTCGGGGAGTGTTGTAACAGAATCATTGTTTCAAAACACACGGAAATTTGAAGTTTCATTTTATTAAACATTAAATATTTACATCGTCTGGAAATCTAAATAATCAATTTAAACATAGTCTATCATTGTTATTAAGTCACTAAGGCCTCGTCCAGTCCTATGTGAGCATGCATCCTAGCAATCAACATCATTCAACAACACCTGAAACATATGTGAAAACAAAGTCAGCAAAGAAATGCTGGCGAGTACATAGGTTTTTGAGAGTGTCGGATTCATGGCTAGTTTACATGTTGCAATACTTAATTAAAAACCTTGTTTTGAAAAGTATAGTATTGCGACATAATTAACCAACTCAAATCAAGCCATGATTCTTAACCCAAAACATTTATTTAATTAAATCAAATTGTAAAACATCTCGTAAAAACTTGTTAATAAATCTCGTTAATAAAATTCGTTAATAAAACTCGTATGGTTTATATCATTTCGAAAACCTCGTTTGTGTGACATCGTTACGAAATCGCTTACCCAAGTGAACTAAATAACGCCACGGTATGTAATACGATGAAAACACTTATATATAGGAAGTACCAGCGGCGTATCCACCATGATTTCATCACATTACACCCGTCCCGTTATCTAAACACTAACCAAAAACCAATCGTTTACCCAAATCGTTTAACTCATTGAAAATCGCTCCAGTCGTTTAAATCATTCTCGTTTTAATTGTGAACTACTTTTGATTGTCTCGCTAATAACATCCAAACCTTCGCAACTCGCCTATCGCTTCTCGCATTAATAAACCACCAAAGGGTAAATTAACAATCACAGATTCTGTCGTTACCCACCTAACCCACACATCACCATGGGTGCAGTCTGATAACGGGATTTGTCAGATCCTATGGTACCATAACCTAATACTGGTCGGTTCGGCCAAAACTAATGAATGTTATTCGTTATGTAAATACAACCAACAAGTTTATTTACTTTATCAAAATCGTTATTAATTTTATATAAACCATATCATTTATTTTTGAAACCATCGTTAAAACCACGAAAACATTTAGCACATATGAATCACCCCAAAACAATTGAAAACAGTAAAATAGGGGAACTATGTACTCACCTGAGAATGCTTAGAAGTCTTGAACAACAACCAAGCAAAGCTAGAGGGAGCAAGGAATCAATCGGCAACCTAATAACTATATAAATAAACCGAACCTAAGTCGGAAGATCGGATAGGATGAGGTTTTGTAAACCAAATGAGTATTGGAACTCATATGTGTTGGGATTGAACCGTACCAGAGGAACAGATAATGAAAGCCAAAACCGGATCACAACAGTGGATTTATAATATGCAGCTGTTTGCATTAACCTTTCCCCTTGACAAGGTTATCTGGCATCTGACAGACTTCAAAGCACTGCTCAAAAGACAACTGTTACTAAAGTACCGATGAAGATTAAAGACTGAAGCTCAATCTACTGACGGAATCCAAGCACTGCTGAAGAATTAAAGCACTGCCCATTCACGGTCTGATCACCCTTTGAAGAAAGCACTGATGCTCAACATCAGTGGTTGACTACATCAGTGGAATGAAGAATCAGTGTTTATACATCAGTGCTTAGAATGTAATCAGTGTCTGTATGGTCAGTAGTTATAGATTAGTAGATAGAGTTTGTTAGGTTGTTAGATGTCACTTTCATGGTGACGTCAGCTGAGATGCTCAGTTGTTTGGTTTGCCTATAAATGTAACAGTACCCTGTACTGTCACATTTGATTGACTGAGTGAGTTCTTCTCCTCTAGTCCAATCCTTTCATCTTGTGTAATCAACCATGGAGTATCAGGCTGAGGGGGAGTTTAGTTTGTAAGCATGCTTTGTAAACTTTTGAGTTGTATTGTAATCATTCGACTTAATGAAAAGCATGTTTTTTTTTTATCAAAACTATTTTCTTCTTTGATTGTGTTAACAAAGTTTGTTGTTCATTTCCGCTGCACTTAAACTCTGTTGATTTCTATTGATTTGTTCAAATTATACAAACAAACACAATCATGAGGAGCCTCCGATCCTAACAATTGGTATCAGAGCTTGGATAGTCAAATTCGATCTAACAGTCAATTTGACATAACAGTTCAGCTCAAAATTCATTGATGCTAAGGTTGATCGTATTTAGTTGAAAAACAGAGTAACGAGAAATCATGTTCAAAGTGACTACTCAAAAGCTCTGTAAAACAACCAAGATGTCATAGGACACACAAACTTCATATAACAAATGGTGTCATACATAAACTACCTATAGTTTTCAGATCTGAAAATATGTCTGGTAACTATTGTAAAATCATTTACGAAAATTGATTTCAATTGTTGTTATGAAGTTTTTGGTGTTTCCATCATGACTGCTACTAAGGTGTGAACCTCAGGTCAACAAAAACCTATGTTCATAAAAACATTAGTGTTTTTGTTTACATAAAAAGAGGGAAATTAAAACTTTAGTCATTTAGATCTTATGTATTGAAAAACAGGTTGAGAATCCCTCAAAAGGACCAAAATCAATTTTGTTAAGAATACATTAAGAAAATCAGCAGTTAAAAATGTCCAGATCATGGGTAATGTGAAATTTGCATAAGCATGTGCAGAAATGACCAAGTCTCTCAAAACACTGCCGCAAAATGATTCTGGAATAAGTATTCCTTAAATAAATACCTCCCAGCAAGTATTTAAGTGCTTATGAATGGTAAGGGTGAAAAGGGAAGAAGAAAATTACAAAAACTCAAAAGTGTGTTTATCTCAAAACTTTTGAAGTAAAGAGTATAAATATAAAACACTTAAGAGCACAAAAATAGGGTGGACAATGGTCATCAAGCAACTGTGTGCATTCATTGGTACAGGAAAATTCAGGTAAAAATAGTATCACTAGTGATTAAACTTAAAAGAGGACTAGACAAGTTTTTTAACATCATCACATGGTAAAGTCTATGTGTACATGTCTCTTCATTTTTGCAATCAATTGACAAGGAAATGGTCTCAAACAGTGGTTATTACAATGAATTTCAAATCATTGACCATTTTCCTAAAACTTGAAAATGATAGTGACTATGAGTTTTAATTGAAAATATACCAAATCCTTTTGATGTAGTTTTCAGAATAACCTTTAATTATTTTTTTAAAAGGTTTTTCTCAATAAAACAGGATATATTATTCTTTATTTTTCATTAGAATGATATATTTTGCTCTTTTACTTGTTTTTTATAGTAAAAGTTTCAATCTCCGGTCAGGATATAAAACCTTTATTTTTGTTGGTGATATTATCCTTAAAAACAGATCAAAAGGAAATGGTACAAGTGTCAAGGTCATGTCAAACTCAAGTTTGTTTTTAACACTAATTAAAAGATTGATTGCCATCAGACCCTAAAATACTTGGATACTCATGTTCTAACTAAAATATTATGACACAAAATGAGTTGCCTTAGTAAAAGGGTTTTAGTCATCTGGGATACGAAACCACTGTCAGGGATCTATAAAAGCTTCAAAATGTGTAATTGACATGTGGCAAAACCTTGAATGCAAATTCTCATAAAAGCCGCTGACATGTTGAACTTGACAATTTGCATCTAAAATGTATTTTGTTGAGGATAGCAATCTTGCAGACATTTCAGAATCAACATCAACAGATGTTAGAGATGATATTGTGATTTCACAAGATAAAATCATTCCTTTCATCAGAACAGCAGATGCTCAAAATACGTGTCAAAAGCTTATCCACTGATGCACTAACTATTGCTGACATACTAGCCTTTCAAATCTTTACCATTACCCCTAACCACTGATTTGTTCAAACATCTGCTTCCTAAATACTGTCCACTACCGAAAGTCAACCCCTGATCCTTCATTTTCTTGGCAAGCACTGATGCTCAAAATCAGTGTCTTATCCACTGATATGCTATCCACTAATAGTAAAAATCACCCACTGCTCTCATATTGTTACCGTTGTAACCACTGATACTTGCTTCATCAGCGGTTCTCCAAAATAACTGTCCTCCATTATTCATCTTCTCATCAGAGGTTGGCACGTGGTCCGTTCTTAGCCATCAGATCTTTGTAACCACCGACACATCAGTATTCATTTCTTTTCCCCAAATAAAACCCTGATCAAAACCCCCCAAACAGGGTTTTACACTGTCGAATTGAATTCCAAAATTCTCTTCTCAAAGCAGTTTCCAAACTTCCATCTCAATTCATCCTTCGTTCTTCTTCACCAAAATGACAAAATCAAAATCATCATCATCTTCCAAGAAGGTCGCTCAAAAGGCCGTTGAATCCATTGAAATCCCATACAAAGCACCTCACAACTACTTGGGTCTACTCACAAAACCCACCAACAACAAAACTTTTGATACCATCATTGACACCCTTGTGGCTTCAAAGTATAAAACTTTGTTAACTGCTGATGCTCCTATTTACGAACAAACCCAGAGATAATTCTGGAAAAATGCCACACTTGAGTATCAAGGTGAAACAGTTATAATCATTAATTCTTCCATAAAGGGCAAAAAGATTCAAATCACTCCACAATCAATTTCAGAAGTCATTGCACTCGATGATCAGGAAGGTAAAACTTCTTTTCCTAAAAACGAGTTAAAATTTGATTTTCTGGAAAGAGGGTATGGTGCGGAAATAAATAGGGAGACCCTACAAAAAGGCTTCTTCCCTTCTGCACCAAGGTTTCTATTTCATACCCTTTTGATATGTGTTTCAAATAATACAACTGCTTTTAACGAAATACCATTAAAGATCCAAAACCTGGGATATGCTATTTTTCATGAAGAAAATTTTAACTATTCTCAGGAGATCTTTGATGATTTGGTAAAAAATGTTGATAGCAAATCATTTCTACTTTTTCCAAGGTTCTTAAGCTACTCTTTTAAACAAAAATTTGGAAAGGAACATGAAAATTTGCTCATCCAAGGTAAATCTTTTCAAATAAATGGTTTAACATCTGAAACATTTACTAGAATGTTAACACCTGCAAAAACACAAGCAGAGGTGCCTGAGCAGACTTTAGCAGCTACCACTGCTCCTCAGGTATCTACTGCTGAGCGCACTGCTCCAGGTGATCATGGCAGCACACCCACTGCTATGAAACCCACACCTGCCATCACCAAAAATCCTAATAAGAAACCATCCAAAAAGCCCTCCAAACCCACTAAAAAGGCAACTCTGGAAGATGAAATCCCAGAGCCACTGCCAGTGATAACACAAATGTCACCAAAAACCATTGCTGCTACTTCCTCACAGCAGATGGAAGAAAGATCTCCACCTTTGCCTCAAACTCCTCTTGCATCCTCACAAAAGGATCAGGTTGTAAGCACTGGGACCCCACATTATGAAGCTCTAGATCCAATTGGATCCATCTTCCTCAGTCCTGATCCCAAGGACATGTCTCTTTCATCACCTATATCTTCACCCCTCACATTACCACAATCAATAATACCCTTGTTGCATGCAGTTGCTATAGCTCAGACCCAAACCAGTCCTCTCTATCACCTATCACTGAGAGTACACTCCCACAAGTGACTGGGTCTGATGCTTATACCTCTGCTATCCCAGCAACAACTGAGGAGGTTACACTGCAGGAGTTACAAGTAATTCTTGACAGTAGTTCAAGTGGAGCAGCAACAACAAATGTCGGATCAACAGATCTACATTTGGCCAGTTGTTACATCAATCAGACTCCCTTGAAGGCAATTTCTTCTATAGCACCTCTGATAACCACTAGTGAGGCTGTTTTAACCACTGGTTCTATCAAAAGGTTATCAAGTGCTGAAGAAAGAAGTCCCCAGTATCAAGAACAAGGGGCATCAATGGATAGCTTTTGGGCCTCGTGTCCTAAGTCACACATTGATACAACCACTGCTGGTGGGGAATCAGATGATCCCATTAATTTGGGTGATGATTCAAAATATCAGGAATTGACGGGTAGAATCGAAAATCTTGAGACATCTGTTGCTGAAATAAAAGATATGATGCAACAGTTGTTGAAAGCTCAAAAAGTCTCAACCACTGCTATTCTAACTCAAGCATCTGCTCCATCACAAGCACCTACTGCAAATGAGTTATGGAATTTGTTTCAACCCCTACTCCAACAACAAAGAGAAATGGCTGATAAGCAGCATGCTATACATGTTCAAGAGCTGAGAAACATGATGGAGTCAAGGTTTAAAGACACTCAAGCAGATATCAAGGCTATAAAGGCCCACATCCTAAACACTACTGGCAAAGCCCCTCCCACTGTTCTTTTCATTGATAAACTTCCTTCAGATAATGCCAAAAAGGGGGAGAAAATCAAAGAGTGGAAGAAGAGGGGAATAGAAGATGGTCTCTATATTGAACCAGAAAAAGAAAACATGACCAAAAACATTCCTTTGCCAGATGGTAGCAAGAAAATTGATACTACCATAAATGCACTTGCAGAAGCAAAAGCAAGTGTTAAGAGAGATAGAGAGGGAAAGGATAAAGCCAGGTGAGAACATGAGAAAAGAGCTTATATGAAGCTGAATGCGCAGGGTTGTTCTGAGCTAAAGGATGTTAAAAATCCTGAGCTAAAAAGAAAGAATCCCACTAGAAAAGTGAGGGAACCCAAATCCACACCATCCAGACCAACAAAGCTTGCTTCCAAACCACCTCCCAAAGGCTCCAAACCTCAAACCACAAAATCTCAAACTTCCACCCAAACAGTTGGTATGTCAGTGGTTTCAAAAACTGCTAGCCAAACAACTGCCACCACTTTAAAACACATTACAACCACTGCTCTATCACCATCCACCAAATCACCATTAAAAACAACCTCACCACCATCACCTCCTGTTAAAGAGCAGAAGACACCAGATGTTACAACATCTGTTGTA
Source organism: Helianthus tuberosus (assembly GCA_030545235.1). Taxonomy (NCBI): domain Eukaryota; kingdom Viridiplantae; phylum Streptophyta; class Magnoliopsida; order Asterales; family Asteraceae; genus Helianthus; species Helianthus tuberosus. Next base: position 65,950,119 of record CM060440.1, on the reverse strand, counting down.
ATGACAATAGTGGTTGAAACACTAGTAGTTTCAACAACTGTTAGTCAGCTACCATCCACCACTGCCCTCACCATTGTCACATCACAACCAAAACCTTCTTCTCTCAAAAAGCTTTACACAAGAAAAAGGAAATTTCAAAAGAATAATGATGATATACCAGCACCCACTAAAATTTCCTCCACTAGAATTGAATCTGTTGCTAAAAAATATCCACTGGAATTGGAAGTTGTAAAGGATGAGATGAAACAATTCTATACGATAGATTATCCTTGGGTAAGAAGATTTCCTTCTCTCATTGGCTTCAGGAATCCATTAAACATGAGTGAGTATCTAAAACTCAAAGCCAGGCAAGCAGATATAAGAGCTAGAATTGAGTGCAAAGATCAAGGTGATAAAGCCATTTATGAGAGAATGGAGCTTTTACTCACTAAGGTTAAACAAATGGAAGATTATGCAATACACCTGAGCAAAGACATGTCAAATATGCCACCTGATGCTGCCCTACAAAAGGTAATGAGGAAGGAGTTTCTTGAATTCATTATGAAAGAAAAGTTTTATCCAGCCAAAGAAGAACAATTCAGTGAATGGCCACTCATTGCACTAAAGCATGAGGTGAACAAAATCAAGAGAATCCAAAATGATCCAACTAAGAAAAAGACAGCTCCAAATTGGAGTAAATACAAACAGGCCATTGATAAACTCACTTCAGAATACAAGAAAAAGAAACAGGAGTTGGTGGATGCAAATGTGGGAACTGCTAAAGCCATAGCAAAATGGACAAAGCAGTATACAGATGAGGCTTATGAAAGGCATAAGAAAAGAAGGATGACAGATTCTGACACTTTAAAGAAGCCTGATTACAAAACGCCAAAACAGCAGATCAAAATTTCTGAACCACTGATCACATCAGCAGATGTTTCAGTCACTGAGCTAGAACAAAGAAAAAGGCAAGAGCAGATGGAACAAGAAACTGCAGAAGACATAGCTGCAGCAAATGAAGTCATAAAAAGGGCTTTCAAACAAATGTCAGCTGAAAACTCTGAAGTAGCAAAAGTTCAGAGTACTGATCATGCTGAAAACTCTGAACTATCAAAAGCTCATAGTATTGATTAGGCTGAAAACTTTGAACCAGCAGAAGCACAGAGTACTGATCAACAAACTCTCACAAGGCCACAATCTCCCAACTCATTAGTTAATAAATCTCTCCCAAGAAACCCATTGGGTTCAAAAGTACTAAAATGGATGTCTGATCAAAAGACCCATGTACTGACCATGTTCAGATCCAATGGTGAAGTGAAGTACATATCAAGGAAAGAAGCACTAGGCCTGGGTGTTGAAGATCTGCAAGATCTCCTTGAACTTACACTGTGTAGGGATGAGGATGACACAAGTTCCATGGATTTTGAGTTGCAGTTTAAAGGACAAGTTAGGGAACTTCTGATGAGACAATAAAAATCCAGAATAATGAAGGGTTTTGGCATTATCTGTTCCAGGGGGAGATTGTTGGGATTGAACCCTACCAGAGAAACATATAATGAAAGCCAAAACCGGATCACAACAGTGGATTTATAATAAGCAGCTGTTTGCATTAAGCTTTCCCTTTAACAATGGTTATCTGGCAACTGAAAGACTTCAAAGCACTCCTCAAAAGACAACTGTTACTAAAGTACTGATGAAGATTAAAGACTGAAGCTAAATCTACTGATGGAATCCAAGCAATGCTGAAGAATTAAAGCACTGCCCATTCAAGGTCTGATCACCCTTTGAAGAAAGCACTGATGTTCAACATCAGTGGTTGACTACATCAGTGGAATGAAGAATCAGTGTTTAGAATGTAATCAGTGTCTGTATGGTCAGTAGTTATAGATCAGTAGATAGAGTTTGTTAGGTTGTTAGATGTCACTTTCATGGTGACGTCAGCTGAGATGCTCAGTGGTTTGGTTTGCCTATAAATGTAACAGTACCCTGTACTGTTACATTTGATTGACTGAGTGAGTTCTTCTCCTCGAGTCCAATCCTTTCATCTTGTGTAATCAACCATGGAGTATCAGGCTGAGGGGGAGTTTAGTTTGGAAGCATGCTTTGTAATCTTTTGAGTTGTATTGTAATCATTCAACTTAATGAAAAGCATGTTTTTTTTATCAAAACTATTTTCTTCTTTGATTGTGTTAACAAAGTTGTTGTTCATTTTCGCTGCACTTAAACTCTGTTCATTTCTATTGATTTGTTCAAATTATACAAACAAACACAATCATGAGGAGCCTCCGATCCTAACAATTGGTATCAGAGCTAGGACATTCAAATTCGATCTAACAGTCAATTTGACATAACAGTTCAACTCAAAATTCATTGATGATAAGGTTGATCGTATTTAGTTGAAAAACAGAGTAACGAGAAATCGTGTTTAAAGTGACTACTCAAAAGCTCTGTAAAACAACCAAGATGTCATAGGACACACAAACTACCTATAGTTTTCAGATCTGAAAATATGTCTGGTAACTATGGTAAAATCATTTACGAAAATTGATTTCAATTGTTGTTATGAAGTTTTTGGTGTTTCCATCATGACTGCTACTAAGGTGTGAACCTCAGGTCAACAAAAACCTATGTTCATAAAAACATTAGTGTTTTTGTTTACATAAAAAGAGGGAAATTAAAACTTTAGTCATTTAGATCTTATGTATTGAAAAACAGGTTGAGAATCCCTCAAAAGGACCAAAATCAATTTTGTTAAGAATACATTAAGAAAATCAGCACTTAAAAATGTCCAGATCATGGGTAATGTGAAATTTGGCATAAGCATGTGCAGAAATGACCAAATCTCTCAAAACACTGCTGCAAAATGATTCTGGAATAAGTTTTCCTTAAATAAATACCTCCCAGGAAGTATTTAAGTGCTTATGAATGGAAAGGGTAAAAAGGGAAGAAGAAAATTACAAAAACTCAAAAGTGTGTTTATCTTAAAACTTTTGAAGTAAAGAGTATAAATATAAAACACTTAAGAGCACAAAAATAGGGTGGACAATGGTCATCAAGCAACTGTGTGCATTCATTGGTACAGGAAAATTCAGGTAAAAATAGTATCACCAGTGATTAAACTTAAAAGAGGACTAGACAAGTTTTTTAACATCATCACATGGTAAAGTCTATGTGTACATGTCTCTTCATTTTTGCAATCAATTGACAAGGAAATGGTCTCAAACAGTGGTTATTACAATGAATTTCAAATCATTGACCATTTTCCTAAAACTTGAAAAATGATGTGACTATGAGTTTTAATTGAAAATATACCAAATCCTTTTGATGTAGTTTTCAGAATAACCTTTTATTATTTTTTAAAAGGTTTTTCTCAATAAAACAGGATATATTATTCTTCATTTTTCATTAGAATGATATATTTTGCTCTTTTACTTGTTTTTTATAGTAAAAGTTTCAATCTCCTATCAGGATATAAAACCTTTATTTTTGTTGGTGATATTATCCTTAAAAACAGATCAAAAGGAAATGGTACAAGTGTCAAGGTCATGTCAAACTCAAGTTTGTTTTTAACACTGATTAAAAGATTGATTGCCAACAGACCCTAAAATACTTGGGTACTCATGTTCTAACTAAAATATTATGACACAAAATGAGTTGCCTTAGTAAAAGGGTTTTAGTCATCTGGGATACTAAACCACTGTCAGGGATCTATAAAAGCTTCAAAATGTGTAATTGACATGTGGCAAAACCTTGAATGCAAATTCTCATAAAAGCTGCTGACATGTTGAACTTGACAATTTGCATCTAAAATGTATTTTGTTGAGGATAGCAATCTTGCAGACATTTCAGAATCAACATCAACAGATGTTAGAGATGATATTGTGATTTCACAAGATAAAATCATTCCTTTCATCAGAACAGCAGATGCTCAAAATACGTGTCAAAAGCTTATCCACTGATGCACTAACTATTGCTGACATACTAGCCTTTCAAATCTTTACCATTACCCCTAACCACTGATTTGTTCAAACATCTGCTTCCTAAATACTGTCCACTGCTGAAAGTCAACCCCTGATCCTTCATTTTCTTGGCAAGCACTGATGCTCAAAATCAGTGTCTTATCCACTGATATGCTATCCACTGATAGTAAAAATCACCCACTGCTCTCATATTGTTACCGTTGTAACCACTGATACTTGCTTCATCAGTGGTTCTCCAAAATAACTGTCCTCCATTATTCATTTTCTCTTCAGAGGTTGGCACGTGGTCAGTTCTTAGCCACCAGATCTTTGTAACCGCTGACACATCAGTATTCATTTCTTTTCCCTAAATAAAACCCTGATCAAAACCCCCCAAACAGGGTTTTACACTGTCGAATTGAATTCCAAAATTCTCTTCTCAAAGCAGTTTCCAAACTTCCGTCTCAATTCATCCTTCGTTCTTCTTCACCAAAATGACAAAATCAAAATCATCATCATCTTCCAAGAAGGTCGCTCAAAAGGCTGCTGAATCCATTAAAATCCCATACAAAGCACCTCACAACTACTTGGGTCTACTCACAAAACCCACCAACAACAAAACCTTTGATACCATCATTGACACCCTTGTGGCTTCAAAGTATAAAACTTTGTTAACTGCTGATGCTCCTATTTACGAACAAACCCAGAGAGAATTCTGGAAAAATGCCACACTTGAGTATCAAGGTGAAACAGTTATAGCTATTAATTCTTCCATAAAGGGAAAAAAGATTCAAATCACTCCACAATCAATTTCAGAAGTCTTTGCACTCGATGATAAGGAAGGTAAAACTTCTTTTCCTAAAAACGAGTTAAAAACTGATTTTCTGGAAAGAGGGTATGGTGCGGAAATAAAAAGGGACACCCTACAAAAAGGCTTTTTCCCTTCTGCACCAAGGTTTCTATTTCATACCCTTTTGATGTGTGTTTCAAATAAAACAACTGCTTTTAACGAAATACCATTGAAGATCCAAAACCTGGGATATGCTATTTTACAAGAAGAAAATTTTAACTATTCTCAGGAGATCTTTGATGATTTGGTAAAAAATGTAGATAGCAAATCATTTCTACTTTTTCCAAGGTTCTTAAGCTACTATTTTAAACAAAAATTTGGAAAGGAACATGAAAATTTGCTCATCCAAGGTAAATCTTTTCAAATAAATGGTTTAACATCTGAAACATTTACTAGAATTTTAACACCTGCAAAAACACAAGCAGAGGTGCCTGAGCAGACTTTAGCAGCTACCACTGCTCCTCAGGTATCTGCTGCTGACCCCACTGCTCCAGGTGATCATGGCAGCACACCCACTGCTATGAAACCCACACCTGCCATCACCAAAAAGCCTAATAAGAAACCATCCAAAAAGCCCTCCAAACCCACTAAAAAGGCAACTCTGGAAGATGAGATCCCAGAGCCACTGCCAATGACAACACAAATGTCACCAAAACCACTGCTCCTACTTCCTCACAGCAGATGGAAGAAAGATCTCCACCTTTGCCTCAAACTCCTCCTGCATCCTCACAAAAGGATCAGGTTGTAAGCACAGGGACCCCACATTATGAAGATCTAGATCCAATTGGATCCATCTTCCTCAGTCCTGATCCCAAGGACATGTCTCTTTCATCACCTATATCTTCACCCCTCACATTACCACAATCAATAATACCTTTGTTGCATGCAGTTGCTATAGCTCAGACACAAACCAGTTCCTCTCTATCACCTATCACCGAGAGTACACTCCCACAAGTGACTGGGTCTGATGCTTATACCTCTGCTATCCCAGCAACAACTGAGGAGGTTACACTGCAGGAGTTACAAGTAATTCTTGACAGTAGTTCAAGTGGAGAAGCAACAACAAATGTCGGATCAACAGATCTACATTTGGCCAGTTGTTACATCAATCAGACTCCCTTGAAGGCAATTTCTTCTATAGCACCTCTGATAACCACTAGTGAGGCTGTTTTAACCACTGGTTCTATCAAAAGGTTATTAAGTGCTGAAGAAAGAAGTCCCCAGTACCAAGAACAAGGGGGATCAATGGATGACTTTTGGGCCTCGTGTCCTAAGTCACACATTGATACACCCACTGCTGGTGGGGAATCAGATGATCCAGTTAATTTGGGTGATGATTCAAAATATCAGGAATTGACGGGTAGAATCGAAAATCTTGAGACATCTGTTGCTGAAATAAAAGATATGATGCAACAGTTGTTGAAAGCTCAAAAAGTCTCAACCACTGCTATTCCAACTCAAGCATCTGCTCCATCACAAGCACCTGCTGCAAATGAGTTATGGAATTTGTTTCAACCCCTACTCCAACAACAAAGAGAAATGGCTGATAAGCAGCATGCTATACATGTTCAAGAGCTGAGAAACATGAAGGAGTTAAGGTTTAAAGATACTCAAGCAGATATCAAGGCTATAAAGGCCCACAACCTAAACACTACTGGCAAAGCCCCTCCCACTTTTCTTTTCATTGATAAACTTCCATCAGATAATGCAAAAAAAGGGGAGAAAATCAAAGAGTGGAAGAAGAGGGGAATAGAAGATGGTCTCTATATTGAACCAGAAAAAGAAAACATGACCAAAAACATTCCTTTGCCAGATGGTAGCAAGAATATTGATACTACCATAAATGCACTTGCAGTAGCAAAAGCAAGTGTTAAGAGAGATAGAGAGGGAAAGGATAAAGCCAGGTGAAAACAGGAGAAAAGAGCTTATATGAAGCTGAATGCGCAGGGTTGTTCTGAGCCAAAGGATGTTAAAAATCCTGAGCTAAAAAGAAAGAATCCCACTAGAAAAGTGAGGGAACCCAAATCCACACCATCCAGACCAACAAAGCTTGCCTCCAAACCACCTCCCAAAGGCTCCAAATCTCAAACCACAAAATCTCAAACTTCCACCCAAACAGTTGGTATGACAGTGGTTTCAAAAACTGCTAGCCAAACAACTGCCACCACTTTAAAACACATTACAACAACTGCTCTATCACCATCCACCAAATCACCATTAAAAACAACCTCACCACCATCACCTCCTGTTAAAGAGCAGAAGACACCAGATGTTACAACATCTGTTGTAATGACAACAGTGGTTGAAACACCAGTTGTTTCAACAACTGTTAGTCAGCCACCATCCACCACTACCCTCACCATTGTCACATCACAACCAAAACCTTCTTCACTCAAAAAGCTTTACACAAGAAAAAGGAAATTTCAAAAGAATAATGATGATATACCAGTACCCACTAAAATTTCCTCCACTTTTCAAAAGAATAATGATGATATACCAGTACCCACTAAAATTTCCTCCACTAGAATTGAATCTGTTGCTAAAAATATCCACTGGAATTGGAAGCTGTAAAGGATGAGATGAAACAATTCTATACGATAGATAATCCTTGGGAAAGAATATTTCCTTCTCTCATTGGCTTCAGGAATCCATTAAACATGAGTGAGTATCTAAAACTCAAAGCCATGCAAGCAGATATAAGAGCTAGAATTGAGTGCAAAGATCAAGGTGATAAAGCCATTTATGAGAGAACGGAGCTTTTACTCACTAAGGTCAAACACATGGAAGATTATGCAACAGACCTGAGCAAATACATGTCAAATATGCCACCTGATGCTGCCCTACAAAAGGTAATGAGGAAGGAGTTTCTTGAATTCATCATGAAAGAAAAGTTTTATCCAGCCAAAGAAGAACAATTTAGTGAATGGCCACTCATTGCACTAAAGCATGAGGTGAACAGAATCAAGAGAATCCAAAATGATCCAAGTAATAAAAAGACAGCTCCATATTGGAGTAAATACAAACAGGCCATTGATAAACTCACTTCAGAATACAAGAAAAAGAAACAGGAGTTGGAGGATGCAAATGTGGGAACTGCTAAAGCCATAGCAAAATGGACAAAGCAGTATACAGATGAGGCTTATGAAAGGCTTAAGAAAAGAAGGATGACAGATTCTGACACTTTAAAGAAGACTGATTACAAAAAGCCAAAAACAGCAGATCAAAATTTCTGAACCACTGATCACATCAGCAGATGTTTCAGTCACTGAGCTAGAATAAAGAAAAAGGCAAGAGCAGATTGAACAAGAAACTGCAGAAGACATAGCTGCAGCAAATGAAGTCAAAAAAAGGGCTTTCAAAGAAATGTCAGCTGAAAACTCTGAAGCAGCAAAAGTTCAGAGTACTGATCGTGCTGAAAACTTTGAACTATCAAAAGCTCAGAGTATTGATCAGGCTGAAAACTCTGAACCAGCAGAAGCACAGAGTACTGATCAACAAATTCTCACAAGGCCACAATCTCCCAACTCATTAGTTAATAAATCTCTCCCAAGAAACCCATTGGGTTCAAAAGTACTAAAATGGATGTCTGATCAAAAGACCCATGTACTGACCATGTTCAGATCCAATGGTGAAGTGAAGTCCATATCAAGGAAAGAAGCACTAGGCCTGGGTGTTGATGATCTGCAAGATCTCCTTGAACTTACACTGTGCAGGGATGAGGATGACACAAGTTCCATGGATTTTGAGTTGCAGTTTAAAGGACAAGTTAGGGAACTTCTGATGAGACAATAAAAATCAAGAATAATGAAGGGTTTTGGCATTATCTGTTCCAGGGGGAGATTGTTGGGATTGAACCCTACTAGAGGAACAGATAATGAAAGCCAAAACCGGATCACAACAGTGGATTTATAATAAGCAGCTGTTTGCATTAAGCTTTCCCCTTGACAGTGGTTATCTGGCAACTGACAGACTTCAAAGCACTGCTCAAAAGACAACTGTTACTAAAGTACTGATGAAGATTAAAGACTGAAGCTCAATCTACTGATGGAATCCAAGCACTGCTGAAGAATTAAAGCACTGCCCATTCAAGGTCTGATCACCCTTTGAAGAAAGCACTGATGCTCAACATCAGCGGTTGACTACATCAGTGGAATGAAGAATTAGTGTTTATACATCAGTGTTTAGAATGTAATCAGTGTCTGTATGGTCAGTAGTTATAGATCAGTAGATAGAGTTTGTTAGGTTGTTAGATGTCACTTTCATGGTGACGTCAGCTGAGATGCTCAGTGGTTTGGTTTGCCTATAAATGTAACAGTACCCTGTACTGTTACATTTGATTGACTGAGTGAGTTCTTCTCCTCGAGTCCAATCCTTTCATCTTGTGTAATCAACCATGGAGTATCAGGCTGAGGGGGAGTTTAGTTTGTAAGCATGGTTTGTAATCTTTTGAGTTGTATTGTAATCATTCAACTTAGTGAAAAGCATGTTTTTTTTATCAAAACTATTTTCTTCTTTGATTGTGTTAACAAAGTTTGTTGTTCATTTCCGCTGCACTTAAACTCTGTTCATTTCTATTGATTTGTTCAAATTTTACAAACAAACACAATCATGAGGAGCCTCCGATCCTAACAATTGGTATCAGAGCTTGGACAGTCAAATTCGATCTAACAGTCAATTTGACATAACAGTTCAGCTCAAAATTCATTGATACTAAGGTTGATCGTATTTAGTTGAAAAACAGAGTAACGAGAAATCATGTTCAAAGTGACTACTCAAAAGCTCTGTAAAACAACCAAGATGTCATAGGACACACAAACTTCATATAACAAGTGGTGTCATACATAAACTACCTATAGTTTTCAGATCTGAAAATATGTCTGGTAACTATGGTAAAATCATTTACGAAAATTGATTTCAATTGTTGTTATGAAGTTTTTTGGTGTTTCCATCATGACTGCTACTAAGGTGTGAACCTCAGGTCAACAAAAACTTATGTTCATAAAAACATTAGTGTTTTTGTTTACATAAAAAGAGGGAAATTAAAACCTTATGTATTGAAAAACAGGTTGAGAATCCCTCAGAAGGACCAAAATCAATTTTGTTAAGAATACATTAAGAAAATCAGCAGTTAAAAATGTCCAGATCATGGGTAATGTGAAATTTGGCATAAGCATGTGCAAAAATGACCAAATCTCTCAAAACATGTGCATAAGCATGTGAAATTTGGCATAAGAGATCATGGACATGTCTCTTTCATCACCTATATCTTCACCCGTCACATTACTACAATCAATAATACCCTTGTTGCATGTAGTTGCTATAGCTCAGACACAAACCAGTTCCTCCCTATCACCTATCACTGAGAGTACACTCCCACAAGTGACTGGGTCTGATGCTTATACCTCTGCTATCCCAGCAACAACTGAGGAGGTTACACTGCAGGAGTTACAAGTAATTCTTGACAGTAGTTCAAGTGGAGTAGCAACAACAAATGTCGGATCAACAGATCTACATTTGGCCAGTTGTTACATCAATCAGACTCCCTTGAAGGCAATTTCTTCTATAGCACCTCTGATAACCACTAGTGAGGCTGTTTTAACCACTAGTTCTATCAAAAGGTTATCAAGTGCTGAAGAAAGAAGTTCCCAGTACCAAGAACAAGGGGCATCAATGGATGACTTTTGGGCCTCGTGTCCTAAGTCACACATTGATACAACCACTGCTGGTGGGGAATCAGATGATCCCATTAATTTGGGTGATGATTCAAAATATCAGGAATTGACGGGTAGAATCGAAAATCTTGAGACATCTGTTGCTGAAATAAAAGATATGATGCAACAGTTGTTGAAAGCTCAAAAAGTCTCAACCACTGCTATTCCAACTCAAGCATCTACTCCATCACAAGCACCTGCTATTCCAACTCAAGCATCTAAAAGTGACGAGCTAGACATGTTTAGACATGTTTAGTTTAGTTAGAAAACAGGTTTTGATATCAAAACAAACGGTTTTGATACCCAAGAGTAGTTTGGTTACAAAATACGCATAAATACGCATTTTGGCCGAAACTACGACTCGTCACTACGCCTAGTCAACGTGGTAATCATTATGTATAGTCACGAGGGACTATAACCGTCGTGATTACGCTCACGTTGCGAAGTTCAAACGAACTTCGTGTTGACCATAAACTGGTCAATGCAGAAAGTCAAACAGAGTTTGACTTTTGTGCTAAAAACGCATAAAAGAACGAAAGAATACTTACAAAGGGTCCACTCTAGGAAGCTTTGATCCGAATATTCTCAAGTATGAAGTGATAAACACATCAACTTAGAGAACCAATTCAGATTCAAAAGTGTGAGTTTGAGAGTGAAGTGGGTGTTGCTATTTATAGAGAATCAAGAACCGTTAAGATCGTTCCTCGATAAAAGAGCATCAATCTAGACCGTACACATATGGCCCATGGTTTTGGGATACTAGGGGTGCCCCAAAACCAGCAAACGGTATTGGAAATGTTACAAAATAGCCCCTAAACTTCGAGTTAAGTGCTGAAAATGGACTTGCTGTTGCAAAAATGGAGTTTCTGCCCAGATTAGTTGCTCGCGCTACGCGACGGCCAACCCACATAGTGGTGGCGCGACGCCAGCAGGTGCCCAGGTCCAGAAAGTTTCACATATTTACAGTTTTGGTCCCTGCACAAGATTAAGGCCTTTTTCGATGCGTTTTAAGCCCCGTTAACCCCATTTCAAGGCTCTAAAATGAAGTAAAAGTATAGGGAACTCAAAACATGCTCAAAAATATCTTGGATGTCGGCTCGTTTGGTCGTACGGTTGCGTTGTTCGGTTAATTACGACAGAAATCCTAACGAACGCAAAAACGATCCAAATTACGCGACAAATGGAATTTTATCCTGCCAATCACTAAAATAAAATATTTTAATGATTACATAAATTTTTGGATGTCCGGATATATTCAGAACGTAAGATATGCTCGAAAATGCAAACTTACGTACTTTTTGACGCTTTTAGTCCCTGTTGATCAAATAAGTTTATTTTTGGGCACCAAACACCTCAAAGCCTATTTCTAAGCTATGTAAAGGATATTTAGGGCATGTTTAAACTATGATCATATTCCGGAATGTTCATTACAGTACTAATTGGCATACTTTTGCAGTTTGTCGAAATTAGTCCCTGTAAGCGAATAAACTTGATTTCGGCATACCAAACCATCCAAAACTTATTTCTAAGTTATGTAAAGGTTATTTAAGGTATGTTAAGCCTATTTTACTATTCCAGAGTGTTTGTCGCGTTAAACTAACTGTGTTTACGCACCAGTTTGCGTATAACCTTCCAGAAAGCGATTTAAAGCTCGAAATTGAACGGGAATTGGTATGTGTAAAGGATACACATATTTATACAAATCCCAAGTATGAAAAACAATATTTCATTGATTTGGCATTTGTTTGATGGCCGTGGAGGCACAGATGTCACAGTCTCCCTTACTTCAGGAAATTTCGTCCCGAAATTTATTTAGAGGAAACTTGTGAGAGCTTGAAACATGAAGTCGAAAAGATAAAACAATACTGGTTAGAGTTCTGAACTTCTAGTAACTTTAAATAACATCATGCTTGCAATGTAAGAGGGACACCTATATACAAGTATATGAAGCGCCATTGGTGCGTCTACCGTACCTCCATTACATTGTTCACGTTTCGTTATTGTTGTCACTATCGGTTCTTACACATGATAAATCTTATTGGGGTTCCTGTGCACTAAATTTCATAATTATGTATGCGTCCATAATTACGTAATTCCTTGCATAGTCCACACAGTGCATTTGATAATGTGTAGGGGAAAACCAAATGAACGAACCTGTGATGAGTGTGACTGGACCACCATAGGGTCGTTTCAGCTATATCATCACATGCCATTCTTAACCAGATTCTGAATCAATCTTTTAACTAGACCACTCAAGGGGTCTCCTTCGAATCATGGAATGGTACTATATATTCTAAGGGTCTTAACTACCACGTAGAAGCCCATTAAGGATTTATGGTAGTACCTTTTGAATATCCTACTATGAATCCCTCATATGAAGATATGCAAGATTCTACGAAGATTTAGATAACGAAAATCGGATCACACAATAAAAGAGAACACATAAACACATAATCGCATAATCGTTTAACTTGACCTTTAATTTGTTATCTTTGGACACAGGTATTTAAAGCATACCAGGAATCCAATCCGTGGATTTCATTTGGCACTTTAAATATTTTCAAGTATCTAACTATGAAGATAGGAAGATCTTAATAGGAATTCAGTTTGTCCTTATTGAGTCGTAATGTACGTATTAAGGTGCACAAGGAATCCAACCAGGGCTCCGATTTAGGTGATAATCATCCTCAAGGATCTAATTGTGAAGATAAGAAGATCCTATAGGGATTTTGGAATTCGAAGAGCGGGAGACGCTTCAAAACCTTGCACTAGACGTGCTTAAGTCGATACACGAGGTAGAACGCTCATGAAGTTGAGGTGCTAGATATGCCAAGGCGACATATGAAGCAGAATTTGAAGGTTGGGTAATATGAGCAGAATGCTTTTCGAAAATTATGCAGGGGGTTCTTTTCAAAAATATGTTTAATGTTGTTGAAATCTTACATAATACTTTTGAAATCATAAAGTAGGCGTATTAGGTAAGTATATTTATAAAATGTTTTAAAATCATGCGAGGTAAATTTTGAAATTATGCATAAGGATTTTGAAAATATGGATAAAGCCTTTGAAATTATGCATTTGATACATTAAGTAAATATACTGTGTTAAAAATCGTTTTCAAACTATATGAAATATTTTGAAATTATGAGGGTCGTTTTGAAAACCTATACTATGTATGTTGTTATGAAAAATTAGAATGAAATGATATAAGATTGAAGAAAGGTATCCTTAGTTATCTAACCAAGGAATTAAAGTGATTACTCAAATTGTCACTTCGTTTCTTAGAATGAAACGAGCACTTAGAATTTTCGAGGAAATCATGAGCGATAATATGAACGAGAGAACTACAAATACGGTTCTTTGGTGTAGGTATCGTAGGGGTATGCCATACACACATGCAACTATATTTGTACATCAGAATTGCAAATAAAGATTTATTTATAAACAAAATCGGTTTTTTTTTCTGAGTTCAAAGGAAAACACTAGAAACATAAACATAAGATTCAGATTATTCAAAGCAGCAGCTTCTTCTAATCGGCCAAATGCTCATCCGTGGGTCGGATTTGCATTGAAAATCTTTGGGTATCTGTCCCTGACATAACCCGTCTCGCCATAGGTGTAGCAAGTACCAGGAGGAAAATGAGCCTGTGCTGGATCTGCTTGAAATTGAACGGGGTTCTGAAAAGCTTGGTTTAGCACAGTGACTGAACGACAGTCTCGTGCCAAATGACCAATGAGTCCACAGTTGAAACATTTCCGACACTTGACACTGGCATAGTGGTGGAGGTTACACTGATTGCACAAAGGAGCAGTTCCTAAGTACAGCTTCTTGGCTGGTGGTGCTTCCACCTGGCTAGGTTTTGCTTGATTTGGTGTAACGGCTACGGGATCCTTTGGAGCTTTACGCTTCTTTGACTTTTTGGAAGGATCGGCTTCTGCTTCTTTCGATGCTTCTTGGGTGGCTTCATTATTGAGACGAGACATGGCGACACCTAAATCCACAGTCTTCAGGATTACTTCGCCTATTCGCTGGGCAAATTTGGCAGTTTGCTCGGACATTTGAGTGTCGTTGCGATGAAGAGACATTCTAGAGGAAATGAAAGACATAGGAGAAAACAAGTGAAATGTTATCGGATAATTAAAACAGAACGACAACGCATAGAAATTGCGATCATTTGTTTGTTACCTAAGGTAAACAAATGAGACGGTGATTAATCAAAGTAAAAAGGGTCATATTAATGTATCACTGAAGACATGCTCGCCTATAAGTGAACACTCACCCCAAGAGTTCCTAGGTAAGAGTGACTGGTCCGATACTGCGGATTTGTACGAACACTCTAGCCTTAGACAGAAAACTCAGGGTACAGGCATTCACCCTTCCAGTTTGCACGTGTTCACATTATAAGACCCAAACTTTGACGAGATTTTGAAAACTTAGAGGGTTCAAAACCTAGTAATCAATATTCCTAGAACAGATGATTGGTTTTCGAAGCGGATTCAAAATTCGTGTTGTTGTTGTGGTTGTCGTCTAAGGATAGGTGACGGTATTGTTTTAAGATCTAAACACAAGGATCTTGTGTTAGGGTCCTAGGAAGGTTATAGACTAGGTCAAAGCATTACTAATAACCTAATTCCCTATAACCATGAGCTCTGATACCAACTTTTCTGTCACACCCTGACCGCGTAAAACAACAAATCGCGGCGGAATCGTCGGGGAATGTTGTAACAGAATCATTGTTTCAAAACACAGGGAAATTTGAAGTTTCGTTTTATTAAATATTAAATATTTACATCATCTGGAAATCTAAATAATCAATTTAAACATAGTCTATCATTGTTATTAAGTCACTAAGGCCTCGTCCAGTCCTATGTGAGCATGCATCCTAGCAATCAACATCATTCAACAACACCTGAAACATATGTGAAAACAAAGTCAGCAAAGAAATGCTGGCGAGTACATAGGTTTTTGAGAGTGTCGGATTCATGGCTAGTTTACATGTTGCAATACTTAATTAAAAACCTTGTTTTGAAAAGTATAGTATTGCGACATAATTAACCAACTCAAATCAAGTTGGTTATAATTTATAAAATCTCGTAGCCATGATTCTGAACCCAAAACATTTATTTAATTAAATCAAATTGTAAAACATCTCGTAAAAACTTGTTAATAAATCTCGTTAATAAAATTCGTTAATAAAACTCGTATGGTTTATATCATTTCGAAAACCTCGTTTGTGTGACATCGTTTCGAAATCGCTTACCCAAGTGAACTAAATAACGCCACGGTATGTAATACGATGAAAACACTTATATATAGGAAGTACCAGCGGCGTATCCACCATGCTTTCATCACATTACACCCGTCCCGTTATCTAAACACTAACCAAAAACCAATCGTTTACCCAAATCGTTTAACTCATTGAAAATCGCTCCAGTCGTTTAAATCATTCTCGTTTTAATTGTGAACTACTTTTGATTGTCTCGCTAATAACATCAAAACCTTCGCAACTCGCCTATCGCTTCTCGCATTAATAAACCACCAAAGGGTAAATTAACAATCACAGATTCAGTCGTTACCCACCTAACCCACACATAACCATGGGTGCAGTCTGATAACGGGATTTGTCAGATCCTATGGTACCATAACCTAATACTGGTCGGTTCGGCCAAAACTAATGAATGTTATTCGTTACGTAAATACAACCAACAAGTTTGTTTACTTTATCAAAATCGTTATTAATTTTATATAAACCATATCATTTATTTTTGAAACCATCGTTAAAACCTCGAAAACATTTAGCACATATGAATCACCCCAAAACAATTGAAAACAGTAAAATAGGGGAACTATGTACTCACCTGAGAATGCTTAGAAGTCTTGAACAACAACCAAGCAAAGCTAGAAGGAGCACAGAATCAATCGGCAACCTAATAACTATATAAATAAACCAGACCTAAGTCGGAAGATCGGATAGGATGAGGTTTTGTAAACCAAATGAGTATTGGAACTAATATGACATGGTTTAACAAAGCCTACATTCTAAATCGAAACCTAACCTAAGTGCTTTCGACCCATTGTGACACATTAAGGTAGCTTACGCTACTTTAACGTGTCGTTCGCACAAAGCGCGTTCGAGACGTCTAACTAGTCCTATGGCAAGTATTATATGCCTAAACATGTTGCATAATCAATTAAGTGACAAAAGTTTGTGTTACATATGCTTAATTACAAATTATGCATGAAAAGGGAATTTTGGTCATTTACCAAAGGCATATAAACTACCTATCATACACCTAATTAAACCTAAGTGACCATAAGGTATAACCTCAGAAGGTTATTCCCTATACAACTATGGTCACTAAACATGCTTGGTCGGATCCTAATGATCGACCAAACGGGTCGAGTTTGAAAGTCTAAGCGGGTGTTTAGTTCGCTTGACTTACGACTCTACACAAGCACTAATCTAAAAGTGACGAGCTAAACATGTTATGACATGTTTAGTTTAGTTAGAAAACAGGTTTTGATATCAAAACAAACGGTTTTGATACCCAAGAGTAGTTTGGTTACAAAATACGCATAAATACGCATTTTGGCCGAAACTACGACTCGTCACTACGCCTAGTCAATGTGGTAATCAGTAGGTATAGCCACGAGGGACTATAACCATCGTGATTACGCTCATGTTGCAAAGTTCAAACGAACTTCGTGTTGACCATAAACTGGTCAATGCAGAAAGTCAAACAGAGTTTGACTTTTGTGCTAAAAACGCATAAAAGAACGAAAGAATACTTACAAAGGGTCCACGCTAGGAAGCTTTGATCTGAATATTCTCAGGTATGATGTGATAAACACATCAACTTAGAGAACTAATTCAGATTCAAAGGTGTGAGTTTGAGAGTGAAGTGGGTGTTGCTATTTATAGAGAATCAAGAACCGTTAAGATCGTTCGTTGATAAACGAGCATCAATCTAGACTGTACACATATGGCCCATGGTTTTGGGATACTAGGGGTGCCCCAAAACCAGCAAACGGTATTGGAAATGTTACAAAATAGCCCCTAAACTTCGAGTTAAGTGCTGAAAATGGACCTGCTATTGCAAAAATGGAGTTTCTGCCCAGATTAGTTGCTCGCGCTACGCGAAGGCCAACCCACATAGTGGTGGCGCGACGCCAGCGGGTGCCCAGGTCCAGAAAGTTTCACATATTTACAGTTTTGGTCCCTGCACATGATTAAGGCCTTTTTCGATGCGTTTTAAGCCCCGTTAACCCCATTTCAAGGATCTAAAATGAAGTTAAAGTATAGGGAACTCAAAACATGCTCACAAATATCTCGGATGTCGGCTCGTTTGGTCGTACGGTTGCGTTGTTCGGTTAATTACGACGGAAATCGTAACGAACGCAAAAACGATCCAAATTACGCGACGAATGGAATTTTATCATGCCAATCACTAAAATAAAATATTTTAATGATTACATAAAATTTTGGATGTCTGGATATATTCAGAACGTAAGATATGCGCGAAAATGCAAACTTATGCACTTTTTGACGCTTTTAGTCCCTATTGATCAAATAAGTTTATTTTTGCGCACCAAACACCTCAAAGACTATTTCTAAGCTATTTAAAGGATATTTAGGGCATGTTTAACTTATTATCATATTCCGGAATGTTCGTTACAGTACGAATCGGCATACTTTTGCAGTTTGTCGAAATTAGTCCCTGTAAGCGAATAAACTTGATTTCGGCATACCAAACCATCCAAAACTTATTTCTAAGTTATGTAAAGGTTATTTAAGGTATGTTAAGCCTATTTTACTATTCCATAGTGTTTTTCGTGTTAAACTAACTGTGTTTACGCACCAGTTTGCGTATAACCTTCCAGAAAACGATTTAAAGCTCGAAATTAAACGAGAATTGATATGTGTAAAGGATACACATATTTATACAAATCCCAAGTATGAAAAACAATATTTCATTGATTTGGTATTTGTTTGTTGGCCATGGAGGCACAGATGTCACAGTGCGGTCTACTGTTTTAGACTTTGGACTGTGCAAATTAAGCTGGACTGTTTGACAGTGTGCGAGTTCACATTTTGAAGTGTGCGACTTGTTTTGACTCCTTTGAAAGTGTGCGGGTTCAACGTTAATAGTGTGCGACATTATTTGGACTTCTTCAAGTGTACGGGTTAGACTTGAAGTGTGCGACCTCAGTTACTTGAACTTTTTCAAGTGTGCGACACTCTTTTGAATCTCTTCAAGTGTGCGTGTTCAGTTTTGGACTGTGCGACTCCTATCTGAACCTCTTGGAGTGTGCTAATTCAGTGACTTGGTCTCTGGATTAAAGTGTGCGACATTGGAAGTGTGCGGTTAATCATTGATCTTTGGACTGTACGGTTTCTGCTTGGAACCCTTGACTGTGCGACCTAAGTTAGACCCTTTTAGATTGTGCAACAGAACTTTGGACCTTTCTGGACTATTTTAATCGAATTGAACTGTAACCATAAAGGCTTGTAATAAACTGTATTATCTTAACTGTTTTGTCACTTATAATTTTAATTGTTTTTCAGAAATGGATCAAACTAATCAATTGGCATTGAGTGATAAGGCTGCTATTAATAAGGACCTCGATAATATCATTGGAACTAACAACAGGATCCCCAGGCTGATCTTGGGGGGATCGTTCTCAGAATGGAAGTTCAGGTTCATTCAGTGTATGAAAATCAAGGATCCAAAGGCTTGGAGGTCCATCTTGAACGGACCGACTGTGCTCACTTACGTGGTAAATGATTAAAAGGGAACCACTGCACCTAAGCTTGAAACCGAATGGACTGAGGAAGATTGTGAGAAGATTGCCACTGATGAAAAGGCTACTGTAAAGCTACACTCAGCATTGGCACCAGAGATTGATATTGGGGTTAGGGATGCCACGTCTGCTCAAGAACTATGAAATGCTTTGCTGGCAATGTATGAAGGGAATGAAGAGATGAAGGAGAGCAAAAGGGATATGCTGACTCAGAGGTTCAATTTGTTCAACCATTATCCAGGAGACTTACTTGAGAACCAGATTCAAAGGTTTGTTGCCTTGCTCAGTGAGATGAGAACCCATGACATGCCACTACATAACTTTATAGTTAACAAAAAGCTCTTGAGTGCTCTTCCAAGAAGCTTGGATACAAATGTCACTCTCATCAAAAGAACCAAAGACCTGACAAGAATGAGCCTTGCAGAGCTTATCTCCTTTCTCAAGTCCTATGAAATGGATGACAAGCAACAACTCTACAACCATACCTCTAGCTACAACAATGCATAGGTGTTAACCAACACTGCGCTGGTTTCTCAACAAGGAGCTGGCTCGTTTTAGATGTTCCCTTCTACAATAACGAACCCTACCAACTACTCAAGCACACCATCTACCGTCTTATTTCCTTCCAACCTTGGGACTTATCCTAGCTATTCTAGATACTTCCCTGCTCCAGTTCAACAAGTGAACCCAGTTCAACCTGCACCTGCTCAAGGTCATCCTATCACTTCTGCTGCATTTGCTACATCTAATTGGTCTCCTCCTATTACTATTTCTAAGGAGTTCGAAGAGCACATGGTTTTCATGACAGGGGTCATGAACTGCTACCATGCATTTTTTACTGGGAAAATGGCTGGCAATCAGATTGCATCAACTGAACTGCACGAGGTCTATCCTGATGACATTGAAGAGATGGACATTACTTGGCAGATGGCAATGGCAGTATTTCGCGCTAAAACTTTGTCAAAAGGACCAGTAGAAATAAGTGGGAGACGGTTGATTATGAGCTTGGTTGGAACAAATCGAAGCTCAGGTGCTGCAACTGTCACGAACCTAGGCACTTTGCTCGTGAATGCAGACAACCAAGAAGGGAGAGACCTGACCCAAACGTTACTGTCGCAGTCAGTTCAGCAACAAGACCAACTCCGAATGTCATGTCTACCAAAAAACATCAATGTTACTCGTCCTGCTCATGTTTCAAACTCAAACACTGCTGCTAGAAACTAAACAAGCTCACCAGGATCTGCTACAAACCCTGGAAACGCCCTGGTGGTTCAAGAGGGAGGTGGGTTTGATTGGACGCAATAAATGCTTGACCTGCAAATCACTCCAGACACTGTGTATCAAGCAAATCAAGCACTCGTGGCACAGGTGAATGAAGATATTGAATCAACTACTGAAATCATTGAGGAGACCGTTTATCAAGCTCTCATGGCTCAGATGAATGACTACACTCCTTCTGAAGCTGTGGTATGTGTAGACAATATATGTGTACTCCTGCTTGTAGGGAAAAACTTAGTGGGTACAAAGAGCAGGCAGACTCTCTTGTTATGCAACTTAGATGTTCCAAATCTAATGATTATGAAACTAAAAAGAAATTAAATGGATACAAGGATATGGTGGAGGCACAGAAGCATGATATTCGAAAGTTGCATAACGATCTGAGTGAGGAGCGATGTAGACATCTCCACTTCAAGAAAATGTCTGAACAATTAACTGTTAAACTTGATAATCTAAAATCAACCTTTGAAAACACAGAATTTAATTTTAAAAAGTTTGATGTATCAAGTGAAAAAGTTGAAAAAATGATTAATCAACAGTTGAAATATAGTAAAAAGGAAGTGAGGAATAAAGGATTGGGATTTGTATGCATACCTCCACCATACAATCACAATTATACCTCAATTCCCATGACTGAAGAGGAGATAGATAATCTGCCTAAATTGGAATATGGGAAACCCGGGGATAGAAAGGTTGAGCCTGTTAAATCTAGGAAAGTAAAGATAATAAGGCCTGATAAAACTGAGATCATTTTGGAAAAACAGGCCTACTAGAAAACGTTTATCAAACCAACCGATGTTTCAAACCAAACCGAGACTCTAAATTTTGAGAACAATGTTAATATTGACAAACACTTTCAAGTATTAGATAATACTGAATCATGTTTTTCTCAAAATTCACCTGAAGTACCATATCAAGAGCAAGAATTTGAAACAAAATCAGACAATATTGAGTTTGTCATGATGAAGGGGTTGGCTGAATTTCTCAAAGGGTTTGGGTCTGGCAAACAAAGTGAATCAGCTTCTTCATTTGATTCAACATGTGACTCTTTTGAAACGGGTTGAGTTATAATACAAAAGATTTAAAAATAAGAAGGGTAAGAAGACACCAGAGAGTGACAAGTGTCCTATGAGTAATTAAATGGAAAGGGTAATTTTGTCTACAAGAGGAAAGAGAATATGCACATGCAAGTCACATGCTATTTCCCCCCTAACTTTTAAACGTCCGTAACTTTTTTATACATCATTTGTTTTAAAAAAAATTATACCATAAAATCGAGCGTTTTTTTATCTTTAATATGAGTACCATATTGTTATATTTTTCAAAAAAAATTCAAAAACCCAGTTGCATATTACACAATGGACGTGATGTAAAACACAATGTAAATTAGATTAAAAGCACAATCAATGACAACAGATAAAGACACAATGGACAACATACTAAAACACAATGAACATAACGTATAACACAATGACGATAACATATAACACAATAAGAATCAGACTAAATAAAAACACAATTGATGACAACAGATAAAAGACACAATTATTGACAGCAAATAAAAGACACAATGGAGAGCAGATGAAGACACAATGAAAAACAAACTAAAAACACAATACTTAACAAACTAAAACACAATGAACAAGATAATAAAAAAATTGAACAAATTATTAAACCACAATGGACAACATATTAAAACACAATGAATAACATATTACACAATGGACATGATGTAAATCACAATGTAAATTAGATTAAAAACACAATCAATGACAACAGATAAAGACACAATGGACAACATACTAAAACACAATGAACATAACGTATAACACAATAAGAATCAGACTAAATAAAAACACAATTGATGACAACAGATAAAAGACACAATTAATGACAGCAAATAAAATACACAATGGAGAGCAGATGAAGACACAATGAAAAACAAACAAAAAACACAATACATAACAAACTAAAACACAATGAACAAGATAATAAAAAAATTGAACAAATTATTAAACCACAATGGACAATATATTAAAACACAATGAATAACATATTACACAATGGACATGATGTAAAACACAATGTAAATTAGAATAAAACCACAATCAATGACAACAGATGGAGACACAATGGACAACATACTAAAACACAATGACCATAACGTATAACACAATGGCGATAACATATAACACAATAAGAATCAGACTAAATAAAAACACAATTGATGACAACAGATAAAAGACACAATTGATGACAACAGATAAAAGACACAATTGATGACAACAGATAAAAGACACAATTGATGACAGCAGATAAAAGACACAATGGAGAGCATATGAAGACACAATGAAAAACAAACAAAAAACACAATACATAACAAACTAAAACACAATGAACAAGATAATAAAAAAATTGAACAAATTATTAAAACACAATGGACAATATATTAAAACACAATGAATAACATATTAAACACAATGACCTGAACTAATAACACAATTTATAGAAAACCCAGATATAACAAAATCTTCATTGTGTCATATATTGTGTTATAGGTTTTTATAAAAACGCAATGGATAGAACTCAAATTAACATTGTGTTATAGGTTTTGATAATAACACACTGTATAGAAACTCTACTGACCAAAACCCAGTTAAAAGACACAATGACCTGAACCTTTAACACAAATGCCAAAAAAACCCAGTAAAAATGAAAATTTTTATTTTATTTTTATATTATAATATGGTACTCATATTAAAGATAAAAAAACGCTCGTTATTATGGTGAAATTTTTTTTGAAAAAAAATGTCGTATGAAAAAGTTATGGACGTTTTAAATCGATGGGGGAATTGGCATGTGCCTTGCATGTGGAGAGAGAAAATCCATAAATATAGGATTCCTTTTATGCCCTTCTATTATCTTCTTTTCTCTACAACCAATCTCAACCCTTCAAATCTAAGATCAATGGACTAGAATCCTTCTTACACTTCTTATTTATTTTATCCTTTGTATTTGATCCTAACCCCTTTTGAAACAACTAATTGTGAGAAATCAGAAATAGTTGAATCAGTCGAGTCAAATAATGAATCATCTGAAAAAGTTGAATCACCACAGACTGAAGTCGAGTCTAGCGAATAGACTGAATCACCCGTTTCATCTGATTCGACATATGATTCCTTAGAAATACCTAACTGTGAAATTCAGAGTTAGTTGATTCAGTAGAATCTAGCAACGAATCATCTGAAACAGCTGAATCAGAATTGACCAACGTAGAATCAGAATCGACATCAGGAGCTTTTGTTGAGTCTAATGGTGAAACGACTACAGAAGCCCCTGCTGCAATTTCGAATGATAATGATTCTGATACTTCTGAATCAACGGTGTCACTCGAAACTGAAAGTTCTACTACGACATCGCCTGACACTGTTTGTGAACAAGTGAATATTACTAACCCTGTTGCTTCAAATGCAGACCAAGTGATTATTGAAGAGTGGGTGGATGAATATGAGGAGAATGATGTTGATTTAATTTCTTTGAAAAATAAAATTCAGAAAAACAACATTTTAATTTATGAAAAAACAAACAATATTTCAATTTCTTCCGATGCTTTAGATTGTGTGGGCTCTGTGTTTAAGAGCGATGAATGTTCTAACATTTTCTTTGGTTCTATTTCTGTTGATTGAAATTCACTTGTTTTGCCTAATAAAGCTGATGAATCTAAAAATCTATTGGTAAAGCAAACTAAGAAGGGTGGTGAATCTAAATATATTCCACCCAAATCAAGAGCAAAAAGTGTGAACAGTCATGATAGTGATTCAAAAAATCAAAATAAACCTGTCTCGCTTAAATCTCAGGATCCACACAGGTCATCAAGTTCTAAAAAGGCTGATCGATCTCAAGCAAAGCCGCACGTGAAACGAAAAATATGTTACACATGTGGCATTGATGGTCACATTGCAAGAAATTGTCAACATCGTCCTGATAAACTCAAAGAGGGAGAGCGTCAAAAGGCTCAAAAAGGGAATCTCAAACCTTTGAAACAGGGGAAGACTCAAAAATCTAAACCTGTTAAGAAGTTGAATTCCAAGGTGAAGCCTTCTGATGAAGACTGGAACAAGGCAAAAGAAATGAAACTTAAAAACAACTTGAAGTCTCCAAACTCTAAAACTGTTTTGCCTAAGGCATCTAAGAAATTGGAAAATCCTATGCAAGTTTGGAGACCAAAGAGTCCTATTCCAGATGCCTCTCCCGAGTCATCGTGCACCAATGATAAACCTATCTACTCTAAAGGAAAAATGATTTGGGTGCAAGTAACATATGTTAATGAACAGGGTGTGCCCACTGCTACTATGGCTTAGGTACCAAAAACCAACTGATCCCGCATAATGTGCATGAACGGCTATGGAGGGCTGTCATTCGAGTTTGGGTCATTGATAGTGGCTGTTCCAGGCAAATGACTGGTGACTTATCCTGTTAGGATTGAACCCTATAGAGGAACAGATGATATAGAGCCAAAACTGGATCAGGGCAGTGGATCCATTATAAGCAGTTGTTTGCTTTAAGTCTTCTCCCTTTGATGTGATTCTAACAACTGCTATTTACCAAAAGACTGTTGAAGACAAAGTGCTGCTTAGTCAATCTACTGATCTGGTTCAAGTACTGCTAAAGACTAAAGCACTCCTATGGCTGAAGCAGTAGAATGAAGAATCAGTTGTTTTGTTTCCCTTTTGTATTGTAATCAGTAGATTAGCATAACAGTAGTTAGATATCAGTGTTTTGTATAGATCAGTAGTATCAGGTTGTTAGGAGTTAGATGTCACTATCAATGGTGACGTCAGCAAAGATGCTTCAGTGGTTTGCTTGTGTAGTATAAATAGAGCAGTACTATGTACTGTTCTATTAACTCTTTCATCTCTGTCATTCTGCACAAGCAATCTATTGAGCTCAGGCTGAGGGGGAGACTTTTTCATTCATGCAAGTGTAATCGTTGATTGTAATAAATATAATCATCCGATTCATTGTCATACATGTTTGCTTAGAATTGTTCTCTTGTTTGATTGTGTGAAAAGTTATTCCATCTTATTTTCGCTGCAAATTCAACTTCATTTCATCTTCATTTTGTTAACAAAACCACAATCAATCAAACTTAGATCCTAACAATTGGTATCAGAGCATAGGACAGTCAAATTCGATCTAACAATCAATTTGACATAAAAGTTCAGCTCGATTTCATTGATACTTTCGATTGTTTATTTTTGTTGAAAAGAAGAGTAAGGTTTAATCACCAACAAAGTTGATTAATCAATACTTGTAAAACAACCAGAATGACGTCACAATCACAAGATGTTAACAACATCATCGGTTCACTCTTCAAACCACCCATGTTGAAACGTAATGAGTACAACATCTGGCAGAGAAGGATGGGACACATCCTTGCTCAACAGAATACCGGATGTTGGAAGTCGGTTGTCTTTGGACCACATGTTCCAATGGTGCCGAGTGCTGAGGATCCAAAGAAATTTGAACCTAAGAAAACTGAAAACTATACCGATTTAGATTTTCAGAAATTTGAACTGGATGCCAAGGCATTTAGCGTCGTTGCATCCACACTACCCAATGAAATCTATGATGGGCTGTTACACTGTAACAGTGCCAAGGAATTGTGGGATGCACTGAAGGAACAGTTTGGGGAGACGGAAAAAGTAATTGAAAATAATAGGGAAATTCTGAATCAACAGTATGAAACATTTTGTCACGTTAAGGGAGAAACATTAACTCAACAATTTGAACGTTTCAGTTGTCTCATTAGTGAGCTAAAACTTGTTAATGTTGAGTTTGCTAAATCAACACAAAATAGCATGTTTCTTAGATCACTACCTGAAAAATGGGATACAATAGCCTTTGTGACTAGAAATTCTGTTGAGTTCAAAGATCTGACACTGACCCAACTTCATGGTAGACTCCTAACCTATGAAAGGGAGTTAAACCAGAAAAAGAAGTTGCAAGAGTCTGGCAAAGTTGCTGATGACTATTAATTTGGCAACACAGCTCTTCTGGGTCAGGAAGAGTCTGGCAGTAGTAAGGATCAGAGTTATGATTATTTTATTGACATAACTGCTGGTGGCATCTTCAACTCTGATCCTCACTCATCCAGTTATGCTTTCACAGCAAATGGAGAAAGCCAGAACTCTGACAATCTGTGCTTTGAACTCAATGATTTACAGCATTTTGATCCAACTGATTTGGAAGAAATGGATATTTTGCATCAACTTGCTTTGTTAAGTGTGAGAACCAGCAAGTTTTACAAAAGGACAGGGAGAAAATTTCCAGGGTTACATGGGAATCTAAAAGTAGGGTTGGACAAGTCAAAAATCAAATGTTACAAGTGCAATAGGTTAGGTCATTTTGCTAGGGAGTGTAGGAGTCAAACATCTGGACCAATTATCACACACCCTACCTCAAACCCTAGACCACAACATAACCAATCAAATGTGCACTATGCTCAATATACCCCTGCTTCCCATGTAAGCACTGCTCATTATGCAAACCCTGGAACCACTGTTCCTATGCATTATGTCCAAACCACTGTCCCTCAGATACAGTATGTCCAGGCCCCAGCTCCTCAGGTTCAAGTACAACCTGCTGCACCACAACAAGTTGCACCAGCAGTGGTTCAACCACATCGGCAAAGCTTTTTCACCCAAGGCTTTGTTGACTGGAGTAGCTTACCTGATGAGCTTGGTGATGAAAATTTTGCTCTCCTTGCTAATAATGATGTTTCTGTTGATGATGTTTGTTTTGCAGCATTGGATTCTATGCAAAATGAGCCAACAGCTGATGAAGGACAGTCCAATGATGAAACAGTGGACAAAATTGCTGAAGCAGTGGTTACTGCAGTTGCTGATGGAATACTGTTGGGAGAAAATTCAGAACCCCTGATTGAACCACTGTCTGACCCCTGGTCTGAAGAAGAAGAGAAGAAACATGGTGATAAGGAAGAGAAAGTGGCTGATGAGAAAGACCATGTTTGTGATTGTGCCATGATGGCTGCAGCCAAGGTATCATCTCAGGTTCTTAAAAATCTGTGTTCAGACAAATGCATCATAGCATTTGCTAACATCAAAGAGGTGAATGAAAACCTTAGGGATAGAGTGTTAAATGATGAAGTTCAATTTGAAAAGTCTTTAAAAGAATTAAAAATCAAATTGGTTGAAAAAGATAATGAAATCTGCAGTCTCAAACAAGAGCATAGCATAGTCAAGGACCAACTCCAAACCATGATAGAAAAATATCAAGTTTGCAAAAAGGAGTTGGAAGCCACCCAAATCACTACTGCGAAATGGGTGGAATCCTGCAAAGGCTATGAAGTTATGCTTGAAAAACAGATTAAAAGCAATGTGAAATTTGGTGTTGGTTATAGAAAACATGATGATATTGAAAACACTGCTTTTGAAAAATATGTCCAAACCACCACTGAAGTCATACCCACCAACAAGGATGGCCAAGAAGTAAAAATCACTGATAAACTTGGTAACAAGATCACTCTGGAAAGATCTGTGGGGTCCTTAACTTTTGAGGAAATTGAGAAATACCAATTTAAACCCACATAGTCTGATGAGTGTGACATCCTTGAAAATTTTAAGCCCATGGACTTCACAACCACTGATGGTGTCAAAGCTCCCAAGGCAAAAGTGATTCCTCCTAAGGACATCCCAGCAGTAGTTCAAAACTCTGTTGCAAAGGAGTCTGAAAAGAAGAAGAAAAAGATTAAAAACTTGTTTTGTGATTTCTGTGAAAAGAAAAATCATTTGACCAAATATTGTTTTCACTTAAAAGCCTATGACATCAACAAAACAAGCACCATTGAGCCATCTGAGAGCTGCACCATCTGTGGCAAATCCAACCATTCCACTCAAAAGTGTGTGTACCTAAAATCTTATGAGGTCAAAAAGAATGAGTACATGTCTAAAACACCTTTGAGTTCATCAAATTCATCTGTCAAGTTCACCAAAAATCAACCATTGTTTGTGCCAGTCCAAACAGCTGTTACCAAACAGTTGAACTTAACCTCTGCTAAAAGAGATGTTCAAGTGACTGATGCACCCCCTGCTAACCAATACCGAAGAGGTCAAGGTCAACCACCATACCCTAGGGTTCCACACGTTTATGAGGCTTACAAAAGGCCTTCTAAACCAAAAGTGAACATTTATCCCTTTGGGTACCAGCAGGTGATAGGGCAAGACCCCCAACAGTGGTTAGAGAAAAATGCTTCAAAAATTGACCAAACCCCTAAGCTAACCACTGTCCATCCACCTGAACTTAACACAGACAATGTTGAGACCCCATCCAAAGCCATCTTGGCTTTAGAGACCCTCCTGAACTAATTATTTACTTAATGTGCATGGAGCTTCTGCATGCTTAGATAGTTTATGGTATGTAGATAGTGGAGGCTCCAGGCACATGACAGGATGTAGAGCCCTTCTCAAAGAATTCAAAACTCATGGAGGGGGTGATATATCTTTTGGTAATAATAGTAAAGGGAATGTGTTGGGTTCTGGTACTGTAGAGTCTGGAAATGTTAAGGTTGAAAATGTCAATCTAAAAGACAATCTAAAATTCAACCTTCTTAGTGTGTCTCAAATGAGTGACAAAGGGTTTGGCTCATTCTTCACAAAAGATTGTTGTAGGATTGTTGGGCCAGAAATGGTCAAAACGATTGAAGAAATAATAAAAAATGGAAAAACAAAACTTGTTGCTCAAAGAAGTGGCAATGTTTATGTGGTTGATTTGTCAAAAGAGATCCCCAGAACTGATGCTTGTCTGTTCTTAGCTGCCTCTAATAAAGAGACAGAACTATGGCACAGAAGATTGGGGCACACAAATCTCAAGACAATCACTGCTATTTAAAAAAAAATTGTCTTGTAAGAGGCCTTCCGCAAAAATCGTTTTCATGTCCTGAGCATTGTGTTTCCTGCTTAAAAGGAAAACAACATAAAAGCTCTTTTAAGCCCATTGAATAGTCCAAAACAACCCAGTGTTTGCAAATGCTGCACATGGATTTGTTTGGCCCAGTTAAAGTCATGAGTCTTAAAAGGAAAAGATATTGTTTGGTGATAGTTGATGACTTTTCTAGGTTTACATGGACTTATTTCTTAAATTCTAAAGATGAGACTGCAGGCATATTGCAAGACTTTGTGACACAGGTTGAAAAGCAGTTTGACTTGCCAGTCAAAATCTTTAGAAGTGACAATGGCACATAATTAAAAAATAAGGAGTTGGATGCCTTCTGTGTGTCAAAAGGAATTGTAAGGCAGTACAACATTCGTAGAACACCAGAGCAAAATGGGGTAGTTGAAAGTAAGAACAGAACTTTGATTGAAGCAGCCAGAACCATGCTTGCAGATTCAGGTTTGCCATTAACTTTCTGGGCAGAAGCAGTAAACACTGCTTGCTATGTTCAGAACAGAGTTTTAATACACCCCAGGCATGAAAAATCTGCTTATGAAATTCTGTATAAAATCAAACCACTGATCTCATACTTCAAAGTATTTGGCTGCCCATGTTTCATTTTAAACCTAAAAGATTCCATTTCAAAGTTTGCAGCCAAAGTAGACAGTGGTTACCATTTGGGATACTCTACCACTGCTAAGGCATACAAAGTGTTTAACACAAGGACCAAAACAGTGGGAGAGACTTTGAATGTGAAGTTCAATGAACTTTCATCAATGAAAATCCCTGCAAATCCTGCAGAGTTATTTGATCATGATAAATTTACCTTTGAAAATACTGCTGTCAAGACTAACAGTGCAGGTCCATCTCAAATACATCCACAAGAATATGGATATGAAGTTGTGATCCCACAACAGAAATTCAAATCCTCCATTGGGACATCAGGTGTTTAAAACAGCTGTCAAAGTCCAACCACTGCTACCTCAACAGTTGTTGACCAAAGTAGCCCTTCATCATCTGCTTCCACATCCACAACCACTGTTGGTCAAAATCTGCCATCAGTGGATAAAAGTCCAACAAGTGTCACACCACTTCCACCAATTCCTCCACCTCCGTTTCAAACAGATGTTGAGTCCTCAAAGTCCTCAATAGCTGTTAGCTCAGATGATTCACATCCGCAGCCTTCATCAATGAATGCCATCATTCCATACCAAGGAGATTTAATCTTCTTGAGTTCTCATCCACCTGACCAAATCATTGGCAACATCAATGAAGGGGTGCTCACAAGAAGCCAATCCCAAAACATTTGTCTTTTTGCTGGTTTTCTATCACTCCATCAACCTATCAAGTACCAAGAGGCACTAAAAGACAACAGTTGGGTAGAAGCCATGCAAGAGGAGCTCCAACAATTTAAAAGACAACAAGTATGGGAGCTTGTACCACTGCCAGAGGATGTGAGTCCCAATGGCACAAAGTGGGTCTTCAAAAATAAAACTGATGAAAGGGGCATTGTTATCAAGAATAAAGCCAGGCTAGTGGTTCAAGGTTACAGACAGGAAGAGGGGATTGATTATGATGAAACTTTTGCCCCTGTAGCAAGATTGGAAGCTATAAGACTGTTCCTGGCCTTTTCTGTCAACCACAACATGAAGGTGTTTCAAATGGATATCAAAAGTGATTTCCTCTATGGTACAATTCAAGAAGAGGTGTATGTTTGTCAATCTCCAGGTTTTGAGGATCCATTTTATCCAGATTATGTCTACAGGCTGAACAAAGCTTTGTATATCCTGAAACAAGCACCTAGAGCCTGGTATGAAACTCTTTCCACCTTTCTACTCTCAAATGGTTTCAAAAGAGGTACCATTGATAAAACACTGTTTCTAAAATGGAGAGGGAAGGACTTAATGATTGTCCAAATTTATGTGGATGACATTATTTTTGGAAGCACATGTAATAAAATGTGTGAAGAGTTTAGGCAACTCATGACAACTGAGTTTGAGATGAGTGCAATGGGTGAACTGCAATGCTTTCTTGGTCTCCAAGTTCAGCAAATGCAAAATGGAACATTCATTCATCAAAGCAAATATGCAAAAGAACTTTTAAACAAATTTGATATGAATGATTGTAAACCATGCAGTACACCCATGGCAACCACAAAGCTAGTCTTGTCTGATGAAAAGGATGAGTTGATTGACCAAACTTTATATAGAAGCATGATTGGGTCTTTATTGTACCTAACTACATCTAGGCCAGATATTATGTTTGCAACATGTGTCTGTGCAAGAAGTCAATCAGCCCCTAAAAAATCCAACCTTATTGCTGTAAAAAGGATATTCAGATACATAAAAGGTGCTCCCACACTTGGTATCTGGTATCCAGCTAATGGGAATATCAAGCTTTCAGGATTTTCAGACAGTGACTTTACTGGATGTAATACCACAAGGAAGTCCACTTCAGGAGGGTGCCAGTTTCTAGGCAATTGCTTGGTTTCATGGCAAAGCAAAAAGCAAGCAGCTGTTTCAACATCCACTGCTGAAGCGGAATACATTGCTGTTGCAAGCTGTACAGCCCAACTCCTATGGCTTCAAAATCAATTGCTGGATTTTGGTATCACTGCTTTGAAAACACCACTCACGCTGGACAGTCAAGCAGCAGAAAATATCATCAAAAATCCAGTTTCACACTCAACCACCAAGCATATCGACATCAGACATCACTTTGTGAGGGATTGCTATGAAAAAGGTATGATTTCTTTGCATCATGTTCCAACTCAAGATCAACTAGCAGATGTGCTAACAAAAGCATTAGATACTTCCACCTTTGAAAGTTTGATCTCGAGGATTGGCATGCTAAACATGGAATAACAGGCAAAATCCTGTTTTTCTATGAATAAAAGTATTAAAATGTTTAAAAAAAAAAAAACAGAAATTCATCCTTAAAAATAGCTAAAAATGAAAATTTTCATAAATCCTTAAAAGTCTACTATAACCACTGATTGATTCAAACATCTGTTTGTTATTTGCTTCCCACTGCTGAAAGTCAACCTCTGTTTCTTCACTTTCATTGGTAAACACTGTTGTCAAACTTCAATGCATTAAAACCACTAACACCAGCTATCCACTGGTAGTTAAAGTCACCCACTGTTCTCATTTCACCTTTGTAAACCACTGGTATTGATTTATCAGTGGTTTCCTAAACAACTGTCCTCTATTATTCATCTTTCCATCAGAGGTTGGCACGTGGTCCGTGCTTATCCGTCAGATCTTTGTAACCGTTGCCACGTCAGCATTCACTTTTTCACTCTATAAAACCCTGACCAAAACCCCAAACAGGGTTTTCAATGTCGAATCGAATTCAAAATTCCTTTCTAAAACAGTTTTCCAAAATTTTCTCACAACCCTCATCGTCTTCATTTCATCATCTTCATCTCCGATTCAATCATGGTGAAAAAGACCAGTAAAACCACATCAAAGGAGCCAACCAAGGTTGAGATTCCGTTCAAATTTTCTCACAATTATTTGGGTATCTTTGAAAAACCCAGTGACACCAACACCTTTGATTCCATCATCGGCACTCTTTCAGCCACAAAGTACAAAACTTTGTTGACCTGCGATGCAACTGTCTACTTAACTACTCAACGGGAGTTTTGGAAGTATGCAACCCTGGAAAAGGTGGATAAAAAGGTTGTCGCCATAAATTCTTCAATAAAGGGTGTAAAATTCTCTATCAGACCACAAATAATTTCTGAAGTTTTTGAACTCAATGATCTGCAAGGTAAAAGCTCTTTCCCTAAAACAGAGTACCAAAGAGATTTCATTGAAAGATGGTATGAAGAAGAAATGAAAAAAGATACTTTACAAAAGGGCAGTTTTCCTTCTGCTAGAAGGTTTTTATTTCATACCCTCCTTATGTGTGTTTCAAACAAAACCACTGCCCTCAATGAAATCCCATTGAAGATTCAATATCTGGGTTATGCTATCTTACAAGTAGAAAATTTTAATTATTCCCAGGAAAACTTCAATGATTTGGTAAAAAATGTTGATAACAAGGCTTTTCTACTATTTCCAAGGTTTTTGAGTTATTATTTTAATAAAAAGTTTTCAAAAGATAATGCCCATGTGCTTATACAGGGTGCTCCTATTCAAATAAACAGTTTAACTGCTGAAACATTCACAAGAATGTTAAAACCTTCAAAAACACAAGCAGAGGCACCTGAGCAGAATTTAGCAGCTACCACTGCTCCTCAGGCACCTGCTGCTGAGCCCACTGCTCCAGGTGATCATAGCAGCACAACCACTTCTTTGAAACCCACACCTGCCATTACCAAAAAGCCCAAAAAGAAATCATCCAAAAAACCCCCCAAACCCATTAAAAAGGCAACTCTGGAAGGTGAGATCCCTGACAACTGCCAGTGACAACACAAAAGTCACCAATAACCACTGCTGCTACTTCCTCACAGCAGATGGAAGAAAGATCTCCACCCTTGCCTCAAACTCCTCCTGCATCTTCATAAAAAGATCAGGTTGTAAGCACAGGGACACCAAATTATGATGCTCTGGAATCACTTGATTCCATCATCCAAAGCCCACTTCCCGGGGAAAATTCTCTTTCCACTCCTATCCTCACTTCACCAATTCCACCATCAATAAAACCCTTGTTGGATGCAGTTGATATTGCCTAGACACAAATCAGTTCTTCTCAACCACCTGTCAATGAGAATATCCATCAACAAGTGACTGAGTGTGGTGCTTCTATCACAGTTAACCCACCAACATCTGAGGAGGTTACACTGCAGGAATTACCTGAAATTCCAGTCAGTAGTTCAAGTGGAGCAGCAACTACAGGTATTAGATCCACTGATCTAAACCTGGCCAGTTGTTACATAACTCACTCTCCCTTGAAGGCAATTCCTTCTATAGCACCACTGATATCAACCAGTGAGTTTGTTTTACCCATTGGCACCATTAAAAGATTATCAAGTGCTGAAGGAAGAAGACCCCAGTACCAAGAAAAAGGGGCATCAATGGATGATTTTTGGAATACTTTCCCTAAGTCATCTGTTGATACAACCACTGCTGGTGGGAAATCAGATGATCCCATTAACGTGGGTGATGGTTTAAAATATAATGAATTGACGGAGAGGGTAGACAGAATTGAATCAACTATTACAGACATCAAAACAATGCTGCAACAGTTGTTAAATTCTCAAACGTCCACACCCACTGCTGCACCACCACATGCTTCATCTGCATCCACTGCTCCATCCCCTGATGCTCTTTGGGAGTTGTTTCAACCCCTGCTCCACAAATAAAGAGCGTATACTGATTTACAACATGAACTTCACGTCCAACAAATCAGAAATGTCATGGATGCAAGATATAAAGATACACAAGCTGACATCAAAGCAATAAAGGCTCATTTGTTACAAACCACTGGCACTGCTCCTCCTACAATATTCTTTCTTGATAAAGCTCCTCCAACTGATGCCAAAAAAGGGGAGAAAATGCAACAATTGAAAAAGAAAGGGTATGATGATGGTCTATACATTGCACCAGATAAATCAAGTATGCTTGCAGACATCCCTAAGCCAGATGGTTCTAAGAAGGTAGATGAATCCCTAAATGCTTTAGCTGATGAAAAAGCAAGGCTAAAAAGGGACATGGAGGCAAAGGGAAAGTCAAGGTTTAACAAGGAGAACGAAATTTTTATGGAAATGGTAGAACAGGGTACTTCTAAGCCAAAGGATCAAGAAAATCCCAAGCCAACAAGAAGGCCTACCAGGAAAGTAAGGCAACCCAAAAACACACCTCCCAAATCCACAAAAGAAACTCCTAAACCTCCCAAAAGCCTTTCTCATAAACCTTCAAAGCCAACAGATGTTGAGACACCTGTTGTATCAACTGCTGTTGATACTTCAATGGTTTCAACAGATGTTAAACAAACAACTGCCACTTTAACACACACCACTCAAACACCTGCTCTCACAAAATCAATCACCACCACTTCAACTACATCACCACCCACTAAATCACCACCTGCTAAAAAGCATAAGACTTCTACTGACACATCAGTGGTTGTAATGACAACAGAGGTTGAAACACCAGTTGTTTCAACAGCTATTAGTCAACCACCTGCCACTCCAATCACAACCACTAATCCCACAAATCCATCACCAGCCTCTCCTAAACCAAAAAGGAGAAGGATAATTTTGCAAGATGATGAACCTTCACCACCACCAACAACATCACAACCTTTAGCCCTTGTCACCATACTAAATCATGTTCCATTGTCATTTGTTAAAGCTTCATCTTCAAGCACTGCCATTGTATATCCAGGTGTTTAATATCCTCTTGATCTACCAGCTGTCAGAGAAGAGATAAAATCTTTTTATATGGAAGATGACCCTGCCAAAAGATACTTACCATCTCTTCAAGGATATCCAAGGCCAAATAATATTGAAGACTACTTGAATTTGAAGGCACAACAGGCAGAAGATATCTCCAACAGAAACACACAAGGAAAAACTAACAAAGAAATCCAAAGGAACTATCAGTACTTGCTCACACAAGTCAGAACCTTGGAGCAGTTTTCAAAAGACTTGTGTCAAAAGTTATCTGAAAGAGGAGATGAAAATCTAAGAAAAGACTATCTTGAGCACATCATGAAATATAAAAGATATAAAGGAGAAAAATACATGTACAAAGAATGGTCTGTCAAAGAGCTTGAAGAAGAGTTGGAGAGAATTCACAAAATGAACAAAGACAAAGTGAAACACACTCCACCTGTATGGGCCAAGTACAAGAAGAATGTGCCTGACAGAGCTTTGAAGTTAAAAAGAATGAAAGAAGAGTTAATAAAGGCTGATTATGGTTCAAGGAACCAGGTGACAAGGTGGAAAGAAGAAAAAGTGATTGAAACATACTAAAGGCTGGAAATACTAAGAAAGAAAGATCCAAATGTTCCACAAAAGCCTGTTTATCCTAAAACAGAGGTTACAACCAGACCACCAAAATTACCTGTCAAAAGGTCCACTGCTCCACCTGCTGCTATACTCTATCAAATGAGGAAACAAATGCACAGATGAAGAGTTAAAGAAAGACAAAGCACAGGAAGAATTCATCATCATAAGTGTTATTCAAGAAATGATGAAAGATCATCCTGAATTAAGAAATCCTGCAACTTCTGCCCAAGCAGTAATTACAAGGCCACCATCTCCAATTTCATCACTAATAATCCTCTCCCAAGAAACCCATCAGATTCAAAAATACTAAAGTGGATGTCTGATCAAAAGACCCACGTATTGACCCTGATCAGATCTGATGGAGATGTAAAGCGCATATCAAGGGAAGAAGCACTGGGCCTAGGTGTTGAAGATCTGCAAGATCTCCTTGAGCTTGTACTATGTAGGGATGAGGAGGACACAGACTCCATGAACTTTGAATTGCAATTTAAAGGCCAAGTTAGGGAGCTGTTGATGAGGCAATTAAGATCCTAATAATGAAAGGTTTTGGCATCATCTGTTCCAGGGGGAGATTGTTGGGATTGAACCCTATAGAGGAACAGATGATATAGAGCCAAAACTGGATCAGGGCAGTGGATCCATTATAAGCAGTTGTTTGCTTTAAGTCTTCTCCCTTTGATGTGATTCTAACAACTGCTATTTACCAAAAGATTGTTGAAGACAAAGTGCTGCTTAGTCAATCTACTAATCTGGTTCAAGTACTGCTAAAGACTAAAGCACTGCTATGGCTGAAGCAGTGGAATGAAGAATCAGTTGTTTTGTTTCCATTTTGTATTGTAATCAGTAGATTAGCATAACAGTAGTTAGATATCAGTGTTTTGTATAGATCAGTAGTATCAGGTTGTTAGGAGTTAGATGTCGCTATCAATGGTGACGTCAGCAAAGATGCTTCAGTGGTTTGCTTGTGTAGTATAAATAGAGCAGTACTCTGTACTGTTCTATTAACTCTTTCATCTCTGTCATTCTGCACAAGCTATCTATTGAGCTCAGGCTGAGGGGGAGACTTTTTCATTCATGCAAGTGTAATCGTTGATTGTAATAAATATAATCATCTGATTCATTTTCATACATGTTTGCTTAGAATTGTTCTCTTGTTTGATTGTGTGAAAAGTTATTCCATCTTATTTTCGCTGCAAATTCAACTTCATTTCATCTTCATTTTGTTAACAAAACCACAACCAATCAAATTTAGATCCTAACAATTGGTATCAGAGCATAGGACAGTCAAATTCGATCTAACAATCAATTTGACATAAAAGTTCAGCTCGATTTCATTGATACTTTCGATTGTTTATTTTTGTTGAAAAATAGAGTAAGGTTTAATCACCAACAAAGTTGATTAATCAATACCTGTAAAACAACCAGAATGACGTCACAATCACAAGATGTTAACAACATCATCGGTTCACTCTTCAAACCACCCATGTTGAAACGTAATGAGTACAACATCTGGCAGAGAAGGATGGGACACATCCTTGCTCAACAGAATACCGGATGTTGGAAGTCGGTTGTCTTTGGACCACATGTTCCAATGGTGCCGAGTGCTGAGGATCCAAAGAAATTTGAACCTAAGAAAACTGAAAACTATACCGATTTAGATTTTCAGAAATTTGAACTGGATGCCAAGGAATTTAGCATCGTTGCATCCGCACTACCCAATGAAATCTATGCTGGGTTGTTACACTGTAACAGTGCCAAGGAATTGTGGGATGCACTAAAGGAACAGTTTGGGGAGACGGAAAAAGTAATTGAAAATAATAGGGAAATTCTGAATCAACAGTATGAAACATTTTGTCACGTTAAGAGAGAAACATTAACTCAACAATTTGAACATTTCAGTTGTCTCATTAGTGAGCTAAAACTTGTTAATGTTGAGTTTGCTAAATCAACACAAAATAGCAGGTTTCTTAGATCACTACCTGAAAAATGGGATACAATAGCCTTTGTGACTAGAAATTCTGTTGAGTTCAAAGATCTGACACTGACCCAACTTCATGGTAGACTCCTAACCTATGAAAGGGAGTTAAACCAGAAAAAGAAGTTGCAAGAGTCTGGCAAAGTTGCTGATGACTATTAATTTGGTAACACAGCTCTTCTGGGTCAGGAAGAGTCTGGCAGTAGTAAGGATCAGAGTTATGATCATTTTATTGACATAACTGCTGGTGGCACCTTCAACTCTGATCCTCACTCATCCAGTTATGCTTTCACAGCAAATGGAGAAAGCCAGAACTCTGACAATCTGTGCTTTGAACTCAATGATTTACAGCATTTTGATCCAACTAATTTGGAAGAAATGGATATTTTGCATCAACTTGCTTTGTTAAGTGTGAGAACCAGCAAGTTTTACAAAAGGACAGGGAGAAAATTTCCAGGGTTACATGGGAATCTAAAAGTAGGGTTGGACAAGTCAAAAATCAAATGTTACAAGTGCAATAGGTTAGGTCATTTTGCTAGGGAGTGTAGGAGTCAAACATCTGGACCAATTATCACACACCCTACCTCAAACCCTAGACCACAACATAACCAATCAAATGTGCACTATGCTCAATATACCCCTGCTGCCCATGTAAGCACTGCTCATTATGCAAACCCTGGAACCATTGTTCCTATGCATTATGTCCAAACCACTGTCCCTCAGATACAGTATGTCCAGGCCCCAGCTCCTCAGGTTCAAGTACAACCTGCTGCACCACAACAAGTTGCACCAGCAGTGGTTCAACCAGATCAGCAAAGCTTTTTCACCCAAGGCTTTGTTGACTGGAGTAGCTTACCTGATGAGCTTGGTGATGAAAATTTTGCTCTCCTTGCTAATAATGATGTTTCTGTTGATGATGTTTGTTTTGCAGCATTGGATTCTATGCAAAATGAGCCAACAGCTGATGAAGGACAGTCCAATGATGAAACAGTGGACAAAATTGCTGAAGCAGTGGTTACTGCAGTTGCTGATGGAATACTGTTGGGAGAAAATTCAGAACCCCTGATTGAACCACTGTCTGACCCCTGGTCTGAAGAAGAAGAGAAGAAACATGGTGATAAGGAAGAGAAAGTGGCTGATGAGAAAGACCATGTTTGTGATTGTGCCATGATGGCTGCAGCCAAGGTATCATCTCAGGTTCTTAAAAATCTGTGTTCAGACAAATGCATCATAGCATTTGCTAACATCAAAGAGGTGAATGAAAACCTTAGGGATAGAGTGTTAAATGATGAAGTTCAATTTGAAAAGTATTTAAAAGAATTAAAAATCAAATTGGCTGAAAAAGATAATGAAATCTGCAGTCTCAAACAAGAGCATAGCATAGTCAAGGACCAACTCCAAACAATGATAGAAAAATATCAAGTTTGCAAAAAGGAGTTGGAAGCCACCCAAATCACTAGTGAGAAATGGGTGGAATCCTGCAAAGGCTATGAAGTTATGCTTGAAAAACAGATTAAAAGCAATGTGAAATTTGGTGTTGGTTATAGAAAACATGATGATATTGAAAACACTGCTTTTGAAAAATATGTCCAAACCACCACTGAAGTCATACCCACCAACAAGGATGGCCAAGAAGTAAAAATCACTGATAAACTTGGTAACAAGATCACTCTGGAAAGATCTGTGGGGTCCTTAACTTTTGAGGAAATTGAGAAATACCAATTTAAACCCACATAGTCTGATGAGTGTGACATCCTTGAAAATTTTAAGCCCATGGACTTCATAACCACTGATGGTGTCAAAGCTCCCAAGGCAAAAGTGATTCCTCTTAAGGACATCCCAGCAGTAGTTCAAAACTCTGTTGCAAAGGAGTCTAAAAAGAAGAAGAAAAAGATTAAAAACTTGTTTTGTGATTTCTGTGAAAAGAAAAATCATTTGACCAAATATTGTTTTCACTTAAAAGCCTATGACATCAACAAAACAAGCACCATTGAGCCATCTGAGAGCTGCACCATCTGTGGCAAATCCAACCATTCCACTCAAAAGTGTGTGTACCTAAAATCTTATGAGGTCAAAAAGAATGAGTACATGTCTAAAACACCTTTGAGTTCATCAAATTCATCTGTCAAGTTCACCAAAAATCAACCATTGTTTGTGCCAGTCCAAACAGCTGTTACCAAACAGTTGAACTTAACCTCTGCTAAAAGAGATGTTCAAGTGACTGATGCACCCCCTGCTAACCATTACCGAAGAGGTCAAGGTCAACCACCATACCCTAGGGTTCCACACGTTTATGAGGCTTACAAAAGGCCTTCTAAACCAAAAGTGAACATGCATCCCTTTGGGTACCAGCAGGTGATAGGGCAAGACCCCCAACAGTGGTTAGAGAAAAATGCTTCAAAAATTGACCAAACCCCTAAGCTAACCACTGTCCATCCACCTGAACTTAACACAGACAATGTTGAGACCCCATCCAAAGCCATCTTGGCTTTAGAGACCCTCCTGAACTAATTATTTACTTAATGTGCATGGAGCTTCTGCATGCTTAGATAGTTTATGGTATGTAGATAGTGGAGGCTCCAGGCACATGACAGGATGTAGAGCCCTTCTCAAAGAATTCAAAACTCATGGAGGGGGTGATATATCTTTTGGTAATAATAGTAAAGGGAATGTGTTGGGTTCTGGTACTGTAGAGTCTGGAAATGTTAAGTTTGAAAATGTCAATCTAATAGACAATCTAAAATTCAACCTTCTTAGTGTGTCTCAAATGAGTGACAAAGGGTTTGGCTCATTCTTCACAAAAGATTGTTGTAGGATTGTTGGGCCAGAAATGGTCAAAACGATTGAAGAAATAATAAAAAATGGAAAAACAAAACTTGTTGCTCAAAGAAGTGGCAATGTTTATGTGGTTGATTTGTCAAAAGAGATCCCCAGAACTGATGCTTGTCTGTTCTCAGCTGCCTCTAATAAAGAGACAGAACTATGGCACAGAAGATTGGGGCACACAAATCTCAGGACAATCACTGCTATTTAAAAAAATGGTCTTGTAAGAGGCCTTCCACAAAAATCTTTTTCATGTCCTGAGCATTGTGTTTCCTGCTTAAAAGGAAAACAACATAAAAGCTCTTTTAAGCCCATTGAAGAGTCCAAAACAACCCAGTGTTTGCAAATGCTGCACATGGATTTGTTTGGCCCAGTTAAAGTCATGAGTCTTAAAAGGAAAAGATATTGTTTGGTGATAGTTGATGACTTTTCTAGGTTTACATGGACTTATTTCTTAAATTCTAAAGATGAGACTGCAGGCATATTGCAAGACTTTGTGACACAGGTTGAAAAGCAGTTTGACTTGCCAGTCAAAATCTTTAGAAGTGACAATGGCACATAATTAAAAAATAAGGAGTTGGATGCCTTCTGTGTGTCAAAAGGAATTGTAAGGCAGTACAACATTCCTAGAACACCAGAGCAAAATGGGGCAGTTGAAAGTAAGAACAGAACTTTGATTGAAGCAGCCAGAACCATGCTTGCAGATTCAGGTTTGCCATTAACTTTCTGGGTAGAAGCAGTAAACACTGCTTGCTATGTTCAGAACAGAGTTTTAATAAACCCCAGGCATGAAAAATCTGCTTATGAAATTCTGTATAAAATCAAACCACTGATCTCATACTTCAAAGTATTTGGCTGCCCATGTTTCATTTTAAACCTAAAAGATTCCATTTCAAAGTTTGCAGCCAAAGTAGACAGTGGTTACCATTTGGGATACTCTACCACTGCTAAGGCATACAAAGTGTTTAACACAAGGACCAAAACAGTGGGAGAGACTTTGAATGTGAAGTTCAATGAACTTTCATCAATGAAAATCCCTGCAAATCCTGCAGAGTTATTTGATCATGATAAATTTACCTTTGAAAATACTGCTGTCAAGACTAACAGTGCAGGTCCATCTCAAATACATCCACAAGAATATGGATATGAAGTTGTGATCCCACAACAGAAATTCAAATCCTCCATTGGGACATCAGGTGTTTAAAACAGCTGTCAAAGTCCAACCACTGCTACCTCAACAGTTGTTGACCAAAGTAGCCCTTCATCATCTGCTTCCACATCCACAACCACTGTTGGTCAAAATCTGCCATCAGTGGATAAAAGTCCAACAAGTGTCACACCACTTCCACCAATTCCTCCACCTCCGTTTCAAACAGATGTTGAGTCCTCAAAGTCCTCAATAGCTGTTAGCTCAGATGATTCACATCCGCAGCCTTCATCAACGAATGCCATCATTCCATACCAAGGAGATTTAATCTTCTTGAGATCTCATCCACCTGACCAAATCATTGGCAACATCAATGAAGGGGTGCTCACAAGAAGCCAATCCCAAAACATTTGTCTTTTTGCTGGTTTTCTATCACTCCATCAACCTATCAAGTACCAAGAGGCACTAAAAGACAACAGTTGGGTAGAAGCCATGCAAGAGGAGCTCCAACAATTTAAAAGACAACAAGTATGGGAGCTTGTACCACTGCCAGAGGATGTGAGTCCCATAGGCACAAAGTGGGTCTTCAAAAATAAAACTGATGAAAGGGGCATTGTTATCAAGAATAAAGCCAGGCTAGTGGTTCAAGGTTACAGACAGGAAGAGGGGATTGATTATGATGAAACTTTTGCCCCTGTAGCAAGATTGGAAGCTATAAGACTGTTCCTGGCCTTTTCTGTCAACCACAACATGAAGGTGTTTCAAATGGATATCAAAAGTGATTTCCTCTATGGTACAATTCAAGAAGAGGTGTATGTTTGTCAACCTCCCGGTTTTGAGGATCCATTTTATCCAGATTATGTCTACAGGCTGAACAAAGCTTTGTATATCCTGAAACAAGCACCTAGAGCCTGGTATGAAACTCTTTCCACCTTTCTACTCTCAAATGGTTTCAAAAGAGGTACCATTGATAAAACACAGTTTCTAAAATGGAGAGATAAGGACTTAATGATTGTCCAAATTTATGTGGATGACATTATTTTTGGAAGCACATGTAATAAAATGTGTGAAGAGTTTAGGCAACTCATGACAACTGAGTTTGAGATGAGTGCAATGGGTGAACTGCAATGCTTTCTTGGTCTCCAAGTTCAGCAAATGCAAAATGGAACATTCATTCATCAAAGCAAATATGCAAAAGAACTTTTAAACAAATTTGATATGAATGATTGTAAACCATGCAGTACACCCATGGCAACCACAAAGCTAGTCTTGTCTGGTGAAAAGGATGAGCTGATTGACCAAA
The DNA here is from genome assembly GCA_030545235.1 of Helianthus tuberosus. Taxonomy (NCBI): domain Eukaryota; kingdom Viridiplantae; phylum Streptophyta; class Magnoliopsida; order Asterales; family Asteraceae; genus Helianthus; species Helianthus tuberosus. The sequence continues at coordinate 65,906,378 of CM060440.1, read as the reverse complement.
CTTTATATAGAAGCATGATTGGGTCTTTATTGTACCTAACTACATCTAGGCCATATATTATGTTTGCAACATGTGTCTGTGCAAGAAGTTAATCAGCCCCTAGAAAATCCAACCTTATTGCCATAAAAAGGATATTCAGATACATAAAAGGTGCTCCCACACTTGGTATCTGGTATCCAGCTAATGTGAATATCAAGCTTTCAGGATTTTCAGACAGTGACTTTACTGGATGTAATACCACAAGGAAGTCCACTTCAGGAGGGTGCTAGTTTCTAGGCAATTGCTTGGTTTCATGGCAAAGCAAAAAGCAAGCAGCTGTTTCAACATCCACTGCTGAAGCGGAATACATTGCTGTTGCAAGCTGTACAACCCAACTCCTATGGCTTCAAAATCAATTGCTGGATTTTGGTATCACTGCTTTGAAAACACCACTCACGCTGGACAGTCAAACAGCAGAAAATATCATCAAAAATCCAGTTTCACACTCAACCACCAAGCATATCGACATCAGACATCACTTTGTGAGGGATTGCTATGAAAAAGGTCTGATTTCTTTGCATCATGTTCCAACTCAAGATCAACTGGCAGATGTGCTACCAAAAGCATTAGATACTTCCACCTTTGAAAGTTTGATTTCGAGGATTGGCATGCTAAACATGGAATAACAGGAAAAATCCTGTTTTTCTATGAATAAAAGTATTAAAATGTTTAAAAAAAACAGAAATTCATCCTTAAAAATAGCTAAAAATGAAAATTTTCATAAATCCTTAAAAGTCTGCTATAACCACTGATTGATTCAAACATCTGTTTGTTATTTGCTTCCCACTGCTGAAAGTCAACCTCTGTTTCTTCACTTTCATTGGTAAACACTGTTGTCAAACTTCAGTGCTTTAAAACCACTAACACCAGCTATCCACTGGTAGTTAAAGTCACCCACTGTTCTCATTTCACCTTTGTAAACCACTGGTATTGATTTATCAGTGGTTTCCTAAACAACTGTCCTCTATTATTCATCTTTCCATCAGAGGTTGGCACGTGGTCCGTACTTATCCGTCAGATCTTTGTAACCGTTGCCACGTCAGCATTCACTTTTTCACTCTATAAAACCCTGACCAAAACCCCAAATAGGGTTTTCAATGTCGAATCGAATTCAAAATTCCTTTCTAAAACAGTTTTCCAAAATTTTCTCACAACCCTTATCGTCTTCATTTCATCGTCTTCATCTCCGATTCAATCATGGTGAAAAAGACTAGTAAAACCACATCAAAGGAGCCAACCAAGGTTGAGATTCCGTTCAAATTTTCTCACAATTATTTGGGTATCTTTGAAAAACCCAGTGACACCAACACCTTTGATTCCATCATCGGCACTCTTTCAGCCACAAAGTACAAAACTTTGTTGACCTGCGATGCAACCGTCTACTTAACTACTCAACGGGAGTTTTGGAAGAATGCAACCCTGGAAAAGGTGGATAAAAAGGTTGTCGCCATAAATTCTTCAATAAAGGGTGTAAAATTCTCTATCACACCACAAACAATTTCTGAAGTTTTTGAACTCAATGATCTGCAAGGTAAAAGCTCTTTCCCTAAAACAGAGTACCAAAGAGATTTCATTGAAAGATGGTATGAAGAAGAAATGAAAAAAAGATACTTTACAAAAGGGCAGTTTTCCATCTGCTACAAGGTTTTTATTTCATACCCTCCTTATGTGTGTTTCAAACAAAACCACTGCCTTCAATGAAATCCCATTGAAGATTCAATATCTGGGTTATGCTATCTTACAAGGAGAAAATTTTAATTATTCCCAGGAAATCTTCAATGATTTGGTAAAAAATGTTGATAAAAAGGCTTTTCTACTATTTCCAAGGTTTTTGAGTTATTATTTTAATAAAAAGTTTTCAAAAGATAATGCCCATGTGCTTATACAGGGTGCTCCTATTCAAATAAACAGTTTAACTGCTGAAACATTCATAAGAATGTTAAAACATTCAAAAACACAAGCAGAGGCACCTGAGTAGAATTTAGCAGCTACCACTACTCCTCAGGCACCTGCTGCTGAGCCCACTGCTCCAGGTGATCATAGCAGCACAACCACTGCTTTGAAACCCACACCTGCCATTACCAAAAAGTCCAAAAAGAAATCATCCAAAAAACCCCCCAAACCCATTAAAAAGGCAACTCTGGAAGATGAGATCCCAGACAACTGCCATTGACAACACAAAAGTCACCAATAACCACTGCTGCTACTTCCTCACAGTAGATGGAAGAAAGATCTCCACCCTTGCCTCAAACTCCTCCTGCATCTTCATGAAAAGATCAGGTTGTAAGCACAGGGACACCAAATTATGATGCTCTGGAATCACTTGATTCCATCATCCACAGCCCACTTCCCGGGGCAAATTCTCTTTCCACTCCTATCCTCACTTCACCAATTCCACCATCAATAAAACCCTTGTTGGATGCAGTTGATATTGCCCAGACACAAATCAGTTCTTCTCAACCACCTGTCAATGAGAATATACATCAACAAGTGACTGAGTGTGGTGCTTCTATCACAGTTAACCCACCAACATCTGAGGAGGTTACACTGCTGGAATTACCTGAAATTCCAGTCAGTAGTTCAAGTGGAGCAGCAACTACAGGTATTAGATCCACTGATCTAAACCTGGCCAGTTGTTACATAACTCAGTCTCCCTTGATGGTAATTCCTTCTATAGCACCACTGATATCAACCAGAGAGTTTGTTTTACCCATTGGCACCATTAAAATATTATCAAGTGCTGAAGGAAGAAGACCCCAGTACCAAGAAAAAGATCAATGGATGATTTTTGGAATACTTTCCCTAAGTCATCTGTTGATACAACCACTGCTGGTGGGAAATCAGATGATCCCATTAACGTGGGTGATGGTTTAAAATATAATGAATTGACGGAGAGGGTAGACAGAATTGAATCAACTATTACAGACATCAAAACAATGCTGCAACAGTTGTTTAATTCTCAAAAGTCCACACCCACTGCTGCACCACCACATGCTTCATCTGCATCCACTGCTCCATCCCCTGATGCTCTTTGGGAGTTGTTTCAACCCCTGCTCCACAAATAAAGAGAGTATACTGATTTACAACATGAACTTCACATCCAACAAATCAGAAATGTCATGGATGCAAGATATAAAGATACACAAGCTGACATCAAAGCAATAAAGGCTCATTTGTTACAAACCACTGGCACTGCTCCTCCTACAATATTCTTTCTTGATAAAGCTCCTCCAACTGATGCCAAAAAGGGGGAGAAAATGCAACAATTGAAAAAGAAAGGGTATGATGATGGTCTATACATTGCACCAGATAAATCAAGTGTGCTTGCAGACATCCCTAAGCCAGATGGTTCTAAGAAGGTAGATGAATCCCTAAATGCTTTAGCTGATGAAAAAGCAAGGCTAAAAAGGGACATGGAGGCAAAGGGAAAGTCAAGGTTTAACAAGGAGAAAGAAATTTTGATGGAAATGGTAGAACAGGGTACTTCTAAGCCAAAGGATCAAGAAAATCCCAAGCCAACAAGAAGGCCTACCAGGAAAGTAAGGCAACCCAAAAACACACCTCCCAAATCCACAAAAGAAACTCCTAAACCTCCCAAAAGCCTTTCTCATAAACCTTCAAAGCCAACAGATGTTGAGACACCTGTTGTATCAACTACTGTTGATACTTCAATGGTTTCAGCAGATGTTAAACAAACAACTGCCACTTTAACACACACCACTCAAACACCTGCTCTCACAAAATCAATCACCACCACTTCAACTACATCACCACCCACTAAATCACCACCTGCTAAAAAGCATAAGACTTCTACTGACACATCAGTGGTTGTAATGACAACAGAGGTTGAAACACCAGTTGTTTCAACAGCTATTGGTCAACCACCTGCCACTCCAATCACAACCACTAATCCCACAAATCCATTACCAGCCTCTCCTAAACCAAAAATGAGAAGGATAATTTTGCAAGATGATGAACCTTCACCACCACCAACAACATCACAACCTTTAGCCCTTGTCACCATACTAAATCATGTTCCATTGTCATTTGTTAAAGCTTCATCTTCAAGCACTGCCATTGTATATCCAGGTGTTTAATATCCTCTTGATCTACCAGCTGTCAGAGAAGAGATAAAATCTTTTTATATGGAAGATGACCCTGCCAAAAGATACTTACCATCTCTTCAAGGATATCCAAGGCCAAATAATATTGAAGACTACTTGAATTTGAAGGCACAACAGGCAGAAGATATCTCCAACAGAAACACACAAGGAAAAACTAACAAAGAAATCCAAAGGAACTATCAGTACTTGCTCACACAAGTCAGAACCTTGGAGCAGTTTTCAAAAGACTTGTGTCAAAAGTTATCTGAAAGAGGAGATGAAAATCTAAGAAAAGACTATCTTGAGCACATCATGAAATATAAAAGATATAAAGGAGAAAAATACATGTACAAAGAATGGTCTGTCAAAGAGCTTGAAGAAGAGTTGGAGAGAATTCACAAAATGAACAAAGACAAAGTGAAACACACTCCACCTGTATGGGCCAAGTACAAGAAGAATGTGCCTGGCAGAGCTTTGAAGTTAAAAAGAATGAAAGAAGAGTTAATAAAGGCTGATTATGGTTCAAGGAACCAGGTGACAAGGTGGAAAGAAGAAAAAGTGATTGAAACATACTAAAGGCTGGAAATACTAAGAAAGAAAGATCCAAATGTTCCACAAAAGCCTGTTTATCCTAAAACAGAGGTTACAACCAGACCACAAAAATTACCTGTCAAAAGTTCCGCTGCTCCACCTGCTGCTATACTCTATCAAATGAGGAAACAAATGCAGACAGATGAAGAGTTAAAGAAAGACAAAGCACAGGAAGAATTCATCATCATAAGTGTTATTCAAGAAATGATGAAAGATCATCCTGAATTAAGAAATCCAGCAACTTCTGCCCAAGCAGTAATTACAAGGCCACCATCTCCAAATTCATCAGCTAATAATCCTCTCCCAAGAAACCCATCAGATTCAAAAATACTAAAGTGGATGTCTGATCAAAAGACCCGCGTATTGACCCTGATCAGATCTGATGGAGATGTAAGGCGCATATCAAGGGAAGAAGCACTGGGCCTAGGTGTTGAAGATCTGCAAGATTTCCTTGAGCTTGTACTATGTAGGGATGAGGAGGACACAGACTCCATGAACTTTGAATTGCAATTTAAAGGCCAAGTTAGGGAGCTGTTGATGAGGCAATTAAGATCCTAATAATGAAGGGTTTTGGCATCATCTGTTCTAGGGGGAGATTGTTGGGATTGAACCCTATAGAGGAACAGATGATATAGAGCCAAAACTGGATCAGGGCAGTGGATCCAATATAAGCAGTTGTTTGCTTTAAGTCTTCTCCCTTTGATGTGATTCTAACAACTGCTGCTCCCAAGTACTGATCTGTTATAACTACTGATGGTCTGCAACAACTGCTGTTTACAAAAAGACTGTTGAAGACAAAGTGCTGCTTAGTCAATCTACTGATCTGGTTCAAGTACTGCTGAAGACTAAAGCACTGCTAGGGCTGAAGCAGTGGAATGAAGAATCAGTTGTTTTGTTTCCCTTTTGTATTGTAATCAGTAGATTAACATAACCGTAGTTAGATATCAGTGTTTTGTATAGATCAGTAGTTTCAGGTTGTTAGGGAATTAGATGTCACTATCAATGGTGACGTCAGCAAAGATGCTTCAGTGGTTTGCTTGTGAAGTATAAATAGAGCAGTACTCTGTACTGTTCTATTAGCTCTTTCATCTCTGTCATTCTGCACAAGCAATCTATTGAGCTCAGGCTGAGGGGGAGACTTTTGCATTCATGCAAGTGTAATCGTTGATTGTAATAAATATAATCATCTGATTCATTGTCATACATGTTTGCATAGAATTGTTCTCTTGTTTGATTGTGTGAAAAGTTATTCCATCTTATTTCCGCTGCAAATTCAATTTCATTTCATCTTCATTTTGTTAACAAAACCACAATCAATCAAACTCAGATCCTAACATATCCCAACTAACCGATCTTGAAGAATTCAATGTGGATATGTTGCTTTTACGGGAGGAGATAAGGGAAAGATCACCCAATGAGGCATAGTAAAGAATGGTGATCTCTGTTTCAAAGAAGTCAACTATGTTCCTGAGTTGAAGCATAGTCTACTACGCGTCTCTCAAATATGCGACAACGGTTACTCAACTCACTTCACTGACAAACACTGCCTCATTCTAAAACCAGGAATGGTGATTCCTGAGGAATGGATTTTGCTGAAGTCTGACCGAAAGGGCAACGCTTATGTCATTGACATGAACAAACCACCTACTGAAAGTGTTGCCTACCTGTTTACCAAAATCTCTGAACATAATTCTATGTTGTGGCATTGTCGTTTAGGACATTCAAACATTAAAAATCTGAACCGTCTTGCAAAACTGTGGTTGGTAAGGGGTCTACAAGTGAAAGATTTTATAACCTTTGAAAAATGTGTTTCATGTGCTAAGGGTAAACAACATCGAAAACCACACTTTCCCAAGACTGTAAATACAATTAACAGTGTCATGCAGCTTCTTCACATGGATCTCTTTGGTCCTGTGAACGTGCTCAGTCTATCAGGAAAGTCTTACTGTTTGGTGATTACTAATGATTACTCACGTTTTACTTGGGTTTTCTTCTTAGTTAACAAGAGTGAGATTGCAGAACTGGTCAAAAGATTCATAATCTTCATGGAGAATCAAACTGGCAAGAAAGTGAAAGGAATTCGAAGCGACAATGGAACCGATGTCACACCCTGAATTTCCAACATAACCCGGTGGGCCCGGTGGGGAGTATCATGACGTAAGTTGATATCATCATTTTCAATAAACACAGAATAGCACAACGAAAGTCTTGGAATAAAATTACTATTACAGACCGAAGTATTCAAAGTTCAAAAATAATATACAGATGGTTGTAATAAAACATCCACAGGCGGATCATATAAATGTACAAATGATGTTCAACAGACTTTAGGCATTCTAAGGATTTGTAAGATCCTCTTATTAATACCAAGCAACTTCCAGCCTATTTCGTATTGTACCTGTAACTTAGTCTTTTGAAAATACGTCAGTTTACACTGGTAAATACAATTAACCGACACATTTTGAAAACATTTCCAAAATTGATTTAAGTGCATAAGGCACATGAAAATCCTTTATAACTTGGGATAATTAAGAATTTTAATCTTGTATACAGTTTTACATGTTTGTTAATACATATGGGGCCCAGTATAGAAACCGAGACATGATTAACTGACTCACCACTTATAAACCCACAAAGGAGTTATCCCCAATTGGTGGGTAAAAATATTTTAGCATTCCATCTGTCAGGTGTATGCCTACACCCCGTGCTTAGGTCGTGGCCATTAGTAACTTAAATAAGCCGAGGATATCTAGGACACAGTCGATAACCCCGAATGTTTAAGTTATCAAACAAAACAGATTAAAACGGGTTATGCAGATTTGATAGCGACAATACGGCTAAGTGATCCCATACCCAACCAAGCGGTAATAATTTACCGTATCCCAAGCCCGTATAGGGAAAATAAGTTAAAAGTATTTACCTGAGCTATAACTCGATTAAAGTGCAAGATATAAATAACTCAGTCGTATAATCAACAGTTAAGTGTAGGTATCATTTACTGGAAGGCTCTAGTCTAGAATGACGGTAATAATACCAATTAGAATGCTAACGGGTCGTATTTAAGTCGTAGACTTAGACCGGCTAGCTTAGAGGGTTGCAAAACAGTACAATACGCTAGATTAAGCGATGATCGGAATAGAATGTAGTTTAAACTCAACAAGTATGAAGACTTGTATAATATGGGTAAACTAATCACATTCTGGAAATTGAGATTAAAAAGATAAGGTTAAACCCGTTTCGGTAAACTTATGTAAACTAGTTACGTTAGTCGAACCGGACGCGTATAAGCATTAACGGGTAACCGGATGAGTCATATACAAGTTCCATATATCATTATACTTAAAACATGTTATAATATCAGTAGGATATCATCATATATGCTCGTTAAGGTTTTAAAATTGAATTAAGCCCTATAAGGGTTTTTTGGTAATTTTACAACTTATAAAAGGAGCTTGCAAGTAAACTAATGTTATGATCATAAACATTCTGGAAAAATAGTAAAATTATGATATAATATCAGTAGGATATCAAATATATGCGTGGTTTATGTTTTAAGACCAAAACCAAACTATGCACCGTAGGGGCATTTTGGTCATTTCAAACATAGTTTTGAGAACTTATTTAGGACTCTGAGTTTATAACTTATACCTACTGTAAAAATATTTAAAATGATTTATAAAATCAGTAGGTAACCAGTCTTGGTTGATAAATATGGTTTAAAACCATACTATGCGCCTAAATGGAGTTAAAGTCGTTAAATTATGATATTTACGATAGTTTATGAAATCTGATGTTATGACCAGTTTTAAATAGTTAAAATATGTTATTTATCATAACATATCAGTAAGTAAAAGGTTTTGTATGATTATCATGTTTAAAAAAACATTTTAAGTGCCATAAGGGTATTATCGTTATTTACCAGCATAATACAAGAACTTGTATTTAAATTCAGAATGTATTCTGACTTGACATCCCAAATAATCCTATTTATGATATCACATCAGTAGGTAATGAGTTTTATGGTGAAATTATATTTAAAACCAATTTAGATGCCATAAGGGCATTTTGGACCTTTAAAGACATAATTTACGATAATATATAAAAACCCAGTTTATGATCAGACTTATAACATCAAATTATGTTAAACATGTTAACATATCAGTACATAATTCATTTGCATGCTCATTAGAGTTTAAAACCTTATTTTTAAACAAAAGGGCATTTTAGTTAAAAATTAAGTATAATAACGGAACTTGCAAATAAACCCAGATTTCTATATGACCATGTAATATAACCTCAGAGGATTATACTACATAATAGTATGTTCATAATGGAACATTAAAACAATAAGGAACTAATGTATTCGGGTCAGAATCGAAAGTCAAAGAAGCAGTCAAACTTCACGACTTTCGGTTGTGAAACGACCCTAAACCTGGAATTGACGGGCTGAACATGTTTACACATGTTCTAATATTTATTACCAAGTTATTAAAGTGATAAAACATATTTTATAACACCTAAATTATCAGATTCTAATTATTTTAAAAACTGACCCGTTTAACTTTTTAATTTTAATAACGTTGACCCGTCAATTGACCAAGCAAACGTGATTCTTATGAGGTGCCCTTTTGAGGGATTAACACCTACCTAATTACGATCACGTAGCCATGTTCGCCTCTAACAATGGTTGGACCATAAAGGTCTAAACCGAAAGTCAAAGCTTTTATCGAAAAAGCTTGACTTTTGGCTTTGAAAAGCCTATAAAATGAAAAGCAGGAGTTAGGGACACTTATAAAGGGTCCTAGCTTAAAAATAGAACTGAGGTGGAGTCTCCCTTCAGCTAGGAATCTCCAAAAGAGTGAGAAGTAAAGAATTGAGAAGATGCAAGGAATTATGGCCACCCAAAGCACCTATTTATACTTGGAGCTGAGTTTGGAGGATCAAGCCAGGTGTTTGAGAGGTTGCAAGAGTACTCCAAGTGTCCAGGGATGTGTTTAATACCAGGTACAAGCTCATGGTTTTGAATTATATGTGTATAGGGTGGTATGTGTGGTGAACAAGGAAGAGCTGGCAGCTGTGCAACACTTTCTGCACAGACCTGCCCGTCGCGCCACGCGACCGAACAGACCCAAGGGGGTCGTGCCCCGCGAGGACCCATTGTTTCAACAACACAACTTTACAACTTGGCAAGATCAACCCCTCAACCTTTTAATTCAATATGACTTTCATAAATAGCACTTTTAACCCTTCAAGTTAGGTTGTAGGTATTCCCGAAAGTATAACCGAATATCATTAAGCTCCGGGTTCGTTAAAAGGTCACTCAGAGGTGTAATTAACATGTTGACGCTTTTAACACTTCAATTCATAAACATTTGATTTAAATCACAAACGGTTTCATACGTCTAACAAGTGGCTAATTAAAGAATACAGATACCGTAAAAGGTCATTCAGAGGCTTAGTTTAAGCATGTTGACACTTTTAGTCCCTCCACATACATCTTTTCATTGCTTGGTAACAATAGTCCTTCCTAGTCAATATTTGACATAATTAGGGTTAAGGACACGTGTCAACATGTTATTGCCGAATCACATTACACCCTTCCAAGGTGATACTTTCAGCAGAACTGTGTCCCCTACCTGGAACTTTAGAGGTTTGCGCCTCTTTTCAGCGTATCTCTTTTGCCTATCTCTGGCGGCTTTTAGACGATCATGGATTAGTATAATCTTATCCATCATCTCAAGGACGATCTCAGGTCCTGTCAGTTGGGCCTCCCCAACTTCTACCCAACGGATGGGTGTTCGACATTTTCTCCCATACAAGGCCTCGAAAGGCGCAACCTTAATGCTCGTATGATAACTATTATTGTATGAGAATTCAATTAGGGGGAGATTGTCATCCCAGCTTCAACCTAAGTCGATCAGACATGCACGAAGCATGTCTTCTAAAGTCTGGATAGTACGCGTACTCTGTCCATCAGTCTGTGGATGGTAAGCCGTACTGAAATTCAATCGAGTGCCTAAGGATTCCTGGAAGCTTTTCCAAAAGTGAGAAGTGTATCTAGTATCTCTATCGGATATAATAGATATTGGCACTCCATGTATGGACACAATCTCGTCCACATACAATTTTGCTAACTTACCGGAGCTATGCGTCTCCTTTATGGGTAAGAAATGTGGTGACTTAGTCAGTTTGTCAACAATGACCCATATTGTATCATTACCATGCTTGGTTTTAGGTAACTTGGTAATAAAATCCATGGTTACCATTTCCCATTTCCATGTTGGAATTTCCAATTGTTGTAGAAGTCCCGATGGCTTTTGGTGTTTGGATTTAACATGCGAACACGTCAGACACTTAGCTACATGTGTGGCTATGGATTTCTTCAAACCCATCAACCAATAGTTTGCTTTCAGATCTTGATACATCTTGTCACCTCCAGGATGAACTGAGTATCTCGAATTATGTGCTTCCTGGAGGATTAGATCTCTAAGTCCTCCAAAGATCGGAACCCAAATTCGACCATTGAATCTAAGGATTCCATCATTTCCAGGTGACCACTGATCAATAGTTCCACCTAACCCTTCACTTGAAAGGTTAGCTTCTAACATAGCTTCTTTCGGCACATTTAACAACTTTTCATTCAAGCTGTTCTTTAACTCGATGCTTTTGGCATTAATCCTTATAGGTTTAACCCTTTCTTTGCGACTCAGCGCATCAGCGACTACATTCGCTTTGCCAGGATGGTAGCGAATTTCGCAATCGTAGTCATTTAACATTTCCATCCATCGCCTTGTCTCATATTCAGATCCTTTTGATTGAACAGGTGTCGGAGACTCTTATGATCAGTATATATAATACACTTTGTTCCGTATAGGTATTGTCTCCACAGTTTCAGTGAAAATACAACGGCACCCAACTCCAAGTCGTGGGTGGTGTAGTTCTTTTCGTGCACCTTCAGTTGTCGTGATACGTAGGCAATCACTTTGCCTCTTTGCATAAGCACACAACCCATGCCAGTGTGCGAAGCATCGCAATAGACAATAAATTCTTCAATGCCTTCAGGCAACGTCAGCACTGGATCATTGCTCAACTTGTGCTTAAGAATCTCAAAAGATTCTTGTTGTTTTGGACCCCAATTAAACTTAACATTCTTATCGGTCAAAGTAGTAAAAGGAGTGGCTATCCTCGAAAAGTTCTCAATGAACCTCCTATAATAACCTACCAAACCTAAGAAACTATGAATCTCTGAGGGTGTCTTAGGTGCTTCCCAGTTCATGATTGCTTCACTCTTAGCGGGATCCACTTGGATGCCACACTCACTTACGACATGTCCAAGGAATTGGACTTCGCGAATCTAGAATTCACACTTGGAGAACTTAGCATAAAGTTTCACCTGCTGTAAGAGCTCTAGGATGCATCTAAGATATTTCTCGTGATCAAAATGATTACGAGAATAGATAAGTATGTGGTCTATGAAGACAATGACAAAATTATCTAAATACGGCTTGCAGACTCTATTCATCAGATCCATCAACGCTGCAGGTACATTAGTGAGCCTGAAAGGCATCACTAAGAACTCATAATGGCTGTAACTGGTCCTGAAAGCAGTCTTGGGTACGTCTTCACTTCTAACCTTGAGTTGATGATACCCTGACCTTAAGTCTATCTTCGAGAAGAAGCGGCCCCCTTACAGTTGATCGAACAGATCTTCGATCCTGGCAAAGGATAGTGATTCTTGATCGTTACCTTGTTCAACTCACGGTAATCAATGCACAGATGCATTGAACCGTCCTTCTTCTTTACAAATAAAATAGGCGCTCCCCAAGGCGACGAGCTGGGCTGAATGAAACCTTTCTCCAAAAGTTCGTCTAATTGGGCTTTTAGATCTTTCATTTCAGTGGGCGCTAAACGATATGGAGCTCGTGCAACTATTTCAGCTCCAGGCATTATGTCGATTCTGAACTCGACTTGCCTCTTAGGAGGTAATCCAGGTAGTTCATCAGGAAAGACATCTTAGGAGGTAATCCAGGTAGTTCATCAGGAAAGACATCAGGGTAATCATTGATGACTTGAATGTCTTCTGTCTTGGGCTTCGGTTCATCCAGTGTCACCTGTGCCATGTAGATGACACATCCGCTTTTCAAGCACTTGGATGCCTTAAGTATAGACACTTGATCAGGCAATCCATAGTGTATATCTCCCCTAATGGTGACCATTTCACTGGAAGGGGTTTTAATTTCAACGAGTTTCTTGTCGCACGCGATACGGGCTGGGTTGTGTGACAACCAATCCATACCCAAAACTACGTCAAACCCCGCCAATTTCAATGGCATAAGAGATAATGGAATAGAATGATTCTTAATGGATATAGAACATCCATCAAGAATGGAAGAAGTGGTTTCTATGGTTCCATCGGCAAGCTCTACCTCATACTACAATGATATATAATAATTATTAAAACATTAATTTGAAAAGTTGAATTTGAATCAATGTTAAATTGTACACGCTATAAACTCCCAAAGTCATTCACTGTCGAAGTTGCTAATGGCAAGTCTATCACTGTTCATTTTGTTCTTCGCGATTGCTTTCTCACTCCTAACAATCATGCGTTTCCTATCGATCTCATACCTATGCAATTGGGTAGCTTTGATATCATAGTAGGCACGGATTGGCTTCGTAAGAACCATGCTGAAATCGCATGTCATGAGAAATTCATTCGATTGCCTCTTACTTCTGGTGACACCTTACACGTCTATGGCGACAGACCTTCAAAGAGACTCAAACTCATGTCATGCACACAAGCGAAAAAGTACTTACGTAAACAGTACTTTGCCTTTTTAGCCCACGTTGTGGAAGAAAAGGGCAAGGGAAAAGACCTACCTGGTCCACCTCCATCTCGTATTATTGATTTTCGCATTGACCTCATTCCTGGTGCTACCCCTGTCGCTAAAGCTCCTTACCTTCATGCACCTTCTGAGATGCAAGAGTTATCAAGTCAACTCCAAGAGTTGCTTGATAAAGGTTTCGTACACCCAAACACTTCTCCTTGGGGTGCTCATGTTCTTTTCGTCAAGAAGAAAGATGGTTCGTTTCGAATGTGTATCGATTATCATGAGCTTAACAAACTCACTGTAAAAAACCGTTACCCTCTTCCCAGCATCGACGACCTTTTTGATCAACTCCAAGGCGCAATGTGCTTTTCCAAAATCGACCTTCGTTCTGGCTATCATCAATTTTGAGTTCTCAAAGAGGACATTCCTAAAACCGCGTTTCATACTAGATATGGTCACTACGAGTTCGTGGTCATGCCTTTTGGTTTGACTAATGCACCTGCAGTTTTCATGGACTTGATGAATGTAGGATCGTTGTTTGACCCGATTGAGTCGATTCGAAGAGTTTAAGTCCGGTTCAAAGGCGGAATCAGAGAAACGGACACAAACACAGCTTGATAATCTAATATCTGTCTATTATATTTCGTTTAACAATGTTTACAACCTGACAGAAAACCGGCAGCACTTCGTTACACTTTCAGAAGTCGCGTATCAAATGAACTAACAAGTGTGCCTTATATAGTAGTGATGATTTCGCTTTTATGACCATGTTCATATAAGCGAAATCACTTATATCTGATTTCGCTTATATGGACATGACATCAAAGCGAAATCACCTATTGACTCATAAGCGAAATCTAATCACAAATGACATAAAAACGAAATCTAACTTATGACATATGAACGAAATCCCATTTAATGCTTTGTCTTCTTGTGAGGATTATGTCATTGTGACATCACTTGGATGATGTCATAATGACATCATGTTTGACCAATCTTCGCAACGAACTGAGACACGACTTAAGACGTAGTTGACAGATGAATGCACTAACAGACTCCCCCTCAGATGTTGACGAGTCTTAAGTGTCGAATCTTCTCAGTCTTCAGTCTTTATCAGCTTCAGGCTCCCCCTTTCATCAAGTTTCCGTGCTTTGGGATCGACACCTAGCTTTCCATCTACAAGCTTCTCTTTGCTTCAAGCTTGTCTTCAGACTCCCCCTTAGACTCTGCTCTCGGGATCGTAATCTGGACTATCATCTGCAATCACTCAAACATTCATAAATACAATGTTTTCGTATTATCAATCAAATTCTCTAATTCACTTCCCCTATCAACAAACTTTACAGATTTGGCAGTGTTAAAGAATCCAACTCCCTCACAGTTTATCATCCAAGTTCAAGCTAATGACCTTGGAGATATCACAAACTGTTTTTTTTTAAATTCAAGTTTCAAATTAATGAACTTGTTTTATTTTCAGAAACACAATCAGCTTACTTAGATTTTGAAACTCAGCATTTCAGATATTAGTTGTCGAAAATAAAATGAAATCAAAATCTTTTTGTATTTTCTGAAAAAAAAATAAAGCAATAAAGAAATATGTACAAACATATTTACAGACAATATTTTTGTTTGAGTATGCGTCAGAGGATCATATCAGTTTATGACAAGTCACAAGTACCGTTGAGCTTAAAATCACATTACGCATTAAACAATTCACTTAGATTGTCGATATACTTATCCACTTAAATTTTCATACAAATTTCAACTGATTCAGGATACGAATTAGGTATTTTAAGAACTTAAACCCATTCATGTGTCCCACCTCTTGAATATACTCCCGTATCCAGAATCCCAATAATCAGTCTTATAGGTGAGTATACTACAATGATATCTGTATATAAATTAGGTATGCGAGGGCCGAGGGATCTCAGGTCGATACTTCCGTATACGCAGAGAGATATCAGCTTCGACTTTACAGTATGTCCCCTTTAGAGGATCTTTTTGCTTACAACAGCAGCGACTATCAATTTTATTGTTTCATCGGCATGCTGAGGGTGTAATGCTATGTTTCAAGCATTGCAGCAAGTATTATCCAAGGACTAGGTCAGAACTACCGTTCAGCAGAAGTCCCGGAATAATACCCCAGACATCATTGAGTATAAAGACCTAGTATATCAGATTATGAGACCTTTCAAACGAGATTTCAGGGGTTACCTATATATCCAAGTAGTGTTCCCCACAAAATAAGCAAGTTTGAATTTAGGTTTATATCCCGAAAAAGTTTACTAAGTGTGCGAAAACCTATCGACACATCCACAGTGAGATCGTTTAACACATTTAAACTTTCCAATTCTTTAGCGTACTGTAACTGTCTACTGATGTACTATCATTTCCTCTTTCTACGCAAAAACTCAATTTTTGAATTTTATCATGTTTTTGACTTTTTCAAATTTTCAATTTGATACCACTTGTAGGATCAATTTCGGACCTAAACGAGTCGCGTAGAAGAGTCTATCTCATTTTGAATGTCGGAAACATGCAAAACGAGTACAATTCAGCAAGTATACACGCTAAACTGTCGATATTATTGATCTGGACAATGTTTACAACCTGTCGACACTTCGTGGCTCACCGGAAGACAACACCTCAAACTCTTCATTCATAACAACTTCTTCACTTTTGATTTCCTTCACAGCTTCAACAGTTTCTGCTTTAACTTCTTCAGCAGCTTTCTTCAGATTGCTCACCATTTCTTCAACATTCTTCTTCATCCTCTCCTCATCCCTTTTTCTCAGACACGATAACATAGCATATCTGATCTCCTTTTCAAATCTCTTAACATATGTGTCATCTTTCAATACATTTCTATAGTATTCATCTCTCAACGGGACTTTGAGAAGAACATCATCGAAGATTATGTCTTTCTTAGGAACAACCGGTTCTCCTTCTCTGTTATAATAACATTCTCTCTTTTTATCCCATCTTTTGCTACCGACAGCCATCTCATACTCCTCCTGCATATCATCCATTCTGTTGTAGACCACATTTCTTTCTCTGTAAGTCTTCTCACTCAAGATCTCTTCTCGAGTTTTCTCTTTGATCTCAACTTTTTCTTCATGGATTTCAGTAGTGTCTTTGTCTTTGTTTTCATCTTGAATTTTAGCAACAAAAACAAACTTTCTATCTTCTGTCATAGCTCTCCCATGAGCTGTTTTACGAACATTCTCTAAACGATCTTCTTCTGGACAAACTGTGCTCCAGTCAAATCCTTCATCAGGATAGATTACTGCATATGCTCTTGACTTTTCTTTTGGTTTATCTTCAATCAACTTTGGCTCTTCTCTGCTTCGATGGTAGATTGCCTTTCTGTAGTAATCATCATTGAACGGATGTTCATTTCCACCAACTGCAGAATTAGTGCATTCTCTCTTGAAATGACCTTTTTGCTTGCATTTGAAACAGGTCACTTTGGATTTGTCGAATCCAAGCTTTGTTGACGCACCTCCAAGAGATTGTTTCCCGGAAATCTCCATATACCTCTGAGCTCTGCGAATACAACTAGCTAAACACCAACGAATGTCAATGAGCTCCATCTCTTCCGGATCAATCTGGTCGTAATCTTCTTTGGTCAATTCGGAGTTTCCAATTTTACCAGCTACAAGACCTTCATATGACTCCAGAACAGATGCAAGAAAACTCATTTGCTGCTTCGCTGCATTGATGCTCATTGCAGGAGAATTCTTCAGTTTAAGAGCAATGTTGCACAGAATTTCTTCAGAATCATCTGAATTTGTCTTTGAAGATGAATGATATCCAGAATGATGACTTGTTGACATTGTTGGTGGTTCTTTCATCTTTTCACCACTAAATGCTGTTTTTGGTGAACCAACGCCTTTATCAGAAAGCACATTGCTTTTGTAGTACAAACCAACGTTCTGTTGATGTGAAGAATCAGTCATCTTGTTTTGCTTTTGTAGCTCCAGATCATGACTTTCAATCTTTTCAAACAAAGCATCAAGAGTAATTGTATCATACAAAGCATCATTTTAAAAAATAAAAACAAACGTTTGCCACTGATCAGCTCGTGGTAACGCTTCAATCACTTTGTCTATCAATTCCTCTCTTGTTTTATTTATCTTTAATCTCTCCAACTCAATTTTAAGATGACAGAATCTCTCAATCATTTGCCTCACCGACTCTCCTTTTATGTTATCAAATAGATCAAATTCTTTCTTTAATAAAGCGATTTTGTTCTTTTTAATCTGTTTACCCCCTTCAGCTTTAACACGTAAAGCTTCCCAGACAGACTTAGATGACCCATCATGAGTTAGTAAAGCAAAAATATCATTTCTGATTGCTGACTGGATCAATGCTATCATTCTCTGTTCAGCTCCGTATTCAGCTTTATCTTCTCTGGAAAACTTCTTGAATACTAGATCTTCGCCTTTCTCGTCTTTTGGTTTTTCATACCCATACTCCAAGCAAAACCAGCTTTCATGAGCATACGCTTTCGCCCAGTTGATAAAACGTTCTTTCCACCAGGTATAATCCTCAATGCTATCAAGAGTTGGTGGCTTTGAGTGAGTTCCGTAAAAATTATCATGTTTGATGTTCTCATTTAGCACCTTAGAAATGGTTTTTGGTGTAATATTTGTAGCCTCAGACGATTCGGTTGCGAACGCATTGAAAAACGTGTTGTAAAATTCCTCAGCCATGATGCAAACCTAACAGAAATATCAAACAAACACAATCAGTACAATCAATTAACAAATAAATTGTAACAGACTGACACTCAATCGTCGTGAAATAATCTTGATACGAAAAATTTCACTTTCGAGTGAAAGAGCACTTATGAGCGAAATCAATCTTTGATCTGATGAACCAAGTAAAACGGGCTTTGAATGGACACAACTTTATAATTCAATTGATAATTGAGCCGATGAATTATGTAAAACAGTTTGGCTAACACTAATTGGGACGATGACCCACTAAGCTGATTAATTTGTTTACTTTCAAATGTCTTGAACAACTCAAATTTGATCACCTCGAAAACTTCTTAATTGAATCGACAAACTACTGACAACCTCGTGAAGACTAATCACTTCGTGACAAGACACGATGCACTTTTCTAAACACAACCTCTTTCACTTGAATTGATGGCTGACAACTTCAATACCCAAAATCACAGGCAAACTGACACACAATACTTGATTTCTTTTCCCAAATACCAAACTGAATTTCTCGTGACCTGGTACTGACACAAATCACATGATCTCTTATTTTTGATAGACCCAATAATCAATGTAATTGGATCTCAAACTTTATCACATGTAATCACATGCACATCTTTTCTTTTGATTAAAATACCCGACAATTTTCACAAACTCCCACTAACTTTAATAACCAACAAACTAAAATCACATGTACACCTCTGATCTTATAAATGTTCAACAACTTTTAGGCTTCACATGTATACATTTATAGCTGACACACTTTGATCAGATAGAGACACGTATCACAAAAAACCTACTGAACCATTTTTGGAACTGAATCACGATGTTCAAAAAAGCGGAACCCCTATGTTGTCACAAAAGCGGAACCTCAATATTGTCACAAAAGCGGAACCTCAATATTGTCACAAAAGCGATACCTAGTGGTCACAAAAGCGGAATTAACTGTTCACATAAGCGAACCTTACTGCTGATGTCATTTTTTTTAACGTGACCGTAAAAGCGAAACCTCAAAAATTCGATGTTTTAGGTCGATTCAAGCTTTGAAACTTTCAAGGATTTACTTATACATGATTACGAACACACTGTGTGAATTTAAAGCGATTCCGACGGTAAAAATTTTTGTTTTTCGAAAAAGAAAGGTGTAGAAACAGATTTTTCGGCTGAATTGTAGAAAACTCTTCTTCACTAGCTCTGATACCACTTGTAGGATCGTTGTTTGACCCGATTGAGTCGATTCGAAGAGTTTAAGTCCGGTTCAAAGGCGGAATCAGAGAAACGGACACAAACACAGCTTGATAATCTAATATCTGTCTATTATATTTCGTTTAACAATGTTTACAACCTGACAGAAAAACGGCAGCACTTCGTTACACTTTCAGAAGTCGCGTATCGAATGAACTAACAAGTGTGCCTTATATAGTAGTGATGATTTCGCTTTTATGACCATGTTCATATAAGCGAAATCACTTATATCTGATTTCGCTTATATGGACATGACATCAAAGCGAAATCACCTATTGACTCATAAGCGAAATCTAATCACAAATGACATAAAAACGAAATCTAACTTATGAAATATGAACGAAATCCCATTTAATGCTTTGTCTTCTTGTGAGGATTATGTCATTGTGACATCACTTGGATGATGTCATAATGACATCATGTTTGACCAATCTTCGCAACGAACTGAGACACGACTTAAGACGTAGTTGACAGATGAATGCACTAACAATGAACCGTGTGTGTAAACCCTACTTGGACCGTTTCGTGATCGTATTCATCGATGACATCCTTATCTATTCGAAAAATCAAGCCGAACACGAACGTCATTTGCATCTAATCCTTGAACTTCTACGCGCCGAGCAACTATACGCCAAATTCTCCAAGTGTGAATTTTGGATAAAAGAAGTTCAATTCCTTGGAGACGTCGAGTGAAAAAGGTATTCATGTTGATCCCTCAAAGATCGAAGCTGTCAAGAATTGGATTGCACCGAAATCTCCATCTGAAATTCGTTCATTTCTTGGATTGGCGGGGTACTACCAGCGATTCATCTTGAACTTTTTGAAAATCGCCATTCCCTTCACTTTGCTGACTTAAAAAGATAAACCTTTTGTTTGGGGTCCTGAACAAGAGGAGTCTTTTCAAATGCTTAAGGACTTGCTTTGCAATGCTCCTATTCTCGATCTTCCTGATGGTAACGATGATTTCATGGTGTATTGCGATACATCTAACCAAGGTCTTGGTTGTGTTCTCATGCAACGACACAAGGCTATCGCGTATGCTTCGAGACAGTTGAAAATACATGAGAAAAACTACACAACTCATGATCTCGAGCTTGGCCAGTTGTTTTTGCGTTAAATATTTGGCGACACTACTTATATGATACCAAATGTGTGGTCTTCACCGACCTCAAGATCCTACAACATATCTTTAACCAGAAAGAACTAAATATGCTTCAACGTCGTTGGGTAGAATTGCTTAACGACTACGACTGCGAGATTCGCTACCACCCTGGTAAAGCGAATGTCGTGGCTGATGCACTTAGTCTAAGGACTCATGTAAACAACATTCGTTGTTCCCAATTCTTAAGCAGTCTTCAAAACCGCATTCGTGAAGCTCAACAATCGTCTGTCAACGAGAAGAACATGTACAACGAGATGAAGTGTGGTGCTGAAACCCAACTCGTGACTAAATCCGATGGAATCCTCTACTACCTCGATCATGTCTGGATTCCAAACCGTGATGAACTTCGTGAGCTCATAATGAAGGAGGCACACAAATCACGATACTCTATTCATCCAGGTGCTGACAAGATGTACCATGATCTTCGTACACCCTATTGGTGGCCTGGTATAAAGAAGGATATCGCTACCTTTGTTTCGAAGTGTCTCACATGCTCGAAAGTCAAAGCTGAACATCGTCCCTCTGGTTTACTGGAACAACTAGAAATCCCAGTTTGGAAATGGGATAGCATTGCCATGGATTTTGTTGGTGCATATTTCGTACGTTTGCCACTATGCGAATAGTTAGATAGAGCGTGTGATGAATATTGTATAGAATAGAGAAAGTTGGACAAGTTTTAGTATTGTCAAAGTCCATCCGGACGGATGGACAATAGAATAGTCCAAACCCCATCCGGTCAAACGGATGACCATCCGAACGGATGGACACTAGCTCATTTGGACCGGATATGCTGTTGCCTATAAATAGGGAGTTGGGGTTCCCATTTGGACAAGGTTTTGGATCCCAGAGGGGACATGCTGTCCAACTGGTCTCATGGTGTTGTAACTTTCAGATATGAATAAGAGACCAGATTATAAGTGACTGCTCGGTGTTGTATCTATCTTCTACTTCTTTCTTTGTAATAATAAATGCACCGAACACGTCGTATCGGGACCGAAGCTCCGTCAAACTCATCGGTTCCTAGAATACAAGTGGTATCAGAGCCACGGTACTGATTTAATCGATCTAACAGTCGGTCAAATCACCCAAGTTCATCAATTTTGGGTTAAACGGGAGTTTTGATGTTAAAACATAGAAAATCATCAAATAAAGGTCAATTCACGGATGGATTTTGGAATTGAAGCCATCATTCTGTTCGGAATTGATTCGCGCACAATCCTGTGAAGTTTCATCATGAAATTCACACAAATAAAGATTCTGGATCGAAAAAAACGTGATTTGGAGTGTTCTTGAGCTGTTAGAACATAATCACTCGGATGACCATCCGAGCGGATGATCATCCGGACCATGTCACTATCTTGTTCTTGAATGTTCATCTATTTTCACTCGGATGACCATCCGAGCAGATGACCATCCGAACGGATGATCATCCGAACAAGTAAACCCATTCGATCGAATGGTCATTCGAACCAATTACTAAACTCATTCGGATGAAGACACTCAGGTGACTAATTGTCAAGGATCCCAGATCAGTCCATCCGAATGATTAGACCTATCCCATTCGATCGGATGAACAAATTCCTAAAAAAGGCATTTTTTGATCGCAACGACGAGGAGAGTCTCCAGAAAAAATTGGTGATTGACAATTTTTTCAGGTTTTTACGACCAAGCTGGGTTGTTCGGGGACACCGTCTGGGGCTTCAGTGAACAGATTTGATGATGCATCACGGATTGTGGACTGAATTACTCAGTTTGAGGGGGAATTCATTGATAGAGACGTCAGAATTTTCAAAAATGAGGTGGAATAAAAATTTTTAGATGTTCCCGCATTTTTTAAATTCGTGACATTGCAACAGTATTCGGGTGGTTTCGACTTCAGACTGTCAGGGGGAATGTGAATCTGATCGTGGGTGTAAGCTTCCGAGATCAAGATGATCCGAGGTGTTGATATCTGATCGTGGACGAAAGCATCGGAGATCTGAGAGTGATCGTGGATGATAGCTTCTGGGATCTAGATTATCCGAGGAGTTGAATCTGATTGTGGACGAATGCTTCGGAGATGGGATTACATTACCAGATGATTTGTTTTCCGATGAAGATTTTCTGATTGTGGAAGGCCAATCGGTTCAAAGGACAAGAATCCTCGAAAAAGAAAATCACTTGTAAAGGAAATTGACCACAAAGAGAATGATCTTGATAAAACAGTAAATACCGAAACCTCTCATGAGGAAGATGTTGATGATACTAACAAAGAATATCAATCAACTATGGTTATACACATATCATATGGAACCGATATGAAATGGAAAATATTGATGAGATATTTTCTTATTCTATAACAAGTGACATCATGGGTGGAGATGAAGATCCTGAACCAAAATCTGTCAATGATTGTCAAAATAGACATGACTGGGATAAATGGAAAGGCGCTATGCAAGCTGAATTAGATTCACTTAACAAACGAAAGGTTTTTTGGTCTATTGTTGTTACACCTAAGGCTGTAAAGCCTGTAGGGTATAAATGGGTTTTTGTACGAAAACAAAATGAGAAAAATGAGGTTACAAGATATAAAGCGAGACTTGTAGCTCAAGGTTTTTCACATAGGCCAGGGATTGACTATGAAGAAACATATTCTCCCGTTATGGATGCAATAACCTTTAGATACTTAATCAGCTTAGCAGTTTCTAAAAAGTTAGAAATGCGTCTTATGGATGTTGTTACAGCTTACTTGTATCGATCACTTGATAGTGACATCTATATGAAAGTTCCTGAAGGATTTAAACTCTCTGAAGCTTTAAGTTCAAAACCCAAAGAAATGTATTCTATCAAATTACAAAGATCTTTATATGGGTTGAAACAATCTGGAAGGATGTGGTACAATCGTTTGAGCGAGTATTTGACAAGCAAAGGTTATACAAATAATCTTATCTGTCCATGTGTCTTTATTAAGAAGACAACTTCAGGATATGTGATCATAGCTGTATATGTTGATGACCTAAATATAATTGGGACGCAAAAAAAAATTCATGAAGCAATTATTCTTTTAAAGAAAGAATTTGAAATGAAAGACCTTGGAAAAACCAAATATTGTCTTGGTTTACAAATTGAACATATGAACAATGGAATATATAACAACCCTCCTAAATATTTTTCTAACACCCTAATATATTTTAAAATGCCCCTATATGTCTTAGAATACACCCCGTATGTGAAAACCGAACCCTAAATGTGAAATATCCTTAAAAATAAAATAAAAACAAAATTTTATAAGTTTACGCAGGGCGCGTAAGCTATCTCTTGAGTTTACGCGGGCCGCGACAGGTAAGAGATCAGGCGAGCCCCGGTGCTGCCACGTGTCACGATCGTGGCAAGTCTAGGGGTGTTGACCAATCAGAGCTAAGCCCTAGTCACCTAGTACGCGGGTCGCGTTGCCCTTAGCTTAACTTTACGCGGGCCGCGAGAGAGCCAATTTTCAGCCCTATATAAGAAGGCCTCGGGATTTCATTTTCAGTCGCTCATTTCTTTTCTTTCTAAACGAATTCTGAAGTAGTAGGCATACTATACGGGTATTATATCCCCCTAATTAGCGAGGTTCTGCTCTGTTGTAAGTATTATAACCCCAGTTTCGTATTAGATACGCTGCCCGATTGATCCAGGATTCCGTAACGACTGTCGTGGTTCTGCCCGACGTAGTTGTTGGAATACCGTCTCGGGGAGGGTATCGTTAATATAATTAAAGAGTTATTATACTAACATATGTACATTTGTGTAAATTATAGATTAACACCAGGAAACCCTTAAACGAAGTCTAAGATAGCAATGTGAGTTTATCCTCTTTTTGTAAATCTTTTAGTAACTATTTTACAAAACTTTAAATGTTTTACAATGTGATTAAGCGGTGATTGAGTCTTTGTAGTTCTTCAATTACTGCCGGTATGTTGGGGTTTTATATACAAAATGTGGAACACGTTACAATTGGACAACGAGTTAGCCAATGTGTAATATGACCCACTAGTCAGGATTGACAGTACTGAATGAGTAATTGTGTAGAAATAAACATTGTGATCGCTCTCAATACTGTGTTAATTGATAAAACTCTTCTTGATTAAATTGGGATTCACTCACCAGTATTTCCCACTGACAAATGTTTTTAAAACGCATTTCAGGTAACACAATGTGAAAGCCAATTAGGAAAAAGCCAGCTAGAGAGCACTGACGGCTTGGAAAAAATGTGGCTATAAAAGTTACCTAAAAGACGATGTTTTAAATTCAATAAAATAAGGTTTATCCCTATAAATATGTTGTAATAAGAAACTTGGGTTTTACCCATGTGATTATTAATATAAAATATGGTGGTTTTTATTCTGATAAACATTTCCTAACTACGGTCCTGATGTAATTTCCGTTGCCAATTTAATAACTGATACCACCACATTCGAATGTTCGCGTCCGTCCATTCCCGGGACAGATAACGGATCAGGGGTTGCGACAGAAGGTGGTATCAGAGCTGCAACTGATTCAGCCACAGAAGTGTTCTGCTGACATCAAAATATTATCTAAATTGTTAGGAAATAAATTATGGAAATACGTACATATCTGTATTTATTTGTTATATGTTATTTGACTATTTGTTAGTTTACAGTATGAGTGATCAAGGACCCTCAGAAGTGTATCGTTAGTTGTCCAATTCACCTAGGAGTGAAGGTACTTCTTCCCAGCCTGCCCTCTCTGGGTATTTAGCTGATCAGGAAGAAGGGATGTTTGCCTTTAAAGCTCTGTCTGAAGAGCCATTCCCTCAGAAAAAGAGAGGATGGTTCAGTAAGGGAGCATTTGAGCATAGGAAAAGAATGCGAAAGTTGCAACAGCTAAGAGTTCTAGCAGCCGCTAAGCGAGAGTTAGATGCCCATACACAGGATATACTTAATAGGAGCTTAGCCAATTTCCATATCCTAGCAACAACTGCTGCCGACCCAAGTCTGGAACAACTAGTAGCCCCACAACCCTTACCTTTGATTCCCACTCAGCCGATGGAGGTAGAAATGCATGATTTCAACCGTAAGGAAATACCTAGGATACCAGTCCCTAATCCCTTAGACCCAAATTATGATCCATGATTCGATGATCTTAGGGATTATGTGCCACGCTACCACTTAAACGAAGAAACCTTACCGAACTTAGCAGCATATCCAGGTCTGGACCCTCTAGATCCCTATTATGACAACGATGAATACATTAGGGAAATTTTAGAGAATCCATACCCTCAGGAGAATCCCGAGCCACTGTACCCAGATCCAGTACCCGCACCTGCACCCCCAATGAGTTCAGAGAATTTGCAAGAACTCCGAACTTTCGGAGAAGAAATCCTAGAAAGTAGTGAGAGAATGAGGTATGCAGGAGAGCAACTCGTCTAGAAATATGACGAGCGTCATATAGATTTCGGGAGGAATCCATATCCGTGAAGGTGATAGTGGAGTTGGTAATAATAATAATAAATCTATCATAGTATAGACCACTTTGTAGTTAACGATGCATAGTAGTGATGTAATTTTAATTTCAGTCTTAGTGTGTATTTGACGCCTACTATTATAGAAAAAGTAAAGTCGCAATGCTCGACGCTTTTGACTAATATGTGTATTGTGTGGTTATTGCCTAAACTATTAATTATTCAGTGATATTAATAATTGGCAAATGTTTAAAATTCAGATGGCTGATCAAGTGAATCTGGATAATAACCCGGAAAATCAGAATGATGATAATCTGAATAATGATAATTTGAATCATGATAACAATGGAAATCAAGTGGACAACAGTGCTATCCAACACATAGTGGCACAAGGAATAATTGATGCAATGCCATTCATTATCCAAAATGTTAGGGAAGCTGATAACAAAAGTAAACATAGCAGTAAACGACCAACTGAACCTGAAAAAAGCGTGAACAATGGACCCATACTTCAAGTGCCCAATTCCAAAAGAAGAAGGGCCATGTCTTATGGTTGTTCTTATAAAGAATTATGGTCTTGTAAACCAATGGAATTCTCAGGCAATGAAGGGGCCATTGCAGCTCTACGCTGGATAGAAAAGACTGAGGCAGTCTTAAGGATAAGCAAGTGCGCAGAAGAAGATAAGATATTATTTGCTTCTAATCTATTTAAGAATTCAGCACTAGAATGGTGGAACACTATCCTCCAGTCAAGGGGAAGTGATAGAACTTACAATATGGAATGGGAGAAATTTAAGGATAAGGTGGAAAGGAAATTTTGCCCACCCAATGAGAAGGAACAGATAGCAAATAAATTCCTAAACCTTAGGATGACTGGTGTAGATAGTAAGAGATACACTAAGTTATTCTTTAAATATGCTAGAATAGTGCCAACCATTGCTTCACCTGAACCAGTATTAATCTCCCGTTACATATGGGGATTGATTGGAGAGATCAGACATGTAGTCAAAGCAGCTAGACCCCAAACCATAGAAGAAACTGTAGAGCTAGCGAACACCTTGATTGATGAGTTAGTCCGTACCCGAGAGGAGGATCAAAGGAGAAACCTAACCCAGAAGCTTACACAAGAATTTTGTTCTGGAAATTCTAATCGTGGGAAAAAAGTAAGCTCTACCTCTACACCCTACTGTAAGAATTGCAAAAGAAAGCATTCAAGAAGATGCTCCATATATTGTAATTTCTGAAAAATATCGGGACACAAGGAAGAAGATTGCAGGAAAAAGAATAGCAACCGGATATGCTACAACTGTGGAGAACAAAGCCACATCAAGCCAAACTGTCCAAATTAGCTCCAGCCACAAACAACAAGAATACTAAAAATGCTAGAGCATTTGTTCTAACTGCAGAAGAAGCAAAGATGATCCCGGATGTGATCACCGGTACGTTTTTAGTTAATGATGTTTTTGCTAAAGTATTATTTGACTCTGGTGCGAACCAAAGTTTCATTAATACTTCATTTTGCAAATTACTCAATCAACCATTAACTAAACTCCCACAAGAATGTCTAGTAGAGACAACAAATGGGGAAACAATTAAGATTTCTGAAATCTTGCAGGGAGCAAGAATATAAATTTTAAACCATAAGTTTATTGCAAATCTTTACCCCATGAATCTGGCAGGATTTGATATTGTATTAGGAATGGATTGGTTAATAGCAAATAAAGCCAGTGTTTTATGTGATCAAAAGTCAATTCAAGTAAATTCACCAAGGGGTGAAAAGATCACAATTAAAGGAAATAAAATCTCTAGATCCACAAAATTCATCTCTGTGATGAAAACAGCAAGTTACATAAGAAAAGGATCATTAGTGTATTTGATTTCTATAATCACTAACACTAAAGGAAAAGAATTAAAAGATATCCCTGTAGTATCTCAGTTTTCATATATATTTCCCGAAGAATTACCAGGACAAACTCCAGAAAGGGAAGTTGAATTCAGAATTCACCTGTTACCAGGGACAGCACCCATTGCCAAAGCACCTTACCGTTTGGCACCTGCAGAAATGCAAGAACTAAAGAAACAGTTAGACGAATTGTTAGAGAAATGATTCATACAGCCAAGTTCATCACCCTAGGGAGCGCCGATTTTATTCGTTAAAAAGAATGACAGATCAATGCGTATGTGCATTGACTACCGTGAATTAAACAAAGTCACGATTAAGAATCGGTATCCATTACCAAGAATAGATGATATGTTTGATCAGTTGCAAGGAGCACGATTTTTCTCAAAAATCGATTTAAGGTCAAGATATCATCAATTAAAGGTACAAGAAGAGGACATTCCTAAAACCGCCTTCAGAACAAGGTATGGCCATTATGAATTTACTGTCATGCCATTTGGTTTAACCAATGCCCCAGCTGCATTCATGGACATGATGAACCGAATATGTAAACCATATTTGGATAAGTTCATAATTGTCTTTATAGATGATATTCTCATTTACTCTAAGAGTAAAGAGGAACACGCAGAGCATTTACATGCACTTCTAAGTTTATTAAGGAAAGAAAAGCTTTATGCTAAGTTTTCGAAGTGTGAGTTTTGGTTAGAACAGGTACAGTTTCTTGGACACTTAGTCAATCATGAAGGAATTCATGTGGATAAAAAAAAAATCGAGGCAATTACTAAATGGAAAACCCCTGAGTCACCAACCGAGGTTAGAAGTTTCTTAGGATTGGCCGGTTATTATAGAAGATTTATTCAAGATTTTTCTAGAATAGCCATTCCCTTAACTAAGCTAACCTGTAAATCCATTAAGTTTGAATGGGGATTAAAACAAAAAGAAACTTTTAGAACCCTTAAGCAAAGATTAACCCATACACCTATATTAGCATTACCAGAAGGAACTAAAGATTTTGTAATTTATTGTGACGCTTTTAAATTAGGCTATGGATGTGTGTTGATACAACACCAAAAGGTTATAGCTTATGCATCCAGACAACTTAAGAATCATGAAGAGAATTATTCAACTCATGATTTAGAATTAGGAGCAATAATTTTTGCTCTTAAGATTTGGTGGTAGTAAGTTTACTGTTTTCACTGATCATAAGAGTTTAAGGTATGTCTTTGGGCAAAAGGAATTGAATATGAGACAAAGATGCTGGATGGAGATGCTTAGTGATTATGATTGTGATATCCAGTATCATGCAGGAAAGACAAATGTAGTTGCTGATGCTTTAAGCCGAAAGTATCATGAAAGGCCAAAAAGGATACATTCTTTTAAATTAAATCTACAAGTAGATTTAAATAAGCAGATTAGAAAGGCACAAGAATCAGTACTCAAGGATGATACTGAAAAGTTGAAAGGAATGATTAAGGAACTAGAACAAGGAACAGATGGAATATTGAGATTCCATAAGAAGAGAATATGGATACCTAAATTAGGAAACCTACGCCACCTTATATTAGAAGAAGCCCATAAGTCTAAGTATACGATGCATCCTGGAAGTGATAAGATGTATCAAGACTTAAGAAAGAATTTCTGATGGATAGGAATGAAAAAGGATATAGCAGCTTATGTTGCAAAGTGTTTAACCTGTTCACAAGTCAAAGCTGAACATCAGAAACCTTCAGGTTTATTGCAACAGTTAGAGATGCCAATTTGGAAATGGGAATTGATAACAATGGATTT
Source organism: Helianthus tuberosus (assembly GCA_030545235.1). Classification (NCBI taxonomy): domain Eukaryota; kingdom Viridiplantae; phylum Streptophyta; class Magnoliopsida; order Asterales; family Asteraceae; genus Helianthus; species Helianthus tuberosus. The sequence goes on along the minus strand of CM060440.1, from coordinate 65,876,546 downwards.
TGTTACTAAATTACCCAAAACAAGAAATTGTAATGATACAATCTGGGTGATTGTAGACAGACTAACCAAGTCAGCTCATTTCCTACCAATGAAGGAAACATTCAGTATGGAACAATTAGCTAAATTATATGTAAATGAAATAGTTTCATTACATGGTATTCATTTACCAATTGTTTCTGACAGATATAGTCGTTTTACCTCTCATTTTTGGACAAGTTTCCAAAAAGCCATGGGAACCAAGTTAAATCTAAGCGCAGCTTATCATCCTCAAACGGATGGACAAAGCGAAAGGACAATTCAAACAATGGAGGATATGCTTAGAGCTTGTGTAATTGATTTCAGAGGTAATTGGGACGATCACTTACCATTAATAGAATTTTCTTATAATAATAGTTATCACACAAGTATCAATGCTGCACCATTTGAAGCACTTTATGGACGAAAATGACGAACCCCAGTCTGTTGGGCAGAAATTGGAGAAAAGCAACTATCTGGACCTGAGATAGTGCAAGAAACAACAGATAAAATTATTCAAGTCAAGGAACGACTGAAAGCCGCACGTGATCGACAAAAGAGTTATGCCGATAACAGATGAAAGCCGTTGGAATTTCAGGTAGGAGATAAAGTGTTATTAAAACTCTCTCCATGGAAAGGAGTGGTAAGATTCATCAAAAGGGGAAAGCTAAATCCCAGGTATGTTGGACCTTTTGAAATTATCAAAAGAATAGGACCTGTAGCCTATCAGCTACAACTGCCAGAGGAAATGGCAGGAATACATGATGTATTTCATGTATCTAATCTCAAGAAATGCTTAGCTGATGAATCATTAGTTGTGCCTCTTAAGGATATAGAGGTAAATGAACAGTTAAAGTTTGTAGAAAGACCTCTACAGATTGAGGACAGGAAAGTCAAGAATCTCAAGCACAAGTGGGACTCCAAAAGAGGACCAGAATACACATTATGACAACCCGAGTTTTCAAGGTTTCTACTTGACTTAATAACTGTTCACAAGTGTTGTTTTTATATTTATATTTGGTGTGCATTATAAGTGTGTATATAATATATGTTTTGTATTAGTGATATGCTTTGTATAATTAATAACAACAAAATGGAACCATAGCCGAAAACACCCCACCCATGAAAACACTCTTGGACGAAAACACTGAGCAGGCCGGCGAAAACAAGAATGGGCCTTGGCCCAGTGACGAACTATTTTAGTTTTGTTTATAACCTTTACGCGAGAACAGTATTCGGCAAAACCCTAACATTCTTTCTTTCTACCCTTTGAACCCGACGGCAATCTCTAGCTCTCTAGGAACCGTTGCTATCCTCTTGTCATAACTGGTTAGTATATCATCTCGGTAATTAGATTGTTGTTACGTATATTGGATGATTGTTATATATTATCTGCAAACTGTTATGTGTATTGGATGAAGTGCATGTAAGATGATCGACTGATATGTGATGTTGTTTGGGGATTTAATTGAATTGTATGATTAGGGATCCTGATAATGATAATCTGATGTTATGATTATTTGTGCTATGCCTGTTCATGATTGATCTAATGATTTGTACGATCTAGTTTGATTGAATGATTGTATGTTGAAGCGTAGTAATGATTAGGGTTCCGTCGCACGTAACTGTACTGATGATGATGATGCCCCAGACGAAAACACAACAATCAGACGAACACACAAGGTGTTTTCGCCAAGCCTTAAGTCCGACGAAAACCCTTGGGTTTTCGTCAAATGTGATTTCGCCACTAAGTGTTTTCGCCACATACATGATTTCGTTGAATGCTGTGACACATTAAACCTGTTAAGTTATTAACTTTGTTAGTTTAGTAAACTCAGTTAGTTTATTTTTTTCTGTTAGTTGTTAACTCTGTTAAGTTATGCATGTAACTCCGTTAAATATGTAACCCTGTTAAATATGTCAATCCAGTTAAGCTTGCCAACTTTGTTAAGTATGTTAATTCTGTTAAGTTTATTATCCCAGTTAAAATATGTTAACTCGGTTGAGCATGATAACTTAGTTAAGGAACTTGCAAGTAACTTGGAACCTTGTATGGATTGACTAACTGTTTATGTGTTACGTGATGTTAACTGTCAAACACACCTTGTGATATTGATTGCATGTGAAACTTTACGAACTCGAACTGATTGAGTATACGTGCATACTATAGGACTTGACTGATTATGTTAGGATCGGAGGCCCTCATGATTGTGTTTGTTTGTGTAAATTGAACAATGAATGAATATGAAACAATGTAAAGTGCAGCGGAAATGAATAACAAACTCAATCAAAGGAGAAAATAGTTTAGAGAAAGCATATGCAATTCTTTTAGTCAAAAGATTTACAATAAGAATCAAATGATTACAGATATGCTTACATACTAAGCTCCCCCTCAGCCAGGTGCCCCAAGGTTGGATTGCACAAGATGAAAGGATTGAATTGAGGATAAGAACTCTCTCAAAACGAATCAAATGTAACAGTACAGAGTACTGCTCCATTTATAGACAAACCAAACCACTGAGGTATCTCAGCTGACGTCACCATGAAAGTGACATCTAACAAACTAACAAACTCTATCTACTGTTCTACAACTACTGACCATACAGACATTGGTTACATTCCAAACACTGATATATAAACACTGACTCTTCATTCCACTGACGTAATCAACCACTGTTGTATGAGCAATAGTGCTTTCTTCAAAGGGTGATCAGGCCTTGAATGGGCAGTGCTTTAACTCTTCAGCAGTACTTGGATTCCAGCAGTAGATTGAGCTTCAGCCTTTAAACTTCATCAGTGCTTTGGTTTCACAGTGGTTTATAGGATTAGCAGTTGTTGATAAGGACAGTACTTGGAGCATATCAGATGTTTGATTCACTGTCAAGGGGAAAGCTTAATGTAAACAGCTGATTATTGTGAATCCACTGTCATGATCCGGTTTTGGCTTTCATTATCTGTTCCTCTGGTAGGGTTCAATCCCAACAGATTACTTGTGAGCACATAGTTTAGCATACCGAGCAAACCAAGGTGAGTTCACACTTACTACAAGGGATGGGATTCCCGGTGGTTTGGGAATGGGTTAATAAACTAAAACAGAACCTACATATCCTCCTTGGGTAGGATATGTACGGCCATCCTCCTTGGGCAGGATGCCACTATAAATCATGCGTATTCTCCTTGGGTAGAACTACGTACGTTCATCCTCCTTGGGTAGGACAACAACCTTCAACTTACTAGACAAAAACTCTATCATGAAGTCCCTCACTTTATGTCGACTTAATCGCCGAGGCCGATGGCGAGCGGGTCATTAGTTAATAGCGCTATTAGGTTTGACAAACCTCACACCGTGTCGTTCGAATGGGCGTGTACTAATGGATCATGGCAAACTGTCAATGATGATAGACATTGACGTAGGGCACAACTATTGTTCGTCAGTCGTCGATATGGTAATGGTCTAGTGGTTCACATGGGGAAGCCCCCCACTAGTTATGGTTATGGTTTGGGAAACAAAAGGTTACTGGTTAACTCGTGGTTTACGAAACAACTTACGAAATTTCAAAACAAATTGGTAAAACTAAACAATCAACTGTGAACTCGTTCAACTTTGTTGTTGACTCGTTGTTACATGCCTTGCAGGTCGTTAGGTACTTCTGGAGCTTGCACAGGGAGGCGTTGATCGTTGTGGGATATGGACTGTTATGTCCTATGCTTAACATTTGAACTTTAAACTATGTTTTGGTTGTTTAAACATTGCTATGCTTCCGCTGATTTCTTAAACATGTTTGGTTTATTTTGAAACACCAATTATATTGGGTTTGGTTTTATTTACTTAATGGTATTGTTCAATATGATTGGTGGCTTGATCCTGGTCACCCACGCCTCCAAGCGGTGGTACTCCGCATGTGGATTTTGGGGTTGTGACAGATTGGTATCAGAGCCAATGGTTATTGTGAACTTGGTTTTAATAAGGGAAAGAGTTTTTGTTAAAACCAGACGATAACCTGTACAGTGCTCAACGATCCACAACGACGCTTCGCTCCACGTGCAAGGCTCAACACTATAGGATAGTGGAGGGAACTTTTTCACCATGGGCAGTCTTTTGTATGCTGGCCTTTATAGCCTTGATGTCTGCTTGAGTATCTTTGAATCTTGACTCCACCATGTTTGTCAGCATTTTTACATGTATTTCATGCTGTTGACCAGCCATCTGTTTTTGTTTCTCAAGCATGGGTTGAAAGATATTCCAGAGCTCATTTGCAGCAATTGCTTGTGGTGGAGCAGATGCTTGAGTTGGAACAGGTGATTGTGGTGGGGCAGCAGTGGATTGTGCTTTTTGAGCTTTTAAAATCTCTTGCACCGTCTCCTTTATTTCAGCAACTGAGGTTTCCAGTTTTTCAACTCTTCCCGTTAATTCCTAATATTTTGACTCATTACCCACTTTAATGGGATCATCTGAATCCCCACCAGCAGTGGTTATATCAATGTTTGACTTAGGAACTGAGTCCCAAAAATCACCCATTGATGCCCCTTGTTCTTGGTACTGGGGACTTCTTTCTTCAGCACTCGATAAACCTTTGATGGTACCAGTGGTTAGAACCAACTCACTGGTGGTTACCGAAGTTGCTATGGAAGAAATTGCCTTCAAGGGAGTCTTACTAATGAAACAACTGTCCAACTGAAGATCTGTTGATCCATCAGTTGTAGTTGCTGCTCCACTTGAACTACCACCGAGAGTTACTTGTAACTCAGGGGGTGTAACCTCCTCAGTTGTTGCTGGGATACCAGAGGTATAAGCATCAGACCCAGTCACTTGTGGGGGTATACTCTCAGTGACAGGTGATAGAGAGGAACTGGTTTGTGTCTGAGCTATAACAACTGCATGCAACAAAGGTAGCATGGATTGTGGTAATATCATTGGTGAGAGTATGGGAGTTGAAAGAGACATGTCCTTGGGATCAGGACTGAGGAAGATGGATCCAATTGAATCCAGAGCTTCATATTGTGGGGTCCCTGTGCTTACAACCTGATCCTTTTGTGAGGATGCAGGAGGAGTTTTAGGCAATGGTGGAGATCTTTCTACCGACTGCTGTGAGGAATTAGCAGCAGTGGTTTGTGGTGACATTTGTGTTGTCACAGACATCAACTCTGGGATCTCATCTTCTAGAGTTACCTTTGTTTTGGGTTTGGGGGGCTTTCTGGATGTTTTCTTTTTGGTCTTTTTAGTAGTGGCAGGTGTGGGTTTCAAAGCAGTGGTAGTGCTGCTATGATCACCTGGAGCAGTGGGCTCAGCAGCAGATGTCTGAGGAGCAGTGGTAACTGCTAAATTCTGCTCGGACACCTCTGCTTTTGTTTTTATTGGTGCCAACATTCTAGTGAATGTTTCAGGTGTTAAACTTTTTATTTGAAAATAAACACCTTGTTTTGGCACATTTTCATTTTCTTTTTCAAATTTTTGTTTGAAATAGTAGCTTAGAAACCTTGGAAAGAGTAAAAATGCTTTGCTATCAACATTCTTTACCAAGTCATTGAAGATTTCCTGGGAATAGTTGTAATCTTTATTATTTAAAATGGCATAGCCCAGGCATTGAATTTTCAATGGTATTTCGTTAAAAGCTGTTGTTTTATTTGAAACACACGACAAAAATGTGTGGAATAAAAATCTGGGTGCAGACGGGAAATAACCTTTTTGTAAGGTATCTACCTTTGATTGTTCTGCATATCCCCTTTTCAGAAAATTAGCTTTTAACTCGTTTTTATCAAAAGAAGTTTTACCTTTCTGATCATCGAGTTTGAAGACTTCTGAGATTGATTGCGGAGTGATTTGAATCGCTTTACCCTGTATCGAGGAGTTAATGGCTACTACCTTTCCGTCTTGTTTTTCAAGCGTAGTATTTTTCCAGAACTCTCCCTGGGTTTGCAAGTAAATGGGAGCGTCTGCTGTCAACAAAGTTTTGTACTTTGATTCAGAGAGTGTGTCGATGACGGAATCAAAAGTGCGGTTGTTTGAGGGTTTTGTGAGGAGACCCAAGTAGTTGTGCGGTGATTTGTATGGGATTTCAATGGTTTCTTCGGCCGTTTGAGCGACCTTTTTTGAAGATGATGGTGATTTTGGTTTAGATTTTGATTTTGATTTTGACTTCGTCATTTTGATGAAGAAGAATCGGAGAGTGATTTGGGAAGAGAGGTTGGAAACTGCTTTGAGAAGAGAACTTTGGAATTCAATTCGACAGTGTAAAACCCTGTTTGGGGGTGTTGATCAGGGTTTTATTTAGGGAAAAAGTGATCGCTGATGTGGCAGCGGTTATTATGATCTGAAGGCTAAAAACTGACCACGTGTCAACCTCTGATGATATGGATGAAGAATGAAGAACAGTTGTTTTAAGAACCACTGATGTATCAAGCATCAGTAGTTACAACGGTAATAATGTGATGACAGTGGAAGATTTTTACTATCAGTGGATAGCATATCAGTGGATACGACACTGATTTTGACCATCAGTGCTTGCCAAGCAAAATGAGGATCAGTGGTTTACTTTCAGCAGTGGATAGTAATTAGGAAACCGACGTTTGAGCAAAACAGTGGTTAGGGTTAAAATAAGGGCAATGGTTTGAAAGTTCATATTCAGCAACTTTTTGCAGAGATTTTCATTCAAGGTTTTGCCACATGTCAAATTTTCTATTGACATTCTTACGAATTACTGACAGTGGTTTTGTACCCCGGACGATGAAAACTTTTTACTAAGGCAACTCACTTTCGTTTAATATCCAAATTAAAACATGAGTGCCCCAGTAGTTTAAACACTGTTTACCAATCAACCTTTGATTAGTGTTTAAGACAACCCTGAGTATGACATGACCTTGACATATGCACCATTTCCTTTTGACCCATTTATGAGGACAATAATACCAATCGAAAATAAGGTACTATATCCTGACAGGAAATTGAAACTATTGCCAACAAAAACAAGCAAAAGTTCAAAATATATTATTCTTAAAAAAAACGAATAATATATCCTGGTTATTAGAGGAAATCCTTTGTTCATAAAAAAATTGATAAGGGATTTTCTGAGAAAAGCATCAAAAAGGATCTGGTAAATTTGCAATAAAATACGTAATCACATCATCTTCAAGTTTATGAAAATGGTCAGTGGTTTGACAACTGTCATATGAAATTTTAAATACATTTTGACCACTGTTTAGTACCATTTTCTTGTTGATTGATTGACAACAGAATTGAGGATACATGTACACATGAGTTTTTGAGAACCATGTGATGATTTTGAAGATTTGTCTATACCTCGTTGAAGTTCATTCACCGGAAATTCCATTTTTACCTAAACCTTTTCGTGAATAGATAAATGCACACAGTTGCTTAATGACCATTACTACCCTAAATTCCGACTCTTCAGTGTTTTATGTTTATACTCTTTTCTTCTGACTTCAGAAGTTTTGAGATGAACACACTTCTGAGTTTTTGTGAATTTCTTTTTCCCTTTTTACCCTTCCCATTTATAAGTAATGAATTACTTACTGGGAGGTCTTTTGAGAGAAAAACCTTAATCCAATATCATTTTGTCGAAATGTTTTGAGAGAATTGGTCATGTTTGCACAAGTTTTTCAACTAATCTCACATTACATATGATACGGATTATGTTGACCCCTGATTTTCTTAATATATTTTTAACATGGTTGAATTTGTCCTTTTGAGGATCCTCAACCTGTTTTTCAACACACCAGATCTTATGACTAAAGTTTTAAATTCCCTCTTTCATGTTTACCAAAACACTAATGTTTTAAGAACATAGGTTTTGTTCATCTGAGGTTCATACTTTAGTATAAAACATGAGGAAACAGCACAAAATTCACAACAATAGTTGAAATCAATTTTGAAAATAAGAGATAATCCCATAGTTTTCACAGATATGTTTTCAGATCTAGAAACCATGACTGTCTTGTGCATGAAATCACTTGTTGTGTGAGATTTGTGTGTCATATGACATCTTGATTGATTTACAGAGTTTTTGAATAACCATTTTGATCATGGTTTACTCGGTACTCTGTTTTTCAACTAAATACAACCAACCATAGTATCAATGAATTTTGAGCTGAACTGTTATGTCAAATTACATGGTATTCCTTTATCAATTGTTTCTGACAGATATAGTCGTTTTACCTCTCATTTTTGGACAAGTTTCCAAAAAAGCCATGGGAACCAAGTTAAATCTAAGCACAGCTTATCATCCTCAAACGGATGGACAAAGCGAAAGGACAATTCAAACAATGGAGGATATGCTTAGAGCTTATGTAATTGATTTCGGAGGTAATTGGGACGATCACTTACCATTAATAGAATTTTCTTATAATAATAGTTATCACACAAGTATCAATGCTGCACCATTTGAAGCACTTTATGGACGAAAATGACGAACCCCAGTCTGTTGGGCAGAAATTGGAGAAAAGCAACTATCTGGACCTGAGATAGTGCAAGAAACAACAGATAAAATTATTCAAGTCAAGGAACGACTGAAAGCCGCACGTGATCGACAAAAGAGTTATGCCGATAACAGATGAAAGCCGTTGGAATTTCAAGTAGGAGATAAAGTGTTATTAAAACTCTCTCCTTGGAAAGGAGTGGTAAGATTCATCAAAAGGGGAAAGCTAAATCCCAGGTATGTTGGACCTTTTGAAATTATCAAAAGAATAGGACCTGTAGCCTATCAGCTACAACTGCCAGACGAAATGGCTACATGATGTATTTCATGTATCTAATCTCAATAAATGCTTAGCTGATGAATCATTAGTTGTGCCTCTTAAGGATATAGAGGTAAATGAATAGTTAAAGTTTGTAGAAAGACCTCTACAGATTAAGGACAGGAAAGTCAAGAATCTCAAGCACAAGTGGGACTCCAAAAGAGGACCAGAATACACATTGTGACAACCCGAGTTTTCAAGGTTTCTACTTGACTTAATAACTGTTCACAAGTGTTGTTTTTATATTTATATTTGGTGTGCATTATAAGTGTGTATATAATATATGTTTTGTATTAGTGATATGCTTTGTATAATTAATAACAACAAAATGGAACCATAGCCGAAAACACCCCACCCATGAAAACACTCTTGGACGAAAACACTGAGCAGGCCGGCGAAAACAAGAATGGGCCTTGGCCCAATGGCGAACTGTTTTAGTTTTGTTTATAACCTTTACGCGAGAACAGTATTCGGCAAAACCCTAACCACCTCTCACATTCTTTCTTTCTACCCTTTAAACCCAACGTCAATCTCTAGCTCTCTAGGAACCGTTGCTAGCCTCTTGTCATAACTGGTTAGTATATCATCTCGGTAATTAGATTGTTGTTACGTATATTGGATGATTGTTATATATTATCTGCAAACTGTTATGTGTATTGGATGAAGTGCATGTAAGATGATCGACTGATATGTGATGTTGTTTGGGGATTTAATTGAATTGTATGATTAGGGATCCTGATAATGATAATCTGATGTTATGATTATTTGTGCTATGCCTGTTCATGATTGATCTGATGATTTGTACGATCTAGTTTGATTGAATGATTGTATGTTGAAACGTAGTAATGATTAGGGTTCCGTCGCACGTAACTGTACTGATGATGATGATGCCCCAAACGAAAACACAGCAATCAGACGAAAACACAAGTTGTTTTCGCCAAGCCTTAAGTCCGACGAAAACCCTTGGGTTTTCGTCAAATGTGATTTCGCCACTAAGTGTTTTCGCCACATACATGATTTCGTTGAATGCTGTGACACATTAAACCTGTTAAGTTATTAACTCTGTTAGTTTAGTAAACTCAGTTAGTTTATTTTTTTCTGTTAGTTGTTAACTCTGTTAAGTTATGCATGTAACTCCGTTAAATATGTAACCCTGTTAAATATGTCAATCCAGTTAAGCTTGCCAACTTTGTTAAGTATGTTAATTCTGTTAAGTTTATTATCCCAGTTAAAATATGTTAACTCGGTTGAGCATGATAACTTAGTTAAGGAACTTGCAAGTAACTTGGAACCTTGTATGGATTGACTAACTGTTTATGTGTTACGTGATGTTAACTGTCAAACACACCTTGTGATATTGATTGCATGTGAAACTTTACGAACTTGAACTGATTGAGTATACGTGCATACTATAGGACTTGACTGATTATGTTAGGATCGGAGGCCCTCATGATTGTGTTTGTTTGTGTAAATTGAACAATGAATGAATATGAAACAATGTAAAGTGCAGCGGAAATGAATAACAAACTCAATCAAAGGAGAAAATATTTTAGAGAAAGCATATGCAATTCTTTTAGTCAAAAGATTTACAATAAGAATCAAATGATTACAGATATGCTTACATACTATGCTCCCCCTCAGCCAGATGCCCCAAGGTTGGATTGCACAAGATGAAAGGATTGAATTGAGGAGAAGAACTCTCTCAAAACGAATCAAATGTAACAGTACAGAGTACTGCTCCATTTATAGACAAACCAAACCACTGAGGTATCTTAGCTGACGTCACCATGAAAGTGACATCTAACAAACTAACAAACTCTATCTACTGTTCTACAACTACTGACCATACAGACATTGGTTACATTCCAAACACTGATATATAAACACTGACTCTTCATTCCACTGACGTAATCAACCACTGTTGTATGAGCAACAGTGCTTTCTTCAAAGGGTGATCAGGACTTGAATGGGCAGTGCTTTAACTCTTCAGCAGTACTTGGATTCCAGCAGTAGATTGAGCTTCAGCCTTTAAACTTCATTAGTGCTTTGGTTTCACAGTGGTTTATAGGATTAGCAGTTGTTGATAAGGACAGTACTTGGAGCATGTCAGATGTTTGATTCACTGTCAAGGGGAAAGCTTAATGTAAACAGCTGATTATTGTGAATCCACTGTCATGATCCGGTTTTGGCTTTCATTATCTGTTCCTCTGGTAGGGTTCAATCCCAACAGATTACATGTGAGCACATAGTTTAGCAAACCGAGCAAACCAAGGTGAGTTCACACTTACTACAAGGCATGGGATTCCCGGTGGTTTGGGAATGGGTTAATAAACTAAAACAAAACCTACATATCCTCCTTGGGTAGGATATGTACGGCCATCCTCCTTGGGTAGGATGCCACTGTAAATCATGCGTATTCTCCTTGGGTAGAACTACGTACGTTCGTCCTCCTTGGGTAGGACAACAACCTTCAACTTACTAGACAAAAACTCTATCATGAAGTCCCTCACTTTATGTCGACTTAATCGCCGAGGCCGATGGCGTGTGGGTCATTAGTTAATAGCGCTATTAGGTTTCACAAACCTCACACCGTGTCGTTCGAACGGGCGTGTACTAATGGATCATGGCAAACTGTCAATGATGATAGACATTGACGTAGGGCACAACTATTGTTCGTCAGTCGTCGATATGGTAACGGTCTAGTGGTTCACATGGGGAAGCCCCCCACTGGTTATGGTTATGGTTTGGGAAACAAAAGGTTACTGGTTAACTCGTGGTTTACGAAACAACTTACGATTTCAAAACAAATTGGTAAAACTAAACAATCAACTGTGAACTCGCTCAACTTTGTTGTTGACTCGTTGTTACATGCCTTGCAGGTCGTTAGGTACTTCTGGAGCTTGCACAGGGAGGCGTTGATCGTTGTGGGATATGGACTATTATGTCCTATGCTTAACATTTGAACTTTAAACTATGTTTTGGTTGTTTAAACATTGCTATGCTTCCGCTGATTTCTTAAACATGTTTGGTTTATTTTGAAACACCAATTATATTGGGTTTGGTTTTATTTACTTAATGGTATTGTTCAATATGATTGGTGGCTTGATCCTGGTCACCCACGCCTCCAAGCGGTGGTACTCCGCATGTGGATTTTGGGGTTGTGACAGATTGGTATCAGAGCCATTGGTTATAGTGAACTTGGTTTTAATAAGGGAAAGAGTTTTTGTTAAAACCAGACTATAACCTGTACAGTGCTCAACGATCCACAACGACGCTTCGCTCCACGTGCAAGGCTCAACACTATAGGTGATATGGTTTATGTTTATATTGCCTACTTGCTAGTTACATAGAACTTTGCTTATGGTATGGTTAGATGAACGTAACAATTGTTGTTTGAAAACACATGTGTGTTTACTCTCTTCTGTCATCGCACTTTCACGAACCTTTCTCACCCATGTTTCCTTTGATATGAAGATCATGAGTGGACGCGTTAACCTAATTCAGGCCCAGCTAACGGCTTTGATCAATGAACAAGTTACTGCAGCACTCGCAGCTGCCCAGGCAGGAGGTATAACCTGCCATCACAACTTACTCTAGGATCTTTAGATCCTACTCTCGTAAACCAACACTTGTGCTTAATTTTTTCTATTCTTACACACAACAGGTCAACATGCTCAGCCCCCTGTGTGTACTTTCAAAACCTTTATGGATTGCCGACCTACTACTTTCAACGGCACTGAAGGAGCTGTAGGCCTCCTCCACTGGTTTAAGAAGCTCGAGTCTGTCTTCGAGATGTGTGAATGCCTTGAGGTACGTAAGGTGAAATATGCTATTGGTACCCTTGAGGGTATAGCGCTCACGTGGTGGAACGCTCAGGTTCAAATGCTGGGGATAATTGCTGCTAATGCCACCCCATGGAACGATTTCAAGGAACTGATCAAGGAAGAGTACTGTAATCGTGATGATATTCACAAGTTGGAAGTCGAGTTCTTCAACTTAAATATGATGGGTCAGAAATCGAAGCGTATACGAAAAGATCAAACGAGCTGCCAATCTTGTGTCCTACTATGGTAGATCCTCCTATCAAGCGCATCGAGCTGTACCTTAAAGGTTTAGTGCCTGAGATCCAGAGTCATGTGACCGCAGCAAACCCCGCCACTATACAGCAAGCTATTCGTGTGGCTCATCGTATCACCGATCAGGCAGTCGAGCAGAACAGGCTGCCCAAGCGTATTGGTACTACTGCTAATGCCCCGAGTGACAACAAGCGCAAATGGGATGGAGTCTCAAGCAAGGGTTCGACATCAGCTCAGTCTTAGTCTCAGCAGCGAAAGACTAATGACTACCATTGTCCTGGTCAGCAATCTTCTGGTAGTCAAGGGCAGGGTGGATACCGAGGAAACCACCCCAAGTGCAACCGATGCAACAGGCATCATAGTGGGCAGTGCAACAAGGGTCGTTGTCTGAGGTGTAACAAGTTTGGTCATGAAGCAAAGGATTGTAGGGGCGCACGACCCGTGAATCAGAATCGTCAACAGCAACAGCAAGCTCCACAGAATCCGCCGCAGCAACAGCAGGGTAACAGGGGATGCTTTCGGTGTGGTGCTGAAGGTCACTTCAAGAGAAACTGCCCTCAGTTAAACCAGAATCAGAATAACAACAACAATCAGGGAAACGGGAACAACAATGGGGGTAACAACGGGGGAAACAATGGAGACAATGGCGCCCGGGGCCGTGTGTTCGTGATTGGTCAGGGTGATGCTAGGAATGACCCCAACGTCGTGATGGGTAAGTTTCTACTGGATGACTTTTATATTAATGTTTTATTTGATTCGGGTGCCGATACCAGCTATGTGTCCTTAAAAGTTAGTCAAATGTTAAAGCGTGTCCCAACACTTTTGAACACCAAGCACATGGTAGAGCTAGCAAACGGTAAAAGTTTAGAGGCCACACACATAGTTAAGGGTTGTAATCTCGTCTTAGCTGGTCAGACCTTCTCTATCGACCTCATTCCTATTGTTTTGGGTAGTTTCGACATTGTTATTGGTATGGATTGGTTATCGCAACATCGAGCAGAGATCCTTTGCAAGGAGAAGATCGTCCGCATTCCTCGTTCTAGTGAAGAACCTTTAGTGATTCATGGTGAAAAGAGTGGTGCAGTTGTAGGTATCATCTCTTTCCTTAAGGCCCAGAAGTGTTTACGAAAGGGACACACGGCTATTTTAGCCCTCGTTACAGACGCATCGACGAAAGAGAAGAAGATAGAAGACATTCCGATTGTGCGTAACTTTCCTGAGGTGTTTCCTGAGGAATTACCTGGTCTTCCACCTCATCGTCAGGTTGAGTTTCAAATCGAGCTAGCTCCTGGAGCAGCACCAATAGCTCGTGCACCTTATCGTTTAGCTCCATCAAAACTTGAAGAACTGTCCACGCAACTACAGGAGCTCTTGGATAAGGGTTTTATTCGTCCTAGTTCTTCCCCTTGGGGAGCTCCAGTGTTATTTGTGAAGAAGAAGGACGGTACCTTCAGAATGTGTATTGACTACCGTGAACTCAACAAGGTGACCGTGAAGAATCGCTATCCTCTCCCACGCATCGATGACTTATTCGACCAGTTGCAAGGGTCGAGTTTTTACTCAAAGATTGACCTAAGGTCAGGCTACCATCAACTGAGAGTCCGAGATGAGGATATCTCTAAGACAGCGTTCAGAACTCGTTATGGGCATTACGAGTTTCTAGTTATGCCTTTTGGATTAACGAATGCACCTGCGGTATTCATGGATCTTATGAACAGAGTGTGCAAGCCTTACCTGGATAAATTCGTTAATGTATTCATCGACGACATCCTTATCTATTCTAAGAGTCGGGAGGAGCAAGAGCATCATCTACGGCTTATTTTGGAACTACTTCGGGCAGAGCAGTTGTACGCTAAGTTTTCAAAATGCGACTTTTGGCTTCGTGAAGTCCACTTTCTAGGCCATGTGGTAAACAAGGATGGGATACATGTTGATCCATCCAAGGTAGACTCGATCAAGAACTGGCCTGCACCACGTACACTAACTGAAATCCGCCAATTTTTGGGCTTAGCGGGTTATTACAGAAGGTTCATCAAGGATTTCTCCAAGATTGCACAACCCCTCACTTCACTAACTCAGAAAGGAGTCACTTATCGTTGGGGTGATGCCCAGGAGTCCGCATTTCAATATTTAAAGGAAAGACTTTGTAGCGCACCTATTCTTTCATTACCAGAGGACACAGACGATTTCGTGGTTTATTGTGACGCGTCAATTCAGGGTCTTGGATGTGTGTTGATGCAACGGGATAAAGTCATTGCTTATGCCTCGCGCCAACTTAAGATTCATGAAAGGAACTACACTACACACGATCTGGAGCTGGGAGCAGTTGTTTTCGCACTTAAGATATGGAGACATTACCTGTACGGTACCAAGTGCACTATTTACACCGATCACATGAGTCTCGAGCATATCTTCAAGCAAAAGGAGTTGAACATGTGACAACTTCGATGGGTAGAGCTCTTGAATGACTACGAATGCGCGATCAAGTACCATTCGGGCAAAGCCAATGTGGTGGCCGACGCCCTCAGTCGAAAGGATACTACACCCAAACGCGTGCGTGCATTACAACTCACCATCCAATCTAGCCTTCCTACTCAGATACGAGATGCTCAGGTTGAAACATTGAAAGCAGAGAACGTCAGGGCGGAGTCCCTACGTGGATCAAGGAAACGATTAGAACAAAAGGAAGACAGCGCTTACTACATTAAAGGGCACATCTGGATCCCACTATACGGAAACTTACGTGAGCTTGTGATGGATGAAGCACATAAGTCACGTTATTTGGTACATCCTGGTTCGGATAAGATGTACCACGACTTGAAGACTACGTACTGGTGGCCTAGCATGAAAGCCCACATAGCAACCTACGTTGGCAAATGTATGACTTGTGCGGGAGTCAAGACGGAATACCAGAAACCATCGGGCCTACTCCAACAACCAGAGATCCCGAAATGGAAATGGGAGCAAATTTCCATGGATTTCGTTACTGGCCTGCCTAGATCTCAACGTGGAAATGACACTATATGGGTGATAGTGGATCGGTTGACTAAGTCCGCATACTTCTTGGCTATCAAAGAAACGGATAAGTTCTCTACTTTAGCAGACGTTTACTTAAAGGAAGTGGTTTCGAGGCACGGAGTGCCAACCTCTATTATTTCCGATGGTGATGTGCGTTTTACTTCCGAACTGTGGCAAGCAAAGCACAAGTCCTTTGGCTTACGTCTAGACATGAGCACAGCATATCATCCGCAAACGGATGGGCAGTCTGAACGCACCATCCAAACCCTTGAAGACATGCTTAGGACATGTGTGATTGATTTCGGCAATGGTTGGGAAAAACATCTACCGTTAGTGGAATTCTCGTATAATAATAGCTACCACACCAGCATTCAGGCCGCTCCATTTGAGGCATTGTACGGGCGTAAATGCAGATCACGTCTTTGTTGGGCAGAGGTTGGCGACAGCCAAATCACTGGCCCAGAACTTGTGGTAGACACAACTGAGAAGATTGCTCAGATACGACAACGAATGGCGGCAGCTCGTGACCGTCAGAAAAGCTACGCTAATAAGCGTAGGAAACCACTCAAGTTCCAGGTTGGGGATCGAGTGCTACTCAAAGTCTCACCCTGGAAGGGAGTGGTTCATTTTGGAAAAAGGGGCAAACTCAATCCGCGTTATGTCGGACCGTTCGAAATCGTTGAGAAAATTGGCAAAGTCGCTTACAAGTTGAATCTACCTGAAGAACTCAGCCGAGTTCACAACGTTTTCCACGTGTCGAATCTGAAGAAGTGTCTGTCAGATGAGACCCTTATAGTTCCTTTGAAGGAGCTCACTATCGACGATCAGTTGCGATTTATCGAGGAACCTGTAGAGATTACAGATCGAGATGTTAAGATTCTCAAACGCACCAGAATACCCTTTGTTCGAGTTCGTTGGAACTCCCGTTGTGGCCCAGAGTTCACCTGGGAACGAGAAGACCAAATGAAACTCAAGTATCCCCAGTTGTTCGGGAACAGTGCAACCACTACTGAGGCTGAAGCTACTGCGGAATTTCAGGACGAAATTCCAAACCAACGGGGGGATGATGTGACACCCCAGGAAAACCAGGAATCAACGCAACACAACTAGCTCCCTCAGTAACCACGTGCTAAATTTCGGGACGAAATTTCTTTCAAGTTGGGGATAATGTGACAACTCGAGTTTTCAAGGTTTCTACTTGACTTAATAACTGTTCACAAGTGTTGTTTTTATATTTATATTTGGTGTGCATTATAAGTGTGCATATAATATATGTTTTGTATTAGTGATATGCTTTGTATAATTAATAACAACAAAATGGAACCATGGCCGAAAACACCCCACCCATGAAAACACACTTGGACGAAAACACTTTAGTGTTTTCGTCAAGAGCAGGCCGGCGAAAACAAGAATGGGCCTTGGCCCAGGGACGAACTGTTTTAGTTTTGTTTATAACCTTTACGCGAGAACAGTATTCGGCAAAACCCTAACCACCTCTCACATTCTTTCTCTTTACCCTTTGAACCCGACGGCAATCTCTAGCTCTCTAGGAACCGTTGCTAGCCTCTTGTCATAACTGGTTAGTATATCATCTCGGTAATTAGATTGTTGTTACGTATATTGGATGATTGTTTTATATTATCTGCAAACTGTTATGTGTGTTGGATGAAGTGCATGTAAGATGATCGACTGATATGTGATGTTGTTTGGGGATTTAATTGAATTGTATGATTAGGGATCCTGATAATGATAATCTGATGTTATGATTATTTGTGCTATGCCTGTTCATGATTGATCTGATGATTTGTACGATCTAGTTTGATTGAATGATTGTATGTTGAAGCATAGTAATGATTAGGGTTCCGTTGCACGTAACTGTACTGATGATGATGATGCCCCAGACGAAAACACAGCAATCAGACGAAAACACAAGGTGTTTTCGCCAAGCCTTAAGTCCGACGAAAACCCTTGGGTTTTCGTCAAATGTGATTTCGCCACTAAGTGTTTTCGCCACATACATGATTTCGTTGAATGCTGTGACACATTAAACCTGTTAAGTTATTAACTCTGTTAGTTTAGTAAACTCAGTTAGTTTATTTTTTCTGTTAGTTGTTAACTCTGTTAAGTTATGCATGTAACTCCGTTAAATATGTAACCCTGTTAAATATGTCAATCCAGTTAAGCTTGCCAACTTTGTTAAGTATGTTAATTCTGTTAAGTTTATTATCCCCGTTAAAATATGTTAACTCGGTTGAGCATGATAACTTAGTTAAGGAACTTGCAAGTAACTTGGAACCTTGTATGGATTGACTAACTGTTTTTGTGTTACGTGATGTTAACTGTCAAACACACCTTGTGATATTGATTACATGTGAAACTTTACGAACTTGAACTGATTGAGTATACGTGCATACTACAGGACTTGACTGGTTACTTGTGAGCACATAGTATAGCATACCGAGCAAACCAAGGTGAGTTCACACTTACTACAAGGCATGGGATTCCCGGTGGTTTGGGAATGGGTTAATAAACTAAAACAGAACCTACATATCCTCCTTGGGTAGGATATGTACGGCCATCCTCCTTGGGTAGGATGCCACTATAAATCCTGCGTATTCTCCTTGGGTAGAACTACGTACGTTCGTCCTCCTTGGGTAGGACAACAACCTTCAACTTACTAGACAAAAACTCTATCATGAAGTCCCTCACTTTATATCGACTTAATCGCCAAGGCCGATGGCGAGCGGGTCATTAGTTAATAGCGCTATTAGGTTTGGCAAACCTCACACCGTGTCGTTCGAACGAGCGTGTACTAATGGATCATGGCAAACTGTCAATGATGATAGACATTGACGTAGGGCACAACTATTGTTCGTCAGTCGTCGATATGGTAACGGTCTAGTGGTTCACATGGGGAAGCCCCCCACTGGTTATGGTTATGGTTTGGGAAACAAAAGGTTACTGGTTAACTCGTGGTTTACGAAACAACTTACGATTTCAAAACAAATTGGTAAAACTAAACAATCAACTGTGAACTCGCTCAACTTTGTTGTTGACTCGTTGTTACATGCCTTGCAGGTCGTTAGGTACTTCTGGAGCTTGCACAGGGAGGCGTTGATCGTTGTGGGATATGGACTGTTATGTCCTATGCTTAACATTTGAACTTTAAACTATGTTTTGGTTGTTTAAACATTGCTATGCTTCCGCTGATTTCTTATACATGTTTGGTTTATTTTGAAACACCAATTATATTGGGTTTGGTTTTATTTACTTAATGGTATTATTCAATATGATTGGTGGCTTGATCCTGGTCAGTCACGCCTCCAAGCGGTGGTACTCCGTATGTGGATTTTGGGGGTGTGACACACATGGGAGCTTGAATCAGAAATGCAAAGGAAATATCCACACCTGTTCCAGTAAACCTCGAGGACGAGTTCTAAAACAAGGTGGGGAGGATATAACAACCCTCCTAAATATTTTTCCGACACCCTAATATATTTTAAAATACCCCTATATGTCTTAGAATACATCCCGTATGTAAAAACCGAACCCTAAATGTGAAATATCCTTAAAAATAAAATAAAAACAAAATTTTATAAGTTTACGCGGGGCGCGTAAGCTATCTCTTGAGTTTACGCGGGCCGCGACAGGTAAGAGATCAGGCGAGCCCCGGTGCTGCCACGTGTCACGATCGTGGAAAGTCTAGGGGTGATGACCAATCAGAGCTAAGCCCTAGTCACCTAGTACGCGGGCCGCGTAGCCCTTAGCTTAACTTTACGCGGGCCGTGAGAGAGCCAATTTTCAGCCCTATATAAGAAGGCCTCGGGATTTCATTTTCAGTCGCTCATTTCTTTTCTTTCTAAACGAATTCTGAAGTAGTAGGCATACTATACGGGTATTATATCCCCCTAATTAGCGAGATTCTGCTCCGTTGTAAGTATTATAACCCCAGTTTCGTATTAGATACGCTGCCCGATTGATCCAGGATTCCGTAACGACTGTCGTGGTTCTGCCCGACGTAGTTATTGGAATACCGTCTCTGGGAGGGTATCGTTAATATAATTAAAGGGTTATTATACTAACATATGTACATTTGTGTAAATTATAGATTAACACCAGGAAACCCTTAAACGAAGTCTAAGATAGCAATGTGAGTTTATCCTCTTTTTGTAAATCTTTTAGTAACTATTTTACAAAACTTAAATGTCTTACAATGTGATTAAGCGGTGATTGAGTCTTTGTAGTTCTTCAATTTCTGCCGGTATGTTGGGGTTTTGTATACAAAATGTGGAACACGTTACAATTGGACAACGTGTTAGCTAATGTGTAATATGACCCACCAGTCAGGATTGACAGTACTGAATGAGTAATTGTGTAGAAATAAACATTGTGATCGCTCTCAATACTGTGTTAATTGATAAAACTCTTCTTGATTAAATTGGGATTCACTCACCAGTATTTTCCACTGACAAATGTTTTTAAAACGCGTTTCAGGTAAGACAATGTGAAAGCCAATTAGGAAAAAGCCAGCTAGAGAGCACTGGCAGCTTGGAAAAAACGTGGCTATAAAAGTTACCTAAAAGACGATGTTTTAAATTCAATAGAATAGGGTTTATCCCTATAAATATATTGTAATAAGAAACTTGGGTTTTACCCATGTGATTATTAATATAAAATATGGTGATTTTTACTCTGATAAACATTTCCTAACTACGGTCCTGATGTAATTTCCGCTGCCAATTTAATAACTAATACCACCACAATCGAATGTTCGCGTCCGGCTGTTCCCGGGACAGATAAGGGATCGGGGGTTGCGAAAGAATACTTGTGCATCAAACGAATTATACTGAAAAGCAGTTGAAACGTTTCAATATGGACAAGACAAATCCTTTAAGCACTCCAATGGTCGTTAGATCACTTAATGTCGAAAATGATCCATTTCGTCCTTGTCTCGAAGAAGTTCTTGGTCCAGAAGTACCATACCTTAGTACAATTGGAGCACTTATGTATCTTACGAATTGTACCAGACCTGACATTTCTTTTGCAGTGAACTTGTTGGCAAGATTTAGTTCAGCTCATACTAAAAGGCACTGGAATGGGATTAAACATATTTTTCGATATCTTCGAGGTACTGGTGATTTAGGCTTGTTTTATCCCAATGATTCAAAAGAAGGGTTAGTTGGTTATGCAGATGTAGGTTATTTATCTTATCCTCATAAATCATAATCTCAAACTGGATATGTATTTCTGAACGGAGGAACTGCGATTTCATGGCGTTCTCAGAAACAAACACTTGTCGCAATATCCTCAAATCATGCTGAAGTCATTGCACTACATGAAGCTTCAAGAGAATGTGTATGGCTAAGATCTATGTCACAACACATAGTGACTTCTTGTGGGCTAGAGAAAGATCGAAGTCCAACTCCTATCCATGAAGATAATACCGCTTGTGTATCTAAAATGAAAGAAGGGTATATCAAAAGTGACAGAACAAAACATATACCACCAAGATTCTTTGCATATACTCGGGACCTTATTAAAGACAATCAGCTCGAGATGAGATATGTCCAATCCAGCAACAATTCAGCCGACCTTTTCACAAAAGCACTACCTACAACAACTTTCAGGAAACATGTTCATGACATTGGCATGCGTCATGTACGGAGCTATAGACTGCACTCTTTTTCCCTTAGCTAAGGTTTTTTCCCACTGGGTTTTTCGTTAGGAAGGTTTTTAATGAGGCAGTACTTAAAGACCCTGAACTTTGCAAAGTGTCATCCAAAAGGGAGTGTTATGAATATTATAACAAGTTTACCATGAAGATTAAGATTTACATCTAGATTTACCAAGCAAGTGGATGAACTCTTTGTCAAACTTATGGATAACTTTGTCTACTAAATAGTTAATCTTGTCTACCAAATAGTTAACATTGTCTACCAAATAGTTAATCTTTTTGTAGTATAAATACTAGCTCAAGGTAGAAGAGTAAATGCACCTCATGTATACACTTTCATAAGTTATACAATTCTCTCATTCTTTCTCTTATAACATTTCTAAAGTTCTTAAAGTTTTAGCACTAATCTTGTGTTAATTCTTGTTATATATTATAACAGTTATGCATTTCTAATATCGATTGACGAATTTTTGTATATCCAATTATGGGTAGGGATCCTAAGAGAAGTCCACCCTATTTGAGAAACTTGAGAAGCAATCTGGACCACACATTTTCTCTAAGCAAAAAATGCCAAAAAAGGTGAAAAAAATGCAAATTTTTTTTTTTTTTTTTTTGGAAAAATCGCAGCTTTTTCTTTAAGGATTAAATTTTTTATTTTTTTATTTAAAAAAAAAAAATTTGGATTTATACACATGTGTATATTGTTAATCTTTTAACTATACATATATGTATATTGTCAATTATACATATATGTATATACATGTTTAAAATTGAAAAAATATGTGTTATAAATCCTAAACCTTAGACCATAAACACTAAAGCTAAACCTTAATGCTAAACCCTAAACCCTAAAGCTAAACCCTAATTCTAAACCCTAATGCTAAACCCTAAAGCTAAACCCTAATTCTAAACCCTAAAGCTAAACTCTAATGCTAAACCCTAAAGCTAAAACTAAACCCTAAAGCTAAACCCTTAATGCTAAACCCTAATGCAAACCCTAAAGATAAAGCTAAACCCAAAAGTTAAAGCTAAACCCTAATGCTAAACCCTAAATACTATTACTAAACCCTAAAGCTAAACCCTAAACCATAAAGCTAAACCCTAAACCCTAATGCTAAACCCTAAATACTAATGCTAAACCCTAAATAACACTTATTTTTCAATTTTAAACATGTATATACATATATGTATAGTTAGAAGATTAATAATATACACATGTGTATAATTCCCAAAAAAAAAAAAAAATTTTTAAATAAAAAATTAAATACTTAAAGAAAAAGCTGCGATTTAAAAAAAAAAATTGCATTTTTTTACATTTTTTTTGCATTTCTTTGCTTAAGGAAAATGTGTGGTTCAGAATGCTTCTCAAGTTTCTCAAATAGCCTACTACTTCTCACATGATCCTTATCCATCCAATTATTATATTTAGTTTTATTTTTTTGTATTATGTAACCCCCTCGACCCGAGTCGTAATAAACCACTGAATATTTTTTAATACATTACGATAGGCAACCTACCCATGAAAAAAGATTTCTCTGTCTGCTACTTGATACAAAATATCGCACGTGTGGGACCTCTTATAATTCCATTCTACCACTATTATATATCATGGGTACCTATACCCATGAAAAAAGATTTCTTATGTCTGCCACTTGATACAAAATATTGCCCTGTGGAACCTCTTAAATTCCATTCTACCGCTATTATATATCATGGGTGTGTAGTAGAACCACAGAGAGTCAAAATATAAGAAAGCATGAGTACCTCTGGAAGCACTTCAAGGTCAAATGGAACCAAGGAGGAGGAGGTGCCTCAACAAGAAAATAATAGTTCCGGTGGAAGTTTCATGGCAGCTGCGACGACCTTAGCAACAATTGGGGCCGGGGCAGCTGTAGCTTTTTGGGGCATTTCTAAAATGCTCTCCAACAACAAAGAAACCGAAGAAACCGTCACCCAAGAAAGATACCCGCGCCATCTGATGGAATCGTCATTGGTTAATCCACACGATATGGTATACGAGAGTAAGCAACGTAGCATATGGTCTCCTCCTTCTATAGGTTGCTATAAAATGAATACAGATGGAGGATGTAATCCCAAAAGCTATGTTACACCTGATGGTATCGAAGTTGGACCAAGTGGTTACGGGGGGATCCTTCGAGATCATGATGGCGCTTGGGTTCAAGGTTTTATTGGGTACATCGGTGAGAAGGATAGTTTTACAGCGGAGGTTTATGGGATTCTTAAAGGTTTGGAGCTTTTAGATCAACTTAACATCAAAGGAGCCATTCTTGAAGCGGACCAGGAGTCTTTGTGCAAGGTTCATGTCAATGGAGAGCGCAAATGTGAAGATAATAAAAGTGAAATTGTCCGTGCATGCGCGGACAAGATCAAGAAGTGCAGGGATCTCATGGTCAAGAACAACATACGTGTTAACTTTGTTCCGAGAAAATACGCCAATGAATGTGCAGATACACTGGCCGATATGGCCCTTAAGAAAAAACAGAAGTACTTGAATATCATAGATCTTCCTAATGAGTTAAAGTATCTTGTTGAAAGAGATGCTAAGTTATATGGTTGAAAAGTAGTGAAGGATCTATATGTAGTATGTTGATAAATTATAACTCCATAGTCCCTCCTCTAAGGACATGTCTATCAAGCCTATGTTTGTATGTTTGTATGTTCTGATGTTCATCTTTTAATCTGATTGATCTTCTGTGTGTTTCATCTTTGAGGAATGAGGCCTATTCTTTTTCTATTTGTTTTGGAATCCAAAGATGAAGCAACAACATTAAAGTGTAACTTCCATTATGATTTTTTAGCATAAAGTATGTTAGCAGGTTTCAACTAATAAAGTCTTCATAATATTATCTTTTAGAGTAATTTAAGACAAACTAGTAATGAAAGCGGTCTAAAGCATTTACTTTTTGGCATTCGTTAGTGCTATTAAGAAGGTTTTTTTTTTTTTTTTTTTTTTTTTTTTTTAATAAATAGGCAGTGGCGGACTCAAGATTTTTTTCATTGGGGTACATTTTTTGTGTAAGGATTTTTTCACAACCAAATATTAAAATTTCGGGTCGGTCATCGTAGTCGGGTCGGGGCTAGAAGATAATGTAGAAGCATTTAGGGGACATGAAACCACTACATTATATGTTGGAAGTTTTATTTGGTAATCAAGTGTTAAATAAAATCGACATTCAATTTATCATTTTAAAGAACCAAATTAGAGGGACAATGAGTTGTTATGCTGTTTTAAAACACTAATTTAATTTTGATGGAAAAAATAAACTAAAAAAACAAGACGTGTAAGAATTGAACTTGAGATCTACTCTCTTCGTCCCATTAAAAGTGTCTTATTTTGAATTTTCAAAGTCTTTATTTGTAAACTTTGACCTTAAATAATTTTGTTTGTGTTAGATAATACGTGATGAAAGTTATATGATTTGAGTGTGTTTTACAAGTGTTTTTATCGGGTTAATTTTCATCAAGTTTTATATTACACAAAAAATATATAATTAAAGTCAGTTTATAAATAAAGACTTTGAAAATTGAAAACAAGACACATTTAATGGGTCAGAGGGAGTATTTGTTGGAACACAAAGGGATTTACCACCACACCATCTTTGCTTTTAATACCATGGGGTCCAATTAATTTATTTTATGGGGTCCTTGAAAAAATTTAACATACCGATTCTACTATTTTCTAAAAAAAGATTGGGATCCGTGGACCCAACCCGGACCATATGGGTCCGCCCCTGTAAATAGGTGATTTAGGAACATCACTATTACTTGTAATTGTTTTTTTTTTTTTTTAACTTGTACGAATTCTATATAGCTATTTCATTACCCCTTTCAGCGAACTCGGAAAGTTCACTTGTGATCGAGTTTTTCACCCAAGTATATGGAGTTTGTCTGTCATTCAAGCGAACTTGTTTAGTTCGTTTACGGGAGTAGCGAATTGCCTACTAGTACCACACGTTTCTAACACTTAAAAATACTAAACTACCTAATAATACAAAACGTTTATGTAGTAAAACAACCAATAGCCTGTTATTGTTCAAATAAAACATAAAACTTCTAGCCATTATTTATATCATCTTAGATTGAGTGTAACCGGTTAACTCCCCATTGATGTGGTAGTGGGCTTTAACCATGTTTGCTATAAAAGATGGTATATTTTTAATTGTTTTATACACTAGTTTAAGTTTTAATATTTATAAAAACATGATAAAATACCACACACTACATTTCACATTCGGCAAGTACACTCATCGTTGGCGTAATATAGTGATGGTAAGATACCAAGGTCGTCCAAGGATACAACGAGTTTTAGTATTGAGTCTTCGTTAACGTCTGGTCATACCCAAAAGTAAAAGTTTTAAAAGTGACTCAAAATATAATTGAAGAGGTAAATACAGTATGCAATAATCAATGATAAGAAAATGGGGTATTTAGGATTAACATATCTCTTGATGCTTTGTTAACTAACTCTTACCATGGGGTAACAAGGGCTCGATTGTCAGACGAGGAACTATGTGTCTTAATGCAAAAGGTTGTGCAACATCTGAGTCGGAATTTTAATACACTCGAACCTATCGCTTTGAATCAGCAGGGAAACGCTACTCAAGGTCGGAATCCAACCATAATGGTAACGCTCAATCAGCAAGGAAAGTATATACCACTATAATTTAGTATTAGTTAACTAGATAGTTTAAGGGGTTTAAATGATGAGTCATTTGGTGAGTCGTCAATTCTCTTAAGGTAATCACTTTTTATAGAAACCAAGTCCTTTACACTTTGGTACTAGTGTCACGTAAAGGCAAGAGCTCAACCTGAAGTCCCTTCCAAAACCTTTAACCTCCGGTTAGAGCATTAATATGTTTTGACTCTACAAAGACGTAGAAAACATGAACGACCCAAGTCAATGGCACCGTAAGATTATTGGTAGATTTTAATGGTTAAGCCGAAATACAAATAACCCAAGTCAATGGTGACGCTAATATTTCACCCACTCTCAATAAACTATTAATTAACCAAAATCATTAAAACACACACCTTGTTCACCCATGATCTTCCTTAGTTAACTCCCCATAAAGGGGGTAAGTTTCCCTCAAATAGTGTCAAGAATCTAGACAAGAATGACCATGAAATTAGTTTTTACCAAACTTGAGAAGATTAGATTAATCATCAAAAGTTTGATTACACTAATGATTTTTGAGTTTTTTTTACTAATAGTAATAACAATGATTAGAGATAGTGGATATAAAAAATATGTTATGGAAAAGAGAGGAAAAGAATTGAGCACTTGAAAATGGTGGATATGGCCTCTATTTATAAGTTGGTTGGGCTCAAGGCATGGGGCGTGCCTAGATGGCATGGGTGCCTGGCGAAGTGACCTGCTACAACTGGTTTGCGAGGTACAAGCCGTGGTCAACTTTTGTTGGTCCCCCAGATCTTTCAAATCTTCCATAAGTCAACTTTTGTCATCTAATGACGAGAAATGGGGCATGCCTTCAGGGCACGAGGCGCGTTTGGACTTTTCTTGTCTTGGCTTTGCTTCATGGCCTTTTGGAGGTGTCTGGTAGTTTTCGTATCCAATGCATGGGGAGTTTGTGGACGATTTTTCTCAATCTGTTTTCCAGTTTTTTTTCCCGAATTTGCTTCCTTTGTTCATCTTTGGTTTGTTTTGTCCTGAAATCAAATATAAACCGATATAAGCCAATATTGAATATTTCTTTAACAAAACATAATAAAAAGTTGGTGTAAATTAATATAAAAACATGCACACTTTTGCTTATATCACTTAGGATGTGCTTGATCCATGTTTGTTGAACGCTTTTTGGTTTGTCATGTGGGAAGTTGGAGCTGGTAGTGTAAGTGATCGGATGCCGGTGGCGTTAGAGGCTGGGCGGTGTGTGTTCACTGGTGATGGCCCGAGTACACAGCCAGGTTTGAACATCAACCATACTTTGGCCCTGTCTCTACGCGGTGTGTGCGATATCTAAACTTCCCCGGTTAGAAGATGTACTAGTATGTCAAGACCCCATAGTTATTTTGATTCTCATAATAGTTTTCGTATTTCATCGCTGCCTTGAAATATTTGTACGATGGTGCTAATGGACAACACCAATTGTAAGCCTCTCTGTTCTTATCAATGAAATGCAGACCCATAACCAAGCTTCCAATCTCTAAAATACATACACATACCTCCCAAGCATCATCACAGTGGCTTGAGGATTCGTCCCATGTGAAATACCAAATATTGATCCATCTATCACACGTAGGGAATTGATACCCATGAGCTCTACGCCTTTGGATTGTCTTTAAGTGAACAATTCAAGAAATCATATCAATCTATCATCTTTTTAATGTTAATTCTGATTCATTTTAGCAAATAAAAGCAATTTCTAGCTCATTTTCTTATGATTTCGAGTGATATATGTAGCAGGATGCGGGTCGAAGACAACACCATAGTCGGAAGTCATAAGTTACAAAAGTGGTGGTGCTAAGAGATGGTGGAAAATATTTGAATTTGGTTTTACAAGGGATAATGGATATATCTGTGCACTGCAAATTGATTATCATTGAGTTAAATGTGAAGTAGCATAATGTGCTTTTTAAGATAAACAAAGTAATAAACCTTTACGAGTAGTTCAAGTTATATAATTGTTTTACTTATATCAATTGACTTTTCTTTTCTTGTTTTCTTTATAAACTTTTGTCATGGCCCCAGCCCCGGTTTTACCCGGTCAAGAGCCGCAGAACAGGAACCCGTGGTATTTATGATGTGACAGCGGAAGATTTTCAACAGGATCTTTTAAAACTCAAAATGCCCAAATATATTTTATTCCATAAATTGGAGATAACCCCGTAATTTACAATAAAGGAATTTAACTAGGAAATTCCCAGATTTATTAAAACATGTTTATTCATTTTTAACTGAGCCACCTCTTCAAGCTTGATAGTGCTCCGTAGCACGTTTTCCTTGATTTCCAGCAGGTCGCCTGAAACATGTTTTAAAAATATTTTATCAGCGGGGAAATGCTGGCGAGTCACTCATTTTACATAAAATGACACATAGTTATCAATTACAGCATAAGAGCTATTACAATGGCTTCTATCTTATTTTTATCTAGCGCCTTGTCACCCGTGTGACGATGGTCATACCACTATTGGGTCCTGTCACCCAAGTAGTGATGATTATCACTGTTAGGGCTTATTAGCCTAACCTGTGTTAGGGCTTATTAGCCTAACCCCGTGAGAAATTAGTAATGTGCACAATACCCCACTAGCCAGTGATAAGATAACCATGACTTAATCCCTGTAATTATAACATTTGAAAATAGAGTATTGTAAAATACTTTTGATAAAAAGAGAATGACTCACTTTGCAGATTTAACGGGCAGAGTTTAAGCCTACTGTTTAGCCTTGTAACCTAAATTAATAACATGCACACGAACTAGGTTAGTAACTAATACAACATTTACGATAACTCACGAGATTAAACCCTCACAACGAATGACAAAGTGCGATACTTAAACATCCATCGAGTTCACGACGAATGACAAAGCATAACCCTAATGTGGGCAGCACTTAAACATCCATTGGATAGTTTCAATCGATCGGACATTGAATCGTAGCAGCGATTGAGTTATTACCCTGTTATCGCGGCAGAACTTCGAGATTATATGTGTTTTTGTAGTAATCAGGCAATTTCACAATGTACGTATTGAATTTCTACGTCGAACCAACGCAGAATGTCAAGTCCCAAACCCCACTATTTATACTAAAAAATTGTCCCCCTCGCGTGTCGCGAGGGGTCACCTTGGGGGCGTCGCGTGGCACGGGGGGTCACACTCTACCATAGGGTAGCGCCGTGTGTTACTAGCTCAGCTGAGTTGGTCGTGCATGCAATTTCAATTTCGACAACAAACTGTGTGGATATTACTAACTAGGGTTTATCCACCCTAAGTTTTAGGGGCCCTGATCCTGATTCCGATTGTTCTGAAAATTTTAGGGTTTATGCAGAATCACTTGAGTTTCTTAATTAGGGTTTCCTATTGGACAAAATAAGATAATAATTAGGACTTTTGATGAGAGTTGTTACATCCTCCCCACCTTAATAAAAATCTCATCCTCGAGATTCACTAGAATAAGTGAGGATACTTTCGCTTCATTTCCGATTCCAGCTCCCAAGTGTATTCGGGTCCTCGTTTTGAATCCCACTTGACTTTGACCAGCACTAGCCGCTTGTGTTTGAGAAACTTGATCTTTCTGTCTTCTATTTGTAATGGCTTCTCAACAAACTTTAACTTTTCATTTACCTCTATATCTTGAAGAGGTACTACCAGGGACTCGTCAGATAGACATTTCTTAAGATTGGATACATGAAATACATCATGTACTCCAGCTAACTCTTCTGGTAGTTGTAAACGATAGGCAACTGGTCCTATTCGTTAGATGACTGAAAATGGTCCTACATATCTTGGACTTAGCTTTCCTTTCTTACCGAACCGAACAACTCCTTTCCAAGGAGAAACTTTTAATAATACTTTGTCTCCGACTTGAAATTCTAACGGCTTACGTCGATTATCTGCATAACTCTTCTGACGATCTCTAGCCATCTTTAATTTTTCCTTGATTTGAGTGATCTTGTCGGTAGTTTCTTGCACAATTTCAGGACCTGATAATTGACTTTCTCCTATTTCTGCCCAGTATACGGGAGTTTTGCACTTTCGTCCGTACAGTGCTTCGAATGGGGCAGCTTTGATGCTTGCATGATAACTATTGTTATAGGAGAATTCAATTAAGGGTAGGTGATCATCCCAATTTCCACCAAAATCTATCACACATGCCCTAAGCATGTCTTCTAGGGTTTGAATCGTCCTTTCACTTTGTTCGTCTGTTTGTGGATGATATGCAGTACTTAAATTTAGTCGGGTTCCCATTGCTTCTTGGAAACTTTTCCAGAAATGGGAAGTGAAACGACTATCTCTATCCGATACAATGGAGAGTGGAACTCCATGTAAGGATACTACTTCATCTACATACAACTTTGCCAACCTTTCCATGCTAAAGGTTTCTTTCATAGGTAGAAAATGAGCTGATTTGGTTAATCGATCCACAATTACCCAAATCGCATCATTACCCTTTCTGGTTTTGGGTAACTTAGTAACAAAATCCATTGTTATGAGTTCCCATTTCCATACAGGCATTTCTAGTTGTTGTAATAGACCTGAGGGTTTCTGGTGTTCTGCCTTAACTTGTGAACAAGTAAGACATTTAGAAACATATCTAGCAATGTCCTTTTTCATTCCTATCCACCAGAAATTATTTCTTAAATCTTGGTACATTTTATTGTTACCAGGATGCATGGTATACCTAGATTTATGAGCTTCTTCTAAAATCTTATCTCTTAAATTTTCTTGCTTAGGTACCCAAATTCTTTTCTTATGGAATCTCCAAATTCCATCATTTCCTTGCTCTAAGTCTTTTATTCGTCCCTTCATTCCTTCAGCAGCGTCCTCTAATGCTTTTTCTTGTACATTCTTCAGTTGCTCCATTAAATCTAATTGTAAATTTAATCTGAGAGCACGAACTCGTCTTTGTTTCTCATGATACTTACGACTTAAGGCATCTGCAACTACATTTGCCTTTCCTTCGTGATATTGAATATCACAGTCGTAGTCACTTAGGATTTCCATCCATCTCCTTTGCCTCATGTTCAATTCTTTTTGCCCAAATATGTATCTTAAACTTTTATGATCTGTATAGACAGTAAACTTACTTCCATACAGATAATGTCTCCAAATTTTAAGGGCAAAAATTATGGCTCCTAATTCTAGGTCATGAGTTGTATAGTTTTCTTCGTGCTTTTTCAATTGCCTTGAAGCATACGTAATTACCTTCTTGCGTTGCATTAACACACATCCTAATCCTAGTTTTGAAGCATCACAGTAAACTTCAAAATCTTCAGTTTCTTCTCGCAAAGCTATGATTGGGGCATTTGTTAACTTTTGCTTTAGAATCCTAAAAGCTTCTTCTTGTTTAGGTCCCCATTCAAACTTAACTGATTTACAGGTTAGCTTAGTTAATGGTACAGCTATCTTGGAAAAATCCTTAATAAACCGTCTATAATATCCGGCTAACCCTATAAAACTTCTAATTTCCATTGCTGATTGCGGAACCTTCCATTTGGTGATCACTTCTATTTTAGCAGGATCTACGTGAATACCTTCGTGATTCACCATGTGTCCTAAAAATTGCACTTCTTGCAGCCAAAATTCACACTTCGAAAATTTGGCGTAAATCTTTTCTTTTCTTAATAAAGTTAAGAGTGCATGCAAGTGCTGACAGTGCTCTTCCTGATTCTTGAAATAAATAAGTATATCGTCAATGAAAACAATTACAAATTTATCCAAATACGGTTTACAGATTCTATTCATCATATCCATAAATGCTGCAGGAGCATTTGTTAAACCAAAGGGCATGACTGTAAACTCGTAATGACCATACCTAGTTCTGAAAGCAGTTTTAGGTATGTCTTCTTTTTGTACCTTCAATTGATCATATCCAGAGCGTAAATCTATTTTAGAAAAGTATCTAGCTCCTTGAAGTTGATCGAATAGATCATCAATCCTAGGTAATGGGTATCGATTCTTAATTGTAACCTTATTTAATTCTCTATAATCGATACACATTCGCATCGAATCATCTTTCTTCTTTACAAACAACACTGGAGCTCCCCATGGGGATGAACTAGGTTGTATGAATCCTTTGCTTAGTAATTCATCTAACTGCTTTTTCAATTCTAACATTTCGGTGGGTGCTAATCGATAGGGTGCCTTGGCTATCGGTGTAGTTCCAGGAATTAGATGAATTCTAAATTCGACTTCCCTATTTGGTGGTAATCTAGGTAGTTCCTATGGGAATACATCTGGGTATTCGGATACTACTGAAATTTCTTTAAGTTCCTTATCTTTAGTGTTAATGATTACTGAAATCATATACACCATTGCTTGTTTCCTTGAATAACTAGCCATTTTCATTACTGAAATGAATTTTAGTGGCTTTTGTGGCTTATCTCCTGTAATCACTACTAATTCTCCTATGGGTGTATGAATTTCTATAGAATTCTTATCACAAAGAATTCAAGCATGGTTGGCTACTAACCAATCCATTCCTAATACAACATCAAATTCGGCTAATTTCATCGGTAACAAGTTTGCAGAAAATTTATGACCTGGAAGTTCTATTTCGATATTTTGCAAAACCTTATCTATTTTAACTGAATTCCCATCTGCCGTTTCGACTGTAAAAATTTTCCTAAGGTTGGTCAAAGGAAAATTAAGAGCTTGGCAGAATGAAGTATTGATAAAACTTTGGTTTGCACCAGAGTCAAATAATACTTTTGCGTAAACGTTGTAAACTAAGAACGTACCAGCTATCACATCAGGGATTAGCTCGGCTTCCTGAGTAGTTAACTGGAATGCTCGAACATTCTTCTTGGCAGCTCCGTCGGTCGTCTTGGCTTTGTTGTCTGCGGTTTTAACCAATTTAGGGCATTCTGGTTTGAAATGTCCTACTTCTCCACAGTTGTAGCAGACTATTGCTTTCTTCTTCCTACAGTCTTCTTCTTGGTGCCCTGGAATCTTGCAAAAATTGCAAGATCCCTTGCATCTTCCAAAATGCTTCCTTTTGCAAGAATTACAAAATGGACCAGTGGAAGATTGTCTGATTCCCCTTCGTTTGAAATTGTTACGGTTACCCATACGAAATCCTTGGGTAATCTTTTGAGCTACTTCCTTCTTTCTATTTTCTTCTCTCGTCCGTACCAGTTCGTCAGTCAATGTGTTGGCTAGATCCACCGCATCATCAATCGTGCGGGGTTTCGCAGCTTTGACGATATTGCGGATTTCACCAATCAATCCCCAAATATAACGGGAAATAAGTACTGGTTTTGGCGAAGCCAGGGTTGGTACTACTCTCGCATATTCGAAGAATGTCGAAGTGTACCCTCGACAGATTACATCCACCATCCGATGTGTCAGGAACTTATTTGTCATTTGTTCCTTTTCATATTCAGGACAGAATTTTCTTTCTACAAGACTCTTAAATTCTTCCCAGTTCATAGCATACGCCATCATCTTTCCTTTTGCTTGTAATACAGTGTTCCACCATTCTAGCGCCCCTTCTTTAAAAAGATTAGATGCGTACATAACTTTGTCATTTTTGTCACATTTACTTATTATGATCACTGCCTCGGTTTTCTCTAACCAACGCAGTGCCGCAGTCGCTCCTTCGTTACCTGCAAACTCAGCTAGTTTACAAGCAAGAAATTCTTTGTAAGTGCAACCAGGCGTTGCAGTTTTCATTTTCTTAGGGGGTGGAGCCTGCCGTGGATCTTTATTGTTATTAGTATGATTACCGCCTCCGTTTACGCTATTACTGAAGTTATCTTCAGAAGTACGTTTGCTAGGAATGATTTGTTGAGGTTCAACAGGTTTCTGGGTAGCAGCAAGGATTCCTGGAATAGCATTGGCTATTCCTTGAGCAACAATATTTTCTATATCTTGCTTAGTCATAAAGTGATCCTCCTGGTGTTGCTCAGATTGGTTAACCTCGTTAACTGGTTCATTATTAGCGTTTTCCATCTGATAATTAATATATATAAATTATTAGTATAAAATAATTAATAGCAATACACAAATAACCACAAAATTTCATAACACATGGATAGCCAAAATTATCGATTTCTCGATTCCCATTTTTCTTTATATATTATAATATGCATTAATACACACCATTATCTTACAAAGTTTTATTTGTAGTTATTTTACAAGATTATAGTTTACTATTATTATTATTACACAATCACAGTTTCATAACCCCACTATCCCTCGTCAGTTGGTACTTCAGTAACGATGTTCCCTTTCGTCGTATTTCCAGGAGATCTGTTCTCCTACTTCCCGAATCCTATTTCCTGCATCCACCAGCTCCTCGCCAAAGTGGCGGAGTTCAGCTAGATTTTCATTGCTCATTGGTGGGTTTGGTATTGGTTCCGGGTCGAACTAAGGGAGAAAAGTATAAGGATTGTTAAGGAGGTTTTGAAACTGCCAATCATTAGTCCACCACTCGTCCATTCCTAGAGGTTGGGTATGGATTATAGGTTCTGGTATTGCTGGTTCCAAGTTTATTGGAAGTTGATTTTCGACAGGATAAGGATAGAGGTTATTATTGATAGGCCTAACGATATCACAGCTCTCTAACGCACGATCCAATTCCTCCTGAAATGGCAACTCCTCAATTTGCCTAGAGCTTTCCCCAACTTCCATCTTTGTTTGCCTAGAACCTTCCCCAATCTCCATTTCTATCTGCCTAGAATCTTTCCCGATTTCAATACTCTTTCCTTTGTCTATGGGATTTTCTATTTTGGGAATCTTCCTAGTTGCAGGTTTCCTCCTGCGCACACGCCTCCATCCTACAAATCTCCTTATTTTCTTAGGCTTTGGTTTCTCTGGAGGTGGAGCGTTGAATTCCATAGGTTCTTCTATATCGGGTATATAACCAGTAAAATCTCTGGAAACTTCTATCTTCACCGGATAGAGATTGAGATTTTGAAGGGCTTCAGATAAGTCATTCATGCTGTTTAGCATATATGCAAAAATACACACAAAAATGCTAAGTTAAATTTTTATAAAATTGCATAGATAACCATTCAAATATTATTGCATACCGTGTGACTAATTTAATACAAAGGACAACAGACAATTAAACACACTAGGGTTTACTGTAAACTTATTTATTTGTAGGTGATAAGGGTGCTAATACTATGTCAAGGTATTTTAAAGATTTGCATTTACTGCTATAGTGGCTAGCATATAGAGATCTGCCCATTTTTCATCTAACTGGTCTTCCCATGGTGGGTTACAGCCTAGTTCCCGAGTTTCCTGATTAACTCTCTTTTCCTTTGGTTGTAATTTCTTTATTTTCTCCTGACTTTTCCTAATAATCAAACTTCTTTTATTAGGAGAAAGTGGTTCCTCATATTGTGCTTTTCGAACAAATATTCCTTCTTCAGGAATTGCAGAGTGATTTGAGGATGATGATCCTTTTTCTTTAGGTGTAGTATCTAATTTATGATAGATAGCCGAAAGTCTTTGTTTACCCATACTGTAAATAAATATTCAAGTAATAAAACATATAATCATAAAAATAGCAATCAGAAAAAATTAAGTATTTTCTAAATACTTAATTGGCTTAAATCAGTGGCTTGATCAATGTGGCTCGGATACCATCTTTTCCTGTCACGGCCCCAGTTCCAGTTTTACCCGGTCAAGAGCCACGGAACAGGAACCCGTGGTATTTATGATGTGACAGCGGAAGATTTTCAACAGGATCTTTTAAAACTCAAAATGCCCAAATATATTTTATTCCATAAATTGGAGATAACCCCGTAATTTACAATAAAGGAATTTAACTAGGAAATTCCCTGATTTATTAAAACATGTTTATTCATTTTTAACTGAGCCACCTCTTCAAGCATGATAGTGCTCCGTAGCACATTTTGCTTGATTTACAGCAGGTCGCCTGAAACATGTTTTAAAAATATTTTATCAGCGGGGAAATGCTGGCGAGTCACTCATTTTACATAAAATGACACATAGTTATCAATTACAGCATAAGAGCTATTACAATGTCTTCTATCTTATTTTTATCTGGCGCCTTGTCACCCGTGTGACGATGGTCATACCACTATTGGGTCCTGTCACCCAAGTAGTGATGATTATCACTGTTAAGGCTTATTAGCCTAACCTGTGTTAGGGCTTATTAGCCTAACCCCGTGAGAAATTA
Organism: Helianthus tuberosus; assembly: GCA_030545235.1. NCBI lineage: Eukaryota > Viridiplantae > Streptophyta > Magnoliopsida > Asterales > Asteraceae > Helianthus > Helianthus tuberosus. Next base: position 65,840,162 of record CM060440.1, on the reverse strand, counting down.
GTAATGTGCATAATACCCCACTAGCCAGTGATTAAGATAACCATGACTTAATCCCTGTAATTATAACATTTGAAAATGGAGTATTGTAAAATACTTTTGATAAAAAGAGAATGACTCACTTTGCAGATTTAACGGGCAGAGTTTAAGCCTACTGTTTAGCCTTGTAACCTAAATTAATAACATGCACACGAACTAGGTTAGTAACTAATACAGCATTTACGATAACTCATGAGATTAAACCCTCACAACGAATGACAAAGTACGGTACTTAAACATCCATCGAGTTCACGACGAATGACAAAGCATAACCCTAATGTGGGCAGCACTTAAACATCCATTGGATAGTTTCAATCGATCGGACATTGAATTGTAGCAGCGATCGAGTTATTACCCTGTTATCATGGCAGAACTTCGAGATTATATATGTTTTTGTAGTAATCAGGCAATTTCTCAATGTACGTATTGAATTTCTACGTCGAACCAACGCAGAATGTCAAGTCCCAAACCCCACTATTTATACTGAAAAATTGTCCCCCTCGCGTGTCGCGAGGGGTCACCTTGGGGGCGTCTCGTGGCGCGGGGGGTCACACTCTACCATAGGGTAGCCTCGTGTGTTACTAGCTCAGCTGAGTTGGTCGTGCATGCAATTTCAATTTCGACAACAAACTGTGTGGATATTACTAACTAGGGTTTATCCCCCGCTGAGTTTTAGGGGCCCTGATCCTGATTCCGATTGTTCTGAAAATTTTAGGGTTTATGCAGAATCACTTGAGTTTCTTAATTAGGGTTTCCTATTGGACAAAATAAGATAATAATTAGGACTTTTGATGGGAGTTGTTACAACTTTGGTTTAACACATCGATGGTCGGAGACGTATTACTATGTTTGATTATTTAATAGGACATAAATGATGAATTCATTGTGTCACACCCCGATATTTCCACATAACTCGGTAGGCCCGATAGGGAATATCGTGACGTAGTTGATATCATCGTAGACAATTAAACACAGATATAGCATAGCGGAAGGCTTGGAATGAAATTACTATTACAGACCAAATATTCAAAGTTCAAAATAATAATTATACAAACGGTGGTATTAAAGGATCCACGGGTGGATCTAATAAATGTACAAAATGATGTTTAACAGACTTTTGGGCATCCTAAGGATTTGCAAGATCCTCTATTGATACCAAGCAGCTCCCGGCCTATTGCGTTTAGTACCAGTCACTTAGTCTTTTAAAGATACGTCAGTTTACACTGGTAAATACAATTAACTAACACATTTGAAAATATTTCAAAAATTGATTTAGGTGCACAAGGCACGGAATATCTTTTATAACTTGGGACAATTAAGAATTTTAATCTTGTGCACAATTTTACATGTTTGTCAATATATATGGGGCCCAGTATAGAAACCGAGACATGATTAACCGACACACCACTTTATAAACCCACAAAGGAGTTATTCCCAACCTTGTGGGTAAAAATATATTTTTAGCATTTGCATCTGTCAGGTGTATGCCTATACCTCGTGCTTAAGTCGTGGCCATTAGTAACTTAAATAAGCCATGGATATCCAGGACACGGTCACGTTAACCCCCAATGTTTAAGTTATCAAACAAAACAAGTTAAAACAGATTATGCAGATTTGATAGCCACAATCCGGCTAAGTGATCCCATACCCGACCAAGCGGTAATAATTTACCGTATCCCAAGCCTGTATAATGGAAAATAAGTTAAAAGTATTTACCTGAGTTATAACTTGATTTAAATGCAAGAATTAACAGCTCAGTCGTATAATTCACTTAGACATGTGTAGATAGCTGTTAGCGGGAGGCTCTAGTCTGGAATAATGGTAATATTAACGAATTAGAAGGCTAACGGGTTCTATTCAAGTCATAGACTTAGATCGGTTAGCTTAAAGTATGAATTACGGTACAATACGCTAGATTAAACGATGACCGGAATAAAATGTAATTTAGACCCAACAAATATGAAGACTTGTATAATGTGGGTAAACCAAATACATTCTGGAATTTGAAGTTTAAATGATAAGGTTAAACCCGTTTCGGTTAACTTATGCAAACTAGTCACATAAGTCGAACCGAACGCGTATAAGCATTAACGGGTAACCGGATGAGTCATATGCAAGTTCCAAATGTTATTATACTTAAAACATGTTATAATATCAGTAAGATATCAACATGTATGCCTGTTAAGGGTTTAAAACCGAATTAAGCCTCATAAGGGCATTTTGGTCATTTTATGACTTATAAATGGAGCTTGCAAGTAAACTGATGTTAAGGTCATAAATTTTTTGTAAAAATATTTAATTTATGATATAATATCGGTAGAATATCAAATATATGTGTGGTTTATGCTTTAAGACCAAACTATGCATCGTAGGGGCATTTTGGTCATTTCACACATAGTTTTGAGAACTTATTTGGGATTCTGAGTTCATGACTTTTACCTAATGTAAAAATATTTAAAATGGTTTATAAAATTAGTAGGTAACAAGTCTTGGGTGCTAAGTGTGGTTTAAAACCACACTATGCGCCTAAACGGCGTAAAAGTCGTTAAATAACGATAATTATGATGTTTAAGTAATTCTGATGTTATGACCAGCTTTGAATAGTCAAAATATGTTATTTGTCACAGTAAGTAAAAGATTTTGCATGTTCATTATGTTTAAAACCCATTTTAAGTGCCATAAGGGCATTATCGTCATTTAAGAACAATTAACAAGAACATGTGCATAAACTCAGTATATAATCATACTTGATATTCCAAATAATCTTAAATATGTTATTATATCAGTATGTAATGATTTTTGTCAAGAAATTATGTTAAAAACTCAATTTTCATGTAAAATGGCATTTTAGTCCTTTTAAAGGCATGATTTACGATTAAATAAGTAAACTCAGTTTATGACCAGAATGTTAGCATTAAAATATGCTAAATATGTTTACTTATCAGTACATAACTTATTTGCATGCTCATTTAAAATTAAAACCGTATTTTTAAACAAAAGGGCAATTTAATTAACATTTAAGCATAATAACGAAACTTTGCAAAATAACTCAGGTTACTATATAACCATGTAATATAACCTTAGAGGGTTATACTACAATATAATATGGTCACAAAGGAACCTTAAAACAAAATGAAACTATACTAATTCGGGTCAGAACTGAAAGTCAACGCAAAAGTCAAACTTCACGACTTTCGGTTGCGAACCGACTCTAAACCTAGAATTGTCGGGGTTGAACATGTTTACACATGTTCTAATAATTATTACCAAGTTATTAAGGTGATAAAACATGTTTTATAACATATACTTTATCAGATTCGAATTATTTTAAAAACTGACCCGTTTGACTTTTTAAATTAATAACTTTGACCTGACAATTGACCAAGCAAACGTGATTATTAGGAGGTGCCCTTTTGAGGGATTAACACCTACCTAATTACGATCACGTAGCCATGTTCGCCTCGAACAATGGCTGGACCATAATGGTCTAAACCAAAATTCAAAGCGTTTATCGAAAAACTTTGACTTTCGGCTTTTAAAAGCCTATAAAATAAAATGCAGAGGCTAAGGACACTTACAAAGGGTCCTAGTTCGAAAACTTGAACTGAGGTTGAGTCTCCTTATGCCAGGAATCCCCAAGAGAGCAAGAATGATTTTAAGAGGTACAAGAAATGAAGGTGGAGGAACACCTCTATTTATAGTGTTTTGAGGTGATCTTTGATCAAGCCAGGTGTTTAGGGAGATTCTAAGATCATCCCAAGTGTCATAGTTGTTTATAAAAACCATCAAAATGGCCAAGGTTTCGAGTTATGTGAGTATAGGGTGGTTTGTGTGGTGAGCAAGGAAAAATATGGCAGTTGTCAAACAGTTTCTTCCCAGCGACCTCTCTTGCGCCCCGCGACCAGGACTGGTCACGGGGTCATGGCCCGCCAGGCACCCCAATATCAGCAAAACTATTTTCAAAGTTGTTAAGTTTAGCCCCTCAACCTTGTAACTCGAAATAACTTTCATATATAACACTTTTGGCCCTTCAATTTAGGTTTTAGGTATTCTTGGAAGTATAAACTAACATCGTTAAGCTCCAGGTTCGTTAAAAGGTCACTCATAGTTATAATTAAACATGTTGACACATTTAACCCTTCAATTTTCAAACTTTTGATTTATTGCACAAACGGTTTCGTACGTCCAACGTGTGGCTCGTTATTAAATACGAATACCATAAAAGGTCATGCAGAGGCATAGGTTATGCATGTTGACACTTTTACTCCCCCCAAATACATATTTTCACATTTTTGCAACATTAGTCCTTCTAAGTCAACGTTTGACATATTTATGATCTAGGACACATGTCGATACGTCATTGGACACGATTTTATGAGGTGTTACATCCTCACCCCCTTAAAAGAAATCTCGACCTAGAGATTTACTGAAACAAGTGGGGGTACTTCTGTCGCATAGTGGACTCGACCTCCCACGTGTATTCGGGGCCTCTATGGGCATCCCATTTGACCTTTACAATAGGCACATGTTTCCTTCAGAGCTTCTTAACCTGTCGATCCTCAATTGATATTGGTTTTTCAACAAACCTCAGGTTTTCATCTATCTGCACGTCTTTATGAGACATTGCTAGCGACTCATCAGCTAGACATTTCTTTAAATTGCAGATGTTGAACACATTGTGAATTCCACTAAGCTCCTCAGGCAAGTTCAATTTGTATGCTACAGACCCGACACATTCGATGATCTCAAATGGTCCAATATATCTTGGGCTTAACTTGCCCTTCTTACCAAAACGCATCACACTTTTCTAGGGTGATACTTTTAGTAAGAATTTGTCCCCTACTTGGAACTTTAAAGGTTTGCACCTCTTATCTACATAGCTCTTCTGCCTATCTCTGTTAGCTTTCAAACAATCACAGATTTGTATAATCTTATCCGTTGTTTGCAGGACTAGTTCAGGCCTCCCCAACTTCTGCCCAAAAAACGAGTGTTCTACATTTTCTCCCATACAATGCTTCGAAAGGCGTAACCTTTATGCTCGTATGATAACTATTATTGTAAGAGAATTCAATTAGGGGGATATGGTCATCCCAGCTATCACCCAAGTCAATAACACATGCACGAAGCATGTCTTCCAACGTTTGATTAGTACGCTCACTCTTTCCATCCGTCTGAGGATTGTAAGCCGTACTAAAATTCAAGCGAGTGCCCAAAGATTGCTGGAAACTTTCTAGAAGTGAGATGTATATCTCGTATCTCTATAAGATATAATAGATACTGGCACTCCATGTAGGGACACAATCTCGTTTACATATAATTTTGCTAATTTATCGGAGCTATGAGTCTCCTTTATGGGTAAAAATGAGCTGACTTAGTTAGTCTGTCAATGATAACCCATATTGTATCATTTCCATGCTTATTTTTAGGTACCTTAGTTATAAAATCCACAGTTACCATTTCCCATTTCCACATGGGAATTTCTAGTTGTTGTAGCAGTCCAGACGGCTTTTGATGTTCGGTTTTAACATGTGCGCAAGTCAGACACCTAGCTACATGTGTGGCTATGGATTTCTTCAAACCCATCCACCAATAGTTTGCCTTCAAATCTTGATACATTTTGTCACCTCCAGGGTGAACTGAATATTTAGAGTTATGTGCTTCGTGGAGGATTAAATCTCTAAGTCCTCCATAAATAGGAACCCGGATTCAACCATTGAATCTGTGGATTCCATCATTCCCAGGTGACAACTAATCAACAGTTCCACGTAATCCTTCACCTAGAAGGTTAGCTTCCAACATAGCTTCCTTCAACGCAGTTAACAGCTTTTCATTTAAGTTGTTCTTAAGCTCAATGCTTTTGGCATTAATACGTATAGGCTTAATTCTTTCTTTGCGGCTCAGTGCGTCAGTGACTACATTCGCTTTGCCAGGATGGTAGCGAATCTCGTAATCATAATAATTTAGCACACAGCCCATGCCAGTGTGTGAAGCACCACAATAGACAACAAACTCTTCGATGCCTTCAGGCAAAGTCAACACAGGAGCATTGCTTAACTTGTTCTTAAGAATCTCAAAAGATTCTTGTTGTTTAGGACCCCAATTAAATTTAACATTATTACAGGTCAAGGTAGTCAAATGAGTGGCTATCCTTGAAAAGTTCTCAATGAACCTCCTATAGTATCCAGCTAGACCTAAGAAACTACGGATTTCAGAAGGTGTCTTAGGTGCTTCCCAGTTCATGATTGCTTCTATCTTAGCGGGATCCACTTGAATTCCACGTTCACTTACAACATGTCCAAGGAATTGGACTTCACGAAGCCAAAATTCGCATTTGGAGAATTTCGCATAAAGCTTCTCCTGCTGTAAAAGCTCTAAGATACACCGAAGATGCTTCTCGTGATCAGCTTGGTTACGAGAGTAGAAAAGTATGTCGTCTATGAAGACAATGACAAACTTATCCAAGTACGGCTTGCAGACTCTATTCATGAGATCCATGAATGCTGCAGGTGCATTAGTGAGCCCAAAAGGCATTACTAAGAATTCATAATGGCCGTATCTAGTTCTGAACGCGGTCTTGGGTACATCTTCAGTTCTAACCTTGAGTTGATGATACCCTGACCATAAATCAATCTTCGATAAGAAGCTGGCCCCTTGCAGTTGATCGAACAGATCGTCGATCCTGGGCAAAGGATAGCGATTCTTGATCGTTACCTTGTTAAGTTCACAGTAGTCAATGCACAGACGCATTGAACTGTCCTTCTTCTTTACAAACAAAATAGGCGCTCCCCAAGGCGACGAGCTGGGCTGTATAAAGCCTTTCTCCAAACGTTCATCTAATTAGGCTCTTAGCTCTTTCATTTTATTCGGCGCTAAACGCTATGGAGCTCGATCAACAGGTGTATCTCCTTGCATGATGTCGATTCTGAACTCTACTTGCCTCTCGGGAGGTAATCCAGGTAGCTCATCAGGAAAGACATCGAGGTAGTCAGCGATGACTGGAATGTCTTATATCTTGGGCTTTGGCTCATCCATTGTTACCTGTGCCATGTAGATGACACATCCGCTCTTCAAGCACTTGGATGCCTTAAGTATGGACACTTGATCAGGCAATCCATAGTGTGTATCTCCCTGAATGGTGATCATTTCACCAGAAGGGGTTTTAATGTCGATGAGTTTCTTATCACAGGCGATGCGGGCTTAGTTATGTGATAACCAATCCATACCTAAGACTACGTCAAACCCCGCCAATTTCATTGGCAGAAGAGATAACGGAATAGAATGATTCTTAATGGATATTGAACATCCATCAAGAATAGTTGAAGCAGTTTCTAAGGTACCATCAGCAAGCTCTACCTCACATTTAATGTCTAGAGTTCTAATGGGCAGATTTAATAGTTCACAAAACTTAAGGTCTATAAAAGACTTATCTGCACCTGAATCAAATAAAACTCTAAAATAAATGTCATTTATGAGGAAGGTACCTGTTATAACATTGTCATCGTTCACTGCTTGCTTCCCATTTAATTGGAATGCCCTCACATTCCCCTTCTTAGCCTCATCAGTCTTCTTCGCATTCTTAGGGCTATTTGTTTTGATATGCCCTTTTTCATTGCAGCCATAGCAGACTACATCTTTCAAATTCTTGCACTCCAGGGTTTTGTGACCCTTCTTCTTAAAAATTCCATAGGGTTTAGCCTGTGAGTCTATTGTGCATTGCCCCCAATGCCTTCGGTTATAGTTTGTGCAGGTGGGCTTCTCACCTGAGCTATCTTGGTTCTCTTTGAACCCAAATCTCCATTTCTTCTTCTTGTCAGAATGGTGGGAGTTATCCTCTTCTCTTTTTCTCTTTCCCTCATCAGTGGTCTTTCCAGACTTGCTTCTAATCTCATCTAATGTGAGGGACAGAGACAGATCCACAGCTGATCTGTAGGTAGCAGGCTTTGAAGCCTTTACATTCCCTTTAACCTCTGGCGTTAGGCCACCAATAAAGCGCGCAATGCGCTTAGGCTCAGGGGTAACCAGGTATGAAACCAGTCTTGACATAGAATTGAACTCAGTGACGTAGGTTCTGCAATCCAAATTCTTCATGACTAGAGTCAAGAAGTCCGTCTCAACCTTTTCGACCTCATGCTGAGGGCAGTAGGTTTCTTTCATAAGATCCACAAATTTGGACCATGACAGATTATAGAGGGGAATCTTCCCCGTGGACTGAATTAATGCTTTCCACCATGTTAGGGCATCGCCCTTGAATGATTGAGACACAAACTTTACAATATCTTCTTTTGCACACCCATTAATATCCACAACAGTTTCCATTTCATCTAACCACTTCATACAATCAATGGCTCCCTTCTAACCATTGAAGTCTCTTGGTTTGCAAGAGACAAAGTATTTACAAGTGCATCCTTTGGAGGAACGGGGTTCCTGATCAAAAACAATTTTCTGTGATGGTTCACTCCTCTGATTCGATGAATGAGCAGACTCTTCCCTTTTAGATGTATGTGGTCTAGAGTGGGACTTGGAGCGAGTAGCATTCGACTCCTTAAGAACTCTATCCACAGCTTTATCAACAGCGGCATCAATCATGGCCTGAAGATCAGCGCCATTTATATTTACATTAGCAGCATCGTTTCTGTTGCTATGAGCTTCATCGGAGAGTACCACTTTGAAGCTTTTAGTGCTACACACCAATAATAACAACTGCTTAGTTGCAAAATAATGAATCATCGTATTTGATGATTAACAAGCCATGGTATTATTAAACCATATAGGATATGAAGTTATACATTTCTAATGAATGTTATTTCAAAATTATTTTATTATAGTTAGCCTAGGTTACAAAAGAACCATCAAAGGCATTAAAATAGGACATAGTCCTTTATATATTAGACAGGGGATCATAAGTCACAATTGTCATTGTCGTATTGACAATATTATCTAGCTTGAAGGCTCGTCTCGAAGGACATTTAGAATATGGCACAAAAGGCCATGTCACTTGGACAATTAAAATATAAGTCGCAATCTTATTAGATCAGGGGTTGTTAGGCTTGAACATAGTTCTTTAACATTGGACAGGGAGTCGTAGACTACAACTATCATCGTCATAAAAGACGATTTAACTTGGCCTGTAGGCAAATCAATTGACATCACTAATGGATGTTATATAATATGATCATCGTATTGATGATATTAGCCATGATTCTACATGATCATATGGGCTATAAGGCTTGGACGTAGTCCAAATACCTTGACAGCTGGTGTGGTTTCTCAAGCCACACTTCCAGGAGTGTTAACATTTTATGAATGCTAACAAAGATTTATTGTCTTAAGAGGGTTTACCAATATAGCCATGTTCGTATTGACATATAGGCAAGGCTAAAACATTAAGAAGATCTTTTGGAACTATTTAGTAGATCGATAAAGTTCGAGTAAAATCGAGACGATCGCTTGAACAATGATGTAATGAAATACATATATATAATAACAACAATTATTAATTCCAAAAGAAAAGATTTTCATTCATTTAACTAGGGTTTAAAAAATTGCGCTAAACGGATCTTAATTAACATACTAGCTGTCCACGTAGGGACCAAAAAGGAAAAACAAGTCCACGCAGGGACTAATACAGAAAGAAAGTGTCCACGCAGGGACTAGTACTGAATAAAAATGTCTGCGTAGGGAGTTAATTTAAATAAACAAATACAAGACAAATAAATAATTTTTTAATCCTCGTCTTTCTTCCCTTTGATTAGCTTTGTAAGTTTCTTCATGAACTTACTTGTTCTTCTTTCACCTCTTTCCACTCGACGTTCAACGTCATCCACCCGTCCTAAGGCCTGAGTTTAGGCCTCCAATTATTGGGGTGGTAATTGTGGTTGTGGTTGTGGTTGTGGTTGAGGTTGTGGCGGTGGTATAGGATACTGGTACCCATAAGCGGGATATCCAGTTGGGTATGCAGGAGGAAAAGGCGAAGGATACAAGGCGTCATGAACGGCCGCCTCAACATAAGGGTCGTATGTAGGCGCTTGATAGTTATAACCCGTAGGTGCTTGTGGTTTAAATGGGTTATACTGTAACACCCCGTGTTTTGATAGTCAAAGTACAAGTCAAATTTAAAGTCAAAGGAATAAAAGATTGCTAATTGCGATCTGTCTCTCCTTGCTTAATTATTGATTGTACTTCTTGACTTGTAATCGAGAATCTAATTTAATCGCTTTAGTTGTATTATGTGGAGTACATGTTAACAAATCGATACTTAATCGCAGTTTAATCGCTAATTGACTTATCGCTAATCGCATCGCTATCGCATCGCAACTTGAATTATAGGTTATGGATATTGTTTTACGTGTGTGTGTTAATATGTGTTACTTGTGCATGTTATATTTATGTTGAAGTGTTTAATCGCAAACGCAACCACAACTCTCTCGCAATGCAATCTCATCGCAAAATCGAGATTTACGAATTACTTTTGTGATAATTAGTAATTAGGTTATTTGTCTAACTAATGGGTAATACTATCGCATCGCTTACTCGAAACACATCGCAACGCTCAACGCACGAAACGAAAACACGAAAACCAACTCACGACAACCAGTCGATCGAAATGGTCATCGTTCGGATGACCATTCGATCGAATGGCCATCTGAACCGTCTCTTGTGCGCACCTTTCCTCTTTTGGAAACCCTATAAATACCCCTGTCACATCCCAAACAGTGATGTGACAGCCCTCTCTTCCGACCAGCACACTCAAGCCCTCTTTTCTCTCGATTTCTCGCAATTCTTGTAAGTTTCTACCCTGAATCTTGTACATCTATCATCTACACACACTTCTTCATCATCCTCACCTTTGAATCTTCACTTTTAACCATAAAATCAGCGGATTTAAGGTGTTCTAGGATGATGTCATCCTGGAGTTCTTATGAACTTCAAGGTTTGGCTTCATTCCACCAAGAACAACTTAGATCTAAGAGATTTCAATATATTTAAGCACTATTTTCGCATAAATCTAAATTTTTTCAAGATTTGAAAGATTGAAAGATGTTTCATAACTTTCTTTCAACTCTTTTACACTCAATGCACTCAAAACCGATAGAATCGGAGCTCATTCAGGCCTTCTACTCATCCCCTAGTGAAGTGTCGGTTCGAGATCTGATCCTTATCAAGGAGACAACCGATTTCGAGTTGAACATGAACGACCGTCACAAACGGTTAACTGACCAGATCAGGGTGATTCCTGTTCGATCGGCTGACTTGGGCCTGATGAGGTTCCCGTTGTTTAACACGATGTCATACCGTCTGGATCAAACCGCAAAACTCTCAAACTTAACAAATTTCCAAAACGAGCAAGTCCTAGAACGGATAGCCGTCCGATCGGATTGCCATCCGATCAAACGACAATCCGATCGGACGACACATAATCTTCAACACTTAAACTTTTTAACAATTTTCAAAGAACATCAGTTTCTAACAGATTGCCATTCGATCGGAAGGCCATCCGACCGACCGACCGTTCGACCGGACGACCTGAAGGGTAGGGATACTTCTCTGTTTTCAAAATGCTACAACGAAAACTTCAAAGCCATCATACACAAACAAATCCATCTCAAACGAGTGGCCCACCGACCAAATGGCCAACCGATCGGATGACCATCCGATCGGATTACCATCCGTTCGGATGACACTTCCACACTCTTTCACTTCCATCGTTTTACGTGCCACTTATCGCTTATGCTATCGTTCTGTAACTAGGCTGACTCTCTAGCGCTCCCTTCAATCCATTAGCTACCCTCGCTGTGAGTATACTCGATCCCTTTTTGCTTTACGCACTTTTGGGTGTTACATACGTTACTTATATCAAATCACAACTATCACACAACGCTGTTACTTTTATACGCTAACCGCTCTCGCATGTTATACGTGTTATTCGATGAATGCTTGTATGTTATGTTTACACAGTGATTGTTGCCTGACGCCTTAGCAACGATAGTACTATAGTTTGGACTCAGCACCTGTCGTGGACAGGGGTTGTTAAGGTTATTTCTTCACGAGTCACAGTGGTGATATGTGTTGCGCATTCTACAACTCGCAGTCATGTCTGTGCATATTTCATTGTCGATAACCTACTAGCTTCACATTATTACGTGTTACATGCAGGTTATGCGTAAACTCGATTTCGCTACTATTATGCTATTAAACTTGTATGCTCACCTTTACACTATGTGTATTGACGTCTATTTTAACGTATGCGACAGGTGTTTGAGATGCTAGGATGATTGCTTTTGTGGAATCAAGTAGGATGAGTCTAGAAACAACATTAAATAAATCTGAGTTGTCGGAACTGCTATTTGTCTTTGGGAACAATATCTGTAATAGTTGTTATGGATTCTCTTGGACAATCTGTTTCGCTCAGTGCCGTGCCTCGATGTTTCTGCCATCGGTTGGGGTGTGACAGATTGGTATCAGAGCCATAACTATAGGGAATTAGGCAAGACTCAACCTAGTCCGGGTTGATGCCTTAGAAATGACCTAGTCTATAATCTAAGTACCAACAGACCGACTTGTGCCAACCCAGTAGGGGTCTTGCACGAGCCTATTTTCTATTCTCGCTCGAACTCGCTATACACTACACTCTTGCGCGGACATCGCATACTACCACTTCGCGCAAGGTCAGTCTTTCCTAAGACTGGCAACTCGCACAATTTTCAAAATTTCTCGCGAAAGCAAAGTGATTTGGCCGAGATTAGGTGTGAAAACCGCAAACTCTCGATTAGATCGCTTGCTAAACGCGACTTTTTACTACAAACACAAGAATTAGCATTGAACCAGGAGTGAAATCCATACTTCGACGGAGATTTTCTATATCTATCTCGTGATTCTATCACAGAAACAGGAATGGAGTCGCTAAGTTAGGGGTGAAACCCAAACCTTGATGACCTATTCCGCTCTATATTTTGGTTTTACAAAACTCTCACCAAAGTCTCGATGGGTTCCAACGACCAGGGACACGTAATAGCCAAATAGATGTGTGCCGATCGCCCAGATTGGGGCAAGAGCACAGTCTTCTAAGCCAAAATGTGCCCCTAGAGTCCTTGAGAACATTCGAATCACTTTGGGTAGTCAAAGTCTAACACACCCGAGACATTCGACTTTATGTGTTTTGATTCTGGATTTGCAGGCCCCTAACTCTGAGACTTACCGCTTTTGTGTTCAATTTTATATGAATTTTATGTGATTTTATGTGTTATGTGCTTCGACTTTGGTGGCTTATTCGCTTTTCGCTGTTCGCTTTGATCGACACACACGACTCGCGCTGCACATTTACCTCAAAATGCTAACAAATCGCTCGTGTTACTCGCAATCGCTACACGCTAATCGCACTCGCAATTCCCAATCGCTTTACAAAAATGTGAAAGATAGGTGAATACGTGCAATATATGTAGGTCAATACGTGCAAAATATAGTGTGTCTTCATGTGTTACGGTGCTCTACGTGCTTATGTGCCTATATGTTTCTGTGCTTACGTGGACTATGTGTTTATGTGCCTCTGTGATTACGTGATATATATATTCCTGTGCCTTATATATAAAGTAGCCTTGGGTGAAATCGCTAGACTATGCTAGGAATACTCGAAATTATGTCTGAGTCCTGTGACGATGTCTGTTGCAGACAATGTCATCATTTAGATAACACACTGCTCGCTCCGCTCGCCGCAATCATGAAGATAAACGCATTGCTGCACTAGTCACTAAGCAAATGGCGAAAGTCATACCACAAATTGTTAGCGAGCTAAACGAATATGTAAGCAAGTCTTCAGAAGAATCCAGGACAGATTCTCCTTAAGCGACTTTTAGCTTCAAGCAGTTCAAAGCCTGTGGTCCGAAAGAATTTACCAGAGAAGACGGGCGTACGGCCATGTTTCAATGGTTTGATTCAATTGAAGTCACCATGCGCCAGAGTGGCTGTCCGGAAAACCTTCGCACTGTTAATGCCACCGGCGTCTTCCAATCCCGAGTTCTAGATTGGTGGATGGCCGAGAGAATCAAACGAGGGAATGATGCAGCTTACGGGCTGACGTGGGATGAGTTGAAGGACATCATGATGCGAGAGTTCTGCCCTCCCCACGAGCTCCAAAAGTTGGAGGACGAGTTCTGGCATATCAAACAGGAGGGTGGCGACAACGCTGGTTTAACTGCTCGCTTCAAGCAGCTGAGTCTCATCTGTCCGGGTCAAGTTACTACCCCCGAGATTTCGATCAAGAAATACATCCGCGCTCTGCCAGATTATGTTGCAGACTTTGTGCAAGCTACGAAGACGACAACTATTGAGGAAACCTACCTGCTCGCCGCTGAGATCAATGATAAGCGAGTTAGGGCTGGTTATTTCGATAAAGCTGCCAAGAATCTCCATCAAGTCACTGCTGCCCCCACCACTGAAACAACCGCCGCACCGCAGTCTTCAAAGCTCTCACGTCGCAAAAAAAAAGAACAGCAACACCAGCAACAAGAACTGTGCAGTTACTGCCGCACCACTTCAAGCTGTACCTGCCCAACCGCAACCTCAACATCGCCAAGTAGCGGCTCCCGTGGCCAATGCACCGCCTGCCAAGCGTGTATACACTGGCCCTCACCCGCTCTACCCTACTTGTACTTATCATCACCCGGTTGGTATCGCATGCCGGTTCTGTGTTCACTGCAACCTGTACGGCCACTTCACCGCTAACTGCCGTACCGGTCCACACCAAGCCCCAGTTCCAGTTCAGGCTCCTGCTCTACCAGCTCCCCAGGGCCAGCAAGCAGCTCCTGCACCCGCTGCTCACGCAAGAGCCTGCTTTACGTGTGGTGATCCCAACCACTTCGCGAACGTCTGCCCAAACAGGGTAGTGAAGCAAGATCCCCAACAGCAGCAGCAGCAGCCAGCACCGCAACAACACCACTAGCAGCAGCAGCAACAACAACAACCAGCTCAGCAAGCAGCCCGCGGGCGAGTCTTCAACATCAACGCCCGTCAGGCTCAGGCAGACAACAACATGGTTAATGGTACATTTCTCATAAATGGTATATATGCTTGGTGTTTATTTGATACTGGAGCCGATAACTATTTTGTATCGTTCGAATTCGAAAGGCTCCTAAACCATAAACGCGTTAACCTCCCATCAACATTCGACGTTGAAATTACCACTGGAAGAACCGTCACCGTCAGTTCTGTTCTGCGTGACTGTACTATTGATCTCAACGGTCACGTTTTCCCGATTAATCTTATTCCAATGCAACTCGGTAGCTTTGATGTCATAATAGGTATGAATTTCCTTCGGGAAAATCATGTTGAAATTGTTTGCTTTGATAAGATGATTCGTTTCTCCCTCGCGAATGGTGATCAATTGTGTCTTTATGGCGAAGTCTCTCCGAAGAAGTTACAACTCATGTAGTGTATCCAAGCTAGCAAGTATCTCCGCAAGGAATACAACGCTTTCTTGGCACACATCGTAGTAGCAGAGAAGGAAAAGAAAGGAAAGACGATAGGAGAAGTACCCGTGGTTCGTGATTTTCCTGCTGTGTTTCCTGATGATTTACCTGGTTTACCTCCCACTCATGATATCGATTTCCGAATCAACCTCATTCCTGGAGCAAATCTTGTTGCTAGAGCGCCTTATCGACTCGCTCCTTCCGAAATGCGCGAACTCTCAAGTCAGCTTCAGGAACTACTTGATAAAGGCTTCATTCGCCCTAGCACCTCTCCTTGGGGCGCGTCTGTTCTTTTTGTCAAAAAGAAGGACGGATCTTTCCGGATGTGCATCGATTACAGGGAATTGAATAAGCTTACCATCAAGAATTGCTATCCCTTGCCTCGAATCGATGATTTTTTTGATCAGTTACAAGGTGCTACATGTTTCTCGAAGATCGATCTACGCTCAGGCTACCATCAGCTATGAATCCTGGAAGATGATATACCTAAAACCGCTTTTCGAACCCGATACGGTCATTATGAATTTGTTGTTATGCCCTTTGGTCTTACTAACGCTCCCGCAGTCTTCATGGATCTAATGAATCACGTGTGTAAACCCTATCTTGACCGCTTCGTCATCGTGTTTATCGATGATAGCCTGATCTATTTCAAATCAAAATCCAAACACACGCAACATCTCCGTTTGGTTCTTGAGTTACTGCAGGGAAACCGTCTTTATGCCAAATTCTCCAAGTGTGAATTCTGGCTCGAGGAGGTTCAATTCCTCGGTCACATCGTCAATAGTCAAGGAATTCATGTCGATCCTGCGAAGATCCAAGCTGTTAAGAGTTGGGTCACACCAAAGAACCCGTCCGAAGTTCGTTCATTCCTCGGATTGGCGGGTTACTATCACCGATTCATCGCCGACTTTTCGAAAATCGTTGTACCCCTCACCTCTCTTACGCACAAGGACAAGCCTTTTGTTTAGGGAACCAGACAAGAGGAGGCCTTTCAAGCTCTCAAACTTATGCTCTGCAACGCTCCTGTGCTCTCTTTACCCGACAAAAACGATGACTTTGTATTCTATTGTGATGCCTCTAACCTCGGTCTTGGTTGTGTCCTTGTGCAACGAGACAAGGTTATCGCGTACGCGTCTTGTCAGCTTAAGATCCACGAGAAGAACTATACCACACATGACCTCGAGCTTGGTGCAGTTGTTTTTACACTAAAGATTTGGCGACACTACCTGTACGGTACCAAGTATACGGTCTTCACCGACCATAAGAGCCTACAACACATCTTTAGCCAGAAAGAGTTGAATATGCACCAACGCCGGTGGGTAGAACTACTCAACGATTACGACTGTGAGATTCGTTACCACCCAGGCAAGGCAAACGTCGTCGCGGACGCACTCAGTCGACGAAGCTATTTTGCATAGCGTTCGTAATACTCAAGCCCAACACAATCTCGAAGCTCTTATCCGTGATGCCCAACATGCTTGTTTTACCGAACACACTTTGAAGAAAGAAAAGATCATCAACAATGCCGAGCAACTGGTGAATAAATCGAATGGTATCTTTCATTATCTAGACCGAATTTGGATTCCCAAGCATACCAATTTACGGCAAATTCTGCTAGACGAAGCCCACAAGTCACGATACTCCATTCATCCTAGTGCCGATAAGATGTACCAGGACATGCGCTACAAGTACTGGTGGCCGGGCATGAAGAAGGATATCGCTATCTACGTTTCGAAATGCCTGACTTGTTCGAAAGTCAAGGCTGAGCATCAACGTCCCTCTGGCTTACTTGTACAACCCGAGATCCCTATGTGGAAATGGGAGAGCATAGCTATGGACTTCATAACGAAACTTCCGCGCACGCCATCAGGTCACGACAGCATCTGGGTTGTGATTGATCGCCTTACTAAATTTGCTCACTTTCTTCCGATATGAGAAGACTTTAAGGTAGAACGATTAGCCCGAATCTACACCGACGAAATTATATGTCGACACGGGACGCCTCGTGACATCATCCCTGACCACGATGGTCGGTTTACCTCGCGTCTTTGGGAAACGTTTCAATCTGCTCTAGGTACTACTCTTAATCTAAGTACCACTTTCCATCCCCAAACCGACGGTCAGACTGAGTGAACGATTCGTACCCTTGAAGACATGCTTCGCTCGTGTGTCATAGATTTCGGTGGTAATTGGGACGCGCACTTACCTTTAGTCGAATTCTCGTACAATAACAGTTATCACTAGTATCCAAATGGCACCATTTGAGGCATTATACGAAAGGAAATGTCGATCGCCTATTGTATGGCACGAGATCGGTGTAACAAATCTCATTAAAAATTACTATTTCTTATTTTATTTTTCCCAATAGGAAACCCTAATTGAAACC
The DNA here is from genome assembly GCA_030545235.1 of Helianthus tuberosus. Lineage (NCBI taxonomy): Eukaryota > Viridiplantae > Streptophyta > Magnoliopsida > Asterales > Asteraceae > Helianthus > Helianthus tuberosus. Next base: position 65,822,279 of record CM060440.1, on the reverse strand, counting down.
CCCAAGTAATATTGCATGGCCCCTAAAATTTTCAGAATAGTTGGAATCAGGATCAGGGCCCCCTAAAACTCGGGGGGGGGGGGTATTCCCTAATTGATATTATTTAAACAGTTCGTTATCGAATTCGAAATTTAACAAACCGTCAACTCACGCAAGCTAGTTAGACACGAGGCAACCCTATGCTAAAGAGGGTGCCCTCGCGCCACGCGAGGGAGTCAATTTTTCAGTATAAATGTAGGGCATTAGCACTTGAATTTTGGCGTTGGTTCGATGTAAAAACTCGTTTCGTACATTGAGATATCGTCTGTTTACTTCAAAACACACACACAGCACGAAATTCTGCCGTGATAACAAGGTAATAACTCGATCACTGATACGATTATTGATTGTACTTCTTGACTTGTAATCGAGAATCTAATTTAATCGCTTTAGTTGTATTATGTGGAGTACATGTTAACAAATCTCTACTTAATCGCAGTTTAATCGCTAATCGACTTTTCGCTAATCACATCGCTATCGCATCGCAACTTGAATGATGGGTTATGGATATTGTTTTACGTGTGTGTGCTAATATGTGTTACTTGTGCATGTTATATTTATGTTAAAGTTTTAATCACAAACGCAACCGCAACTCTATCGCAATGCAATCTCATCGCAAACTCGAGATTTACGAATTACTTTTGTGATAATTAGTAATTAGGTTATTTGTGTAACTAATGGGTAGTACTATCGCATCGCTTACTCGAAAAGCATCGCAACGCTCAACGCACGAAATGAAAACACGAAAACCAACTCGCGACAACCAGTCGATCGAAATGGTCATCGTTCGGATGACCATTCGATCGAATGGCCATCTGAACCGTCTCTTGTGCGCACCTTTCCTCTTTTGGAAACCCTATAAATACCCCTGTCACATCCCAAACAGTGATGTGACAGCCCTCTCTTCCGACCAGCACACTCAAGCCCTCTTTTCTCTCGATTTCTCGCAATTCTTGTAAGTTTCTACCCTGAATCTTGTACATCTATCATCTACACACACTTCTTCATCATCCTCACCTTTGAATCTTCACTTTTAACCATGAAATCAGCGGATTTAAGGTGTTCTAGGATGATGTCATCCTGGAGTTCTTATGAACTTCAAGGTTTGGCTTCATTCCACCAAGAACAACTTAGATCTAAGAGATTTCAATATATTTAAGCACTATTTTCGCATAAATCTAAATGTTTTCAAGATTTGAAAGATTGAAAGATGTTTCATAACTTTCTTTCAACTCTTTTACACACAATGCACTTAAAACCGATAGAATCGGAGCTCATTCAGGCCTTCTACTCATCTCCTAGTGAAGTGTCAGTTCGAGATCTGATCCCTATCAAGGAGACAACCGATTTCAGGTTGAACATGAACGACCGTCACAAACGGTTAACTGACCGGATCAGGGTGATTCCTGTTCGATCGGCTGACTTGGGCCTGATGGGGTTCCTGTTGTTTAACACGATGTCATACCGTCTCGATCAAACCTCAAAACTCTCAAACTTAACAAATTTCCAAAACGAGCACGTCCTAGAATGGATTGCCGTCCGATCGGATTGCCATCCGATCGGATGACACATAATCTTCAACACTTAAACTTTTTAACAATTTTCAAAGAACATCAGTTTCTAACAGATTGCCATCCGATCGGAAGGCCATCCGATCGAATGACAATCCTACCGTGAACTAGTTCTCTGAGAAATACCTAACCGACGGATCGCCATCTGACCGAACGACCGTTCGACCGAATGACCTGAAGGGTAGAGATACTTCTATGTTTTCAAAATGCTACAACGAAAACTTCAAAGCCATCATACACAAACACATCCGTCTCAAACGAGTGGCCCACCGACCGAATGGCCAACCGATCGGATGACACTTCCACACTCTTTCACTTGCATCGTTTTACGTGCCACTTATCGCTTATGCTATCATTCTGTAACTAGGCTGACTCTCTAGCGCTCCCTTGAATCCATTAGCTACCCTTGCTGTGAGTATACTCGATCCCTTTTTGCTTTACGCACTTTTGGGTGTTACAAACGTTACTTATATCAAATCACAACTATCACACAACGCTACTACTTTTATACGCTAACCGCTCTCGCATGTTATACGTGTTATTCGATGAATGCGTGTATGTTATGTTTACACAGTGATTGTTGCCTGACGCCTTAGCAACGATAGTACTATAGTTTGGACTCAGCACCTGTCGTGGATAGGGGTTGTTAAGGTTATTTCTTCACGTGTCACAGTGGTGATATGTGTTGCGCATTCTACAACTCCCAGTCATGTCTGTGCATATTTCATTGTCGATAACCTACTAGCTTCACATTATTACGTGCTACATGCTGGTTATGCGTAAACTCGCTTTCGCTACTATTATGTTATTAAACTTGTATGCTCACCTTTACACTATGTGTATTGACCTCTATTTTAACGTATGTGACAGGTGTTTGAGATGCTAGGATGCTTCCTTTTGTGGAATCAAGTAGGATGAGTCTAGAAACTACATTAAATAAATCTGAGTTATCGGAACTGCTATTTGTCTTTGGGAACAATATCTGTAATAACTGTTATTATCTTATATGTTTATGGTATGGGACGTGAACATTAAATATTTGGTAAATTAATAGTTGTTATGGATTCTCTTGGACAATCTGTTTCGCTCAGTGCCGCGCCCCGATGTTTCCGCCATCGGTTGGGGTGTGACATATACCCAGTCGCAGCTGGGTAAGTGGGGATTGGGTTTTCAAAACCCATTGGTGGTGGTTGTTTAAAGGTGGTCGGTGTAGTGTCAATCACCGGTGTGGCATTTGAGGGTCCTCCCATTTGGAGATCCTCAAGAATAGGGGGTAGTTGTGTGAAGATTGGAGCGAACTTATGCGTGCCCCCCCCCCCACGCACTGACATGCGTGCATTCTACTTTCTCCTTGGAGGTGGCAATGGTTGTTCCTCTACTGGTGGTGGTGGCGGTGTTATCGCTTGTAGGTATGGTTCTTCTGGAGGAGGTGGAGGTGGTATGTTATGATATGAGGGAGTAAACTCCCACTTGTATCTTCCCCACCATTCAGCCCATTCATTGGGGCCTTGGTAAGGCGATCCCGCATATGATGCGAAAGCACTGGAAATGTCTATAGGATGCGTAGGCATCCCAGATGGTGGCATGACTGGATCTGGATCTTCGTCCACATACATGTCTTGAGTTTCATCGTGAAGTTCTTCGGGCTCCAACTGGTTATAACCAGCAGGAGAGTTGATGTAGTCATTTGGGTCAAAATGGCCCTATGACTGCGAATGGTATGACTCGTGCAAATGTTGTGGTCTGAACGAGTGATGGTATGATGGCGAAGTGCTTAATGAAACAGATCGCCTTGCCAGTTCAATGGAGTGTCTCCAATCCTCACAAGGATCAGAATCAAATGATGGAGATGGAGTGCGACGGTGTGATGGTCCCGCCTGATTGGATGGTCCGCCTCGCATCGGATCGTTTCCACGGCCTCTTCCTCGAACTCTTGGAGGCGTTGTGATAAGTAACCTGTCAAAACAAGGAAAACAATATATATAAACTAAATGAAGATTAGGATTAATCCTAGGTCATTTGCATAGACTCGGAAGTCTAAGGAATGTGCAACTGTGTCATTGAGAATAAACACAAAAGACTAGTGTTTATATAAACTAAATGAAGATTAGGATTAATCCTAGGTCATTTGCATAGACTCGGAAGTCTAAGGAATGTGCAACTGTGTCATTGAGATTAAACACAAAAGACTAGTGTTTAATTCAATCAATGTTGGCTCTGATACCAACCTATCACACCATGATATTTCCACATAACCCGGTGGGGAGTATCGTGATGTAGTTGATATCATCATAGACAATTAAACACAGATATAACATAGCGGAAGGCTTGGAATGAAATTACTATTACAGACCGAATGTTCAAAGTTCAAAAAATAATTATACAGATGGTGGTATTAAAGGATCCACTGGCAGATCTAATAAATGTACAAAATGATGTTTAACAGACTTTTGGGCATCCTAAGGATTTGCAAGATCCTCTATTGATACCAAGCAGCTCCCGGCCTATTGCGTTTAGTACCTGTCACTTAGTCTTTTGAAAATACGTCAGTTTACACTGGTAAATACAATTAACTGACACATTTGAAAATATTTCAAAAATTGATTTAGGTGCATAAGGCATGAAATATCTTTTAACTTGGGACAATTAAGAATTATAATCTTGTACACAGTTTTACATGTTTGTCAATACATATAGGGCCCAATATAGAAACCTAGACATGATTAAGACACACCACTTTATAAACCCACAAAGGAGTTATTCCCAACCTTGTAGGTAAAAATATATTTTTAGCATTTGCATCTGTCAGGTGTATGCCTACACCCCGTGCTTAAGTCGTGGCCATTAGTAACTTAAATGAGTCATGGATATCAAGTGCACGGTCGCGTTAACCCCCAATGTTTAAGTTATCAAACAAAACAGGTTAAAACGGGTTATGTAGATTTGATAGCCACAATCCGGCTAAGTGATCCCATACCCAACCAAGCGGTAATAGTTTACCGTATCCCAAGCTCGTATAAGGGAAAATAAGTTAAAAGTATTTACCTGAGTTATAACTTGATTTAAATGCAAGAATTAACAACTCAGTCGTATAATTCACTTAGATACGTGTAGATAGCTTTTACCGGGAGGCTCTAGTCTGGAATAATGGTAATATTAACCAAATAGAATTAACAACTCAGTCATATTGAAGTCATAGACTTAGACCGGCTAGCTTAAAGAATGAGTTACGGTACAATACGCTAGATTAAGCGATAACCGGAATAGAATGTAATTTAGACCCAACAAGTATGAAGACTTGTATAATGGGGGTAAACTAAATACATTCTGGAATTTGAAGTTTAAAAGATAAGGTTAAACCCATTTCGGTTAACTTATGCAAACTAGTCACATAAGTCGAACCGAACACGTATAAGCATTAACGGGTAACTAGATGAGTCATATACATGTTCCAAATGTTATTATACTTAAAATATGTTATAATATCAGTAAGATATCAACATGTATGCCCGTTAAATTTTTAAAACCGAATTAAGCCTCATAAGGGAATTTTGGTTATTTTACGACTTATAAAAGGAGCTTGCAAGTAAACTGATGTTAAGGTCATAAAATTTCTGTAAAAAATATTTAATTTATGATATAATATCAGTAGGAAATCAAATATGTGTGTGGTTTATGCTTTAAGACCAAACTATGCACCGTAGGGGCATTTTGGTCATTTCACACATAGTTTTGAGAACTTATTTGGGATTCTGAGTTCATGACTTTTACCTGCTATAAAAATATTTAAAATAGTTTATAAAATCAGTAGGTAACAAGTCTTGGGTGCGAAGTATGGTTTAAAACCATACTATGCGCCTAAACGACGTAAAAGTCATTAAATGACGATAATTATGATGTTTAAGTAATTCTGATGTAATGACCAGCTTTGAATAGTCAAAATATGTTATTTGTCATAATATATCAGTAAGCAAAAGATTTTGCATGTTCATTATGTTTAAAACCCATTTTAAGTGCCATAAGGGCATTATCGTCATTTAAGAACAATTAACAAGAACATGTGCATAAACTCAGTATATAATCATACTTGATATCCCAAATAATCTTAAATATGATATTATATCAGTATGTAATGAGTTTTGTCAAGAAATTATGTTAAAAACTCAATTTGCATGTAAAAGGGCATTTTAGTCCTTTTAAAGGAATGATTTATGATTAAATAAGTAAACTGAGTTTATGACCAGAATGTTAGCATTAAAATATGCTAAATATGTTTACTTATCAGTACATAACTTATTTGCATGCTCATTTATAATTAAAACCTTATTTTTAAACAAAAGGGCAATTTAATCAACATTTAAGCATAATAACGGAACTTTGCAAAATAACTCAGATTACTATATAACCATGTAATATAACCTAAGAGGGTTATATTACAATATAATATGGTCACAAAGGAACCTTAAAACAGAATGAAACTATAATAATTCGGGTCAGAACTGAAAGTCAACGCATAAGTCAAACTTCGCGACTTTCGGTTGCGAACCGACTCTAAACCTGGAATTGTCGGGTTGAACATGTTTACACATGTTCTAATAATTATTACGAAGTTATTAAAGTGATAAAACATGTTTTATAACATCTACATTATCAGATTTTGAATTATTTTAAAAACTGACCCGTTTGACTTTTTAAATTAATAACTTTGACCCGACAATTGACCAAGCAAACGTGATTAGTAGGAGGTGCCCTTTTGAGGGATTAACACCTACCTAATTACGATCACGTAGCCAAGTTCGCCCCGAACAATGGCTGGGCCATAATGGTCTAAACCAAAAGTCAAAGCGTTTATTAAAAAACTTTGACTTTCGGCTTTTAAAAGCTTATAAAACGAAATGTAGGGGCTAAGGACACTTACAAAGGGTCCTAGCTCGAAAACTTGAACTGAGGTGGAGTCTCCTTATGCCAGGAATCCCCAAGAGAGCAAGAACAAGTGAGCAAGAATGATTTTGAGAGGTGCAAGAAATGAAGGTAGAGGAACACCTCTATTTATAGTGTTTTGAGGTGATCTTTGATCAAGCTTGGTGTTTAGGGAGGTTATAAGATCATCCCAAGTGTCATAGCTGTTTATAAAAACCATCAAAAAGGGCAATGTTTTCGAATTATGTGAATATAGGGTGGTTTGTGTGGTGAGCAAAGAAAAATATGGCAGCTGTCAAACAGTTTCTACCCAGCGACCTCTCTCGCGCCCCACGACCGGGACTGGTCAGGGGGTTGCGGCCCGCTAGGCACCCCAATATCAGCAAAACTATTTTCAAAGTTGTCAAGTTTAGCCCCTCAACCTTGTAACTCGAAATAACTTTCATGTATAGCACTTTTAGCCCTTCAATTTAGGTTTTAGGTATTCTTGGAAGTATAAACTAACAGTTAAGCTCCAGGTTCGCTAAAAGGTCACTCATAGGTATAATTAAATATGTTGACGCTTTTAACCCTTCAATTCTCAAACTTTTGATTTATTTCACAAACTGTTTTGTACGTCCAACGTGTGGCTCGTTATTAAATACGAATACCGTAAAAGGTCATTCAGAGGTATAGGTTATAAATGTTGACACTTTTAGTCCCTCCACGTACATCTTTTCACATTTTGGCAACAATCCTTCTAAGTCAACGTTTGACATATTTATGATCTAGGACACGTGTCAATACGTCGTTGGACACAATTTTACGAGGTGTTACAACATGAATTTACGATATATATATATATGTGTGTGTGTGTGTGTGTGGTCAGGATTTAGGGAAAAGTGTGAGAACGGTGAAAACGCTTATGGATCGTCAGATCAAAACAATCTATGGACTAGATTGGCGCGGTGGCATTTTCGTAAATAACATCCATTTTATTACTTGGAACGTGTTTCATTAAGGGAAAAAGGGTAAACATCGTTTCTTATATAAACACCCTTAAATATAAAACGCCAACTAAATACGAAACGCCAAATAATAAAAAATATTTTTCCTGCGTAATTTTTTTCTGTGTTCTAGTTAGTGTATTTTATCATCATGGCCTACAAAAAACACCATTAAATATAAAACGCCAAACTTGAAAGATGGGACGTGTTACAAACTTAACAGATAAAGCTGAACAAAACAGTAAATACAAACAGTAACTGAAACGACAGATACTTTATTAATAGCATTTATTATAATAATATCCCGCCTAAACTACGCGCCAAAAACATCATATAAAGAGAAACGTCTTAGCACCTTCCATTGATCACACCAAAAAACAAACGCTATGTTTCCTAAATACCACTCGCTACAAAACGCCAAAAAAGTTTAAAAAAATCAAAGATGGCAAACATCATTTCTTGAATATTCAGTATTGTTCTGCGTGAAGTTTCACTGAATGGATTGTTAGGTGAGGGGGTAACTCAATAAGATTTTGCTACATGAGATGGACAAATCTTCAAGAAAAAGAGACCGATGACAGTCATATGTCATTTTACGTGCTTTGTTCTTAAAGAAGGTTTAGATGAGAAGAAGAGACTGATCCCAGTGTAAATACTATTTGGACTCCATGATGATAATGAAGATAACGGACAAATAGCATCCACCCACACGGCATCGATCTATGTCTCCAACATCCACAAAGCCGCTTCAACAGCGAACAATAATAAAATCACACCAAAACCAAAACGCCATATATTTGTGACAGTTCTTGTAGTTTCAAAGAAGAAAGAGACTGATGACAATGAAGATTTGGAAGATAAATTGGATTCGGATTTTTAATTTATTTTTTTCGCTTCTATTTTTTTATGTGGTTTGTTATCTAATTTTCCCAAAAAAAAATACATTATTTCTCTAAAAAAAATGCTTGTAAAACGCCAAGATGCCACAAACGCCAAACGCCAACCTCCAAAACTATAATAAAATTACTTTAGACAAGTATTATTAAAAACTCCAAAAAATTATTGAAATGTATAAAACAATGTGCAACAGAATAGAACAATGTGCCATCTTTATCTAAACGTCATTAAAATACAAAACGCCAAAAACTAAAAGATGGAACGTGTTACAGCCATAACAGATGAAGTTGAACAAATAGTAACTACAAACAGTAACTGAAACGACAGAAACTTTATTACTAACATTTATTATATTAAAAGCCACTCCATGGGTACTTAAATTTATTTATCTTTTCAAAACACCATAATTACATGTCACATTATAGGACTGCATCCTACATGGCGGCAAAAAAAAGTCATTATATAAGTAGAACAGGTAAACAAAACTTAACACTCCACACATTCTCGAAACATGCCACACATTGTCTAAAACGCCATAAAACTTAAAAAAGAAAATGGCTCAGGTTATTGCATGGAGGTTTGAGAGGTCAGAGAGACGTTTCATCCTAATGTTCTCTGATAGGAAAAAGGTGAAGGTCAAGACAATCAAGGCCCTACTTAGTATGGATGAAGCCGTTCAGAGGGATATTCTGGCCCTTGGGATTCCAAGGGCTGACGACTGTGAACGGACTCGAATGTTAATAAAAAAGATTGTAGAGAAAATTTACAACAGATGACGATGATGATGATATTGACGATACTGGTCTACCAACAGTTACCAGTTAGGGTTTGGATGAACAAGCAAGAACGGTTAAAGTGACTTATCGACACGGGGTGGAATATTCATTGTCGATGGACGAAATGCTGAACATAGAGAGACTACATCTTCTTGAACAACTCTGTGATTTAGCACCTTCGAACGATGCAAGATCCAGGGTTGTCATGATATTTAATTATAGGTCGCAACAAAGACGAGACGAGATAATGGCGTTATACGCCAATGCACAATATGATGATGATGAATCTGAAGAAAGTGATAAACAAAGCGATGGGTACATCTCTGATGTAACCCCATACACAGAAGAATATTAGTTTGTTTTGATTTCGTCTTATTGTAATCTTTTGAATTATTAATGAATTATAATGAATTATTAAGAACACCATGAACGCCAAAAAAATTACCTTTATAACATATATGGGATTAATTCAACTGAAAATGACAAAAAAAAATTGTAAAGTTTGAATTATTAAAGGTATATAATGAATTTGGTAACACCATGGACGCCAAGATGTTAGAATTATTAATTAATTTTAATGAATTTGGGAACGTCATAAACGCCAAAATATTTACTATTTAACACAAAAACGATTAATTCAACATGACAGATCTAAAAAAGACTAATAAAATGACAGGTAGTTATTGAATCTAACTACACGCCAAAAGAACCTTAGACGCAAAAAAATGAAACAGTATTGTGACACACACATTGAAAAAAAAAGAAGATAAAAAGACAAAAAGCCCCTTCTCCCTGATTATAACACATGCCACTTGTTCGACCAGGATTCGTTCTCACCGTTCTCACACTTTTAGGCGTTTTCTCCTGATCCCGTTTATATATATAGGGTGGGGTTCGGTTACAAAGTCCATTTTTCTACAAAGTGTACAAAGTCATAAAACACCACAATTTCAGCCATAAAACACACTCAAAACTCACAAATAACATTGTGAAGAGCACTAAAATACAATATCCAAACCCTAGCAGTCCATAAAAACTTCAAACATACCATCGTAGAACTATGAATATAAAACACAACATGATAATCAATATAAAACACACTAATATCCAAACCCTAGCAGTCCATAAAAACTTCAAACCTTATCATCCAAAACACAACACAAAACCAACAAATATGGCATTTTAGTAATCTTCATTTTGTTTTTTGTGGGTTTTGAGTGTGTTTTATGGCTGAAAATGTGGTGTTTTATGACTTTTTTACACTTTGTAGGAAAAATAGACTTTGTAGCCAACTCCCATCCTATATATATATATTGAGGTTCCTATAAAAAAGACCAAAAGTGTGAGAAGGGTAAGAAAGAATCTCAGCCATTAGATCTTTGATCTAATGGCTGAGATTAATAGGGACCAAATTGTAAAATGTGTTTTATTTTTTGGACTGATTTGAAAATTGTAGGGGTAATAGAGTCTTTTATGTCCACTTGAAATAGGAAACTGTAAATCAGATCCCTACAATTTCGAATCCTCTTTCTTCTTCCAGATCTGTGAATTTGAATCCTCCTTCTTCTCCAGATCAAAGATCTCGAATCATCATCATGATCAATCCATCTTGAATCATCATCATCATCAGTTTACATCTCGAATCATCCTCATCATCATCATCATCGATACAGCAGCATCAACATCTCCGAATCAGACCTGCTGGACACCACCGACCAACCATCGCAAGGCACCCACCTGCTCCGATCGGTTCCCACCGAGAACCACTCAAGTTGTCGCACCTCCGCCACCGGTCCTACCACCCTCCATCGTGTCGTTGCTGTTTCAGACACCCACCATTACGGGTTGTAGTGTTATACAGAGTTATATATTATTCATAGTGTGTTATAGTGATTTGTAGTGTTATATCTTTTTTGTAGTGTTATGTACTTATTACAGTGTTATGAACTGTTGAATGGTGTTTTGCAGTCTCTTTAATAGTGTTATATACTTATTGAATGATGTTATATACTTATTGAATGGTGTTATATAATTATTGAATGGTGTTATATATACTTATTGAATGGTGTTATATAATTATTGAATGGTGTTATATATGTGCTGAATGGTGATTTGCAGTGTTATTCGTAGTGTTTTTTTATAGAGATCTATAAAATGGTGTTATATACTTATTGAATGGTGTAATATAATTATTGAATGATGTTATATATGTGCTGAATGGTGGTTGCAGTGTTATTCGTCGTGTTTTTATAGTTATCTTTTAAAAAAGAGTTGTTCCAATAAATAAGGTTGCGGTTATGGAATGTTTTGACTTAATTGAATCAATGATAAAATTACTTGTTTACCCTTTTGAATTAATTTTGATTGAGGACACATGTCATCTCCACAATATTTCTCACACCTCACACACTTTTAACCTTTTTTACAATAACCTTACCCTATATATATATATATAGGGGATGGTTCAAATGAAAACTACTTTTATTGTGAAAACTCGAAAACTAACTAAAAAAAGCCTAAAAAACACACCAAATTTTTTTTATAAAAATCGTAGGTTTTTATATATAAAAAAACTTTTTTTCAAAAAAAATAAAAATTTTGTAGTACACATGTGTAATAATACACGTGTACTACAAAAAAAAACTAATTTTTTTATATACATAAACCTGCGAAAATTGGTATGCAAAAAAAAATTTGGTATTTTTTTTTGGCTTTTTTAATTAGTTTTCGAGTTTTCACAATAACTAGTAGTTTTCATTTGAACCTTCCCCTATATATATATAGGGGATGGATCATGAAAAAACTAGTTTAAATGAGAAAACCAAAAAACTAACTAAAAAAGCCTAAAAAACATATCAATTTTTTTTTACAAATTTTTATAAAAAAATTCGTTAGTTTGTATGGATGGAAAAAAAATTTCAAATAAATTTTTTTTTGTTGTATTGCACATGTGCATTATATATATATATATATATATATATATATATATATATAGGGGAGGGTTTAAATGAGAACGCTAAATATCGCGAGAACCGTGAGAACGAATGAAAAAACCACAAGAACTTGGTGAAAAACAATTCAAATTCAAAATTTCTTTTTACACTTATCATTATTATTCGAATACAATTTTAAAAATTAAATTTACATGTTTAAATTTTCGTGAATTCGTAAATAAAGAAAATTTACACATGTGTAAGTTTGCCATTTACACATGTGTAAATTTGTTGTATTTACACATGTGTAAAAAATCTAGTAAGAGTGATTTTGAGAGGAGAAATGAGTTATTTGATGTTGTAAATTCTTTTTTGATGTTGTATTTTTATTACAATGAGTTTTGTATTAAAAAAATTCGGTTTTGATTTGTTTTTTTCATTCGTTCTTACGGTTCTCGTAATATTTAGCGTTCTCAATATAACCCTCCCCTATATATATATATATATATATATATATAGGTAAAGGGTAGGGTACAAATCTCCTTATCGTACATTACGTACGCGACTACAGGATCAAAACACGTGTCCCTGATTTAGTTTTCATAGCTAAGGGCAAAACAGACAATTCATTCAATCGTAACTCTCTCCTTACCAGTGAACTCGCCATGATCACTGGCGAATTCAACATATTCAAAATAAACATCTGGGTTTCATCCGATGCTGCTCTGTAGATCCATAGAAAACAACAATCTATTAAAACTCTAATCGCAAAAAATGACAACCGCAAATGTATACTTTTAAAATTTACGCATATTATGAAAGTCATACTATTTGATTGTAATGGTTGTGATGATTTTTAATTATATATGTGAGGCCACATATTAATTTCGCAAACAAACAAATGGCCACATGGTATTAACATTCACAAACAGACAAATCACATTTAACATGCATGTTTGTATGATTCGCATGTGCATGGGATGTGAATTTTTTGAATGGACAAACAAACAGACAAATGGCCACATAGTATGATTCGCATGTGCAATGCATTAATTTCGCATGGATATATCGCATGTGCATGAGAATTTAATTTTGCATGTGAATGGACATACAAACTAGTATATGGATGGCACTAATTTCGCATGTGGACAAAAATGCATGGCATTAATTCGCATGTGGATGGCCTAATTTCGCATGTGGATGGCACTAATTTCGCATGGCATTATTTTTTGACAGGGACATAAAATATACCCATGTTGACAAAAATTGCATGCTGTGGAATGTTCCAAAAAAATGGGAATCGCATGTGTTGCAAAAAAATAATGTTCACATGTTATTTTTAATACCAAAATCCCATGCTGTAAAAAAATACCAACATCGCATGTTGTAAACCAATTTCCCATGTTTGATATTGAATTTGCAGAAGAGTCGGTTGGAGAAGAAGAAGGTACCGAACGAAATTGCCGGGATTTTGATAGAGAAATTATCGATTTTATCCTTCGCGGTTAGTTTTATGTATATTAATTTGATTAATTTAATGATATAAATTAGTTTTGCCCGCGTTTAATGGATTGAAGATCGTACGGCTGTGGGCATCGCGTACATAATGTAGGATAAGAGGTATTGTACGTTAACCGGCCTTTATATATATATATAGGGAGAAGATCATGAGAAAACTACATCTAAATGAGAAAACTAGAAAACTAACTAAAAAAGCCTAAAAAAAGCTAAAAAATACAATTTTTTTTTAAAAATCGTTATTTTTTATATATAAAAAAAATTTTCAAAAAAAAAAAATTTGTTGTACTGCACATGTGCACTATATCCGTAATAGTGCACATGTGCAATACAACAAAATTTTTTATTTATTTTTTTATTTTTTTGAAATTTTTTCCATGCATAAAAACTAGCGATTTTTTTATAAAACTTTGTAAACAAAAAAAAAATTGTATTTTTTTAGGCTTTTTTAGTTAGTTTTTTGGTTTTCTCATTTAAACTAGTTTTCTCATGATCCATCCCCTGTATATATATATGGTAGGGTTCTAGAGTGAACAATGGTTCATTTGTGAACAAAATAAACAAATCTTGACTTTTGATTCAGTAGATGATGAGATCTAAGAGTAATGGCATTTTTGTAAATATTATAGCATATTTATTAATAAAAAATTCACACAAGGGGTATTATTGTAATTTTTTGTTCCCTAATCATAGCATATTTTTGTTTTTAGGAGATCATATTAATCTCCTAAATAAAAAACGTATCTATATTCTCTACCCTCTTAATTCCACTAGAGATTCAATCCTTCCAGCATCGATACAGAAAAGTGTCGCCGACATTAAGAGACGCCGGAATAGACATCTGATTAAGAGTAGCCGGAATCGCCGGAATAGACATCGGAATCGCCGGAATAGACATCTGAATAGACGCCAGAATAGACATTCTCTACCCTCTACCCTCTTAGTTCCACCTGAATAGACATCTGATTAAGAGTAGCCAGAATCGCCGACACTAAGAGACGTCGGAATCGCTGACATCAAGGTACACATTAAGAGTCGCCGGAATCGCCGTCACACATAGGAGGATCTTCGGACCTAGCAAATAGCCGGAATACTCATACGATTTTCAACCACAAAAGGTACACAATACTCATCCGATTTTTTAAGTATAGTGTTGATTTAACAAATTAGTGGATTTTGCTCTGTTTTTGTGCGATGTTGCTCTGTTTTTAGGCGATGATTGGCTGTTCAATCATTGTATGTGTTTAATTTTTTTGAAGGATAGGGTTGATTTAACAAGATAGTGGATTTTACTCTGTTTTTATGCGATGCACACATGTGTATGTTGTGCGTATTTTGTTGTCACCACGGCGATGTACACATGTGTATATTGTTATGATGATTTATTAATGCACTAGATTGTACACATATGCACAGGGTATTTTTTTGTTTATCTGCAACCTGGATTGTACACTGTGTACACATGTTGTAGAAAAGGTTGTACACATGTGTATAAGCGGTCAATACACAGACGTACACAAGGTTGATTATTTGTCTGCAACCTGGAATACAAATCAGTGATATTAAGACCGTTCGGTCATTTAAGTTTACGGATAATGTGCAGGCAAATGGTGTTCCTAACAGAGTCCGGAAAATGTGTGGATGGGATGCGATTATCAACTGCTTTGCTTCGATGCTTAATTATGAATGGCTAATAGAACAAAGGGAACAAGTCCACGGCTTTTCTGACACACAGTTTGTTTTGTAACTTTTTTTTAGTTTATTTATAAAATTTAGAGTTAATTGCCATTTTCGCCCCTAAGGTTTGGGCACATTTGCCATTTTCGTCCAAAATGATAGTTTGGTACCATTTTGCCCCTCACGTTTGGCCATTTTTGCCATTTTCATCCAAATCTCTAACCTAGTTAAAAATCTCTAACCTAGTTGGACGAAAATGGCAAATGTGCCCAAACCTCAGGGGCGAAAATGGCAATTAACTCTTTTTTTAATTTAATTTTTTATATTTACTCTATAAAATACAATTGTTTAATTTAATTTTTTAAAAAGTTCTCTAACATAATTGTTTATTATATTTTATAGAGTAAATATAAAAAATTAAAGAGTTAATTACCGTTTCGACCCGTACCGTTTCGAGCCGAACCGTTTCGACGCGAACCGTTTCGACCCGTACCGTTTCGACGCGAACCGTTTCGACGCGAACCGTTTTGACCCGTACCGTTTCGAGCTGAACCGTTTCGACCCGAACCGTTTCGACGCGAACCGTTTCGACCCGTACCGTTTCGAGCGGAACCGTTTCGACGCGAACCGTTTCGACCCGTACCGTTTCGAGCCGAACCGTTTCGACGCGAACCGTTTCGACCTGTACCGTTTCGACGCGAACCGTTTCGACCCGTACCGTTTCGCCCCGTACCGTTTCGAGCCGAACCGTTTCGACGCGAACCGCCGTTTCGAGCCGAACCGTTTCGACCCGTACCGTATCGAACCCGAACCGTTTCGACGCGAACCGTTTCGACCCGTACCGTTTCGAGCTGAACCGTTTCGACGCGTCGAAACGGTTCGCGTCGAAACGGTACGGGTCGAAACGGTTCGGGTCGAAACGGTTCGGCTCGAAACGGTTCGGGTTCGAAACGGTACGGGTCGAAACGGTTCGGCTCGAAACGGTACGGGTCGAAACGGTTCGCGTCGAAACGGTACGGGTTCGAAACGGTACGGGTCGAAACGGTTCGCGTCGAAACGGTTCAGCTCGAAACGGTACGGGTCGAAACGGTTCGCGTCGTAACGGTTCGCGTCGAAACGGTACGGGTCGAAACGGTTCGCGTCGAAACGGTACGGGTCGAAACGGTAATTAACTCTTTAATTTTTTATATTTACTCTATAAAATATAATAAACAATTATGTTAGAGAACTTTTTAGAAAATTAAATTAAACAATTGTATTTTATAGAGTAAATATAAAAAATTAAATTAAAAAAAGAGTTAATTGCCATTTTCGCCCCTGAGGTTTGGGCACACTTGCCATTTTCGTCCAACTAGGTTAGAGATTTTTAACTAGGTTAGAGATTTGGATGAAAATGGCAAAAATGGCCAAACGTGAGGGGCAAAATGGTACCAAACTGTCATTTTGGACGAAAATGGCAAATGTGCCCAAACCTCAGGGGCGAAAATGGCAATTAACTCTAAAATTTATTAATATATGTGTAGAAAATAACATTAACATAAAGATGGTTGCTTGTACACGTAATATAGAATGAAGATGTGTTTGACCTGGTTAAGGAAAAAGTATGCTGTGAAGATTGTGTTCTCCCATGCTAACACGCTCCGCGATCAAGTAATGTCTGAAGCGGTTGCATACAACGTGGTGAATATGCTTAATATTTAAAACGCTTCTTGTAGACAATAATATGTTTATGACTAGGTTTTATTATTTTAACCATATGTGGTTACGTGGTTAGATTGGTGTTTATTTTTTATATTGGAAACTAGATGTTTGGTTCGTTGGTTTAGTTTTATTCTAGTTTTGGATGAATTTTTGTGAACTAAATGTTAAATGTATTCAGCTATACATGTGTATATACATAAATGTATTTATAAATATACACAGGTGTATCAATAAATATACACAAGTGTTCTGATGTATAATAAAAAAATTAAATATAATTTTTTTTTAAGTTTGTACAAAGAAAGAAAGAAACAATCATGGAGAATTGATGGATTTGGGAGAAGAGCTGTTAAGGATAGGGCGTCTTCTTCGCACGTGTGAATAATCCATTGTAGTGAACTGGGCCGGGTCGGATCCTTGTGCTCCAATAACCATTCCTTTCTTCTCTGTTTCACCTACATATGTAAATAAAAAAAATGTTACATGAGTGGGCTTTATGATGAATTTATTTCTATGTATCTTCATTTTTTAATATTATGTTTCCTATGTTGTTTTAAATCTAGCTTTTAGAAATGGTTTGAAACCGGGGTGGCTGTAAGCCTGTACTTCAATTTTACATCACAAACAAATGAATCTTGTGGAAGTGGAAAACACTCCACCAGTAAGAATACTTTATTAATATCATCTTTTTTGGAAAATTGTACTAGTCCTTTTACTTAACAAACAACTTCGCCTTTGATAACTTATATCCGTACATGTGAACGTCCTTCATTTTGTTAGTCGTTAATACCTACCCGGTAATATTGTGAACTTCCTGCTAGTTTACTTCAGTTTCGAACTGATTTGATCAAGTTCGGTTGAAATTTAGTTTGTTTCGATGTTTTTCGATTGAACTTTCGAACTAAATCAGTTTATTTCGGATCGAAGTTTGGTGATTTCAGACATTATACTTCTATTACGGACTGTTTCAACTGTTATAACGAACAAATTTGGAATGAATTTTTAGATCTGTATTGAACTGTTTGTGAAAAAAAAATCAGCTGATTCAAACGCTGATACAGCTTTTGTTCATCAAATCGTTGTTCGTATAATTTTTTATGAGGCATCAGACCTGTATCAAAGTTCTTTGAGCGTTTAATTCTGGTATCATATAAGTTTTACATCAAAGTTGCGAGTTATTCATTGTTGTTTGTTTGCTTGAAGAACGAAGAACATCATCGACAGGTTATTGTTGTGTTGCATCGAAAAATAGAAAATAAGTGGATATCAATTAGTTGCAAGTCAGTATTGTTGTTTGATGTTTGTTTCATCGAGTTAAAATTCTGCATATCATATTCACAGCTGAATGATGTTGTTGTTCATCGAAGAGAAGTTGATGTTTAACCGATTAAAGTGTTAAAGGAAGCAGAACGTGCCGTTCAAAAAAAAAAAGGAAGCAGAACGTGATCTGTTGGTTTACAACAAAGAAACTGTATTGGGATTGCCATAAAGAAGAAAGGAACGAAGCTGAGTTGATTTGTTGTTGTTATTGTTGTTTCGTGATAAAAAAGATAAAATTGGCTATCAGATCGACAAAATTGTTGAATAGATCTACAGCAGGTTTCAATATCAGGTTGTTAGATCTGAAATAATAAAACTTTTAGGAAAAAAATTAAAACTTTGATTGATACCTGCAATATCCCACAAATCAAATCGCCTTTTGAAGGAACTTAAATTGTTGAAGAAGAAGGAAACACTGGAACATAAAAGGGCGGTCTGATCTTCTCGATTTAGAGAGAGAATGTTGTAATATTGTTTATGAATCATTAATTTGAATTTCTAAAATGCAGGAATTGGTTACAATATTATGGTAACTGATTAGGATAAATCTTAATTATAATTGACTTAAAATTAACTAAGAATTAAATCTAATTAGTTAATGACAATCCTATCCTTTTAAAATCAAGGGCCAAGATAAGTTCACACAGTTAATAAATGAAAAGAGTGTTCACTCTTGAACCTAACCCTATATATATATATATACTTTGTTCGTTATATAATGTGGGGAAATATTTTTGATAAAATGTGGGGTTGTAATATGAGACTTAGTTTAAACGAAGGGGACGTGTATTGATATGGAAAAATGGCAAATTAGTCTTTTTACCGATCAATGTAACGGTCAACTCACAAAAGGTTATAAAGTGTAGAAAGTTGGAAATGATGAGGATGTAAACATCCAAAGGTTTCTTAAGGGCATCCAAAGGTTTCTTAAGGGCGTCTAAAGTGTCAGGAGAGTCTAACCACAGGGTTCTAAACTAATGTTTACTCTTTTTTTATGTTTAATACTATAGTTTAATAAATACTTCTATTCTATATATCTTGAAAAGGAAATTTGGTGGGTTTTCCATCCACACCCCCGAACATTAGAATTTTTCACTTTTAGCCAATTTTCTTTATTTAACCTTTTACTAATTGAGTTTTTTGCAGAAGTAATGCTTCTTTTCAAAACAAAATCACAACTAATGCCACTCCCAAAAGTATTTCACAAATAATGCCATAGCCTTTTAAAATGGCGAAATTTTAGGAGTCCTAGGGTTGTGTAAGGAATATTCAGATTGTGTAAGAGACAAATCATTTGAAAAGGTACCATAGCCATTTATAATGGCGAAATCTGCCAAAGTCAGGTTAAATAGCCATTCCAAATGGCGAAAAGTTCAAAATTCTGCACCAAAGCCATTCCAAATGGCGAAAAGTAAAAGATTCTGCACATAATGCCATTTATAATGGCGAAATTTTTAAAAGCATGCACACTTCTCCATTACAAATGGCGAAAAGTTAAAAGTTCTGAACATAATGCCATTTAAAATGATGAATTCTGCAAGTGATAGGTGAACGGAGATTATGATGGTGGTTCGATGGTGAACGGAGATTAATGGTGGCGGAGGTGTGTGATTATGGATGAAGATGATGATGAACAGTGATAGGTGAACGGAGAAGATGACCGGAGATGAAAGTCCGATGATGAACGGTGGTAAAGTGGAGATGACGAAGGACTACGGCGGTTGTGCGGAGACGAGGGATGGTGGATGTTGAGGGTGGCTGTACGGTGACGAGAACAGTGATGGTAGCCGGAGGTCACGTCGGAGAAGATGAACGGTGTTCGGTGGTGGTGCTCCGATGGAAGATGTTGATGATGATGTAGATGGTAGACTGTGATCGTACCGGCGAAGTTGCAGGTTCTAACGATGAAGATGAAGACTGATTAGAATTGAAGATGATGATGATGGCGAGTAACAGAGATGATGAGTGTCTCGGATAAAAATGAAGCTTTGAAAAAGCTGCTGAAGATGATGGAATCTTGTAAGTACCTTTTTCAGCTTTAATTTTCAGAACTTTTCAAATTTCGCCATTTAGAATGGCTTTTGTACCTTCACCAATGATTAATCTCTTACACATTCTCTGATTGTGACTGACAAAGGCTACAACCCATACAAATTCGCCATTTACAATGGAGTTTACATTACTTGTGAAATATTTTTGAGAGTGGCATTAGTTGTGATCAACTTTTTCAACATGGCAACATTTTAGTAAAAAACTCTTACTAATTACAATGATTTTTAGCCCATACTTTGTTAATTGACATTTTGGCCCATATGTTTTATACTGATCCCTCAATTTTTAAACTTTGTATTTTTAACCATTAAGTTTGAATTCCTTCATCACCATCTTACGTTTTAAACTTTACGTTTTTACCCATTGCACTATTACCCCCTCAAGTTTTAAATTTTGTATTTCCCCCCTTATACTATTACTCCATTTTTACCTTCACCACCCTCTCAAGTTTTAAACTTTGCGTTTTTACTCCTTGCACTGTTACTTTATTTTTACACCTGCTCAACTTTGAAAATTTCATATAATTAGCGTGTTATATAATGTTTAGAATAATTTATTCGATGTTTGCAATGTATTCGCACCACAACATGTGCGAGTCTAGTTGCTAGATTTTCTTAAAAATCTGACTCCCTATTAAATTTTGGATCCTTCCTTTTGAAAGAGCCGCCCATGTTTGTATTTTAAATAATGATTGATAACTATATCAAGTGGGTACGTGTGTTTTTCTTGTATCCTTAGATTTGATTAATCTAGCATCTGTTTCATCTTTAAGCTAGCCTGTTTACTTTTCTATTTTCTTTTGGAGTCTAGGTAAGTTAATTTAAAGATAATACACCATCATCAAAGTTAAACTTTGACTTTATTTTAGAACAAAAAGTATATTACCATCTTGCAAATAGCTTATTTTCACATAAAATAACTTTTTAACAATTTAAAGAAACTAAGTTGTATAAAGTCAGGGTATTAAATAGGCTATGTTCACTAGTAAAACTCTGGAGGATCCTGAAAATTTGTCACGCACTTGAACACAACACTAAATGAAAATCAAATTAAACACCGTCACGCGTTTTTACGGACTGACACGGATAGAACCTGTATAACCCAAAAAATTTGTTTTGTTTTGTTTGCAAAAACATAATCTAAAATTACAAATTTTGTAATAAGTTAAAACATAAGAAGTTTAATGCATTTATAAATTATCAATGTTGAGTTTCATATTAAATTATAACATAAGAATATCAATCTATAAACTATTAAGTAATTAATATATATTAACTAAAACATAAATAACATGTATAATGTATTGTATGGAAATTCTTCTAGACTTATGAGTTTGACAAAATTATGTGTTTGATAATCCATGCAATTTGGTAAAAATTATTGGTTAAAATGATCATATATTTGTGATTTTCCCTTAAGACCGTATGTAACCGACTAACGCTCAAGGATGTGGTATTGGTGGCCGGCGTTAAACACCGGTATGCTGGTGGCGTTAGAGGGCGTGAAAGGAAGGAGAGTTAGGCAGTTCACAAGCGTGAAGGATGAGGTTTGGTGGGCCCCAATGTAATCAACCAATCAAATTCTTTCATTATTATTTATTTATTTCGTTTAAATGTTATTTTAAGGCCGGAGGGTGTGGAGGCGCCACCAGGGCCACCTCAGCCCTTATAGCGCCACCCGGCGCCATCGTCCCACACCCAGCAATTCAACTTGGGGCACTATAGCCTTGGCTCCACCATGGTAACGAGTAGCAATCGTGAAGAATGAGAAAAGATTGGTTAAATGGGGGGGGGGGGGGGCGCTATAGCTTGAAGGGGCTTTATCCCACACCCTTCAAGTTAAGGAGAGAGGTCTTAAAGCCCCTGTGTGACGTGGCGTTGATAAAGCCCCTCCCACACCCTCCAGCCTAAGGGTGGAAGGGGCACTTTCGGTGACCCCTTCGGTAACCCCATTTTACCGAGCGACATTGGACCGCCACCCCTAAATCGGTGTTCGGTGACACCCCAAACGGTGAATACTCACCGAAAAAAGAAGAGAAGAGATAGAGGGGATAGAGACTTTGTAACAGACTTTGTAACAGCTCTCAGCGTCCGCCCCTCACGGCTTTAAAACGCGTCATGATGGTGAAGGTATCAAACTCCTTATAAGGAAGTCTTTGTTCCCCTTCACAACCGATGTGGGATGTCACAATCCACCCCCCTTAAGGGGTCCAGCGTCCTCGCAGGACCTGACACCACCGGTCCGGCCCTGGCTCTGATACCATCTGTAACAGCCCAGCGTAACCGCACCATGATATTGTCCGCTTTGGCAGCCAACACGCTCTCAGCGTCCGCCCCTCACAGCTTTAAAACGCGTCATGATGGTGAAGGTATCAAACCCCTTATAAGGAAGTGTTTGTTCCCCTTCACAACCGATGTGGGATGTCACAATATAAGACTCGACTTATAAATACGAAAAAAATAACGGTTCTAACCTCGAAATTACGAGTTGTCACATCATCCCCAAGTTGAAAGAAATTTTGTCCCGAAATTTAGCACGTAGTTACTGAGGAAGCTAGTTAGGTTGCGTGGTTTTCCTGGGGTGTCACACCCCCAAAATCCACAAGCGGAGTATCACCGCAGGAGGCGTGACTGACCAGGATCAAGCCACCAATCATATTGAACAATATAGTAAATTAAATAAAAGTTCAACCACACAATATAATTGGTGTTCAAAAACAAGTTAACCAAATTCAAATTAAACAGCGGAAGCATAAAATGTAAAACCAAAACATAAGTCATAAGTTCATAAAGTTTAACATGGCACCCAACGGTCCATGTCCCACAACGACTCCTCCTGCTCGTGCAAGCTCCATAGATACCTAACGACCTGCAAGGCATGTAACAACAAGTCAACAACAAAGTTGAGCGAGTTCATAGTTGGTTGTCTAGTTTAAAGTTGTTTCAAAATCCATAAGTTCATTTGAAAACCAGTTGTTTATCAGTTCCTTTGTTTTCCCAAACCATAACCAGTGGGGGCTACCCCATGTTGTAAACCACTAGACTAGTTATATATATTGGCGTCCTTCCCAACCGAGGACGGAGGTACGTATTCTACCCAACGGAGAATACGCAGGTTAAATGTAGGCGTCCTTCCCAATCCGAGGACGGAGGTACGTATTCTTCCCAATCCGAGAATACACAGGTTTAGTGTAGGCGTCCTTCCCAATCCGAGGACGGAGGTACGTGTAACAACTCTCATCAAAAGTCATATTTATTAATTTAATTTATCTAATAGGAAACCCTAATTGAGACACCCAAGTGATTCTGCACCAACCCTAAAATTTTCAGAACAATCAGAATCAGGATCAGGGCCCCTAAAACTCAGGGGGGGTAAACCCTAGTCACGATTATCTTCAAATCTCGTTGTCAAAATTGAAATTTGCGAATCTGTCAACTCGGCAGGCCTAGTCCCACACGTGGCAAGCCTATGACAATTAGGTGTCCCTTACGGACCGTAAGGGATAAGTCTTACGGTCCATAAGCTAAGCAAATTTAGTGTATAAATAGAGGGCCTTGGGACTTGAATTCAGGAGTTAAAACGACGTAAATTCTCGCTACAGGCACTGAGTTACGTTCTGTTTACCACAATTAACACACACAGATCACTAATCGATGCCGCAATACAGGGTAATAACTCGATCGCTGCTACGATTCAATGTCTGATTGATTAAACTATCCAATGGATGTTTAAGTGCTGCCCACATTAGGGTTTATGCTTTGTCATTCGTCGTTAATTCGATGGATGTTTAAGTATCGCACATTGTCATTCGATGTGAGGGTTTGATCTCATGAGTTATCGTAAATGCTTTATTAAGTTACTGACCGAATTGTGTGCCTGTTATTAATTTAGGTTAAAAGGCTAATCAGTAGGCTAAACTCTGCTCAAAATTAAATCTGCAATGTGAGTCATTCTTTTTTTATCAACTATTTTACAATACCTCAAATTATTTTCAAAAGTTATAATTACAGGGACTAAGTCGTGGATATCTTGAATCACTGGCTAGTGGGGTATTGTGCACATTACTAATTTTCTCCCAGTTAGGTTCATTGACCTACTAGGGATAATCATCACTATTTAGGTTCATTGACCTAATAGTGGTATGACCATCGTCACCATTGTGACATGTCACCATTGTGACACGGCGCCAGATAAAAATAAGATAGAAGCCATTGTAATCGCTCTTATGCTGTAATTAATAACTATGCATCATTTTATGTAAATAGAATGATTCACTCAGTATTTCCCGCTGACAAAACCTTTTTCAAACATGTTTCAGGTGATCTGTTATTATCCAGGAAAAGTGCCTTGAAGCACTAAAAGCTTAAGGAAGTGGCTCAGGATAAAATAAAGAAACATGTTTTGTAAAATAAAAGATTTATTCGTGAAATCAAATGATTGTAAATTACCGGGGTTTTATCCCGAGTTGTGAAATAAAATAATCGGGAAATATTTCAGTTTTAAAAAGATCCTGATAATAAACTTCCGCTGTTAAACTCAATTAATTAAATACCACGGGATTTCTGTCCCGCGGCTCTTGAAACGGGTCAAACCGGGTCGGGGGCCGTGACAGTACGTACTCTTCCCAATCCGAGAATACGCAGGATTAAATGTAGTCTATTAGTGGTGAATATACAGGTTTCATCTTAGCTTCTTAATCCCATTCCCAACCCACCGGGAATCCCATGCCTTAAGAGTGTGAACTCACCTTCGGTTACTTGGTTGAACTCTTAAAATAGCTAACAATCGGTGTTGGTCAATCACGTCCTAGTATGAGTACCACTTAGTTTATTAGTGACTTCAAATAAGCACGAAGTTCCTACACGCATCTACCACATAACATGCACTCACTTTAACAATTCACGCCCATATAAACTTCCCATCTATTACCATTCAAAAGCAAGCATACGATATTGCACATAACACTTTCGTTGACATATAACATGTTAGATCATCCTCAGATAACATACCCGACATTTAGACATGCAAATTACTACTTATGTCGTTTCAGGTTTAACATCCAAAACTGGGCTGTTTTCGGGCATTTTAATAAAATATTTAACTTATTCCAAAAATTGCCAAATTTTTACAGAATGTTTTAAACGATCCATATATTATTGTGTAAAAATATCGAGATCCAGTTCATTACCAATTATTTTATAAAAATCATTTACCAGGCTGCAATTAGATTCGTTACTTTCTGACTGCAGTCCACGGAAAAATTCATTTAAATTTCATCGTAAATCCGATTGACGAAATTCTAGTTAAAAAATTACAACAACATCAGTGGCCATCTACAGTACAAATTTCGTGACCTAACTCTATCCAGGTTTCAAGTTATGACGAAAAACATAACACACATTTTCTGCAGAAAAAACGCAGCTTTTGCTGCTGTACAAAACGCACCTTTAAAAATAGCAAACGACCTCAAAAAAATATGATTCCAGTTCCATTTGATTCGTTTTTTGAAAACATATAATTTATACCTTAGAAAATCAATTTTTCGATTTATAACGGTCCGTTTACAGCCAACTGAAGTTGGCTGTAAATGTTACTCAGCATGCTGTTAATCGCTTAAACGTCACTAAAACACGCACATATGATCACAACACCTTCTAACAACGACTAACATCAGATAATAAGTCATTTACAGCAGACCTTTATCAAATTTATCATGCTTGGGCATCTGTATAAATATTTTCGTATCATCCTTAGCAGGTTGTATGCTACTATCTAACAGATTCATCATACCGAACAATCAAGATCATGCAAAGAAACGAAACCCTACGACTAACCGAACTCACAAAAGACCTAAACATCATATACACATGATCTTTAACAACTAGATCTATATGTGATCATCAAGCATATCAAAATCATTAACATATCCAGAAAACACAGCCATGATAATCATAATATAGTAATCGAATCATGCAAGAATTTCTATAACTATAAACAAACTACAAGATACAATACCTAGTGATGATTGGAGTTCGATCAAGCCTTGAAATCGTGATCTTGAAGTTCTTGGAACTCCTTTTTTGCGTCTACGATAGCAAGAGGAAGAAGTAAGATGGCAGGCTTGGTTGTGCGTAGGTTAGGGTTTTGGAGTTTTGAAATTTTACTACTGATAACATGCCTTGTACGCATATTATTTGGGGTCATGTTGGGGTGGTTTAGAATAGAGGGGTTGGGCTGATTACAACTAAAATGGTGGAGGTTGGGCTGCAACAATGGGAATGTGGGCTACACTAGATAAAACGCAAGATAACTTGGAACATGGCAGCCATACACATTGTTTTGAAAATGTTATTCTTAATACTAGCATTATTATACATATATATATATATATATTTATTTAAAACCCATCAAATATAAATTGTCACTAAAATAAACTGTCAACTAGTATAAATTGTATAGTATTCATGCTACCGTTTGTGCCTCATAAATATCGGGTTACACGAGTGGGTTAATTCGATAAGCGGAACATGTCTTTCGATTCAAACAGTTCGAGTCGGTTTAAAAGAATAAGGATTTGGTTTCTAATTTATCGCTTGCACAATATGAATTTATAATAGAATTTTAGCCAAGTATAATTAACTCGTCAAATAAAATAAGCATAAGACTAGACTTATAAATACGAAAAAAAGAACGGTTCTAACCTCGAAATTACGAGTTGTCACATCATCCCCAAGTTGAAAGAAATTTCGTCCCGAAATTTAGCACGTAGTTACTGAGGAAGCTAGTTAGGTTGCGTGGTTTTCCTGGGGTGTCACATCCTTCCCCCGTTGGTTTGGAATTTCGTCCCGAAATTCCGCAGTAGCTTCAACCTCAGTAGTGGATTCACTTTTCTCGAACAACTGGGGATACTTGTGTTTCATTTGGTCTTCTCGTTCCCAGGTAAACTCTGGGCCACGACGGGAGTTCCAACGAACTCGAACAAGGGGTATTCTGGTACGTTTGAGAACCTTAACGACTCGATCAGTAATCTCTACTGGTTCCTCGATGAATCGCAGCTGATCATCGATGGTGAGTTCCTCGAGAGGAACTACGAGGGTCTCATCTGACAGACACTACTTCAGATTCGACACATGGAATACGTTGTGAACTCCGCTGAGTTCTTCAGGTAGGTTCAGTTTGTAGGCCACCTTGCCTATTTTCTCTGTGATTTCGAAAGGTCCAACATAACGTGGATTCAACTTGCCTCTCTTACCAAAACGAACCACACCTTTCCAAGGTGAGACTTTTAGTAGCACTCGATCCCCAACCTGGAACTCGAGTGGTTTCCTGCGCTTATCATCATAGCTTTTCTGACGGTCATGAGCTGCCGCCATTCGTTGTCGTATCTGAGCATTCTTTTCAGTCGTGTCGACGACGAGCTCTGGGCCAGTGAGTTGGCTGTCTCCAACTTCTGCCCAGCACAGAGGTGATCGGCATTTTCGTCCATACAATGCCTCGAACGGAGCGGCCTGGATACTGGTGTGGTAACTGTTGTTATACGAAAACTCCACCAAGGGTAGATGTCTTTCCCAGCCTTTACCAAAGTCGATTACACATGCTCGAAGCATGTCTTTGAGAGTCTGGATGGTGCGTTCTGCCTGCCCATCCGTTTGCGGATGATATGCTGTGCTCATGGCTAGATGTGAGCTAAAGGATTTGTGCATCGCCTGCCAGAAATCAGAAGCAAGACGTGGGTCGCGACCAGAGATAATGGAGGTTGGCACCCCGTGCCTTGCGACTATTTCCCTCAGGTAGATGTCTGCTATGGTAGAGAACTTATCCGTTTCCTTGATAGCTAGGAAGTGTGCAGACTTGGTTAGTCGATCCACTATTACCCCAAATGGTATCGTTTCCTCGTTGAGATCTAGGTAAGCCAGTAACAAGGTCCATGGAAATTTGCTCCCATTTCCGTGTCAAGATTTCTGGTTGCTGAAGTAAGCCTGATGGCTTCTGGTATTCGACCTTGACCCTAGCACATGTCAAACATTTACTACCATAGGTTGCTATGTTAGCTTTCATGTGGGGCCACCAGTACAGAGTCTTGAGATCTTGGTACATCTTGTCAGAATCAAAATGCACTGAGTAACGAGACTTGTGTGCTTCGTCCATCACAAGCTCTTGTAGGTTCCCATAAGATGGAACCCATTTACGTTCCATGAAGTGGTGAGTACCGTCTTCCCTGGGTTCAAGTCGCTTTTCCATGCCCCGCATGGACTCAGCATAAAGGTTCCCTTCTTCCATTGCTTCGACCTGGGTGTTGCGGATTCTGGGTAGGAAGACTGGAATGAATGGTAAGCTGTAGCGCACCTACAAGCTTAGGTTTGGTTTCCTCACGACAGAGGGTGCCAGCCACCACAGTGGCTCTGCCTGGATGGTACTTGATTATGCATTCGCAGTCGTTAAGGAGTCCGACCCATCGACGCGGTCGCATGTTCAACTCCTTCTGATCGAAGATATGCTGGAGACTCTTGTGATCGTTGTAAATGGTGCACTTGGTACCGTCCAAGTAATGTCTCCATATATTGACTACAAACACTACTGCTCCCAACTCCCAGTCGTGGGTAGGGTAGTTCTTCTCGTGAACCTTAAGTTGGCGCGGTGCGTAAGCATTGACCTTCTCACGTTGCATCAACACACAACCAAGTCCTTGCATTGACGCGTCACAATAAACAACGAAATCATCTGTGCCTTCTGGTAATGAAAGAATGGGTGTACTACAGAGTTCCACCTTCAACTGTTGAAACGCGAAGTCCTGAGCAAGCTTTAGACTTACGAGGGTTTGTGCATACAATCAAGAAAACGGGTTTAGCAACGCCAAAAGTCGCTCATTGGAAACTAATATAAGGTTGTTTGGGTCGTAGGAGCTTCACGGTAAGGTGTAGGTATCGCTCAGATTCCTACTAGCTCTTCAAGTAGATTCAGATGTCGTTGAAGAAAAACAAATGACATATCCGCCAGGTTAGACCAAATTCGAGCGTCGTGTCTGAGCATCTATATCGGTCGTATCAAGATCAAAGAACAGTACTTGTGGTATCATCAAATTTATTGCCCAATGCTCATCGAGTAATGTTCGTAGAGTATAACTTGTCCAAGCGAGTGTTCGTGGGAAATGTTGTTAGGATCACAGGATCCAAAAGTATATCTCATATGGATGCGAAAACATGAGAAAGAGTAGTCGCAATTGATGAATAAGCGTTTAAGAATCCACAGCAGGGGTTTTACCTGGTGTCGAAGGTATAGTTGGTCGTACGTAAGTTGGGTATACCAAAATCCACAAGCGGAGTATCACCGCAGGAGGCGTGACTGACCAGGATCAAGCCACCAATCATATTGAACAATATAGTAAATTAAATAAAAGTTCAACCACACAATATAATTGGTGTTCAAAAACAAGTTAACCAAATTCAAATTAAACAGCGGAAGCATAAAATGTAAAACCAAAACATAAGTCATAAGTTCATAAAGTTTAACATGGCACCCAACGGTCCATGTCCCATAACGACTAACATCAGATAATAAGTCATTTACAACAGACCTTTATCAAATTTATCATGCTTGGGCATCTGTATAAATATTTTCGTATCATCCTTAGCAGGTTGTATGCTACTGTCTAACAGATTCATCATACCGAACAATCAAGATCATGCAAAGAAACGAAACCCTACGACTAACCGAACTCACAAAAGACCCAAACATCATATACCCCTGATCTTTAACAACTAGAACTATATGTGATCATCAAGAATATCAAAATCATTAACATATCCAGAAAACACAGCCATGATAATCATAATATAGTAATCGAATCATACAAGAATTTCTATAACTATAAACAAACTACAAGATACACTACCTAGTGATGATTGGAGTTTGATCAAGCCTTGAAATCGTGATCTTGAAGTTCTTGGAACTCCTTGTTTGCGTCTACGATAGCAAGAGGAAGAAGTAAGATGGCAGGCTTGGTTGTGCGTAGGTTAGGGTTTTGGAGTTTTGAAATTTTACTACTGATAACATGCCTTGTACGCATATTATTTGGGGTCATGTTGGGGTGGTTTAGAATAGAGGGGTTGGGCTGATTACAACTAAAATGGTGGAGGTTGGGCTGCAACAATGGGAATGTGGGCTACACTAGATAAAACGCAAGATAACTTGGAACATGGCAGCCATACACATTGTTTTGAAAATGTTATTCTTAATACTAGCATTATTATACATACATATATATATATATATATATATATAGGGGAAGGTTCTATGCAGAACACTAAATATTGCGAGAACACGCAGAACAAAATTAATCACTCATTTTTTCAATCCTAAAAACCTAAAAAGTAAATAAAAATGTTATAAATGTAAGATTTATCGTTTCTCACACTATAATTTAAAACAAAATATGAAAAATCTTCAGTTTTTAAATAACCTACACACATGTAGGTTATGTGTAGGTTAAATTACCTACATATATGTAGACTATGGGTAGGGAAAAATATATGATTTTTTATGTATATATAATACACATATAAATGTAAGAAACATAAAATTCAAGAAATATGAACCTTAAATCCCAAAATTTAGTGATTCAGAGTTGTTCTTTTTGTTCTCGCAATAATTAGTGTTCTGTAATGATCCTTATCCTATATATATATATATATATATATATATATATATATTTATTTATTTATTTATGTATTTAAAACCCATCAAATATAAATTGTCACTAAAATAAACTGTCAACTAATATAAATTGTATAGTATTCACGCTACGGTTTGGGCCTCATAAATATCGGGTTACACGAGTGGGTTAATTCGACAAGCGGAACATGTCTTTCGATTCAAACGGTTCGAGTCGGTTTAAAAGAATAAGGATTTGGTTTCTAATTTATCGCTTGCACAATATGAATTTATAATAGAATTTTAGCCAAGTATAATTAACTCGTCAAATAAAATAAGCATAAGACTCGACTTATAAATACGAAAAAAAAGAACGGTTCTAACCTCGAAATTACGAGTTGTCACAGACTTAATGGTGGGCTCACCCTTTTTCAACCAATTACAATTTAAAAAAGAAATGTTTACCACTATTCATGTGTTTAAGCACCTCTAGTGTTTGAGTGCAAATTAAGGAGTGAATGAGGATGTTGGCATGCCATGATATTATTGATTAAAAAAAAGTTTACCACTCCCTATTTTGGGAGTACCCTTCCACCCTAATGGGTTAATACTTTATAATGTGATAGTAAAAACATATTAAACCATTACACATATAGCCTTAAAAAAAACTATAACCAACAATATCAATAAATATTAAACAAGATTAACAAAAAAAAAAAAACAATTCAAAACCCTAATGGGTTAGTTAGGCTGTAAAGAAATTATATACATTTGACGTTGAGTGGGTAGGACCTCTTTATAATCTCATCCTACCACTATATATATCATGTGTAGAACGACTAAGAGTAAAATAAAGAAAACCATGGGTGCCTATGAAAGCACTGCAAGTTCAATGGAACGAAGGAGGAGGAGGAGGATGAGGCGATGATGAGGCTCATAGCATCAGCAGTGGCGGATCCAGGATTTTTTTCATGGGGGTGCGAAAATTTTTTAAAGATTTTAGACCTCTAGCTATATAAAAAAATCGGTTCATAGCGGGTCGGATCGGGTCGGGTCGAGTCGAGTCATGTAAAACAAGTAAAAACAAACAAACAAAGTTTCATAGCGGGTCGAATCAGATCGGGTCGGGTCCATTTCAATTCTCAAACAATCAAACCCTAGTTCCTAACTTCCTATCACATTAACAAACAAAAAAACATCAAAGTTCAAACTATCCCTACTTTTATTTCTCTTAATCATTCAATAAAAGAACAAAAAAACTTATCTATAACATACATTGGTCTTTAATTAGAATAATCCGGCGAAAAAAAGTGGTTCAACCCCTTTCCTCTTGAGAAATCGCGGCATAACTTCCCTACTCATTGTTCATTTCTAATCCTATCACATACAAAATAAACAAGGATCTTCAAGTGTTCAACCATAGCCCATGTTACTTAATTTTCAATTTAAAATTTTGAATTTCAAGTCCTAGTAATTATTATTTGCCAACCAACAATCATATAATCAACAAACATGTTTGCCAACCAAAATTTTGAATTTCAAGCCCTAGTAATTATTATAAGCCCTAGTAAAAAACATGTACATGTTAGGGCGGCCTGAATTAACCAGTTTGCAGCCGAAATTTTGCAGTCGCCGGCTGGAATTATGCTGTCGCTGGGCGCTGAGAGGGAGGGCGGGAGTCGCTGGAAAGTGGCAGCGATTTGTTTTTTTTTATTATATGTGGACTGGTTTGTTTAACAAAACTAGTAGTTGGGTTGGGCTTGAATGGGTATTAAGTTATTGGAATGGGTATTAAGTTATTGGGCTTGATGGATTGAATTTAAGTTTTATTAAAGGGGTTAGTAGGCTAACTTGTTTACATAATTTGATCGGGTTTCAATCCGTGTTCACAATTTTTTTACATAAATTCCTAACATTTTTTTCTAAGGGGTGCGGACGAAAATTTCCAACGGGTGCGTTCGGAATTTTTCAAGGGGTGCGGTCGGAATTTTTCAAGGGGTGCGGACGAAAATTTCCAAGGGGTGCGGTCTGGATTTTTCGCGAAAAATACCACTAAATTTTTTTTTTCAAGGGGTGCGGCCGCCCACCCACCCCATAACTTGGGTCCGCCCCTGAGCATCAACTATGTTCGGAGCTATGGCTATTTGGGGCGCTGCTAAAATGGTCGACAACACAAACACCCAAGAAAGAAACCGTCAGTCGGTGGTTAATTCTAGTTTCCTAAGACCAGAGGGGTTAAACCAACGTAGCATATGGTCTCCTCCTCCTCAAGGTCGCTTCAAAATGAACACAGATGGCGCATGCCGTCCCACACCCGTAGGAATAATGCTTTCACAAGGTTGTGTCGTCCAACGGGGACCAAGTGGGTATGGAGGAATCCTTCGAGATCATAATGGCAAATGGGTTCGAGGTTTTATATGGTTCATCGGTGTGGCTGATTGTCTTACATCTGAGCTTCATGGTGTAAGAATATATTTACATATTTAATATATTATGTGGTCATTATTATCATTTATCTAATATTGATCATTGACCTAATTACCCCTATATCATTAATTGGTAAATATTTGATGGACGTATTTACCCTTAGTAGATAAAAATAGGGTTTCCCCTTGGGTGTATATAAATAGAGATTACTAGAGAGGGTTTATGCTAAGACAATTATAATAACATCATCACTATCAATTCGTCTCCTCTCTCTCTCATAACCGTGTTCATCAAGAACACCTAAACCCATCAGAACTGTACACCCTAAAAGGGAACTCGACCAATCTGACGAACATGACGTCTACTTCATTCTTTGAGGTGGTTACTGGCTAATCAGGTACACACGTCTTATTTTATTGTTCATGATTGAAATTATTTAATTAGGGTTTACGTTTACTCATGTTCTACTGATATAATCAACATGTGGTATCAGAGCATATGTTGATTACATCAATTCAATCAAGGAATTCAATGAATTGAATTAAAGGAATTGAAAGATTTTTCTATTTTGCGATTTATGATATGCAAATTAATTTGAAAATTAAATCATTCAAAATTATTTTGGTCACTTACGGCTGCAGACATTGGTACCAATTCAAAATATTACTTTCTGAATTGCACATAATGAATATTTTATTTAATTTAATCAATTCATGTATTCAATTAATTGAATCTTTCTTTTGAATTATATTTTAATATGTAAATCGATTACTTAGTCAACAATGAATTGATTTCCATTGAATGATAATCTTAAATTAATTTTTTATGTTGATATTTACTTGCCTTATTTACGCCATTCATATGAATCTTTGTTATGATATCACCTAATTTTGTGATACACTAGGATTTGATTATGTTTTCTAAAATTATATATCTTTATCTGCAAGTTTCGAATAAAATATTAACTTTAAATTTATAATCGAATAATTAACTTGGATGGATAGAGATATTTTGAAATTATAATCAAAATCCCTTAAAATTAACTGATTCAACCTTATCACATTAACTGCTATAATTAGAGGATTTCGAATCTTGGAGAACACGTCTCGGACAAGATCCGAGATTATTCGCACTTACACATCTCGGACATATCCGAATTCATTTGAACTCATCCATCTCGGACAGATCCGAGATCATTTGAACTCATACGTTTCGGATGAATCCGAGATATAACTTATTCGAAATCATAAATGTTCTTAAAATGTCAAGATTTATCTGAAATCCCATTACTTTATTAGGCTATTAATGTGAATTAAATGATTGGTTTTGTAAACACTTAATTAATCAGAATTAGATAACTTTTTTTTACAAAACGAAATAGCTTAACTTGAATGAACTTCTGATGTATCACTTCTGGCCAAAGCTGATTTGAGGCATCTATCTATTGTTCAAGTATTATAAAAGCTATGTTAAGTATGCATTACAAACGTGAATATCTTATTTCTGCCCAAAGCTGATTTAATTTATTTATGTCTAGCATACTTAACAAGTACATAACTAAAGTGATTGTCTCATTTCTGGCCAAAGCTGATTTGTTACGATTACTTTGCACACATGTTTAAATGATTACACTTCTGGCCAAAGCTGAATTGTCTTCATTTAAGTAGAATTTTAACTAAGTCTATTATTTTGATGTAGACATATCACAACTTCTTCAAATTTTGATCCTCATATTAATGATCCTTCATTAATCTTATGATCATTTTGTCTGCCTTATTTTTTTAAGTACCCATAACTTTACTCACTATAATTTCTTCTATAAATCTATATCTCATCCACTCTAATTTCTAAACCCAAAATGTTTTGCTTTATTTAAAGTTTCTATAGAATTAGCTCTCTAACAAAATGTTATCACTAAAGTTATTCCAGATTAAGTTTTTTCCTAAGACTAATATATTATCAGTGAAATAATCACATGAACTCCTAAAATGCACGCCTTCATTTAAAAATCTAAACTATAAGGTTAAGTGGCATTCATGAATACATCATAATGTATAGTACCATGACCCATAAGATTAAGGGCTTACGCATGGAAATAAGTGCATTTTCCAGTACATTACATACTAAAATTTTCACTTGTACAATTTAATGCCTTATAAATCAACTATAACACTCAAAAGTACCAAAGTAAAATGAGTGTGTTGATAAGCAACATATGTACAAAGAAATAAATGTTTGAAACTGGAAAATAAGATGTTATTCACCTTACAATCACTGAAACCTTAAAAGAGGATTGTTCTAAGGTCCATAGTCAAAATACAAGTACAAAATTCCAACTCTAATGTTTTTCAAGGGAGAATCTCACTGCATAATTATGCCATTAGACTAGGCATAAGCAACGAGACTATCCATTATTCAAAAGAACATTTGTATAAGTTAATTAGGTAGTCACTTACTAATGATATTTAAGTCTGCTAATTTTAATATTCCTGTTAACACATGATTAGTTGACTCTAGTTCTATATGTTTCCTTACCAAAATTCAACAAATAACTAAAATGAGAGTTAGTGACAAAATTAAATGTTAAGGCTATAAGAACCTGCATAATAAGCAGTCTTCTAACAAAGCTTTTCGATACCTTACATATTCTGAAGATTAATCAGAATACAGTATCATTACTTAGGCTATATCATGAAGGTTGTGAGGTTTACATAACCAACATAAAGTCACACTTACCTTAAACTCTCATATTATTTGTTCTCAATATCTGGATAGAAACATTACTAAGATGGAACTAGATGATACCTTAAACTTTCACAACTTTTGTCATCATGCAAATGAGAATTTGACAAAAGGAAAATGATTATTCATCTAATCTCATTCTAAGTGATTTTAAATCATGACGTTAAAGCCCTAAAATATGACTTGGCTTAAGGAATAAGTATGGGTCCATCATAAGTTATTCATTGACATTCGTGGAACTTATTCAAAATGGAATATTCAGACACAAATCATTTATCATTTAAAGACTATCCACTTGTATCTAAATTTGTCTCATATGGCCCACGACCTTAAAGAAATCTATTCATATATATACTTAATATGATTTCTATTAAATATGCCCCTAAGCTTCTTATGACACGTGGACATTAAGGAAATCAAATAAAGTCTAACATATGTATGAAAGGTCCCTATGTCACGTATCTCATTGAAACTTCTCTTGTAGTATTTATAGAGATATCAAAGGTCAGTGGGAGCATTAAGTGTCTTAATAATAACTTACAATAGTTGCAAGAGGTGGGGGAGTGAAAACTTCATATTACTTCAATTTACACCTCTTGTACAAGATACTGCTCCATCTCGACACTGTTCCATCAAAACATGTCTCCTTAAAATCTAATGCTACTCTTACAAAAGTTTCATTGTTGCTTGATTGTGGGAACACTTAGATTTCTTACCTAAACTAACATAATCCTCAACAAGAGAAACTACAACGACTGACGTCATTAATTTGTTTTTCTCTATTAGAATTTGTTGGTCGTTACATATTGACCTAAGCATGCTGAGTTCCTAAAGATTTCTAAGGTCAGTGGGAGCAGTCAAAGTCCTTATCATGACTTGCAAGGAATACAAGAGGCGGGGTGAAGAGAGTCATTAAATTTTACTCTGAATTTAACTCCGATTACACCTCTTGTACACCATACTGCACCAACTCTTACAAACTTAGAATCCTAAAAATGATAGCAACCTAACCAAGAGCTAATTCATAAAACTGAAACTTCTAATAAACTCAATAATCAACTCAGGAGGTCACCTAGGTTTAAAAACCTATTACTTTGATGATTACATAATCTCCCTAATTGAAGTTGAAATGGATTTTGGAAAAGTTTTCTGATCCTATCTCTTCTAATTAAACCATTAGCGTCAATCAATCTTCTAAATGGAATAAAATTGTTTTCTAGTAAAACTGATTTTATGTGTTCGTATAACGTTTGGGATTTGATTGAATTACCTGAGAGTGTTCATAACTAAACCAAATCCTGATATAAGCGTTAAGCCATGAAGAATCATGATTGATTATCAAAAGGTCATACTCAGGAAGAGATAAATTATCAAAGAATCTTTCTACCTATCTTATAAAAGATTTCTTTGAGGATCATCACTGTTCTAGTAGCTTATAATAGTTTGAGCTACATTAGATGAATATTAAAACAATTTACCCTAAACAACCGACTTACATATTTACATGTTCATTAGATAACAACCTAAAAGTTCTGAACTGAAGGTTAAGAACACTTTATTTGTAAGCCAATAAAATCCATGTATGGGTATTGCAAACATCATAATGTGATGAAATCTTAACGCAATTATTTTCATCAAGAATCAAGTGGATTAATGTACCTACCTCATAATGAATGGGAGCAACTAAAATAAACTTGTCTATATATATATGACATTCTTTTGACAAGTATATGTTACATAAGTCAAAGCATTATTAACAAAAAATTTGACATAATAGATCTCAGAGATATCTCTTACGTGATAGATATCATAACATACCGAGATAGACCCAATGGGACATTAGTTTCGTTCCATACGTTTAACCTTAAATGGGTCCTTACATATGTAACAAATAATATTGCTCCCCTTTAGAGAATAATAGGATAAATGAGATTATTTCCTTACGCTTCATTAATTAGAAGCCTTATGTAAGTTTAAATCTATACTCGTTTAGGTATTACTCACATTGCAACACTAGATATGTCTAGATTAATGTGAAGCATTACAATATCTTTAAAAGAAACGAGAGGCTATAATTTAAAGAAGAAGTGAGAACACAAATCGGTTGATTACTCTAACTTTGTGATATTCAAAGATGACAAAATGTAATTTCGGGTATATCTTTATGTCAGCAGACAAAACCTATCTCATGGAGGAGTCATAATGGACTGATATCAACAACCTAAGTTATAAGGACATAATATAGTCACTAAATGTTGTTGGAAATTTATCATGTGGACTCATAAGTTTATTAACTCCATATAATTAATATATTGAAGATTTATTGTGAAAAAGTCAGCTACCATGTCTCCTTGAACAGTAACAGTTCGAGAGGTGCTGCATTAAATTTTGATACGAAATTAATTATTCGTTTATGAACGAATTGAGGAAACTAAATCTTTGTATCGAATACATTCATGATATGCTTATGGATCCAATAACAAAAGGTCAATCACCCATAAATATTATGTAAGCGCTTATAATAATGACGGGTTTTATTGATGACCATGTACAACTACATATCTTACTATGAATGACTGATTATTAATTTTCCTCGTACGTTTAGATTTGTTTGTCTCTAAATATATGTTCATGCTAGCCTAAATGACATATAGACAATTACTATACAAATCAACGTTAAGGGCTTATTCGTCAATTGATCCTAACTGCTTAGGTTTTAAATTGGGACTATAGTATGATTAATGGGGGTCCTGAGTTGATTACTAACTCAACGGCTGTATTTCTCTGATATGGTTTTGGTTTAAAGCTAAAATGAGTATTAACTCCTGATCAGGCTTATCTAGTACTCATAATAAATGATAACTCGGCCAAGTGGGAGAATGTAAGAATATATTTACATATTTAATATATTATGTGGCCATTATTATCATTTATCTAATATTGATCATTGACCTAATTACCCCTATATCATTAATTGGTAAATATTTGATGGACGTATTTACCCATAGTAGATAAAAATAGGGTTTCCCCTTGGGTGTATATAAATAGAGATTACTAGAGAGGGTTTATGCTAAGACAATTACAATAACATCATCACTATCAATTCGTCTCCTCTCTCTCTCTCATAACAGGGTTCATCAAGAACACCTAAACCCATCAGAACTGTACACCCTAAAGGGGAACTCGACCAATCTGACGAACATGACGTCTACTTCATTCTCTGATGTGGTTACTGGCTAATCAGGTACACACGTCTTATTTTATTCTTCATGATTGAAATTATTTAATTAGGGTTTATGTTTACTCATGTTCTACTGATATAATCAACACATGGTATTCTTAAAGGGTTAGAGTTTTTAGATGAATTTGACCTCAAATTAGCCATTCTTGAAACCGTTAGCCAGGCTGCATATGAGTGGGTCACTCGACAGAGCGTTATCCGTGGCAAAAGTGAAATCATCCATGCATGCTGGTCTACCATCATGGAGTGCAGGCAACTCATTCGCAAGAATTACATAGTTGTCAGCCTTGTTCCGGGAGAAAAGGCCAACCAGTGTGCGGATAAGCTCGCCGATATGGCCATTGAAGCAAGATATAAGTATTTGGAAATCAAATACCCTCCTCCTGATTTAAAGTATCTTGTTGAAAAAGATGCTAAATTTGTGTAATGGTTAGGATTCCGATCATACCCATGGTTCTTGGTTTCTCCTCCACTATATATTCTGGTTAATAATAATACCTCTAAGGACAGGTTTATGCATATGTTTGCTAGTTCTGAAGATGGGTTATGATCATTATGGCACTCTTCGTATGTTTAATAAATCTACTACTTGTTTCCTCTTTGAATCTGATTAATCTTGCATCTAATTCATCTTTTCGGCCTGTTTATTTTTCTACGTTGATTTGGAATCTATAAGATAGCACTATCCCTAAAGTTTAACTTTCTTTATAATTTTTTTTTAACAAAAAGTATACTAGCAGTTTTCAGTGACTTTCGCTAAGGTGGCGTGGTATAAAGGCATTAGGGGCTTTATCACGACATATCAGCGTCACATATACGTTACCTAGACAAAGGCTTTATAGCTAACATCCATGCAATGGGATAAAGCCCCTTACCTATTAAAAAGAAAAAAGAAAGAAAAAAATGTGATTGGCTCTTGAAAACTGGCCTCCACATGTGCAGCCCTTAACACTCGCCAAACCCATGACGAAGTCGTCTATGACGCCCCTTTGGCATCTAGAAAATGGGAAGAGAAACATAGGGACGTGAGACCACACCGTGTGTTCTAAGTGTTCATAAAGTACTCTTTTGCTTTCGTTTCATAAAATAAATTTTTGCTTTTGTTAGTTGTTCTGCTACATATTTCCCCCTATATTATTTTGCAAAATTTCTCCTACTCATTACATTAGTGTTCAATTTTTTGTATTGTGATTGGTTATTAAGAATGTTGTGTGATGACATGGGTACTCAGAGATCCCATTCAGCAAAGTTAAAATCAATAATAATCATGAAAATAAAGTAAAGAGCGCTAAGCACAAACCAGAAAAAGAAGCTGAAAGTCAGAAGCTGGAACCTCCCGACCAGGAGCTGACATACCAACAGCTGGTGACAGGAAGCTAAGGTTACTGTACAACCTTGTGACTTGAATTGAATAAGTCAAACTGATAAGACGACTCTCTACAAAGCATAAAGGTGTCATCGAGACACACAAAACCTGAAACATACCCAAAGATGCAAGGCTAACCCTACAAGCAACATTAGGGAAGGATAAGCTTACTAAGACTAGAAGGTGCAAGGCTGGCATGAAGTTCCCTTAGGCAGAGCAATCTGCCTATAAAAGAGGGTCTTGTTCGAGCCGAAAGTAAGTTAATCTCTCACTCTCTCACCCTTAAACTCTTATCCATTCTCTTTGCTAAGACTCTCAAGATCATTCTACTGATTCTCACGTCGGAGTCCAAACGCGGGAGGCCACCTCTCCCGTAAAGGCTAACGATGTTCTTTGGTTGCAGATTCTGATCAAGGAGCTGTCATTTGGAGTTGATCTTGGACCTTCCCCCTGCCATACTCTTGTTGCTTTAACAAGTGGCGCCCACCATGGGGCTGCGCTACATAGAACAATTTTCCGATAGTACAACCCTATTCCTAAGTTACTTTCTCTTATGGCTAGAAAGGATCCTCATCCAAAGGAAGTTTCAAGCAGTTCTATGCCTCGGTCTAGCCCTCCTGCTACACCCGGGGTAGACAGCTGCTCCACCAACCCGGACGGACTTCATGTCGCACCGGTGACACAAGATGTACAACAGTTCCAAACTCCTCCCTCTACACGAGTTAATTCATCTTCACCGAGTGAGGTTCTCTTCCTAGTTGAAACCATGGAAATAACCCCGGATGGAGTGAAGTAACTTTATACTACTGAGAGAGCTCTTGAATGGGTACGTTCGAGAAGAACGAACACAAGGGGTCAGAGTACGTTTGTCTTATGATGAACCGAAAGTCGCACTCTCCCCTATGCCCGCTCCGTTGTGTACCACTACATCTCTAAGTACTACCCGGGCAGGACCTAGTTCTGACTCAAACCCATATCTCATGACCGATGGTTCACTAGGGCCAGGGAGCTCTCCTGCTAGTCCCCCTCTTGTACTTCCAAGAAGCCCTGAGTATACTGTTGAGCAGCACCTCCAACAGGCTCAAACGGTTACCCCCCTCCACAGACAACCTTCGAAGAAGCCCTTCGATCGTTACCCTTAGCCAGCAGAGCTGTAGCTGCAAGCTTATCACCACTTTCGAGCCTCCAACAGGCTTTCCCCTTGTATGGTGCTCAATATCCCAAAATGGCGGCTCTCCTGGCCCAACTAAGTCAGCAGCTTGCAGGAAGCCAGATGTGGCAAGCCTTCCAGGTTGGGCCACAAGCTCAAGCCGAACCAAACGTTCAAGCACGTACCAGCACGAGTGGGGCAGGGGTAAATCTTGATATACCTTCCATGCCTTACAAACGAAGCTCGTTATCATGTTTCTCTGAAGAGATAGCCAACTATTTCTTTCAAACAAAGGTAAAGATGCCATCGAATGTTAAGATATACGACGGTCTAGAGGATCCCGGGGACCATCTCCAGGTCTTCACGGGAGCTGCTACGGTTGAGCGTTGGCATAACGCTGAATGCTGTCATATGTTTATGCAAACCCTCATTAGGCCAGCTAAATTGTGGTTCTGTGGGCTCCCCAGCAGAAGCATAAAGTCCTTCAATGACCTGTATAAAAGCTTCCTAGAAAACTTCACCCCTCAAAAGAGATGTACTAGGGATGCCACCGTCATGCATCAGATCCAACAGAAAAACCATGAAGACCTCCGGGCCTTCATAGAAAGGTTTTAAAGGGAAGATTTGATATACAGTGGGGCAACTGAAAAGATGAGGGTATCTGCCTTCATGAATGCTATAAAGCCCAAGAAGCTTCTAAGGAGGTTCCATGAAAACAACCCTAAATGATGGAAGAAGCTTTCGAAAGGGCAAAATCATTCTTGAAGGGTGAGGAAGCCTTGGAAAAACAAGTATCCAGAAAAAAGAGAACAAGGAAGCTGGAGGGAGCCACCTCCCCCGACCAAGAGGTCGAGATTCTTACCCTCCGTAGATCGAGGACCATTAAGGCCCTACGAAGGAAGAAGATTCGAAGATAGAAAAAGGTCTCCTCGGCCAAATAGAAATCAGGATAAAGATAAGCAGATCTTCACCCTCCTTACCAAGACACTTCAAGAAATCTTGTCAATAGAGGAGGTTAAATATAACTTTCGACCTCCCCGACCTCTGTCCAAAGCTGCTAGGCTGCTAGCAAAAGAGACGTAAGTAAATTTTGTGCCTTCCATAAGGACACAACGCACCACACCAATGATTGCTATCAGTTGAAAAAGATGATAGAAGAAGCTGTCAAGTCAGGGGAGCTGGCTCACTTGGTAAAGGAAATAAAAGACAAGAAGGAGGGGAAGAAAGAAGTCAGCATAAACATGGTATGGTCAGAAAATAAACAAGAAGGGAAAAGGAGGAGGACCATACCATGGAACGAACAGTTCATTTATTTTCCCCCTACGGATCCAAACGATAAGCAGAAGCATCCAATCATCGTGGAAGCTGAAATGGAAGGTACCTTCCTCGACAAGGTGTATATGGATCCAGGGGCCGCTTCCAATATCATGTACCAAAGATGCTTCGACCAACTCAAAAGTGAAACAAAAGCTCGTCTACAAGCCACTGATACGTCCCTCGGAAGCT
The DNA here is from genome assembly GCA_030545235.1 of Helianthus tuberosus. Lineage (NCBI taxonomy): Eukaryota > Viridiplantae > Streptophyta > Magnoliopsida > Asterales > Asteraceae > Helianthus > Helianthus tuberosus. The sequence goes on along the minus strand of CM060440.1, from coordinate 65,778,807 downwards.
TCACCTGGGAAAAGGTACAACCCTTAGGGAAGAAAACACTCAACTTATGTTTTAGGGACTTACTCTCATTGTCGTAAGTTCCCCTTCAAATGATAACCTGTTGATAGGGAGACCAGGGCTTGTCAAGAACAGAGGAGCTTACTTTCATTGTTGTAAGTTCCCCTTCAAACTATAACCTGTTGATAGGGAGGCCAGGGCTTGCAGCATTTGACGCTATGGTGTCCATGGCACACGGAATGATGAAGTTTCCAACGGATAAGGGTATCGCTTCGTTGGCACCAACACAAGAAGCTCTTTTGATTGTGTTCATGGAAATAGAAAAAGGGGAATGCATTAAGACAAATGAAAGCCCAGTTGAGGAGATAAGCATCAATGACTCCTACCCAGAGCAAAAGATAAAAATCAATACTCACATCCCTAACACGATCAAGTACAGGTTAATTGACCTCCTCTGAGGAAACACAGATGTATTTTCCTGGTGCTCGGGAGATATGGTGGGGGTACCAAGAGAAATAGCAGAACATGCACTGAATATAGTTCCCACTTACAAGCCCGTCACACAAAAGAAAAGAAGTCTAGCCCCTGATCGTAGCTTAGCTGCCTGCAAGGAGGTAGAAAGGCTAGTGGAAGCTGGCATTCTAAGGGAGGTAAAATATCACTCTTGGTTAGCAAACCCCGTCATGGTGAAAAAGCCAGATGGCTCCTGGAGGATGTGTGTTGACTTTAAAGATCTCAACAAGGCATGTCTTAAAGATTGTTACCCATTGCCCGAAATCGATTGGAAGGTAGACTCACTCAAAGATTTTGAGTACAAGTGCTTCCTTGATGCCTACAAAGGGTATCACCAAATAAAAATGATGAAAGAAGACGAGGAGAAAACAACGTTCCATACCGACAAAGGAATCTTCTGTTACAAAAAGATGCCTTTTGGGCTAAAGAACGCAAGGGCAACATACCAACGTCTCGTGGACAAGACCTTCTCCGAACAATTGGGAGGAATATGGAAGCATATGTCGATGATCTTGAAATAAAAAGTCACACAGGAGAAGACATGCTCCAAGACATCAAGGAGACGTTCCACAATCTAAAAGCGATCAACATGAAACTAAACCCAAACAAATTTTCCTTTGGGTTTGAAGAAGGAAAGTTCCTCAGTCACATAGTGGGAAAAGAAAGTATAAAAGCAAATCCAGACAAGGTCTGAGCCGTCATGGAAATGAAGTCACCAAGAACCAAAAAGGAAGTCAAAAGCCCAATGGAAAGATAACAGCTCTTAAACGCTTCCTCCCCAAGTTAGTAGAAAGATCATTACCATTCTTCAAACATTGAAGAACTGTGCCGACAAGAAAAACTTTCTGTGGACAGAGGAAGTAGAAGCGGCCTTCATAGCACTCAAAGAGCTCATAGCTTCCCTGCCAACCATGGCAGCACCCAGGAAAAAAGAAACAATCATAGTCTACCTGTTGGCAGGACAAGAAGCAATAAGCTACGTGCTTGTGGTAGAAAGAGGAAAGGAGCAGACACCGGTGTACTTTGTGAGCAAGGCTCTAAAAGCAGCTGAAGTCAATTACTCCCCAATCGTGAAAATGGTACTCGCACTAGTAGACACGGCTAAAAGGCTAAGAAGATACTTCCAAGCTCACCCAATTCAGGTTCTCACTGATCAACCACTAATATCCATCCTAGTAAAGCCTGAAGATTCAAGAAGCTTGGCTAAGTGGGCCGTAGGACTGGGGGAGCACAAAATTGAGTACATACCAAGGAAGGCTTACAAAGGACAAGTGTTGGCAGGTTTTTTGACAGAAATGCTAGTGGTCAGGGAGGTATATGAGATAGAAGAAGAAGGGTGCCAAACGATAATCCCGAGGAAGTGGACATTATTTTCAGATGGAGCTTCTAGTATAGAAGGTTCCGGGGTAGGTCTCATCATAACAGACCTCCACGGAACCGAATATACTTATGCACTCCATCTTGAATTTCCATGCACAAATAATGAAACTGAATATGAAGCGTTGTTGGCTGGGTTGGGATTAGCAAAAATCATGAAGTTCAAAGAGCTACATGTTTTCACCGATTCAAGATTGGTAGCAAGTCAAGTGGGGGGAGGATACACGGCAAGTGAACCATCAATGGTAAAATACAAGGAGAAAGTAAAGGAACTGATGAGCAGCTTCGAATCTTGCTTACTAACATAAGTGTCAAGAACAAAAAACAAACAAGAAGATGCCTTAAGTAAGCTAACTTCCCTAACGTTTGCACACCTTACAAAGAAGGTGCTTGTGGAAGCACTCAAGGTAAGATCCATCAAAAAAGCTGAAATCCAAGACGTGATAGTAGAAAACGAAGACACATGGATGACGCCCATCCAACGGTTCCTAGAAGACGGAAAGCTACCCCCCATAGAAGCAGAAGCTGCCAAGATAACGATAAAAGCAAAACAATATGTCCTAGAAGAAGGGAAGCTTTACAAGAAATGTTACCTCTCCCCGTTGCTACGCTGTGTAGGTCCAAACCAAAGCAACTATTTGATAAGAGAAGTTCACGAGGGCATCTGTGGATCACACGTGGGAGTAAGAACAATTGTGCCAAAGCTAATGAATATGGGGTTACTTCTGGCCCACAATACACAAAGATACGGCGAAGGTCATCCACAAATGTGAAGCATGCCAACTACATGCTCCAGTCAAGGCAAGCCCGAAGCATGACCTTGTCCCTATCCTAGCTGCCTGGCCATTCTATAAGTGGGGGATGGACATAGTGGGACCCTTCCCCCAGGAAGCTGGACAAATGAAATTCCTCCTGGTAGCAGTAGACTATTTCACAACATGGCCAGAAGTTAAGCCATTAGCAAAGGTCTCAGGAAAGAATGTCACCAACTTCATCTGGGAGCAGATAGTGTGAAGGTTCGGGCTCCCGGGGGAGATAGTAACTGACAATGGGAAGCAGTTTGCAGAAAAACCATTCAGTACCTGGTGTCAAGACTTTCAGATCAAGCAGGTCTTCAGCTCTGTCTATTATCCACAATCAAATGGACAAGTAGAGCGGATGAATCGCAGCATTATAGAGGGGCTAAAACTCGGCTAGAGAGATATGACAAAAATTGGGTAGATGAGCTTCCTAGTGTATTATGGGCCATTCGCACTTTAGAAAAGAAAAGCCATCAAAAGACCCCATACAGCCTCGTATATGGCACAGAAGTTGTGATACCTGCAGAGATCGGAGTTAGAACGTTGAGAAGTTCAAAGAAAGACAACACCTCGAATGATTCAGAGATACTCTTGAATCTTGACCAACTTGAGGAAGCCAGAGAAGCTGCTTTGATCCGAGAAGAAAGGTACAAACAGAAATGGAAGCCTACTACAAAGCAAAGGTCAAGAAGGAAGCCTTCAAACCTGGTGACTTGGTACTCAGAAACAACGAGGCAAGTAGACAAGAAGATCTCAGAAAAATGGGCCCAAAATGGGAAGGTCCATACATTATCAGTGAAGTACACAAAGGAGGTTCCTACAAGCTCGAAACACCTGATGGCAAGAAGGTACCAAGGCATTGGAACGGAAATCACCTCAAGAAATTCATAGTCTGAATGACTAATGTAATGACAAAAATAAACTTGTACTTGGCTATAACATTTTAATGGAAACAAATATAGCACTTTTGTTAAAAAAAATTCTTTTTCATTGTTTTATCCTAAGGGTGAGCTCCTCCAAACAAAGCTCCATGGGATCCGACGTTATATCTACCCATAAAACGGGGATGAGCTCCTAGGCCATATCGCTCAACAGGGAACAAGGCGCTATACCTTCCTGTATACAGGGTGAGTTCCTAAAACAATACAACTTCATGGACTCAATGAAGCTCCTTCCAGTTTCTTTACAAAAAATAATAAAAATCACAGCTTATTCCCTTTCAAAAAAGCAAATGAATACAAACTTACAAGGAAGAGAAACAAATTAAACATTGTGAAATCACTAAGAAAGTCCATGAAAAAGGGTAAGCACCTCACACCAATTCTGCTTCATAGGCCAACACTATAAAAAATAATAAGCCTATGTCCAATATACCACAATAACAAAAACGAAATGTTGTAACACCACGAAAAAACTTGTCTAATTATACAAAGACACGTGTCCTAAACTCTAAACATGTGAAGGTTTGAGTATGAAGGACTAATGTTGACAAACGATGAAACTATGTGTCTGGAGGGACTAAAAGTGTCATCATGCCAAACTTGTGCCTCTGAATGACCATACATGAAGAAAATATTCCTAAACGAGTGATTAATTGGATATAAGAAGCCGTTTATGAAAATAATCGGAAGATTTTGATTACAGGGGTTAAACGTGTCAACATGTTAATTCATACCTCTGAGTGACCTTTTAACGAACCCGAGGCTTCGAAATATCCAAATATACTCTCAAGAATAAGTGACACAAGTTTCACAAGGTTTCGAGATCGTTATACGTTGTTTATGCCAATTCCCAAGAATTAGGGTTTAAAGTGTCAATATCAAAAGAAACTATGTTTCTGACCAACCCCTTACGGACCGCAAGGGCCAAGGCTTACGGTCCGTAAGATAGCTACCTGGGCGATACATTCCAATATCGGTTACGGACCGTAAGGGAGTACGGTTACGGTCTATAAGACCAGTATCTGGGCAGAAAAATTGGCAGTTGCAGGTTATTGTCCATACTTGCGCCCCAAACAAGTCACAACCAATACTAGGGGCTGTATGTCGGTCTTGTAATACTCCTAAGACACCCGGAGTGATCCTAGATGCCCCCATTACAGTTGCCAATGATCCATGAGCTTGGAAATTAGTATATAAGGGGCACTAGTGTTGTGTTCATATGCACTTCATTAGCAACAACTTCAAAAGGACACACATCTAGAGCTTTCAAGCAATAGGAGAAGACTTAGAAGTGTAGAAAAGATAGCAAGGACCATTAGTAAGAGTTTTAATCCATGCTTAGTCCTTTTAATTAGTTTAAAAACCGAAAAGTCAAACATATCGTAATTAAGCTTTGACTTTCGGTTTAATCATAAATGGTCCAGCCACTGGTCAAAACAAAAGTGGTTATGGAACCATATTAAGGTAGGTGATTAACCCTTAAAAGGGCACCTCCAAATTATTTCGTTTGACTAGTTAATTGTCGGGTCAAACTAGTTTGACAAAAAGTCAAACTGGACAGAAAGTTTAAAAATGACTTGAATTAATAAAACAGAAGTTCTAAATTATATTTTGACATTCTAATGACTTGGTAATTAATATTAGAACATGTTTAATAAGTCCTAACCCGACAATTATCAGTCTAAGGTCAGTTTATAACCGAAAGTCGCAAAAGCTTGACTTTTGATTTGACTTTCAGTTCTGACCCGTTTAAGCTTAATTCTCCCATGTTTTAAACTTCCATTAGGACCACATTATTCAGTAGTATAACCCTCTGGAGTTATATTGCATGGTTCTTAGTGGTTTGAATTATATGCTCTTGATTGTTAATATGCTTATAAATGCCGAAAATGCCCTTTTGACATACAAATGAGATTTTTAGAAATGTGAGTGGACAAAAACCTTTGCTACTGATATATAAGCTTGTCCCGAAAATTTGACATTAGTTCTTGGTCTCAAATAGGAGTTATGCTCGATATCGTAATTAGAAGCTTTTTATTAATTAATTTGCGATATCTTGCATAATACATGTTTAAACTTGGATTTTGAACTAAAACTCATTACCTACTGTTAAGATATTATTTTTAAGGAATTTTAAGATTTTTTTTGTCAGATTATTACATGTTTAAAACAAAGAGTTCTTATATAATTCGGTTAATGACGATAATACCCTTTTTAAGCATAAAATGAGATTAATAAATGATTTGAATGCCAAACTTTTTCCTACTGATTTCATACATTAAATAAATTATTTTGAGCATTTAAAACTGATCAAAATCTCAGATTTACATAAACATCTTGATTATCGTCAATTAGCGAGTTTTACACTATTTAGGTGCATAGTATGGTTTAAAACCATATTTAACACCTAAGACTTGTTACCTACTGAATTTCTAAACAAATTTAAATATTATTACAGTAGGTACAAGTTATGAACTCAGATTTCCAAAAATGTCCTTAAAAGCATATGTGAAATGACCAAAATGCCCTTACGGGACTTAAATTGGTTTTAATTACTTTTGGGGCATATATGTTAACATCCTACTGATGCATTAGCATGTTTTAAGCATAATAACAATTGAGACCTGTATATAATTCATTTGGTAACCCGTTACGCACTTATGCGTTCGGATCGGTTTATGTGACTAGTTTACGTAAAATAGCCGAAACGGGTTTAACCTTATCATTAAATCCTCAAATTCCAGAATGTGTTTAGTTTACCCATATTATACAAGTATCCAAGCTTGTCGGGTCTAAACCACATTCTATTTTGGTCTCCGCTTAATCTAGCGTTTAGAACCGTAAAGTTTCTTTCTAGCTAGCCGGTCTAAGTCCTTGACTTAAATAAAGACCCGTTAGCATCCTAATAGGTTATTAAACCTTTCATACAGATTGAGTAGCTACAGTAGAAGGTATTTCATAAGGCTTTAGGAATATACTGCTGAGTTACCTCTTTCATCTAGCTCAGGTAAATACTTTTAACTTATTTTCCGTTATACGGGCTTGGGATACGGTATTATAATAATACCGCTTGGTCAGGTATGAAATCATTTAATCGGATTGTGATTAATAAATTTACATAACCTGTTTTAATCTGTGTTGTTTGATAACATAAACATTGGGGGTTAATACGACCATGTCCTGGATATCCTCGGCTCATTTCATTTGAAAATGGCCACGACCTATGCACGGGGTGTAGGCATACACCTGACAGATGCAAATGCTAATATAACCCACATGTTGGGGATAACTCCTTTGTGGGTTTTATAAGTGGTGAGTCGGTTGATCATGACCGGCTTCCAAACCGGCCCCATATGTATGACAAACATGTAAAACTGTATGCAAGATTTTATTAAAGATTGTCCCAAGTTATAAATGGATTGTGCCTTGTGCACTTAAATCAATTTTCTTAAACTCTTTTCAAATGAGTCAGTTAATTGTATTTACCAGTGTAAACTGACGTATTTTCCAAATACTGATTTCAGGTACCTCTCGTAAATAGGCTGGAGCTACAAGGTGTCAAAATAAGAGGATCTTGCAAATCCCTAGATACGTGGAGTCTGTTATTTCAATTTCGTGTATTTTATTTTATGATCCGCCTGTGGATCTTATTACAACCAAGTCTGTATATTCTTCATTAGACACTCAGACACTATGGTTTGTAATAGTATTATTCACCAAGCCTTCCGCTGTGCTATTATATTGTGTATATTGACTATGATGATATCAACTACGTCACGATACTCCCCACCGGGCCCACCGGTAATACGTGGAAATATCAGGGTGTGACAGGTTGGTATTAGAGCCAACATTGAGTGAATTAAACACTAATCTTTTGTGTTTAATCTCAATGACACAATAAGCACAATCTTTAGACTTCCAAGTCTAGACATATGACCTAGGATTTACTCATAACCTTCCTTTTGTCGTTTATATATTGTTTTATTGTTTTGACAGATTAATTAAAAATGTCGCCGCGTGTTCGAGGTAAAGGAAAAGGTCCGATGCGAGGAGGACCATCAAGTGGTGCAGGACCTTCCCATAGACGCACTCCGTCAGCATCTTTCTCTGGCTCTGATTCTCGAGACCACTGGAGACATTCTTTCGAACCGGCAAGACATTCTGTTTCGCTAGGTTACTCACCTTCCGGCCCTCCCTATTTTGGGCTACCTATTCAGGACGAGCCCCAACATTCACATCATTCCCATCAATCACACCACTCATTACACTCCCATTCTTTCCATCACTCAGATTCCACCTATTCTCCAGCACATTTCAACCCCAACGACTACGTCAATGATTTTCTGGGTTTCAACCCTTTGGGACCCGAAGACCACTTCTCCCAGGAGATGGAAATGGATGACGACCCCATCCAGATCTGCAAACAGGAACACCGGGTCACCCTATCAGCATCTCTAGTGGTTCTCCATACCAAGGATCGCCGTACCAAGGGCCCGACTCTTATGCCGAGAGGTTGGCTACATATGAATGGGCCTTTACTCCTTCATATCATAACTCTCTTGATCAACCTCCCTTGGATGAGCCGCATCTTCAAGCCGTTTTTCCACCACCTCTACCTGTTGAGGAACCGCCTCAACAACCACCTCAATCACCTCCTAAGCCACCTAGGCGAAGGAGGAACGCACAGATGTCCGTGCGAGGGGGACCTAGGTTCAGTTCCCCTTAAGCTTCAGGAACGTACCCTCCAATCCCTGAGGATCCACAAATGGGTGGACCCTCTCATGTGGTGCCGGAACATAATCCCCCGCCAGTTACACTTGCACCGCCACCACCACCAGTGGGTTATGATAACCCCATACCGACCTATCAAGGTTCATCGGGTTATAACCCCTTTGAGTATCCAAACCCTACGGGTTATGGTTATCATGCCCCTGCCCAAGATCCATATCTTGAGGCAGCTCAGTATAATGCACTTTACCCTTCACACAATCCTCCATCTTACCCAACGGGTTATCCTATGCAGGGGTATCAACACCCTTCTCATCATCATCAACCCCCACCTTCACAAATGCAAACGCAGGAAATTCTGCATAGGTTAGATCGGGTTGAACACCAAGCGAAGGAAACAAGCAAAAAGCATAACAACTTTCTCAAGGGCCTTGCAAACCTCTTAAAAGGCAAAAAGAAGTAGTAGTTTATTTATTTCATCTTGTATTGTCTTTTCAATCATGTCCCTGCGAAGACATTTTTATTTCTTTTTCTGTAGTCCCTGCGTGGACAGTGTGTTTCTTTCAAGTCCCGTTTAGGGCATTCTTGTAATAGTTTAATGAAATTTCTTTTTGGATTTTAAATATGTATTTTATTACATCATCGTGCTATATCATTTCAATTTTTAAATTGATCTACCAAAGAAATTCTTAAAGGTATAACCTAGCCAAAATATTAATGGCTATGATGGTACAACCTTTTTAAGACCATAAATTCCCTGTTAACATCTGAAAATATGTTAACATTCCTAGCTATATGACTTTTGAGTCTATACTAGCTTCCAAATGTACTTGGATTTTTCCAAGTCACCTTTATAGCCAATATGATCAATATGAATCATGGCTAATAAACATCAATATGATGTGTACACCATAACATCCATTAGAGATGTATGCTGATAAGCAGAGGTGTAATAATGACAATGATAGTTTTATTTTATAAACTTCTTGTCAAAAAGGCGATGAACTATGTTCAACCCTTAAAAGATCACTGATCCATGAGATCACTGATTATATTTTCATTGTCCCTGTGACAGGGCCTTTTGCGCCATCTAAATGTCCTTCGAGACAAGCCTTGTGCTAAATGAAAATGTCTCTTATGACATTGACAGTTGTGACTTATGTCCCCTGTCTAATAAATATAAAGGATTATATCCTATTGATTGCCTATAATGGTTCATTTGTAGCCTAGGCAAATCATAATTGCATAAATTTCTGATATTTACCTAGTATGGTCTATATGGTTTAATAATACCATGACCATCTAATCATCAATGCGATGATTTATTATATATAATCTAAATGCATAATTGTTAATTGATTTAGTACCAAAATCATGGCTGGCTCTGACGAAGCAAACAGTCATCCAAGAGAAGGGAACAATAATGAAGCAAGAATAAATCTTACGAATGCTGAATTACAAGCAATGATTGACACCGCAGTTGCTCAAGCTGTGGATAGAATAATCAAGGAACCGAGTAATGCTCGGTCCAGGACTCATACAAAGTCCCTATCCCATTCGCATAAACTGAAGAAAGATGAGTCTCAACACTCATCCAATCAGAAAAGCGAGCCACAGAGGCAAATAGTCTTCAATCAGACTCCCAGGTACAACAAGGGTTATACCTATAAATACTTCCTCTCCTGTAAACCGAGAGATTTCACAGGAGAAAAGGGAGCAATCAACTGCATGAAGTGGTTGGATGAAATGGAAACTGTGATTGACATCAGCGGATGTGCGAAGGAGGATATTGTCAAGTTTGTGTCTCAATCCTTCAAGGGTGACGCCCTGACATGGTGGAAAGCCTTGGTGCAGTTCACTGGAAAGGTTCATTTGTATAACCTTTCCTGGGACAAATTTGTTGATCTTATGAAGGACACTTACTGTCCTCAACATGAAGTGGAAATGATGGAGACAAACTTTCTCACTCTGGTGATGAAAGATTTAGATTGCAGGTCTTATGTGACCAGTTTCAATTCCATGTCGAGGCTTGTACCGTATTTGGTCACCCCTGAACCCAAACGCATTGCGTGTTTTTGTAACAAACCTCGGTAAAACCAACACCCTCATGTTATTTCCGACACTCTTGTATATTTTAAAATTTCCCTTAAATGTCTTTAAATACACCCCGTATGTTAAAACCGAGCCCGAAATATGTTATAGCATTAAAAATAAATTAAAAACAATAAATATTAAGTTGAGGCGGGCCGCGTAGACCCACCCCAACATTTACGCGGGCGGTATCAAGGTGGATACCTGATTTCGTTTGATTTCTTTAGTTCAAGCGGGCCGCGTAAGAGTTCCCGTTTAGTTGACGCGGGCCGCGAGAGATGAACAACACGGCAACACCCTGAGCCGACACGTGTCGACATCGTGGCGGACCTACCTGATGACCGGGACAAGCTACGCATTGACCGGATGTTGACGCGGGCCGCGTAGCCCTAAGGCTACCTTTACGCGGGGCGCGTGAGACTCAGAACCAGGCCCTATAAAAAAAGGCAACGGGTTTTCGTTTTCCGTCGCTCATTCCTTTCATTCTAAATCACAATTTCTGTAGTAGGCTTATAATACGCTGGTATTATATCCCCCTAATTAGCGAGGTTCTGCTCCGTTGTAAGTATTATAACCCCAGTTTCATAGTAGATACGCTGCCCGATTGATTTAGGGTTCCGTAATAACTGTCGTGGTTCTGCCCGACGTAGTTGTTGGAATGCCGTCTCGGGGAGGGTATCATTAATATTCTCAAAGGGTTATGATACTAATCAATGTACATTTGTATAAATTATAGATTATATCCAGGAAACCCTTACGCGAAGTCTAAGATAGCAATGTGAGTTTATCCTCTTTTTGTTAATCTTTTTGGTAATGTTTTACCAAACCTTAAATGTTTTACAATGAAATTAGCAGTGATTGAGTCTTTGTAGTTCTTCAATTACTGCCGGTATGTTGGGGTTTTGTATACAAAATTTACTACAACGTGAGTAGTAAGTCGGGATGACAATACGTTACCGTTGGACAATGAGTTAGTCAATGGGTAATATGACCCACAAGTCAGGATTGACAGTACTAATGGAGTAATTGTGTAGAAATAAACAATGTGATCGCTCTCAATACTGTTCACTGTGACTTTTTATTTAAACTTGATTAAACTGGGATTCACTCACCAGTATTTCCCACTGACAAATGTTTTTAAAACGCGTTTCAGGTAACACAATGTGACAGCCAATTAGTAAAAAGCCAGCTGGAGAGCACTGAAGGCTTGGGAAAAATGTGGCTATAAAAGTTACCTAAAAGGCGATGTTTTAAATTCAATAAAATAGGGTTTATCCCTATAAACGTATTGTAATAAGAAACTTGGGGTTTACCCATGTGATTATTAATATCAAATATGGTGGTTTTACTCTGATAAACATTTCCTAACTACGGTCCTGATGTAAATTCCACTGCCAAATTGAAACAACCTGATACCACCGTCACTGAGTTCGCGTCCGCCCGTTCCCGGGGGTCAGGGATCGGGGGTTGCGACAGGAGGTGGTATCAGAGCCTAGCCACTGGTCTGAGCCAAAGAAGTGTTCTGCTGACACTTAAAATTTAAATTTTGTGTTAGGACATAAATTACGGAAATATGTGCATAACTGTATTTATTTGTTATGTGTTATTTGACTATTTGTTAGTTTACAGTATGAGTGATCAAGGACCCTCAGATATGAGTCGTCAGTTGTCTGATTCACCTAGGAGTGAAGGTACCTCATCACAGCCTGCCCTTTCTGGGTATTCTGCTGATCAGGAAGACGGGATGTTTGCTTTTAAAGCTCAGTCAGAAGAGCCATTCCCTCCTAAGAAACGAGGATGGTTCAGTAAGGAAGCCTTTGCTCGTAGGAAAAGAATGCGAACGTTGCAACAGCAAAGAGCCTTAGCATCTATTAAGCGAGAAACAGATGCCCATACACAGGATATGCTTAATAGAAGCCTAGCAAATTTCCATATCCTAGCTACAACTGCTGCTGACCCAAGTCTGGAACAATTAATAGCCCCACAACCACAATTGCAAATCCCTGACCAATCCATGGAGATAGAAAATCTTGAAAACAAGGTGGAGATGCATGATTTCAACCCAGAAGAAATCCCTAGGGTACCTGCACCAAACCCACTAGACCCAAATTACGACCCCTGGTGGGACAATAATAGGGACTTTGTGCAACGTTACCCGATACAGGAAGATACACCTATACAGAACATAGAAGCCTACCCAGGTATGGACCCTTTAGATCCCTATTACCAAGATGATTATATTAGGGAGATCTTAGAAGATCCTTACCGATTTTAGGCACTTTCACCCCCATATCAGGAACCAACACCCCAGATTCCAAACCCAGTCCTAGAACCTGCACCCCCAATGAGTGCAGAAAACGTGCAAGAACTTAGGACTTTTAGGGAGGAAATTTTAGAAAGCAGTGAGAGAATGAGACAGGTGGGAGAGCGTCTCGTATGGAAATACGATGAACGCAATATGGATTTTTGGATAAATCCATATCCGTGATGTGATGGAGGAGATGGTAATAGTAAGAATAATATAATATAATAAAATAAAAATAAATTAAAATATGTGTGTACGGATGCATATTACTATTAGTGTGATTCTATTTATGTTGGTATTGTAATTTTTATTTCAGTACTAGAATGTAATAGATGCATAATAGTATATGGAAATAGAGTAAAAGTCGCAATGATCGACGTTTTTTTGTTAGATTGCATATCATGTGATTAAATATATTAAATATTATCTTGTGATATTAATATGGGATAAATGTTTAAAATTCAGATGGCCGACGAAGGAAATCAAGGAAATCTGAATAATGATAACCAGAGTAACATTAACGTGGTTAATGAGAATCCAAGTATCAATAACAATGGAAACCAAATGGATAATAGTGCTGTTCAACACATAGTGGCACAAGGAATCATAGATGCCATGCCATTTATTATTCAAACTATTCAAGAAGCGAATAATAAAAGTAAGCATAGCAGTAAGCGACCCATCGAACCTGAAAACAGCGTAAACAATGGACCTGTACTTCAAATTCCTATTCCCAAAAGGAGAAGAACCATGTCTTACGGTTGTTCTTATAAAGAATTCTGGTCTTGTAAACCAATGGAATTCTCGGGCAATGAAGGGGCCATTGCAACCCTACGCTGGATAGAGAAAACTGAGGCAGTTTTAAGAATAAGCAAGTGTGCTGAAGAAGATAAGATACTGTTTGCTTCTAATCTGTTTAAAAATTCAGCACTAGAATGGTGGAACACTATCCTCCAATCAAGAGGAAGTGATAGAACCTACAATATGGAATGGGAAGAATTTAAGAACAAGGTAGAAAGGAAATTCTGCCCACCAAATGAAAAGGAACAGATAGCAAACAAATTCCTAAACCTTAGAATGACTGGTGTGGATAGTAAGGGATACACTAAAATATTTTTCGAATATGCTAGAATAGTGCCAACTCTTGCATCACCAGAGCCAGTATTAATCTCCCGTTATATCTGGGGATTAATTGGAGAGATTAGACACGTAGTCAAGGCAGCTAGACCTCAAACTATAGAAGAAGTTGTAGAACTGGCAAATACCTTGACAGATGAATTAATCCGTACTAGAGAAGAAGAATAGAGGAGAAACCTAACCCAAAAGCTTACTCAAGAATTCCGTTCTGGGAATTACAACCGTAGAAATATGGGTTCTACCTCTGCACCTTTCTGCAAGGTCTGCAAGAAAAATCATTCGGGAAAATGCTCCACTCTTTGCAATTATTGCAAGATGCCAGGACACAAGGAAGAAAATTGCAGGAAGAAATCCAGTAATGGATTTTGCTACAACTGTGGAGAAAAAGGTCATATCAGGTCAAACTGTCCGAAATTAGCTCCAGCTGCGGACAACAAGAATACCAAAAATGCTAGAGCATTTGTTTTGACTGCAGATGAAGCTAAGATGATTCCAGATGTTATAGCTGGTACGTTTTTAGTTAATGATATTTTTGCTAAAGTATTATTTGACTCTGGTGCGAACCAAAGTTTTATTAATACATCATTTTGCAAATTTCTAAATCAATCATTAACTAAACTACCACAAGAATGTTTAGTAGAGACAGCCAATGGAGAAACCGTTAGGATTTCTGAAATCTTGCAGGGAGCAAGAATAGAAATTTTAAATTAGAAATTTATTGCAAATCTTTATCCCATGAATCTGGCAGGATTTGATGTTGTTTTAGGAATGGATTGGTTAATAGCCAATAAAGCCAGTATTCTATGTGATCAAAAGACAATTCAAGTAAATTCACCAAAAGGTAAAACGATCACAATAAAAGGAGATAAACCATCTAAATCTACAAAATTCATCTCTGTGATGAAAACTGCAAGTTATATAAGAAAAGGTTCTATAGTGTATTTGATTTCTATAATCACAAACACTAAAGGAAAGGATTTAAAAGATATTCCAATAGTATCTCAGTTTTCAGATGTATTTCCAGAACAATTACCAGGACTGCCACCAAATAGAGAAGTCGAATTCAGAATCCATTTGATACCAGGAACGACACCGATTGCCAAAGCACCTTATCGTTTGGCACCCGCAGAAATGCAAGAATTAAAGAAACAATTAGACGAATTGTTAGAGAAAGGATTCATACAGCCAAGTTCGTCGCCATGGGGAGCGCCGATACTATTTGTTAAAAAGAAGGACGGATCAATGCGTTTGTGCATTGATTACCGTGAATTAAACAAGGTCACAATTAAGAACCGGTACCCATTACCGAGAATCGATGATCTGTTTGATCAACTGCAAGGAGCTCGATTTTTCTCTAAAATAGATTTAAGATCAGGATATCATCAATTAAAGGTACAGGAAGAGGATATTCCTAAAACCGCATTTAGAACAAGGTATGGACATTATGAATTTACTGTGCCATTTGGTTTAACCAATGCCCCAGCCGCATTTATGGACATGATGAACCGAATATGTAAGCCATATTTGGAAAAATTCATAATTGTTTTCATAGATGATATTCCCATTTACTCTAAGAATAAAGAAGATCATGCAAAGCATTTGCACGCACTTTTAAGTTTATTAAGAAAGGAAAAGCTTTATGCTAAATTTTCTAAGTGCGAATTTTGGTTAGAACAAGTACAATTCCTTGGACATTTAGTAAACCATGAAGGAATTCATGTAGATCCAACAAAGATCGAAGCAGTTACTAAATGGAAAACCCCTGAATCACCAACTGAGGTTAGAAGTTTCTTAGGATTGGCCGGCTATTATAGAAGATTTATTCGAGATTTTTCTAGAATAGCCATTCCTTTAACTAAGTTAACCTGTAAATCTGTTAAGTTTGAATGGGGATTAAAACAAGAAGAAGCTTTTAGAATTCTTAAGCAAAGATTAACCTATACACCCATATTAGCGTTACCAGAAGGAACTGAAGATTTTGTAGTTTATTGTGATGCTTCTAAATTAGGTTATGGATGTGTATTGATGCAACGACAAAAGGTTATAGCTTATGCATCTAGACAACTTAAGAATCACGAAGAGAATTATTCAACCCATGATCTAGAATTAGGAGCTATAATTTTTGCTCTTAAGATTTGGAGACATTACCTTTATGGTAGTAAGTTTACCATATTCACTGATCATAAGAGTTTAAGATATATATTCCAGCAAAAGGAGTTGAATATGAGACAAAGACGGTGGATGGAGATGCTTAGTGATTATGATTGTGATATCCAGTATCATGAAGGAAAAGCAAATGTATTAGCAGATGCTTTAAGTAGAAAGTATCATGAAAAGCCAAAAAGAGTACGTTCTCTTAAATTAAATCTACAAGTAGATTTAAATGATCAGATAAGAGAAGCACAAGAATCAGTAATCAAGGATGATACTGAAAAATTAAAAGGTACGCTAAAGGAATTAGAGCAAGGAACAGATGGAATTTGGAGATTCCATGAAAAGAGAATGTGGATACCTAAATTAGGAAACCTACGTTATCGTATTTTAGAAGAAGCCCATAAATCTAAATATACGATGCATCCAGGAAATGATAAAATGTACCAGGATTTAAGGAAAAATTTCTGGTGGATAGGAATGAAGAAGGACATAGCAGCTTATGTTTCTAAATGTTTAACTTGTTCACAAGTTAAAGCTGAACACCAGAAACTCTCAGGTTTGTTACAACAATTAGAAATGCCAGTGTGGAAGTGAGAATTGATAACAATGGATTTTGTTACTAAATTACCCAAAACAAAGAAAGGAAATGATACAATCTGGGTGATTGTAGATAGGCTAACTAAGTCAGCTCATTTCTTACCAATGAAAGAAACTTTCAGTATGGAACAATTAGCTAAGTTATATGTAAATGAAATTGTTTCTTTACATGGCATTCCTTTATCAATTGTTTCTGATAGGGATAGGCGATTTACCTCTCATTTTTGGTCAAGTTTCCAAAAGGCAATGGGAACCAAGTTAAAATTAAGTACAGCTTATCATCCTCAAACGGACGGACAAAGCGAAAGAACTATTCAAACGATGGAAGACATGCTTAGAGCTTGTGTAATTGATTTCGGAGGTAATTGGGACGATCACTTACCTTTAATAGAATTTTCTTACAATAATAGTTATCACACAAGTATCAATGCTGCACCATTCAAAGCACTTTATGGACGTAAGTGTCGAACCCTAGTCTGTTGGGCAGAAATTGGGGAGAAGCAACTATCTGGACCTGAGATAGTGCAAGAAACAACTGATAAGATTATTCAAGTCAAGGAACGATTGAAAGCAGCACGTGATCGACAAAAGAGCTATGCTGATAACCGACGCAAACCATTGGAGTTTAAAGTAGGAGATAAAGTATTGTTGAAAGTCTCTCCTTGGAAAGGAGTAGTAAGATTCATCAAACGAGGAAAACTAAGTCCCAGGTATGTTGGACCTTTTGAGATTATTAAAAGAATAGGACCCGTAGCCTATCAGCTACAACTGCCAGAGGAAATGGCAGGAATACATGATGTATTTCATGTATCAAATCTCAAAAAGTGTTTAGCTGATGAATCACTGACAGTGCCTCTTAAAGATATAGAGGTAAATGAACAACTTAAGTTTGTAGAAAGGCCTCTACAAATTGAAGAGAGGAAAGTCAAGAATCTCAAGCACAAGAGACTAGTTCTGGTCAAAGTGAAATGGGACTCCAAAAGAGGACCTGATTACACATGGGTGCTTGAATCGGAAATGCAAAGGAAATATCCGTACTTGTTCCAGTAAGATCTCGAGGACGAGCTCTAAAACAAGGTGGGGAGAATGTAACAACCCTCGGTAAAACCAACACCCTCATGTTATTTCCGACACTCTAGTATATTTTAAAATTTCCCTTAAATGTCTTTAAATACACCTCGTATGTTAAAACCGAGGCCGAAATATGTTATAGCATTAAAAATAAATTAAAAACAATAAATATTAAGTTGAGGCGGGCCGCGTAGACCCACCCCAACATTTACGCGGGCGGTATCAAGGTGGATACCTGATTTCGTTTGATTTCTTTAGTTCAAGCGGGCCGCGTAAGAGTTCCCGTTTAGTTAACGCAGGCCGCGAGAGATGAACAACACGGCAACACCCTGAGCCGAAATGTGTCGACATCGTAGCAGACCTACCTGATGACCGGGACAAGCTACGCATTGACCGGATGTTGACGCGGGCTGCGTAGCCCTAAGGCTACCTTTACGCGGGGCGCGTGAGACTCAAAACCAGGCCCTATATAAGAAGGCAACGGGTTTTTGTTTTCCGTCGCTCATTCCTTTCATTCTAAATCACAATTTCTGTAGTAGGCTTATAATACGCGGGTATTATATCCCCCTAATTAGCGTTCTGCTCCGTTTTAAGTATTATAACCCCAGTTTCATAGTAGATACGCTGCCCGATTGATTTAGGGTTCCGTAATAACTGTCGTGGTTCTGCCCGACGTAGTTGTTGGAATGCCGTCTCGGGGAGGGTATCATTAATATTCTCAAAGGGTTATGATACTAATCAATGTACATTTGTATAAATTATAGATTATATCCAGGAAACCCTTACGCGAAGTCTAAGATAGCAATGTGAGTTTATCCTCTTTTTGTTAATCTTTTTGGTAATGTTTTACCAAACCTTAAATGTTTTACAATGAAATTTAGCAGTGATTGAGTCTTTGTAGTTCTTCAATTACTGCCGGTATGTTGGGGTTTTGTATACAAAATTTACTACACTGTGAGTAGTAAGTCGGGATGACAATACGTTACCATTGGACAATGAGTTAGCCAATGGGTAATATGACCCACAAGTCAGGATTGACAGTACTAATGGAGTAATTGTGTAGAAATAAACAATGTGATCGCTCTCAATACTGTTCACTGTGACTTTTTATTTAAACTTGATTAAACTGGGATTCACTCACCAGTATTTCCCACTGACAAATGTTTTTAAAACGCGTTTCAGGTAACACAATGTGACAGCCAATTAGCAAAAAGCCAGCTGGAGAGCACTGAAGGCTTGGGAAAAATGTGGCTATAAAAGTTACCTAAAAGACGATGTTTTAAATTCAATAAAATAGGGTTTATCCCTATAAACGTATTGTAATAAGAAACTTGGGTTTTACCCATATGATTATTAATATCAAATATGGTGGTTTTACTCTGATAAACATTTCCTAACTACGGTCTTGATGTAAATTCCACTGCCAAATTAAAACAACCTGATACCACCGTCACTGAGTTCGCGTCCGCCCGTTCCCGGGGGTCAGGGATTGGGGGTTGCGACAGTTTTATTGGTGGTTTAGCTCCTGAGATTACGGGGAATGTCAAGGATTCCAAGCCTGCTACTTATAGATCTGTTGTAGATCTATCTCTGTCACTTACTCTACATGTCGTAAGGAGTAGGGCAAAGAAAACCACCGAAGAAAAGACGAAGAGGGACGATGACATGTCTCACCAGTCGAAGAAAATGAAGAAAGGAAACTCTGGTTTGAAGAAAGGGCAGTCGGATGACAGGCCCAGATGCAAAACTTGCAACAAAAGGCACTTTGGAAGGTGCAATCAAGATCCACAAGCTAAACCTTGTGGGATCTGTAAAAAGAAGGGGCACAAGACTGTAGAGTGCCGAAATATGAAGGATGTGACCTGCTATGGTTGCAACGAAAAGGGGCACATCAAGACTAATTACCCTAAAAATGCTAAAAAGCCCGAGGAGGTAAAGAAAACCAACGCTAGGGTTTTTAGATGAATGCAAGGAGGTAAAGAAAACCAACGTTATAACAGGTACCTTCCTCATTAATGGTATTTATGCTAGAGTTTTATTTGATTCAGGTGCTGATAAGTTGTTTGTAGACCATAAGTTTAGTAAGTTACTGAATCTGCCTATTAAGACTCTAGACATAAAATATGAGGTAGAACTTGCCGATGGTACGTTAGAAACAACTTCAACTCTTCTTGATGGATGCTCTATATCCTTTAAGAATCATTCTATCCCGTTATCCCTCTTGCCAATGAAATTTGCTGTGTTTGATGTAGTTTTAGGCATGGATTGGTTGTCGCATAACCATGCCCAAATTGCCTGCGATAAAAAGCTAGTTATCATCAAAACCCCTTCTGGTGAATCTGTCACTATTCAAGGAGATACACAATATGGGTTGCCCGATAATGTGTCTATTCTCAAGGTATCAAGGTATCTGAAGAACGGATGTGTCATTTACATGGCACAAGTGACTGTCGATGAACCAAAGCCTAAGATCGAAGATATTCCAATTATTTATGAATATCCTGACGTCTTTCCTGATGAATTACCTGGGTTACCTCCTGAGAGGCAAGTTGAATTCAGAATAGACATCCTACCAGGATCTGCGCCAATTGCACGAGCTCCTTATCGACTAGCGCCTACTGAAATGAAAGAGCTCAGGACACAATTAGATGACTTATTGGGAAAGGGTTTCATACAACCCAGCTCTTCGCCTTGGGGAGCTCCTATTTTGTTTGTAAAGAATAAGGATGGATCAATGCATTTATGCATTGATTATCGTGAATTAAATAAGGTAACAATCAAGAATCGTTATCCTTTGCCCAGGATCGACGATTTGTTCGATCAACTCCAAGGGGCAAGCTTCTTTTCGAAGATCGACTTGAGATCCGGATATCACCAACTCAAGGTCCGAACTGAAGATGTACCTAAGACAGCGTTCAGGACAAGGTATGGACATTACGAGTTTTTAGTGATGCCTTTCGGGCTCACTAATGCACCAGCAGCATTCATGGACCTCATGAATAGAGTCTGCAAGCCATACTTAGATAAGTTTGTCATTGTCTTTATAGATGACATACTTATTTATTATCGTAGTCAAGTCGACCACGAGAAACACCTACGGTGTATTCTAGAATTGCTTCAAAAGGAGAAACTATATGCTAAGTTTTCTAAATGCGAGTTCTGGCTTCACGAAGTCCAATTCCTTGGACATGTTGTAAGCGAGCGTGGTATCCAAGTCGATCCCGCTAAAATAGAAGCCATCATGAACTGGGAAACACCAAAGACACCAACGAAAATTCGCAGCTTTCTGGGTTTAGCTGGTTACTATAGAAGATTCATTGAGAACTTCTCAAGAATAGCTGCACCATTGACTACTTTGACCCGCAAGAATGTGAAGTTCGATTGGGGTCCAAAGCAACAAGAGTCCTTTGAGTTTCTCAAACAAAAATTGAGCAATGCTCCGGTATTGACATTGCCCGACGGAATTGAAGAGTTTGTCGTATACTGTGATGCTTCACACACTGGTATGGGTTGTGTACTCATGCAGCGAGGCAAGGTGATTGCCTGTGCATCACGATAACTAAAAGTGCATGAAAAGAATTACACCACCCATGATCTGGAATTGGGTGCCGTTGTATTTGCACTAAAATTGTGGAGACATTATTTATATGGAACTAAGTGTGTGATCTATTCGGATCACAAAAGTCTCCAACACTTATTTAATAAAAAAGAGCTCAATATGAGACAGCGCCGCTGGATGGAGACCCTTAATGACTACGATTGTGAAATTCGCTACCATCCTGGCAAAGTGAATGTAGTCGCTGATGCTCTAAGCCGAAAGGAAAGAGTCAAACCTATCAGGATTAATGCCAAGAGCATTGAATTGAAGAATAGCTTGAATGAAAGGCTATTAGCTGCACAGAAAGAAGCTGTTTTGGAAACCAATCTTCCAAACGAAAAGTTAGGTGTAACTGCTGAACAGTTAGCACCTGGTAAGGATGGAATCCTCAGACTAAATGGTAGGATTTGGGTTCCTATTCATGGAGGACTTCGAGATTTAATCCTCCAGGAAGCTCACAATTCCAAATACTCAATTCACCCTGGAGGTGACAAAATGTATCAAGATTTGAGAGCTAATTATTGGTGGATAGGTTTGAAGAAATCTATTGCCACACATGTAGCTAAGTGCCTGACTTGTGCTCAGATTAAAGCTGAACACCAAAAGCCATCAGGTCTACTACAACAGCCAGAACTTCCCACATGGAAGTGGGAGATGGTAACTATGGACTTTATAACCAAGTTACTTAAAACAAAGCATGGAAATGATACTATATGGGTCATAGTTGACAGACTGACTAAGTCAGCACACTTCTTACCCATTAAAGAAACTCATAGTTCTGACAAGCTAGCTCAATTATACGTGGATAAGATTGTATCTCTCCACGGAGTGTCTGTGTCTATTATATCTGATAGAGATATTAGATACACCTCTCATTTTTGGAAAAGTTTCCAACAATCTTTAGGCACTCGTTTGAATTTTAGTACTGCTTACCATCCTCAGACTGATGGACAGAGCGAGCGTACGATTCAAACCTTGGAAGACATGCTTCGAGCGTGTGTTATTGATCTGGGAGGTAGCTGGGATAACCACCTACCATTAATCGAGTTCTCCTACAACAACAATTATCATACTAGCATTCAGGCTGCGCCTTTTGAGGCATTGTATGGAAGAAAATACAGAACGCCTGTTTGTTGGGCAGAAGTAGGAGAAGCTCAGTTATCAGGACCTGATATAGTCCTAGAAACGACGGACAAGATTGTCCAAATTCATGATCGCCTGAAAGCTGCCAGGGATAGGCAGAAAAGTTTTGCTGATGAGAGGCGAAAACCTCTAAAGTTTGAAGTGGGCGATAAAGTCTTAGTAAAAGTATCACCCTGGAAAGGTGTGATGCGTTTTGGTAAGAAAGGCAAGTTAAGCCCAAGATATATTAGACCATTCGAGATTATCGAATGTGTCGGCAGTGTAGCTTATAAGCTAAACTTGCCTGATGAGTTGAGTGGAATTCACAATATGTTCCACATCTGTAATCTAAAGAAATGCCTAGCTGATGAATCGCTGGCAATGTCTCATAAGGACGTACAGATTGATGAAAGCCTAAGGTTTGTTGAACGACCTATATCGATCGAGGATTGACAGGTTAAAAAGCTTCAAAGAAAGCATGTGCCTATAGTAAAGGTTAAATGGGATGCTCGTAGAGGCCCCGAATATACGTGGGAAGTTGAGTCCACTATGCAACAGAAGTACCCTCACTTATTCCAGTAAATCTCGGGGTCGAGATTTCTTTTAAGGGGGTGAGGATGTAACACCACAAAAAAACGTGTCTAATTATACAAAGACACGTGTCCTAAACTCTAAACATGTGAAGGTTTGAGTATGAAGGACTAATGTTGACAAACGATGAAACTATGTGTCCGGAGGGACTAAAAGTGTCATCATGCCAAACTTGTGCCTCTGAATGACCATACATGAAGAAAATATTCCTAAACAAGTGATTAATTGGATATAAGAAGTCGTTTATGAAAATAATCGAAAGATTTTGATTACAGGGGTTAAACGTGTCAACATGTTAATTCATACCTCTGAGTGACCTTTTAACGAACCCGAGGCTTCGAAATATCCATATATACTCTCAAGAATAAGTAACACAAGTTTCACAAGGTTTCGAGATCGTTATACGTTGTTATGCCAATTCCCAAGAATTAGGGTTTAAAGTGTCAATATCAAAAGAAACTATGTTTCTGACCAACCCCTTATGGACCGCAAGGGCCAAGGCTTATGGTCCGTAAGATAGCTACCTGAGCGATACATTCCAATATCGGTTACGGACCGTAAGGGAGTACGGTTACGGTCCGTAAGACCTGTATCTGGGCAGAAAAATTGGCAGCTGTAGGTTATTGTCCATACTTGCGCCCCAAACAAGCCAGAACCAATACTAGGGGCTGTATGTCGGTCTTGTAATACTCCTAGGACACCTGGAGTGATCCTAGATGCCCCCATTACAGCTGCCAATGATCCATGAGCTTGGAAATTACTCTATTAGGGGCACTAGTGTTGTGTTCATATGCACTTCATTTGCAACAACTTCAAAAGGACACACATCTGGAGCTTTCAAGCAATAGGAGAAGACTTAGAAGTGTAGAAAAGATAGCAAGGACCATTAGTAAGAGTTTTAATCCCTGCTTAGTCCTTTTAATTAGTTTAAAAACTGAAAAGTCAAACATATTGTAATTAAGCTTTGACTTTCGGTTTAATCATAAATGGTCCAGCCACTAATCAAAACGAAAGTGGTTATGGAACCATATTAAGGTAGATGATTAACCCTTAAAAGGGCACCTCCTAATTATTTCGTTTGACTAGTTAATTGTCGGGTCAAACTAGTTTGACAAAAAGTCAAACTGGACAGAAAGTTTAAAAATGACTTGAATTAATAAAAAATTATATTTTGACATTCTAATGACTTGGTAATTAATATTAGAACATGTTTAATCAGTCCTAACCTGGCAATTATCAGTCTAAGGTCAGTTTATAACCGAAAGTCGTAAAAGCTTGACTTTTGCTTTGACTTTCAGTTCTGACCCGTTTAAGCTTAATTCTCCCATGTATTAAGCTTCCATTAGGACCACATTATTCAGTAGTATAACCCTCTGGAGTTATATTGCATGGTTCTTAGTGGTTTGAATTATATGCTCTTGATTGTTAATATGCTTATAAATGCCGAAAATGCCCTTTTGACATACAAATGAGATTTTTAGAAATGTGAGTGGACAACAACCTTTGCTACTGATATATAAGCTTGTCCCGAAAATTTGACATCAGTTCTTGGTCTCAAATAGGAGTTATGCTCGATATCGTAATTAGAAGCTTTTTATTAATTAATTTGCGATATCTTGCATAACACATGTTTAAACTTGGATTTTGAACCAAAACTCATTACCTACTGTTAAGATATTATTTTTAAGGAATTTTAAGATTTTTTTTGTCAGATTATTACCTGTTTAAAACATAGAGTTCTTATATAATTCAGTTAATGACGATAATACCCTTTTTAAGCATAAAATGAGATTAACAAATGATTTGAATGCCAAACTTTTTCCTACTGATTTCATACATTAAATAAATTATTTTGAGCATTTAAAACTGATCAAAATCTCAGATTTACATAAACATCTTGATTATCGTCAATTAGCGAGTTTTACACTATTTAGGTGCATAGTATGGTTTAAAACCATATTTAACACCTAAGACTTGTTACCTACTGAATTTCTAAACAAATTTAAATATTATTACAGTAGGTACAAGTTATGAAATCAGATTTCCAAAAATATCCTTAAAAGCATATGTGAAATGACCAAAATGCCCTTTCGGGGCATAGTTTGGCAATAAATGGTAAACCTCACATATATGTAATATCTTACTGATGTAATGAGATAAATTAAATATTTTTACTGATTACAAAAGACCAGAACTTCAGTTTGTTATAAAATCTCTTTTATAATTATTAAAATGACCAAAATGCCCTTACGGGACTTAAATTGGTTTTAATTACTTTTGGGGCATATATGTTAACATCCTACTGATGTATTAGCATGTTTTAAGCATAATAACAATTGAGACCTATATATAATTCATTTGGTTACCCGTTACGCACTTATGCGTTCGGATCGGTTTATGTGACTAGTTTACGTAAAATAGCCGAAACAGGTTTAACCTTATCATTAAATCCTCAAATTCCAAAATGTGTTTAGTTTACCCATATTATACAAGTATCCAAGCTTGTCGGGTCTAAACCACATTCTATTCCGGTCTCCGCTTAATCTAGCGTTTAGAACCGTAAAGTTTCTTTCTAGCTAGCCGGTCTAAGTCCTTGACTTAAATAAAGACCCGTTAGCATCCTAATAGGTTATTAAACCTTTCATACAGATTGAGTAGCTATAGTAGAAGGTATTTCATAAGGCTTTAGGAATATACTGCTGAGTTACCTCTTTCATCTAGCTCAGGTAAATACTTTTAACTTATTTTCCGTTATACGGGCTTGGGATACGGTATTATAATAATACCGCTTGGTCAGGTATGAAATCATTTAATCGGATTGTGATTAATAAATTTACATAACCTGTTTTAATCTGTGTTGTTTGATAACATAAACATTGGGGGTTAATACGACCATGTCCTGGATATCCTCGGCTCATTTCATTTGAAAATGGCCACGACCTATGCACGGGGTGTAGGCATACACCTGACAGATGCAAATGCTAATATAACCCACATGTTGGGGATAACTCCTTTGTGGGTTTTATAAGTGGTGAGTCGGTTGATCATGACCGGCTTCCAAACCGGCCCCATATGTATGACAAACATGTAAAACTGTATACAAGATTTTATTAATGATTGTCCCAAGTTATAAATGGATTGTGCCTTGTGCACTTAAATCAATTTTCTTAAACTCTTTTCAAATGAGTCAATTAATTGTATTTACCAGTGTAAACTGACGTATTTTCCAAAGACTGATTTCAGGTACCTCTCGTAAATAGGCTGGAGCTACTAGGTGTCAAAATAAGAGGATCTTGCAAATCCCTAGATACCTGGAGTCTGTTATTTCAATTTCATGTATTTTATTTTATGATCCGCCTGGGGATCTTATTACAACCAAGTCTGTATATTCTTTCATTGGACACTCAGACACTATGGTTTGTAATAGTATTATTCACCAAGCCTTCCGCTGTGCTATTATATTGTGTATATTGACTATGATGATATCAACTACGTCACGATACTCCCCACCAGGCCCACCGGTAATACGTGAAAATATCGGGGTGTGACAAATGTGGACTAGAAAAGAGATAGAACTACAACAGCTTGCATTGAGTCTTTCCTAGAAGATTCAAGCCAGGTGACTGCAGCACTTAGTTTTGAAATCTTTGCGAATAAAGACATTGCAAAACACAAAGGGAAAAATGAATGAAAATTCTCCCACAACACATGCCAAACACAAGTTTGATAACAAAAAATCATAAAAAGAACAAGCAAATCAAACACACAAGTATAAAGAATTAAGGGAAGCTAGACACCCCTAACGGGGCAGCTCCCATTCCATTGTCAAAGATAGCATAGGATCAAACATAATAAACCCTCACAAGGGCACAACAAACAACCACAAAAAGTTAAAAGTGTTCAAACTACTACCACAACAAAAACTAACAAAGATCACTAAGCCGAACCAGAACCACCAGCACCACCGAAGAGGGGATTCTTCCTTAATCGAAGATTGTCATATAGGTCGTCTAGGTCATTACCTTCATCATCACCAGAAGCAATAAGAGTTGTTTCACCCCTCACAGAGAACTAAGGGGGAACATCAATGGGAATAAACATGGAAGAAACTGGCTCAGGATCTGGAATTACCTTCAACTTCTTCTAAGAAGGACCAACATCATCACCCTTCTCATCGCCGGTTTCAAACAAGGCCCGCTTAACGGAAGTCACCGAAAGCAACTGCTCACATATCTCCTTGTTTAAACCTGCTGGCTCTAGAGCTTCCAGTTCGGCTATGGAACAATCAACCATACGGGACAAAGCCTCTACATAGGGGTAGGAAAGAGCCTCCATCTTCTTCAAAACATCCACAAAGTCAGGAAGAGAGTCTGGCTTAACAGCAGGAAGCTTCTCTATAGTTTCCCCTAGAAGTAGCATCAAACCCTGCAATAAGGATCGTATGGCGACCATGAGCGATTGTGTCAAACCCCAACTGATGACGGAAACATCGGAGTGAGACAAAATAGATTCCAAAAGACTTCATAACACTATTTGTGACAAGTATTTAAATGATAAATTTTCATTTCATTTCTAAAGAGTCAACTACAAGGATTTGAAACAAATACAACATGAATAATGAAATACAATACAAATAAAATACAAAATTTAAAGTGTGTATCTAAGCATCCTATTAGATTCCATGCATCATCAACATCATCGCTAAACCTGCAACATGTTTTAAAAGCATAGTTCAATACAAAGGTATTGGCGAGTACACTAGTTTTAGACTCGTGGCGTATGTATAAAAAGGTATTTTCAATCCAACATATCAATTGGTATACAAGGTTAATCTATCATGCATAACAATATGTCAACTCTAGTGTCCACTAGTATTTAGCATCCCTCGACACAAAATTGACGAGACCGTTATAGAATAAAGACTCAACAAAACCCCGTCGGGTGGTGTACTACTCCTATAGCGCTATAATTGTTAAGCTGAGTTAACAAGTAGTATGTATTCTAGCATGAACCTAAGCATAGCAAAGCATGTATAAGGATTGAACGAATAAAATCATCTTTATGAATCGTGCATTTTAACAAGTAAAACATGTTGCATCCAAAGTGTATTAAAAGGAAAATGGGTCAAGTGTACTCACAAAGTTGCATATGCTCTCCGATTATCCCATGTGACGAAGTTGTTGAGACTAGGAAGTTGAATGTGTTCGATTTGGAGTTTATGAGGTGTTTACATATGGTTCTAGGGATTTGGAGTTTAAATAACATAAAAAATAAACATATGAAAATAATCATCTAACACCTATGACACTTGTTCTTGACACTATGAAACTTTAAAAAAGTTTAAATGTTTTCATGGAACAAAGTTCCATTAGAATCGTGACAAGTTGTCAAGGCCTAAGATGATACAATCTACTAGCTTGCCGAATGTCCATTAGTTCATCACCAAGAATTCGATTATTTCGTTGTTACATATCTATTACATAGTGTATATTACATCATATAAGTCAATCATGAGGTAGAAGATTAAAGTCTTCATTTAGGCACCTCTAAGTATCATGGAATTCATACATGAGGTAGGAGGAACAAAGCTTTCATTTAGGTACCTCTATTGTTCATAACAACTATTGTTCACCACTACACTTGTTGTTATGAACAACAAGGAGGGTCATGAACTTACAAGAAACAATAGAATATGAACAACTAATCTATGAGAAAACATCAAGCAATGTGTGGATTTTCAAGTAGGTTATCCCAAGCTAATCCTAAATCACACAATCATCAAGTCTTGAACTTGAGCATCACTTGTGGGTTAAAACCCTTGAACAAAACAGAAAGTTTGTGAGGTTTATACCTCTGATTTTTAATGTCTCAACCTTGTTTTTAAGCCTAACTAACCGTAGAAGTGGTTATAAGCATAAGGACATAGGTTTGAGATGAGTTTCCTCAAGTTTAAACAAGTTTATCAAAGTTTGAAACAAGAACAGAAAAATCAGTCCACTTTGGAGCCCTTTTGGAAACATTCCAGGATCTGGTTTTCCAAGGAAAACCCATGGAAACGTAGCTAAGGTCAATACAAAGTAGTAGGAAAAAGAATCGAGTGAATCTATTAAGAATTGAGTGAGTTATGCTCACTTTAGTGAAGTGGTATAAATCTGCTCGAACTTCTGCAATCAGCTACGGTTTTGAGTGTTTGAGAGTGAATGGTGAGTGTTTAGAAAGTGAAAAATTCTTGGAGGAGGCTTGGGTTATATAGGGGATGGATTAGGGTTTCATTGGGTTGGGCTTTGGAAGTGTTTACTGGGATAAATAACTCAAAACAAGGAAATTAAGTGGGCTGATGCAAGGCTGTTAACAGCCCTATAATTTTTATTTTATTTTATTTTTTTGACATTAGAAGGTATATATTTGATGTTTAATAAAGTTTTACATGGTGTCTAGTATGTATGTAACTTGTAACAAGGTCCAAAATGCATAAATGACATGTTTTAATTTAGCAAAAAGTGTGATAACATAGGTGTGTATAACACATGAAATGTAACAAGTATGTATGGTTTATAGTTTGGTATGATCAAGTGAAAAAAAAACATACAACTTAATCTTATAATCGAATAACCAAGTGTTTAAATGTATGAAGATTTAAGGATTACGAATACACGATCATTGGTTACGAGTTAAGCTTACGTTTATACGAATTACGACCCATGTATCAAACGAGTGCACGTATCAATGTATAAACATGTATAAACGATGTATAAAAGATTCGTTTCATTACGATCAAAGTCTCGGATTTTACAACGATACAACGAAATACGATTACAAGGAATACAAGATTTCAAAAAAAAAAGAATTTCAAGCAATGGTTTCTAAATATGGAAAGTATGAAAACGCAGGGCGTTACAATCTCCCCTCCTTTAGAAAATTTCGTCCCGAAATTTATTCAAGAGGAAGACTTGAAAAGGTTTTGGAAAAAATTGAGACTTGGAAATTTTGAAACGGTTTGAAAAGTACGAAACTTTGGAGAACGACAAGGTAAATTTGCAAGGGAGTTCGTTGTCTAAAATAATTTGAGGTACCAAACATAGTTGAAAACGTGTAGGTGCGTATATAGGTAAAGTGAGTCTAAAAAAGTTTGGATAACTTAAATTGGAGATGTATTAAAAATGGGACGTATTAAGAAGGAAGATTTTGTCAAACGGTTTGTATTTTGTTGGAAAGTGGGGTAGTTTACAGGGGAAGTTTTAAGGATAGTATAAAAATCACACTTTTGTAAAAATTGTTTATTGAGAGGAATGAAAAGGTTTGGTACTTTGAATAAAGCGTTAAAGGTATACTAAGTACATTTACACAAGAATAAAGAATAGGAAGACGGTTTTAAAGGTAATGAGATAAGTTAGGATTTGAATGTTTAAACAAGCTTGATTGTGAATGGGGTTCGTATGAAAGAAAGGATAATGGAGAATAATAGGAGTATGGGGCGAACGATTGACTCTAAATGAATGCAAGTATATGAATGATATAAGTATTAGA
The DNA here is from genome assembly GCA_030545235.1 of Helianthus tuberosus. Classification (NCBI taxonomy): domain Eukaryota; kingdom Viridiplantae; phylum Streptophyta; class Magnoliopsida; order Asterales; family Asteraceae; genus Helianthus; species Helianthus tuberosus. The sequence goes on along the minus strand of CM060440.1, from coordinate 65,748,258 downwards.
TAGACGAAAGTAGCGTGTTAAAGATGAAGTCTCGTCATGGATAATCGGATATAATGCGTTTGTGAGTTGTTTAAAGTTTGTATTAGGTCAAAAGGTCTGCAAAACACTGAATTTCTCATGGGACGTTTTACGAAAGTTTGTTAACATGGTGAAAACACTTATATATAGGAAGTACCAGCGACGTATCCACCATGTTTTGACTATGTTATGTCCATCTCGTTATTCGGTGTCATGTTACGTTCCTTGTCTTACCATACACAGTAGTACGCTCTATGGTTTTCATACGCCTATCACTATAATCCCGTGTGCTCCCGCGATTATTTTAATCGTCGCATGATCCGCATAGCTTGTACTAGTTGTGTATGAATCAGGGTATACATAATTTAAAAATAAGAATGTGTGTGTATAAGAATATAGTATATAGCAAGTCCATGTTTAAGTATGTATGGGACCCACGTAAGCGAATCACTCGGATTACGCTCGCGTACGGGTACGAATGTATGAATCATGAGTATGAATGAAAGTATGAGCATAAGTATAAGTTTAAGTATGAATATGCACGTAAGTATGAGTATAAACATAAAACGTATGAGTAGTATGAGTATAAGTATAAGCATAAAATGTATGCGTATAAGTGTAGGTACGAATAATAAAACTTACGTATATAGTGTACGTTGGGACATAGCGGATTTAAGCATATAAAAGCATTCAAAAGGTTGAGTATGTAAATACGAACGATATGAATGATGTTATCGCGAGATATCGACTAAAATGTGTATGATGATATGCATGTATAGTTGTTTAAACGAAACGTTGAGTTTATCGAATCAAAATTAGATTGAGGTTGATTTGAAGGGTAGAATATAGTTTATATATGTAAGAGGATATAAAGTACTCATTGGTTAAGCATAATGTATTTTGTAATGAATGGAAATGCTACTTTTGTTTTAAAAGAGTTTACGTAATCCGAAGATGGTTGGTCCCCATGAAGTCTTCTTGCCCACGTGTTTTGTAAATTGGTGTAGGAAAAAGGTTTTCGATAAAAAGTAAATTCGTTTCATCAAACAAGAAATTATGAATTTAGGAGGTTCTTGTGAAAACGAGGATCCTTAGAAAAGAAATTTAGCAAAAGGACTTAGTGATTGTTAAAAGTTTTAACAAATGATTTGTTGATGTTGAAAAGAGTATTTAGTAAAACGATCATATAACATCTATAAGATCTTATAAGTAATTGAGAAAAGTTGGTTTGATTTCGATTAAGAATGGAAGTCTCTAGTATGATGATATAACGTGTGCGTGTTTTAGTTATTAAGTTGAATATGAAGTTCAGGGGCCAGAGATTCATTGGACCGATTAAATTGATAGGTAGCATTTCGTAAGGTTTTGAAATTCGGGAAATAAAACGTTTTAAGGTATGATTAAGAATTTCGTGTATGTGAGTTATGTGAAAATAGATTGTAGGATAAGAAGTACGTTTGATAAAACAATGTATTTTGGAATTGATATAAGTGGGTATTTCGATAAATGATAAATGATTTAGGTATGAAACATGATTGTGTTTGCTTGATAAAGTATTTTGAAGGAAAGTTTTGGTAACGATCACCTAAGTAAGGGAATCACCCCTAACTCGTTGGTGAGGTCGTTTTAAGAAAAGAAGGAGTGGAGTTTTTCATCAAGGTAAGGAAATCACTCCTAACTCAATGATATGTCTCCATTTTGGCGTTATAAAGAATGTAAACAAAATTGAGTGACGTTTTGAAATCATGCATAGGTATAAATGTATGAAAAAGATTTAGTATGATGTGTGTGTGAGAAGAAAATACCGAAAGTAAATTCGAATTTGAAAGATTGCATCGTATAAAATAAATAATAGAAACACATGTTTGATTAAAATTTGGGATGGTTCCAAAACGGAACTTTGACTAACCAAAGTGGTCGAAAAGTCTTTCGAATTTGAGGAGCATGATTTGGCCTAATAGGTGGAATACTCTCGCCGACAAGTCGGTTAACGGTATTTACCCTTCCGGTTACTACATGTCCCAAATCAATCGAAATTTCGAGACTTGGCGGGATTTATGAAAAATTCAAGGAGTGGAACTAGTCGACAAGGTGCGGGTTTCACCCCTAACTTGAGGATTTCGTATCCTAAGTGTGGTTGGTACTCCTCGGGTCAAAATTTAATTTCAACACTTTGATGAGGGTCCACTAGAATTTGAAAGCGGAAATTCTCCATCAAGGTGAGGATCTCACTCCTAACTTGGTGGCAAATTTCGTGTAAAAAGAATAGGTGGATTGAGAGTCTTTCACCAAATTGTGGGTTTCACGCCTATTTTGGTGAAGTCGTCTCGTTTGTGTATTACAAGTGGTTTCGAATTTAGTATAAATGAGTAAAAGACGTATGTTCAAAATAATAATAACAAGTATAAGCACATAAAGCATTTTAAGAAAATAACATGTAAGAGACATTTCAAGAATAACATGTAAAGATATTTCATAAAAGTAGCATGTGAAGCAAGTATGGTCGAATTGTGGTGCTTAAGTATAGACTAGGTCAAAAGCATGGCAATTTTCCTAATTCCCTATAGTTATGGCTCTGATACCAATCTGGCACACCCCAACTGATGGCGGAAACATCAGAGTGAGACGAAATAGATTGCAAAAGAATTCATAACACTATTTGTAACGAGTATTTAAATGATAAATTTTCATTTCATTTCTAAAGAGTCAATTACAAGGATTTGAAACAAATACAACATGAATAATGAAATACAATACAAATAAAATACAAAATTTAAAGTGTGTATCTAAGCATCCTATTAGATTCTAAGCATCATCAACATCATCGCTAAACCTGCAACATGTTTTAAAAGCATAGTTCAATACAAAGGTATTGGCGAGTACACTAGTTTTAGACTCGTGGCATATGTATAAAAAGGTATTTTCAATCCAACATAGCAATTGGTATACAAGGTCAATCTATCATGCATAACAATATGTCAACTCTAGTGTCCACTAGTATTTATCATCCCTCGACACAAAAGTGACGAGAGCGTTATAGAATAAAGACTCAACAAAACCCCGTCGGGTGGTGTGCTACTCCTATAGCGCTATAATTGTTAAGCCGAGTTAACAAGTAGTATGTATTCTAGCATGAACCTAAGCATAGCAAAGCATGTGTAAGGATTGAACGAATAAAAGCATGTTTGTGAATCGTGCATTTTAACAAGTAAAACATGTTGCACCCAAAGTGTATTAAAAGGAAAATGGGTCAAGTTTACTCACAAGTAAAACATGTTACACCCAAAGTGTTCGATTTGGAGTTTAAGAGGTGTTTACATATGGTTCTAGGGATTTGGAGTTTAAATAACATGAAAAATAAACATATGAAAATAATCATCTAACACCTATGACACTTGTTCTTGACACTATGAAACTCTAAAAGAGTTTAAATGTTTTCATGGAACAAAGTTCCATTAGAATCGTGACAAGTTGTCAAGGCCTAAGATGATACAATCTACTAGCTTGCCGAATGTCCATTAGTTTATCACCAAGAGTTCGATTATTTGGTTGTTACATAAGTATTACATAGTGTATATTACATCATATAACTCAAGCATGAGGTAGAAGATTAAAGTCTTCATTTAGGCACCTCTAAGTATCATGGAATTCATACATGAGGTAGGACGAGCAAAGCTTCCATTTAGGTATCTCTATTGTTCACCACTACACTTGTTGTTATGAACAACAAGGAGGGTCATGAACTTACAAGAAACAATAGAATATGAACAACTAACCCATGAGAAAACATCAAGCAATGTGTGGATTTTCAAGTAGGTTAGCCCAAGCTAATCCTAAATCACACAATCATCAAGTCTTGAACTTGAGCATCACTTGTGGGTTAAAACCCTTGAACAAAACAGAAAGTTTGTGAGGTTCATACCTCTGATTTTGAATGTCTCAACCTTGTTTTTAAGCCTAACTAACCATAGAAGTGGTTATAAGCATAAGGACATAGGTTTGAGATGAGTTTCCTCAAGTTTAAACAAGTTTATCAAAGTTTGAAACAAGAACAGAAAAATCAGTCCACTTTGGAGCCCTTTTGGTGAAACATTCCAGGCTCTGGTTTTCCAGGGAAAACCCATGGAAACGTAGCTAAGGTCAATACAAAGTAGTAGGAAAAATAATCGAGTGAATCGGATAAAAATTGAGTGAGTTTTGCTCACTTTAGTGAAGTGGTATAAATCTGCTCGAACTTCTGCAATCAGCTACGGTTTGAAGTGTTTGAGAGTGAATGGAGAGTGTTTAGAAAGTGAAAAATGCTTGGAGGAGGCTTGGGTTATATAGGGGATGGATTAGGGTTTCATTGGGTTGGGCTTTGGAAGTGTTTAGTTGGCTAAATAACTCAAAACAAGAAAATTAAGTGGGCTGATGCAAGGCTGTTAACAGCCCTATAATTTTTATTTTATTTTATTGACATTAGAAGGTATATATTTGATGTTTAATAAAGTTTTACATGGTGTCTAGTATGTTTGTAACTTGTAACAAGGTCCAAAATGCATAAATGACATGTTTTAATTTAGCAAAAAGTATGATAACATAGGTGTGTATAACACATGAAATGTAACAAGTATGTATGGTTTATAGTTTGGTATGATCAAGTGAAAAAAAAACATACAACTTAATTTTATAATCGAATAACCAAGTGTTTAAATGTATGAAGATTTAAGGATTACGAATACACGATCATTGTTTACGAGTTAAGCTTACGTTTATACGAATTACGAACCATGTATCAAACGAGTGCACGTATCAATGTATAAACATGTATAAACGATGTATAAAAGATTCGTTTCATTACGATCAAAGTCTCGGATTTTACAACGATACAACGAAATACGATTACAAGGAATACAAGATTTCAAAAAAAAAAAAATAGAATTTCAAGCAATGGTTTCTAAATATGGAAAGTATGAAAACGCAGGGCGTTACAGATTGCCTTAGAATATATACTTGCAAGATGGAGATTAAACTCTTGGCTATGAAGAAGATAAGTCACAAAACGGCGAACCCCGGATCCAATCAACCACTTCCTATCCTCTTCCAACCGCTTCACTAGCTGCCTCAGCTCTTCCGTAACTGCTTCATCGGTAACACGCTCCTTCCTGTACTTGGCCCTTTCAATCCCAAACTCTGCTCTTTCCTTAGCAAGTTGATTATGAAGTCCGGTAGTTGCTTGGCATAAACTTCAACCTTTCTCATTTCCCTATTCATCTTAGCCTGGGAAAAAGCAACTGACCTTCAAGCTCATTCACTTTCACTTGAAAGGCTGCCAAATCTTCTTGGGAAGTCTTAAGCCCTGCCTCCTTCTTTTTCAAAGAGGCAGTAACCTCATCATTCTTGCTAGCAGAGGCAGCCCAACATTCAATACAATCGGGAATGGAAGTAACTAGGTGGGCAACTTCGGTAATGTCCCGATAGGCAGAATCTTCATCGGACAACTTTGACAAGGCCTCTTTTTCGGCAGGAGTGGCCATGTTCCTCAACATATCATGGCAAACCTTGCTACTCATGGTAGTATCAGAAATACGGATATTCCACTGGGGCACAAAGACAGGTAAATTAGCCTTTACAGGCCCCTTCCCCTTGACAACTTTTGTTTTTTCCTTTAAAACCACCTCCACCTTCTCTTCAGCCTTCTCCTTCTTTTTCTCTTACACAACCACAGATGAAACAACTTCATCAACAGCCTCAACAAAAACCCCTCCCCAAGGGAAACAGGATTAGAAGCACCACCTTTAACCTTCTTCTTTAACACAATCTCCGATGTCTTAACCTCACCAGCAACTTTTAAAGCCTCCTCGAGAACAGTCCTCTTAGTTTCATTCAGTTTCTATAAAACAGCAGATATTTGCTGACTAGGAACATCACATGCCCCACTTGAAGCTTTTGGAACCTCCTTCTTAACAAGCTTCACACCAGTGACAGAAGCAATGGCATTTGCATCATCTTCATCACCACTATCAACTAAGATAGGGTCAGAAGAATGCGAAGTAACGCTAAGAGAAGCAGTTGCCCTGGTAGATCTACGAGAAGGGGCAGGTTTCTTTTTAGAAGAGGAGCTATCCACAATGGGCTGAACAGGAATACTTTCAAAATCCCCAGCGGTTCGAACATGCTTGGTGCGACGAACTATAGAAGGACCACCCTCAGGAATCTCGTTCTGATTAATCTCCACATCAGATGGGTCGTTTAACAGAATATAGCCTAGAGCACTCATTTCTGCAAAACAAATAAGCACAACATGAGCATCGAACAAATACATGAAGAATAGGACAAACGCAAATAATACATACCCTTCTGATTAACAAAAAAAAAAAAAACCGGTTCAAAACCAGATTCATCCCAATCTTGACTGATACCCAACATAACAAGAAGCTCCTCCGGGTAAGCCCTTAGCTTGGAACGATAAGCACGAAGCCTAAGGATCAACCCTTGTTCGACTTCATGAACCTCTTGTCACATCCCAACTAATTGCGGAATCATCGGAGTGGGACAAAGAAAGATTTCTCATCACACATAACGCCAATTGTGACAATAGATTTAAAAATAAATTGATTTCATTCGTAACAAAATGTTACAATAGATGGAACTTCGAAATAAAACATGTTCAATACAAGAAAGCAATACAACAAACAAGTACGAAACTGGTACAACATATTAAGACCTAAGACGTCTAAATGTGTATCTAAGCATCATCACTACTTCAGTTTCAAAGCATCGTCATCCTCAACCTGTAACATGTTTAAAAATAACTTTCAATGCAAAAGCAAAGGCGAGTATACAAGTTTTCATATGTATCATAAGAAAATGAGTTTAAACAATTCCACATGGCAACCTATTGATACAAGATTAACAATAAAATCGGTATGTGTTCGACTAATCAACCCAATGATGAAACACAATAAGCTCATGACATAACCTCAAGAATACGGGTGGTGCGTTAATACTATAGTGCTATATATGTCAAAGATAGGCTCGTACGAAGTTAATGAAAAGTCTAACACAAAACGTATAACCCCAAGTTTAATGTATCAAGTAATCAAGTATGCAAGCATGTATAAGGAATGTTTGTACGTTTACGAATAAATTTTAAGTGTAAGTTTCATAGATAAACATGTTACACCCCAAAAGGTGGTAAATAAAAAGGGGTTCAAGTATACTCACAAATATTGCATATGCTTTCCGATTATCCAAGTGTTGACGAGTAATGGAATTAGGGGATTGAATGTATACGGATTGGAGTTCAAGGTATGCTTAAGGTCGGAATTCGGAATTTAAAAGTACATGGAAAATAAATATATGAGAAAATAACCATCTAGCTCATAATACTCATTCTTGACACTATGAAACCCATAGGGTTTGAATGTTTTCATGGGTTAAAGTACCCATTAGAATCGTGACGAGTATTATGTTCTTAGGTGGTGTAGCCTACTATTTTGACAAATAACCATTAGTTTATCAACAAAAGTTTGGTTATTATAAGTATTATATATCTTTATAGTATATATTTATAGGTTCTAGTCTACAAGAATGTCATATAAGTCAAGCATGAGGTAGGAAGATAAATCTTCCATTTAGGAACCTCTTTGTGTTTCATATAAGTCATGCATGAGGTAGGAAGACGAATCTTCCATTTAGGAACCTCTTTAGTTGTCACCAATACACAAGTTGTCATAAGACAACAAGGATGGTCATGAACATACATTAAAGAATTGAAATAAACTAACTAATTAACTAAGAAGAAAACATCAACTGATGTGTGGATTTGTAAGTAGGATAGCCCAAGCTATCCAAATAATCACACATATTTAAGTTCAAGACTTGTTCATCACTTGTGGGTTAAAACCCTTTTAAAACAGAAAGTTTTGCGACTTAAAACCTCTAGATTTGTATGTTACAACCTTGTCTTTAAGCACACATAATCATAGTCTTGATTAGTGGCATAAGGACATAGGAATGTATAAAGAAAATATAAGTTCATGTATGTTTAATAAATTTTCCTTCAAAAACAGAAAGTTGGACCTCATTTTGGTCATGTTTCACCTTGGTTTTCCATGGAAAACCTTGTGAGAACAATTCTAGAGGTGTTCCACACTTTGTAAAGGAAGAAGAAGTGAAAAAGATGGAAGAAAGGTGAAGAAAAGTGCTCATTTAGAACTTAGAATAATGTGTCCAAAACTTGCATTTTCAGCTGAGATTGGAGTGTTTTGAGAGTGTAAATGAGTTGGAAAAATGAAAATGAGTGTTGGGAGGCTTGGTTTTATAGTTGAGTGAGGTTAGGTGAGTGTTTAATTTGGTTTAGAAGCCCATTGGTGGAGAATGGAGGTGGAGGTTGGAGCCAAAAATGAAGATTCAAACGTGGGTTTTAGGGGAGGTTTGGCTTTTTGTCACAAATGGTCCCTCAAGTTTGATAAGTATGCAATTAGGGCCCCAAAGTTAGGTTTTAGGGTGTTTTTGAGTGCTTTTCGCATAGTTTCAAGCGTGTAACAAGCATACAGGTATCGTAAACTTAATAATCATGTCAAGTATGTCCATGTATGTGAAATTATGTAAAATAAGTATCGGTGATGCCGGTTGTAACACATAGTTGTCGGTTATCGCATAAAATACAAGTATAGGCGATTTACGGTCTATAACACATAATTGCAAGTATAATTAATATGTCAAAGGTGGTTACAAGTATAATATGATGTATTATGATGTATAATAAGTATTGGAATCATTAATTGTTGGTTAATCACAAGTATTGCACGTAAACGCGTTGAAAGTCGTTTATTTGCACGTGTCGTCACATAGTTTTGAATTAGGGTTCGTTGCATGCGATTACAAGTATAAATTGAACATAACAAGTATAAATGGAACATAATTGATATAAATATGACTTTCATTATGATCGGTGTCTCGGATTACAAGGTTTCAAAATGAAATACGATTATAAGGAATAAAGGTTTCCAAAAAATAGAATTACAAGACAACTTTCTAATTAAGGAAAGTTACGAAAAAAGCGAAGCGTTACAGTCTCCCCTCCTTTAGAAAATTTAATCCCGAAATTTGTTCAAGAGGAAGACCTTTGAGAAAAATCATTTTGGCTAAAAGAATGACTGTCTAAAATTGAGACTTGGATGTTTTTAAATGTTTTGAAAAGTATGAAATTTTGAAGGACGGAAGGATAGGTTTTGTAAAAAGAGTTCGTTTAATTAAAATGATTTGAGACATTAAACATGAGTAAAACGTGCATGTGTGTGTATAGGCAAATTGTCACACACCGATAATTCTACATATAGCCGGTGGGCCCGGTGGGGAGTATCGTGACGTAGTTGATATTATCATAGTCAAATATACACAATTTAATGCACAGGGGAAGTCTAGGAAGAAAGTATTAATACAAACCAAAAAGCAAAGTGTGACAACTGTGTTCTGTAATCATCGTACAATGTAAAACAATGTTGCTTATCAATAAAACAATGTGCTTTGATGTTATTATATGTGTTTTGGTGTTATTATATGTGTTATTATGTTTGATGATTTTACAACTTGATTCGATTCTGATTTCAAGCTTTAAATCACTTTCTGGAAGGTTATATGCAAACTGGTGCATAACCGTAATCAGTTTAACACGACATGCACTCCGGAACTGTGACGTAAGCCAAACATATCCTAAATATCCTTTACATAACTTAGAAATAAGTTTCGAAGGATTTGGTATGGCGAAAACATGCTTATTTGAACTAAAGAACTAATTACTACAAAACTGCGAAACGAACAATGGTGACCGCCCGGGGTAATATCTAAACCCCAGAACTATTCTGTTATGATTAAAATTTTATTTTTAATCAGGTCCGTGTTGAAAAATAAATTAAAACGCTTAAAAACGTTATTTTTCAAGTTTAAGCGCGTACCGCGTGTTACAGCGCAACACAGTGCTTATACTGCGAAACGCAGCCAGTCTTGGCAACTGAAAATTATTTCAGCAATATTTTGGCAAGATTATTTTTATAGAATAATAAAAATAATTTAGAACGCCATAAACCGGGATTTAAACGCTAGATAAAATACCCGGTATCCAGTTAAACACCTGTTTTTATCTAGTATACCATCAAAATTACACTTGGACCCCCTCCCCCATATGCATTTACGGTTATAATACATAAGGGACCCCACAAATATTTGTTAGATCTTTCATATAATTTATTTGATCTTTGTGTGCCATGTGTCTTTGCATGCTTCCCTTTAAATCTTTCATAATCTTTCCAATATCTATACATATCACAAACAATCAAGCAAGATCATTTCATCACTCAAACTCCTTCCCTCTCTCTCTCCATAACCGTCCCCTCTCTCTCTCTCACCATCTTCATCCTTTCTTCAATCTTGTACTTCATATTCAAGCTCATTTCTAGCAACCTTCAAGTTGGTGTGAAGATCTAAAGGGGTTTCCAAGGTGGTGCATTCAAGTAATTTCAAGCTTCCTATCATCAAAATCTCATCCCACAACCCACTTGAATCTTGAAGGTATAACACTTATGTTTAAATCATACTTTGATTCTTGGTTGTTCTTGATGATTTGAAGTTTCTCTTGAATCTTGGGATTTTCACTAAACTTGAAATCTAAAATGAAATGGGTCATGATACAAATAAAAAAATGGTGATGTATATGTATATGTATAACCGTACACATATACATATGTGTTTGAGTTTTGAGCTTTATTTTGATAAAGTACTTGTTTAAGTGTTACATGTTCTTGAATGGTGGTAAAAATGCAAGTATTTGGTGATTTATGTATGATATGTTAAATGTAAATTACATCAGCAAATAAATCGGAATATATCACATATTTGATGCATTTAGATTAACATAAAATGATGATGTTATGATAGTATGCTTTAGATACTTGTACATGTGAATATATGTTGGTTTAAAGCTCAAGAAGTGATAAAAAAATGGTTGTATGACAAAAATATTTTTGAACAGGTTATAAAGACTAAAAATATTATTATTTGGTACATTATAATGACATGAAACATTGACATAGGTTGATGGCTTTGCATGTTGTACATATAGCTTAAAAAGTGGTCAATTATGTGAAATTTGCATGATTTATGTGCTTTATTTAAGACCTGCACTATCATGAGTATAACCATTATTTTATTCAGTAAATAAAATGGGTTATGTTAAAATTTCAAGTCGTTTCGATTTGGGATGGTTCGGGTAACGTTTGATGCAAAACTATGCGGTAAAACTGTCAAAAATCGCCTTTTCGGAGGATTTTTATCAAACTGTTTTAGATCAGTAAGCAAACTGATATTTTTGATATAAAAACAAGTATTTTAACTTATATTAAGGTTACTTGGTGTTTGGTTAGTCATACGTGACTTCCGACCCCCAAAAATGTTACCGAATCGCTAAAATAAGTGTTTTTCGACATACACTAGAATGGGTTGTTCATGAGCAAATTTTATGTGTTACAATGTGCTATGTGTTTTGCAATATGTGTATGATGATGTGTTAGTGTTGACAAAATTATGTGTATTACGCTTGAGCATATATATACACATACACCAAAATAATAAAAAATAATAACTTTTCGAGAAATCTCAAGGTTATGTGAAAATTCTAAGTATCGGGGGAACTTATGTATTTTTATGGGTTTTTGATTATTAAATCAATCTTATTTAATTTAGGACGAATAAACAATTTGAGGGATTGTGTTAACGTATAAAAACGCACCAAAAGGTGAGTACATAGATCCCCTCTTTTTACTGTTTTCGATTGTTTTGGGGTGATTCATATGTATCAAAACGATTTCAAAATTCTAACGATGGTTTCAAAATGATTGAGATGGTTTATACAAAACTAATAACGATTTCGATAATGTGAACGAACTTGTTGGTGGTAGTTACATAACGAATGACATTCATTAGCATTGATCAAGCCGACCAGTATTAGGTTATGGTACCATAGGATCTGACAAATCCCGTTTTTAGACCGCACCCATGGTTATGTGTGGGTTAGGTGGATAACGACTGAATCTGATGATTGTTAACTTACCCTTTGGAGGTTTGTTAATGCAAGAACAAGTTGAACGATGGACGAGTCACAAAGGTTTGAATGTTATTAGCGAGACGACCAAAAGTAGTTTTCACAATTAAAACGAGAACGATTTTTTTGACGATTGAACGATTATGAATGATTTAAATAAATGAACGATGATCTATAACGAGAACGAGTTAAACGATGTCACACAACGATGTTTACGAAACTGTATAATCCATATGAGTTTTATTACGAGAACGATTTATGATTTGGTTTACATAAACAAATGTTTTGGGTTAAGATTCATGGCATCGAGGTTTATAAGTTATGACGAATCAGTTTTGACTTGGTTATTCATCTTACAATACAAAGATTTTACAAAACAAGGTTTCAAATATCAAATAACAAGGTTGTACGAGATATTTCAACGAGCCATGAATCTGACACTCACACAAAAACTATGTGCTCGCCAGCATTTCTTTGTTGACTTTGTTTTTGCATATGTTTCAGGTGGTGTTGCTTAATGTTGATTGCGAATAGGATGCATGCTCACTTAGGACTGGACGAGGCCTTACTGATTTAATAACGATGATAGACTATGTTTGACTTGCTTGTTTAACTTTAAGACAATGTTTAATATTTAATAAAACGAAACTCTTTGTATCCATGGTTTGAAACAATACTTCTGTTACAACACTCCCCGACGTTTCCGCCACGATTTGTTGTTTTACGTGGTCGGGGTGTGACAGAAGAGGTTGGTATCAGAGCCAATGGTTATAGGGAATTAGGTTATTAGTAATGTTTTGACATAGACTATAACTTTCTAGGACCCCAACGCAAGTTGATTGCGTTTAGATTTTTAAAACAAAATCCGAATCTGCTTCGAAAATTAATCATCCGTTCTAGGATGATTGATTACTAGGTTTTGAAACCTCTGTTGTAAGGTTTTGAACCCTTCCAGTTTAACTCATTTTGGCTTAGTGCCTTCTGAGTTTTCAAAATCTCGTCAAAGTTTGGGCCTAAATAATGTGAACACGTGCAAACTGGAAGAGTGAATGCCTGTACCCTGAGTTTTCTGTCTAAGGCTAGAGTGTTCGTACAAATCCACATAATCGGACCAGTCACTCTTACCTGGGAACTCTTGGGGTGAGTGTTCACTTATAGGCGAGCATGTCTTCGCGATACATTATTTTGTTTCATTTCTTTGATTAGTCACTGTGTGTCGTTTGTTTGTTCGAAGTAACGAACAAATGATCGCCTTCCTTATGTTTCGTCGATGTTTTCAATACCTCTTTTGTTTTTCCTAAATTGTCGACCTCACTCATTTCTCATATTTCCTTGTTAGACAATGCCTCCTCGACATGATGCACAAACTTTTACTGCTGAAAAAGTCGCAGCCCTTGTCTCTCAGCAAATGGCTGCTGTGCTTCCAGGCGTTGTGACCCAAATCCACGAGCTATACAACAACAATAACAATAACAATGCACAATGTAATTTCAAGAATTTCAACTCTGCTAAGCCGCTAAAGTTTTCTGGGTCGCAAGGAGCAACTGCGCTCCTTCAATGGTTCGAAAGTATCAAGAACACATTCAGACATGTGCAATGTCCGAATGGGCGTAAGGTTGAATTTGCATCAAGTGTGTTTGAGAAGCGTGCTCTTACATGGTGGAACGGAGTGATGCGCGACAGGGGTGCCGAAGTGGCATTGGTACAAACATGGGAAGAGCTTCGAGCTCTCATGATGAGAGAGTTCTGTCCCCGTCATGAAATTCGAGCTTTGGAACGAGAGTTTGACAATCTGAAACAAGATGGGGGAGAACACCATGCGTACACAGATCGATTTGAGGAGCTCAGTCTTTTGTGTCCTACTATGGTTACCCCGTTGGAGAAAGCGATAGAGAGGTATATCGATGGTTTACCCGATTCCATACAAGATATTGTGACTGACGTCAATCCTACTACTGTTCGTCAAGCAATCGAGTTATCTGCTACCCTGACTGAGTCGCAAGTCAGGAAGGGTAAACTTACCTGCAAGGGTGATAAGAAGAAGTCGACCGAATATGTCATGGAAAAGGGTAAGGGTAAGAAGGGTGAGTCTTCGAAGAAGTCAAGAAAGCGAAAGGGTTCCCAAAATTTTGCAGTAACTGCACAAACTGCTCAGAACCCGCCAGTTCAACCACTTGTGAAGAAAGCATATGCTGGTACCGCACCTCATTGTGCTCGCTGCAACGGTCATCATGTTGCACAACAAGCTTGTAAGCAATGCACAACGTGTGGTAGGTTTGGGCATCTGGCCAACGTCTGTCGTTCGGGTCAGAATCAGATTATTCAGAATCAAGCTCCAGTCCAGGGGAATGCTGCTAGATTCCCACCGGGTTCTTGTTTCAATTGTGGAGAGTTTGGTCACTTCCGAAACAACTGTCCGAGGTTGGCAAATGCTAACGCGAACCCGAATGTGAATGTCAACGCAAATGTGAATCCCGCTAGTGGGCGAGCGTACAATCTGAATGCTAACGAAGCAAGGGCTGACAACGAGGTGGTTAATGGTACGTTTCTTGTTAACAATCGACCTGCATCTATTCTTTTTGATTCAGGAGCCGATAGAAGTTTTATTTCATTATCTTTTGAACCTTTGCTTGCGATACCTAGAACTAAACTGAGGAAATCCTTATCTGTCGAAGTTGCTACTGATAAACCTCTTGTTCTCGATTCTGTTATTCGTGATTGTCAGTTAAACCTTGATAACCATCTTTTTCATATTGACCTCACGCCGATGCAACTTGGGAGTTTCGATATTATCGTGGGGATGGATTGGTTAACCAAACATCATGCAGAGGTGATTTGTTTCGATAAGATTGTTCGTATTCCTCTTCCATCTGGCGATATTCTGGAAGTTCATGGCGAGAAACCATCTGGTGGATTGAAGCTTATGTCGTGTACACAGGCCCAAAGATATTTGCAAAAAGGATATGTTGCTTTCCTGGCACATGTCACCGAGGAGAAAGGCGAGCAAGAGTATTCAGGATATTCCGATTGTTCGGGATTACCCAGAGGTGTTTCCCGATGAACTGCCTAGTTTGCCTCCAGTTCGTCAAGTCGAGTTTCATATTAACCTTGTACCCAATGCCAACCCGATTGCGAAAGCACCTTATCGTCTTGCAGCGTCGGAGATGCAAGAGTTATCAAAACAGCTTCAAGAGTTGTCTGATGAAGGATTCATTCGTCCGAGCTTTTCGCCTTGGGGAGCTCCTGTCCTATTTGTGAAAAAGAAAGATGGATCTTTTCGAATGTGTATCGATTATCGTGAGCTTAATAAAAAATCGATATCCCCTACCTAGAATTGATGATCTCTTCGACCAGCTGCAAGGTGTTTCATGCTTTTCCAAGATCGATCTGCGTTCTGGGTATCATCAACTTCGTGTTCTCGAAGAAGATATTCCCAAAACTGCATTCCGTACGAGATATGGGCACTACGAGTTCACTGTCATGCCTTTTGGTTTGACGAATGCCCCAGCTATCTTCATGGACTTAATGAATAACCTTATTTAGATAAGTTCATCATTGTGTTCATCGACGATATTCTCATTTATTCGAAGTCTCGAGCCGATCACGAGCAACACCTTCGTTTGACTCTGGAACTCCTGAAGAAGGAACAACTTTTTGCTAAATTCTCCAAGTCTGAATTTTGGCTTAAAGAAGTTCAGTTTTTGGGTCATATTGTCAACAAGCAGGGTATTCATGTGGATCCATCCAAGATTGTTGCTATTAAGGACTGGAATACGCCAACAACACCTATAGAGATTCGATCATTTCTTGGTCTTGCTGGTTATTATCTTTGATTCATTTCTAATTTCTCAAAGATCGCGGTTCCACTCACTGCTTTGACTCAGAAAAATAAGCCTTTTGAGTGGGGACCTAAGCAAGAAGAAGCGTTCCAAACGCTGAAACGGAAGCTCTGTGATGCTCCTGTTTTATCTCTACCTGAGGGAAACGATGATTTTGTTATCTATTGTGACGCGTCGAATCTAGGACTTGGCTGCGTTCTTATGCAACGAGGTAAGGTCATAGCTTATGCGTCTAGACAGCTGAAAAATCACGAGAAGAACTATACGACTCATGATCTTGAAATTAGGAGCTGTGGTTTTCGCACTTAAAATCTAGAGACACTACCTCAATGGGACGAAGTGTGTGGTTTTCACAAACCACAAAAGTCTCCAGCATATTCTCAATCAGAAGGAGCTGAACATGAGGCAACGACGTTGGGTTGAACTCTTAAATGATTACGATTGCGAGATCCGCTACCATCCTGGTAAGGCGAATGTCATAGCCGATGCGCTTAGTCAAAAGGAACGAGTCAAGCTTCATTCTGTTCGAACCCTATCTGATATTCAATCTCGTGTCCTTCAAGCTCAACGATCTTGTGTGATCAAAGACTTAGTGAAATATGAGCTACCGCTTCAACTCGAACTTAAACTCGAAAGGAAGGACGATGGGTTGCTATATTTCAAGGATCGTTTGTGGATTCCGAAACAAGACGATCTTCGCACCTTAGTAATGGACGAATCTCACAAGTCTCGATATTCTATCCATCCTGGTGCTGATAAAATGTACAAAGATCTTTGTACTCAGTTCTGGTGGCCTGGTATGAAGAAGGATGTTGCCTTGTATGTATCAAGATGCCTAACTTGTCTCAAAGTCAAGGCTGAACATCAACGACCTTCTGGTTTGCTTGTACAACCAGAGATACCGGTTTGGAAGTGGGAGAACATTGCAATGGATCTCATCACTAAGTTACCGCGTACGTCTAAAGGTCACGATGCTATTTGGGTTGTTATTGATCGATTAACGAAATCAGCTCATTTTATACCGATTCGAGAGGATCTATCTGCTGATAAACTTGCAAAGATTTATGTTGATGAGATTGTATCACTACATGGTGTTCCCTTGGATATCATTTCCGATCGTGATGCTCGATTTTCGTCTCATTTTTGGAAAACCATGCAATCTGCTTTGGGAACACAACTGAATCTAAGCACTGCTTATCATCCCCAAACAGATGGACAATCTGAAAGGACGATTCAAACTTTGGAGGATATGCTTAGAGCATGCGTGATAGACTTTGGTGGAAATTGGGATTCTCATCTTCCACTGATCGAGTTCTCTTACAACAACAGTTATCATGCTAGCATTAATATGGCACCATTCGAAGCTCTCTACGGTCGAAAATGTCGTTCACCTATCTGTTGTAATGAGATCGGTGAACCTCAGCTTACTGGACCTGAGATCATTCTGGAAACAACAGACAAAATCAAGAAAATTCGCGATAATCTTGTGACAACTAGAAGCCGTCAAAAGAGTTATGCGGATTTGCGACGCAAGCCCTTAGAATTTCAAATCGGAGACCGTGTCCTACTCAAGGTGTCACCTTGGAAGGGAGTGGTGAGATTTGGAAAGAAAAGAAAACTTGCACCACGATATGTTGGACCATTTAAGATTGTTGAAAGAATTGGAAAGGTTGCCTATCGACTAGAGCTACCTCCAGAGCTTGGAAATATTCATCCGACTTTTCACGTGTCCAATTTGCAAAAGTGTTTAGCTGATGCTGATCTTCACTTTCCTCTTGAAGATTTAAATTGATGAAACGATGCAGTTTGTCGAGAAACCTATGGAGATAGTGGACCGTACATTCAAACAGTTGAAGAACAAACGGATTCGATTGGTTAAAGTTCGCTGGGAATCCAAACGTGGCCCCGAGTTTGCTTGGGAACGTGAGGAACAGATGAAGACGAAATATCTGCATTTGTTTTCACAAGTTTCCTCTAAATAAAATTTCGGGACGAAATTTCCTAAAGTAGGGGAGACTATGACAACTGTGTTCTGTAATCATCGTACAATGTAAAACAATGTTGCTTATTAATAAAACAATGTGCTTTGGTGTTATTATATGTGTTTTGGTGTTATTATATGTGTTATTGTGTTTGATGATTTTACAACTTGATTCGATTCCAATTTCAAGCTTTAAATCACTATCTGGAAGGTTATACGCAAACTGGTGCATAACCGTAATTAGTTTAACACGACATGCACTCCGGAACTGTGACGTAAGCCAAACATACCCTAAATATCCTTTACATAACTTAGAAATAAGTTTCGAAGGATTCGGTATGGCGAAAACATGCTTATTTGAACTAAAGAACTAATTACGACAAAACTATGAAACGAACAATGGTGACCGCCCGGGGTAATATCTAAATCCCAGAACTATTCTGTTATGATTAAAATTTTATTTTTAATCAGGTCCGTGTTGAAAAATAAATTAAAACGCTTAAAAACGTTATTTTTCAAGTTTAAGCGCGTACCGCGTGTTAGAGCACAACACGGTGCTTATACTGCGAAACGCAGACAACACAGCCAGTCTTGGCAACTGAAAATTATTTCAGTAATATTTTGGCAAGATTATTTTTATAGAATAATAAAAATAATTTAGAACGCCATAAACCGGGATTTAAACGCTAGATAAAATACCCGGTATCCAGTTAAACACCTGTTTTTATCTAGTATACCATCAAAATTACACTTAGACCCCCTCCCCCATATGCATTTACGGTTATAATACATAAGGGACCCCACAAATATTTGTTAGATCTTTCATATATTTTATTTGATCTTTGTGTGCCATGTGTCTTTGCATGCTTCCCTTTAAATCTTTCATAATCTTTCCAATATCTATACATATCACAAACAATCAAGCAAGATCATTTCATCACTCAAACTCCTTCCCTCCCTCTCTCCATAACCGTCCCCTATCTCTCTCACCATCTTCATCCTTTCTTCAATCTTGTTCTTCATATTCAAGCTCATTTCTAGCAACCTTCAAGTTGGTGTGAAGATCTAAAGGGGTTTCCAAGGTGCATTCAAGTAATTTCAAGCTTCCTATCATCAAAATCTCATCCCACAACCCACTTGAATCTTGAAGGTATAACACTTATGTTTAAATCATACTTTGATTCTTGGTTGTTCTTGATGATTTGAAGTTTCTCTTGAATCTTGGGATTTTCACTAAACTTGAAATCTAAAATGAAATGGGTCATGATACAAATAAAAAAATGGTGATGTATATGTATATGTATAACCGTACACATATACATATGTGTTTGAGTTTTGAGCTTTATTTTGATAAAGTACTTGTTTAAGTGTTACATGTTCTTGAATGGTGGTAAAAATGCAAGTAGTTGGTGATTTATGTATGATATGTTAAATGTAAATTACATCAGCAAATAAATCTGAATATATCACATATTTGATGCATTTAGATTAACAAAAAATGATGATGTTATGATAGTATGCTTTAGATACTTGTACATGTGAATATATGTTGGTTTAAAGCTCAAGAAGTGATAAAAAAGTGGTTGTATGACAAAAATATTTTTGAACAGGTTATAAAGACTAAAAATATTATTATTTGGTACATTATAATGGCATGAAACTTTGACATAGGTTGATGGCTTTGCATGTTGTACATATAGCTTAAAAAGTGGTAAATTATGTGAAATTTGCATGATTTATGTGCTTTATTTAAGACCTGCACTATCATGAGTATAACCATTATTTTATTCAGTAAATAAAATGGGTTATGTTAAAATTTCAAGTCGTTTCGATTTGGGATGGTTCGGGTAACGTTTGATGCAAAACTATGCGGTAAAACGGTCAAAAATCGCCTTTTCGGAGGATTTTTATCAAACTGTTTTAGATCAGTAACCAAACTGATATTTTTGATATAAAAACAAGTATTTTAACTTATATTAAGGTTACTTGGTGTTTGGTTAGTCATACGTGACTTCCGACGCCCAAAAATGTTACCGAATCACTAAAATAAGTGTTTTTCGACATACACTAGAATGGGTTGTTCATGAGCAAATTTTATGTGTTACAATGTGCTATTTGTTTTGAAATATGTGTATGATGATGTGTTAGTGTTGAAAAAATTATGTGTATTACGCTTGAGCATATATATACACATACACCAAAATAATCAAAAATAATAACTTTTCGAGAAATCTCAAGGTTATGTGAAAATTCTAAGTATCGGAGGAACTTATGTATTTTTATGGGTTTTTTATTATTAAATCATTCTTATTTAATTTAGGACGAATAAACAATTTGAGGGATTGTGTTAACGTATAAAAACGCACCCAAAGGTGAGTACATAGATCCCCTCTTTTTACTGTTTTCGATTGTTTTGGGGTGATTCATATGTATCAAAACGATTTCAATATTCTAACGATGGTTTCAAAACGATTGAGATGGTTTATACAAAACTAATAACGATTTCGATAATGTGAACGAACTTGTTGGTGGTAGTTACATAACGAATGACATTCATTAGCATTGATCAAGCCGACCAGTATTAGGTTATGATACCATAGGATCTGACAAATTCCGTTATTAGACCGCACCCATGGTTATGTGTGGGTTAGGTGGATAACGACTGAATCTGATGATTGTTAACTTACCCTTTGGAGGTTTGTTAATGCAAGAACGAGTTGAACGATGGACGAGTCACAAAGGTTTGAATGTTATTAGCGAGACGACCAAAAGTAGTTTTCACAATTAAAACGAGAACGATTTTTTTGACAATTGAACGATTATGAACGATTTAAACAAATGAACGATGATCTATAACGAGAACGAGTTAAACTGTTGGTGCATCTAGTGTCTGTTAACTTCGTCTTATTTGAGTCTTATGTCTAGATAGGATAAACGAGCACATAACAGGGTTGAAATTAGGGTTTGTTTACGTGTTAATGTGTTATTTCGATTGAAAGTGACATGTATCAGTTCAAGCGAAATCAACATGTTGATTTCGCTTGAAATGGGATGTGTCAGGTTCAAGCGAAATCAGATCATTATAAATACCCATGTGCTATGTTCATTTGGAGCGGAATTAGGTCATGTTCTCTGAGCCGAGGTGCTGTCCGTTTGTCATTTGAACTTGCAAAAGCTCAGGAAATCAGTAATAGATAAAGATTAGAAAGGAACAAGCTGTGTTGACGTCATTTACATTGATTCCACCTTTGTATTTGATGATGAACTACTCAGATTGACTTTTAGGGTCACACGAACGTTCCAACAAGTGGTATAAGAGCTCAGGACGAGGAGTTCATACCAATTCAGCTTGAAATCATCGGATTTTCTCACTTCTACTCATTCTTTTTTTAGTTGAACGAGATTCAACGGTTGAAATGGCCTGATTTTGACACATATCAAGCGAAACATAGTTTTAACTAATCCTTGAAAGATTTGGACCTAAATTCGAACAAAATCTGATAAAAACTTGTATTTCCGCTTGAAAAACTGTTCGAAAATGCTGATGTCATCGTGATTCCGCTTGAACTTGCACGTGTGATTTCAAGCGAAATAAGCTATTTTGGTTATTCCGCTTGAAAATGTTTGTTTGATTTCGCTTGAAATCAGATTCAGCTTGAAAGTTCAAGCGAAATAAGTGATTTCGCTTCAAACTTAATTTCGCTTGAGAAGTATTCCGCTTGAAAAGCAATCTCGCTTGAAAGCTGATTTCGCTTGAGATAATTCCGCTTGAAACTGTTTTTTTCAAAATTTCAATAATTTTTCTAAGTGTTAGTTGATTGTTTCAGGTACTTGAAAGATGGATGATTTCATGAATCCTTTCTGTGATGTGTTTGCTTTTACTGGTGGTTCGGCAGACGGCACATTAAATAACATGAATGAAACTCCTCCAACACCGAGTGCGAAGAGAATTCTTCAGGATGCTATGAGAGTAGATAGTGCATACGGAACATACAATAAGCCGCCCAAGTTGATGGCTATAGAAGATTACAACAGGTGGGCTACCAGATTCGAAGAATGGCTTAAAGCGTTTGCGTATCCCAGTTGGAGAAGTTTGAAAAATGGATTTGATATGGGGAGAGATGATTATGAGAACTTAGAGGAAAATCAGATTGAAAGATACGTTGCTGAACAGAAGTGTATTGCTCTACTTCACCAATCTGTCAGAGATGACATTATCGCACTGATTGAGTACAAAGATTCGAGAGACCTTTGGGAAAAATTAAAAATAAAATGTATTGGCAGTGCTGAAATAGTGAAAAACAAAAAGAAACTGTTACGAAAAGAGTTTGATTTGTTTGGTTGTTTAAAGAACGAGTTTGTTTCCAAGATGATTGAAAGATTTGGGCATCTGAAGATGGAGCTTGCTAGACATGACATCATTTACACTCAAGAAGAGCTGGTAGACAAATTGTTTGATGCATTACCGAATGAGCAAGACTGGTAGTATTTTTCATTGATGCTGAAGAATACGATAAAGCCGGCTGATTTAAAGGTTGATCTGCTTATTGAAAGACTGGAAAGTCACGAGTTGGAGATCAAGAAATCTAGCAAAGTCAACAATTCATCTTATCAGCAGAATGTGGAGTTGTATTACAGAGGCAGTATGCTCCCTAAGACAGCATCTCCAAAGACAGCCTTTTCAGCTGAAAGCTCAAATACAAAGAATCTTCGTCAAATACTTCAAATCAATCTACATCAAAGAATCTCTTTCAATGCAAATTGCTGTTGATCTGAAGAATGGTCAGAATTTCAGTGAAGAGTCTGCTAAACAACAGATGGTGTTCTTAGCATCTGTGTTAGAATCGTACGAAAGTCTCGTTGCAGGAAAAATAGGCAACATTAACCTAACAAAGGAAGACTACGATCATATCGATCCCGAGGAGATGGAATTGATCGATATAAGGTGGTGTATGGCCAGTGCAGTGAGAAGAGCACAGCGTTTCATGGAGATTACAGGAAGACAGTCTATTGGTGGACCCTCTACCAAGTTAGGCTTTGACAAGTCAAAAGTGACGTGTTTCAAGTGTAAACAGAAAGGTCACATTAAGCGTGAGTGCAGAAATGCTTACACTGATGATACTGCAAATCCTTTTCGAGAGGATTATTACAAGAGAGCGATCTATCATCAGAATAAATCAGAACCTCTCAGGATGAAGCAGATAGAAGAGGTACCCAAAGAGAAATCCAGGGCACTTGCAGTTTTTCATGACGATGAAGGTTACGATTGGAGTGATGTTTTGCCAGAGGAAGACGCAGTTGGTTATGCCTTCACTGCAGCAAAGATTGTTCCATTTAAAGATAAGAGAACTGAAGAAGTGAAGTATGTGAACAGGAAGGAAACAACTCATTTCATGAAAAGCAAAATCTATCGTATATACAAAGAAGCTAAACAGGCGAAAAGATGGGATCCTGATAGAGAATGTTATCTTGATCCTAATGTTAACATAGCTGTGGATCCAGATACTGTTGATCTTGAAGTTCTCACCAAACAAATTGCTGATGAAGAAGAAGCCAGACAGAGAGAATGGTGGGGAGGAGGAGAAGTCGTTGAGAAAGAAAAAGAAAAAGAGACAGCAAAAGAACCGGAGCCAAAGAAGATTGATGACGGAGTTATTGATACGTCACAAGAACTCACCGCTGAAAACTTGAAGAAGATGGCTGACAAAGTTCTAGCTGCAAAAGAACTAGAGGTAGTTTCTGGTTCTAGAACTGAGTCCAAAGATAAGGTCAGTACAAATGATACACATGTGTCAGGTAAGAATGGTAAATCTGAGAACAACTGCAAAAATTGCATGAAAGAGTGCAAAGTTTGTAGTACAGTTGCTTACCTTAGTGGTAAGAAGGTTGAAGAACTGACTGGTAGAGTCAGAAGTGTTGAAGATCAAATCTTAAACAGTGATAAACTGTTAAAAGCTTCGAACGACAAATTAAAAGAATTAACTGAGAAAACCGAAAATGATAAAAATGACGTAGAAAGAATTAGGAAAGAAAATGAAAAATTGATTCTTGAAAATCGTCAAATCTCAGAAAATTTTGAAAAGCTTAAACGAACGGTTAAAGATTGTGATGAAAGAAATGGTAAGACAGACAAAGAAAATCTTCAGCTGACCGGTGTTCTTAGAGTAAAAGAAGAGTTAATCAATCAGCAACTGGATGAAATTGCTAAGTTGAAGCTTCAATTTCAAAAAGCCAAAATTGAAAATGAACGCATCCAGTTGAAATTGAACAGTTACAACTCTGCAAGCTTTGTTTTACAACACATTGTTCCCAAACCCATCGGGAAAAACAAAGCAGGCGAAGATGTATATGCTGATGGAACCGGGGTGGGGTATCATCAGGTTCCACCATCAGTTCTAAACAATTTCTCAAAGAAGAAATGCGGGTTGGTTAATGATGAAGATGTTCATGAAGTGAAACTTCCAGAGTCAATTGATGTCACATTCACTTCATCTTCTGATAAAGATAGTGTTCAATCTGAAATTGTTAAAAGTATGGCTGAAAATGTCTTAAAATTTGAAAGTGACACTACTGAGGAAGATGAATGTTTTCTAGACAAATACATTCCGAAACTAAAATCCAAAAACAACTTAAATGAAGAACCTACTCTTGTCATGTACAAGATGTCGGGATCGGATAAGTTGTATTCGGATTCTGAGTTTCCACTGGAGAATGTTAATGTTGCTAAATTGAAAAGTGTGTTCAAATTGGTTGAAATTGATCTGTCTGAGATTGAAGGTCTAAAACAGACGAAGAGGCAAATGAATTTTGAAAAAGATAAAGCTTATTACAAAAAGCCTGTTGTTTCACCGCGTTTTTATAACAACAATCGAAACAGATGGTCGGGTGGTTATCAGGGTGGTAAGAATTATCAGAAAAGGAATGTTCAAAACAAGAAGTTTGCTGAGAAAAAGGTGTTTGTGAACAATTCAAGTTCACTTTCTGATGAAGGATCTAAGATTTTTTCAAAATCAAACAAAGAGTTCTTTGAGAAGAAGGCCTCACAGCCTCAGTCTGAAGGTACAAGTCGGGTAGTTGACACCCGAACATGCTTCAAATGCAATCAAGTTGGACATATTGCACGAAAGTGTACCAACTTGAAACCTAAGACTGAAGTTGTGATGAATTCAAGAAAGAAAGATGATGTGAAGGGAAAAGCTCCATTGGTTGTTGAGAAAAAGGTTTTGAAAAATGACAACACCAAGATCAAAACTGAACCTGTTAAGAATATGGTAACTAAAAATGACAAATTTTACAAACGGGTTGCATCGTCTCAACAAACATGGAAGCCAAAAGTTGTTGAAAAGAATTCAAGTACTCCAAAACCAAAAGTTTATGAGACTGAAAAATCATCATCTTCAACTAAGAAGATGCATGTGCCTTTGGATTACTATGAGAAACTTGAATCACAAGACACTACAACTTCTGAAAAGAAGAATGTACCAATGAAAGACCAACCATCTGGTCAACCTCAAAAAGACAAATTTTTCTTGTATAAAGAGGTTGAGGTTGGGTCTTCAGAGAGCTTAAAGATGAATGATAAGAATTTTCCGCCACTTTATATTGCAAAAACTCACATAAATGTCAAGTTACCTGAGTCCAAAGAGGCTTGGGTAGCATCAAAATCTCACTAAGTGTTTGTGATATGTGCAGGAGCTTCCAAGATCCGTTTCACGATGGATTATGGATAGTGGAGCTTCTCGGCACATGACGGGGAAAACAGCCCTGCTGTACGATGTTAGAAATTTCAATGGCGGTTATGTAGGTTTTGCAGGCAATCAAGGTGGTAGGATAATTGGAGAAGGAGCTCTATCTAATGGAATTGTAACGTTTGAAAGAGTTAACTACATCGCCGTGCTTGAAAACAATCTTCTAAGCATCTCTCAGATTTGTGATCGCATGTATACAACGCACTTTACAGACAAAGAATGTTTGATCTTGAAACCAGGATTTGTTGTTCCCGAAGAGTGGATTATAATGAGGGCACCTAGAGTGAATGATTTGTACGTGTTGGACATGAGTGTAGCAACTACAACCACGGGTCAGGCTTACTGTTTTGTGTCCAGAGCAACTGAGAAGGAATTACAATTGTGGCACCGGAAAATGGGTCATATACATCTGAGGAAAATGAATCATCTAGTGCACAACGATTTAGTAACAGGTGTTCATGTGAAAGGTTTTCATCTGGAAGGGGAGTGCATTAGCTGCATCAAAGGAAAGCAAAAGAAGAGTTGATCATTGGAGAGTTACAATCAGGCGTTCGCACTAGACGTCAAATTGACCAAGGCCTTACTTGTTTTTATTCTACAGTAGCTCCTTTACAAACTAAGTTTTCACTAAGTTGTTTTATTTCGCAGATCGAACCGCGAACATACAAAGAGGCGCTAACTGAAGATTCTTGGGTCAATGCTATGCAAGAAGAGTTGAGTCAGGTTGAGAATTAGGTGTGTGGAAATTGGTAGACTTGCCTGATGATCAAAGGAAGATAAACACCATGTGGGTGTTCAAGTGTAAGAGAGACGATCGAGGGGTTATTATTCGAAACAAAGCTCGACTCGTTGTCCAGGGTTTCAGTCAGCAGGAGGATATAGATTTCACCGAAGTGTATGCTCCAGTGGCTAGACTGGAAGCAATCAGAATCTTCCTAGCATTCGCATCTTGGAAAAATTTCAAAGTTTATCAGCTAGATGTTAAATCGGCGTTTCTCTATGGGAAGGTAAAAGAGGAGGTATATGTCGGACAGCCACCGGGCTTCACCGATCCAATCCACAAAGACAAGGTCTACTTGCCAGACAAAGCGCTGTATGGTTTACACCAGGCCCCGAGAGCTTGGTACGAGACATTGTCTCAACACCTGCTAGCCAACAGCTTCATCCGTGGAAAAGTGGATGCCACTCTCTTCACCAAAGAGGTCGACGGACATCTTCTGATCGTTCAAATATACATGTACGACATCATATTTGGGTCGACAAATGAGAATCTGTGCAAAGATTTCGAAAAAGTTATGAAGCAAAAATTTGAAATGTCATCAATGGGGGAGATGAAATTCTTCTTGGGACTTCAAGTTGATCAACTACCTGAGGGAATTTTTATACACCAGACGAAGTATGTTCATGATACCTTAGAGAAATTTGGGATGTCAGGATCTACTCCAGCTTCAACCCCTTTAGCAACGAATCATGGGATAAATCCTGATCTCACCGGAGGGAAGGTAGATGAAACGATGTATCGTTCCATGATCGGTTCACTGATGTACTTGACAGATTCAAGACCCGATATTATGTATCCAACCTGCCTCGCAGCAAGATTTCAATCTAATCCTAGAGCTTCGCACATGGTGATTGTGAAAAGGATATTACGCTACCTGAAAGGAACTCCATCATTGGGGTTGTGGTATCCAAGAGAAGGCGATTTCACGCTCGAAGGGTATTCCGATTCCGATTTCGGATGCTGCAAGGTTAATGCAAAGTCAACAACAGCGGGATGTCAGTTTTTCGGACCACGCTTGGTCACTTGGCAATGCAAGAAGCAAACCTCTGTGGCTCTATCCACATGTGAAGTGGAGTATGTATCTGCTAGCAGTTGCTGCTCTCAGATCTTGTGGATCCAGCAACAGATGCGCGACTACGGTTTGCAATTTCTTAACACCCCTATCTTTGTTGATAATGAGGCCGCAATAAACATTACTAAAAATCCTGTTCATCACGCTAAAACGAAACACATTGAAATTCGACATCACTTCATTCGAGATTGTTTCGAGAAGAAGTTGATACGAATTGAGAAAATCCACACTGACAAACAAAAAGCTGATTTACATACCAAAGCATTTAATAAAACACGTTTTCAATATTTGCTAAAACTGAATGGTATGAAGCTTTTATCGGTGTTGGAGGAGATTATTGGCGTTGATGAAGGAGACATTGTAGATGATGTTGAGAAGCAATCTACAATGGTTTGTCGATTTTTTACTTGTTTTGGTATTTAGGGGGAGAGTATAGGGTAATATTTTCAGAAAATACAAAAACAGTAAAAAAAATTCAAAAATACAAAAACATGAGATATTTTCAAAATCCAAAAACAGTAGAAAATCCAGAAAAGAGCTTGTGTAAAAAGGGAAAATGATAGTACATCGGCTTGACAGTTACAGTATGCTAAAGATTTGTAGAGTTTAAAAGTGATTATACAGTCTCGCTGATGATGTGCCGATAGGTTTTTACACATTTAGTAGGTTTGTTCGGGATATAAACCTAAATCCTTACTTGCTTATTTCGTGGGGAACACTACTTGGATATATAGGTAACCCCTGAAATCTTGTTTGAAAGATCCCTCTTTCTGAGATACTAGGTCTTTATACTCAGTGATATCTGGGGTATTATCCCGGGACTTCTGATAATGCGGAAGCAATGGCCTAGTCCCCGGAGAATACTTTCCGCTTGCTTGAAATATAGCACCACCCTCAGCAAAAATGATGAAACAATAAAATTGATAATCATTGCTGTTGTAAAAAAGATCCTCTAAAGGGGACCCACTTAAAGTTGAACCGTCATCTCTCTGCTGAACGAAAGTTTTGACCTGAGCTCTCACGGTTTCGCAATTAACCCATTACAGATATCATCTGTGGTATACTCACCTGTAAGACTAAATATTGGGATCTGGATACGGGAGTATATTCAAGAGGTGGGACACATGAATAAGTTTAAGTCTTAAAACACTTAATCCGTATCCTGGACAGATTGAAATGTGTGTGAGAATTTAAGTGGATCAGTATATCGACAATCTAAGTGAATTGTTTAATTCTGAGTATGTAATTAAAGCTTAACGGTACTTGTGACTTGTCGAATAGCTGATATGATTCCCTAACACGCTCACCAAAAATATGTTTGTAAATAGTTTACATTTACTGCATTTTAGTTCTGTATTTCATTTCTAGTTTAGAAACTTTATTAAAAATCCAAAAAGATTTTTCATTTCTGCTTTATTTTCGGACAAACCAAAGTGGAAAGTTGATCTTCAGATTCACAATTTGAAGCAGATGCAGGAAGTTTCTGGGCTGGAGGATGAGGAGAGCTTAATATGTTAAAATCTGATTGTTGAAAAGTCAAATCAAGTTCATTAATTTGAAACTTGTAAATTTCAGAAAATTGTTTGATCTTATTTGTATAAAATGTCAGTGTGCTTTATCTCAGGTCAACCAAGGTCATTAAGTTGGACTTGGTAGACAAATTGAGTAATCAGGGTCATTAATTTGGACCTGAATACTTAAGTGGATTTCTAAACACTGATTAGACTATAAATTGAAGATGAATGGTAAGTTTGGATGGAAATTGTTATTGTCATATATCTTACATTTAGGTAGAGATTGTGCAGGAAACAGGAGTCAATATCTCCATGGCAAAGAAAATGTCAAAGTTTGAACCAGAATTCAAGTCCCAGCTGATCGAGAGGGGGAGTTTGTGAAAGGGGGAGTCAGAATTCTGGATCTACATTCAAAGGGGAGATTATAGATTAAAGTTTGAAGATAGAAGATTGAAGGAAGCTTTTACAATGTCAAGACAATTTGGAAAGAGACAAAGACTAAAGACTCGACGTCGAAGACTTCGTCAACATCCAAGGGGGAGTCTGTTGGTGCATCTAGTGTCTGTTAACTTTGTCTTATTTGAGTCTTATGTCTAGATAGGATAAATGAGCACACAACAGGGTTGAAATTAGAGTTTGTTTACATGTTAATGTGTTATTTTGCTTGAAAGTGACATGTATCAGTTCAAGCGAAATCAACATGTTGATTTCGCTTGAAATGGGATGTGTCAGGTTCAAGCGAAATCAGATCATTATAAATACCCATGTGCTATGTTCATTTGGAGCGGAATTAGGTCATATTCTCAGAGCCGAGGTGCTGTCCGTTTGTCATTTGAACTTGTAAAAGCTCAGGAAATCAGTAATAGATAAAGATTAGAAAGGAACAATCTGTGTTGACGTCATTTACACTGATTCCGCCTTTGTATTTGATGATGAACTACTCAGATTGACTTTTAGGGTCACACGAACGTTCCAACATAAACGATGTCACATAACGATGTTTACCAAACTATATAAACCATACGAGTTTTATTACGAGAACGATTTATGATTTGGTTTACATAAACAAATGTTTTGGGTTAAGATTCATGGCATCGAGGTTTATAAGTTATGACCAATCAGTTTTGACTTGGTTATTCATCTTACAATACAAACATTTTACAAAACAAGGTTTCAAATATCAAATAACAAGGTTGTTCAAGATATTTCAACGAGCCATGAATCTGACACTCACACAAAAACTATGTGCTCGCCATCATTTCTTTGCTGACTTTATTTTTACATATGTTTCAGGTGGTGTTGCTTAATGTTGATTGCGAATAGGATGCATGCTCACTTAGGACTGGACGAGGCCTTAGTGATTTAATAATGATGATAGACTATGTTTGACTTGCTTGTTTAACTTTAAGACAATGTTTAATATTTAATAAAATGAAACTCTTTGTATCCATGGTTTGAAACAATACTTCTGTTACAACACACCCCGACGTTTCCGCCACGATTTGTTGTTTTACGTGGTCGGGGTGTGACACAAAGTATAAATAAAATATTATACAAACGGTTGTAAGTGGATCCATAGGCGGATCTAGAGTAGAATACACAATATTGTTCAACAGACTTTAAGCACTAAGAACTTGCAAGATTTCTTAATTAGTACTCAGGAGTTTCCAACCCATTTCGTGTAGTACCTGCACTTAATCTTTTTGAAAAATACGTCAGTTTACACTGGTAAATACAATTAACTGACTCTTTTGAAAAGTGTTTATAAAAATGATTTAAATGCACAAGGCACAAATGTTTTATAACTTGGGACAATTATATTAATAAAATCTTGTATCAGATTTACATGTTTGTCCAACATTTAGGGTCGGTATTAAATAAACCGAACAAGATTTAACAACACACCACAAGTATAAGCTCACGGCGGGTTACCCCAGCAAATGAGTATATCTTTTATATATGCAACGGACAGGTGTTATACCAACACCCCGTGCTTAAGTCGTGGCCATTTACAATTCTTAAATGAGCCAAGGATATCCAGGACACGGTCGTTAACCACCAATGTTATATGTTATCAAACAATACTGGTTTAAACGGGATTATACAATTTAACCATTTCCGATTAAAAGGTTTCTGCACCCGACCAAGCGGTAATAATTTACCGTATCCCAAGCTCGTATAAGGGAAAATAAGTTAAAAGTATTTACCTGAGCTAAATGAAATTTATTCTCAGTCGTATTTTCTAATCAGCAAGTACAGGGAGCTTTTACTGGGCTCCTAATCTGGAACGAACGTTTTAATAACCTATTAGATTCCTAACGGGTCTTATTTAAGTTATAACTTAGACCAGTTAGTTTTAAAGAAAGTTTTACGGTTCAAAACGCAAGATTAAGCGAAGACCGGATTAGAATGCAATTTAGACCCAACAAGTATGAAGACTTGTGTAAATTGGGTAAACTAAATACATTCTGGATTTTGAAGTAAAAATGATAAGGTTTGACCCGTTTCGGCTAATTTATGCAAACTAGTTACATAAACCGTACCGAACACGCATATGCATAACGGGTAGCCGAATGAGTCATGAACTTGTTTCATAAGTTATTATGCTTAAAATATGTTATGATATCAGCATGATATCTTCCATTATGCCCCAAACGAATTTAAAACCAAATTAGGCCCCGTAAGGGTATTTTGGTCATTTTATAGTTTATAAAAAGGTTTAAATAATAAACTGAGGTTCTGGTCTAAAATAATCAGTAAAAATATTTATTTTATCAAGTTACATCAGTAAGATATCACCCATATGTGATATTTATCTTTTATGGCCAAACTATGCACCGTAGGGGCATTTTGGTCGTAGGAGCATTTTGGTCATTTCACATAATCTTTAAGGTCAAATTTTGGAAATCTGAGTTCAAGACTTATACTTACTGTTAAGGTATAAAAAATTATTTATAAAATCAGTAGGTAACAAGTCTTAGGCGTCGAATATGGTTTTAAACCATACTATGCGCCTAATTAGCGTAAAAGTCGGTATTTGACGATATTTAAGATGTTTATAAAATTTTGAAGTTTTGATCAGTTTCTAAAGCTTAAAATATTTTATTTAACATATGAAATCAGTAGGAAAAATTTTGGTATCAAAATGATATGTAAAACTCATTTTACTAGCGAAAAGGGCATTATCGTCGATACCGAAATTACACTAGAACTCTATGTTAAGATTAGTATAAAATTTGACAAAAAGTTCCAAAAATCCCTAATTATTATATTTAATCAGTGGGTAGCAAGTTTGGTGCCAAAAATTAGGTTTAAATATGATTTATGCCAAAAATGCCATTTAATTAATAAAAAGCTTTAGTTTTACGATATCGTGCATAACTTTCACTCTAGACCAGAAACGGATGTCAAATTTTTAGGACATGCTTATAAATCAGTAATGAAGACTTTTGTCCACTCACATTTCCAAAAATTTCGTTTTTATATAAAAAGGGCAAAACGGTCAACTTTTAAGCATTTAACGGAAACATGCAATGAACTATGATTTCTAAGGGACCATGTTGTATAAACTTAGAGGGTTATACTAACACATAATATGGTCACAAAGGAACCCTAAGGCATAACTAAACTAAGTTAATTTGGGTCAGAACTGAAAGTCAAAGCAAAAGTCAACTTTTGCGACTTTCGGTTGCGAACCGAGCCTAAACTCAGAATTGTCGGGTTAAACATGCCTAGACATGTTCAATTAATATTTACCAAGTTATTAAAGTGACAAAACTGATTTATACCTTCTAAATTATCAGTTATGAATTTTATTTAAAAACTGACCCGTTTGACTTTTATTTTAATTATTTTGACCCGACAATTAACTAAGTAAACATGATAATTAGGAGGTACCCTTTTGAGGGTTTAACACCTACCTAATTACGATCACGTAGCCATGTTCGTTGTGAACTATGGCTCGACCATACAAGGTCTAACCAAAAGTCAAAGCGTTTATCGTAAACGTTTGACTTTTCGGCTCTAAAAGCCAAATAAAATAACTAAGCACGAAAGGAACACTTACAAGTGGTCCTTAGGACTGAAAAGAACTCAAAAGGAGGTTCCAAATGTTCAGGATCCTCAGATTTGAGAATGAGAGCAAGAACTCAAGAAATGGTGTGAATTTTTAAAATGA
The DNA here is from genome assembly GCA_030545235.1 of Helianthus tuberosus. Classification (NCBI taxonomy): domain Eukaryota; kingdom Viridiplantae; phylum Streptophyta; class Magnoliopsida; order Asterales; family Asteraceae; genus Helianthus; species Helianthus tuberosus. Next base: position 65,715,046 of record CM060440.1, on the reverse strand, counting down.
ATTCAACCTCTATTTATAGTGTTTGGAATGAAAGAGGATCATGACAAGTGTTGGAATGGATTGTGAGATGATTACAAGTGTAATACCAGCCTTCAAAACCATCTAATGATCCCTAGAATCAAATATGTGAGACAAGGAAGCAAACCAAGGCTGGTTTTAAAAATTCTGTTGCTAGTAATTGATATATGGACCCTATGGTCCTGTATACGGTCCGTAAAGACCTGTACAGCTCACAATTACTTTCATTTGTTGACAAGTTTGGCCCCTGCACTTCCGAACTCTTCCGAAACGATGTTTTTAGTACACAAGGCCTTGTATTTCCAACATTAGGCACATCCAAGGGTATAACCAAGCATCATAAACTTCTCGATATGTTAAAAGAGTCAGTCAAAGGCCTAGTTTGACATATTGACGCTTTTGACCCTTTAATTTACGAACTTGCGCGTATTATCGCGAAATGGCGTAAAAGCCTCACAAAGTTAACAACAAGCATTCCTAAGAGTATAATGGAGTATTACGACACTCCAGTTCACACCAGTTTGCTTAAATGGTCGCTTAAAGGTGTAGTTTTAAATGTTGACGCTTTTGGTCCTTTTAACGCGCAAACTTGCGCGTATTATCGTTTTATTGCATCAAATCCCTATGTTATCCATATTGGGCATTCCCGAGAGTATTATCAAACATTACAATGCTTTGGGTTTGTTAAAAGGTCTCTCAGAGGTAAGAATTAACATGTTGACACTTTTAACCCTTTTTAACACACAAAAATGTGCGTATTGTTGTTTATCGCCATTAAATCCCTAAATGATCGATGTTTTGTATTCCCAAGAAAATGATCAGATATAATAATGTTTTCGGGTCCGTTAAAAGGTCACTCAGAGGTATAATTAAACATGTTGACGATTTTAACCCTTCGCCGCGCAAACTTTCAATTGATGATGCAAACGGTTTCGATTATCCAACAAGTGGCTTAATATGAGAATACGAATATTGTGTGAGGTTATTCAGAGGCTTAGTTTAAGCATGTTTACACTTCCAGTCCTTTCATAATCAAAGTTTTTGATTTTTCGCAAAACTAGTCTCTCATAGTCAACGTTTGACCTTATTAGGGTTTAGAACACGTGTCAGTACATCATTGGACGTGATTTTTATGAGGTGTTACACAAATGAGTTTAAACAAGTTTGATTAAATTGGAATGGAGAGGTATCTTTAAAACATGCTACCTAAGAAGTAAAACTTTCGTATAAAACGGTAAGCATTTCGATGAAGAGTGTGGCCGCACTGTATTTTGTAAAAAGTTTCATTGGTTTCAAAGAGGAATCATAAACCACATGTTTTGTAGGGAAATTATTCATTGATGAGGAACGAGAACGTTAGGTATTTTAAGTAAAACGATTTTTTTGGGAGGTAACGGCCTGTGACACCAGTGCCTCTACAACCATCATACAAATTCAAATCCAATGAAATCTTGTGTTTCATTCTCGGGATTTGTACAATTACATATGACATTTATACATATCAATTCTTGTTTGATTTCGACCTCTAAATCGCTCTCTAGAAAGTTATACGCAAACGTAATCAGTTTAACGCGAAAAACACTCCGGAATAGTGACATAAGCTTAACATACCTTAAATAACCTTTACATAACTTAGAAATAAGTTTTGGAGGGTTTGGTGTGTCAAAATCAAGTTTATTCGATCGTAGGGACTATTTACGACAAACTGCGAAAGTCTGCCGATTCGTACTGCAACGAACATTCCGGAACATGATCATAAGCTAAACATACCCTAAATATTCTTTACATAGCTTAGAAATAGGGTTTGAGTGGTTCGGTATGCGAAAATACGCTTATTTGATCAATAGGGACTAAAAGCGTCAAAAAGTGCATAAGTTTGCATTTACGCGCATATCTTACGTTGTTATGATCTGAGGCCTTCATGATTGTGCTTGTCTGTAATAATTGAGCAATGAATAAATGTAAAACAGAGATTTAATGCAGCGGAAATGGAAACAAACTTTGTAAACACAATCAAAGGGAATTAGTTTTCAGTAAACACATGCTTCTCATTAAATTGAATGATTACAACCAAAAATAATACATGCATGCTTACATACTAAACTCCCCCTCATCTTGATGCTCACTTGTTGATTGTACAAGATGATTGGATTGAAGGAGAAAACTCCTTAAATAGAACAGTACAAACTGTTCTATTTATAGTGTACGTCAAACCACTGAAGCATCTTTGCTGACGTCACCATGAAAGTGACATTTAACAACCTAACAACCTACAACCACTGATCTTATACAAGCACTGTTATCTAACCACTGATTACAATATAATACAAAGAGACAAACTAAACTACTGCTATCCCCTTCCACTGTTGTGACTCCAGCAATACTTTGTTTCTTCAGCAGTGCTTGACCCATATCAGTAGATTGAGCAACAGTGTTTAATCTTCAACAGTCTTTAGGTTTTCCTCAGATGTTTGAAGGACAGCAGTTGTTGTAGACGAACAGTGGATGGAGGTCATCAGATGTTAGAACCACTTTCAAGGGGAAAAGTCTAGTACAAAACACTGCTTATGAAGAATCCATTGTTGTGAACCAGTTTTGGCTTTACATCATCTGTTCCTCTGTAGGGTTCAATCCCAACAATCTCCCCCTGGAACAGATGATGCCAAAACTCTTCATTATTCTGGATTTTTATTGCCTCATCAGAAGTTCCCTAACTTGTCCTTTAAATTGTAATTCAAAGTCCATGGAACTTGTATCATCCTCATCCTTACACAGTGTAAGCTCAAGGAGATCTTGAAGATCTTCAACACCCAGGACCAGTGCTTATTCCCTTGATATGTGCTTCACTTCACCATTGGATTTGAGCACAGTCAATACATGGGTCTTCTGATCAGACATCCATTTTAGTATTTTTGAACCCAATGGGTTTCTTGGGAGAGGTTTATTTGTTGATGAGTTTGGAGATGGAGGCCTGTTTAATACTTTTTGGCAATATTTTGAAACTTTGCTGTGTTGTCTTCTTCTACTGCCATTCTCTTGATAGCCTCTTTAAAGAACTCAGCTTCTTTTTCCTTTTCTTCAGCATCAGTAAACTTTTGCCTTTTTTATTTGGTTTAACACAATGACTGAGGTATCTGCTGATGTGAACAGTGGTTCAGAAGTGTAGGTCTGCTGCTTTGGATTATCAGTTGTTTGTAATCTGGATTCTTTGGTAAGCTAGTATCTGTCATTCTTCATTTTCTTAGCCTTTCATAAGCCTTATCTGTGTATTGCCTTGTCCATTTTGCTATGGGCTTGGCAGTTCCAAACTTTGCATCCACCAACTCTTGTTTCTTCCTTTTGTACTCCATGGTAAGATCAGCAAAGGTCTTTTTGTATTTGCTCCAGTTTGGTGCTGACCTTTTCATACCTGGATCATTCTTGATCCTCTCAATTCTGTTTACCTCATGGTTTAGTGCAATGAGTGGCCATTCATTGAACTGCTCTTCCTTAGCTAGATATAATTTTTCCCTCATGATGAATTCAAGATAATCCTTTCTCATTTCCTTTTGTAGGTCAGCTTCAGGTGGCAGATTAGACATTTCTTTGCTCAGGTCTCTTTCATAATCTTCCATTTGTCTAACCTTAGTGAGCAAGAATTGCATTCTTTCAGAAATGGCTTTATCACCTTGATCTTTACATTCAATCCTAGCTCTTATATCAGCTTGCCTGGCTTTGAGTTTTAGATACTCATCCATGTTTGCTGGATCTCTGAAGCCCATGAGAGAAGGAAATCTTCTTTTTGAAGGATCATTCACTGTGTAGAATTGTCTCATTTCATTCTTTACAGTTTCCAATTCTAGTGGATAAGTTGCAGCTATTGGAGTAATATCAGCAGGATCATTGCCTTCAAGAATTTTTGGATCTTTTATTGGATTGGCTAGAGTTGGTGGAATGAATGGTTGTGGGGGAATCACATTGTAGGGTACAGATGAGATGGGAAATGGTGCTGGTATATCTTCATCATTTATTTGAAATTTTCTTTTTCTGGTGTAGGTTTTATTTGGTGAAGGAGTGTTTGTTGATGGTTTCTTGATTGGAGTGAATATGGCTTGGAGTGCAGTGGTGGTGTTGAAACAACAGGTGTTTCAACCACTGTTGTCATTACAACTACTGATGTGTCAGTAGATGTCTTCTGCTGTTTCGTAGGTGGTGTTTGAGTGGGTGGTAATATAGTTGATGTGGTGGTGATTGATTTGGTGAGAGCAGATGTTTGAGTGGTGTGTGTTGAAGTGGCAGTTGTTTGATTAACATCTGCTAAAACCACTGAAGTATCAGCAGCAGTTGATACAACAGGTGTCTCAACATCTGTTGGCTTTGCAGGTTTATGAGGAAGGCTTTTGGGAGGTTTAGGAGTTTCTTTTGTGGATTTGGGAGGTGTGTTTTTGGGTTGCCTTACTTTCCTGATAGGCCTTCTTGTTGGCTTGGGATTTTCTTGATCCTTTGGCTGAGAAGTACCCTGTTCTACCATTTCCATCAAAATTTCTTTCTCCTTGTTAAACCTTGACTTTCCCTTTGCCTCCATGTCCCTTTTTAGCCTTTCCTTTTCAGCAGCAAGTGCATTTAGGGATTCATCTACCTTCTTAGAACCATCTGGCCTGGGTATGTCTGCAAGCATACTTGATTTATCTGGTGCAATATACAAACCATCATCATACCCTTTCTTTTTCAATTGTTGCATTTTCTCACCCTTTTTGGCATCAGCTGGAAGGGCTTTATCAAGAAAGAATATTATAGGAGGAGCAGTGCCAGTGGTTTGTAACAAATGAGCCTTTATTGCTTTGATGTCAGCTTGTGTGTCTTTATATCAGGCATCTATGACATTTCTAATTTGTTGGATGTGAATTTCATGTTGCAAATCAACATATTCTCTTTGTTTGTGGAGCAGTGGTTGAAACAACTCCTAAAGAGCATCAGGGGATGGAGTAGTGGATGCAGATGGAACATGTGTTGGTGCAGCAGTGGGTGTGGACTTTTGAGAATTTAACAACTGTTGCAGCATTGTTTTGATGTCTGTAACAGTTGATTCAATTATGTCTACCCTCTCCGTCAATTCATTATATTTTAAACCATCACCCAAGTTAATGGGATCATCTGATTTCCCACCGGCAGTGGTTGTATCAACAGATGACTTAGGGAAAGTGTTCCAAAAATCATCCATTGATGCCCCTTTTTCTTGGTACTGGGGTCTTCTTCCTTCAGCACTTGATAATCTTTTAATGGTACCAGTGGGTAAAACAAACTTACTGGTTGATATCAGTAGTGCTATAGAAGGAATTGCCTTCAAGGGAGTCTGAGTGATGAAACAACTGGCCAGGTAGATCAGTGGATCTAACACCTGTTGGTGCAATAATTGTCTGTTGATTACGTCATAATCAAGTCTTATGTCTAGATAGAGTGTATGAGTGTGAAATAGTAATAGAATTAGGGTTTAGTTTTGATTTAGGAAGTGTTTAAAAGGGTTCCGTTTGAAACTGTTGTTTGGATGAGGGTTCCGTTTGAAACTGTCGTTTGAGATAGGGTTCCGTTTGAACCAGATTATGTTAATTTCAAACGGAACGGTAGGGAACAGTGGAACGGTAGGGAACAGTGGAACGGTTGTGTGTGTGAGCGAAGGTGCTGTCAAAATTTTTGTTAGAAAACATTGTAAAAGCTCACGGTTGATAATAGAAAGAAAGATTAAAGGATACAAGTTGTTTTGGACGTTGTTTACTTTGATTCCGCCTTAGTAATCGATGTTGAACTACCTTAACTGACTTTCAGGGTCACGTATACGATCCAACAAGTGGTATCAGAGCTCAGGACGAGGAGTTCATACCAAATACAGCTTGAAATCATCGGATTATCTCACTTCTACCTTTCTTTTCTGATTTAAACTTGTTGTCGCGGTCAAAATGGCTTGAAACGATCACATAGCAAACGAAATTTACTTTTAACTAATCCTTGAAATTTTGAAACCAAAATTCGTCCTAAAACTGATCGAAATAATTCATACCGTTTGAAAATGTTCGCGATTTGCTGACGTCATACCGTTTGAAATTGACACTTATCGTTTGAAAATGGACATATCGTTTGAAAACATATTGATCGTTTGAAATTGACCGTTTGAAATTGATCGTTTGAAATTGACCGTTTGAAATTGATCGTTTGAAATTGACCGTTTGAAATTGATCGTTTGAAATTGATCGTTTGAACTGATCGTTTGAAACTATTGTTATTTCAAACGGAACAACCCATTCCATTTGAAAACACCTAGTTCGTTTGAATCATTGTTTGAACCATTCCGTTTGAACAGGTTTCTTTTGAATCTGATATTTTCCAAAACCAAAATTTTTCTAAGTGTTGTCTGATTTTACAGGTACATTCACGATGGATGATATTTTCTTAAACCCGTTCAGTGACATGTATGCATTTGCTGGAAACTCGGGAGATGTTTCATCTACAAGCAATGAGAACGAGAATCCACCGAAAGAAAAGAAAAAGGAAGCTTGGGAATCGGAAAGTGCTTTTGGAACGTTCAATAAACCCCCAAAGCTAATGGCTATCGAGGAGTACAGTCGTTGGTCCAGAAAGTTTGAAGATTGGATGATGGCATTCGCATTTCCAAGTTGGAAAAGTCTGAAGAACGGTTATGATCAAGGAAACAAGAATGGTGAAGTCTTAACAGCATCTGATGAGATTGATTCATTTGTAGCCGAACAAAAGTGTGTAGCATTGGTATTTCAATCTGTTCGGGAGGATATCATCTCACTGATGGACTATTCAAATGCTAAAGACCTCTGGGCAAAGTTAAAACAGAAATGTTTAGGAAGTACAAAGATAGTGAAAAACAAAAAGAAACTTCTTAGGAAAGAGTTTGATATGTTTGGTTGTCTTAAGAATGAGTCAGTGTGTAAAATGATAGAGAGGTTCGGTCATCTGAAGCTGGAATTAGCAAGACATGATATCAGATATTCTGATGAAGAACTTGTTGACAAACTGTTCGATTCATTACCAGACGAAATGGATTGGAGGTATTATGCGCTGATGCTGAAGAATACAATCAAAGCACCAGAAGTGTTGACTGTGGATTTGCTGATTGAGAAACTTGAAAGTCATGAGCTGGAGTTGAAGAAGACGTACAAAGTTAATCATTCATCTTACCAGCAGAATTTGGATTTGTACTATCCAAAAAGCATGATGCCAAAAGCGACTTCTCCAAAAACTGCGTTTTCTGCTGAAAATGTGTCGACAGCCGGCAAAGAAAATCAAAGTGGTCAAAGCAGTGGAAGTCATAGTGGGTATCACAGTGGATCTTCATCTTCTGGAAGTCATTCTGATGCAAAGAATCGTTTTCAATGCAACATTGCAATAGACTTGAAGAATGCTCAGAACTTTGATGAGGAATCGGCTAAGCAGCAGATGATTTTCCTAGCATCGGTGTTGGAATCGTATGAAGGATTAGTAGCTGGGAAGATAGGCAACACAAATCTGACAAAAGAAGATTACGATCAGATTGATCTGGAGGAAATGGAACTGATCGATATTCGTTGGGCTATGGCAAGTGCTGTTCGTCGTGCACAAAGATTCATGGAAATCACTGGAAGAAAGACAATTGGTGGTGCATCTACTAAGTTGGGATTCGATAAATCGAAGGTGACTTGCTTCAAGTGTAAGCAGAAGGGTCATTTCAAACGAGAATGCCGAAATGCTTATGCTGATGAGTCGGAGAATCCTTTCAGAGATGATTACTACAAGAAGGCGATTTATCACCAGAATAAATCCGAGCCGCCTAGATTGAAGCAGGTTGAAGACAACAAAGAGAAATCTAGAGCTCTTGCAGTGATTTACGATGATGAGGGGTATGATTGGAGTCAAGAGGTTCTACCAGAAGAAGATGCGGTTGGTTACGCATTCATGGCGAAAAATGAACCATTTCCATGGAAAGATGAGAGAACTGAAGAGCAGAAGTATAAATACAGAAAAATGATTTCGGAAAACAAAATTACTAGACTTTCTAGTATCTTTTTGGAAGCAAAGAGAGCCAACAGATGGGATCCAGACAGGGAGTGTTATCTTGATGAGTATGGAAATATTGCAATCGATCACAAAACTCTTGATCTGGAAGTCTTAATCAAGGAAATGAAAGAAAATGATGAGTATTGGCAACACAAATGGTGGGGAACTCCAACTTCGAAAATGATTGAAGAAGAGAAAGAGAAAGAGAGAAAGGAGAAAGAGGAAAAAGAGATAGAAGGAAAAGAATCCAAGAAGATTGATACTGGAGTTATCGATACTACGCAGGAGTTGACTGCAGAGAACCTGGGAAAATTGGCTGACAAAGTGCTGGCCGCCAAAGCACTTGAGGTAGATTCTAACTCCGTGTCTGAGTCAAAAAGCCAGGTCAGTCCAAACTCGTCAACAAATGCGTCAGGTAAAAAGATCGAAGGAAATGCTGATTGCAAAAATTGCAACAAAGAGTGCAAATTTTATAATACTGTCACGTATCTCAACGGTGAGAAAATTAAAGATCTGACAGCGAAGGTCAAAAGCGTTGAGAATCAGATTCTTGGTCGTGACAAAACAGTTAAAGCTTCAACTGAACGGATAAAAGAATTAACTAAACAAATGGAAAATGATAAAATTGATCATGACAAAGTTAAAAAGGAAAACGAAAAGTACAATGAAAGATTGTGATGATCGAAATGGTAAAACTTTTAAAGAAAATGAACATTTGAAAGCAGTGCTTAGAGTCAAAGAAGAATCAATCAACCAACAACTGGATGAAATCGCTAAACTGAAACTTAAAGTTCAAGAGGCTGTAATCGAAAACGAGCGAATCCAGTTGAAGCTTAACAGTTATAGCTCCGCAAGCTTTGTTTTGCAACATATCATTCCCAAACCCATCGGGAAAGACAAAGCGGGCGAAGATGTGTATTCTGATGGAACTGGGGTGGGTTTTCATCAAGTTCCACCACCTGTTCTGGCTAACTACACGAAAAAGCAATCTGGTTTGGTTGAAATTGAGGAAGAAAGTGTAGTTAAACTTCCTGAGAACATTGATGTCACTTTTACATCATCTGATGATAGTGTTCAGACAGAGATTGTTAAGAGCACAGCCGAAAGTGTTTTGATGTCTGATTCAACTGAAGATGATGGGTGTTTCTTGGACAAATACATTCAGAAATCAAAGTCCAAAAACAACTTAAGTGATGAACCGGGTCTTGTGATGTACAAGATGGCTGGATCTGATAAGTTGTATTCGGATTCTGAATTTCCCATAGAGAATGTTAATGTAAAAAAGTTGACAAATGTTTTCAAATTGGTTGAAGTTGAGTTGTCGGAAGTGAACAGTTTGAAACAAACAAAAAGGCAAATGAATTTTGAGAAAGATAAAGCTTACTACAAAAAGCTTGTTGTTCCACCAAGGTTTTATAATAACAATCGAAACAATTGGTCGGGTGGTTATAGGGATGGTAAGAGTTATCAGCAAAGAAGGTTTCAAAACAAAAGGTTTGCTGAAAAGAAGGTGTTTGTGAACAGTTCAAGTTCACTTTCAGATGAGGAAAATGAAATTTTTTCAAAATCGAATGAAGAGTTCTTTGAGAAAAGAGCTTCACAGTATCAGTCTGCCGGCACAAGTAGAGTTATTGATACTTGAACATGTTTCAGATGTAACCAAGTTGGTCACATTGCACGGAAGTGTACAAATGTGAAGCCTAAGACTGAAACTGTGAAGATTCAACAAAAGAAAGTTGATGTGAAGGGTAAAGCACCAATCGTTGTTGAGAAAAAGAATGTGAAAAATGACAACATCAAAGTGAAAAATGAACCCGTAATGAAAGTGGTAACTAAAAATGACAAATTTTATAAGCGGGTTGCATTATCTCAACAAGTTTGGAAACCAAAAACTGAAATGAAAAATTCAACTTCTGAAGTGAAAAAGGCTGAAGAATCAATTTCGGTTGATTATGATGCAAATTTTCCACCTTTGAAGGCTGAAAATTTCAAAATTCAAATTGCGAGAGTCAAGGTTACACCTAAGGCTAATGAGGCCTGGGTGGACACCATGTTCGAATAAGCAGTTTGAATTGCCGGAGCTTCCTGGATTGCGAAGCATGAATCGGCATCTTTATTGTAGTTGGTTAAATTGAAGTTTGTTTTGTGCAGGATCTTCCACAACTGGTATCCAGATGGATCATGGATAGTGGTGCATCTCGACATATGACAGGAAAAACCGCGTTGCTGTATGATGTGAGAAACATTAATGGTGGTTATGTGGGATTTGCTGGTCATGAAGGAGGTAGAATTGTTGGTGAAGGAACGTTATCCAATGGGATTGTGACGTTTGAGAGAGTTAACTACATCACTGAGCTGGAGAACAATCTGCTTAGTATCTCGCAAATCTGTGACAACATGTATACTACTCACTTCACTGATAAAGAATGTTTGATTTTGAAACCAGGTTTTGTTATCCCTGAAGAATGGATTATCATGAGGGCACCTAGAGTGAATGATTTATATGTGCTAGATATGTCTGTAGCAACTACAACTACTGGTCAAGCACATTGTTTCGTGTCTAGAGCAACTGAGAAAGAATCAAGATTGTGGCACCGAAAGATGGGGCATATTCACCTAAGGAAGATGAATCACTTGGTGCACAATGATTTGGTATTAGGAGTTAATATCAAAGGTTTTCATCTGGAAGGGGAGTGCATTAGCTGTATCAAAGGCAAGCAGAAGAAAAAGTCACACCCTACAAAGCAAGTTAATTCAGTTTCGAGACCTTTGGAAAGACTTCATATGGATTTATTTGGTCCTGTGAATGTCAAAAGTCTTACAGGAGATTACTATTGTTTGGTCGTTACTGATGATTATTCCTGATTTTCGTGGGTTTCTTTCTTGAAGACAAAAGATGAAACATTTGACAGTTTGATGGGGCTGTTCAGGAAGATTGAGAATTTGTACCAAAGGCGTATCAAGAGAATTCGAAGTGACAATGGTACTGAATTCAAGAACAGCAAGATGGAAGAATTTTGTGATGAAAAAGGTATATTGCATGAGTTTAGTGCTCCGTACACTCCGCAGCAGAATGGAGTCGCAGAACGCAAAAACTGGACACTAATCGAGACGGCTAGAACTATGCTCGCAGATTCAAAGTTACCGATTAATTTTTGGGCTGAAGCTGTTTCCGCCGCATGCTATACGCTCAACAGGGTTCTCACTGTCAAGAAGTTCAACAAAACATGTTTTGAGCTAATCAATAATCGCAAACCGAATTTGAAGTATCTAGAACCGTTCGGGTCACCTTGCACGGTTATAGAGCCTTTTGGAAAGTTTGGTCCGAAGTGCATTGAGGGAATATTTGTTGGTTATGCAAATCCGTTGCGACGTGTCTTCGTTCCAAGTGAAAAGCGGATTATTGAAGCTGCAAATGTTGAATGTCAAGGTTATACTATGCCGCCGCAGAATCCTGGTGATTCATGGCGTTATCATTATGACAAACTTTGGGATTCGTTTGACATGAGAGAAGAATCAGAGGATGATGAAGATTTCTTTGATGAGTTGGATATTTTGCGTGAATATGAGTCGCAGTTAAGGTTCCCAGCTGAGTATTCAAGGAGACCACGGGAAACTTCAAATGATGATGAAGCAGGTCCAAGTAATGCTGGTGAACATGATAATGTCCAACAGAATGAAGTTGCTCAAGATAATCAGTCGGTTCAGAATGATAATCTAGAAGCTGAAAATATGCCAGTATTTGATCATGGTGATTCAGATTCTGAGGGGGAGCAAATTCAGATTTCAGGTCAAACAAACCAAGTTGGTGAACAAGATGCAGAGCAGAATGTTACTAATCTGGAGGGAAATGTAGATGTTCCGAGTGAAGTGATGCCGCGAACTTTTTCATATCATCCAGAGGAGTTGATCATAGGAGAATTGCAAGCTGGAGTTCGCACTCGAAATCAGATTGATAAAGGGCTTACATGTTTTTATACAAAAGTTGCTCCTTTGCAAACTGAATTCTCATTGAGTTGTTTTATATCGCAGGTTGAGCCAAGAACTTACAAAGAGGCGCTTACTGAAGACTCTTGGGTCAATGCAATGCAGGAGGAACTTAGTCAATTTGAGAAATTGGGAGTGTGGAAGTTAGTTAATTTGCCGGATGGTCATAGGAAAATTAACACTAAGTGGGTGTTCAAGTGTAAGAGGGACGATAGAGGAGTTGTTGTAAGGAACAAAGCTCGACTCGTTGTTCAGGGATTTAGTCAACAGGAGGGAATTGATTTTACCGAAGTCTATGCTCCTGTAGCACGACTAGAGGCAATCAGAATTTTCCTAGCATTTGCGTCTTGGAAGAACTTTAAAGTTTATTAGTTGGATGTTAAATCGGCTTTTCTCTACGGGAAGGTTAAAGAGGAGGTTTATGTCGGTCAGCCGCCGGGTTTCACCGATCCAATCCACAAAAACAAGGTCTACTTATTGGACAAAGCGCTGTATGGTTTACATCAGGCCCCGAGAGCCTGGTACGAGACTTTGTCTCAACACCTACTAGCCAACAAGTTCATTCGTGGAAAAGTGGATGCCACTCTCTTTACTAAAGAAGTCGATGGGCATCTTCTGATAGTTCAGATTTATGTGGATGATATAATCTTTGGGTCGACAAATGAAAATCTATGCAAAGATTTTGAATCAGTGATGAAGCAGAAGTTTGAAATGTCATCAATGGGGGAGATGAAATTCTTTCTGGGATTACAAGTTGAACAACTTCCTGAGGGAATTTTTATTCATCAGTCAAAGTACGTTCATGATATTCTAGAGAAATTTGGGATGTCAGGTTCTACTCCAGCTGCTACCCCACTTGCAACAAATCATGGGATTCACCCAGATCTCACCGGAGACAGGGCTGATGAAACTTTTTATCGATCCATGATAGGTTCTTTGATGTACTTAACAGCTTCACGTCCTGATATCATGTACCCAATGTGCCTCGCAGCAAGATTTCAGTCTAACCCGAGAGCTTCGCATATGATCATTGTGAAGAGGATATTGCGCTACCTGAAAGGAACTCCTTCATTGGTGTTGTGGTATCCTAGAAAAGGCGACTTTACGCTCGAAGGGTATTCCGATTCGGATTTCGGATGCTGCAAAGTCAATTCAAAATCAACAACTGCAGGATGCCAGTTCTTTGGTCCTAGATTGGTTACCTGACAGTGTAAGAAACAAACGTCTGTGGCGTTATCTACATGTGAAGCGGAGTATGTTTCTGCTAGCAGTTGCTGCTCTCAGATCTTGTGGATACAGCAACAGATGCGCGACTACGGTTTGCAGTTTCTTAACACACCTCTTTTTGTTGATAATGAGGCTGCAATAAATATAACAAAAAATCCAGTGCATCACGCTAAAACTAAACACATAGAAATTCGTCATCACTTTATTCGTGATTGCTTTGAGAAAAAGTTGATACGAATTGAGAAAATCCACACTGACGAACAGAAAGCTGATTTACATACCAAAGCTTTTGATAAAAATCGGTTTAAATATTTGTTAAAACTGAATGGTATGAAGCTTTTGTCGGTGTCGGATGGCATAATTGGCGTTGATGAGAGTACTGTTGCGGATGAAGACGAGAAACAATCTGCAATGGTTTGTCGAATTTTTACTTGTTTTGGTATTTAGGGGGAGTAGATATTTGTACATAGTTTATTTTTTTCAGAAAATACAAAAACAGTAAAAAATGCAAAAATACAAAAACATGATAAAATCTGAAAAAGAGCTTGTGTATATAGGGAAAATGATAGTACATCAGCTAGACGATTACAGTATGCTAAAGATTTGAAAAGTATAAAAGAGTTAAACAATCTCACTGATGATGTGTCGATAGGTTTTCACACATTTAGTAGATTTATTCGGGATATAAATCTAAAATTCAAACTTGTGAATTCGTGGGGAACGCTACTTGGATATATAGGTAACCCCTGAAATCTCGTTTGAAAGGTCTCTTAATCTGATATACTAGGTCTTTATACTCAATGATGTCTGCGGTATTATTCCGGGACTTCTGCTGAACGGTAGTTCTGACCTAGTCCTTGGCTAATACTTGCTGCAATGCTTGAAACACAGCATTAAACCCTCAGCATGCTGAAACAATAAAATTGATAAATGCTGCTGTTGTAAGCAAAAAGATCCTCTAAAGGGGACACACCGAAAAGTCGAAGCTGATATCTCTCTGCGTATACGGAAGTATCGATCTGAGATCCCTCGGCCCTCGCATACCTAATTTATATACAGATATCATTGTAGTATTCTCACCTGTAAGACTGATTATTGGGATTCTGGATACGGGAGTATATTCAAGAGGTGGGACACATGAATGATCTAAGTTCTTAATTCATTTAATTCGTATCCTGAGTAAATTGAAATTTGTGTGAGAATTTAAGATGGATCAGTATATCGACAATCGAGGTGAATTGTTTAAATCTGAGTTTGAAATGTAGCTTAACGGTACTTGTGATTTGTCTGAAAAGCTGATATGATTCCCTGACACGCTCATCAAAAATATGTTTGTAATTAGTTTACTTTGTTTACTTTCTGCAATTTAAGTTTTCTGTATTTCATTTCTTAGTTTAGAACACTTTATAAAATCCAAAAAGATTTTATTTCTGCTTTATTTTCTGACAAACCAAAGTGGAGAGTTGATTGTTGGATTCTTAGATGTTTGAAGCAGATGCAGGAAATTCTGGACTGAAGAATGAGGAAAGCTTATCTTGATGGAGTTTGATTTATTGGAAAGTCAAAAACAAGTTCATTGATTTTATACTTGTTATTTTCAGAAATTGCTTTAAAAAAAACAGTTTGATTCGTCAAAAGATCAACCAAGGTCATTAATTTGGACTTGGTAGATTAATCAAGTGATCAGGGTCATTAACTTGGACCTGAATACTTGAGTGGATTGTTAAAACTGATAGTTTGAAAGTTATGTTTGAAAGATAGAGTTGTAATGTTTATTGGTTGAGTAACAGGTTTTGGACTTCATAATTCCCAATGGAAGCTAATTGTCAAAGCTTGAACCAGATTTCTCAGATTCTAGCATATTGAGAGGGGGAGTCTGTGAAAGGGGGAGTCTGGATCAATAGTCAAAGGGAAGATGGAAGTTAGAGACAGGTTGTGTTTCTGAAGTTTGAGAAGACAGAAAGTTAGAGAAAAGACTAAGACTGAAGACTCAGGAGCTGAAGATTACGTCAACATCCAAGGGGGAGTCTGTTGATGCACAAGAATGTCTGTTGACTGCATCTTCATAAAGTCTTAAATCAAGAAAGTCAAGATTGGAACTTAAAAGTCAAATTAGGGTTTAGTTTTGATTTAGGAAGTGTTTAAAAGGGGTTCCGTTTGAAACTGTTGTTTGGATGAGGGTTCCGTTTGAAACTGTCGTTTGAGATAGGGTTCCGTTTGAACCAGATTATGTTAATTTCAAATGGAAGGGTCTCGTGTCTATATATATGAGTGAGTTAGTCTCATTTCAAACGGAACGGTAGGGAACAGTGGAACGGTTGTGTGTGTGAGCGAAGGTGCTGTCAAATTTTTGTTAGAAAACATTGTAAAAGCTCACGGTTGATAATAGAAAGAAAGATTAAAGGATACAAGTTGTTTTGGACGTTGTTTACTTTGATTCCGCCTTAGTAATCGATGTTGAACTACCTTAACTGACTTTCAGGGTCACGTATTCGATCCAACAACACCCGTAGTTGCTGCTCCACTTGAACTACTGACTGGAATTTCTGGTAATTCCAGCAGTGTAACCTCCTCAGTTGTTGGTGGGTTAATAGAGATAGAAGCACCAGACTCAGTTACTTGTTGATGTATATTCTCATTGACAGGTGATTGAGAAGAACTGATTTGTGTCTGGGCAATATCAACTGCATCCAACAAGGGTTTTATTGATGGTGGAATTGGTGTAGTGAGGATAGGGGTGGAAAGAGAATTTGCCCTGGGAAGTGGGCTGTGGATGATGGAATCAAGTGATTCCAGAGCATCATAATTTGGTGTCCCTGTGCTTACAACCTGATCTTTTTGTGAAGATGCAGGAGGAGTTTGAGGCAAGGGTGGAGATCTTTCTTCCATCTGCTGTGAGGAAGTAGCAGCAGTGGTTATTGGTGACTTTTGTGTTGTCACTGTCAGTTGCTCTGGGATCTCATCTTCCATAGTTGCCTTTTTAATGGGTTTGGGGACTTTTTGGATGATTTCTTTTTGGGCTTTTTGGTAATGGCAGGTGTGGGTTTCAAAGCAGTGGTTGTGCTGCTATGATCACCTGGAGCAGTGGGCTAAGCAGCAGGTGCCTGAGGAGCAGTGGTAGCTGCTAAATTCTGCTCAGGTGCCTCTGCTTGTGTTTTTTGAAGGTTTTAACATTCTTGTGAATGTTTCAGCAGTTAAACTGTTTATTTGAATAGGAGCACCCTATATAAGTACATGGGCATTATCTTTTGAAAACCTTTTCTTAAAATAATAACTCAAAAATCTTGGAAATAGTAAGAAAGCCTTTTTATCAACATTTTTGACCAAATCATTGAAGATTTCCTGGGAATAGTTAAAATTTTCTCCTTGAAGTATAGCATAACCCAGATATTGAATCTTCAATGGGATTTCATTGAAGGTAATGGTTTTGTTTGAAACACACATAAGGAGGGTATGAAATAAAAACCTTGTAGCAGATGGAAAACTGCCCTTTTGTAACGTATCTTTTTTCATTTCCTCTTCATACCCTCTTTCAATGAAATCTCTTTGGTACTCTGTTTTAGGGAAAGAACTTTTACTTTCCAGATCGTCGAGTTCAAAAACTTCAGAGATAGTTTGAGGTGTGATAGAGAATTTTACACCTTTTATTGCAGAATTTATGGCAACAACCTTTTTGTCCACCTTCTCAAGAGTTGCATTTTTTCAAAACTCTCGTTGAGTATCTAAGTAGACGGTTGCATCGCAGGTTAACAAAGTTTTGTACTTTGTGGATGAAAGTGTGTCGATGATGGAATCAAAGGTGTTGGTGTCACTGGGTTTTTCAAAGATACCCAAATAATTGTGTGAAAATTTGAACGGAATCTCAACCTTGGTTGGCTCCTTTGGTGTGGTTTTATTGGCCTTTTTCACCATGATTGAATCGGAGATGAAGAAGATGAAATGAAAACGATGAGGGTTGTGAAAAATTTGGGGAAAACTGTTTTAGAAAGGAAATTTGAATTCGATTCGACAGTGAAAGCCCTGTTTGGGGTTTTGGTCAGGGTTTTATAGAGTGAAAAAGTGAATGCTGATGTGGCAGCGGTAATGTCTGTCGTTAGTGACATGCAAAAACCTAATTAACCTAGGTAGCTAGGGTAAGCAGGGTATCGAATCCAGAGGAGCCTGTGGTTAATGCTAATTATTATTTGTTTGTAAATTTTACTAAACTAACTGATGATTATAAAACTGATATGGAATTAAAAACACATGAAACAAGTTGCAATTAAGAAAAAGATTGAGTCGTAATAAACAATGATAAGAAAAGGTGAGCACTCCGGGATTCAGATTCTGTAAATACTAATAACCTAGTTCTGATTTTATTGGATGCTATTGATTGAATAGTAAATCTGTCACATCTACCAATTACCTATGCAGTTCAAAATCTTAATATTAATTGATCAGGTAAGTATTAAAACCAGCCTACATAGGAATCATTCAATCAACAAAAGCATAATTGGATTCAACACATAATTATAACTCTGACTGTCACTCAGGATTTGTCTGTCACACAAATTATATAATCACGCAAATAGTCGGCTGTCACCCGACTACAAATCCAAATCTCAATACAAAACAGAAACTAGAATTAAAAGTGTCTCACAAGAATCATTCACCCAGAGTGTCCACGAGAGATTTTGCCGCTCATCTTGATTGGTTGATCATCGAAAGCTTATGTGTTTTTGTGTGAGTGGAACTTGTTCTCTCCTGTCTGCCGTCGAAGATGATGTTTGAGACGTGGCTTATTTTCTTTTTATGTTTGCCGTCAAAAAGGAGTCCACAAGCCCACATGTCTGCGAGCCCACTCACGTGTGTTCTCTTTTCTCTGATGTCGGCCCACATAGGAATCCTCCAAGAATCCAAACTGTTCGCCCAATATGATAATGATAGTAAATTGTTTTGACTTTTGATGTCGGCTGCCAATTCAAGTCCACGTGAGGTTTAATTAATAGAGTTTGACTATTTTGTCCCTCCAATATTCCCCTTCTCGGCTGTGTGTATAGGATGATTTTAAATTGTGATTATGACACAATTAGTGTACAATCAAAAGTCTTGCATGTCTGCACCAAAAGAAATGATTTGATGTTGTGAGGTTGTCGATAATACTCCTCCACATGATGATAGATTCTATAGAATGGTCCAATGAATAAAATCCCTTCAATCCATGCGTGTGCCATATAATCACCACCGTAGCCTACGGTTAAAGAACCGTAGGTTACGATCCATACATTCTGTTGTACTCAATTACTTCTGCCCGTAGGTTACGCTCTTAAACCGTAGCTTACGTCAAACCTTGAACTTCCAATTCCTTTCACAACCTACTTTCATTGAATGACAATTAGCCCCTAGACTTTATTCTTTCACATTTTTCTTGTATATTCACGTTATTTCTCGATCCGAACAAGTCCAAATGATATGATATATCTTGGTTATCACCCATGGTCGTTCCACTTCATTACTAAACTCTCCATCTTTACCGAATTACGCGATTAACCTGTAAAACCATAAAAGCTCGTAGTTATCACATTCAAAACATATAACCGCATAAAACGCATTAAATCACACAAGATAACACACTTAAAGCTCATGTTTCACACTCTCCATCACATCCCCACACTTAGCATTGATTGTCCTCAATCAACCATCACAAAATTACTCACCTTATTAACAAATCACCATTAAATCCCTTACCGACTTAGCAATTTAAGATCCCAAGTCATACCCGTCCCATAGACTGACACAATCTGACAAGCAAATGATACGCATTTAAAACAACTTAAGACTTACCTAACTAAAACTAACATGCTTATATTACTACACACATGCCACACGCCCATCACAATAATCACTCCTCTCGGTTCAATCAAGACTAGCGTGTAATGTGCTAGTATATAATTCGCTCAATACCAAATATGCGACTTTGTAATCATAAGCTTGTATGGCAATCATACCTCCACTGAATCAAATAGCGTAGCACATATCAAAAGGACTTTTGGGTTTTGGGTTAAGGGTAAAGGTAGGTATATTTTTTGGCTTTTTTTATATTTATTGGCAAACTCAATGAATAAACCAAACCATGACAACTTATTCACAATAATACTAACATTTTGGGTGACTTTCAACCCATTTATTCAACACGAACATAACAATGATTTTTTTTTCTTTTTCTTTCTTTTTTTTTTCTCTTTTCAATTTTTTTTTCATATATCTTCTTTTTTTTAGCTTTTTTTTTTCAACAAATATCTAACACACAATTGTCATTCATGGTTGGTAATCAAACGGGTCAAATGAGGTGTAACAAACGAAGGGTAAAAGGCTCAACATGGTTAACTAAGGTGGGTGGAATCAACAATCAACATATAGAACAATGAATGGATCCTAATGCATTTATCATCTATGTGCATACGCTAAACCACAGTCTCGGCACGTATCAAACCACACAAGTTCTAACACAAAGCAACATATGGCCTACACTCAACAATTGAACAGTTATTGTAATTCAACTAACAATCTAGTAGGCTCAAATCTCTCACCGAACAAAAGGAAATTGGGTTACCGACACGTAGCATGTGTAATTCCTAAAGCATGTTACTCCCAGTTAGGCATCTCTTTTTAATTCTTCTCTAAAACAACTGTCAGATATACTCTCATGAAACTTAAAGGGACAACCATGACTACGGATCTAAGTTAGTTTAATATCAGTAGGAACCCTTTAGCGATTGAAAATGTTGGTTTTCATGTAGTTCAAGCATACTTGAGACAAAAAATTTTAAAATTTTTAAAATTTTTCCAATTTCAACAAATTCAAGCATTTAAGATCAACAATTATACCAACCCTCTCTCGAGTTACCGCATCCCCACACTTGGGATACATTGTCCCCAATGTATAGTGCAATTTATACTCTAAACTCGAGAGATATCACCCACAGACCATGAACGGCTAACAACCTACTCGACACGACGCGTAACACCATTCCCAACACAAACATTCACACCACCAAATACACAAAAACAAATAAAACACAGGATAGATAAACACATGCACCTGATCAGAAAATAAGTGAGTGTTTGTAGTGGTGTAGCTGCTGCGATCTAACCGGAACATACGCCCCTCATAGATTCTTTGAGATCTCGTCGGGGATGTTGCCAAACATTCCCACACTTGATTCATTGCATCCGTGAAGATGGAACGTAGAAACCTGTCAAAACACAAACACACCAAAACGAAACCAAACCAAAATACAATACAATACTCTACATCCTCGGGCTGCCTCCCGAGAGCGCTAAGTTTAAAGGTCTTCAGCCAGACCGTACCTACTATGCTCATGGTGGTTCAAATGGCATCTCTCGTGCAAAGAACACTTGTGCTGGTGGATGGTTAGTATCCCACTGCCATCCATCACTCCATATGGCATCCAAATGATCCGGGTTGTCGAAATCTATCGACTGTGAGAATTCACCCTTAATTTTCCTTGTGGGCTTCTTCTTTTCCTTCAACTGTGAGAACTCACCCATATTCACCTCAAGTGGTCTCTTCTTGGATTCGGTTGCATCCTTTGGTGACTCCTTTTCTAACTTGACTGAACGCTTTTTGTTTCTCATCTTGAGCCACCACGGTGATTTGACCACTTTATCCTTTACAACCTTTTCATCTTTAGACCTGTCAATCATAGCAACACTCTCTTTTGGGACATCCTCATTAATTGGAGGATGACACTAATTAGCAATATTAGAATAAGCACAAGTGTGAGACATAAAGTTTAAGGAAAACTTACGTGACCCGAAAACCATATTCACAGTATTAGCATTGCAATCAATGGTAGCCTTCGCGGTTTTCAAGAATGGTCGCCCTAAGATAACCGGCGGTTATCCTTCAACATTGGACGTCGCGTGGTCCACAACTAGGAAATCTTCGGGGTAATAACAATCCCCTACTCTTACAGCAATTCTTCTCAACATCCCCCTAGATGGTTTCCTAGACCCGTCTGCAAGCACAATCGTGGTGTCCACCTTTTCAAGCTCACCAAAATCGTATTCATCAAACACTCGACCCGCCAATATGCTTATGCTTGTCCCATGATCCACCAATGCCCTCTCAGTCTTGAACTCACCCAACTGGACTTGGATCATTGGCACATTCTCCTCTTCATCTTCAACACTTGCAACCAAACGGATTGCACCAATGGTCATATTTAAACAGACGGGTGAATCATTATCATTAACTATTACCCGTACAGGAGTCACCGCCTCTACATCTGATTTTTCAATACAAACCTCATCGTGGGAATCCGCAATTGACTCAGATATTTGAGATTGTGAGTCCACTTGATTGTTGCTTCCTAACCTCTCGGACTCTCTTTTAACCCGCTCATTGCATAGTGCATTTATGAATTCACCTAGCTTGACTACATCTTCATAAATCTGATATATATCAGGGATGTCTTGGGCGTACCTTGATGAGTCATATTCATTAAAATGACCATTGCCTCCATAACCATAGTCCTCAAAAAAATCTGATTTTCCATTACAACCCCAATCTGGCTTGTACAGGTGACCAGCATCCATCTCATAACCACTGTACTCCCAGTTTGGATCATGATGGTAATCCATATCATCGATCTCTTCTTGATATCTATCTTGATAAGAATAACCCTGGTAACCCGCATTTTCTTGTCTTTGCATGCGTTGGGACCATACCCACTCATCAAATTCAGCCTTACTCTCGAACATTGGGCATATGAATGCCCAATGTCCTTGGCACCCACACCTTGTGCATGAAACATATTTTTTATATTCACAACTCATATTTCCTGCACAAGTAGCAAACGAAAAGCAGTACCGAACAAAAAGAAAACAAAGACAAAAGTGAAAGACGAAAAAAAACTAACTAGAAATGGCAAATACTTTTTAGATTTTTTTTATATAAAACGAAAGCAAACAAACAAAACTAAAATCAACTAGCACTAAGCGCACGACTCCCCGGCAACGGCGCCATTTTGATGTCTGTCGTTAGTGACATGCAAAAACCTAATTAACCTAGGTAGCTAGGGTAAGCAGGGTATCGAATCCAGAGGAGCCTGTGGTTAATGCTAATTATTATTTGTTTGTAAATTTTACTAAACTAACTGATGATTATAAAACTGATATGGAATTAAAAACACATAAAACAAGTTGCAATTAAGAAAAAGATTGAGTCGTAATAAACAATGATGAGAAAAGGTGAGCACTCCGGGATTCAGATTCTGTAAATACTAATAACCTAGTTCTGATTTTATTGGATGCTATTGATTGAATAGTAAATCTGTCACATCTACCAATTACCTATGCAGTTCAAAATCTTAATATTAATTGATCAGGTAAGTATTAAAACCAGCCTACATAGGAATCATTCAATCAACAAAAGCATAATTGGATTCAACACATAATTATAACTCTGACTGTCACTCAGGATTTGTCTGTCACACAAATTATATAATCACGCAAATAGTCGGCTGTCACCCGACTACAAATCCAAATCTCAATATGAAACAGAAACTAGAATTAAAAGTGTCTCACAAGAATCATTCACCCAGAGTGTCCACGAGAGATTTAGCCGCTCATCTTGATTGGTTGATGATCGAAAGCTTATGTGTTTTTGTGTGAGTGGAACTTGTTCTCTCCTGTCTGCCGTCGAAGATGATGTTTGAGACGTGGCTTATTTTCTTTTTATGTTTGCCGTCAAAAAGGAGTCCACAAGCCCACATGTCTGCGAGCCCACTCACGTGTGTTCTCTTTTCTCTGATGTCGGCCCACATAGGAATCCTCCAAGAATCCAAACTGTTGGCCCAATATGATAATGATAGTAAATTGTTTTGACTTTTGATGTCAGCTGCCAATTCAAGTCCACGTGAGGTTTAATTAATAGAGTTTGACTATTTTGTCCCTCCAATATTCCCCTTCTCGGCTGTGTGTATAGGATGATTTTAAATTGTGATTATGACACAATTAGTGTACAATCAAAAGTCTTGCATGTCTGCGCCAAAAGAAATGATTTGATGTTGTGAGGTTGTTGATAATACTCCTCCACATGATGATAGATTCTATAGAATGGTCCAATGAATAAAATCCCTTCAATCCATGCGTGTGCCATGTAATCACCACCGTAGCCTACGGTTAAAGAACCGTAGGTTACGATCCATACATTCTGTTGTACTCAATTACTTCTGCCTGTAGGTTACGCTCTTAAACCGTAGCTTACGTCAAACCTTGAACTTCCAATTCCTTTCACAACCTACTTTCATTGAATGACAATTAGCCCCTAGACTTTATTCTTTCACATTTTTCTTGTATATTCACGTTATTTCTCGATCCGAACAAGTCCGAATGATATGATATATCTTGGTTATCACCCATGGTCGTTCCACTTCATTACTAAACTCTCCAACTTTACCAAATTACGCGATTAACCAGTAAAACCATAAAAGCTCGTAGTTATCACATTCAAAACATATAACCGCATAAAACGCATTAAATCACACAAGATAACACACTTAAAGCTCATGTTTCACACTCTCCATCAAGCAGTTACAAAGATCTGACGGATAAGTACTGACCACGTGCCAACCTCTGATGGAATGATGAATAATGGAAGACAGTTGTTTAGGAAACCACTGATGGATCAATACCAGTGGTTTACAAAAGTGAAATGAGAACAATGGGTGACTTTAACTATCAGTGGTGGATAGCTGGTGTCAGTGGTTACAAGCACTGAAGTTTGACAACATTATTTTACCAATGAAAGTGAAGAAGCAAAGGTTGACTTTCAGTAGTGGAAAGCAAATAACAAACAGATGTTTGCACCAATCAGTGGTTATGGCAGACTTTTAGGATTTATAAAAATTTTCATTTTTAACTATTTTAAAGGATGGATTTCTGATTTTTTGAAAACATTTTAATGCTTTTATTCATAGAAAAACAGGATTTTGCCTGTTATTCCTTGTTTAGCATGCCAATCCTCGAGATCAAACTTTCAAAGGTGGATATATCTAATGCTTTTGTTAGTACATCTGCCAGTTGATCTTGAGTTGGAACATGATGCAAAGAAATCAGACCTTTTTCATAGCAATCCCTCACAAAGTGATGTCTGATGTCGATATGCTTGGTGGTTGAGTGTGAAACTGGATTTTTGATGATATTTTCTGCTGCTTAACAATCCTGCATATAAGAAGTCTTTTGAGCAATTATATCAAAATCCAATAACATATTTTGTAATGACAAATAGGTTGACTGTTCAGCTTGCAACAGCATCATGATCTTCATTCAGCGGTTGTGATTACATCTGCTGTTTGTGCTTAGTTTGAATAACATGAACCTTGACAACTATGCTCCAACATATGCAATGTCTTTGAGGGTCCATTTTTTCAATAAGATTTTCATCCTTTGGTGGTGGTACAAGTTTTAAACTTGTTTTCCCTGAACTGTTGAAACTCCTCTTACATGACAACTACTCAACTTTCTGTCTTTTAGTGCCCCATGGTACATGACTTGTTGATGGAATGGTAGAGAAGTTAAGAAAAGGACAAATGTTTTAGGATTGACTTTTTAAAAGAATCCCTTTTTCACAGATGTTGTCAAGATTTTGGTAAAATGGATGAGTTTTAGAATGAGTGAGGTTTAAAATGTGAGGCTGCAGATGTGAATCATCTGAGCTAACAACTGTTGGTGACTTTAGTGATCCAACAGCAGTTTGAAAATGAAAGTGGAGGAAAGAAAAAGGAATTGGTGTAGACCAGAATTGATTTTTATCTACTGTTTGCAGAATTTATCAACAGTGGTTTGTGAATGTGGAATCAAAAGTGAAAGGCTACACTTGGTCAAACAAACATTGAGGTAGCAAACATGTGATTTCTATCCATTTTTGATGGACTTTTATCAGCAGTGGTTAGAGGAGGTGTAATGGTAAGGATTAGAAGGTTAATATGGTCAGCAACTGTTTGTATATCAGTGGTTGAGCTTTAACGGCTGTTTTGTACATCTGTTGCTCAGATGGAGAAGATGATTTTGTCCTGTGATAACACAGTATCATGTCCAACATCTGTTGATGGTGATTATGAGTTACCTGCAGAATGTCATTCTTGACAAAAACATTTTTAGATGCAAATTATCAAGATTAACATATCAGCAGAATTTTCAGGGATTTGCATTAAAGGTTTTACCACTTATTTATTTCAAGTTTTTAAACATTCTATAGATTCTGACAGTGGTTGAGTAACCCAGTTGATGGCAACCTTTTACTTTGACTACACATTTTGTGTTCTATTCTTTAGAGTAAAACATGAGTAGTCAAGTATTTTAAGGTTAGTTAGCAATCATTCTTTTGATTTGACATGGAAACTTGAGTTTAAAATAATCCTAACTATTTCACCATCTCCTTTTAATCCATTATCAAAGAATATATCACCCTAGGCAAAAATAAAAGGGTTCTACATTCTATCAGGTAATTGATCATTTACTATCAAAAACAAGTAAAATCACAAAGTATATATCAAGAAAAAAAATAGAATAACATACCCTGATAAGAACATGAAACTTTTACCATATAAAACAAGTAAAAGTTTCTTGATAAATGAATTAATTAGATCTGGTTCATTTTCAAGTTCAATATAACCTCTCATTAGGTCAGAATCATTTCATTCTCAAGCTTGGGAAAGTGGTTAGTGGTTTGAAAACTGTGACAACCGGTGATTTACGGCACCTAATTACGTGATTAACAGATGATTAACGCAATAATAAATAGTGTTTACAGCACAAATTAACTTAATTAGGTCTTTGGAGTGCCTAGGAACGCTTATCCGACTCTACAGTACACGTATGAAGATTCGCGTGGAATCTGCGGAACATCAAATGACAACGGACTGATACCATACGAAATACTGACGACACCGACAAATATGGACGTTACACAAAAATTTTTATGCTTATGGAGGTTGAGTTGTGATATCGGGCCTCGTAGCAATTACGGGCCACTTACACATGAGATGGGCTTATGGGCCCTGGGCCCAAGCCCAAAACCCACAAGCCTAAACCTGCACATAACATACAAGATCTCTATGCAATACTTATAAAATCTTACAAAATATTTACAAGAGATTCTCAAAATCTCTACAATATCTCTATAAATCTTTCCAATAGATTTATGTCTCAAAAATTGTAACACAAGATCTCTATAAATCTTCTGCCTAAATCCTCATGAAATCTCTAAGATCTTTGCACACATAACAAAAGGAATTTACATTAGTCAATACACAAATGAATAAGGATAAAACCTTACCCTCTCCTACCTTCTCCACTCAAAATCAAACACAGAGAAGGGACTGGTCCCTTTTACTCTCTCCCTCTCGATATTACATACACAAACAAACACACATAACATAAGACATCAGAGCACACCCCATGCCTCCCTCCCTGTTTCGATGACCGGCCGCCGGAGCTGACAATCCGGTCGACGGTGGTTACTTCCCAACAGACCACCCCCCTATTACAGATTCAACGACCACCACCACCACGGTCCGGTGGTGGTGCGGCGACGAAGAGAGAGAGATCGAGAGGAGAGAGAGAGACTCGAGAGGAGAAAGAGAAACTGAGAGGCGAGAGAGAGAGGGAGGACCGACGGTCGAAGAATCAGACCGCCGGTCAGTCCTTTTGTCCGGTGGTCGACATCAAAAGTCCGGCAGTGGAGGCGTCTGCAGGTGATCTTCGGTGGCTCGGCTCACGGCGGTGGTGGTTTTCAGCGACTCACCCGAACACCCACACCCCTCTCGTCTCTCTCGGCTCCGGTGGCTGATGCAGGCGAGTGTGAAGCTGATGATGATGATGAATATGGTGGTGGTCGACGACGGCGTGACCACCGGAATCACCAGAACCGGCGACGGCGGCAGAGGCGATGGTTATTCAGTTCAGGTTCGGTTTCATTTCGAGTTCGGGTAAACATGATTCAGTTTAGGCTCGGTTCTGACCTCTTGATTTCAGTTTTGGTTCGGTTCAACAGATTTGATTTCAAGTCAAATGGGTCAGCTCAGTCTCAGGTTTGAGTTATGAAGTCAACAAGACAACAGGGATTTGGTTCCGGTTCGGTCAGATGGCTCGGTTCGGTTGACTCGGTCAACTCACCGAGTCAACTCAGTCCGCGGTTCGACGCAAGAGATTTGGTAAAGATTGACGACACGATTAATATTTACATAATTTAATTTATTTACGTGTGAAACGTGCTCGAACCGACTTAATTTGAGATTAGATTACATTGATATACTCGACAAAAATCTTATACAGATTGTTTATATTATTACATGGTTGATTGAATTTTGAAAATTATAACGACACTTTAGTTGTCGGGGGCGTCGAAAAACAGAGGAAACTCTGCCCGTTTTTCGAGAAAACCCGTAAAAGCAAAACATGTTTTATTGAAAAGCGACTTTTATGAGAACCAATATAAGTGTGTATATCACTTTCGAAGACGCTTTATCACATACCAAAATGACAATTCTTTTATAAAATAAATATATTTTATATATTTATTTCAAGCGTCAAACAACTCGTATTCGTTTTACAAAATAAATATAGTTCACATATTTATTTCGAATACCATACAACGCGAATTCTTTTATAAAATAAATATATTTTATATATTTATTTCAAGCGTCAAGCAACTTATATTCTTTTATGAAATAAATATAACTATCGTATTTATTTCAAACGACTTCAACACAAAAACACTATTAAATAAATAAAAATTGTTATATTTATTTCAAAACGCCTAAACGACACATGGTTTAGTTACCGTCGTTCATTTACCGTCATAACTCGCAGTCAAATCATTCAATTAGCGATTCGGTAAAGCTCGATGACACGTAGTTAATTACTGCGTTTATTGGAAACTTATAAGATATTCCGTGTTAGGAATATTGTAGAATGCACGCTAGCAAGTCTCGTCTTGGAAACAACATCACGAAGTCATAAATTAGCTAGCTTTGCACAGGAATATTCAGGTGAGTTCATAACCCCACCTTTTATGGTTTTACATTTTTATAAATGTTTTCGGGGTGGAAAGACATGCACTTTTTGCAAAGCATACAAGAATTACATATTTCTAAACCATTTCACAAGCAAGTTTTAACTGACACAAATGGTTTACGAAAAGCTTATGTTTTATACCGGTTTTTCAAACAAGCGTATTTCTCGAAATATGCATACACACGAATTCTAGTTTTCTAAACTACGGGAAAATACAAGATACAAATGTTACAATGTTTATAAATGGTATGATACAAAAATAAGAAGCACTCTTGGTGAGAACGAGTACCAAGTATGATGCGTTTTAAGAATACAAATACAAGAAGCACTCTTGGTGAGAACGAGTACCAAGTATGATGCGTTTTAAGAATACAAATACAAGAGTTTACAAGATACAAATGTTACAATGTTTACAAATGGTATGATACAAAAACAAGAAGCACTCTTGGTGAGAACGAGTACCAAGTATGATGCGTTTTAAGAAATGATACGAGAAATGATACAAGAATTGATACGAGAAATGATACGAGAAATGATACGAGAAATGATATGAGACATGATACGAGAAATCATGTCACGAATAGGGTACCATAAGCACCATTAATCAACAATATACCTAGACCGCAGAACAAAAGGTTAGATCTAACGGGTTTCGGGCAGCCTCACTCTTGGTGAGAACGAGTACCAAGCAGTGCTTTTGTGTCTCAGAATATGCCAACTAGAAAATGCCTAAGGTTTGGTTGCTTCCTATGTCGTGTCACATGTTAATGGCCTTGCAACCCATTAACAACATGATACATACAAGAATACTTGATTTATACAAGACAACATGATACATACAAGAATACTTGATTATACAAGAAAACATGATACATACAAGAATACTTGATTTATACAAGATACATACCATGTTTTCATACAAAGTTTCCAGACAACATGACAAGAAAATGATTTTGAGTTCGTTTTCTCAACATTACTTCAAAAACCGGTTATTCAAAAAGATTTATTTCAAATCTTTTACAAACAAACTATGAACTTGCTCAACTTTATGTTGACTTTTTCGCATGTTTCTTTCTCAGGTTGCATTTCTAAGACAAAGCACGGTTGGAATAGGAGAACCATGAAGAGTCGAGTACTTAGTGGGCGTTCAATTTCTAAAAGACATAGCTTATTTGCTTCCGCTGTGCAATGAAGATACCAGTCCAGTCACGCCAACGCTCTGATATTCCGGGGTGTGACAGATTGGTATCAGAGCTATAGGTTACAGCAAATTAGGTTTCTGTAGAGACACCTAGGCTCTAACCTCAATTTCCTCTGGGAACTTAGAATATTAAAACCTGAATGCATACAGAACGCATAGTACTCGAATATGGTCTCCAACCGTTGCCAAAAAACAAACAGTCAAGATTTTGTTTTCAAACATACGCTATTGTGGTGTTATACACATGGTACACAAAAACAATTACATACAGTACATAAAACCCTGAGAGTTTAGGAAACATGCATTTAAGACCTTCGAAAACTTATGTTGAAGTTCATTAAAGGTCATCACGTAGGTACCACGTTTATTAAC
Organism: Helianthus tuberosus; assembly: GCA_030545235.1. Lineage (NCBI taxonomy): Eukaryota > Viridiplantae > Streptophyta > Magnoliopsida > Asterales > Asteraceae > Helianthus > Helianthus tuberosus. The sequence goes on along the minus strand of CM060440.1, from coordinate 65,685,120 downwards.
TCGGACAAACGCCATTTTTATGTCATTTATTAACATGATACATACAAGAATACTTGATTTATACAAGCGACGGTTTGGCACGCGGTCCTGCAATGACACGAATCACTCCAAAGAGAAGACGTGTGTCTCCGCATTCCCCCTATCGCATTAACGACGAATACGCTATGGTAATGTCACCTAACAACTGGTTATCACATGCAACCCCAGGTAAAGTCCTTAAATTTCTTTTATTGAAATTTTGACTTTCACTTTTACTGAGTAGATTTTCGTATCTCTACTCCTCTTAATGGTCATTGTGTCACGATCATTTCTTTCAGTATAGCGAATATTCATTTGCTTTATTCCTTGAAAATTCATATGTTACGCATGCATCGTTTGTTACGCATGCGGTTTTGTTTCGAATAAGGTGTTTCATTAAAGTTCAAATATTATTTCGCTTGTGATTCGAATGACTCGCATTATTGAAATTGTTGGCTTCTTTGTTATCAAGTCAACACACTTTCTCGAAATTTCTTTTCTTTTCAAGTTACATACATGGTTTTCGTTGTGACCATGCTGGAAGTTTTCTTGTCGATACATGTAATTATTGTCGGCTTACGCCGAAGTCAAATTCAATTGTTTGAACTTGTTCATTATACATATACAATCCAAGACACCATATGATGTATTGAAAACATCATATTCAAATTCGTTTTAACAAGCGTTTCATTGTTCTGAGTCGTAGTAGATTTGTTTGGTCTACGACTCCACTAATTTGTTTGTTGTTTTCGACACCTTGTGGTGTCAGTATAAACTTGTAGCTTGGGCTAATCATGATTGAGCGTTTTATGCAAAACACAGGTGATACTTGTTCGATCACCGGCTCACCGCTATATTCGAATTGTTTCATTCACTACGACACCTTGTCGCGTCAGTAGAACTTGCAGCTTGGGCTGATCATGATCAAGCGTTTCATACAAACTGTTACATTTGAGCTTGTTGAAATCTAAATTCATTTATTGAATGCAATCATTTCTAGAATTCATTTGTATCTTGTGATACGTCCTTGAATTCACATCATTCGAATAAGTCTTGATTCGATTTCATGATCGTTCACTTTGGTACTATTCGTATTTTCTACGCATAACGTAACTCTAAGGAGTTAACGTAGTCTAAATTTCGAGGACGAAATTTTATTAACAGGGGGAGAATGTGACAACCGGTGATTTACGACACCTAATTACGTGATTAACAGATGATTAACGCGATAATAAATAATGTTTACAGCACAAATTAACTTAATTAGGTCTTTGGAGTGCCTAGGAACGCTTATCCGACTCTATAGTACACGTATGAAGATTCGCGTGGAATCTGCGGAACATCAAATGACAACGGACTGATACCGAATGAAATACTGACGACACCGACAAATATGGACGTTACACAAAAAAATTTATGCTTATGGAGGTTGAGTTGTGATATCCGGCCTCGTAGGAATTACGGGCCACTTACACATGAGATGGGCTTGTGGGCCCTGGGCCCAAGCCCAAAACCCACAAGCCTAAACCCGCACATAACATACAAGATCTCTATGCAATACTTATAAAATCTTACAAAATATTTACAAGAGATTCTCAAAATCTCTACAATATCTCTATAAATCTTTCCAATAGATTTATGTCTCAAAAATTGTAACACAAGATCTCTATAAATCTTCTGCCTAAATCCTCATGAAATCTCTAAGATCTTTGCACACATAACAAAAGGAATTTACATTAGTCAATACACAAATGAATAAGGATAAAACCTTACCCTCTCCTACCTTCTCCACTCAAAATCAAACATAGAGAAGGGGCTGGTCCCTTTTACTCTCTCCCTCTCGATATTACATACACAAACAAACACACATAACATAAGACATCAAAGCACACCCCATGCCTCCCACCCTGTTCCGATGACCGGCCGCCGGAGCCAACAATCCGGTCGGCGGTGGTTGCTTCCCAACAGACACCCTCCCTGTTACAGATTCAACGACTACCACCACCACGGTCCGGTGGTGGTGCGGCGACGAAGAGAGAGAGGAGAGAGAGAGACTCGGGAGGAGAGAGAGAAACTGAGAGGCGAGAGAGAGAGAGGGAGGACCGACGGTCGAAGACTCGGACCGCCGGTCAGTCCTTTTGTCCGGTGGTCGACATCAAAAGTCCGGCAGTGGAGGCGTCTGCAGGTGATCTCCGGTGGCTCGGCTCACGGCGGTGGTGGTTTTCAGCGACTCACCCGAACACCCACACCCCTCTCGTCTCTCTCGGCTCCGGTGGCTGATGCAGGCGAGTGTGAAGCTGATGATGATGATGAATATGGTGGTGGTCGACGACGGTGTGACCACCGGAGTCACAAGAACCGGCGACGGCGGCAGAGGCGATGGTTATTCAGTTCAGGTTCGGTTTCATTTCGAGTTCGGGTAAACATGATTCAGTTTAGGCTCGGTTCTGACCTCTTGATTTCAGTTTTGGTTCGGTTCAACATATTTGATTTCAAGTCAAATGGGTCAGCTCAGTATCAGGTTCGAGTTATGAAGTCAACAAGACAACAGGGATTTGGTTCCAGTTCGGTCAGATGGCTCGGTTCGGTTGACTCGGTCAACTCACCGAGTCAACTCAGTCCGCGGTTCGACGCAAGAGATTTGGTAAAGATTGACGACACGTTTAATATTTACGTAATTTAATTTATTTACGTGTGAAACGGGCTCGAACCGGCTTAATTTGAGATTAGATTACATTGATATACTCGACAAAAATCTTATACAGATTGTTTATATTATTACATGGTTGATTGAATTTTGAAAATTATAACGACACTTTAGTTGTCGGGGGCGTCGAAAAACAGAGGAAACTCTGCCCGTTTTTCGAGAAAACCCGTAAAAGCAAAACATGTTTTATTGAAAAGCGACTTTTATGAGAACCAATATAAGTGTGTATATCACTTTCGAAGACGCTTTATCACATACCAAAACTACAATTCTTTTATAAAATAAATATATTTTATATATTTATTTCAAGCGTCAAACAACTCGTATTTGTTTTACAAAATAAATATAGTTCACATATTTATTTCGAATACCATACAACGCGAATTCTTTTATAAAATAAATATATTTTATATATTTATTTCAAGCGCCAAGCAACTCATATTCTTTTATGAAATAAATATAACTATCGTATTTATTTCAAACGACTTCAACACAAAAACGCTATTAAATAAATATAAATTGTTATATTTATTTCAAAACGCCTAAACGACACATAGTTTAGTTACCGTCGTTCATTTACCGTCATAACTCGCAGTCGAATCATTTAATTAGCGATTCGGTAAAGCTCGATGGCACGTAGTTAATTACTGCGTTTATTGAAAACTTATAAGATATTCCGTGTTAGGAATATTGTAGAATGCACGCTAGCAAGTCTCGTCTTGGAAACGACATCACGAAGTCATAAATTAGCTAGCTTTGCACAGGAATATTCAGGTGAGTTCATAACCCCACCTTTTATGGTTTTACATTTTTATAAATGTTTTCGGGGTGGAAAGACATGCACTTTTTGCAAAGCATACAAGAATTACATATTTCTAAACCATTTCACAAGCAAGTTTTAACTGACACAAATGGTTTACGAAAAGCTTATGTTTTATACTGGTTTTTCAAACAAGCGTATTTCTCGAAATATGCATACACACGAATTCTAGTTTTCTAAACTACGGGAAAATACAAGATACAAATGTTACAATGTTTATAAATGGTATGATACAAAAATAAGAAGCACTCTTGGTGAGAACGAGTACCAAGTATGATGCGTTTTAAGAATACAAATACAAGAAGCACTCTTGGTGAGAACGAGTACCAAGTATGATGCGTTTTAAGAATACAAATACAAGAGTTTACAAGATACAAATGTTACAATGTTTACAAATGGTATGATACAAAAACAAGAAGCACTCTTGGTGAGAACGAGTACCAAGTATGATGCGTTTTAAGAAATGATACGAGAAATGATACAAGAATTGATACGAGAAATGATACGAGAAATGATATGAGACATGATACGAGAAATCGTGTCACGAATAGGGTACCATAAGCACCATTAATCAACAATATACCTAGACCGCAGAACAAAAGGTTAGATCTAACGGGTGTCGGGCACCCTCACTCTTGGTGAGAACGAGTACCAAGCAGTGCTTTTGTGTCTCAGAATATGCCAACTAGAAAATGCCTATGGTTTGGTTGCTTCCTATGTCGTGTCACATGTTAATGGCCTTACAACCCATTAACAAATGAAGATACCAGTCCAGTCACGCCAACGCTCTGATATTTCGGGGTGTGACAAAAAAAAAATTTAATAACCACTCTTTTATACCATTTCCTCCTTTTTGATGATTGTAACTGTGAGGAACCTTGTTTACACAGGTTTTGAAAGTCCTTTTATAGACCTTATCACCATGTGATCATTTTGAAAAATTTTGTCAATGACCTCTTGTATGATTTTTAAACTGGTGATACTTTTGTTACCTGAACTTCCCTGAATCAGTGATTGCACACAACTGCTTGATGACCTTTATTAGCCAATTTTGTGGACTCATAAGTGTTTTATATTTATGCTCTTTTCTTTTGACTTCAAAAGTTTTGAGATAAACACACTTATGAGTATTTGTGATTTTTCTTCTTTCCTTTTTGCACTATCCATAGATAAGCTTTAAAATACTTACTGGAAGGTTCTAAGAAAGGAATACTTAATTCCAAAATCATTTTTCTGCAATGTTTTGAGAGATTTGGACATTTTTGGACATGCCTATGCCAAATTTCACACTACTCATGATCTAGTCATCTGAAAATCAACACATAACTTTTGTAGGAACCTATTCTTTTATCACACGTGATCTGAATAGATTTCACCTCCTTTTAACAACTCTGGCAGTTTCTACCAGAAATTTGGAGTTGATCCTTAGTCATGTTTGATGCAATTATTATGACCACTTAGATTCTCTATGAATTTTGAACAAAATTGATTTTATCCTTTTGAAGGTATGCTCAACCTGTTTTTAAACATATCAAATCTAATAACTAAAGTTTTATGTTACCTCTTTTTATGTTAACAAAGATACTAATGTTTTTATTTGATCATTGACCTTTGTTGACATGAGGTGACACCTTAGCAGCAGCCATGATGGAAAACAACATAGTTTTTCAACATAAACACTGGATCTATAATGATTTGATTCATGATATTCCAGTGTTACGTAACTCCTATGTGATGGATAACATCTTGGTTGTTTTACAGAGTTTTTAAATAATCAACTTTGGATGTGATTAATCGTTACTCTGTTTTTCAACTAAATACGATCAACATTAGCATCAACAAATTTTGAGCTGAAACGTTATGTCAAATTGATTGTTAGATCAAATTTGACTGTCCAAGCTCTGATACCAATTGTTAGGATCTGAGGCCTTCATGATTGTGTTTGTTTGTAATAATTGAGCAGTGAATAAATGTAAAACAAAGATTTAATGCAGCGGAAATGGAAACAAACTTTGTAAACACAATCAAAGGGAATTAGTTTTCAGTAAACACATGCTTCTCATTAAATTAAATGATTACAACAAAAAATAATACATGCATGCTTACATACTAAACTCCCCCTCAGCCTGATGCTCACTGGTTGATTGTACAAGATGATTGGATTGAAGGAGAAAACTCCTTAAATAGAACAGTACAAACTATTCTATTTATAGTGTACGTCAAACCACTGAAGCATCTTTGCTGATGTCACCATGAAAGTGATATTTAACAACCTAACAACCTACAACCACTGATCTTATACAAGCACTGTTATCTAACCACTGATTACAATATAATACAAAGAGACAAACTAAACTACTGCTATCCCCTTCCACTATTGTGACTCCAGCAGTACTTTGTTTCTTCAGCAGTGCTTGACCCATATCAGTAGATTGAGCAACAGTGTTTAATCTTCAACAGTCTTTAGGTTTTCATCAGATGTTTGAAGGACAGCAGTTATTGTAGACGAACAGTGGATGGAGGTCATCAGATTTTAGAACCACTTTCAAGGGGAAAGTCTAGTACAAAACACTGCTTATGAAGAATCCATTGTTGTGAACAAGTTTTGGCTTTACATCATCTGTTCCTCTGTAGGGTTCAATCCCAACATACGTTCTGAACATATCCGGACATCCAAAAAATTTTTGTAATCATTAAAATATTTTATTTTAGTGATTGGAATGCAAAAATACCACTCGTCGTGTAATTTGGATCGTTTTCGCGTCCGTTTGAGTTTCGTCGTAATTAACCGAATAACACGACCGTACAACCAAACGAACCGACATCCGAGATATTTTTGAGCATATTTTGAGTCCCCTATACTTTGGCGTCCTTGTAAAGCCTTGAAAATGGCTTACCAGAGGATAAATACGTCAAATACGCAAGTTATTATGTGCAGGGACTGAAAGTGTACATTTCTGAAACTTGCTGCTACACCCTCGCATCACGCGACCCCTAAGGGGTTCTCCAGTCGCGGCACGTGACCCCATGATTTCGACAGCCATGTCATTTTTGAGCTGGAGCTTGAATTTCAGGGACTTTTCTTGCAAATTCCTTGTGTGGGCACCAAGTAAACACTTCTCCAAGTCATGCTAGTTGTCCAAAACACATGTATAGCCAAGATTTATTGCTTGGGGACTACACAATCCACTTGTAATGATCTTGTAGCACATCAACAAGTATAAATAGGCTTGATCTTTCACTCCATTCTTGCACATTCATTCTCTTCTTCATCTTTGAACTCTAAGTGGAGGATTTCCATCATTGGGAGCCACCTACCTGAGTTCTCTTAGTCTAATATTTCAGCCATAGAGCATTGTGAGTGTTCTTTCATGGCTTGGTTCTTATTTTTAGCCATTTAGAGCTGAAAGTCAAACAGTTTGACCAACAGTTTGACTTTCGGTTTTGACCATCAATTGGTCAAATTAAAGTTCAATTGAAATTTGCAACGTGATTGTAATCACGATGGTTATAATCCTTAGCGATTATACCTACTGATTACCACGTTGACTAGGCGTAGTGATGAGTCAAAGTTTCGGTTAAAATGCGTATTTATGCGCATTTTGCGAGGGAACTATTTTCGGGTATCAAAACCCTTTGTTTTGATACCAAATCAGTTTTCTAACTTAGTTAAACATGTTTTAACATGTTTAACTCGGCACTACTAGTTTAGTGCTTGTTTAGGGTCGTGAGTCAAGCGGTCTTGACAACCGCTTAGACTTTCGAACCCGACCCGTTTGGTCGATCTTTAGGATCCGACCAAACTTATTTAGTGATCATAGTTACATAGGGAATAACCTACTGAGGTTATACCTTATGATCACTTAGGTTGGTTAGTTATCCATTAAGTCATTTATATGCCCATTGAAAATGACCAAAATGCCCTTTTAGAGCATAAATTCATATTGTGCATATGTGATCAAGTTTTTGACATCTAAACTGATTTAGTAACATATTTAAACATAATTGGGCATGTAAGACTTAACATAGGACATATATAACCATCCGACCTTATTTTTACACAAACGACGCGTTAAAGTAGCTTAAACTACCTTAACGAGTCGAAACGGGTCAAAAGCACTTAGGATAACTTTCTAATCAGAATGTTAGGTCTATTAAATCATGCCATATGAGTTCCAATACTCATTTGATTTAAAGAACTTCATTCTATCCTATCTTCCGATTTAGGATCCGATTATTTAACATAGTTATTCCATACTAGGTACCACTTGATTACTTGATCTCTCAAGCTTTGTTAGGACACTTAATCAAGGATACTTGCCATCTCAAGTGAGTACATAGTCCCCTCTTTTACGTTTTCAAATGTTTTGGGGTGATTCATATGTGCCTATTCGTTATTTTCATGATTTCCAAGTATATGTTTACACATGCTTAGTACTTAAACTATGACAAACTTGAACTATTATCCATGGCTTAAACACTGATTTTCAAAGTTTGTTAGACTATTTGTTCATTCATATTGATAATTATACATTCATTAACAATGATCAAGCCGATTGGTAGTACGATATAGCGCTATAGGACTAGACATCCCATTCCTGTTGTATGGAATGTCAGAAACCAAAGCTTTAACCAAATAGAATTGCCTTTGTGGTATTTCTATAGTCTCCAAAGTGTAGTTTGATGCACTAAGGTTTGAATGTATTACCAAATCGCGATATATGGTGTATTTCGATATACTACCAACGTGATACTGTTTTGCTAAAGCATAGTTTGATATGCTATTGTTTACTAAAGTATAGTTCGATATACTACCGACTCTGTTATTTCACAAACTAAAGTATATTTTGATATACTACCAAAGCATAGATGATATGCTATTTTCAAACCAAAGCATAGTTGATATGCTATTTTCAAACCAAAGCATAGTTTGAGATGCTATTTACAAAACCAAAGTATAATTTGATGTACTACCAATGCTTTCATTCTTAAACCAAAGTATACTTGTGATATACTACCAAACCTATTATTTCAGTAACCAAAGTATATTTTGATATACTATCTGTTTAACTATTTCAAAACCAAAGTATATTTTTTGTATATACTACAAACCTTTTATCAAAACAATGCAAATTTTAGAAACCAAACATTTACAAGGATTCATGGCTATTTTTGTAAACATAAAATCTTTTTCTTATGTTATCCAAAGCCATGAATCTAAATCAACAAAACCTATGTTACTCACAGGCATTTTTATGCTGATGTTTTATTTTCACATATGTTTCAGGTACTACTATGTGATGATTGTTGATGCATGCTACACATAGGATGGACCCGTGCCTTAGTGACTTTAAAACTTGAAAGACAATTATTTGTATTTATCTAGTTTGTAATAAAACAATGAGTTCATTAATGGAATAAAACAAACCTTTAATCACCATGTGTTGTGAAACAATGAATCTGTTACGACACTCCCCGACGTTTCCGCCGCGGTTTGTTGTTTTACGCGGTCGGGGTGTGACACGGCCAACTAAGTATGGTTGCTCATAAATAAAGGATGGAAATGTCACACCCCAACCGATGGCGGAAACATCGGGGCATGGCACTGAGCGAAACAGATTATCCAAGAGAAATTCCATAACAACTACTTTACCGAATAGTTAATATTATGTCCCATACCATAACCTATTAAGCAAGTAAATTATTACAGACAGCGATATCTCAAAGACGAATAACATGTTACGACAACTCAGATTTAAATAAAATAGAATTGTCTTTGTTTCTAGACTCTCAATCCTACTTGATTCCACAAAAACAAGCATCCTAGCAGATAGCATCTTAAACACCTGTCACATACGCTAAAATAAAGTCAATACACATAGTGTAAAGGTGAGTATACAAGTTTGATAGTATAATAGAGTTCGAAATCGTTTACGCATAACCAGGATGAACAATGTATAATGTGAAGCATGTAAGTTATCGACAAAGATCCTATCAATACCAATGACTGCGAGTTGACTGCGAGTAGCGAGTGCGCAACACATGTTCACCACTGTGAACACGTGAAGTAAGATCCTTAACAACCCCTGAATGAACAGGTGCTGAGTCCAAACTATAGTACTATCATTGCTAAGGCAGGTAGACAGCAATCAATGTGTAAACATAACAAACAGGCATTCATCGAGTCACGTAACATGCAATAGCGGTTAGCGTTAAAAGTGTTTGCGTTGTGTGTTCAATGTGATTTAGAATAAGTAACGTATGTAACACCCAAAAGTGCGTTAAGTAAAAAGGGATCGAGTATACTCACAGCGATGATGGATTGAAAGGAGCGCTAGGGTGAGATTAGCCTGTCGAATGCGAGTGTACCAAGTGTCGAATGGTAACCCGGTCGGATGGCAATCCGGCTGGATGGTCATTCGATCGGATGTCAATCCGTTCGGATGGTCATCCGGTCGGATGGCCATTCGGTCGGACTGACATTCGCTGGTAAGGATGTGTTTGTGTATGATGGCTTATCCTTTGAAGTTTTCGTTGTAGTATTTTCTAAAAAAAGAAAGGTTTCTACCATCCAAGTCATCCGTGCGGATTGCCGTTTGATCAGATGGCAATCCGATTGGATGGCAGTTCGCATGGTGACTTGTTCGTTTTGGAAATTGTTAAGTTTGAAAGTTTACGGTTTGACCGAGACGGTATGACATCAGGTTAAACAATAGGAACTCCATCAAGCCCGAGTCATCCGATCGGACGGGAACCACCCCAAATCTGATCTGTTGACTAATCTTGATGATTGTTCGTGTTTAATCCAAAATCGGTGGTCTCTCCGGTAGAACGCAGATCTTGAACTGGCACATTACTAAGAATGAGTAGAAGGCCTGAACTAGTTCCGATTCTACCGGTATTGAGTGTAAAAGAGTTGAAAGAAAGTAGTTAAACCATCTTTCAGTCCTTTCATTCTCGACAATGTTTAGATTTATTTGAAAACATTGTTAAATCTTATGGAAATCCTTTAGATCTGGGTTGTTCTTGGTGGAATGAAGCCAAACTATGAAGTTCATAAGAACTCCATGATGACATCACCCTAGAACGCCTCAAATCAGTAGATTTCACGGTTAAAAGTGAAGATCTAAAGGTGAAAAAGATGAAGAATTGCGTGTAGATCATAGAAGTACAAAGATGGAGTTGAAATCTTACCGGAATCGTGAGAAATCGGAGGGAAAGTGGGTTGGAACCGACTGGTTCGAGTGAGAGTGCTGTTACATCAAATGATGTGACAGGTGGGGTATTTATAGGGTTTCCAAAAGAGGAAAAGAGCACATGTGTCGAATGGGTCACCGATCGGATGGCAGTCCGATCGGATGGCGATCCGATCAGTTGGCCATCTGATCGAGTGATCACTCGATCGAGTGGCTCCGACGAGTTGGATTTCGCGTTTTCGTTTCGTGCGTTGAGCGTTGCGATTCATTTTGAGTATGCGATGCAATAGTATTACCCATTAGTTACACAAATAACCTAACTACTATATCTAACATACAATCACTATAAATAACTTGCGTTTAGCATTTTTGATTAGATTGCGATTCGATTGAGTTGCGATATTGATTGCGATTGATCACCACAAAACATAATTAAACATGCACAAGTAACACATAAATAATCACACACATGTAAAACAATATCCAGATCCTGTAATTCACAGTGATTCGTATTGCGATTTGATAGCGATGCGATTAGCGTTAAGTAGATTAAGTTAACTTTATCGCATTGTTACTTCCTATTGTTCACAGTCGTAAAGCGATTACCGGCGATAATCATACATTGATTACTGCGATTAAGTGCGCTTATTATCATTTACTCCACATAATACAACTAAGTCAAATATATAAAAGTAGTTGATTACAAGTCAATGTCGCGCGATCGGTCATTGAGCAAGGAGTGGCAGATCGCAATTAGCAATCTTCTCTTCCTTTGACTTTGACCTTGACTTTGACTTTGACTTTGACTTCTGGGAACACGGGGTGTTACAGGAAAGATAGTTCTAACCAAGAAATGATTTTAGGATTTGAACGTGTAAATAGACTTGATAGTAAACGAGGTTTGTATATAAGACAAAGAATAACGGAGGTATGAGGGTGAATGATCGATCTTGAACAAGAGTATAAGAATGGTATAAGTATTGGTTAAACGAAAGCAACGTGTTAAGAATGAGATCTCATCGTGGATAATCGGATATCGCGCGTCTAGCAATGCGTTTGTGAGTTGTTAAAGTTTGCGTATTAGGTCTAAACATGGTCTGCAAAACACTGAATTTCTCATGGCACGTCTTATGAAAGTTTGGTAACATAGTGAAAACACTTATATATAGGAAGTACCAGCTGCGTATCCACCATGTTTTAACCATGCTATATCTGTTTCGTATTCGGTATCATGTTATGTTCCGTGTCTTACCATACACAGCAGCACACTCTATGATTCTCATGCGCCTATCACTATAATCCTGTGTTCACCCGCGATTATTTTGATCGTCGCATGATCCGCATAGGTTGTACTAGTTGTGCATGAATCAGGGTATACATAAATTTGAAAAATAAGAATGAGTACTGTTGGTGCATGCGTCTGTCGACTTCGTCTTGTATCGAGTCTTACATTGAAATTGTTAGATCAGGGCGCATTATACGAGAAATAGGGTAGGTTTTAGTTGTGATTAAGCTAATTCCGTTTGAGGAGTGCCATTCCGTTTGAGGAGTGCCATTCCGTTTGAAACATGTCATGCCACCTTCAAACGGAATAGCTTCAACTATAAATACCTCACTTGTCTATTTCATTTGTAACTTTCCGGTTTGTGCAACGAAGTGCTGCCGAAGTGTTGTCAGGTTGTAAAACGTCATCAAATCAATCATACAACAGTTTATAGTGTAAATCTTGCTGAATTGACCTCTACACATCTGTTTCCGCCTTTCGTGTCGAGTCAAACTCTTATGATCGACTCGTTCGGGTCTGAAAACGATCCTACAAGTGGTATCAGAGCTCAGGAGGAAGAGTTCATACCAATTCAGCCGCTAATTCTGATTTTCTACACCTTCTTTCAAAATTGAACAATTTTTCACGGTTAAAATCAGCTAAAACTTTCACAATGTGTGTGTAATTGTGTTTTAACAAACCCTTGAGAATATCAGTTCAAAATTCGAAGTAAAAGTGGTAAAAATGGCCTGAAAACATAGTTCCGTTTGAACGAAACCTGGCACTTCCGTTTGAAAATTGACATATCGTTTGAAAATCATAGGTTATCCCGTTTGAATTCGGCATTCCATTTGAAAATGCATGGTTATTACGTTTGAAACATGTGTTCCGTTTGAAACAGTGGTTTGATTCCGTTTGGGGAATGTATTACGTTTGAGAGTACCGTTTGAAACACGATTCCCGTTTGAAAGTGGTTCAGAAGTTCATGTGATACGTATCTTGATCTGATCAATTGTTATCATTTCATTTGAATTAAAATCGGCTGCATGTGATCATAAATGAAATACAATTAATCAGATCCACTAAACATTGGTTGGTCCAATAGATTTATCTTGATAAACACAAGTGTACATGTGATCTTGAATTACAACAAAACCAATATCTAAGTGATTGTCGGTCATGTGATCTGATAAAAGATGAAGACTCATGTGACATTGATTTTAGCGGCCCAATGAAATTGATTTGGTATTAATTGTTGTCGGACAAGTTAAAAAAAAGAATCAGATTGCATATAAATTTGGGTGATGAAATAAAGAGGTCCAATCAGAGTAAATCAGTATTCGGCCCAAGTTTCAACATCATACAAATCAAACGGCCCAATCACAGTTTGAATTTGATCCCAGTTCACAAGAGGTGGTTCAGTCTGTTTGACTTCAAACTCGTTCCAGGTCGTTTGAATTTAATCCGGGTCATAGCAATCCGCACAGTGTGTCAACCTTCAGTCCGCACAGAATATTCATCAGTTCGAGTACCAGTCTTATTCTTTTAATTGATAAGTCTTTAAACTGATTGTATTTTGTTCGTGTGTTGTCAGGTGATTCGAGGTGATTTGTTTACCAGCTCGTTTGAATAATCTGAGTTTGTGATATTTCAAATACCAAAACATGGATGAGGATTTTTACAACGCATTCGCTACCCCAGTTACCCCAATGACTCTTTCCCAGAACACGATGTTGGAAAATGAAACGGGTACGATGCAGAAACCTCCGAAACTCATGAACATCGAGGAGTACAAGAGTTGGGAAGAAAAGTTTGAAAATTGGGTGCAAGCCAATTATCTAGATGCATGGGAAAATGTCGAGACAAAATACGTTAGACCGATGAATGATGATGAAGAGAAAATTCCGATTAAAGATCTTAGTGCTGAAAATCGAAAGAGATACAAAGATGAGAAGATGATGTTAAGTCTTATTCAACAAGCAGTTAAAGAAGACATCCTGGTTCTATTACAACATAATGGAACATCTTATTCAATCTTGAAAGCATTAAAGTCAAAGTTTCAAGGCGGTGAGGAAATGGTCAAGAACAAGAAGTCTTTACTGAAGAAAGAGTTTGATTTGTTCCCAGGGTTGAAAAATGAGAGTACAAAGCAGATAATCGAGAGATACTGCAATCTGCTGGCCAACATGAAAAGATTGAAAATCAATAAAGACAATGAGGAATTGATTGAAAAATTGTCAGATGCTTTACCATATGAAATATGGGGTACTTATCTCATGATGCTCAGAAATAAGAAAGGATTTAAGGATTTGACACTGAGCAAGTTTATCGAAAAGATTGAAGCTCAGGAGATGGAGCAGAGAAAGGTTATAACAATGAAAGATTTCGACGGTGAACAAGATATAGGTCTTTATTACAAAAGTGGTGTTACTGATAAGTCAAATATGTCACCGAAAGTAGAGACTGCATTCAATGCTAACAGTTCATCTGAAAGTTCATCCAAAGGATCAAACAGCAACACAAGTTTTTCATCATATCCATCATTTGATCCGAACATTTCAACAACAAAGAATGGCAAGAAGCTACAATGCAATATTGTACTGAATCTGGAGAATGATGAAGATTATTCAGCAGAAATTGCTAAGAGTCCCATGTCTTTGTTGGGAACTGTTTTAGAATCATATGGTAGTTTTGTTGCAGGTCGGATCGGGAATCCAATGTTGATAAAAGAGGATTACGATCAGATTGATGCTGAAGAGATGGAGCTGATGGATATTAAATGGTGTTTAGCAAGTGTGTTGAGACAAGCTGAGAAATTTAAGAAGATTACAGGAAGAGATGATCTACGTTATGCTAATATTTCTACTTTAGGTTTTGATAAATCTAAAGTCACTTGTTTTCGTTGCAGGGAAAAAGGACACTTCAAGAGGGAGTGCAAAAACCGCGAAGCAAGTGGAGCTCAAAATCCGTTCAACAACAATAATGATTACTATCGTAAGGCTATCTATCATCAAGTTGCTCAACAACAACAAGAACCACAAGTGGCACATGGTAGAAAAGTGATCGAGGAATCTTCAAAGAGAGCTTGTATGGTGAATCAGGATGATAAAAAACCAACAGAAGGTTTCAACTGGGAAAACTATATCTCAGCTGATAACAAAGCATGCCTGATTAACCAATATGACGAAAAATTACCTGAAGGTTTTAGCTGGGCAAATTTCAATTGGGATGATTATATTCCAGACAAAGATTCAAATCATAAAGCGTATGTTGCTCGAGTTGAAGAGGACAGTGATGATGATACTGAGTATTGGGCGAGAAAATTCGATGCTGATATGAAACTGATTGCAGAAAGTGATAGTGATGATGACAAGATTAAAAAGACAAAGAAAAAGAAAAAGGTCAAAACACCGGTGAGTAGTGATGATGAAGAAGCACCGGTGATTAAGAAGAAAGCAAAGGAGATTTCGAAGTTCAAGATTGATGAAGAAGTTGATGCGAAAAAGATTCCAGTGAAGTGTGAGAACTGTGAAGCTGTGAAGAAACAGAACAGCACACTGATCTATAACTTGAACAGTTTGAAGGAATCTTATGATGTGTTGAACAAAGCTATGAGCCAGTATAATCAAACAAGTGAAGAACAAGCTACAGCAATGAAGACACTTCAGGGTGCTTTTATGACGAAGCAGAAAATGGTGAATAATTACATCGAGAAGTGTGCTGTGCTTGAACAAAAGCTGGAGACACAAAGAATTGAGACTGAAAGAGTAAACCGTTTGTTGAAAAGTTACTCATGTACTTCTTATGTCATTGACAGGATCTATCCAACCGCTAAAGGTTTGAAGGCATTTGAAGATGATGAAGTGACTGAAGAGAATGAAGTTTCTGAAGAAAAAGCTCCTGACAAGAAGAGTGACACAAAGAAAAAGACTGACAAGAAAAATTCTGGTAAGAAACAAGGTGTCAGTTACAACAAGTGTCCACCCCCACTGGAAAATGGATATTTGCCCAGAAATCCAAATTCTGAAAGAGTCCAAAAGGCTACAAACTTACAATGGGAGTCGGAGTCGTCAGTCAATTTGCCAGAAAGTATTGATGTCACGTTTACATCATCTGACACTGATCATGAGTCTGAGTTAATAAAGAAAGTTGTCGATTAGGTGTTGGATAGAGATGAAACTGAGGAGTCAAAGTTGGAGTCAAACTCAGAGTCAAAGTCAGAGTCAGAGTCAAAGTCTGGTTCTGAAAGTTCGAGTTCGACAGACAACAGTCCAAAGTCTTCGGTCAAAAGAGTTTACAATAAAGAATTTCTTCTATCAAAATCTAATTTGAATGACGAAACATTCAAAGTTGCATATACATTGAATGATTCTGACAATTTATATTTTGATGAGGAATTTCCAACAAGAGGTGTAAAAACTGAGATGATAAAAAAGGTTTTCAAACTTACAGAAATTAACATTTCTGAAATAAAAGATTTAAATCTTACTGATAAACCTAAAAAATACACCTCAAGAGTACAACAAAGATTAAACAAGAAAAAAGGTTACAGTTCTGGTTCTGGTTTTCACAAGAAACCAAACCCTAACCGTAATTTCAAAAAGAAAGGTCTTGGTTTTACTCCAACAGTAAAATAGAAAAATGAAAAATATGTTTGTGATTTTAAAGCAAAAATGACATTTGTTTCAGGAACTAGCTCAGAAGAGGAAGAAAAGAAAGAATTCTGGAGGCAGTCAAACAGTGAGTTCCTTGCAAAGAAGCAAGATGACATGAAGAAGATGGCTAAGCAGAAGAAAGATACGAGAACTTGTTTCCAATGCAACAAAGTTGGACATATTGCCAGAGAGTGTTCAAAGGAAATACAATCAAAACAAGGAGTATCACTCAAACTAAAAGAAAAAGTGGTTGAGTTTGAACCACCAATTGACAGAACTAAATTGTTTAAAAATTTGAAATTTGAAATTGGTGAATGTTCAAACAAGTTTTACAAGAAAAGAGCTAAATCTGACAACCAGAAATGGGCTGTTAAAAGGTCTGGTGGTAGCTCTAGCGATGATTCTGATAGGTCGAAATCAGAGGAGCTATCTTCTGGCAATGAAACTGATTCCACAAAATCAGATGAGCCACAGGTTATTTTAAAAGGAGAAAAATCAGTTCTGACTGTGGATGATGAAAATTTTCCATCACCTCGGACTGAAAATTATAAGAAGAAAATTGGTAAAGTTGAGATTTCAAACCAATTTTATGATGACGAAAAGGTTTTTGATGTTGAGAAAGTCTTTAACTCCAAAGTTCATCATATTTTTTGAAAAATGATTGACAGGAAGGTCAAAGGAGTAAAGGAGTTTTACGAGAAGAAGACGAAGAAAGACAAAATTGAACCATCCCTGGTTTGTGACTGGGATGGTACATACTATGAACAGTAAGTTTCTGGACTTGCCGGAGCTCCCAAGTTGGTAATCGCGGAGCATGAATCGGCATCTATCTTTCTTGGTTGACAATCTTACAAGTGGTAAAGATGGTAAAGTACAGGTGATATAATTTAAATTGTTAGTTTTCTACAAGAGGTATGGTTGATGAGTAAACCTACATGAGATTGAAGAAGGTTTATACTTACAAGTGGTAAATTCAAGGACATTAAGTTGTACTTGTTTTTCCTACAAGTGGTTAATCAAGATCATTAGTTTGAACTTGATTGGACCATACATTCAAGTGATTGATTGAGAAGCAAGATGATGAACCCCTAACCTATAAATGGTAAAATCATTCAACAAAACTTATTTTCCGGAAAAACCATTTGATTAAAACAAACTTAAGTGTTTTTGAAATCAATGGGAAAATAGTTTGTTGTAAGGGGGAGTTCTGATTGTTTATCCCAAGTGAATGGCGAATTGAAGCAATTCGATATCGGTTGTCACTTTATTGTAAAGTGTGTTTTCAATTTGTTCTTACTAAGTGGGTCAAGAGCTCATTTGTTTTCAAATTTCCTGAAATGTGTTTGCATTTTAGGGGGAGTAAGAAATTTCTGAAAATCCAAAAACATTTGAAAATTTGAAAAAGCCAAAAACATGATAAAATGAAAAATGAGTTTTGTGTCAAAGAAGAGGAAATGATAGTACATCAGTGGACTATCACAGCATGCTAAAGAATTGGAAAGTCAAATGTGATAAACGGTCTCACTGATGATGTGTCAGTAGGTTTTTGCACATTTAGTAAATTGTGACGAGATATAAACCTAAATTCAAACTTGCTTATATCGTGGGGAAACATCTCTCAGATATATGGGTAACCCCCGAAATCTTATTTGAAAGGTCCCTCTTTCTGAGATACTAGGTCTTTATACTCAGTGATATCTGGGGTATTATCCCGGGACTTCTGATTTTGCGGAAGCAATGGCCTAGTCCCCGGAGAATAATTTCTTCTTGCTTGAAATATAGCGTCGCCCTCAGCAAAATGATGAAACAATAAAATTGATAGTCATTGTTGTTGTAATACAAAAGATCCTCTAAAGGGGACACACCAAAAGTCGAGTCGTCATCTCTCTGCTGAACGGAAGTTTTGACCTGAGCTCTCACGGTTTCGTACTATAATTTATTCCCTTACAGATATCATCTGTGGTATACTCACCTGTAAGACTGAATATTGGGATCTGGATACGGGAGTATATTCTGAGGTGGGACATGCGATTAAGTTTAAGTGCTTAAGACATTAATCTCGTATCTTGAAGCAGTTGAACTTTGTGTGAGAATTTAAGTGGACCAGGATACTGACAATCAAAGTGAATCGTTTAGAACTTAAAATGTCTAAAGCTTAACGGTGTTGGTGATGTGTCTCAAAACTGATATGATCCTCTTACACAAACTCACAAAAATAATGTTTGTAAATATTTCTTCTCTATATTTCATTACATTCAAAAATCCAAAAAGATTTTAGTGTGTTTTAGCTTAAGTTTTGAAAAATTCAAAAAGATTTTCGACAACTGATGTTGGAGAGCTAATTTTCAAAATTCCGACTGCTAGACATGATGAACAGATGGTTCGGGAGAGTGTGTTGTTTTGATAAGAAAAACGATATTTCTTCAAGTATTTCATCAAAGATTAACATTGTAGAATCATTCTTTGATTATATAATTCCTGCAAGTAGTTCATTAGATGGTGAGATTGTTTTTACAAGTTGTCATTAGAAAATTTATTTTTGGGTAGAGAATGTGCAGGATAAAAGCTAGGTGATCTTGGATAGATGATAGAGAGCCAGGTTCCGATACCTGAAGACTCTGTGATTTTAACAAGCCAGGCTGCGATCCCAGCATATCGAAAGGGGGAGTCTGAAGACACCTAAAGGAAGGAATGTATTGGTGCTGATGAAAAGAGAAGAGAGAGATTTGAGGATGCTTACACTGTCAGATACTTCAGAGGAGAGCAGAAAGACTAATAAAGACTGAAGATGCGAAGACTCGACACTGAAGACTCATCAACATTCGAGGGGGAGTCTGTTGGTGCATGCGTCTGTCGACTTCGTCTTGTATCGAGTCTTACATTGAAATTGTTAGATCAGGGCGCATTATACGAGAAATAGGGTAGGTTTTAGTTGTGATTGAGCTAATTCCGTTTGAAGAGTGTCATTCCGTTTGAGGAGTGCCATTCCGTTTGAGGAGTGCCATTCCGTTTGAAACATGTCATGCCACCTTCAAACGGAATAGCTTCAACTATAAATACCTCACTTGTCTATTTCATTTGTAACTTTTCGGTTTGTGTAACGAAGTGCTGCCGAAGTGTTGTCAGGTTGTAAAACGTCATCAAATCAATCATACAACAGTTTATAGTGTAAATCTTGCTGAATTGACATCATCAAATCAATCATACAACAGTTTATAGTGTCGAGTTAAACTCTTCTGATCGACTCGTTCGGGTCTGAAAACGATCCTACAAGTACGTATAAGAATGTATTATATAAGCATGTCCAAGTGTAAGTATGTATGTGACCCACGTAAGCGAATCCCTCAGGTTACGCTCACGTATAGGTACGAATGTATGAATACAAGTTATGAATACGAGTATGAGTATAAGTATAAGTATGAACACAAGTGTGAGTATGCATATGAGTATAAGTGTGAAAATAAAACGTATGAATATAACTATGAATAAAAGTAGGTATAAATGACGATGATTTCGTGTGTGACATCTATTGAATATGACGAACTTGAGCATATAAAATGATTGAGAAGTTTGAGTATGTAAAACGAATGATATAAGAAATCGTTGTGGGATATTGAATAGAACATGTGCGATGATATGTATGTATAGTTGTTTGAGCAAAACGTTGAGTTTATCGAATCAAAATAGATCGAGCTTGATTTGGAATGTAAAATCTAGTTTGCGAATGTGAAAGAATGTAACGTACTTATTGGTTATACGTGACGTATTTTGTAATGATCGGAAATGCTACTCTTGGTTTAAAAGAATTTACGTAAGTTGAAAATTGTCGGTTCCTATGAAGTTTTCTTGCACACGTGCTTAGATTTTAAATGACATATTGAGCGGTGTATGAAAAAGGTTTTGAAAATAGTAAGTTTGCATCATTTTAAAGGGTTTTGCATTAAAATAAGAAATTTGAAATTTGGAGGTTCTCGTGAAAACGTTGATTCTTAAAATGAATTTTAGCATAATGAACTTTGTGATCGTTGTAAAGTGTTTTTAGTAAAATGCTTTATTGATTTTGAAAAGAGCTTTAGTAAAATGATCTTATAATAACTATAAGATCTTATAGGCAAGTGAGATGGCTAGTTTGATTTTCGATTGTGAACAAAGTCTTTGGTATGATGATAAAATGTGAGCGTGTCTTAGTGATTAGGTCGAGTATGAAGATCATGGGCAAGAGATTCATTGGACCGATTAAGTTGATAGGTAGCATTTACTGAAGAATGTATGATTAAGGTAATAAAGCCTAAACCTTTCTTTTTGAAATTACCATTATGGTTTGGTTTCTTTCGATAACCTGAACCAGAACTATAACTTTTTTTCTTGTTTAACCTTTGTTGAACTCTTGAGGTGTACTTTTTAGGTTTTTCAGAAAGATTTACATCTTTTATTTCAGAAGTATTAATTTCTGCTAATTTGAAAACCTTGTTGATCATTTCAGTTTTAACACTTCTTATTGGAAATTCTTCATTAGAATATAATTTGTCAGAATCTTTCAAAGTATATGCTACTTTGAATGTTTCATCATTCAAATTATTTTTTGACATAAGAAAATCATTATTGTAAACCCTTTTTTTCTTTTTCAACTATTGGACTTGAAGTGTCAGACTTTGATTTTGAATCTGACTCCTCGGTTTCATCTTTATCCAACACCTGATCTACCACTTTCTTGATTAATTCGGATTCATGATCAGTATCAGACGCTGTGAAGGTAGCAACAATGTTTTCTGGTAATTCATTCTCTTTTGTTCTCAGTTTGAGATTCAATGCTTCTTCCACCCCATCTGGATATTTCTGAGTATAGTGATTCCACATTGGGGGTGGAACATTTTTGTAAACTGATTTATCATCAGGTTATTTAGGAATAATCTGATCAATCACATAAGAAGATGAAATATAACTAATCAATTTCTTATCAACTCTTTCATTCTCAATTCGCATCAATTCAAGTTCCTTTTTCAAAGATGCGATTGTATCCAGATGAATGTTACTCACCATCTGTTTTTCCATGACCGTTCCTTTTAGCAAATTAACAACTTTATCATTTTCTCTACTTTCATTTTGAATCATTTTAATTGATCGTGATAAAGTGTCTTAAGCATTTTTTACATCATAAAGATCGAATTTTACTTTGTCGGTATATTTCTTCAATTCTTGAAATTGTTTGTCTTTTTCAAGACAATCCATGTAGGGTTTTAAACAGTTTTTACATGGTGTTTCAGGAATTGGATCAATCTTTTCAAAAACCTTTTCTTCTTTTTCAGTTTTAATTTCTGGTTTACCAAACCCATCAGACTCAGACTCTGATTTTTCTCCTGATTTGATCTCCACGTTTTCTGATTTGAACTCGGACTCCTTTTTAACTGACTCCGTTTCGACTGACTCCTTTTCGACTGACTCCATTTCGACAGACACTGACTCTTGAGTTTTGTCTACCTCTTGCAATTTGACCATCAGCGCTTTGTCAGCTATTTCCTTCAGAGTTTCTTCATTCATTTCTTTAAAAACATCTATAATTTCTTCAACTTGAGTCTTTTCAACTTCATATTATGGACAGAAACCGGTAGTTGGCTCGCTGAAGAAACCTGCAAAAGACTCAAACACGTTAGGAGGCATTATAGACTTAAAAGAATTAGCAATAACCTCCTGTTCGGATTGATAGTAATAAACTTCTGTGGCTGCCTCTTCAAGCTCTGCCAAACTCTCTTCACTCGTCACTTCACCGACTTCCTCTGCTTCAACAACACATTCTGGCTCCTCAATTGTCACGGCCCCCGTCCCGGTTTGACCCGGTCCAGGAGCCGCGGGACAGAAACCCGTGGTAATTATTAATTGAGTTGACAGCGGAAGATTTTAACAGGATCTTTTAAAACTTGAAATGCCCAATTATTTTATTTCATGATTCGGGTTAAAACCCCGTAATTTACAATAGAGGAATTTTACTAGGAAATTCCATGGTTTACAAAACATGTTTGTTTATTTAACTGAGCCACTACTTCAAGCTTGTTAGTGCTCCGTAGCACTTTTCCTTGGTTCACAGTAGTCACCTGAAACATGTTTTGAAAATATTTTATCAGCGGGGAAATACTGGCGAGTCATTCAAATTTGATAAAACGACACATGGTTATAAATTACAGCATAAGAGCGATTACAATGGCTTCTATCTTATTTTTATCTGGCGCCGTGTCACCTCCTGGTGACGATGGTCATACAACTATTGGGTCCTTTCACCCAAGTAGTGATGATTATCACTGTTAGGATTTATTAGCCTAACTGTGAGAAATTAGTAATGTGCACAATACCCCACTAGCCAGTGATTTAAGATAACCATGACTTAATCCCTATAATTATAACTTTTGAAAACGATTGGAGTATTGTAAAGCATTATTGATAAAAAGAGAATGACTCACATTGCAGATTTAAACGGGCAGAGTTTAGCCTACTGATTAGCCTTGTAACCTAATTTAAATAACAATGCACACGACTAGGTCAGTAACTAATACAGCATTTACGATAACTCACGAGATTAAAACCCTCACAACGAATGACAAAGTGCAATACTTAAATATCCATCGAATTCACGACAAATGACAAAGTATAGCCCTAATTTGGGCAGCACTTAAACATCCATCGGATAGTTTCAATCAATCGAACATTGAATCGTAGCAGCGATCAAGTTAATACCCTGTATCGTAGGAGCGCCTCAATACCTTAAAATCTCGAATTTAGGTTGTATACTTCGTGTTTTTGATTGAAATTTCGACACCATTGTACTGCTCGGGATCAGATCAATTTATAGCTGAAATTTGGGGTTTACGCGGCCCGCGTAAGCCCCTTCTTAATCTTTACATGGCCCGCGAGGAACCCTAGTCATAGACTAGGGCTAGCATGTCATCAGTAGTGCCGCCACGTGTACGCCACGTGTACGCCACGTGGCCTGGGAACGCTTATCCGGTCAAACACAAGTTGACGCGGCCCGTGTGAGGCTATGCTTAACCCTTACGCGGCCCGCCTGAAGACTAGATTTCTTGTTTTCTTAGTTTTTCATGCACATTAGGGTTTCAGGGGTCCGGGTCTTCACTTACGGTTCGTTTTAGGACATTTTTGAAGGTCCTTACATCCTCCCCACCTTATTTAAAATCTCATCCTCGAGAGTTACTGAAATAAGTGAGGATACTTTCGCTTCATCTCTGATTCCAGCTCCCAAGTGTATTCTGGTCCTCTCTTTGAATCCCACTTGACTTTGATCAGCACTAGTCGCTTGTGCTTGAGAAACTTGATCTTTCTGTCTTCTATTTGCAGTGGCTTCTCAACAAATTTTAACTTTTCATTTACCTCTATATCTTGAAGAGGTACTACCAGGGATTCGTCAGATAGACATTTCTTAAGATTGGATACATGAAACACGTCATGTACTCCAGCTAGCTCCTCTGGTAGCTGTAAATGATAAGCAACTGGTCCTATTTGCTGGATTATTGGGAATGGTCCAACGTACCTTGGACTTAACTTTCCTCTCTTACCGAACTGAACTACTCCTTTCCAAGGAGAAACTTTCAAAAGTACCTTATCTCCGACTTGAAATTCTAGTGGCTTGCGTCGATTATCGGCATAACTTTTCTGGCGATCTCGAGCCGTTTTCAGTCTTTCCTTGATTTGAGTGATCTTGTCGGTGGTCTCTTGCACAATTTCAGGACCTGATAATTGGATTTCTCCTATTTCTGCCCAACAAACTGGAGTTCTACACTTACGTCCATACAGTGCTTCAAATGGGGCAGCTTCAATGCTTGAATGGTAACTATTGTTATAGGAGAATTCGATTAAGGGTAGGTGGTCATCCCAGTTTCCACCAAAATCTATTGCACATGTCCTAAGCATGTCCTCCAGGGTTTGGATCGTCCTTTCACTTTGTCTGTCTGTCTGAGGATGGTATGCAGTACTTAGATTTAGTCGGGTTCCCATGGCTTCTTGGAAACTTGTCCAGAAATGGGAAGTGAAACGACTATCCCTATCTGATACAATGGAGAGTGGAACTGCATGTAAAGATACTACTTCGTCTACATACAATTTTTCTAACCTTTCCATGCTAAAGGTTTCTTTCATAGGTAGAAAGTGAGCTGACTTTGTTAATCGATCCACAATTACCCAAATCGCATCATTACCTTTTCTGGTTTTGGGCAATTTAGTAACAAAGTCCATTGTTATGAGTTCCCACTTCCAAACATGCATTTCTAATTGTTGGAGTAAACCTGAGGGCTTCTGGTGTTCTGCCTTAACTTGTGAACAAGTAAGACATTTAGAAACATACCTAGCTATGTCCTTTTTCATTCCTATCCACCAGAAATTATTTCTTAAATCTTGGTACATCTTATTGTTACCAGGATGCATGGTATACCTGGATTTATGGGCTTCCTCTAAAATCTTATTTCTTAAATTTCCTTGCTTAGGTACCCAAATCCTTTTCTTGTGGAATCTCCAAATTCCATCACTTCCTTGTTCTAATTCCTTTATTCGTCCTTTCATTCCTTCAGCATCATCCTCGATTGCTGTTTCTTGAATGCTCTTTAGTTGTCCCATTAAATCTAATTGTAGATTTAATCTAAGAGCACGAACTCGCTTTTGCTTTTCGTGATACTTACGACTTAAGGCATCAGCAACTACGTTTACTTTTCCTTCATGATATTGAATATCACAGTCGTAGTCACTTAAAATTTCCATCCATCTTCTTTGCCTCATGTTCAATTCTTTTTGCCCAAATATGTATCTTAAACTCTTATGATCTGTATAAACAGTAAACTTACTTCCATACAGATAGTGTCTCCAAACCTTAAGGGCAAAAATTATGGCTCCTAACTCTAAGTCATGAGTCGTATAATTTTCTTCGTGCTTCTTCAATTGTCTTGAGGCATACGCAATTACTTTCTTGCGTTGCATTAGCACACATCCTAATCCAAGCTTAGAAGCATCGCAGTAAACTTCAAAATCCTCTGTTCCTTCTGGCAGGGCTAGAATTGGGGTGTTTGTTAGCTTTTGCTTCAAAATCCTAAAGGCTTCTTCTTGCCTAGATCCCCATTCAAACTTAGCTGCTTTACATGTTAACTTAGTTAATGGTACAACTATTTTGGAAAAATCCTTAATGAATGGTCTATAGTAACCAGCTAACCCTAGAAAGCTTCTAATTTCCATAGCTGATTGCGGGACTTTCCATTTGGTGATTGCTTCTATTTTAGAGGGATCTACGTGAATACCTTCGTGATTCACCATGTGACCTAAAAATTGTACCTCATGTAGCCAAAATTCACACTTCGAGAATTTGGCGTAAAGTTTTTCCTTTCTTAACAAAGTTAAGAGTGCATACAGGTGCTCGCAATGTTCATCCTGACTTCTGGAATAAATAAGTATATCGTCGATAAAGACAATTACAAATTTATCCAAGTATGGTTTACAGATCCTATTCATCATGTCTATAAATGCTGCTGGAGCATTTGTTAGTCCGAAGGGCATGACTGTAAACTCGTAATGACCATACCTAGTTCTGAAAGCAGTTTTAGGTATGTCTTCTTCTTGTACCTTCAACTGATGGTATCCGGAGCGTAAATCTATCTTGGAAAAATATCTAGCTCCCTGAAGTTGATCAAATAGATCATCAATCCTAGGTAATGGGTATCGATTCTTAATTGTAACCTTATTTAATTCCCTATAATCGATACACATTCGCATCGAACCATCCTTCTTTTTCACAAACAACACTGGAGCTCCCCAAGGGGATGAACTAGGTTGTATGAATCCTTTGCTTAATAATTCATCTAACTGATTTTTCAATTCTAGCATTTCGGGGGGTGCTAACCGATAAGGTGCCTTGGCTATCGGTGTAGTTCCAGGAATTAGATGAATTCTAAATTCAACTTCCATATTGGGTGGTAATCCAGGTAGTTCTTCCGGAAAAACATCTGGATATTCTGATACTACCGGAATTTCTTTAAGGTTTTTACTTTTAGTGTTAAGGATTACTAAAATCATATACACTACTTCATGTTTTCTTGAATAACTGGCCAACTTCATTACTGAAATGAATTTCAGTGGCTTACGTGGCTTATCTCCTGTAATCACCACTAATTCTCCTGTAGGTGTATGTATTTCTATGGAATTCTTATCAGAAAGAATTCGAGCACGGTTGACTACTAACCAATCCATTCCTAATACCACATCGAATCCGGCTAAATTCATAGGTAAAAGGTTTGCAGAAAATTTATGACCTAAAAGTTCTATCTTTCCTTCTCGCAAAACCTTATCTATGTTAACAAAATTCCCCTCTGTCGTTTCGAGTGTAAAAATCTGCCTAAGGTTGGTTAAGGGTAAGTTAAGAGCTTGGCAGAATGAAGTATTTATAAAACTTCGGTTTGCACCAGAGTCAAATAATACTTTTGCATAAACGTCGTGAACTAGGAACGTACCAGCTATCACGTCAGGGATTAGTTCTGCTTCCTGAGTAGTCAACTGGAAGGCTCTTGCGTTTCTCTTGGTAGTTCCTTCTGCAGGTTTGGCTTTGTTATCAGCTGGTTTGACCAATTTGGGACAGTCTGGCCTAAAATGTCCAGCCTCTCCGCAGTTGTGGCAGACTGTTGCTTTCTTCTTCCTGCAATCTTCTTCATGATGCCCCGGAATTTTGCAGAAATTGCAATACCCTTTGCATCTTCCAAAATGCTTTCTTTTGCAGGCATTGCAAAATGGAACAGTGGAAGATTGCCCAGTTCCCTTTTTCTTGAAATTACTACGGTTACCCATACGAAATCCCTGGGTAATCTTTTGGGCCACTTCCTTCTTTCTATTTTCTTCTCGCGTACGCACTAGTCCGTCAGTCAAAGTGTTGGCTAATTCCACTGCATCGTCAATTGTGCGAGGTCTCGCAACTTTAACGATATCACGGATTTCACCAATCAATCCCCATATGTAGCGAGAAATAAGTACCGGTTCTGACGAAGCCAGGGTTGGTACTACTCTAGCGTATTCGAAGAATGTCGAAGTATACCCTCGACAGTCAACGTCTACCATTCGGTGATTGAGGAATTTATTTGCCATTTGTTCTTTTTCGTATTCGGGACAGAATTTTCTTTCCACCAGCCGCTTAAATTCTTCCCAACTCATGGCATAGGCCACATCGCTTCCCTTGGCTTGAAGTACCGTGTTCCACCATTCTAGCGCTCCTTCTTTAAAAAGATGCGACGCGTACATGACCTTGTCTTCCTCTGCACATTTACTTATTTTAATTACCGCTTCAGTTTTCTCTAACCAACGTAATGCAGCAGTCGCCCCCTCATTGCCTGCAATTTCAACCGGTTTACAGGCAAGAAATTCTTTATAAGTGCAACCAGACGTTGCAGTTTTCATTTTCTTAAGGGCCTGCATCACATCATCGTTATTGTTAATGTTGCCGCCTCCATTTATGCTATTACTGAAGTTGTCTTCATGAGTACGTTTACTAGGAATAATTTGTTGAGGTTCAACTGGATTCCGAGCAGCAACAAGGATTGCTGGAATAGCATTGGCTATTCCCTGAGCAACGATATTCTCTATATCTTGCCTATTCAGAAATTGATCCTCATTGTTTTGCTCGGATTGGTTACCCTCATTAACTTGTTCATTACCAGCGTGTGCCATCTGGTAATTATTTTATACAAGTGATTAGCATAAAATAATTAATAATCAAACATAACAAAATAATCGCACCTAATCATGTCAACACGTATAGCCAAAATTGTCGATTTTTCTCGACGTTCGATATTTTATATATTAATATGCGTCTGTACACACTGGTTATCTTACAAAAGTTTTATTTTTAGTTATTTCACATGATTATTATTATATTATTATTAAACACATATTCCTACAATCACACAACCACAACCACAGTCACACCATCCCTGTCAGCTTGGCATCTCAGAAACGACGTTCCCTCTCGTCGTATTTCCAAGATATTCTTTCCCCTACTTCTCGGATTCTATTCCCGGCGTCCACCAGCTCCTCGCCATAATGGCAGAGTTCAGCCAAATTTTCTGAGCTCATCGGTGGGTGTAGTGGAGGTTCAGGGTCGAACTGAGGGAAAAAAGTATTAGGGTTGTTTAGGAGATTCTGAAACTGCCAGTCGGTGGTCCACCATTCTTCTAGCTCTACTGGTAGAGGTTGAGAGTGGATAATAGGATCTGGGATTTCAGGCTCTAGGTCAACTGGAAGTTGTGCTTCCGCTGGGTAATTAAAGAGATTTTCACCGGGTGGTCCGATGTGATCACTAAGTGCCAGTTTATGGTCCAGCTCCTCCCAGGGTGGCATTTCCTGGTCTTGCCTGGAACTTTCCCCAATCTCTATTCCCCTGCCTTTATCTTTGGGATCCTCCGTCTTTGTAACTTTCCGTGTCGCTGGTTTCCTCCTACGCACACGCCTCCAGCCCACAATTCTTCTTCTCTTCTTTGGCTTGGGTTTCTCAAGAGGCTGGGCTTGAAATTCCATAGGTTCCTCAACGTCGGCACAATAACCGGTAAAGTCTCTGGAAACTTCCACATTAACAGAATAGACATTGAGATTCTAAAGGGCTTCAGACAATTCATTCATGCTGTTTATCAGATATGAAGAAATACACGAAATTCTAGGTTAAAATTTTGTAAATTGAATAATCACAGAAAGGCAATCAAATATCTAATACAAACATATTGATAAAAACAAAATATTGTGATTTTTATTACAAATTACAACTGAAATTTAAAATATACTAGGGATAATTTATTTTAGTCTATCTTCTCTTACTAATTTGTTTATCTAATGGGCAAGTTTCTTTAAAGTTTCTGGCTTAGGGATGATATAGGTACTAGTACTGGATCAGGGTGTTGGCAGTTTATTTTATTTAAAAGTTAGCATTTACTGCTGTAGTGGCTAACATATAGAGATCTGCCCATTGTTCGTCTAATTCATCTTCCCATGGTGGGTTATCACCTGTTTCCTGAGTCTCTTTATTAATTATCACTTCTTTTGGTTGTGACTTCTTTATTTTCTCTTGACTTTTTCTAATAATCCAACTCCTTTTCTTAATGGTAAGTGGTTTTTCAAACTGTGCCTTATGAACAAATATTCCTTCCTCAGTATCTGTTGAGTATCTTGAGGAATTGGATTGGAATGAGGTTCCCTTATCTTTTGGTATACTATCTAGTTGACGATAGATGTCCGAAATTCTTTGCTTACCCATACTGTAACTAACAAGTAGTCAGTTAATAAAAACACATAATCACAGGATGGTAATCAGGAAAATTAAGTATTTCTAAATAATTAATTGGCTTAAATCAGTGGCTCTGATACCACCTTTTTCTGTCACGGCCCTCGTCCGGTTTGACCCGGTCCAGGAGCCGCGGGACAGAAACCCGTGGTAATTATTAATTGAGTTGACAGCGGAAGATTTTAACAGGATCTTTTAAAACTTGAAATGCCCGATTATTTTATTTCATAATTCGGGTTAAAACCCCGTAATTTACAATAGAGGAATTTTACTAGGAAAATCCCTGGTTTACAAAACATGTTTATTTATTTAACTGAGCCACTACTTCAAGCTTGTTAGTGCTCCGTAGCACTTTTCCTTGGTTCACAGTAGTCACCTGAAACATGTTTTGAAAATATTTTATCAGCGGGGAAATACTGGCGAGTCATTCAAATTTGATAAAACGACACATAATTATAAATTACAGCATAAGAGCGATTACAATGGCTTCTATCTTATTTTTATCTGGCGCCGTGTCACCTCCTGGTGACGATGGTCATACCACTATTGGGTCCTTTCACCCAAGTAGTGATGATTATCACTGTTAGGATTTATTAGCCTAACTGTGAGAAATTAGTAATGTGCACAATACCCCACTAGCCAGTGATTTAAGATAACCATGACTTAATCCCTGTAATTATAACTTTTGAAAATGATTGGAGTATTATAAAGCATTATTGATAAAAAGATAATGACTCACATTGCAGATTTAAACGGGCAGAGTTTAGCCTACTGATTAGCCTTGTAACCTAATTTAAATAACAATGCACACGACTAGGTCAGTAACTAACACAGTATTTACGATAACTCACGAGATTAAAACCCTCACAACGAATGACAAAGTGCAATACTTAAACATCCATCGAATTCACGACAAATGACAAAGTATAGCCCTAATTTGGGCAGCACTTAAACATCCATCGGATAGTTTCAATCAACCGGACATTGAATTGTAGCATCGATCGAGTTAATACCCTGTATCGTAGCAGCGCCTCAATACCTTAAAATCTCGAATTTAGGCTGTATACTTCGTGTTTTTGATTGAAATTTCGACACCATTGAACTGCTCGGGATCAGATCTATTTATAGCTGAAATTTGGGGTTTATGTGGCCCGCGTAAGCCCCTTCTTAATCTTTACGCGGCCCGCGAGGAACCCTAGTCGTAGACTAGGGCTAGCGTTTCATCAGTAGTGTCGCCACGTGTACGCCACGTGGCCTGGGAACGCTTATCCGGTCAAACACAAGTTGACGCGGCCCGCGTGAGGCTATGCTTAACCCTTACGCGGCCCACCTGAAGACCAGATTTCTTGTTTTCTTAGTTTTTCATGCACATTAGGGTTTTAGGGGTCCGGGTCTTCACTTACGGTTCGTTTTAGGACATTTTTGAAGGTCCTTACATCAATGATCTCAGCCATCATAGCAAGACCCTCACCAGGAACATATTTATCCCAACTAAATCCTTCCGGAAGCTTCTCATCATCCTGATTTACCAGAAGAGCCCTTTCTCTTTGTTTTGATTTACCGTTCTCAATTTGAGGTTTCGGATTGAATGGTTGTTGACTATTCTTATGATATATTGCCTGTCGGTAATAGTAATTTGCGAATGGATTCTGATGATTGTTTACTTCCCTGTTTGGACACTCGCGTTTAAAATGCCCTTTCTCTTTGCATTCGAAACATGTAACCTTTGCTTTGTCAAATCCAAGCTTACAATCAGGTCCTGCGAGACTGTTTCGTCCGGTTATTTCCATAAATCTCTGTGCTCTTCTCACAAGGCTCGCCATACCCCATTTGATATCAATAAGTTCTAGTTCTTCAGGATCAATTTGATCGTAATCCTCCTTTGTCATATCTGGATTACCGATCCGTCCTGCAACTAGACTCTCATATGATTCAAGAACGGAAGCTAGTAGTGCGATTTGTTGCTTTGCGGCTGCTTCTGTAAAATATTGACCATTTTTTATATTCACAGCAATATTGCTCTGTATCCCAGAAACATAACTCTGATTATTTGAACTTGACGAACTTTGAGGAGACACATGTTCTTGAACCTTACGATTCGGTTCATAACTAGTGAACGGCGAATAGTTGTTGTTCGGTGTGCTTTGAGAAACTCCTGATGAATCTGCACTAAATGTTGTCTGAATTTTTGGACTTGGAGTAGACGTAGCAGATGAGCTTCCTTTGTAGTACAATTGAACATCTTGCTGTACATTAGTATAATTCATTTTTCTTATCTTTCTAAGTTCTAGCTCATGAGCTTCGATCTTCTCGA
This sequence comes from Helianthus tuberosus, assembly GCA_030545235.1. Classification (NCBI taxonomy): domain Eukaryota; kingdom Viridiplantae; phylum Streptophyta; class Magnoliopsida; order Asterales; family Asteraceae; genus Helianthus; species Helianthus tuberosus. Next base: position 65,652,846 of record CM060440.1, on the reverse strand, counting down.
TGAACGTGCTCAGATTGAAACCAACATATTCTAAGTTGTTTTTCAACACCAACAAATAAGTGCCCCACTCATCATAAGGTAAAGCATCAGCCAATTTATCCACCCATTCTTCGTCTGATTTGTTTATGTTCAACCGCTTCATCTCAACAACCAAATGGCAATACCTCTCGATCAATTCTTTTGTCGATTCTCCCTTGATAGCTTTAAAGATATCGAACTCCTTTTTAAGCAATGCCGTTTTGCTCTTTATCATCGAAACACTTCCAAGAAACTTGATTTTTAGTGCATTCCAGATAGACTGTGCATCACCATGATGCTGTAATAGAATCAAAATATCTTCATTGATTGCCTGCTGCAGTATGCTCACCATCTTTTTCTTGGCTTTGAAGCTATCTTGTTCAGCCGGAGTGAAATTGCCAAGTGTTTTCTCAATACCTTCTTCGTTCGTCGGAGTTACATACTTTGTCTCAATTTTCATCCAACATTCAAAATGATTTGCCTGTACCCATGTTCTAAACCTATCTTGCCATCCCGAATAATCTTCAATATTCATCAATTTCGGTGGCTTTTGCATTGTACCAAGCTCGTTCTCCATGTTTACGTTCTGTGCAATACTTGCTGGAGTCTGAGTAGGCATACCATTTCAGAAAAACACGTTATAGAATTCTTGGTTGTCCATTTTATACTTTGAAAAACTGTTTCGGAAAAATTTTTAAGTTTTGAAAAACCAGATTTTCAAGCGAACTGAACTTTCACACTTTCTGGACTTTCAAACGAAGTGATTTCAAACAAACTGAAGTTTTCAAACGATTTGGACACTCAGCTCGTGCGAAGTGATCAATCTACTTGTGCGAACTGGAAATATTTCACACGATCTGTCAGTTCATGTGAACTGATTATACAATTTTGCAAAATTTTCAAGCGATCAGGCTCACTTCGTGTGGACTGAAACCAACTCGTACGAACTTGTCAAATACAAACGATCTGGAAATTCAACTCGTACGAACTGGTGACATTTCACACGATTTGGGCATCTTTTCACACGATCTGAACATTTTTGATGATTTTGGTAAGTTTTAGGTCGATTTTAGGTCTGAAACTTTGTAAAGTTGTTTAAAATGGTGTTTTACACACTATATCAAAAAATCAGGTCATTTTGTCCGTGAAATCGTCCAAAAGTCCAAGAAAGAGTAGAAGAATCAGATTTTCACACATTCAAACCACTGATATCACAGATTTAACTCATCCTGAGCTTATATACCACTTGTAGGATCGAGATTCGACCTAAACGAGTCGATCATAAGAGTTCTAGACCAAAACGAGAGGCGGAATCAGACGTTTTGGTGTCGAATCAGCTTGATTTGCACTTGAAAGTAGTTTAATTGTCTTTTGTATTGATTTGACAAAGTTACAGATCGATCTGACACTTTGGCAGAGCTTCGCTACCGGAATCACCAAAGTTACAAATGAAATGACAACACTCCTATTTATAGCCATGGCCACTTCCCATGAAACATTTCGTAGGGACTGGCGTTTCGTAGGGACTGGCCACTTCTCATGAACTTTCATAGGGACTGGCCACTTCTCACAAACTGCCACTCCTCACGAAACTGCCATTTCATGATTTCTGGACTATCTATACTAAACATGACTCGATACAAGACGAAGTCAACAGACATATGCACCAACAGCCTAGTTACAGAACGATAGCATAAGCGATAAGTGGCACGTAAAACGATGCAAGTGAAAGAGTGTCGAAGTGTCATCCGAACGGATGGCAATCCGATCGGATGGTCATCCGATCGGTTGGCTATTCGGTCGGTGAGCCACTCGTTTGAGATGGATGTGTTTGTGTATGATGGCTTTAAAGTTTTCGTTGTAGCATTTTGAAAACAGAGAAGTATCTCTACCCTTCAGGTCGTCCGGTCGAACGGTCGTTCGGTCGGATGGCGATCTGTCAGTTAGGTATTTCTCAGAGAACTAGTTCACACTAGGATTATCATTCGATCGGATGGCAATCCGTTAGAAACTGAAGTTCTTTGAAAATTGTTAAAAAGTTTAGGTGTTGAAGATTAAGTGTCGTTCGATCGGATTGTCGTTCGATCGGATGGCAATCCGATCGGACGGCATTCCGATCGGACGGCAATCCATTCTAGGACTTGCTCACTTTGGAAATTTGTTAAGTTTTGATAGTTTTGCGGCTTGATCGAGACGGTATGACAACGAGTACTCCACCAAGTCCAGGCTATCTGATCGGATGAGAATCACCCCAGTCCGACCAGTTAACTGTTCATGACGGTTTGTTCATGTTCAACCCGTAATCGGTTATCTCTATGTCAGGAATCAGATCTCGAACCGACACTTCACTAGGAGATGAGTAGAAGGCCTGAATGAGCTCCGATTCTATCGGTTTTGAGTGCATTGAGTGTAAAAGAGTTGAAAGAAAGTTGTAAAACCATCTTTCAATCCTTTTAACCATGAGAATGCTTAGATTTATGCGAAAACAGTGTTAAATCATGTCGAAATCCTTTAGATCTGAGTTGTTCTTGGTGGAATGAGGCCAAAACTTGAAGTTCATAAGAAATCCAGGATGACATCATCCTAGAACACCCCAAACCCGCTAATTTCACAGTTAAAAGTGATGATTCAAAGGTGAAGATGATGAAGAAGTGCGTGTATATGATAGATGTACAAGATTCGGGGTAAAAACTTACAAGAATCGCGAGAAATCAAGAGAAAAGAGGGCTTGAGCGTGCTGGTCGAGTGAGAGAGCTGTCACATCACTGTTGGTGATGTGACAGGGGTATTTATAGGATTCCAAATGAGGAAAGGTGTGCACAAGTGACGGATCGGATGGCCATCCGATCGGATGGTCATCCGTTCGGATGACCATTCGATCGAATGGTCATTCGATCGACTGGTTGTCGCGAGTTGGTTTTCGTGTTTTCGTTTCGTGCGTTGAGCGTTGCGATGCGTTTCGAGTAAGCGATGCGATAGTATTACCCATTAGTTACACAAATAACCTAATTACTAATTATCACAAAAGTAATTCGTAAATCTCGAGTTTGCGATGAGATTGCGTTGCGATAGAGTTGCGGTTGCGTTTGCGATTAAACACTTCAACATGCACAAGTAACACATATTAGCACACACACGTAAAACAATATCCATAACCTATAATTCAAGTTGCAATGAGATAGCGATGTGATTAGCGATTAAACTGCGATTAAGTAGCAATTTATTAACATATACTCCACATAATACAACTAAACCGATTAAAATAGAGTATTGATTACAAGTCAAAGAGTTCAATCAGTAATTAAGCAAGGAGAGACAGATCGTAATTAGCAATCTTTTCTTCCTTTGACTTTGACTTTGACTTGTACTTTGACTTTCAAAACGCGGGTTGTTACAGCCACCCCTACTTTAGGAAATTTCGTCCCGAAATTTAAGAAGCATGCATAACAAACAGTTGTGGATACTTCGCCTTCATGTCACTTTCGAGTTCCCAGGTGAACTCGGCGCCGCGTTTGCCTTCCCAGCGAACCTTCACAATGGGAATGCGTGAGCGTTAGAGTACCTTGGTTTCTCGGCCCATGATCTCGACTGGCTTTTCCACGAAGTGTAATGTTTCGTCCACTTGCAGATCCTCAAGAGGGACATGAAATTCCTGGTCGGTTAGACACTTTTTGAGGTTCGAAATGTGGAAAGTCGGGTGGACATTACTCAGTTCCTTCGGTAGTTCGAGTTTGTAGGCCACTTTGCCAATCCTTTCCAGAATTTTAAAGGGTCCAACATATCGAGGCGCGAGCTTTCCTTTCTAGCCGAATCTGATCACCCCTTTCCAAGGTGCAACCTTTAGGAGTACGTGATCGCCAACGTCAAATTCAAGGGGCTTGCGGCGTCTATCGGCGTAACTTTTTTAACGACTCCAAGCTTTCAGGAGATTGTCTCGAATTTGGAGGATTTTGTCAGTCATTTCTTGCAACAGCTCAGGACCGGTAATTTGCGCGTCCCCAATCTCGTGCCATACAATAGGCGATCGACATTTTCTTCCGTATAATGCCTCAAATGGTGCCATTTGGATACTAGAGTGATAATTGTTATTGTATGAGAATTCGACTAAAGGTAAGTACGCGTCCCAATTACCACCGAAATCTATGACACACGAGCGAAGCATGTCTTCAAGGGTACGAATCGTTCGCTCAGTCTGACTGTCGGTTTGAGGATGGAAAGCGGTACTTAGATTAAGAGTAGTACCTAGAGCAGATTGAAATGTTTCCCAAAGACGCGAGGTAAACCGACCATCGCGGTCAGAGATGATGTCACGAGGCATCCCGTGTCGACAGATAACCTCGTCGGTGTAGATTCGTGCTAATCGTTCTACCTTATAGTCTTCCCGTATTGGTAGAAAGTGGGCGGATTTAGTAAGGCGATCAACAACAACCCAGATGCTGTCGTGACCTGATGGCGTGCGTGGTAGTTTCGTTATGAAGTCCATATCTATACTCTCCCATTTCCACATAGGGATCTCGGGTTGTACTAGTAAGCCAGAGGGACGTTGATGCTCAGCCTTGACTTTCAAACAAGTCAGGCATTTCAAAACGTAGATAGCGATATCCTTCTTCATACCCGGCCACCAGCACTTGTAACGCATGTCCTGGTACATTTTATAGGCACCAGGTTGAATGGAGTATCGCGACTTGTGGGCTTCGTCTAGCAGAATTTGCCGTAAATTTGTGCACTTGGGAATCCAAATTCGGTCTAGATAATGAAAGATACCATTCGATTTATTCACCAGTTGCTCGCCATTATTGATGATCCTTACTTTCTTCAAAGTGTGTTCGGTAAAACAAGCATGTTGGGCATCACGGATAAGAGCTTCGATATCATGCTGGGCTTGAGTATTACGAACACTATGCAGATAGCTTCGTCGACTGAGAGCATCGGCGATGACGTTTGCTTTGCCTGGGTGGTAACGAATCTCACAGTCTTAATCGTTGAGTAGTTCTACCCACCGGCATTGGCGCATATTCAGCTCTTTCTGGCTAAAGATGTGTTGTAGGCTCTTATGGTCGGTGAAGACCGTACACTTGGTACCGTACAGGTAGTGTCACCAAATCTTTAGTGCAAAAACAACTACACCAAGCTCGAGGTCGTGTGTGGTATAGTTCTTCTCGTGGATCTTGAGCTGACGAGACACGTACGCAATAACCTTGTCTCGTTGCATAAGGACACAACCAAGACCGAGGTTAGAGGCATCACAATAGACTACGAAGTCATCGTTTTCGTCGGGTAAAGAGAGCACAGGAGCGTTGCAGAGCATGAGTTTGAGGGTTTGAAAGGTTCCTCTTGTTCAGTTACCCAAACAAATGGCTTGTCCTTGTGCGTAAGAAAGGTGAGGGGTACAGCAATTTTCGAAAAGTCTGCGATGAACCTGCGATAGTAACCCGCCAATCTGAGGAATGAACGAACTTCGGACGGGTTCTTTGGTGTGACCCAACTCTTAACGGCTTCGATCTTTGCAGTATCGACATGAATTCGTTGACTATTGACGATGTGACCCAGGAATTGGACCTCCTCAAGCCAGAATTCACACTTGGAAAACTTGGCATAGAGACAATTTCTCTGGAGTAACTCAAGAACCAAACGGAGATGTTGCGCTTGTTCGGCTTTTAATTTGGAATAGATCAGGATATCATCGATAAACACGATGACGAAACGGTCAAGATAGGGTTTACACACGCGATTCATTAGATCCATGAAGACTGCGGGGGCGTTAGTAAGACCAAAGGGCATAACAATAAATTCATAATGACCGTATCGGGTTCGAAAAGCAGTTTTAGGTATATGTTCTTCCTGAATTCGTAGCTGGTGGTAACCTGAGCGTAGATCGATTTTCGAGAAACATGTAGCACCTTGTAATTGATCAAACAAATCGTCGATTCGAGGCAAGGGATAGCGGTTCTTGATGGTAAGCTTATTCAACTCCCTGTAGTCGATGCACATCCAGAACGATCCGTCCTTCTTTTTGACGAAAAGAACAGGTGCACCCCAAGGAGAGGTCCTGGAGCTGACTCGAGAGTTCGCGCCTTTCGGAAGGAGCGAGACGATAAGGCGCTCTAGCAACAGGATTTGCCCCAGGAATGAGGTCGATTCGGAAATCGATGTCACGAGTGGGAGGTAAACCAGGTAAATCATCAGGAAACACAGCAGGAAAATCACGAACCACAGGAACTTCTCCCATCATCTTTCCTTTCTTTTCCTTCTCCGCTACTATGATGTGTGCCAAGAAAGCTTGGTATTCCTTGCGGAGATACTTGCTAGCTTGGACACACGACATGAGTTGTAACTTCTTCGAAGCGACTTCGCCATAGACACACAATTGATCACCATTCGCGAGAGAGAAACGAATCATATTATCGAAGCAAACAATTTCCGCATGATTTTCCCGAAGGAAATCCATACCTATTTTGACCTCAAAGCTACCGAGTTGCATTGGTATGAGATTAATCGGGAAAACGTGACCGTTGAGATCAAGAGTACAGTCACCCAGAATAGAACTGACGGTGACGGTTCTTCCAGTGGCAACTTCAACATCGAATGTTAATGGGAGGTTAACGCGTTTACGGTTTATGAGCCTTTCGAATTCGAACGATACAAAACAGTTATCGGCTCCAGTATCAAATAAACACGAAGCATATATACCATTTACGAGAAACGTACCATTAACTACGTTGTTGTCTGCCTGAGCCTGACGAGCGTTGATTTTGAAGACTCGCCCACGGGCTGCTTGCTGAGCTGGCTGCTGCTGCTGTTGCTGGTGTTGTTGTGGTGCTGGCTGCTGCTGCTGCTGTGGCTCTTGCTTAACCACTCTATTGGGGCAGACGTTTTCAAAGTGGTTGGGATCACCACACGCAAAGCAAGCTCTTGCGTGAGCAGCGGGAGCAGGAGCTGCTTGCTGTCCTTGCGGAGCTGGTAGAGCAGGAGCTTGAGCTTGAACTGGAGCTTGAGTTTAGCGAGGACCGGTACGGAAGTTAGCGGTGAAGTGGTCGTACAGGTTGCAGGGAACACAGAACCGGCATGCGATACCAACCGGGTGATGATAAGTACAAGTAGGGCAGAGCGGGTGTGGGCCGGTGTATTCATGCTTGGCAGGCGGTGCATTGGCCACAGGAGCCGCTACTTGGCAGTGTTGAGGTTGCAGTTGGGCAGGTACAGCTTAAAGTGGTGTGGCAGTAACTGCATAGTTCTTGTTGCTGGAGCTGCTGTTCTTTCTCTTACGACGTGAGAGCTTTGAAGATTGCGGTGCGACGGTAGTTTCAGCGGTAGAAGCAGTGGTGACTTGATGAAGACTCTTGGAAGCTTTATCGAAATAACCAGCCCTGACTCGCTTATCATTGATCTCAGCGGCGAGCAGGTAGGTTTCCTCAATAGTTGTCATTTTCGTAGCTTGCACAAAGTCTGCAATACAATTCAGAAGAGCACGGATGTATTTCTTGATCGTAACCTCGGGGGTAGTAACTTGACCTGGACAGATGAGACTCAGCTGCTTGAAGCGAGCAGTTAACCCAGCGTTGTCGCCACCCTCCTGTTTGATATGCCAGAACTCGTCCTCCAACTTTTGGAGCTCGTGGGGAGGGCAGAACTCTCGCATCATGATGTCCTTCAACTCATCCCACGTCAGCCCGTAAGCTGCATCATTCCCTCGTTTGATTCTCTCGGCCATCCACCAATCTAGAACTCGGGATTGGAAGACGCCGGTGGCATTAACAGTGCGAAGGTTTTCCGGACAGCCACTCTGGCGCATGGTGACTTCAATTGAATCAAACCATTGAAACATGGCCGTACGCCCGTCTTCTCTGGTAAATTCTTTCGGACCACAGGCTTTGAACTGCTTGAAGCTAAAAGTCGCTTAAGGAGAATCTGTCCTGGATTCTTCTGAAGACTTGCTTACATATTCGTTTAGCTCGCTAACAATTTGTGGTATGACTTTCGCCATTCGCTCGTTTGTTTCTCTCGGGCGTCCACCAATCTAGAGCTCGGGATTGGAAGACGCCGGTGGCGTTGACAGTGCGAAGGTTTTCTGGACAGCCACTCTGGCGCAGGGTGACTTCGATTGAATCAAACCATTGAAACATGGCCGTAGGCCCGCCTTCCCCGGTAAATTATTTCGGACCACAGGCTTTGAACTGCTTGAAGCTAAAAGTCGCTTTAGGAGAATCTGTCCTGGATTCTTCTGAAGGCTTGCTGGCATTTTCGTTTAGCTCGCTAACAATTTGCGGTATGACTTTCGCCATCTGCTTAGTGACTAGTGCAGCAATGCGTTTGTCTTCATGATTGCGGCGAGCGGAGCAAGCAGTGTATGATCCAAATGACGACATTGTCTGCAATAGACATCGTCACAGGACTCAGACACAATTTCGAGTATTCCTAGCATAGTCTAGCGATTTCACCCAAGGCTACTTTATATATAAGGCACAGGAACATATATATCACGTAATCATAGAGGCACATAAACACATAGTCCACGTAAGCACATAAACATATAGGCGCATAAGCACGTAGAGCACAGAAACACACGAGGAGACACTATATCTTGCACGCATTGACCTACACATACTGCACGTATTCACCTATCTTTCACAGTTGCGTAAAGCGATTGGGAGTTGCGAGTGTGATTAGCGTGTAGCGATTGCGAGTAATACGAGCGATTTGATAGCGTGGTGCGAGTTGTGTGTGTTTTGGCGGAGCGAGAAACGTGGAATCAAAACCGTCAGTGCTACAATACTGTTTATCTCAAAATTCTAGCAAATAACATTTAAGACCACATAAAATTCACATAAAATCGAACACAAAAGCGGTATGTCTCAGAGTTAGCGGTCTGCAAATCCAGAATCGAAGCACATAAAGTCGAATAGAATGTCTCGGGTGTGTTAGACTTTGACTACCCAAAGTGATTTGACTGTTCTTAAGGACTCTGGGTGCATATTTTGGCTTAGCAGACTGTGCTCTTGCCTCAATCCGGGCGATCGGCACGCATCTATTTGGCCATTACGTGTCCCTAGTCGTTGGAACCCATCGAGACTTTTGGTGAGAGTTTTGTAAAACCAAAATATAGAGCGGAATAAGTCATCAAGGTTCGGGTTTCACCCCTAACTTAGCGACTCCATTCTTGTTTGTGTGATAGAATCACGAGATAGATAGAGAAAATATGCGTCAAAGTATGGAATTCACTCCTGGTTCAACGCAAATTCTTATGTTTATAGTATAAAGTCGCGTTAGGCGAGGGATTTAATCGAGAGTTTACGGCTTTCACACCTATTCTCGACCCCATCACCTTGCCCTACGCGGGAAATTGTGAAAATTGTGCGTGTTGCCAGTCTTAGAAAAGACTGACCTTGCGCGAAGCGGTAATATGCGATGTTCGCGCAAGAGTGTAGTGTTCAGCGGATATAAGCGAGAATAGCAAGTAGGCTCGTACAAAACCTCTACCGGGTATGCACAAGTCGGTATGTTGGTACTTAGACTATAGACTAGGTCGTTTCTAAGACATCGACCCGGACTAGGTCGAGTCTTACCTAATTTCGTATAGTTATGGCTCTGATACCAATCTGTCACACCCCAATCGATGGCGGAAACATCGGGGCGCGGCACTGAGCGAAACAGATTGTCCAAGAGAATCCATAACAACTATTAATTTACCAAATATTTAAAGTTCACGTCCCATACCATAAACATATAAGATAAAAACAGTTATTACAGATATTGTTCCCAAAGACAAATAGCAGTTCCGACAACTCAGATTTATTTAATGTAGTTTCTAGACCCATCCTACTTTCCATCCTACTTGATCCCACAATAAGTAAGCATCCTAGCATCTCAAACACCTGTCACATACATTAAAATAGAGGTCAATACACAAAGTGTAAAGGTGAGCATACAAGTTTAATAGTATGATAGTAGCAAAAGCGATTTTACGCATAACCAGCATGTAACACGCAATAATGTGAAGCTAGTAGGTTATCGACAATGAAATATGCACAGACATGACTGCGAGTTATAGAATGTGCAACACATATCACCATTGTGACACGTGAAGAAATAACCTTAACAACCCCTGTCCACGACAGGTGCTGAGTCCAAACTATAGTACTATCGTTGCTAAGGCGTCAGGCAACAATCACTGTGTAAATGATGCATGTGTGGTGTGATATATATTTAAGTATATTTTAATCCCTTTTTACACGTTAGTCAAGTTTTAAATTTATAAAACACGATATTTTAATAACACCAAACACACATATGGGCAAGTGCACCCATCGTGAGCGTAGTATAGTGTTGGTAAGATACCGAGGTCGTCCAAGGACACAAGAGCTTTTAGTACCGGTTTATCCTCAACGTCTAATCAAATCAAAAAGTTAGAAAAATGTTTTTAGATAAGAAAAATAAAACTAACGAAAATGCTAAAAAATAAAATAAAAGTAAAACAAATAGACAAGATGAATCACTTTGATCCGACTCGTGTTTAGTGTAACCTTTGATTATTTCCGCACTTCTGCACTTTTTAAGAGATTCTCTTAGTTATTGTAGTAGGCCCCTCTTTTGAAGGTGACGTTACCCTCAACCCAGTAGTTTGAGTCAGCAAGGATACAATCCTAAAGGGTCGGATTATTGAAAGATAATTAATTAAGTTATTAATGCATATTATGGTAGGCCCCTCTTTTGAAGGTGACGTTATCCTCGGCTAAGTAGTCTGAGTCAGCAGGGATACAGTCCTAAGTAGCCAGGTTAAAGTATTAATAGTAGCTTACATATGAGGGGATCAAAGAGTTTGGACCCCCGCCATCCAATACCGGTGGGTATTGAAGGAGGTCCTACTAAATTTGACCCAGGTCCTTGCAGGATCTATACACTGAACAAGGCAAGACTCTTACCAAACCATTCCCTTAACCCCCGACCAGGTAGCCAACATATCTCCATATAGACCGTGGAGATATGAATGGTGAAAATCTTTTATTTTATATAGACAGTAAAATAATGCCAAGACACCACGGACAAACGACAAGGAAGAATCACCTTCAACATAAGAAACTAGTTATTAAAGTCATTAATACATAACCAAATAAAAAGTGCGAAAAGATTAAAAATAAAAAGTATTACACTAGACACTTGTCTTCACCAAGTGATGTAAGAGACTTAGGCAAACATGGCCTTTGATTGTCAAGAACTCTTACGATCAATCTTGGATCCCGAGATGACTCACACACTCTACGATGGACGATGGATGATGGTGGTGGATGATGGTGTTGTGATGGTGGTGGGTGGTGGGTGAAGTGTGAGAGAGGTGGTGTGTCAAGGGATGGTTTGCAAATGAGCCAAGCACCCCTATTTATAGGCTGAATAGAGGCTCGGGCACGGCCCAGTGTCCATTGGGCACGGCCCCGTGTCCACCTTCCTTCTCTTTCTTCATTAACTGCAGTTTGTCTGCATTAGTTGACCACGCCCCCGTGTCCGCTGGGCACGCCCCCGTGGTGGGTGATAGAAGCTTCTACAGCTTTGTCTTTTCTGCTGATACTTGGGCACGCCCCCGTGCTCATTAAGCATGGGGCGTGTTCAGCCTTCTGTTCTCTTGTTTTGCTTGGGAAGATGCTGTTGGGGAGGCCGAGCATGCCACGTTTGTTCCTTTTCTTGTATTTATGTTAGATTTAGCTGCCTTTTTGCTTCTTTTGTTCATTTGAGCTCATTTAATCCTGAAAATACAAAAGGAAGACAAAAACACACTTTTTCCAACATTAGTACTAAAAAAGGGTTAGTTTTATGCCACAATTGATGTAATTTATATGTTGCATTTTGCGCACATCAAATACCCCCACACTTGAATCTTTGCTTGTCCTCAAGCAAAACTCATTATAATGTGGCTTTACACTCCCAAATGGAACGGGTAGAAGAGAAGGTTTTTGGGCTTGTCATAGAGTGTCAGGATTTCCAAGATTCTTTATTAAGTTTTATTTTTATTTATTTACAATCATATTCGTCATGATTTATTTAAAACATTGCATAAGATAAATTACTTATTAGGGCATAACATGCCTTTTTAAAATTCCACTTATATACAAGTTCACATACCTCACGGGGATCACTCAACACACGGCCGAAGATGTATTTTAGTGGATCACTCGAGAGCGGCATGGAACTTACTCCTACCATAGGCTTGCCAAGCAATCAATCATCCTCCTTTTTAACTATACACCTTTGTAAATATCAAGAGGACTTTTGGGGTGAAGGGTAAGGCTTGGGTTAAAGGTAGGTGGTTGGGTTAGTGATTAGAAAAAGGGCGAAAGGCGTAAAAAGCGTCGGTTTTCGTAAGACTTTTTTATTTTTTTGAAATTTTTATTTTGATGAAGCCATTATTCAAACAAAGTTATTTTTGATAAACTTGTTTGTTTATTTCTCTTTTGCTTCATCATCATCATCATCATTTTTTTTTTGTAAGTCATAAGAAAAACCGAGCTTGTTACTAAAACAAAAGGGTTAAAAATAAAAAGTTTTGGTGGGTAAAAGGGAGTTTGTTTTTGGGTTAAGAAATGAAAAGGTTTAGGCTCAAAGGGGTTAACTAGGGGGATTTTGGGTAGGTGGTAAAAAAAATAATGGTGTAGAAATAAAAAAAAAATGTTAGTCCTAATGCCTCCATCATTTACTTACTCGGGTTTAAGTTGGTAAGGACCGGGAATGTATTGTCGTGGCAAGTTCTAGAGTCGTAAGAACCAAGCAGCTATTCACACAAGAAACGAAAAATGAGCAATTAGTTTAGAGATATGTATTTGTATGATCAATAAAGGCTCAAAAATCACTTTTTGTGGGAATGGGTTTTTATGTGATCAAGTATATATAATCAAATTTTAACTAAGCTTGTCATGCCGTTTCATAATTTTCTTATGTTGGTTCTTTTTATCACGACGCTATCGGTTGTAAATTTGTAAAAATATAACCTTTTTAGAACTTGAAATTCCCAAATTAAACCTAGACAAGAAAAAAAAATGAAAATTTTTTTTTGAAAAAATTTGGGGTGATTAGCGGTTCCAATAGAGTTTTGTGTAAGGCTTGTATTTAGGACTTGAAAGATTCAAGGTTTTAGCATCCCCCCCCCCCCACTTAAATTACATATTGTCCTCAATGTGTCCCAAAAATAAGTTTTTTAGGTTGATTGAATGTGTAAAAAGGTGTGAAAAAGCGAAAATTTATGTTACTGGCGTCTGGACACGGCCCCGTGGTGTCCGGGCACGGCCCCGTGTTCAGATCGCTAGTAATAGAATTTGTCAAAAAGAAACAGAAGCCTGGGCACGGGGGCGTGTTCAGTGAGCACACCCCGTGTCCAGTTACCTGAACTGGGCATTTTCTATAGACGGTTGGGCACGGGCCGTGTTGGGCGAGCACGGCCCCGTGCTGAACTTGCTGTAATGAAGAAAAATTTGTCGGGTGGCCCTGTTTTTATGCATGGGGTGCTGGTTCAAGTTTCACTTGTTATCCTTCACCATCCCGAGTGTGTTTTATCCATTACAACATCATCCAAACACCATTTTAACTAACATCATCATTCATTCAAATAGAGAGAATTACATAATAGCCCTAGAAAATTGAAAACAAAGTAGAAAGTAAAAGTTAAGGGTCCTAAATTAGATAGGTCAAGTGATACATATGTTGGTGCACTGAATGTCTGTTGATTACGTCTTAAACAAGTCTTTTGTCTAGATAGAATGATTGAGCACACAATAGATTAGAAATTAGGGTTTTACATGTTTATCTAGGGTGTTTAGCTTGAAGGGGTTTCAAGGAAAGTTCAAGGGAAACCTATTGATCAGGGTTAGCTTGAAACTGTTGTTGTGCATGTTCAAGCTAAACCTGTTTGTTTGTCATGTTCAAGCTAAACCTCTAGGTCTATATATAGGTGTGTGTCATTTGAAGCTAAACTGGAAGGTGTTTGTGTGTGAGTCGAGGTGCTGCCAAAATTTTGTTAGAAATTGATTGTAAAGACTCAGAATTGATTAATTGAAGAGGAATTGAAAGAATATAGTTGTTGTGACTTTGTATACGTTGATTCCGCCTTCGTATTCGAAGATGAACTGCCTTAACTGACTTTTAGGGTCACGCAAACGGTCCAACAAGTGGTATCAGAGCTTCAGGACGAGGAGTTCATACTACTACAGCTGATTCGACAAAATTCTCTCATTTCTACTCACTTTCTCTCATAATTTTTCGAGTTGAACTGGTTCCTACGGTTGAAATGACCTGATTTTCGAGTATAACGTGTAAAACATACAATTAACAAACCCTAGAAAGAATCAGATCAAAATTCGGTTTAAAACTAATAAAAAATGGCATAAAACTGGGTTTAGTTTGAACTGATCTTTGAACTTTAGCTTGAAAAATTCAAGCTAATCCTCTTTAAAATACAGCTTTAGCTTGAAAAGTTCATATAATCAGGTTTAGTTTGAAAGTAATCAGGGCTTTAGCTTGAACTGTTCAAATCTGGCTTTAGCTTGAACTGTTCAAATCTGGCTTTAGCTTGAACGTGATCAGGGCTTTAGCTTGAACTGTTCAAAGTTATTTTAGCTTTCGCTTGAAACCATTTTGTCTCAAGTGATTTCGTTTGAATTTGTCATTTTTTAAAACCAAAAACTTTCTAAGTATTTGTTGAATATTTCAGGTGTTTGAAGATGTCAAGCAGTGAGGTTCATCCTGATAGATGGTGGAAAATAGATTACGCAAGGTGGGAAATCGGAAAATTAAGTGAACCATTCAAAGAAGCCCAGAGAGCAAAAAGATGGAATGAAGAGTTGGAATGTTACATGGATCCACGGGGTAATCCAGTTGCTGACCCATCAAAAGTGGATTTCAAAGCTGTAACAAATTTACTTCCAAGGCAAGCTACTTTCAACACACGAAGGTTATCTGATAAAGCATATTTGCCTGATTTGGAGAAGAAGATAAGAGAGGTTTGTGAAGCAAGTTTACCAAAGGTGGTAGAAATGAAGAAAAGAAAAGAAGAAGAGGTGAAAAATATAGTTGAAGATTTGAAGAAGAAGGCTTTAGAGGAAGTCAAAGTGGAAGCAGTAAAAACTGAGAAAGGGAAAGAAGCTGTTACTGAAAAATAGCAGGTTTTTAAAGAAGTAATTTTAAAGAAAGAAGAATCTGAAGAGTCTGTATCTAAGAAATCTGAATCAGTGATTAAGAAAGAGGTTGCAGAAGACACACCAGTCTTTGAGATTGTTCAGAAGGAGAAGAAACAGAATGAAGATATTCAAACTTTGAAAGATGAGAAGAAAGCTGATGATGAACAGATTTTGGAGTTGCGCTTGAACTGTGAAAAACTAAAATCTGAAAATGACAAACTTTTGAAAAATATTGAGAGTTTGACATTAGAAAACAAAGTTTTTGAAAAAATTAAAAGTGAAAATGAAAATGTTTCTTGGATCAAATTAGAAAATAAAGTTTTAAAAGAAAAAGAAACAGAATTTCAAGATCAGATAAGAGTTTTGGAAAATGAAAAATCTGTTCTTGAAGAGAACAAAATTGTGAATGAAAAATCAATCAAGTCTCATCTTGAAAGAATATCTCAGCTTGAAAACGAAGCTGAAAATTCAAGAAACAAGATTGATGAACTTGAAAAGAAGTTGAAAGGTTTTGTGACTTCATCAGATAGTTTGAATTTTCCCTGTCCAAAACCGATCAATTCTGTTCCAATAAGTGACAATGTCACAAATTTTGACAAAGTCAAAATTGAAAATTGTGATGAAATATCTGATGATGAAAAAGAAAAAGAAAAGAAAATAAAAATATTTTTAGATTTACAAGAAAAATTTAAAAATACTGTTTTGCAATCTAATGAAACAGGTGAATGTTCTAAACAAAAACCTGTTAAGAAGAGTGTAGAACAGAAACAAAAAGTTAAAAATTTGAAAAATTTTAAAAATGAAAATAAAAGCTCATCAGATAAGTCATCCAATCATTATCAAAATTCACAAAAATCTAAAAATGAAAACTCACAAAATGTTGGTAATAAGTGGTGCATGTTTGACCACAGTGCTCAAAAGTCAATTCCAGCATTGAAGAGGAGAAATGACTATAACCAAGCCAAACAATGTTATGATCTGAAGGTTTGGACTGACAGAAGTGGATGGTACGATAACAGAGTGTGCTACACTTGTGGTGTGAGAGGACACATTGCTGTTAACTGCCAGAATTGGAATTTTGAAACACGAAGATGCTATAATTGCCATATCAGAGGACATATTGCTAGAGATTGCCAAAGGAGATCGATGGGAAGATTAAGGGTTGAATCTCAGAGAACGGTGAAGAAACCAGTCAATGTCAAGCCCAAAGAACAGAAGGTTCTAGAACAGAAAGTGAAGCTTTCGCAGGGGCAAAAAGACAGACTGAGGAAAAAGAGGAAGAAGGCGAGAGAGTATTTGGAGAAGATTTTGTCTTCAGGTTCACCAGTTGGTTTGAATAAAAGTTCTGATGAATCAATTCACTCGACGGCAAAGTCAAGCAAATCGAATTCTTCAGATGCAAATCTGAGGACAAACAAGAAGAAAAAGAAAGTTATTGGCGATGAATCTGGTTCATCCAAGACAGACAAGCCAAGTTCGGGCAATGAATCTGATTCCACAAAATCAGATGAGCCACAAGTTGAGGTAAAAAAGGAAGAAACAGTTCCTTTAATGAATGATGAGAAATTTCCACCATTACGAGCTGCAAACCTAAAATCAAAAGGTGTTGATGCTGAAAAAATGTTTAATAGCAATGTTAAACATATTTTTAGTAAGATGGCTGATGGTAAGGAAAAAGGAGTAAAAGAATTTTATGAAGAAAAGAGAAAAGCTCAAAATACACCCAAGGACAGTCAGGCTTGGGTGAAATTTTTCAAATAAGAAAAATCTGACTTGCCGGAGCTTCCAGGTTGGTAATTGTGAAGCAGGTATCGGCATCATTCTTGAGAAATTCACAGGATGGTAACTTTGATATTTCGTCTTACAAGTGGTTAATTAAGGACATTAAGTTGTACTTGATTTTCTACAAGTGATAGTGGTGTTTGATCTAATAATGTTAAATTTTCAAAATGGTTAAAAGAGAACAAGGTGTTGTGATGACCCCGAACCCACAAGTGATGGGTAAACAAACTAATTTTTCTGGAAAAACCATTTTGATTAAAATAAACTTAAGTGTTTTGAAATCATTATGGGAAAATAGTTTGTTGTAAGGGGGAGTTCTACTTGAATACGCCGAAACCCTCACGGCTGAACAAACATGATTACTTTCATCAGATTGAAAAATGGTTTTCAAACTGTAAAATATCAATGTGTTGTAAATCATGGGGGTACGTTATATTTTCTGCAAATCAGTGCATGTGAAGCAGAAAATGGATGGCGAGACAAAGCTATCAGTGTTGGTTGTCAAATTTTATTTAAATGGTTTTGCATTTTAGGGGGAGATATATTGTTGTTAGAAAATACAAAAACATTTAAAAATTTTGAAAAAGCCAAAAACATGATAAAAATTTAAAAAAATTTGAGTTTTGCTTAAAAAGAGGAAATGATAGTACATCAGTAGACAGTTACAGTATGCTAAAGAAATGTAATGATTAAATAGTGTTAAACAGTCTCACTAATGATGTGCCGATAGGTTTTTGCACATTTAGTAGGTTTGTTCGGGATATAAACCTAAATTCAAACACTTGCTTATTTCGTGGGGAACACTACTTGGATATATAGGTAACCCCTGAAATCTCGTTTGAAAGGTTCTTTTTTCTGATATACTAGGTCTTTATACTCAGTGATATCTGGGGTATTATTCCGGGACTTCTGCTGAATGGAAGTTCTGACCTAGTCCTCGAATAATACTTTCCGCAATGCTTGAAACATAGCATCACCCTCAGCATATATGATAAGACAATAAAATTGTTTAGCAATGCTGTTGTAAAAAAGATCCTCTAAAGGGGACACACCCAAGTTGAGTCATGATCTCTCTGCTGAACGGTAGTTCTGACCTGAGCTCTCATGATTCTTCATAAATTATTAACCCCTTACAGATATCATTTGTGTTATAATTACCTGTAAGACTGAATATTGGGATCTAGATACGGGAGTATATTCAAGAGGTGGGACACACGTACAAGTTTAAGTCTCTAAAATACTTAATCCATATCCTGGACAGATTGAAAATTGTGTGAGAATTTAAAGTGGACCAGTATATCGACAATCTAAGTGAATTGTTTAATTCTTAATGTGTAATTAAGCTCAACGGTACTTGTGACTTGTCAAAGACTGATATGATCTTCTAAAGCAAACTCAAACAAAAATAGTGTCTGTAAATATGTTTGTACATATTTCTTTATTGCTTTATATTTTCAGAAAATTCAAAAAGATTTTTTATTCTGCTTTATTTTCGACAACCGATGTCTGAGTGCCGAGTTTCAAAATCTAAGTAAGCTGATTGTGTTTCTGAAAATAAAACAAGTTCATTAATTTGAAACTTGAAACCTTTTATAAAAAATCAAAAACAGTTTGTGATATCTCCAAGGTCATTAGTTTGGACTTGGATGATTAACTGTGGGGGATTTGGATGCTTATATTGTTATAGAGCTAGTTTTCGATCCGATTCGATGAAACTGCCAAATTCATGAGAAGTGAGTTAGAGAAGATTGAATTGCCAGGTTACTATTCCTGGTAGTCTAAAATGTTGTTACTTATGAATGTATGAGTGATTGTAGGTAAAAGTCCAGACTACGATCCCAGAAGCTGAGTCTAAGGGGGAGTCTGAAGACAAGCTCAAAGCAAGGGGGAGTTTGTAAACCGAAAAGCAAGGTGACGATCCCTAAAGCACGGAAGCTTGACGAAAGGGGGAGCCTGAAGAAAGAGAGAGCCAGAGATAGATCCTGGTATAACATTTGAAGATAGAAGCTAATCAAAGAAGATAGAGATTGATAGGATGCTTGCATTGTCAGACAAATTTGGAAAAAGACAAAGACTAAAGACTTGAAAACAAAGACTTCATCAACATCCAAGGGGGAGTCTGTTGGTGCACTGAATGTCTGTTGATTACGTCTTAAACAAGTCTTTTGTCTAGATAGAATGATTGAGCACACAATAGATTAGAAATTAGGGTTTTACATGTTTATCTAGGGTGTTTAGCTTGAAGGGGTTTCAAGGAAAGTTCAAGGGAAACCTATTGATCAGGGTTAGCTTGAAACTGTTGTTGTGCATGTTCAAGCTAAACCTGTTTGTTTGTCATGTTCAAGCTAAACCTCTAGGTCTATATATAGGTGTGTGTCATTTGAAGCTAAACTGGAAGGTGTTTGTGTGTGAGTGGAGGTGCTGCCAAAATTTTGTTAGAAATTGATTGTAAAGACTCAGAATTGATTAATAGAAGAGGAATTGAAAGAATATAGCTGTTGTGACTTTGTATACATTGATTCCGCCTTCGTATTCGAGGATGAACCGCCTTAACTGACTTTTAGGGTCACGCAAACGGTCCAACAACATAAAATCATCCTAAGGAGCTCTACTTCTATAATAAGAACCAAAAATTCTGGAAATAGTTTTCCGGTATCTAAAAGCTTTGTAGAACCCCGAGCCGAGGGGTGTTCCCTAGATGTTGTTAAAGTCATTCTTCTATCTCTCTCGGGAGGAAGAAGGCGGCTTCATTTTCCTCAACATCATGTGGAGGGGGAGTAACACCAACCGGAACCCCTTGTAGTATGTCTCGAGGGGGTTCCGAATGTATGGTGTACCATTCGGCCGGAATGATGACTTTCGGTATCACATTCCATGCCCTTTGGGTGATAATTGGTACCAAAGGAGGAGAGGCGAGAATGTTCAACCTTTGGTGCAAAAGGTTGACCTCTCGAAGACATCCCTCTAGTCCCACCGTCAAATGATTAATACGGTCAACCAATGCTTCCTCCACCCCCGTCATCTCATCAATGGCCTCTCTTAAGGCGTAAACATAGTTTACAAGAGAATCTTCACCCAATGCTTCCTCCACCCCCGTCTTCACCAATGCTTAATACGGTCAACCAATGCTTCCTCCACCCCCGTCTTCACCAAGTGATGTAAGAGACTTAGGCAAACATGGCCTTTGATTGTCAAGAACTCTTACGATCAATCTTGGATCCCGAGACGACTCACACACTCTACGATGGACGATGGATGATGGTGGTGGATGATGGTGTTGTGATGGTGGTGGGTGGTGGATGAAGTGTGAGAGAGGTGGTGTGCCAAGGGATGGTTTGCAAATGAGCCAAGCACCCCTATTTATAGGCTGAACAGAGGCTCGGGCACGGCCCCGTGTCCACCTTCCTTCTCTTTCTTCATTAACTACAGTTTGTCTGCATTAGTTGACCACGCCCCCGTGTCCATTGGGCACGCCCCCGTGTGCAGAAGCGTATCTGTACTATCAAGATTTCCCCAGATTCTGCGAATCTTAGAGTTGACCACGGCCCCATGTCCGCTGGGCACGCCCCCGTGGTGGGTGATAGAAGCTTCTACAGCTTTGTCTTTTCTGCTGACACTTGGGCACGCCCCCGTGCTCATTGAGCACGGGGCGTGTTCAGCCTTCTGTTCTCTTGTTTTGCTTGGGAAGATGCTGTTGGGGAGGCCGGGCATGCCACGTTTGTTCCTTTTCTTCTATTTATGTTAGATTTAGCTGCCTTTTTGCTTCTTTTGTTCATTTGAGCTCATTTGATCCTGAAAATACAAAAGGAAGACAAAAACACACTTTTTCCAACATTAGTACTAAAAAAGGGTTAGTTTTATGTCACAATTGTTGTAATTTATATGTTGCATTTTGTGCACATCAGTAAACATAACATACAAGCATTCATCGAATACCACATATAACATGCGAGAGCGGTTAGCAATAAAAGTAGTAGCGTTGTGTGATAGTTGTGATTTGGTATAAGTAACGTATGTAACAACCAAAAGTGCTTAAAGCAAAAAGGGATCGAGTATACTCACAGTGATGGTAGCTAATGGATTGAAGGGAGCGCTAGAGAGTCAGCCTAGTTACAGAACGATAGTATAAGCGATAAGTGGCACATAAAACGATGAAAGTGAAAGAGTGTCGAAGTGTCATCCGAACGGATGGCAATCTGATCGGATGGTCATCCGATCGGTTGGCCATTCGGTCGGTGGGCCACTCGTTTGAGATGGATGTGTTTGTGTATGATGGCTTTAAAGTTTTTGTTGTAGCATTTTGAAAACAGAGAAGTATCTCTACCCTTCAGGTCGTCCGGTCAAATGGTCGTTCGGTCGGATGGCGATCCGTCGGTTTGGTATTTCTCAGGGAACTAGTTCACAGTAGGATTGTCATTCGATCGGATGGCCTTCCGATCGGATGGCAATCCGTTAGAAACTGAAGTTCTTTGAAAATTGTTAAAAAGTTTAGGTGTTGAAGATTAAGTGTCGTTCGATCGGATTGTCATTCGATCGGATTATCGTTCGATCGGATGGCAATCCGATCGGACGGCAATCCATTCTAGGACTTGCTCACTTTGGAAATTTGTTAAGTTTTGATAGTTTTGCGGCTTGATCGAGACGGTATGACAACGTGTTAAGCAATGGGTACTCCACCAAGTCCAGGCTATCTGATCGGATGGGAATCACCCCAGTCCGACCAGTTAACTGTTCATGACGGTTTGTTCATGTTCAACCCGTAATCGGTTGTCTCTTCAATAGGAATCAGATCTCGAACCGACACTTCACTAGGAGATGAGTAGAAGGCCTGAATGAGCTCCGATTCTATCGGTTTTGAGTGCATTGAGTGTAAAAGAGTTGAAAGAATGTTGTAAAACCATCTTTCAATCCTTTTAACCATGAGAATGTTTAGATTTACGCGAAAACAGTGTTGAATCATGTTGAAATCATTTAGATCTGAGTTGTTCTTGGTGGAATGAGGCCAAAACTTGAAGTTCATAAGAACACCAGGATGACATCATCCTAGAACACCCCAAACCCGCTGATTTCACATTTAAAAGTGAAGATTCAAAGGTGAAGATGATTAAGAAGTGCGTGTATATGATAGATGTACAAGATTCGGGGTAGAAACTTAAAAGAATTACGAGAAATCGAGAGAATAGAGGGCTTGAGTGTGCTGGTCGAGTGAGAGAGCTGTCACATCACTGTTGGTGATGTGACAGTGGTATTTATAGGATTCCAAAAGAGGAAAGGTGCGCACAAGTGACGGATCAGATGGCCATCCGATCGGATGGTCATCCGTTCGGATGACCATTCGATCGAATGGTCATTCGATTGACTGGTTGTCCCGAGTTGGTTTTCGTGTTTTAGTTTCATGCGTTGAGCGTTGCGATGCGTTTCGAGTAAGCGATGCGGTAGTATTACCCATTAGTTACACAAATAACCTAATTACTAATTATCACAAAAGTAATTCGTAAATCTCGAGTTTGCGATGAGATTGCGTTGCGACAGAGTTGCGGTTGCGTTTGCGATTAAACACTTCAACATGCACAAGTAACACATATTAGCACACACACTTAAAAAAATATCCATAACCTATAATTCAAGTTGCGACGTGATAGCGATGCGATTAGCGATAAGTCAATTAGCGATTAAACTGCGATTAAGTAGCGATTTATTAACATGTTCCCCACATAACACAACTAAAGCGATTAAAATAGAGTATTGATTACAAGTCAAAGAGTTCAATCAGTAATTAAGCAAGGAGAGACAGATCGCAATTAGCAATCTTTTGTTCCTTTGACTTTGACTTTGACTTTGACTTGTACTTTGACTTTCAAAACGCGGGTTGTTACAGTTTGACACGGGGAATGTATGTAGAGAGAGAAACAGGGTGGTGACGTTAAGGTGGTGGCCGGTGCTGTAGTGGCACCGGCTAGATGCAAGTGTCGTGGCGATGACGGTGCAAAAATCAGGTGTAGGAAATGAAAATAGGAGTCGGATGTTCGTTGGTGTTAGAGAGAGAAAGAAGTGGCAGTGTTGGGAGCCGGAGGGACGGCGACGTTGGTGAATCCAGCAAAGGTGGTTAAGGAAGGAGCCATGAGAAATCGTGTTCAACTCTCTACTCTTGATCATAGAGCATGGTTTTACTGAGTAGACAACTTTTCATATGGGTTAAACTTTGTAGAGATTCTTTTGCTAATATCATTTTATCCCCACATAAGTATATCACTAAAATTAAATTATATAAATTACTGAATTAATATATTTGACGAGTTAACCCTCTATAATGTGTATAATGTGTATGTGTGATTCAATATTTTACTTCTATTTTTCTTCGGTCTAAAAGTCCCGTCGCAACGCACGGGGTCCTAATACCTCGGTGATATAAAATAACAAATTTCTAACAATTTTTTTAATCACCTTAGCATTCACAATTCACATTGGATTCTTTATCTCTGTCAATATAATTACATTAAAAATCACTACTTTTTCTTTCTTCTTTTTAATTTTATAATATTTTTATAACTTTTCTCTCTCCTTCACTCATAACCACCTTTAAAAGTATTAAAAAAATATAAGGGTGAACAGTGTTTCTTATATATTTACAGATAAACGGTAAATTCCCATATATTTTCTCTCTCCTCCACTTACAACCACTAGAAAACCACTCACAACCATTGCTTCTAATATAACTAACACAATCGCATAAATATAAACGCCCCATTCTGAATGCTCTTACACCAAACAAATTTGTTAATTAATCAATATACAAAACATTTCATAACACTAACACCACACGGTGTGGACGTCGTTCCTCGACATTGTTGCCATTCAACACGCCCACCTTCCCAAACTGTCCCCGCGTTGTGCACGGTGTTGTTGTTAAGGTGAGAAATATGCCACCGGCACGGAGGGCTAACACGAGTCGAGGTGGAACTTGGTTATTGTTTGCTTCAAAATAGCCATTCAACGGCTAGTTTGACCTTTAAAAAAAACATTTAAAAAAACCTATATATACCAACAAATTTCACACCATTTTTAAAAAACCACACACTCAATCATCCATTTATCTCTTCCCAACTACCTATTCTCTCCCATTTTTTACAAAATTTTTAAAAATTGGAAGGCTCAAATTCTTCACCTTCATCTTTTACGTCGCCATATGAGCTTGATGATTTAGTTTTATTCTCGTCAGATGACGAGGGACCCGGTACTCATAATTTCAACGGTTCAAAAGTTGGTTCAAACTGTAATGGAAGACGAATGGTGCTCCTCAGAACCCAAGAGGAGAAAATACATAGTACGTGACCGAGTCACCGCACATGAGTTATTGGTAAGTTATTATTTTTCACCAAACCCTACTTATGATGATAGTACTTTTAGGCGTCGATTTCGTATGAGCCATGAATTATTTCTTAGAATATCATACGATTTATCAAGTAAATATGATTTTTTTCGACAAAGAAAGGATGCACGTGGTCGTTTAGGATTTAGCACATTACAAAAAGTCACGGCCGCGCTTAGAAAATTGGTTTATGGGATGGCTTCCGACATTATGGATGAATATTCGAAACGGGTGGCGAGGGAAAGTCTCCATTATTTTTTATTTATTTTTTTTTTTGAATGTGTCATTGAACTATATTTAATAAAATATTTGAGAAAACCAACATTTGGTGACATACAACAACTTTTGGAGGCTCATGAAGAGCGAAATGGTTTTCCTAGGATGATCGGTAGTTTAGATTGTATGAAATGGGAGTGGGAAAAGTGTCCAACATCGTAGCCCGAGCAACACAGTAGTGGATTTCATAAAAAAAACCAGGCTATGATGCTTGAAGAGAATGCATCAAAAGATCTTTGGATTTAGCATGCATTCTTTGGTACGCCTACCGGAAATAACGATTTAAATATTCTTAATAAATCACCCATTTACAACGACTATATGAACGGTGTTGGGCCGGAAAGTTCTTTTCATGTTAATGGTGCGGAGTACAAATACGGTTATTATCTAACAGGCGGTATTTACCCGGATTGGGTCGTGTTTGTAAAATCATTTACACAGAGAACAATGTTAGATGAAAAGAGACGTAAGTTTAATGGGCTCAAATGGCGGCATGAAAACACGTCGAATAAGCATTTGGTGGTTTTGCAGTTAAGATGACGTATTTTGAAGGTGTTGTGTAGAATTATGGAAAAACCAAGAATTCGAAATTTGATGTACGCGTGCGTTATTTTGCATCAGATGATTTTGGAGGATGAGGGACGCGCAATTGCGAGTATTATAAGTAGACGAGTCAACCAAGCACCGTAGAATTAAGTGATCAAGAAAAGAAGCGAACTTGATTGAAATTAAACATGATACAACACATCACAACCTTCGAGCGGATTTGGTTGAACACATTTGGAGCCTTCCAGGAGACGAATTTGATGAAGACGAAGAGGATGATTGAAGTTTATGAAATTCTTTTTTTAAGTTTATGTAATTTTTTTAAGTTTATGTAATTCGAAATGTGATGTACGTGTGCGTTATTTTTCATAACATGATCTTGGAGGATGAGGGACACGCAATTTGCGAGTATTATAAGTAGACGAGTCAACCAAGCACCGTAGAATTAAGTGATCAAGAAAAGAAGCGAACTTGATTGAAATTAAACATGATACAACACATCACAACCTTCGAGCGGATTTGGCTGAACACATTTGGAGCCTTCCACGAAACGACTTTGACGAAGACAAAGAGGTTGATTGAAGTTTATTTAATTCTTTTTTTTTTTAAGTTTATGTAATTTTTTTATTTTTTATTTTATGTAACTTAAGATTTATGTGGTTTTTAAAATTATGTTTTTAATTCACTTAATGTTCTTAAAATAAATTTAATTGATTTTATATAATTTTTAAATACCACACCCCCTTTTTCTACCACGCCACTTTTCTGAAGCGTGCTTACATGATGTATAACGCCCATTTTTCAAGCCCCTACACACCGTGTGGTCTAAGGGTGGAGCGTGTCGTCCGAATTTTCTCTGTGTTCCACATATGACACGTCAGGCCACATCATTGTTTTTCAGTTTCAAATTTCCTCAGATTGCATGGTGTCGTCCCATATTTCTCCAAAACCAAATTATATTAATTTAATTTAATCTTTAAAACAATTTATATATGTAAATGTTTTAATTATAAATAAAAATAAAAGAAAAAAAGAAACACACATGAAATACATATACACACATAAACCTGAAAACAAAAACAAAAAAACAAAAAAAACAAGGGGAATTGACCTGTAATAATCCCACCTAGACCTTATTGATCATTAATAATCCCACCTCATAATATTCCCCCCACCAGTCCCACCTTTCACATATTTTTCCTATAATGGTCCCCCGTTAAAAAAACTTAACGAAGTTAAGCTTCTTTCCAAATTACAAACAGATTTTTTAGGGATTTTGATCAGAACGATGATACGAGTCCATTGATGTAAAACTTACTTCGAAATGGTGCTCCAAGTGAGTTGATTTTGGTTAATTGGAAATTTAAACACCCGAATTGAAGCGCTGTTTTCATCGTTTGGAGCACCGTTTCGAGGCAAGTTTTACATCAATAGACTCGTATCGTCGTTCTAATCAAAAGCCCTAAAAAATCTGTTTGTAATTTGAAAAAAAAAGCTTAACTCCGTTAAGTTTTTTTAACTGGGGACCATTGTAGGAAAAATAGGTGAAAGCTCAGACTAGTGGGGGGAATATTCTGAGGTGGGATTATTAATGGCCAATAAAGTCTAGGTGGGATTATTACAGGCCAAATTCCCAAAAAACAAACACTTTTCACCAATAATCAGTGAGAAGTCCCCATTCACCAGGTAAAAAAAGACACTGGGTCCCAGGGGTGGTGTTCCCCGACGGGGTCGGTCTTCATCGGTCGTTCCCCGACCCCACACTATCCACCCTAAGATGAGACAAATCAAAATTCCATTACGGTATCATAGCAAATCCCTCATGACACTTAGGTACTGATTGAAGCAATCTTCCCTTATGTTTCGATACCACAAGTTTACAGGAAGGGACATGATTGATTCAGCAATTATTCCGTTCAATCATCACATACTCCAATTCTTCACATATCCAATCATCTCATGCTAAATAAATCTTTATCTTTTTTTATTTTTATAATAAATTAATTATGCCAATGATCTGTAGATCAAGTGGTGGAAGGCTTGCATTTCTCTTGAGAGATGCAGGTTCAACTCCCACTTGGTGCAGAGTGAGGCATTGGTGGGCAATGATAGGAGACCCATGGAAACCTGGGTTTGATCCTTGAGCCAAACAAGTTTTACCGGTAATTTCACCATCGTGCCTACAGGCGGGTGGGTGTCATGAGCCCAACAGACTGGTCCAACCAGCCCAACAGCAGTGGAACATAAACAAATGGCCCAGCCCAGTTAAGAAGAAGTGAAAGAGTAACAAATCAGCCAACGAAATACCGTGACTTCATCATGAGGGCTACCACAGCTAGTGCATAACAGAATTGGTCACTCAACTATTTAAGTTATTAAATTATTATCATGAGGAGGAAAAGTTTGTTAGATCTCTGTGATCATTCTATCTCTCTCATCCCCATTCTTGTATTCTCTTCCCACCTTGAATGTCTAATCTTTCAATGAAAATTACTATTTCCTGCTCTTATTGTCTCAATTGCAATTGTCAGTAGTTAATTCATTACAATTTGGTGTTTTCCATTGAGCCTCTGATTAGATGGCAGATGTAACGCCTCGCTTTTTAGAACTTTCCTTATTTAGAAGTTTCTCTTGTATTCTATTTATGGAAACTCGTATTCTCTTGTAATCGTATTTCATTTCCAATTATGGTAATCCAAGGCTTTGATCGTAATAAAACTTGTCATCTTACATAAATTATACACTTATTATACATACTTGTCCTACATTTTATTTATATACATGTTTGATACACATTCGTTTTATGCACAAATTCATACTTATCTTACATACAAACAATTGTAAATACGTGTTTTAATACTATTTATACGTGTAAATGCTTATACATGCATTCACGATACTCAATCTATGCTTTCATACATGTTTTATACTTAATTTTATGCCAAATACACAAGTTACAGCTTAAAATAATAAGAATATCAAAGTTCAGGGGACAAAATGCAATAAATTAAACTTGGTGCTGATAAGGTGGGGTTTCATGGGGCGCGATACCATCAGCCCTGTCTATCGCGGCCCATGAAAACTCTTAATCCGCACAATGTTGTTTTTAGCTACGGGATTGGTCCATTTTCACTCATATCTCCTACCTAACTTCATTTAAACCACTCTTAACTCCTAACCCTAATCACCTACTATAAATACAACACTTCTAACTCTCATTTTCACTTTCCAAACTCCACAATCACTCTCAAATCCTCTCAAGAACATCCAAACATCTGATTTTGCGCAGAAAACCTTCAAGTCTTTAAAGTGAGTTCTAGCTCACTTCCTCACTCATTCTTGCATGTTCCTTCTTCTATCTTACTTGGATAACCTCTAGGAAGGTTTTCCCAAGTTTGCCATCGCAAACTAAGGTGAAACCTCACCATATTTGAGGTCCAAAGTAAGATTTATTTTCTGTTTTTGTTCATGTTTATATAACTTCAATTTCTTTGCTAAAACTTGGTGAAATCTTGTACCTACCAAGCTCACAACTTTGCCTATAGTTGTGGGTTTGTGTTGAGGTGATTTCCATCAAATTATGAGTTCAAAACTCTTTACTCTAAAGTTCATACATGTTATAATCTAAGTGTTGAAAACAATCACGATTCACGATATTCTATATGGTTGAACTTGCGACTTGTCAAAGTGTGAACCGTGGGAGCTCTGGCTTTCCAACCTAGTTCCACTACCTCACTTATAAACCTTTTGTATGAACACTCAAGTAGCTTCCTAGTATCAAAGTAACATAACCCTGCCTAGCCTCCGACACTTAGTTAACTCTTTCCATGTCGTGGTGGTTCACCCGGGTTAGGATTTACTTGGCTACTTGAGAATGTATTAGTTAGTTTTTATTTCTTGTTATTCAAGACCCTCCGAATCATCCTTGTGATGATTTATGTAGTGGTGAATCATACAAAGAGGTTAAACCTCCATGCTTGACTTACATGAAAATCTATAAAACTTATGATGGACTTAGCTTAGGATTAATATTATAACTGTATAAACATATAAATAAATATGAACATAGCTGAATTTATGATAATAATCGAGTCATGGTTATTCATTATAAACTTAGGCTACTTTATCTACGAATCTAAGTCACACGTTGATGATTCTAATGGGCAAACTAGGACCCATGAAACTAGATATACTTTTATGAATAACCTACTTTTATACTCAAATTGTAAATCCCAAATCTAATTACTCCATTAACGCCGTATAACCTTACCTTCGATTCCTCATTCACAAACAACTCGTCACTCAGGGATAATCGGAAAGCTTATGCAAACTTGTGAGTATACTCGACACCCTTTTTTGTTTAAACTTTTAGGTGCAACATTTTTACATTATACAAACTTACACAAACACACATTCTTTTATGTAATCATACAAACAATCCAATACATGCATGCTAATACGTTATACTTGATTCGTTATTCTGGGTTTATTCTTTTTGTGATAAACTTGTCATTAACTTCGTACGAGCCTGCCCTTAACATGTATAGCGCTATAGGAGTAACGCACCGCCCATGTTCGTGAGGTCATGTTAAGTCATTCATTCATACTTGCATAAACTTTGGGTTGACTTGTTTATTCACATGCCAGTTTATACGTTAATCTTGATAACTAAGTTTGCTATGTAGATTGTTCAAACTCTTATAATTATATGCTAGTACTCAAAACTTGTATACTCGTCAATACTTTATGTATTGAACTATACTTTAATACATGTTGCATGATTATGATGATGATGATGATGCACGGAACTTAGTAGGATGCCTAGAAATGCACCAAATTTAAATTCGTGTTTATTAGTTTAGTCATTCGATAATTGTTGTAATTTGTTCGTTTCAAACTTTTTGTATTTCAAATTCAAACCAATGTACTTGTTATTAGCAATGAAATGAAATTTATTATTAAATACTTGTCACAATTTAGTGTTATGAAGTCTCGAGCAATCTCGTTTTCGTCTCACTCTGATCTTTCCGGCATCGGTTGGGGTGTGAAAGATTGGTATCAGAGCCATAACTATAGGGAATTAGGAAAATTGTTATGCTTTTGACCTAGTCTATAGTTAAGCACCATATTTGACCATACTTGATTTATGTGGTAAATTCTTGGAACATCTTTTATGTGCTCATATCTATTTTATTATTTCAAAGCATACGTCTTTCCTAAGGCAATTTTACACGATTGTGTTAAACACGAAAACACTCATATTATACAAACGAGACGATTTCACCAAAATAGGCGTGAAACCCACAATTTTGTGAACGAATCTCAATCCACTTGTTCGTTTTTGCACGAAATTCGGCATCAAGTTTGGAGTGAAATCCACTCCTTAATGGAGAATTTCCATTCCAAATCTAGTGGACCCTCGTCAACGTGTCGGAATTAACTTTCTTGACTCGACGAGTACTAACCACACTTAGGGTACGATGTTGTCAAGTTAGGGGTGAAACCCGCATCTTGTCAACTAGTCCCATTCCTCGATTTTAAAAATCCCACCAAGTCTCGAACTTTCGATTGATTAGGAACATGTAGTAACCGGAATGGTGAATACCGTTAACCGAAATTTCGGCGAGAGTATTCTACCTATTAGGCCAAAGCATGCTTCCCAAACTCAAAAGAACTTTCGACCACTTTGGTTTATTCAAATTTCCGTTTCGGAACAATCCAAGTTTTAATCAAACCTCCATTTTACTAGTATCAAATTTATGCTTAACACGATACAAACTTTTCTTTTCAAAATTCAAATTATTTCACAAAGGTTACCCACACATCATACTAAATCTTTTCATATACATATACATTATTTACATGCATGATTTCAAAATGTCACCAACAAGATTTACACTACTCATAATCCCAATATGGAGGCATATCATCAAGATTGAAGTGATTCCCTTACCTTGACGATTAGCTCCGCTCCTTCCCTTCTTTAAACGACCTCGCCAACGGGCTAGGGGTGATTCCCTTACCTTAGTGATCGTTACCAACTCTCATTTTTCAAAGAAACTTTATCATGCCAACCACACTGTCAAATCTTAAACTTAAACCTTTTATCATTTGTCAAATTTCTACTTGTGCAAAAATCTCAAACCTCATTATTTTATCAAACGTATTTCTTACCCTACAATCGATTTTACGTAAATCACATGCACAAAATTCCTAATCATATCTTAAATGCTTTATTACCCGATTTTCAAAATTTTATGAAATGCTACTTATTAACCTAATCGGTCTAATGAATCTCTTGCCCACAAAATTCTTATTCGACACATTATACTATTATACTAAAGACATTTTGTTCCCGATAGGGAACCAAACAAAATTTTCTCTCACATACGTATAAAACCTTATAGAAGTCGCTTCGTTAACCTCGCTTGGTTGGTAATCCTAATTATTTCATAAACAACCTAGCCAACAAATGCAAATAGCCTATCCATACACCCTCGAGACTTCAACTTTCAACAACATATCCTAACTTGGTATTAGTCCTTCTATTAAAAAACAATCGATACCTTAGTACAAGAATCATACAACCCTAAACTATACTCACAACCCGAGAAACCCAATACAAAGCATACCTAGGAAACCTTCCAATACCCATGACCAGTAATCCACTCGTACACTATACCATTAAACACCAAGCATCATACGTATAGGTGTTTAGTCGAAACCCAACACCTTGCCATCAAACTACCATTCAATCAACTTACCACAATCATCACCCAAACGAACTCCAACTACATATGCTAGACATAATAACCCTACACCTACATGACTATACCAACGAAGTTCGACTATCTATAAGCTCATTTTGCTAAAATTCCTTTCAAAGACCAAAGTTTTCCCGAAAATTTACGAAATACAACTCTTCGTATTTTAATACGAAATACTTTAAAAGAAGCGAACTCACTGTTTTCAAGAATCTTTTCAAACATCATTAGTGCATGATTTTAAATCCAAACACGTGGACAAGGAAACTTCATAGGAGCAGACAATCTCCAATATACGTAAATCCCATTCTTTCTGAAACAAAAGTAGCATTTTCTTCTTACGAAACACATCTCGCATAACAAATGGATACTTAATATTCTTTTGACATTCACAAATCTAACTCTCCATCTATTTTGATTCAATAAACTCAATGATTTGCTTAAACAACTACACATACATATCATCGTGCACGTTTTAGTCAATATTTCATGACACTCTCACACATATTTTCATT
This sequence comes from Helianthus tuberosus, assembly GCA_030545235.1. Classification (NCBI taxonomy): domain Eukaryota; kingdom Viridiplantae; phylum Streptophyta; class Magnoliopsida; order Asterales; family Asteraceae; genus Helianthus; species Helianthus tuberosus. The sequence continues at coordinate 65,620,421 of CM060440.1, read as the reverse complement.
ACACTTCGCTTTTTCACACGCTCATAATTTCATGATCATTTTGCATGCTTAAACTCATTATGATTCGATTTATACTATGTACGCAATTATCACCATTCATACTCATACTCATACATTCGAACCTATATGTGAGCATAACCCAAGTGGTTCTCTTACGTTGGTCACATACATACTTAAACAAAATCATGCTTACTTACTTAATTTTCATATGCTATCACACGCGCGCATTCTCACTTTTAATGTTACTATATACCCTCACTCATACACTACTAGTACAAACTATGCGGATCATGCGACAACCAATATAATCATGGATGCACATGTGATTATAGTGGTAGGCGCATGAAAACCATAGAGTGTTCTACTGTGTATCGTAAGACACGGAACGTAACATGACACCGAATAACGAAACAGACGTAACATGGGTAGGACATGATGGATACGCCGCTGGTACATCCTATATATAAGTGTTTTTACCATATTACCAAACTTTCGTAAAACGTGCCATGAGAAATTCGGTGCTTTTCCCAGACCTTATTTTAACACAATTACACAAATTTTAGAACTCATAAACGCACTGCTAAACGCGCAATATCCGATTATCCATGACGAAACCTCATCCTCAACGCTTCATATTCGCATGATATCCAAAAAATATATAATACGATTCCTACCTTTGCATTCATCTACTGAATCGTTCGTTCACTCTCATACCACGATTATTCCCAACTATTCTTTTGACATTTTATACAAACCTTATCTAAAATAAATCGGCCTAAACATTCAATCCTTAAAATACCTCTTTACTTTTTAAAACTATCTTCCATTCTTTATTACGCACAAACTTTACTTAGTCGGCCATTACCATCAAAACCTTTTTGAAATCATAGATACCTACCATCCTAGTTTTTCCACAAATAAACCATTTTCTACAAACATGTGATTTTACTAATACGCCTTAAAAACCGATAAAACTTTTCTACAACCTACGGTGCAGGCCGCACTTTTATCAAAATACACTGTATTTTATTCGAAAACTTTTCTTCTTAGGTAACATCCTTTCAAAATACTTCTCCCACCTGACTTATTTGAACTTAGTTAAACTCACTTTGCGTACACACACATGCACGTTTTTACTCACACTTACGATGGCTGACTCAAATCACCTTAGTCAAACAAACTACTTTTACAAACCTATCCTTTTCGTTCCTCAAAATTTCATACATTTTCCACACACTTCAAACTTCAAAATCTTGATTTTAGTCAACCATTTTAGCCAAAATGCTTTTTTTTTACAAAGTCTTCCCCTTGAATAAATTTCGGGACGAAATTTCCTAAAGGAGGGGAGACTGTAATGCCTCGCTTTTTAGAACTTTCCTTATTTTGAATTTTTCTTGTATTCTATTTATGGAAACTCGTATTCTCTTGTAATCATATTTCATTTCCAATTATGGTGATCTAAGGCTTTGATTGTAATAAAACTTGGTCATCTTACATAAATTCTACATTTATTATACATACTTGTCCTACATTTAATTTATATACATGTTTGATACACATTTGTTTTACGCACAAATTAGTACATATCTTACGTACAAACAATTGTAAATACGTGTTTTAATACTATTTATACGTGTAAATGTTTGTACATGCATTCACGATAATCAATCTATGCTTTCATACATGTTTTATACTTAATTTTATGCCAAATACACAAGTTATAGCTTAAAATAATAAGAATATCAAAGTTCAGGGTCCAAAATGCAATAAATCAAACATGGTGCTGATAAGGTGGGGTTTCACGGGGCGCGATACCCTAAGCCATGTCTATCGCGGCCCATGAAGACCCTTAATCCATAGAATGTTGTTTTAAGCTACGGGATGGGTCCATTTTCACTCATAACCTAACTTCATTTAAAACACTCTTAACTCCTAACCCTAATCACCCACTATAAATACAACAATTCTAACACTCATTTTCACTTTCCAAACTCCACAATCACTCTCAAATCCTCTCAAGAGCATCCAAATTTCTGATTATGGGCAGAAAACTTTCAAGTCTTTAAAGTGAGTTCTAGCTCACTTCTTCACTCATTCTTGCTTGTTTCTTCTTCTATCTTACTTGGATAACCTATATTAAGGTTTTCACAAGTTTGTCATGGCAAACTAAGGTGAAACCTCACCATATTTGAGGTCTAAAGTGAGATTTATTTTCTGTTTTTGTTCATGTTTATATAACTTCAATTTCTTTGCTAAAACTTGGTGAAATCTTGTACCCACCAAGCTCACAACTTAGCTTATAGTTGTGGCTTTGTGTTGAGGTAATTTCCTCAAGTTATGAGTTCAAAACTCTCTACTTTAAAGTTCATACATGTTATAATCCAAGTGTTCAAAACAATCACGATTCACCATCTTCTATATGGTTGAACTTGTGACTTGTCAAAGTGTGAACCGTGGGAGCTTAGGCTTTCCAACCTAGGTCCACTACCTCACTTGTGAACCTTTTGTATGAACACTCAAGTAGCTTCCTAGTATCAAAGTAACATAACCTCACCTAGCCTCCGACACTTAGTTAAGTCTTTCCATGTCGTGGTGGTTTACCCGGGTTAGGATTTACTTGGCTACTTGAGCATGTATTAGTTAGTTTTTATTTCTTGTTATTCATGACCCTCCGAATCATCCATGTGATGATTTGTGTAGTGGTGAATCATACGAAGAGTTAAAGCTCCATGCTTGATTTACATGAAAATCTATGAAACTTATGATGGACTTAGCTTAGGATTAATATTATAACTATATATATAAGAACATGGTTGAATTTATGATGATAATCGAGTCATGGTTATTCATCATAAACTTAGGCTACTTTATCTATGAATCTAAGTCTCTCGTTGATGATTCTAATGGTCAAACTAAGACCCATGAAATCACATACAAGTTAGTGTCAAAAACGAGTACTTAGACTAGATATACTTTTATGCATAACCTACTTTTGTACTCAAATTCTAAATCCCAAATCTAATTACTCCATAAACTCGTTATAACCTTACCTTCGATTCCTCATTCACAAACAACTCGTCACTCACGGATAATCGAAAAGGTTTTGCAAACTTGTGAGTATACTCGACACCCTTTTCCATTTACACTTTTGGGTTCAACATGTTTATATTATACAATCTTACACAAACACACATTCTTTTGTGCAATCATACAAACAATCCAATACATGCATGCTAGTACGTTAAACTTGATTCGTTATTTTGGGTTTATTCTTTTTGTGATAAACTTGTCATTAACTTCGTACGAGCCTACCCTTAACATGTATAGCGCTATAGGAGTAACGCACCGCCCGTGTTTGTGAGGTATGTTAAGTCATTCATTCATACTTGCTTAAACTTTGGGTTGACTTGTTTATTCACATGCCAATTTATACGTTAATCTTGATAACTAAGTTTGCTATGTAGATTGTTCAAACTCTTGTAATTATATGCTAGTACTCAAAACTTGTATACTCACCAATACTTTATGTATTGAACTATACTTTAATACATGTTGCAGGATTATGATGATGATGATGATGATGATGATGATGCACGAAAGTTAGTAGGATGCCTAGAAACGCACCAAATTTAAATTCGTGTTTATTAGTTTAGTCATTCGATAATTGTTGTAATTTGTTCATTTCAAACTTGTTGTATTTCAAATTCAAACCAATGTACTTGTTATTAGCAATGAAATGAAATTTATTATTAAATACTTGTCACAATTTAGTGTTATGAAATCTTGAGCAATCTCGTTTTCGTCTCATTCTGATGTTTTCGCCATCGGTTGGGGTGTGACAGCAAAGGGAACTCTTTCTCATGTGATGGAAGAAGCGGTGAAGAATGTTCAAAATGATCAACAAGCTATGAGGCAAGAGCTAGACGGTGTGGTGACAGCCATCGCCTCTTTGCAACACTCCATCAGCGAATTGATTATGCGTTCTGATGCCAGATCGAATAGTTTGAAGAAACCGTGGGGTGCTAAAGCGTCATATGGTCCGGATGAAGAAGGATCTAGCATTTTGGTCCGACATAAACCAGCTCCATTCTTTTTAGCCAGATTCAACGGTGAAAATCTGGAACGATGGCTTGGTTACACAGGTCGTTATTTTGAGTTCTACGTGATTCCGGTACTCGATCGACTCACTATTGCTTCATTTTACCTTTATGCTTCCGCTACCGATTGGTACGACTGGTTATCTCATCATCATCGGATTACAAATTGGGAGGCATTTGTTGCGGCTCTGTTAAAGTGGTTTCGTTTGATTGAATTTCAAGAACCATAAGGGTTACTCGCTAAATTGTATCAATCTTCCACTGTCGCCGATTATCGCTCTAGATTTGAGGCCAATTCCAATCGTACTATGCCATTGCCGGGGGAATTCTTAATCAGCTGCTGGATATCCAGTCTTCGGTCTGATATCAAGCAGTCGGTCATTTGCCATGGGCCTGCTACTTTGGAGGTTGCGATGGAAAAGGCCCATTTACATGAAAGACGGGTCTAATTTGAAAAGGGCTTGGGCAGGGTATCTCTTGGATCTTCTAAACCCTTACTACCTACTCCCAAATCGGGGCCGCTGACTACTCAGAAGACTCAATTTCCGGCCAAGCCGTCTACTCCTTCCTCCAAAGTGGGTTTTCGTCATTTATCTTCAGCTGAAATGGCTCAAAAGCGTTCCCAGGGCCTGTGTTTTCGTTGTGACGAGAAATATACTTGGGACCATAAATGTAAATCGGTTCCTCAACTCCTCTTCTTCGATGATGATCCTCTTGATGCGATTGATTCACCGGCTTCTCCATCTTCCAAAGGTAATGATTTTGTCTTAGATGAAAAGTTACAACTCGATGAGGTTAAAACGCAGTCTGCGATTTCTTATAATGCGTTATCGGGTGGTTGTTCATCTACCATGTTACGGTTTACTAGGTTAATTCAGGGAAAAGAGGTTCAGATTTTGTAAGATGGGGGGAGCACCCACTGTTTCGTGCAAACCCAAATAGCGAAATTCCTGAATCTGACTACGGAATCAATTGATCCATTCTCTGTTTTGGTTGGTAGTGGTGAAAGGTTACTATGTTTGGGGTAGGCTAAGAATATCGAAGTCGTTATCCAGGGTCATACTATTGTTGCCGATTTTTACGTTTTACCGTTGAATGGTTGGGATATTGTTTTGGGGGTTTCTTGGTTGGCAACCCTCGGGCCGGTTCTTACTGATTATTCGAAATCCATTTTTGAGTTTACGTTAAAGGGCCAAGAAGTACAGTGGTAAGGTGATGTTACTCAAGCTCAAGAAATACAATGCCATGGGTTTAAGCATCTTATGCACTCTGATGGCATTGGGCAACTAAACCATTTGAGACTTTTACCTCAAGAAACTACACCACCAACCTACCCTCCCGATTTACAGGATGCTTTAACCAAGTTTGCCCATGTTTTCAACCCACCTAATGGATTACTGTCACGGCCCCAGCCCCGGTTTGACCCGGTCAGGAGCCACGGGACAGGAACCCGTGGTATTTATTAAATGATGCGACAGCGGAAGATTTTTCACAGGATCTTTTAAAAACTTAAAATGCCCGATTATTTTATTTCATAATTCGGGATAAACCCCGTAAGTTACAATAGAGGAATTTCACAAGTAAATTCCCTGATTTATAAAACATGTTTATTTATTTTAACTGAGCCACCTCTTTAAGCTGGTTAGTGCTCCGTAGCACGTTTCCTTGATTTACAGCAGGTCGCCTGAAACATGTTTTAAAAATATTTTATCAGCGAGGAAATGCTGGCGAGTTATTCAAATTTGATAAAACGACACATGGTTATAAATTACAGCATAAGAGCGATTACAATGGCTTTTATCTTATTTTTTATCTGGCGCCGTGTTACCTGGTGACGATGGTCATACCACTATTGGGTCTTTCCCCAAGTAGTGACGTTTATCACTGTTAGGATTTATTAGCCTAACCCGTGAGAAATTAGTAATGTGCACAATACCCCACTAGCCAGTGATTCAAGATAACCATGACTTACTCCCTGTAATTATAACTTTTGAAAATGGAGTATTGTAAAATATTTGATAAAAGAGAATAACTCACATTGCAGATTTATACGGACAGAGCTTAGCCTACTGATTAGCCTTGTAACCTAATTTAAATAACAATGCACACGAACTAGGTCAGTAACTAATACAGCATTTACGATAACTCACGAGATTAAAACCTTCACAACGAATGACAAAGTGCGATACTTAAACATCCATCGAGTTCACGACAAATGACAAAGTATAACCCTAATTTGAGCAGCACTTAAACATCCATTGGATAGTTTTTAATCGATCGGACATTGAATCGTAGCAGCGATCGAGTTAATACCCGGTATCGTAGCAGCGCCTAACTAATTTGAAAGTAAATTCGACTTTTGGACAGTATATTTTCGTTTTTGAAAGTTTTTGTCGACACAGAATGAAAGCTCCTGAGCTAAGCTATTTATAGCTGAAATTGGAGGTTCACGCGGCCCGCGTGAACCCTAAGCCAAACTTTACGCGGCCCGCGAGGCCGCCTAGTCTACGCGTAGATTTGATGGGTCACGAGTTAGGGTTGCCAGATGGGTTATACATGGCCGGGATACTTATCCGGTCAAACTTTACATTGACGCGGCCCGCGTAAGACTAAACCAACTCTTACGCGGCCCGCCTGAAACTCAGAAACTTTGATTTCATGGTTTTTCATGTATAGTGGAGTTTCAGGGGTTTGGGTTTCTACTTACGAGTCGTTTTGGGACATTTTTGGAGGTCCTTACATCCTCCCCACCTTATTTAAAATCTCATCCTCGAGATTTACCGAAATAAGTGAGGATACTTTCTCTTCATTTCTGATTCCAGCTCCCAAGTGTATTCGGGTCCTCTCTTTGAATCCCACTTGATTTTGACGAGCACTAGCCGCTTGTGCTTGAGAAAGTTGACTTTTCTGTCTTCTATTTGTAATGGTTTCTCAAGAAATTTTAACTTTTCATTTACCTCTACATCTTGAAGAGGTACTACCAGGGATTCGTCAGATAGACATTTCTTGAGATTGGATACATGAAATACGTCATGTACTCCAGCTAACTCCTCTGGTAGTTGTAAACGATAGGCAACTGGTCCTATTCGTTGGATGACTGGGAATGGTCCTACGTATCTTGGACTTAGCTTTCCCTTCTTCCCAAATCGAACTACTCCTTTCCAAGGAGAAACTTTCTACAGTACTCTGTCTCCAACTTGGAATTCTAACGGCTTGCGTCGATTATCAGCATAACTCTTCTGGCGATCTCGAGCCGTTTTTAGTCTTTCCTTGATTTGGGTGATTTTGTTAGTAGTTTCTTGTACTATTTCAGGACCTGATAATTGACTTTCTCCTATTTCTGCCCAACAGACTGGAGTTCTGCACTTTCGTCCATACAGTGCTTCGAATGGGGCAGCTTCGATGCTTGAATGATAACTATTGTTATAGGAGAATTCAATTAAAGGTAGGTGATTATCCCAATTTCCACCAAAATCTATTACACATGCCCTAAGCATGTCTTCCAGGGTTTGGATCGTCCTTTCACTTTGTCCGTCTGTCTGAGGATGATATGCAGTGCTTAGATTTAGTCGGGTTCCCATTGCTTTTTGGAAACTTGTCAAGAAGTGGGAAGTGAAACGACTATCTCTATCTGATACAATGGAGAGTGGAACTCCATGTAAGGATACGACTTCATCTACATATAACTTGGCTAATCTTTCCATGCTAAAGGTTTCTTTCATGGGTAGAAAATGAGCTGATTTGGTTAATCGATCCACAATTACCCAAATCGCATCATTACCTTTTCTGGTTTTGGGTAACTTAGTAACAAAGTCCACTGTTATGAGTTCCCATTTCCATACAGGCATTTCTAATTGTTGTAGTAGACCTGAAGGTTTCTGGTGTTCTGCCTTAACTTGTGAACAAGTAAGACATTTAGAAACATATTTAGCTATGTCCTTTTTCATCCCTATCCACCAAAAGTTATTTCTTAAATCTTGGTACATCTTATTGTTACCAGGATGCATGGTATACCAAGATTTATGGGCTTCTTCTAAAATTTTATTTCTTAATTCTCCCTGCTTAGGTACCCAAATCCTTTTCTTATGGAATCTCCAAATTCCATCAGATCCTTGCTCTAATTCCTTTATTCTTCCTTTCATTCCTTCTGCATCATCATTGATTGCTGTTTCCTGAATACTTTTCAGTTGCTCCATTAAGTCTAATTGTAAACTTAATCTAAGAGCATGAACTCGTTTTTGTTTTTCATGATACTTACGACTTAAAGCATCTGCAACTATGTTTGCTTTTCCTTCGTGATATTGAATGTCACAGTCGTAGTCACTTAGGATTTCCATCCATCTTCTTTGCCTCATGTTTAATTCTTTTTGCCCAAATATATATCTTAAACTCTTATGATCTGTATAGATAGTAAACTTACTTCCATACAGATAGTGTCTCCAAATCTTAAGGGCAAAGATTATGGCTCCTAATTATAAGTCATGAGTTGTATAGTTTTCCTCGTGCTTTTTCAGTTGTCGTGAAGCATATGCAATTACCTTTTTGCGTTGCATTAACACACATCCAAATCCTAGTTTTGAAGCATCACAGTATACTTCAAAATATTATGTTCCTTCTGGCAAAGCTAGAATTGGACTGTTTGTTAGCTTTTGCTTCAGAATCCTAAAAGCTTCTTCTTTCCTGGGTCCCCATTCAAACTTAACTGCTTTACAGGTTAGGTTAGCTTAGTTAATGGTATAGCTATTTTAGAAAAATCCTTAATAAATCGTCTATAGTATCCAGCTAATCTTAGAAAGCTTCTAATTTCCATGGCTGACTGTGGGACTTTCCATTTGGTAATTGCTTCAATCTTAGCAGGATCTACGTGAATGCCTTCGTGATTCACCATATGTCCTAAAAATTGCACTTCTTGTAGCCAAAATTCGCACTTCGAGAATTTGGCGTAAAGCTTCTCCTCTCTTAACAAAGTTAAGAGTGCATGCAAGTGCCGACAGTGCTCCTCCTGGTTTTTGGAATAAATATGTATATCGTCAATGAAGACAATTACAAATTTATCCAAGTACGGTTTACAGATCTGATTCATCATGTCCATAAATGCTGCTGGAGCATTTGTTAATCCAAAGGGCATGACTGTAAACTCGTAATGACCATACCTAGTTCTGAAAGCAGTTTTAGGTATGTCTTCTTCCTGTACCTTCAATTGATGATATCCAGAGCGTAAATCTATCTTAGAAAAGTATCTAGCCCCTTGAAGTTGATCAAAAAGATCATCAATTCTAGGTAATGGGTATCGATTCTTAATTGTAACCTTATTTAATTCCCTATAATCAATACACATTCTCATTGAACCATCTTTCTTCTTTACAAACAACACTGGAGCTCCCCATGGGGATGAACTAGGTTGTATAAATCCTTTGCTTAGTAATTCATCTAACTGCTTTTTCAATTCTAGCATTTCAGTGGGTGCTAACCGATAAGGTGCCTTGGCTATCGGTGTAGTTCCAGGAATTAGATGAATTCTAAACTCTACTTCCCTATCAGGTGGTAATCCCGGTAGTTCTTCCGGAAAGACATCCGGGTATTCTGATACTACAGGAATTTCTTTGAGTTCCTTACTCTTAGTGTTAATGATTACCGAAATCATATACACCATTTCTTGTTTTCTTGAATAACTGGCCAATTTCATTACTGAAATGAATTTCAGTGGCTTTCGTGGTTGATCTCCTGTAATCACCACTAATTCTCCTGTGGGTGTATGGATTTCTATGGAATTCTTATCACAAAGAATTCGAGCATGATTGGCTACCAACCAATCCATTCCTAATACAACATCGAACCCTGCTAAATTCATAGGTAACAGGTTTGCAGAGAATTTGTGACTTAAGAGTTCTATCTTTATATTTTGCAAAACCTTATCTATGCTAACAGAATTCCCATCTGCGGTTTCGACTGTAAAAATCTGCCTAAGGTTGGTTAAGGGTAAGTTAAGAGCTTGACAGAATAAAGTATTTATAAAACTTTGGTTTGCACCAAAGTCAAATAATACTTTTGCATAGACGTTGTGAACTAAGAACGTACCAGCTATTACGTCCGGAATTAATTCTGCTTCCTGAGTAGTCAACTGGAAGGCTCTTACATTCTTCTTGGTAGCTCCTTCTACAGGTTTGGCTTTGTTGTCAGATGGTTTGACCAATTTAGGGCAATCGGGCCTAAAATGTCTAGCTTCTCCGCAGTTGTTACAGACTGTTGCTTTCTTCTTCCTACAATCTTCTTCTTGATGTCCCGGAATTTTGCAGAAATTGCAATACCCCTTGCATCTTCCAAAATGCTTCCTTTTACAGGTATTGCAAAATGGAGTAGTGGAAGATTGTCCAGTTCCCTTTCTCCTGAAATTACTTCTATTACCCATACGAAATCCTTGGGTAATCTTTTGGGCCACTTCCTTCTTCCGGGTTTCTTCTCTTGTGCGTACTAGTCCGTCGGTTAGGGTATTAGCTAATTCCACAGCATCGTCAATAGTGCGAGGTCTCGCGGCTTTAACGATATCACGGATTTCGCCAATCAATCCCCAAATATAGCGGGAAATAAGCACCGGTTCTGGTGAAGCCAGGGTTGGTACTACTCTCGCATACTCGAAGAATGTCGAAGTATACCCTCGACAGTCTACATCCACCATCCGGTGGTTCAGAAATTTATTTGCTATTTGTTCCTTTTCATACTCGGGACAGAATTTTCTTTCCATTAGACTTTTAAATTCTTCCCAATTCATGGCATAGGCCACATTTCTTCCTTTAGCTTGAAGTACCGTATTCCACCATTCTAGTGCCCCTTCTTTGAAAAGATGTGACGCGTACATGACCTTATCTTCCTCGGCACATTTACTTATTGTAATCACTGCCTCGGTTTTCTCTAACCAACGCAGTGTAGCAGTCGCCCCTTCGTTACCTGCAAACTCAGCTGGTTTACAGGCAAGAAACTCCTTGTAAGTGCAACCAGGTGTTGCAGCTTTCATTTTCTTAAGGAGTGGGACTTGCATCCCATTGTTGTCGTTATTAGTATGGTTGCCGCCTCCGTTTACACTATTACTGAAATTATCACCATGCGTACATTTGCTAGGAATAATTTGTTGAGGTTCGATTGGATTTCGAGCAGCAGCAAGTATTGTTGGAATAGCGTTGGCTATTCCTTGAGCAACGATATTCTCGATATCTTGCCTATTCAGAAATTGATCCTCATTGTTATGCTCAAATTGATTAACTTTATTATCGGGTTCATTACCAACATGTGCCATCTGGTAAATAATTTATATGAGTAATTAGTATAAAAGAATTTATAACTAAATATAACAAAACAATTGCACATAATTATATAAACAAATATAGTCAAAGTGGTCAATTTCTCAACTTGCATTTTTATATATTATAGCATGCATCCGTACACACTTGTTTATTTTACAAAAGTTTTATTCTTAGGTTATTTCACAGGATTATATTTTATTATTATTTATTAAACACATATTCCTACTACCATACAACCACAGTCCTTCCACCTTTGTCAGCTGTCATTTTAGAAAGGACGTTCCCTTTCGTCGTATTTCCAAGAGATATGTTCTCCTACCTCCCGGATTCTATTCCCTGCATCCATTAGCTCCTCGCCAAAATGGCGGAGTTCTGCCAAGTTCTCATTGCTCATTGGTGGGTTTGGTGCAGGTTCTGGGTCGAACTGAGGGAAAAAGGTATAAGGGTTATTAAGTAGGTTTTGAAACTGCCAGTCATTGGTCCACCATTCGTCCATTCCTAGAGGTTGGGTGTGGATCAGAGGTTCTGGGATGGCTGGTTCCAAGTTTATTGGAAGCTGGGTTTCAGCAGGATAAGTGAAAAGGTTTTCATTGACAGGCTTAATGGTATCACAGCTTGCCAGAATGAAATCTAGCTCTTCCTACAATGTCATTTCCTTAGTTTGCTTAGAACTTTCCCCAATTTCTATTCCTGTTTGCTTAAAATTTTCCTCGATCTCGATCCCTTTTCCTTTATCAATTGGATTTTCTATTTTGGGAATTTTCCTAGTTGCTGGTTTCCTTCTGCGCACACGCCTCCAGCCCACAAATCTTCTTTTCTAAGGCTTTGATTTCTCCGGAGGTGGAGGTGGAGCTTGAAATTCCATAGGTTCCTCAACATCGGCTAAGTAACCAGTAAAGTCTCTGGAAACTTCTATTTTCACAGGGTATAGATTGAGATTCTCAAGGGCTTCAGATAATTCATTCATGATGTTTAGCAATTATGAAGAAACACACAAAATTTTAAGTTAAAATTTTCACATATCACAGAAAAACAATCAGAAAAATCTATGTAATTATACAAACCCTTTTATTGAAACAACTTATTTTTATTACAACTAAATTTTGAAATACACTAGTAGTTTATTTAATAGATTAAAGTTTCTGGTTTATGGATAATATGGATACTAATACTGGGTCGGGGTGTTGACAGTTTAAAGGTTAAAATTTACTGCTACAGTGGCTAACATGTAAAGATCTGCCCATTTTTCATCTAACTTGTCTTCCCATGGAGGGTTATTGCCTATTTTCTGAGTTTCCTTATTACCCATCATTCCTTTTTGTTGGGACTTCTTTATTTTCTCTTGACTTTTTCTAATAATCAAACTTCTTTTATTAGGAGAAAGTGGTTTCTCATACTGTGCCTTACGAACAAACATTCCCTCCTCAGTATCTACTGAGTATCTTGAGGAATTTGATTGGGATGAGGATCCCTTATCTTTTGGTACATTATCTAATTGACAATAGATGTCCGAAAGCTTTTGCTTACCCATACGGTAACAAACAATTAGTCAGTTAATTAAACACATAATCACAAAATGGCAATCAGGAAAATTAAGTATTTCATAAATACTTAATAGGCTTAAATCAGTGGCTCGATCAGTGGCTCTGATACCACCTTTTCCTGTCACGGCCCCAGCCCCGGTTTGACCCGGTCAGGAGCCGCGGGACAGGAACCCGTGGTATTTATTAAATGATGCAACAGCGGAAGATTTTTCACAGGATCTTTTAAAAACTTAAAATGCCCGATTATTTTATTTCATAATTCGGGATAAACCCCGTAAGTTACAATAGAGGAATTTCACAAGTAAATTCCCTGATTTATAAAACATGTTTATTTATTTTAACTGAGCCACCTCTTTAAGCCGGTTAGTGCTCCGTAGCACGTTTCCTTGATTTACAGCAAATCGCCTGAAACATGTTTTAAAAATATTTTATCAGCGGGGAAATGCTGGCGAGTTATTCAAATTTGATAAAACGACACATGGTTATAAATTACAGCATAAGAGCGATTACAATGGCATTTATCTTATTTTTTATCTGGCGCCGTGTCACCTGGTGACGATGGTCATACCACTATTGGGTCTTTCCCCAAGTAGTGACGTTTATCACTGTTAGGATTTATTAGCCTAACCCGTGAGAAATTAGTAATGTGCACAATACCCCACTAGCCAGTGATTCAAGATAACCACGACTTACTCCCTGTAATTATAACTTTTGAAAATGGAGTATTGTAAAATATTTGATAAAAGAGAATAACTCACATTGCAGATTTATACGGACAGAGCTTAGCCTACTGATTAGCCTTGTAACCTAATTTAAATAACAATGCACACGAACTAGGTCAGTAACTAATACAGCATTTACGATAACTCACGAGATTAAAACCTTCACAACGAATGACAAAGTGCGATACTTAAACATCCATCGAGTTCACGACAAATGACAAAGTATAACCCTAATTTGAGCAGCACTTAAACATCCATTGGATAGTTTTTAATCGATCGGACATTGAATCGTAGCAGCGATCGAGTTAATACCCGGTATCGTAGCAGCGCCTAACTAATTTGAAAGTAAATTCGACTTTTGGACAGTATATTTTCGTTTTTGAAAGTTTTTGTCGACACAGAATGAAAGCTCCTGAGCTAAGCTATTTATAGCTGAAATTGGAGGTTCACGCGGCCCGCGTGAACCCTAAGCCAAACTTTACGCGGCCCGCGAGGCCGCCTAGTCTACGCGTAGGTTTGATGGGTCACGAGTTAGGGTTGCCAGATGGGTTATACGTGGCCGGGATACTTATCCGGTCAAACTTTACATTGACGCGGCCCGCGTAAGACTAAACCAACTCTTACGCGGCCCGCCTGAAACTCAGAAACTTTGATTTCATGGTTTTTCATGTACAGTGGAGTTTCAGGGGTCCGGGTTTCTACTTACGAGTCGTTTTGGGACATTTTTGGAGGTCCTTACAATTACCACCCCCTAGATCTCACGATCACCACATTGACTTATTACCATCCAGCAAACCGATTTCGGTGCGTCCATACCGTTACCCTCATTTTCAGAAACAAGAGATCGAGCGTTTAGTTCATGACATGCTCCAACAAGGTATTATTCGGCCAAGCACAAGTGCTTTTTCTTCGCCGGTTTTGATTGGTTCGGAAGAAGGACGGGACATGGAGATTTTGTGTGGATTATCGCGCGTTGAACGTGATAACGGTGCGGGATCGTTTTCTATTCCATTGGTGGATGAATTATTTGATGAGTTACATGGTGCTCATTACTTCTCTAAGCTTGATCTATTAGCCGGTTATCATCAAATTCGGATTGCCAACGGTGATGCTATGAAGACCACTTTCCGTATACACGATGGTCATAACGAGTTTTTGGTGATGCCCTTCAGGCTTACCAATGCGCTGTCCACCTTTCAACGGCTTATGAATGACGTTTTTAGGCCCTTTCTACGCCGTTTTATATTCGTATTTTTTTAGGACATTTTAATCTATAGCAAATCATGGCAAGAATACTTACAACATCTCACTGTTACACTGCAATTATTACTTGATAATCAGCTGGTTGCTAAGTAATCTAAATGTGTTTTTGGGCAATCTCAAGTGGCATATTTGGGCCACATTGTTTCGGCCCAAGGTATTGCTGTTGACCCAGACAAAATCTGATCCATTCAGCATTCGCCAGTCCATAAAACTGTGAAACAGGTTCGCGGATTTTTGGGACTTATGGGGTACTACCGCAAATTTATTAAGAACTATGCTTCTGTTGCCGGTCCACTAACGGACCTCCTCTGAAAGGACTCCTTTTATTGGAACGAGACCACCCTTCAAGCCTTCACCAAACTTAAAGATATTTTGAGTTCCACCCCAATTTTGGGTCTACCGGACTTCTCTAAACCATTTACCCTAGAAAGGGATGCTTCGGGTACCGGTGTCGAGGCCGTATTGTCCCAATTAAAACACCCTTTGGCTTACTTTAGCAAGAAGCTTTGCCCTCGAATGCAGAATGCTTACATTTATCGCGGAGAAATGTATGCTATCACCGAAATCGTTTTGAAATGGAGACAATATCTCTTGGGTCACTGCTTCACTATTGTCACGGATCAACAATCTCTTAAACAAGTTTACAAGATCAAGTTATTCAGACTCCTGAGCAACAGAAGTGGTTGGGTAAGCTTTTGGGATTTGATTTTGACATTGTGTACCGACCCGGTTCACAAAACGGCGCTGCAGATGCTTTATCACGTGTTCCTGTTGGCCATCTTTTAGCCATTTCTGCACCGATTCCCACTTTCTTACAGGAATTACATTCATCTTGCCATTCGGACCCTGAAATCACTTCCTTTCTACAAAAGTATTCTGCTAACCCATCTTTATTTCCAGATTATACACTCCAAAATGGCCTACTATTGTTTAAAGGACATTTATTGGTTCCCAACAACTCGGCTTTACGACACCAGCTTCTTTCGGAGTTCCATTCTTCGGCTTTCGGGGGTCATTCAGGTGTTACACGAACTTTTCAATGTTTAGCTGCCACTTTAATTGAAAGAATATGAAAACTGATGTCAACGAATTCATCTCCCAATGACAAATTTGTCAACAGACAAAGCCTTCCTTTTTGTCCCCGGGTGGGTTACTCCAACCTCTTCCCATTCCACAGGCGGTGTTCGAAGATATTGCGTTGGATTTTATTACTTGCCTACCTAATTCTCAAGGTAAGACGGTCATTATGGTAGTGGTGGACCGATTGTCAAAATACGGTCATTTTATTGCCTTGCCACCATCATTCACTAGCTTTACGATTGCTACCACCTTTATTAGTTAAATTATCCGGCTACATGGTATTCCACTTTCAATTATGACTGACCGTGACAACCGTTTCATAACTGAATTTTGGAAAGAATTGCATCACATGAACGATACTACCCTCAAGTTTAGTACCGCCTACCACCCCCAAACCGGCGGGCAAACCGAGGCTCTTAACCAATGTTTAGAAATGTAGCTTCGGTGCTATGTGGCGGATCATCCTCAACGGTGGTTACAGTTCTTACCGTGGGCTGAGTTTTGGTATAATACTTCATTCCAAACTTCGTCTCAAATGACACCGTTTGAAGTTTTGTATGGGAGGAAGCCTCCATCTCTTACTCGTTACTTACGTGGTTCAACTCCTAATGTCACATTAGAAGAACAATTGCTTGAACGTGACAATGTCTTGGCTTTATTGAAAAATAATCTGTCAAAGGCCCAATTCCGAATGAAACTGACTGTTGATCAACACCGTCGAGATGTGCAGTTCGAGATTGATGATTGGGTGTTCGTTAAATTACAATCATATCGGCAGGGCTCGGCCCGGTTACAGCGACATCATAAGCTGGGTCATCGCTATTTTAGGCCCTATAAGTTTCTTTCAAAAATTGGATCGGTTGCGTATAAAGTTGATTTAACCCACCAATGCTAAGATTCACCTGGTATTTCACGTTTCCTTGTTACGTAAATGCCTTGGTAAGCCAATTCATCAGATTACCCCTTTGCATCTTGTTGATCCTACGTCCACTATTATCCTACAACCTCGGGCTATTCGTCAGAAGCGCTCGGTTTTAAAAGGTACTCAACTAGTTTCTCAAAGCTTGGTTCAGTGGGATGGTTTGCCTCTAGAAGATGCCACCTGGGAGGATGATTATCAGCTAGTCCAACAGTATCCTAATTTCCCACTTGAGGACAAGGTGGGTCTTAATAGGGGCGGTATTGTCATAAGCCCAACAGACCGGTCCAACCCGCCCAACAGCAGTGGAACACAAACAAATGGCCCAGCCTAGTTAAGAAGTGAAAGAGTAACAAGTCAGCCAACGAATTACCGTGAGTTCATCATGAGTGCCACCTCAGCTAGTGTATAACAGAATTGGTTACTCAACTATTTAAGTAATTATTTTATTATCATAAGGAGGAAAAGTTATTTAGATGATTATTCTATCTCTCTCATCCCCATTCTTGTATTCTCTTCCCACCTTGAATGTCTAATCTTTCAATGAAAATTACTATTTATTGCTCTTATTGTCTCAATTGCAATTGTCAGTAGTTAATTCACTACAGTGGGTTATCGGGTTTTCTCTGGAATTGGTGGTGGACTCGGGTTACCCTCGGAGTACTCCGTTTGGTTCAGTGGGTGCCTCAAGAGTGCTCGGGATTGATTATGTTGGCCGTTAAAAAAAATAATAAATTAGTTGTCTGGTGAGTGGGAAGAAAAATATTGAGACCACTATTTGGGGGAGAAAATGATGGACTTGAAATTTGGTGATTAGACGATGAGAGACTTTTAAGATGCATGAAAATAAAAGTATTGATAGGCCCAAGTTATATGTCGTTTTTTTTTTCTTTTTTTTTATGTAGATTAAAATCTGGAATAATAAGTGCGTGAGACATCTCACAGTTTCATTCTACCACTATATATCATGGATACAAATCGGTTTTTTTCAAAAACCGGTTTCGGTTATTAACCGGTTTCGGTTTTTTCACCCAAAATAAAAACCGTTTTTTTTTATAACCGGTTCCGGTTACTAACCGGTTTTTGAGGTCCAAAACAATAACCGGTATAACCGGTTGGGACCGGTTTTTAACCGGTTTTTCCCAAAAAACCGGTTTTTTAATAACCGGTTTTTTAATAACCGGTTCAGTTAATAACCGGTTTTTGAAGTCAAGAATAGTAAACGGTATAAAAACCGGCGGTTAAAAAAACCGGTTTCAATTTTTTTTCCGGTTTCGGTTCTAAAACCAGTTTTTTTGTACACCTCTAGATGGGTACATGCCTAAAAATATAAGAAACCATGGGTGCCTCTGAAAGCACTTCAAGGTCAAATGGAACCGAGGAGGACGACCCTCAGCAAGAAAATAACAGGCGGTCCGGTGGAAGTTTCGAATACAGTAAATTTTTATTTTCTAAAGCTCATTCTCAGAAGCAAAGAAGATATGCACAGGGAGGCATCGGAAGAAATTGCGAGGGAAGAGCAGGTTCGCCTACCCCCGGTCGAGACAAAGATGATCATGGAATACTTATCGACCTACCCCCGGTCGAGACAGATGCCAAGAAGATATGGGAGATGAGGTCTCTGATTGGGGAAGTTAAGGACCTGAACCTGATGGAAAATCTCCGTGAGTTCCTCTTGCTTGACGAGCTCACGGGAGTGGAAGTCAGGTATTTAGGAGGGTTGAAAATTCTCTTTTCATTCACGACGAAAGAGGATGCCGAGAACTTTCTACGTACCAAGTGCGAGGTGTGGTCGGACTGGTTCTCAAGGTTATATGTGTGGGAAGGAAAAGCGGCGATATTCGACAGGATTGCTTGGATTAAGGTAATCGGGGTTCCGTTGTGTATTTGGGATCGACACATTCTTAATCGTATCGGTGAACGTTTTGGGAGACTGGTTAGCCGGTCGGTAATATCAACCGGAGACGGGAATATGTCGGAAGATAAGATGGCGGTACTTGTCAACTCCGGGCAACGGATTTCTGCCGAGATCCGAATCAAATGGAGGGGACAAATGTTTAAAGTTTGGGTTCAGGAATGTGATGAAAATTGGAACCCAAGTTTTCTGGATCTCTTTAAATCGGATCCTTCGCCGGAAGATCCTCTCGGCGGGGAGCAGCCTGACCGACGAGTAGAAGAAGAAAGGATACCGGATTGTTTGGAAAAGTTTGAGCAATCAAACTCCGATGAGTCGGATTCTCAGGCGATGCATGACAACATGTCAGTCGGAGGGGACACCGGCTTCAATTCTCCGGTGGTCGGAGTAAATGAAGAGGCGGGAAACGAAGAGGTGGAGGATGGGGAAATTATTAAATCACCTCGGGAAAAAGCGGATAGGTTATTAAATTTGGCGGCTGATTTTTCATATTCTGAAGATCCTACAACGGTTTCGGCGCTTGTGCAGGCTGTTGAAAAGGATTTTAATTTGGGCAAGTTTCCAATGCATGAGGAGAATATTGATTGGAGTGGTGGGGTCCCCGAGGTGGTGGGGGGTAATACTCAGGAAGTTGAAAAAACACAGGTATTTGATTCTCAAGATGGGCTAGGTCCTAATAATACTAGGCCCAGTTACATCACATGCAGACCCAAACATGGTAAAAAACCCAAGAAAAAGGCCCAAAACTTTAGTATCCCCGATCTTAATCAGGAGCCGGAGATTACCAACACTTCGGACCCTTTCAACCTCGAGGAGATCTTCCGAATGGAGGAGGAGGCCAACAGGATGAGGGAATTCGTTCCAAGTCGAAGTATGCACAGGGAGGCATCGGAAGAAATTGCGAGGGAAGAGCAGGTTCGCCTTAATTTCGAGGATGAAGTCTCTCGTACTTTGGCATTTGGGGCCTGTATGGGGATATGTGTGGATGGATTTGAGAATCACGTAAAAAAAAAAAAAAAAAAAAAAAAAAAAAAAAAAATTGGTGCGTGAGGAGATGGAGTTTAACCGGGGTCAATGAATCTTTTCTCAATCAATATCAATGGGGGTTCGGTGTCGGTTTGGGATCCGGATGGAATTGGTTGATTTTTGATTCCGTAGGGCTTTTGTAGTTGTCTTTATGTTTCTGTCATTTTTGTTTTTTCCTGTTTTGTTTCCCAGTTTCTAGCTGGCTCTTTATATATATATATATAAAGTGATTTGCCGTTCAAAAAAAAAAATAGAAGAGTTCCTGCTCCACGCACACACAGCTAACCGGTCTTGGAAATATACATCCTTAATTGTAATTTCGGACTTTTGCTGCTTACACTTGCCAATAGCCATCCATGCAGTAACTTTGGTCTTGGAAATGGGAGCTACCAATGACTTGGATATGTGCATTCTTCGTTTTTCGTTTTTTCTTTTAAAAGAATCCTTTACATCTTTGAAGTTTTTTTTTTTTTTTTAACGGCCAACAGAAAAAATTTTAAATTACATCTTTGAAGTAATTACGTTAATTCAATTTCTAATAAATAAACTTTAATCTAATAGAGTAATATTGATATTTGTACAATTGTCAGAAAATGTAAAAATCTATTTTTTACTTAACAAATTAACATCCAAACATTTCATAATGTTAATAACTTTCAGGCATTTCCATGGGTTCTAGTTTACAACTCGCCAATCGTCATCCATGCAGAAACAAACCTTCGAGATAAGAGTCTTGGAAACTACCAATATATTTCCTTTTAAATTTTTTCTTCAACGGCGAAAGTTATATAAAACTATAGAAAACTGGTCAGCAGGAAACTGAAACCAAAAAAAATATATAAACAAAATTACCCTATTACATCACGATTACGAATGTTAAATTCTCGCCACCTCTCCCAGTTATAGTTTGCATAACTTGATCTACTTTTAATCCCAAGAAGCAAGTTCTCTTTGATAAGTTCCGCCGTCTGTGTGAAGTGAATATGATAATTGTTGGAGTTCTTTTTGTTTCTCGCCTTCCAAATCTCCCACGCAGTAACCAAGAAAATTGCTCCAGTAATCCTTTTCCATTCCGTTGAACCTCTCATCTCTAAGGCCGTACCAAGTAATTGATTAATGTTAGACACATAGGAATGGAATTTTATGGAAATTAATATTCACACATCCTTCTCCTCTATCTATCTCTATACATACATACATATATATATAAATAGAAACGGGTTCGGGAGAAAACGCTCAAAAGTATGAGAACGGTGAGAACGCATCCTGGCCCAACACGTGTTCCGCGGCATAGAGAAGGGCGGAGGGGCTTTTTTGTCTTTTTGTTCTTCTTTTATTTTCACAACGCGGTATAATATTTTATGGCGTCTAAGTTTTTTTTTGGCGTTAATTGTATTTATTAAACTTTTTGGCGTTGAATTAATTGTTTTTGTGTCACATATATAATTTTTTGGCGTTATATCGTTTTCTGGTTAATTTTTTTGGCGTTTGTAGCGTTTTGTATAATAATTCACTACGAGTAATTAATATTTGCATAAGATTAAAATAAGACCAATTTTTCTTTTGGCGTTTAGTGAAATTTTTTGGCGTTTTAATACCCTTTACAAGGTGCTTTGCCAGCAGCTGTTCTCTCAGTTTTCATTCTACTAGCATTATGGTGTTTGTAGTTTTTGGCGTTTTATATTATAATGTATTTTATTTATAGAGAATTACATAATAAAACAACATATAACTTGATATCAATACAATATAAAATGAAAACAAAAATAATAAAAAATGGTAATCTAATTTTTCTTTACAATCTTCAATGTCATCAGCCTCTTCCTTCTTGAATTTGTTTTTGGCGTTTTGAACCTTTTTTGAATAATTTAGCTAGATGCCAACTTTCCTTCATAAACCCCGTCTTTTTTCAGAAGAAGCTGCTTAGTGGCATCCTGTTTTTTGGTGTGATATTCTTGTTTGGTGGCATGTCATTAAAGATCAACTCTTGTTTGATGCTATTTGTAATAATGGTGTCCAAAATAGCATTTTACACTTGTGTTGAACCCTTTATTCCATTCATATAATCATCAAGAACAAAGCTCACATGATGGCATATCACTGTCATCAGTCTCTTTTTTTTTTTTGAATATTTGTCCATCTCATTCAGCAAAATATTATTGAGTTAACCCCATCAGAAAAATGATCCATTTCAGTGAAAGATTTGCCATATGTGGCGTTTTAAAGGGAGTGGTTCTAGAGGATATGGCGTTTTTGTGTTTTCTGGGTGTGATTAATTTCATTGTGTATAGACCCCTCTCTTATAGGAGTTTTTTGGCGCGTAGTTTAGGCGGGACTTTTTATTGTAATAAATGATAGTAATAAAGTAACTGTCTTTTCAGTTACTGTTTTTGTATTTACTGTGTTGATCAGCTTTTATCAGTTTTATAGGTTATAGACGTCCCATCTTCTAAGTTTGGTGTTTATTTTTAAATGGCGTTATGCAGACCAACATGACAAAATACAATAACGGAGTAAATAAAATATTAAGCAGGAAAAATATTTTTTTGTTATTTTTGGCGTTTTGTTAGGGTTAACCATTTTTAGTATTTTTTGGCGTTTTGCTAATAAAGATAGAAATATATCATTTAATTATCTTAAAAAAAAAAAGATTACATAGAAGAAAAAAAAAGAGGAAAAAAATTAAAATCCTTCGTCAGAAAGTACTTTATCCGAATAGTATCCATCACTTGCTTCATCTTCTTCCTCCTCTGAGTCTTCATCTGGATCTTCATCCATGTCCTCACATTCACCTTCATCAGCTTCTTGTTCCTGAAGATTCTGAAGCCTACACCTGAACATGTCTTGCATTAACTCCAATTTTGAGTCTATTTCTGTGTTGGTACAAGTGGCGTTATGCAATTCTGCCATGAAACCCAGTCGTTGCTTTGTCATGATGTTCTCTAGCCAGTAGACTTTCTGCTCTCCGCTGTCGTATGTAACCGTCACCATGTCTGTTTCATCATCAAAACGCCATGATGTCATGACAGGGTCTGGCTTCACATCTCCTTTGATTGGTCCAAATTTGCTGGTTAATGCTTTCATAAGCATATGCGTTTCATGGTATTCGTTGTCTAGAGCGATGCCAATGGATAAGATTTGCCTATGTATCTCTTCTTCCATCTTCAGAATTATCCTGACCGTCTTAACATACACCCTCCTTCTGTTGTCAAAATGGAGGACGTATCGCCTGATTCCCAGAGTGTATCTCCACGAAACGATTGTTGCCATTTTTGACGTTTTGGTTAAGTTGGCGTTTTTGGTTAACGATTTTTTTTTTTTTTTTTTTTTTGCAGAAAATGGATAAATTGAAGTAATTATGGAAGCTATGTTTTACCTTTGTTTATATAATGATGTTTTTGGCGTGTAATTTAGGAGTGAATTTATTCTAATAAATGTTAATAACTGAAATTCAGTTATTTGTGTTGTTTCATCTTCCTGTAATATTCAACGTGTTTTATTACTAATTTTTGGCGTTTTGTTTTTAATGGAGTTTTTTTTTTTGTATGGTGTTTTATCATTTGATGGCGTTTTGAATATGAGCGGTAAAAGACCCTTTTACCCTTAATGAAGCGCGTCCCACATAATAAAATTGATGTTATTTACGAAAACGCCACCGCGCAATCTAGTCCATGGATTGTTTTGATCGGACGATCCATAAGCGTTCTCACACTTTTCACCGTTTTCTCTAAATCCCGACCCTATATATATATATATAAAGAGAGAGAGAGAGAGAGATAGAGCGAAAAATGGTATAAAAATAAGATGTAGGGATATGAGAATAGTAAAGGAAATTTTAATCCATGCCAAGAATGACCACCATATAGCCTTGCCAGCCCATGGTTTTATAGCCTAGTGACTTCTTAGGGGTGAGATAAGGCTTTGGGACCAATAGGTCCTGGGTTCGATTCCGGGGGGAGGGGGTGTTTCCATATTTATTGTGTTTCCTCTTGAATTGTTGTATAAGCATTATGTCTAGTGGAGATGGATATGATCGGGTGGTTCCGTTGGTGGCACAATAACACTCCAGTGGTCTGTCAATGATCCAAATTTGTCGTTCAAAAAAAAATATAGCCTTGCCACCTGACAATCCCAAAGAATGTGGTGGATAGTTTCTTCACGCAAGCCACATGGAGGGCATAAATGGTCGACGATAGGAACCCCACTAATAGCCCTTCAAAGGAATCCGATTAAGTGCAACCCTCCGACCAAAAAATTAACTTTAGGAGGAACATTTGTTTATAATCTTTTAGCCAGTTATCATACACATAGTTAAAGAACCCTGAAAAATTAAAATAATAAATTAAATGTACAAGCGTATAAATATAATGGAAGGTATGAATCATATGTTGTAAAAAAACTTACTTTCACGGTTGCAAGGCACAAGTTATTCGTATATGGATACTGAAGGAAACTCACACCAAAGTCGCCCAAAATAACAAAAATTTCTCACTTTCTTGCAGTGTTTACAAATATTCTGTTGTATGTGAAACCTACAGTGATACCTAGAGGTGTTCGGGAATACTTTAGCACACACGTTCATAAGGGCGAGCTCTCTATCTGTTACAATCACACGTGGTTGCATACATTCATTCAACATTGATAGTTCCTTTCAAGCACCCATACGAAGTTATCACTCCGTTCTTTACAAATAACCACATGCGCTACAAAACTACTTGTTGGTCGACCTCAAACCTATAACCTGGACAAATGACATGTTGTACATGTTTATTTTGTATGACGAGTCAATCAACAGCACACGTGTCGGAATGCACGCCACATATCACTCGAGTGGGGATGAACAAAGAAGAGCTCTGTTACGAAATCTGTTCCGGGTTCCTGTCGGGTCTTGTAAATGAAGTCGTTGTTATACAGCGTGGCTCCAGTGTCTGCATGGGAGTCTTTCCGTCTCTCTATGAGGCTCTAATCTTCTACACCACATTTTGTACTTTCTGAACATGGAGGTTATCGGGGTATTGCTTCCTTAGGGTTTTAAAAATGTTGTGTGGCTCCATGTTTTGAGCTGTTAGCTGGTCCATCAGCTTGTATTTGTTGGGAGAAAATCTTCGTACAAACGCGTGGCCCGACAGATGCTCGGCAAGTTCATGGTTATGTTCTAGGTTTCCCACTACTATCACCCAGATGTCATGCATCTCATTCCGCACCACCATCAATGAAAACGGGCAACCGATTTTTTTTGCTCCCGACTTTTCTAAACGTTGCTTTAGTACGGTGCTCAACACCACGGTCACATTCAAGCCATACCCTCCCGGTCTTACCGCCAACTGTCTTCAATCGATGGCTCACAATAACGTAACCATTAATTCTCGTTTGCCCTTTTTGTACCCATTCCTTCAGCTCTTTTAGAGACATGAAAGCTGAAACACCGATAAGATTAACTTACATTTTATATTTATTAATCTTATTTACTTATTTTTTACTATATATATACTAATTTTAATATATAATATTTAACTACATAATAGTTTCATACGGGTTGCCCGGGTTAGGGGGTTGATCATCATGACACGGTGGTGTGTTCGGAGGCTCACCACCGTATCCTCCGACGTCCGGATAGCCTTGTTGCAAGTACAAAGAATGTGATGCATTGTTACTTGTGTAAGGATTGCTCGGGTTAGGCGGTTGCTCACCACCGTATCATCTGTGTCCATCCAGATAGTTTTGTTGCACGTATAAAAAATGTGATGCATTGTTACTTTCATAAGTATTGCTCGGGTTAGGCGGTTGCTCATCATAATACAGTTGCTCACCAGGGTATCCTCTGTATCCATTTGGATAGTCTTGTTGCACGTAAAAAGATTCACACCCATATCCGTAACCTGGATACCCTTGTTGCACCGGATAATATGCTTTAGCAAGAAAGGTTGGCAGAGGCTCGTTCAAGTCTAGCAACGGTTTGTTTTGATCAACATGAACGCTAGAGTGACCTCCTCCTCATCCTCGTTAGAATCGGGAACGCCAGAATTCTCCTAAAAACAACGGTATGATAAATACTTAATAATTTCAAACCAACATGGAACTTAAGTTAATGATTTTACCAGATCAGTTTGAGGCACCCCATGAACAGTTGGAATACTGCCCAAAGAAATGTTGTCGTCCCAGACCGGTGACATTTTAGTTTCACACCTGTCCGACAATTGATAAACCAGGGAAGAATGTAAATAAAAGAATGAACTTCGAAGATTGCTCATGAAGAAGCGTGTGCATGTCACTATTTGTATAATTCAAATTCACAAGTATACGCCTCATATAGCTCTGTAGCATACCTTTAATCACATGCCCAAACAACATCGTATCAAAGTGAAATCACACAGATGTACGCCTCGTACAGGCCCCTCGTATAGGCCATTACGTATATGTGACTGATTTGACACCGCTTGTTCGGAGACATAAACCCTATACGCCTCGTACATGCCTGTACGAGACGTGTAAATGGGTCATAATGGGTGCGCAAATAGGCAGATAGGTATATGAATATGTACCCGTTGTATTGTTAAATGGCATAAAATTTTGATCTTGATTAATTTTAAATTCCAATACCGTTTAAGTTATTTGGTGAGTGGGAAGAAAAATATTGAGACCACTATTTGGGGGAGAAAATGATGGAGTTGAAATTTGGTGATTAGACGATGAGAGACTTTTGAGATGGATGAAAATAAAAGCATTGATAGGCCCAAGTTATATGTCGTTCTTTTTTTTTTTCTTTTTTTTATGTAGATTAAAATCTGGAATAATAAGTGCGTGAGACATCTCACAGTTTCATTCTACCACTATATATTTCATGGATGGGTACATGCCTAAAAATATAAGAAAGAAACCATGGGTGCCTCTGAAAGCACTTCAAGGTCAAATGGAACCGAGGAGGACGACCCTCAGCAAGAAAATAACAGGCGGTCCATTGGAAGTTCCATGGGTGCTGGGGCCTTAGCAACAGCGGCCGTCGTCGGAGTAGGTGTCGCTGCTATTGGGATATCTAGATTGCTTTCGAACAACACCAACACCCTAGAAAGAGTACCCGTGGGGGCAAATAGTACGCGGTTTCATCCTCCTCGAGGTCCCTATAAAATGACCACAGATGGCGGATGTAATCTAGTACTTGGAGATCGAGGACCAGGTTAGTACGGAGGAATACTTCTCGATCATGATGGTAAGTGGGTCAAAGGGTTTAGAGGTTATGTTAGTGAGACTTATACTCTTACATCTGAGCTTATTTCGATCCAGAAAGGGCTGGAACTTTTAGATGAACTTGATCTCGAAGGAGCCATTCTTTATAACGACAACGAACAGGCTTGCGAGTATGTCAATGGAGGGGGCGAATACCGCGGTAGAAGTGACGTTGTCCGTAAGTCCTGGCACATCATCATCAAGTGCAGGAATCTCGCTAACAAAAACAATATAGAAGTCAAGCATATTGGGCGAGAATACAGCAAGTATGCTCACAAGCTCGCCAAAATGGCCATTGCGAAAAAAGAAGAATATGAGGAAATTGAAGAACTTCCTTATGAGCTAACGTTGATTTAATGATCGAAAACTACTCGCGGTTCCTGGCTTAATTTCTCGCATCTATCTAAATATGTTGATTGGTAATAGCTTCCTCTAAGGAGAAGTCCATCTAGCCATATGTTTGAAAGTTCTCAAGATGGATTATTGTAGTAGTCTTTGTATGTTTATCTTGTATCTGTTTCATCTTTGAATCTGATTAATCTTGTTGTATATATTTATCTTTAAGGACTGTTTTAATTGTTTCTACTTTGTTTTGGAATCCAAAGATAAGCACCAACATTCAAGCTTTACTTTCATTAGATAATAATCTTTTGGAGTAATTTTCAAGACAAAAGTAGAAATAAAAGTGGTCTAAAGAATTTACTTGTGGTTTCGTTAGTTGTATTAAGAAAACCACTAGCTTTTTCTTATTCAAATCAAACATAATGGTAGCTAGTATCAAACAAACTAGGCATAATCACTTTAGATATAATTATCATATATTTGGATTAATGGTGGTATTGTAATCTTTTGTGCTAAGCTAAGTAGAATAATACATCGTACGATCAGTGTTCTAGAAGAAAACAACTATGTCTATCGTGAGGCTTATTATAAAACATCGATGTCGTCAGCTTTACTATTGGTTCACTACGTCATATTTTGACCTTATCATTTAAATTTTCAAATCTATTGTTCTGTATCTTTTTACTTCTAAAAGGGTATAATATGAAATTACAAAAGCACCTTATATCAATGTTGGGATTGTTCACTAGACCAAGGCATGAGGCATGAGGCATAAGTAGGGGTGTAAACAAGCACAGAGTCTAAGAACTAGTCGTAATCGGCTCAAGTAAAAGTTCGAACGAGGCGAGCCTTAACGAGCCAAAACCTGATATAGAGTTCGTTTAGTCATCGAGCCTGAAATACAAAGCTCATTTAGGCTTGCAAGCCTAAACGAGCCCGAACAAATTTATTTTTGTTACATATAATATGATAATAATGACGATAACATTGGTGAGCCAAACTCGAGCCGAGCTTTGGCTCATTTAAGCAATGTTGAAGCGAGCTCGAGCCCAGCTTTTAGCTCGTTTGAGGTTTTTCTCAAAATAGCCCGAGCTTATGATTTTACGGGCTAGCCAAGCTCGAGCTCAAATATGTACGCTCAAACCAAGCCGAGCTCGAGCTTCATCAAAACTTCGCGAGCATTTACTTTTTATAGAAAAGGTCCCATTTGTTGACAAGAACAATATAAATATTAAGCGTGTTCCGCAAGAATACGCCAACCAGTGTGCCGAGAAGCTGGCCAAAACGGCCAAGATGAAAAAAGAAGAGTATGTGGAAATCAAATAACTTGCTAATGAGCTGAAGGAACTTGTTGAAAGAGATGCTAAATTTAGTGGTTGAAACGTACTCATGGTTCTTGGCTTTCTTTCTTCCATCTATGTATGCTGATTGATAATGATTTTCTCTTAATGATGGTTATGTTATGATATAGCACCCTTCGTATGTTTAATTGATCTTGTATCTGTTTCTTCTTGCATCTATTTCATCTTTTAGGCATGTTTAGTTATCTACTTCGATTTGGAATCCAAAGATAATGCAGTAACACTAAAAGTCTAGGTTAGTATAATAATATATCTTTTAGAGTAATTATTAAGGTAGAGTTGAAATAAGTGGTCTAAAGTCACTATCATTTTCTTATAGCATTAACAGTAAAGACACTAAAAAACACACAAAAAAAACTAAAAACATTGCCACTTTCATCACAACCCGCTCAACAGTAAAGTTGTTTTCTTATTAATACCAACTCTCCTGGCCCGAACTGCTGCCAATTTCTTCTGTTTTTGACTTGCATCCATATGAACGATGAGCCCAAAATCCAACCTCTGAACCAATATATTATTGAATCCAAGTTTCGTAATTTACTATTATTTATATTTGAATATTATTCTAATTTTACACCATTATCAATCGTAGGGGTGACACCATTTTAATAGTTTATTATAAAAGAAGGTTTTATATGGTATTATCAATAAAGGATTTTTTAACGAAAAGATAGTATCAAATAAGGCATAGTCACCTTAGATATAATAGTCAAATATCTTGAATAACGATGATATTGCAATCATATGTCGGTCGAATATGATCGTGTTCTAGAAGAAAACAACCATGTCTACATCCACGGCGTCACGTTGGTTAACTATTGGTTGCATTCGTTACGTTTTTTTAAATTCCATTTGTTAGATTTTTTTTGGGAACGGATTCACATACCATGAAAGAACGTTTACAACGTTTTTTCACTAGCTCAAAGACAATTTGGACCAAATTTCATATAAAAAACGAAATTACACTAGATTCAGTTTACTTCTAATTTCAATAGCATCCCATATAAAACCAAGGTCATATCACTTTACTCTTATGTGAATGCATCCCATTTCGTTTCATACTTTTCACGAGTCTTGTATGGACTATATAGTCATAGTTACTTATAAACTATAGATCCAAACTATAAATTTTGAAATTTAAAAACACTGCGAAAGTTAAAACACCACATTAAACATTACAATAGTTAAAATTACACAAACTAAACATTACAATAATAAAAATTACAAATTAAACTCTATAATAACTAAATGATATATAATATTTATTAAAACTTTAATTTGAAAATTTTATAACTATACAAATTTAAAAAATTATAAACAATTTTAGAATATTTTAGTTTGTTAATTATTGAAGTCTAAATTTCTTGAATAAAAGATGATTTTATTAGATAATAAAAAAATGTTTTTAGGGTAGTGACGCCACCAAAGAAGATGGTGTTTTAAGGTAGTGGGTGGTTTAAGTGACGTGTATCGACGAGATTGATAGAACATAGAGTATATGGGTTAAGTGTAGGGTTGTTCATGAGCTGAGCCGAGCTAGGGCAAGCTCGGGCTCGGCTCGATTATAAACCGACTAGCTCGGCTCGGCTCGGATTTGAAACCGAGCTGAAAATCTGAGCCCGGGCTGGGCTCAGCTTGGTTTGGCTCGATTTTAAAAATAAAAATTAATACATAACTCTCAAAATTCAGTATTCTAAAATATTATTCAGTACTTCAAAAGAACATATTCAAAATAAGTTCAACCTAATACATTACAAGCGAAAATCACGTTCAACAACACAAAATAAGTTTTATATTTCAAGTAAATACAATATTTGTTCATTAGCACGACAAATTATCCACCTTTAAATATGTCATAGATATTATAAGTTTTATATTTCAAGTAACTACAAGCCTAATTACATGTAAATAATAATCACTTTTTTTTTGTAATATATTATATGTATATAAAAATAAATATACTATAAGTAAAATAATTCGAGCTAAGCCGAGCCGAGCTACCATGCGAACCAAACCGAGCCAATTTGGCTCGCCACGAGCCGAGCCGAGCTAGGCTCACTTTCTAACCGAGCCGAGCCGGCTCGGCTCACTTTCAAACCGAACCATATCGAGCGAGCTTTTTTCTAGCGAAATCTGAATCACGAGCTTTTTGGACAGTCCTAGTTAAGTGTCCCTACCCCTTAATAAAAGATCTTTCTTATGAGTTAAGGTATCCTGTTGAATCCTGGTTGAATAGATGCTAGATTTAAGGGTTGAAAAGTACTCATTCTACATTATCTTTTTCTTTTTCAAAAAAGTTTGTTAGAAAATTGACAAGTGATTCATAAAATAACATTTAAGAGCATTCACATCCTGAAGAAACTCTAGATAATTGACCGGAATCGAATTATCTAGGTGGTTTGGATCTGCATAAAAAGGTTGGTTTTCTCTCGTTCAATCTGATGGAACAGCTCTTCTTCTCCGGTAAACTCTGCAAAACAAAGCACAGTTAGCCTCGTCAAGGGGAGAAGAGGGGTTCTCTCCTTGACCCGACTCCGGCGTGAGAATAAGTAGGTGTTTATGAAGAAGAAGAAGTATTGACGAAGTGTGTGTAACTTGAAGTTCATACCTGAATTATCCTCATATTTATAACCGAGAGTTTGGGCGGGAAAACTCGTTGGTGAAATGTTGACGGAAGATGCTAACCCCGTAAGCGGTTACATTTCCTTCCGTTAAGCCTCTCGATCCGTCGTGATTGCACACGGATCGCTGTTTAGATCTATGGCTGGGGTTTGCCACGTGGAAAGTGATCGAATGGAGGTTTCTCTCCAATTACATGCTATCGTTGTGATTTTAGGGATGCCTGAGGTGGTGACACGTGTCCAGACGGTTATAACCGTCCTAGTGGTGCACGATTGAATTCTTTCTAGAAGATTACTGCTGTAATCTGGTGTGACTTTTTATTGTGTGGTATCAGTTAAGCAAATAATATCCAAGTCTGGATACTATTAAGCGGAAATGCTTGGCTTAGGATTTTCATCCTTTGTTTATGGAGGAAAGCGCAAGGATTTATGTTTTCCTTTTGTCGCGCAAGTGTTGTCTGCTATCTGTCTCTTTAAGCTTTCCTTTTGTATGACCAGTGCGCGGCCGCGCAAGGTAAAAGGGGCTGAAAGACGAGGTTGTGGTATGGTCCCGAGTACTTATCACAGGGTTTTTGGGACCTTACCACTTCAAGTCCCCCCAGTCTAGTGTTGCTCTTATGCAAGTAAGAGGAGCACTGGACTTATGAGAGAGAAATGTTTTTTGGCGCGAAAGTAGGGAATCTTCCGGGAGAAGATTTACTTTGCCTATTATAAAGATTTAAAAATCTTTGACTTTAAATGGGGCTGGTACAGTAAGGACTGAGTGACAGGCTGTCACGGTCAGTTGTCCCTTACTGTCGTGCTTTGCACGCGCGCGTGAACTCGCGTTTGTGTTGATTTTCACTCGCTCCTGTTGCTTGGATAACTGTGATACCCGGAAAAGGTGTAATGGCAGTTACCGATGCTATTTATTGCGGTGAGTATATAAGATTGTTTGAGTTGCCCCTTTCTGTTAATCATTACTTTGTTGAAAACTTTTCTCCTTCCTTTCTTCATTATCCGAAAAATTTTGTCATTTCTTTTTCTTATGTCAACCGGAGAACACCAAGAAGACTTATCCGAAGAAATGTCTGCTGAACTTCCACCGTTAAAGTGGCCCAGAGCGACTTTTCATGGTTTGGTTTGAAACCTTAGATTCCCGGAGAACTGGGGTGCCCTGTACCCTGAAGAGGGTCAGACAGCCGCAGATGCTCCAACTGGGTATATTACTCTTTTTTGGGATTTCTTCTGTGAAGGCAACTTTCGCTTGCCTGTAACAAAGTTTTTCCTTGAAATTCTTGAGTATTACAAGTTTCATATCTCCCAACTGCACCCTATTGGCATGGTTAGGGTTCGACATTTTGAGTTTGTGTGTCAGACGATGCATATTGAGCCAACAGTCCTTCGATTTAGGGTTTTTTACCAAATGCACTGTACCCAAGGGTTTTATTCGTTTGTCCAAAGAGCGTCTGCAAAAAATATTTTACAGCATCCTCCAAAATCTTTCCACGACTGGAAACAAAAATTCTTCTTCATCAAGGCAGGGGTGATTCCGATGAGGATGGTTCTAAGGGGAAAAGAAGATGTCCCTGTTGAAACGCTTCGAACCCCTGTTGACGAGAATTGGTACCAAGATCTGAAGGAAGTTCCTAATATTGCCTTACCGGAGAAAGCCCTTGTTGGGGCTAGTATGAGTTTGAATTGGAAAATGGACCGGGAAGACAAACCGGTGTATACGGAGGAAGGTCACGGTATGATTGGGGTCTTCCCTTTTTGCCCTTCTCCTTTTTTTTGACATGCTTCTCTTCTTCTGCAGTTGTTTCATTGTATATTGTAGCATACAAGAGAGAAGGCGGAAAAATGGGTACCATTAAGAAGAAACCTGATGAAGAGCTTTGGTACCATCGAATTGTGAGGAATTTTGTACTTCCTAGAGAAGCTGAATTATCTGCCCAACCTGCTGCTGGTGTTGGTAAGTTTGTGCATTTTGTTTGTTGTTTGCTTTCTGTTATGCTCCTGAACAAACTTTATTCTGCGCTTTCATAGGTGAATTGTCAAATTTGGGCATAGGCCCTGAGAAGAAGAAGTGCGCGACGGTTAGTAATGTTGCGCCTAAAAAGAGTGATGCTGAAAAAACTCAATCCTCCAAAGTTAAAAACGTTGGAGGGGAGAAGAAAGGTATGCGCCGTTCCTCTGACCCCTGGTGTGATTATGTGGTGGTTTCTGACTCTTTGGAGGGTCTTGCGCCTGCAGTTACTGTTAGGAGGCCAAAACCTGAACCAAGAGATACTGCTGATATCCCTTTATCTAACCCAGATGATCATATTGACCTGGAATCCAGCCCAGAACACTTGGTGCCAAGGAAGGCCGGTAAAAGGAAACAGACTGATACTGAAGTTGAGGGTCAGCCCTCAAAGAAGATCCCGAGGAAGAAAATTACCAGGAAAGGCAATCTGGATGCTTTTATTTCTGAGTCTGTTCCTGGTAAGTGTTGCTTTTAGTTCTTTTCCTAATGCGCCTTGGATAGTTACATACTTTGTTGTTTTTCAGAAGGCCCCGTTTCTCCTACTCTCACAGAGCCGCAACCTGTGGTTAATGAAGAACTCCCACCTTCTCCTCCGCGTGCTTTCGCTACTGTTCATTTAAAGACTACGGAGGTTTCTGATGGTGATGTGGAGAAGACTGTTGAGGCTAACAAACCTGTTGAAGTTGCTACGGAGATTAAGAAGGTTGTGACCCCTGCGGTGGATGATGCTGGTAACCCCTCAACTTCTGAACCCGCTGCTCGTGATAAGGAGAAAGTTGCAGAAGATATTCCTGTTATAGCTTCTCCTTCCAAGGTTTCTGGTTCTATGCCTGAGAAAGTTGCTGCTGAAGATCAAGGTTCATTTTCCGATGTAGGCAAAATTTCTCCAATCAGCCCAGAGGAGACCCTGGGGGATTATTATTACAGAACTTATTCGGAGAAAGATGCTTCCGAGCCTCATGCCCCTGTTTGGAACTTGAAAAAAGGTGATACTTTCTCGGATTGGCGCGTGTGCCGAGACTGGTTACAGGGAATATTTCCGCCGGGGGAAATCAAATTTCAAGAAAGCCGTTCTCACGAACAAACTTACCATGCATATCTTGAGGAGACTGCTTCTCATGTTTCTACCACTCATCGCATAGTGCGTGAGTGGCATAGTATGCATAAGGATTGGGAGGCTTTCAGGGTGTCACAGAAGAAGCTTGCTAATGATGAAAAGCGCTTGGCTCAGTTAAAAGCTATATTGGAAGCGGATCAGGCCAAGTTTGAGGCTGATCGTAAAACTGAGGAGTGGTCTATTGCAGGTTGGAAAAGGAAAGCGGAAGCTGCTCTCCTTTCCGAAGAACGCAAAAACTGGAAGAAAATTTGCGAAAAAGATAATGCTGAGAAGGTAAATCTCCGCAATGTCATCAATAATCTCAAGGCTGAGATTGAAAATTTGAAGAAACATGATGCTGAGATAGAAAGGTTGAAAAAGGAGAAGGCTGATGCAGAAGCGGCGCTAGAAGAAGCGTGTTCTCATAGGGCGCGCAATGAGCAACGAGAGGTACAGGCTTGCGCCACTCTTGCTCTTAGAGATAAAGAGTTAGAAGAACTTACTGCTTTGCTTTCTGACCAGGAAAAACTTAAAAAGGATCTGGAGGTTGCGCATTCCGAAAAGGCTGAGGCCTCTCTTCGTTTAACTGAAACCGAAGAAAAATTGGAAAATTCTGAAACGGCGCGGGCCACAGCGGAAAGTGAGCTTGAACCTTTAAAGAGTGATATGGCGTGGCTGAAAGATCGCGGAATTGCCTGTGTAAGTTGCTTCTTATTTTTGTTGCGGGGATGTTTTTGTGCCTTCTTGATATTCACTTTTTCTTCTTTTCAAAGGTTGCTGAATCGGTGTTGAATTATGAGGAGTTGGATAAAACCGTTGCGCGTTTAATTGTTGCCGCGTGAAAAGATGGTTACGCCGAAGGATACACTGAGTGTTCTCAGCATGTGAACAACGCTTTGAAGGTTGATTGGGACACCAGTAAATCTGCGACCTATGGCGTCAACACTGGTGTTGCGCTTTCTGCTTTGAAGGCAGAATTTAACAACTTGCAGCTTCCTGTAATGGATCTTATAAATGTTGCGCTGCAATCTGATGATCACGTGGCACAACTAAAGGAAATCTTTCCGGATGACGGTGAAGATTTAGTGTAGGTTCCTTTGAAACTGTATTGAACAATTTTTGTAGTATTAGGGATGTATATCCCTTTCTTTGTTGGTGTGTTGTTGCGCAAGTAACTAAGACACTGCCGTGTTTGATAGTTTTAAGGAGTATTTGTACGCAGAAAATAGTATGTCGTGTTTTTTAGTTTTACAATATTTTGCATGAATACAATTACTTTTATTGAGTAAGGCGAATGAAGTTGGTATAAAGCTCATGTGTGAACTTATGGTCGTTTGTGACGTAATCACTGACCGTTCATGAGGCTTGTTTTGTAATTACCATAATGTTTTTGCGCTTACTAAAAGAAATTGCACGCACTTTGTAAGAAAAACACAAGGATAATAGAAACTTTGATGTTTATTTCTGGATAGGGCACAGAGGCCATTACAAAGTTTTCTAATAAATATATGAGACTTAACTTACTCTATTCCCCCGCTTTGTCTTAATAAATCATGTCTTTCTGCACGGAGGCCATAGCTATTTCCATGACGAACTTTGAATTTTCCGCTGCTTCCGCAGGGCGGTAAATCAAATCATAGTTGTGTTCAGCCTCAGGGTTATAAACCGCACGAGGTCTGCACTTGTTGTAATTGGGCTGCAATCGGTTAAACACGCTAGTACTTTCACCCACACGGTAAGTTGTATCAGATTCATCGGTGTGGGTGTTCCGTTGAGGACCCAACCTAGTGTGAACTGATTGTCTTCGGTGAGGGTGCGATTCATCTCGATACTCTCGTTGACGACTCCCAGATTGGGTATACTCATGTCTCGACGGAGATTTGGAATATACCTCTATGTCCTCGATGTGAGATGGGCCTTCACGTTGAGAGGCATGAGCACGAGATCCTGGCCTTCTCGGCTGAGTTTGAGGTGCAGTTTGTGCACACAGCTGTGTGTATACAGCATTCAGAGCCCCTTGAGACCTGACATACCAGGAGATTGGAGTTTCTCCTGGAGGCAGAATTGAGTGAACAGGGTTTTCTGGTAGCACCCCTGGGGTGACAGGTTCATTTACTCGATTGGATTGAACCTCGTTGTCATCCGAGGCATCCTCTGGAATTCCTTCAACCTGAAAGTTGTTTCCGACGTTCGGCTGAGGGCCGGTTTGCCGATGAGACGACGTTTCCTCCATATGCAAATGGAATCAACAGGGCAGATCACAAAAGAGAGAAAATTGGATGAAACAGAGAAAAACGGTGGGCGCCAATGAAGAAACTCTAGCTAATTGACCGGAATCGAATTATCTAGGGGGTTTGGATCTGCATAAAAAGGTTGGTTTTCTCTCATTCGATCTGATGGAACAGCTCTTCTTCTCCGGTAAACTCTGCAAAACAAAGCACCGTTAGCCTCGTCAAGGGGAGAAGAGGGGTTCTCTCCTTGACCCGACTCCGGCGTGAGAATAAGTAGGTGTTTATGAAGAAGAAGAAGTATTGACGAAGTGTGTGTAACTTGAAGTTCATACCTGAATTATCCTCATATTTATAACCGAGAGTTTGGGCGGGAAAACTCGTTGGTGAAATGTTGACGGAAGATGCTAACCCCATAAGCGGTTACATTTCCTTCCGTTAAGCCTCTCGATCCGTCGTGATTGCACACGGATCGCTGTTTAGATCTATGGCTGGGGGTTTGCCACGTGGAAAGTGATCGAATGGAGGTTTCTCTCCAATTACATGCTATCGTTGTGATTTCAGGGATGCCTGAGGTGGTGACACGTGTCCAGACGGTTATAACCGTCCTAGTGGTGCACGATTGAATTCTTTCTAGAAGATTACTGCTGTAATCTGGTGTGACTTTTTATTGTGTGGTATCAGTTAAGCAAATAATATCCAAGTCTGGATACTATTAAGCGGAAGTGCTTGGCTTAGGATTTTCATCCTTTGTTTATGGAGGAAAGCGCAAGGATTTATGATTTCCTTTTGTTGCGCAAGTGTTGTCTGCTATCTGTCTCTTTAAGCTTTCCTTTTGTATGACCAGTGCGCGGCCGCGCAAGGTAAAAGGGGCTGAAAGACGAGGTTGTGGTATGGTCCCAAGTACTTATCACAGGGTTTTTGGGACCTTACCCCTTCACATCCAAATAATCAAATTGTGCGTGTGGTGTTTTTAAAATATAAAAGGTATAAAAAGTGGTTGTGAGTAGAGGAGGGAGAAAAGGTAATGATAAAGATATAAAAAAATATTATTTAATTAAAAAGGAGAGAGAATATTTAGTGTTTTTTAGTGTAATTTAAGGTGAAAATATGGTGGAATAGATGTGAATCCTCTAAAAGGACAATTAAGTAATAGTAGTGAGTTATAGTATTCATATTCCTTCAATCATTTATATTTTTTTTAGAAAAAAAAATTATAAGTTTTTTCCTTTATTTTTATACTATATTTCAGTCGGTGTCCTTTTCAACGAATTTTGACAGGTTTTACCTTTTATAGGGAATTTTATTACATGTTTTGTCATTTGACCATAACCTAGTTGGATTTTCTTGTTAAATCTCGTCACATACAACTCAAATTAATTCAATCCAATTCATTCAACAAGTTTATGTTCATGAACTGTGTTAAACAATGGCGGTAACATCTTGTCCAACTCGGCAACCTCCTTCATAGCACCACCTTGACCATCACCGCTGTCCCCAACACCACCTGCACCAGTCCAAATAGTAATCTTAGGCTGCAACCCCTTGACCGCCTCCCCGTTAATCTTGGCAATCTCTTGATACATTCCACCATTGATCATTAAATAATCTCTTAAAGCCCCATAGTTACCCCCCAATGCACCCAGAAAGGTCCTTATGTAGCAGTTTTTCTAACAGATGCCATCGAGTTCGTCATCTCAGTAGAATTGGTAATTCATCTTTATGCAAACAACTTTAACTCATTAATATGGGTAAAGGTAGCATTTAAAGAATGGCTTTGACTAATTTGTTTGATCTGTTAACTCATAGATATTTGAGATTGTAAATTTGACAATTGAGCTTTTTCCTCCATTGCCTCAAAGCATTCACAAATCACAATTGATTTTTCGGTGGTGCAAGTGGTTACGGTTAAATTTGAGTGGGGAATATGGTGGTGGTATGGTGGTGATGGTGAAGAGTATGGATGATGAAGTGGGTACGGTGGGTCGTGGGTCCCACATAAATTCTTAAATAATAATTATATTTCTTTTAACTTTTTAGTTATTAATCTGACAATAAGGGTATCTAGGTCATTTCACACGCACTGAACACAAAAAACTAACCCCTATGTAGGGACTATCCGGGAATGAAATTGCGAAAGTTGGGGACTATAGCTGTAAATTTAGAAAGTTAGGGACTAAAGGTGAAAATGTAGCAAACCACAGGGACTATCCGGACATTTTTCTCTATTTCCATCAACAACCATTGTTCGCCGACACCAACCCCAAAGTCCCCAAAATTTTCAATCCCATGTAAAAAAATCTTAAGTTCGCACCAGATACAAAACATTGCATAACACTATTAACACTATTAGCTTAGGTCATGATTTTTCCTATTTTTATTTTTCAAGTAGTAGAAATATCGGATACAATTTTGGCTTTTTGAATATGTGGGACCTTTCATAATTCCATTCTACACTCCTACCACTATATACCATGGGTGGGTACATGAGTAACATTTAACAAACCATGGGTGCCACTGAAAGCACTTCAAGGTCAAATGGAACCAGTGAGGATGAGGAGCCTCAGGAAGAAAATAACAGCTATATGTGGAACTTCCACAGGAGCTGTCATAGCAAGAGCTGTGGCAGGAGCAGCTGTTGCTTGGGGCGTTTTAAAAATGCTTTCTGACGACACAACTTCCACAGGAGCTGTCATAGCAACAGCTGCGGCAGGAGCAACTGTTGCTTGGGGCGTTTTAGAAATGCTTTCTGTCATAGCAACAGCTGTGGCAGGAGCAGCTGTTGCTTGGGGCGTTTTAAAAATGCTTTCTGACAACACAACTTCCACAGAAGCTGTCATAGCAACAGCTGCGGTAGGAGCAGCTGTTGCTTGGGGCGTTTTAAAAATGCTTTCTGACAACACAGGCACCCAAAAGCCTATGTGGTCTCGCCCCCCTCGAGGTCGCTACAAAATGAACACAGATGGCGGATGTAGTCTCAAATACCGAAATCGTGGACCAGGTTATTACGGAGGAATCCTTCGAGATCATCATGGCGAGTGGGTCCGAGGGTTTAGAGGCTTCATCCGTGAGTCTGATACTCTTGCATCTGAGCTTCATGGGATTCTTAAAGGGTTGGAGCTTTTAGATGAACTTAAACTCAAACAAGCCATTCTTGAAACCGACAGTCAAGCTGCTGTCCAGTTTGTCACTGGACAGGACGAATACCGTCGTAAAAGCGAATTCGTCAATGCATCCTGGTCCATGATCAAGGACTGCCGGGCTCTTGTTGTCAAGAACAATATAACTATTAAGCGTGCTCCGCGAGAATACGCCAACCAGTGTGCCGATAGGCTGGCCAAAACGGCCAAGGTGAAAAAAGAAGAGTATGTGGAAATCAAATATCTTCCTAATGAGTTGAAGGAACTTGTTGAAAGAGATGCTAAAGTTAGTGCTTGAAACGGACTCATGGTTCTTGCCTTTCTTTCTTCCATCTATGTATGCTGATTGATAATGATTTTCTCTTAGTGATGGGTTATGATATAGCACCCTTCGTATGTTTAATTAATCTTGTATCTGTTTCATTTTGCATCTATTTCATCTTTGTAGGCATGTTTAGTTATCTACTTTGATTTGGAATCCAAAGATAATGCACTAACACTAAAAGCCTAGGTTATTATAATAATCTTTTAGAGTAATTATTAAGGTAGACTTGAAATACGTGGTCTAAAGTCAAGTCACTATCGTTTTCTTAGGGTGAACGGGGCACCATGCGGGGAGGCATGCGGTGACCCAAGTCCCCTAGCGGTAACACCGCCGCCATCAACGCGGGGAGGGGGAGCGGTGAGAGGTTACCGCATGAAGGAGGGAGGGAGATGGTGGGCCACCCTCATGCGGGGAGGCATGCGGTGACCCAAGTCCCCTAGCGGTAACACCGCCGCCATCAACGCGGGGAGGGGGAGCGGTGAGAGGTTACCGCATGAAGGAGGGAGGGAGATGGTGGGCCACCCTCTTTTCAACCAATCAAAACATTTTCCTTTTTTTTTCTTTTTGAATAAAAAAAGCAAGTCCCCTAAGAGGTGAGTGCCGCCATCAAATTGAGGGTGTGAGGGGAGTTAAGAGAGGAGTTGACGTGGCGCGTGCTGATTGGTTGTGCGTAAGAGAGGGGACTCCCCTAAGAGGGGAGTGCCCCTCTCACCCTTAGGGGGTGGGTGATGATCACTCATCACTCACAACATCCAATCAAGTCTCGTCATGTCATCAACCATTATTTCATCACTCACAACTTTTTTAGTAGAAATGGTCATCACTCACAACACCCAGCAATACTCATCACTCACAACACTCAACAATACCATCACTAACAACACCCAGCAATACCCATCACTCACAACACACAACAATACCATCACTCACAATACCTTAACACGTGAAAAATACCACGCGTGGTGAAGTTTACGAGTGATCTTTTGGGGGTGGCAGTGGTGTTTTGGATATTATAACAAGTGATAATATTCTTCACGGGGAAAACCATTCCCACCCCGCCCGCCCGCCCTTATAGCATTAACAGTAAAAGACTAAAAAGCACGTAAAAAGAGACTAAAAACATCGTCATTTCGTGTCTTAACATGTTTTTGACGGTGCGCACAACATAAGTTTCAAACATGATTACGACTCGTTTAACTAATTTCTAACTCATGTGTATAAAACAGTTTTATGTTTTATGTACAAAGATGAATAAATGATAGATCATACCATTGTAATTTTAATTATTTAAAAAATTAAAAAAGTCAACGTGTGTATTTTTCAGTCAAACAGGTCTAATCGTTTCTTAACAGGTAACCAATTGCCAGCCCTTTATTTCAACCCACTCAATAGTAAAGTTGTTTTCTTATTAATACCAATTCTCCTCGCCCGACATGCTGCCAATTTCTTATGTTTTCGACTTGCATCCATATGAACGATGAGCCCAAAATCGAACCTCTGAACCAATATA
Source organism: Helianthus tuberosus (assembly GCA_030545235.1). NCBI lineage: Eukaryota > Viridiplantae > Streptophyta > Magnoliopsida > Asterales > Asteraceae > Helianthus > Helianthus tuberosus. The sequence goes on along the minus strand of CM060440.1, from coordinate 65,578,705 downwards.
TTATTATTATTTTTTTTTAATCCAAGTTTCGTAATTTACTATTATTTATATTTTAATATTATTCTAATTTAACACCATTATCAATCGTAGGGGTGACACCATTTTAATAGTTTATTAGACTAAAGGGTATGGTTTGGCCCATCCCCACGGGGATGAGCCTCCACGTAGGCGCCACGTAGGCGGCTCGTGGGGGATGGGCCAAACTGATAATTGAAGGGGATGGAGGATGGGGCCCCATCTTATTATTTTATAATTTCCTAAGCTTTAATTTAATAAGTTAATAAAAACTTTATAAAAATTAAAAAATACAACATAAAACAACATAAATAATTTCATTTCATAACATAAAAAAATTACATTTCCTAAAAAAAAAAATTACATTTCCTAAAAAAAAATTACCGAAAAATAAAAATAAAAAATTACATTTCCTAAAAATGAAAAAAAACCTACGACGTCCACTTTTTCTTCACCTCTTCCTTCATCCTTTGATACACCTCTCGTTCCTCCTCCGGAACCGAGTCGAGATCCAACCTCATTATCCTAAAATCCTCCGCTCGAGCATAGTCGGCCGACACGTTTTTCTTGTGACTATATTTTTCGGCCGCAAATTCTTGGAACGAACGGAATTGGGAAATTAAGTCGTCCATTTTCGAAGACGCCTTCGAGCCGCCACCTCCACCCGAGCCGCCCCCTCCACTCGAGCCGGCCCCTTTGCGCTTTGCGGCCGCCTCTTTTTTTGCTTTGTCCCTTCCGGTGGGACGACCCGGTTCGTGATATTCCTGTTCCTCATAATCCGGTTCGTCGTTTATGTTGACAACGAGCGGTGGAGCCTCCCGCGCTATAACTTCCGGACTCGGAAGTTTTAGTCCCTTTGGCGGTTGCGACCTCATCTGGAATCGGCGCCCATTTAGGGTCTTTCTTTAAAACGTTCCATGCTCGGAGGTGCGGGAAAGGCGGATTTTTTGTTTCCCATTTAGATATCGCAAGGTTAAGAACGTCCTCGTCGCTAGTCCCACTAGGACGATGGATGTAAAGTGGGTTATAAATCCCGATAAAATCATTCACGCACTTGTTCATTTTCCGCCACTTGCCCGATACGGATTCGAGATCACGGTAGGGGCCTTCCCCCATAAGGGTATTAAACCTTTCCGTACATTTCTTCCAAAAACCAGAACCCGATTGATTGTTCCCTAAAATTTAAAAAAAATGGATTAGTAAAACTAAAAAATAATTCTTTTTAAATTTATATAAAAAAAAATTAACTTTGGTTCATACCGACAATCGGGCAAGTTGAGGCCTTAATAAACGAGATTGCTAGCGCCTCCTCCTCTACTTTTGTCCACGGTCTCGGCTTTGCTCTCGAACCGCTTTTTTTTTCGGTGACGGGTTCGGTTTCAACCGCCTTCCCCTTCCCCCTGTTTTTTTTGCGCTTGAGTTCTTTTGGTGGCGATTCGGGGACGACTTCATCATCATCGTCAAGGTGAACCGAGGGTTGTGGTTGGGAAGTTGGCGGTTGCGATTGGAATTGATCAAGTTGAAGCGAGCCGCGTTGCATGAATTGTTGGAATGCTTGGTATTGTTGCATTTGTTGAAGTTGGGACATTTGATTGAAGGCGTTAGGTGATTGTTGGAAACCCGAGAACGCAAATGGTGGAGACCCCCACGAAGAATCCATAGTTGGAGTGTAAGCGGGACTAGAAAAAAAGTTTGGATTGTTCGGGTTGGGATTGTTCGGGTTGGGATTGTTCGGGTTGGGGTCGTTTGGGTTGAATGGATTCATGATGGTAAAAAAAAATGAGAGTGTTTTTTTTTTAAAAATGGATGATAGAAGGAGAAGATTAGGAGAAAAGGATGTGAAATGGTATAAAAAGATGGAAGAGGTGATAAATATTTAAAGTGGAAAAAGAATTTTTTTTTTTTTTAATAAATCTATCCGTTACAAACGGATATATATTCGAAATAGGGGCGGCAAGATCGGCGATGGATTGCTGGTGAAGCCGGGCCGGGATGGAGGGGGGCGGTGTGGGGGACCGGCGCCGGTCCTAGCCGGCCCCCATACCTTCCAGTCTTATAAAAGAAGGTTTTATATGGTATTATCAATAAAGGATTTTTTTTAAGAAAGGATAGTATCAAACAAGGCATAGTTACTGTCGAATACCCAAATCCCGGCTGACGTTAAATGGATCTTCGCTGACGTCAAGATATCCCGCTCCTTGAAGCTACAAAAGAATAAACCGTTAGCCTCACCACGGAGGACCCCGGGAGGGGGATCCGTGACCAAGCTCCGGCGAGTAAGTAAACTTGCCGGAGAGTGAGAGGAGCTTCTTCCGATGAGTGTAATCACCGGAATATTTCCTCTTTGGTGTGAATCTAATAAATATGTATGTGGGTATTAAATGTAAGGGAATGTTGGTCAGAATTAATGAGAGAGGATTAAGTGAGAGTGTAGTAAATGAGATGGTTCCGGAGATGATACATGCCTTTGTTACCGTCTTCCATCTTTTATATAAGTCCCAGACCCTCTTGTGTGTATAAGATATTTGTTAAGATAATCCAACGTGTTTAAGAAAACCTCGAGGGGCTCAGACACGTGTCTGACCCCCAACGGTTAGATCGGCAGCGGCATTTAATGTTTCAGAAGGGGAAGTACGATGCCAGCCGTGATGCTCTTCTTATCAGTCATTAATGGCCGCCTGCATGTTCTCACTCCTCGTTTCCCGCTCGTTTTATGAAGGAGAAACCTTAATGGGCAAGTTAGGCTCTGGTTGGGCTTATACTTTTGTTGGGCCCGCCCCTAGATAGCCCAAAACGGGTAGAAATGGGGTTCCCCATTGGCCCGTCGTCAAGTCATCTTTAGTCCCTGGTTCTGAGACCCGAGGCTCATGATCCGGGGCTGAATCATAATTTGTTTAAAAAAGGAGGCTTACTTTTTTGGGCTTCGGATAAGGGCCCACCCCTGATTTCGTCATCATTGGCTATCTCTTCGGGCCATTACTCCACTGTATATCGACGGCGGGAATTAATACCCTAGAGACACGTGCATCTCTTTTGAATTTTGAAGAGACGAGCGATGGGACGGTTACTGTGCGTCAGTTACCCTCTTTAAATGTCCAGTTTCTTTCCGAATTTCTTATCTAATCCATCTGTTTCTCTTCCTTCGTTCATCATAACTTCTTCGATTGATATTTCTTCTCCGATCATGAGTCGTTCCGGCCGGTCCGTGATCAAGTCCGTCTTGACGGCGAAGGACCTGAAATCTTTTGTCAAGGCGTACAACATCCCAGAACAGTTTTCCCCTACCCTGCCAGGTCCCAACGAACCGGCGGTGTTCACACCGGATAGGATCCCTCTCTATATCTTGGCTTTCTCCTCATGCGGGGTCCGATATCCTCTTTCCACTTTCAAGGTTGATTTGCTTCGTCATTTTGGGGTTCACTTTTCTCAGTTACACCCCTTAAGGTTGATGAGAGTGGTGCATTTCGAGTTGTCCTGTGCCGCCATTTCCGGTGAACCTTCCGTTCCCTTATTTTGTATGTTTTACAAACTGATTTCCGACGGAGATTGGTTCATATTTGCTAAGAGACAGAACAACGTGTCACAACCCTGTTACTCCTTCATGCCGACTTCCACTTACCCGAAGGACTGGAAAAGTAGGTTTATTTTTGTCTCTGCTGCTATGATGCCAGGATCCCCTTCACCTAGGGATGTTGATACCCCCATTGAGGATGCCATTCCTACCCTATCGGCCAATGAAACTATTCAATGGAAACGTATGTGTGAGAACCCTACCAGGGCTTTCACTTTTTCTGAAGGTATTTTAGCCATGGGAGGGTTGAGTCCTTCCTACCCTGTGCGTCCCAAGGCTTTCTTTGGTAAAAAAAGGTATCTTTTTGTCTTGGATTTCCATTTGTTTGCTTTTTGGTATTCATGTAGTCATCTTTTAGTGTCTTTTCCTTGCATAGTTGACTTTATGGAGGTTGCTTCAGGGAGACTCTAAAGATGTGAAGTTTGTGGTTGATGGTGGAGTTGTTCCGGGGCTGGACCGGAGTGGGGTAGTGCAAACTACCGGGGAGTCTGCCCAGGCGGGTGGCTCCGTCGCTGCAGATGAGGGTGATGACACTTCCTCTGATGGGGAGGAGAGTTCCCCTGATCCTGCCCCTGTTGATCAGAGTGATGATGAAGATTTGGAAGTACGTTTAGTCCGTAAAAGGAAAGCTACAAGTCCTCAGCCAGCCCCCATTCCTCGTGATATCCGGCAAAGACTTCGGAGTGTCAGTGGGCAGAAGCTCCCTCCTTCTTCGAAGGCTGCTTCCGAACTTCCCCCCGCTGGGGTCAAAGGTTCTTTGTCCAAGCATCTGAGGTCTTCAAGTCTTGTGAGTGTACCTTTGTTGGTGAGTCCTTTTTTCTTCTTATCTATTATGTTTCATCTCTGTTTCATTTCTGATGTTTTTCTTGGTGCAGGGGAGTTCCAATGATCCTATAGAGATCCCCACTGGTCCCTCATCTTCCCGTGTGCGGGACAAGACCCCGGAGGTAGGTTTGGCCCACTTCGCCTCAGCCTTTGAGCTTTCTCCTCTTCATGTTACAGGGACCAGTAAGCCTTCTGCACCTAAGGGTCTTGCCCATCAGTCCCCTTTGGATCCTTTGTTTGCTGACGCCCTCCCCTTTACCTATGTCCCTAAATGGAAGGTAACTCAGTCCTCGGTGATAGGGACTCCCGAGGCTGCCAGGGACTTCCTGAGTCATGTTGTTCCTCCCTCCCATAAATTTGTAAATTCCGCTTTGAGGGATGATCTTTTCGAAGATCAATATAGTATGTCTCTTTGTGAGAGCTTTTTTAGGGGGGCTGGTGTGCTGCAGAGGATTGATGATCTGAGGAGGGCGAATGACGGACTCAAAGCTGAGCTTAAAGCTTCCCAATCTGTTGTTGCTGGTCTTAGGTGTCAGGTGGTTGAAGCTGAGAGGAAGCTGCAGGAGGAGAAGGTATATAGTCTCTCCTTCCTCCCCCCCCCCCCCACTTTTTTTTTTGTAAACTGTCCTTTTGTTCAGGGGGCTGGGGCCATGCTGGAGAAGAAAAAACGGGCTTGGGAGCAGGAGACGTCTATGTTGGTTGAAGAGAAAGAAGGGTTGGCTGCTGAGCTGAAGTATTTAAAGGAAGTTGGCTCCGTTTCCCAGGAGCAGCTTAATACCATGTATGCAGACTACGGGATAACCTCTGATGACAATCAGCGGTTGGCAAGGGAAAAGCATTGGCTAATTACTGAAGGTTTTGGAGCCTTCCTTGCTGCTGTTGCTCAGTCGGAGGATTTCAAGAGTGGCCTGGAGGAGGTTTACAGGGCATACAGGGATGTTGGCTACCAGTCAGGGTTGAAGGATGGCTATGCCTATTCCGCTCAAGGCCTGGGAAGAAAGGAGACTCCTCTTTACAATTCCAAGGCAAAGAAGAGGTTGTCCAAGCTAAATGAGGAGTTTGGGCGTAAAACCCCGGCCATCCTTGAGAAAATCCTGGAGCATCCCCTGATATATATTGATGAATTAAAAGCCCTGTTCTCCTCTGCTGGCCCTTCGTCTCCACCATCTTTATCCGGGGGTGATCCCCAGTGAATTTCGGACATTTAACATCTTTCAATATGGTTGTAATATGGATAACTTTCCTGCCCTAGGACACTTTTGAACTTTTTTTTGTTGCTTGGGAGGGGGTCCTTCGTGTCGGGGGCCTCCTTGGTTTCTAATCATGTAGCTTATGACTGTGTATTGCTTTCTTGTCTTTTGCATGTTTCTTGTTGTGGTTGTTTGTTTTGCAGGGGCTTCTACCGAGGGTTAGTTCGGTGCTTCCCTGGAGACTTTTAGCGAGGAGCTATATCTTCGTCTCGCTTTGCTATATTTGTTATTCCGTGTGTCGTTTACTCTTGCCAAAGTTACTGAGGCCTTTCTTTGTGTATGTACTTTATATGAATAAAGAAAACTTCCTTTTGTGGTTTTGTTTACAAAAGTATGTTGTATTTTTTGTTCGTTTGTTAAACTATGATTGTCTGTTCGAGGCCAATCGATGGGCAAGTTTATAATGTGGCATTATGTTTTTGACTTGTTTTGCCCGTTTTCTTTGGGTTAGCTAGACCCTTATTTGCCCCACGGCCGGGATTTTGGCATGTTTGAAATGCCTCATACACGTGTGTTTACCTGTTGATTAGGTTTAATGGTGTTCCTGGGCACGTCTGCCTAGGTGTAATACCCATTGTTTTGTCAAAAGAGGACATGTTGACTGTTCGTTTTCCATTTACTTCCTAGGGATTTATATTTCCCGTCATAAATTGTTACAAAAGATCTGTCTTTGGGGGAACCCCAGATTAATAGTTAACTACTACAAAAGTGGCTCTTGGCCGTTTTCCTTGGGGGTGGACCCCTTACACATAATATTTCCTAAGCTGCATGAGATTCCAGGTCCTGGGGACCCCCTTACCTTCGAGTGTTTCCAGTTTGCAAGTTCCTTTTCCATTTGCCCATATGACTCGGTAAGGCCCCTCCCAGTTGGGGCCTAGCTTTCTGGTGCTTTCCTGCAGGCTGGCTTCATTTGCTCTTAGGACTAGGTCCCCGGGGACGAGGTTGAGCTTTTTCATCCTGGCGTTGTAATAACTTCCAGTTGCCTCTTGTATTTGGCCTCCCTGACTGCTGCTATTTCTCTTCTTTCTTCCAAGAGATTCAAGTTCATCCTGAGGTCTTGCTCATTTTCCTCCTCCTGTAGCCTCATTCGGGCAGTTGGGGATCCTATCTCAGCGGGGATGACAGCTTCTGTCCCGTAAGTTAGGCTGAAAGGAGTATCCCCGTTGCAACCTTTAGGAGTTGTTCTGTATGCCCATAACACGAATGGTAGTTCTTCCAGCCATCCATTTTGCTTCCTCCCGAGTCTTCCTTTTATTCCCTTGATGACGCTTTGGTTAGCTCTCTCTACCAATCCATTACTTTGGGCGTGGGTGATGGAGGTGAACACTTGTTGAATATGCATCTGCTCACACCATGGCTTAAAAGGCCTTCCAGCAAATTGGACGCCATTATCGCTCACCAGCTCCTTTGGGACCCCATACCTGCAGATGATGTTGTCTAATACGAACCGCCTCATCTGTTCCCCAGTTATTTTCGCCAAGGGCTTCGCCTCGATCCACTTGGTAAAATAATCAATGGCCACTACCACATACTTGACCCCTCCTGGACCCTCCGGGAATGGCCCGACTATGTCGATAGCCCACTTTTCGAAGGGCCAGGACGTTGAAACTGGTATCATGGGGTGTTTGTGCCGGTGGGTCATTGCTGCGTGTGCCTGGCAATTAGCACACCTCTTGATCTCCTTGGATGCTGTTTCATACATTCGTGGCCAATAGAACCCCGCATTCATTGCCCTCTTTACTATCGTCCTTGGCCCCGAATGCATTCCGCAGATTCCTTCAAGCATCTCCCTAATCATATACTCAGCTTCTTCCATGTCAACACACTTCAAGGATGGGCCTAGATATGATCTTCGATACAATTCCCCATCAATCAGCTCATACTGCAGGGCCCTGACCCTTACCTTCCGGGCTGCCCATTCCCCTTCAGGCTGTGTCCCGTCCCTAAGGAACTTAATGATCAGTGTCATCCATGTTTCCTGCCCGTTCTCGATTGCGGTCACCTCCTTCATGTTGAGGGATGGGGCGGTTAGAACTTCTACTTTAACTTCTCTTGCCAGGTGGTCGAATGCCACCGAAGCCAATTTACTGAGGGCGTCGGATTTTCTGTTTCTTCCTCTGGGGATGTATTCTAATCTGAAAGTTTTGAATGCCTTAGCTGTTTCCTTTACCTTCGCCACATACTGAGCCATGATGCTGTCTTTAGCTTCATACTCTCCTTGGTATTGTTTTACTACCAGTTGTGAATCAGTGCTAGCTTCCACGTGCCTTGCTTTCATTTTTTGTGCCAGCCTCATTCCTGCCAAGAGGGCCTCATACTCTGCAGTGTTGTTGGTGTTTTCGAAGTCCAGTCTTATGTCGTACGTCAGCTCAATCCCCTCGGGACTTATCAGTGTGATGCCTGCACCGCTCCCTTCTTCACTAGAGGCCCCGTCGGTGAGTAATTTCCACATGGCCTGATCCCCCTTTTCTTTTTCTTCTTTCTCCAAGGCTTCCCATTTTAAAAGTTCCTTCTCTTCGTCCTCGGGGACTTCTGCTAGAAAGTCGGCCAGTATCTACCCCTTTATGGCCGTCCTGGGTTTAAACTCCAGAGAGTGTTCCCCCAGCTCCACAGCCCATTTAGCCAGCCGTCCCGACAACTCCGACCTCCTGAGCACCTTTTGGAGAGGTTGATCAGTCATCAGGGTGACCTTGTGCCCTTGGAAGTATCTTCTGAGTCTCCGGGATGCGAAGACAAGGGTTAACGCCAGTTTCTCCACGGGCATGTAGCGTCCCTCGGGGCCTTTAAGTGTTCTGCTGATGAAATATATGGGGATATGCTTCCCTTCCTGTTCCACCATCATGACCGCACTTATGGTTGTCTTCGAGGCGGACAGGTATAGGAGCAAGAGTTCCCCTGGCACTGGGGTGGCTAATATTGGGAGCTTGCAGATGTAAGTTTTCATTTCTTGGAAGGCAGCCTCCGCTTCTGGGGTCCATTTGAACTTGTTCGTTTGGAGGCAGTCCTTTAACACCTTCATGAAGGGGAGGGTCCTGTCGGCTACTTTTGACAAGAAACGGTTTAGTGCTATCAATCTCCCGTTCAGTTGTTGAATGTCCTTTAGGGACCTGGGGGATCGCATTTCAGCTACAGCTTGAGTTTTCTCGGGGTTGGCTTTGTTTCCTCCTTTGGTGACTACTACCCCCAGGAAACTCCCCTCTTCTACCCTAAAACAACATTTTCCAGGGTTTAATTTCATATTCACGTCTTGCATAGTGCGGAGAATCTCGGCTATGTCATCTATCATGGACATCTCTGTCAAACTTTTGATGACAATGTCATCAACATAAACTTCCAAGTTCTTTCCTCGTTGCTCCCTGAAGAGGTTGTTCATGAACCTTTGGTACGTGGCCCCAGCATTTTTAAGACCGAAGGGCATTTTGGTATAACAAAATGTCCCTTCGTCTGTGATGAAGGCAGTTTTTTCTTCGTCCTCTATTGACATTTGGATCTGATGATACCCTTTATAGGCATCCAAGAAGCATTTCAGGGGGTATTGAGATAGGGAGTCTACCTGGACGTCTATTTCCGGGAGGGGATAACAGTCCTTAGGACATGCTTTGTTCAGATCTTGGAAGTCTATGCACATTCTCCATCCCCCGTCCTTCTTTTGAACCATGACTGGGTTAGCGACCCAGGATGGGTATTTCACCTCCCTGACTATTCCTGCCCTGAGCAGTTTCCTGGTTTCCTCACAAGCAGCTCTTCTTTTGCTGGATGCTTCGCTTTTTCTGTTTTACTGGTTTCGCCCATGTATAGGTGTTGAGTCGATGTTCGGTTAGACTCCTGGGTATTCCTGTCATGTCCCCATGCTGGAATGCGAATACGTCTATGTTGAGGAGGAGTAGTTCCTTCAGAGCACTCTTGCATTTGTCACTTAAATGACTTCCTACTTTGATTATTTATTCTGGGAACCTGTCGCAAAGGACCCACTCCTCTACCCCCTCATTCCGGGGCCTCTCGGATGCTTCACCTTGAGATACGGAAGAAACTACTTCATAAGCGGATTTAACCCAGGCTAAACCCTTCGGTGTTTGGAACACTAAAGCTCCGTGGGGGGTGGATGCTTGTGCTTGTAGGTCCCCAATTCCGGGTCTTCCTAAGATTGCATTGTACTTTGAAGGTGCCCGGACAACTGTGAAGGTCAGGTTTATCGTTCGGACTCGATCCCCTACCCCGACTGTGAATGGAAGCCTGATTTTTCCCAAGGGGTGTGATACACTGTTGTTGAATCCCACTAAGGGGATGGAGTCTTCTTCGAGCTGATCTCTTACATCCCTGTCAAATCTAAGGAAACAATGCTCGTATATCACTTCGACGCCGGACCCTCCGTCCACATGTATTCGAGACACTTTGTGGCCATCTATTATGGCTGAGATGTTTAGGGGAAGTTGTTGCACTTCATTTTCTTCGAAGTGCGGCATAAGAATGGGAGCTTTCATGCAGTCCGGGGAGCCCAGGATCCTGGCCTTTACACTCCGGGTGGTATCGAATTCATTCCTCCTTCTAATCATATCAACATCTGCCCTCCCAGGCTCCCTTACATCTCTTCCCTTGCGGTCCCCTCCCCCTTCCTTAATTTCCTTAACCAGGTGGGTCAGCCTTCCTGTCTTTACTGCAGCCTCTATTTCTCTTTTTAAATACATGCAGTCATCGGTTTTGTGCCCAAAACCTTTGTGGAATTCGCAATACTCGTTTGGTTGCGCTTTGGGCCCGGGCTTTATGGGTGGTGGCCTCGGGAAGGAGTTCTTTATCCTCTCAGTGGCCAGTATCTCACTTGGGGTTTTGGTGAGAGGGGTGAAATGATCAGAATAAGAAGGGGGACCTCTCCCCCGATGTGACACCTGTGTCACTGAGACCATCAAACAAATGCCCAACCAATGAAATATTGTATTTCATACTGGGGATTTGTAAAAATATGTGTATCGTTTACACATATCAATTCTTGTTCGATTTCAAACTCTATATCGCTTTCTGGAAGGTTATACGCGCACTGATGCGTAAATATAACCAGTTTAATGCGACAAATACTCCGGAACATCAACATATACTTAACATACCTTAAATAACCTTTACATAACTTAGAAATAAGTTTTGAAGGCTTTGGTATGGCAAAAACAAGTTAATTCGCTTACAGGGACTAAATATGACAAACTGCGAAAGTATGTCAATTTGAACTGTAACGAACATTCCGGAACATGACCAAAAGTTAAACACACCTTAAATATCCTTTACATAGCTTAGAAATAGGCTTTGAGGGGTTCGGTGTGCTAAAATAAACTTTTGGGTCATTCAGGGACTAAAAGTGTCAAAAAGTGCACAAGTTTGCATTTTCGCGCATAACTTACGTTCTGAATACATCCGGACATCCAAAAATTCATGCAAGCATGACTATATTATATTTTAGTGTTCGCCATAAGAAAAATCCATTCGTCGCGTCATTTGGATCGTTTTTCGCGCTTGTGCGCATTCCGTCGTAATTAAGCGAACATCGCGATCGTACGGCCAAACGAACCGACATCCTAGATATTCTTGAGCATATTTTGAGTTCCCTATACTTTAACTTCATTTTAGATCCTTGAAATGAGGTTAACGGGGTTCAAACGCATCGAAAATCGCTTAAACAAGGTGCAGGGACCATTTCTGTAAAATCTGCCAAAACAGGGGCCTAGCGTGACGCGAGGGGCCTTAGCGTCACGCGAGCCCCCTTCTGGACCAGATTAAGTGTATTTGACAGCTGGTTGCAGCTGTTTTGCACTCCCTAACCCCTTGCCAAGTGTTGATTCCTTATGGTGGTGAGCATTTTGAGGCACCACAACTTCCCGACAAGTGTACGCCTTGGATCGTGGCACGTTTTCCATGAAACGATCTTAACGGTTCTCCGAATACTATAAATACCCCATCACCCCAACCTCATTTCTTACAAGAATTCTGATTTGAGAGCTCTAAGTTGAAACCTTTGTTTCATACCTGAGTTCTTGGATCGGGATTAGCATTCGGGGACCCTTCGTAAGTATTCTTTCGTTCTTTTCCTTATTTTATTGCTTTTCGAGTCAGAAAGTCAAACTTTGTTTGACTTTCAGCGTTGACCAGTAATGGTCAATGCGAAGTTCGTTTGAACTTCGCAACGTGAGTGTAATCACGTTGGTTATAGTCCCTTGGGACTATGCCTACTGATTACCGCGTTGTCTAGGGTCGTAGGGTAAGCGATCTAATAAATCGCTTATACCTCGAACCCGACCCATTTGGTCGATCATTAGGATCCGACCAAACATATTAGGTGACCATAGTAGGTAGGGAATAACCTTCCGAGGTTATACCCTATGGTCACATCGTTTAAGTAGTTGTATGATAGGTAGTTTATATGCCTTAGGTAAATTACCAGAATACCCTTTTCATGTATAATTGGTAATTAAGCATATGTAACCTAAACTTTTGTCACATAACTGATTATGTAACATGTTTAGGCATATAACACTTTTCATAAGACTAGTTAGGCGGTCCGAACGCGTTTCACGCGAACGACGCGTTAAAGTAGCATAAGCTACCTAAACGGGTCGTAATGGGTCGTAAACACTTAGGTTAAGTTTCATTTAGTATGTAGGCTTTGTTAAACCAAATGACACGAGTCTCTACACTCGTTTGGTTTACAAACCCTAATGCTACCCGATCTTCCGATCTAGGTCCGGTTAATTAACATAGTTACCTATATTAGGTGCCGTTTGATATCCGCGATCTCTAGCATTGTTTGGTTGTTACTCAAGGACTACTGAGCAATCTCAAGTGAGTACATAGACCCCTCTTTTACTGTTTTCCAAACTGTTTTGGGGTGGAACACATGTGCCTACTTGTTACTTTCATGCTTTCCTGTTTTCACATCATATACATGCTATGTTCGTTAGTACATTATAGTACATGATTTCATTACATCTTATGCTAGGTGTGCCCATTGTGTGCATTACTTAGTACATTGTTTTACATTACATTTTGTTGCATATGCTCATCCAGTATATGAACACATTATATTACATTTTGAACCGTTTGTACCTGTGAACCGTTTGTACCTGTGAACCGTTTGTATCTATGAACCGTTTGTACCTGTGAACCGTTTGTATCCGTGAACCGTTTGTATCTGTGAACCGTTTGTATCTGTGAACCGTTTGTACTCTGTGAACCGTCTGTATCTATGAACCGTTTGTATCTGTGAACCGTGTGAACCGTATTTGACCATACATAAACATTTCTACAACTGTTAAACATTACTTTGGTGTTTTGGTTTGATTAAGTGATTAAGTAACGATGCGTGTGTAATATGATACAAGCATGGTGGATACGCCGCTGGTACTTCCTATATATAAGTGTTTGTATGGTATTACATATTGTAGCGTTATTTGAATCATTTCAGTTTGAGACATATAACATTTTATACAAATAACATACTTTTCACAAGACATTGATTTCCAAACAACTTATCTTATACAAACTCATTTTACAATGGTTATTCATTTAACCATACATTATTCTCTTATTTATACATATCATCTGATCTATCGTTTTTCAAACGATTTACAAAACAAAGCAAATTACAAGGTTCATGACTAAACATTTTCTCAAACATAAGTCATGAAACCTATTTTCACAAAACCTATGTATCTCACAGGCATTTTTATGCTGACGTACCTATTTTCACATATGTTTTTCAGGAGCTGTTGCATAAGATGATCAAGATACACATAGGCAGACTTGGGCTTTAGTAACAATAAAAGATGCAAGACTAGTTAATTATGTTGTATTTCTTTGTTTGTTAAGACATTGTAACACTTTTAATCAATAAAACGAAACTTCAATTACCATGGATTTGACACAATTAATTCTGTTACAACACTCCCCGATGTTTCCGCCACATTTTGTATGTTCTACGTGGTCGGGGTGTGACAGAAAAGATGGTATCAGAGCCAATGGTTATAGGGAATTAGGTTATTAGTAATGCTTTGACCTAGTCTATAACCTTCTTAGGACCCTAACGCGAGTTTACTTGCGTTTAGTCGTAAAACAATACCGTCACCTATCCTTAGGCGACGACCACAACAAGAACATAAATTTCAAAACCGCTTTGAAAACTAATCATCTGTTCTAGGATGATTGATTACAAGGTTTTGAACCCCCTATTGTAAGGTTTTGAACCCCTTTGAATTTTCAAAATCTCGTCAAGGTTTTGGGTTTTAAATAATGTGAACACGTGCAAACTGGAAGGGTGAATGCCTGTATTCTGGGTTTTCTGTCTAGGCAAGCACTTCGTATACATCTCATCAGACGCGAGACCAGTTGTGCTTACCTGGGAATTCTTGGGATGAGCGTTCACTTATAGGCGAGCATGTCTTCGCGATACATTATTTCTGACCTATTTACTTTGATTAATCACCGAGGTCGTTTGTTTCTTTGTAGTAACAAACAAATGACCACTACCCTTGCTTTCATCAGATTTGTTTCATCTCATTCTTTTCGTCTAATTCTCTCACTCGTTTCCTTTCATGTTTCCTCTTTTAGAATGCCTCCTCGACGCGAAAACCAGATAGCGACTGCCGAACTGGCAGAAATCATTGCGCAGCAAATGGCTGCTCAATTCCCAAACCTCTTTGCTCAATGGAATCAAGCCAACAACAACAACAATGGTCCATGCAATTTCAAGAGTTTTAACTCGGCGAAACCACTCAAGTTTAGTGGTTCTGAGGGAGCGACTGGGCTTCTTCAATGGTTCGAGAGCATTGAGAATACTTTCCGCCACGTGCAGTGTCCTGACAATCGCAAGGTCGAGTTTGCTTCGAGTGTGTTCCAGAAGAGAGCCCTTACGTGGTGAAACGAGGTTATGAGAGATCGTGGTGCAGAGGTTGCTCTAGCACAGACATGGGCTGAACTTAGGGCCCTTATGATGAAGGAATTCTGTCCTCGACACGAGATCAGGGCTTTGGAAAGGGAATTCGACAATCTGGAGCAAGACAGCGGTGAGCATCGAGCCTACACGGACCGTTATGAGGAGTTAAGTCTGTTATGCCCAAACATGGTCACGCCTTTGGATAAGGCAATCGAAAAGTACATTGATGGCCTCCCTGATTCAATACAAGACATTTTGACTGGTAGCAACCCTACTACAGTTAGACAGGCCATTGAGCTATCTGCAACCTTGACTGAATCAAAGATCAGGAAAGGTAAACTTTTCCGAAAAGGTGACAAGAAGCCGGTCGAAGAATCGAAACCAATCGAGGAATCAAAGATCATGGATGAACAGACTGGATCCCCTAAGAGGTCAAAGAAGCGAAAGGCTTCTCAGAACTACGCTGTGGCCACTCACAATGATCAAGCCGTCCTCAACCAACCAGCTCAACCCCCTGCCAGGAAACCCTACAATGGAACTGCACCTTTGTGCAACCAATGTGGCCTACATCATCATGCTGGGGTGAAGTGCCGCACATGCCAAGTTTGCAGACTTATAGGTCATACAGCTAGGGTTTGCCCAACCGCAGCTGCACCAAATCAAGCTGGCAACAATCCTGCTCAAGCTCGTTTTCCACCGGGATCTTGCTACAACTGTGGCGAGAGGGGCCATTTTCGTAGGAATTGCCCAAGGCTTGCTAATGCAAATCCCGCGCAGGGATGAGCATATGATCAACCAGAAGACAACATCGTTTAGAAATAATCACGTCTTATGTATTATTTTCTTTTGTTGTCAAGATCCAAGAAACAGTTGTTATCGTTGTTTATAAATAAATCTTTTACATTGCAATGTATTTATGTGATTGTATGTATAAACAACATATCCCCTACAATACCGACAATCAAGGAACCGCATTCCTTGAAGAACAGACTACTCCCAAATTTCTTCCATTGTATGATCTCTTGTGTTTTTCACGAAAATCCTAAGTACCCGTTTCTTCCAAGAGAAACGAAGTACGAGGTGCCAAGTTAATAGCAATCAATAACAAGATAATAACAATTAAACAACTATGTGATTATGTGCTTATGAACATTACAAGACAAACTGTGCGGACTGTGCAAGGAATTACGTAATTATGGATGCATACATAATTATGGAATTTAGTGCACAGAAACCACAGCAAGCTTTGTCATGTACCTAGAAGTTAACCCTATTCATTTCCAATTCTGGTGAAGTATCCGTTGAGGAAAAATGAACTAGCTATTCATTTTTCACTTCTGAAGAATATCCGTTGAGGAAATGAATATCCGTTTATCCTTCATTTCCAATTCTGAAGAATAACCGTTGAGGAAAATGACTCCGTTTGTGCATTTTCGTTCTGAAGAATATCCGTTAAGGAAATGAATATCCGTTGTTTAATCCTTCATTTCCATTTCTGAGGAAGCAACCGTTGAAAATGACTCTGTTTGTTCATTTTCGTTTCTGAAGATTTGTCCGTTGAGGAAATGAATATCCGTTTGTCTATCATTTTCATTTCCATTTCTGAGGAAGCAACCGTTGAAAATGACTCCGTTTGTTCATTTTCGTTTCTGAAGAATATCCGTTAAGGAAATGAATGTCCGTTTGTCTATCATTTTCATTTCCATTTCTGAGGAAGCAACCGTTGAAAATGACTCCGTTTGTTCATTTTCGTTTCTGAAGAATTGTCTATCATTTTCATTTCCATTTCTGAGGAAGCAACCGTTGAAAATGACTCCGTTTGTTCATTTTCGTTTCTGAAGAATGTCCGTTAAGGAAATGAATATCCGTTTGTCTATCATTTTCATTTCCGTTTCTGAGGAAGCAACCGTTGAAAATGACTCCGTTTGTTCATTTTCGTTTCTGAAGAATGTCCGTTAAGGAAATGAATATCCGTTTGTCTATCATTTTCATTTCCGTTTCTGAGGAAGCAACCGTTGAAAATGACTCCGTTTGTTCATTTTCGTTTCTGAGGATTTGTCCGTTGAGGAAATGAATATCCGTTTGTCTATCATTTTCATTTCCGTTTCTGAGGAAGCATCTGTTGAAAATGACCCCGTTTGTTCATTTTCGTTTCTGAAGATTGTCCGTTAAGGAAATGAATCCCCGTTTGTTTATTCCTTCATTTCCGCTTCTGAAGAATACTCGTTGAGGAAAATGACTCCGTTTGTTCATTTTCGTTCTGAAGAATGTCCGTTAAGGAAATGACAGGATTATGCTTTACATATCTCTGGTGGTTATCTGACACAAAGTCACAAATAGACTCCTACGAATAAATTTCGGGACGAAATTTCCTAAAGTAGGGGAGACTGTGACACCTGTGTCACTGAGACCATCAAACAAATGCCCAACCAATGAAATATTGTATTTCATACTGGGGATTTGTAAAAATATGTGTATCGTTTACACATATCAATTCTTGTTCGATTTCAAACTCTATATCGCTTTCTGGAAGGTTATACGCGCACTGATGCGTAAATATAACCAGTTTAATGCGACAAATACTCCGGAACATCAACATATACTTAACATACCTTAAATAACCTTTACATAACTTAGAAATAAGTTTTGAAGGCTTTGGTATGGCAAAAACAAGTTAATTCGCTTACAGGGACTAAATATGACAAACTGCGAAAGTATGTCAATTTGAACTGTAACGAACATTCCGGAATATGACCATAAGTTAAACACACCTTAAATATCCTTTACATAGCTTAGAAATAGGCTTTGAGGGGTTCGGTGTGCTAAAATAAACTTTTGGGTCATTCAGGGACTAAAAGTGTCAAAAAGTGCACAAGTTTGCATTTTCGCGCATAACTTACGTTCTAAATACAACCGGACATCCAAAAATTCATGCAAGCATGACTATATTATATTTTAGTGTTCTCCATAAGAAAAATCCATTCGTCGCGTCATTTGGATCGTTTTTCGCGCTTGTGCGCATTCCGTCGTAATTAAGCGAACATCGCGATCGTACGGCCAAACGAACCGACATCCTAGATATTCTTGAGCATATTTTGAGTTCCCTATACTTTAACTTCATTTTAGATCCTTGAAATGAGGTTAACGGGGTTCAAACGCATCGAAAATCGCTTAAACAAGGTGCAGGGACCATTTCTGTAAAATCTGCCAAAACAGGGGCCTAGCGTGACGCGAGGGGCCTTAGCGTCACGCGAGCCCCCTTCTGGACCAGATTAAGTGTATTTGACAGCTGGTTGCAGCTGTTTTGCACTCCCTAACCCCTTGCCAAGTGTTGATTCCTTATGGTGGTGAGCATTTTGAGGCACCACAACTTCCCGACAAGTGTACGCCTTGGATCGTGGCACGTTTTCCATGAAACGATCTTAACGGTTCTCCGAATACTATAAATACCCCATCACCCCAACCTCATTTCTTACAAGAATTCTGATTTGAGAGCTCTAAGTTGAAACCTTTGTTTCATACCTGAGTTCTTGGATCGGGATTAGCATTCGGGGACCCTTCGTAAGTATTCTTTCGTTCTTTTCCTTATTTTATTGCTTTTCGAGTCAGAAAGTCAAACTTTGTTTGACTTTCAGCGTTGACCAGTAATGGTCAATGCGAAGTTCGTTTGAACTTCGCAACGTGAGTGTAATCACGTTGGTTATAGTCCCTTGGGACTATGCCTACTGATTACCGCGTTGTCTAGGGTCGTAGGGTAAGCGATCTAATAAATCGCTTATACCTCGAACCCGACCCATTTGGTCGATCATTAGGATCCGACCAAACATATTAGGTGACCATAGTAGGTAGGGAATAACCTTCCGAGGTTATACCCTATGGTCACATCGTTTAAGTAGTTGTATGATAGGTAGTTTATATGCCTTAGGTAAATTACCAGAATACCCTTTTCATGTATAATTGGTAATTAAGCATATGTAACCTAAAATTTTGTCACATAACTGATTATGTAACATGTTTAGGCATATAACACTTTTCATAAGACTAGTTAGGCGGTCCGAACGCGTTTCACGCGAACGACGCGTTAAAGTAGCATAAGCTACCTAAACGGGTCGTAATGGGTCGTAAACACTTAGGTTAAGTTTCATTTAGTATGTAGGCTTTGTTAAACCAAATGACACGAGTCTCTACACTCGTTTGGTTTACAAACCCTAATGCTACCCGATCTTCCGATCTAGGTCCGGTTAATTAACATAGTTACCTATATTAGGTGCCGTTTGATATCCGCGATCTCTAGCATTGTTTGGTTGTTACTCAAGGACTACTGAGCAATCTCAAGTGAGTACATAGACCCCTCTTTTACTGTTTTCCAAACTGTTTTGGGGTGGAACACATGTGCCTACTTGTTACTTTCATGCTTTCCTGTTTTCACATCATATACATGCTATGTTCGTTAGTACATTATAGTACATGATTTCATTACATCTTATGCTAGGTGTGCCCATTGTGTGCATTACTTAGTACATTGTTTTACATTACATTTTGTTGCATATGCTCATCCAGTATATGAACACATTATATTACATTTTGAACCATTTGTACCTGTGAACCGTTTGTACCTGTGAACCGTTTGTATCTATGAACCGTTTGTACCTGTGAACCGTTTCTATCCGTGAACCGTTTGTATCTGTGAACCGTTTGTATCTGTGAACCGTTTGTACTCTGTGAACCGTCTGTATCTATGAACCGTTTGTATCTGTGAACCGTGTGAACCGTATTTGACCATACATAAACATTTCTACAACTGTTAAACATTACTTTGGTGTTTTGGTTTGATTAAGTGATTAAGTAACGATGCGTGTGTAATATGATACAAGCATGGTGGATACGCCGCTGGTACTTCCTATATATAAGTGTTTGTATGGTATTACATATTGTAGCGTTATTTGAATCATTTCAGTTTGAGACATATAACATTTTATACAAATAACATACTTTTCACAAGACATTGATTTCCAAACAACTTATCTTATACAAACTCATTTTACAATGGTTATTCATTTAACCATACATTATTCTCTTATTTATACATATCATCTGATCTATCGTTTTTCAAACGATTTACAAAACAAAGCAAATTACAAGGTTCATGACTAAACATTTTCTCAAACATAAGTCATGAAACCTATTTTCACAAAACCTATGTATCTCACAGGCATTTTTATGCTGACGTACCTATTTTCACATATGTTTTTCAGGAGCTGTTGCATAAGATGATCAAGATACACATAGGCAGACTTGGGCTTTAGTAACAATAAAAGATGCAAGACTAGTTAATTATGTTGTATTTCTTTGTTTGTTAAGACATTGTAACACTTTTAATCAATAAAACGAAACTTCAATTACCATGGATTTGACACAATTAATTCTGTTACAACACTCCCCGATGTTTCCGCCACATTTTGTATGTTCTACGTGGTCGGGGTGTGACAGAAAAGATGGTATCAGAGCCAATGGTTATAGGGAATTAGGTTATTAGTAATGCTTTGACCTAGTCTATAACCTTCTTAGGACCCTAACGCGAGTTTACTTGCGTTTAGTCGTAAAACAATACCGTCACCTATCCTTAGGCGACGACCACAACAAGAACATAAATTTCAAAACCGCTTTGAAAACTAATCATCTGTTCTAGGATGATTGATTACAAGGTTTTGAACCCCCTATTGTAAGGTTTTGAACCCCTTTGAATTTTCAAAATCTCGTCAAGGTTTTGGGTTTTAAATAATGTGAACACGTGCAAACTGGAAGGGTGAATGCCTGTATTCTGGGTTTTCTGTCTAGGCAAGCACTTCGTATACATCTCATCAGACGCGAGACCAGTTGTGCTTACCTGGGAATTCTTGGGATGAGCGTTCACTTATAGGCGAGCATGTCTTCGCGATACATTATTTCTGACCTATTTACTTTGATTAATCACCGAGGTCGTTTGTTGCTTTGTAGTAACAAACAAATGACCACTACCCTTGCTTTCATCAGATTTGTTTCATCTCATTCTTTTCGTCTAATTCTCTCACTCGTTTCCTTTCATGTTTCCTCTTTTAGAATGCCTCCTCGACGCGAAAACCAGATAGCGACTGCCGAACTGGCAGAAATCATTGCGCAGCAAATGGCTGCTCAATTCCCAAACCTCTTTGCTCAATGGAATCAAGCCAACAACAACAACAATGGTCCATGCAATTTCAAGAGTTTTAACTCGGCGAAACCACTCAAGTTTAGTGGTTCTGAGGGAGCGACTGGGCTTCTTCAATGGTTCGAGAGCATTGAGAATACTTTCCGCCACGTGCAGTGTCCTGACAATCGCAAGGTCGAGTTTGCTTCGAGTGTGTTCCAGAAGAGAGCCCTTACGTGGTGAAACGGGGTTATGAGAGATCGTGGTGCAGAGGTTGCTCTAGCACAGACATGGGCTGAACTTAGGGCCCTTATGATGAAGGAATTCTGTCCTCGACACGAGATCAGGGCTTTGGAAAGGGAATTCGACAATCTGGAGCAAGACAGCGGTGAGCATCGAGCCTACACGGACCGTTATGAGGAGTTAAGTCTGTTATGCCCAAACATGGTCACGCCTTTGGATAAGGCAATCGAAAAGTACATTGATGGCCTCCCTGATTCAATACAAGACATTTTGACTGGTAGCAACCCTACTACAGTTAGACAGGCCATTGAGCTATCTGCAACCTTGACTGAATCAAAGATCAGGAAAGGTAAACTTTTCCGAAAAGGTGACAAGAAGCCGGTCGAAGAATCGAAACCAATCGAGGAATCAAAGATCATGGATGAACAGACTGGATCCCCTAAGAGGTCAAAGAAGCGAAAGGCTTCTCAGAACTACGCTGTGGCCGCTCACAATGATCAAGCCGTCCTCAACCAACCAGCTCAACCCCCTGCCAGGAAACCCTACAATGGAACTGCACCTTTGTGCAACCAATGTGGCCTACATCATCATGCTGGGGTGAAGTGCCGCACATGCCAAGTTTGCGGACTTATAGGTCATACAGCTAGGGTTTGCCCAACCGCAGCTGCACCAAATCAAGCTGGCAACAATCCTGCTCAAGCTCGTTTTCCACCGGGATCTTACTACAACTGTGGCGAGAGGGGCCATTTTCGTAGGAATTGCCCAAGGCTTGCTAATGCAAATCCCGCGCAGGGATGAGCATATGATCAACCAGAAGACAACATCGTTTAGAAATAATCACGTCTTATGTATTATTTTCTTTTGTTGTCAAGATCCAAGAAACAGTTGTTATCGTTGTTTATAAATAAATCTTTTACATTGCAATGTATTTATGTGATTGTATGTATAAACAACATATCCCCTACAATACCGACAATCAAGGAACCGCATTCCTTGAAGAACAGACTACTCCCAATTTTCTTCCATTGTATGATCTCTTGTGTTTTTCACGAAAATCCTAAGTACCCGTTTCTTCCAAGAGAAACGAAGTACGAGGTGCCAAGTTAATAGCAATCAATAACAAGATAATAACAATTAAACAACTATGTGATTATGTGCTTATGAACATTACAAGACAAACTGTGCGGACTGTGCAAGGAATTACGTAATTATGGATGCATACATAATTATGGAATTTAGTGCACAGAAACCACAGCAAGCTTTGTCATGTACCTAGAAGTTAACCCTATTCATTTCCAATTCTGGTGAAGTATCCGTTGAGGAAAAATGAACTAGCTATTCATTTTTCACTTCTGAAGAATATCCGTTGAGGAAATGAATATCCGTTTATCCTTCATTTCCAATTCTGAAGAATAACCGTTGAGGAAAATGACTCCGTTTGTGCATTTTCGTTCTGAAGAATATCCGTTAAGGAAATGAATATCCGTTGTTTAATCCTTCATTTCCATTTCTGAGGAAGCAACCGTTGAAAATGACTCTGTTTGTTCATTTTCGTTTCTGAAGATTTGTCCGTTGAGGAAATGAATATCCGTTTGTCTATCATTTTCATTTCCATTTCTGAGGAAGCAACCGTTGAAAATGACTCCGTTTGTTCATTTTCGTTTCTGAAGAATATCCGTTAAGGAAATGAATGTCCGTTTGTCTATCATTTTCATTTCCATTTCTGAGGAAGCAACCGTTGAAAATGACTCCGTTTGTTCATTTTCGTTTCTGAAGAATGTCCGTTAAGGAAATGAATATCCGTTTGTCTATCATTTTCATTTCCGTTTCTGAGGAAGCAACCGTTGAAAATGACTCCGTTTGTTCATTTTCGTTTCTGAAGAATGTCCGTTAAGGAAATGAATATCCGTTTGTCTATCATTTTCATTTCCGTTTCTGAGGAAGCAACCGTTGAAAATGACTCCGTTTGTTCATTTTCGTTTCTGAGGATTTGTCCGTTGAGGAAATGAATATCCGTTTGTCTATCATTTTCATTTCCGTTTCTGAGGAAGCATCTGTTGAAAATGACTCCGTTTGTTCATTTTCGTTTCTGAAGATTGTCCGTTAAGGAAATGAATCCCCGTTTGTTTATTCCTTCATTTCCGCTTCTGAAGAATACTCGTTGAGGAAAATGACTCCGTTTGTTCATTTTCGTTCTGAAGAATGTCCGTTAAGGAAATGACAGGATTATGCTTTATATATCTCTGGTGGTTATCTGACACAAAGTCACAAATAGACTCCTACGAATAAATTTCGGGACGAAATTTCCTAAAGTAGGGGAGACTGTGACACCTGTGTCACTGAGACCATCAAACAAATTCCCAACCAATGAAATATTGTATTTCATACTGGGGATTTGTAAAAATATGTGTATCGTTTACACATATCAATTCTTGTTCGATTTCAAACTCTATATCGCTTTCTGGAAGGTTATACGCGCACTGATGCGTTAATATAACCAGTTTAATGCGACAAATACTCCGGAACATCAACATATACTTAACATACCTTAAATAACCTTTACATAACTTATAAATAAGTTTTGAAGGCTTTGGTATGGCAAAAACAAGTTAATTCGCTTACAGGGACTAAATATGACAAACTGCGAAAGTATGTCAATTTGAACTGTAACGAACATTCTGGAACATGACCATAAGTTAAACACACCTTAAATATCCTTTACATAGCTTAGAAATAGGCTTTGAGGGGTTCGGTGTGCTAAAATAAACTTTTGGGTCATTCAGGGACTAAAAGTGTCAAAAAGTGCACAAGTTTGCATTTTCGCGCATAACTTACGTTCTGAATATATCCGGACATCCAAAAATCATGCAAGCATGACTATATTATATTTTAGTGTTCGCCATAAGAAAAATCCATTCGTCGCGTCATTTGGATCGTTTTTCGCGCTTGTGCGCATTCCGTCATAATTAAGTGAACATCGCGATCGTACGGCCAAACGAACCGACATCCTAGATATTCTTGAGCATATTTTGAGTTCCCTATACTTTAACTTCATTTTAGATCCTTGAAATGAGGTTAACGGGGTTCAAACGCATCGAAAATCGCTTAAACAAGGTGCAGGGACCATTTCTGTAAAATCTGCCAAAACAGGGGCCTAGCGTGACGCGAGGGGCCTTAGCGTCACGCGAGCCCCCTTCTGGACCAGATTAAGTGTATTTGACAGCTGGTTGCAGCTGTTTTGCACTCCCTAACCCCTTGCCAAGTGTTGATTCCTTATGGTGGTGAGCATTTTGAGGCACCACAACTTCCCGACAAGTGTACGCCTTGGATCGTGGCACGTTTTCCATGAAACGATCTTAACGGTTCTCCGAATACTATAAATACCCCATCACCCCAACCTCATTTCTTACAAGAATTCTGATTTGAGAGCTCTAAGTTGAAACCTTTGTTTCATACCTGAGTTCTTGGATCGGGATTAGCATTCGGGGACCCTTCGTAAGTATTCTTTCGTTCTTTTCCTTATTTTATTGCTTTTCGAGTCAGAAAGTCAAACTTTGTTTGACTTTCAGCGTTGACCAGTAATGGTCAATGCGAAGTTCGTTTGAACTTCGCAACGTGAGTGTAATCACGTTGGTTATAGTCCCTTGGGACTATGCCTACTGATTACCGCGTTGTCTAGGGTCGTAGGGTAAGCGATCTAATAAATCGCTTATACCTCGAACCCGACCCATTTGGTCGATCATTAGGATCCGACCAAACATATTAGGTGACCATAGTAGGTAGGGAATAACCTTCCGAGGTTATACCCTATGGTCACATCGTTTAAGTAGTTGTATGATAGGTAGTTTATATGCCTTAGGTAAATTACCAGAATACCCTTTTCATGTATAATTGGTAATTAAGCATATGTAACCTAAAATTTTGTCACATAACTGATTATGTAACATGTTTAGGCATATAACACTTTTCATAAGACTAGTTAGGCGGTCCGAACGCGTTTCACGCGAACGACGCGTTAAAGTAGCATAAGCTACCTAAACGGGTCGTAATGGGTCGTAAACACTTAGGTTAAGTTTCATTTAGTATGTAGGCTTTGTTAAACCAAATGACACGAGTCTCTACACTCGTTTGGTTTACAAACCCTAATGCTACCCGATCTTCCGATCTAGGTCCGGTTAATTAACATAGTTACCTATATTAGGTGCCGTTTGATATCCGCGATCTCTAGCATTGTTTGGTTGTTACTCAAGGACTACTGAGCAATCTCAAGTGAGTACATAGACCCCTCTTTTACTGTTTTCCAAACTGTTTTGGGGTGGAACACATGTGCCTACTTGTTACTTTCATGCTTTCCTGTTTTCACATCATATACATGCTATGTTCGTTAGTACATTATAGTACATGATTTCATTACATCTTATGCTAGGTGTGCCCATTGTGTGCATTACTTAGTACATTGTTTTACATTACATTTTGTTGCATATGCTCATCCAGTATATGAACACATTATATTACATTTTGAACCATTTGTACCTGTGAACCGTTTGTACCTGTGAACCGTTTGTATCTATGAACCGTTTGTACCTGTGAACCGTTTCTATCCGTGAACCGTTTGTATCTGTGAACCGTTTGTATCTGTGAACCGTTTGTACTCTGTGAACCGTCTGTATCTATGAACCGTTTGTATCTGTGAACCGTGTGAACCGTATTTGACCATACATAAACATTTCTACAATTGTTAAACATTACTTTGGTGTTTTGGTTTGATTAAGTGATTAAGTAACGATGCGTGTGTAATATGATACAAGCATGGTGGATACGCCGCTGGTACTTCCTATATATAAGTGTTTGTATGGTATTACATATTGTAGCGTTATTTGAATCATTTCAGTTTGAGACATATAACATTTTATACAAATAACATACTTTTCACAAGACATTGATTTCCAAACAACTTATCTTATACAAACTCATTTTACAATGGTTATTCATTTAACCATACATTATTCTCTTATTTATACATATCATCTGATCTATCGTTTTTCAAACGATTTACAAAACAAAGCAAATTACAAGGTTCATGACTAAACATTTTCTCAAACATAAGTCATGAAACCTATTTTCACAAAACCTATGTATCTCACAGGCATTTTTATGCTGACGTACCTATTTTCACATATGTTTTTCAGGAGCTGTTGCATAAGATGATCAAGATACACATAGGCAGACTTGGGCTTTAGTAACAATAAAAGATGCAAGAATAGTTAATTATGTTGTATTTCTTTGTTTGTTAAGACATTGTAACACTTTTAATCAATAAAACGAAACTTCAACTACCATGGATTTGACACAATTAATTCTGTTACAACACTCCCCGATGTTTCTGCCACGTTTTGTATGTTCTACGTGGTCGGGGTGTGACACCCGAGGTCTGTATGGGGAGTATGAGGGCCTTGCTCTGTCGTGCAACATTCTATCAAAAATGGGTTTTCTAGAGTAGGGTGTACATTTGTCAGGAGGCTTTGCAACTGGGGCGATCCTCCAGGGTGCGACGTCCGTTTCCTTGGCTTTGCTGACCGTGTCCTTCCCTCTGACGAAGGCTCTGACCCTGTCCATAAGGTTCTCAAATGAGTGGGGGAACTCCTCCCCTAGTTTCTCACACAGGTGGGCATGTTTTAGCCCGTTTATGAAACTGCTAATCTTCATGACCTCCGGGACATCTTTGATGTTCATGCTCTCCTTGACAAACCTTTCCATATACTGATCTATTCGCTCATTGTCCTTCTGCCTTATGTGGAGGATCTCATTTGGATTCTTGACCACCTTTCTCTGTTGACCAAAGTTCCTGAGGAACTTCTCGCTTAACTCCTCATAACTATCGATTCCCCCCGGAGGGAGGCTGTCAAACCAGAGCCGGGCCCCCTCCGTTAAGGTTTGTACAAACATATGGCACCAGACCGGCATGGGCCACCGTCCCAGTTGCCCTGCCCCCCTAAAAGCATGGAGATGATCCTCAGGATCTCTTGTCCCATCATATCGGTCAAAGTTTGGGGGTAGCTTTGTCTTAGGGGGCATTGGTGCTTCTGCTATCCTCCGGGTGAATTTTGAGACTTCAGCTAAGTCCCGTGGGAGGTAGGGTTGATCCAGGCCGTCGTTGTTTGGTTTTTCCTTTTCCTTCTCTTTTCCTTTTGGTTTCTTTCCCGTAATGAGATCCTCCCTTTCTTCCGAGGACATTTGTCTAAGGGTTGTCATGAATGCTTCCAGTGGGTCACTTCCACTGCCCTTGTTTTGGGGGTCTGCCTTCTCTTGATTAGAGGGTGTATCAAACGACAACTTAGCCCTGATACTGTCGAGCTTCTCTTGTCTTTCTAGGTCCTTGAGGCGCTTTCTCAGTTTCTCTCGGTGCATGGCCACAAAATCCGGGGTGATGGTCTCCTCTTTTTCCAACAATTCCGTCTGATTCTCATTCTCTTCCTCGTTGGTTATATCTTCCACCGTAACTTTGTCATGATCATTCTGTACCGTCTGAATGACCTGTGAACCGGGTGTAGTGTCCATGCTGCCTTTCCTAAAACGGGTTGTCTATGACGTCGGAGTTCAGTGTGGAGACACCGGTCGAGCTGATGTCCCACGGATGGCGCCAATGTCGAATACCCAAATCCCGGCTGACGTTAAATGGATCTTCGCTGACGTCAAGATATCCCGCTCCTTGAAGCTACAAAAGAATAAACCGTTAGCCTCGCCACGGAGGACCCCGGGAGGGGGATCCGTGACCAAGCTCCGACGTGAGAGTAAGTAAACTTGCCGGATAGTGAGAGGAGCTTCTTCCGATGAGTGTAATCACCGGAATATTTCCTCTTTGGTGTGAATCTAATAAATATGTATGTGGGTATTAAATGTAAGGGAATGTTGGTCGGAATTAATGAGAGAGGATTAAGTGAGAGTGTAGTAAATGAGATGGTTCTATAGATGATACCTGCCTTTGTTACCGTCTTCCATCTCTTATATAAGTCCCAGACCCTCTTGTGTGTATAAGATATTTGTTAAGATAATCCAACGTGTTTAAGAAAACCTCGAGGGGCTCAGACACGTGTCTGACCCCCAACGGTTAGATCGGCAGCGACATTTAATGTTTCAGAAGGGGAAGTACGATGCCAGCCGTGATGCTCTTCTTATCAGTCATTAATGGCCGCCTGTATGTTCTCACTCCTCGTTTCCCGCTCGTTTTATGAAGGAGAAACCTTAATGGGTAAGTTAGGCTCTGGTTGGGCTTATACTCTTGTTGGGCCCGCCCCTAGATAGCCCAAAACGGGTAGAAATGGGGTTCCCCATTGGCCCATCGTCACTTACCTACTCACCTTAGATATAATAGTCAAATATCTTGAATAACGATGATATTGCAATCGTTTGTGTTAGACTAAAAGGTATGGTGAGGCAAGTCCTCCAAGGATGTGCCGTCACGTAGACCGCCACGTAGGAAGGGCTTGAGGGTGATGGACCTAGGGGGTGGGGATGAAGCTCTTTATATATATATATATATGTATGTATGTATAGGTATATGTGAGAGAAGGAGATAGGAGAGAGGCACGGCAAGAACGGCTGTGGGCTGCCGGTCAAGCCGGAAACGGATGGGAGGGGCGGTGTGGGGGACCGGCGCCGGTCCTAGCCGGGCCTCAGCCGGCCCCCATACCTTCTAGTCTTAGGTCGAATATGATCGTGTTCTAGAAGAAAACAACCATGTCTAGATCCACGGCGTCAGGTTGGTTAACCATTGGTTGCATTCGTTACGTTTTTTTAAATTCCATTTGTTAGATTTTCTTTTGGGAACGGATTCACGTACCATGAAAGAACGTTTACTACGTTTTTCACTAGCCAGCTCAAAGACAATTTTGACCAAATTTCATATGAAAAACGAAATTACACTTGATTCAATTTACTTCTAATTTCAATAGCTAGTATCCCATATAAAACCAAGGTCATGTCATTTACTCTTTTATGAATGCATCCCATTTCGTTTCATACTTTTCACAAGTCCTGGATAGACAGTAACTATGACTACATAGTTACTTATGGGTGCTACTTTCTACACTCCCCTAATTACTTTTTTCACCCCCCTTCTCTCACATACTTACAGGTGGGGGCTGCGTGGGACCGACAGTTTTCCTCTCACAAGGGGGTATAATCAGGAGGGAGGGGGTGTGTATAGAATCAGCCTTACTTATAAGCTATAGATCTAAACTATAAAATTTGAAATTTTAAAACATTACGATAGTTAAAACACCACATTAAACATTACAATAGTTAAAATTACACAAACTAAACATTACAATAATAAAAATTACAAATTAAACTCTACGATAACTAAATGATATATAATTATACATATATTAATAAGCAAATGTAACGAACAGTAAAAAGGGTATTACCGTAATTTCTTTCAAGCAAAGGTCACATGCTTCATTGAGGGCAGTGGTGGGTTCTTCAAATATGCAACAGAGATACAGGGAAAGAGAGAGAAACTTGAGAGAACTATGAAAGAGATGAGAGAGAGTGACGGTTGCCGGCCATTTTCTCCGGCCGACCGTCTTAGTACTCCGACGACTAGCTTTAGACTAGGGGTGTGAATCTCTGACACGATCTGAAAACCAGACACGAACCTAACACGAAATTCGCGGGTTTGGGTTTAGTCTAATCGGGTTCGGGTCGATTTCAGGTTGAACCCACGAACCCGTTTAGCTAAACAGGTCAGGTTCGGGTCGAACCCATCGGGTTGGCGGGTTTACCCGTTTAACCAACTTATATTATATTTTATTTTTCAAAATGTATTTTTATGTTACAAGTTAAATTGGTTGGGTATTTTATGCGATAACTATAATTTAAAAGCGAACTTAACATAAGATTTTTTAAATAAAATGTAATTATTTTATATACATTCGTATTTTTTGTTATAAAATTTTATTTTAATATATTAATATGTAAAAGAAAATAAAAAGTTCGGGTCAAACGGGTCATGTTCGGGTTAACCTGCGAATATTCGGGTCGTGTTCGGGTTTAGGTGTTTGACATGATTTTCGGGTTCGGGTCGGGTTCAGGTTAGTGTAAAATTTTTAGGTTCGGGTCGGGTTGGGTTGGACCTATCAACCCGCGAACACGACCCGTTTAGCACCCCTACTTTAGACTCGAGTATCACACTCGATCATCCACAGACAAACCCCTTCCCGCTGAATTTTCATGGTGGTGGCGGCTCTAGGGTTCCGGCTATTAAACCTGGTGGCGACCACAACCGACGGTCCACAGAGGCAAAAATTGAATGAAATTAACAGTGTTTGGTTAGGGCATTTAAGGTATTTAACACAAGACACATGGGGCCTCCTCAACCTCCACCGCACACCATATAAAACCATAGAAAGAGAGTGACCGGGTGGTTGCAGCGGTGTCATGGCGGTGGTGGTGGTTCCGGCGAGATATCACGACGACGATGGTGGTTAGCAACCCTAGCCGTCGCGTCCGGTGAGGTGGTCTTTTGAAGGTGAAGGGGTGATTGATTCAGGTTGTGGAGGTTACGATTTAGGAAGGGGAAGACGAGGACAACCAAGCAACACCTTCCAGTGGTGTCGGCTACTTAACAGGTCTATCTATGTGCATCTTTCCTGTAGCTTTCAATTGCTCTGAGTATACCTTCTCGATTTTCAGGTTTAGTTATTAATCAATTAAGGTTTTTACCAACAAATTGATATATTTTGGTTGCCAAAATTGGGTTTTTATGTTTACAGAGGGCGATTTCCATTTACAGGGTACCCTTTTTAGTCAGATCGACTCTTCCATGTTTTTATAACTAACAGGTTAGGCTTTGGGTATAGCGGTGGTTATGCTAGTGCACGTAGCAGTGGACGGCAGCGGTGTTGCTGCTAAACGCACTCAAAGGGTTCTCAGAGGGAAATCAGATCAACACCAGATCCATCGCCATTGTTTTAAACCTTGAATCATTCGCTTCATTCACAATGGCATGTCTTCACGGGCGAGCATTGAATCGATCTCCTGAAATCGATAAACCCTAAGTGAGCCCTAGATCCCTAAACCCATCTCTTGAAATTGATACACGCTAAATTGATGGATTATTTTTTGGTGAATTTATGCTTCTTTTTGTAACCAGAGAATTGAAGAGAACAAAAAGAGGAGTTCCGTGAGCATGAGCATAAGAGTGAAGATGGTAGCATTTCTTTTCACGCAAGAGTTAATTACCACAGAGTCAAGTTTTTGTTTTGTTTTTGACATTTACTTTTTTCATGATCGCTCAATAGAAGCTCGGATAGGACCAGTTCTCCACTGTTTGGCTTGCGTATGATTCTCAAACATCTGTAAGTTTTTTCCCGTGTTTAGTTTGATATATGATCATGTACAGTGATAGTTTGTTATGATTACATTTAGTTACAAATTTATGAGCTTTTGTTGGAATATAGATATGGAATGGTCCTTTAATTAATGCTTATAAAATGTTAGGTGATTCGTTTTTTCCAAATGGGAAGTTATTATTAATATTATTATGTTTGTATCTGTAAATAGATAGTTTCATTTATGTTTTACTCATTGTCCTTGATTGGCTGCTGCATTTGATTTAATAAATTTAATAAAAATGCTACTTAAAACGCCCCAAAGGGATGCAGGAGGAAGAGAGGTGAATGGTACAACATACCAGCTAATGCCATTGGCATACACCTTCTGAGCACACTATTGACGGGGATACGCATGTCGAATCGCCTTCGATCTTACGGGCATCGACTATATGCATTTTATTGACAAATTTGATTAAGTTGTTTGTTTTGCATCATTTGTTTTGCTTTTATAGGTATGAAGTAGAAATACATTTTGATCATATCAATGATGAAGATCAAAACGCAGCTATTGTCATTCTTTAAACCATCCCTTTATTGAACAGGTAGCACCTTTTCTGAAACATGCAACAAGAAGCATAACAAGGAATGATTTGGTCATAGGTAAGGTAGGTGGTGTTTCATGAAGAAGTTGGTAACAATTTAGAAGTTATGTATTTGTAACGGTTAAATTTAATATATAGATTTGTATATTTTACAAGTGTCTATACCGCCACGAATCACCAATGAACCGAATCGAGCCCCGCTAATCATAGGCGCAACGCGCTGGGTTGATAACACTAGTATTTATTAAAACTTTAATTTGAAAATTTTATAACTATACAAATTTAAAAAATTATAAATAATTTTAGAATATTTTAGTTTGTTAATTGTTGAAGTCTAAATTTCTTGAATAAAAGATGATTTTATTAGATAATAAAAATTTGTTTTTAGGGTAGTGGCGCCACCAAAGATGGTATTTTAAGGTAGTGGGTGTAACAACCCGACTTTCCGAAGTCAAAGTCAAAGTACAAGTCAAAGTCAAAGTAAAAGTCAGGTTGTTATTCATATCTGTCTTTTCTTGCTTAATTATTGCTTGTACTCTCGAGACTCGATAAATAGTTAGCCCCTTTTTGGTAATCGATTGTATATTAATTACTTTAAACTACGAATTATTATTATGTGAAGTAACAATGCGATAAACGCAGAAATCACAACGAAACGTTATTCTACTAAACGTTATCGCATCGCAACTCGAATCGCAGCTATTGATATTGTTCTATGTGTGTGTTATTATGTGCTTTATCTGTGTGTGCCTTGTATATGTTTTTGGGATGGTATTCGCAAATGCAATCGCAACTCTTTCGCAATGCAATCTCATCGTGAACACGAAACGAAGACTTACTTTTTGTAACACCCCGTGTTACGGAAGTCAAAGTCAAGATTAAAGTCAAAGGAAGAAAAGATTGCTAATTGCGATCTGTCACTCCTTGCTCAACTACTGTTTTGACTTCTTTGACTTGTAATTAATCTATTTATTTTATCGCTTTAGTTGTATTATGTGGAGTATCTATTAATAATCGAGGTTTAATCGCTATTTATCGCATGTTTATTCGCCTTATCGCTAATCGCATCGCATTCGCGCCTTGATTAATAGGTTCTGTATATTGTTTTATGTGTGTGTGATACTTATGTGTTACTTGTGCATGTTTACTTTATGTTTGTGGTGATTAACCAAAAGAAATCGCAACTCTATCGCATCGCAACTAAATCGCAAACGCTAAACGCAAGTTATTTATAGTGATTGTATGTTAGATATAGTAGTTAGGTTATTTGTGTAACTAATGAGTAATTCTATCGCATCGCTCGCTCGAAACGCATCGCAACGCTCAACACGTGAATCGAAATGGCAAAACTCAACACGCCGGACACCTGGATCGAATGGCCAACCGATCGAGTGGCCATCCGATCGGATTTCAATCCGATCGAGTCGCCATCCGATCGGTGACCAATCTGACCCATGCTCCCTTTCCTCTTTTGGAAACCCAATAAATACCCACCTGTCACATCATTTGTGATGTGACAGCACTCTCACTCGACCAGCTGTACTCAAGCTCTCTTTCTCTCGATTTCTCGCGATTCTGGAAAGTTTTCAACCTAAATCTTGTACTTCTATAATCTACACGCACTTCCTCATCATTTTCTCTTTTGAATCTCAACTTTTAACCATGAAATCAACGGATTTGAGGTGTTCTAGGGTGATGTCATCATGGAGTTCTTATGAACTTCAAGTGTTGGCCTCATTCCACCAAGAACAACTCAGAACTGAAGGATTTCCACAAGATTAATCAATGTTTTCGCTTAGATCTACACATATTCATGGTTAAAAGGATTGAAAGATGGTTTGCTAACTTTCTTTCAACTCTTTTACATTCAATGCACTCAAAACCAATAGAATCGGAGCTCGTTCTAATCTTCTACACCTTCTTAGTGATGTGTTGGTTCAAGATCTGGTTTCTATCAGAGAGACTACCGATTTCGGGTTAAACATGAATGACCGCCTTGAACGAGTTAACTGATCGGACTAGGGTGATTCCTGTTCGATCGGATCACTTGGGTCAAGATGGGGTTTCTGTTGTTTAGCACGTTATCACACCGTCTCGATCAAAACTGCAAAACCTTTCAAAATAAT
The DNA here is from genome assembly GCA_030545235.1 of Helianthus tuberosus. Classification (NCBI taxonomy): domain Eukaryota; kingdom Viridiplantae; phylum Streptophyta; class Magnoliopsida; order Asterales; family Asteraceae; genus Helianthus; species Helianthus tuberosus. The sequence continues at coordinate 65,544,662 of CM060440.1, read as the reverse complement.
CAAGTTCAAAACGATCAGATGCGTTGGGGCGGATTGCCGTCCGATCGGATTGCCATCCGATCGAACTGCAATCCAATCGGATTGCACTTGAGGATTCAACACTTCAACTTTTTACTCAATTTTCAAAAGATCTGAATGTTGAACGGATTACCGTCCGATCGGATTGCCATCCGATCGAACGACCATTCGATCATGTGACATTTGGAACTTCAACACTTAACCATTTTCATAATTTTCAAAGATCAGTAGTAACTAACGGATTACCAACCGATCGGATTACAATCCAATCGAGGGACAATCCTGCTGTGAACTTGTTCTCACTAAGTGTTATACCAATTGGATCGTTACCCGATCGAACGACCGTTCGATCGACGACCTGAAGGGTAGAGATACTTCTCAGTTTTCAAAATGTTACAACGAAAACTTCAAAGCCATCATACATAAACACATCCATCCCAAATGAATGTGAATCCAATCGAATGGCCATCCGATCGGATGACCATCCGAATGGATTGATATCCGATCGACTGGTCATCCGATCAGATTGCCATCCGATCGGATTACCATCCGACACTTGGTACCTTGCATCGTTTAACGCGCCACTCATCGTTTTTGCTATCGTTAACTGTTCAGGTTAATCTCTCAGCGCTCCCTTCAATCCAAGAGAGTGTTTATTTACTTAAACACAATCTGTGAGTATACTCGAACCCTTTTTGCTTTACGCACTTTTGGGTGTTACATACGTTACTTATTCTAAATCACAATCGACACACAACGCAAACACTATTTATACGCTGACCGTTATTGCATGCTACGTGTTATTCGGTGAATACTTGTATGTTATGTTAACACAGTGATTGTTTCCTGACACCTTAGCAACGATAGTACTATAGTTTGGACTCAGCACCTGTCGTGGACATGGGTTGTTAAGGGCTTTACTTCACGTGTCACAATGGGGATATGTGTTGCGCATTCTACAACTCGCAGTCACGTCTGTGCATATTTCTCTGTCGATAACCTACTTGCCTTCACTTTGTACATGTTACATGCTGGTTATGCGTAAACTATTTCGAACTCTATTATGCTATATCAAACTAGTATGCTCACCTTTACACTATGTGTATTGGCCTCTATTTAAACGTATGTGACAGGTGTTTGACTGCTAGGATGATGCTTGTTGTTTGCTAGAATCAAGCTAGGATGGAGTCTAGAAACAAACCTAACAAAAATCTGAGTTGTCGGAACAGTTTGCTTGTTTTTAAGACAATTATCTATAATAACTATTTTTTACTTTATCCGTTAGTAGTATGGGATATTAACGTTAAGGATTTGGTAATTTAATAGTTGTTGTGGAATCTCTTGAACAATTTTTTTCGCTCAGTGCCACACCCCGATGATTCCGCCATCGGTTGGGGTGTGACAGATTGGTATCAAAGCCATAACTATAGGGAATTAGGCAAGACTCGACCTAGTCCAGTTCGACGTCTTAGAAATGATCTAGTCTATAGTCTAAGTACCAACAGACCGCCTTGTGCGAACCCGTTAGGGGTTCCGTACGAGCGTATTGCTATTTCTCGATCGACTCACACCTGCGCTACACTATCACACTACCTTTCCTAAGGTAGTCGCACTGCACTATTTACGAAAATGAACCAGTGATTGGATTGAGATTAGGTGTGAAAACTGCAAACTCTCGATTTAATCGCTTGTTCGACCCGCATTTTTACTATAAAACACGAGGAATTGTGTTGAATCAGGAGTGAAATCCGTACTTTGACGCAGATATCTCTCTCAATCTCGTGATTCTATCACACAAACAGGAACGAAGTCGATAAGTTAGGGGTGAAACCCAAATCTTGATGACTCATTCCATCCTCTATTTTCGATTTTACAAAACTCTCACCAAAGTCTCGATGGATTCCAATGACTCGAGTGCGTGAATAACCGAAAGGATGCGTGCCTTTCGCCGTATGCCGGTGATAGAGCACAATCCTTTAGGTCAAAACGTGTACTCGAAGTCATTGAGAATGGTCGAACTACTTTGGGTTGTCAATGTCTATCGAGCCTTAGACAATCTATCTTCGATTTCAAACTCGCAATCTCCGGTTTTATGAGTTTTGATTCTGAACCCGCAACTGCTGACTCTGATATTTGTCGTTTTATGCGAATTTTATATGTTTTATGTGGTTTTACCTGTTTATGTGTTTCGATTTTGGTGATTTATACGCTTTCCGCTACTCGCTTTGATCGACACACACGAATCGCACTGCATATCTATCTCAAATCGCTAATGTAGGATCGTGTCTCGACCCGAACGAGTCGTTCAGAGGAGTTTTCGTCAATTACAGGTGCGGAAAACAAGTAATCAACGTAGAAACAACTTTCAAATCACTTTAAACACCTTTCTGTATTGATTTATAACAGTTAACATCCAAATCTCGATCCGACAGCACTTCGGTACGAGTTACAAGGTCTGGTCTCTTCAATGTGGTTCGCTTATGTGCACCTATTTATAGGTGATGAGGTTCCCTCCAAGGAACATGTCCATATAAGCGGACCTGACACATAAGCGGACCTACATGTACATATAAGAGGACCTACCAGGTTAAACCTATATGCTATCCTATTTTCTCGTAAAACGTGCTCTGATCTAACACTCTAAAACTAAGACTCGATCCAAGACGAAGTCGACAGATGTAGTGCACCAACAAACTCCCCCTCAGATGTTGACGAGTCGTTCATCGAGTCTTTGACAATATCGTGTCTTCGCACCTTCAGTCTTGACCAGTCTCTGGGCTTCTCTCTCTCTCTATCTTCATTTCTTTCTCTTTTATGTTGACATCTTTAAGTTCATCATTATCAACATGCACTCCCCCTCAAATGTTGACATTTCCTGCATAACACTCTACCACAAACATAAGTTTTATGATAAACATTTAAGCATATAGACACCACTTGAAGATCATGAACAAATCAAATAATTTCATACTGATGAACCACTTGAAACAGTATCATTTTTCTTATCAAAACAAACACAATCTCCCAAACCAACTGTTCATCATGTTTAGCACTTGGAATTTTGAAAATCAGCTCTCCTACACCAGTTGTCAAAAAACTTTTTGTATTTTTCAAAAATTATGCTAAAACACACTGAAAATCTTTTTGGATTTTTGAATGGAAAGAAATATAGAGAAGAAATATTTACAGACAATATTTTTGTGAGTTTGCGTAAGAGGATCATATCAGTTTCTGAGACAAATCACCAACACCGTTAAGCATCATTTCATTTTAAGCTCTAAACAATTCACTTAGATTGTCAGTATACTGATCCACTTAAATTTTCTCACAAAGTTCAACTTCTTCGAGATATGATATTAATGTCTTAAGAACTTAAACTCAATCGCGTGTCCCACCTCAGAATATACTCCCGTATCCAGATCCCAATATTAAGTCTTACAGGTAATTATGACACAAATGATATCTGTATATAAATTAGGTAATGCGAGGGCCGAGGGATCTCAGGTCGATACTTCCGTATACGCAGAGAGATATCAGCTTCGACTTAACGGTATGTCCCCTTTAGAGGATCTTTTAGCTACAACAGCAGCGACTATCAATTTTATTGTTTCATCAGCATGCTGAGGGTTAATGCTATGTTTCAAGCATTGCGGAAAGTATTATCCAAGGACTAGGTCAGAACCACCGTTCAGCAGAAGTCCCGGAATAATACCCCAGACATCATTGAGTATAAAAACATAGTATATCAGATTATGAGACCTTTCAAACGAGATTTCTGGGGTTACCCATATATCCGAGAGATGTTTCCCCACGATATAAGCAAGTTTGAAATTTAGGTTTATATCTCGTCACAATCTACTAAATGTGCAAAAATCTACTGGCACATCATCAGTGAGATCGTTTATCACTTTTTATCTTACCAATTCTTTAGCATGTTGTGATCGTCCACTGATGTACTATCATTTCCTCTTTTATACAACAAAACCCATTTTTCATTTTATCATGTTTTTTGCTTTTTCAAATTTTCTAATGTTTTTGGATTTTCTGAAAAAATTTTACTCCCCCTAAAATGCAAACACATTTTAGGAAATTTGAAAACAAACTGTACAAGAAAGTTGACAACTGATATCGAATCGCTTCAATTCGCCATTCACCTGGCATAAACAATCAGAACTCCCCCTTACAACAAACTATTTTCTCATTTAGATTTCAAAACACTTAAGTTTGTTTTAATCAAAATGATTTTTTCGGAAAATAAGTTTGATTTTACCACTTGTAGGGGCATGGTTCATCATATTGTCATTCAATCACTTGTATGAAAATTACATCAAGTTCAAATTAATGACCTTGAGTAATTACTATGTCAAAACAAACCTCTGTAACACTTGAACAATGAACTTATCAAAGTAAGTTTCAAGATAAATGCCGATACCTACTCCACACTTACCAACCTGGGAGTTCCGGCATAGTCCTTCACCTGCAAACATTTAAACATTTTAAAAATTCATTCACAAACATCAATTTTCAAGAAAGATGCCGATTCCTGATCCACGATTACAAACTTGGGATCTCCGGCAAGTCCACAGACTTACTGTTCATAGTATGTACCATCCCAGTCACAAACCAGGGATGGTTCAACTTTATCTTTCTGCATCTTCTTCTCGTAAAACTCTTTAACCCCTTTGACTTTTCTATCAATCATTTTACCAAAAATGTGTTTCACAGTGGGGTTAAAAGCTTTTTCAACATCAAAAACCTTGTTATCATCATAAAATTGGTTTGATATTTCAACTTTACCAATTTTCTTCTTAAATCAGCCCGAAGTGGTGGAAAATTATCATCATCCACAGTCAGAACTGATTTTTCACTTTTTGAAACAACCTGTGGCTCCTCTGATTTTATGGAATCAGATTCATCGCCAGAGGATAGCTCCTCTGATTTTGACCTATCAGAATCATCGCTAGAACTACCTCCAGACTTTTTAACAACCCATTTCTGAGTGTCAAGATTTGCTTTCTTCTTGTAAAATCTGTTTGAACTTTCACCAATTTCAAAAATAGAATTTTTGAATAATTTGGTTCGGTCAATTGGTGATTCAAACTCAATCACTTTCTCTTTTTGTTTACGAGAAACTCCCTGTTTTGATGGTATTGCCTTTGAACAATCTCTGGCAATATGTCCAACAGTATTGCATTGGAAACAGGTTCTCGTATCTTTTCTCTGATCAGCCATCTTCTTCATGTCATCTTGCTTCTTTGCAAGGAACTCACTGTTTGACTGTCTCCAGAATTCTTTCTTTTCTTCTTCTTCTGCTGATGTACCTGAAACAAATGTCATCTTTGCTTTAAAATCACGAACATATTTTTCATTTTTCTGTTTTTCTGTTGGAATAAATCCAAGACCTTTCTTTTTGAAATTACGGTTAGGGTTTGATTTCTTGTGAAAACCAGAACCAGAACTGTAACCCTTTTTCTTGTTTAATCTTTGTTGTACTCTTGATGTGTAAATTTTAGATTTATCATTAAGATTTAAATCTTTTATTTCAGAAATATTAATTTCTGTAAGTTTGAAAACCTTTTTGATCAATTCAGTTTTGACACCTCTTATTGGAAATTCCTCATCAGAATATAATTTGTCGGAATCATTCAATGTATATGCAACTTTGAATGTTTCGTCACTCAAATTAGATTTTGATAACAAGAATTCTTTATTATAAACTCTTTTAATCGAAGAATTTTGACTGTTGACTGTCGAACTCGAACTTTCAGAACCAGACTTTGACTCTGACTCTGACTTTGACTCTAATTTTGACTCCAACTTTGACTCCTCAGTTTCATCTTTATCCAACACCTGATCGACGACTTTCTTTGACTCCTCAGTTTCATCTTTATCCAACACCTGATCGACGACTTTCTTTATTAACTCGGACTCATGATCAGTGTCAGAAGATGTAAACGTCACATCAATATTTTCTGGCAAGTTAACTGACGACTCCGACTCCCACTGTAAATTTGTTGCCTTTTCGACTCTTTCTGAATTTGGATTTCTTGGAGAATATCCATTTTCAAGCGGGGGTGGACACTTGTTGTAACCAACATCTTGTTTCTTACCAGAATCTTTCTTGTCAGTCTTTTTCTTTGTGTCACTCTTCTTCTTGTTCTTCTTTTCTGGAGTCTTTTCTTCAGCCACTTTTTCATCATTCTTTTCTTCAGTTACTTCATCCTCTTCAAATGCCTTCATGCCTTCAACAGTTGGATAAATCCTGTCAATGACATAAGAAGTACATGAGTAAGTTTTCAACAATCGATTTACTCTTTCAGTCTCAATTCTTTGCAATTCCAACTTTTGTTCTAGCACAGCACACTTCTCAATGTAGTTGTTCACCACTTTTTGCTTTGTCATAAAAGCTCCTTGAAGTGTCTTCATTGCTGTAGCTTGTTCTTCACTAGTTAGATTGTATTGGTTCATTGCTTTGTTCAGTACATCATAAGATTCCTTCAAACTATTCAAATTATAGATCAGTGTACTATTCTGCTTCTTCACAGCTTCACAGTTTTCACACTTCACTGGAATCTTCTTTGCATCAACTTCTTCATCAACTTTGAACTTTGGAACTTCAACCTTTACTTTCCTTTTGATCACTGGAATTTCTTCGTCATCACTGCTCACTGGAGTCTTGACCTTTTTCTTCTTCTTTTTAACTTTTTCATCTTCACTGTCACTTTCAGCAATCAGTTTCATATCAGCTTCGAATTTTCTCGCCCAAAACTCAGTATCATCATCACTATCATCTTGTTTTGTAACCTTCTTCTTTTTCGCAACTTGTTTTTCTTTGATTCTCTCCGTTTTACCTGCAAAAAATGAATCATCATCATCACTATCAGTTGAAAATTTTCTTTCATAATTTTCAAGTTTTCGAATTTCTTCACTATCATCATCACACGTTTCATCTGATGAGTGATCAAAGATTGGAGCTTTTTCTGAAACCTTTTCTTTTGAAACTGATTCTTCTTCGTTCTTTTTCGGAATGAATTGCTGAGATTCGTAATAATAATACGCTATTTCCTCTTCAAAATCCATGTTTCGTTTTAAAAAAAATTCACCAAATCAGAATTCCAAACGAGCTGGGGTTTTGAAACAAGATGGAAATCTCAAACAGTCTGACAAAAACAAACAATCCGAGTGTTTGATACTTCAAACGAGTTAAATTTCGTGCGGTCTAGTGAATTTCAAATGACTTGGTTCAAAAATTGTTTTTAATTCAAAGTCCACAAACTTTCAACTTCCACGAGGCTCACTAACAAGTCCAATCACAAAGTCTTGAAACTTGATAACAACTTGATCCAAAACTCGGTTTAAACCACTCAGTTAAAAAAAATACCAAATTCCACAAACCCACTATTAAACTTGAATAATATCGGCTCAAAATACTATTTGTCTACAATTAGCAGCCCACTTATCAAAATGTGGATCCAATATCCACCATCCAATCCAAAAACTTCAAATTGTATTGGCCTGACAATCAAAATTAGCCAAACGATTTAAAAAAAATCCAACTATGGCCCAATGAACTCTTGAAACAAAAACCAATAATGTGCAGCCTTGAATTCTTAAACCTTCTGAACCACCTCGTGTATCGCTGAACTGTCAACAACTTTCAATATTTCACATGCATATCTATTCAATTCTTGTGACAATCAAAGTTCGAAAAGCCGACAACAGTCAATTTGTTATCTGACAAATATCACATGCATGAGATTAATCCCGTGATATTTAAATGAAATTGATATTATCAAAGCTATTGTCTGACAACTTATAATATCTTGCATGCAACAATTAGACCATAACCACTGTTGTTCTCGTGAATATAAAAAGCCGACAATACTAATTGTTCACAAAAGCGGATCTCTGATGTGACAGAAAAGCGAACCAGAGTTGTTCAAAAGATCGGAACTATCAAATGTTCACAGGAGCGGAACTGATTGTTGTTCACTGAAGCGGACCTACTTGTTGTTCAAACGAGCGGACCTGTTTGTTGTTCACTGAAGCGGACCTTACACGCAATTTGAAGCGGACCTATACACAATATGTCCCTAAAAACGGATCTCTAGAGCGAACCTTCAACAATCAAGTCCCTATGAGCGGACCTCTTGAGCGGAACTACAACAAAACTGATCTTAAAAGCGGACCTAACAAGCGAACCTATGGAGTGTCCGTATAAGCGGAACCTATTCACGAGCAGTTTTGACCCATTTTTAATGTGAATTTTAACATCAAACTTTCCATGGTTTGTCTATATTCAATTACGCACAATCCGTGAGATTTTGAGTTGATTTTGACCGGTGAAACTATCTGAACTGAAGAAAGAAGGTGTAGAAGTAAGAAAACTTGATGAATTCCAGCTATTCTCTGCAGAACTCCTCCTCCTGAAGCTCTGATACCACTTGTAGGATCGTGTTTCGACCCGAATGAGTCGTTCAGAGGAGATTCTATCAAATACAGATGCGGAAAATAAGTATTTGACTTAGGAACAACTAGCAAATTACTTTAAACTTCTATTTGCATTGATTTCTGACAGTTTACATCCAAATCTCGATCCAGCAGCACTTCGGTACGAGTTACAAGGTCTGGTCTCTTCAATGTGGTTCGTTTATGTGCACCTATTTATAGGTGATGAGGTTCCCTCCAAGGAACATGTCCATATAAGCGGACCTGACACATAAGCGGACCTACATGTACATATAAGCGGACCTGACACATAAGCGGACCTACATGTACATATAAGCGGACCTACCAGGTTAAACCTATATGCTATCCTATTTTCTTGTAAAACGTGCTCTGATCTAACACTCTAAAACTAAGACTCGATCCAAGACGAAGTCGACAGATGTAGTGCACCAACAGCTAACAAATCGTTGCTACTTATGGATGATCACATGCTATGTTACTCGCTTATGCTATACTACTCGCTATGTTATGTAATCACTAATCGCAATCGTTGTTCTCGAACGCGCGAACTCCGAATGATAGGTTTCTGTGTTATGACTGTCTCATGTGCTTCTGTGCCTTACATGCTTACGTGCTCCTACGTGCTTATGTGTTCAGTGATTACGTGCCTATGTGTAGATGTGTTCCTGTGCTTTATATAGAGTAGCTTTTGGTGTTTCACTAGACTACGTTAGACTTAATTAAAATAGTGTTTGAGTCCTATGGCGATGTCTATTGCAGACAATGTCGTCATTTGGATCATTTCACTCCCGTTCAGCTCGCCGCGATCACAATGACAAACGCATCGCCTCTCTGGTCGCTAAGCAGATTGCGAAAGTCATTCCACAGATCGTTAGCGAGTTGAATGAAAACACTAGCAAGTCGTCCGAAGAGTCCAGGATTGATTCACCTAAGTCTGCTTTTAGCTTCAAGCAGTTCAAAGCTTGCTGTCCGAAAGAATTTACCGGAGAAGATGGTCCTACGGCCATGTTTCAATGGTTCAATTCGATTGAAGTCACCCTGCCTCAAAGCAACTGTCCTGACAATCTTCGAACTGTTAACGCCACCGGCGACTTCCAGTCCCGCTCTTTAGACTGGGGGACGGCCGAGAGAAACATGAGAGGAAATGACGCAGCTTATGGATTGACGTGGGATGAGTTGAAGGACCTGATGATGAAAGAGTTCTGCCCTCCCCACGACCTCCAAAAGTTGGAGGACGAGTTCTGGCATCTGAAGCAGAAGGATGATGAAAACGCTGCTTTGACCGCTCGCTTCAAGCATGTCGCAACCCCCGACCCCTATCCCGGGAGCGGGTGGCCGCGAGCCAGTTTTGGTGGTATCGCTTGTTTATTCAATTTGGCAGCGGAAAATTTCATCAGGACCGTAGTTAGGAAATATTTTATCAGAGTTAAACACCAAAAATATTTAAATTAAAGAAATGGGATAAAACCCCAATTTCTCTAATATTATATTTATGAGTGGGACAAAACCTAATTTTCATTTTGATCTATTTATAGGGAATAATCCTAATTATTGAAAACAATTCTCCCTTTTTAATGAGGTAACTTTTATTGCCACTTTTTTAAGCCTTCAGTGCTCTCCAGCTGGCTTTTATTGGCTTCACACTAAGTTACCTGAAACACGTGTTTAAAACATTTTATCAGCAGGAATACTGGTGAGTAAATCCCAGTATAATCAAGTTTAAATAAAAATCATTGTACAGTATTGAGGGCGGTCTCGCAATTATATTTGTTTCCAAATCATACTAATTATCACCCGCGGTACTGTCATCTGACTTATGGTCATGTTACTCCTATCCAGGTTGTAACAAATTTTGTATACAAAACCCCAAATATACCAACGATAATTGTATCCTTACAAATACTCAATAACTGCTATTCGCATGGAAAAATATTTAAGGTTTTGTAAAAACAGTTCACAAAATAGATTTAAAAAAAGAGGATAAACTCACAAAAAGGTTTACACAAAAAGAAGGATTACTCACATTGCTGTCTTAGATTATCCTTTAGGGTTTCCTGATGACAATCTATAATTTACACAAATACACACGTGTTAGTATAATAACCCATTTTAACATTAGTAATACCCTCCCCGAGACGGCATTCCAACGACTACGTCGGGCAGAACCACGACAGCCGTTACGGAACCCTAGATCAATCGGGCAGCGTATCTAATACGTATCCAGGGGTTATAATACTTACAACAGAGCAGAATCTCGTTATTTAGGGGGATATTATACCCGACTATAGCTTATACTATCAGAAATTTGAGAGAGAAATGAAAAGATTGAACGAATTGGACTGAAGGCTGATACGTGCAATTTATAGGGCCTGATTTTGGGCTCTACGTGGCCCGCGTAAGGTTTGGCTTTGGTCTACGCGGCCCGCGTAAAAAATGGTCAACAGCGTAGCTGATCTGGGTCAGCATATAGGGTTGACATGTGTTGGGCCACGTGGCAGCACCAGGCTGCGCCACATTACACCTTGTCGCGGCCCGCGTAAGGGTTACGGGGTGGTTTACGCGGCCCGCCTAAACTTAATTTTTTTGTTTTTTATTTATTTTTAATGGCAAAAAGTATTTTGGGCTCGGTTTTCACGTATGGGGTGTATTTCAAGACATATAGGGGTATTTTAAAATATATTAGGATGTCAGAAAAATATTCAGGAGGGTTGTTATAAAGCAGCTCAGCATAATCTGCCCTGGGAAAGTTACTACGCCCGAAATCACCATTAAGAAGTATATCCGTGCTCTTCCGAATTGCGTGGCTGATTTCGTTCAAGCTGCCAAGACGTCAACCATCGAAGAAACTTTTCTACTCGCTGCTAAAATCAATGACAAGCGAGTCAAAGTTGGGTATTGGGATAAAGCTTCCAAGAATCTGCATCAAGCCACCACCGCTGCAACCGCTTAAACCGCCGCCGCATCGCAGTCTTCAAAGTCCTCTTGTCGCAAGAGGAAGAACAACAACAACAGTAGCAAAGGTTGCGTTGTCACCACTGCTGCCCCGCTCCAAGCTGTACCAGCTCAGCAGCAGCCTTAACACCGCCAAGTCACGTCACCGGCTACTCAAGCACCGCTGGCCAAGCGTGCTTACACTGGTCCTCACCCGGCTTGCCTGACTTATACCTATCATCATCCAGTGGGAATCGCCTACAGATACTGCGTGCATTGCAACATGTACGACCATTTCACTGCCAACTGCCGTACAGGTCCACGTCAAGCTCCAGCACCAGCCCAAGGACAAGCTCCTGCTCATCAAGCTCTACTCCCCGCTCCTCAAGGCCAACAAGCGGCTTCTGCACCCACGATCCATGCTAGAGCTTGCTTTGCGTGTGGTGATCCCAACCACTTCGCAAACATGTGCCCGAACCGAGTAGTGAAGCAAGAGCCACAACAACAACAGCAGCAGCAACAACAAGCAGCACGCGGACGTACTTTCAACATCAATGTTCGCCAAGCTCAGATCGACAACAATGTGGTCAATGGTACGTTCCTCATAAATGGTATTTATGCTTCGTGTTTATTTGATACTAGAGCCGATAACTGTTTTGTGTCGTTCGAAGTCGAAAAGCTCCTTAATCGTAAGCGCGCCCATCTTCCTTCGTCATTCGATGTTGAAGTTGCCACCGGAAGAACCGTCGCTGTCAATTCCGTTCTTCGTGATTGTACTCTTGAACTCAACAATCACATCTTTCCTATCGACCTTATTCCGATGTAGCTCGGTAGTTTTGACGTCATAATAGGCATGGATCTTCTTCGTGAGAATCGTGCTGAAGTTATTTGATTCGATAAGATGATTCGCTTCTCGCTCGCTAATGGTGATCTATTGTGTGTCTATAGTGAAGTCGCGTCGAAAAACTCCAACTCATGTCGTGTGTCCAAGCTAGCAAGTATCTCCGCAAGGAATACCAAGCTTTCTTGGCTCACATTAGTAGTAGCGTAGAAAAAGGAAGTTAAGGCAATCAATAAGGTGCCTGTAGTTCGTGATTTTCCTCTTGTGTTCCCTGATGATCTACCCAGTTTACCCCCCAGTCGTGATATTGATTTTCGTATCGACCACATTCCTGGAACCAACCCGGTTGCTAAATCTCCTTATCGTCTCGCTCCGTCCGAAATGCGCGAACTCTCGAGTCAACTCCAGGAATTACTTGACAAAGGCTTCATTCACCCTAGCACCTCTCTTTGGGGCGCACCAGTCCTTTTCGTCTAAAAGAAGGATGGGTCGTTCCGGATGTGCATCGACTATAGGGAGTTGAATAAGCTGACAATCAAGAATCGCTATCCCCTGCCCCAAATCGATGATTTGTTTGATCAACAGCAAGGTGCTATATGTTTTTCGAAGATCGATTTACGCTCAGGTTATCACCAGTTACGCATTCAGGAGGAAGATATTCCGAAAACCGCCTTTCGAACCTGCTATGGTCATTATGAATTCATCGTGATGCCCTTTGGTTTAACCAATGCACCTGCGGTTTTCATGGATTTGATGAATCGCATGTGTAAACCATTCCTTGACCGCTTCATCATCGTGTTCATCGATGATATCCTTATCTATTCGAAGTCGAAAACCGAACACGCGCAACATCTACGTTTGGTTCTCAAGTTACTCCAGGGGAATCGACTCTACGTGAAATTCTCCAAGTGTGAATTTTGGCTGGAGGAGGTTCAAATCCTCGGTCACATCGTCAATAGTCAAGGTATTCATGTCGACCCCGCGAAGATCGAAGCTGTTAAGAGTTGGGTTACCCCAAAATCACCATTCGATGTACGTTCATTCCTCGGATTGGCGGGCTATTACCGTCGATTCATTGTTGAATTCTCGAAAATCGATGTTCTGCTTACTTCCTTGACGCATAAAGACAAGCCTTTTGTTTGGGGAACTGAACAAGAGACTGCCTTTCAAACTCTCAAGCATATGCTCTGTAATGCTCCCGTCCTCGCTTTACCCGACGGAAACGATGACTTCATTGTCTATTATGATGCCTCAAACCTTGGTCTTGGTTGTGTTCTTATGCAACGTGACAAGGTTATCGCTTGTGCGTCTCGTCAGCTCAAGATCGACGAGAAGAACTATACAACCACAACCTCGAGCTAGGCGCAGTTGTTTTTGCGTTGAAGATTTGGCGACACTACCTTTATGGTACGAAGTGTACGGTCTTCACCGACCATAGGAGCCTACAACACATCTTCAGCCAAAAAGAGCTAAATATGCGTCAACGCCGATGGGTAGAACTTCTCAACGATTACGACTGTGAGATTCGTTGTCATCCTGGCAAGGCAAATGTCGTTGCTGACGCCCTCAGCAGACGAAGCTATTTGCATAGTGTTCGTAATGTTCATGCCCAGCATCATCTCAAAACCCTCATCCGTGACGCTCAGCATGCTTGTTTTACCGAACGCACTTTGAAGAAGGAAAGAATCTATCATAATGGCGAACCGTTAATGAATAAATCGAATGGGATATTCCACTATTTGGACCGAATTTGAATTCCCAAACGTACTAACTTGCGGCAAATCCTGTTGGATGAAGCCCACAAGCCTCGATATTCTATTCGTCCTGGCGCCGACAATATGTATCATGACTTTCGTCAGCGATACTATTGGCCTGGAATGAAGAAAGATATCGCTTTCTACGTTTCAAAGTGCCTGACTTGCTCGAAAGTCAAGGCCGAACAACAAAGACCATCTGGCTTGCTTGAGCAACCCGAGATCCCGATGTGGAAATGGGAGAGCATAACCATGGACTTTATCATGAAACTCCCGCGTACGACCTCAGGTCACGATAGCATCTGGGTTATCGTTGATCGTCTGACTAAATCTGCTCATTTCCTGCCGATACGAGAAGACTTAAAGGTAGAAAAATTAGCCCGAATCTACACTGATGAAGTTATCTGTCGACACGGTACACCTCGTGACATCATCTCTGACCGCGATGGTCGGTTTACCTCGCGTCTTTGGGAAACATTTCAATCTGCTCTCGGTACTACGCTTAATCTAAGTACCGCATTCCATCCCCAAACCGACGGTCAGACGGAAAGAACGATTCGTACTCTGGAAGACATGCTTCGCTCGTATGTCATAGATTTCGGTGGTAATTGGGACGCTCACTTACCTTTAGTCGAATTCTCGTACAATAATAGTTATCATTCTAGTATACAAATGGCACCATTTGTGGCATTGTACGGAAGAAAATGTCGATCACCGATTGTGTGGCATAAGATCGGAGATGCGCAACTAACCGGTCCTGAGCTACTGCAAGAAACGACTGACAAGATCCTCCAAATTCGAGACAACCTACTAAAAGCTCGGAGTCGTTAGAAAAGTTACGCCGATAGACGACGCAAGCCCCTTGAATTTGACGTTAGCGACCATGTACTCCTAAAGGTATCACCTTGGAAGGGTGTGGTCAGATTCGGCAAGAAAGGAAATCTCGCGCCTCGATATGTTGGACCCTTTAAGATTCTGGAAAGGATCGGAAAAGTGGCCTACAGACTCGAACTAACAGAGGAACTTAACAACGTTCACCCGACTTTCCATGTATCGAACCTCAGAAAGTGCCTAGCGGAGCAGGATTTACAAGTTCCGCTAGAGGATCTCCAAGTGGACAAAACATTACACTTCATGGAGAAGCCTGTCGAGATCATGGATCGAGAAACCAAGAAGCTCAGGCACTCACACATTCCCATTGTGAAGGTTCGCTGGGAAGGTAAACGAGGCACATAATTCACTTGGGAACTCGAAAGTGACATAAAGGCGAAGTACCCGTAGTTGTTTGTTACATCTTAAGCCTAATTTCGGGACGAAATTCACTTAAGTAGGGGAGACTGTAACACCCCGTGTTACAGAAGTCAAAGTCAAAGTCAAGATTGAAGTCAAAGGAAGAAAAGATTGCTAATTGCGATCTGTCACTCCTTGCTCAACTACTGTTTTGACTTCTTTGACTTGTAATTAATCTATTTATTTTATCGCTTTAGTTGTATTATGTGGAGTATATCTATTAATAATCGAGGTTTAATCGCTATTTATCGCATGTTTATTCGCTTTATCGCTAATCGCATCGCAATCGCATTCGCACCTTGATTAATAGGTTCTGTATATTGTTTTACGTGTGTGTGATACTTATGTGTTACTTGTGCATGTTTACTTTATGTTTGTGGTGATTAATCGAAACGAAATCGCAACTCTATCGCATCGCAACTTAATCGCAAACGCTAAATGCAAGTTATTTATAGCGATTGTATGTTAGATATAGTAGTTAGGTTATTTGTGTAACTAATGAGTAATTCTATCGCATCTCTCGCTCGAAACGCATCGCAACGCTCAACACGCGAATCGAAACGACAAAACTCAACACGCCGGACACCTGGATCGAATGGCCAACCGATCGAGTGGCCATCCGATCGAGTCGCCATCCGATCGGTGACCAATCCGACCCATGCTCCCTTTCCTCTTTTGGAAACCCTATAGATACCCACCTGTCACATCATTTGTGATGTGTCAGCACTCTCACTCGACCAGCCGCACTCAAGCTCTCTTTCTCTCGATTTCTCGCGATTCTTGTAAGTGTTCAACCTAAATCTTGTACTTCTATAATCTACACACACTTCCTGATCATTTTCTCTTTTGAATCTCAACTTTTAATCATGAAATCAAAGGATTTGAGGTGTTCTAGGGTGATGTCATCATGGAGTTCTTATGAACTTCAAGTGTAGGCCTCATTCCACCAAGAACAACTCAGATCTGAAGGATTTCCACAAGATTAATCAATGTTTTCGCTTAGATCTACACATATTCATGGTTAAAAGGATTGAAAGATGGTTTTCTAACTTTCTTTCAACTCTTTTACACTCAACGCACTCAAAACCGATAGAATCAGAGCTCGTTCTTATCTTCTACTCCTTCTTAGTGATGTGTTGGTTCAAGATCTGGTTTCTATCAGAAAGACTACCGATTTCGGGTTAAACATGAACGACCGCCTTGAACGAGTTAACTGATCGGACTAGGGTGATTCCTGTTCGATCAGATCACTTGGGTCATGATGGGGTTTTTGTTGTTTGGCACATTATCACACCATCTCGATCAAAACTTCAAAACCTTTCAAAATAATCAAGTTCAAAACGATCAGATGCGTTGGGATGGATTGCCGTCCGATCGGATTGCCGTCCGATCGGATTGCCGTCCGATCGAACTGCAATCCGATCGGATTGCACTTGAGGATTCAACACTTTAACTTTTTACTCAATTTTCAGAAGATCTGAATGTTGAACGGATTTCCGTCCGATCGGATTGCCATCCAATCGAACGACCATCCGATCATGTGACATTTGGAACTTCAACACTTAACCAGTTTCATAATTTTCAAAGATCAGTAGTAACTAACGCATTACCAACCGATCGGATTACAATCCAATCGAGTAACAATCCTGCTGTGATCTTGTTCTCACTAAGTGTTCTACCAATCGGATCCTTACCCGATCGAACGACCGTTCGATCGAGGAACTGAAGGGTAGAGATACTTCTCGGTTTTCAAAATGCTACAACGAAAACTTCAAAGCCATCATACACAAACACATCCATCCCAAACGAATGTCAATCCAATCGAATGGCCATCCGATCAGATGACCATCCGAATGGATTGACATCTGATCGACTGGCCATCCGATCGGATTGCCATCTGATCGGATTACCATCCGACACTTGGTACCTTGCACCGTTTAACGCGCCACTCATCGTTTATGTTATCGTTAACTGTTCAGGCTAATCTCTCAGCGATCCCTTCAATCCAAGAGAGTGTTTATTTACTTAAACATAATCTGTGAGTATACTCGAACCCTTTTTGCTTCACGCACTTTTGGGTGTTACATACGTTACTTATTCTAAATCACAATCGACACACAACGCAAACACTATTTATACGCTGACCGTTATTGCATGCTACGTGTTATTTGATGAATGATTATATGTTATGTTAACACGGTGATTGTTGCCTGACACCTTAGCAACGATAGTACTATAGTTTGGACTCAGCAGCTGTCGTGGACAGGGGTTGTTAAGGGCTTTACTTCACGTGTCCCAGTGGGGATATGTGTTGCACATTCTACAAATGGCAGTCACGTCTGTGCATATTTCTCTGTCGATAACCTACTTGCCTTCACTTTGTACATGTTACATGCTGGTTATGCGTAAACTATTTCGAACTCTATTATACTATATCAAACTTGTATGCTCACCTTTACACTATGTGTATTGACCTCTATTTTAACGTACGTGACAGGGGTTTGACTGCTAGGATGATGCTTGTTGTTTGCTGGAATCAAGGTAGGATGGAGTCTAGAAACAAACCTAACAAAAATCTGAGTTGTTGGAACAGTTTGCTTGTTTTTGAGACAGTTATCTATAACAAGTATTTTTTTTACTTTATCCATTAGTAGTATGGGATATTAAAGTTAAGGATTTGGTAATTTAATAGTTTTTGTGGAATCTCTTGAACAATTTGTTTCACTCAGTGCCGCGCCCCGATGATTCCGCCATCGGTTGGGGTGTGACACTTTTTATGCTTTTTATGTGTTATGTTATTTGTGTAACTATTGTTAAATGCTATCGCATCGCTTACTTGCAACTCGCTTAAGCGCAACGCAATGCTCAACGCACGAAACGAAAGTCGGAAAACTAACTCGCACAAGCCAACCAATCGAATGACCACTCGATCGAATGGGCATCCGACCGGATGACTATCCGATCAGATGGCCATCCGATCGACTGGCCATCCGACCCACTTAACCTCCATCGCCTTTCTCACCTCTCACACTATAAATACCCCCTGTTACATCAAATGTTCACTGATGTGACAGCCATATCCGACCAGCACGCTCTCAGGCACTTTTCTCTTGATTCCAAGCGATTCTCGTAAGTTTTCACTCTAAATCTTGTGCTTCCATCATCAGCACACACTTTCTCATCATCTTCTCCACAAGAATCACTACTTTTCACCGTGAAATCACCTGATTTGGACTGCTTTAGGGTAACGTCATCACGGGTTCTTATGAACACTGAAGTATGACCTCATCTCATCAAGATTTGTCCAGATCTAAAGGATTTCTACACGCTTTTACACTGATTTCGATTATATCTAAACAATTATCAACCGATTCAAACTTTTCTTCAACAATATTCACTTTTTACTCAAAACCGTTGGAATCTGGACTCGTTCAGGCTCTCTACTCATTCTCTAGTGGAGAACCGGTCTGAGAACGGATTTCTACCGAAGAGACGACCGATTTACGGGTTGAACATGAAACTCCATCTTGAACAGTTGAGTCTGATCGAATGGGGTGATTCCCATCCGATCGACTGAGTTGGACTTGGTGTGGTTTCCGTTGTTTAACACGTCGTCATACCGTCTCCGTTAAAACGTAAAACTTTATAACTTAACTGGTTTTACAAAGTTTTCAAACAAAAGGGTCGCTCGATCGAATAGCCATCCGATCGGATGACCATCCGATCGAATGACTATTTAGGTGACTTGTAAGATCAACACTTAAACAATTTCACAAAACTTCAAAGAATATCATGCTTTCAATCGAATAGCCATCTGATCGAATGGCCATCCGTCCAGATGACCATCCGATTGAATGACTTGAATTATACTACAATGAAAACTTCAAAAGTTCAAACATTTTACAAACACACTCCTTCAATCGAATGACCAGCCGACCGAATGGTCATCCGTCCGGATGATCATCCGATCGACTCATCATCCGATCGACTCATCATCCGATCGCTTATCTCACTTGACATGCTGTTTTACACGTTGTTCAACGCTTACGCTATCGTTATGTGATTAGGCTAATCTGCCCGCGCTCCCTTCAATCCCTGTGTTTACTAGCTAAACACAAACTGTGAGTATACTCGAACCCTTTTTCGCTTAACGCACTTTTGGGTGTTACATACGTTACTTATATCAAATCACATCAACACACAACGCAAACACTTTTATACGCTAACCGCTCTCGCATGTTATACGTGTTTCGATGAATGCTTGTATGTTATGTTTACACAGTGATTGTTGCCTGACACCTTAGCAACGATAGTACTATAGTTTGGACTCAGCACCTGTCGTGGACAGGGGTTGTTAAGGGTTTTACTTCACATGGTCACAGTGGTGATAATGTGTTGCGCATTCTACGCTCGCAGTCATGTCGGTTGCATATGTCATTATCGATAACTTACTTGCTTCACATTTCTATGTGTTACATGCTGGTTATACGTAAACGCTTTCGCTATACTATATGCTATTAAACTTGTGTACTCACCTTTACACTCTGTGTATTGACTTTATTTTAACGTATGTGACAGGTGTCTAGGATGCTATGTTTGCTGATCTTTTGTGGAATCAAGATAGGCAGTCTAGAAACTACACAAATAGAAATCTAGGTTGTCGGGCTTGTTTTGTTCTTGAGACTCTCTATCTGTAATAATTGTTTGTGGGGTATTGTTGATTGGTATGGGACAATTAACCGTTTAAATATTGCCATATAATAGTTGTTATGGATCTCTTGAGCAATCTGGTTCGCCTAGTGCCGCGCCGATGTTTCCGCCATCGGTTGGGGTGTGTCAGTGGGTGGTTTAAGTGACGTATATCAACGAGATTGATAGAACATAGAGTATATGGGTTAAGTGTAGGGTTGTTCATGAGCCGAGCCAAGCTAGGGCTAGCTCGGGCTCGGCTTGATTATAAACCGAGCTGGCTTGGCTCAGCTCGGATTTGAAACCGAGCTGAAAATCGGCTCGGCTTGGTTTGGCTCGATTTTAAAAATAAAAATTAGTACATAACTCTCAAAATTCAATATTCTAAAATATTATTCAGTACTTCAAAAGAACATATTCAAAATAAGTTCAACCTAATACATTACAAGCCAAAATCACGTTCAATAACGCAAAATAAGTTTTATATTTCAAGTAAATACAATATTTGTTCATTAGCACGACAATCAACCTTTAAATATGTCATAGATATCAAATTACAAGCCTAAATACATGTAAATAATAATCACTTTTTTGTAATATATTATATGTATATAAAAATAAAATATATTATAAGTAAAATAATTAAAGCTAAGCCGAACCGAGCTACCAAGCGAGCAAAACAGAGCCAATTTGGCTCGTCACGAGCTGAGCCGAGCTAGGCTCACTTTCTGACCGAGTCGAGCCGGCTCGGCTCATTTTCAAACCGAGCCATATCGAACAAGCTTTTTCCTAACGAAATTCGAGCGAGATCCGAGCCACAAGCTGTTTGGAGAGTCCTACTTAAGTGTCCCCACCCCTTAATAAAAGATCTTTCTTATGAGTTAAGGTATCCTATTTAAATTTAAAAAGATGTTGAATCCTGGTTGAATAGATTTAAAGGTTGAAAAGTGCTCATTATACATTATCTTTTCTTTTCCAAAAAAGTATGATAGAAAATTGACAAGTGATTCATAAAATAACATTTGAAAGGACAATTATGTAAATAGTAGTGGGTTATACTATTCGTATTCCTTCTATCATTTATATATTTTTTTTTGTAAAATTACGAGTTTTGTCCTTTATTTTTATACCATATTTCAGGTAGTGCCATTTTCAACGAATTTTGACAGGTTTTGTCCTTTATAGGGAATTTTATTGCATGTTTTGTCCTTTAACCATAACCTAATTAGATTTTCTTGTTAAATCTGGTCATATGCAAGTCAAATGAGGGTAGTTTAGTCTTTATACATATAAAGGACAATTTTGTAAATAGTGACAGATGTATAATACAAGCCCTCAATTTTGTCTTTTGTTATTTTTCTATAATAAATAATTTATTAAACAATCCCCTTTTAACCTCCTTTGTCTTCAACCTTAAAAAAACCCTAACTCAAATTAATTCAATCCAATTCATTCAACAAGTTTATCTTCATGAACCGTGTTAAGCAATGGCGGTAACATCTTGTCCAACCCGGCAACCTCCTTCATAGCACCACCTTGACCATCACCGCTGTCCCCAACACCACCTGTACCAGTCCAAATAGTAATCTTAGGCTGCAACCCCTTGACCGCCTCCCAGTTAATCTTGGCAATCTCTTGATACATTCCACCATTATTTCTTGTAAAGCTCCCAATTCGCCTCTTGTACCTTTAATTAACTACATCCAATTTAATCATCAGTTCATAACTAAACTAGTTTATTCAATAAATACAAGTTATAATTCAATTTAAGGTATCTATGTATGTTACCTTGGTTTCACACTATGATGATTATCAGCACCTTCATCTTGGCTTCAGAGACATCGATTTTTGCCTGATTAGCGGCTTCCATCTGTGTCTTTTGTCCTAAATACGAGAAATACTCGTGTCTAGGAACATTGACCGATTGTGAAAAAGGAAGGGAGGATGAAGGGGAGCTTCTCAGCACTCATGGCCATCACTTCGAACATGTAGTTCACCAGAGAGATGTCAAAATTGAGGTTTAGTTTGAGTTAGGGTTTTTTAAGGTTGAAGATAATGGAGGTTAAAAGGGGATTGTTTAATAAATTATTTATTATAAAAAATAGCAAAAGACAAAATTGAGGGCTTGTATTTATACATCTACCAGTATTTACAGAAATTGTCCTTTATACGTATAAAGACTAAACTACCCTCTTTTGACTTGCATGTGACCAGATTTAACAAGAAAATCTAACTAGGTTAGGGTCAAAGGACAAAACATGCAACAAAATTCCCTATAAAGAGTAAAACATGTCAAAATTTGTTGAAAAGGATACTGTCTGAAATATGGTATAAAGATAAAGGACAAAACTTGTAATTTTTCCTTTTTTTATAATTACACCGAAAAACACTATATTTTTTTAATAAAATAATAATTTTTATATATCTATCATTACTTTTTTTCTCCTCCACTCACAACCATTTACAAAATTTCAATGGAAACACAGACAAAGTGGTAAAAACAATGTTAATAAAAAAGAAACCTATAGCTAAATATTAAAAATGAAAAATAAACACAAAAATAGGGGTGAGGACTTGAACCCGCACCACTGCTTTATTAGCGGCTTTATTAGCGGAGCGCTCCGGCGACTAGACTAAGCACACTCATGTCTGTTCTAATTGCGTTTCCATATATATGTATTTGGGTTTGTAAATTGTGGTCGAATTACTATTCATACCGACCGCCACAACTAGATTATGTACTATAAGTTATCTTAAGATTTCCTTTTTGTTTCGTTAATTGTATAAAATTTATAAAAGTTCATTTCTTCTACTTTCTTTTCACAATCTTCTTTTTAAACTGTTTTAACTTAATAAGGTACGTTTAGCCAACCCATCATCATGGGCGGACCTACTTTATGGGGTGGGTGGGCGGCCGCACCCCTTGAAAAAAAAAATTTGTGGTATTTTTCGTGAAAAATCCCGACCGCACCCCTTGGAAATTTTCGTCCGCACCCCTTAGAAAAAAATATTAGGAATTTGTATAAAAAATTTGTGAACACAGATTGAAACCCGATCAAATTATGTAAACAAGTTAACCCACTAACCCCTTTAATAAAACTTTAATTCAATCCATCAGGCCCAATAACTTAATACTCATTCAAGCCCCATTCCAACTACTAGTTTTGTTAAACAAAATCAGTCCACGTAATAAAAAAAAAAAACCCAAAATCGTTGGTGGTTTTGTTGATTATATGATTGTTGGTTGGTAAATAACAATACTAGGGCTTGAAATTCAAAATTTTAAATTGAAAATTAAGGAACATGTGTTATGGTTGAACACTTGAAGATCCTTGTTTATTTTGTATGTGATAGCATTAGGAAATATTAATGAGTAGGGAAGTTATGTCGCGATTTCTCAAGAGGAAAAGGGTTGAGCCACTTTTTTTCGTCGGATTCTTCTAAATAAAGACCAATGTATGTTTTAGATAAGTTTTTTTGTTCTTTTATTTAATGATTAAGAGAAATAGAAGTATGGATGATTTGAATGTTGATGCGTTTTTGTTTGTTAATGTGATAGGAAGTTAGGAACTAGGGTTTGATTGTTTGAAAATTGAAATGGACCCGACCCGATCTGATTCGACCCGCTATGAAACTTTGTTTGTTTGTGTATACTTGTTTTACATGACCCGACCCGACCCGCTATGAACCAATTTTTTTATATAGCTATGGGTCTAAAATCTTTAAAAGATTTCCGCACCCCCAGGGAAAAAATCCTGGGTCCGCCACTGCCCATCGTATTAGGTGGATTTGTGGCGGTTTTAATAGATAAGCAGCTGACTATAGATGTTTTAAAGTGTTAATAGGTTTTCTTATTGTGAATGTTACAAGAGAGGTTGTGAAATTTTGTTATATGTAGATAGGATACACTTTAGGAGTTTTAAATGTGTGGGACATCTCACAGTTTCATTCTACCACTATATATATCATGGATGGGTACATGCCTAAAAATATAAGAAACCATGGGTGCCTCTGAAAGCACTTCAAGGTCAAATGGAACCGAGGAGGACGACCCTCAGCAAGAAAATAACAGGCGGTCCGGTGGAAGTTCCATGGGTGCTGGGGCCTTAGCAACAGCTGCCGTCGTCGGAGTAGGTGTCGCTGCTATTGGCATATCTATATTGCTTTCGAACAACACCAACACCCTAGAAAGAGTACCCATGGGCACAAACAGTACGCGGTCTCATCCTCCTCGAGGTCCCTACAAAATGACCACAGATGGCGGTTGTAACCTCGTACTTGGAAATCGAGGACCAGGTTGGTACGGGGGAATACTTCTCGATCATAATGGTAAGTGGGTCAAAGGGTTTAGAGGTTATGTTGGTGAGACTTATACTCTTACAGCTGAGCTTATTTCGATCCAGAAAGGGCTGGAGCTTTTAGATGAACTTGATCTCGAAGGAGCCACTCTTTATAACGACAATGAACAGGCTTGTGAGTATGTCAATGGAGAGGGCAAATACTGCGGTAAAAGTGTAATCGTCCGTAAGTCCTGGCACATCATCAACAAGTGCAGGACTCTGCGTAAAAATAACGGAATAGTAGTCAAGCATATTCAGCGAGAATACAACCAGCATGCTCATAAGCTGGCCAAAATGGCCAATGCTAATAAACATGAGTACGAGGAAATCGAAGAACTTCCTAATGAGCTAAGGTTGATTTAATGATCGAAACCTACTCGCGGTTCCTGGCTTAATTTCTCGCATCTATCTAAATATGTTGATTGGTAATAACTTCCTCGTCCATCTATCTAAATTTCTCGCATCTATCTAAATATGTTGTTTCGTTTTGTTTCCCAGTTTCTTGCTGGCTCTTTATATATATAAAGTGATTCGCCGTTCAAAAAAAACTTCCTCGTCCATCTGGCCATATGTTTGAAAGTTCTCAAGATGGATTAGTGTACTAGTCTTTGTATGTTTATCTTGTATCTGTTTCATCTTTGAATCTGATTAATCTTGTTGTATCTGTTTATCTTTAAGGACTGTTTTAATTGTTTCTACTTTGTTTTGGAATCCAAAGATAATGCACCAACATTCAAGCTTTACTTTCAATAATAATAATAATCTTTTGGAATAATTTTTAAGACAAAGTACAAATAAAAGTGGTCTAAAGCTTTTCCTTGTGGTTTCGTTAGTTGCATTAGAAAACCACTAGCTTTTTCTTATCCAAATCAAACATACAGTTTACTAGGGATGAGCATGTCGGTATTCCGTCCCGTACCGATACCGATACCGACTAATACCGATACCGATTTTCACCCAAACTAGGTACCGATACCGATACCGAAACATGTCGGTTAGGTATCGGTACGGTACGGTATCGGTATTATACCGTATTTTGAGGGTCGGTATCGGTATAATACCGATACCGTACCGTACCGATACCGAAATCGCCAAAATGTGGATACCGATCGGGATACCGATACCGATACCGATCGGTACGGGATCGGTACGGGATCGGTATGGGATCGGTATTGGTATTCATATGCTCATCCCTATAGTTTACCAACTAATATTTTTTTAGAGTAAATTATAAGTTTTCTCCCATATTTATATACCAAATTGCAAGCGCTGTGCTTTGCCGCAAAACTTGATGAGTTATGCACTTAATGTTTCAAAATCTTGCACATTAACCTAGTTAAGTTTTTTGTTAAATCTAGTCACTCAAGGGTATTTTACTTTTTTTACTCATTTATTTATAATTATTTTAAAAAATAAAAAAATATATTTTAAATTATATATGTCTTTCTTTACCACTCTTTCTCTCTCTCTCTCTCTCTCTCTCTCCCATCATTCATCAACCACCATCCACCACAATACTAAGTGCAGCACGGGGCCGTGTGAGGTAAGCACGCCCCCGTGCCCTAAGTCTGCTAAAAAATTTTTGATTCTGGAACTGATACGGGGTCGTGCCCATCTTCTGGAAAAATTCGTTACTGTCACTTTTCATACGGAGCCGTGGCTCCCACACACGCGGTCGTGTCCAGTGCCTGTTTTTGAAAAAAAAAAATCGTTGTTTTCAACACACGTTTTACACATTTAATCAATCTAACCAGTTTTGGACACATTAAGGACAATGTGTACTTTAAGTGTGGGGGTGGGGGGGGGGGGGGTGAACTTGAATAACTTGAATATTGTTTGTCCTAAAAACAAGTCTTACACAAAACTTTACTTGAAACCGCTAAAACAACCCAAATCTTTTTCAAAACTTTTTTTTTAGTTTTTTTTTGTCTTGTTTATAGTTTAAGTTAGAAAACCAAGTTCTAAAATATTCAAGTTTTTCAAATTTACAACCGATAGCACCGTGATAAAAGAGGAACCACATAAGAAAAATTCATAAAAATGGCATGACAAATTTTTAAAATTTAATTGTATATATATTTTCACAATTTTACCATTTTTCCCATAAAATTGTGAGTTTTGTGCCTTAAACGAGCATCCAATATTATATCTATACTAAATGCTCATTTTCTATTTCTTGTGTGAATAACACGTACGGTTCCTACGAATCTAGAACTTAACAAGAGAATACATTCCCGGTCCTCATCGACTAATCCAAGTAAGTATATGATTGAGGCATTAGGATTTTAAAACTCCTTTTTCATTTCAACCTTATTTTCTATTTTTATTTCCCCAGAAAAACTCCCCCTGGTAAACCCCTTTTAAGCCTAAAACCTCTTCATTTCAAAATCCACAATACACCATCACCCAAAAATACCATCTTTTTATTTTTACACCTTTTATTTTAGTAAAAATCAGTTCTTTTGAAAAAACTCAAAATGCATGTGACTTTATTTATTCAAAAAAAAAGAGAAAAGTTTTATCTCTAGTGCTTAAAATAAATAAGCAAATCTATTGCTTATAAGTACTTAGTTAGTTCATAAAATCACAAAATAAATTTTCAAAAGAAAACCGACATTTTACGACTTTAGCCACTTTTAAATAAAACTATCATACCCTTAACCGCCTACCATTTCAAAGTTCTCTTGATATTTACAAGGATTAAGTTAAAAGGAGGAGTTTTGATTGATTGTCAAGCATATGGTAGGAGTAAATTCCGTACCGGGACCGAGCGTTTCCCTTGTACATTTTCGGCTGAGTGTTGAGTAACCACTTATAAGGTATGTGAATGTATATATAGCTAAATGAAATTTTAAAATATATGTTATGCCTAAAAACATTTATTTTTCTTAAAAAGTTCTAAATAAATCATGTCGAATAGGATTGTAAATAAAATAAAAACAAGAATAAATAAAGAACTTGGATTCCCGACACTCAACAAGACACAAAAACTTCTCTTCTACCCATTCTGTCACACCACAACCGATGGCGGAATCATCGGGGCGTGGCACTGAGCGAAACAGATTGTTCAAGAGAATCCACAACAACTATTAAGTGAATATATCTTTAATGTTAATATCTCATACTACTAACAGATAAAGCAAAAACAGTTATTAAAGATATCAGTCTCATAAACCAAACATTGTTCCGACAACTCAGATTTCTTATTTGGTGGGTTTCTAGACTTCCTACTTGATTCATCACATCATAACATAGCATAGGATCCTATCAACCTGTCACATACATTAAAATAAAGTCAATACATAAAATGTAAAGGTGAGTACACAAGTTTGCGTAGCATATAGTAGAGAAAGCGTTTACGCATAACCAGCATGTATCACGTAACGGGCAAAGCATGTAACTATCAAAACTATGTTCACACTTAACCACGAGACAGCGTTGTAGAGTAAGCGCGACACATGTTCAGCGAACACGTGAAGTAAAGAGATGTGATCCCTAGCAACCCCTGTCCACAACAGGTGCTGAGTCCAAACTATAGTACTATCATTGCTAGAGGCGGTATAGTGTAACACTGTCTAAGCATAGTAACAAGCATTCATAGATCACGTATAACATGCGGGAGCGGTTAGCGTTAAAAGTGTTTGTGTTGTGCTTTGATATAGAACGTATGTAACACCCAAAGTGTGTTAAAAGAAAATGGGTTCGAGTATACTCACAGTTCGTGTTTAGCTAGTAAACACAGACTTGGATTGAAGGGAGCACGTTGGAGTTAGCCTGATCATAGAATAGTAGCGTAAGCGTTGAATAACGTGTAAACAGAGTGTCGAATGTGATAAGTGTCGAATGGTGATTCGATCGGATGAGATCCCATTCGAGCGGATGGCCATTCGAATGTGTGTGTTGTCTTGGAAAATTGTTAAAATTTGAAGTTTGGTTAAATCGTTTTGAACAAGGATTAGTTTTTTTAGGGACAAGTCACCTGGTCGAATGGTCATCCGATCGGATGGCCACTCGAGTGGGCAACTGTTATTTGAAAACTTTGTAAAATTTTCTAAGTTAAAAAGTCTGAGGTTTAACGGATACGGCGTGATGACGTGTCAAACAACGGAAAACACACCAAGGTTCAGCTCATTCGATCGGATGGGAATCACCCCATTCGATCAGATTCACTGCTCTTGACGGAGTTTCATGTCTGACCCGTTAATCGGTCATCTCTCCGGTGGAAATCCATTTTCAAGCCGTCTCTCATCTAGGAAATGAGCAGAGAGTCTGAATAATTCCAGATTCCATCGATTTTGCGTTGGAAAGTGAAGAAAAGTTGAAAACAGTTGAAAAGTGTTGAGATCTTGTATAACTTGGTTGAAAAGTGTAGAAATCTTCTAGATCTGAACCAATATCGATTGAATGGAGCTCCATAGCAGTTTTCCTAAGCAAACCGAGAGGAACACCACCTTCAAGGGGTCCGAATCAGTGATTTCAGAGAAAAAGTAAGTGTTTGTGTGTGATTTTAATGGAGAAGTGTAACACCCTTGCTATTATTTTAGGGTTTTCGTATTATTTACGTAAATAAACATGTAATTATAATTACATGTACATTGAAAAATACAATTAAATTAAAACATTTTCGGATTTGAAACAATACAATACAATATGTATAAATTCGTCATTTTTAAATGACGACGAAACCATGTGCGGAAGCTTGTATCTTGATCGTGTTCGGTTCTTCAATGAGCTTGATCTTCATCCGGGACATCTTCGCATTTACCTATGATCAAAACCAACTTAAAAGTTAGTTTCGATATCTTAAATATTAGTATAATCAAGTTCTAGTATCGAACAATCAAAAACAAAATAAAATTTCGGAATTTAGTCTGTCGTGCCACGCGACAGACTCCTCTTGATCTTCCGCATGCCGCGAGCGCCCTCGCGTGTCGCGCCAGGATTACTGCTCCCTGTCGTGTGTCGCGGTGGAGATGATTTTCCAGCAGTTTTGTTGCTGAAACCTTCATTTTTCCCAGCTATGATTTTAATCGTAAGACGATCTTTAAAGGGTCATAACTTTTTATCTACAAGTCCGTTTTAGGTGATTCTTTTTCCTACGCATCCGTAATTAAATTACGGACCCGTTTATCACCTTGGTTTGCATAAAATCTAAATTATCCAATGTTGGCTCATAAATCCTTTAGGTGATTATTTGACCCGTTTGGCATTATTATTTCACTACATGCTCTAAAAAGAAAATAGTTAATTCCTATCATTTTACCCATCCCGGGCTTGTCAAACCTTAACGTTTTCACTCCCATCCTAGAGTTTACGTAGGCGTTTACATTCACCGATTCATTTGTATCTATCTAAGCATTTAACCACAATTTACTTCTTAGTCTATTTTGACCCGCAAACGTTTTTGCCTATACTTTTTATATGTATCTTAGGGTTTCAAAATCAATAACTAACGGTCGTTTACCCGGTTCACCCGTTAAGAGCTTTTTGGTCAATTCTAGTATCTTATTTTACGACGAAAGACTCTCACCAATTATTGACCAAATTAGCACTTTTAACTATAACATAATTATGCGTACCTGGCTCGGATCAATACATTGACCCGTTTTAATACCTTGTCTCGAAAATTTGCTAATTCATAGCAACGCTAATTTATAAGCCGCTTTATCCTGTAAGCATAAAACTCGACAAGTGCTTATTAGTCGATATTTGTCAAATGGTATACACATTACCATTTGACCCGTTTTACTCTTTTTATTCATTAGGCTTACTTATAAGCCGCTTTATCCTGTAAGCATAAAACTCGATAAGGTCACAATCAAGAATAGATATCCATTGCCCAGGATCGACGATTTGTTCGATCAATTGCAAGGGGCAAGTTATTTCTCGAAGATTGATTTGAGGTCAGGCTACCATCAACTGAAGGTTAGAGATGAAGACGAACATAAAACTGCATTTAGGACTCGTTATGGTCATTACGAGTTCCTGGTGATGCCTTTTGGGCTCACTAATGCACCTGCCGCGTTCATGGATCTCATGAATCGCGTTTGCAAGCCTTACTTAGATAAATTCGTCATCGTTTTCATCGACGACATTCTCATTTATTCTAAGAACCAAGCTGACCATGAGAAACACCTTCGCTGTATTCTCAAGCTTCTACATCACGAAAAACTCTACGCCAAATTTTCCAAGTGCGAATTTTGGCTTCGGGAAGTCCAATTTCTTGGACATGTGGTTAGCGAGCGTGGTATCCAAGTGGATCCTGCTAAAGTTGAAGCTGTTATGAACTGGCAAGAGCCAAAGACGCCTACAGAGTTTCGTAGCTTCCTGGGATTGGCAGGATATTACAGGCGTTTCATTGAAAATTTTTCAAGGATTGCTGCACCCCTAACTTCCTTGACCAAGAAGAAAGTAAAGTTCGTTTGGGGCCCTAAGCAGCAAGAGTCCTTTGATATTCTGAAGCAAAAGTTGAGCAACGCTCCTGTACTGACATTGCCTGAAGGCACCGAAGAGTTAGTAGTTTACTGCGATGCATCGCACACTGGCATGGGGTGTGTGCTTATGCAGAAAGGCAAGGTTATTGCCTATGCATCGCGACAGTTAAAGGTGCACGAAAATAATTACACCACCCACGACTTGGAGTTGGGTGCCGTTGTATTCGCACTAAAACTGTGGAGGCATTACCTTTATGGAATCAAATGTGTGATCTATTCTGATCACAAGAGCCTCCAGCATCTGTTCAATCAGAAAGAATTAAACATGAGGCATCGCCGTTGGATGGAGACTTTGAACGATTATGATTGTGAAATCAAGTACCATCCCGGAAAGGCGAATGTAGTCGCTGATGCCTTGAGTCGAAAGTAAAGGGTGAAACTCATCCGAATCAATGCCAAGCGCATGGAGATAAAGAACAGTTTGATTGAAAGGTTGTTAGCTGCACAGAAGGAAGCTGTGTTGGAAGCTAACTATCCTAATGAAAAGCTAGGAGTAACCGAGGAGCAGTTAACTCTTAGCAAGGACGGAATTCTAAGATTGAATGGACGAATATGGGTTCCAATTTACGGAGGACTTCGAGATGTCATCCTCCAGGAAGCCCATAGTTCCAAATACTCCGTTCATCCTGGAGCTGATAAGATGTACCAGGATCTAAGGGCAAATTATTGGTGGATAGGCTTGAAAAAGTCTGTAGCCACCTATGTAGCTAAATGCTTGACATGTGCGCAAGTCAAAGCCGAGCATCAAAAGCCGCCAGGCTTGCTACAACAGCCTGAACTTCCTACGTGGAAGTGGGAAATGGTAACTATGGATTTTATCACCAAGTTACCTAAGACAAGGAAAGGAAATGATACAATATGGGTTATAGTTGATAGACTGACTAAGTCAGCACATTTCTTACCCATCAAGGAGACTTATAGCTCCGACATGTTAGCCTAGTTGTACGTTGATAAGATTGTAGCCTTACATGGCATACCTGTGTCTATTATCTCTGACCGAGATACTAGATACACGTCACATTTTTGGAAGAGTTTCCAGCAATCTTTGGGCACACGTTTGAATTTCAGTACGGCTTACCACCCTCAGACTGACGGACAGAGTGAGCGTACTATTCAAACGTTGGAAGACATGCTACGTGCATGTGCGATCGATTTGGCTGGTAGTTGGGATAAGAACTTACCATTAATAGAATTCTTCTACAACTATAGCTACCACACCAGCATAAAGGCTGCGCCTTTTGAGGCATTATATGGTAGAAAGTGTAGATCGCCCGTTTGTTGGGCGGAAGTTGGAGATGTCCAATTATCAGGACCAGAGATAGTCTTTGAAACGACGGACAAGATTGTCCAGATTCGTGACCGTCTCAAAGCTGCCCGAGATAGGCAGAAGAGCTACGCAGATCCGAAGCGTAAAGCTTTTCACTTCAAAGTAGGTGATAAAGTGTTGCTCAAAGTATCACCCTGGAAAGGAGTGATGCGATTTGGTAAGAAAGGCAAACTAAGCCTGAGATACATAGGACCTTTCGAGGTTATCGAACGTGTCGGGTCAGTTGCCTATAAGTTGAACTTACCTGAAGAGCTCAGTAGAATTCACAATGTGTTCCACATCTGCAATCTGAAAAAGTGCTTCGCTGATGAATCACTGGTTATACCACATACAGATGTTCAAATAGATGAGAGCTTGAAGTTTGTGGAAAAACCATTGTCGATTGAGGATCGACAGGTTAAGAAGCTTCGAAGGAAGCATGTGCCTATTGTAAAGGTCAAATGGGATGCCCGTAGAGGTCCCGAATATACGTGGGAGGTTGAATCCACAATGAAAGAAAAGTACCCTTATTTATTTCAGTAAATCTCGGGTCGAGATTTATTTTAAGGGGGTGAGGATGTAACACCTCGAAAATTCACGTCCTATAATGTGTTGACACGTGTCATAGGTTTGAACGTGTGAAAGAATGTTATAGAAGGACTAAAGTTGAAAATCATGGAAAGTATGTGAATATACGAGTTCTAAATGTCAACAGTGAATAAATATATTGTATAATAACCCTACATGATGTTTATAGCATCAAACGAATAAATCATGGATCATGCGAAGCTAAAAGTGAGAGATTTCAAACTACAGGGGTTAAATGTGTCAACATGTTTAAGTTATACCTCTGAGTGACCTTTTGACAAACCCGAAGCTTTGTAACGATAAATTATGCTCACTAGAAGGCACGATAAAAATTTCATAAAGTTTCGTTATCGTATGAGAAAGTTATGATCAAATTCGTATGCGAGGGGTTAAAAGCGTCAACGTTGAAAACTTTGACTTTTCGGGCAATAACCGAGTGGCCAAGGACTTAACAAAAAGGGGTACAAGTCTTGAGGCCCTTATGTGTCAATATGGAGGGTTCAAAGTGCAAAATATAAGTTAGTTGCCCTTTCGAAAAGCCAAGAGCCAACTATGCAAAGATTAGGAAGATTTATGCTGCTGATCAAAGGCTTACGGACCGTAAGCCTTACCCTTACGGTCCGTAAGGGGTCCCCGGCGACAGCAGAACCTTCTGTTTGCTGTTTAAACGCGTTTCTGACCTTTCAAACGATTTTCCTCATATGTGGGCGACCCCTAAACAGCCCTAAACATCTAGGGACATGTGTTGATCAGTTGTGGTCACTAGTAGAACCACGTGTCAACAATTTGTGGTGAGAAATTCACTATAAAAGCACCAAGGTTGCAACCATTGTTCTTCACACCTTCATCTGCAATTGTGGAGCATTTCTGGAGCTTAGGAGCAGATCCAAGACATCCCTAATCGTGCATAGGACCTTGGTAAGTTTGCTAAACCTTCCTTAGTTAAGTTTTAGCTTAAAAGTCAAACCGTCGTAATTAACGGTTGACTTTAAGATTAATCACTAAAGATCCAGTGATTAGTCGAATCAAAAGTAGTTATAAGTTGGTAATTATGTGGGTAATAAAACCTCAAAAGGGTTCCCCCTGATTCCCACTCTAACTAGGTCTAATGTCGGGTCAAACGTGTAATTAAAAAGTCAACAGAAAGTTTAAATTGCAATTTATGCATGATTAGCAATGTAGAACACATACAACCTGTTTGATCATTAATATAACTTGGTAATTAGTGTAAGAACATGTCTAAACATGTTCAACCCGACAATTTCCTGTTTAGACCCGGTTTGGAACCGAAAGTCGCATAGTTTGACTTATACTTTGACTTTCAGTTCTGACCCGTTATGGCATGTTTTAGAAATTCTTTAGAGCTTTATTTGGACCAGGTTACATGCTAGTATAACCCTCTGTGATTATACACCTCGGATCATTAGTTATCCAATTAATATGCATGATTCCGTTAATTGCTCATATGTTGACCATTATGCCATTTTCACCTTAAAACGTGATTTTTGAAAATGTAAAAGAGTAGAAACTTTAATTACTGACATATAAACTTGCATACAAAATTTGACATCAGTTTGAGGTGTAGATTAAGAGTTATGCTCGTTAGCGTAAAATTAAAGCTTTATGTTAATTAAACGGCGTATTTAGCGTATAGCCTACTTAAACATACTTTTTGATATCAAAATCTTTACCCACTGATGTAATATATTATTTTGGGATTTTTAAATATTTTTAATTAATTTTAGGCTGAGCATAACTTATAGTCGTAGGCTTAATCCGGTAATTGTCGGTTTTGCCATTACGGGCTATAAAATGAGTTTTACTTATCTAATCGACTCCAAACCTTTTGCTACTGATCACATATGATAAATAAATTATTTTAAGCCTTCTAGAAATATAAAAATATCAGATTTATGTATCGAACCCGGAAATGCCTTTTAATCGCCTTATTAAGCGTTTTTAACGCATAGTATGTACTAAAACTATTTTAAACATACCAAGGGTGATACCTACTGATATTTGAGGCAAATTATAATATTTTAACAGTAAGCAAAGGTTGTTAAACTCAGACTTCAGTTTTAAGCTTTTCGGCTTATGTGAAATTACCAAAATGCCCCTACAGTGCATAGTTTGGTTATAATTGATAAATTTCACATATATACTTTACCCTACTGTTATAACTTAGTAAAATAAGTATTTTTACTGATTACATCAGACCTGTAACTCAGGTGAATACTTAAACTCTTTTATAACCTTTTAAATGACTAAACTACCCCTACGGGGCATAGTTTGTGTTTAAATTCGTTTCGGGCATAATGAATGATATCTTACTGATGTCACAACCTATTTGGAGCATATTAACTTAGGAAACCTATAAATGGCTCATATGAATACTCGTTACGCTTATTACGCGTTCGGTTCGGTTTGTGTAACTAGTTTACATAAACTAGCCTAAACGGGTCAAACCTTATCGGTTTTGTCTCAAAATCCAGAGTGTGTATGAAATACCCATATTAAGAAAGTCTCCGAACTTGTCGGGTCTAAATCACATTCTATCCGTTCTTCGCTTAATAGTGCGTACGAACCGTATCGTTGAAACTAACCGGTCTAAGCTAAGGCTTAATTAAGGACCCGTTAGAAATCTAATAGGTTATTATAAACCTTCGTTCCAGATTAGGAGCCCAGTAAAAGTACTTGCATTTGCTGTATTTGATTGATACTTTGCTCAGGTAAATACTCTTAACTTATTTTCCCTATACGGGCTTGGGATACGGTACTATAAAAGTACCGCTTGGTCGGGTATTGATGGAGATGGTGAAACCCGAGCTTTAGAGTGTTTAAATATGATGATTTATGTGTATTTGATGTGTCTATTTGCTTGGAATGAAGTAACTATGAGATTTTAGTGATTTGTAGGTAAAACACATAAATTGGTGCATTTACGATGGTTAAAGATGAAGTTGTGAGCTTTGGATGGGATATTGCAGCTCAAGGATGAATATTGAAGTTGTTCGGGTGATATGAAGGCTCACGAGTGAAAGGAGTATGAAAGAACAAAGTACAGGGACCATTCGGTACTTAATTGGAAGTTACTTTGTGTCTAAATGTGCAAGAGATGAGATTCTACAAAGTATAGGGGCCGTTTGGTAATTAATTGGAAGTTAATCATAGTTGAAATATTGAAGACATAAGTGATATTGAAGTTTGAGGGGTCTCCGGGTCATTAAACGAAAGTTATATGATGGGTAAATGTTAAGAAGATGATGGGAGTTTAGTTGGGGGACCAATCTTGCCATTCTATGAAAGTTGCACAATTGTTGGAGAAAAGTGTTGCAATTCACGTTTTTACCCATGGTTTGTAAACCATGAGTCATGGTTCAGGAGTGTATAGTTATAAAACCAACAGCAAGTCTATACCGTGACCCCCACTTCAGACTGTGACTCCCTGTTCAGAATCCCTGTTAGTGCAGCAAAGGTAAACTGTGACCCACGGTTCTGAACTGTGGGTGAAGCTGGGCAATAGGGGAGCGCGAATTGGGCTTATTTTAGAGGGTTTTATAAGATAAAAACCCTAGTTTCTCATTATCTATCACACACAATCAATCCAAGGCATCAAGATACTCAAAGTTGAAGACTTTTTCACCTCAATTCCATCAAGATTCTCAATTCCATCACCGAATCAACCATGAGTTCTTCATCAATTCAAGCTTTTGAAGATTCTTCGTGCGAGATGAGCGGCTAAACTTTTTGTGGTTTCCTCCGGATGGAGGGTTTGTGTAATTAGGTACTTTTATGTGTTTCTAATCATTGTAACTTGGTGATCTAAGCATTCGATGCTTTTCACCATGGATTTAATTGACTGGTTGTAACTGATTGTATTTATTTAAACCTTGATTTCTAAGCATTCAGTTCCCGAGAGTTCTAGTAATTGGGATATATTTGACATGGGATTAGGGTTTGTAATTGTAATTGATAATCATTCGATAACCTCCCGTTATGTATTGACCGGAGTACTTAGTCGTTGGTTATCACAATTGGTTAATTAGGTTAAACATTTATGTCTATGTGAATGTTTTGATTAAACACATAACTGAACTTGTTTGCAAACCTGAAATCTGGAGGAACCATCTTTTCTCCCATTGAATTAAATCACAATTTTCACTTGTTTAATTTAGTTTTTTTTACATAATCAAACAACCCGATTTCTCAATTCAGTACCAGTTAATCAATACTTAGCATAAAAACGCTTTCCACAGTCCTCCCTTGGTTCGATACCCTGCTTATTCTATACTAATAGTTTAAATAGGTTTTTGCATGTCCATTACGACAGACATCAAAATGGCGCCGTTGCCGGGGAGGCGTGCGCAAAGTGCTTAGTGTTAAGTTCTAGTTTAGTTAAATATACAAAAATCCAAAAATAGTGTCTTTTTAGTTAGTTCTGTTTTGTTCGGATTTACGCGAGGTTTTCTTGTTTTTGTTTGTGCAGGTGATCTAGGAAGTGTATGCATCACACTCGGAATTCCGGGAAGTCATCACCATTAGTGTTCGACCCAGAGATCGAGAGAACAGTAAAGCATACAAAGCGAGGACTACATCGTGAGAACAAGATCCTACAATCACCTATACCAACATTTAAAACAATGGAGAACTTAGCAACACCGGAGAAACAACCCGCAACTTCACAACCACAACAATTCTCGCCAACACCTACCCAACCTTCACCGAACACTACCATACCACCACCACCACCACCACCACAGTCTACACAACCTACTTCTACATCTCCAGTACCATCATTCTCAACCTTTTTCCCAAACCTTGATAACATTCAACCAACTTCCACCCAAACAACATCTCTTCAACACCCAACTACAAACCAGACTGTCAATTTACAGCAGTCGTCTCCTTACGTTAGAATCATTCCTGATGACACTCCATCACCGATTCAAACTCAAGCACCTAATGCAACATCAATTCCGCCAGCCGCTCGACCGGTTAATTCACAGCAAAGTCAGCCAATGCCAAATCTTTATAGATCAACCATCTATGATCAAGGAAATAACTCAGGAGATTTTGATGATGGCTATGAGGAATATGATAACTACATGGGTCAAAACGAGAGACAAGTGGTTAACACGGGTAGCTATGAGAGGCAAACAGTCGGATTGGGTGTGGCCGAGAGAGTCAATCAAGGGAATGTAGGGTATCAACAACATGTGCAACCAACGCCAATACAACAGATACCACAACAATATCATCAACCTGACCCACTCAATCAGCAGCCTGTTCCGAGAAGGCCGGTGGTGGATATTCCACTACCACCACCGGCACCTCAGATGCAAGGTCAGGCAAGACCGCTGCCACGAAACCTACACCGACCGGTGATTTTACCGGAAGGAATTCCACGAAGAAATAATCAAGGCCCAGTTCGAGGTATAGAGAGCCACTTTAGGCCTGCTATAGTTAACAACCCATCGCCGGTTGTGATCCCGCAATTACAAGGAGGGCGGTCATTCGAAGTACGAACGCAATCAATCTCCAGTCTGCCTAAGTTTCATGGTCACGCACATGAAGAACCATATCTACACATTGCTGCATATGATGCACGTTGCAACACAATCAGCAGCCAAGGTTTCTCAGTTGATGATGTGAAATTGGTACTCTTCCAATTCACACTTGAAGACAAAGCACAGCAATGGTTTCATTCGCTACCGTCAGCTTCGATCTTCACATGGGGCGACATGCAGCAACAATTTCTAGATGAGTTCTATACTCATTTGCGTACTAACAATGCAAGGAAGGATATTCGAGGGTTTCGACAACAGCCCGGTGAGTTATTTCATGAAGCGTTCAATCGTTTCAAAATGATGCTCAAGAACTGTCCACATCATGAGATATATTTGTGGGAGCTTATTAATACATTCCACGAAGGCTTAACAGATGAAGATGCCAGGGATGTAAATTCAATATCCAATGGTACTTTTGGAATGAATTACGAAGAAGATGATTGGGAATATTTAGAAAGAACCGCAAGGGCGTCAAAACGCAAAGCTCAATCCTCTAGAAGTACACGACAATCGGTAGTGAGAGCGGTGGAAAATCCACCAGATTTTAGTGGACAATACCCGTTGTGCGGTCATTGTGGGGATATAGGGCACATTGCTGATCTGTGCTCTAACATTATCGGTAATCTGGATGAGGTGAATATGATGCAGGGTAGTGGGAACAGGTATTCGGGTTTCCAAGGAAATAACCAATATTATCAGCCCCGGAACCAAAATAATTATCAAGGGGGTAATAATTCGGGTTTCCAACGAAACTACCAGCAGAATAGTGGTCAGGGAAACAATGATATGATGGAGATGTTGAAAGCAATTCAGCTTGACTTACAAAATCAAAGGCTTGAATTGAAAAATCTTGCTCAAAAGGAGGAGATGCGAGAAAAAGCCATTCAATCATTAACCACACAAATGGCCCAACTTGCAAGCGATGTGAAGGAGCTGAAGCAGCAAAACGGGAAGCTTCCCAGTGACACTCAAACGAACCCCAAGCACGGGAAGAATATACCAGTCAGCGGAGTAAGTTTCGTTCCTAAAAACAATTTGAATGATAAATTTTTAACTTCTTCTGTTTCCCATGTGATTGCATGTTTAAGTGGCGCAAATGAGGATGGAGATGGGTGTGACTCAGGAGAGCCGGTCGTCCCGATTCGAGTGGGAAAGTTCAAAATCCACAAGGCATTGTTGGATTATGGAGCTGGGATGAGTGTTCTTCCCGGTAGCCTTTATGACCAGTACGACTTTGGTCCGTTACACGCAATTGATCAAATGGCCATGTTTGCGGATGCGAGTTTAAAGCAACCTCGAGGGGTTGTAAAGGATGTGGTAATTCAGCTCGGCGAGTTCTACTACTCGGTCGATTTTATGGTGGTTGATTATGCACCCGCACTGACCTACGCACAACCGAAGGTAATTTTGGGTCGCCCGTTTCTGTATACAGCAAATGCACAAATCGACTGCAGAAATGGGATGGTAATTTTAAGTTACAAGAATCGTAAGCTGTATTTCAATGTATTTTTAAAATCTATTGCTTATGATCTTCTGAATGATGTGAGTCCCATAGGTGCTACTAATGAGATTGGTTCGAGTGGAGGTAATTTTTGCAGGTCTGAGTTAATGAATGATGGAAGGCAGGTGAACAAGATAGCTGTGAGAGGAAGAGCAATTGCAGGAAAACCACCCGATGGTGGGAGTGAGTGGGGCAATAAGGCTGAGGTTGAACTCAACTGGCGTGGAGCTGCGAACCTCCAACAAGATTGGACAATGATGTATGGAGAGAAATGGGGAGGCAAGCGTTCAGATGAACCTCCTTGAGAACATCAGGTACGGTCTGGCTGAAGACCTAAAACTTAGCGCTCTCGGGAGGCAGCCCGAGGATGTAGAGTAGTGTACTTTGGTTTGGTTCGTTTTGGTGTGGTTGTGTTTTGACAGGTTCTTGATTCAATCATCACGGATGCAACAATTCAAGTGTGGGGATGTTTTGCAACATCCCCAGTGAGACATCAAAGAATCTATGGAATGCGTCTATTCCGGTTAAAGCACAACAGCTGCATCACTACAGACACATGATCAGGTGCATGTGTTTATCTATCTTACTTTGTTTTTTGGTGTGATTTTGTTGTTTTTGGTGGTGTGAACCTTTGTTTTGTTTAGGGGATGTGTTTTAGTTGTTTTGTTATGAGTTAGCCGCTCATTTAGGATTGTTAGTTTGTTTTCCCGGGCTATATTTTAAAAGCACCATACATTGGGGACAATGTATCTCAAGTGTGGGGATGGGGGAGCCCGGGAAGGGATTTGCGGATAAAGCTTTGAAGCGATTGAAAGTGGTTGAAATCGATGAAAATTGGAAAAATTGAAAATTTTGAAAATTTTGAAATTTTTCATCACCTTAAGCAAGCTAATTGGATACGAAAACCTAAAGCTTTAATCACTAATAGGCTTCTTACCGGTAGTAGACTAGATTAGTCCCTTGTCATGGTTGTCCCTTTAAGTTTCATGAGAGTAGGTTTGACAAGTGTTTTATAGAAAATGAGTTGAAAAGAGATGTCTATCTAGGGGTAACATGTTTTAATTGCATATGCTACATGTCGTCAACCTTTTTACCTTTTCCTGGTGAGATCTTGAGCCTGTAGACGGATAGGATACATTATATGATAAATTCGTTTGTTGAGTGCAGGCTACATGTCATTCTGTGTTAGAACTTGTGTGACTCGATACATGCTAAGACTGTGGGTTTGACATGTGCACATATGTGATAAAGGCATTAGGATTCCCTGTTACACCCTTTTGTGTTTGTGTTTCTTTCATGTTATTCACCAATATCCCTTAGTAGCCCTGTTGAGCCTAACTACCTTTCGTTTGTTCGCCTATTGTCTATTGTGAAAAACCGACCGTGATGATATTGTTATGAAAAAGGAAAAAAAAAACGTGAGAAAAAAAAAAGAAAGAAAAAAAAATAGAAAAATATGTGAAGGAAAATGAAGAAGAAAAGAACAAAAATTATAAGTATTGTGAGTATCGTCTAGGTTCTTGGGTAGAAACCAACCCAAAAGTATAAGTTGTGTTTGAATAAAGTTATCACGGTTTGGTTATTGTTTGTGAGCCAATTAGAAAAGAAAAAGAACTGAAAAATATATTCATACCTTTACCCTAAGCCCAAAACCCGAAAGTCCTTTTGATATGTGCCAAGTTAGATGATACAGTGGAGGTGTGATTGTCATACAAGCTTATGATTGCAGGATTTCATGTTTGCTTTTTGAGTGTTTTATATACTAGCACATTACACGCTAGTCCAGATATTAACCCGAGAGGAGAGTACATTGTGAGGGGTGTGTAGCATGTGTCTAATTGTAAACATGTTAGTTTTAGATAGACAAGTCTTAAGTTTTTTTAGTGCATCAATTACTTGTCAGACTGTCAATCTCGATTGTGTCAGTCTATGGGATGAGTATGACTTGGGACTGAACAGGTTGAACTGGTTAGGGAGTTTAGAGGTGTTGTTGCTATGGTGACTAGTTCTAGTTGGTTTGCTTGGGGACAAGCAAAGGCAAGTGTGGGAATGTGATGGAGATGGTGAAACCCGAGCTTTAGAGTGTTTAAATATGATGATTTATGTGTATTTGATGTGTCTATTTGCTTGGAATGAAGTAACTATGAGATTTTAGTGATTTGTAGGTAAAACACATAAATTGGTGCATTTACGATGGTTAAAGATGAAGTTGTGAGCTTTGGATGGGATATTGCAGCTCAAGGATGAATATTGAAGTTGTTCGGGTGATATGAAGGCTCACGAGTGAAAGGAGTATGAAAGAACAAAGTACAGGGACCATTCGGTACTTAATTGGAAGTTACTTTGTGTCTAAATGTGCAAGAGATGAGATTCTACAAAGTATAGGGGCCGTTTGGTAATTAATTGGAAGTTAATCATAGTTGAAATATTGAAGACATAAGTGATATTGAAGTTTGAGGGGTCTCCGGGTCATTAAACGAAAGTTATATGATGGGTAAATGTTAAGAAGATGATGGGAGTTTAGTTGGGGGACCAATCTTGCCATTCTATGAAAGTTGCACAATTGTTGGAGAAAAGTGTTGCAATTCACGTTTTTACCCATGGTTTGTAAACCATGGGTCATGGTTCAGGAGTGTATAGTTATAAAACCAACAGCAAGTCTATACCGTGACCCCCACTTCAGACTGTGACTCCCTGTTCAGAATCCCTGTTAGTGCAGCAAAGGTAAACTGTGACCCACGGTTCTGAACTGTGGGTGAAGCTGGGCAATAGGGGAGCGCGAATTGGGCTTATTTTAGAGGGTTTTATAAGATAAAAACCCTAGTTTCTCATTATCTATCACACACAATCAATCCAAGGCATCAAGATACTCAAAGTTGAAGACTTTTTCACCTCAATTCCATCAAGATTCTCAATTCCATCACCGAATCAACCATGAGTTCTTCATCAATTCAAGCTTTTGAAGATTCTTCGTGCGAGATGAGCGGCTAAACTTTTTGTGGTTTCCTCCGGATGGAGGGTTTGTGTAATTAGGTACTTTTATGTGTTTCTAATCATTGTAACTTGGTGATCTAAGCATTCGATGCTTTTCACCATGGATTTAATTGACTGATTGTAACTGATTGTATTTATTTAAACCTTGATTTCTAAGCATTCAGTTCCCGAGAGTTCTAGTAATTGGGATATATTTGACATGGGATTAGGGTTTGTAATTGTAATTGATAATCATTCGATAACCTCCCGTTATGTATTGACCGGAGTACTTAGTCGTTGGTTATCACAATTGGTTAATTAGGTTAAACATTTATGTCTATGTGAATGTTTTGATTAAACACATAACTGAACTTGTTTGCAAACCTGAAATCTGGAGGAACCATCTTTTCTCCCATTGAATTAAATCACAATTTTCACTTGTTTAATTTAGTTTTTTTTTACATAATCAAACAACCCGATTTCTCAATTCAGTACCAGTTAATCAATACTTAGCATAAAAACGCTTTCCACAGTCCTCCCTTGGTTCGATACCCTGCTTATTCTATACTAATAGTTTAAATAGGTTTTTGCATGTCCATTACGACAGACATCAGGTATGTAGTCATTTAAATCGGATTGTGATTAATGTATTTACATAACCCGCTTTATTCTGTATTATTTGATGTATGGCCCTTGGGGGTTAAATGACCATGTCCCGGATATCCTTGGCATCATTTTACGAAATGGCCACGACCTAAGCACGGGGTGTAGGCGTACACCTGACAGATGCATTATGTAAAAACTGGTAATCCACTAAAGCAATCAACCTTGTGGGCATTATACCTGTGGCGTGTCAGTTAACTTAAACCGGCTCTTCTAACCGGTGCTAATGGACGACAAATGAGTAAAACTGTAAACAAGATTATTTTAATAATTGTCCCAAGTTATAAAGATATATTTTGCCGAAGTGCAATCAAATCAATTTTCAAACTCTTTTCAAAATGAGTCAGCTGAGTTGTATTTACCAGTGTAAACTGACGTATTTTCCAAAAAGGCTAAGTGCAGGTGCTAGACGAAATAGGCTGGCTACTCCAGGCATCATTACTCAAGTCTCGCAAGCTCTAGATGTCAAAGTCTGTTGAACAGTTTTCTTTTTATATTGATCCGCCTGTGGATCCTTTACTTTCCGTTGTAATACTTGGATATTACTTTTTATTCGGAATGTAATATATTTATCTTTTGCTTCCGTTGTGTATTTATATAATTGTGTTGTTTGACTATTATGTTGCCAACCACGTCACGATACTCCCCACCGGGCCCACCGGTGACACGTGGAAAGTCGGGGTGTGACAGGTTGGTATCAGAGCCAACACTGAGTGAATTAAACACTAGCCTATGTGTTTAATCTCAGTTACACAATTGCACATTCTTGAGTCTAGACAAGAACATAGGACAAATTCCAATTCGTTTCATGCTCTTTTAATTACTTCTTTGTTATTTTTCTGATTAGCCCTTGCATGGGCAAGTCATTATCTTAAAGAAGTCCCGTTTAGGGCAAACATATATTTGTTTAAATTTTAAAGGAACGATTATGTTTAAAATATCATTCCTATATTATAAGATCTACCATTATAATAAAATGGCAAAATCTAAAAATGACAAGACCTAGCTCATGTGTCATTTTAAGGCAGGGCCAAGACGGTAGTTCCACAATTAGATTCAGATCCTTATTAACGTTTCAATTTAGAAATTGTTCTGCGTTAATTATTAAAAAGAATCTAAAGAGTAAAACCTAGCCTAAATGTCATTATGGACATGGCCAAGATGGTAAAACTTATTTAAGAGATTCAAATTTTTGTTAAACCTATGAAAGCATATTAACATGCTTGACAAAGTGTGATACGATGAAAATCACATAAGTCATTTTTAATTGGGTTATTCTAAATCCCCATATTTATATAATCATCCCTT
Organism: Helianthus tuberosus; assembly: GCA_030545235.1. Taxonomy (NCBI): domain Eukaryota; kingdom Viridiplantae; phylum Streptophyta; class Magnoliopsida; order Asterales; family Asteraceae; genus Helianthus; species Helianthus tuberosus. Next base: position 65,499,930 of record CM060440.1, on the reverse strand, counting down.
ATGGATGAAGTGCCCACGGGCTATGATTAACGTCCTCTGAGACTAAAGACAGTGGTAGCCTACAACTCCCTGTCAAGAAAAGGTAATGAACTTTGATTCAAACCTTAATGCCTTGATTCTCTGAGATCATGACTTATAAATTAAACTTGTCTACGCGACTAGGCCTTTTGCGCTATTATTAACTTATAATTTAGGATTATGATAAAGATCCTGAACAATTTTATATTTAACAAATTAACTGTAATGTGTATTAAAAGCATGGTTAATAAATCGTTTAAGAACGATAGTACTGTAAGGGCGTCTAAATAAACCTTGCCCTTATTTTTCTTTTGTAGCAACTAAGACTACATGGCTGACTCTGACGAGATAAACAGTCATCCTTTGGAAAACCGCGATGATAATGATAGGATTAATATAACCAAAGGAGAGCTTCGTTCACTGATTAACACAGCTGTATCTAAAGCTATAGAAGAACAATTTAAGGAGTATAGTGGGACACATAGTCGAGCCTCATCTGTACCCCACACTAAGTCTGTCCCTAAGACTCATTCAGAGCCTCATAACAAGCCACCCTCTAAGAATGAAGGACCAAAGAAGGATGATGATCGTCATTCATCAAATGAACACAGTGTTCCATCCAAGAAGCTAGTGTTCGATAATGAACCACGTACCAAGTCTTGTACCTATAAGTACTTTGTTTCCTGTAAACCCCGAGATTTCACTGGGGAGAAGGGAGCAGTAGATTGTATGACCTGGTTGGATGAAATGGACACAGTGGTGGACATCAGCGGTTGTGCTGAAAGGGATGTAGTAAAGTATGTATCCCAATCGTTCAAATGAGAGGCACTGGCATGGTGGAGGTCTCTCATTCAAGCTGCTGGGAAGATCCCGCTCTACAACATGTCATGGGAGCATTTTGTTACCCTCATTATGGAAAACTACTGCCCTCAACATGAGGTCGAAAGAATTGAATCTGATTTCTTATCATTGGTGATGAAAAACTTACATTGTCAAGCTTACCTCACCAGTTTCAATACCCTGTCCAGACTGGTTCCTTACCTTGTAACACCAGAGCCCAAGCGAATTGCTCGCTTCATTGGGGGTTTAGCCCCAGAAATCAAGGTCAGTGTTAAGGCTTCAAGACCTGCTACATTTAGGTCAGCAGCTGATCTCTCATTGTCCCTTACTTTAGATGCGGTTAGGTTGAGATCGCTAAAGAAATCTGAAGAAAGTAAGAGGAAGCGTGAGGATGATAACTCACGAGGGTCAGAGAAGAAGCACAAGGGAAACACTGATTCTAGGAAGTTTGGGTCTGGAAGGAACAGTCAGCGAACAGAGGAAAAACCAAAGTGCACGATTTGCCAGAAACGCCACTTTGGAAAGTGCAGACTTGAATCCAATTCTAATTCAGGAGCACCTGCATGTGGGATATGCAAGTCTAAAGAGCACAAGTCGATAGAGTGCAAGAAGATAAAAGATGCCACATGCTACAACTGCAATGAGAAAGGGCATATCAAAACCAACTGCCCTAAGTATGCCAAGAAGCCTGAAGAGGTCAAGAAGACAAATGCTAGAGTCTTTCGATTGGATGCCAAAGAAGCGATTCTAGATGACAATGTGATTACAGGTACTTTCCTTGTAAATGATGTCTATGCAAGAGTACTTTTTGATTCAGGCGCTGATAAGTCTTTCGTAGATCATAAATTTTGCAAATTGCTGAATTTACCTGTCAAAACCTTGAGTATAAACTATGAGGTAGAGTTAGCAGATGGCACCATAGAAACCGTCTCCACTGTGTTAGATGGATGTGTGATATCCATTAAGAACCACTCTTTTCCTCTATCTCTACTTCCTTTTAAATTGGCCGGTTTTGACGTAGTATTGGGAATGGACTGGTTATCTCATAACCAGGCCCAAATCGTCTGCAACAGAAAGCAAGTGGTGATAAAGACTCCGTCTGGTGAATCACTTACCATTCGGGGAGATACCCAGTATGGGCTGCCTGAGCAAGTGACTATGCTCAAGGCTTCAAGATGTTTAAAGAAGGGTTGTGTCATCTACATGGCACAAGTGATTATCGATGAACCTAAACCGAAGATCGAAGACATCCCTGTCATTTCTGAATACCCTGAAGTTTTTCCGAAAGAACTACCTGGGTTACCACCAGATAGGTAAGTGGAATTCAGGATTGATATCATCCTTGGAGCAGCTCCAGTTGCTCGAGCACCCTATCGGTTGGCGCCAACGGAGATGAGGGAATTGAAGACACAGCTGGATGAACTGCTGGCTAAAGGTTTCATTAAACCTAGTTCGTCTCCTTGGGGAGCACCAGTCCTGTTTGTCAAGAAGAAGGACGGATCGATGCGTCTGTGCATCGATTATCGTGAGCTTAATAAGGTCACAATCAAGAATAGATATCCATTGCCCAGGATCGACGATTTGTTCGATCAATTGCAAGGGGCAAGTTATTTCTCGAAGATTGATTTGAGGTCAGGCTACCATCAACTGAAGGTTAGAGATGAAGACGCACATAAAACTGCATTTAGGACTCGTTATGGTCATTACGAGTTCCTGGTAATGCCTTTTGGGCTCACTAATGCACCTGCCGCGTTCATGGATCTCATGAATCGCGTTTGCAAGCCTTACTTAGATAAATTCGTCATCGTTTTCATCGACGACATTCTCATTTATTCTAAGAACCAAGCTGACCATGAGAAACACCTTCGCTGTATTCTCAAGCTTCTACATCACGAAAAACTCTACGCCAAATTTTCCAAGTGCGAATTTTGGCTTCGGGAAGTCCAATTTCTTGGACATGTGGTTAGCGAGCGTGGTATCCAAGTGGATCCCGCTAAAGTTGAAGCTGTTATGAACTGGCAAGAGCCAAAGACGCCTACAGAGATTCGTAGCTTCCTGGGATTGGCAGGATATTACTGGCGTTTCATTGAAAATTTTTCAAGGATTGCTGCACCCCTAACTTCCTTGACCAAGAAGAAAGTAAAGTTCGTTTGGGGCCCTAAGCAGCAAGAGTCCTTTGATATTCTGAAGCAAAAGTTGAGCAACGCTCCTGTACTGACATTGCCTGAAGGCACCGAAGCGTTCGTAGTTTACTGCGATGCATCGCACACTGGCATGGGGTGTGTGCTTATGCAGAAAGGCAAGGTTATTGCCTATGCATCGCGACAGTTAAAGGTGCACGAAAAGAATTACACCACCCATGAATTGGAGTTGGGTGCCGTTGTATTCACACTAAAACTGTGGAGGCATTACCTTTATGGAATCAAATGTGTGATCTATTCTGATCACAAGAGCCTCCAGCATCTGTTCAATCAGAAAGAAATAAACATGAGGCAACGCCGTTGGATGGAGACTTTGAACGATTATGATTGTGAAATCAAGTACCATCCCGGAAAGGCGAATGTAGTCGCTGATGCCTTGAGTCGAAAGGAAAGGGTGAAACCCATCCGAATCAATGCCAAGCGCATGGAGATAAAGAACAGTTTGATTGAAAGGTTGTTAGCTGCACAGAAGGAAGCTGTGTTGGAAGCTAACTATCCTAATGAAAAGCTAGGAGTAACCGAGGAGCAGTTAACTCTTAGCAAGGACGGAATTCTAAGATTGAATGGTCGAATATGGGTTCCAATTTATGGAGGACTTCGAGATGTCATCCTTCAGGAAGCCCATAGTTCCAAATACTCCGTTCATCCTGGAGCTGATAAGATGTACCAGGATCTAAGGGCAAATTATTGGTGGATAGGCTTGAAAAAGTCTGTAGCCACCTATGTAGCTAAATGCTTGACATGTGCGCAAGTTAAAGCCGAGCATCAAAAGCCGTCAGGCTTGCTACAACAGCCTGAACTTCCTACGTGGAAGTGGGAAATGGTAACTATGGATTTTATCACCAAGTTACCTAAGACAAGGAAAGGAAATGATACAATATGGGTTATAGTTGATAGACTGACTAAGTCAGCACATTTCTTACCCATCAAGGAGACTTATAGCTCCGACATGTTAGCCCAGTTGTACGTTGATAAGATTGTAGCCTTACATGGCATACCTGTGTCTATTATCTCTGACCGAGATACTAGATACACGTCACATTTTTGGAAGAGTTTCCAGCAATCTTTGGGCACACATTTGAATTTCAGTACGGCTTACCACCCTCAGACTGACGGACAGAGTGAGCGTACTATTCAAACGTTGGAAGACATGCTACGTGCATGTGCGATCGATTTGGGTGGTAGTTGGGATAAGAACTTACCATTAATCGAATTCTCCTACAACAATACCTACCACACCAGCATAAAGGTTGGGCCTTTTGAGGCATTATACGGTAGAAAGTGTAGATCGCCCGTTTGTTGGGCGGAAGTTGGAGATATCCAATTATCAGGACCAGAGATAGTCTTTGAAACGACGGACAAGATTGTCCAGATTCGTGACCGTCTCAAAGCTGCCCGAGATAGGCAGAAGAGCTACGCAGATCCGAAGCGTAAAGCTTTTCACTTCGAAGTAGGTGATAAAGTGTTGCTCAAAGGATCACCCTGGAAAGGAGTGATGCGATTTGGTAAGAAAGGCAAACTAAGCCTGAGATACATAGGACCTTTCGAGGTTATCGAACGTGTCGGGTCAGTTGCCTATAAGTTGAACTTACCTGAAGAGCTCAGTGGAATTCACAATGTGTTCCACATCTGCAATCTGAAAAAGTGCTTCGCTGATGAATCACTGGTTATACCACATACAGATGTTCAAATAGATGAGAGCTTGAAGTTTGTGGAAAAACCATTGTTGATTGAGGATCGACAGGTTAAGAAGCTTCGAAGGAAGCATGTGCCTATTGTAAAGGTCAAATGGGATGCCCGTAGAGGTCCCGAATATACGTGGGAGGTTGAATCCACAATGAAAGAAAAGTACCCTTATTTATTTCAGTAAATCTCGGGTCGAGATTTATTTTAAGGGGGTGAGGATGTAACACCTCGAAAATTCACGTCCTATAATGTGTTGACACGTGTCATAGGTTTGAACGTGTGAATGAATGTTATAGAAGGACTAAAGTTGAAAATCATGGAAAGTATGTGAATATACGAGTTCTAAATGTCAACAGTGAATAAATATATTGTATAATAACCCTACATGATGTTTATAGCATCAAACGAATAAATCATGGATCATGCGAAGCTAAAAGTGAGAGATTTCAAACTACAGGGGTTAAATGTGTCAACATGTTTAAGTTATACCTCTGAGTGACCTTTTGACAAACCCGAAGCTTTGTAACGATAAATTATGCTCACTAGAAGGCACGATAAAAATTTCATAAAGTTTCGTTATCGTATGAGAAAGTTATGATCAAATTCGTATGCGAGGGGTTAAAAGCGTCAACGTTGAAAACTTTGACTTTTCGGGCAATAACCGAGTGGCCAAGGACTTAACAAAAAGGGGTACAAGTCTTGAGGCCCTTATGTGTCAATATGGAGGGTTCAAATTGCAAAATATAAGTTAGTTGCCCTTTCGAAAAGCCAAGAGCCAACTATGCAAAGATTAGGAAGATTTATGCTGCTGATCAAAGGCTTACAGACCATAAGCCTTACCCTTACGGTCCGTAAGGGGTCCCCAGCGACAGCAGAACCTTCTGTTTGCTGTTTAAACGCGTTTCTGACCTTTCAAACGATTTTCCTCATATGTGGGCGACCCCTAAACAGCCCTAAACATCAAGGGACATGTGTTGATCAGTTGTGGTCACTAGTAGAACCATGTGTCAACAATTTGTGGTGAGAAATTCACTATAAAAGCACCAAGGTTGCAACCATTGTTCTTCAAACCTTCATCTGCAATTGTGGAGCATTTCTGGAGCTTAGGAGCAGATACAAGACATCCCTAATCGTGCATAGGACCTTGGTAAGTTTGCTAAACCTTCCTTAGTTAAGTTTTAGCTTAGTTTTAGCTTAAAAGTCAAACCGTCGTAATTAACGGTTGACTTTAAGATTAATCACTAAAGATCCAGTGATTAGTCGAATCAAAAGTAGTTATAAGTTGGTAATTATGTGGGTAATAAAACCTCAAAAGGGTTCCCCCTGATTCCCACTCTAACTAGGTCTAATGTCGGGTCAAACGTGTAATTAAAAAGTCAACAGAAAGTTTAAATTGCAATTTATGCATGATTAGCAATGTAGAACACATACAACCTGTTTGATCATTAATATAACTTGGTAATTAGTGTAAGAACATGTCTAAACATGTTCAACCCGACAATTTCCTGTTTAGACCCGGTTCTGAACCGAAAGTCGCATAGTTTGACTTATACTTTGACTTTCAGTTCTGAACCGTTATGGCATGTTTTAGAAATGCCTTAGAGATTTATTTGGACCAGGTTACATGCTAGTATAACCCTCTGTGATTATACACCTCGGATCATTAGTTATCCAATTAATATGCATGATTCCGTTAATTGCTCATATGTTGACCATTATGCCCTTTTTCACCTTAAAACGTGATTTTTGAAAATGTAAAAGAGTAGAAACTTTAATTACTGACATATAAACTTGCATACAAAATTTGACATCAGTTTGAGGTGTAGATTAAGAGTTATGCTCGTTAGCGTAAAATTAAAGCTTTATGTTAATTAAACGGCGTATTTAGCGTATAGCCTACTTAAACATACTTTTTGATATCAAAATCTTTACCCACTGATGTAATATATTATTTTGGGATTTTTAAATATTTTTAATTAATTTTAGGCTAAGCATAACTTATAGTCGTAGGCTTAATCCGGTAATTGTCGGTTTTGCCATTACGGGCTATAAAATGAGTTTTACTTATCTAATCGACTCCAAACCTTTTGCTACTGATCACATATGATAAATAAATTATTTTAAGCCTTATGGAAATATAAAAATATCAGATTTATGTATCGAACCCGGAAATGGCTTTTAATCGCCTTATTAAGCGTTTTTTAACGCATAGTATGTACTAAAACTATTTTAAACATACCAAGGGTGATACCTACTGATATTTGAGGCAAATTATAATATTTTAACAGTAAGCAAAGGTTGTTAAACTCAGACTTCAGTTTTGAGCTTTTCGGCTTATGTGAAATTACCAAAATGCCCCTACAGTGCATAGTTTGGTTATAATTGATAAATTTCACATATATACTTTACCCTACTGTTATAACTTAGTAAAATAAGTATTTTTACTGATTACATCAGACCTGTAACTCAGGTGAATACTTAAACTCTTTTATAACCTTTTAAATGACTAAACTACCCCTACGGGGCATAGTTTGTGTTTAAATTCGTTTCGGGCATAATGAATGATATCTTACTGATGTCACAACCTATTTGGAGCATATTAACTTAGGAAACCTATAAATGGCTCATATGAATACTCGTTACGCTTATTACGCGTTCGGTTCGGTTTGTGTAACTAGTTTACATAAACTAGCCTAAACGGGTCAAACCTTATCGGTTTTGTCTCAAAATCCAGAGTGTGTATGAAATACCCATATTAAGAAAGTCTCCGAACTTGTCGGGTCTAAATCACATTCTATCCGTTCTTCGCTTAATAGTGCGTACGAACCGTATCGTTGAAACTAACCGGTCTAAGCTAAGGCTTAATTAAGGACCCGTTAGAAATCTAATAGGTTATTATAAACCTTCGTTCCAGATTAGGAGCCCAGTAAAAGTACTTGCATTTGCTGTATTTGATTGATACTTTGCTCAGGTAAATACTCTTAACTTATTTTCCCTATACGGGCTTGGGATACGGTACTATAAAAGTACCGCTTGGTCGGGTATGTAGTCATTTAAATCGGATTGTGATTAATGTATTTACATAACCCGCTTTATTCTGTATTATTTGATGTATGGCCCTTGGGGGTTAAATGACCATGTCCCGGATATCCTTGGCATCATTTTACGAAATGGCCACGACCTAAGCACGGGGTGTAGGCGTACACCTGACAGATGCATTATGTAAAAACTGGTAATCCACTAAAGGAATCAACCTTGTGGGCATTATACCTGTGGCGTGTCAGTTAACTTAAACCGGCTCTTCTAACCGGTGCTAATGGACGGCAAATGAGTAAAACTGTAAACAAGATTATTTTAATAATTGTCCCAAGTTATAAAGATATATTTTGCCGAAGTGCAATCAAATCAATTTTCAAACTCTTTTCAAAATGAGTCAGCTGAGTTGTATTTACCAGTGTAAACTGACGTATTTTCCAAAAAGGCTAAGTGCAGGTGCTAGACGAAATAGGCTGGCTACTCCAGGCATCATTACTCAAGTCTCGCAAGCTCTAGATGTCAAAGTCTGTTGAACAGTTTTCTTTCTATATTGATCCGCCTGTGGATCCTTTACTTTCCGTTGTAATACTTGGATATTACTTTTTATTCGGAATGTAATATATTTATCTTTTGCTTCTGCTGTGCATTTATATAATTGTGTTGTTTGACTATTATGTTGCCAACCACGTCACGATACTCCCCACCGGGCCCCCCGGTGACACGTGGAAAGTCAGGGTGTGACACTTATGATCCCCACGACTAGGTGATTGTTTCTATGTGTTCATGCATTTGATTCGAGCTAATCTTGGCCTTCAATTTGATGAATTTGGGTGAGCTAGGGTTTCACCCCTCTTTCTCCTGCTCCTAGTCGATCGACCACACACCTATGTGTGTTTTGTATTATTTTTTTTAACCTTTAAATTAAACATCATTCCTATTGCCCACTTTTAGTCCCTCAAAGTTTAAGGGTTTTATAAATGGGTTAGTTACTACAAGCTCCTCCTTTGTTTTACCAACCATAAATAACTAGGTTAATTATTCCTAGTAAATTTAGCGGGTTTCGGGAGTTATTAACCAAGTTTATTCTAAGTCCCGTTAACTCAGGCCTTTCATAACTTTATTTTCTCAAGCATTTATTTTCCTTTTTAATTAATATTAGGATTATTTGTTTAAGTCCTAATATTCACCGGGTTAATTTTACCATTAACGGTATTTTATCCGTCTTTTAGTATTAACGTGGTTTGATTACCAAACCCGTTTTCGGGGTGTTACAAGTCTACCCCCCTTAAAGAGGTTTCATCCCCGAAACCTTTCTTACATATTTCCTTTGGTTCAACTCTACGTACTTAGTTTCCGCAACTGCTTGAGCATTGCTCGCATATAATAATCTTACCAAAAGTATGGTAATATGTTCTTGGTTTTAAGGCGTATATGCTTCTCACGTGTAAGGCCATTACTTTCAGCTGGTATTTCTTATTCTGGTCACTTGTTTGGCCGAGTTGTCATCAGATCACTCGGTTATATTTATTTTCAACATGCTTACTTCAAGCTAGTCTTATATCGACAAGTGCTTTGTATAAGTCGTAACACTAACCTGACTTTAAAAGGTTTTTACCGGCTATACTGATTAGTCGCTGTCATCCCTTTTTTGTCATTAGGGTATATCTTATTGCCAACCCGGCCTTTTACGTGTTTTCTGATTTTCATATCTCGTAACTCACGTTACGACTTGACTGTATTCTATATTTCTTTTCTTGTCTGTGAGCGCGTCGCTTCACGTTTAAGTCTAATTTGACTTTTCTTTATCATGCTTCTTCTTTTCGAACGTATCGTCTCACACCCATCGGTGTTAAGACCCACATTCTTTGATTTATTCATTTCTGAATTCATCTCATAGTATTCATATGTGTTAAAACGTTGTTTCTTACCAAAAATTGAATTTTTTTTTGTTTAACGTTTTCTTTTTAGCTCATGTCAATTCCAAGGAATTTACGTTCAAGGATTTATCCCCTTCCATTGTCATTTCGGTAATGACTTTACCCACTTTTGTGATGTAACACAATTTATATAATTGTGAACTCTTTTGTCATTTAAGTCCGTTTAAATGTTTTTGTGAAATTCCTCACTTTTGTTAACCAGACTCTTCGTGATCTCTTCGCTTTAACCTGTTCGATTAACTTAGCGAAACCCATCGCTTTTATGCTAACGTTACTTTTCGTTATTATTTTACGCGGGAAATTGCAACTAGTTTCCTCGCTTTACAATATTGACCCGTAGGTTTCGTCACTTAGCCTCATAGGCTATTTCTTTATATGTTTCACCTTTTTAAGGTGAGACCCAACAGTTCGTTTCTTTCTATTTATGACCCAACGGTCTCCTTGGTCCCGTAGACCTTATCACTACGTTTTATCCCGTAGGTTATGATGATACCATAGATCATCTTTTATTCACGTCTATATTCAAATGTCTATTTATACATATATAGCTTTAAAGCATCCTTTGTTATGTTTGGAATCATTTAATTTTGCTTTTGAACTTTAGTTGACCTTGACCGTAGTCTAAGGTTTCATTTGCTTACTTTCGGACTATCTTTCCGACTTTACGACTTCTAACGTCATTTACACGTCGGTTTGTCCTACGCTTACCTTACCCGGTTCATACTTATAATCTTTTACTACCCATTACCCGGGTCCTTCTATCTTATTGTTTTTAGCTTTCCGGTTTCACCGGTTTGCGTTTTCCTATTATATTAAGCGTTATTCCTTAATTGACTCGTTTGACTCATTTTGGGTGAATTTTCATCACTTATGAATGTCAAATTTCATTCTTTATTTGACCCGTCCAACTTTGAAATGGTTGAACGTAATTACCAAAATTTATGTTTGCGAAAATTCTTGTCATCTTTTAGTCATGACTCATATTCCGAGTCTTTTGACTTTCTATTTCGTATTCCCGTCTCTCGGTTTACGCATTCACCTACAATCCTACACGTCCATCGGGTATCTTTACCGTAATCATTATCAAGTAACCATTCTTATATGGTTTTAGACGTCATTTTAATTTATTTGGTCGTCTTAGCGAAATCCATCGCTTTTATTCAATTAAGTCCTTTATTCATTATTTAATTTGTTTGACTTGTCCACGTGAATTTCATCACTTATGTCAGTCAAACCTTTATCCCCATGCCTTAGCATTCTCATTAGTTGGTTTGTATTTTCATTTACTTCAATCTTTGTCCCTTCTCTCGGGTTCGTCATTTTAACATAACACGCTTCCGTCATCCGACTTGCGTTTACGTTTACTATCAAACATCTTATTTATTTGATTCATTTGGGTACCATTTAAGCTAGTCCCATTCACCCCGCCCTTACTACATCGGACGTAAATATGTCCGCTACAAGAAGCTCATGGTATCATATGCCACTACTTACTTGGCCAGAGTAAGCGATCAGCACATGATACACATGACCTTTTTATAGCTTTCACATCACACCCTATGTAAGTAATGCCTCTATTTATTTCATATCTCTGATTTCATTTAGTAAAACTTTATTTAATTGCAAAACAACAATCATTAGTTTTACTAGTTTTACATTTGAACATATAAAATGTTTTTCTTTTCTATCGAACTATTATATAATCACATTTGTTAATGTGATCGCTACTTTTCTCAATAGCATTTTATTGAGAGTTTTCCACTTGGATAATTACCCCCCGTCCAAGTTTCCAAATGAAGTAATCCTATTATTTCTTTGTTATTCATCATCGTGAATAACACATATTTCTATTAAACTTCTCTTAGAAACATCATCCTGAATAGATATCCTATTCAAGTTTTATCAGATATATGCAACCGTTATCCCCTACGTGTTTGTTGCATATTACTACTTATGCGATTAAATTTAAAAGCGTGCACCTGGTAATGCTTGCCCTAACGGGCTTCTCTTGCCGTGAACTTTGTTCGCGATCATCACGCGATTTAGGTCCTCAATGAGTGTGCTCAGCTTGTCATACCTCGGACCGTTCCACCGTCATATCCACAATTCGTTCAACTCTTGTCATCTTCAGATGCGAGTGTCCTTCAACTAAACATTTACAAAAGTTAGTAATTTCGACAATTATAAACGCCCGTATTGTAATACAAGGCTTTTTACTATACGTGTCAACGCACGTAATTTCATTAACTATATCAATCATTTTAATTGGGGTAGCGTGTATTACGCGATAACCCTATGTGTTGTTTACAACACTTTAACATGTTAAACCATTAACATACATGTATTTACCGGATTTGCGATCAAGCCTCGAACCGAACACTTTATTCTTTTAACCGTGAGCTCTGATTACCAACTTGTAACACCCTTGCTATTATTTTAGGGTTTTCGTATTATTTACGTAAATAAACATGTAATTATAATTACATATACATTGAAAAATATGGTTAAATTAAAATATTTTCGGATTTGAAACAATACAATACAATATGTATAAATTCGTCATTTTTAAATGACGACGAAACCATGTGCGGAAGCTTGTATCTTGATCGTGTTCGGTTCTTCAATGAGCTTGATCTTCATCCGGGACATCTTCGCATTTACATATGATCAAAACCAACTTAAAAGTTAGTTTCGATATCTTAAATATTAGTATAATCAAGTTCTAGTATCGAACAATCAAAAACAAAATAAAATTTCGGAATTTAGTCTGTCGCGCCACGCGACAGACTCCTCTTGATCTTCCGCGTGCCGTGAGCGCCCTCGCGTGTCGCGCCAGGATTACTGCTCCCTGTAGCGTGTCGGGGGGGGAGATGATTTTCCAGCAGTTTTGTTGCTGAAACCTGCATTTTTCCCAGCTATGGTTTTAATCGTAAAACGATCTTTAAAGGGTCATTACTTTTTATCTACAAGTCCGTTTTAGGTGATTCTTTTTCCTACGCGTCCGTAATTAAATTACGGACCCATTTATCACCTTGGTTTGCATAAAATCTAATTTATCCAATGTTGGCTCATAAATCCTTTAGGTGATTATTTGACCCGTTTGACATTATTATTTCACTACATGCTCTAAAAAGAAAATAGTTAATTCCTATCATTTTACCCATCCCGGGCTTGTCAAACCTTAACGTTTTCACTCCCATCCTAGAGTTTACGTAGGCGCTTACATTCACCGATTCATTTGTATCTATCTAAGCATTTAACCACAATTTACTTCTTAGTCTATTTTGACCCGCAAACGTTTTTTCCTATACTTTTTATATGTATCTTAAGGTTTCAAAATCAATAAACAAGTTTCTAAACAAACTCTAACGGTCATTTACCCGGTTCGCCCGTTAAGGGCTTTTTGGTCAATTCTAGTCTCTTATTTTACGACGAAAGACTCTCACCAATTATTGACCAAATTAGCACTTTTAACTATAACATAATTTTGCGTACCTGACTCGGATCAATACATTGACCCGTTTTAATACCTTGTCTCGAAAATTTGCTAATTCATAGCAACGCTAATTCATAAGCCGCTTTATCCTGTAAGCATAAAACTCGACAAGTGCTTATTAGTCGATATTTGTCAAATGGTATCCACATTACCATTTGACCCGTTTTACTCTTTTTATTCATTAGGCTTACTTATAGTAACCGTTCAAAAACCCATTTTTATAATTAGCTTTTCATGGCTAATTTACCGTTCTATCTCTTTTACCATTAAGCATGGTTTTTATCATTTATATTAGTTCCGACCCGTATTATTTCGCGTTGGGAACCATATCTTAAATATTATCCTTATTGTATTTTAAACTTATAGGATGAACATTTATTTTACTAAGAGGTGTAAGTTTCACTTACCTTGCATCCGGTTATGTCCTTTTTTCCCCGTACTCGATCCGTTTGACCCGCTTCTTTCCCAAGTCTTCATCTAGCTTGTCTAGAGTCAAACTATCATCATCACAATTTGTAAGACGGTTAGATTAGTCATAATCGTTTACGACTATTCCATCATACGGGTTTTATGTCGAATTTATCATTCGACCATTTCAAAATTATCATTCGATCTAATCATTTGGTCGATTTGACTTTTTAAAAGTCAATTGACTTATCAACATATTCAAATGCACATTTGGTTCATTGAACTCACTTAGGCATATTTCATCCGAACTCTTAATGAAATCAAATTTTACACACAACCAAGTAGACCCCGATTTCATTCAGGCATTTCATATCACTGAAAAATGGGCTGTTTTTTGTGACTTGTTTAACCTGTTTACAAGTTTTCAAAAATTATGATTTTTTTATGTGGCGTACCACTCGGTGGGTTAGACCTTATGTTAAAATTTCAAGATCTAGCTCTTTACCAAAAATTCAAAAAAATTCATTTACTAAGCTGCAATCAGATTCGTCACTTCTGACTACAGCTTACGGAAAAATTCATTTAAAATTCCTCGTTTATCCAATTAACGAAATTCCAATTGGCGATTCTTTTAATAACTTAAAACTTTCTACAGTAAGAATTTTAGATCATAACTAAATCCTAAATTTAGTTATGACATTTGTAATGGGCTGCAAATTCTGCCAGAAAACGCAGCTTGAACCTTCGATACGGAAAAATTCATAAAACGCTCAATTTTCGTCGAAAAAATGCGATTCCAGTGGGGTTTTAAAGATATTTCCTGGAATTACATTTTAGACTCAAGAAAGACATGTTTTTATCATGTTTTGTCCAGGTTACAGCCAATACAAGTCGGCTGTAAATTCTGATTAGAAGTTGTTTGAATTCAGCTTTCAATTTGAACATGTTTATGACATTATAACACTTATTCTTAGCAATCAAAACCCCAAAAAGCATCACATACACGAATTTAGTCAAAACCCACTTAGCATATGCAAGAGTAATCATCAAATCCCTAGTCTTTAATACTAATTCATCAAGTTTTTCAACTAGGGTTTGTTTCTAAACATGAATTCATCCTAGGGATGAGCAAAATGGTCCCGGTACCGGTACCGAACCGGTACCGGTACCGAATTTACCGAACCGGGTACCTTTTCGGTACCGACTTTTGACATTTTCGGTACCGGTTTGGTACCGGTATTTTGTGGTTTTTACCCTCAAATACCGGTACCGAACCGGGTATATTCGGTACCAGTACCGGTACCCACTTTTGAGCATTTTCGGTACCGGTTCTTTCCGTACCGGTACCGGTTCGGTACCGAGCTCATTCAAGCTTGAATTTCGATTTTTCATAAGTTCATCAAAAATCTCAACTTCATAAATATCAAAATTTTGACATACCTTACGATCCCCACGACTAGGTGATCGTTTCTATGTGTTCATGCATTTGATTCGAGCTAATCTTGGCCTTCAATTTGATGAATTTGGGTGAGCTAGGGTTTCACCCCTCTTTCTCCTGCTCCTAGTCGATCGACCACACACCCATTTGTGTTTTGTATTATTTTTTTAAACCTTTAAATTAAACATCATTCCTATTGCCCACTTTTAGTCCCTCAAAGTTTAAGGGTTTTATAAATGGGTTAGTTACTACAAGCTCCTCCTTTGTTTTACCAACCATAAATAACTAGGTTAATTATTCCTAGTAAATTTAGCGGGTTTCGGGAGTTATTAACCAAGTTTATTCTAAGTCCCGTTAACTCGGGCCTTTCATAACTTTATTTTCTCAAGCATTTATTTTCCTTTTTAATTAATATTAGGATTATTTGTTTAAGTCCTAATATTCACCGGGTTAATTTTACCATTAACGGTATTTTATCCGTCTTTTAGTATTAACGTGGTTTGATTAACAAACCCATTTTCGGGGTGTTACAAGTAGATGATGTAGAAGTGATGGGTGATGATGATTGTACAAGATTTGAGGGGAAATACTTACGAAATAGCCTTGAATCTTATTGAAAAGTGACTGAGAGTGACTTGAGAGCGAGTGGTCAGATGGAGATGCCAAATTAGTGAAAGGGACGTGTACGGTTACTATTTATAGTGTGAGAGGGGAGTTAAGGTGGTGCAAGATGCGAGGTGTTTGGGGGATGGCGTTTCGGGCGGATGGCCATCCGATCGGATGGTCATTCGGACGGATGTCCATTCGGAAAGCCATGTTGTGCGAGTTAGGTTTCCAACTTTCATTTCGTGTGTTAAGCGTTGCGTTTAAGCGAGTTTCGAGTGAGAGTTGCGTTGAGATAACCACATAACAGGCAATCATACAAATAACACACATAATAACTAAGTTGCATAAAAGTAAATCCGCGTTTCGAGTTTGCGATGAGACTGCGTTGAGTTTGCGTTGCGATAGCGTTTAGTATAATAATGCGATGTAATATGCGATAAAATGCGTTAAGTAGTAAGCGTTGAATAATAGCGTTAAAATGCGTTAACTGCGTTTTGAATAAGCGTTGTAATATCGTTTAAAATGCGTTTGAAAACATAGTTTAAAATGGTTACCCTTAGCGATAATCGGTATCTCGAGAGTACAAGCAATTAAGCAAGAAATAACAGATACAAGTAATGACCCGGAAAGTCGGGCTGTTACACATTCCATTTGGTAGTTTAAGCAAATATTAAAGAGTTTTGCTTGAGGACTTGCAAAGATTCAAGTGTGGGGGTATTTGATATGCACAAAATGCAACATATAAATCATATCAAATAAAGTATAAAAACAACCCTTTTTAGTACTAATGTTGGAATATGTGTGTTTCTTTGTTTACTTTTGATTTTTAGGATTAAAAGAGCTTAAACGAACAAAAGGAACAAATTAACGACGAAAACCCAGCATAAATACGAAGGAAGGAAGTTGATACACTATACCGACCCTCCAAGCTTCACCCCAAAGACAAAATCAACAAACCAGAACCCAAGTACGGGGCCGTGCCTGCCGGGCATGGAGCCGTGCCCCACTCAAGATTCCCAAAAGATAAAGACAAACAAAAAATGACAAGGGACATGGGGTCGTGTTTCCTAGACACAGGCCGTGGTCAACTATCATATTCGCAAATCTGGGTTCGTACAACAAGTACAAGGGCCACAGGGTCGTGTGTGCAGATGGACTGACAACAACATTAAATGAAGACATAGAAGGAGAAGGACATGGGGTCGTGCCTACCAGGCACGGGGACGTGCGAAGCCACTATTTTCAGCTATAAAAGGAGGTGCTTGGCTCACTTGCAACTCATCCATTGGCAAACCACTTCTCTCACACCTACCACCACCATCATCCTCCACATTCATCCACCATCCACCCTTAGCGTGTGTGTGTAGTAGTCTCGGGATCCAAGATCGATTGTAAGATTTTTTGTCAAACAAAGGCCATGCTTGGCTAATCTCTTACATCACCTGGTGAAGACAAATCATTTATGTATTACTTTTTATTTCTAAGCTTTGGTAACTTTTTATTTGGGTATGTATTAATGACATTAATAACTAGTTTTTTATATTGAAAGTGAACTTTATTCAATCATTTCTTCATGTTTTGTTGATTCACTCATTCGTGTCTTTACGGTCTATATAAAGCGCGTTAACTACCTGGAAGGGGGTTAGAAGGGTGGTTGGGTAAAGTTCTTGCCTTGTTAGGTATATAGATCATGCAAGGACTTAATTCAAGCTTATTAGGACTTCCTTTGAGGCAGATAGCATCAAATCGGGGGAAGTAAGAACTGCTTGAATCCCTTATAAATAAACTACTATTAAAACTTTAAACCGGTCTTGCGGGATTGTATCCCTACGGAATCAGACCAATATGGCCGAGGGTAGCGTTGCCTCCAAAAGAGGGACATGCCACATTTGCATTAATTACTTACTTAATTATCTTTCAATAATCCGGCCTTACGGGACTGTATCCCTGCTGACTCAGACCAATATGGCTAAGGGTAGCGTTGCCTCCAAAAGAGGGACATGCCACTATAACTAAGATAATCTCTTAAAAACCCAAAGCGTGGAAATCATCAAAGGATACATAAATGATGAGCCGGGTCCAAGTGATTCTATCTTGTCTATATGTTTTATTTATTTATTTTGTTTCTTTATTTTACTTATTTAAAAATCTTTCCCCAAAACTTGGTTAGATTAGATGTCGACCATATTCCGGTATTAAAAGCTCTTGTGTCCTTAGATGGCCTCAGTATCTTACCATCACTATACTACGCCAACGATGGGTGCACTTGCCCTAGCGTGTTGTAAAGATTGATAGTTTTATATCGTGTTTTATAAATTTAAAGCTTGATAAAAGAGTAAAAGGTACTAAAAATATAACAAAAATCCATACACACTCAACACACGTCAAAAATACATAAAAATATATCTTGCCTAGATACTTATTTGGACACTATTTTTAGTTTATGTTTTTCACGAGTGTTACACCCATTAGAAGTCTATAATAAGGAGTCTAGAACTAAGATAATATACACCTTAACACAAATATTCAACCATGATTTCGGTTGATATTATGGTTTGGTTTTTGGAAGTATTATATATGTATACTATTAGGAATATTAGAGTCATGTATTTGTCATGTATTAGAGGTACGGTAATCCACTAACCTCAAGAGTTCACCAATGCACAAATCATCATATGGAGGATTCAGATGGTCATGAATACACGTATGAAGAACATAAAAATGAACTATCTAATTCACTAAGTAACCAAGCGAGTATAACTAGACGAGTGCTTCCCACATTGTTATAGTTGTCGACTTGGTGTAGTTTGTTCACTTTATGGTTTGGAAATTACTTAGAGACTTACAAGAACTTAAAAGAAGGCATATGAACTTTAAAGTTTCCGGAACAAAACCTTAACACAAACCCTTCAACATGGAAGTTTGTTGGTTACTTGGTTTGGTGCGTAATGTTCCAAAAACAAAGTAAAGACGAACATGTTTATAAAGTTTAAAAAAATCCTCACTTGGACCTAAAAAAATGGTGGTATACCAACTTTGTTTACCTTGGTAAACATGTGCTATTACTCCTACTAGTGGTTATCCAAGGAAAGAGAAGAAGAAAAACAAGAATAAAAGTGTAAGAAGGAAGACCAAAACTCACTATTCTGGTTCTTGAACATTCTACCCATAGTGGAAGAATTGGAAGATTAGAGAGTGTTTAAGAGAGATTTAGAAGTGGTGAAAGTGTTTTAGAAAGTGTTAGGGGTTGGAATTATAAATAGGATAAGTGGTTGGGGTTATAAATGAGTTGGTTGGGAGTTAGGAGGAGGGAAATTTCATTTTGGTCCTTGTGGTTGTTTTGATGGTTATATGGTGCTCAAAACGCATAGTTAAGCATATTTTTGGGTGTTTTAAGTGTATGCAAGCATGTGTAATATTACATCATGAATAAATAATATTTCAAATTAAAATATGATCTTCGATATTGAAAGATATAAAGCTCGACTTGTTGTAAAGGATATACCCAAACCTATGGGATAGACTACCAAGAAACCTTCTTAACCGTAGCTAAACTCGATACTATTCGTGTCTTGTTCTATGTTACATTAATGTTACATTAAATCAAGACTGGCCGATTCACCAATATGATGTGAAGAATGCATTTTTACATGGAGATTTGAAGGAAAAAGTCTACATGGAAGCACCACCAGGATTTTGAGAAAGTTTCAAGAAAGGAGAAGTATGCAGCCTAAAGAAAGAACTATATGGTCTCAAATAGTCCGCTAGAGCATGGTTTGACCGATTCACTGTTACTATGAAAAGATATGGGTGCACATAAAGTAACGCGGATCACACACTCTTCTTAAAAAGGAATGGAGAAAAAGTAACTTGTTTGATCATCTATGTAGATGACATGATCATTACAAGGACATAAAGAAACGGAGCATCTTCAAAAGAACTTATTCTCTGAATTCGAGATGAAAGTGTAACGCCCAGCGTCCTTAAAATTTAGGATTTTGTCAGGATTAGTCCTTGAAGATTATCTATTTGTCATATTAACCCTAATCTATGTGGAAGTCTATGATATATACTTGAAATGCCTAAGTCTACGTGTGGAATGTCTATTTCCTTGGAATGTCTATATCTATATGCTTGGAATGCCTAACTCTATATTTGAAATGTCTAAATCTATGTTGGAATGTCTAAATCTATGGTGGAATGCCTAAATCTATGTTTGGAATGTCTGAATCTATTTGGTGCTTGACTCCTTAGACTTGTGAAACTTGATTCTTGGTTGAACGAGAGATTGGGGCCTTGTCACTGGCGGAATCTATTAATCTTTGGAACTTTTTGATGTTTACTATATAATCTAGTTATTCTATAATACGCAATGCTAAATCTAACTCACAAAACGAATCAAAGTCAGGAACGCGGCAAGGATGGATTGGCCAGAGTGACAATCCGATCGGATTGCCACCCGATCGGATTGCCACCTGACCGGATTGCCACCCGACCGGATTGCCACCCTATCGGATGACCACCCGAACGGGCCACCACCCTATCCAAGCCAAACCGCCTCAAGCTTCCTTCACACTATAAATAGGCCCGTCACGTCACTTTATTCCCTGATGTGACAGCCATGTTCGACCAGACGCACGCACACTACATTTTCTCCATTTCTTGGCGATTTCGGTACGTTTCAAGCTAGATCCTTGTACTTTCTTAAACTACACTTCATCCTCTACATGATTCACCTTTGAAATCACACTTTTCACCGTGAAATCTCTCAGATCTGAGATCTTAAGGATGATGTCATCATGGTGGTTCGTACAAACTGTCATATGAGGTCATTCTTGGTGAGATCTAGCTAAGATCTAAGGGATTCCATGTGTTTATCACTAAATCTAAGCTAAATCTAAGTATTTTCATGATAAAACTTAAGTTTCTTCATCTTTTCTTCAATCTTTTACTTTAAATGGTGAGATCCGATCCTGAACGGACTATAGACTTGATTATTAGTCTAGAGTCGGCTCAAGGATGGATTTCCACCAGAGGATGATGGCCGGAATACGGAGTTTGACATAAACCTTGTCACGAACAGTAACTGATCGAACTGGGGTGGTTCCCACCTGATCAGAACGGTTGTGCGACGATGAGTTTACCATTATCACAACACGTACCATGCCATCATCGTTAAACTTAGAAAGTTTTACAGAATGGTTAAGAGAACGAGGTTCGTGTGATCGAGCGGTAACCCGATCGGACAGCCACTCGATTGAGTAACACTTTCCTTATGACCTTTGAACTTTGAACTTTGAAACCTCCCAACACTTAGTAGCTTTTTCAGAAAACTTGGAGTTTTAAAGATCTCAATCGAGTGGCAACTCGATCGGAGAGCCGCCCGATCGAGCAGCCACCCGATCAAGATAACCAGAACCCTTGAACTATATACTTGCCACTTGAATCGAATGGTCACCCGATCGGACAGCCGTTCGTTTCATGCTAAGCCACTCGATCGACTGGCAATCCGATCAGATAGCCATCCGATCGGACAACCATCTGATTCAGTGACAGTTTCCAACACTTTATTCAATCTCGTTATTCTGCCCGACTCTTATCCTATTGCAATCTAATCAGGCTAATTCTAAGAGAGCTCCCTTTGATCCAATAACAGTTGCGACTGTTAAGCAATCACTATGAGTATACTCGATCCCCTTTTTACTCTTAAACTTTGGGGTGTAACATGTATTCTGTATAAACTTGAATCTTTTGCAAACTAAACTCTATCCAATGTGTATGTGAAAACTTGTGTATTCTAGTATTCTATTTGTGCTATGTGACGTTTAATCCAGGGTGTGTAGTTCCGCCTTAACAACAGTAGCGCTATAGGAGGTGCACCTCTCCCATTATTCTCGGGGGGTATTGTTAGGAGGATTCAAGTTTACCTTGAGTCTTGGGTAAACAATAAAGCATCGAGATACTTGGGCTATCACTACGTGGACTGCGACACTAGCACGGCTGAAACTATTTTTTTATTGCTTACATTGTGGATATGAGTTGTTTTAATCTATTATTCTATTATCAAACTTGTATACTCGCCAATACTTTTGTATTAATATTTTAATACATGTTGCAGGATGATAGGTTGCGATGGAACATGGAAATCAAGCTAGGAAATGCTTAGAAACGTCGCCTAGTTAATCTAGTTTTTGAATAATTTGAGCAATTCTATTTGGTGATGTAAACTTGAAGATACTTGATTTTTGGTTGTTAGACAATTTATATCATGAAATCTATTTAATTCTATCGAAATATCTAGTGTTATGGAACTTCATGAGCAATCTGAACGCTTAGTGCTCGCACCCCGATGTTTCCGCCATCGGTTGGGGTGTGACAGAGAGATCTTGGCTGTTTAAAATAATTCTCGGAATTCAAGTCATGCGCTCTACCAAGGGAATCTTTATCTCACAAAAGAAGTACATCTTGGATCTTCTAGCCGAAGTAGAACTTATGGATTGAATTCTAGTAGAAACCCCGATGATTATGAACCGTGATTTTCACAACAACATCGAGACAGAGACAGAGACAACTGACAAAGACATATATTAAAGGCTGGTAGGAAAACTAATATACCTACATCATACAAGACTAGACATAACATATGCGGTAGAAATCGTGAGCCAGTTATGCACAAATATAGTAAAGATCATATGGACGCAACCCCACGCGTTGTTAGATAAATTGGATTCCTACGCATTTCCTACTAATCGTTAAAATAAAAACGAATTCCGTCGGAATTCCGTCGAAAATTTCCGACACATTTCTTACGCATACCGATTCCTACAAATTTCCGACTAATAGTTAAAATGAAAACGAATTCCGTCGAAAATCCGTGGGAAATTTCTGACACTTTTCCTACGCATAACAATTTGTGGCTTTTTTGTCGCTTTTTTTGTCACAAAACTAAGACCCTTTCTTGTTCGTAGGAATTTCGTGGGAAAAGTGTCGGCATTTTCGTTCGTAGGAAATGTGTAGGAAATTTTGGTAGGAATAGTAGTAGTTTTCTAGTAGTGATACTTGAAGTCATGCCCTAGTAAAGGTATTCTATTTAGTCGAAATGGACATCTAGATGTGTGGGCATACACACATGCAGATTGGGCGGGAAAACACATCGCTCGAGATCCACATCAGGGTACTTCACTTTTGTAGGAGGAAACCTAGTAATTGGGAGAAGCAAAAAAACAAAAGGTTGTGGCATGATCAAGTGCTGAAGCTGAATTATGGGGCATTGCAAAAGTAGTAGCTGAGCTCCTATTGATAAAAAATTAATGGCAGAGATAGGTTTTTCATCAAATGAAGCATTTCAACTATTTTGTGATGATACAGCTACAATAAGTATATCGCCAAATCCAGTTCAACACTACAGAACAAAACACGTTGAGGTGGACCGACATTCATAAATGAGAAACTTGACTCGGGAATTATTACTCTACCATTTATTCGATCCGAAGATCAGTCGGTCGATGTGTTAACTAAAGCAGTATGCAGGAAGATGTTTCACAGTTCTCTAAGCAAGGTTGGTACGTGGGATCCCACCATCAACTTGAGGGGCAGTGTTGAAAGAAGACAATTGTAATCACAGTTGTATCTTTAATCAAGGAGAGCAAATTAGCCGTAATAATTTGTCATCAAAAAAAAATCAATTAGATTGGTATTTACCTTAGTTAGAGCACCACATGTATAAATTGGTGCTATTGAATCACTTGTAAATACAAGAAAAACATTCTCAATCCTCTCGTTCTCGACTTTTAGTACTAAGCTTTTCAACTAACCATAACTCGTAAACATATGAAAATAATGGATTAATAACTTCATGATTTTTTCTGTTATAACATGGTTTTACTTGATTTTTCTATTATAAGATGGTTTTACTTGATTTAGGATGATAGCTATTTATATTATTCATCTTTAAAACTTGTTTCATGAACCCGATGTGCACTCCCTGATCTTTTTGTTTTAACGAAAAATTTGGATTACTGACAGACCACTTGAGTATCTTTGTGCCACCAGCGGAACCACCTAATCATATTCATCTCCACTAGGCAGTAATGCCTATATACCAATTCAGTAGGAAACCCACCCAATCATATCCATCTCCACTAGGCAATAATGTCTATATATCAATTCAGTAGGAAACCATATAAATCTGGGAAAACCATCGTGTGCAAATCGAACCCAGGACCTAATGGTCTCAAAGTCTTATCTCACCCCTCAAATTGCCACTAGGCTATAATGGGATGGGCCAATAAAAAGTGAGTAAATGGTAGAGGAACTATAGACGACACACTCACACTCAACTTAATGAATCATTTTAGCGGTTCTATTTTTGTTAGATGAATCATTGGGAATTTCTAATATTAAAACAATTTATTTAAAAACTTACCCTTTCTAAATTAGTTTTAATGGTTCCATGGTTGCATTGTTCATGTAGTTGACACTCAAAAGGTGGGATGCATCAACACTTAAGGGATTCTTCCATTCGCAACAAAAATTATAAAGAAATTTACCGAACACATGGATTT
This sequence comes from Helianthus tuberosus, assembly GCA_030545235.1. Classification (NCBI taxonomy): domain Eukaryota; kingdom Viridiplantae; phylum Streptophyta; class Magnoliopsida; order Asterales; family Asteraceae; genus Helianthus; species Helianthus tuberosus. The sequence continues at coordinate 65,475,700 of CM060440.1, read as the reverse complement.
AAGAGAGAGGGTCTTGAATTCAAGTTTCATAGACAACAAAAATTATAAAGAAATTTACCGTTAAAAAAACATATAGATTTAAAAGAGAGGGTCTTGAATTCAAGTTCCATAGCGAACAAAAATTTTAAAGAAATTTACCGTTCAAAAATTTGAGTTTTGAGGCAGCCCCAAATACTTAAACTCTGTTCATGATTAGTTCACTTAGTGGGCTAGATTGTGGCCTCAAAGCTTACCTAGCCCAATATAACGTTTGTTCTTAACAGATTTTATTTCTAGTGGCCTGCGTTAAAATAACTTTTTCAAACTGTGTTTAGGGTTTTGATATAATTTATCTTTTCACTGTAAACTAGGTGTTCGATTTTTTTTTTTTCGATTCATTTAAAATTTGTGATTTTATATGTATATGTGGAATCCTGTTGGTAGGGGTGTATAATAATCGAATCATTAATCGAAACCAAATAAAAAACAGATGAAAACAAACCAAAATTAACCTAAATCGAATTAATTAAAAACTAAATTAACTGAGAATATGCTATCAGAGTTTTTATTTTTTATTTTGTTTGTACTCTGGGTTAACCGAAATTAACCGAACCTTTCATATTTTCATATTATTTTAGCTTTTATACCTCCATTACATGTTTTATACCTTCATGTCATATATTTATACCCATATTTCATGTATTTATACATCTATTTCATGTATTTATACCAACATTTCCGGTATTTCATTATAAGAAATTTTTTTACCATAAGTTTGATTTTGTTTATTAACCTAATTGAAGCGAAAACCGATAAAATAACCGAATAAACCAAACCGATTAATCGAAAATTGATTGGTTGACAAAATTGATTAACCGAATTAACATCCCAGGTGAAAAAGAAAAGGCGACACACATAAAGAAATATTAAATGAAGGATATTTGAACACACCCCTGTCTTCGTTACTACGACAAAGCAAGATATATAATATGTGACCCATACATTACTATATATTACTATATATTATTACTTTACTACTCCCTCCGTCCCATTTTAAGTGTCCACCTTTTACTTTTCAAGTCTTTGTCTTTCAACTTTGACCGTCGATATTTTTTTGTGTGTTACGTAACACTTGATATAAAATATATGAATGAATTGGATTTTAAATCTACTTTACAATGATATAAATTTTAACAACTACTATATAACATAAACAAAGATATTTACGGTCAAAATTGAAAGAAAAAGACTTGAAAAGTCAAAGATGGACACTTAAAATGGGACGGAGGGAGTATATATTAATAAACGAATTGAAATAAATAGTGATTTTAATATTATAATAATATATAGTTTTTTTAACACTTTCATTATTTTAATATTATAATAATAATTATTTTCTTTACTTTTTAACTTTAATCTTTTCTTAATAACAGGGGTTGGGATAAGCTTGGTGTCAACCGGTATCGAACCACTACTGTTATCGAAAATACCGGTACGGTCCTGTTCGGTATCAGTACATGAAGGTAAAAACCGGCACTAATACAGAAAACGCCAAAAGTTGGTGCCAAATTGATATTGGAAATCTTTTAGTTCGGGAAATTCAGTGCGACTACCCGGTACCATTTGCTCATTCCTGATCACGGTTACCGTACGAACAACGGTATCGTACAACTTTTTTTGTTGATTTTCTTCAACTTTTAATTTTTTCTTTTTTAGTTTCAGGCGTAGGGATGAGCTCGGTGCCAACCGATATAGAATCGGTACTGATACCGAAAATACCGGTTACGGTACCGGTATATGAAGGTAAAAATGGTAGTGTACCGGTACCAGGAACGCCAAAAGTCGGTACCGAATTGGTACTTAAGATCTTTCGGTTCGGCAAATTTGGTACCAGTACCCAGAACAATTTGTTCATCTCTGACCACGGGTTTCATGCGAACAACATCGTTATCATACAACTTTTTTTGTTGATTTTCTTTCGGTTATCTTTTAGTGTTTTTTTTTCTATATTTTTTTTATTCTTGTCAGCAGTTCTGTTCACAACACGCTCGTAGTGATTTCAAAACACATGTAAACACAGACTAAATAACAAAAAAAATTCGCCGCAACGTGGCGAACTTTTTTAAACCTAGTTATACATATGAAAACAAAGTTAGTATGAACAGTAAATGAATTTTTTGTAAAGATTTGATTTTTTAGTAATATTTTATTTAGTGTTCATTTGATTTTTTTATTAATAATATTTATATATTAAAGTAGAGGATCATGAATAATAAATAACCTTTTTAAAGTATTTGTTTTAGGTACTGTTCATTTAATATAATTTTTTTAAATAATTTGTGTAAGTTATTTTTTTAAAAATAATCTAAATACACATCTATGTATTTTTTTCCAACATTCCGATATAAATCTTATTGAAGATAGATATCGTGCTGCCACCATACCGAAAAGAAAACAGCTAAAAAACATAAGTGTTGGTATTCATATTTATGGTTTTCAGTAAATTTTATTGAAAGTAGACACTATGTCGCTACTAAAAACTTTTGATTTTTTTTAACTAAAAGTAGCGATTATTATAAAAAAAAATATTAAGAAAAATTGTGTGTTTTTTAGATTTTATGATTTTTTTAGGTTTTTTGAGGGTTTAGCTTTATGGTTTAGTTTTTAGTATTTAGCTTGGGTGTGTGTGGGGGGGGGGGGGTGTTAGGTTTTTTTTTGGGGGGGGGGGTATTTAGTTTTTAGCATTTAGCTTGGGGGGCGGGGGTAAGGTTTTTGGTGGTGTAGTGGGTTTATTTTGTTGTGTTCACATTGGTTCTCGCAATAAAGGTGGTTCTCGCATGAACCCTACCCTATATATATATATATATATATATAGGGGTTCAGGATTTGGAGAAAACGGTAGAAAGTGTGAGAACGGTGAGAACGCTTATGGATCGTCCGATTAAAACAATCTATGGACTAGATTGGCGCGATGGCGTTTTCGTAAATAACATCAATTTTATTACGTGGACGCGCCTCATTAAGGGTAAAAGCGTCTTTACACCTCTATACCAAAACGCCATACTGATGAATAAAACGCCATTACGGACCAAAACACATCGCTAAATAAACAAAAACATCCCAGACATAAAAACACACCCCCCAGAACCTGAAACGCCATATTTTCTACTATACACCATTCAACTTACAAACGCCAAATCCCCAAAACATCAAACACTACTCAAAAAACGCCATATTTTCTACTATATATCATTCATCTTAGAAAACGCCAAAAAACTCAAACATCAAAGATTCAAAAAAAAATCGGCGGTTCTTTCAGATACACTATTTCCTCAGTAAAACGCCAAAAAATGCCAAATATCGTTTCTTGTATATTTAAATATTGTTCTACGCCAAAGTTTCGGATAATGCATTCTTCCCTGAGGTGTTGTGACTCAAATAACATTTTGCTGCATAAGATTGACAAATCATAAACAAAAAGATGCTGGGTCAGACTTATGTCATTTTCTGTGTTTTGTTCTTGATGAATATTTTAATGGCATGAAAAGACGAATGACACTAATGAGTTGTTTGAAGATACATATTCAAAAAAAAACTCATGTCATTTTGTCTTTCCAACGGCCACAAAAACACAAGCATGGCTAAGTCAAACCACCAGCGAACATGATTCAAAGAAGAAAGAGACTGATGACAGTGAAGATTTGGAAGATGAATTGTTTTTATTTTTATTTTTTAATTTTCTTTTTCTGTTGTTTGCTATGTATTTTTCAACTTAGAATAAAAAAAATACATTATCTTAATAAAACGCCAAACAGTCATAATGCATATGAAACGCCATAAATGGAGTAAAAAAGCCAAAAACTCCCAAACTATAATGAAAGTAATTTGCAGAAGTATTAATTAATAAAAGCTAAAAATGGAAAGAAAAAAAAAAGAGCCAAAAACTACTTAAACCCATTCAGAAACGCCAAACTTGGGAGATGGAAAGTCTATGACCCTAAAAACTCATAAAAAGCTGAACAAAAACAGTAAAAATACACAGTAACTGAAAAGACGGCTACTTTATTAATATCATTTATTATAAATAAAATCCCGCTTAAACTACGCGCCAAAAACATCCTATAAAGAGAGTTCTCTGCACAAACAACTTATCACAAAACCAGAAACAAACGCCATATTTCCTAGAAACCATTCACTTTAAAAACGCCAAAAATAATACTTAAAAAGCCATAGATGCAGAACCTCGATTCTGCTATATTGAGTATTGATCAGAATGAAGTTTCACTGAATGGATTCTTCTCTGAGTTGGGTATCTCTATAATCTTTTGCTGAATGAGATGGACAAATATTCAAGATAAAGAGACTGATGACACTGATATGACATCATGTCACTTTGTTCTTGATGGATATATTGATGGCATGAAGGGATCAATACATTAGAGCAGGCGTTGGTCTTCAACATGTCATCAAACAAGTATATATCCACCCACCATAAAGGATGCCAAAAAAATAAGCATCTTCTAAAGACGGTCGTTATGTAGGAAAATAAGGATCTACATAAGGCATTCAAAAACAGGTTCAAAACGCCAAAAAGGTTAAAGTAGAAGAGGCTGATGACAGTGAAGATTTGAATGAGAAATTAGATAATAATTTTTTTCATTTTCTATTGTTTGTTATGTAATTCTCTGTTGTTTATCATCTAATTCTCTACTATTTAAAAAAAATGAGTATAAAACGCCAAAAACTACGAACACCAAAACGTCTGATAGTTTGAAAACTGTGAGAACGAATGCTAGCAAAATACGAGGTTGCTATATAAAACGCCAAAAACACAAACAAAGTATTACTGGAAAAATCAACACTAATTGACAGATGAAAATTGAAAAGAAACAGTAAAATAAAGAGACGGTATCATTATTGCCAAACATTATAGTTATATTAATGCCATTACATGGAAAATTGAAATTTATTTATCTTTTCAAAACGCCATAACTGCCTGTCAAATTATAGGCCAGTATCCTAAATGGCAAAACACTTGATATAATAAAATCAAGAAAATTACTGATGTTTTTTAATTTAAAAGCCTGCATCCTGATCTAAAAAACAATAAAAACGCCAAAATAATACTTAAAACGCCAAAATATTTGCTATGATTCTGATCCAAAAACAATAAAAACGCCGCGTATTTATTAAACGCCAAAAAAATGGAAAGATGAAGTGACACGCGTTAAAAAAAGAAATATGAAAGGACAAAAAAGCCCATCCGCCTTTCTCTAAACGGCGTGACACTTGTTAGGCCAGGAAGCGTTCTCACCGTTCTCACACTTTTGAGCGTTTTCTCCTGATCCCGTTGTCGCAACCCCCGATCCCTGATTCCTGGGAACGGGCGGCTGCGAACCAGTTTCGGTGGTATCGCGTGTTATCTAATTTGGCAGCGGAATTTTTCATCAGGACCGTAGTTAGGAAATGTTTATTAGAGTAAAACCATCATATTTTATATTAATAACCACGTGGGTAAAACCCAAGTTTCTTATTACAATATGTCTATAGGGATAAATCCCCTTTTTATTTAAATAAAAACGCCTTCTTTGTTTAGGTAACTTTTATAGCCACTTTTCCAAGCCTTCAGTGCTGTCCAGCTGGCTTCTATTTGGCTTTCACAGTTTGTTACCTGAAACGCGTTTTAAAAACATTTGTCAGTGGGAAATATTGGTGAGTGAATCCCAGTTTAATCAAGAAACCTTTATTTAATTTAAACAGTATTGAGAGCGATTACAATGTTTATATCTACACAATTACTCCATTTAGTACTGTCAATCCACTGACTTGTGGGTCATATTACACATTGGCTAACTCATTGTCCAATGGTAACGTATTGTCATCCCCGGCTTACTACTCACAGTGTAGTACATTTTGTAGACAAAACCCCAACAAACCGGCAGTAATTGAAGAATTACAAAGACTCAATCACTGCTTAATCATATTGTAAAATATTAAGGTTTTGTAAAAACTGTTAACAAAAAGGAGATTACTCACATTGCTGTTTTAGGTTTTTCGTAAGGGTTTCCTGGTGACAATATATAATTTACACAAAAGCACATGTGTTAGTATAATAACCCATTTTAACATTAGTAATACCATCCCCGAGACGGCATTCCAACGACCACGTCGGGCAGAACCACGACAGCCATTACGGAACCCTAGATCAATCGGGCAGCGTATCTAATACGTATCCAGGGGTTATAATACTTACAACGGAGCAGAACTTCGCAATTTAGGGGGTATAATACCCGCGTTATCTCTACAATTCAGAATTTAAGTATGAAAGAAAGATTTGAGCGATCGGAAATGAAAGCCGATGCCCTTCTTATATAGTTGCTGAATCTGGGTCTCTCGCGGCCCGCGTAACACATAAGCGGGGCTTACGCGGCCCGCGTCAAAGCTGGGTCAACGCGTAGCTCGTCCGGATCACCAACTAGACTTGACACGATGATGACACGTGTCATCACCGGGCAGCGCCACATTTTCGATCTCAAGCGGCCCGCGTAAATTAATCAGGGGTCTTACGCGGCCCGCCTGAACTTAAGAAAACCAACGAAATCAGGTTTTAACCTTGATATCGCTCGCGTAAGGGTTGGGGTGGGTCTACGCAGCCCGCCTCAGCCCAAGATTTCAATTTTTATTTATTTTTAATACTATTTAATATATTTGAGGCCTGTATTCGCGTATGGGGTGTATTTTGGGACATTTTGGGGTATTTTAAAATATATTAGGGTTTCGGTTTATTGAGGATTGTTACATCCTCCCCACTTTGTTTTAGAGCTCATCCTCGAGATCTACTGGAACAAGTGTGGATATTTCCGTTGCATTTCAGATTCAAGCTCCCATGTATACTCAGGTCCTCTTTTGGAGTCCCACTTCACTTTGACTAGAACTAGTCTCTTGTGCTTGAGATTCTTGACTTTCCTGTCTTCAATCTGTAGAGGCCTTTCTACAAACTTGAGTTGTTCATTTACCTCTATATCCTTAAGAGGTACTACTAGTGATTCATCAGCTAAACACTTTTTGAGATTAGATACATGAAACACATCATGTATTCCTGCCATTTCCTCTGGCAGTTGTAGCTGATAGACTACAGGTCCTATTCTTCTAATAATCTTAAAAGGTCCAATATACCTGGGACTTAGCTTCCCTCGTTTGATGAATCTTACCACTCCTTTCCAATGAGAGACCTTCAATAATACTTTGTCTCCTATTTGAAATTACAATGGCTTGCGTCGGTTATCGGCATAGCTCTTCTGTCGATCACGTGCTGCTTTTAATCATTCTTTGACTTGAATAATCTTGTCAGTTGTTTCTTGCACTATCTCAGGTCCAGATAGTTGCTTTTCCCCAATTTCTGCCCAACAGACTGGGGTTCGGCACTTTCGTCCATAAAGTGCTTCGAATGGTGCAGCATTGATACTTGTGTGATAACTATTATTATAAGAAAATTCTATTAACGGTAAATGATCGTCCCAATTACCTCCGAAATCAATTACACAAGCTCTAAGCATGTCTTCCATCATCTGAATTGTTCTTTCGCTTTGTCCGTCCGTTTGAGGATGATAAGCTGTGCTTAGATTTAACTTAGTTCCCATTGCCTTTTGGAAACTTGACCAAAAATGAGAGGTAAATCGGCTATCCCTATCAGAAACAATTGATAAGGGTATTCCATGTAAAGAAACGATTTCATTTACATACAATTTAGCTAATTGTTCCATACTAAAGGTTTCCTTCATTGGTAGGAAATGAGCTGACTTTGTTAGCCTATCTACAATCACCCAGATTGTATCATTTCATTTCTTTGTTTTGGGTAATTTAGTAACAAAATCCATTGTTATAAATTCCCATTTCCACACTGGCATTTCTAGCTGTTGCAATAAACCTGAGGGTTTCTGGTGTTCAGCTTTAACTTGTGAGCAAGTTAAACATTTAGAAACGTAAGCTGCTATGTCCTTTTTCATTCCTATCCACCAGAAAATTTTCCTTAAATCTTGATACATTTTATCACTTCCTGGATGCATCGGGTATTTAGACTTATGGGCTTCTTCTAATATACGATGACGCAGGTTTCCTAATTTAGGTATCCACATTCTCTTTTTATGGAATCTCCAAATTCCATCTGTTCCTTGTTCTAATTCCTTAATCATACCTTTTAATTTTTCAGCATCATCCTTGATTACTGATTCTTGTGCTTTTCTAATTTGATCATTTAAATCTACTTTCAGATTTAATTTAAGAGAACGTACCCTTTTTGGCTTTTCATGATACTTTCGGCTTAAAGCATCGGCCACTATATTTGTTTTTCCTTCATGATACTGGATATCACAATCATAATCACTAAGCAATTCCATCCAACGTCTTTGCCTCATATTTAACTCTTTTTGCTCGAAAACATATCTTAAACTCTTATGATCAGTGAATATGGTAAACTTACTACCATACAGATAATGTCTCCAAATCTTAAGGGCAAAAATTATAGCTCCTAGTTCTAGATCATGGGTTGAATAATTCTCTTCATGATTCTTAAGTTGTCTGGAAGCATAAGCTATAACCTTTTGGCGTTGCATTAATACACATCCATAACCTAACTTAGAAGTGTCATAGTAGACTACAAAGTCTTCAGTTCCTTCTGGTAACGCTAGTATGGGTGTATTAGTTAATCTTTGCTTAAGAATTCTAAATGCTTCTTCCTGTTTTGGTCCCAATTCAAACTTAATAGATTTACAGGTTAACTTAGTTAAAGGAATGGCTATTCTAGAGAAATCTCGAATAAATCTTCTATAATAACCGGCCAATCCTAAGAAACTTCTAACCTCAGTTGGTGACTCAGGGGTTTTCCATTTAGTAATCACCTCGATCTTTGTAGCATTCACATGAATTCCTTCATGGTTTACTAAATGTCCAAGAAATTGTACCTGTTCTAACCAAAACTCGCACTTTGAAAACTTAGCATAAAGTTTTTCCTTTCGTAGTAAACTCAAAAGTGCGTGCAAATGCTTTGCATGTTCCTCTTTACTCTTAGAGTAAATTAGAATATCATCTATAAAAGCAATTATGAATTTATCCAAATATGGCTTACATATTCGGTTCATCATGTCCATGAATGCGGCTGGGGCATTGGTTAAACCAAATGGCATGACAGTAAATTCATAATGACTATACCTTGTTCTGAAGGCAGTTTTAGGAATATCCTCTTCCTGTACCTTTAATTGATGATATCCTGACCGTAAATTGATTTTAGAGAAAAATCGAGCTCCTTGTAGTTGATCGAACAGATCATCGATTCTCGGTAATGGGTACCGATTCTTAATCGTGACTTTGTTCAATTCACGGTAATCAATGCACATGCGCATCGATCTGTCCTTCTTTTTAACGAACAGTATCGACGCTCCCCATGGCGATGAACTTGGCTGTATGAATCCCTTTTCTAGCAATTCATCTAATTGTTTCTTCAGTTCCTGCATTTCGGCGGGTGCCAAACGATAAGGTGCTTTGGCAATTGGTGCTGTTCCTGGTAGCAGGTGAATTCTGAATTCAACTTCTATGTCTGGAGGTAGTCCTGGTAATTCTTCTGGAAAGACATCTGAAAACTGAGATACTACTGGAATGTCCTTTAGTTCTTTTCCTTTAGTGTTAGTGATTATAGAAATCAAATACACTATAGAACCTTTTCTTATATAGCTTGCAGTTTTCATCACAGAGATGAATTTTGTGGGATTAGAGGACGTATTACCTTTAATTGTGATCGTTTTACCTTTTGGTGAATTTACTTGAATTGACTTTTGATCACATAAAATACTGGCTTTATTGGTTATTAACCAATCCATTCCTAACACGACATCAAATCCTGCCAGATTCATTGGGTAAGATTTGCCCTAAACTTTTGATTTAAAATTTCTATTCTTGCTCCCTGCAAGATTTCAGAAATCCTAACGGTTTCTCCATTAGCTGTCTCTACTAGACAGTCTTGTGGTAGTTTAGTTAATGACTGATTTAGAATTTTGCAAAACGAAGTATTAATAAAACTTTGGTTCGCACCAGAGTCAAATAATGCGTTGGCAAATACTTCATTAACTAAAAACGTATCAGTTATCACGTCTGGAATCATCTTGGCTTCATCTGCAGTCAGAACAAATGCTCTAGCATTTTTAGTGTTCCTATTGTTTGCTGTTGGGGCGAATTTCGGATAGTTCGTCTTGATGTGGCCTTTTTCTCCACAGTTGTAGCATAATCCATTAGTGGATTTTCTCCTGCAATCTTCTTCCTTGTGTCCTGGCATCTTGCAATAATTGCAAAGAGTGGAGCATTTTCCCGAATGCTTTTTCTTACAGACCTTGCAAAAAGGTGTAGAGGTAGAACCTATATTCCTACGATTGAAATTCCCAGAACGGAATTCTTGATTAAGCCTTTGGGTTAGGTTTTTCCTCTGGTCTTCTTCCCTAGTACGGATCAGTTCATCTGTCAAGGTATTAGCTAGTTTTACAGTTTCTTCTATAGTTTGAGGTCTAGCTGCCTTGACTACATGTCTAATCTCTCCAATTAATCCCCAGATATAACGGGAGATTAATACCGGTTCAGGTGATGCAAGGATTGGTACTATTCTAGCATATTCAAAGAATAACTTTGTGTACCCCTTACTATCTACTCCATTCATCCTAAGATTTAGGAATTTGTTTGCTATTTGCTCTTTTTCATTAGGAGGGCAGAATTTCCTTTCTACCATATTCCTAAATTCTTCACATTCCATATTATAAACCCTATCACTTCCTCTAGACTGAAGGATAGTGTTCCACCATTCTAAGGCTGAATTCCTAAATAGATTGGAAGCAAGTATTATCTTGTCTTCTTCCGCACATTTACTTATTTTCAGAACAACCTCAGTCTTTTCTATCCAGCGTAGGGCTGCAATAGGTTCTTCATTGTTGGTGCATGTTTGTGACAACAGCTTAGATTTGGTCTTTGGATATCTTGTAATTAGTTAACGATAAACGGTTAGCGGGTTTAGCTTTGTATTAGTGAGTTTGGGCTAAACAAAACCCAGATTGGGTCTAGGGGCGAAATGGGCCTTGCCCATGTAGGAAACCTAGCCCAAGTAGCATCCTTGTGTAATATAAACAAGGTTAGGCTTTAGGGTTTAGGTTAATTAGCCAAAACAGTTTTAGAGAGAATTCGTGAGAGGCAATAGGGCTTTGGACGAATTTGAGTGTGGTTAGGGATCTTGATTGATTGTAATCAGTTTGATAGATAATCAATAAAGATCCGGTTTGAAAGTGAATTGCTGATTTCTGTTCCTACTCGTTTTCTGCTATATTCTGATCAAGAGGATTCCGCACTCTTGATTGGATTGACAATTCTGTGAAAGGTCCATACATCAAGGGGACCTACATTCATTGCCCGAGAATTCTATTGTTTTACAAAACCAGAATTCTTTGTAAGAACAACCATAAGGCATGGTTCTTCTTCTTTTGGGAATGGGCATTTGAAGTACAGGGCCATTGTTCACGCTGTGTTCTGGTTCAATTGGTCGCTTACTGCTATGTTTACTTTTATTATTCGCTTCCTGAACTGTTTGAATAATAAATGGCATTGCATCTATAATTCCTTGTGCCACTATGTGTTGAACGGCACTATTATCCATTTGGTTCCCATTGTTATTGACGCTTGGATTCTCATTAACCAGGTTAATGTTACTCTGATTATCGTTATTCAGATTATCTTGATTTCCTTCGTCGGCCATCTGAATTTTAAACATTTACCCCGTATTAATATCACAAAATAATATTCAATCCAGTTAATCACATGACACGCAATTTAGCCAAAAGTGTCGATCATTGCGACTTACTCTATTCATATACTATGCGTCTATTACACACTAGTACTGAAATAAAAATTACAATACCAACTGAAAAGAAAATTAAACTATTAGTAGTAGGCATCCATACACACATATTTTATTTTATTATTATTATATTATTATTATTACTACTACCATTTCCTCCTTCACATTCACTGATATGGATTCATCCAGAAATCCATATTGTGTTCGTCATACTTCCAGACGAGACGCTCTCCCACCTGTCGCATTCGCTCACTACTTTCTAGAATTTCCTCACCGAAAGTCCTAAGTTCTTGGACGTTTTCTGCACTCATTGGGGGTGTAGGTTCTAGGACTGGGTTTAGAATCTGGGGTGCGGGTTCCTGATATGGGGGTGTATGGGTCCTGAGATGGTAATGATCTTCTAAAATCTCCCTAATGTATTCGTCGTGGTAATAGGGGTCTAAAGGATCCATACCTGGGTAGTCTCCTAGAGTTGGCATAGGCATGTCTTCGTGCATCTGGTAACGTGGCACATAGACCTTATTATTATCCCACCAGGGGTCATAATTTGGGTCTAGGGGGTTTGGTGCTGCTACCCTTGGTATTTCTTCCGGCTTGAAGTCATGCATTTCTACTTGGTTTTCAGGGTTTTCTAGCTCCATGGGTTGGTCAGGCAATTGTGGTTGGGGTGCTATTATTTGCTCTGGGTTAGGGTCAGCTGCAGTGGTTGCTAATATGTGGATGTTGGCTATAACCCTATTTATCATATCCTGGGCATAGGCATCTGTCTCTCTCTTGGCTGCTGCTAGTACCCTCAGTTCCTGTAACTTTTTCATACGTTTTCTACGCTACCATCCCCTTTTCTTTTGAGGAAATGGTTCCTCGGATTGAGCCTTAAATACAAAGATTCCTTCTTCCGTATCAGTAGAGTACCCAGAGAGGGCAGGCTGAGAAGAGGAGCTGCCTTCGCTTCTAGGCGAACCAGACAATTGACGATACGCGTCAGATGGTCCTTGGTCGCTCATACTGTAAACTAACAGATAGTAAAATAACACATAATAATAAATACAGTTATGCATGTATTTCCGTAATTTATTTCCTAACACTTTGCATTTGATGTCAGCAGAACACTTCTGTGGCTGAATCAGTGGCTTAGCTCTGATACCACCTTCTGTCGCAACCCCCGATCCCTGATTCCTGGGAACGGGCGGCTGCGAACCAGTTTCGGTGGTATCGCGTGTTATCTAATTTGGCAGCGGAATTTTTCATCAGGACCGTAGTTAGGAAATGTTTATCAGAGTAAAACCACCATATTTTATATTAATAACCACGTGGGTAAAACCCAAGTTTCTTATTACAATATGTCTATAGGGATAAATCCCTTTTTTATTTAAATAAAAACTCCTTCTTTGTTTAGGTAACTTTTATAGCCACTTTTCCAAGCCTTCAGTGCTGTCCAGCTGGCTTCTATTTGGCTTTCACAGTTTGTTACCTGAAACGCGTTTTAAAAACATTTGTCAGTGGGAAATACTGGTGAGTGAATCCCAGTTTAATCAAGAAACCTTTATTTAATTTAAACAGTATTGAGAGCGATTACAATGTTTATATCTACACAATTACTCCATTTAGTACTGTCAATCCACTGACTTGTGGGTCATATTACACATTGGCTAACTCATTGTCCAATGGTAACGTATTGTCATCCCCGACTTACTACTCACAGTGTAGTACATTTTGTAAACAAAACCCCAACATACCGGCAGTAATTGAAGAATTACAAAGAATCAATCGCTGCTTAATCATATTGTAAAATATTAAGGTTTTGTAAAAACTGTTAACAAAAAGGAGATTACTCACATTGTTGTTTTAGGTTTTTCGTAAGGGTTTCCTGGTGACAATCTATAATTTACACAAAAGGACACGTGTTAGTATAATAACTCATTTTAACATTAGTAATACCCTCCCCGAGACGGCATTCCAACGACCACGTCGGGCAGAACCACGACAGCCGTTACGGAACCTTAGATCAATCGGGCAGCGTATCTAATACGTGTCCATGGGTTATAATACTTACAATGGAGCAGAACTTCGCTATTTAGGGGGGTATAATACCCGTGTATTATCTCTACTATTCAGAATTTAAGTAAGAAAGAAAGATTTAAGCGATCGGAAATGAAAGCCGATGCCCTTCTTATATAGTTGCTGAACCTGGGTCTCTCGCGGCCCGCGTAACACATAAGCGGGGCTTACGCGGCCCGCGTCAAAGCTGGGTCAACGCGTAGCTCGTCCGGATCACCAACTAGACTTGACACGATGATGACACGTGTCATCACCGGGCAGCGCCACATTTTCGATCTCAATCGGCCCGCGTAAATTAATCAGGGGTCTTACGCGGCCCGCCTGAACTTATGAAAACCAACGAAATCAGGTTTTAACCTTGATACCGCCCGCGTAAGGGTTGGGGTGGGTCTACGCGGCTCGCCTCAGCCCAAGATTTCAATTTTTATTTATTTTTAATACTATTTAATATATTTGAGGCCTGTATTCGTGTATGGGGGGTATTTTGGGACATTTTGGGGTATTTTAAAATATATTAGGGTGTCGGTTTATTGAGGATTGTTACACTCGTTTATATATATATAAATATATATATATACAAACACTCTTTATTTCTCTCTAATCTGAACCCACCACCACAACCTAATCTCTCTCATCCCACCACCACCCCACAACCTTCACCACCGCCACCCACCCCACCCCACCTGAACCTTTGTTGGATCTGAGTTTGGTTTTGATTGTATTTTACGTTTGAAATTAAGATGGAAATGAATGAGTTGTGCAGCGGAATTAAGATGAAAACAAACTTTGCATACAATCAAACGAGAGTATTGCTTTGATCAAACATTTTTCACAATGAACCGAAAGATTGAATTTATTTCAATTACGATTACAATGCAATGATTGAATACAAACTCCCCCTCATCCAGAGCTCAGTGTTTGTTCGTGCAAAGAAGACGATGTTGCAAAGAGCTAATAGAACAGTACAGAGCACTGTTCTATTTATAGGCACTAGCAAACCACTGAGCATCTAATGCTGACGTCACCATGAAAGTGACATCTAACCTCCTAACAAACTCTAACCTCTGATCTATACAAACACTGCTATACTAACTACTGCTTATTACATTACATAACATAAAGATAGAGTAAACAACTGCTGCATCCCTCCACTGCTGTGAACCCAGCAGTACTTGTCCGGATCAGCAGTGCTTGAAACAAGACAGTAGATTGAGCAGCAGAGCTTTAGTCTTTCATCAGGTCTTTACTTGATCAGCAGTTTGTAGACCAGCAGATTGCACGATCAGTAGATAGGAGGTCAGCAGATGTTGAAAACCACTTTCAAGGGGAGAGACTTGTATGTAACATCTGCTTATTCTGGATCCACTGCTCTGACCCAGTTTTGGCTTTAATTATCTGTTCCTCTGGTAGGGTTCGATCCCAACAATCTCCCCCTGGAACAGATAATGCCAAAACTCTTCATTATTGTGGAATTCTTTATTGCCTCACCAGCAGTTCCCTTATCTGACCTTTAAACTGTAGTTCGAAATCTAGGGCATCTGTGTCATCATCATCCCTGCTAAGTGGAACATCAAGGAGATCCTGCAAATCTTCAAGACTCAGGCCAAGAGCTTGTTCCCTTGATATTTTCTTCACTTCTCCACCAGACCTGAGCAAAGTCAATACGTAGGTCTGTTTGTCAGTTTCCCACTTTTGTATTTTTGAGCCTGGTGGGTTTCTTGGGAGATGTTTATTTGCAGAGGTATTTGGTGAGGCTGGCCTGTTCATAACTGGCTGAGCAGTACTTGCAGTTTGATCCAAGCCAAGAGTTTCTATGATCATTTTCTTTATGCCTTCTTTTACAAGGTCATCTCCTTTTATCAACTCTTGGATGGTTTCACCACCCAACTGTTTGTGTGTCCTTCTTTTATAGATGGCAGCACCAGTTGGAGCAGTGGCTCTCCTGATTTGCAGCTTTGTTGGTCTTTTTGAAACCTCTGCCTCAGGATAGTCAGGCTTTTGAGGAACTTTGGGATCTTTCTTAGTTCCTCCAACCTTTTGTAGGTAGCCCTGACTACATCTTCTTTCCATCTTGCTATTTGTCTTTTGTTCCCATAATCAGCAGCAACCAATTCCTCTTTCATTCTTTTCAGCTCAAGTGTTTTATCAGGCACATTCTTCTTGTATTTTGACCATTCTGGAGGAGTGTGTTTGACCTCATTCTTTATCATTTCTTGAATCCTGGCTGCTTCTTGTTCAAGCTCAGGAATGGTCCACTCCTTGTACATGTACCTTTCTCCCTTGTATTTCTTTGTTGCCATGATGCTTTCAATGTAGTCTTTTCTCAGAGTTTCATCTGCTCTTTCAGAGATTTACTGACATACATTTTTTGCAAATTCTTCCAGGGATCTGACTCTTGTGAGCAAGTATTGATAGTTCTGCTGTATCTCCCTATCAGATTTCCCTTTTGTGTTTCTTTTGGAGATATCCTCTGCTTGCTTAGCCTTAATTTTCAAATATTCTTCAATATTGCTAGGCCTGGGATATCCTTTTACTGTTGGCAGCTTCCTTTTAGCAGGATTATCCTCATAGTAGAAAGATTTGATTTCTTCTCTGACAAGCTCAAGAGGAAATTGAACACCTGCAGGAGCTAAGGGCTGTTGAACTTGTGCTGATGAAATAGGAATAGGCTTGGGTATTGTGACAAGTGACAAATATTTTGAAGATGTTGGTGGTGGTGAAAAGTCATCATCTTTGAGAATTAGCCTTCTTATTTTTATTTGAGGAGGGACTGATGATGTTTTGGGTGGAACAGTGGTTGTGATTTGAGTGGCAGTGGTTTGTGAGTGACTAACAGCTGTTGAAACAACTGGTGTCTCAACCACTGTTGTCATTACAACAGATGTTATAACATCTGTTGTCTTCTGCTTTTTGTCAGCAGGTGATGTTGTTTTTGATGGTGAAGGTGGTAAAGCAGTGGATGTGGTGTGTGTTGAAGTGGTGTGTGTTGAGGTGAGGACAGATGTTGAAACCACTGAAGTACCAGCAGTAGTTGGTACAACAGGTGTTACAACAGCTGTTTTGGATGGTGGTTTTGGAGCAGACTTTGAATGTCTGGTTGGGATGGATTTGGGTTGCCTTACTTTTCTAGTAGGCTTCTTCTTTTCATCAACAGGATTTTCATCATCCTTTGATCCAGAAGTACCCTGATCTGGATAATCCACCCTAGCTTTCTTCTTGGCCTCTCTATCCTTTTTGACACTTGCAAATGCTTCTGCCAGTGCATTCGTGGTCACATCAATTTTCTTGCTACCATCTGGCAAAGGGATATTTCTGGTCATGGCATCCTTTTCTGGTTCAATGAAAAGACCATCATCTATTCCCTTCTTCTTCCACTCCTGAATTTTCTCCCCCTTTTTGGCATTATCTGGAGGGAGTTGATCAATAAAGAGGACAGTTGGAGGAGCAGTGCCAGTGGTATGCAGGATCTGAGCTTTTAGAGCCTTGAGATCAGCTTGGGTGTTCTTGAACCTAGACTCCAAAGTATTTCTCAGCTGCAGTACATGTTTTTCATGTTGCTGATCTGCCATTTGTGCTTGTTGATGGAGAAAAGGTTGAAATAAACTCCAGAGCTCATTTGTAGCAGGTGCTTGTGGTGGAGCAGGTGCTTGAGGTGGAACAGCAGTGGATTGCACCTTTTGTACTTGTAACAACTGTTGCAACATATCTTTGAGTTCTGCAACAGAGTTGTCAAGTTTTTCAACACGATCCGTCAATTTCTGGTACTTTAAACCATCACCCAATTTAATGGGATCATCTGATTTCCCACTAGCAGTGGTTTTATCAGTGGTTGAGGTAGGGAGTTTACTCCAAACATTAACCACTGATGCCCCTTGTTCTTGGTACGGGGGTCTTCTTCCTTCAACACTTGACAGTCTTTTGATGTTGCCAGAGGTCAAGAAAAGTCCACTGGTAGATGTCAGAGGTGCTATGGAAGGAATTGCCTCCAAGGAAGTCTTATTAATGTAACCACTGTCCAAATGTAAACCAGTGGGTTCAACATTTGTAGTGGCTGCTTCACTTGGAATACCACCAAGAGTTACTTGTAACTCAAGGGGTGTAACCTCCTCAGGTTGTGTTGGTGGGTTAGCAAGGATTGATACATCAGGCCCAGTCATTTGTTGAGGTATATTCTCATTAATAGGTGATTGAGAAGGACTGGTTGGTGCCTGGTTCAAATCAATTGAATCCAACAGAAGTTTAGTTGGTGAAGGAATTGTGGATGGGATGGTTGGTGTAGAAAAAGGATTTGCCCCGGGAAGTGGGCTGTGGATGATGGAAGCAAGTGCTTCCAGAGCATCATGATGTAGTGTCCCAATTTGTACAACCTGTTCTTTTTGTGAAGAAGCAGGAGGGGTTTCGGCTATGGGTTGAGATATTTGTACCAACTACTGTGAGGAAGTAGCAACAGTGGTTTCTTGTGACTTTTGTGTTGTCACTGGCAGTAGCTCTGGTATCTCATCCTGATGCCTTTTTGATGGGTTTGGGGGGGGGGGGGGTTGTGTTTTTCTTTTTGTTGGCTTTTTGGTGATTTTAGGTGTGGGTTTCAAAACAGTTGTTCTGCTGCTTTGATCACCTTAAGCAGTGGGCTCAGCAGCAGGTACCTGAGGAGCAGTGGTAGCTGCTAAAATCTGCTCAGGCACCTCTGCTTGTGTTTTGCAAGGTGTTAACATTCTTGAAAAAGTTTCAGCAGTTAAACTGTTTATTTGAATATAATCACTTTGGTTTATTACAGCAATATCATCCTTACTGAATTTCTTTTCAAAATAATAACTTAGAAATCTTGGAAACAGTAGGAATGATTTTGTTTCAACATTATTAACCAAATCATTAAAGATTTCCCGAGAATAATTAAAATTTTCTTCTTGAAGAATATCATATCCCAGATTTTGAATCTTTAATGGTATTTCATTAAAAGAAGTGGTTTTGTTTGAAACACACATTAGGAGGGTATGGAATAAAAATCTTGTTGCAGAAGGAAAGAAACCTTTTTGTAAGGTAGCTTTCTTCATCATTGTGTCTGCATACCCTCTCTCAATGAAGTCAATTTTCAACTCGTTTTTAGGGAAGAAAGTTTTACCTTGCTGATCCTCGAGTTGAAAGACCTCTGAAATTGACTGTGGTGTAATCTTGACAGGTTTTCCCTTTAGAGTAGAGTTAATGGCTATTACAGCGTCTCCTTGTGTTTCAAGGGTTGCATTCTTCCAAAACTCCCTTTGGGTTGTCAAGTAGATTGGTGCATCGGCTATTAACAAAGTTTTGTACTTTGATTTAGCCATTTTGGCGATGATGGAGTCAAAAGCTTCTGTGGTGCCGGGTTTTGTGAGAAGACCCAGAAGATTGTGAGACGGTTTGTGTGGAATTTCAGTGGGATTGGCCTTTTGAGAGGCCGCTTTCGACGATGATTTGGAGGTGGGTTTTGCAGATTGCTTCGATTTTGTCATTTTGAAGATGATGATCGAAGAAACTTGTGAAGAAATGAGATGAAAAACTGTTTTGAGAAGAGAATTTTTGAGAATTTAATTCGATAGTAAAACCCTGTTTTTGATGTGAAGTGGGGGTTTTATAGAGGAAAAAGTGAAGGCTGACGTGGCAGCGGTTACAAAAGTACTGACCACTATGTACTGCCCACATGCCAAACTCTGAAGAAATGAAGGACAGTACTTTTATGAAAGTTACTGATGAAGGCAGTGGTTACAACGGTAAAATGAAGGCAGTGGATGATTTTCACTATCAGTGGATAGCATCCCAGCTGCCTGGTCAATCTCAGAAAGAAGATCAGTGGATAAGACACTGCTTTTGAACAGCAGAGTTTATCAAGGAAATGAGAGAACAGAGGATGGCTTTCAGCAGTGGACAGACTTTGAAGTAGAGCAGACTTTTGAACAAACAGTGGTTATGGCAGACTTTTAAGGATTTTAATGAAAACTTCATTTTTAACTATTTTTAAGGATGGATTTTTTGATTTTCTGAAAACATTTTAATGCTTTTATTCATAGAAAAACAAGATTTTGCTTGTTATTCCATGTTTCGCATGCCAATCCTAGAGACCAAGCTTTCAAAAGTGGCTGTATCTAGTGCTTTTGTGAGCACATCTGCCAGCTGGTCTTTAGTTGGAACATGATGCAGAGAAATCAAATCTTTTTCATAGCAATCCCTCACAAAGTGATGTCTGATGTCGATGTGTCTGGTGGTTGAATGGGAAACTGGATTTTTTATGATATTTTTTGCTGCCTGGCTATCCAACATCAGTGGTGTCTTTAAGGCAGTGATACCAAAATCCAGTAGCTGGTTTTGAAGCCACAGGAGTTGGGTTGTGCAGCTTGCAGCAGCAATGTATTCAGCTTCAGCAGTGGATGTTGAAACAGCTGCTTGCTTTTTGCTTTGCCATGAAACTAAGCAATCACCTAGAAACTGGCACCCTCCTGATGTGGACTTCCTTGTGGTGTTACATCCAGCAAATTCACTGTCTGAAAATCCTGAAAGCTTGATATTCCCATTAGCTGGATACCAGATACCAAGTGTGGGAGCACTTTTTATGTATCTGAATATCCTTTTTACAGCAATAAGATTGGATTTTCTAGGGGCTGATTGACTTCTTGCACAGACACATGTTGCAAACATGATGTCTGGCCTAGATGCAGTTAGGTACAATAAAGACCCAATCATGCTTCTATATAAAGTTTGGTCAATCAGCTCATCCTTTTCATCAGACATGACAAGCTTATTTGTTGCCATGGGTGTGCTGCATGGTTTACAATCATTCATGTCAAATTTGTTTAAAAGTTCTTTTGCATATTTGCTTTGATGAATGAAAGTACCATTTTGCATTTGCTGAACTTGGAGACCAAGAAAGCATTGCAGCTCACCCATTGCACTCATTTCAAACTTAGCTGTCATGAGTTCCCTAAACTCTTCACACATTTTGTTGCATGTGCTTCCAAAAATAATGTCATCCACATAAATTTGGACAATCATTAAATCCTTTCCTCTCCATTTTAGAAACAGTGTTTTATCAATGGTACCTCTTTTGAAACCATTTGAGAGTAGAAAGGTGGAAAGAGTTTCATACCAGGCCCTTGGTGCTTGTTTCAGGCCATACAGGGCTTTGTTTAGCCTGTAGACATGATCAGGATAAAATGGATCCTCAAAACCTGGAGGTTGACATACATACACCTCTTCTTGAATTGTACCATAGAGGAAAGCACTTTTGATATCCATTTGGAACACCTTCATGTTGTGGTTGACAGCAAAGGCCAGGAACAGTCTTATAGCTTCCAATCTTGCTACAGGGGCAAATGTTTCATCATAATCAATCCCCTCTTCCTGTCTGTAACCTTGAACCACAAGCCTGGCTTTATTCTTGACAACAATACCCCTTTCATCAGTTTTGTTCTTGAAGACCCACTTTGTGCCAATGGGACTAACCTCTTCTGGCAGTGGTACAAGCTCCCATACTTGTTGTCTTTTAAACTGTTGGAGCTCCTCTTGCATGGCTTCTACCCAGCTGTTGTCTTTTAGTGCCTCTTGGTACTTGACTGGCTGATGGAGTGATAGAAAACCAGCAAAAAGACAAATGTTTTGGGTTTGGCTTCTTGTGAGCACCCCTTCATTGATGTTGCCAATGATTTGATCAGGTGGATGAGATCTCAAGTAGATTAAATCTCCTTGGTATGGAATGATGGCATTTGTTGGTGAAGGCTGCAAATGTGTATCATCTGAGCTAACCACTGCTGGGGACTTTGATGATCCAGCAGTGGCTTCAAAAGGTGGTGGAATTGGAGGTAATGGAGTGGACACCTGCTGACTTTTATCCACTGTTTGGGGACTTTCGTCAGCAGTGTTTGAGGATGTGGAAGCAGTGGTTGATGGGCTACTGTAACAACCCTCAAGAAAACCGACACCCTCAAATATTTTCCGACACCCCATTATATCTTAAAATACCCTTATATGTCTTATATTACACCCCGTATGTGAAAACCGAGCCCGGATTATATTATAGTTATTAAATAAATCAAAAACAAGAAATATAGGGCTGAGGCGGGCCGCGTAGAACCACCTCAACTCTTACGCGGGCGGTATCAATGTTGGAATTGACTTCGCTGAAACCTTTAGTTGAAGCGGGCCGCGTAAGGGTTATGCTTAGTTAACGCGGGCCGCGAGAAACCTATACACGCAAAGACATCCGGTGCTGACACGTGTCGACATCGTGTCGAACCTAGTAGATGACCAGGACAAGCTACGCCGTTGACCGATGTTGACGCGGGCCGCGTAAGGCTTCGCCTTACCTTACGCGGGCCGCGACAGGACCAGAATCCAGCCATATAAATAGATAGCATCGGATTACAATTTTCGTCGCTCACATTTCAATCTCAACTCTCAATTTCTGTAGTAGAGGAATTATAGTCGGGTACTATACCCCTAATTAGCGAGGTTCTGCTCCGTTGTAAGTATTATAACCCCGGTTTCATAATAGTTACGCTGCCCGATTGATTTAGGGTTCCGTAACAACTGTCGTGGTTCTGCCCGACGTAGTTGTTGGAATGCCGTCTCGGGGAGGGTATTATTAATAATTTCAAAGGGTTATGATACTAATCAATGTATATTTGTATAAATTATAGATTATAGCCAGGAAACCCTTACGAAAAGCCTAAGACAGCAATGTGAGTAATACTCTTTTTATGTAAACCTTTTTGTGAGTAATCTCCTTTTTGTGTCAACTGTTTTTATAAAACCTCAATTGTTATTATCATATTACCAGTATGTGAGTCGTGTAATTCATCAATTATCGCCGGTATTATGGGGTTTTGTATACATTACTTGATAACCTTCACAATTGGACGACGAGTAGCCAATGTGTGATATGACCATAGCCATAGATACGGTCGAGTGGCAAGTACTGAATGGGTAATTGTGTAGATATAAACATTGTAATCGCTCTCAATACTGTGGTAATTGATAAAACTCGTTTTGATTAAATTGGGATTCACTCACCAGTATTTCCCGCTGACAAAATATTTTTAAAACATGTTTCAGGTAACACAATGTGAAAGCCAACTGGGAAAAAGCCAGCTCGAGAGCACTGACGGCTTGGAAAATAAGTGGCTATAAAAGTTATCTAAAACAAGATGTTTTAAATTCAATAAATTAGGGTTTGTCCCTATAAATGTATTGTAATAAGAAACTTGGGTTTTGCCCATGTGTTTATGAATATCAAATATGGTGGTTTTACTCTGATAAACATTTCCTAACTACGGTCCTGATGTAAATTCCGCTGCGAGACTAAACAAACTGATACCACCAAACTCTGAGTTCACGTCCGCCCGTTCCCGGGGATCAGGGATCGGGGGTTGTGACAGCTACTTTGGTCAACAACTGTTGAGGTAGCAGTGGTTGAGCTTTGACAACTGTTTTGAACAGCTGATGCTTTTCCCATTGTGGCAGACCTTTGAGGGATGATGATTTCATACCCATAGTCTGGTGTTGAATCCTCTGATGGACCTGCAGTGTTAGTCTTGACAGCAGTATTTTCAAAAGTAAATTTTTCAAGATCAAACAGATCTGCAGGATTTGCTGGGATTTTCATTGATGAAAGTTCATTGAACTTTAGATTCAAGGTCTCCTCCACTGCCTTGGTCCGTGTATTAAACACTTTGTAGGCCTTGGCAGTGGTTGAGTATCCCAGATGATAACCACAATCAATTTTGGCTGCAAATTTTGAAAAGGAATCTTTTAAGTTCAAAATAAAGCATGGGCAGCCAAACACTTTGAAGTATGAGATCAGTGGTTTGATTTTATACAGAATTTCATAAGCAGTCTTTTTGTGCCTGGGGTTTATTAAAACTCTGTTCTGGACATAGCAAGCAGTGTTTACTGCCTCTGCCCAGAAAGTTAATGGCAAACCTGAATCAGCAAGCATGGTTCTGGCAGCCTCAATCAATGTTCTATTCTTTCTTTCAACTACCCCATTTTGCTCTAGTGTTCTAGGGATGCTGTACTGCCTTACAATCCCTTTCTTCACACAGAAGGCATCCAACTCCTTATTTTTAAATTCTGTGCCATTGTCACTCCTGAAGCTTTTCACTGGAAGGTCAAATTGCTTTTCAACCTGTGTCACAAAGTCTTGCAAAATGCCTGCAGTCTCATCTTTTGAGTGTAAAAAGAAAGTCCATGTAAACCTAGAAAAGTCATCAACAATAACCAAACAATATTTCTTCTTTTTGAGACTCATGACTTGAACTGGGCCAAACAAATCCATATGTAGCATTTGCAAACACTGGGTTGTTTTGGACTCTTCAATGGACTTATAAGAACTTTTATGCTGTTTTCCTTTTAAACAGGAAATGCAATGTTCAGGACATGAAAACAATTTTTTGTGGTAGGCCTCTCACCAAACCATTTTTTGAAATTTCAGTGATTGTCTTAAGATTTGTGTGCCCCAGCCTTCTGTGCCATAGTTCTGTCTCTTTGTTAGAGGCAGCTGAGAACAGACAGGCATCAGCTCTGGGACACTCTTTTGACATATCAACAACATAAACATTGCCACTTCTTTGAGCAACAAGTTTTGTTTGACCAGTGTTTATTATTGCTTCAATCTTTTTGACCATTTCTGGTCCAACAATCCTACAACACTCCTTTGTGAAGAATGACCCAAAACCCTTGTCACTCATTTGTGATACACTCAGGAGGTTGAATTTCAGACTGTCTATCAGATTGACATTTTCAAATTTTATATTTCCAGATTGTACTGTACCAGACCCCAGAACTTTTCCTTTACTGTTATTCCCAAAGGATATATCACCCCCTCCATGAATTTTGAAATCTTTGAGTAGGGCTTTACATCCAGTCATGTGCCTGGAGCCTCCACTATCAACATACCAAAGGCTATCTAAGCAGGCAGAAACTCCCTGCACATGAAGTAAAAGGATTAGTTCATTAGGGTTTCCAAAGCCAATAAGGCTTTGGATGGGGTCTCAACAGTGTCTGGGATGGATGCACATTGATGGACAGCGGTTAGGTCAGGGGTTTGGACAGTTTTAGTACTGTTTCTTACTAACCACTGTTGGGGGTCTTAACCAATCACCTGTTGGTACCCAAAAGGATGCCTGTTCACTTTTGGTTTAGAGGGCCTTTTGTAGACCTCATAAACGTGTGGAATCCTTTGGTAAGACTGTTTTTCCTTGCCTTTTCTGAACTGATTGGCAGGGGGTGCATCAGTAACCTGAACATCTCTTTTGACAGATGTTTAGTTCAGCTGTTTTGTAACAGCTGTTTGAACTGGCACAAACAATGGTTGGTTCTTGGTGAATTTGACCGATGATGTTGATGGACTCAAGGATGTTTTAGCAATGTACTCATTCTTTTTCACATCAAAGTTTTTGAGATACACACATGCTTGAGTTTTGTGGTTTGTTTTACCACAAACAATGCAGCTCTCAGCTGGAACAATGACACTTGTTTTGTTCAAATCATAAGCTTTTAAATGGAAACAATCTTTTGTTAGATGATTCATTTTCTCACAGAATTCACAAAACAGGTTATTGATCTTTTCTTTCTTCTTTCTCTTTTCGGACTCCTTTGCAGCAGAGGTTTTAACCTCTGTTGGGATATCCTTGAGAGGAATGACTTTAGCTTTTGGAGCCTTAACACCATCAGTTGATGTAAAGTCCATGGGCTTGAAATTTTCAAGAATATCACACTCATCAAACCATTTTGGTTTAAACTGATAATTTTCAAGCTCCTCAAAAGTAGAGGATCCCATTGGTCTGTCAAGTGTGATTTTGTTACCAAGTTTATCAGTGATTTTCACTTCTTGGCCATTCTTGTTTGTGGGGATGAACTCAGTGGTTACATCAGTGGTTTGAACAGATTTTTCAAAAGCAGTGTTTTCATCATCATGTTTTCTATAACCAACACCAAATTTTACATTGCTTTTAATCTGTTTTTCAAGCATAACCTCATACCCTTTGCAAGATTCCACCCATTTTTCACAGGTAATCTGGGTGGACTCTAACTCCTTTTTACAAACTTCATATTTTTCTACCATAGTTTGGAGTTGAGTTTTGGTTATGCTCTGCTCTTCTTTCAGACTGCTGATCTCTTTATCTTTTTCAGCCAATTTGTTTCTAAGTTCTTTTAACAACTTTTCAAATTTGACTTCATCAGACAAGACTTTGTTCCTAAGGTTTTAATTTACCTCTTTGATGTTAGCAAAAGCAATAATGCAATTGTATGAACACAGTTTTTCAAGAACTTGAGGTGATACCTTGGCAGCAGCCATCATTGCACAATCACATTGATGATCCTCTTCATCATCAGCTCTTGCTTCTTTCTCACCTGCTCTTTTCTCTTCCTCTTCTTCTTTGTCCTCTTTGGACCATGGGTCTGTCAGTGGTTCAATCAGGGTTCCTGAACTTTCTCCCAGCAGCAATTCACCAGCAACTGCATTAACAACTGCTTCAGTTACCTCATCCACTGTTTCATCACTTAGCTGTTCACCTTCAATTTCAATCCCCTCTGGTATTGACTATAATGCCATCAAACAAAATTCATCATTAGAAGGTCCATTAGAAGCATAGAGTGCAAAATTTTCATCACTAAGCTCATCAGGCATGCTGCTCCAGTCAACAAAGCCTTGAGTGAAAAAGCTTTGCTGATCTGGTTGTACCACTGCTGGAGCAGCTGTTTGAGGTGCAGGTTGCACTTGTGCCTGGGGAACAGGGGTTTGAACATATTGAATCTGTGGAACAGTGGTTTGGACATAATGCACAGGCACAAGGGCAGCAGCATAATGAGCAGTGTTAACATGTGCTGCAGGGGTATATTGGGTATAGTGCACAGTGCTTTGATTTTGAGGTCTAGGGTTTGAGCTAGGATGAGTGCTTATAGGACCAGTAGTTTGACTCCTGCATTCCCTAGCGAAATGACCTAGCCTATTGCACTTGTAACACTTGATTTTCGATTTATCCAACCCAACCCTTAGATTCCCATGTAACCCTGGGAACTTTCTCCCTGTTCGTTTGTAGAATTTGCTTGTTCTCACACTAAGCAAAGCCAACTGATGCAAAATGTCCATCTCCTCTAAGTCAGTGGGATCAAAATGTTGCAAATCATTGAGTTCAAAGCATAAATTATCTGACATCTGGTTTTCAGTGTTTGCAGTAAAGGCATAATTTGCAGAGTGAGGATCAGGGTTGGAAAAGTTACCACCAGCTGTTATATCAATGAAATGATCATAACCCTGTTCCTTACTACTACTACCAGATTCTTCCTGACCAAGAAGAGTTGTGCTACCGAATGAATAATCATCAGTGGCTTTTCCAGACTCTTGCAACTTCTTTTTCTGGTTCAACTCCCTTTCATAAGTCAGGAGTCTACCATGAAGTTGGGTCAGGGTCAGATCTTTGAACTCAACAGAGTTTCTAGTCACAAATGCGATTGTGTCCCATTTATCAGGTAGCGATCTAAGAAACCTGCTATTTTGGGTTGATTTTGGAAATTCAACCTTAACAAGCCTTAGCTCACTGATGAGACAACTGAAACGTTCAAATTGTTGGGTCAATGATTCACCCTTAATGTGACAGAAAGTTTCATACTGCTGATTCAGAATTTCCCTATTGTTTTCAATAACTTCTTCGGTTCCCCCAAACTGTTCCTTCAATGCATCCCATAGCTCTTTGGCGCTGTTACAATGTAACAGTCCAGCATAGATCTCATTTGGTAATGCAGATGCTATGATGCTAAATGCTTTGGCATCGAGTTCGAACTTTTGAAAATCAGTTTCAGTATAGTTTTCATAAGGTTTTGGTACGAACTTCTTTGGATCCTCAGCACTTGGCTCCATAGGAACATGGGGACCAAAAACAACAGACCTCCAACATCCAGTGTTCTGTTGAGCAAGGATGTGACCCATCCTTCGCTCCCAGATGTTGTATTCATTTCTTTTAAGCATAGGTGGTTTAAAAAGCGAGCCAATGTTATTCTTATCATCTTGAGATTGTGACGTCATCCTGGTTGTTTTACAGACACTGATTAATCAACTTTAATGGTGATTAAACCCTGCTCTGTTTTTCAACTAAAACGAATAAACTATCGATATCAACGATTTTAAGCTGAACTATTTATGTCAAAATGATTGTTAAATCAAATTTGACTGTCCTAGCTCTGATACCAATTGTGGATCTGAGTTTGGTTTTGATTGTATTTTACGTTTGAAATTAAGATGGCAATGAATGAGTTGTGCAGCGGAATTAAGATGAAAACAAACTTTGCATACAATCAAACGAGAGTATTGCTTTGATCAAACATTTTTCACAATGAACCGAAAGATTGAATTTATTTCAATTACGATTACAATGCAATGATTGAATACAAACTCCCCCTCAGCCAGAGCTCAGTGTTTGTTCGTGCAAAGAAGACGATGTTGCAAAGAGCTAATAGAACAGTACAGAGCACTGTTCTATTTATAGGCACTAGCAAACCACTGAGCATCTAATGCTGACGTCACCATAAAAGTGACATCTAACCTCCTAACAAACTCTAACCTCTGATCTATACAAACACTGCTATACTAACTACTGCTTATTACATTACATAACATAAAGATAGAGTAAACAACTGCTGCATCCCTCCACTGCTGTGAACCCAGCAGTACTTGTCCGGATCAGCAGTGCTTGAAACAAGACAGTAGATTGAGCAGCAGAGCTTTAGTCTTTCATCAGGTCTTTACTTGATCAGCAGTTTGTAGACCAGCAGATTGCATGATCAGTAGATAGGAGGTCAGCAAATGTTGAAAACCACTTTCAAGGGGAGAGACTTGTATGTAACATGTGCTTATTCTGGATCCACTGCTCTGACCCAGTTTTGGCTTTAATTATCTGTTCCTCTGGTAGGGTTCGATCCCAACAACCTTCACCGCCTCCACCCCCACCTACCGACCACCCAACCCTACTGCACCAACCATCACCACCGTACCCACCACATCACCACCACTCCTGCTTGACTGCTTTCACTACTAAAATAGAGGCTAATGTGCTTAAAAATTAAGGCTAAAGCAAGTTCGCTAAACAAAAGTGCAGGTTTTGAGGATAATAGGGCTTCAGTTTCGAAAAGAGGCATGAAAACAAAATTGGTTGACTGTAAACAGGGTTTAGTCAATGATTTCAAAGTCAAACCATCATCTGATTCTGTAATATATGAAGCAAATCGAGCAGATAAGAAAGACGTTCCTTTAAAGAAAACAAAAACAAAAAGAGAACTGGTGAGCGACCAGTTATTTGGCCGTGAATTTATGAGCAAAGAGTCGGATGAAAGTTGTGTACAGAAAAATGTCAAGAAACTTTCATCTGATTCTATATTATCTGAAGCAAATCGAGCAGCTAAGAAGTTCATGTTCAATTACTCACTGTATTTATTTGTTCAATGTGTTTGTGTGTTCAATTGGTGGTGTTAATGATGGGTTTTGAGAGAGAGAGGGAGGAGGATGTCTATGTTTTAGAGAGAGAGAAAGGATAGTGTGGGTGGAAAGGGGTTTTTATATATTTTCTAGAAAAAAGGGTTTACTTATTATATTAAAATGTGAAAAGACAACATTACCCTTATATGGGGTCCATATACCAAACTTAACTAAAAAATCTAACTGAGTTAGTCCTAAAGAACATAACGTGCAAGATTTTGGAACATTAAGTACAAAACTTGTCAACTTTTGCGCTAAAGACAGCGGCTGTAATTTGGTGTAAACATAAAGGACAAAACTTGTAATTTACTCCATATATATATATTTTGAGGGATGGATGTAGTCAGGTAGTTGGTATTAAATCAAGTTCTATTATTTGGTTGACAGAACATATAGAGCTCGGTTGTTATTACAAAAACATGTCATATTACTTTATTCAATGCTCTTTTTCGAGTCAGGAAAAAAATTATCACAAAAGCGGATTCTTTGTTTATAAAACGCAAAAAGTTAATACACTAGGCTGTTTTTCTTTTAAATCTAGTTATATATGACTATACATATATTGGATGTTGTAGTAGTATATAAAGATAAAATCAGCTCGGTAGCGCTAACTACCCCGTATATACATTCTCTATTGTGGCTAGAGTTAATGATTTCCTTATGTTGAGAATTTATGACACCGTATCTAGTAGTTGCTTACTTGCTTGCAATAGCTATGTTTGTAAGAGCAACTACGAAAATGAGTGGTTCCAGGGCCGGCCCAATGGGCTTTGGACCCTAGGCACAGGCCTAGGGCCACCCAAATTGGAAGGCCTCAAATTTATAATGGGTTTTTTTATGTAGTAGGCCCAATTTTAGTCAGTCCATAACTAATAACTTGAAAGGCCCGTTTCAGTTTAAAAAAAAACACAAAAAGGCCTCACAAAACAAAAACACGGGACGCGCATTATTCAATGTGTTGGAGAATGGACGGTCGCTGCTGCTATACATCATTTGGTTCTTCAATCAGGCGGCGGTGATGATGCAATTGAAGACTGAATCATCGGTAAGTAATTATCAATTATTTCTGTGATTTATTAGGGCTTCTTTTACTGATTAAATCACTGTTAAACAAATCCTATATTGTTCGATTCCAAACAATTAAACAAACCATCTGCTGTAACTGTTGTTCGATCAGTTCTTATTGATTAAATCACTGTTGTTCGATTACAACCAAACCAGTTCTTCCGTCTGTTCGATCACTTCTTACTGATAAATCAGTTCTACCATTTGATTACCGTGTGATTACTGATAAATCAGTTCTTCGATTAAATAGAATTTGTTGTTCGATCGATTCAGTTCTTTTTCTTTGATTGGTGGTAGTGGCAGGCGTTGATTAATTTGTGGCAGACGTTGATTGATTCGGGAATTAGGGCTTATTCAGTTCTTCGATTTGTAGCAGTGGCAGGCGTTGATTCGATTTGTGGCAGTCTGGGTGTGGCACAGGTTAGATCTGATATCCTCATTCTTCTTTCATAAGTTGCTATTTTTCTGAATCATTAGTTGTTTAAGCACTAGGCTTGGTTGTTTGTTGACTTGATCTTGTTATTTAGGTACTAGGCTTGAGTTATATTTTACCAATGTCAAATCGAATTAGAACTTTTGAATCCGGTCATTCAAAAAGGCTAAAAAAACGTAAACAAGAAGCTTTAATTGAATCACAAAAGGGAGCACTTCTAAAATTTTGTACACCTACAACAAGTCAACCTACAAACGATAAACCTACAAATGAAAGCGATACACCTACAACTAATGAACCTACAAATGAAAATGATACACCTACAAATGATACAACTGATACCCCTACAAATAATGAGCCTACAAACAACGATACACCTACAAATGATGAATTTACAACCGATGAAATACCTATGAATTTTGTTGAACCTAGTCAATGGAATAATATTAGTATTGATCTAAGAGATATACTCGTAGAAAAAGGTCCGATTAAAATTCATGATTACGATTTTCCACAAGATGAACACTCAAGAAGCTTTAATACATCTCACTATATGCGAACATTACCAAATGGAGAAACGTTAGAAAGAAAATGGTTGATTTATTCTATAGATTTAGATAGAGCATTTTGTTTTTGTTGTAAACTGTTTAACGTGAATCAATGTACAAGCAGCTTAGCTAAAGAAGGTAATAATGATTGGAAAAATATTAGTAGTAAATTAAAAGAACATGAAAAAAGTAAAGTTCATATTAACAGTATGAGGACATGGATGGAATTAGAGATAAGATTAGCGAAAAATAAGACAATTCATAAACAAGCTCAAGATCAAATAAATAAAGAAAAAGAACATTGGAGAAACGTGCTAAAAATAATTATTTCCCTTGTAAAGGGTCTTGGTAAAAATAATTTAGCATTTCGTGGGACAAATGAACAATTGTATGAAGAAAACAATGGTTTATTTTTAGCCGGTATTGAGATGATTGCAGAATTTGATCCGGTAATGCAAGAACATGTTAGACGCATACAAAATAAAGAAATTCATAACCATTACCTTGGACCCAAAATGCAAAATGAACTAATAGATTTATTATCAAATGAGGTCAAAACCAAAATTATTAAAAAAGTTAAAGAAGCTAAATATTTTTCAATTATTCTTGATTGCACTCCTGATACAAGCCACAAGGAACAAATGCCCATTGTCTTACGATGTTTAGATATTTCTCCAACTTCAATAGAAGTTAAAGAATACTTTCTAGAATTTTTTATAGTGAATGATACAACCGGTAAAGGTCTTTTTGATTCTATTATTGAAGAACTTAATAGAATAGGACTCAATGTAGATGACATTAGAGGACAAGGTTATGATAACGGATCAAATATGAAAGGAAAACATAAGGGAGTACAAAAACGCTTGTTACAAGTAGGGATGTGCAAAAAACCGAATTAACCGAACCATAACCGAATTAAGCGACAAAACCGAACCGAAAAAACCGAACCAAATAAAAAACCGGTGGGTCGGTTAATGGTTTTTTTGAAAACCGAAAGTAGTGGGTGATGTCGGGTCAAAATGTGTAATATTATATAGTAAATTATGTTAGTTTTTAGTGTGTTAAATAGATTAAATCGCATGTGTTATATACTTATTTTATATTGGTGTTTTTGTGTTTAACAGGTCTTAAAACAAGTTAACGAGGGAAAATGAGTTTGAAAACGGAGTCGACAAGATAATGTGGGATGCGAAACGAAAGAAATTAGCATGGAAACTTACGCGCGACACGCAAAACTACATGAGTACACGGCCGCGACTCGCGGGAGCATTCAATTAAAGGTTGTGGTGCAAATGGCGCATCAAATATAACAAAGCTAGGTCCCATTAGTGACCGAATTTGAGAAGCTGTTGACTGATTCTTATTGTTTGTTTTTGGGCTCCTCTTGAAATTCAAAAGAAGGTACAAAGGCCCACCATGTTGACTTTAGAAAACACCTACACAAGGCCTACTTGAACATGAAATTATTGCTTGATGGGCCAATGAGATGCAATCCGAACTAGAGTCCAATTGTGATACTACGTATTTTATTATTTGATGGACAAATAAAGATAGCCATCACATGCATATAAGAAAGGAATTTGGAAACCAAATTGGAGATTTTTATAAAGTCAGCCAATATAGGTTTTGGGGGGAATCAGCCGTCACATTCGAGAACATAGGGACGAAATTGAGCATCACCTTTCATCATTCTCTTCATCTCAAGCTCAAGCCAATCAATGACATCTAACCAACTCGGGATGACAACCGAAGCGGCGAAGACTACCATGAGCGGCTAAATCTTTCGGTGACTTCTGCCCGGATGAACGTTTACACGGTTTGATATAATTTTCTGTTTTTTCTGATTCTTGTAAACTGGTACAGCTTGACCACTTGTGTTGGATTATTGGTAAACGTTTCTTGTGTTTGAATTACTTGTCGTTTATTAAGCGTATTGGCAACTTCCTTGCGTTGTTAGCGGGTTAGTAAATTGGTGGGTAATTGATACAATCAAACGGGTTATTAGGTTGCATAGTGAATCTTAAAAACTATCCCTATTAACTAATCAAATTCATTAATTCCGAGACCATGTCTATGTGGTGTTTTGAATCAGAAAACGGATTTTTATATTAAAACGGGTATTCGGGATTCCGGGTGGAGATTACTTCTTTTCATCTTGATAACAATTTTCGTGACACATTGTTCGATCCTGAAATTGAAAAGACCGCACGCCAGAATTTGCTTCTTCGTTCAGCTTTGAAAGGAAAAGCAATTCAGACCACCATGAATCCCTCAGAAAACCAATCCACCCCACAACAGCAAACAACACAACAACCACCGATTACTGAGATGCCACCAATGCCACCACCTCCATTTACATCTGAACCACAACAACAAACCCCACCCAATGCACCATCATCAAGCACAACCACCCAACCAACCTCTGCTCCAAATGAAGAATTTCATTTTATTGGTGAACCACTTTACACTCTTGAAAGCCGACTACCACCACAGCCCAATCCTTTGCGGACCGTGAATCAACCGAATCTAGTGCCACACCCGAACCGGTCGGGTGCTATGTTTGAGCAAGTGGACAATAGGGCGAGAACAGAGACGTGGGATGATGGATACGGAGATGAGGAGTGGGAGGTAAACGATGGGTATATGGGATATCCAGGTGGGTACCAAAATCGGGCATTTAATCGCAATCAACCGGTGTATCAGCAACAGAGACAGCCACGGGGAGTAGATGCTTATCAGACCCCGCCACAGGTTCATAGAGCACCAGTTGCACCTCGTCAAAGGCAAAGAGATCCTCGATTTCCGGATCCGACTATTCGAGGGGTTGAGAGTCACTTCAGACCACACATTGCTGAGCATGCATCCCCGATAGTGATGCCAGTAGCACCGGGTAATGTGGAACGTTCGTTTGAAGCCAAACCACATATTCTGAACATGCTACCTACCTTTCACGGGAAAGGTACTGAGGAGCCATATGCACACATAGCGGATTTTGAGGCAGTTTGTGGTATGATTGCTGGACACGGGTTCACGCCAGATCAGGTTAAGTTAGTGTTGTTTCAGTTTTCACTAAAGGATGCTGCGAGGGATTGGTTTACATCTCTGCCATATGCTAGTATTTATACATGGCAAGAGCTGCAGCAACAATTTTTGGATGAGTACTATACCCCGCAAAGAACTAAATCGGGGAGAGCAGCAATTAGAGAATTCCAACAGTTACCGGGTGAGCTTCTATACGAGTCTTGGAAACGGTTCAATCAATTGATCCGTAATTGTCCTCACCACGGTATTCAAAGATGGGAGTTAATTACCGCCTTCCACGATGGGATTTCAAATGAGGATAGACGAGATATTAAGGCTATCACCGGGGGTACCTTTTTGAGAAATCATGTGGATGTAGATTGGGAGTATTTAGATACTGTTGCAGGGGATTCAAAGAGGCAAGCACAGTCGGATAGGAATAAAAAGTATCCGATTGTGGCACCATCAAGTGTGGGAACTTCTATTGCTAGAGTTGCTCAGTTAGAAAGAGAGAAAGAGGCGTTGGAACGCCAGTTGGCAAAGTTCAAGGGTCTTGGCGGACGGGATGCATTGCATGCGGCACAAACCTTTACGGTTTGTGATGCATGTGGCGAGTTGGGTCATACTTTGGATGCATGCCCGGTTCAGTTTGTAGCGGCTGAGGAGGACGTGAACATGGTCTATGGTGATCAACAGAAATATGATATGAATTCAAACACATATCACCCAGGTTTGCGTAATCACCCTAATTTTAGGTACAATAATACTACTAATCAGTTAAATCCAAATTTTCAGGTACCAAATCAGGGAGGTCAGCAATACCAGAATAGACAGCTGAGATACAATAATCAAAATTACAACCAAGGAGGCTATAACCCGGGAAATCAAAAGACCTACCAACAAAACCAAGATCAAAGCAAATCCAACAATCAAAGCGAAGTTTCCAATAGCGAGGTGATGGAGTTACTTAAGCAAATCAAGAAGGATCAAGAATTGCAAGCTAAAGCATATCAATCCTTAGAAAAGCAAGTTGCTCAGCTGGCAGTTGATGTGAAGGAGGTGAGAAAAGATCCAGGGAAGTTACCGAGTGACACCACGAAGAATCCGCAACATCACGCAAGAGTTAATTCGGTAAGTACCATTCCTAATTCTGACATTGTTAATACAGATCTTACTTCTTCCTCCCAAGTAGTTGCAGGTATAAGTGACGGAGGTGAAGAAAGTGAATTAGGAGCGCCACATGTGCCTATTAAAGTAGGGAAGCTGAAAATCCACAAGGCGTTGTTGGATTATGGGGCAAGCATGAATATTCTACCAGGCAGCTTGTTTGATCAGTACGAGTTCGGACCGTTGCATGAGTTTGATAGAAAGGTGATTTTAGCTGATGATACCTGGAAACAACCGCGTGGGGTTGTTAAAGATGTGAAGATCCAGCTTGGTGAGTTTTATTATTTGGTAGACTTTTTAGTGTTGGATTATGCACCCACAAGGACGAACGAGCAACAAAAGGTAATATTGGGACGTCCGTTCTTGAACACTGCCAATGCTCAAATCAACTGCAGAGAGGGAGTAATTACTATGAGTTCTGAAAACCGTAAGTTGATTTTTAATGTTTATTCCAAATCTATTACTTACGAAATTATTAATAATTCATATGAAGCAGTTGCTACTGATGAGAAATGTGTTGAGTTTGACAGGTCTAAACAAGAGACAAACGAAGAATCGGTGAAAAAAGTGAAGGTGAAGAAAAGAGGAAAAGCAGGTAAACCACCTGATGGTGGAAATGCTCGGGGCGATGAGGCCGAGTTCGATCATAACTGTTATGAAGCTGCGAAATTTCCAGACTATGCGAAGCGAATTGATTTAGAGAAGTCTGGAGGTGAGCCGATCTTTGAACCACCTTGAAGATTGCAGGTATGATCTGGCTGAAGATCTAAAACTTAGCGCTCTTAGGAGGCAGCCTAAGGTTTGTCGTTTATTTTATTTTTCGTATTAGTGTAGTTTATTATTTTTTTTATGTCAAACCCGTTCAATCGTTCTAGTGTGGGGAAGTCCAGGAGGTTTGGTTAAGCTCTAGTGCAGTTGAGGGCAACGCACACTTGTTTGGGGGTAGGGAAAAGTAATTATATGATTACATAAAAAAAATCGGCCCGAAAAATTGATTTTTGGAGATTTTTGCACAATTTTTGGTATATTTTCGGAGTGTTTCAGGAAAACGAGATGGTTCGGAGAAGGAAAATCATGAAAAGAGGAGTCCCAGGTATGTTTTTATTGAAACTTTATCATAGAAATTCAGTTTGGGGGGCTTGGGAGGTTGAACCAATAAAAAAGAGAATTTTTTTAAGGCACTGAATCAACAAAATTGAGCAAATATGCTGGAAAACATGGTCATGGGCGTGTCGCGGGGGTCCCATATATTCTTTCGCGTGTCGCTGCCTAGTGTTTAATAAAAATAAAAAAAAAGGTAAAAACCGAAATCAGTAATATGTTCTTTCCTACTTACTTTCTTCTCTGGCGAATAAGAACCAACATCCACCTTCCACCCTTCCTAAATCTCATCTTAATCCATCATCATCTGTGCGCCGGTGACCTCCAATCATCACACCACAGTCACCACCGACCCCCATACTCATCGTACCCATTTTTTTTCACCTCTGACTAACCAATTACAACAACCCCCACCGTCGAGCACCTATCGACGACCACCGGAAACTGACACCCAACCGTCGACGACCACTGTTCACATCAAAGAGCATCACTGACTGTCGGCTGACCACCAAGCACTATTCCAAGTCTGATTAAGCGATAGACTCCTATTTGTCTTCTAATTACTAGTGCTAAATCACGAGCAAGGTATGCAAGCTTTGAATTTTAACTATTTATATAAATTGTTCAGTTTTATTCTTGAATGTTGATAATATCTGGTGATGTTCAAAGGGGGGCATTGAAGGTAATTTGTGCCTGAATACAGAGAAGATGCAGTAGACATATTGAGATAGGCTGAATTTAGGTCCAAGTCTTGACAAATTTTGGGTTGAATTGGTTTTGTGAAAAAGGGGTAATGAATGTAGTGGTAAAAGGTATTGTTTTGAGCTGATAGGTGTTTAAAAAAAAAAAAAAAAAAAAACTGGTATTTAGGTTGTTGTTCGGCTGAAATAGTGTGAAAGGCGACGTGGGATATGTTTAAACGATGCAAATAGAATGTGGAATCATTGAACGTGCAGGTGTAGTTTGTAAATGGAAGTTGTTTGGCTAGTGGTTAAAAGATAAACATATAGTCGCATTTTTGTTGGGATGGACTGTTGTTAAGAGTTAAAGAGTTGTGAGAGTAGAAATTAAGCAAGATGCGGATAGTGAAGTATTCGATGAATATTTAAGATAAGAAGGCATGAGCGGATAGTTAGTGTGCACGCACTAGGTTGGGAAAATAAAGTGTGGAAAAAGGTCGATGACATCGATGCTCTATTCGGTGCATGTTTATTAGGCGGTGATATCGACGAGCGGATAGGTCGATGATTAGTGTCGAGGCAAGTAAGTTTGAGCGAAAAGTAGGCCGGTCGATAGTCGGGGGCTCGAGTTAAAATAAAAGGCAATTAGTGTAGTCCCGTGATACGCGGAAGGATTTGGAGAGTATGTCGCGACGTGCGACGGGGTGCGGGCCGAAAGAAAATCAAATTTTTATTGCCCAATCTTGTTTGACGTCATCCGAATCTCGTTTTTCGCTCGTTTCTCTTCGTTTACTAACCGTTTAACCTGTTTGGGAGCTTGTGAGTGTTAATTTTGCAGGTGACGATCGCTTTTGTCCATACTCAATCTCCATTTGGACGAAAGTGATTCGAGTTTTTTCAAGACAAGCGTTCCATGTTGAAGCAGCCGCGAATGAAATGCTATACGGTTGCTGTGGAACACGACTTATGAGGATTCTACCGCGTCAAATCAGGGGAGTCTGTTCCATTTATTTTTGTATTGTGTTTTATTTATGTAGTTGTGTCAATAGTTTCTCGCTCCATTGAGGACAATGAAGGAAATAAGTGTGGGGAGGGGAGACTAATGTCTTTGTGTCTTAGTCGTGTCGTAAATATAAAAAAATAATTTTTTTTTGAAAAAAAATCAAAATCTAAACAAAAATAAAAAAAAATAGAAAATGTCTCGAGAAAATTTTTGCATAAAATGGAAAATGATAGGTATAATCAGTTCATTGGCATTTGATTACCATATATATGAGATAATGAACAGTCGGTTACGCGTCTAACTTAGGATATGTGGGTAGGCCCAGCCAGCTGAAAGGTTTCTTAGGATCGATATAATATACCTTAAATTAGGAGTCTTGTGGGTTCTCGCCTTAGGAGCTGTGATAAAACTGAAACTGTAGAGAGTATAAGGGGTACGTCATAAGTAAAAAACTTATAAGTTTCTCCGATTAAACTGGCACACCTGTTTCTTTTTGTGAAAACAAATCCGAAACAGTGTGGCGCCAAAAAAAAAAAAAAAATTTTTGCATGTGCTCAGATGGTATAAAAGATGTTACATTGGTTTATTTTTGAAAAATAAATTTTTTTTGAAAAAAAATCAAAATCTAAACAAAAATAAAAAAAAATAGAAAATGTCTCGAGAAAATTTTTGCATAAAATGGAAAATGATAGGTATAATCAGTTCATTGGCATTTGATTACTATATATATGAGATAATGAACAGTCGGTTACGCGTCTAACTTAGGATATGTGGGTAGGCCCAGCCAGCTGAAAGGTTTCTTAGGATCGATATAATATACCTTAAATTAGGAGTCTTGTGGGTTCTCGCCTTAGGAGCTGTGATAAAACTGAAACTGTAGAGAGTATAAGGGGTACGTCATAAGTAAAAAACTTATAAGTTTCTCCGATTAAACTGGCACACCTGTTTCTTTTCGTGAAAACAAATCCGAAACAGTGTGGCGCCAAAAAAAAAAAAAATTATATTCCATCCATCCATCTGAGCACATGTAAAAAAAAAACAAAGCCTATGGCATTGCCGCGGGGATAGCGACTCATGCGGTACATACCCTCTAGGTGGAGTTATAAAAAAAAAAGACGTGAAGTTTATGGCATTAACCATGGGGATGGTGACTCGTGTGGCGTATGTCCGCTGAACTGATCGTATACAAAAGCATGTAAGCTCACAATATCATCCATTCATCCATCATAAAGTTTAATCGGAATAATATAAGAGTTTTTTATATAAGGCGGTAGATTATAAATCTTTTAATCTCATAAGCTTGAAACGGGAATAGGTGGAGTCGTAGTCTTTTGAGTGTGGGATCCATAGATGACTATATATTACTTGAACTTAATGGATCGAAAATAAGGGCTTCGAAACCGGCGGTTGAGTTTAAGTGGACCGTATATTCACAATCTTGGTTAACGTGTGATGTGATTTGTTTTAATAAAATAATTGAATATATTGAAAGCCATTTGTTCTGATTGTGATTCCATTGCAAATAATTTTTTCGGGACGAAAAAAGATAAGTGTGGGGATGTGATGTCGGGTCAAAATGTGTAATATTATATAGTAAATTATGTTAGTTTTTAGTGTGTTAAATAGATTAAATCGCATGTGTTATATACTTATTTTATATTGGTGTTTTTGTGTTTAACAGGTCTTAAAACAAGTTAACGAGGGAAAATGAGTTTGAAAACGGAGTCGACAAGATAATGTGGGATGCGAAACGAAAGAAATTAGCATGGAAACTTACGCGCGACACGCAAAACTACATGAGTACACGGCTGCGACTCGCGGGTAGGGCTGTTCATGAGCCGAGCCGAGCCGAGCCAGGCCAAGCTCGGGCTCGGCTCGATTATAAACCGAGCTGGCTCGGCTCGGCTCGGATTTGAAACCGAGCTGAAAATCTAAGCTCGGGCTCGGCTTGGTTTTAAACCGAGCTAGCTCGGCTCGGCTTGGTTTGGCTCGATTTTATAAAAAAAAACTAATATATACCTCTTAAAATTTAATAGCCTAAAATATTATTCAATAATTTAAAAGAATATATTCAAAATAAGTTCAACCTAATACAATTCAAACCAAAATCAAGTTTAACAACGCAAAATAAGTTTTAATTTCAATAAAATACAATATTAGTTCATTAGTATGGTAATCAATCTTCAAATATGTCATAAATATCAAATTACAAACCTATATACATGTAAATAATAATCAGTTTTTTTTTAATATATTATAATGTATATAAAATTAAAACTTATTATAAGTAAAATAATTCGAGCTAAACCGAGCCGAGCTACAAAGCGAGCCGAACCGAGCCAACTCGGCTCGTTACGAGCCGAGCCGAGCTAGGCTCACTTTCTAACCGAGCCGAGCCGGCTCGGCTCACTTTTAAACCGAGCCAAATCAAGCGAGCTTTTTCCGAGCTAAATCCGAGCGAGCTTCGAGCGGGCTCCGAGCCGCGAGCTTTTTGAACAGCCCTACTCGCGGGAGCATTCAATTAAAGGTTGTGGTGCAAATGGCGCATCAAATATAACAAAGCTGGGTCCCATTAGTGACCGAATTTGAGAAGCTGTTAACTGATTCTTATTGTTTGTTTTTGGGCTCCTCTTGAAATTCAAAAGAAGGTACAAAGGCCCACCATGTTGACTTTAGAAAACACCTACACAAGGCCTACTTGAACATGAAATTATTGCTTGATGGGCCAATGAGATGCAATCCGAACTAGAGTCCAATTGTGATACTACGTATTTTATTATTTGATGGACAAATAAAGATAGCCATCACATGCATATAAGAAAGGAATTTGGAAACCAAATTGGAGATTTTTATAAAGTCAGCCAATATAGGTTTTGGGGGGAATCAGCCGTCACATTCGAGAACATAGGGACGAAATTGAGCATCACCTTTCATCATTCTCTTCATCTCAAGCTCAAGCCAATCAATGACATCTAACCAACTCGGGATGACAACCGAAGCGGCGAAGACTACCATGAGCGGCTAAATCTTTCGGTGACTTCTGCCCGGATGAACGTTTACACGGTTTGATATAATTTTCTGTTTTTTCTGATTCTTGTAAACTGGTACAGCTTGACCACTTGTGTTGGATTATTGGTAAACGTTTCTTGTGTTTGAATTACTTGTCGTTTATTAAGCGTATTGGCAACTTCCTTGCGTTGTTAGCGGGTTAGTAAATTGGTGGGTAATTGATACAATCAAACGGGTTATTAGGTTGCATAGTGAATCTTAAAAACTATCCCTATTAACTAATCAAATTCATTAATTCCGAGACCATGTCTATGTGGTGTTTTGAATCAGAAAACGGATTTTTATATTAAAACGGGTATTCGGGATTCCGGGTGGAGATTACTTCTTTTCATCTTGATAACAATTTTCGTGACACATTGTGTTTTCTTTACAATCAATCAAACAAACAAACAAACAAACTCCCGATTTAGATAGTTTAGTTTTAATTAATTTCTTTAACACTGATCATAAATTCCCCGTGGATACGATACCCTACTTACGCTATCTACGTAGCTTATTTAGGTTTTTGATTGACCCTTACGACAGTCATTAGTGGGTCGGTTATGGTTATCAATGTTTCCGTACCCACCATAACCGAACCGAACCGACATGTAATAAATCTTTGTAGGATTTAAGACTTTTCACCATATTTTTAATATTTGATGTTTTTGACTGAATATTTTTAGTATTTATGGGTTTTTCATATCGTTTTGTGGTTTTGGTTGAATGTTTATTTGGGTTTATGGAATATATTATATCACTTTATTTGAATATTCGATAATAATTAGTATTAATATTATAGATTATATGTATTTTTTAATACTATAGGCAATAACAATTTATTCCATGTTAAAAAAAATTAAGCTATTTTAGCTAGGCTAAATACACGGTTAACCACCCACAACCGACCCGCTATAACCATCAAAACCGATTAACCATAACCATCATAACCGATCGGTTATGGTTATGGTTTTCCAATAACCGACATCGCGGTTATGGTTTTAGGCCAAAACCGACCCAAACCGACCCATGCACACCCCTAGTTACAAGTTAATCCTAGAGCCTTTTATGCTCCATGTGGTTATCATAGTTTAAATTTAGTAATTTCTGATATGGCTATCTCTTGTAAAAAAGCTGAGGATTTTTTTGGAACCATACAACGTATTTATTCTATTTTTGCATCATCCACTAAAAGATGGAAAATTTTACAAGATAATATACCATATTTAACTCTTAAATCATTATCACAAACACGTTGGGAAAGTCGGTTAGAAAGTGTTAAAGCAATTAGGTTTCAAGCTCCAGAACTAAGAGATGCATTAATGGATTTGTATCGTGATAGTGACGATCTTAAGGTTAAAAGTGAGGCTAAATCTTTAGTCGAAAATGAGTTGGAAAATTTTGAATTTTTATTAGCGATGGTTATTTGGTATGATGTTTTATATGCTGTTAATTTAGTTAGTAAAAATTTACAATCAAAAGACATGTGTATTGACGTTGCTATAAAACAACTAGATGGACTTATCTATTATTTTAAAAAGTATAGGGACGAATGATTTGAAAAAGCTATGATTACGGCTAAGGAACTTGCTTTAAAGATGGGCATTGAACCTAGTTTTTGTGAAAAACGTATTATTCAAAGAAATAGAAGATTTGATGAAAATGCTAATAATGAAACTTTGAATACTCCTATAGACTCTTTTAGAACGGATTACTTTTTATACATAGTTGATCAAGCTTGTGTTTCACTCGAAAGTAGATTTGAGCAATTCAAAGAGTTTGATAATATTTTTGGCTTTTTGTTTAGTATAAAAAAGTTAAAATCCTTTAATGAAGAAACTTTAGAAAAGAAATGCATTGATCTTGAAAAGTTTTGGAAACATGATAATCATGTTGATGTTAATGGTTTAGATTTATTTAAAGAACTGAAAATGCTAAGAGATATAATACATGTAGAGTCTGACACACTTATTAATATATTAACTTATATTAAAAACTTTAATTCTTTTCCAAATGCATATATTGCGTATAGAATTATGTTAACAATTCCTGTAACCGTTGCTTCAGCAGAACGTAGTTTTTCCAAATTAAAACTAATAAAAAATTATTTAAGATCTACAATGTCACAAGAAAGATTAAACGGTTTAGCTATTATGTCAATTGAAAG
Organism: Helianthus tuberosus; assembly: GCA_030545235.1. Taxonomy (NCBI): domain Eukaryota; kingdom Viridiplantae; phylum Streptophyta; class Magnoliopsida; order Asterales; family Asteraceae; genus Helianthus; species Helianthus tuberosus. Next base: position 65,432,053 of record CM060440.1, on the reverse strand, counting down.
AGATTTTTTAGAAGAACTTGATTACGATTCTTTCATAAAACAATTTGCCTCGGTTAAAGCTAGAAAAATCAATTTTATTTAAACATATACTTAAGTTATACAAAACATAAAACTTTCAACAAAAAAATTTTTTAACTTCGCCAACTATAAACTTTTTAGTTTATAATTGCCGGTCCCAAGCCCGGGTAAAGGAGGAGGGTTTTGTTACTAAATATGTTGAATGGGTAATTTTGCAAAAAAGGCCTCCACTTCAAAGTTCGCTTAGGGTCTCCAATAACATAGGATCGGCCCTGAGTGGTTCCAACCAACCAACATTAAATATTGGTACAATATTTTTTTGAAGTTTGGTGGCAAAAGGGATTTTAATAATTTTATATAAACTTTTTTACATTAATTTCTTTTCTTTCTTAACGTTTTTAAATTAAACTTATCTTGACATTAATTGCTAAGCTTTATAGTTTTTTTTTTTTTTTTATTTTACCTTAACTTTCATAGTTACAAACAAATGTAAAAGTCACATAAAGTATCACCCGTAAATAGTGTCTGAGTCCTGAGAGAGAGAGAGAGAGACAAAACAAACCTAGCTCTACGGTTAAGAAAAAGATGTTGCACTTACAAAGACCCTCAGCTATACAACCCTCTTTTATTAAAAAAAACATGATAAACGAATAATTATAGCAAAAAATACACATAAAAATAAAATAATAAATTAAATAAATAACAAACAGTGCATACTAATAATAGAAGAAGAAAGAAAAAAGAATGACACGTAAAGGATAAGAAAAGGCTAGAAAATAGATAAAAGAGATAGGACAAGCATCATAGTTGTGTTTTAATCTTTTGAGAAATGACTATTTAAGAAAAAACGTGAGAAAAAAAAGTATATAACTGTAAACAATAAATAGTTTATAACTTCTTCTGTTAATTAATTTTCTTTTATTAATTAGGCAAACACATTTTATTCAACATATTTTAAACTTTATTCTACACATTTCGAAATTTATGGTACATATATCTTACACATATTAAAATATAGTAAACTAAAACTTTTGTCCGTGTTGTTTACACCCGATGGCATTTTTAGTCCCTGAGTATCAAAATTGAACAGTATAGCCCCTGTGGTGGTCGATTTAAAATCGATGATTTTGTTCAATAACACCCCTCGCCCTAATGACTGTTAATGCCCTGTCCAAATAGATAATGGTGTGAAGGGCAGTTTGGTCATTTCACCCAAACCTGACCCTTTAACACCCTTTTAATCCCCAAACTTACCCAACAAGTATCATTTTCTTCCCTCTCTCCTCAAAACCCTCCCCGGCGCCAACAACTCATCCGGTCATCCCCTCCGGCGATTAGTTAAAATGGGTTATTTTGTCATGATCATTTTTTGGGTTTTTAACGATGATGATCAGGGTTACCCATGTTTTAGTATTTAACTATCATGTATGAATGGTGACATGTAAATGTGAGTGATTGTCGCAACCCCCGACCCCTGCCCCGGGAGGCGGGCGGCCGCGGCCTACTCAGAGATGGTGGTATCGGTGTTTATCATTAATTTGGCAGCGGAAGTTTCATCAGAACCGTAGTTAGAAAATATTTTATCAGAGTAAAACACCACATTTTTATAATAATAATTATATTGGGATAAGCCCAAGTTTCCATTACAACATGTTTATAAACCCTAATTTATTGAAATTAAACTTCTTTATTTAGGTAACTTTTATAGCCACTTTTCCCAAGCCTTCAGTGCTGTCCAGCTGGCTTCTATTTGGCTTTTACATTTTGTTACCTAAACGCGTTTAAAAACATTTTATCAGCAAGAAATACTGGCGAGTGAATCCCAGTTTAATCAAAACAGGTTTTATCATTTTATAGCATTGAAGGCGATCTCGCAATTACATTTGTTTATATTTCTACCTTAATTACCACCCACGGTACTGTCAACCCGACTTGTGGTAATGTTACTACTCACAGTGTAGTAACAAATTTTGTATACAAAACCCCAACATACCGACAATAATTGTAGAATACAAATACTCAATCACTGTTAATTATAAGTTAAAACAATTGAGGTTTTGCAAAAATAATTTACAAAAAGAGAAATTACTCACAAAAAGGTTTCATAAAAAGAGGATTACTCACATTGCTGTTTTAGGTATTTCCCTTGTGACTTCCTGGTTATAATCTAATAAATTAAACAATGCACACGCGTTAGTATAATAACTCAAATTTACATTAGTTATACCCTCCCCGAGACAGAACTCCAACGACTGAGTCAGGCAGAGTCTCGACATGCGTTACGGAGCACTAGATCAATCGTGCAGTGTATCTAATACGTAACCGGGGGTTATAATACTTACAACAAGGCAGAGCTTCGCTAATTAGGGGTAGTATACCCGATATTAATTTTATAAATTCAGAATTGAGAGAGAGAGATCGAATTTTGAACGACGAAAACTGAATGCCGATCTCCCCTATATATAGGGCTCTCCAGGGAGTCCCTGGTGCCCCGCGACAGACACACAGGGGTGTGTCACGCCCCGCGAGGTAGGTGTAGTAGGGCTTAGGGTTGATCAGTCACGAGTATAGGTTCGACGAATGGCAAGACACGTGGCGGCCCAGGGTTTCGTCTGGTGGCACTAGGTCGCGCCCCATGACAGACCTAGGGGTGTCTGTCGCGCCCTGCCAGAGACTTTGAAATTTTGTTTTTATTTAATTTATATTAAAATGAAGTATTTGGGGCCCACTTTTCGTATACGGGGTGTATTTTAGGACGTATAGGGACATGTTTAAGGGTTTCGGGAGAGTTGTTATAGTGATGCTTATTGTTGTTTAACGTTAATGATCAGGATGTTGTTTTGTTTGATGTTTGCTTATGATTTAATGTGACAACTAAAATGGTAGTTATTTAAGTGGTTAAAGGAATCTGTGGCAGACAATAGGGTTAATTAGGATGATAGTTACATAAGCACCTGCATGATCAAAGTAAATGTGGTACTCGACTAGGTGACAATTAAGTGATGATCATGATACATAATCATGTTTATGAATTCAGCTGTCAATTATAGATAGCAGGTAGAACATGTCAAATGCCAAAGTCATTAGTAGAATCATATGTAGTATTATTACACATTTGTAGGATCAAATTATACGCACAAGTCATTAGTAGGATCATATGTTGGATCACGTGTTGTAACAACCCGCACTTTTGTGCGTTGTTACTACTCGATTTACTCGTTACGCCTAGCACCAGAGATTAGGATCATAATGTGACTATATCGCATACATCGCTATTCGAAGGATAATCGCATATTTTTGAAATACAATATCGCTATACTATACCACACCACAAACACTAACACTCACGAAGACATTGAGTGAGGACCTATTCTACCCTCCTCGGTGACCGTGATGTGTCGAAACGCAGATAATTAACGCTAACAAAGACTCTCGGGTGAGTGCTATAGCTCTAGTCATCGTGACGATGATGACAATACGAGTGAGTGGTACCCCGTTAGTCTTTGTGGCACAAAACACAATAACGTTCACGATGACATCAAGAAAGGACCTATACTACCCTCCTTGATGGCCGTGAAACGTCGCTAATAATCGCATGCTCGAATCGAAAACCGTTTGTTATATCGAAATTGTGGAATATGAATACGTATATACGACCCTTTGGTGATTAATTATAATATATAATAATATAAATATATGGAAATGTGGCCCAAACTATCGCAGCACACCAAAAACGAGGATCGAGAGGCCTCCGGACGGATGGGCCAGCCGAACGGCTGGGCCGACCGATCGGACAGGCCGTCCGATCCGGATGGGCCGGCCGATCGAACGGGTCGTCCGATCCAGGCCAACCTACCCTCCTTTCCTTCCTCCTTGCCTATAAATACCCCTCATTCACCTCAAACACACTTGTTGCCACTGTTGCTGCTCGACCAGAAGTTCCAACCCCTTTTTCTCTCGATATCTCGTGATTCCTGTAAGTTTCTAACCTAATTCTTGTACTTCTATGATCTGTATTCAATTCTACACCTTTCTACCTTTTAGATCTTCACTTTTAACCGTGAAATCTATGGATTTTGGGCATTCTAGGGTGATGTCATCATGGAGTTCTTATGAACTTCAAGAGTGATGTCATCCCATGAACGAACGACTCGGATCTAGATGATTTCCATACGTTCTTACATAAATCTAGTCTAAACCTACAATTTTCTAATCAAGGAGTTATGTGATTGCCATGGATTTGAGGTGTTTTAAAGATGATGTCATCATAAGTTCACATGAACTTCAAGGTGTGACCTCATTCTTACCATAAACAGCTCGGATCTAAGCGATTTCACATGTTTACATAACAATCCCACCTAAATCTATGTTATCTAACCCAAGTGTGTGTGTTTTCGGGTTAAACACGGGAAAGACCATCAAGAACGGCCAGATCTGATGGAACGGGGTGGTTCCCGGCCATTAGAACGGGTCGGATTTGATGGGGTTTCAGTAGTTTAACACAAGGACACCCCGTCTCAGTCAAATCGCCTGAAATCTTTCCAAAACCCATCAAGTGTGACACGATCAGGACGATGGAACGAATTGCCGTCCGATCGGACTGCTGTCCGATCGGACAGCAAACAAAATTCAACCGATCGATCGGACCACATGGTAACCGATCGGACAACATGCAAACCGATCGGCCAACATGTTAACCGATCGGACAACATGTTAAAGGATCGGACAACATGCAAACTGATCGGCCAACAAGTTAACCGATCGGCTAGCATGTTAACCGATCGAACAACATGCTAACCGATCGGACAGCATGTTGAACGATCGAACAATATGTTAACCGATCGGATAGCCTGGTAGCCGATCGGACCACATGTCCAGCCGACCGGACGAGCCTAAGCATCAATGTCCGAACCAATTTTGGTTGTCTCGCCACCTTTTAACGCGTTATTCATCGCTTAACGATCTGTAACCAGGATAACTCAGGCGTACTCTCAATCGATCCAAATCAAGTTGAGTTTACTTGTCAAGTACGCACTGTGAGTATACTTGAACCCTTTTTAATCGCATTTTGGGTGTAACATACGTTTCTAACAAGTCGAACTTATCAAACGAATCATTCAATCAATCGAATTATCACTTGCGAATAACCGTTATGCATAGATATACGTGATGCTAGTTGCATGTGTGCTAGGGCTTATACTCGCGACGTCCCACCATGACTAGTATAGTACTATTGCGCCCGACGGGGTCTAGTTTGCCATCGCATATTCGAGCATCGAGGACTTAGTTAGTAGTATCAGCTTTGTGAGTATATATGTCGTGTGTTACGTTTATGCATGTGGAAATTCGCTACACGTTTTAATCTATTATACTATACATATCAAACCTGTATACTCGCCAATACCTTTGTATTGACAAATATTTTAACGTATGTTGCAGGTTAGATCGCAGGCTATACCGAATCAAACTAGGAAGTCTAGAAACTCAACTAAAATCTAGGTTGTCGAATTTGTATTGTTCGAGAGGACAAGAAATCTGTGATAACTTATGTGATTGTATTATTTATTAGTATGGGATAACGAATGTATTAAATATTATCGCAATATAGTTGTTATGGATTCTCTTGAGCAATCTGATTCGCCTAGTGCCGCGCCCCGATGATTCCGCCATCGGTTGGGGTGTGACAGATTGGTATCAGAGCCATAACTATAGGGAATTAGGCCAGACTCGACCTAGTCCGGGTCGATGTCTTAGAAATTGACCTAGTCTATAGTCTAAGCACCAACAGGCCGACTCGTATGAACCAGTAAGGTTTTTATCGGGCCTACTTGATACTCTCGATCGAAATTGCTAAAAGCTACAACTTTGTGTGAACACCGCGTACTACAATTTCATGCGAAGAAGCCTTTCCTAAGGCTGGAATACTACTTAGCCTTTCCTAAGGCTGACCCGATACACATGTTTTCGAAAATACTCGCATAACAAGATCGAGTGATTCAGTCGAGATCAGGTGTGAAAACCAAGAACTCTCGACGAGAACGCTCACTCAGCACATTTTTCTCGCACGAGAACCTTTCGTTAAGTTAGGAGTGACATCCACATCTCGACGAAAGTCTCCATTTCGAAATCTAGTGGAACTCACGAATTTATTCGAAGAGCATAACCACAATTAGGAACGGAACGGTTAAGTCGGGGGTGAAACCCGTACCTTGATAAGCCGTTCCACTCTCTAAAATTGGTTTTCAAAAAGCTCTCACCAAGGACTCGACTATCACGATAACTCGAGCCACGCGATGACGAGGAAGACGAATGCCATGAGCTGCATCCCAGTGGAAGCATGGAGTCTTCTGGGTCAACGCGCGTGCACGAACTTGTTAAATCTAGTTGGGTTACCTTGGGTAGCCGACGCCTAAACACCCAAGGCACTCTATTATACGACTCGCCGATTTTACGAATGGTTGGAACTTATTTACGTTTGCGTGTTTTGGAACGTTACGCTTTATCGATTTCTCGATTTAACGATTTTCACTCCCTGTTTATAAACGCACAATTCGCACAGCCATCGCAATCTAAAACGAAACCCGAATGTTCGCAACAAGACTAATGCGTAATCTATCGCCTTCGCTCTCGCTATCTCACCTCGACGCGTCCTCGCTTATTCTAAATCGACCTGTATGTGTATGATTACAAACTACATTTATATAAGTATATAAATACGTATAAACAAACTAGTCATTGTGTGAGAACTTAGGAACTTTGTGTCTCCTATATGGCTCCTATGTGATTCGCATTACTATTATACTATCGCATCAAGTTTTGAACGCGCTCGATCGCATCGCAAAACTCAAAAATCATTATGATCGAATCTCATTCCAAGTCTCTTCCTGTCTAGATGCCTTCCAACGACTCTTCCTCGAGACGAATGGCTAGGAGAAGAGCCAAACGAAGCACCGATAAGAGGATTGCATCACTTGTGACCAAGGAATTGGTTAAGCTCATTCCTCAAATTGCCGCTCGAGTGCACTCTCTCAGCAACTCTCGAGCCTCGGAAGACTCCAAGACGGAAGCGCCGCAATCTACTTTTCTTTACAAACACTTCAAAGCCTGTGACCCGATGGAATTCACGGGTGAAGGAGGTGTGACTCAACTACTCCAGTGGTTCGATTCTATCGAAGTTACCCTTCGTCAAAGCGGGTGTCCCGATAGTTTCCGTACTACTTGCGCTACCGGAGTATTTCAATCACGAGCACTCGACTGGTGGACCGCCGAACGTAACAGACGTGGAATCTCCGCAGCTTACGCTCTCTCTTGGGAAGAGCTGAAAGAGCTGATGAAGAAAGAGTACTGCCCTCCCATGAAATCCAGAAGCTAGAAAATGAATTTTGGGAAATCAAGCAAAACAAAGGTGACAACACTGGCTACACCGCAAGGTTCAAACAGCTTAGCATAATCTGCCCAAGTCAAGTCAACACTTCAGAAAAAGCCATTTCGAAGTATATTCGCGGCTTGCCTGAGTGTGTGGGTGATTTTGTCGAAGCTGCAAGACCTGCTACTATCGAAGAAACCTACCGCTTAGCCGCCGAAATCAACAACAAACGACTCATGGAAGGGATTTTCTCCAAGAATTCTGTCAAGCAAGCTTATCAGGCGATCGACATTAATCCTTCAGAGGATCCTAGCAATGAGTCTTCTGACGGATCTACCGACGATTCTTCTGACGGATCTACCGACGATTCTTCTGACGGATCTACCGACGATTCTTCTGATGACTCTGCCGACGGTTCTTCCAACGACTCGGTCAAGGATTCTGCAAGTGAGTCCTCCGACGAATCCTCCAACGACGACACCTCATTGCAAGACACCGACAAACCCAGCCGCAAGCGAAGGACTTCAAGCCTGAACTCCTCAACAACCGAGCTGCTGCAGCCGAAGCCTCTTCAAACAGTCCCGGTGTTTCCAAAACAAGCTTACACTGGAACTCATCCCCAGTGTTACTCATGCACCTATCATCATCCAGTTGGGGCTGACTGTCGCTATTGCAGTAACTGCAACCGTTACGGTCACTTCACCCGCAACTGCCGCATCGAACCGCAAACCTGAGTACAACATCAACAGCTCCAGCAAAAGTCTTCAGCATCAGACATCTAGCAAGCGTAGGATAAAGTTGTAATGATACGATTTTTCGACGTTAATTTCTAAGTTTTGAACCTACTCTATTACTCGATGTTTCCACTATGCGTAACATTAACTCTCGTTTTCGTTTTCCCTCTCACACTCTAGTCATCACACTTAGACTAGATTCACACACATACTATATACTATTTCACGAAATAATGTGTTTTACCCTCACTACACTCTTAGAACTAGGTACGATAAACGTGCAAGGAACGACTAGTCACGGGTGCACATGGGATTATTTGGGTCAGTGCACGGAGATTGTGACAACCCGTGATTTACGGCTCCTAATTACGTAATTAACAGACGATTAACGCGACAATAAATAGTGTTTACAGCACGGATTAACTTAATTAGGCCTTTGGAGCGCCTGGGAACGTCTATCCGTCTTTACAGCGCGCGAATGATGGTTTACAGAGAAACCGGTCAAACGTTAAACGGCAACGGATCGAAACCAAACAGAATACTAACAAACGCCGACAAATATTAAATTTTTTTACGATATATTTTAGCTTCGTAATAAAATTTTGTGACTACAGTCGAAACCGGATTGAAAAACGGATTAAAGACGGCAACGATAAAATTTTTCGCGATTATTACCGTGATCGACGAACGGGCGTGCAAACAACGACTACCGACCGTATTTTTGTGTATTTTAATTTTTGACGTTAAACGGAGTTCTGGTTTTGACAACGGGTCTCGTAGGGATTACGGGCCGCTTACGCACGAGATGGGCTTGTGGGCCCCGGGCCCAAGCCTAAACCTGCACATAACATATTGGATCTTTTTTTTTAGATTTTACTTGTAAATCTTATAAAATCTATGACAAAATCTCTACAAAAGATTGTAATCAAAATTGGAGCACTCAAGATCTCTAAAGATCTTCACAAAAATCCTTTCAAGATCCACACAAAAGATTATGGCTCAATTTGGGAAACATCAGATCTTTTCAAGATCTCAAAACTCTCTATAATAACCCTTATCTCTCCACATTTACCACACACAAAACAACTATCATCCTTCAAAGAATTCCTCCTCTCTCTCTCGGTTATATATCAGACTACACACACAAACCTACAGTACACTCATATTACTCTCACTCTCTCTCTCGATTTCATTCAATCAAAGAAACACAGGGATTTAGACACCTGCACAAGACAAACCCAAACCCTCTTCCTCTCGATCCTTCTCCGATGAAGACCGGCGACCGGAGCCGCACCTCCGGCGCCCGATTACCTCCGCCAGACACCCCCCCTCGTTCTGTCTTCTCTCTAAAAGCCCGACCGGACTCCGGCCGGTGAAACTGGCGGAGCCGGTGGCGCTGATAATGATGCGATGATGATGATGATTCACGGATGAGAGTCGATGATGGTGATGATCGACGGTAATGGTGGTGGCACACGACAGTTCCTCCGACAAGACAGGGAGCGAGAGCGGGAGAGAGATCGGAGACGGGTTCAGTCCGGACGATTCGTCTCTGGTTCGGGATTTCCGTTCGGGTTTTCGGTTCAGCAGGGTGGTTCGGCTCGGTTCTGGTTCAGGTCACATCCCTCACGTTATACGGTTTGGCTCGGTTACTGTTCATCTCAGATTTGGATGCGGTTCACCGAGTCGACTCAGCTCGGTGAGAGTCAACACAACGGGTACGGGTCAACCACAGGTTAGATGGTTCAAGTTTTGGTTCGGGTTTCGTGTTCGGGTTCGGGTCAACCGGTTGACTCGGTCAACACCCGAGTCAACTCGGGTCAACAGCAGTCAAACCAGTCAACAGTAGTCAATGGAATTGTTCGGGTTCAGATTTGTGGCTCGGGACTTGATATGGTGCAACTCGGTCAAACTCGGTCAACCGAGTCAACTCGCTGAGTCAACTCGGCCAACTCAGCCGGTCAACTCAGTTGACCCGGTCAACTCAGTCGATCATCCCGACGCGAAGATTCGGTAAAGATTTGCGGCGCGACTATTTATGTTATTTCTATAACTTTATTACTTACGTGAAACGAGCTCTCGAAACCGACTAATTATAAATTACATTCGTATTACATATTTGACAAAGTTTGCATATAGTTGAAACTTGATTATATTGTGTTGAAAATAAAACGACAACTTGTGTTGTCGGGGCCGTCCAAAAATAGAGGAAACTCTGCCCGTTTTTCGAGAAAAACCCTTAAACACGACACGTATTATATTTCAAAAACGACGCTTAAAGGAATTCGATTTTATAATACTTCAAACCTTGATAATTCCAAACGCTTTTACAAATAAATATAATGTTATATTTATTTGGAACGTCGTCAACTCGTATACTTTTACAAAATAAATATAGTTATATATTTATTCTAAACGTCGTACAACGCGAAATCTTTTACAAAAATAAATATGGTTTATATTTATTTTCAAACAAAACAACTCGACGATTTCTTTATAAAATAAATATAACTCTTCATATTTATTTTATACGCCTAAACGGCCTATACGTATATTTTTGGCAAATATACACAAGACATGATATATATAATACAAGTTATTATATATTATTTTCATACGAAACGCGATATATGATACGAGCTGGTTGTATGATATTTTCATAGAAATATTCTTTTACAAACGTACGGCTACTCGAGACGGCTAACACACTTACAACGAGATATTTATATATTTTTATATAAATATTTATTAATTTTAAGTCTCTCGGAAACTAAGTCTTTTCCAAGACTTATTAAACTGTTACTGACATTAAACGAGACTTAACACGTATAACTTAATCTTTTTCATTAAGTTAACAACTTACCGTAGAATCGTTCGACTAACGATTCGGTAGAGCTCGACGACACGTAATTTAGTTACCGCGTTTATTTAGAAACTTATTAGATATTCCGTGTTAGGAATATTGTAGAATGCACGCTAGCGAGTCTCATCTTGGAAACGACATCACGAGGTCGTAATTAGCTCGCTTTGCACAAGAATATTCAGGTGAGTTCATAACCCCACTTTTACGGCTTTACATTTTTATAAATGTTTTCGGGGTGGAAAGACATGCACGTTTTGCAAAAGCAAACAAAGTTTAGAACAAATGCAAAACTCGTATTCCTAAATCATATTACGAAGGGATTTCGAGGAACTCAAATGATTTACGAAAGGTTTATACTAAACATACCGGTTTTTACAAAACAAATGAGTATTATCAAAATGTGAATGATTTTCATGACTAAGGACGGATCAATTGGTGATAATATATATAGAATGAGGAGCCAGCCTTTGTGGCTGGGGAGGATCAGCCTTAGTGGCTGGGGAGGATCAGTCATAGAGACTGGGGTAAAGTACATGTACAATGATTACAGAGATTTTTATACACGGTATGATTAACGTAAGGAGGTTTAGATCATGTGAATGGGTAGTTAGAACACCGAGGGACTCGAGCGGTAGATCTATCTGGGTGTAGCGAGCCCAGCTCTAGGCCCAACAGAACGGACCTCTCGGAGGACCAACAGAACGGACCTGGAGTGACTTGGTACCCAACGCAAAAATCGGCTAGGGTTGTGTCTACCTACTTGCATTTCACGACATGCTAATGGCCTTGCAAACCATTGGTGATCACAAGTCCTCTTACACTGCTACATACCAGGAACTTTATACTTACGAAACATACTTGTTCATACAAATTAAATACCATGTTTTATACAAAATTTAAGGCATAGGATTATGCGGGTCAAAGTCAGGGTGGGCATTGATGATTATACGAACATTACAAAAACATGGTTTTATGAACATAACGTGTTACAAACACAACGTTTCCATATAACTTTGCAAGAAAATGGTTTTTAAATTCATTTTCTCAATACTACTTCAAAAACCGGTTATTCCAAAGATTTATTTCAAATCTTTCACAATACCAAGGATTTATTTCAAACCTTTCACAACTCAAAAGATTTATTTCAAATCTTTTACAAACAAACTATGAACTCGCTCAACATTATGTTGATTTTTCTCGCATGTTCTTTCTCAGGTTACTTTTCTAAGACAAGGCACGGTTGGAATAGGAGAACCATCTGGAGTCGAGTACTTAGCAGGCGTTCACTTTCTAAAAGACTTAGCTTATTTTGCTTCCGCTGTGCAATGACGATACCAGTCCAGTCACGCCAAGCTCTGATAATTTCGGGGTGTGACAGATTGGTATCAGAGCTATAGGTTACAGCGAATTAGGTTCCTGTTGTGATACCTAGGCTCTAACCTCACTTTCCTCTGGGAACTTAGGCTATTAAGACGTTGAATACATACAGAACGCCCAGTACTCAAATATGGTCTCCAACCGTTGCCGACAAGCAAACAGTCAAATCCAAACAAATGTTGAGCACATTTTACTATTTATAGGCTCGGTCTGGAGGATCGAGGCTCGGTCTAGGTGACCGAGGTAGTTGAGCACGTTGATTTATTATAGGCTCAGCCTGGAGGGCTGAGGCTCGGTCTGGAGGATCGAGGCTCGGTCTAGGTGACCGAGGTAGTTGGCTAGTGAGGCTAGGAAGAGTAGGCTCAGTCATGAAGGCTGAGGCTCGGTCAAGGGGACCGAGGCTCGATCTAAGAGGTCGAGGTGGAGGATAGAGCAGTCTTAAAGACTGGGAGAAATTGGCTAGTGAAACTAGGAGAATTACTTGATTGCTTATTGGTGACTAACATGCGCATTCGGTTATATGATTGATTATTTGTGCATGTGTTTATTAACGGTCATCACGTAGGAACCGCGAATATTAACTCGGGCACACGCTATTATTCATAGTGTCTATGATATTTTAACTTCCCGAGCAGGCAGCCTACGCATAACGAAACACTAGTGCACGAGAATACATGGAACTCAATTTCTACGTCAACGGATGACGGGATACATCACCTCCTACGCGGCACATAACGCTAGTGCGCAAGTATACGTGAAACTTAAGCTATACATCAACGGAGGTACGACACATACGACTGTCAAGGCGAGGCCTTGAGAAGAAACGATGACGCAATCTAACGACGACGCTAGATTCCTGTCAGCAGGAGAACTAACAATCAGGGAACGACAACTTGTCACGCGATCCTGCAACGACACGAATCACGCCAGGGAGAAGACTATTGTCTCCGCAATCCCCCCTACCTAACTAACGACGAACACGCTATGTTCGACATTCCATGGTAATGTCACCAAACAATTGGTCGTCACACGAAACCCCAGGTAAAGTCCTCAAATTTCTTTTATTGAAATTTCGAATTTCACATTTACTGAGTAGATTTTCGTATCTCTACTCCTCCTAATGGTCACTGTATCACGGCCATCTCTCTACAAGTTACATACATGGTTTTCGTTGCGACCATGCCGAAAGTTTTCTTGTCAATACATATATTTATTGTCGGATTGCGCTAAAACCAAGTTCAATTGTTTGAACTTCTTCCTTACACATATTCGATTCAAGACACCATATGATGTATTGGGAGCATCATATTCAAATCAATTTTGACAAGCGTTTCATTTGTTCCGAGTCGTAGTAGACTTGTTTGGTCTACGACTCCAATAAGTCATTGTTGGTTTCGACATCTTGTGGTGGTGTATTTATTAACTTGAAACTTGCGCTAAACTCGTTTACGCGTCTCATGCACGGATTTAATTATTTCTTTATTTAATCGTTTTAAGTCCGCTTTGAATTATCATATTAAAGCAGTCTTAACACAATCGTGTGTTAAGACAATGGTCCACAAATTCATTTCATATTCCGGTGTACCTTATAACGGTTCTTTCGACATCGATCAAATGCTTTGCGACATTCATTGCCTCTTCACCTTCGATCGAAAACATTATTTCTTTGATGTTCAAATTTCAATTGAAAATTCTATGATGTCATTTGAAACAAACTTTCGGATTCACCTTATTACGCTTTCATTTGACTTCAAACACGGTGGATTTGTTTGATCTCCGCTATTATTGAATTATTTAAATCACTACGACACCTTGTGGTGTCAGTACAAACTTGTAGCTTGGGCTAATCATGATTGAGCGTTTTATGCAAAACACAGGTGATACTTGTTCGATCACCTCTACTATTAAATTGTTTCATTCATTGCGACACCTTGTGGCGTCGGTATGACTTGCAGCTTGCGCTAATCACGATCGAGCGTTTCATGCAAACTATTATATTTGAGATTGTCGATTCTCAGTTCATCCAGTGGATGTTATTGCTTCTAGAACTCATTTACATGTTATGAACGTTCCTATGGAATTCGATTGGTCGAAGTTCCTGTTCATTGTTGGATCCTTGTTAACTTAGTCGCACTGGTGACTGCATCATTAAGTCTTGCTTCGATTACGCGGTCATTCACTTTGTTATTATTCGGACTTACCTGCAAACAACACAATTCTGAGGGGATAACATAGTCTAAATTTCGAGGACGAAATTTCTGTAACAGGGGGAGAATGTGACAACCCGTGATTTACGGCTCCTAATTACGTAATTAACAGACGATTAACGCGACAATAAATAGTGTTTACAGCACGGATTAACTTAATTAGGCCTTTGGAGCGCCTGGGAACGTCTATCCGTCTTTACAGCGCGCGAATGATGGTTTACAGAGAAACCGGTCAAACGTTAAACGGCAACGGATCGAAACCAAACAGAATACTAACAAACGCCGACAAATATTAAATTTTTTTACGATATATTTTAGCTTCGTAATAAAATTTTGTGACTACAGTCGAAACCGGATTGAAAAACGGATTAAAGACGGCAACGATAAAATTTTTCGCGATTATTACCGTGATCGACGAACGGGCGTGCAAACAACGACTACCGACCGTATTTTTGTGTATTTTAATTTTTGACGTTAAACGGAGTTCTGGTTTTGACAACGGGTCTCGTAGGGATTACGGGCCGCTTACGCACGAGATGGGCTTGTGGGCCCCGGGCCCAAGCCTAAACCTGCACATAACATATTGGATCTTTTTTTTTAGATTTTACTTGTAAATCTTATAAAATCTATGACAAAATCTCTACAAAAGATTGTAATCAAAATTGGAGCACTCAAGATCTCTAAAGATCTTCACAAAAATCCTTTCAAGATCCACACAAAAGATTATGGCTCAATTTGGGAAACATCAGATCTTTTCAAGATCTCAAAACTCTCTATAATAACCCTTATCTCTCCACATTTACCACACACAAAACAACTATCATCCTTCAAAGAATTCCTCATCTCTCTCTCGGTTATATATCAGACTACACACACAAACCTACAGTACACTCATATTACTCTCACTCTCTCTCTCGATTTCATTCAATCAAAGAAACACAGGGATTTAGACACCTGCACAAGACAAACCCAAACCCTCTTCCTCTCGATCCTTCTCCGATGAAGACCGGCGACCGGAGCCTCACCTCCGGCGCCCGATTACCTCCGCCAGACACCCCCCCTCGTTCTGTCTTCTCTCTAAAAGCCCGACCGGACTCCGGCCGGTGAAACTGGCGGAGCCGGTGGCGCTGATAATGATGCGATGATGATGATGATTCACGGATGAGAGTCGATGATGGTGATGATCGACGGTAATGGTGGTGGCACACGACAGTTCCTCCGACAAGACAGGGAGCGAGATCGGGAGAGAGATCGGAGACGGGTTCAGTCCGGACGATTCGTCTCTGGTTCGGGATTTCCGTTCGGGTTTTCGGTTCAGCAGGGTGGTTCGGCTCGGTTCTGGTTCAGGTCACATCCCTCACGTTATACGGTTTGGCTCGGTTACTGTTCATCTCAGATTTGGATGCGGTTCACCGAGTCGACTCAGCTCGGTGAGAGTCAACACAACGGGTACGGGTCAACCACAGGTTAGATGGTTCAAGTTTTGGTTCGGGTTTCGTGTTCGGGTTCGGGTCAACCGGTTGACTCGGTCAACACCCGAGTCAACTCGGGTCAACAGCAGTCAAACCAGTCAACAGTAGTCAATGGAATTGTTCGGGTTCAGATTTGTGGCTCGGGACTTGATATGGTGCAACTCGGTCAAACTCGGTCAACCGAGTCAACTCGCTGAGTCAACTCGGCCAACTCAGCCGGTCAACTCAGTTGACCCGGTCAACTCAGTCGATCATCCCGACGCGAAGATTCGGTAAAGATTTGCGGCGCGACTATTTATGTTATTTCTATAACTTTATTACTTACGTGAAACGAGCTCTCGAAACCGACTAATTATAAATTACATTCGTATTACATATTTGACAAAGTTTGCATATAGTTGAAACTTGATTATATTGTGTTGAAAATAAAACGACAACTTGTGTTGTCGGGGCCGTCCAAAAATAGAGGAAACTCTGCCCGTTTTTCGAGAAAAACCCTTAAACACGACACGTATTATATTTCAAAAACGACGCTTAAAGGAATTCGATTTTATAATACTTCAAACCTTGATAATTCCAAACGCTTTTACAAATAAATATAATGTTATATTTATTTGGAACGTCGTCAACTCGTATACTTTTACAAAATAAATATAGTTATATATTTATTCTAAACGTCGTACAACGCGAAATCTTTTACAAAAATAAATATGGTTTATATTTATTTTCAAACAAAACAACTCGACGATTTCTTTATAAAATAAATATAACTCTTCATATTTATTTTATACGCCTAAACGGCCTATACGTATATTTTTGGCAAATATACACAAGACATGATATATATAATACAAGTTATTATATATTATTTTCATACGAAACGCGATATATGATACGAGCTGGTTGTATGATATTTTCATAGAAATATTCTTTTACAAACGTACGGCTACTCGAGACGGCTAACACACTTACAACGAGATATTTATATATTTTTATATAAATATTTATTAATTTTAAGTCTCTCGGAAACTAAGTCTTTTCCAAGACTTATTAAACTGTTACTGACATTAAACGAGACTTAACACGTATAACTTAATCTTTTTCATTAAGTTAACAACTTACCGTAGAATCGTTCGACTAACGATTCGGTAGAGCTCGACGACACGTAATTTAGTTACCGCGTTTATTTAGAAACTTATTAGATATTCCGTGTTAGGAATATTGTAGAATGCACGCTAGCGAGTCTCATCTTGGAAACGACATCACGAGGTCGTAATTAGCTCGCTTTGCACAAGAATATTCAGGTGAGTTCATAACCCCACTTTTACGGCTTTACATTTTTATAAATGTTTTCGGGGTGGAAAGACATGCACGTTTTGCAAAAGCAAACAAAGTTTAGAACAAATGCAAAACTCGTATTCCTAAATCATATTACGAAGGGATTTCGAGGAACTCAAATGATTTACGAAAGGTTTATACTAAACATACCGGTTTTTACAAAACAAATGAGTATTATCAAAATGTGAATGATTTTCATGACTAAGGACGGATCAATTGGTGATAATATATATAGAATAAGGAGCCAGCCTTTGTGGCTGGGGAGGATCAGCCTTAGTGGCTGGGGAGGATCAGTCATAGAGACTGGGGTAAAGTACATGTACAATGATTACAGAGATTTTTATACACGGTATGATTAACGTAAGGAGGTTTAGATCATGTGAATGGGTAGTTAGAACACCGAGGGACTCGAGCGGTAGATCTATCTGGGTGTAGCGAGCCCAGCTCTAGGCCCAACAGAACGGACCTCTCGGAGGACCAACAGAACGGACCTGGAGTGACTTGGTACCCAACGCAAAAATCGGCTAGGGTTGTGTCTACCTACTTGCATTTCACGACATGCTAATGGCCTTGCAAACCATTGGTGATCACAAGTCCTCTTACACTGCTACATACCAGGAACTTTATACTTACGAAACATACTTGTTCATACAAATTAAATACCATGTTTTATACAAAATTTAAGGCATAGGATTATGCGGGTCAAAGTCAGGGTGGGCATTGATGATTATACGAACATTACAAAAACATGGTTTTATGAACATAACGTGTTACAAACACAACGTTTCCATATAACTTTGCAAGAAAATGGTTTTTAAATTCATTTTCTCAATACTACTTCAAAAACCGGTTATTCCAAAGATTTATTTCAAATCTTTCACAATACCAAGGATTTATTTCAAACCTTTCACAACTCAAAAGATTTATTTCAAATCTTTTACAAACAAACTATGAACTCGCTCAACATTATGTTGATTTTTCTCGCATGTTCTTTCTCAGGTTACTTTTCTAAGACAAGGCACGGTTGGAATAGGAGAACCATCTGGAGTCGAGTACTTAGCGGGCGTTCACTTTCTAAAAGACTTAGCTTATTTTGCTTCCGCTGTGCAATGACGATACCAGTCCAGTCACGCCAAGCTCTGATAATTTCGGGGTGTGACAGATTGGTATCAGAGCTATAGGTTACAGCGAATTAGGTTCCTGTTGTGATACCTAGGCTCTAACCTCACTTTCCTCTGGGAACTTAGGCTATTAAGACGTTGAATACATACAGAACGCCCAGTACTCAAATATGGTCTCCAACCGTTGCCGACAAGCAAACAGTCAAATCCAAACAAATGTTGAGCACATTTTACTATTTATAGGCTCGGTCTGGAGGATCGAGGCTCGGTCTAGGTGACCGAGGTAGTTGAGCACGTTGATTTATTATAGGCTCAGCCTGGAGGGCTGAGGCTCGGTCTGGAGGATCGAGGCTCGGTCTAGGTGACCGAGGTAGTTGGCTAGTGAGGCTAGGAAGAGTAGGCTCAGTCATGAAGGCTGAGGCTCGGTCAAGGGGACCGAGGCTCGATCTAAGAGGTCGAGGTGGAGGATAGAGCAGTCTTAAAGACTGGGAGAAATTGGCTAGTGAAACTAGGAGAATTACTTGATTGCTTATTGGTGACTAACATGCGCATTCGGTTATATGATTGATTATTTGTGCATGTGTTTATTAACGGTCATCACGTAGGAACCGCGAATATTAACTCGGGCACACGCTATTATTCATAGTGTCTATGATATTTTAACTTCCCGAGCAGGCAGCCTACGCATAACGAAACACTAGTGCACGAGAATACATGGAACTCAATTTCTACGTCAACGGATGACGGGATACATCACCTCCTACGCGGCACATAACGCTAGTGCGCAAGTATACGTGAAACTTAAGCTATACATCAACGGAGGTACGACACATACGACTGTCAAGGCGAGGCCTTGAGAAGAAACGATGACGCAATCTAACGACGACGCTAGATTCCTGTCAGCAGGAGAACTAACAATCAGGGAACGACAACTTGTCACGCGATCCTGCAACGACACGAATCACGCCAGGGAGAAGACTATTGTCTCCGCAATCCCCCCTACCTAACTAACGACGAACACGCTATGTTCGACATTCCATGGTAATGTCACCAAACAATTGGTCGTCACACGAAACCCCAGGTAAAGTCCTCAAATTTCTTTTATTGAAATTTCGAATTTCACATTTACTGAGTAGATTTTCGTATCTCTACTCCTCCTAATGGTCACTGTATCACGGCCATCTCTCTACAAGTTACATACATGGTTTTCGTTGCGACCATGCCGAAAGTTTTCTTGTCAATACATATATTTATTGTCGGATTGCGCTAAAACCAAGTTCAATTGTTTGAACTTCTTCCTTACACATATTCGATTCAAGACACCATATGATGTATTGGGAGCATCATATTCAAATCAATTTTGACAAGCGTTTCATTTGTTCCGAGTCGTAGTAGACTTGTTTGGTCTACGACTCCAATAAGTCATTGTTGGTTTCGACATCTTGTGGTGGTGTATTTATTAACTTGAAACTTGCGCTAAACTCGTTTACGCGTCTCATGCACGGATTTAATTATTTCTTTATTTAATCGTTTTAAGTCCGCTTTGAATTATCATATTAAAGCAGTCTTAACACAATCGTGTGTTAAGACAATGGTCCACAAATTCATTTCATATTCCGGTGTACCTTATAACGGTTCTTTCGACATCGATCAAATGCTTTGCGACATTCATTGCCTCTTCACCTTCGATCGAAAACATTATTTCTTTGATGTTCAAATTTCAATTGAAAATTCTATGATGTCATTTGAAACAAACTTTCGGATTCACCTTATTACGCTTTCATTTGACTTCAAACACGGTGGATTTGTTTGATCTCCGCTATTATTGAATTATTTAAATCACTACGACACCTTGTGGTGTCAGTACAAACTTGTAGCTTGGGCTAATCATGATTGAGCGTTTTATGCAAAACACAGGTGATACTTGTTCGATCACCTCTACTATTAAATTGTTTCATTCATTGCGACACCTTGTGGCGTCGGTATGACTTGCAGCTTGCGCTAATCACGATCGAGCGTTTCATGCAAACTATTATATTTGAGATTGTCGATTCTCAGTTCATCCAGTGGATGTTATTGCTTCTAGAACTCATTTACATGTTATGAACGTTCCTATGGAATTCGATTGGTCGAAGTTCCTGTTCATTGTTGGATCCTTGTTAACTTAGTCGCACTGGTGACTGCATCATTAAGTCTTGCTTCGATTACGCGGTCATTCACTTTGTTATTATTCGGACTTACCTGCAAACAACACAATTCTGAGGGGATAACATAGTCTAAATTTCGAGGACGAAATTTCTGTAACAGGGGGAGAATGTGACAACCCGTGATTTACGGCTCCTAATTACGTAATTAACAGACGATTAACGCGACAATAAATAGTGTTTACAGCACGGATTAACTTAATTAGGCCTTTGGAGCGCCTGGGAACGTCTATCCGTCTTTACAGCGCGCGAATGATGGTTTACAGAGAAACCGGTCAAACGTTAAACGGCAACGGATCGAAACCAAACAGAATACTAACAAACGCCGACAAATATTAAATTTTTTTACGATATATTTTAGCTTCGTAATAAAATTTTGTGACTACAGTCGAAACCGGATTGAAAAACGGATTAAAGACGGCAACGATAAAATTTTTCGCGATTATTACCGTGATCGACGAACGGGCGTGCAAACAACGACTACCGACCGTATTTTTGTGTATTTTAATTTTTGACGTTAAACGGAGTTCTGGTTTTGACAACGGGTCTCGTAGGGATTACGGGCCGCTTACGCACGAGATGGGCTTGTGGGCCCCGGGCCCAAGCCTAAACCTGCACATAACATATTGGATCTTTTTTTTTAGATTTTACTTGTAAATCTTATAAAATCTATGACAAAATCTCTACAAAAGATTGTAATCAAAATTGGAGCACTCAAGATCTCTAAAGATCTTCACAAAAATCCTTTCAAGATCCACACAAAAGATTATGGCTCAATTTGGGAAACATCAGATCTTTTCAAGATCTCAAAACTCTCTATAATAACCCTTATCTCTCCACATTTACCACACACAAAACAACTATCATCCTTCAAAGAATTCCTCCTCTCTCTCTCGGTTATATATCAGACTACACACACAAACCTACAGTACACTCATATTACTCTCACTCTCTCTCTCGATTTCATTCAATCAAAGAAACACAGGGATTTAGACACCTGCACAAGACAAACCCAAACCCTCTTCCTCTCGATCCTTCTCCGATGAAGACCGGCGACCGGAGCCGCACCTCCGGCGCCCGATTACCTCCGCCAGACACCCCCCCCTCGTTCTGTCTTCTCTCTAAAAGCCCGACCGGACTCCGGCCGGTGAAACTGGCGGAGCCGGTGGCGCTGATAATGATGCGATGATGATGATGATTCACGGATGAGAGTCGATGATGGTGATGATCGACGGTAATGGTGGTGGCACACGACAGTTCCTCCGACAAGACAGGGAGCGAGAGCGGGAGAGAGATCGGAGACGGGTTCAGTCCGGACGATTCGTCTCTGGTTCGGGATTTCCGTTCGGGTTTTCGGTTCAGCAGGGTGGTTCGGCTCGGTTCTGGTTCAGGTCACATCCCTCACGTTATACGGTTTGGCTCGGTTACTGTTCATCTCAGATTTGGATGCGGTTCACCGAGTCGACTCAGCTCGGTGAGAGTCAACACAACGGGTACGGGTCAACCACAGGTTAGATGGTTCAAGTTTTGGTTCGGGTTTCGTGTTCGGGTTCGGGTCAACCGGTTGACTCGGTCAACACCCGAGTCAACTCGGGTCAACAGCAGTCAAACCAGTCAACAGTAGTCAATGGAATTGTTCGGGTTCAGATTTGTGGCTCGGGACTTGATATGGTGCAACTCGGTCAAACTCGGTCAACCGAGTCAACTCGCTGAGTCAACTCGGCCAACTCAGCCGGTCAACTCAGTTGACCCGGTCAACTCAGTCGATCATCCCGACGCGAAGATTCGGTAAAGATTTGCGGCGCGACTATTTATGTTATTTCTATAACTTTATTACTTACGTGAAACGAGCTCTCGAAACCGACTAATTATAAATTACATTCGTATTACATATTTGACAAAGTTTGCATATAGTTGAAACTTGATTATATTGTGTTGAAAATAAAACGACAACTTGTGTTGTCGGGGCCGTCCAAAAATAGAGGAAACTCTGCCCGTTTTTCGAGAAAAACCCTTAAACACGACACGTATTATATTTCAAAAACGACGCTTAAAGGAATTCGATTTTATAATACTTCAAACCTTGATAATTCCAAACGCTTTTACAAATAAATATAATGTTATATTTATTTGGAACGTCGTCAACTCGTATACTTTTACAAAATAAATATAGTTATATATTTATTCTAAACGTCGTACAACGCGAAATCTTTTACAAAAATAAATATGGTTTATATTTATTTTCAAACAAAACAACTCGACGATTTCTTTATAAAATAAATATAACTCTTCATATTTATTTTATACGCCTAAACGGCCTATACGTATATTTTTGGCAAATATACACAAGACATGATATATATAATACAAGTTATTATATATTATTTTCATACGAAACGCGATATATGATACGAGCTGGTTGTATGATATTTTCATAGAAATATTCTTTTACAAACGTACGGCTACTCGAGACGGCTAACACACTTACAACGAGATATTTATATATTTTTATATAAATATTTATTAATTTTAAGTCTCTCGGAAACTAAGTCTTTTCCAAGACTTATTAAACTGTTACTGACATTAAACGAGACTTAACACGTATAACTTAATCTTTTTCATTAAGTTAACAACTTACCGTAGAATCGTTCGACTAACGATTCGGTAGAGCTCGACGACACGTAATTTAGTTACCGCGTTTATTTAGAAACTTATTAGATATTCCGTGTTAGGAATATTGTAGAATGCACGCTAGCGAGTCTCATCTTGGAAACGACATCACGAGGTCGTAATTAGCTCGCTTTGCACAAGAATATTCAGGTGAGTTCATAACCCCACTTTTACGGCTTTACATTTTTATAAATGTTTTCGGGGTGGAAAGACATGCACGTTTTGCAAAAGCAAACAAAGTTTAGAACAAATGCAAAACTCGTATTCCTAAATCATATTACGAAGGGATTTCGAGGAACTCAAATGATTTACGAAAGGTTTATACTAAACATACCGGTTTTTACAAAACAAATGAGTATTATCAAAATGTGAATGATTTTCATGACTAAGGACGGATCAATTGGTGATAATATATATAGAATGAGGAGCCAGCCTTTGTGGCTGGGGAGGATCAGCCTTAGTGGCTGGGGAGGATCAGTCATAGAGACTGGGGTAAAGTACATGTACAATGATTACAGAGATTTTTATACACGGTATGATTAACGTAAGGAGGTTTAGATCATGTGAATGGGTAGTTAGAACACCGAGGGACTCGAGCGGTAGATCTATCTGGGTGTAGCGAGCCCAGCTCTAGGCCCAACAGAACGGACCTCTCGGAGGACCAACAGAACGGACCTGGAGTGACTTGGTACCCAACGCAAAAATCGGCTAGGGTTGTGTCTACCTACTTGCATTTCACGACATGCTAATGGCCTTGCAAACCATTGGTGATCACAAGTCCTCTTACACTGCTACATACCAGGAACTTTATACTTACGAAACATACTTGTTCATACAAATTAAATACCATGTTTTATACAAAATTTAAGGCATAGGATTATGCGGGTCAAAGTCAGGGTGGGCATTGATGATTATACGAACATTACAAAAACATGGTTTTATGAACATAACGTGTTACAAACACAACGTTTCCATATAACTTTGCAAGAAAATGGTTTTTAAATTCATTTTCTCAATACTACTTCAAAAACCGGTTATTCCAAAGATTTATTTCAAATCTTTCACAATACCAAGGATTTATTTCAAACCTTTCACAACTCAAAAGATTTATTTCAAATCTTTTACAAACAAACTATGAACTCGCTCAACATTATGTTGATTTTTCTCGCATGTTCTTTCTCAGGTTACTTTTCTAAGACAAGGCACGGTTGGAATAGGAGAACCATCTGGAGTCGAGTACTTAGCGGGCGTTCACTTTCTAAAAGACTTAGCTTATTTTGCTTCCGCTGTGCAATGACGATACCAGTCCAGTCACGCCAAGCTCTGATAATTTCGGGGTGTGACAGAGATCGTAGTGAATTTTAAGGTGCCATAAACGTTTCAACAAAGTATGACACCGAAACACGAGATTTAAGTAATAGGGGTAAAGCAAGGCGTGCTTTGCCATACTACCGAAGTGTCGCGCAGAAAGTGCCAGGTGGAGTTGAACGTTATTAGACGTATTATACTATGGTGATTATTTTCAACACACTACACTCAATCGCAAGGCGTAACAACTGAAATCGCATCATCGCAAGACTTGTCGTAAGTCTGCAAATGCAATGCAATCACCTCATCAATGGACTCTGGGGAGTCTACCTCGCAGGGCAATTGCATCGACGCAAGACTGGTCGTAAGTCTGTTGCAGCAAACCTCATCAAGTACATAAACGCTCACGATATTGTTGAGTGAGGACCTATTCTACCCTCCTCGATAACCGTGATGCATCGCAACGTAACGTTAAGCTTATTCGAAACAAAACTCGACTAATCGCAATCGCTTTTCATGTGTATCTCGCAATCTCTATCGCTTATTATGTGAATCTATATCGCTTGCTGTGTGTCAGTCTATCGCTATCGCCTACCGCTATCTGTGATATTTGTGTTAAGTTAGCACACATGACCTCGCTTCACGAGAGGAAGCTCATATGGTTAAAGCAAGGTGTTTTAGTCATATCAGCGGGCTTTCGTGGAAAAAGGCCATGTGGGTTCTGAGGTTAGTTAAACTCTGTGGTATAATCAATCAAATCGAACCGCATAAATCGTGTATATCTCCATCGCTTGCAGCGCACAACTGCCGCTTATAATCGCCGTCATTTTTGGTGTGGTGTTATTCGCTAACCCACCTAATCGCTTATCGCTTATCGTGTATAGTCTACCGCTTATTCGCTCGTTGGTGTTCGTTACAGTCTGTGTGGTATTAGTACGCATGACATCGCTTCACGAGGCAAAACTAACATGGTTAAACGTGGTGTTTCACCATGTTAGCAAACTCTCGTAAAAACGTGCCATGCGGGTTCAAGATGGAATCTAATCGAAAACGCGCTATTCGCTTATCGTCTGCCGCTCGACGCCTATCCAGACACGACACGTAAGCGTTTCGTGTCATCAGGCTACTCGCGCACGCTGTTGTAGCTACGTTCGCAATACAACTCGCCGGCTTAACCTATTCGATTTTATCTTATACTCGGCCTAACTTTCTATCGATTGGGCCGAGTAAGCGCAATTCTATCCATGTCATATCCGCGCACATGACACCGCCTCACGAAACGGAAGTAATATGGGAGAAACATGGTGGATACGCCGCTGGTACCTCCTATATATAAATGTTTTAATCATATTAACGAACTTCCGTGGGAAGGTGCCAAGTGGGGCCTGATGCTAAATTGTCTTTTCCAAACGGGTAAAACTAATTTTTATAAAACTTTTACTGAAAACCATGGGACAAGTGAAATTCCTCACAACGTGGAGGTAACATCGAATCAGCTTAACTCCATGTCCAAGGGGAGCTTTCATGAGTCCAATCTTTCCCTAAAACCTTTTCAAATATAAAGAAAAACAAGACTTTCTTGAGACGTTGGTTCAACATCGAGTTCCGCTGAACCCATGTCGTAGGAGAGTTTTCGTAACCCAAGTTTTCATCTTCGAATTCCCTAAAATGTGTAAAACCTAAACTTCCTTGCAACATCGGTTAACATCGACTCAGTTGGCCATACGTTGAAAAGAAATTTTTCAAGATTTCCATCCCAAAACTCCCTTTAAATATCTAAAACCGAACGTCCCTTGTAACGTTGGTAACGATCGACCTAGATTAACCCTACGTCATGAGAAACCTTTCAAGATCTTTAAAATTACAATCGCATCGAGCTAACGAATTCTTCACGACACAAGGCACTGTGGAATGGCAACTTGTGGAATATTACTTTTGTCTTTACGCCGCCATCTCGCTATCGCAATCGATCTCTCTTATTCGAAACGCTCTCGCTTGTCAACTCTCGGTCAAGTCACACGCTGTATCGCAACTTACGTAAAATCAAACCTCAAAAGTCTACCTGTTGGATTAATTTCGGGACGAAATTTCCTAAAGTAGGGGAGACTGTAACAACCCGCACTTTTGTGCGTTGTTACTACTCGATTTACTCGTTACGCCTAGCACCAGAGATTCGGATCATAATGTGACTATATCGGATACATCGCTATTCGAAGGATAATCGCATATTTTCGAAATACAATATCGCTATACTATACCACACCACAAACAATAACACTCACGAAGACATTGAGTGAGGACCTATTCTACCCTCCTCGGTGACCGTGATGTGTCGAAACGCAGATAATTAACGCTAACAAAGACTCTCGGGTGAGTGCTATAGCTCCAGTCGTCGTGACAATGATGACAATACGAGTGAGTGGTACCCCGTCAGTCTTTGTGGCACAAAACACAATAACGTTCACGATGACATCAAGAAAGGACCTATACTACCCTCCTTGATGGCCGTGAAACGTCGCTAATAATCGCATGCTCGAATCGAAAACCGTTTGTTATATCGAAACTGTGGAATATGAATACGTATATACGACCCTTTGGTGATTAATTATAATATATAATAATATAAATATATAGAAATGTGGCCCAAACTATCGCAGGGCACCAAAAACGAGGATCGAGAGGCCTCCGGACGGATGGGCCAGCCGAACGGCTGGGCCAACAGATCGGATGGGCCAACCGATCGGACAGGCCGGCCGAACGGCTGGGCCGACCGATCGGACAGGCCGTCCGATCCGGATTTCGTCTATATATAGGGCTCTCCAGGGAGTCCCTGGCGCCCCGCGACAGACACACAGGGGTGTGTCACGCCCCGCTAGGTAGGCGTAGTAGGGCTTAGGGTTGATCAGTCACGAGTATAGGTTCGACGAATGGCAAGACACGTGGCGGCCCAGGGTTTCGTCTGGTGGCACTAGGTCGCGCCCCATGACAGACCTAGGGGTGTCTGTCGCGCCCTGCCAGAGACTTTGAAATTTTGTTTTTATTTAATTTATATTAAAATGAAGTATTTGGGGCCCACTTTTCGTATACGGGGTGTATTTTAGGACGTATAGGGACATGTTTAAGGGTTTCGGGAGAGTTGTTATAGTGATGCTTATTGTTGTTTAACGTTAATGATCAGGATGTTGTTTTGTTTGATGTTTGCTTATGATTTAATGTGACAACTAAAATGGTTGTTATTTAAGTGGTTAAAGGAATCTGTGGCAGACAATAGGGTTAATTAGGATGATAGTTACATAAGCACGTGCATGATCAAAGTAAATGTGGTACTCGACTAGGTGACAATTAAGTGATGATCATGATACATAATCATGTTTATGAATTCAGCTGTCAATTATAGATAGCAGGTAGAACATGTCAAATGCCAAAGTCATTAGTAGAATCATATGTAGTATTATTGCACATTTGTAGGATCAAATTATACGCACAAGTCATTAGTAGGATCATATGTTGGATCACGTGTAATGCAGGGTTGGTCATCATACACATTTAGTAATTAATGTTAGTATTGTAACATCCTCCAAAAAACGGACCTCTGAAACCCGATCCGTTTTCATATTCTATGTAATTTTATTTAATGTTCAAGCAATAAAATGTTTTAATCATACATGTTATTATATCTGGTGATTTATAGTCTTATACATGTTCTATACAAGTTTCTAAATTCATTTCCATGTATTTTGAAACAACCAACCATCTCTCAATTTCTAAGACTTAGGTTCTTCTTAAGTTGATTAAAAACTTTGGAGACTTCGTGAACACACCTAACACTCAAATCCTGACCTACTTATCATTCAAATTTATTATATACATGCCAAAACTAAGATATGACATGTGTTTGGAGAGTTTAGATGTAAAGGATAGCAAGTAAAAAGCTTACATGTTGCATTCTTAGTTTTGGCATAAGATGACTTACGGGTGACTTTCTTGCCAACTTTTCTCCATCCTTAGGCTATCAATCCGGACCATTCAAAACTCTAAGATTTACTTCGTATACTTAGGAGCAAGTAGGTTCAAACGGGGTATAAAACCGAGCCCAAGCGTAGCGGGAATCACAAACACAAGTTTGAGAACGTAACCCTCGACCCACATCAAGATCCAAGGTTTAAACCCAATTCTCGACACCATAAATGGTGGATTACTCTTTTCCATATGATAGTACTATGAAAATAGTGAACGTAGGCGAAAAGCATGCGCAAAACGGAGTTACAACGAAGCAGGAATCACGAAAACAAGTTTGGTGTTTATTGCTGATTTAGTGGTTCCATAAGTGCAATACCCCTTTGGGTGTTGTGCGTAATAGTTTCTTTTTTTTTTTTTTTGCTCTCGATGAGGAGATGCTGCCCTTCAAGCTGTTCCCGTTTTGTCAAGCTTCTTTGAGGTAATTTTCTTTTCCTTTTAATTATTCATTCATTTATCGTTTTCTTAGTTTAAATAGTTTAGTTTAGGTTCTTAGTTAAGAAGTATTAGGCTCGTTTAGGTAGCCTTGCTAAGGCTAGTCATTAGAACGCCTAGCATTGCTAAGGCTCGTCCTTTGGATGACCTAGCTTTGCAAAGACACGTCCTTAGGACGTATAGCCTTGCTTAACCTTGCCTTTAGGCTTGACGTAGCCTTGTAGAGGCTCGTTAAGCCCAACGAGTCCAAGAGTTTTAACTTCATCTACATGCCAAAGACTAAATCCAAGAGACGAAACCCCAAGTTTGGGGTGTTTCAACAAACGATGTGCGCATCCAGTCCAACCCATATACGATTTTTAGACTTGTTTTCGGTAGTTTTAGATTAGTTGTTGGCTTGTTTATAATGGGTTTTGTTTGCTTCAAAATGTTTGAAACTAGGTTTAACTGGCTTAGACAGATTGTTTACATGTTTATGCCAGGTTAGTTGAAGTTCAGTTGCCTTTTACGTTTTGCTTCACTCACGGCGCTTAAGTTGTGCCTTTAACCATAAAGACAATATTGAATACGATTTTACAATTAGATATGAATTTTAGAATGGAATATTTAAACTCCTCCAAAACCGGTGAATTTTCATCCATGTGAAAAAACCTTCTTCTAGATTGATTTTTTTTTCGAATCTAATATCTTCTTTTAAGAGGAAAGTCTATGACCCTAAAAATTCATAAAAAGCTGAACAAAAACAGTAAAAATACACAGTAACTGAAAAGACGGCTACTTTATTAATATCATTTATTATAAATAAAATCCCGCCTAAACTACGCGCCAAAAACATCCTATAAAGAGAGTTCTCTGCACAAACAACTTATCACAAAACCAGAAACAAACGCCATATTTCCTAGAAACCATTCACTTTAAAAACGCCAAAAATAATACTTAAAAAAGCCATAGATGCAGAACCTCGATTCTGCTATATTGAGTATTGATCAGAATGAAGTTTCACTGAATGGATTCTTCTCTGAGTTGGGTATCTCTATAATCTTTTGCTGAATGAGATGGACAAATATTCAAGACAAAGAGACTGATGACACTGATATGACATCATGTCACTTTGTTCTTGATGGATATATTGATGGCATGAAGGGATCAATACATTAGAGCAGGCGTTGGTCTTCAACATGTCATCAAACAAGTATATATCCACCCACCATAAAGGATGCCAAAAAAATAAGCATCTTCTAAAGACGGCCGTTATGTAGGAAAATAAGGATCTACATAAGGCATTCAAAAACAGGTTCAAAACGCCAAAAAGGTTAAAGTAGAAGAGGCTGATGACAGTGAAGATTTGAATGAGAAATTAGATTATAATTTTTTTCATTTTCTATTGTTTGTTATGTAATTCTCTGTTGTTTATCATCTAATTCTCTACTATTTAAAAAAAATGAGTATAAAACGCCAAAAACTACAAACACCAAAACGTCTGATAGTTTGAAAACTGTGAGAACGAATGCTAGCAAAATACGAGGTTGCTATATAAAACGCCAAAAACGCAAACAAAGTATTACTGGAAAAATCAACACTAATTGACAGATGAAAATTGAAAAGAAACAGTAAAATAAAGAGACGGTATCATTATTGCCAAACATTATAGTTATATTAATGCCACTACATGGAAAATTGAAATTTATTTATCTTTTCAAAACGCCATAACTGCCTGTCAAATTATAGGCCTGTATCCTAAATGGCAAAACACTTGATATAATAAAATCAAGAAAATTACTGATGTTTTTTACATTAAAAGCCTGCATCCTAATCTAAAAAACAATAAAAACACCAAACAATACTTAAAACGCCAAAATATTTGCTATGATTCTGATCCAAAAACAATAAAAACGCCGCGTATTTATTAAACGCCAAAAAAATGGAAAGACGAAGTGACACGCGTTAAAAAAAATATGAAAGGACAAAAAAACCCATATGCCTTTCTATAAGCTGCGTGACACGTGTTAGGCCATGAAGCGTTCTCACCGTTCTCACACTATTGAGCGTTTTCTCCTGATCCCGTTTCTCTCTCTCTCTCTCTATATATATAGGGGATGGTTCAAATGAAAACCACTTTTATTGTGAAAACTCGAAAACTAACTAAAAAAAGCCTAAAAAACACACAAATTTTTTTTTCAATTTTTTTATAAAAATCGCTGGTTTTTATATATGAAAAAAAAAAAATTTTCAAAATATTTTTTTTTTGTAGTACACATGTGTAATAATACACATGTGTAGTACAAATACACATGTGTAGTATTACACATGTGCCACTACACAAAAAAAAAAAAAAAATTTGAAATTTTTTTTATATAAAAAAACCTGCGGAAATTATTATGCAAAAAAAAAAAATTGGTATGTTTTTATGGCTTTTTTAATTAGTTTTCACAATAACTAGTGGTTTTCATTTGAACCTTCCCCTATATATATATATACACACATACTCTTTATTTCTCTCTAATCTGAACCCACCACCACAACCTAATCTCTCTCATCCCACCACCACCCCACAACCTTCACCGCCGCCACCCACCCCACCTCAACCTTCACCGCCTCCACCCCCACCTACCGACCACCCAACCCTACTGCACCAACCATCACCACCGTACCCACCACATCACCACCACTCCTGCATGACTGCTTTCACCACTAAAATAGAGTCTAATGTGCTTAAAAATTAAGGCTAAAGCAAGTTCGCTAAACAAAAGTGCAGGTTTTGAGGATAATAGGGCTCTGGTTTCGAAAAGAGGCATGAAAACAAAATCGGTTGACTGTAAACAGGGTTTAGTCAATGATTTCAACGTCAAACCATCATCTGATTCTGTAATATATGAAGCAAATCGAGCAGATAAGAAAGACGTTCCTTTAAAGAAAACAAAAACAAAAAGAGAACTGGTGAGCGACCAGTTATTTTGCCGTGAATTTATAAGCAAAGAGTCGATGAAAGTTATGTACAGAAAAATGTCAAGAAGCTTTCATCTGATTCTATATTATCGGAAGCAAATCGAGCAACTAAGAAGTTCATGTTCAATTACTCACTGTATTTATTTGTTCAATGTGTTTGTGTGTTCAATTGGTGGTGTTAATGGTGGGTTTTGAGAAAGAGAGGGAGGAGGATGTCTGCGTTTTAGAGAGAGAGAGAGAGAGAGAAACGATAGTGTGGGTGGAAAGGGGTTTTTATATATTTTCTAGAAAAAAGGGTTTACTTATTATATTAAAATGTGAAAAGACAACATTACCCTTATATGGGGTCCATATGACCAAACTTAACTAAAAAATCTAACTGAGTTAGGCCTAAAAAACATAACGTTCAAGATTTTGGAACATTAAGTACAAAACTTGTCAACTTTTGCGCTAAATGACAGCGCCTGTAATTTGGTGTAAACATAAAGAACAAAACTTGTAATTTACTCTATATATATATATTTTGAGGGACGGATATAGTCAGGTAGTTAGTATTAAATCGAGTTCTGTTATTCGTTTGACAGAACATATAGAGCTCGGTTGTTATTACAAAAATATGTCATATTACTTTATTCAACACTCTTTTTGGAGTCAGGAAATAATTACCACAAAAGCGGGTTTTTTGTTTACAAAACGCAAAAAGTCAATACACTAGGTTGTTTTTCTTTTAATTCTAATTATGACTATACATATATTGGATGTTGTAGTAGTATATAAAGATAAAATCAGCTCAGTAGCGCTAACTACCCCGTATATACATTCTCTATTGTGGCTAGAGTTTATGATTTCCTTATGTTGAGAATTTATGACACCGTATCTAGTAGTTGCTTGCTTGCAATAGCTATGTTTGTAAGAGCAACTATGAAAATGAGTGGTTCCAACCAACCAACATTAAATATTGGTACAATATTTTTTTGAAGTTTGGTGGCAAAAGGGATTCTAATAATTTTGTATAAACTTTTTTACATTAGTTTTTTTTTTTTTTTTCTTAACGTTTTTAAATTAAACTTATCTTGACATTAATTGCTAAGCTTTATAGTTATTTTATTTTACCTTAACTTTCATAGTTAGACCATGTGTAGTGGTTAAGAAAAATAACGCCCCCACCATGGGGCATTATCCGACACGTGGCAGTCCAGTCAGCATGGGGCGTTATTGCAAAAGTGGCGTAGTGGGAATAATGCCCAAATAATGCCCCTTCCAATCATTAAACAAAAAAAAAAAAAAACTAACTAATTTCTCATTGGCCAGTCAAATCCCAGTCAACCCATCACAATCCATTTTAGGCGTTTTAATCAACACGCCAAACAATTTTTTTTTTCAAAAATATTGCCCCAAAACGCCCTATGTAATGGGGGGGGGGGGGGCGTTTTTTTTGGATTTTTTTCAAAAATACCGCCCCACTACGGGTCTGAGCTTCTTTGAGGTAATTTCCTCTCGATGAGGAGATGCTGCCCTTCAAGCTTTTCTCGTTTTGTCAAGCTTCTTTGAGGTAATTTTCTTTTTCTTGTAATTATTCATTCATTTATCGCTTTCTTAGTTTAAATAGTTTAGTATAGGTTCTTAGTTAAGGAGCATTAGCCTCGTTTGCTAAGGCTCGTCCTTTGGATGACCTAGCTTTGCAAAGACACGTCCTTAGGACGTATAGCCTTGCTTAGGCTTGGCGTAGCCTTGTAGAAGCTCGTTAGGCCCAACGAGTCCAAGAGTTTTAACTTCATCTGCATGCCAAAGACTAAATCCAAGAGACGAAACCCCAAGTTTGGGGTGTTTCAACAAACGATGTGCGCGTCCAGTCCAACCCATATACGATTTTTAGACTTGTTTTCGGTAGTTTTAGATTAGTTGTTGGCTTGTTTATAATGGGTTTTGTTTGCTTCAAAATGTTTGAAACTAGGTTTAACTGGCTTAGACAGATTGTTTACATGTTTATGCCAGGTTAGTTGAAGTTCAGTTGCCTTTTGCGTTTTGCTTCACTCACGGCGCTTAAGTTGTGCCTTTAACTACAAAGACAGTATTGAATACGATTTTACAATTAGATATAAATTTTAGAATGAAATATTTAACTCACCAAACCGGTGAATTTTCATCTATGTGAAGAACCTTCTTCTAGATTGATTTTTTTTTTCGAATCTAATATCTTCTTTTAAGAGGAAATTAGGATAGATGGATGATTTGACTTGATTAGTTTTCCTTTTTCACTGAAGCAAGTCAATGATTTGAGATTAAAGAATTGAAGATAAGAAATTAGTTGAGAAAGTTAAAATGCATTATTAGTAATCAAAGCAGTTGGTGGAGGAATTAAGTCTAGAACATTGTTAAACAGGGACTTAAAAGCAAGAATTGGTTAAAAATGATTATAAAAAAAGGAACATCATGAAAAAGGTGGAAATAATTCCAGCTAATGGCTATATAAATTACATTTTGAACATATAATAATAACATCACACATGTAATCATGACACAAGATGTAAGATACAAGTAAACATTTGTAAATTGCTTGAAGAAAGGTTTCATCTCATTTTATTTTCTATAATAAATATATAGGAATCATGTTATTATCTATAATAAATATATAGGAATCATGTATTTCTTTCAGAAAGGTTTTTATGGATTCTAAGCAGAAAGGTTGCTTAAATTTAAATGTATTTCTTTCAAACAACCACAAACTTTATATACTATCCCACCAACGATTAGAAATGGTTAGGCCGGGTACAACCGAAACAATTACATGAATAGGAGCACGGTTTTCAATCACTCGGTCCAAGCTACTTTAAACTTACACTTCCTGCTTAGAATCCATAAAAACACAACAACAATCAAATTAAAGATAGACTCTTGTCTCTTACGGGGTCGGGACATCACGTTATGGAGCTTCCATCACTCGTGAAGTAGCGTGAATCACCGCCGCCACCCATCACTCGTTAAACTCATCACTCGTGATGGCCATGACGCGTGAAAAGTTGCAGAATGTGAGGGAAATTGTTGGGTATGGTGAGTGATGAGCACCCCTAGTAAAATCCATCACTAGTGATGGAATGAAATTCAATGACGTGACGGATAATGATTGGGTGTGGTGAGTGATGGAAAGTGGAGCACCCCTACCCCACCTGTCTGACAAAAATAATATTATCTCTAAGGTCATGTGTAGTCATAAAGCCTCTTTGTGGGCGTTATGCGACACATGTCGTGTCACGTCACATAGAGGCTTTATGGGGCGTTATATCATTAGAGCCCGTAGTCATAAAGCCCCTAACTATCGTCTATCATTACTCAGTTAATTATTTTTCAATTCCTTTAATTAAAAACCATCTCATTAAATAAAAAAACATTACAATAAAATAAAAAAACATTAAAATAAAATAAAATAAAACATTACACTAAAATAAAATAAAATAAAAATTGCACAATCAAAGATTATGTTTTTTTTCGATTCGCTTCTTTTGTGCCAACGTCATCTTCAACGCTTTTCCAGTTAGGTAGTCGTGCGGTTTCGAGTAGAATTCAAAGTCATGAGCCCATTGTCTATCCCGCATAATCTCGGTCACTTCGCGGTTCTCTTCCATACGTTTAGTCACTTCGCGGTTTGAAAAATCATGCACTTGTTGATATCGGACCACTTGCCCGATATCGAGTCCGCCGACCGGTATTCGTCTCCTTTACCCATGAGCCCGAAAAAAAGTTATCGGATTCAGTTCCAAAAAAAGGGTTTTACTTTGATTGTTTGCTACAAAAAGAAAAACAAATAATTAGTCCAAATTTGAAAATTCTCCTTCACACGCCGCTATCAAGATCACGTTGGCCTCAAATTTACACCCCATAGCATCGCCTGTAATGGTGTGACGGGCGCTATGGACGCTATAGCTCACAAAAAATCCTCCATCGCGCCCCACTACGGATAGTCTAAACCTCCAAATGAACTATTGTATTAAAGATATGATCGCTTTAACGAGCTCTTTCATTCTTGAGCTTTGATATCTTAAACGCATCTAATCAAGCATATAACTTCAATGGAGATTTAAATGTTGATTATTAAATAAAAAGAAGAAAAGTAAATTACTTTATATCTAGTAGATTATATATCAATTGATGGTTAGATGTCTCCTATGTATCTTTCGGTCTATAAGTAATTATATATCATTCTCTCATCTTGTGTGTACACTTACTAAATCCTAAAAGGTGATTACTTTAGTTCCGGACTATTATTAATTAAACCTTCAAGGTTGTAAGTGTCCTTTAAGAAATGTCTCATAATCTATCTATCTACTATAATAAAAGAAACCAATTTTTGGACACGTGTCATTCATTGAAGGCATCTTCAAATATATACTTATCTTATATTAAATAAATAACAAATTAATATAAAATCTTATCATATTTTAATAAAATATTATCCTCAAATCTAAATTATTAATTTAATATATTTTTAAAATAAATACCTATTTTTCCTACTTATCTTATATTAAATATATAAATAATAAATTAATATTAAATGTTATCCTAATATATTAAAAATATAACTTTTTTTTATTATTTAGTATACAAAATTATACTTATTCAACTCGTGTAAAACGCGAGGTTTTTAAAAATTTAAATTTTATTATTTACTATACAAAGTTACATTTATATAACCCGTGTAATACACGAAGTTTTTAAAGATACAATTTTTTAATCATTTGCTATGTAAAATTAGATTTATTTAACATGTGTAATACACGAGGTTTTTAAAGATATAATTTTTTGTATTATTTGGTAGATTTTTCAACCCGACTATACACAGGTTTTTTAAAGATACGACGTTTTTAGTATTTAATATACAAAATTACATTTATTTAATCTGTGTAATACACATGGTTTTTAAAGATATAACTCTTTTTTAGATCTATTCAACACGTGTAATATACGGGGTTTTTAAGGATGTAATTTTTTTTATCATTTGGTAGATTTATTCAACCCGATTATACATGAGGTTTTAAAGATACGGCGTTTTTAGTATTTAGTATACAAAATTACATTTATTTAATATGTGTAATACACATGGTTTTGAAATATATTTTTTTTTATTATTTAATATATAAAATTACATTTATTTAACCTGTACACAGGGGCGGACCCACATTGGTGCCACCGGGGTCCCCGAACCCCAATCTTTTAAAAAAAATAGTAGATTCGGTATATTAAATTGTATATGGACCCCATAAATACAATTAGGTGGACACCATAAAGATAAAAAGAAAGTTGGTGTAGTGGTAAATCTCACTCTTTTCCACCAAGAGGTCATGGGTTCAATCCTTGATAAGCACATTTTTCTTATTTTTTTTTTTAAAATCTAGTTCAAACCTCACTTTAACTCTACCCGAACGAGGACCGACCCGAAAATGGACCCCATTGAAATAAAATCCTGGGTCCGCCACTGCCTGTACAAT
This sequence comes from Helianthus tuberosus, assembly GCA_030545235.1. Classification (NCBI taxonomy): domain Eukaryota; kingdom Viridiplantae; phylum Streptophyta; class Magnoliopsida; order Asterales; family Asteraceae; genus Helianthus; species Helianthus tuberosus. The sequence goes on along the minus strand of CM060440.1, from coordinate 65,394,494 downwards.
ATGCGGGTTTCATAAAGATATAACTTTTTATTATTTAATATATAAAATTACATTTATTCAACCTGTGTAATACACGGGGTTCTAACCTTGTAATATTATAACTTAAAATGTTGGATTTGTTTATTTTGATTTATTTTTTTTCTTATTATGAGAAAAAATATTGATGGGATTTCTTTGTAATGTATGTTTACAAAATAACGTATGCATGATGAAACACTTCAATAATCTTTTAATACTGTCGTCTTGTGTCATAAATATTATATTAAACTGTATCACATTTCAACCTTATTTGCTACAATAATGTTGAGCTTTTAATGAAAATCTATAAATTTAATGATCCACCAAATGGCTTTATAACTTGAGTACTTGACTTAATGCTATATAGTAACTAAGTTGACCATGGCTTATATTCATGAACATTAATAAGAAAATTATATAAAAAAAATAATCTAATTAATTTGATATATTAAAATAGCAGGGAAGTAAGTTTTACAAATGTAATTATAAGAAATCATAGTGGTCCTAACAAATAGAAATAATGAATCAACTAAACTAATGCATGGACACAAATCTTCAAAAAATGTATACGCTCTTGAGTCTTGACCGGTGTCGAATGTAATCTATGAAGAGCAAGGTCACATGCTATTTAAATGTAATAAAAATTTGTTAAGAAAAAGTTAAGCTATCATCTCAGCTGTGACCAATCATCCAAAATACAACTATTATATAAGATACTTAAAAAAGAATAAGTGAAACCTTTGTCACTTCAATTGAAAAATGAAACCTTTTTATATCTGGATCCTTAAGGTTTCATTTTTATTGTCATTTTCTTCCAATTGGCAACAATTGAAAAATGAAACCTTTTATATCTGGATCCTTAAGGTTTCATTTTTATTGTCATTTTCTTCCAATTGGCAAAAGTTAAAATTTTCTGTTAACTTCTTCTCTTTTTGTCGGTTTCCTCATTTAAATGAAGGGTATAATCGTCATTATATGACATAATATATTTTACATAAATGAGGAAAACGACCAAAAAAGAAGTTAACAAAAAATTCTAACCCAATTTGTCAATTGGATAAAAATGACAACAAAAATAAACCCCAGGGACCCAAATACAAAACCTTTCATTTTTTAGACTCAAATGATAAAAGTAGCATAAACTTAGACACCATTTTAACATTTTACTCAAAAAGAAATAATAACCAAGTATCGAACCACCCCCAATCCATATACACTGCCTATATAAAGGTTCCAACAATAAGTCTCAAATGTGTGCAACAAAACTGTTGGCATTTCGACTATTATCTATCTACAATTTCGAGTCCATTATCACGATTCTAATCCAAGATATTTATATAGTTTTACATCAATTCCACGAATACATCAAGGCCACACCAAGTCACTATGGTCAATATGTGATTAAAGTTCATAGGTTTATATTGAATTTGACCAACAACTTTTTCTTAGTTTATCGATATATTATTAAGTAATAAATTATTAAATATGTTTGTTTTATTAAACATAGTAGTTTCCTTAATATATTGGTTAATCTCTGAAATAGTAAAATATATATCTTATTTAACAATTTACCTATTTTTATTTGTTTAGATTAAATAAGTAAACATTAGAGACTAAAGCACTCAAAATAAAAAAAACATATAAAATGAGAAAAGTTTTATATATTATATAAAACAAATAGTTTGTTTGTTGAGACTTTCTAATGGACAAAGTTGTCATTTAAAGTATACCTACTTAGATTAGAACCACAAAAGAGTGTTTTTGTCATATTTACTTATTAAGAACTTAGGGTCATTTTAGACAATTTGAAATATCTTGGAGGGTATTTGTGTAAAATAATATTCTATTTTAATAAAACTTGAGAACCTATGGCCCCTACCAAGCTTCATGACACTAGGGCTGTCCAAACTGCTCGACGATCGAAGATCGCTCGACGATCGCTCGAAAAATGCTCGAAAAATGCTCGTTCGATTTCCGCTCAGTTTGTAAATGAGCCGATCGGATCGGTTCGATTCAAATTCAATCCGAGCATGAGCATAGCTCCGCTCGCTCGTCGATCGCTCGGTTTCGATCGAATTATTTTTATTATTAATTAATATATATATTTATATTATAGATTTTATAGATTAAAAACTCAAAAAATATAATAGCCAAAAAAAAAAAATTAAAAGCCCAAATCACATTCAACCCAACCCAACTTAATATTTAATACGTAAATCTAAGTATCTAACCCTAAATCTTATTCAAAAGAGTATTCAGTATTCACTCACAATTCAGTCGCCGCTCCTGTGTTTCGCTCTCTAGTCTCCGACACAAACTGAGTGGTCTTCAATCTCCGGTCTTCAATCTGCAACAGTTCGTCGGACGGTCTTAAATCGTTTGGTATGTTAAATCGTTCAGTCGTATAACTTCAGTCTAATCGTCTGTTATGTTTCTGTTTGTTATGTTAAGCAGATTGTTTCTGTATGTTTAGCAGATTATTTATGTTTATATGTTAAATCGTTTCTATTTTGTAACCAGTTGGTTTCTGTTATGTTTCGTTTCTATTCGCACTTTATTTTGTGTTGCTTTTGTATTCGCACTTTAAGTTAGAATTTGTTTTTGTTGAACGAAGCCTTATTATTCAATCAAGCGAAAACGATCCGCTTGCTTTTTTTTAGGATTTGATAAAAACCGAGCGAAACCGAGCCGATCGATTCAAAACCGAGCCGATCGATTCAAATTCAATCCGAGCATGAGCATCACTTTTGCGATCGGTTTTACAAATTTGATCCGCTCGGATCGGATCGGTTGTAATTCAATCCGAGCATGAGCAGACCCTCGATCGGATCGGATCGGATCGTGAACACCCCTACATGACACCCACGTTCAGCTGCATCCCCACAGCGAAAATAATTATACACACAGCAAACAACCTACATGATTAAAACAGCAAAAAGAAGCAAAAATCAATATAAAATATTTATTAGATTATTTTCCTATAATTTTAATAAGTATGTTGTTTAATATCAATCAACAATAATGGATTTATTGGTTAATATATTAGTCAAAATTGTTGATTACTTCTTGTTTTAATCCAACCAAATCTTTTAACACAATGGACTAAAATGCTAACGTTTGAAACTATTTGGACTAAAGTGACAACGTTTCAAACCTTTAGACTAAACTGGTAAAATTACCCAATCCACAGGGACTAAAATGGCCTTTTAACTCTATTATATATGTAGCAAATTACTTTCACCAAATATAAAAACGAAAAAGACACATAGGCCCCAACAAGCCTTTCATTAATAATAGTCTTACACCTTTCTTGCTTTGCCCCTTTAATTCGTCTTCTTCTTCTTCTCCTTCTCTACCTTCTTCACCATCATAGTTAAAGCTTACAAAGGAGGTTGAGACTCTAGACCAAATCGAAAATGGTCCGAAATGCCTCCAAAATGCCGAGTTTTTGCCTAGCGAAAATTCGGCCACATGTTCGAGTCCGTTCCCCAACTATACAATTGAAAGAGTGTGTTGATCGTCCTACTAAAACCGATGATCAAAGGTCCAAAGCTTCTGATGGGTTTGCCAATGAGAATGAGACCAAGTCCGAAGGTGTCGTTATTGCTAAAGTTGAGCCACCCGTAAAGATTGTCGCTAGGAAGGTGATGATCGTCGTTGATTCTAGTGTCGAAGCGAAAAACGCTTTACAATGGGCCTTAACGCATTCGGTTCAAAGTCATGATATTCTAGTTCTTCTCTATGTCAAGAAGATTAATTCTAAACAAGGTTTGTTTCTAACAATGTTGTCATGTTTATGTTGTTAAAACATGGTTTGTTACTTTGTTGTGATGCTAACTAGACAGGCACCATCACAAACCGGTTATTTGTTTATAGATTTTTGTATAACAAATAAGTTAATAACCGAAATAAATGTTAACTGGACCTGCTTGAATAGTCAGTCATGTGATGAACCATGGGCCTAGTACGGAGGCCTTGTCGCCGTTTGTGTTGTTTATCTACCACTCTTTATTTATCCATACAACCATAATTGGGTTTTTTAGTTGATGCTATGTCAAATCAATTAAATTGCAGGGTTTTTATATATATTTTCTCACTAAAGTTAATTTTTATTAACAATTAAATTGCTGGGTTTTTATATATATTTTCTCGTTAATGTTAATTTTTATTAACATATTTTTTCTTAGTATGTGTGATTTCTTACTTGTGAACACTAGTATATTTGTGAAATGAGTGAACAAATTATGATCATTGATTTACATTATCAAATCGTAAAATACACTAGTACATTTTCATCATCAAATCATGATCAAATTCTGGCCATTGATTTACACTTGTGTATTGATAATCAAGGGGGCTAGGAGTAGTTCACACAGTTCATTATCAAGGGAGTTGTTCACAGATAAACCTAACCATATATATAGTTCACTATCAAGGGAGTTGTTCACAGATAAACCTAACCATATATATATATATGTGTGTGTGTGGGGGGGGGGGGGGGGGGGAGGGGAGTGTTTCTAGAATTCTAGATGCAATTATATGAGAAAATAATAACTAAAGCGCGTGCGCGCATACACAAATATATATATACGATATCATAAAGGTTTTATACGATACGATACAATAAGATAGAATAGAGTATATTGATAGAAGGAAACCTAAATAACCGGTACCTTAAACGAGTTCACGGAAATAACAAGATAATCTAGCAGTCAAACATATGTGTATAACAATTTCAATATATAACTAGAGATTACTATGACTTTAATATGATTTTTGCTTATTTAGGTGTAACAGGAAATGAGTTAAATAAGGAGAAAGCTACGAAAGTCCCTGGTTTCATTTGTTCAATGAAGAACATGTGTAAGACGAAACATCCAGAAGTGAGTATTGTTCCCTAACCTTCTTGTCTTTAAATCTAAAAAAAAAAGTATTACCACGCAGTGTCAGGGTGTTAACCGTGTCAAGTTAGCGAGTTAGCAAATTGAAGAGTTGTATAGGCGAACGCAAACACGACCCATATATTACTTATTGTCAAAGCCATCAACCATATGACACTAAAAAACATGTGTGTACTTAAAAAAAACCCATTAAATTTAAACGAGTAAACATATTTCACATTTATTAAACATGTCGTGTTTGGGTTGACTCATTTAATAAACATCTTGAACCTAATTAATTTTCCATGTCATGTATAAAATTTCAGTCCCTAACATATTTGCTTTTAATTTTTTTAACATTAAAGCTACAAGTTGAGATATCTATGGTAGAAGGAAAAGACAAGGGTACAACCATTGTGGAGGAAGCAAAAAAACAAGAGGTGACAATGTTGGTCCTAGGGCAAAAAAAGCAACCGATTACATGGCGGTTATTGTTGACATGGGCCGGTAGATCACCGAGCGGACATGGTGGTGGAGTGGCGGATTATTGTGTCCAAAACGCCACTTGTATGGCAGTCGCGGTTAGGAGGAAGAGCAAACGAGTAGGCGGATATCTTATTACAACCAAACGTCAAAAAGATTTTTGGCTTTTGGCCTAATTTAACCGTAAAATTTATTTATAATGGTATTCTTGTATTGTTTGTTTTTGTACTATATTTAAGTAAATATGATGTGTATATTTCAAGTATGAAATGGGACGTGATTATGGTTTTTTGTGTTTGTGGAAATGATAACAACTAATTACTCAAATACTCGAAACGTATTAAACTATTTCGTTACAAATTTAACTTTTATTTTATATAATTATCAGTTACAAATTTAACTTTAATATTTAGTATAAACTAGATCTTTGCCCGTCCCGCGCGTTGCGGCGGCAACGTCGCGTTCGCTACTTCGTTACACGCGTTACGATGATGACATTAATGTGTGGTGCTTGAGTGTGATGTGATGCATTTTTTACTTTGTTAAACACGTTACCTTCACGACATCAACATGGTTAGGCATAGATTAAAAAAGTAGAATGTCTTACACGTAGCGGTATAAGTTCGTAAAAGTAATTTAAACAAAAATGAGGCTCAAAGTTGTCAATTAACAAAAGTTATGGATCAATGTGTCAGTTATCAAAAAATGAAAGTTGAAAGTATTGAATCTCTAAAGTTGGATGTCTTGCACATTGCGATATAAATTTGTTTTTAGTTTTTAGTTTTATTATTTCTTAGTATTAACAAATGTTTTTTTTCTTTTTTTACATCGAAATATTTCAAGACATATGAAAGGATCTATAAGCAAATCGCGAACGTGATACTAAAAAACTACGTCGCGACAATGTATTTGAAAGACACTGAAAAGTTACGTCTTTGTATACGAAAACTAAATTATTCGAACATAATACACACCAAAATGTATATAAAGATAAACACGATGGCCGCTCATTACGGCGGGTCAGTTTGAACGTATATAAAAAATACATCATAATAATATAGTTAGAGATAAGCATCATGCAGTTTAAAAAACCGAACAACTTAAAAAACATTTAAGTTCTAGATTAATTGGGTATTTAACAATTTAAAGTTGTCATCATCTTGAAACAGATGTTATGCACTATTTAAGTCCTAATTCATTTTAACACTTAATGTAATAAAATAATATCATTTTAATCATATATGTGTGTAATTGTATAAACAAAAGAAAAAAAATTATTTGATAAACAACCATCTTTGGTGCACCTGGAGTAATTTGCTTTGAAAAAGTCTAGGTACACTCCAATACTCCATCAGGCACCCAACTTCCACTTCTTCAAATTAAACAAACATTTTTCTTTTGAAATCTCCCTCAACCACACCCCTTACCCTCTGTATACACTCTCAACCCCATTACACCACCTAACCACCCTCGTGTATAGGGTTTCAAAAACGCCTTGAAATCTTGTGTATCATTTCCTCTACACATCAGGAAGTTAGGAAGAGCTTTAACTGTTAATACCACTATTCAAAATCATTTCTTTTGTGGGGTTAGATCTGTAATCGCACCAGATTTGTCGGTGAGCGGTTCCTTTGGTGGTTGTGTGGTGTTAGAAACCCCAGATCGCATATCTCATATCTGTTCTTACTTCTTACACCCTAATCAACGCTTGATTTCCAACCACTACCTCACTCTACATCCCAGTTGCTTTCGTTGCTAATTGCTTCATTCGGCGGTGAAACCACCGCTGGTATAGTACTGAGTTTACCTTATACTGCATTTCATTGGGGTAGAATGGGTATTTCACACATTTTTATGACGTTGTCGCTCATTCTGTGCTTATTTCCGCCAGGATTACCCTTCTTTCAATAAGGAAGAAAGTTCAATGGGCTAGCTGAAGCATGGAATTTTCGGTTATGCGGTTCAACAGGACAAACTAATGATTACAGCGAAATCTGGCAAACAGTTGAGCTTCGGAATGAGGTTACAGGTGGAACAGGACAGTGTGCACTGTTAGGTTACGAAATGTGACGAATTTAGTTTATCTCATCGGAAAATGCCATTTTGATCCATTTCATTTTTGTTGGTTTTTATTTTCAAAAATAAATATTAACTTTAAATATTTTGTTTTATTTGCCAACAGCTTATATCTTGAAATTGCATGTTTGATGTTTTTATATATATGTTTTTCAGTGATTTTAAATTCAACATGATTTTCACTTTTGTTTTGATTCGTAATGTATCTTACTTATGACTTATGAATAGCTTTGTAGATTGTACTGCAAATTTAAATTCTGTTTCACTATAAATCATAACCGTTATGTACTTTCCAACTTTAAAGACTTATTTTTTTGAACAGCAATGAAGAAAAAGGGAAAACAAGCTAAACCAACAACTGCTACCAAACCTAAACAAAAACGAGGAAGATCAAACAGTAGTGAGGAAGCTACTGTTTTGACGAAAATGCCGAAACGAGCTGCGTCGTGTTCTGATTTTAAAAGCAAACCAGTCCGTTTGTCCGATAAGGATGCAACAATTGAGAAAAAGAAGGTCCAAGTGGTAGAAGAAGAAATAGCAGCCTTAAGTTTGATACCGGGCCCAGATGATCCATGACCCAATAGAAGATTGACAGATTTCATCTTTCATGATGATGATGGGAAACCACAACCTGTTGAAATGCTGGAAGTGGATGATATATTCATCTCAGGCATCATATTGCCGTTAGAAAAAACTTCTGAAAAAGAAAAGGAAACCGGGGTGCAGTGTGACAGATTTGGTCATCGAAAATTTGTTAATATCCGGTTATGCAGATGGTTCTCCTGTTATTTGGGTCTCTACAGATCTTGCTGACTATGACTGTAAAGCCAGCAACAAGCTCCAAGAAATTGTTCGATCTTTTCTACGAAAAGGCTCGTGCATGTGTTGAAGTCTACCAACGGTTGTCGAAATCTGCGGGTGGCAACCCGGATATGAGCCTAGATGAACTACTTGCTTCACTTGTTCGTTCAATGAGTGGGAGTAAAAACTTTCCCCATGGTGTGTCAATCCGAGACTTGATCAAAGCATTAAAGACAAATATGACGCTATCGAGGTTAATTATTATCTTTTTTTTTTTCATTTTGTTTTATAGTTGTTATGTTGGGTTTTCATCAAAACTTTTTATTTAAATTGTCATATTGATTTCAGATTATAGCCAAAAAGTGGACACTTTACCAAGGCTATGGAGGTTGAAGCTAAAAAGATGAGAAGGGAGGCAGCTGCAGTGGAGGAGGTATCTGCTACGTGTGTCGACAAAGAACATGATTATTGCAGAAAGTGTGAGTGAAATCTGATATACATGACGCAGGGTTTGGGGCCATAATTGAGGAATTGTGGAAGGAACCGGCGTGCTTACCAAAATGGCAGTCAAACTGATAGTAAAAAACAGTTTCAGCCTGGTCTTGATAAAATGACAAGTGGAGAAGATACCCGAACAACTTTGATGATTAAAAACAATCCTAACAATTAAGACAAAGATATCATTTTGATTATTATTGCCATTTACAGATTGATAGTGATGTTCACGTTCTGGTGTTAACAAAAAAATCTGTGGAGACGTTCAAACTGCTAATGGTTCTTAAAAGTGGCAAACCAAACTAGCTGGGTTGATTGAGCCGGTTGGACTGGACTGGTCAAATTGGTTCGGTTTGGCAGTTTGAACCATTTTTTTATAAATTGTATATATACATGATGGATATTGCAAAATGATAATATATATAAATAATAAATGTTAACTGATATGTTCCACAAGTTTCAAACTATTGTCCGAACTGGCTGGTTTGCTTTGTTTTGGCAGTTCAGTTAGAATCAACGGTTTATGAATACCTCTACAGATTGCAACTTGATTGGCACATAAATATTTCAACTTGATTATCTTTAACACCAAAGATCTTATGTTCATTGTATCTTTGGTACTCCAGGTATACTTCAAAGATGCTGCTTGTTACTATTGATGAAAATCATAGTGGTACTTATGAATTTATGTACTTGCAAATCGATTTTAAGGTTTTATTTCTGTTAAGATTTTTTTTTGCCTATGAACATCTTTTCAAGTGAGTATGTTTTTTGGGTTCATATGATGCTTTTACCGAAGGGATATTCGACTATTTCATGTCAAAAATTGCAATTTTCATAAGTTATTTTGGCTTCATGAGTAATTGAGGTTGTGTTTAGCTGCGAAACAGTTTAGCACATAGCTTATTTTCATAGGGTGCTTTTATTGAAGGGATATACCAAATACATTTTTTTTATATTTAAACATGCATTTTCTATAAAGTATGATCTTTGTATTACAAGCACTTAGAATTCGTTTTTTATAACCCTTCCAGTGACTGTAAAATAAAGACGATTGTATTTGTCTTATTTCTTGACATTTGCAGAGATCAAAAGCTCATTGTGATCGCCACAGAGTGTCGTTTCTTTACGATCGGGACGACTGTATTTGTCTTCTTTCAAATCATTCTATTCATCAGTTGGTTGAATTCTTAACGGGTCAAATCTTTCATATGTGTACACAACTTATTTTGTATAATTTTTCTTATCGAATTATGTTCTCGACCCGTATTGTCGAGTCCGCTGCAACGCGTGGGTTCCCCACTAGTATAAGTTAAATGGGTTAAAAGTGCTTAAAATGGAAGAAATTACGTTTTAGAAGGTCCAGGGGGTGAAATGTCAATAATTGAAACTTGTTTGGCTGGTTACCCACCTGGTGGCGCCGCGCCACCACTGAAGTCTTCTGCCGTAGCGCGATGCGACGTCCTGAGCTGGACAGATTCATGCACAGATGCGAGTTTCAGCAGGTTGCACCGCCTTAGAAGCCTTGTATTCGATTCTAGGGGCTTGTTTGATGGTTTTTCATGCTTAGAGACACTTGTAAATGATCAGGGAACATCTATAGACTATTGTGGAATGATCTTGTTGCATCTAAAGTCCTATATAAGAGCTCCATGTTGTAACCATTGTCCTTGCTCATTTCAATTGCACTTCAAATAGATCTCTAGAGCATTCCTGATCTTCAAGCAAGTTTCCTTAAGTTCAAAAATCGTGCTTAGGACCTTTGTAAGCTTCCTTGACCTTTCTTAATTCAGTTTTATTAGTTTAATGGCCTAAAGTCAAACTCGTCGTAATTAAGGATTGACTTATTGATTAATCACTAATGGTCCAGTCAATTCTCGAATTGAAAGTAGCTTTGAGTTGGTAATTATATGGGTAATAAACCCTTAAAAGGGCGCCCTCTAATTCCCACTCTAACTAGGTCAATTGTTGGGTCAAAGTTAATTATAAAAAGTCAACAGAAAGCAAATTTTCGCATAAACACGTAATTGTCACACCCCGATATTTCCACGTATTACCGGTGGGCCCGGTGGGGAGTATCGTGACGTAGTTGAGATCATCATAGTCAAACCACACAATATATAAATGCACAGCGGAAGCAAAAGATAAGTATATTACAATCCGAATATAAAGTAATATCAAAGTATTACAACGGAAAGTAAAGGGATCCACAGGCGGATCAAATAAAAGGAAAAACTGTTCGACAGACTTTGGATGCCTAGAACTTGCAAGATTCCTTATTAACGCCCTGAGCTTCCAGCCAATTACGTTCAGTACCTGTCACTTAACCCTTTTGGAAAATACGTCAGTTTACACTGGTAAATACAATTAACCGACTCATTTTAAAAGAGTTTAAGAAAATTGATTTAGATGCGCCAGGCACAAAGATATCTTTTATAACTTGGGACAATTATATAAATAATCTTGTATACAGATTTACATGTTCGTTATACGTTCAGGGCCCGATGTAGAAACCGAGTCAAGATTAACAGACACGCCACAAGTATAGGCCCACATGAGAGTGAGATACCGTTTTCCTTATGCAAACAGTCAGGTGTATGCCTACACCCCGTGCTTAAGACGTGGCCATTTTATAATATAATTGTCACACCCCAACCGATGGCGGAATCATCGGGGCGTGGCACTGAGCGAAACAGATTGTCCAGAAGTTTCCACAACAACTATCATTACCATTTAATTAAACATTACGTCCCATACCGTAACATAAATAGTCAAACAAGTTATTACAGACAACATCAAAACAAATATTCTGTTCCGACAACTCAGATTTAAATAAGTAGCAATTGTTTATCTGCTTCTAGAGACCCCTAATAAGTTATCTACAGACAACTATTTGTTGGGCTCTAAAGCTTTATTCTAGCTTCCATTTCCTACCACATGTGCATCCTAAGCACCTGTCACATACGTTAAAATAATGTCAATACATAAAATGTAAAGGTGAGCATACAAGTTTGATAATAGCACATATAGAGTTCGGATTCGTTTACGCATAACCAGCACGTACACATAGTGAAATGAAGCACGTTAGTTATCGACATAGATCCATCGATACCAATGACTGCGGGTTGACTGCCCGAGGCAGTTCGCAATACATGATTACCACCGTAATCCATGCAAGTAAAAGATCCTTAACAACCCCCGTGTGAACGGGTGCTGAGTCCAAACTATAGTACTATCGTTGCTAAGGCAGGTAGACAGCATTCCATGTGTAAACATAACAAACAAGCATTCATAAGCCACGTAATACATGCATTATCGGTTTAGCGTTAAAATAGCTTGAGTAGTGTGATAGTTGTAGTTTGAATATTCGTAACGTATGTAACACCCAAAAGTGCCAAAGCAAAAAGGGTTCGAGTATACTCACAGCAATATGGATTGAAGGGAGCGCTTTTGCAGCGAGTTCGGTTAGCCTGAATAGGTTCGATAACGTAACGATAAGTGGCGCGTAAAACAATACAAGTGAGAGTGGGTAGGATGGACTGATCGTGCGGATCAGTTATCCGTGAGTAGAAGTCATCCGTGCGCATGACCTATCCGTGCGGATGGTGATGCGTGCGGATGGTGATGCGTGCGGATGGTGATCCATCCGGGTAAGCTATCCGTGCGTGTGGCTGTCCGTGCGGGTGGTAACCCGTGCAGATTAGTTGCGCGTGCGGATGACTTATCCGTACGGTTAAGTTGTTTGTGTGGATAAACTTTCAAGTGGATTGTTTCTTCCTAAGATGTGTTTGTGTATGATGGCTTGTGCTTTGGAGTTTTCGTTGTAGCATTTAGAAATCACATAAGTGTTTCTACCTTTCAAGCCGGTCGCGCGGACGACAGTCCGTGCGTACGGTAGTCCATGCGGACAGTGGTAGTCCGTGCGGACAGTAGTGGTCCGTGCGGACAGTCTGTGCGCGCGGGCAGAGCCAATCCGTCCGGATAGCCTGTCCGTGCGTACGACTTGGCCGTGCGGATGAACATTGTTTGAATTTTAGTTTAAGGCCTTAGTATCTCATGATCCGAAGAGTAATCCATTCAGAGGTCGTCCGTCCGAATTATTCATTCGTCGATACTCAAACCTTGTTTGGAAAGTGGGTCCCAAGGGTAGTTCGTCCGGGTGACAACTCGTCCGGATGACCTGTGCGTGCGGATGGGTCCCAAGGGTAGTTCGTCCGTGTGGACAACTGTCTGGTTGTTCCGTTCCTCTACACTTGGTTTCTGTTGTCGTTTATCGAGACGTTCTAATTGCGTGGCAACCACTTGGAGTTGTGTTCTCACCCGCGTGACTAGACCGGTCAGGAACCACCCTAACTCAGCCTGTCGGCGACTCAGAACGGTCATTCCGGTTATCCCCGAAATCAGTTGTCTGTGGGTAGGATTCCAGATCTAGAACTAGTGCATCACTATTGACGAGTAGAACACTAGAACTGATCGGATTCGTACCGGTTTTAGGGGTAAAAGAAGGAGAGAACTTAGGTTTATTTCTTTCAACTCTTTTATCCTTAGAAAAGTTTAGATCTAGGTGAAATTATTGTGAAATCTTATGGAAATCGTTTAGATCTGAAATATCCTTGGTGGAATGAGGTCAAGCTTGAAGTTCATAAGAACTTCATGACGACGTCACCCGAGAATAGCTCAAATCCGGGTGATTTCATGGTTAAAAGTGAAGATTTGAAAGATGGAAATGTGTAGAATTGTGTAGTGATCAAAGATGTACAAGAATTAGTGCAAGATCTTACCTGGATTGAGAGAAATCTGAGAAAAAGGTGAAGAATGCGTGTGGTTCGGACGTCACTTGCCAAAAGTGGAAAAAGTGGAGAGTGACCCGTGTATTTATAGGATGCCAAAAAGGGAAAGGGTGAGCCGTGCGCATGGCACGCACCCAGGTAGGCTATCCGCGCGGACTGGTCATCCGTGCGGACTGGCAATCCGTGCGGATGCCGCCTGTTTTGGGGTGTTCGGCGCGATGTTGTTTCGATTTGCGAGCGATTCGATAGGGTTTCCTAGTCAAATTACTTTCAGTCCCAACTACTTCTTATAGGGTTCGACTCGGAATTTGGGTTCGGGTCGTTTACATTCGAGTTAGACTTCGAGTTTGATTGTGTTCGCTTGATTATCCCAACATAAAATAACATAAAATAAACATGCACAGGTAACACGTAAGGCACACACACACGTATAATGATAAGTATAATACATAGTTCGAGTTACGATTTGATGTCGATTTGATTAGCATAGCTTGGTTAACTTTATCGCATTGTTACTTCCTATCGTTCGCAGTCGTAGGTCGATTGAAATACGGTTTGCATGACTCGATTATTGTAATGTACGACATTTACTCCACATAATCTAAATATAATCGAAACAATTCTACGAGTCACGTCGCGCGAAATCGGTCGTTGACTTTGACCTTGACTTTGACTTTCACTCGTGAAAACACGGGGTGTTACAATAATGATGTCAAGGATATCCGGGACATGGTCATTAACCCCTAAAGGCTTTTATTTCAAACAATACAGATTAAAGCGGGTTACCTCAATAATTTAATCACAATACGACTAAACATTCAATACCCGACCAAGCGGTATTATTATAATACCGTATCCCAAGCCCGTATAGGGAAAATAAGTTAAAAGTATTTACCTGAGTTAGCAAATGCAATTTATACTCAGCCGTATATTCTAATCAGCAAGCACAAGTACTTCTACTGGGGCTCTCAATCTGGAACGAAGGTTTTATTAACCTATTAGATTCCTAACGGGTCTTATTTAAGTCGTAACTTAGATCGGTTCGTTTTAAGGAAAGGTTTACGGTTCAAACGCATGATTAAGCGAAGACCGGAATAGAATGTGATTTAGACCCGACAAGTTTGGAGACTTGTATAATATGGGTAAACTAAACACATTCTGGATTTTGAAAAAAAATGATAAGGTTTGACCCGTTTCGGTTAATTTATGCAAACTAGTTACATAAACCGATCCGAACGTGAAACATGCGTAACGGGTAACCATAAGAGTTATATACATGTTTCCTAAGTTAATATGCCTTAAATATGTTGTGATATCAGTAGGATACCTTCCATTATGCCCGAAACGAGTTTAATCTCAATTTAAGCCTCGTAGGGGTATTTTGGTCATTTAAAGATTATAAAAGAGATTAATTTTAATTCTGGGACTTGGGTCTGAAATAATCAGTAAAACAACTTAACATAATAGGTTATATCAGTTGGTGATAAGTCTTATATATCAAAATGGTTTTTAAACCCATACTAGGTGTTTAATACGCGTAAAAAGCTATTTTAAGCGATTTCCGGGTTATACAAGAAATCTGAGTTTTCTGATCAGGTTATAAAGTTCAAAATACTTCATTTATTATATAAAATCAGTAGCAATTGGATTGGTGTCAAAATATTATGTAGAACTCATTTTATAACCAAAAAGGGTATAATCGGTATTTACCGAATCAAGGCCATAACCTTAGGTTATGAGCAGGTTAAAAATAATTAAAAATCTTTAAAAATCCCAAAATATTATATTACATCACTGGGTAAAAGGTTTGGTTTCAAAAATTGGGTTTAGATAGGCTTTATGCTAATGGCGCCGCTTAATTACTAAAAAGCGTTCTAATTACGTCATTGAGCATAACTCCTAATCTAGACCTCAAACTGATGTGAAAATTTAGGGACATGTTTATAAATCAATAATAAAGATTATTGTCCTTTCACATTTCCAAAATTATCGTTTTATGGTTAAAAGGGCATTATGGTCAACATTAGGCAATTAACGGAAACGTGTAAACGAAACGGACAATCTATGAACCAACCACAGAGGGTTATACTATCATGTAGCCTGGTCCTAAGGAAGCTCTAAGGCATTTCCAAATCATACTAAATCGGGTCAGAACTGAAGTCAAAGCAAAAGTCAAAGTTTTGCGACTTTCGGTTCCGAACCAGGTCTAAACAGAAAATTGTCGGGTCGAACATGTTTAGACATGTTCTTACATTTATTTCTAAGTTATATGAGTGATAGAATAGGTTACATGCCTTCTACATTGCTAATTACATGTTAATTCGCAAATTATAGTTCTGTTGACTTTTTCTAAACAACTTTGACCCGACATTTGATCTAGTTAGAGCGGGAATCAGAGGGTGCCCTTTTAAGGGTTTAATGCCCACATAATTACCAACTTATAACTACCTTCAATTCGACTAATCACTGGACCATTAATGATTAATCGCTAAGTCAAACGTTAATTACGACGGTTTGACTTTTAAGCTAAAACTAAGTAAAAACTCAATTAAGGAAGGTCAAGGGTACTTACCAAAGTCTAATGCATGACTAGGGATGACTTGGGTCTGCTCTTATGCTCCAGAAAGCTCCACAATTGCAGATGGAATGAATGATCACAAGGTTGTAACATGAGGGCCTTTTTATAGTGTTTTTGATCCATTATGGTCATGACAAATCATGCTACCCTTGTTCCCTGATCATCAACATGTGTCCCTAAGGCCTAGGAACTGTTAGGTGTCGCCCATGGATGAGGAAAATCGTTTTTAAGTCGGTTACAAGGCATAACAGGCTGCTTCCTGTAACTTCTGTATCTGGGCGTCGCACGCGGCCCGCGTAAGATCTTGGCAAGGGTTACGCCGCCCGCCTGATTCTTGCTGTCAGGTTTAAAACTTTTTAGCTTTTGCACTTTGGCTCTTGGTTCTTCGAAAGGTCACCCAACCTTTGTTTCTTGCATTTTGAGCCCTCCAAATTGACATATAAGGGCTCCAAGACTTATACCCACTTTGTTAAGTCCTTGGTCACTTTGTTATTACCCGAAAAGTCATAAACTTCATCGTTGATGCTTTTAACCCCTCTTATACGAATTTGATCATAACTTTCTCATACAATAACGAAACTTGGTGAAATTTATATCGTGTATTCTAGTAAGCATAATTAATCGTTACAAGGCTTCGGGTTTGCTAAAAGGTCACTCATAGGTATATCTTAAATATGTTGACACATTTAACCCCTGTAGTTTGTAATCTCTCACTTTCTTTCACAATTAGCTTCGTATGATCCATGATTCATTCGTTTAAGGGTATGAGCATCATTTAGGGTTACTGTAAAGTATATTTATCCCTTGTTGACGTTTTGAACCCTTATATTCACACACTTTTCTTGTTTGTCAACTTTAGTCCTTCTAGAGTATTCTTTCACACGTTCAAGCTTATGACACGTGTCAATACATTATAGTACGTGAATTTTCGAGGTGTTACATCCTCACCCCCTTAAAAGATATCTCGACCTCGAGATTTGTTAAAATGCTGGAAGTACATTTTGTCGCATAATGGACTTAACTTCTATAACCTATCTGGAGTCTTTCCAAGCTCCCAAAGTGACCCCTATATTAGGTACACGTATCCTTTTGGAGCTTCTTAACCTGTCGATCCTTAACCGATACAGGATGCTCATCACATCATAAATCTGCATATCATTATGTGATAGTGCTTCTTGACTTATTGGCGAAACACATCCTTCAGTCACTAGTGTGCAATGTATTGCGAGCTCCGCCAAGCTCCTTAAATAGGTTTTAGCTTATAAGCTACTTGATTTTGATACATTCGGTTTCCTTCGAATGATTCTATATATTCAGATCTTAACTAGCCTGATAATTTAACAAATTTGGCACACCCTTCCTGGGTGATATCTTTTGTTGAACCTTATTCCTTAACAAGAATTTAGGAGGTTTGCTATTTTCATTAATCCTTGATTTTCTGCCGAATACTGGCATCTTACAGATGATTATGAATTTGCGTGATCTTATTTGTTGTTTTTAATGCAACTTTTAGATCCTTATAATTGGACTTACCAATCTATTGTCCTAACAATAGATGTTTAACATTCCATTTATACAAGGTTTCCAAAGGAGCAGCCTTGATGCTTATATATCAACTATTATAGAAAAGCTTATCTTAAGGTGAGATGGTTATTCCAAGCACTGCTTAACTAATTTTAAGGAATAGCTAATCCTTGTCGTTAGTCGAACAAATCGACGATCCTGGGCAGCTGATGGAAATTCTTAATCGTTGCCTAATTAGGGTTGCGGTAACAATGCATAAGCAAAATGAACCGTCTTACTTACTTAATTATACCGAACTCTCAGAATATTGAGTTAGGCTATATGAATCCTCTATTTCAAAACTTACTTAATCAGGTTTTGGTTTCTCCAGTGATGGTACAAGCCGTCTTGGAGATTTCATAATATTACAGCCCTAAATGGAATATAATATCTAACTCTACTTGCCTCTTAGGAGGTAAACAGGGAAATATTTGCGGAAGGTAATCAAGACACACGGAGATTACAGATATTTTCCAAATCTCAGGCTCCATTTCATCCACCATTGCTTGTGTCAAGTAAGTGACACATTTATGTTACAATTCCACGAATTCCTTAATCGGGAACATTTACTTGGACAATTCTATTTTTAGATATCTTCTTTGAATACCATTAGTTGACTTTAGTACCATATGACCATTGGAATATCCTTGCGGTTCCATGCATTTAAACCTCCATACTGATCAGGCATGGAAGCAATCTATGGAACATATTAAGATACACCAATCCTTATATGGCGCTTTTGTCATACCATTTGGTATTCAAAATCAATAGAGATCAAAGGGATATCAATTTCATATGATGATGTACTTTATCTGGAGAGAGGGTACATTAGGACTTTATGATTGAAGATTTCTGACAGGAATAGAAGAAATAGTTAGGTTTTAAAAGCTTATTATACTTATAGTTTATGAAGGATTTATTGGTATCCGAACCAAAATAAAAACTCTTAGCATTTAAATCACTGATAAATGTCAAGGAATGTACCTGAGGCCATTATTTATGAACTAGCTCAGGTATTTTAAGCGCATTCATTCTTAGGCTTTCCTTCCTTAGCCGCATTTCCTTTGACAGATTTAGGGCACGTGGTCTTGATGTGGCCTTTCTCACTACAGCCGAAACAGACTGCATTCTTCATGTCCTTGCAGTCCAACATTTTATGTTCCCTTGATTTGCAGATCCCACAAGCCCTTGGCTGCGATTGGGATTTTGGTTCGAACCTGCACTTCCCATAATGGCGCTTCTTGCAGGTCTTGCATACTGGTTTCTGGTTGGACTTTTGTTTGTTTTTCTTCTTAGATTTCTGGGAGTTATCTTCCTCCCTTTTCCTTTTTAGCTCATCTTTTGCATTTGAGGCATGAACAAGATCCTCCTTATGAGTAAGTAAATGTGGTCCTAGATAAAATTTGGAGCGAGTAGCATGGGGCTCCTTAAACTTTTTCACAACCTTTTTCACAGCCTTCCCAACAGCTGCGTCTATCATAGTTTGAAGAACATCTTTGGAAATTCTAAGGCTCACAATTGTAGCATCATTGGCATGTGTCGCATCATTCATAACATGATCAACGGATGTCTTATCTGAGTTTGCCATACTCGATATTGGTTCCTAACACCAATAAAACAATTTCTTAGTTGCAATCCAACAACTGCTATTCTTCATCCTGATGGCCTTAACATATACTAACCATGGCATCAATAGACCATACAGGCTAATATAGTACTAACATTCTTAATGAATGTTATTTAATATATATTCATTATGTTTAGCCTAGGTCACGAAAGACCATCAATGGCATTTAAGGTTTGGGCCTAGTCCATCATCTTTTGACAGGGGATCAAAATGTCACATTTGTCTTTATTGTATTGATGAATTTTGGATAGCTTGAAAGCTTGTCATAAGGGTATCAGAAAAGAGTGATTCCTAATAGATATAAAATATCAATCTAAGATTTGTTGGAGCGTTTTCTCAAGTATCATCGGCCAATTTCTACCTCGCATTAGATAACCGGAGTCCTAATCAGGCGGAGGCAATAGTTCTCAACATTTATCGTTCATTATAGAATCATATGTGCCAGCATCAAATAAATTTCTGCATAAACTATTTGATGAGGAAAGGTACCTGCTACATAGTTATCATTCTGCACCATCTCCTGGGCGTTCATCTGGAAGACTCATGCGTTTGTTTTCTTGGCCTCTTCGGGCTTCTTCTAATTCCTAGGGCAGTTGGTCTTGATATGCCCCATCTCGTTGCAACCATAACAGGTTGCGTCTTTCAACTTCTTGCAATCCAAGGTTTTATGTTCCTTAGACTTGCAAATCCCACAAGGTAGAGGCTGAGATTCAAATCTGCATTTCCCTAGATGGTATTTCCGACAGGTTTTGCACCTGGTCTTCTCACCCGACTGCTGGCTTTCTTCCCTAAACCCGGAACTCTTCTTATCCTCAGAGTTCCTCTTTGTCTTCCTATCGGAGCGATGAGAATTCTCATCCTCCCTTTTACGCTTTCCATCTTCAGAGGCTTTGGCAGCCTTGTTTCTGACAACATCGAGTGTGAGAGATAGCGACAGATCTGCCGCTGACCTGAATGTAGTAGGCCTCGATGCTTTCACACTTGCCTTTATTTCTGGGGCTAGACCCCCAATAAGGCGAGCTATTCGCTTTGGTTCTGGTGTGATCAAGTAAGGAACCAATCGAGACATGGTATTGAAACTTGTAAGGTATGCTTGACAATCTAAGTTCTCCATGACTAATGTCAAGAATTCAGTCTCAATTTTCTCGACTTCATGTTGAGGACAGTAATTTTCTTTAATAAGAGCAGCGAACTGATCCCAAGTCAAGTTGTACAAAGGGATCTTCCCTGTAGCTTGGATCAGTGACCTCCACCAAGCTAGGGCTCCTCCTTTAAAAGATTGTGAAACAAACTTCACAGTGTCTTGCTCTGCACATCCACTAATATCTACAACGGTGTCCATCTCATCGAGCCACGTCATGCAATCGATGGCTCCTTTTTCTCCTGTAAAGTCTCTGGGCTTGCAGGAGACAAAATATTTATATGAGCAGGTCTTAACTGGTGCCTCTTGATGAAGCACCACCTGTCTAGACGGAACACTCCTTTGATTTGATGAGTTACGAACATCGTCTTCCCTTGACTCATGTGATTTAGAACGGGGCTTACTACGAGCCACAGATAGAGTCTTAGAGTGTGTATCACTTTATTCTTCATACTGCCTATCAAGAGCTCGTGTAACGGCATTATCTATTAATGCCTGCAGTTCCGCACCAGTTATATTAACTCTGGTAGCATCATTATTCTCCCTCGGGTGGCTGTTGACCTCATCCGATCCAGCCATGTAGTTTGATGGCTACATAAATATTGACGATGATTCATTCAGAGGTTATTATGAATTCATCAACCATGGTAATATAAACCATATTGGTTAATTTGTTAGTTATATTTAATTAGTATTTTCATTATAATTTATCCTAGTTATAAAACATTAAGGATATTAAAGTGGCGTAAAAGGCCTAGTCTCAAGGACAGTTTAAATTTATAAGCCATGATTTCAGAGAATCGAGGCATTAAGGTTTGAACATATTTCATTACCTCTTCTTGATAGAGAGTCAAAGACTTCAACTGTCTTTTGTCCCTTAGGACAATAAGTATTGCCCGTAGGCATTTCATCACTTATGGATGTTTATAATATGATCATCTTCATTCGATGATTCAAGCCATGATTTCTACATCACTAGGCTAGATAAGGGGTTGGAAATTCCCATTACAAAGATGACAAGTGTGATTTTTATCGCATCACTGTTGTCAGGAGTGTTGATGTGGGTTCACACTGCTTTTAGTTTTTGAAAAGACTTTGATGTTTGAATCGTTTTATTCAAAAGCCTTAGTGTGTAAAAAGCTTGATGTGAGGTTGTTTATTCAGATGCTCAAAAGAGGGATATGCTTTGGCCTAATAGGTATCAGTACTCTAATTAGGATGGTCCCCAGGTAGGCAACGGGTCCTTTTATTTGGATGTATACGAATGCCAAACCTAGACAGGAGTTCCCAATTTAACGGCACTTAACCCTTCCAGTTACTACATATCCGAGCAAATGATATTTCTTTGTATTTTCAAAACAAGTTTTAAAATTGGAATTGCTAGCTAAACCACACACAAACGGCAAGTGCACCGGTCGCGGTGTAGTTTTGTTGGCAAGCCCGGATGTCAATCCGTGGACACTATTTTCGAAATCTTGAAAGTAACATTTATCGAGTATTTAGGAAAATTGGTTTAAAGATTGATTTGTGGTTTTTGGTTTTTATAAAAATATTAATTTAAAATGAATTTGTATAAACATAAAACAAACATTGATAAAATACAATTTAAGAGAAAATAAAACAATAACAATAACAATTTAACAAGTAAACAAACACAATAACAATTTAACAATTAACAAGTAACAATCACAAAGTATTACAAATAATTGGAATCACAGATATAATAAACAGACTACCTGGGTTTTAGAATCCCTAAATTCATGTAATGCTAGTTTGATAATAATAACAGTTAAGTATCTTTTTCAATTGATTAATCCCCCGTTAGAGATGCAACTTAGACAAAAGATAAAGACAATATGTGAAATGCTAGAACAAACCGGCTCGAGTTATCGAAACCAAATCCTACGTGAATCCAACCGTTGGAACCTCAGAGACTATGTTGTGAGGCGATCTTTTAAACACGTAAAGCGAACAAATCTTTGAAAATTAAAATCCCAAGAAACCTTAATCACGATGTAATAAAAGAGTTCGAGTTATCGATTACCCAAATTACCCACCAATGATTAGCTAATAACCTGGCTTACCCTAATCATATTTCTAATCATGAGGTAATGATGCATGTTTTATTATTCTGACTAATTATTATTAGACTTGGTCAATTTCTCAACACAATATTTAACCCGTAAACGAATTAAATTAAATTCTAAGTTTAAAGGGAATTTCTTCATGTTATAAACTTGGTGAATTTATCAACAAATAAATAAATCAGAATTATAACAACATGCAATATCAAGATTAATTTCAAAGATAAAATTCTGTAAATCACATAAAATAACTGAAATTACATCAAACAGCATTACAATCCTTTATTTCATCATAACCCAGGTAGTTTATAAGTTTAGCTACACATATTATACATTAACACACTTACAACAAGCATAACAACTACTGAAAACATTATAACAACACTTACTAGAATGGAAATTACAACGTTTAACCGACTCGGGTCGATTAGGATTAGAACCAACGGCCTCCGGACGTCTCGAGAGTTCCGAGGTACTTCACCAGCACTTCCGGGTGTTTAAACTTGATTATAACATAAATATAAAGTGAGAATTCGGACTTGAATTGGTGTTTTTTCGACTTGGGGGTGCATGGCTATTTATACTTGAATTTTTGGAGCTGGGGACTAGCTTACGGACCTCAACATTGGTGATGTTGAGGTCCGTAGGCCCACTTTTTGCGACGCCGGCCAACTGCTCCACTTAGCGACGAGGAGTCGTTGCCGACACTTCCTTACGGACCTCAACCTTGGCAACCTTGAGGTCCGTAGGCTTACATACGGACCTCACATTATGGATGTTGAGGTCCGTAGAGTAGACCTAATCAGCTTCTAGAAGATTTCAAGCTTACGGACCTCAACATTGTGGATGTTGAGGTCCGTAAAGCAACCTTAAAGCTTATTTTTCTTCATTTTCTTGACACGTTTCCCCATGTATTGATTTCTTGATCGATCTTTTACCGTTTTCTCCCGTAATCCACAGATATTTCACCAATTCCTGCAGATTCATAATTTAATCAATTCAGTATCAAATACATAGGATAAACGCATACGATTTCTCTGAAATAGGGGTAATTTGATATAGAAGATGTGTATAATTCTGAACACATCAAATATCCCCACACTTATCTTTTGCTTGTCCCTAAGCAAAACCCTAAATAACATATCAAACTTAAACAATTAAACAAGAACGTATATTTCAAACAAATATAAATACGAATTACAAAATCTTAAACATAGATGTTTCACAAGACTTACAACGTTCAAAAGGTTTAGAAAATCAAGAGAATGAAACGGAAACCGAGAATACTTAAATAAATTTTTTTTTTTTTTTTAAGTAATTAATTATGCAAAAACAATAACACTTACTGAATTCACTCTTCTCTCAGATATTATGTATATAATTTGAAGTGAACTCTCAAAACCAGACTGTGAAGCATGACTACTATATGCTTGTACGTCAATCAAATCTCTACCTTATTTTTTTAAAAATTGATACAAAAATAGAGGACTTATGGTTGTGAAGGACAGGGTAAAAGGAAGGTTATTTATTTGGAAAGATGTGACTAACTATAGAGTTTCATAGTTAGTTTATCTTGCAAAAACTGGACATATATACAAATACAAACTATAATATGAACAATCCTAGGCCTTAGTCCAATGGTTGACAAGGGCGCGAAAGAGTGTGGGAGCACAGACCCGATTTCGAATCTCGGGGGCTGCTGCCATGTTATGCCCGCCCTTCTTTTACGCATCGTTACAATATTAGCCTTGCAGTGCGTGATTGTTTTTTTTTTTTTTTTACATCATAACCCTTCATCCTAATGACTCTTTTTACGGTCAGATCGTCAAGACCATTTTATTGAAGAAGTAAATCAAGTCTTTCTCAATCCTGTAGCGAATATTACTTCCAATTCTGATAGATCGTTTGGCATTGAGCCTAATAGATCCTACCTATATTAGAAGCGTGTATTTGACTTTTTTACATCTTCTCATATTAGATCAATTTCTAAAATCCATTCCGGTTATCAGGTAACAAACGAATGGTTTTAGGCTCAAAGTGGTATCTAATGGCAACGATGAATTTTCACAAAGAAATGGGTGAACCAAAAGCCTCTTATGAGAATTTGTATCAAAATTTAAACCAAAGGTTTTAAAATGTATCAAAACGTACAAGTTCTAAAGTAATGCAACAAGTTGGTATACACACATGAAACGAAAGTAGTGTTTTTGTAATAAACACTTTTAGGCTCAAATCTTACCGTCATGTGGTAATGTAAGGGTTAAAAAGTTTTGTTATTGCATATTTAAATTACTTTAAAGTTAGAAAAAAAAAATTATCTTAAGTATCTCGTAAAAAAAAATTTCACAAAAACTTGATTTAATCAACCTACTATCCCGCAACTTAAAGAAACATATATTTTTAAATTTTTGTAAATTCAGCATTTAAATTGTTTTCGACAGACATTTTTGCAAATTATTCAAGTTTTAAATGCTTTTCAAAGATCGGGACAAGTGTAGAAAATTTATGAAGTTTTTCAAATTATATATATTTTTTATGTATATATATACTAAATTTTATACAAAATCCCTCATCCCCACACTTGAAAGACACATTGTCCTCAATGTGTAAAAATGAGAAATGAAATTAAACACACTTGCATAAAATAAAAAATGTTACTTCCCTGATGTGTTGCCGTGTTCCTGAATATTTGTTATCTCGTCGCATTATATCAGTATTGGCTCAATTCCTGTATACGACGCTTGCAAAAAGATAAGTCAACGCATCATATGGAAATAAACATAATAAACAAAATCACACAAATCCAAAAGTAAAGTATATATACAAAGATAATGTCAAATACAAACAAGATCGTCTACGGTGGAGGAAGCTGACGTGGAGGGGGAATCTGAAAATGCTCCATGATATGCTGAAGTATCCCCCTGATCTCTATCTGTGTATGCTCCATATGCTCCTGTCTTTCTCTCATCTGTATCTGATCCTGCCGTATCTGCTCCTGGCCCTGCCTAAGCTGACCCACAACCTGCTCAATAGTTTGTAAACGATCTCCCATGGTGGGTCGAGCTCTAGGCTGCCCTGCCCTCTCTCTATCCAGGATCTGATGCAAAGGAGCAATAATGGGAGCGTCCTCTGGGATGGCTCTAGGCTGTGTAAAACGGGGAGGCTGGCCTGGCTCCATGAGCTGTGACATCTGTCGCATATCAGTCATCTTGATCCTCGTGCCCATTGCCTCCTCGTGTAGCCACCCCCTCGGAAAATCATCAAATACCCCGAGGCTCTCAGCTAGGACCGTAACATAACTGCCCATACAAATACGGGACTCCTTGCCCCTCCCATGATCCCTAGAAAAAGAAAAGAGCAGTAGCATGGCAAGATTGGCCTCCTGGGCCGACACGATGCAATATAATGCATAAAGATCTGGATACGTAACTTTCTCGATACTCATGTATCGAGAATGCACCGTGCAGGCGATGACCCTGTGTATAAATCTGTGAATAGGGTCACGGATCTGGGAAGCAGCAATCCCTGAAACAAAGGCTCCGTCGGCAATGGTAGTCCAGAACTCCTCTAACTGTGCTGCCGTGACACAGCGAGGTAAGACTAGATCTGACCACCCCATCAAACTCTCAGTGAAGACCGGCTGGGTGGTCTCCTCCTGAGTATATAAACGAGCGTGGACGGCGAACTGCTGAATGGACATAATGTGTGTCCGTCGTCCTAACGCAAAGCTGACCGCTGAGTCAGATGAAAGACGCGCTGAGTCAAATGAAAATGTAGAAAGGAACTCGATAGTGAGCTCCTGGTAAAATGCACGCCTCTCATCCAACAACCTCAACCATCGAGGTGTCAGCAACTCTGTCATCCTATCCCTCACCTCCATCGTAACCATGAGGTCCCAGTCAATCACCCTGGCCCTCTGAAAGTCTTTGCCAAGCAGTCTCTGCATGACAGTATACTCAGGCGAATCCGGATGGAAGTCTAGTAATGTGCTTTCCTCTACAGGAGGTAGAGGTACTGGTATCGGCTCCTACTGATCAGGCCTGACTGCATCAGCAAGATATCGAATGACACGAGCCGGACGTGGCTGATGCTGATCAGGATCCTGTGGCTGGAGCTGTGGCTCTACTGGTGGAGCCTGTGCTTGTCGTCGAGCCACTGTGCGTGTACGCTTGCGAGATGCGGATGAGGATTCCATACCTGCAATTTAAAAATATAACAATTAAATATTGCAGGTTTTATGAAGTTTACCGTTCCCTAACAAGTTTTTTTTTTTTAATGTTTTTAATTAATTTTTTTTTTTTTATATATATATATTTAATATTAAATTTACCGAAAAACGTGTTTTTGTTGTGTTAGGGACGGATGTTGCGACCGTATAGCATTTCATTCGCGGTCGCAAATAATCATACAATAAAAAAAATCGAAATTTCGGCAGCACCCCGGCGTCTTTACAAGAAAACCACCAATCCTCGCTTGTATTTAGATTAGATACGAGCGAGGCGGCGAATCCTGCAAATAAAACGTAATTGATATATATATATATATATATATATATTTAACTCAATTCAATTCAATATATGTTCTAAAATTCAAGGCGGCCGAAACTTATATAAACTAAACTAAATTAGACTAATAAATGACTTTTAGAACTTTAAATACTCAAATTAACAAAATATTTACAACTCTATTACATTAATGATGACTTGACTAAAATTTTATATCTTCTTAGCATTAGTAGCATAAAAACTATAATCGACTCGACAAAACTAATTAACAAAATAATACAAACGAAACTAACCAACAACACTAATCAATTACTATCAAAACTATAAAAGACATTTAATTAAATTTATCTAAACAATCTAAAATACATCAACAACCGACTCGAACCAAACCTGACCCGACTCTCAACAAACAAATCTATAAACAAAATGCACGACTCGACTCGATTAATATAAACTGTACAAAAATATAAACCTAAAACTTAACCCAAATGGTCCGAGCATACAACTGAACCCGAACCGAACCTGCAAACCCGAACCGAGCCACACACCTGAACCCGAACTTCACCCGAACTACACCCGAACTAAATCAAACATTTAAACTGTTCAGAAATCATACCTGATAGTCGGATTAGGTTCGAAAATCTAACATTGGAAAACGGTGGTCCGATGTGGTGGCTCTGCGGTGGTCAGTGACGTAGATGACGGTGGTGACAGTGGTGTGGTCGGAGTCTGGGCGAAGACGAAGAAGTGAGGGCGGTGATGGTGAGAATAGTGGTGGTGAAGATGACAGGCTGAGGGAAGCGGAGATGATGGTGGTTTCGGTGGTGAAAATGCGGTTGTGGTGGTGGTCGTATGTTTTGCAGAGAAGGGGGGGTTTGGCTTAATGAGAAAGAAGACCCTGTTTGGGGGTTTTTTTATTTTTCGATCAGACTCAACCTTACGGACCTCAACCTCATCAATGTTGAGGTCCGTAAGCTTCTCAAAGCTTTTAACTGCCTTACTGGTCTACGGACCTCAACACTGTTAATGTTGAGGTCCGTAGGGTTGTTCAAACTTTGGGCGCCTAAGTGGTCTACGTACCTCAACGTTGGTAATGTTGAGGTCCGTAGACTAGTTATTTTTAATTTTTTTTTTTTTTTTTTTTTAACAAAGATAGTGATATTTAGCTAAAAAAAAAACATATATATATACAAATTATTTATTTTTTATTTTTTTATTTTTTATTTTTTTTTATAAAAATTCACCACTAAAAATTTACAAACCCAGTGATTTTCGTAACGTCTTTTTGTCAAGCCCAGTTTTATCAAAAATGTGCGCGATGTCTTCCTTTATCCTATAGTGTACATAACTTCCAACCCTAGTGGAGCGTTCGGCATCGAGCCTAATTGCACCCACCCTTATTAATTGAATGTACTCACTTTGGGATTCCGTTTGACTTCGTTTACATTTTCCTGTGTGTGACCAGTTCCCACATTCTATGCATCTTTCGTAGCGTTTAGCTCTCCGCTTCATCGCACTTTTAGATGTTCCCCAGAATGGTGTTACCTGTTCTTGACGACGGTATTCTTTTCTTACCTCAGCACTCAAGAGAAAGATTTTCTCCTTAATTTCTGAAGGTAATCCTGGTTTTGCAAATTTGTTTCTGAGATTGTAGCAGCTCCAAATCACCCGAATAGAGATTGAGTACGGGTGGTATGATTCAAACCTGCATATACAAAAACAAGAAAACCCCAGCGTAAAATTTGATTTAAAATATACCAACTATCTAAAGCAATCCACACTTTTACACAAATACACCCAATTAAACCTAATATTTACATTACCTACCTATCACTATCTACCTCTAAGGTTTCACTAAAGGGAGGTTCAGCTCCTCCACCATTTCAGGAATTGGTCTTCCAATGTAATGCTTTAAACGATGACCATTTACCTTGAACTTCTGTCCATCCTTATTTTCCAATTCAATCGTTCCATATGGAAAAACCTGTGTAACTAGGAACGGACCTGTCCATCGGGATTTGAGTTTTCCTGGAAACATCTTCAAACGAGAATTGAAAAGCAGTACTTTTTCCCCACACTTGAATTCTTTCAAACTCTTTATGTGACGATCATGCAGTTGCTTTGTCTTTTCCTTATAAGCCCATGATCTTTCATATGCAATGTCACGAAGTTCCTTAAGCTCATGAATTTGAAGAAACCGTTTCTTCCCTGCTGCATCCATATCAAGATTTACTTTTCGTAAAGCCCAATATGCTCGATGTTCCAATTCAACTGGAAGATGGCACGCTTTTCCATAAATCATCCTAAAGGGTGTTGTCCCTATAGGAGTTTTATATGCAGTGCGAAAAGCCCAAAGTGCATCATCTAGATTATCAGCCCAGTCAATACGGCTTTGTCCTACAGTTTTCTCCAAAATGCGTTTAATACCTCTGTTTGCATTCTCCACTTGTCCACTTGTTTGTGGGTGATAAGCAGTTGAAAGTCTATGGGTTACCCCATATCTTTTCAATACTTTCTCCATCAATGAGTTACAGAAGTGTGTACCTCGATCACTAATGATCGCTTTAGGCGTTCCAAATCTTGCAAACAACTCTCTCAGGAATTTTACTACAACCTTAGCACTGTTGGTGGCCAAAGCTTTCGCTTCCACCCATTTTGATACATAATCAATGGCTACTAGGATGTACCTATTTCCTCTTGACATTGGGAAAGGTCCCATGAAATCAATGCCCCAGATATCGAAAATTTCAATAACTTGGATGGGATTTTGAGGCATTTCATTCCTTGATGAAATGTTTCCTGCTCTTTGACATTCGTTACAACCACGAACATACTCATGAGCATCCTTAAAAATTGTCGGCCAATAAAATCCTGCATCAAACACCCGTTTGGCAGTATAATTTGCTCCATAATGGCCTCCTGACGGTCTGTCATGACAGTGTTTAAGGATATTCATAGTTTCTGGTGCAGTAACACATCGTCTGATGATTTGATCCGCACCTACCCTGAACAAGAAAGGATCTTCCCAAATGTAAAATTTAATATCAGCAAAGAATTTCTTCTTTTGTTGATAAGACATTTCAGCTGGAAGATCTCCTGTTGATAGGTAATTTGCAATATCTGCGAACCAAGGAAAACCTTTAGTTTCAATGAACATCAATGACTCATGGGGAAACTCGTCCCTTATTCTTTCCTCCCGAGTTCTTTCTAACTCAGGGTTCTCCAATCTGGACAGATGATCAGCAGCAACGTTCTCAGCTCCTTTCTTATCTTTGATTTCAAGATCAAATTCTTGAAGTAATAAGATCCAACGAATCAGCCTCGGTTTAGCATCTTTCTTTGCAAACAAATACCGAATGGCTGCATGATCTGTGAAGATAATCGTTTTTGAAAGCACAAGGTAAGAACGGAACTTATCACATGCAAACACAACTGCAAGTAATTCTTTCTCAGTTGTTGTGTAGTTTTCTTGTGCATCGTTTAGGGTTTTGCTAGCGTAACATATCGGATGGAAATGTTTTTCTTTACGCTGCCCTAACACTGCACCGACTGCAAAGTCACTTGCGT
The DNA here is from genome assembly GCA_030545235.1 of Helianthus tuberosus. Lineage (NCBI taxonomy): Eukaryota > Viridiplantae > Streptophyta > Magnoliopsida > Asterales > Asteraceae > Helianthus > Helianthus tuberosus. The sequence goes on along the minus strand of CM060440.1, from coordinate 65,363,886 downwards.
CACACATGATTTCAAATGGAATGCTCCAATCTGGAGAAATTAGAATAGGTGCTTGAACTAATCTCTCCTTCAGTAACTTGAAAGCTTTAAAACACTCTTCAGAAAACACAAATGGCCTGTCTTTTTCTAAAAGTCGAGTCATAGGACGAGCGATTTTTGAAAAATCACGAATGAATCTACGATAGAATCCTGCATGTCCTAAAAAACTTCTAATTGCTTTTACTGAAGTAGGCGGCGGAAGCTTGGAAATGATTTCAATTTTGGCTTGGTCAACCTCAAGCCCCTCTTGTGAGATCTTGTGTCCCAAAACTATTCCTTCACGAACCATAAAGTGGCATTTCTCCCAATTTAGCATAAGGTTCGTTTCTTCACATCGAGTCAGTACTCGATCCAAATTTCGCAAACAAATGTCGAAAGAACTCCCGAAAACAGAGAAATCATCCATGAAAACTTCCATGGAGTCCTCGATCATTTTGTGAAATATGGCCATCATACATCGTTGAAATGTGGCTGGAGCATTACATAATCCAAACGGCATACGTCGATACGCAAAAGTACCATAGGGACATGTAAATGTGGTTTTTTCTTGATCCTCAGGTGAAATGGGAATCTGGAAATAACCAGAAAAGCCATCAAGGAAACAATAAAATTGTTGCCCTGATAATCGTTCTAACATTTGATCTATGAATGGCAAAGGAAAGTGATCCTTTCTCGTGGCATCATTCAACTTGCGGTAGTCTATACAGACTCTCCAACCGGTGACAGTCCTGGAAGGTATCAACTCATTTTTCTCATTGACAACAACAGTCATTCCTCCTTTCTTAGGAACTACCTGTACAGGACTTACCCAAGATGAATCAGAAATTGGATAAATAAGTCCTGCATCCAGTAACTTAATTACCTCTTTCTTTACAACCTCTTGCATGTTTGGGTTTAACCTTCTTTGAGGTTGAACCACCGGTTTATATTCCTCTTCCATCAGAATTTTATGCGTGCAAAAAGACGGGCTTATGCCTTTGATATCCATGAGTTTCCACGCAATAGCATTCTTATGCTTTTTAAGAACGCTCATCAATTCTTTCTTCTCATCCTCCGTCAAATTTGTAGCAATGATGACGGGTAATTGTGAACCTTCACCTAAAAATGCATATTCTAGGTGAGATGGTAACTTCTTCAGCTCCAAAGTTGGCGGTACTTCAACTGACGGTTTCTCTTTTGGATTATCTTCATTGATAACTTCAAATACTTCATACTCCTTAGACTCAGAGGAAGATTCACTATCTGATAATAGTGTATCTTCTAAATCTTCAGAAATATCAGAAGTTTCACTCTCACATACCTTATTAAGAAAACTTCCCACATGTGTTATGAGAGTATCAATAAAGTAAGCAGTATCGTCATGTTGTTCAGTGTGCTTCATTGATCTTTGAATGTCAAATGTGACTTCATCTTCATCAACACGGAGAGTCAACTTGCCATCATACACATCAACGATTGCACGTGCAGTAGCAAGGAATGGACGTCCTAATATTAACGGAATTTCAGAGTCCTCATCCATGTCAAGGATAACAAAGTCAACTGGAAAGACAAACTTGTCGACTTTTACTAGCATATTCTCTACAATGCCTCTTGGGTATTTTATCGATCTATCTGCAAGCTGAATACTCATTCTTGTAGGAGACGGTTCTCCCAAGTTAAGCTTTGCAAATATTGAGTAAGGCATAAGATTTATACTGGCTCCTAAGTCAGCAAGTGCATTGCTCACAGTAAGATTTCCAATTAAACAGGGAATGGTAAAACTCCCTGGATCAGCAATCTTTGCTGGTAATTTATTCTGCAAGACTGCAGAACATTCTTCATTCAGAGTAATGGTTGAAAAATCTTCTAATTTCCTTTTATTTGTTAGGAGATCCTTTAGAAACTTGGCATACTTTGGCATTTTGGCCAAAGCTTCAACGAATGGGATGTTAATATGCAGTTTCTTCAACATTGCTATGAATTGATTAAACTGTTCCGCATCTTTTGTTTTTATCAATCTCCCAGGATAAGGTGGTGTTGGTTTGTACACCCTCATTGGTTCTTTCTTCTCTTCTGGAGATTTACCGGGCTGTACTGTACTTTCTGGGCGAAGCCTAGATTGTACATTTCCAGATGGTGTCTCCATCTCTATCTCTTCATCAACCTCTGGATCTTCAGCATCTTCTCTTTCAAACTCTACAGCTCCTTTACCCCTTCTTGTAGTAACAGCTTTTGCAGTGGCATTAGGATTTCCAACAGTATTACTTGGAAGACCTCCTTGAGGTCTTTGGTTCAACTGATCGGCCAGTGAACCTACTGTTCTCTCCAAATTCTGAAGTGCAGTAGCTTGATTCTTCATGAAAGCATCATTTTCCAAGAACTTCGACTGTGTTTCTTGATATCGAGTTTCTTGTTGTGTGATGAATTGTGTAAGTAACTGCATCTGTTGAGATAGTGTATCCTGACTTTTCTTCAGCATATCTTCTATGTTTGTGTTCTTTGTTCCTAAACTTGGTCCTGCTCCCGTGTCTTGAAACAGATTTTGACGTGGCTGAAACCCTGGTGGGTTATTGTTCCTCCAATTAAAGTTAGGATGGTTTCTCCAGTTTGTATTGTAACCTCCTCCGAAATTTGTTTGATTTCGGTTAGCTATGAAATCAACCTGCTCTGTTGTCTCAGTAGGAGCAATGGGACACGAGTTTGTGTCATGCTTCCCTGTGCATATCTCACACAATTGTTCCTTCTTTAGCTCCATATCATTCAGCTTCTTCTTTAGTGCATCGATCTGTGATTGCATCATGGTGGTATCATCGACTTTATGCACTCCTCTATGTATAGAGGTTGAGTTTCTAGAATCAGGAAATTCATAGCTACTCATTGCGATGTCTTCGAACATCTCGGTACATTCTTCAGGCGTTTTGGCAGTCATAAGATTTCCTCCAGCAGTGGTGTTCAGCATGTTTCTTGTAGCAGGCGTCACTCCATGGTAGAACTTCTCTACTAAGGCCCAGTCCTCAAATCCGTGGTGTGGACACTTGAGTAACAGCTCTTTGAATCGTTCCCATGTCTCATAGAAAGACTCTCCTTCTTTTTGACGAAATTCTTGAATCATGCTCCTCAGACGAGCAGTTTTAGAAGGAGGAAAGTATTTTCCTAAGAATTTTTCTTTCATACCGACCCAAGTGGTGATTGATCCCGCAGGAAGGGATTCTAACCAAGCATGAGCTCGATCGGCAAGTGAAAATGGAAAAAGACGCAGTTTGCATGCGTCTTCACTAACACCTATCTCCTGAAATGTATCGCAGATAGCTGAAAAACGTGAAATATGAACATTTGGATCCTCGGAAGGTAAACCGTGGAATTGAATGGTATTCGTAACCATCGAGATGATTTTAGGTGGAATTTGCCACCTCCTTTCTTCAATAGGAGGTCGAGAGATACTGGATCGGCCATTTCCCGCATTCGGTCTGGCGTAGTCAGCAACAACTCTCCTAATTGGTGGATCTTGTCCATCCATGTGTTCCTTACTATCTTGGGATTTTCGTAGGCGCTCGTGTAAGTCTCGTTCGGGCTCAGGCGAAATTGCAATTAAAGCTAGCCCTTCTGAACGAGTGTTGTGCATACAAGTCCTAAAATTACTAAGGTAAATCTAACACTAAAGCACAAATTGCAAATAAAGGCACACAAAATAAAAACAAGTAACTAACCTAAGAAAACATTTATACAATTAAATAAACAACTTGTATTATTTTCAAAATTTCTTAGTATCCCCGGCAACGGCGCCAAAAACTTGATGTGGGTTCACACTGCTTTTAGTTTTTGAAAAGACTTTGATGTTTGAATCGTTTTATTCAAAAGCCTTAGTGTGTAAAAAGCTTGATGTGAGGTTGTTTATTCAGATGCTCAAAAGAGGGATATGCTTTGGCCTAATAGGTATCAGTACTCTAATTAGGATGGTCCCCAGGTAGGCAACGGGTCCTTTTATTTGGATGTATACGAATGCCAAACCTAGACAGGAGTTCCCAATTTAACGGCACTTAACCCTTCCAGTTACTACATATCCGAGCAAATGATATTTCTTTGTATTTTCAAAACAAGTTTTAAAATTGGAATTGCTAGCTAAACCACACACAAACGGCAAGTGCACCGGTCGCGGTGTAGTTTTGTTGGCAAGCCCGGATGTCAATCCGTGGACACTATTTTCGAAATCTTGAAAGTAACATTTATCGAGTATTTAGGAAAATTGGTTTAAAGATTGATTTGTGGTTTTTGGTTTTTATAAAAATATTAATTTAAAATGAATTTGTATAAACATAAAACAAACATTGATAAAATACAATTTACGAGAAAATAAAACAATAACAATAACAATTTAACAAGTAAACAAACACAATAACAATTTAACAATTAACAAGTAACAATCACAAAGTATTACAAATAATTGGAATCACAGATATAATAAACAGACTACCTGGGTTTTAGAATCCCTAAATTCATGTAATGCTAGTTTGATAATAATAACAGTTAAGTATCTTTTTCAATTGATTAATCCCCCGTTAGAGATGCAACTTAGACAAAAGATAAAGACAATATGTGAAATGCTAGAACAAACCGGCTCGAGTTATCGAAACCAAATCCTACGTGAATCCAACCGTTGGAACCTCAGAGACTATGTTGTGAGACGATCTTTTAAACACGTAAAGCGAACAAATCTTTGAAAATTAAAATCCCAAGAAACCTTAATCACGATGTAATAAAAGAGTTCGAGTTATCGATTACCCAAATTACCCACCAATGATTAGCTAATAACCTGGCTTACCCTAATCATATTTCTAATCATGAGGTAATGATGCATGTTTTATTATTCTGACTAATTATTATTAGACTTGGTCAATTTCTCAACACAATATTTAACCCGTAAACGAATTAAATTAAATTCTAAGTTTAAAGGGAATTTCTTCATGTTATAAACTTGGTGAATTTATCAACAAATAAATAAATCAGAATTATAACAACATGCAATATCAAGATTAATTTCAAAGATAAAATTCTGTAAATCACATAAAATAACTGAAATTACATCAAACAGCATTACAATCCTTTATTTCATCATAACCCAGGTAGTTTATAAGTTTAGCTACACATATTATACATTAACACACTTACAACAAGCATAACAACTACTGAAAACATTATAACAACACTTACTAGAATGGAAATTACAACGTTTAACCGACTCGGGTCGATTAGGATTAGAACCAACGGCCTCCGGACGTCTCGAGAGTTCCGAGGTACTTCACCAGCACTTCCGGGTGTTTAAACTTGATTATAACAGAAATATAAAGTGAGAATTCGGACTTGAATTGGTGTTTTTTCGACTTGGGGGTGCATGGCTATTTATACTTGAATTTTTGGAGCTGGGGACTAGCTTACGGACCTCAACATTGGTGATGTTGAGGTCCGTAGGCCCACTTTTTGCGACGCCGGCCAACTGCTCCACTTAGCGACGAGGAGTCGTTGCCGACACTTCCTTACGGACCTCAACCTTGGCAACCTTGAGGTCCGTAGGCTTACATACGGACCTCACATTGTGGATGTTGAGGTCCGTAGAGTAGACCTAATCAGCTTCTAGAAGATTTCAAGCTTACGGACCTCAACATTGTGGATGTTGAGGTCCGTAAAGCAACCTTAAAGCTTATTTTTCTTCATTTTCTTGACACGTTTCCCCATGTATTGATTTCTTGATCGATCTTTTACCGTTTTCTCCCGTAATCCACAGATATTTCACCAATTCCTGCAGATTCATAATTTAATCAATTCAGTATCAAATACATAGGATAAACGCATACGATTTCTCTGAAATAGGGGTAATTTGATATAGAAGATGTGTATAATTCTGAACACATCAAGTGTTAACATGTTTTTAGATCTTAACAAGGATCTGAATCTTTTTTTTAAACAGGTTTTTACCATCATAGCTAGGTCCTTAATGACATACAAGCTAGGTTATGCCCCTTTAAGATTCTTTTTAATACATATACACTGGTAGACCAGTTACGAAAGGAATAATAATTTGATTTATTTTATATATAAAATGAAATTTGGATAAAATATTCCAATGATTTTAAAAGAAGTACAGAATTGCCCTAAACGGGACTTGAAGGAATGATGTTGTCCATGAAGGGACTGAAAGATAAGTATGTCCTTATAGGGACTACTAAGGAAACGAATTTCAGCAAAAAGGAGTTTTCTTCTTCAATTTATTTCTAAATGTGTTCTCCTTGGATGTACGTTTCATCCTAGTCGCGGTACGAAGCTCGGCATTTCAAGGCTCCGGATGTGGAGAATTTCCATTACGGCTTCTTTGATTGGAGACATATTCAAAATATATAAATTCGGAAGCAATAGTTTTTAGATTAGGGTTGAGAGTATTCCTATGTTAAGTCTAGACTCAGAAGGTCGAGGAATGTGCTACTGTGTCATTGAGATTAAACACTAAGGGCTAGTGTTTGATTCACTCAATGTTTGCTCTGATACCAACCTGTCACACCCCGATATTTCCACGTATTACCGGTGGGCCCGGTGGGGAGTATCGTGACGTAGTTGAGATCATCATAGTCAAACCACACAATATATAAATGCACAACGGAAGCAAAAGATAAATATATTACAATCCGAATATAAAGTAATATCAAAGTATTACAACGGAAAGTAAAGGGATCCACAGGCGGATCAAATAAAAGGAAAAACTGTTCGACAGACTTTGGACGCCTAGAACTTGCAAGATTCCTTATTAACGCCCTGAGCTTCCAGCCAATTACGTTCAGTACCTGTCACTTAACCCTTTTGGAAAATATGTCAGTTTACACTGGTAAATACAATTAACCGACTCATTTTAAAAGAGTTTAAGAAAATTGATTTAGATGCGCCAGGCATAAAGATATCTTTTATAACTTGGGACAATTATATAAATAATCTTGTATACAGATTTACATGTTCGTTATACGTTCAGGGCCCGATGTAGAAACCGAGTCAAGATTAACAGACACGCCACAAGTATAGGCCCACATGAGAGTGAGATACCGTTTTCCTTATGCAAACTGTCAGGTGTATGCCTACACCCCGTGCTTAAGACGTGGCCATTTTATAATATAAAGATGTCAAGGATATCCGGGACATGGTCATTAACCCCTAAAGGCTTTTATTTCAAATAATACAGATTAAAGCGGGTTACCTCAATAATTTAATCACAATACGACTAAACATTCAATACCCGACCAAGCGGTATTATTATAATACCGTATCCCAAGCCCGTATAGGGAAAATAAGTTAAAAGTATTTACCTGAGTTAGCAAATGCAATTTATACTCAGCCGTATATTCTAATCAGCAAGCACAAGTACTTCTACTGGGGCTCTCAATCTGGAATGAAGGTTTTATTAACCTATTAGATTCCTAACGGGTCTTATTTAAGTCGTAACTTAGACCGGTTAGTTTTAAGGAAAGGTTTACGGTTCAAACGCATGATTAAGCGAAGACCGGAATAGAATGTGATTTAGACCCGACAAGTTTGGAGACTTGTATAATATGGGTAAACTAAACACATTCTGGATTTTGAAAAGAAAATGATAAGGTTTGACCCGTTTCGTTAATTTATGCAAACTAGTTACATAAACCGATCCGAACGCGAAACATACGTAACGGGTAACCATAAGAGTCATATACATGTTTCCTAAGTTAATATGCCTTAAATATGTTGTGATATCAGTAGGATACCTTCCATTATGCCCGAAACGAGTTTAATCTCAATTTAAGCCCCGTAGGGGTATTTTGGTCATTTAAAGATTATAAAAGAGATTAATTTTAATTCTGGGACTCGGGTCTGAAATAATCAGTAAAACAACTTAACTTAATAGGTTATATCAGTTGGTGATAAGTCTTATATATCAAAATGGTTTTTAAACCCATACTAGGTGTTTAATACGCGTAAAAAGCTATTTTAAGCGATTTCCGGGTTGTACAGGAAATCTGAGTTTTCTGATCAGGTTATAAAGTTCAAAATACTTCATTTATTATATAAAATCATTCGCAATTGGATTGGTGTCAAAATATTATGTAGAACTCATTTTATAACCAAAAAGGGTATAATCGGTATTTACCGAATCAAGGCCATAACCTTAGGTTATGAGCAGGTTAAAAATAATTAAAAATCTTTAAAAATCTCAAAATATTATATTACATCAATGGGTAAAAGGTTTGGTTTCAAAAATTGGGTTTAGATAGGCTTTATGCTAATGAAACCGCTTAATTACTAAAAAGCGTTCTAATTACGTCATTGAGCATAACTCCTAATCTAGACCTCAAACTGATGTGAAAATTTAGGAACATGTTTATAAATCAGTAATAAGGATTATTGTCCTTTCACATTTCCAAAATTCTCGTTTTATGGTTAAAAGGGCATTATGGTCAACATTAGGCAATTAACGGAAACGTGTAAACGAAACGGACAATCTATGAACCAACCACAGAGGGTTATACTATCATGTAGCCTAGTCCTAAGGAATCTCTAAGGCATTTCCAAATCATACTAAATCGGGTCAGAACTGAAGTCAAAGCAAAAGTCAAAGTTTTGCGACTTTCGGTTCCGAACCGGGTCTAAACAGAAAATTGTCGGGTCGAACATGTTTAGACATGTTCTTACATTTATTTCTAAGTTATATGAGTGATAGAATAGGTTACATGCCTTCTACATTGCTAATTACATGTTAATTCGCAAATTATAGTTCTGTTGACTTTTTCTAAACAACTTTGACCCGGCATTTGATCTAGTTAGAGCGGGAATCAAAGGGTGCCCTTTTAAGGGTTTAATGCCCACATAATTACCAACTTATAACTACCTTCAATTCGACTAATCACTGGACCATTAATGATTAATCGCTAAGTCAAACGTTAATTACGACGGTTTGACTTTTAAGCTAAAACTAAGTAAAAACTCAATTAAGGAAGGTCAAGGGTACTTACCAAAGTCTAATGCACGACTAGGGATGACTTGGGTCTGCTCTTATGCTCCAGAAAGCTTCACAATTGCAGATGGAATGAATGATCACAAGGTTGTAACATGAGGGCCTTTTTATAGTGTTTTTGATCCATTATGATCATGACAAATCATGCTACCCTTGTTCCCTGATCATCAACATGTGTCCCTAAGGCTTACGAACTGTTAGGGGTCGCCCATGGATGAGGAAAATCGTTTTTAAGTCGGTTACAAGGCATAACAGGCTGCTGCCTGTAACTTCTGTATCTGGGCGTCGCACGCGGCCCGCCTAAGATCTTGGCAAGGGTTACGCCGCCCGCCTGATTCTTGCTGTCAGGTTTAAAACTTTTTAGCTTTTGCACTTTGGCTCTTGGTTCTTCGAAAGGTCACCCAACCTTTGTTTCTTGAATTTTGAGCCATCCAAATTGACATATAAGGGCTCCAAGACTTATACCCACTTTGTTAAGTCCTTGGTCACTTTGTTATTCCCCGAAAAGTCATAAACTTCATCGTTGACGCTTTTAACCCCTCGTATACGAATTTGGTCATAACTTTCTCATACAATAACGAAACTTGGTGAAATTTATATTGTGTATTCTAGTGAGCATAATTAATCGTTACAAGGCTTCGGGTTTGCTAAAAGGTCACTCAGAGGTATATCTTAAACATGTTGACACATTTAACCGCTTTAGGGGCTGTTTGGTAGCCTCTTAATCCATTCAGAGGCTGTCTCTTAATGAAATCATTTGTGGCCCTTATGTCTGAATGAATAAGAGGTAACCTTATGTCTGACTGGATAAGAGGTAACATCTGAATGGTAAACCATCACATGTCACATTCTTCTACATTATCTTTGTTAAACTCTTAAATGATTTCATTAAGAGGTAGCCTCTTAATGTCATTCAGATGCTACCAAACAGCCCCTTAGTTTGTAATCTCTCACTTTCTTTCACAATTAGCTTCGTATGATCCATGATTCATTCGTTTAAGGGTATGAGCATCATGTAGGGTTACTGTAAAGTATATTTATCCCTTGTTGACGTTTTGAACCCTTATATTCACACATTTTTCTTGTTTGTCAACTTTAGTCCTTCTAGAGTATTATTTCACACGTTCAAGCTTATGACATGTGTCAATACATTATAGGACGTGAATTTTCGAGGTCTTACAATAATTAACAATGTAGAAGCTATGAAACCTGTTTTATCACTTATATAACTTAATAATTAATGTAAGAACATGTCTAAGCATGTTCAACCCGACAATTTTCAGTTTAAGCTCGGTTCGGAACCGAAAGTCGCAAAAGTAGACTTTTTCTTTGACTTTCAGTTCTGACCCAATGTAGCATATTTTAGAAATGCCTTAGAGCTCTATTAGGACCAGGTTATAGATTAGTGTAACCCTCTGAGGTTATACAACTTGGTTTATTAGTTATTCGATTCATGTGCAAGTTTCCGTTATATGCCTAAATGTTGACCATAATGCCCCTTTGACCTTAAAACGATTTTTTTGAAAATGTGAGAGGACAAAAACCTTTGTTACTGATTTATAAACTTGTCCTAAAAATTTGACATCAGTTGGAGGTCTAGATTAGGAGTTATGCTCAATATCGTAATTAAGAAGCTTTTTATTAATTAAACGGCGTAATTAGCATAGAGCCTACCTAAACCCAAATTTTGACAGCAAACTTTTTAGCCACTGATGTTATATAATATTTTGGGATTTTTGAAGATTTTTAATTATTTTTAAGTTGAGCATAACATAGGGTTGTTGCTATAATTCGGTAAATGTCGGTTATACCCTTTTCTTTAATAAAATAAGTTTTACATAATATTTTGACACCAAACTTTTTGCTACTGATTTTATATTATAAATAAAACATTTTGAACTTTATAAACTGATCAAAAACTCAGATTTCCTATTTAAACCCGAAAATCGCTTAAAACCGACTTTTACGCGTTTTAAGCGCATAGTATGAGTTAAAACTATTTTTGGCATATGAAACTTAATACCCTACTGTTATGACTTTAAAAATAAATATTTTTACTGATTATATCAGACCTGAAACTCATATTAATATTTAAACTCTTTTATAACCTTTAAAATGACCAAAATACCCCTACGGGGCATAATTTGAATTTAAATCCATTTTGGGCATAATGGAAGGTATCTTACTGATATCACAACATATTTAAGGCATATTAACTTAGGAAACATGTTCATGACTCATTTGGTTACCCGTTACGCATTATTCGCGTTCGGTGCGGTTTATGTAACTAGTTTGCATAAATTTGCCGAAACGGGTCAAACCTTATCGTTTTTTTCTCAAAATCCAGAATGTGTTTAGTTTACCCATATTATACAAATATACAAACTTGTTGGGTCTAAACCACACTCTAATCCGGTCATCGCTTAATCGTGCGTTTTGAACCGTATATCTTCCTTTAAAACTAACCGGTCTAAGTTTAGACTTAATTAAGACCCGTTAGGAATCTAATAGGTTACTAAAACCTTCGTTCCAGATTAGGAGACCAGTAAAAGATACATGCACTCACTGATTGTGATATATACTTGCTCAGGTAAATATTTTTAACTTATTTTCCCTTATACGGGCTCGGGGTACGGTATATAAAATACCGCTTGGTCGGGCATTGAATTTTTAATCATATAAAGGTTAATTTATTGAGATGACCCGTTTAAACTATTATGTTTGCTTAAAGCCTTTGGGGGGTTAATGACCATGTCCCGGATATCCTTGGCATCATTCATTGAAATGGCCACAACCTAAGCACAGGGTGTAGGCATACACCTGCCAGTGCGTGTATATATATATATATATATATATATAAGGTATAACCGATGGATTGAGAATAACTCACCGCGGGATTATATCATGTGGTGTATCTATTAATCTTTAACCCGGTATTCAGTCCGGGCTACTGAACGTATAACGAACATGTAATTATTTTACAAGTTTATATATAAATAATTATCCCAAGTTATAAAAGATTATTTTGTGCCATGTGCATTTAAATCAATTTTCTTAAACATTTTCAAAATGAGTCGGTTAATTGTATTTACCAGTGTAAACTGACGTATTTTCCAAAAAGGCTAAGTGCAGGTACTAAACGAAATAGGCTGGCTACTCCTAGCATCAATAAAGAGTCTTGCAAGCTTAGATGTTATAAATTTGCTGAACGACATTTCTTTAATGTAAGACCCTATTTCGTACATGACAAAAAAATCGCAGCGGAAACACGAACCAATAAAATTTATTTCCTTATAAATACCTCAACTTATTAAAATTTATCTTTAACATAGATCTTACTCGTAAATCCGTCATCCTCTTATTTACTAATTAAAAACATAGCTTATGTTTACTACAATATGTACATCAACGTTTCCGTACAATCTCTCTTGTGACTCGATCCTCGATCTCTTTACCTTGATGATCCTCATGGCTTGTACTACCTGCTCTCACCAAATAAAAATTTACAACATTAGTACGTATCATAAACATATAAGATTTAATTACGTTTATTTTTCATCCATCAACTCCTTACATCCCGACTTTCCGTCTGATCATACGATCCGTGGTGAGACTTCTTTGATATTCCTGCATATTACTTCATTCACCAAGCACGCTATTATTATCGTTAGTACTCGTTCTCATTGAGTGCATGCGTACGTACTTTCACACAAACTTATACATATACTTACGATCACACATAACAGCTAATCTATACATACATACATACATATCACATGTCTTCACACAATCCTACATACGTGCATACCTTCGTACATACTCACTTGCGTACAAAAACTTGCTTTCCTACATACACGCCTACATACATACACTTAGAGTTATAAAACATACATACGTATATTACCCACATATATACCCTTAGACTTACAAACCATACATACGTGTATACCTACGTACATGCTTACATATATACTTACATTCACCTATTGCAACATACCCATCGCATACTTGCCTTCTCATATACTTCTTCATATATCCTCGTGTACTTGATCTCACACTATAAGCTTACATACGGTCGTGCATACATACTTACATAACTTCTACATACGTGTACAGATACATACAAACATACATACTTGCTTATCTACATAGGTGCTTACCTATATGCTCATGAGAAGCTTTACGAATCATCGGGTCGAAAAACGATACTCCGGGATGCGTTACAGATCATTTGGAAGTGCAAAACTAAGGAAATCGGAGAAGTGAGCTAGACAGCCCATCGGCGACGGGGTGGGTACCCGTCGGCGACGCCCTCTTAAAACACCCATCGGCCAAAATGTCCCGTATCCAGTTAAATAGGCCGTCGGCCAAATTTGTGATTTTGGGAGCCCGTCGGCGACGGGGTGGGAACCCGTCGGCGACGCCCTCTAGAAACGTCACTTTTCTGCAGTTTCGTTTCGTCGTCCGTACGCACTAAAACGCGCATAACTTTCGAACCGTTTACCCGTTTAACCTCCCGTTTCTTCCTACATGCTTGTAAATTCACATTCTATCATACAAACTTAAAATCCCACATCCGGATTAATGAAATTCTTATCTTACGCCCTATCAACTTATTATCACATTCTAATTATCTGACCCGTTATGGGTATTTGCGCATTAATTGGTTTATGACATACCAAGACCATACTCTTCGCTTCCATACTTGTTCAAAACATTACACTAATCGTATAACTTGTTTATAAACCACTTTCAAGATCGTTTGCCCAAAATACCCATTAAGGGCATTTTGGTCAACTTTAAATCCCATCCTTTTCGACGTAAGACTACGACACATATTTGACCTTAACCATCATGTTTAGCTAATTAAAACACCATATAACTTAATCGAACTTAAGAAGTGATTACAAAAATCACTTACCTTATGCGTCCGTGCTCGCATCCGATTCCTTGCCTTCTATTGACCCGTTAACCCCTCATGCTTGAGCCCGCCTCGACGTGATTCCTATACTTTCATTTCATCGAAATCACGCTCTTATTAGCATACTCATTTGTACATGTTAACAATCATATCAATCGCATAATTCACACTTAATTTTCCTTAGTCCTTTCTAACAAGCATAAAACATATAGTCAACTTCATATCCTTTCCAACACATGTAATTCATCGTGTAATCAAAATTAACGCATATTAACATAACATGTATCAAACAACTTCCTATAATCCTACCTTTACAACAACGAGTCAAATCATGTTTCATATACTTGTTGACTTCCAAAAGTCAACTATTAACCATATGTAACCATCGACTTATCGACATATGCCTGTAACATCATAATCGACTATACGGACGACATTATGTACATTTTATCATACCCTTGATGTACGTACTACCTTTTAAGCATAACGTACAACTTATTCATGCATAAATCTTCTAAACTCATACATAACTCCTCAAAACCTACTACTAATCATCATGTATCATTCCAAATGAACATTAAACATATCATCATCATATTCCTATACTTTCATCTAACAATAATTCATCATACCCACATAATACATCAATCATTCAACAAGACTTGAACATAAGAGGTGATTCTAGTCATCATCTTAACCCTAACTAACGGGTTTCACCCCTAATCATCAAATTAACGCAAACCATACATAACCCATGTTCTATACGAGGATTCTAACCCTTGTACATGATCAATTTCATACTAACTCACGGATTAGAACATAACCCACTTCACCCATGATCACAAATCTTAGATTTAAAACATACCTTATGATCCCCTCGTGTTGGTGATCATTAATCCATACTCGGTTATGGATTTAAGCTTCATCTTGCCTTCCGATTTTAGCATAAAGATGGTGCTAGGGTTTGAGGCTCCATGGGAGCCTCCTGATCTTTCTCGAACACACACGTATGTGTGTGTTTGTGTGTGATTAAGTTATTTAATAACTTAACTTTCATCTTTCCCACTTTAGCCCCTCGGGTTTACCTTTAAAACATAACTGACATTACCTTCCTCTTTTAATACTTTTGACCATACCCTTAACTAGGTTAAATAGCCTAGTTATTTATTTCATGACGTGTCATATAGGAACTCACGACAAATATTAACATTTAGATTTTTGGGGCGTTACATTTAACTTTGATCCGCCTGTGGATCATTTACAACCGTTTTGTAATAAATGATATTACTTTCATTCGGTTTGTAATGATTTTATCTTTCGACTTCCGCTGTGTATTAAACTGTGATAATATAAATTGTCTATGATATCAACTATGTCACAATACTCCCCACCGGGTCCACCGGTAATACGTGGAAATATCGGGGTGTGACAGGTTGGTATCAGAGCCAACATTGAGTGAATTAAACACTAGCCTTTTGTGTTTAGTCTCAATGACACAGTTGCACATTCCTCGACTTCAGAGTCTAGACTTGAACTAGGAATAATCTCATCCCTAATAAGTATACATTGTTTTCGATAATTGTGCATTTCAGGAACATGTCACCGAGTAAAGCTGCCATTGGTGGAAGTTCTTCAAACCCGAAGTTTAAGAGTGGCAAGCTCCGTACCACAGCTCGAATAATCGTACGCCCAGTATTGAGGAAGGATCTTTCTGGACCCATTACCAAAATCAAACCAATTGAAACCATTAACCATGTTCCAACCTCCTTACCCGAGACTTTTGAAACTTTAATTGAGAAGCCGACGTCAGAGGAGCCCATACTAGCAGTCCCTGGGGCTCCCACTCCGAAAATGATACCTATGGACCCAAATGATCCATATTTCTTACCTCCAAGTCTTGGAATCCCAAAATTGGATTATACCTGTCCTGACCCTATCCATGATCCATATTATTTGCTAACCATAAAATCCTTGGATTCCAGTTCGGTTAAGGTCCCTAGTGTGGAGGATTTCGACTACCCGCCAAAACCTTCAGTAACCATACCGCACACAGTGAACCAAGGAGGAGACTCTCAGGACTAAGATGAAGAAGAAACTTCTTTTGTTGTATTCCTTTTCTCTAATAGTCCCTATAAGGACATATTTATCTTTTAGTCCCTTCGTGGACAATGTTATTTCCTTCAAGTCCCGTTGAGGGCAATTATGTACTCCTTTTAAAATTTATTGGAATAATTTATTTAAATTTCATTTTTATCATTACATACGAACATAATATATGAAATAAATCAAAATATCATTCCTTTTTGTAATTGATCTGCCAATATATATTAAAAAGAATCTTAAAGGGTATAACCTAGCTTGCATGTCATTAAGGACCTAGCTATGATGGTAAAACATGTTTAAAAGAGATTTAGATCCTTGTTAACATCTGAAAACATGTTAACACTCCTGGCAACAGTGATGCGATAAAATCACACTTGTCATCCTTAAAGTGGGATTTTCCAACCCCTTATCTAGCCTAGTGATTTAGAAACCATGGCTTAAATCATCAAATAAAGATGATCACATTATAAACATCCATTAGTGATGAAGTGCCTACAGGCTAAACTTGTTGTCCAATAAGACAACGACAGTGGTGGTCTTTGACCCCCTGTCTAAAGATGTCGGACTACGTCCAAGCATAATAGTCTGTATGATCAATGCGATCTTGACTAATATCATCAGATAAGATGATCATATAATAAACATCCATTTGTGATGTAATGCCTACGGGCCATAATCATTGTCATATAAGACAAAAGACAGTCGTAGCCTATAACTCCCTGTCAAGAAAGGTCATTAATTATGATTCAAGCCTTAGTACCTCGATCCTATAAGATCTTGACTTATAATATGAATGTGTCCATGTGACTTGGCCTTTTGTGCCATTATTATATTTAATTATAACTAAGGGTTATTTATGAAAAATCCTGAACGAAATACTTAATAAATTAACCAATATGGTTCTTTAATACCATGGTTAATAAGTTAATAAGATGACAAATCTATTATAAACCTCTAAGAAATCATTGTCATCATTTTATGTAGCGATCAAGCTACATGGCTGAGTCTGAAGAAATCAACGGTCACCCAAAGGAAAATCATGATACCACCAGAATCAACATAACTGGTGCGGAACTTCAAGCATTGATTGATAATGCTGTTACCAAGGCCATAGATAGGCGGTTTAATGAGTCAAGTGGTACTCGAAGCAAGACCTCATATGTACCCCTTTCTAAACCTAAGACTCACTCCGAGGCTCATAGTAAGCCACCTCCTAAACGTGATGGATCAAGGAGGGATGACGATCATCACTCCTCAAATCAGCATAGTGTTCCGTCGAAGAAGATTGAGCTCAAACAAGAACCACGTGGTAAGTCCTGTACATATAAGTATTTCGTCTCCTGCAAGCCTAGAGACTTCACAGAGGAGAAAGGAGCCGTCGATTGTATGACTTGGCTCGATGAAATGGACACTGTGGTTGATATCAGTGGTTGCGCTGATAGGGACGTTGTGAAGTTTGTATCTCATTCATTTAAAGGAGAAGCTCTAGCTTGGTGGAGGTCTCTGATCCAAGCTACTGGAAAAGTCCATTTGTATGGCATGTCTTGGGAACAGTTCGTTACTCTCATTAAAGAAAATTACTGCCCTCAACATGAGGTTGAGAAGATCGAGACCGATTTCCTGACATTAGTTATGAAGAATTTGGACTGTCAGGCTTATCTTACGAGTTTTAATACTATGTCTCGATTGGTTCATTACTTAGTGACGCCAGAACCAAAGCGGATAGCCCGTTTCATTGGGGGTTTAGCCCCGGAGATCAAAGCCAGTGTAAAGGCATCTCGACCAACTACCTTTAGATCTGTGGCCGATCTGGCATTATCTCTTACCCTAGATGCGGTAAGGCAGAGATCGCTTAGGCATTCTGATGTTGAGAAGAGAAAACGTGAGAATGATAACTCACACCGTGCAGACAGGAGGCACAAGGGGAACTCTGACCACAAAAAGAGTTCAGGATTCAAGAAGAATGACCAGCAGTCGGGCGAAAAGCCCAAATGCAAGATCTGTAAGAAACACCATCTTGGGAAGTGCAGATACGAGTCAAAATCCCAATCACAGCCAAGGGCTTGTGGGCTTTGCAAGTCAAGTGAGCACAAGACGATAGAGTGCAAGAAGATAAAAGATGCAACGTGCTATAACTGTAACGAGAAAGGGCACATCAAGTCCAACTGCCCTAAGTATGCCAAAAATCCTGAAGAAGCCAAAAAGACCAATGCCAGGGTCTTTCGAATGGATGCACGGGAAGCAGTTCAGGATGATAATGTGATAACAGGTACCTTCCTTATAAATGATGTTTATGCAAGGGTGTTATTTGATTCGGGTGCGGATAAGTCATTTGTAGATGATAAGTTTTGTAAGTTGTTGAATTTACCTGTTAAAACCCTAAGCGTGAAATATGAAATAGAGTTGGCCGATGGCACCTTAGAAACTGCCTCAACTGTGCTAGATGGATGTTTTATATCCATTAGGAACCACTCCTTTCCGTTATCCTTGCTACCTTTGAAATTAGCTGGTTTCGACATAGTAATAGGCATGGATTGGTTATCTCATAACCAAGCCCAAATTGTTTGTGACAAGAAACAAGTTGTGATCAAGACTCCGTATGGTGAGCCACTTACCATACAAGGAGATACTCAGTATGGGTTGCCTAAGCAAGTGTCTGTGCTTAAGGCGTCAAGGTGTATGAAGAAGGGTTGTGTCATTTATATGGCACAGGTGACTATTGATGAACCAAAGCCTAAGATTGAAGACATCCCCATCATTGCTGAATACCCTGATGTATTCCCTGAAGAACTACCTGGTTTACCCCCAGATAGGCAAGTAGAGTTTAGAATCGACATTATACCTGGAGCAGCACCTGTTGCAAGAGCACCTTACCGGTTGGACCCAACTGAGATGAAAGAGTTGAGAACTCAGTTGGATGATTTGTTGGCAAAAGGATTTATCAGGCCTAGCTCATCTCCTTGGGGAGCACCTATTCTGTTTGTGAAGAAGAAGGATGGATCGATGCTTCTATGCATCGACTATCGTGAGCTTAACAAGGTTACAATCAAGAATAGATATCCATTACCCAGGATCGACGGTCTATTCGATCAACTGCAAGGAGCAAGTTACTTCTCCAAGATTGATTTAAGGTCGGGTTACCATCAGCTGAAAGTTAGAGATGAAGATGCGCATAAGACTGCATTCAGAACTTGCTATGGCCACTACGAGTTCTTAGTGATGTCGTTCGGGCTTACTAATGCACCAGCAGCATTCATGGACCTCATGAATCGCGTTTGCAAACCCTACTTGGACAAGTTTGTCATTGTCTTCATTGATGACATTCTTATTTATTTGAAAAATCAGGCTGATCATGAGAAGCATCTTCGTTGTATTCTTAAACTTCTTCAACAAGAAAAGCTTTACGCCAAGTTTTCAAAGTGTGAATTTTGGCTTCGAGAAGTCCAATTCCTTGGACATATGGTTAGTGAGCGTGGTATCCAGGTGGATCCCGCTAAGATTGAAGCCATCATGAATTGGCAAGAACCGAAGACGCCCACAGAGATTCGCAGCTTCTTAGGCTTGGCAGGATATTACAGGCGTTTTATTGAGAATTTCTCAAGGATTGCAGCACCCCTAACTTCGTTGACTAGAAAGAATATTAAGTTTGATTGGGGTCCTAAGCAACAAGAATCCTTCGATATTCTTAAAAAGAAGTTAAGCAATGCTCCTGTGTTGACATTTCCTGAAGGGATTGAATAATTTGTGGTTTACTGCGACGCATCGCACACTGGCATGGGATGTGTGCTAATGCAGAAAGATAAAGTTATTACATACGATTCCCGACAATTAAAAGTGCACGAGAAGAATTACACCACCCACGATTTGGAGTTGGGTGCCATTGTGTTTGCACTAAAACTTTGGAGGCATTATTTATATGGAACCAAGTGTGTGATCTATTATGATCATAAAAGCCTTCAACACTTGTTCAACCAGAATGATCTGAACATGAGACAGCGACGATGGATGGAGACACTGAATGATTATGATTGTGAAATCCGATACCATCCAAGTAAGGCAAATGTGGTCGCCGATGCCTTAAGTAGGAAAGAAAGGGTGAAGCCCATAAGAATCAATGTCAAGAGCATTGAATTAAAGAACGGTTTGAATGAAAGATTGTTAGCCGGTCATAAGGAAGCTGTATTAGAGGCTAACTATCCTAATGAAAAGTTGGGAGTAACTACCGAGCAGTTATCATATGGCAAGGATGGAATCCTAAGATTAAATGGACGAATATGGGTTCCAATCTATGGAGGACTACGGGATGTTATCCTCTAAGAAGCCCACAGTTCTAAGTATTCCGTTCATCCTAGAAGTGACAAGATGTACCAGGATTTGAAGGCAAATTATTGGTGGATAGGCTTGAAGAAGTCTATAGCTACTTATGTAGCCAAATGGTTGACGTGCGTGCAAGTTAAAGCTGAACACCAGAAGCCGTCAGGTTTGCTGCAACAACCTGAACTTCTCACCTGGAAGTGGGAAATGGTAACTATGGATTTCATTACTAAGTTACCAAAGACAAAGCGAGGAAATGACACTATTTGGGTTATAGTGGATAGATTGACTAAGTCAGCCCACTTCTTACCTATTAAGGAAACACACAGCTCAGATAAGTTAGTTCAGTTGTATGTGGACGAGATTATGTCTCTACACGGAGTGCCAGTATCTATCATCTCTGATAGGGATACGAGGTATACATCGCATTTCTGGAAAAGCTTCCAGCAATCCCTAGGCACTCGATTAAATTTCAGCACTGCATATCATCCTCAGACGGATGGTCAAAGTGAACGTACTATACAGACACTCGAGGATATGCTACGAGCTTGTGTTATTGATCTCGGTGGAAGTTGGGATGATCATCTTCCATTGATTGAATTCTCATGCAATAATAGTTATCATTCCAGTATTCAAGCTGCACCTTTTGAAGCTTTGTATGGAAGAAAGTGCAGAACGCCCGTTTGTTGGGCAGAAGTTGGAGATGTCCAACTCACAGGACCTGATATAGTCCTGGAGACAATAGACAAGATTGTACAGATAAGAGATCCTCTCAAAGCTGCCAGGGATAGGCAGAAAAGCTATGAAGATAAAAGGCGTAAACCTCTAAAGTTTGAGGTTGGTGACAAAGTGTTACTGAAGGTATCACCCTGGAAAAGGGTAATGCGATTTGGTAAGAAAGGCAAGTTAAGCGCAAGATATATAGGACCATTCGAGATCATCGAATGTGTCGGAACAGTGGCTTATAAGTTAAATTTGCCTGAAGAGCTCAGTGGTATTCATAATGTATTCCACATCTGCAATCTGAAGAAATGTCTAGCTGATGAATCACTAGTCATACCGCATATGGATGTGCACATAGATGAGAGCCTGAAGTTTGTCGAGAAACCTTTGTCAATCGAGGATCGACAGGTTAAGAAGCTTCGAAGGGAGCAGGTACCAAAGGTTAAATGGGATGCCCGTAGAGGTCCCGAGTATACGTAGGAGGTAGAGTCCACAATGAAAGAGAAGTACCCTCATTTATTTCAGTAAATCTCGAGGTCGAGATTTATTTTAAGGGGGTGAGGATGTAACACCTCGTAAAATCACGACCAATATAATGAAGACACGTTTCATGGACTTTAAACGTGTAACGAATTGAATATGAGGGACTAAAGTTGACAAACGAAGAAAGTATATGTATATAAGGATTCAAAGTGTCAACATTTGATAATTATGCCTTTTAACAACCCTACACGATGTTTATACACTTAAAACGAATGTATCATGAAGCATATGAAACTGTTTGTGGAAGAAAGTAAAAGTTTACAAGACGCAAGGGTTAAAAGTGTCAACATGTTTAAGTTATACCTCTGAGTGACCTTTTAGCGAACTCGAAGCTTTGTAACAATTAATTATGCTCCCGAGAATAAGTGATAAAAATTTCACAAGGTTTTGATATCGTATGAGGAAGATACGTTAACTTTCGTAATTAAGGGGTTAAAAGCATCAACGAGGTAAAACTTGTGTTTTCGGTTATCGTTTAACGAAACCGGACCTAACGGTGTTTGGTTATATCTCATGGATCATAGAAATATAAGTTAAATGGGTTAAAAGTGCTTAAAATGGAAGAAATTATGTTTTAGAAGGTCCAGGGGGTGAAATGTCAATAATTGAAACTTGTTTGGCTGGTTTCCCACCTGGTGGCGCTGCGCCACCACTGAAGTCTTTTGCCGTCGCGCGACGCGACGGCCTGAGCTGGATAGATTCATGCACAGATGCGAGTTTCAGCAGGTTGCACCGCCTTAGAAGCCTTGTATTCGATTCTAAGGGCTTGTTTGATGGTTTTTCATGCTTAGGGACACTTGTAAATGATCAGGGAACATCTATAGACTATTGTGGAATGATCTTGTTGCATCTAAAGTCCTATATAAGAGCTCCATATTGCAACCATTGTCCTTGCTCATTTCAATTGCACTTCAAATAGATCTCTGGAGCATTCCTGATTTTCAAGCAAGTTTCCTTAAGTTCAAAAATCATGCTTAGGACCTTTATAAGCTTCCTTGACCTTTCTTAATTCAGTTTTATTAGTTTAATGGCCTAAAGTCAAACCCGTCGTAATTAAGGTTTGACTTAGTGATTAATCACTAATGGTCCAGCCAATTCTCGAATTGAAAGTAGCTTTGAGTTGGTAATTATATGGGTAATAAACCCTTAAAAGGGCACCCTCTAATTCCCACTCTAACTAGGTCAATTGTCGGGTCAAAGTTAATTATAAAAAGTCAACAGAAAGCAAATTTTCGCATAAACACATAATTAACAATGTAGTAGCTATGAAACCTGTTTTATCACTTATATAACTTAGTAATTAATGTAAGAACATGTCTAAGCATGTTCAACCCGACAATTTTCAGTTTAAGCTCGGTTCGGAACCGAAAGTCGCAAAAGTAGACTTTTTCTTTGACTTTCAGTTCTGACCCAATGTAGCATATTTTAGAAATTCCTTAGAGCTCTATTAGGACCAGGTTATAGATTAGTGTAACCCTCTGAGGTTATACAACTTGGTTCATTAGTTATTCGATTCATGTGCAAGTTTCCGTTATATGCCTAAATGTTGACCATAATGCCCTTTTGACCTTAAAACGATATTTTTGAAAATGTGAGAGGACAAAAACCTTTGTTACTGATTTATAAACTTGTCCTAAAAATTTGACATCTTTTGGAGGTCTAGATTAGGAGTTATGCTCAATATCGTAATTAAGAAGCTTTTTTATTAATTAAACGGCGTAATTAGCATAAAGCCTACCTAAAACCAAATTTTGACACCAAACTTTTTTCCCACTGATGTAATATAATATTTTGGGATTTTTAAAGATTTTTAATTATTTTTAAGCTGAGCATAACATAGGGTTCTTGCTATAATTCGGTAAATGTCGGTTATACCCTTTTCTTGAATAAAATAAGTTTTACATAATATTTTGACACCAAACTTTTTGCTACTGATTTATATAATTAATAAAACATTTTGAACTTTATAAACTGATCAAAAACTTAGATTTCCTATTTAAACCCGAAAATCGCTTAAAACCGACTTTTACGCGTTTTAAGCGCATGGTATGAGTTAAAACTATTTTTGGCATATAAAACTTAATACCCTACTATTATGACTTATAAAAATAAATATTTTTACTGATTATATCAGACCTGAAACTCAGATTAGTATTTAAACTCTTTTATAACCTTTAAAATGACCAAATTACCCCTACGGGGCATTATTTGAATTTAAATCCATTTTGGGCATAATGGAAGGTATCTTACTGATATCACAACATATTTAAGGCATATTAACTTAGGAAACATGTTCATGACTCATTTGGTTACCCGTTACGCATTATTCGCGTTCGGTGCGGTTTATGTAACTAGTTTGCATAAATTTGCCG
Source organism: Helianthus tuberosus (assembly GCA_030545235.1). Lineage (NCBI taxonomy): Eukaryota > Viridiplantae > Streptophyta > Magnoliopsida > Asterales > Asteraceae > Helianthus > Helianthus tuberosus. The sequence continues at coordinate 65,339,870 of CM060440.1, read as the reverse complement.
AAACGGGTCAAACCTTATCGTTTTTTTCTCAAAATACAGAATGTGATTAGTTTACCCATATTATACAAGTATACAAACTTGTTGGGTCTAAACCACACTCTAATCCGGTCATCGCTTAATCGTGCGTTTTGAACCGTATATCTTCCTTTAAAACTAACCGGTCTAAGTTTAGACTTAATTAAGACCCGTTAGGAATCTAATAGGTTACTAAAACCTTTGTTCCAGATTAGGAGACCAGTAAAAGATACATGCACTCGCTGATTGTGATATATACTTGCTCAGGTAAATACTTTTAACTTATTTTCCCTTATACGGGCTTGGGGTACGGTATATAAAATACCGCTTGGTCGGGTATTGAATTTTTAATCATATAAAGATTAATTTATTGAGATGACCCGTTTAAACTGTTATCTTTTCTTAAAGCCTTTGGGGGGGTTAATGACCATGCCCCGGATATCCTTGGCATCATTCATTGAAATGGCCACAACCTAAGCACGGGGTGAGGCATACACCTGCCAGTGCATATATATATATATAAAGGTATAACCGACGGATTGAGGATAACTCGCCGCGGGATTATATCATGTGGTGTGTCTATTAATCTTTAACCCGGTATTCAGCCCGGGCTACTGAACGTATAACGAACATGTAATTCTTTTACAAGTTTATATATAAATAATTATCCCAAGTTATAAAAGATTATTTTGTGCCATGTACATTCAAATCAATTTTCTTAAACATTTTCAAAATGAGTCGGTTAATTGTATTTACCAGTGTAAACCGACATGTTTTCCAAAAAGGCTAAGTGCAGGTACTAAACGGAATAGGCTGGCTACTCCTAGCATCAATAAAGAGTCTTGCAAGCTTAGATGTTATAAATCTGCTGAACGACATTTCTTTTAACTTTGATCCGCCTGTGGATCCTTTACAACTGTTTTGTAATAAATGATATTACTTTCATTCGGTTTGTAATGATTTTATCTTTCGACTTCCGATGTGTATTAAACTGTGATAATATAAATTGTCTATGATATCAACTACGTCACAATACTCCCCACCGGGCCCACCGGTAATACGTGGAAATATCGGGTTGTGACACTATTGTTAACGGGGGATTGTGATATTGGGTTAAGCTTAAGCTTCATGTTATCAATAAGGGAAAAGTAATATGTAGCTGCCATATTCGTTGTTATATTTTTTAACATCGCCTAAAATAGAAGTCAAATAGTGTGTCTCTGCGAATGTCGATTAAAAATACAAATCAACTAATAAGATCGGTAACCTACACGTTATTAACATGGCAGGTGGTATGACCTTCGAAAGAGTAATCGCAGGTGACCCACCCCCCATTGACACTTCAACCAATTTTTTTGGCTGTTGTAGCCCTAACTTTTCCTAGATTTGTTGCAGTACCTTCAGTGGAACACACAACAATCACCAAGTAATCAATGAAAAACCACCAAATATGTAGTACCTTCTTGTGAATCAAGCTTTGCTGATTGTGTGACGGCCAAATATGCCAAGAATAACATCAACGACTTCTTCATCGTGGACTGCCCACATCCGATTTGACCACCACCGTTCGCACCCTCCACGCTCAAACACCACCGCCGCAAACTCCACCCGCAACCACCGCCACTCCGACCTCCAATTTTTTTCTAATCACCGCTTGCTCGAACCACCACCAGCGTTCGTCATCATCACCATCCGGATAGAAACCACCTCCCATCGCCACTAAGGGGGCAGCCAGTGTGTTCAGACCCCCTCTCTCCTGATTCTCTTCCAACCAATCACTCTCCTTGTGTTGGGTGAGTAAAATGAAAAGAGTGATGATACATACAGTACACCGTCCAAACTATCCAATAAGAAGATCAACCCTAAAAATTACAGTACACACCTATAAGCAGAATGTATAAACTCTATTGCATAGAAATGTTGTAAATTAGAGTATTATATAATATATAAACATGAAATTGTCAGGATAAACACGACCAACTCTGTGGATGGAGAAACTCTTAATTTATTCAGATATTAAATAATATCAGGCAAGATCATAATAAAAATTAATAAAGATGAATAACTTAAATTTGGATTGCGCCTATTACATATTTGAGCAAATATAAATATGAAATTGTGATCAACTATGGGGAGGGATAAAGAGGGCGTTCGCCCAAGGCCAACTCTCTTCAGGTGCCCGAAATTTTTTTAATGAGTAAATTACGACTTTGGCCCATGTGGTTATATCACTTTTACCCTTTTAGCCCAAAAAAAGTATTTTTTAACATTTGAGCCCCCAACGTCTTTTTTTCTAACCCTCTTGGCCCCTAACACTAACCTCATCCATTTGATGTTAGGGGCCAAAATGTTAGAAAAAAAGACGTTAGGGGCCAAAAGGGTTAGAAAAAAGACGTTGGGGGTTAGATGTTAAAAAAATATTTTTTGGGCTAAAAGGGTAAAAGTGATATAACCACATGGGCCAAAATCATAATTTACTCGTTTTTAATATATATATATAGCCGGTTATCATACAATATGCCTAATCATACATTACGTACGCTATAACCACAACCGTCAGATCACCTCAAATAAACCTCGTGCTTAACTATTAAATTAATCAAATTAACATATATATGAAACCGCCAAGGTTAAAATCATACATTACGAAATCAAAAACCCCTGATAATCAGCAAACAAAAACTCAAAATCATACCGTAAGATTCTTATTCAAAATCGTATACGAAAATCCAACAAGTAATCAAAAATCGATCGATTCTTATTCACCAACTCCTTCTGCGAATTGAATTTCTGCTGAATTTGGAAGTTCAGAACTGAAATAAATCGATAGACCGTCTATCGAAGAAGATGATGCAGGATGAAAATCAAATAAAATATGCGAAATACATATCAAACGTGCGAAAAAAAATTCTGACAAAAAGAAACGTTGTGTTTTTTGTAAAGTTTGCGAAATCATATAACATTACATGCGATTACAAAAAAATGTAATAATCTTTAAGATGTCTTATGATGTGCGAATTCATGATTTTACACATGCGATTTCAAAAAAGTTAATAATCTTTTAAATTTCTTATAGTTTGCGAAATCATGGTTTTACACATGCGATTTCAAACAAAGTTAATTATCTTTGAGATTTCTTAAAGTTTGCGAATTCGTTTTCGAATCAAATGCGATTTTGAATAAAATGCTGCTAATACTTTCAAATTACTTTGTCCTAAAAAATGCAAACAAAAAAAAATTTACGAATTAATAACTAAAATAAATAAAAATTAACTATTTTATATAAAAAAACTTAATTTATTACCGGTGTGACTGTAATTTGATATGTAATGATCAATTTTACAATAAATACTACTGAACTTACCACCCTACTTACATAATAAATTTACTATTTTAATATAAAATACCCAAGTAACTACCTTCCATATTAAGACATAGAACACAAAAACACACACAACACACCCACAAAAAAATGGCATCTGAAGATTCAGAAAAAATAAAAAACATTGCAATAAAAGAGCTATTGTCAACTCGCACGTCGACAGAAATAAGCACCGATGTCACCTCTTCTCATTTGATTCTTGATGTGCAGGGGAAAATTCTTGAAGAAATCAAGAAAAATCAAGAGATGTGGGAGAGACTACTTGAAGAACGACCATCAAGCTTCAGAGACGCAGCTTTGAATCACATAAAGGAGCAATCTCGAGCTGATGACTTAGCCTTCTCTTTCCTGAAAGATGCTCTAAACACTGTGAAGGAGAAGATGGAGTTCAGCTTTGCTGAACGTGACAAAATCTTTGCTTCAAGTAACTAAATTTCTGTTTAATCGTTTTATGGTTGTAGATGTGTTAGACAATAACAACTACTGTATATTTTGGGTACATGTTTTGAACACATCTTATGCTTCATTATAATATCAAATCGCATGAATGATTTAGACATCTTTGTCACAAAAAAAACAAGATAACACAAAATCGCATGTACTAAAAGTGAAATCGCATGTAAGATTAATTATAAACTGATGCATGTAAAATCACATGTTTATATACTAAATCGCATGAAAAAAAATGATATAAACAGATGAATATAAAATCGCATGTGTTTCATATAAAATCGCATTTACATTAAAAAAAATTAATCTTCCTCATCTTCTGAAACCTCCTCCCACTGATCTTCTTCTTCAGATCCATCATCACTACTACCACTATAATCTTCAAACTCATCTTCCTCTTCGTCGTCTTCGACCTCGTTGTCTTTGTCTCTGGTATCTTTTTCAATCTGGACGCCCTTCATCTTCTTCTTTTGTTGTTTGCCTTGTTGTTTGCCTTTCAGTATCTCGCAAGTCCGAATATCATGACCTTTTTCATTGCATACACTACATGTCCTTGACCCTTTTCCTTTACGGCTGATCATTTGTTCCTTCTTCGATTTAATCCTTTTATGCGAGCCACGACCTTTGTTTCTTATACCAGCTGGCACACGGACAGTAGGAGGTGCATTAGTTACCGGTTGTTGGTAACCAATCAACTTTGAAAATCGGTCAAATTTTGGATCAAGTTGCTTGGTTATACGAATCTGATCAACTCTCTCTTTAGGCTGCATCATTTGATCCCTCACTAAAACAAGTTAATCAAGGTCAGAAATCAAATTGCTAACCAAATACTCCCCTGTGTGGATGATTTCACGAGCAATCCGTTTAGCCTTGTGTTGCACATCCTTGTCACCCACCTTTAAATTGTACTTCACATTTAATTCATTCAGCACCACATCCTTTGTCCATCTCTTCATAACATATTTGTTTGGTATTTCTTTAACACCAAACATCTTGAAAAGAAAATAGACGTGTTTACATAGCAGCCCATACTGCTCAAAACGCAAACAGCTACACTATGTAGTTACATCATCTTCAAGATTCTTGAACCACACCTAAGAAAACCAAAAGAAAAAATATATATTAAAAATTAAAATCGCATGTGTAAATTAACAATTTCGCATGTCTAAAAATCATTTAATTGTATAAATTTAAAATCGCATGCGTACATCAAAATCGCATATTGCAAAATCATGTTCTGAAAATGAAATTCGCATATAGGTTTTCAAAATCGCATGTTTGAAATATATATGCTATAATACCTCTAATAAACCATCTCCGTCTTTTAACAATATCCTGATCTGTGGACCCTCGATTTTGGTGTCCATCGGCAGACATTCGGAAATTGTTCCATAAATCTCTAATTGCTGATCAAAGAATATAGACCTGGTGTATATCTTAGCAGCATCTTTTTCCAAAGTAGTTTCGCTCCAATCAACAGGCTTAGTATATCTTGAAATATGATCATTCTTTCTATGATTGAACCTTCGGACATCCATTGCACCGTCAAAATGATTCATAAACTCTACAAGAGTGAGTTGTGAATTTGACACCTGGCAAAAAAAATGATTCTCGCTCTCTGATCTCGAAGTTGTTCGCATGAGACCAGACATGGGCTCATGCCGGTAAAAAGCCGGAATCCACATGTATCTCATCGAAAATATATCATCAATCCATTTGTTTTCAGTGAGACCGAACTCAATCATCACCAACTTCCATTGTCTCTCGAATTCTTCAGGCTCAATGGAATCAGTCCATACAATGTCGCACATCCTCCTTTTAAACTCATCGTTATTGCACAACTCGTGTCCAACCTATACCGATAAATGCTTTTTATGTCAGCCTATAACAAAATCTATATTATAAAAAAACACTAATGAAAGACAATGTAGCATGCTATACCTTATCTGCCATTTTTTTCATTATGTGCCACATGCACAACCGGTGTCTGCTGGTAGAAAAAACCTCCTCAATAGTCTGTTTCATAGCAGGGTGTTGGTCCGTCACTACAACCTTTGGCTGCCGACTAAATGACTTTACGAATGAATTCAGAAGCCATTTATAGGATTCAATGCTCTCCGATGCCAACAACCCAGCTCCAAGGGTTACATTTCGACAGTGGTTGTCAATGCCAGTGAACGGAACAAACACCATCTTGTACCTGAAAAAACACATGCGAAATACACAATGAAACATGCGAAATAGACAGATATCATATGCGAAAAGATACAGTATAACATGCGATATATTCAACACCAACTCTTCAATGTCTACACATGCGATATTGCAGGTTTAGGAAATCATATAACATGCGAAAATAAATAAAAAACATTTTTGTCTTTAAACACTTACCTGTTTGTCTTGAAAGTTGCATCGAACGATATCACATCCCCAAACTCCATAAAGTTAAGCTTGCATAACCCATCAGCCCAGAACAAACCAGTTAACCGTTTGTCATCATCAACAGAATATTCAAACGAATAATCAACTAAATACTGTTTTTTGTTGGTCATCCTATTAATCACCATGTCAGCGTCATATTCTCCTATATAGTTGTTAATTCGATTCCTAAATTTTTTGCAATCATCAACCGTGGCACCAACGTTCTCGAAACTACCATAACGTTTCCTCATTATATGGAAAGCTTTGACAGGACCAAGGTTTAAAGTGCCTAGTTCCCATACCATCTCCTCCTGGACAACTGACAATTGTCTGTAAGCTGGCAGCATGTGAATATCATGTGGACATACAAACTTATGATTATGGCCATCAACAAATCTCTTTACTGTATATAATCTACCATCCACAGTGCAAATCATAAGTTGAGCTTTGCATCCAGTTCTAATGGTCCCCCTGTTCCTTGATTTGAATTGCTTTTTTGACTTCGAATAACGATCGTCAATACACAATGGCTTATGTCCCTCTTTAGAACAAACAAAATACTTAGTTTTGATTATACCACCACTGTGTACTTCACCACCTTTCCGAATAGAAAAACCAGCTAACTTAGCATATGATTGGTAAAACGCATATGCTTGTTCAATAGAGATAAATTGCATTCCAACCACAGGTGTAGCTGATGCTTGAACCTCCGGAGTGTAAACCCTTTCATCTACATAAATCAAATAAAAAAACAAAAACACATGCGAATTATCGGACTCATTACATGCGATATATTAATAACTGCATAATTTCATCGTAAGAACAACAACACGTGCTAATTGTATGAACAATAACATGCGAAAATGATGATTTTTATTAATATGTTTTACACATGCGATTTATTATACCATAACATGCGAAATCCGTAAACAAAATAACATCAAATGCGAATTGAAAGACTCATAACATGCGAACTTGTATATGTTGCTTTCATGTAAAAAAATATACTCAAGATTCAAACTTCAAAAACAGCTACAACAATGCAAAATCATTGCTACTATTAAACAAAAAACAAGTCTACGAACAATTTGAAGATCTGAATTAACATAATTACCATTAGAACACTCGTTTACAGCACTTGTACTTGCAATTGGATTTGGATTTGCAGGTTGCGGATTTAAAACATCCTTAATCGAAACTCTCTGATATGCAGATAATTGAGCATGATGACCGATCGGTCGAGTTTCTTCAAAATCAACATCTGTTCGTCCAGTGCTGCTATGTGGATCCATCGAAAAAAACAATTGAATGAAACCCTAACGCAGAAGAACGAAAACTGCAATTTGAGAATTATGAAAAATTTAAAACTGATTCGAATGATAATTACCGGGATATTAGTGTAACGAACTTCTCGCTGATTGAATGAAGAGACGAATTTGCCCTCAGATGATTGAATTAATTGTCTAATTTAACGTTATCAAAGAAAAACGAATCAGGACACGTGTACAACCACTATTGTCGCGTATGTAATGTACGATTAGGGGATTTGTATCCTACACTTTACCTATATATATATATATAGCTTTTTTAGATAAAAGACTAAATTGATTATAAAAACTCAATTCGTTTCTTAAAATCATTAATTTTGATTTAGTTTAGTTTAGGGCTATTAAGCTGAAACCTCTTTTGGTTGTTGGTGGTTCTGATTTAAATGATAAAATGTAATTTATTGTTGCATAAGTTGAATCATTCAAAAACTTTTGAGATTTTTTTCACTACATTAAATAAAGTATGCATCATGTATGAACCAACATGTATAACTTAATATAATAATCAACCACCTGAAAAATACAACATTCTTACTATGCTTCTTGATATCGCTATACTACAAGCCCTTTAGTATGTTTCAGTTTTATGGCCGATGGGTATTTGCGTCCATTTAGGTACACAAGTTTCTAACAAACCCATCTATATGTTAGACTCACCATGTAACTCATAAAAAAACTCACCATGTAATGAAATGTACGCACTATTATATCATGGCATGACACACGTTTTGGTTAACATGAAAGCCCAATTTCATGTTTTTTTACTCACACCCCGTAAATGATATATAACAAAAAGTTAGAAATTTGATGGCAAGTGAAAGTTGAAAACAAAATTCATAGTGGAAGGGAAAGGAGTGGGTGAGAATGGGTTTTGGCATGTTGAAGTTTAGTGGAAGAAGGATAATATGGTAATATTATCATGTTCATGGGGTTGTGTCACAAGCAGGGCCGTCTCCGAGAATGATAAAATAATTTAGGCCCCGGGCGAAACAAAAAATTGGTATAATATAAACTCATCTAATATATATATCAAGAAACCACAATATGACATGCTAATCATGGGGTTTGAACTCATGACCTCAAGTTTATAACCCAAAACATTAACCAATTAATCATATAATCATCTTGTTAACAAGATCGAAGAGTCAATTAATTAAGTGAATTGATAGTGCAAAACAGTTTAGGAAATAAAAAATGTATGGGATTAACTGAAAATTGTTTAGGAAATAAAAATGTGAAGGAAAGGTTTAGAACTCGTGACCTTGGTTTTCAAATTTGAGTATCTTAACCATTGAACTAGCTTCATTTTTTGTTAATGAAGTCATTTATTAAACATTTAAGATAACAGTGCTCATTTAAAAATCTTGACCCTAAATTTTTGTTGGGCCCTATAAACCTTTTGGGCCTTGGCATCTGCCCGGGCTGCCCAGCCCACAAAGCCGGGCCTGGTCACAAGTATTTAACTTTCGGCTTTATTATTATTATTTTTTGGAATCTTAACTATGTCATCATTTTTTTTTTTAAATTGGATGAACATTAATTATTGTTAAGTGACTTAAAAAACAATACGTACCATAATAACAATTGCCAACTAGTTATAACATATTCTAATTTTTACAAAAAAGACTATGCACAACTCTATAGTTTGATTAGTCAGTCATCGAGTTTCTGTGATTTTTATTCTCACTCCATATAATACGATAAAATAAAAAAAATCAATCATTAGTTAAAAAAAATCTATCATTAATATAACAAAATTTGGGTCTTTGGGTATACTTTAACTTATCTTAACTTCATCTAAGTGCCACGTAAACCTTTTTTTCCCCATTTCACTTTGCCTTACTCTAAGGAAACTGTTTAATCCCATTAACTTCATCTAACTCTATCTTTTAGTGGTTTTTGGTCTAAAAAAGAAAAGAAAAGAATAATTAATTCAATCTCTTAACATTGGGTTAACATGTTAACACATAACTCATTTAATGCTCTTTAACACAAGTAGGGAGTGGTTTGCAATGTTAATTAACATGTCATGTCATTGTTAACACTCTAAATGTTATAGTACACCCTATGGCCTAATAAACGTCTTGGATTCCCTTTTAGTAATGTATAAACCACCTTATAGAAACTCAAATAACGGTTTATGGTTATACATTCGTTAAGATTTTCCAACAATCGTGAGCAATTGCTTAATTAAACAAGTTAGGCAGGTTTTTCGTATCAGTGCTTTGAAATCGGAGCTGAATTTGTTCATCGTACAACTAATCGACTTGATCTAAAAGACTATCAACAAGTTTTAGTTTCTGGTAGCTCTATCAATTCGCTCAAAACTACTCGATTTTTTTATATTTTTATCTTGACCCATTAAGCGGTAGCCAACCTGATGACACTTTGATATCTGATATAATTCATGTTGATCCGGTTTACAAAACAGTTCTTTATAGAAAGGAGGTAAGGTTAATTAGCTAAACAAAACTCTCTTACTATTAAAAGGTTTGTTAAGATAAAAACAAAATATTAAATAATTAAACAATTAACTTGATAAGCAAGCAATTGTAATTGTGACATGATAATTATCCAAAAATAACCAAAACAAAACATATCATCTTTAACTTATGAACCCAATCCTTAACGTCCGACCGACGAGACAATCGGAGCAATCGAAGAATTTAAAACACCAACAAGGTCGCTTTCAATCCAACGTTGACGCCAATTCCAGAATCCACTTTTATCACTTTCTTCTTCGCACCACTGCCCCCCTTTTCTCTCTCTAGTTCATCAAAATCACTAAATTACCATCACTCCGTTAGGTAAAACTTCACTAATTCTGCAATTTGTTCGATTATTTCTGCTAAAGATTGTAACTTTTTATCTGGGATCTTGTTTTCGCTTCTGGGTATTACGTTGACTGTTGAATTTGAGAATTTATGTTGTTTTTTTGTGGGGTTTTTACTTGAGGTTTAAGTTCACGTGAATTGGGGGCATTGGTCTTGTTTATGTGAACTTTTTGGGTGATCGATCATGTTTAATTTGTGTGACTTGTGTGTGTTCAGCTGAATTTGGTGTTTTTTTTTTTTTTTTTTTTTGTTAAACCCTAATGATGTTATTGTGATTGAGCACTTATGATTGCTTGTTTATTATGTTACTTGCTTAATTACTGTGTTTAGGGGTGTTTTGTGATGTTTTTTTTTTAACTTTTTATGACTGATGGGTACAATTTTGATCACACTTTGTTGTAGAGTTGTGAACTGATCAAGTTGCATTATGGGATCCTTGTGTTCTTGTTTTTGTAGACTGATAATGAACAAGTTCAAGATTCGGATCCGGTAGTTAATGTTGTTGTTTTTTTGTGAATTTTTTTGTGGGATCTTGTTCTCAGTTCTGGGAATTGGCGTTGACAAGGGGGATTTGTGTTTTTTTTTTGTGAATTTTTACTTGAGTTTCGAATTCACGTGAATTGGAGACATTATTCTTGCTTTTGTGTACTTTTTGTATGATTGATCATGTTTTAATTTGTGTCTGATTATTAAATTTGGTGTTCTTTGTTAAACCATGATGATGTTATTGTGGTTAAACACTAATGATTGCTTGTTTACTATGCTTACTTGTTTGATTAGTGTGTTTAGTGTTAGTTTGTGATGTTTTTAACGTTTTAAGGTTGAATTTGAAAATTTGAATCACTCTGTGTAGAGCTCTAAGCTGATCAGATTGCATAATGGGATCCTTGTGTTCTTGTTTTCGCTCTGCTGAGCCGGATGATGAAAGTGTGGACTCGGATGATAATGAACAAGTTCAAGATTCGGGCCCGGTGGCTAATAGGAATGCCCAGGATAACTTCACTTTGTTCATACAGAATTTGACTAATAAGGTAAGTTTTTTTGGGCTATATACTCTTAATGCTATTTGACATGAAATTATTAGTTTTTGTATGTTGCCTTTTATAACTCTTGGTGTTTTCGCGTTTTTGTCTGATAAGGTTGTGAGGAGAATCTTGAGTTAATTGTCATAAGTGATTAAGAATCTTTTCTTTCTAATAGCTCTAGCTATGTAGTCAAAGGTGCAGCCAAAACGCCTTGCATCTATCCAGCTACGCAGTTAATGCGATAAAAAATCGGTTATTGGTCAAGGACCGATATTTGAGATATAGGTTATCGCGGTGGGATATTGGTAATTTTAATATCATGCAGAATTTTATATATATAGCAATTTAACACTATCAATTTAGTATACTCTCCTACCATTAACAAATTAAGCGTTTTCAACTTGCAAAACGCTAACAATTGTAACAAGTAGGAACTGATAAGACATAAGACACTAACAATTAAGACTTAAAACACTAATAGCAGTAATAAGAAGAAAGATGAATGGTAGAACTAAGAAGAAAGGTACTGATATCCGGAAAATCGGTGATATATCGGTCAATATCGTCGATAACATTGGTACTGGTATTTTGACCGATATTAGACACCAATATTTTACATAGGGACCGATAACCAATATATCACCGATCAGTGGCGAAGCTTGAGATTTCCGAACGGGGGGGTCGAAAACGTATATACCCTAAAATTTCTATACGAAAACTACATACTCTCCACTACTGAGCAAAAAGTTCGGGGGGTCGGCCGCCTCCTCCCGCCCTCACTATGCTGCGCCCCTGTCACCGATATTAACTGCATAGCTATCCAGGTGCAAAAGCCTTGGAAAACCGGGCGAAAATCTGCACAAAAAAGAGCTAAAAATAGCCTTTTGACACTGTGTACCTTGCTTATCATGGGTCCTCACTTTTTAAGCGCCTTGCGCCTAGGCGACAAGCTCACCCTTTGCGGCTTGAGTGTGCCTAGTGCCTTCGACTAGTCGACTACCTAGAACTCTAATTTATATTGTATACGTGTTGCTATACATAACTCGTTTCATTTGGTAACTAATGTTAGTAAGAACATAATGTTGATAGAGTTTGCTTTTGACATATTTTTAAAAGCTTTTAGTCTTTAACGATATTTGTTTCTAACCTTGTTCAACATGAGGATTTTCTCCGTTTCCTTCCATGAACTTGGAACGTCATTTTGACTAGAGTGTGTGCTTTTGATGAGAATTTGTTAATTTAGTTACTGTAATCATTTTGAAGTTTTTTTTTAGCTTTGTGTGTCCCAGCATATGTGTAGATATAGATGTGTACTTTCATGAAATTGTTAATACGGTTATACGGTTGCAATTCGAGACATTTGAGATTTAATATAATATTTTCTCATAGGTCTATAAAAGATATACTTTGTTTTGATACCTATTTTTGCTTTTTTCTACATATTAATCAAACAATATATATTTTGTTTTGAAGTCTGTAAAATATTTAAGTTATTTTTTTATAGGTTCACCGACATTTATACACTTCTTATAAATAAATGTAGAAACTTAGTTTGTGTTGCTAAAAAAAGTCAAATGTATGTCATAGTTATTAAAGCGAGCGCCCAGACGCAAATAAAGCCCCGGGCCCAACAAATCGCCCTAAGTACGCCTCGCACCTTTAACAACTATGGTTCATGTCATAGTTATTAAAGCGAGTGCCCAGGCGCGCCTAGGCGCAAATAAAGCCCCGGGCCCAACAAATCGCCCTGAGTACGCCTTGCGCCTTTAATAACTATGATGTATGTATGGTCCAGATAATCCATTTTGGGTAATCTGTTTCATAGTCGCTGCAACAAAACTGGTCACTAAAGCAGAAACTTTAATGTCGTAAATACTCTTTTTTTAACCAGTTTTAGACACTTCTCATCTACAATTCCACTTGTCAATATTATGAAAGAATAATAGCTGAAATTTTAGATGATATTTATTTGAATTCATTAACAAATTATTTACAAAATCTGTTTCATGTCCTTTTTGTCACACTTTGAAACATGTGATTTTAACTTTTAACAAGTAACGCTTGATTGTATTCTTCAAAAGTGTGAAGCGGTCCTTGGAAGAAGAGGAACGGAAACGTCATCTTGGTTTTATCAAGGTCAAAGCTCTTCACAACCTAATATAGTGGAAACTGGTTCGTCCGGATCTAGCAGCAGCGGTAGTGGTATATCGTTGATGAGGCATGATAAAGGATCAAACCGTTCTCGGGTAGAACCGGAACCGGTTTTTGAAAGCAATTTTCTGTCGATACCAAGTGAAGAGGGCTCAAAGAAATTCCATTCTGAGATCCCTCCGATGGTTGCGTTTAACAAAGTGAAAAGTAATGTCAACACTATTTCGGTTGATGATGAGGATGTTTGTCCAATATGTCTTGAAGGTAACAAACAATAACGCATACTTTGACCCTGAGATCAAATCTATTACTTATTAAATAGTCGTTAATATATAAAATCTTCATCAGTATTTTTGTTTGAACGATACACGGTGAGTAGATGCAGCAAAATGGGCGGGTTGGGTAGCAGGTCAAAAGGGTATTTTTTGATTCGGGTTGAAACATGTTGAATTGGGTTGACCCGAAGTACTTTTTACATATTTTCTTGCATCTTAATATACCAAGTGTGTTAATTATGGTCATAAAATTAAATCACGTATGATCCTATATGTTTTGAATAAAATGATTTAGGAGCTCGTACAGTCGTACGCAATAGAAGTACACTCCGTATGACTTTTCAGTCAGTTTGACCCATTTGACATGTTTCCCTTTTAGCTAATCTTTTATATTTGTTGGTTTGACCCATTAGATGGATTCATTAATAGTTAATGAGTTGACCTTTTAGTTTGAATTTTATTTATTTATTTATTATTATTATTATTATTATTATTTTTTTTTTTTTTGCAGAATACACCATTGAAAATCCCCGGATTATAACCAAATGCTCGCATCATTATCACCTAAGTTGTATTTATGAATGGAACGAGAGAAGCGAAACTTGTCCAGTTTGTTCCAAGGTAATACTTTCCATCTTCTACCTGCCTTAGACTTTGAATAGTTAAAATGGTCAAGTTTAAGGTCCAAATTTGAAAATATTTTGTTTGCTATAATCTTATAGAATTTAGAATCTTGTTATTGTCGAGTTGATATCGTACAATCTTATTCTAGATATATGTTTGTTTGACCATAGAAGTCAAAGATAACAGTTGTTGACTTTCTTATCGCTTTTATGTTGCCTTGGTAGTTGATGGTTTTCGAGGAGATGGATTGATCGCGATACCCCTTTTGAGTTCACGACAAATGGTTTGAGATATAAAAAGCCATTGGCTTGAACAATGATCAAGGAAAGAAGTAACCTTGGAGACATACATTGCACATACAAACTAGCTCATGGGCAAAATGTTAAAAGACCAAAAGATTGATACTTTTAACAGTTTCTTAATTTCTATCCCAGTTTTCTTCAAATGGTTTTCATCAATTTCTGATTGGTATATAAATGCATGTTTGGATTGTTTTTTTTTTTTTTTTGGTATATAAAGTGGCTGCTTTTGTCATTTGCTTAAAAACGCTTATTTTTTTACGAGTAAAATGCACGGATAGTCCCTGTGGTTTTGCAAAGTTTCAGCTATAGTCCCCAGATTTTGGAAATTACACTCATAGTCCCTGTGGTTTGACAGTTTGTTACGCGGATAGTCCCTGGAGTGGATGGGGGTTAGTTTTCTCAGTTAAGTCCATCTGAAATTACTTATTTACCCCTCTCTTCAAAAAAAAATTAAAAAAACAAATAACCCCAAACTTAATAACTTAATACCCATCATCATCATCATCTTTAATACCCAGTCACCACTGTCAAGAACTTCATAACTATACCCATCTTCATCTTTAATACTCATCATCATCATTACACACCCCAAACTCCACCGCCAACACCTGCAAATCTAAACCCTAATTCATAAACTTCAACCGCCAACACCTGCAAAATCCCAAATTTGGGGAAAAATTCTTAAAACCCTAGAAAACAGAGGTACGGAAAAATGCAAAATTGGGGCAAAATTAACAAACTTGGTGAATCAAAACGGTTCTAGGATTAAAGGTGTTTCGATTTTAGCACCAAATCGAAGCGCATTCTCATCAATTCATCAAAATTCCCAAAATGAAACGAAAATTGTTATGAACACTATAAAACCCTAATTGGATAAATTACATACCTGACCACAAACATCGTCACAGATATCATCTCGCTTCTTGTAAGTAGAATAAACATCAGCCATCACGAACACTAAATTCACCAATCGAAGAAGAATCACAGCTCAAATCAACATAAAAAAAATCAAGATTCAAAAACCCCAAATTCAGGGGTTTAATCCTCTGTTTAAATTAGCAGAAACCCAGATAGAAACCCATGAATTAAACGAAACAAAACACTGAATTCTTCCATAATAACTTTGGGTTTTCGAATTCTAGCCGTTTAGTTGTTTCAATGGCTCTGTATCTGAAACAGAGGAATGGTGTGTAGATACAGATTCTGTATGTATATATATACATGCAGAGGAGGTTTATCTGTATGGAGAAATTGAAGAGCCGAAGAATCTTTTTTTTTTAACAGCAAACATCATCTTTGCAGGTGTTGGCGGTGGAGTTTGGGGTGTGTAATGATGATGATGAGTATTAAAGATGAAGATGGGTATAGTTATGAAGTTCTTGACAGTGGTGACTGGGTATTAAAGATGATGATGATGATGGGTATTAAGTTATTAAGTTTGGGGTTATTTGTTTTTTTTTTTTTTTGAAGAGAGGGGTAAATAAGTAATTTCAGATGGACTTAACTGAGAAAACTAACCCCCATCCACTCCAGGGACTATCCGCGTAACAAACTGTCAAACCACAGTAGGGGTGTTCAGAATTCGTTTCGAATTCGAAAAATTCGAAATTCGTTTAAATTCGATTCGATTATCAAGAATTCGTTTCGATTATAAGAATTCGAATTCGAATTCGATTCAATTCGAGTCAAGTAAATCGAATACGAATCGAATACGAATTTACAATTTCAAATTCGATTCGATTCGAAATTCGAATAAAAATTATACATTTTTATTTATTATTTTTATATGTAATACATATATAACTTTTATTAGGCTATACTACAAATTATTTTCAAAATTTATTCCAATTATTAAAATTACCCATTACCAAACCAACTACATGGCCCATAACTAAAACCTGAGTAACACATCTATCAATAGATTTATAACCCTAAAAATATTAACTTGTAATGTGGAGTAGTTATTCTTGACTTCTCGTTTTGAATTTTCGATTTATGATACTTTATTTGGAACTGTTTTAATATGATATCGTGCTTTATGGTTTCTTTAAAATTTATGTTTCATTTTGATAGTTTTTACATGTTTTTAAAGAATTTAAATCAAATCGAATTTATTCGAATTCGATTCGAATTCGAAAATTTAATCGAATACGAATCGAATACGAATTGGGTTTTTTATTCGAATACGAATTCGAATCGAATTTGGTAGATTTTAATCGAATTCGAATCGAATACGAATTCAAGGGAAAATAAAAATTATTCGAAAAATTCGATTCGAATAATTCGAAAATTCGATATTCGATTCGATGAACACCCCTAAACCACAGGGACTATGAGTGTAATTTCCAAAATCTGGGGACTATAGCTGAAACTTTGCAAAACCACAGGGACTATCCGTGCATTTTACTCTTTTTTTACTGTTTGGTGAAAATCCGCCATCTTACTTTTTATTTATCTAGAAAAGAATTTGTGAACTTCACCATTAAGATACACTTAATGACCGGTTGCACCAGGAACTGGACCCTATCTCGGGTTGTTCACAAGGCAAGATGAATCGGGCTAGCTCTAGCTTGGCCTAAATTTTAAACCGAGCTGAAAATTTGAGCTCAAGTTCAGCTTGGTTAAAAAATGGCTTATTCGGCATCGCTCAGTTTGGCTCGATTACATTGTTAGAATTTAAAAGGAAAAAAAAAGGTTTTCTGGGTTTAGAATTTAGAAGAAAAGAAAAAGGTTTTCCTGGTTTAGAATTTAAAAGAAAAGAAAAAGGTTTTCTGGGTTACTAAGCCCAATTTTTAAAATTTATAATTTGTTAGGGCTGTAAGTTTGTTGGTCCAATTGTGCTTTCTGGGTTATTAGGCCCAATTTTTAGAATTTATAATTTATAATTTGTTTAAAGTGAAAGACAAGATGCAATGGGTCGGGTAGAGGCGTACAAAAAACCGGTTTTAGAACCGAAACCGGTTTTTTAAGAAACGGGTTTCAAACCGAACCAAACTGGCGGTTTGTAGACTGGTTAGGATGCATGATCTTTGAAACCGGTTTTAAAACCGCTTTAAAACCGGTTTTTTTTTTGCATAAACCGGTTTTAAACCGACCCAAACCGGTTGGACCGGTTATAGTTTTGAGTTTAAAAAACCGGTTAGTAACCGAAACCAGTTATAAAAAAAATAAAAATAAAAACAGTTTATGTTTTTGATGAAAAAACCCGGACCGGTTTTTTTTTTTTTTTTTATAGAAAAAGGGCTTTTTACATATTTCCCCCTCCTAAGCTGCTTTATTACATATTTACCCAAACCATAAAATCAATTACATATTTCCCCTTCCTAACTGATATATATTACATATTTTCCCTTTTTATTAAAATGACTCTTATTTATGACTATTTTACCCTTAATGAGCTAGTAAATGAATATTTACATATTTCCCCACTTTAATATGTAAAATCAATTACATATTTACCCAGTTTATGTATTATCACCCCAATTCTTCTATACTTCGCCCTTGTTTACAATGATAAAAACATAAAACCAAAAATTACAAAACATAATTTTCGTTCATAATAATTTCAGTTCATAATAATAAAAACATAAATTCCGTTCATAATACTTTCCGTTCAAAAAACATAAATACGATACCAAAAATTCGAAATCAACCGCTCATCTTTGACTAATTACTTAAAAAGCACCTGATTCATATACAATAAGACTTTAAATTTCACATACTAATGGCAAAAGTAAACAAAGTTACCTAAAGCAACCCATTTCTGTTAGAATTGAGTCATATACCAGGTCTGCTTGTAATCATGCATGCTTATAGGTTACTAAAAATATATCAAACATGATGAAACATGAAAGCACCTTATACATGTTAAATTTGAATACTAGACATTTTAAATAAGAAGAAAATACAGCTATTCTATTAATAAAAGAACTAACAGAATTTCTAAGTATTACAGTGTACATAATAAAAAAAAAATGAAGAGGTATTGAAAGGGGAACACAACTACACAAGGCAACATAATTTGAAGCCTAGTATTGCTTATTTAAATGAATTATAAGCTAAACATATAAGCTAAGTACAAATGGCATTAAATCCTATAGAAGATGAAGATGAAACTAGAATCAGTAATGAAGAAAAGGGATTAACGCCATTGCAGAGTTCCAATTAATAATCTGAAGCCTTCATTGCAATGGATTTAATGCCATTGCAGAGTCCCAATTAAGATTATTTAAATGATATCTTAATGAAGGAGATTATTGTTAAAAAAATGAAAGATTAATAATCTGACGATAATCTTACTGATTGTAATCGAACCAGTAAAATAGATAAAAGAAAAAAACACACGATTGTAAAATAATCGAACCAGTTTTTGCATTGATTATCGATGAACCAGTAAGAATCGTTGAACCAGTAATAATCGAAGAACAGATAGATACCTGAAGATGTCGACGTCGCTTTGGTGGGGGAGGAGAAGAAAGGTCGCGTGTAGGGGTTTGGAAGATGAACTGATTATACAAACTGATTATACGCTTTGGTGGGGGAGGAGTAATTGAGGGTAGTTAGGTAATTTCTTAAAGGCAAATTGGATTTAAATAATCCCAACTCACTGTTATTGGCCAATAATAATCCCAACTCATTTAATCACCAATAATAATCCGAACTATTCACTTTTGTTTGTAAAATACTCCCAGTTAAAAAAAATACTAACTAGGTTAAAAATTGCTGACATGGCAGGTGACGTGGCATGCCACATCAGCAAATTTGCTGACATGGCAGTTGATGTGGCATTTTTTGATGACGTGGCAGCTGATGTGGCTGTCTACGTGGCATTTTTTATGACGTGGCAACTGATGTGGCAGGTGACGTGGCATGCCATGTCAGCACTTTTTTAACCTAGTTAGTGTTTTTTTAACTGAGAGTATTTTTACAAACAAAAGTGAATAGTTCGGATTATTATTGGTGATTAAATGAGTTGGGATTATTATTGGCCAATAACAGTGAGTTGGGATTATTTAAATCCAATTTGCCTTTCTTAAAAAAAAAAGGGAAATATGTAATTGATTTTATGGTTTGGGAAAATATGTAATTAGGAGGCTTAGCGGCTTAGGAGGGGGAAATATGTAAAAATCCCTTAGAAAAACCGATTTGTACACCTCTAGGGTCGGGTATGCTTTCACCTAACATTAGAAATGTACATAAAAAATAAACAGTTTGAATATAACCCACCCTGATACCACACTTGAAACCGGTTTGACCCAAACCGACTCCGACCTAACCCAAACCATCAGTTTGTACACTGGTTTCTTACTTTCATTACTAAAACCGGTTTGGACCTGAACCGATTAAAAGAAACTCTTTGTAAAATCGAGTTTAACCAGTTTCAACCATACCCAAAGTGATTTGTGATACGGATCCGGTTCCGCTTGAAGAACACTCGGGAATGCTAGTTTTGGAACTGACCCGTCAACCCGTGGCTAGGAGGATCCGCTTGTTTTATCTTCACCCATCCGACCCTTTATTTAAGTTTTCTCTCTTTTAATGAAGTATTTGTCTTTTCCTCTATTGTCGGGATTTCATTCTACATTTATTTTTTTAGTTTTCCTATTTTAACAATTTTAATCTTAGGTTGGATGGTTAAGTTTTTGAGAATAATAATCTTATCGAACATTGATTTTTTTCTTTGTCGTTCGGTTGGCCGACGGTAGGTTATCGCACTAGAGTTTCTAGCATTCACTCGTATACGAATCTGTGTCAATTTGTATAAGGTTAGAACATTTTCCTCCATAACTGGTATAGACCCGAACCGGTTTCTACTCAAACCGGTTATTTCTAAAGTTGACCAAACCGAATCAGTTTACAACCATAAGTGATTTTAAATCCACAAAAAATTATAATACTCACTTGATACACAATACCAGTCTCAACGGTTTAGGTTTGAGGTTTTACCGTTGGGCACAAGTTCTTTTGTCATCCTAACTTACTAAGCTTCATCATATACATGATCGGTTTCTTTGTCAATATAATAATCGGTATGTATATTAATAAAAAAGATAGTTTTCATGTATGCTAGTGATATTTCTCCCGTGCTTCGTCGGGGGATTTTCGATCGGTATCTGTTCAGTTAGTTACGCTATCGGCACTCACCATAGTAATCGAAAGAAAAAACCTTACACCGATAGAAAACAATAAAAACGAATATCGCTACTGATGTTTTTCAGTTGTAATCGATTTAGTTGGTTTGGGTTCTATGCTTATTTTTTCAACACTGTCATATAAGCTTTATTGAAAACGGCTATTGTGACACTATCGTACCAAACCAAATCGACACCAACTGAGTTGTTCGGTACCATTATTTATTTTTATTTTTGATTTTGCTTTCGATAAACTAAGATCGTATCGCTACCATACCGAACCGAACAACATCGGTACACATATGTATTATCTTTTATGATTTTTTGTTTGATAACATATATCATGCTGCTACCCTAGTGAACCGAACCTAAAGCAAACGAACAACATCGGTTCGGTACCGATATTTATTTTTACTGACTTTTCTTTCAAAAAATGACATCGCATCGCTTGCGTACCATACCAAACAACATCTGTACCGATACCTGTATTCATTTAATGGTTTTCGGTTTCAATTTTTCCATTTATACAACTCTGTCTATGACGATAACTAAATATTTGTACTGGTGCCGTGATAATTTGAACTGACCGATATCGTTCAAACAACATCTGTGTCGGTACCTGTGTTTGTTTTTATCGTACCGGTACTGTAATGAACCAAACCGATATCGAATTGATAGTTAAATAAAATACTACTAACTAAAAATAAAAATAAAAATAAAAACAAATAACTAAGAATTATTATTTACTATTTATTACTAAAAAATAAACAATAATTAGTTACTATTATTACTAAAAATTTAAATTAAACAATAATAAATAAAATATTAAAAAAAGCAAATACTTCAAATTACTATTCATGAGAACTATGTATTAATATGTATATATATGTATAATAATAATAATAATAATAATGTTCATTGATATAAAATATACTTAATTTTGAACTATCATTTAATAGAAAGAAAATAAATAAAAATACATATTAGTTGATGGATATGTGTTATCATCACTTGCATGCACGTAATAATGTTATATTTTTAGATAGTATTGTGATTTTTAAAGTTTCTAGTTACTAATAATGTTATATTATCACTTGCACGTAATAATGTTATATATTTTTAGATAGTATTGTGATTTTTAATGTTATTGTGAACACCTTAGAAGGGCTTATGAGACGGTTTTTATGGGGGGTTTGGATGAGGTCAAGAAAATGAGCTGGGTTGCGTGGGAAATTGTCACTAAACCGAAAGATGAAGGTGGATTGGGTGTGTCTAGACTTGAGTTTGATAACAAGGTGCTGTTAGTGAAATGGTTATGGCGATACCATAATGATCAACAAGCTTTGTGGAGACGGGTCATTGATGCGATACATGGTTCTAACCGAAGGTGGGGGTCAGCGCCAGTTAATATGTCTATCACCGGAGGGGTTGATGTGAGCAGAATGATACGAGGAAAGGTGGGGAATGGGGAACAAATTCGCTTTTGGATAGATTGTTGGTTATGTCAGGTTCCGTTGAAAGATAGATTCGTTAATTTGTTTTCGTTGGAGAGACAGAAGCATATTAATGTTGCTGCTCGTTGCGGTAGGTCGGCGGCGTCGACTATAATAAAGTGGGATTGGAGGAGGGCCCCGGAGTCGTCTGTGGCCGTTAATGAGAGGATGGAACTTGAAAGATTATTGAGAGATATTGTGGTGGTTGATAAAGAAGACACATGGGAGTGGAATGATAGTAGGAATATTGAGTTTTTGGTTTCAGCGGCGAAAAAATGGTTACGTGATTCGGTGAGATGCGAGCGGTTTCAGTTTCAATGGAGTAAGTGGGTGCCAAGTAAATGTAACATTTTCATGTGGCGAGCCTTTTTGGATCGTTTGCCGACTAAAGTGGCATTGACGAGACGTAATATTTTTTGTGGAGAACATTATGTGCGCTTGGTGCCATAGCAAGGAAGAAAGTATATAGCATCTTTTAACAGGTTGTCATATTTCTGTAGCTGTTTGGAGTGGCATATCGAGATGGTGCCGTATTCCGGAGGTATATGCGTTTGGCGTTAAGGATTTGGTCGAGCTTCACGATTATTATGGCGGGTCAGACACTAAGAAGTTGCTGCTCCACGGTTTAATTATCATAGTCTGCTGGCGGTTATGGAGAGCCAGGAACGAGACGGTTTTTTCAAGGAAAGATGCTAAGGTAGGTGATATTATTGCGGACGTTAAGTCTTTTGGTTTTTTGTGATATAAACATAGGTTTAAACAAGGTAAGATGGAGTGGCATAGGTGGTGTCGATTTGATGTAACTTGATGTAATGTAGTGGGTTTGTTGGTTGGTTTTCGGCTTGCTGTTTCCTCCTTGGAAACAGCTTGCCGGTTTTGTGGTGAATGAAAGTTGATTTTCAAAAAAAAAAAAAAAGTCTCTCAAAAAGTCAAAAAGATCCCAATTTACAAAACATACCTTAAATGAAAAGCGGTAATTTACGGTCCAAAAGCATAAATTTACAGCTCAAAGTTTCACAAGCCTGTAACTTTGCAGGGTTTTCCCGAGAGTAACAATAGGTTTTGTATGGGGCTAACAATTTTAGACACGTATATGAATATACGACACGAATTTACACGAAGTTAACAGGTATCGTGTATGTCCTTAATATGTAACATGTACTAAACAGGTAGACACGAAAATACATGTTAATTTTTGTGTCTAAACAGGTAAAATACTTGTTTACCTGTTTAGTACCTGTTATTACATGTTAACAATTTTAATATAATAAAAAATATAATTTAATGGGACCATATGATTTGAAAACTTGATCTTATTACTTATATCTCTAGCTTTCCTAACCCTTCCGGCCCGTTCCCATTCCAATGGACATATTGAAAAAAAAAAAAACCTAATTCTTCCCTCTCCAGCCCCACTCCCAGCGACACCACCCCAACCACCGGTCATCGAGAAGAAAGACCCATGTGAACTTTGAATTGGAGATTTGAGAAGAAAAAGCCACGTGAACTTGCGTTTATGCATTATTTAAGTCTATTGTGAACTTTTGACAACTTTTGATTCACTAAACAGGTTCCTAAATATGTAATTATTGAAACATTCGTAAACAGGTATTAACGGGTAATTATTGTGTATACCTGTTAAAAATATTTCGTGTTCGTGTATGAAAAACTGGACACGAAACCTTATCGTGTCGCGTTCGTGTATGGGATTTCGTGTATCGTGTATTATCGTGTACAGGCATACACGGTATGTCAGCCCTAGTTTTGTAAACACAAACGCAACTTATGTCTTGAACCGTAATTTTATTGTCTTCGGTGATGGAGCTTGATCAAAAGTTTTGCGGGGGAGAAAAGTGATGGGACCAAAAAAAAATTATCGCTATATTTCGGGTTGTATGTTCAGGTCAGCTATTCGATTCGGGTCAGGCCAAATAGTAGTAACTCCAAATAAAACCAAATTATCTTCATTCATTCAGAGGACCCGTTTTGTAGCTGAGATGGCATTAGGATAATGCCTCATACCGTGTAGCCTTATGGACTTTAAATAAAAGTGTAAGTCATTCATTTCGAGACACCATTTTCCATTCTTTTTCCCAACATCACAATGCAAGACTTAGAATATTGGGTGTGGAGGAGGGTAGTCCTCAAATGATGATCCACTATGTAGACGTCCTCATCAGCGGGTGTGGGGGGTGAGCCTAAAGGGATGAACCTAAGGTGTGGGGATGGGACTCAACATATATATATGTGTGTGTGAGTGTGTGTGATAAAAAGAAAGAGGGACGTCTTCTCCGTCTTGCCTTCGACGTTTATGACGGGGACGACCCGGGGGGGGGGGGGGGGTGTTCCGGCCAGTCGCCACTCCTCAGCGCCCCGAGTACGAGCCCCACACTGAGTAGTCTTATTATCACTTGCACGTGATAATGTTCTATTTTAGATAGCGTTTCTAGTTATTATAAGATATCTGATTATAGTCTCTTAGAAGTCAAAAAGATCCCAAGTTTTTTTTTAAAAAGATAGTTTTCAGGTATATGTTTATCGATATAAAATATTTTTTAATTAATCTCAAGTCCCTTGCATTGCTGGGCGAGGGCGTAGAACCGTGCTAAATAGCAACCAACCAACGACTAAAACCGGGAAAAAACATAAAACAAAAACACAAATTTATAAAACCAAGTGACTCGCATGACGTAAAATGCAAACGAAGTCGAATTTATGCTGACACGTGTTAAAAAGTTGAGTGGTCAAAGTGATACTATATACAAGTTTTTAGAAAATGGGGGACAAAGTTGACAAACTTTGAAAGCTGAGGGAAAGGAATAAAACCTTTTACTAAAACACAAAAGAAAAGGAAAAATTTATTAAGGGACCAAATGTAAACACCAAACACCATGCTAAGTAGCAAATGAACGATGACTAAATCCGGAAAAATACGTAAAATAAAAACACAAATTTCTAACACCAAGTGATTTATGTGACGTTAAACATAGACGAAGTTAAACTTAAACCAGTACCTATTAAAAGTTGAAAGGGTCAAAGTGATATTATATAAAGTTTTTAAAAAAATAGGGTAAAGGTACAACTTTGAAAGTTGAGGGATATTAATAACATTTCACTAAAATACAAATCCAGCTTAGCTTATAACATTATGAGACTACAAAATAGTATTAAACTAGGATTGTGACCCGTCGCAATGCGGCGGAGATTCTTTAGTTATAACTAAGTCAATCTAGGACCAGCACGTTATGTTAAACCTCTCAAACGGGGAAAAATAGATGATGTAAAAACGTTTACCCACATACGCACGTTGAGTCGTGTTAACTCGCAAAATTTAGAATGAAACGTAAAAACGTTAAACCAAAGACGCACGTTGCGATGTGTTAAGTCACAAAATTTAGAACCAAGCATAAAGCGGAAAATTTACGGGAAATGAAAATTATAAAGGACCAAAGTTGAAAGTAAAAAAAGTTATGAGGATAGATTGCAAAAGATAAAAAGTTTTGGGTTAAAAGTAAAAAAAAACAAATAGTTTTGGGTTAAAAGTAATTTATGAAATAGTTTTGGGTGAAAAAATAGAAAAATCATTTTTTCTTGGAAAACCCCCAAAACCAACGTTACGACAACCATATGCATAACCACCCTGCGTTGCGGCGGGGCGTAAAACGGTGTGTCAAATAGTGCTAATGTCACACAACCGTCATCGACCACCAACACTGACTCGACCTAGGATATGCATGTTGCGACGAACCTGTCAAACATGGAAAAATAGAGGTAAAAACGTTGAACCACACATGCACGTTGCGTCGTATTAACTCGAAAAATTTAGAACTATACGTAAAACGAAAATTTGCAAAAGATAAAAAGTATAAGTGACAAAAGTTGCGAAGTTAAATTGCAAATAATGAAAAGTTTTTGGTTAAAGTTAAAAAAACAAATTATGTAGGGTTAAAATTGAAAAAGGTAAAAACATTTTGGTTAAAAGTAAAAAATCAAGTTTTTTTTTTTAAAACTCTCAAAGCACAATGTACAAGTGATCATGCACAAAAAAGTTACAAACTTATATATGGAATAATAATATTTTTTATACATGTTATTTAGATAATAAAATCTAATCTAAATAAAAACTATCGACAATTTAACCCGGACATACCAACTTAACAATATAAAAATGTACTAACAATAGTTACCAATAAAATATCATATAATATCAACGAGTACTTATAATTTTATTTATGATATAACTTAGGATACTAAAATTACAAGCGGTTATTTAAATAAATATTAAATAATTTTTATAATATTGTTTGATAGCTATGTTAGTGTAATACATGTTGGAAGTTTAGGTGTTTGAATAAAAGTCTCAAAGTAGTAAATACTTTGTCCTACATTGGTGTAGGAACAAAGTAAATGATTATTTATAAGGTAAAACATTTTTTAATGCATTGTAGCTTTATGACATTTTTACCACAAGTCCTACCGCACGTAGGGGGGTGCAAAAATTGAGTTTCGAAACTGGAATTTGGTTGAACTCGTGCGTGTCCACACGAATGCAGCTCCGAAAACCTAGGTCCGCGTGAGGCAGTTTTCGTTTTATGCACCAAGGACCATTATTCTTGTTTTAATTAATTTGCTGCAATAATGGATGAATGATGATTAGAAATCGGTTATGGTTTTATGGCTATAAAACCAAATCAAACGAGTCAGATTCTCTGTCGAGTTCATATCAGCAGCTCATTACTAACAATACATGCATTTATTTAACCCGAACAATACACAACTTTTTTAAAGACATGATGTTTTTATTATTAAGTATATAATATTATATTTACTCAAGTCGTATGATACACGAGATTCTAACTTAGTATGTGTACATGTGTTTTCAATTCTTAAAAATGGTATAAGTCGTTCAATACGATTATACGATCACGAGGTTATAAAAATGTTGTTTGAACTAAAATGAATGAACTACATTCTAGCGTGATTATTCTAGCGGGATTGTTTAATTGTTTAAATAAGTTACCCCAGTTTTAACTTTTCTTGATTCCTGTGTCTTGTTACAAGAATCCCAGGCAGTTTAGTTTCTTGTTTATGGTTTTTATTCAAGAATCCTAGGTGCTTTTTGTTTCTTTGTTTTATTTTTCCTTCAGTAAAAAATAGTTAAGTATAAGTGTGTAATTTCAAGTTAAAAAGGTGCTTGAATGTTTGAAAAGTTTATGTAATTATGCTCATATGCGAATATAGTAGCTTTGTTATACCCCAAAAGAGTGATTGTATACATAGTGTTTGTAAAAATATTATAAAATTAAAGGTGATTTTATGTGTTTACATAGTGGTTTATATTGGATCGGTGTTTACGAATAAATTTCATGATGAAGACAACGTTGATTACAAATAAAATGTAGGAAACAAAGTCCTAAATCATATCATATAAAACGGACGATTATGATCAAATTAATAATTAACTAACTACCCATAGTGAAATTTAATTTTGGAGTAAACGGTTATTTTTGTCTTTGTGATTTTATCATTATCGTCACATTCATTTAAAAAAAAAAATTCTCGCATTTGGGTTCCTTTGGTTTCAAAAACTTACCGTTATCATTTACTTCACTAACTTCTTAATAATCAAATACGGTATTATCCACTTCACCATCGTTTACTTCACTAACTTCTTAATAATCAAATAAAGTATTATCCACTTCACTAACTTCATTTATTTATTATGTTAATATTAACTAAAGTATATGTGGTCAATAATTTGATTTATTAGAAGGCTACATAATCTTTTTTTTATTTTTATAGTTGAAGTTATAACAACCCAAACTTACATTTTGGATATTAAACAATAGACACATGGGCTACATGAGTACAATAAACTATAAATTATATCAGTGAACAAGGACTTCTTTGGTCTGACGAGTCGGAAACATAAGATCTTAGGGTATCCGGGGCACCCTTCGGGGACCCCTTCGGTGACCGTAGTCCCCGATCGGGAACACCGCCGCCGTCGGTGCGGGGACCCGATTCGGGGTGTGTTTTCGGCCCATGTCCACCGATTGAATTTTGCACACTAATCGAGTAACGGTCACTTTTTGAACGGTCATAAACAAAAAAAAAAAAAAAATCAATTTTTTTACAAATATAAATAACCAAACCTTCACACTCTCATCAAACCACACTCTCATCAAACCCCATTTTTTATACAAATTTCATTTTTTTATACTCTCAAACCACACCCACTTCAAAAAAATTTTATATTCTAAAACCACACCCACTTCTCAAACCGAGTAATGGAGAACCAACCCCGCGAAGCCAAGAAAAAAACTAAGGGACGAGGCAAGCAACCGTCTCGTGGTGGTTCGAGCGGTGCAAGTGCACAATCACAACCCCCTTTCGGATATACTCCACAACCCCCGTTTTTTTTCCAACAACCTTCACACCCCTCCTTAAAGAGAGACATCCGGGGGGTTTTCAACATATGGAGGCGTGGGAGGTCCTTCGAAAAAACGACAAATGGGCCCAAGTCCCATTGTTGGGTGAGGAAGGGGAAGGTTCGGGACATAAAAGAAAGCCCGTTGAGGTGGACCCTTCCATACCCGATATGAACGAAGACCCCTCGCCACAAAGAGCACAACGGCGAGACAAGCGTCAAGCGACATCGTCCGAGGGAAGCTCGGCCGAGTTGGCGGCACAATTCAAAGAGTACACCGCCATGAAAGAAAAGAAAACCGCGATTGAATTTAAGGCGGCTGAATTGAGGATGAAAAGAGAGGAGCAGGCTCTCGAGCTCTTAGCGGAACAACGCGAGACGATGAAAATATACAATTACGATCGAGATATGGAAATATTCATCAAGCCGCACGACGATGCTCCGCCAAGTATGTTGCCGTTCATCCTCGCCCGAAAACGCGACATCGCTAAGAAGTACGGGTGGCCAATCGATTTCTAAAATTATTATTTTCTAGTTTTAATGTAATTTTTATTTTCTAGTTTGAATGTAATTTTAATTTTCTAGTTTGAATGTAATTTTTATTTTTCTAGGTTGTTTTTTTTTTAATTTAATGAAATGTCTTTTATTTAATTTTTATTTTTATTAATATTTTTTTTAATTTATAAACATGCATAAATAAAAATAAAAATAAAAAAATAAAAAAAACCCAAGTCACCTATTAGGGGAGTGCCGCCATCAAAATGTGGTGTTAGGGGAGTTTAAGAGGGGAGTTGACGTGGCACTATCTGATTGGTGGTGTGTAAGAGAGGGGACTCACCTATTAGGTGAGTGCCCCTTGTACCCTTAAGTGTCGATATTTATTCTCTGGGAAAGGTCTATGCGAGTAGAAAAAATAAGCCATAAATTTGAACTTATATACAAAAGAATATTAGTAATAAGACAATAAATGGTTCTCTAAATAAGTCAATTATATATAGGCTATAATGATGAAACACTGGTTAACACTATGATTAAGCAGCGGGGTTATTTCTTCTGTGGGTTCAATCTCTCTTTCTACTCGTGAGATGGCACGGTTCCTGCAAAACAGCAACACCGTTAGTCTCGTTAAGAGGGGGATATGGGGGTTTCCCTCTTAACCAGGCTCCGGCGTGAGAATAAGTACTGTTCCGAGGAGGAAATAAGAGTGTGTGTTAAGTATGGGAATAGTGAGAGCAAGATCCCTTTACCTGAATGATGAAGGGTTCTATTTATAGCCGGATGGTGAGAGAGGGAAGAGCAGCGATGCCAGCTGTGGTTGCGCGCCAGCTGTCCGACCAAGGGGAATATCCTCTTGGTCTCCTCTGCTGTGGTCAGTGTAGTGGTACACGTGGCGCGCTCGCATTCGCTCATCTTGGAGACGTCGTACTGGCTTTGTCGGGCTGCCCTTGTATTTGTTACAGGCCTACGTGGCGCCTGGTGACTGGTGACACGTTGTGTCCTTTATGTCGGGTGGAGCATCTTTGGGGCCACCCAGATATTTTCCAGAAGCTTCTAGAAGCTTCTGGATGACTCGTCGATGTCAGCGCCACGTATGATGGAAAAAGTGGTGTGGTCCTTGCCATGTTGGCAAGGAATTGGGACCATACCTCTTCAGTTTTACTATTTTTTAATGGGCTTTATATGTATTTATGGGTTTTTGTCAATGTTTTCAATAGTGGATCGGACGTCAAACCGGTATCCTTACTGATCCACTGGTCTGGCCGCTCGGATCAGTCGAACCATGTGTAAGAACCATGTGATGCCGTAAATGTTATAAAAATAAGTAGGGTCAAATTGAATTTTTTTAGTAAAAATCCGGTTCAACCGGACGGTTTTGTCTAACCGGCCGGTTCAACTCAAAACAGGTCTGGCGGGGAGAATCAGACCGGTCAAACCTGCGGTTCCCGGACCGATACGATTTTCAAAACATTGGTTTTTGTTATAAGAAAAATAATAATAAAATATATTTAAAAAGGGATGTTAAAAATTTAGGTCGCGTACGATCGCCCACCCTAAATATGGTGTGTGCCGACCTTATTTATTCCTGTATAACATTGTATCCGTTTCATCTTTATAATATTTTTTTAATAGCTAATATGTAATACTTATATTAAAAACTAAATTTTCTAAGCACAAAAATTGCTTTGAAATCTTTTCAATATTAGCATATAAAAGTCAATTAACATCCATATAAAAGTCAAACTTGCAATTTAGTCTTTTAGACACTAAATAATTAGATAGATAAGTTACATGAGAACAAAAAACCAAAATCTTATTCTTGAACGATGACTCCATTTACCTCACGACTCAGAAGCATTAGGAGATCTTCATGGATTTATATGTCGCCTTGTACAATATATATTGTATACATTTTATGGTTCTAATATTTATGATGTATCTGCATTTATAAATTTTAGTTTTGCAAAAAACACTAAGTTTATTCAATAATTATTAGAAAGTTGTTATACAATCTTACGATTCTTATTGTCGAAGTTATAACGAACACTAAATTTGCTTTAAATTCATTTCAATATTAGCATGTATGAAGTCAATAATATCCTTATAGAGTTATACTACCGTCACTGATTATCATAAAATTAAACCATCTTACAGATTATTATTGTCGAAGTTATTATGAGCCATGCTTACATTTTAGATGTTATAGCTATGTGTTATGATCTCGTATTTTTTCACTCAACGTTACTGCTAAATAGACATAGCTCTAACTTTCTAAATAGACAGGGCTGTAAATGAACCGAACGAGCACGAACAATGCCTTGTTCGTGTTCGTTTATTAAGGAACGAATATATTCATAAACGGTTTACGAATGCTTACTGAACAAGACTTGTTCGTGTTTGTTCATTAGGAAAAGGAACATGTTCATAAACACTTACGGAACATAAACGAATGCAAACGAACACAAACAAACGTTCTTGAACATAATGAATACAAACGAATGTTACATGTTCATTCTAAAATAAAATCTGCATTTTTTCATAAAGAAAAATATTATGAAGAATTCACCAAAAATAAATAAGTACTTAACATAACTATCCGAACACAATTGATATAATTATCATGGACATAATTTTCAAAAAAAAATTAAAATGTTTGTCAAGCTTTAACACAACCTTGAAATTGAAATGGTCAAATGAGAAATGTTGGCGCATGTGTATAGTATAACTATGGTTTCAAATTTTTAAAAACTAAAACCAATAAAATAAAAATATAACATATAAAACTCTTTAATGAATGAACATAAACGAGCAAAC
Organism: Helianthus tuberosus; assembly: GCA_030545235.1. Classification (NCBI taxonomy): domain Eukaryota; kingdom Viridiplantae; phylum Streptophyta; class Magnoliopsida; order Asterales; family Asteraceae; genus Helianthus; species Helianthus tuberosus. The sequence continues at coordinate 65,307,697 of CM060440.1, read as the reverse complement.
ATAAATGAACACATTACCAAATGTTCACGAACATATACGGATGAACGCAACCTCTGTTGATGTTCGTTTGTTTAACTTATCAAACAAAATTTCTTGTTCCTGTTTGTTCATTTACTAAACGAACGAACATAAACGAACTTTCCGACGAACATTTCACAAACATTCCCTGAGCGTACGGTTTGCTTACAACCTGTAACACTCCCAAAATATTCATTCGAATATCATTTTAACCTAGTTAATAAAGTATGGATAATGGTAAAAATAAGTGGGTTATTGCCTACTTAACTAACTAACTAAACTTTAGGGGCTAAAGTGGAACAAATGGGAAGTAATTTGATTAAAAACAAAAAAAAAAATAGAAAATCTCACACACATGAGTGTGTGTCGACCCAAAGGAAAGAAAAGAAGCGGAAAACCTTCTTCAACCTAGCAACACAAAATCACCAAATGTGGATCCAAATCAAAGAAGTTTTGATGCATGATTGAAAGTTTTGGTCACACAATACCCCCTAAACCTAAGGTAAGTTGTAATTTAACTTTTGGTGAAATCTCTAATTTAGAGAAATCCATGAGATAGGAAGGTCTAATGGGTAAATCAACATAAGAATATGTATGGCTAATTGTAGAAGTGTTGATGATGTTTATATTGGTTGATTATGTGAACAATTTGAATTATAACATATTAGGATGATTAACCATGTATGTGAAGAAATGGATTTATGTCATAAGTGTTGAACCCATGAAAAATAATGGTCATGCTAAGTGCTAACTTGTGATAAACTAAAAGTTATATGTTATTTTGATTGTAATGAAAGTGAACACTTGTTGAGATGGGATAATGTGGTAAAATGGGTTGTCAATTATAGCTAATAGAATAGCTTGAATGCGATGCCCACTAAATGTTCAATAAAATGCCTAAGTGAGTTTTCTCAATTTGTTAATGCATTTTTGTATGTCAATAGGCAGTTGGACTTTTAAAAGTTAAAGTGACCAAAATAAAATGAAAGGATAAATGAGGTATAAAAGTCCATGGGTAGTGATGGTCATGATATTGGATGACTAATCTAATCATCTTGTGGATATTATGTGATAGTTTGACTCTTGACAAGCTATATCGGAGCTTGGAAGGGAATGGGTCAAACAATCAAAGCCGTGAGAAAGCTCAAATGGACGAAAGGTAAGTAAAGATTACACCACTCATAATAGAATCAATAGTTAAATGATATGAAGTAATTGGTTAAGGATAAGGTTAACAAAGAATCGAATACGACTAGACTAATAATATTGATTAGGGATGAGCATTTGGTACCGGTACCGAACCGTACCGTACCGTACCGAGTATATTCGGTACCGGTACTTGTTCCCATTTTCCTCGTTTTTCGGTACCGGTATTTACGGGTAAAACATCGGTACCGAACCGGTATATTCGGTACCAAACAGGTATATTCGGTACCGATACCAATTTTCCCCGTATTTCGATACTGGTACATTCGGTACGAATGGGTACCGTGCTCATCCCTAATATTGATAAGATAAAACCCCATGGTGTAAACCATGAAACGGATCAAAATGAATAAAGTTATGACAAAACTATATTTTGGTAGTAAACGATAATGTTAAAAGATAAGACTCTATGGTGCAAGCCATAACGGGTCAAAACGAGTAAAATGACGAGTAACCACATATCGGTTATTAGCCTACTGAATATTAGAAACGAGACCCTATGGTGTGAGCCATAACAGGTCAAACAAACAAAATGGCAAGTAATCACATATTAGTGATTAAACAAGGAATTTTCAAAATAAGACTTTCTGGCATGAACCAAAATAGGTCGAACAAGTAAAAATGAGTTTTTGATGGTAAACCAAAGAGTTTTTAAAATAAGACCTTATGGCACAAACCAAAATGGGTCGAGTGAGTAAAAATGTTTTTTTTTTGTAAACCAATGAATTTTCAAAATAAGACTTTATGGCGCGAACAAAATGGGTCGAACGAGTAAAAACGCATTTCTGGCGAGAAACCAATGAAATTTTGAAATAGGACCATATGGTGTAAAGTGTAAACCATAATGGGTCAAAATGGGTAAGATGGTAATTATGTACCTTTTGGCAATAAACAACACATGGTTAGTTGAATCACTAAAAAAGTAAGCTATGAACGGGTCAATTAGACAAATGGGTAAAACGGGTCAAATGGTGATGTTATCGCCATTTGAATATGATATTTAATGTTTTGTTTGTTAAGTCTCATGCTTACAGGTAAACATAATGTATGGGCATGCATTTCCAAGAATTAGGAAGAAAGAGTCGCAAAGTATTAATAACGGGTCAATGCTTTAACCATGCGCCAGGTATATGTGATGGGTCAAACTCTTGGTGAGGGCTTATGGTCCGACTAGAGTTGGTTGAGTTAAGGGTGGACACTAGACTACCTCAAGTGAGGTATATCAAGTATTTGGGTGCCATTAGAGCTGAGGACATATCTATGATGGGAAATTACGGCTAAATGGGTTTTGATTTACTAAACTATTGAAAACTTTTATGTCCTTAGGGACATAATTAATCTTGACGGTAAATGTGCCCGCTAGTTCGCATTTAAACTTTTAAAAACTCGCGGTTTGGAGAAAAAGGCGTAAGGTTGACAAAAACGTCGAACCGAAGAAAAATGGTTTGTGAAATAACAAGTTTGGACCCAAACAGTTCAGTGCATAGTTTAGCAAAGTGCGTAGGTCCATGCACAGTGCACAATGCACGGTTTAGCAAAGTGCACAGGTCAGTGCACACTTTAGAAAAGTGCACAAGTTAGTGCACAGTGCATAAGTCAGTGCACAGTGCATAAGTCAGTGCAATGTGCACAGTGTAGCAAAGTGCACAGGTTAGTGCACAATTTAGCATAGTGCACAGGTCAGTGCACAATGCATAGATTAGCGAAGTGCACAGTTTAGCAAAGTGCACATGTTAGTGCATAGTTTAGAAAAGTGCACAGGTTAGTGCATAGTTTAGCAAAGTGCATAGGTCAGGGCATAATGTATAGTTTAGCAAAGTGCACAGTCAGTACATAATGCGTAGTTTAGAAAAGTGCACAGGTTAGTGCACAGTTTAGCAAAGTGCACAACTTAGCATAGTGCACAGGTCAGTGCACAATGCATAGTTTAGCAAAATGCACAGTTTCGTAAAGTGCATATGTCAGTGCACAGTTTAGTAAAGTGCACACCTCTGCAAAGTGCACAGTTTAGTAAAGTGCACACCTCTGCAAAGTGCACTTATTAACTGTCGTGGCACGTGATGTTTGAAGGCGTTTCGGTTGCAAGACGCGAGAGAACCATAGTCGTTGAAAACATTTTCTTTTGTTATTTTCGATCCGTTAACACAAAAATAAATATAAACACTAACTGTTCTTGGTGTTTATGATAGGCCTATACAAGGGCTGGTACTGGAAGGACGATCAAGCACGTGAAGAACCGAACACTCTTAAATCGCCACCTCCTTGAGAAAATCTTCTCAAAAAGATAAAATTTGATCACGCGTGACAAAGTTTTGTGTATAAAACCTTATTGTCTTTGACTGTAATTTAATTGTGTAATAACGTTTTAAGTCGGTTCGCCTGGGTTATCAGTTAACTGTCGTGGCATGCGACGTTTGAAGGTGTTACACAACCTTAGTTGCAGGTCATTGCATTTTTTTAATTGTGTTTCAGAATGTACCTAAATCATTTTGTTTAATAACACACCCAGATCATTATGTTTAGTTCATTGCGTTTGTTAACTGTGTTCATAACACACTTAGTTCATTGTGTTTAGTTCAATACTTTTTTTAAATTGTGTTTTATAACACATACCAGTCATTGTGTTTAGTTCATTACGTTTTTTGAATTGTGTTTACAAAACACAATGATGTGGGTATGCAATCAAGCTTTCCTTTACAACACAATGCTTTTAATTCGATATTCACTGTGTTATATTGTGTTGTGTTGTTCATTATGTTTTATGAATATGAGTTTTTGATTATTTTGTTTCAAAAGTATAACAATAGTATACTTGTTTTAAAGATAAAAATTGTTTGTTATTATAGCGTATTTTTTTAAATAACGTCGTTGTCACACCCTAATCGATGGCGGAAACATCAGAGTGAGACGAACGAGATTGCTTGAGACTTCATAACACTATTGTGACAATATTTAATTCAAAACCGATTTCATTTATAGATAAATTGTCAAGTTACATCAAAGGAAATCAAAGTACAACAGGGAAAAGATAAAGTACAACTAAGTTCAACAACATACAAGTACAAAATCTAGTATTTCGATATGTGTTTCTAAAGTCATCCCTACTAGATTTCATCAACATCATCATCATCAACCTGCAACATGTTTAAAAGTATAGTTCAATACACAAGGCATTGGCGAGTATACAAGTTTAATATAACATAAGTATGAAAAGTGGTTTAAACGAATCCACATGGCAAAAATAGTTAACTAGATAATTGTATCATGGCATGCAATTTAACAAGTTAACCCTCTGATTACCACATAAAATAAACTTAACATGACCACAAGTCTACGGACGGTGTGTTACTCCTATAGCGCTATACATGTTAAGGGGAGGCTCGTACGAAGTTAATGACAAGTAAATTATACAAAAGAATCATCCAAGTATACAAATCAAGTTTTTCACGTATTTAAGCATGTATGATGGATTGTTTGTGTTTACATAAGTATAAGTGTGATTGTGATTTTAATAGATTAAACATATTGCACCCAAAAGTGTAAAATGTAAAAAGGGTGTTCGAGTGTACTCACGGTTTTGCAAAGCTCTCCTTGAAAACCCGTGAAGAGTTTGAGTTTGAGAGTTGGAGGATGGAATACCAAGGTCACCCTATATGAGGTAAACGAAGGTGTGTGAGTAACGGAATTAAGATGAAAGATTTGGATTGGAAGTTAAAGTATAAAAAGTATGTATGCATAAAGTATTATCTAGTCTAAGTACTCGTTTTTTTGTCACACTCCAACCGATGGCGGAAACATCGGGATGTGGCACTAAGCGACGAGATTGCTCGAGAGAATCCATAACACTAAAATTGTGGCAATAATATTTAATTTCTTTTCATGGCAAAACTAATGTCATACAAATTCAAGTACAAATAGTTCAAATAAGAGATTCAATAGTTTGATAATAGTATAGGCGTGTATCTAAAGCAGCCTAATTCTTGTTTCGAGATAACCTGTGATTAACCTGCAACATACGTTAAAATAATGTCAATACAAAAATGTATTGGTGAGTATACAGGTTTGATATAGTAGTAAAATAGATAAAAGTGTTGCGAATTTCCACATACATAAACGAGATACAACACAACATATATACTAACTAGACAAACACTCAAGCTAAGTCCCGAGATGACTGCGAAGGAGAGGTGTGAAGTTCCTTAACTAGACCCCGTCAGGTGTGAGTCGATGTAACACCCCAAAACCCGAAGTATTAAATTGCTAGTGTGTTACCATGATAGATAGAATGAAATATAATAACTAGGTTAGTAAACCTAGTTAAATATCTAGCAAAACAAGTAGGAAAGTAATTCGAGTGATAATTGTGATTAAACAACAAACTTTAAGGGGCAAGATTGTCAAAAGAAGAACTAGAATTTTTATTAAAAAAAAACTCCACACACACACACACACACACTAGGTGTGCGTATGAACGACCAGGAGGAAAGGGAGAAGGGGGTGAAACCCTAATTCAAGAAAAATCTTCAAATTGAAAGGGGAAATCGGCCCTAATCTGATGCATGGGCTTAGATTCTTGATCATCTAGACTTTCTACACATGAGGTAAGTAGTAGAAGTTAATTTAATGATTTGGTATGAAGTGAAACTATGATTAAACTATGAAATTGTATGAAATTGTGCATGTTGAGGTGTTAGAATCACCATTTAGATTACGTGTTATGAACAAGTTCAAGTAATTTGATGATTTAAGGTGAAACCCACAATTTTGAATGAAAGTGGCGACATGGGTGTTCTACCCATGTCCAATCCTTGTTTGATGTATTTGTTCCTAGCTTGAAATGGGTTTTGTGATGTTAGTCTAGGGTTAATTATATGAATGGAATGTGATTTTGAGGACTCTCTTGGTGATTGGAATTTGGAAGGAGATGACTATGCTTAAACTAGTTGTAAACTATGCATAGTAGGTTGTATGCATACCAAGTGTTTGATAAAATGCCTAACTAGTGGTAATAGATGATATGGTGTCTTTGAAATTGTGAATTCCTAGCATAATGAGTTGGTTGTGTTAGTGGTAGTAAATATGTAAAAAGGAAGGTGTCTTGAGCGAATTTCATGTTGCAATTTTAATAGTTATGCAATCGGTGAAAGATGGCACCTTTGAGGTCCATGAACCTTGTTGTTGTAAATGATACATATTATGTGATTCATTGATTTGGTAAACATGGAGGTAATGTGTTGTAAGGGATGACATGTAGAATCTTAATTGAAAGTATTGATGCTAGGGCCATGTTTCAACGATTAGTCTAGATGTGAAAAGGTTAGGTGGATAAGATCACAAGTACGCGTGTTGATATTGAATGCTTGGAAGTCAATATAACATGAAAGCCGATTGTTGATGTGATTAGCTACCATTAGATTGTGGTTTAACATTCGTGTGTATGTAAATGATAATGAAGGTTAGGCCCTCGGAAATGAGGACTTGTACCTTCGGAACTAGCAAGACAAGGGAAGCGATATATCAAGTAAGAAGCAAGAGGTCTGCGAGGTAAGTGAATTTCGATTCACCTTTTTGTAGTTTTAATAAATGTAATGCATATGCTTATAAAATATCATGAAAGGAGATGTATTAATTAGGAGCATTAAGCTAAAAAAGCTTTAATAGGTCGAAGGTCGTTATTTTAAGCCGAAATAAAATTGGTACGTTCAAAAGGGTCAAAATAAGAGTATGTTTCATTACGTAACGTTAGTACTCGTAATGACGAAGGTAATATTTATTCGGTTAATGTAAAAGTGTTATAGTATTTACGTTATGCAAGTTTTAAGTGTACACATGTGAGATGCTTGAAAAAGTTATGAATGGGTCGAATAATTGTGCATAAATAAGGTATTGTTAAAGAAATACGGATAGACCCGGGGCAGGGACTTTTAGTTAGCTATGTAAAGAATAACTTTACGAACAATTAGGATTAAGTTTCAAGTGATTCGGATGCAAAACGGTTGAGTTAAGGGGGTTTTAGGCATAAATCGGGATACAGATCTGGGCCCACCGTAGCTTACGGTGCCCACCGTAGCTTACGGCGGGTGCTGCCCTTTTCTTTTCTACCGTAAGGCAGTACCTAGTTACTGTAATCCTTTTTGAGACTACCGTAAGCTACGGTAACCACCGTAGCTTACGGTGGAGCTCTGGCGCCCCGTGAAAGAGCAGACAAGGCTGTCGCGGCCCGCGACAGACCTTGCTGCTGGCAATTTATTGTTTGTTTGTGTGTGGAGCTGGTTGTAAACGCTTTTCATGACCACTTAATTAACGTTTATGCTAGTTTTAAATAAAGTGATGGTTACGGGCCTCCGATTCTCCTCAAGGTACTCTAAAACCCAATTGAGATGCGTTTAGGAAGCTTGATCACGATTATAACGAGTGAGTAAGAATGTAAAGGAACGAACCAAGTTTGTAGTTATTTGTTTATATATATATATATATATATATATATATATATATATGCACATTTATGCTTATGAAATAAATTACCATCCAATGGTTGGAACTCATAGATGTTTATGATTAGAAGTAAGAATGCGTGTTAGGTCATATGTTCGTGGTCTATTTGTATGGGAACTTGTAATTTGCATACCTTAGTAAACCTAGTGATGATTTTAGTGTTACAAAGGAGTTGTAAGTTTGTATGGGGGTACGTAATCATGTGTGGAGGTTCACGTTTACGTATACATATGTGTTTGTGCCTGTGTTTGAAGTAGGATTCATTGCTTATGAGTGAACGGAACTTGTGTATGTGTTTGTACAGTTTAAATAAGTTGAAGTGTTAAGTTACTAAACCATTGTCCTGAGTATGAAATGAGAATGCAGGTATTCTATTAACGTCGTTATCAAGGTTAAAGAATTTGGAATGCACGAATGCACACGAAAAGCATATTCATGAGGATTAGTATGGGAAGAAGGAACGCGGACTGCTTATTGGTTACGTATGTCTAGTTTAGGAATGAAGTCATTAAATCTAACCGATACACAAGTATGTGGTGAATGCAGGTGGTGTGGACTTAGCATCATTATCAAGAAAAGAAGGATTGAAGATCGAGTCAAGAGCGAGGATTGTACGGGAAGGATCGGTCACATAGTTTGACAAATATAGGTCTTGAAGCATTAATATAATGGAACATGGTAAATCCTTTTTAATGAATGTATGAAATTTTGTATTTGAACCTTCATGTAAGTATTATGTCTAATAAAGAACGAGATTTTGGGCTCATATTTTCCGCTGTGTCGTATTTAAGTTCTTACAAGTTGGTCTTACAGAGAATTGTTCATAATATGAACGGGTCATGCCTGAATTTTGTTAAATAATAGTATGATAATATTACTTTTTCGGAATGTGAAATTTGGGTGTTACAGTCGAACTATAGTACCATACTAGCTAAGGTGGAACATCAACGAGTAAATGTCCTAGCACATATGTATCAAGCATCACGTGTAAATTTGTATATTGGTCATTCGCGTGTGATAATCAGTTTAAGCATGTAGTGTATTTTGATAAGTGTGTTTAAGTATGAATGTAACGCCCGGCTCTTTTGTACTTTCCATTTATAGAAAGTTTTGTTCGTATTTCTATTTTTGGAAACCTTGTATTCTTGTAATCGTTCTTTCCTTGTAATCATTGTAAAACCGAGACTTGGATCATTAATGAAACTCGTATTTTGTTACAAGTATGTTATACACACTTTATATATGCTCGTATGTTCGATTTGGTGAATCAATTGACGTTTAAACGTTATTCTCGGAAACTATGTGCTAAACTTGTAATTAAACTAAACTTATGCATGAAACGTGTTTTGAACGAAAACGATACTTGATTATGACATTTATACGCTCAATTATACTTTGACTATGATCGCCATGCTTGACTATGCCTTATACTATGCTTTTATGTCCAAACAAGTCCCTAAGCTATCAAGAATGCACCTAAAAGCATCAAACATAAACTACAGGGACTAAAATGTAAAAAGGCCAAACTCCCCCAAATTGGAGGCGCCGCGTGACTCTAAGGACCTTGGCGTCACGCCAAGGCCCTGTTTTGACAGAACTTGTGTTTTCTTCCAGCTATTGCACGAAATCCCAAGTTTAAACCTCACCCAATCACCTTTAATCCACCTCTAAATACCTCCAATCATCTCTAATCTCTTCCATTATAAATACACACCCTCTCCAACCCATTTTACACTTTCACAACTCATTACACTTCACAAATTTACTCTAAATCTGCAGCAAATCTGAGTTCTTGGACAGATTCTTATATCTTAACAAAAGTGAGTGTAACTTGCTTGTTTTCACTCCAAATCACTTGATTCTTTCTTCTATTGTTTTGTTATGTCCTTGGGTTTGATTCCTTGGTTTTTCCCTGGAGAAATCATGTTTGGAATTGCCCTAAAAAGGACCAAAACTTTCTGTTTTGCTTTAAGTTATTCAGAAACTTATCATACTTGTGTCTAACACATCTCAAACCTATGTCCAAATGCTTATAACCTCACCCATGGTTAGTTAAGCTTAAAAACAAGGTTGAGACATGCCAAATTAGAGGTTAAACCCTCAAATATTTTCTGTTTTGTTTGGGGTATTTCGCCCACAAGTCATGTTCAAGCTTAGATCTTGATGTAGAGTGATTGTGGAATAACTTGGGTTGTTCCAACATAAAATCCCCACATGATTTGGTGATTTCTCTTAGCTTAGTTCATTTACATACTTGTATTAAACATAGTTCTTGACCCTCCTTGGTTGTTTTTACATCAAGTGAAGTGGTGAATGTTCAAGGGGTTCCTAAATGGAAGCTTGTTCTTCCTACCCCATACATGACATCCATGAAAACTCGAGGTGCCTAAATGAAGATCCTAATCTTCTACCTCCTACATGAATTATTGGACTAAATAATATGTAACCTAGATATATACATATACTCATTCGAACCTTTAATGTTGAACTTGTGTTTATATGTTAAAGTAGTAGAATATCATCTAAGACTTAAAACCTTGATATGATTCTAATGGGTGTACTACCCATGAAATACAATATAACCCTAGTGGTTACATAGTGTCATATAAGAGTTATAAGTTAAAGATGATTATTTTCATATTGTACTTTATGCTATGTTAAATCCGAATCCATAATCTTCCGTTAAACGCCAAACTCACACACCTATGTTTCCTCGTGTAGAAGGACTAGGTGCTCCAAACTAATCCATCCACCAACTCACTCGCGGGATTTCAAGTAGGAAAGCTTGCAACCACCGTGAGTATACTCGATCCCTTTTTCCCCTTTTACACTTTGGGATGCAACATGTATAATTATGCAAACAACTTTTAAACTAAACATACTCAATCCTTGATCAAGCATGAAACTAATGTGACTTACTTGTTATTCTCGTATGCTATGTGAACGATTTGGAACGTTATATGCTCATTAACTTTGCTCGCCCACCTTAACAATTATAGCGCTATAGGATTAACGCCCCGCCCGCTATTCTATTGGGTATTGTTAAGTTAAACATTACCACCCCGCTAAACTATTGGGACTAGGCTATTTTATGCGTTGTATTCTAGGGTTTGAACATATTGTACGCCAAAATTGCATACTAGTAATCACATATTATGAATCATGTTGGATTTGAGTTTTTATTCTATTATGCTATGTAAACAAACTTGTATACTCGCCATTGCTTTTGCATTGAAACTCTATTTTAATACATGTTGCAGGTTAAATTGTTGAAGTATGGATGATTGATGAAACAAGTGTAGGGTGGACTAGATACACACCTTTAATCTATTTATCTTTTGATGTTATGTTGAATTTGAACAATGTTGTTATTTCTATTTTAAATGTTGTATGACAATTTAGCACTTGCAATGAAACTTGAATTCAATTAAATATTGTCACATAGTGTTATGAAGTCTCTTGCAATCTATACACACTTCGTCTCATCCCGATGTTTCCGCCATCGGTTGGGGTGTGATAATGAACGTATGTTACACCCCAAAAGGTGCGTTTTAAAGCGAAAAGGGGTCAAGTACACTCACAGTGCGTGTTTAACAGTAAACACGGTTTGGAATGGAGTGGAGGGAGCGCCGGATTAGCCTACGTATGGGAACAGAAGTGCATCAATCTTCCTAGTGTTGAAACGGTCAAAGTTGGAGTGTCGAGTGGGAAACAGACTCCTTGTACGAAGGGAGCGCCTTCGTAAGAAGCTGCTGCTCAGCGTTTTTGAGCGTTCGGACTTGCGTTTTCTCCTGAATCGGATGTATTTTCGAGTCCTTTTCATGACGATTTCGACACCACTTCGCCCCACTATTCAGTGAATGAAATATATGTCGGTTTTGGTCCGGTTTAGTGTAAAAATCGAGTTTAAAAGAGTTTTCTTTGGATTAAACACTTGGTGAGTGTGAGATTCTCATATCTACATCTTGGGAAGCCAAAGCTTAGCCCAATACACTCGTTTAAATGCAAATCCGTGGTACATCAGAAGTTCTTGAAGAAAAAGATGAAGGTTTTTATGAAAAAGATGAAGTTTTAGATGAAAAGTTGAAGTTTAGATGAAAAAGATGATGTTTAGAGGAAAATAAAGAAGTTTGGATGAAATCGGAGTGAAATTCGTGTAAAATCATAGTGGAAATCAATATGAAACTTGTAAAAATAGCGGATCTTACTCGGGAAATCGATGGACAGCAGGTTGGGTGTAACACCCCGTGTTTCCGAGAAGTCAAAGTCAAAGTCAAGGTCAAAGTCAACGACCGATTTCGAGCGACTTGACTTGTAGTAGATTTCTTTTGTATGCTTATTTTAGTTGTATTATGTGGAGTAAGTGTCAATAATTACAATAATAGACGTATGTTACTCGCAATCTACTCGACTCACGACTGTGAACTATAGGAAGTAACAATGCGATAAAGCTAACCAAACGATAATCAAACTATGCTAATCGAATCGACATCAAATCGCAACACGAACTACGCATGTTAGTTATTGTTATACGTGTGTGTGTGCCTTATGTGTTACTTGTGCATGTTTATTGATGTTATGTGTGGTAATCAATCGAATCGCAATCGAACTCAATCGAAATCGAACTATGACAGTAGTTGGGATTAAAAGTAATTTGAATAGGAAACTCCATCGTATTCGCATCGCTTGCAGTCAAAACCGAATCAGCAAAAGTCGTCGCGTCGAACACACGAACCAAGTGCCATCTGGCCGGATAGCCATCCGACCGGGCTGCCACTTGGTCATGGTGTCAAGATGCCATCCGACCGAGATGACATCCGACCGGATAGTCATCCGGGCTGGATGCCATCCGACCGACCCACACTTTCCCCTTTTGGAATCCTATAAATACCCATGTCACTCTCAAACTTTCTACTTTTGGAAACTCTCTGACCGACCAGCATGCTCTCCTCACCTTTTCTTCGATTTCTCTCGATTCCGGTAAGATCTCGTCCTAAATCTTGTACTTTCTTGATCTACACGCACTCCTACACCTTTCTATCTTCTGAATCTTAACTTTTAACGTTGAAATCGCTAGATTTGAGGTGTTCTAGGATGATGTCATCGTGTGTTCTTGAAGAAATTCATGTTTTGGCTTCAATCCACCGAGAACAACTCGGATCTAACCGATTTCCACACAAATGAACAAAGATCTATACTAGATCTAAACATAAACATAGTGAAAAAGGATTGAAAGATGGTTTCTAACTTTCTTTCAACTCTTTTACAATGCACTCAAAACCGGTAGAATCGGACCTTGTTCTAGTCTACTGCTCATTCTTAGTGTTGTGCTAGTTCGAGATCTGGATCCTACCCACGAGACCACCGATTTCGGGTTAAACAAGAACAACCGTCTCGAACCGGTTAACCGGCCAAACTAGGGTGATTCCTGGTCGGTCGGGTCACTTGGGTCAAGATGGGGTTCTGTTGGTTAACACAATATCAAAGCGTCTCGATAAAACTACAAACAAACAAAACGACCAAGTGTAAGATGGCCGGAGCAACCGGGATGAAGTGTTATCCGACCGGACTACTGTCCGAACGGATAGGCTATCCGAATGGATTGCTGTCCGAACGGATCACACCTTGGGTCCCACACTTCATCAACTCTATCTGAAGTTTGAGTATTGAATGAATTGCCATCCGATCGGACTACCATCCGACCGGATTACTCTTCGGATCATGAGATACTAGGACTTTGAAGACTTAAACAATTTTCAACATGTTCATTAACAGGGTTGCCACCCGGTCGGATGGACATCCGACCGAGTGACACTCCTGCTGTGAATTTGTTCCACTAAGTAACCCTATCACTAGAATCGCCGTCCGACCAGACTACCGTCCGACCGGATGACCATCCGAACGGATTGTCATCCGCACGACTGACCGTCCGATCGACCGACTTGAAAGATAGAGATACATCAATGTTTTCAAAATGCTACAATGAAAACTTCAAAAGATAAGCCATCATACACAAACACATTCTTCTCACAAGAAGAAATAATCCACTCGAATAGTCATCCGACTGGACTACCGTCCGACCGGATGACCATCCGAACTGCTATCCGACCCATTCACACTTTGTATCGTATTACGCGTCACTTATCGTTATGCAATCAATCCATTCAGGCTAACTTTACTCGCTAAGCACTCCCTTCAATCCATCAACCGCTGTGAGTATACTCGATCCCTTTTTGCTTTACGCACTTTTGGGTGTTACATACGTTACAAATATTCAAAACACAACAAACACACTACTCAATACTATTTGGACGCTAACCGTTAATGCATGTTATACGTGGCTTATGAATGCTTGTTTGTTATGTTTACACATGGAATGCTGTCTACCTGCCTTAACAACGATAGTACTATAGTTTGGACTCAGCACCTGTTCGCAGGGGTTGTTAAGGACAATTACTTGCATGGATTACGGTGGTAATCATGTATTGCGAAATGCCTCAGGCAGTCAACCCGCAGTCATTGGTATCGATGGATCTATGTCGATAACTAACGTGCTTCATTTCTCTATGTGTACGTGCTGGTTATGCGTAAACGAATTCGAACTCTATATGCTATTATAAAACTTGTATGCTCACCTTTACATTATATGTATTGACTTTATTTTAACGTATGTGACAGGTGCTTAGGATGCACATCTGGTAGGAAATCGAGGCTAGAATAAAGCTCTAGAGTCCAACAAATAGTTGCCTGTAGTAATTGAATCAAGGGTCTCTAGAAGCAGATAAACAATTGCTCTATTTTAATCTGAGTTGTCGAAACAGAATTATTTGCCTAGATTTTATCTGTAATAATTTGTTTACTGTTTGAGACATGGTATGGGACATGTTATTTTAAATTGAATAGTAATGATAATTGTTATGGAAACTTCTGGACAATCTGTTTCGCTCAGTGCCATGCCCCGATGATTCCGCAATCGGTTGGGGTGTGACAGATTGGTATCAGAGCCATAACTATAGGGAATTAGGCAAGACACGACCTAGTCCGGGTCGATGTCTTAGAGACCTAGTCTATAGTTAAGTACCAATAGACCGACTTGTGCATATCCGTTAGGAATTGTGTACAAACTCGTTATTCTCGCACACGCTACACTATCACTGCACTCGAATTTTCTTCCATGAATAAGCAATTAAGTCGAGATTAGGCGTGAAAACCACAAACTCGCGACTAAGGTTGCTTGATCAACCCTCATTTTTATTTACAAACAAGGAGAATTATGCCAAATCAGGAGTGAAATCCACATTTTGATGAATAATCTCCTCTGTTTTATCAAAACAGGAGCGAAGTTGTTAAGCCAGGTGTGAAACCCTAACCTTGATGACTTGTTCCACCCATTTTACAAAAATCTCACCAAAGTTTCGACGGACTCCAACGACCTGAAGTCACAATATGACTAACGGGATGTGTGCCAAACACCCAAGAATCGAGGAAAAAGCATAGTCCTGAAAGTCAAATGTGCACAACAGATCCTTGCGAATAGTTGAATCACTTTGGTTAGTCGAAGTCTAATAGCCGCAGACGATCCATTTCCCGATTTTTATGTGTTTCAATTCTGAGCCCGCAACTGTTGACTCTGACGATTCGTTGGTTTTATGTGTTTTTATGTGAATTTGCCTACTTATGTGTTAAATTTTGGAAGAATTACACGATTTATACTTACGCTTCGATCGACACACACGGCTCGCACTGCATTTCTATCTCAATACACTAACAAATCGCTAAATTGTGGACGACCTTATGCTATGATATACGCTAATACTACACTACTCGATATACTAAAACGCGATCGCTATATTCGAACACTCGCGAACTGTAAATGATAGGTTTCTGTATTCTGACTACCTCTTGTGACTACATGATTAGGTGCTTCTGTGATTCTGTGCCCTACGTGCTTGTGTGCTTCTGTGTTTATATGAATCTGTGATTATGTGCTTATGTGTTTACTTGATTACGCGTGTTCCTGAGCTTTAGTAAGTAGTAGACGCGTGAGGTGAGATTCGAATACAATGTGTTGAGTCCTGTGACGATGTCTGTTGCAGACCATATCATCTGGATCCCGTCATCCCTCAGTTTCTCATCAAGAAAAGAGAGACAAACGCCTTGCTGCTATCATCGCTAAGCAAGTAGCAAAGGCCGTGAGTGATGTTTACGAGAATGTTAGCAAATCGTCTGAGGAGTCGAGAACCGAAGCTCCTAAAGCTACCACCAAAGCTCCCTTCAATTTCAAGCAATTTAAGTCTTGTGGGCCAAAAGAATTCACTGGCGAGGGAGGCCCCACAGCGTTGTTCCAATGGTTTGACTCCATTAAGGTCACTCTACGACAAAGCGGTTGCCCTGATGACCTCTGTACTCTGAACGCTACCGGCGTCTTCCAGTCCTGTGCTCTAGACTGGTGGACGGCCGAGAGAAACAAGCTAGGGAACGATGCAGCCTACGGTCTGTCGTGGGACGAGCTCAAGGAAGTCATGCTGGAAGAATTTTGTCCTCCTCATGAACGTCAGAAACTAGAGGATGAATTTTGGCACATACAACAAAAGGATGGTGAAAATGCTGCGCTCACTGCTTGCTTCAAACAGCTCAGCATCATTTGTCCCGATCAGGTCAAGACTCCAGACATGGCAATCAAGAAGTATATCCGAGCCCTACCTGACTGTGTTGCCGATTTCGTACAAGCGGCTAAGACTAAGACGATCGAAGAGACTTACCTACTGGCCGCTGAAATCAACAACAAGCGGGTCAAGGCCGGTGTTTGGGATAAAACTTCAAAGCACCTGCATCAAGCTACCACCGCCGCACCAGCTGCTGAAACCACCTCATCGAGTAACAAGAGGAAGAATAAGAGAAAGAACAGCTCCAGCAACAAGAACTGTGCGATCACTGCTGCACCGATTCAAGCTGTACCAGCCCTACAACGTCAAGTAGCGGTGCCTGTGGCAAATGCACCGCCTGCTAAGCGTGCATACACTGGGCCACACCCGTTTTGCCCTACTTGTACCTACCACCACCCGACTACCATTGCTTGCCGTTTTTGTGCTCATTGCAATATGTACGGCCATTTCACTACCAACTGCCGTGCTTGACAAACTCCTGCTCATCAAGCTCTACTCACCGCCCCTCAGGGTCAACAAGCTCCTCCGGCACCCTCGGTCAACGCCAGAGCCTGCTTCGCATGTGGCGATCCTAACCATTTCGCCAACATGTGCCCAAACAGGGTTGTGAAACAAGAGCCCCAGCAGCAGCAACAGCAGCAACAACAAGCCGCACGCGCTAGAACTTTCAACATCAACGTGCGTCAAGCCCAATCCGACAACAACGTGGTTAATGGTACGTTCCTTGTGAATGGTATTTATGCTTCGTGTTTATTTGATACTGGAGCCGATAATTGCTTTGTGTCGTTCGAATTCGAGAAGCTCCTTAATCGTAAATGCTCCCAACTCTCCTCGACGTTCGATGTTGAAGTCGCTACCGGAAGAACTGTCGCCGTTAATTCTGTTCTTCGTGATTGTACCCTTGAGCTCAACAATTACATCTTCCCAATCGACCTTATTCTGATGCAACTCGGAAGTTTTGATGTCATAGTAGGCATGGACTTTCTTCGCGAAAACCATGCTGAAGTTGTGTGTTTCGACAAGATGGTTCGATTCTCACTCGCGAATGGTGATTTATTGTGTGTATATGGTGAAACTACTTCGAAAGGTCTCAAGCTCATGTCATGTGTCCAAGCTAGCAAATATCTCCGCAAGGAATACAGAGCTTTCTTGGCTAACATTGTAGTAGAGGAGAAAGAAAAGAAAGGAAAGACAGAAGTGAAAGACGTTCCTGGTTCGTGAATTTCCAGATGTGTTCCCTGACGACCTTCCCGGCCTACCGCCAAGTCGTGAAATCGACTTTCGTATCGACCTCATTCCTGGAGCCAACCCTATTACCAAAGCCCCCTACCGACTCGCACCGTCCGAAATGCGCGAACTCTCAAACCAACTCCAGTAATTACTTGAGAAAGGCTTCATTCGCCCGAGCACCTCTCCTTGGGGCGCGCCAGTCCTTTTCGTCAAAAAGAAGGATGGGTCGTTCAGGATGTGTATCGACTATCGGGAATTGATTAAGTTAACTATCAAGAACCGCTATCCCCTACCCCGCATCGATGATTGTTTGATCAGCTACAAGGTGCTACGTGTTTCTCGAAGATCGACCTACGCTCAGGCTATCACCAATTACGCATTCAAGAGGAGGATATACCCAAAACCGCGTTTCGCACTCGTTACGGCCACTACGAATTCGTTGTTATGCCCTTTGGTTTAACCAACGCACCCGCGGTTTTCATGGATCTGATGAATCGCGTGTGTAAACCATATCTCGACCGTTTCGTCATCGTATTCATCGACGATGTCTTGATCTATTCCAAGTCGAAAACCGAACACGCGCAACATCTACGTTTGGTTCTCGAGCTACTCCAGGGGAATTAATTCTATGCCAAGTTCTCCAAGTGTGAATTCTGGTTGGAGGAAGTTCAGTTTCTGGGTCACATCGTAAATAGTCAAGGTATTCACGTCGATCCTGCGAAGATTGAAGCCGTTAAGAGTTGGATTACACCTAAGAACCCATCTAAAGTTCGTTCTTTTCTCGGACTAGCGGGCTATTATCGACGATTTATCGAAGGATTCTCAAAGATCGATGTGCCGCTTACCACTCTCACGCATAAAGACAAGCCTTTTGTTTAGGGAACTGAACAAGAGTCTGCCTTTCGAACCCTCAAACACATGCTTTGCAATGCTCCTGTTCTCACATTGCCTGACGGAAACGACGATTTCATTGTCTACTGTGATGCTTCCAACCTTGGTCTTGGTTGCGTTCTCATGCAACGGGATAAGGTTATAGCTTACGCATCTCGTCAGCTCAAAATCCACGAGAAGAACTATACAACCCATGATCTCGAGCTAGGCGCGATTGTTTTTGCGTTAAAGATTTGGCGACACTACCTGTATGGTACCAAGTGTACGATCTTCACCGATCATAGGAGCCTACAACATATCTTTAATCAGAAGGAGCTAAATATGCGTCAACGCCGATGGGTAGAACTTCTCAACGATTACGACTGTGAGATTCGTTATCACCCAGGCAAAGCAAATGTTGTTGCTGATGCGTGTGAAGTGTGTATATAAGTTTAAGTATATTTTATGCCCTTTTACACTTTTTAGCCAAGTTTTAAATTTATAAAACACGATATTTACTAACACTAAACACACATATGGGCAAGTGCACCCATCGTGGGCGTAGTATAGTGTTGGTAAGATACCGAGGTCGTCCAAGGACACAAGAGCTTTTAATACCGGTTTATCCTCAACGTCTAATCAAATCAAAAAGTTAGAAAAAGGTTTTAAACTAGAAAAATAAAAACTAACTAAAATGCTGAAAAATAAAATAAAAACAGATAGACAAGATGAATCACTTGGCTCTGACTCGTGTTTAGTGTAACCTTTGATTATTTCCGCACTTTTGCACTTTTTAAGAGATTATCTTAGTTATTGTAGTAGGCCCCTCTTTTGAAGGTGACGTTACCCTCAACCCAGTAGTTTGAGTCAGCAAGGATACAATCCTAAAGGGTCGGATTATTGAAAGATAATTAATTAAGTTATTAATGCATATTATGGTAGGCCCCTCTTTTGAAGGTGACGTTACCCTCGGCTAAGTAGTCTGAGTCAGCAGGGATACAGTCCTAAGTAGACGGGTTAAAGTATTAATAGTAGCTTACATATGAGGGGATCAAAGAGTTTGGACCCCCGCCATCCAATACCGTTAAGTATTGAAGGAGGTCCTACTAAATTTAACCCAGGTCCTTGCAGGATCTATACACTGAACAAGGCAAGACTCTTACCAAACCGTTCCCTTAACCCCCGACCAGGTAGCCAACATACCTCCATATAGACCGTGGAGATATGAATGGTGAAAATCTTTTATTTTATATAGACAGTAAAATAATGCCAAGACACCACAGACAAACGATAAGGAAAAATCACCTTCAACATAAGAAACTAGTTATTAAAGTCATTAATACATAACCAAGTAAAAAGTGCGAAAAGATTAAAAATAAAAAGTATTACACTAGACACTTTGTCTTCACCAAGTGATGTAAGAGACTTAGGCAAACATGGCCTTGATTGTCAAGAACTCTTACGATCAATCTTGGATCCCGAGATGACTCACACACTCTATGATGGACAATGGATGATGGTGGTGGATGATGGTGTTATGGTGGTGGTGGGTGGTGGGTGAAGTGTGAGAGAGGTGGTGTGCCAAGGGATGGTTTGCAAATGAGCCAAGCACCCCTATTTATAGCCTGAACAATAGCTCGGGCACGGCCCCGTGTCCACCCTTCTTCTCTGTCTTCATTAATTGCTCTTGTCTGTATTAGTTGACCACGGCCCTGTGTCCGTTGGGCACGACCCCGTGTGCAGAAGCATATCTGTACTATCAAGATTTACCTGGATTCTGCGAATGTTATAGTTGACCATGGCCCCGTGTCCGCTGAGCACGGCCCCGTGGTGGGCGATGGAAGCTTCTACAGCTTTGTTTTTTATGCTGACACTTGGGCACGCCCCCGTGTTCACTAAGCACGGGGCGTGTTCAGCCTTCTGTTCTCTTGTTTTGCTTGGGAAGATGTCTTCGGGGAGGTCGGGCATGCCACGTTTGTTCCTTTTCTTGTATTTATGTTAGATTTAGGTGCCTTTTTGCTTCTTTTGTTAATTTGAGCTCATTTAATCCTGAAAATACAAAAGGAAGACAAAAGCACCCTTTTTCCAACATTAGTACTAAAAAAGGGTTAGTTTTATGCCACAATTGATGTAATTTATATGTTGCATTTTGCACACATCATTGCCGACGCACTCAGCAGACGGAGCTATCTGCTTAGCACTCATAATGTTCAAGCCCAATACGACCTCGAAACCCTCATCCGTGAAGCTCAGCATGCGTGTTTTAATGAACACACGCTGAAGAAGGAAAAAATCTACCACGATGGAGCCCAACTTATGAGCAAGTCGAATGGGATATTCCACTTTCGGGACCGAATTTGGATCCCTAAACGGACCAATTTGCGACAAATTTTGATGGACGAAGCCCACAAATCCCGGTATTCTATTCATCCCGGTGCCGACAAAATGTACCAGGATCTTCGCTACAAGTACTGGTGGCCCGGCATGAAAAGGGATATTGCTCTCTACGTTGGAAAATGCCTGACATGTGCGAGAGTCAAGGCTGAACATCAAAGACCCTCTGGCTTACTCGAACAACCGCCTATCCCTATGTGGAAGTGGGAGAGTATAGCTATGGACTTCATAACAAAGCTACCGCACACGTCATCAGGTCACGACAACATTTGGGTTGTGGTTGACCGTTTGACTAAATCAGCTCGCTTTTTGCCAATACGGGAAGACTACAAGTTAGAACGATTAGCCCGAATCTACACCGACGAGATCATTTGTAATCATGGGACGCCTCGCGACATCATCTCTGATCGTGATGCTCGGTTTACCTCGAGACTGTGGGAAACGTTTCAAACGGCTCTCGGTACATCGCTTAATCTAAGTACCGCTTTCCACCCTCAAACCGACGGTCAGACTGAAAGAACGATTCGTACTCTTGAAGACATGCTCCGTTCGTGTGTCATAGACTTCAGTGGTAATTGGGATAAATACCTGCCGTTAGTCGAATTCTCGTATAACAACAGTTATCATGCAAGCATTCAAATGGCACCATTCGAGGCTTTGTACCGAAGAAAATGTTGATCGCCTATTGTGTGGCACGAGATTGGTCAATCGCAATTAACCGATCCCGAGCTATTGCAAGAAACGACAGACAAAATTTTCCAAATTCGAGACAACCTAACAAAAGCTCGGAATCGACAGAAAAGTTATGCCGATAGACGACGCAAGCCCCTTGAATTTGACGTTGGTGACTACGTACTCCTAAAGGTATCACCTTGGAAGGGTGTGGTCCGATTCGGCAAGAAAGGAAAGCTCGCGCCTCGATATGTTGGACCTTTTAAGATTCTGGAGAGGATCGGAAAAGTCGCCTACAGACTCGAACTACCGGAGGAACTTAGTAACGTCCACCCGACTTTCCACGTGTCAAACCTCCGAAAGTGCCTGGCCGAACACGACTTACATGTTCCACTCGATGACCTTCAGGTGAACGAAACATTACACTTCGTGGAAAAGCCTGTTGAGATCATGGATCGCCAAACCAAGCAACTCAGAAGCCCGCGCATTCCTATTGTGAAAGTCCGATGGGAAGGCAAACGAGGCGCAGAGTTCACTTGGGAACTCGAAAGTGACATGAAGGCGAAGTACCCGCAGTTGTTTGTTACGGCTTCAGCCTAATTTCGGGACAAAATTCCCTAAACAAGGGGAGGTTGTAACACCCCGTGTTTCCGAGAAGTCAAAGTCAAAGTCAAGGTCAAAGTCAACGACCGATTTCGCGCGACTTAACTTGTAGTAGATTTCTTTTGTATGCTTATTTTAGTTGTATTATGTGGAGTAAGTGTCAATGATTACAATAATCGACGTATGTTACTCGCAATCTACTCGACTCACGACTGTGAACTATAGGAAGTAACAATGCGATAAAGCTAACCAAATGATAATCAAACTATGCTAATCGAATCGACATCAAATCGCAACTCGAACTACGCATGTTAGTTATTGTTATACGTGTGTGTGTGCCTTATGTGTTACTTGTGCATGTTTATTGATGTTATGTGTGGTAATCAATCGAATCGCAATCGAACTTGAAACGCAATTGAACTCAATCGAAATCGAACTATGATAGTAGTTGGGATTAAATGTAATTTGAATAGGAAACTCCATCGTATTCAATTCGCTCGTAGTCGAAACCGAATCAGCAAAAGTCGTCACGTCGAACACACGAACTAAGTGCCATCCGGCCGGATAGCCATCCGACCAGGCTGCCACTTGGTCATGGTGTCAAGATGCCATCCGACCGAGATGACATCCGACCAGATAGTCATCCAGGCGGGATGCCATCCGACCGACCCACACTTTCCCCTTTTGGAATCCTATAAATACCCATGTCACTCTCAAACTTTCTACTTTTGGAAACTCTCAGACCGACCAGCACGCTCTCCTCACCTTTTCTTCGATTTCTCTCGATTCCGGTAAGATCTCGTCCTAAATCTTGTACTTTCTTGATCTACACGCACTCCTACACCTTTCTATCTTCTGAATCTTAACTTTTAACCGTGAAATCGCTAGATTTGAGGTGTTCTAGGATGATGTCATCGTGTGTTCTTGAAGAACTTCATGTTTTGGCTTCAATCCACCGAGAACAACTCGGATCTAACCGATTTCCACATAAATGAACAAAGATCTATGCTAGATCTAAACATAAACATAGTGAAAAAGGATTGAAAGATGGTTTCTAACTTTCTTTCAACTCTTTTACACTCAATGCACTCAAAACCGGTAGAATCGGACCTTGTTCTAGTCTCCTGCTCATTCTTAGTGTTGTGCTAGTTCGAGATCTGGATCCTACCCACGAGACCACCGATTTCGGGTTAAACAAGAACAACCGTCTCGAACCGGTTAACTGGCCGAACTAGGGTGATTCCTGGTCGGTCGGGTCACTTGGGTCAATATGGGGTTCTGTTGGTTAACACAATGTCAAAGCGTCTCGATAAAACTACAAACAAACAAAACGACCAAGTGTAAGACGGCCGGAGCAACCGGGACAAAGTGTTATCCGACCGGACTACTGTCCGAACGGATAGGCTATCCGAACGGATTGCTGTCCGAACAGATCACACCTTGGGTCCCACACTTCATCAACTCTATCTGAAGTTTGAGTATTGAACGAATTGCCATCCGATCGGACTACCATCCGAACGGATTACTCTTCGGATCATGAGATACTAGGACTTTGAAGACTTAAACAATTTTCAACATGTTCATTAACAGGGTTGCCACCCGGTCGGATGGACATCCGACCGAGTGACACTCCTGCTGTGAATTTGTTCCACTAAGTAACCCATCACTAGAATCGCCGTCCGACCGGATGACCATCCGAACGGATTGTCATCCGCACGACTGACCGTCCGATCGACCGACTTGAAAGATAGAGATACATCAATTTTTTCAAAATGCTACAACGAAAACTTCAAAAGACAAGCCATCATACACAAACACAGTCTTCTCACAGGAAGAAACAATCCACTCGAATAGTCATCCGACTGGACTACCGTCCAACCGGATGACCATCCGACCGAACTGCTATCCGACCCATTCACACTTTGTATCGTATTACGCGTCACTTATCGTTATGATATCAATCCATTCAGGCTAACTTTACTCGCTAAGCGCTCCCTTCAATCCATCAACCGCTGTGAGTATACTCGATCCCTTTTTGCTTTACGCACTTCTGGGTGTTACATACGTTATGAATATTCAAAACACAACAAACACACTACTCAATACTATTTGGACGCTAACCGTTAATGCATGTTATACGTGGCTTATGAAAGCTTGTTTGTTATGTTTACACATGGAATGCTGTCTACCTGCCTTAGCAACGATAGTACTATAGTTTGGACTCAGCACCTGTTCGCAGGGGTTGTTAAGGACAATTACTTGCATGGATTACGGTGGTAATCATGTATTGCGAACTACCTCAGGCAGTCAACCCGCAGTCATTGGTATCGATGGATCTATGTCGATAACTAACGTGCTTCATTTCTCTATGTGTACGTGCTGGTTATGCGTAAACGAATTCAAACTCTATATGCTATTATCAAACTTGTATGCTCACCTTTACATTATATGTATTGACTTTATTTTAACGTATGTGACAGGTGCTTAGGATGCACATCTGGTAGGAAATCGAGGCTAGAATAAAGCTCTCGAGTCCAACAAATAGTTGCCTTTAGTAATTGAATCAAGGGTCTCTAGAAGCAGATAAACAATTGCTCTATTTTAATCTGAATTGTCGGAACAGAATTATTTGCCTAGATTTTATCTGTAATAATTTGTTTACTGTTTGAGACATGGTATGGGACATGTTATTTTAAATTGAATAGTAATGATAATTGTTATGGAAACTTCTGGACAATCTGTTTCGCTCAGTGCCAAGCCCCGATGATTCCGCCATCGGTTGGGGTGTGACATTGGGAGTGTTTTGGATGAAAAGACAGCAAGTTAGAATGTGAGAAGAGGCTTGGGTATTTATAGAGGAAGTGGGAATGCGCAGTTTGCCTTCGTAAGAAGGGACCAGTTTTGTGTGAGAAATTCTCGTTTCGCGTGTCGGATGTTCGTTAGGTGCGTTTTGTTGCGGTAGTTAGTTCAAGTACTTTAAGTATTTTAGCGAGATATTAAGTGTCACATTACGTTGCGTTTTAGATCGATAAATCGATTTGTGTGAGTGAGCGTTTAAGCGAGTTTTAACACATAGATAATAATATATATAACTAATAATATATATATATAGAGGCCGGTTATCATACAAATACTCTAATCGTACATTATGTACGCTACATTCTAGGCCGTCAGATCATCTCATTTAAACAGCGTGTTTTATCAATTTAAAATTAATAAAAAGAAACCGCCAAGGTTAAAATCGTCAAATGCGAGATCAAAACCCCTAACAATCAGTACACAATAACTCCCCAAAACATACCGTAAAACCCAAAATCAACATTGCATTCTCCTTCTACAAAGTTCCCTGCTACTCTCCGTTGCGATTCAAGTTAGATTCATGAGTTTTGAGAAACGAAGCAAAGCAAACAACGACAGACCACAATCGAAGAAGATGAATCCAGGTATCGATTGAAATTTGCGATTTTATAGTATAAATATACATGGACTTTAATGTCAAATGCGATTTTGTTTGTTTATTAATCTTTTAACTGAAACATATAGTTTTATAAAATTACATATTGGTCACAACTGCAATTTTGCTAGGGTTTATGACTGGTATGTTTATTTATTAGGTTTGGCATGATTATGCAGTTTTCATAATTATACATGATATATGTGCGATATCATATAAGGTTTTGTGAGGGTTTTGTATGACAAATGCGATTTCATAAGATAAAATACTGTTTGTTGAAGGTTTTGGTAATGCTTAACTAACACATGCGAATTGATAATTAAAGGCATGCGAATTATAAAGATTGACTATTTTTTGTAATATATTAGTGTTTTTAATTTCGCATTTGTGTTTTTAATTTCGCAAATTTGACAATGAATTATTAATATTTGCAATGAATTATTAAAATTTGCGAATTGATAACTAATTCATGCGGTTTTATCACTTATTGACTTAATGTACATGATTAACTGATAAATGCGATTTTGTAAAGTTTTTTGACTATAGCATGCGATTTTGTAGAAATAGAATCTGATGATGACTTTGAAGGGCCAATATCAAGACTGATAAAAGTTGACAAGAATAGAAAGAGAAGGATAGTTGTAGAAAGTTCTGAAGAGGATGACTTTGTTAAGCCACTCCCAAAAAAGAAAAAAAGATGAGAAGAAATCAAAGATACAGACAAAAAAACATTCAAAAAAGGTGGAACAACCTAAAACAGAACATAGGGAATTTTTCAAATACAGCAATGAAGCAATACTGCTGAGATGCCAACCTAACTCATACATGGATACTGTGAGTAGATTTTCAGAAAAACAGCTTGAAGAAGTAAGGAATATGGGATTTGGTGCTATACTAAATATCAACATCAACCATATTTCGACACGATTGACATATTGGCTAGCAAGAAACTTTGACGAGAATTCCGATGAGCTAAACTTGGGAAAACACAAAATAAAAATAACATCGGACACAGTTTTTGAGGTATTTGGAATACCAAGAGGGCCAAAGAAGGTTGAGATAATAGCCGATAAGAGGAAAGTTAAAAAGCAAGTGAAACTTGAAAAAAGTAAAGAATCGGGAAATGCTGTGAGGGATACATTCATCCACCAGTGGGAGTAAAACAGGAGAATTACCCATGGCTTAATTGCAGATACAATGGAAAATCAAAGAGACGGAGGGAGCCTGTTTAAATTAAACTTCCTAGTATACTGGATGACGTTCTTTGCGGAGATTACAAAGGCAACACTTGCAAATGATAGATGTTTGCTTGGTGTAGAAGATGTTGAGGAAATAAAGAATCTAGATTGGTGCTCATTTCTACTCGACACCTTGCGTCGTACACGAGCAGGCTGGAAGAACTACAAAATACAGTTTGTGGGACCTGTTGCCTTTCTTACGGTATACATTACTACATTTAATAACACATTTAGAATACTAGTTTGTTTTGTTATATAATTAAATGATCTTGCGATTTATACAGCTTCTGTACACGCATGAGTACAACAAGAGGCATAACCTGTTTGAGAAAGCTGTGGAAATACCGGTTATTCGTTATATCACATCATCGGAGATTGATATAGTCGAAGATAATATTTCGGATAACGGACCTCAATGGATATCAAGTGAGAGTGAAGAAGAAGAAGAAGAAGAAAATGATGAAGAAAATGAAGAAGAAGAGGGTCCTTCAACGGAAGATTATACACTACGACCACCGGTTGACACCACAATAAGCTACAAAAGAAGAACTGCGCATGGAGTACAAAACAAAGAAACCGGGGGAGACCCAAAAGATAACGAGAACATTGATAATTTCATGGATTTCAGTTTTGAAATCCATGAAATGTCTCAGTTGAACCTTGAGATGGGAGTTGGAACACAGACACAGAAAATGATTGATTATTGCGCCACTCCTGTTCAACTTTCACCATCCATATTCTATGACACAGCCCAGGAACAAGAACGAGAGGCTTCAAGAACCCACAAAAAGGTAAGCGCAAAAAAAAATTAATTTCAATTAATCCATTCATATTTAACATTTCAATTAATAGTATATTAACTCAAAAAATATTTACAGAACCTGTTAAAGAAAATGAAAGCAAATGTCAAAAAGTACATTAAAATGGTTCAAGATGTTCACGAGATGAACAACTTAGTTTCAGAAGCAAGAACTAAATGTTTTTGGGATCCGGAGATTATGGCGGCCTGTAAGCAGTGGGATGAGACGCTTCGGAATAATCTCATTTGTGTGCCGCCTGCTTCGGATCAAGAGCATGAAACTGCAACCTCTCCTGTTCATCAAGATCCTGAAAATCCAGCTTCAGAAGTTCATCAAGAAGTTACTACAACCGAAGAAGGTAGAAAGGATGATGAAGCTCAAAAAGTAATATCCAGTGTTTTGGTAGAAATGGCATCAACAGGTAAAACATGCGAACTCAAATATTAACACATGCGAAATTATTTAAAAAATACTATTTTTATGCATATGCGAAACCAATAAAAACACATGCGATTTAGGTCAACAACACTTCAAATTTGATTTCGCACGCAATGTAATGTATACCCTGCGATTTTGATTATAATGTATTAACATTAAATAATTTGTATCTACAGGTGTACTGCAACCAGATGATGGAGGAGTCACAGACACCCTTCTTGCAAACATTCAAACTGTGGAACCGGGTGTATACACTTACCAACAACCTGCCAAAGGTAAAAAAACACTTTATATTATGAAAAAAATTAAAAAGCACAATTTATTGTATTTCTTAAATTACTCTGGCCTGCAGAAATTGGTGAAAACGAAACTGTTATCGAAGAAACAGTTAACCTTTCAGAATCTACCCAAGACATTCAACAAAAAGTTCAAGAAAAAGTGACAGAAATGGAAGCAGTTTCTTTAAAAGAAACAACACAAAAAGACCCTCCACATACCGATACGGGAATAGAAGTTGAGAAGGAACCGGTCGTTGAGAAGGAACCGGAAGTTGAATGCCCTCAGGTAACGGCTGAGGAATTGAATGAAGTTGAGTTGCTTTTGAGCCTGGGTCCCACCATGGAAGAAAACAAACAAAAAAAAAACAACTAAGGGGAGAAAAAACACAAACCCAAAGCCAGTTCCAAAACAAACCATACCCAAAGGGTTAAACGAACTGCTTTATAAGACAATAGAACAAGCCAAAATTCGAGCTGAGAAAAGATGTAAAGAGCTTGGAGAAAAATTTTGTTCCCCTTATT
The DNA here is from genome assembly GCA_030545235.1 of Helianthus tuberosus. Lineage (NCBI taxonomy): Eukaryota > Viridiplantae > Streptophyta > Magnoliopsida > Asterales > Asteraceae > Helianthus > Helianthus tuberosus. Next base: position 65,278,813 of record CM060440.1, on the reverse strand, counting down.
GCAACAGGGTGGTAAACTTGCACGAAGCACTATTGACTCAAGAATTGAGTGTGATTCGGTATACTTTTGCAACATTTGAAGACTTACAGTAAGTAAAATACTTATATCAAATAACAAACATCTAAAAATATATACACACAACAAAAAACTAATTATATATTTTATGACTGGCAGAGAAGAATTTTACCGATCAAAAACTGAAGTTGCAACATTCAAAGCTGTATTTGAAAGCTTCTATAGGGAACAATACATAGCATCGAACGGAATAGATGCATTTGTAGATATTCTAAACCTTGAAGAGAAGAAGAGGGATAAGAAATCATCACCATACAGACTCTTCTTGTTTAGCACAATGATGGTATGTTTTCATATACATTTTGTCATTTGAAAATTCTAAAAGTAAATGCCTATTAAATGATTTCGCACACTAATTATAACTAAATCGCATGTATTATAGAAGAAATTTCCCTGTGAAACATTTCTCATACTGATTTAATTTCGCATTTGTTATATGTACTATTCGCATGTGAAAAAAAAAACCTTTGTTTGCATTTCTCATACTGTTATAATTTCGCATGTGTTATATACACTATTCGCATGTTAAAATTAAAATACATTGTTTGCATAACATTGATTCTATTTACATAACATACAGCCGGATATCTTTTACGACGAGGAGAAATACACAGACAACCGACGACTAACCATATTTGCCTCAAATTTTGAAGACATCATACAAAAATATGAGGTTAAAAAACTTGATTCGGTTGACTTGGTGTTTATTCCGGTACTTCAAGGTGACCACTTCTATGTCTTGTGCTTCCACTTGAAAACCGGCAAAATTGAGCTGATTGACAATTCAGCAGCTGAACAAGAGTTTAAGGAAAGATACAAGGGGCTTCCAGACACACTGGTAATACAAAAACTTATACATATACATGTTATATATTATATAAAAGCTACTAACACAATGTTGCTATGTTACAGAGAAGGGTATTGGTTTTATACCTACGAAAGGCTTTAAAACCAACACCGGCTATCGAAGAACTTGCAACCTCGGTTATCGAAAGAAAAGTTATGGATTGGAGGACAAAGAATAACGGCGTCGACTGTGGAGTGTTTACGATGCGTCACATGGAAACATACAAAGGAGACACAATACCATGGATGACCGGATTTGTGAAAGAAGATGAAGTAAACAACAGACAGCAAGCACAACTACATCTCCTAAGGCACAGATATCTCAGCAAAATCATTCTATCCGAACACAATATCCACCGTCAAAAAATAATTAAAAAGGCAAATGCTTTCGATAAAAGGCCAGACAAACAAAGATATATGAAAGATTTGGATAAGATAATCCCAGAAAGGATGAGTGTGTATTTTGGGAAGGAAACAAAGTAAACTTCTTTGATGATGGATTTATGTTGAATATTTAAACTTGTTAGTGTTTTTTAATTTCGCAAATATCAGTATTTTTAATTTCGCAGTTGTATTTTAATTTCGCATTTGACAATGAATTATTGAAATTTGAAGTAAATATGTGGCTATTAAAATGCGAATACAATTCCATTATACAACACAAAATGCGAATTTATTTAAACATGCACCAAAAAAACAAAAGTTCATTCAAAAGATGAAAGAAACTCCATTTTCATCTTCATCGAGCATCTTAAGACAGTTATTACATCAGCCAACTCTTTCAACTGTTTCTCATCCCTCTCACCCAAATCCACCATAAACATAACAGCAATTTCTTTAAGACTACTCACTTGCATCTGAGATAGCAAGTCCAGAATTTCTTGTCTTCTCTTCATGTTTTCTGTTACACGAGAAATGTTGGCCTCCAACATCTCTTGACATGATCGATCCTCTTGAATTTGTTGCTCAATCCTTTTACTCAAATCCTGCTTGATACTTGGTTCAGAAGAAGATGATGTTGGTAGATCTGCCATTCTTAATAGGATGTTTGAAAAGAGTGTTAAAAATATAAAATATATGATAAAAATTATTGATATGAATTATTGAACTCAATTATTGAACTGAATTATTTGATTTCAATTATTGAGCTGAAATATGAAACACACTGTGCGAAAATAAAAATAATTATTATTAAAACTTGCGAAATTAAAAGCTATATTTGATAAATACTTTAAGATTTGCGAAATCACAGACTTAAAACATGCGAAATTACAAAATATTAAATTTCATTGTTTGCGAAATGTCTAATTTAAAACTTGCGAAGTTATACAAAAGATCCATTCTTAACTACCTGTATTATGTTAACACAATACATGCGATATAACCAAACAACACATGCGATATGGTAACCAAACAAAGAAAACCATAAACAACTTATCTTCAACCTCGTTACAATCTAATAAAATGAAAAAAAGCCTTCAGATCAAATAAAACCCAAAACTCAAACATAATTAAACTATTGACGAATCCTAAATGACGAATCCAGGTTCAATCAAGAATCAAATCAAAAACCCTACAAATCGAATTGATACAAACAATAATTAATTGGACGGTTACGAAACGAAATCCATATCTGCTTCCTAATTACCGGAATTCCCCCTAAGATGATCGAATGAAATGTCTGATATACCCTTATTTAATTAAATTGAATCCGGACACGTGTATGGTTGTGGGTATCGCGTACATAATGTACGATAAGGAGATTTGTACGCTACTCTTTACCTATATATATATATATATATATATATATAAGTAACCGCGTTTTGAGTTTGCGTTGCGATGGTGCGAGAGCGAGCGAGTATTTTAGATACTCACGTGATGTAGTAGTGTAAGCGAAAGCGTTTTAAGCGTAAGCGTTGTGAAGTGTGATATAGCGTGTTAAAATAAGCGTTGTAGTGCGAAAATATGCGATGTAGCGTAGTAAGCGATATAGTTTACATTATGATCCGAATCTCAGTGCTAGGCGTAATGAGAGTAACGCGCGTGAAAGTGCGGGTTGTTACATTATTGACACTAAGTTGTATGTGATTTCATGGGTCCTAGTTTGCCCATTAGAATCAACAACGAGAGACTTTGAATCGTAGATAAAGTAGCCTAAGTTTATAACGAATGGGGAAGGTTCTATGCAGAACACTAAATATTGCGAGAACACGCAGAACAAAATGAATCATCCATTTTTACAATCCTAAAAACCTAAAAAGTATATGAAAATGTTACAAATGTAAGATGTATTATTACTCACACTAGAATTCAAAGCAAAATATGAAAAATGTTCAATTTTTATATAACCTACCCATATGTAGGTTATGTGTATGTTAAATTTCCAACATGTATGCAGGCCTATGTGTAGGTAAAAATATATGGTTTTTTTATGTATATATAATACACATATGAATGTAAGAAATATAAAATTTAAAAAATATGAACCTTAAATCCCAAAATTTAGTGATTTAGAGTTGTTCTTTTTGTTCTCGCAATAATTAGTGTTCTGTAATGATCCTCATCCTATAACGAATAACCATAACCCGATTATCATCATAAATTCAGCCATGTTCATATATATTTATATAGTTATAATAATAGTCCTAAGCTAAGTCCATCATGAGTTTCATAGATTATCATGTAAGTTAAGCATGGAGGATTAACCTCATTGTATGATTCACCACTACACAAATCATCACAAGAATGATTCGGAGGGTCATGAATGACAAGAATTAAACAACTAACTAATACATTATCAAGTAGCCAAGTAAGACCTAACCCGTGTGAACTACCACAACATGGAAAGAGTTAACTAAGTATTGGAGGCTAGACGGGGTTATGTTACTTTGATACTAGAAAGCTACTTGAGTGTTCATACACAAGGTTCACATGTGAGGTAGTGAAACTAGGTTAGAAAGCCAAAGCTCTCACGGTTCACACTTTTACAAGACACAAGTTCAACCATATGGAAGATGGTGAATCATGAATGTTTTCAACACTTGAATATAACATGTATGAACTTATAGTAAAGAGTTTTTGAACTCGCAACTTGATGGAAATCAACCTCAACACAAACCCACAACCATAGACTAAGTTGTGATCTTGGTGGGTACAATATTTCACCAACTTTTAGTAAAGAAATAGAACATATATGAACATTGTACAAAACAGAACTTAATCTTACTTTGGACCTCAAATATGGTGAGGTTTCACCTTAGTTTGCCATGGCAAACTTGTGAAAACCTTCCTAGAGGTTATCCAAGTAAGATGGAAGAAGAAACAAAGAAGAAATGAGTAAAGAAGTGAGCTATAACTCACTTAAAAATCTTGAAAGTTTCTGCCCAAAAATCAGAATTTTTGAGTGTTTTTAGAGAATTTGAGAGTGAATATGGTGTTTGGAAAGTGAAAATGAGGGTTAGGGATGTTGTATTTATAGTGGGGAAGTTAGGTTAAGAGTTAATAAGGTTTTAAAAGAAGTTAGGTGAGAGTTGGAAGGTAAAAATGAGCCAATCCGCGAATAAACAAGGATGGGCTGTGGATCGACACCGACAGCGCGTCGAGGAACAGAAGGGGGACTAGGGCGCGTGCCACTGGGCCAGTCATCCGGGCCAACTTTCAGCTTTTTACATTCATCCCCCTGCAGTTTGGTTTATTCGATGTTTTAAGGTATAACTTGCATAATAATCATATAATTAAGTATGTAATACGTATAAAAGCATAGTTTTAGTATTGTTAATATATAATTAAGTATTTGTGTGTATAAAGTGTATAAAAACATGTATTTACGATAATTGTTTGTAAGATAAGCACGCGTTTACGATAATGATGCACAAGTATCAAGTGTATAAATAAATCGAGTGACAAACAAGTACGGATATTCAATGTATAATTCTTATAAAATGGTCACGTTTTATTACGATCAAAGCCTTGGATTATAATGATTTGAAACGAAATACGATTACATAAGATTACAAGTTTCCGAAATAGAAATAAGAAACAAACTTTCTAAATAAGGAAAGTTACAAAACCAAGGCGTTACAGTCGTATGAAAGAGTTATTAACATTTAAAAAAACAGTGGAAGTGGAAGATAGAGAAAATATTATTTTGAATGGATCAAAATACTCTCAATTCAAATTAGGCGACTCTTTTTGAGTTATGAATTCTCCGTTTAATCTCAGCCATCAATTACACGATCTAGCAGCTAGGATGAAGATGGTTTTAGTGGTTGTGTTAGGATTGATTAGGGATGAATTGGATCATCAAGAATGGTTCCAAGGAGGTGTTTTTACCTCCCAAGGTTCGTAACCCCCGAAAAATGGTCAAACAAAACGTTATAACTCGTCAAAGATAAACAAGAAACAAGATTTCGCGACTCAGCAAACGGAGGCCCGTCGCCGACGGCCATAGGGGCGTCCCCGACGGCCTCTGGTTTTGCCGGTTTTGTCCGAAACTGTTTTCTTCATAACTTCTTCGTTATAGCTCCGTTTTACTCACCGTTTTCGCCCACGTTCTCGTAATTCAGCCCTCTATCATGCCATCTTCCAATATATTCATTTTAAATCCATTAAAATTCCACAAAACACATCCAATCTTCGTGATTAACCCGGTTTTGTTCATTTCACATCCCCGGTGCTCCGTTTAGCTCCCGATTAGCTCATTAAACTCTTTTAGACCTGTAAAACACAAATCCCATTAAAAGTAGGCTATTCAAGATTAAAAGCTATGTAAAAGCATCAACTTAAGCACAAACGATCACCGGTTTTCGACCACGTATCACAGCCGTCTCGCGCGAAAGGGCGTGTCGTCCGACTTCCCCACTCGTCCGAACTCGCCTGTTGCCCTAATTTCACCCTAGAGCCTATAAATAGGCACACTACTCCACTCTTTTCCTTGCTCATTCCACTCAGACTTCTCCAAAAAGCTCTGAACTCTCTTGCTCGCGATTAGAAGCATTTCCATATGATTTCTTTCATCTCTTTCATTTCTTTAACATATTTCTTGCATTTTAATTCTAAGTTATAAACTTTTCTTGCAAACATTCTTGATTTAACACATCTCAGGGAAGGTTTCCACTAGTTTGCTTGGGCAAACTGATGTTGGAGCATCACCAAACAAGATTCGAATCAAGATCTACAAAACTTTAACATTTTTACAACTTCTTCATAAACTTTCATTTTGATTTCTTTACGATCTTGATGGAATCAGGAACCCACCAGACCCTCAACTCATTCTATAGTTAAGGGTTTGCATTAGGGTCAATTTCCACCAAGTAATGATCTGTTTCGGACAGATCTAATATATGTTTTCCGACAAAACAGTCACCAGTCGCCCGAGAGGAGATCCCTTTCGTGCGACAGGGTGTTCCCTTTCGCACCACGAAAGGGACATTTTTCAATTGTTTCGTTTTCGATTTCACTTTTGTTTTATATCAGTTCATCAACGATGAACCCCAAACAGTTTCCTAGTCACAGAGTGAGTTAACCCCATCCAGCCTCCGACACTTAGTTCACTATTTCCATGTCATGTTGGCACACCTGGGTTGTCCTCACTTGGCTGTTTGACCATTTTACTTTCTGTTTTCAATTGGTTTAACGCCCCACCCGTATACTTGTGGTATTGTTAAGTAAAACACATTACACCCTCTTCGTTTCGATGATGTTGGGTAAACACGATTGCGTTAAACTCTGGTTTGACATATAACTTACACCCGTACAACATATCAGTAACTTGTATACATTTATCATGTTGGATATGAGCACAATTAAAACATTTTTTGTATTATGCTATGTATTAAAACTTGTATACTCGCCAACATAGTTGTTGATCATTATTTTAATACATGTTGCAGGTTGATAGGTGATGAATGAAGAAAACAAGTTTAGGGTGGACTTAGATACACGCTTAAACAATAAACTATATTTTGATCCATGTTTTCGTTGCTACAATTTGATCATGTTTTGTTTTGTTGAGCGATGTATGACATTTAGTATTTATGGAATTTTGATTAATTATATTATCACAATTAGCGTTATGAAGCAATGAGCAATTTGTTTTCGTCTCACTCCGATGTTTCCGCCATCGGTTAGGGTGTGACATTTACCCCCTTGACTTTCTAATACGTGTTGGAATAAATTCATCTGCGTCTACATTTTACGCTACGTGAGTCACTTAGTTTTAGAACGTCATATTTTTATTTAACGCTTTTTCTCAGTTTTGGTCGTTATCCAATTGCTACTTAACATGATTTTATGTCCTCCGACCCACATTACTGATATCATAGTTTTACGCACCTGCACCATATCGTGGGGCTTAAGACTAGTTTACATATTAAAATAAAATAACAATAACAATAATAACTATAAAGGCTAGTTCTCCTAGACCCCAGGTCAAGAGTTCGAGCCCGAGCCATCCTGGGTTTTAGTCCATCGTGTCTTACGTCAGAGAGATTCTCTCCTGTGACGGCGCAAGTCCCTGCCACTGACAGTGGGTGGTATGGTTTCCCGGGGAACGCAACTAGCCAAACTTTGACGCCAGCTTGGGTCCAGTTAAGATAACATAGTCTGTTAGAGTGGAGATAGGGCCCTCTACCTGAGATGATGTGAGATCGCTCTTCTCTCAACATGTTAAAGATACTCAACATGTAACGAGGTGCATGAGGAAAGGGAAGGGTCTAGCATGCTTGTGGATCTTGGTGGGACAGAGGGGAATAATGATGATGTCGCTCTCGGGAATAACGCCCTTAATCTCAAATCGGCCGAAGGTTCCTCTCCTGGTATCATTGATGTAAGGGAGCCGCAAAGTCATAGTGGTGGGGCCCAATATTCAGCTAACGCAGTTAAGTCACATGGTAAAAGTATTTATTTTTTTACAGCTCCTGATGTGGGCATCAAGTCCAAAAAAAGATCCATTAGTAACAGGCCCAAGATTATTAAGCCCAGGCGGGTGGTCAGCTCCAGCCCAAACTCTGAACTTAGGCCGAGGAAGCGTGTTAGGGAGGATGGTGAATTCCTTTTTGAGATCACCCATCATTACTAAACCACACTCTCTCACTCACTCCTTTCCCTTATTTTCGGCCCCCCATAACCGAAACCACCACCATCTCCCTCATATCTTCTCCTTCAACACATTCAAGTGCCATTCCAAGCTCCAAAGTTGATTCCTAGAAGTTGCAAGTGGAAGAGCTTACAAGGAAACTTTGTTCAAGTCCTTCTCACCATCTTTCTCTCTTCATTTTTGTTCTAGATTTCTACCCTAGCCTTATGCTAGTAGTAAGTCCCTTCACACCCTTGTTCCATATTGTTCTTTGTTATGATATGTATAATGTTCATGACACACAAAAGCTAAAACACTAAAAATAAACATGCTGATTGAAATTTCCAGCCAACTTCAACAGGCTGTAACTGGGTCATTTTAAACCGAAAAACTGAATTTCTGGAGTCTAAGTTATGTATTTTTGAATAATCGAACAAATGGCACTGGAATCGTAATTTTTCGAGGTCGTTTACTATTTTTAAAGAATTGTTTTAAGACAGCAGCTCAAGCTGAAATTTTCCTGCTGAAAAAGTGTGTCGTATTCATAGTCGTAACTCGAAACCTGAGTAGAATCAGCTCGTGGGATTTTTACTGTAGATGGTCACTGTTGTTGCCGTGATCCTCCAACTGGATTTTCGTCGATCGGACTTACGATTAATTTTTAGTGAATTTTTCCGTAAACTGCAATCAGAAAGTAACAAATCTGATTGCAGTCGGGTAAATAAATTTTTATATAATATTGGTAATGAACTGGGCCCCGATATTTTTACACAATAAAATTTGGAACGTTTATGACATTCTGTGAAAATTTGGGAATTTTTGGAGAAGGTTAACTATTTTATTAAAATGCTCAAAAACAGTCCAGTTTTGATTAATAAAGCTGAAACGACATAAGTAGTGATTTGCGTGTCTAAATGTCGAGTAGGTTATCCGAGAATGATATAACATGTTATATGTCAATAAAAGTGTTATGTGCAATGTTGTATATTTGTCTATGAGTGGGGAATAGATGGGAAGGTTATATGGGCATGAACCGTTAAAGTGATGCATGTTATGTGATAGATATGTGTAGGAACTTTGTGTTCTATTTGAAATCACTAATAAACTAAGTGGTAATCATACTAGGACGTGATTGACCGACCTCGACTATTAGCTATATTTGAGAGTCAAACCGAGCAACCAAGGTGAGTTCACACCCTTTCTAAGGCATGGGATTCCCGGTGGGTTGGGAATGGGATTGAATGGCTACTCGAACTATCATTACTATTAAACTACTTACTACTGTCCTCGGATTGAAGGGCACGTACGTAAAGCCAACGTACACGACCATAAGACCATCAACTCTATCAAATGAAGTCCCTCATTTATCGACTTAATCGCTGAGGCCTATGGCGAGCGGGTCATTAGTTAATAGCGCTATTAGGTTTAACAAACCTCACACCGTGCCAGTCGGACGGGCGTGTACTAATGGACTATGGGCAAAGGGTCAATGCTGATAGACATTGACTTAGGGCACCTCTTACATTTTCGTAGCAGTCGATACGCGTGGTCTAGTAACACATGGGAAGCCCCCACTAATCTTCGCAAACATGTCAGAAAGACCGCGATACGAATTTATACGATACATGGTTTACAAAACGAACAGATGATTTACGAAATGAATGCTATAACTAAACAACCAACTGTGAATTCACTCAACTTTGTTGTTGACTCGTTGTTACATGCCTTACAGGTCGCTAGATGCTTATGGAGCTTGCACGAGGAGGAGGTTGTTGTGGGAAGCAGACTGTTATGTCCCGTACTTAATAATTGAATTTTATAAACTATGTTTTGGACATTAAACTTATGAACTATAAACTTATGTTTTGAACTTCCGTTTTATGCTTCCGCTGTTAACTTGAAACTGGTTACTGTCTTATGGTCACTGATGTATGTAAAATGCAACATATAAATTACATCAAATAAGGCATAAAACTAACCCTTTTTAAGTACTAATATTGGAAAAAGAGTGTTTTTGTCTTCCTTTTGTATTTTCAGGATTAAATGAGCTCAAAAACGCAAAAGAAGCAAAAAGACAGCTAAATCCAACATAAATACAAGAAAAGGAATATTAGTGGACTGCCCGACCCCTCAACGGCACCTTCCAAAGCAAAGTAGAGAAATCAGAAGACTGAACACGCCCCGTGCTCAGCCAGCACGGGGCCGTGCCCAAGAAGCAGCAGAAAAGACAAACCTATAGAAGCTTCTATTGCCCACCACGGGGCCGTGCTCAGCGGACACGGGGGCGTGTCGAAAGTACAGCAGGCGCATTTATTGTAATTGCGAATTACAATTAATGAGGAGAGAGATTGTCAGACGGACACGGGGCCGTGCCCAGCTCTCTGTTCAGCCTATAAATAGGAGTGCTTGGATTCATTTCCTCTCATCCCTTGGCACACCACCTCTCTCACACTTCATCCACCACCCACCACCATCACAACACCATCATCCACCACCATCATCCATTGTCCATCGTAGAGTGTGTGAGTCGTCTCGGGATCCAAGATTGATCGTAAGAGTTCTTGACAATCAAGGCCATGTTTGCCTAAGTCTCTTACATCACTTGGTGAAGACAAAGTGTCTAGTATAATACTTTTTATTTCTAATCTTTTGCACTTTTTATTTGGTTTTGTATTAATGACTTTAATAACTAGTTACTTATGTTGAAGGTGATCTTTCCTTATCGTTTGTCCGTGGTGTCTTGGCATTATTTTACTGTCTATATAAAATAAAGGATTTTCACCATTCATATCTCCACGGTCTATATGGAGATATGTTGGCTACCTGGTCGGGGGTTAAGGGAACGGTTTGGTAAAGGTCTTGCCATTGTTCAGCGTTTAGAGGTCCTGCAATGGACCTGGGTCAAATTTAGTAGGACCTCCTTCAATACTTCACGGTATTGGATGGCGGGGGTCCAAACTCTTTGATCCCCTCATAAGTTAACTACTATTAATACTATAACCCGGCTATTTAGGACTGTATCCCTGCTGACTCAGACTACTTAGCCGAGGGTAACGTCACCGCCAAAAGCGGGGCCTACCACAATACTGCATTAATAACTTAATTCATTATCTTCCAATAATCCACCCTTTTAGGATTGTATCCCTGCTGACTCAAACTACTGGGGTGAGGGTAACGTCACCTTCAAAAGAGGGGCCTACTACAATAACTAAGATAATCTCTTAATTATGTGCAAAAGTGTGGAAATAATCAAAGGTTATACTAGATACGAGTCGGAACCAAGTGATTCATCTTGTCTATCTGTTTTTTCTTTTATTTTTATTTTCAGCATTTTAGTTAATTTTTAATTTTCTTAGTTTAAAACATTTTTCTAAAACTTTTATTTTGGTTAGACGTTGAGGATAAACCGGTACTAAAAGCTCTTGTGTCCTTGGACGACCTCGGTATCTTACCAACGCTATACTACACTCAACGATGGGTGCACTTGCCCATATGTGTGTTTAGTGTTAGTGAAATATCGTGTTTTATAAATTTAAAACTTGGCTAAAATAAGTGTTAAAAAGGGCTTAAAATATACACCTAATATATATAACACTTCACACGCATCAGTCACCAATCGTATTGTGATTGGTTTTACTTACTAAGATTAAGTTGTTCAATATGATTGGTGGCTCGATCCTGGTCACGTCACGCCTCCAAGCGGTGATACCCCGCATGGTGGATTTTGGGGGTGTGACAGATTGATATCAGAGCCATTGGTTATAGTGAACTTGGTTTTAAAAAGGGAAAAGCTTTTTGATAAAACCAGACTATAGCCTGTACAGTGTTCAACGATCCACAACGACGCTTCGCTCCACGTGCAAGACTCGACACCATAAGTGGTATGATTTATGTTATATTGTCGGTTAGATAGTTCTCACTGTGCATTAGAGAATGTCATAATTGCTTCTTGAACCTTGTGTGCTTACCCTCTATTGTCGTCCCACACTTACGCACTCTCGCGACACCTTTCTCACTTACGTTGCTTCATTATGAAGATCATGAGCGGACGCGGAGGACGTATCAACCTCACTCAAGCCCAGTTGACGGCTTTGATCAACGAACGAGTCGCTGAGGCACTCGTAGCTAATCCTGCAGGAGGTCAACATGCTCAACCTCCTGTGTGCACGTTCAAAGCGTTCATGGACTGCCGACCTACTACTTTCAGTGGCACCGAAGGAGCAGTGGGCCTTCTTCACTGGTTTGAAAAGCTTGAGTCAGTTTTTGAGATGTGCGAATGCCCCGAAGACCGTAGGGTGAAATATGCTACCGGAACACTTGAAGGAGCTGCGTTAACCTGGTGGAAGGCACAGGTTCAACTACTAGGACTGGCAGTTGCTAATGCCACACCCTGGAATGGTTTCAAGGAACTAATCAAAGAAGAATACTGTAGTCGGAATGACATCCACAAGCTAGAAGTGGAATTTTTCAATCTGAAAATGACGGGGTCGGAGATTGAGGCGTATACTAAGAGGTCAAACGAGCTGGCCATCCTGTGTCCAACTATGGTGGACCCTCCCATCAAACGAATTGAGCTGTATCTCAAGGGCCTTGTACCAGAGGTTCAAAGTCACGTGACTTCAGCCAACCTGGGTACCATACAGCAAATCATCAAGTTGGCTCATCGTCTCACTGACCAGGCGGTGGAGCAAAACAGGCTGCCCAAACGAATCAGTGCCACAACTACTTCTGATGCACCTGCCGACAACAAGCGAAAATGGGATAGGAATTCCAGTAAAGGTTCTACATCAGTTCAGACACAGCAGCTAAAGACCGATGACTACCAGAGTCCTGGTCAGCAATCCTCCGGTAATCAAGGACAGGGTGGGTATCGAGGAAACCACCCAAAGTGCAACAAATGCAACAGACACCATAGTGGTCAGTGCAACAAGGGACGTTGTCAGAGGTGTCTCAAGATGGGTCATGAAGCCAAGGATTGCAGGAGCTCACGGCCTGCAAATCAGTATCGTCAGCAGCAACAGCAAGCACCGCAGAATCAGCAACAGCAACAGGGCAACAGGGGATGCTTTCAGTGTGGCGCTGAAGGCCACTTTAAGAAGAACTGTCCCCAGCTTAACCAGAATCAAAACAACAACAACAACCAGGGAAACAGGAACAATAATGGGGGCAACAATGGGGGAAACAATGATGGCAACGGTGCCAGGGGTCGAGTGTTCGTGATTGGTCAGGGTGAAGCAAGGAATGATCCTAACGTAGTGATGGGTAAGTTTCTTCTGGATGATTTCTTTGTTACTGTTTTATTCGATTCGGGTGCCGATACTAGTTATGTGTCCTTAAAAGTTAGCCAAATGCTTAAGCGCACTCCAACACTTTTGAACACCAAACACACGGTAGAGCTAGCAAACGGTAAAAGTCTCGAGGCCACGCACATAGTTAAGGGTTGTGACCTTGTCTTAGCTGGTCAGACCTTCTCTATCGATCTTATTCCTATCGTACTTGGTAGTTTCGACGTTGTTATTGGGATGGATTGGTTATCCCATCAGCAAGCGGAAATTCTTTGCGACAAGAAGATTTTCCGCATTCCTCGTTCTGGTGAAGAACCCCTCGTGATTCAAGGCGACAAGAGTGGGGCAGTCGTAGGCATCATCTCTTTCCTAAAGACCCAGAAGTGTTTGCGAAAGGGCCACACTGCCATTTTAGCACTCGTTACTGACACATCAACGGAAGAGAAGAGAATTGAAGACATTCCTATTGTGCGCGATTTTGCTGAGGTATTTCCCGAGGAATTACCTGGTCTTCCGCCTCATCGCCAAGTTGAGTTTCAAATCGAGCTAGCTCCTGGAGCAACGCCCATAGCTCGAGCACCTTATCGCTTAGCCCCAACCGAACTGGAAGAACTGTCCAAGCAATTACAAGAACTTTTGGAAAAAGGTTTTATTCGTCCTAGCTCTTCGCCCTGGGGAGCTCCAGTACTATTCGTGAAGAAGAAGGACGGTACCTTCCGTATGTGCATAGATTACCGCGAACTCAACAAGGTGACCGTGAAGAATCGTTATCCTCTCCCACGCATTGACGACTTGTTCGACCAGTTGCAAGGGTCGAGCTATTACTCTAAGATTGATTTGAGATCAGGGTACCATCAGATGAGAGTCCGAGATGAGGACGTCTCTAAAACAGCATTCAGAACTCGTTACGACCATTACGAGTTTCTAGTTATGCCTTTCGGATTGACGAATGCACCTGCGGTTTTCATGGATCTCATGAACCGAGTGTGCAAGCCTTACCTGGATAAATTTGTCATAGTCTTCATCGACGACATCCTGATCTATTCTAAGAGTCAGGAGGAACACGAGCAGCATCTACGACTTATGCTAGAACTTCTTCGAAAAGAGCAGTTGTATGCCAAGTTTTCGAAATGTGACTTCTGGCTTCGTGAAGTCCACTTTCTAGGCCACGTGGTAAACAAGGATGGGATTCATGTAGATCCATCCAAGGTTGATTCGATCAAGAACTGGCCTGCACCTCGTACACCAACAGAAATCCACCAATTTTTGGGTTTGGCAGGATATTACAGAAGATTTATCAAGGATTTCTCAAAGATTGCGCAACCTCTCACTTCACTGACTCAGAAGGGTGTCACCTACCGTTGGGGTGATGCACAAGAATCTGCATTTCAGCACTTAAAAGACAGACTTTGTAGCGCGCCTATCCTCTCATTGCCTGAAGGCACGGATGATTTCGTGGTTTATTGCGACGCTTCCATCCAAGGACTTGGTTGCGTGTTGATGCAACGAGACAAGGTCATTGCCTACGCATCGCGCCAACTTAAAGTTCACGAAAGGAACTACACTACACACGACTTGGAACTGGGAGCAGTTGTTTTCGCACTTAAGATATGGAGACATTACCTGTACGGTACCAAGTGCACCATTTACACCGATCACAGGAGTCTCGAGCATATCTTCAAGCAAAAGGAGTTAAACATGCGTCAACGCCGATGGGTTGAGCTCTTGAACGATTATGAATGCGCAATCAAGTATCATCCGGACAAAGCCAATGTTGTGGCCGACGCCCTAAGTCGAAAGGATACTATACCTAGGCGTGTACGTGCTCTACAGCTTACCATCCAATCTAACCTTCCTGCTCAGATTCGCGATGCTCAGATGGAAGCATTGAAAGCAGAGAACATCAGGGCTGAGTCCCTACGAGGATCGAGGCAGCGGCTAGAACAAAAGGAAGACGGCGCCTACTATGTAACAGGGCGTATTTGGGTTCCCCTTTATGGCAACTTACGCGAGCTTGTGATGGATGAAGCACACAAGTCTCGTTATTCGGTTCACCCTGGTTCGGATAAGATGTACCACGATCTCAGAACTACATATTGGTGGCCTGGTATGAAAGCCCACATAGCAACCTACGTTAGCAAATGCCTGACTTGTGCGAGAGTCAAGACTGAATATCAGAAACCATCAGGCCTACTTCAACAACCAGAGATACCACAATGGAAATGGGAGCAAATTTCCATGGATTTCGTTACTGGCCTGCCCAGATCTCAACGTGGAAATGATACTATTTGGGTAATCGTGGATTGACTCACAAAGTCCACACATTTTCTGGCTATCAAGGAAACGGATAAGTTTTCTACTCTTGCAGACATTTACCTAAAGGAAGTGGTATCAAGGCACGGAGTGCCAACCTCCATCATTTCTGATCGCGACGCGCGTTTTACTTCTGAACTGTGGCAAGCCATGCACAAGTCTTTTGGCTCACGTTTAGATATGAGCACCGCTTATCACCCACAGACGGATGGGCAATCTGAACGCACCATCCAGACCCTTGAAGACATGCTTAGGGCATATGTAATCGATTTTGGTAACGGCTGGGAAAAGCACCTCCCGTTAGTGGAGTTTTCATATAACAACAGCTACCACACCAGCATCCAAGCCGCTCCGTTCGAGGCATTGTACGGACGCAAATGCCGATCACCTCTCTGTTGGACAGAAGTTGGTGACAGCCAAATCACTGGCCCAGAACTTGTAGTAGATACAACCGAGAGAATTGCTCAGATAAGACAACGAATGGCGGCAGCACGTGACCGTCAGAAAAGCTATGCTGATAAGGGAAGAAAGCCACTCGAGCTCCAAGTTGGGGACCGGGGGCTACTCAAAGTCTCACCTTGGAAAGGTGTAATCCGTTTTGGCAAAAGGGGCAAACTCAATCCGCGATATGTCGGACCGTTCGAAATCATAGAGAAAATAGGCAAAGTGGCCTACAAAGTGGATCTACCAACAGAACTCAGTGCAGTTCACAACGTATTCCACGTGTCAAATCTGAAGAAGTGTCTATCAGATGAGACCCTCATAGTTCCTCTCAAGGAACTCACAATCGACGACCAGCTGCGATTCGTCGAGGAACCAGTAGAGATTACGGATCGAGATGTTAAGATCCTCAAGCATACCAGGATACCTCTGGTCTGAGTTCGTTGGAATGCTCGTCGTGGCCCAGAGTATACCTGGGAACGAGAAGACCAAGTGAAACTCAGACATCCCCAGTTGTTCGGAAACAGTGCAACCACTACTGAGGCTGAAGCTACTGCAGAATTTCGGGACGAAATTCCAAATCAACGGGGGGATGATGTGACACCCCAGGAAAACCAGTAAACACCGCAACTTAACTAGCTTCCTCAGTAACTACGCACTAAATTTCGGGACGAAATTCTCTTAACAGGGGGAGAATGTGACAACCCTCAAATTTGCATGTAACCGTACAGTTTATTAATGATAATAAAAGTACTTGATGACTGTGCTGAATCATTTAACTGCTCTCTGATTACTGTGTTATACTTACATGTGCGTGTTAGCATACTAGTAGCATACAGAAAAGTTACTAAATAGTCCGGTATGTTTTCCTATGTGTTAGGAATAAATTTCGTTACAAAAATATATGTATAAGACGCCTTACGGAACAATTAAACAACTTAACGGAACAGTATCCGACCGAACAACCGGACATTACCCGGGACACCAAATAATTGTCAAACACATTATTTAATTATTTTTGGCTAGTCATGATCCCCGTATACCATAACACCCATTAAAAATCATTTCACTACACATACAAGTCCATACTTACAATTTAACTACTTAGTTACCTTTTAGTCACAACTTTTACAAATTACCCCCCCCCCAACCGATTTTTCAGCCAAATCTTTACCAAATATTTTGTTGAGATAATATTCTTGTAATCTTGATTGTGGTTGGCCAAGAGATAGGTAATCATGACCATAGGGATAGGGTGGCTCATGGTGTAAGAGCATCTCTACATGCATTGGTCATTGAGATCACCCATCATTACTAAACCACACTCTCTCACTCACTCCTTTCCCTTATTTTCGGCCCCCCATAACCAAAACCACCACCATCTCCCTCATATCTTCTCCTTCAACACATTCAAGTGCCATTCCAAGCTCCAAAGTTGATTCCTAGAAGTTGCAAGTGGAAGAGCTTACAAGGAAACTTTGTTCAAGTCCTTCTCACCATCTTTCTCTCTTCATTTTTGTTCTAGATTTCTACCCTAGCCTTGTGCTAGTAGTAAGTTCCTTCACACCCTTGTTCCATATTGTTCTTTGTTATGATATGTATAATGTTCATGACACACAAAAGCTAAAACACTAAAATAAACATGCTGATTGAAATTTCCAGCCAACTTCAACAGGCTGTAACTGGGTCATTTTAAACCGAAAAACTGAATTTCTGGAGTCTAAGTTATGTATTTTTGAATAACCGAACAAATGGCACTGGAATCGTAATTTTTTGAGGTCGTTTAATATTTTTAAAGAATTGTTTTAAGACAGCAGCTCAAGCTGAAATTTTCCTGCTGAAAAAGTGTGTCGTATTCACAGTCGTAACTCGAAACCTGAGTAGAATCAGCTCATGGGGTTTTTACTGTAGATGGTCACTGTTGTTTCCGTGATCCTCCAACTGGATTTTCGTCGATCGGACTTACGATTAATTTTTAGTGAATTTTTTCGTAAACTGCAATCAGAAAGTAACAAATCTGATTGCAGTCGGGTAAATAAATTTTTATATAATATTGGTAACGAACTGGGCCCCGATATTTTTACACAATAAAATTTGGAACGTTTATGACATTCTGTGAAAATTGGGAATTTTTGGAGAAGGTTAACTATTTTATTAAAATGCTCGAAAACAGTCCAGTTTTGATTAATAAAGCTGAAACGACATAAGTAGTGATTTGCGTGTCTAAATGTCGAGTAGGTTATCCGAGAATGATATAACATGTTATATGTCAATAAAAGTGTTATGTGCAATGTTGTATGTTTGTCTATGAGTGGGGAATAGATGGGAAGGTTATATGGGCATGAACCGTTAAAGTGATGCATGTTATGTGATAGATACGTGTAGGAACTTTGTGTTCTATTTGAAATCACTAATAAACTAAGTGGTAATCATACTAGGACGTGATTGACCGACCTCGACTATTAGCTATATTTGAGAGTCAAACCGAGCAACCAAGGTGAGTTCACACCCTTTCTAAGGCATGGGATTCCCGGTGGGTTGGGAATGGGATTGAATGGCTACTCGAACTATCATTACTATTAAACTACTTACTACTGTCCTCGGATTGAAGGGCACGTACGTAAAGCCTACGTACACGACCATAAGACCATCAACTCTATCAAATGAAGTCCCTCATTTATTGACTTAATCGCCGAGGCCTATGGCGAGCGGGTCATTAGTTAATAGCGCTATTAGGTTTAACAAACCTCACACCGTGCCAGTCGGACGGGCGTGTACTAATGGACTATGGGCAAAGGGTCAATGCTGATAGACATTGACTTAGGGCACCTCTTACATTTTCGTAGCAGTCGATACGCGTGGTCTAGTAACACATGGGAAGCCCCCACTAATCTTCGCAAACATGTCAGAAAGACCGCGATACGAATTTATACGATACATGGTTTACAAAACGAACATATGATTTACGAAATGAATGCTATAACTAAACAACCAACTGTGAATTCACTCAACTTTGTTGTTGACTCGTTGTTACATGCCTTACAGGTCGCTAGATGCTTATGGAGCTTGCACGAGGAGGAGGTTGTTGTGGGATGCGGACTGTTATGTCCCGTACTTAATAATTGAATTTTATAAACTATGTTTTGGACATTAAACTTATGAACTATAAACTTATGTTTTGAACTTCCGTTTTATGCTTCCGCTGTTAACTTGAAACTGGTTACTGTCTTATGGTCACCAATCGTATTGTGATTGGTTTTACTTACTAAGATTACGTTGTTCAATATGATTGGTGGCTCGATCCTGGTCACGTCACGCCTCCAAGCGGTGATACCCCGCATGGTGGATTTTGGGGGTGTGACAGTTTATCCTCAACGTCTAATCAAATCAAAAGTTAGAAAAAAGGTTTTTAAACAAGAAAAATAAAACTAACTAAAATGCTGAAAAATAAAATAAAATAAAAGATAGACAAGATGATTCACTTGGATCCGACTCGTGTGTAGTGTAACCTTTGATTATTTCCGCACTTTTGCACTTTTTAAGAGATTATCTTAGTTATTGTAGTAGGCCCCTCTTTTGAAGGTGACGTTACCCTCAACCCAGTAGTTTGAGTCAGCAAGGATACAATCCTAAAGGGTCGGATTATTGAAAGATAATTAATTAAGTTATTAATGCATAATGTGGTAGGCCCCTCTTTTGAAGGTGACGTTACCCTCGGCTAAGTAGTCTGAGTCAGCAGGGATACAGTCCTAAGTAGCCGGGTTAAAGTTTTAATAGTAGCTTACATATGAGGGGATCAAAGAGTTTGGACCCCCGCCATCCAATACCGGTGGGTATCGAAGGAGGTCCTACTAAATTTGACCCAGGTCCTTGCAGGATCTATACACTGAACAAGGCAAGACTCTTACCAAACCGTTCCCTTAACCCCCGACCAGGTAGCCAACATACCTCCATATAGACCGTGGAGATATGAATGGTGAAAATCTTTTATTTTATATAGACAGTAAAATAATGCCAAGACACCACGGACAAACGATAAGGAAGAATCACCTTCAACATAAGAAACTAGTTATTAAAGTCATTAATACATAACCAAATAAAAAGTGCGAAAAGATTAAAAATAAAAAGTATTACACTAGACACTTGTCTTCACCAAGCGATGTAAGAGACTTAGGCAAACATGGCCTTTGATTGTCAAGAACTCTTCCGATCAATCTTGGATCCCGAGACGACTCACACACTCTATGATGGATGATGGATGATGGTGGTGGATGATGGTGTTGTGGTGGTGGTGGAGTGTGGGTGAAGTGTGAGAGAGGTGGTGTGCCAAGGGATGGTTTGCAAATGAGCCAAGCACCCCTATTTATAGCCTGAACAGCAGCTCGGGCACGGCCTCGTGTCCATTGGGCATGGCCCCGTGTCCACCCTCATTCTATTTCTTCATTAATTGTAGTTTGTCTGCATTAGTTGACCACGCCCCCGTGTCCACTGGGCACGACCCCGTGTGCAGAAGCGTATCTGTACTATCAAGATTTCCCCAGATTATGCGAATCTTAGAGTTGACCACAGCCCCGTGTCCGCTGGGCACGCCCCCGTGGTGGGTGATAGAAGCTTCTACAACTTTGTCTTTTCTGCAGACACTTGGCCTCGCCCCTGTGCTCATTGAGCACGGGGCGTGTTCAGCCTTCTGTTCTCTTGTTTTTGCTTGGGAATATGCTGTCGGGGGTCGGGCATGCCACGTTTATTCTTTTTCTTGTATTCATGTTAGATTTAGCTGCTTTTTTGCTTCTTTTGTTCATTTGAGCTCATTTAATCCTGAAAATACAAAAGGAAGACAAAAACACACTTTTTCCAGCATTAGTACTAAAAAAATGTTAGTTTTATGCCACATTTGATATAATTTATATGTTGCATTTTGCACACATCAAATACCCCCACACTTGAATCTTTGCTTGTCCTCAAGCAAAACTCTTTATAATGTGGCTTTACACTCCCAAATGGAATGGGTAGAAGAGAAGGTTTTTGGGCTTGTCATAGAGTGTCGGGATTCCCAAGATTCTTTATTAAGTTTTATTTTTATTTATTTACAATCCTATTCGTCATGATTTATTTAAAACATTACATAAGATAAATTACTTATTAGGGCATAACATGTCTTTTTTAAAATTCCACTTATATACAAGTTCACATACCTCACGGGGATCACTCAACACTCGGCTGAAGATGTTTTTTAGTGAATCACTCGAGAGCGGCATGGAACTTACTCCTACCATAAGCTTGCCAAGCAATCAATCCTCCTCCTTTTTTAACTATACACCTTTGTAAATATCAAGAGGACTTTTTGGGTGAAGGGTTAGGCTTGGGTTAAAGGTAGGTGGTTGGGTTAGTGGTTAGTAAAAGGACGAAAGGCGTAAAAAGCGTCGGTTTTCGTAAGACTTTTTATTTTTTTGTAACTTTTTATTTTTTTGATGAAGCAATTTTTTCAAACAAAGTTCTTTTTGATAAACTTGTTTGTTTACTTCTTTTTGCTTCATCATCATTTTTTTTTCATAAGGAAGACTTGAGAAAAACCGAGCTTGTTACTAAAACAAAGGGTTAAAAATAAAAAAGGAAAGTTTTGGTAGGTAAAAGGGTGTTTGTTTTAGGTTAAGAAATGACAAGGTTTAGGCTCAAAGGGGTTAACTAGGGGGATTTTGGGTAGGTGGTAAAAAAAATAAAAATAATGGTGTAGAAATAAAAAAGGTTAGTCCTAATGCCTCCATCACTTACTTACTCGGGTTTAAGTTGGTAAGGACCGGGAATGTATTGTCGTGGCAAGTTCTAGAGTCGTAAGAACCAAGCGGCTATTCACACAAGAAACGAAAAATGAGCAATTAGTTTAAAGATATGTATTTGTATGCTCAATAAAGGCTCAAAACTCACTTTTTGTGGGAATGGGTTTTTATGTGATCAAGTACATATAATCAAATTTTAACTAAACTGGTCATGTCGTTTCATAATTTTCTTATGTTGGTTCTTTTTATCACGACGCTATCGGTTGTAAATTTGTAAAAATATAACCTTTTTAGAATTTGAAACTCCCAAATTAAACCTAGACAAGTAAAAAAAAATGAAAATTTGGGGTGATTTGCGGTTCCAATAGAGTTTTGTGTAAGGCTTGTAATTAGGACTTGCAAGATTCAAGGTTTTAGCATCCCCCCCCCCCACACTTAAATTACACATTGTCCTCAATGTGTCCCAAAAATAAGTTTTTAGGTTGATTGAATGTGTAAAAGTGTGTGAAAAAGCAAAAATTTATGTTACTGGGCGTCTGGACACGGCCCCGTGGTGTCCGGGCACGGCCCCGTGTTCAGATCGCCAGTAACAAAAATGAGTAAAAAGAAACAGAAGCCTGGGCACGGGGGCGTGTTGGGTGAGCACGGCACGTGTCCAGTTACCTGAACTGGGCATTTCCTGCAGATTGTGCAGCACGGGGCCGTGTTGGGCGGGCACGGCCAGTGCTGAACTTGCTGTAACAAAGAAAAATTTGTCGGATGGCCCTGTTTTTATGCATAGGGTGCTGGTGCAAGTTTTCCTTGGTATCCTTCACCATCTTGAGTGTGTTTTATTCCTTTACAACATCATCCAAACACCAATTTAACTAAAACCGTCATTCCATTAAATAGAGAAAATTACATAATAGTCCTAGAGAATTGAAAATAAAGTAGAAAAATAAAAGTTAAGGGTCCTAAATTAGATAGGTCAAGTGATACATAAAATCATCATAAAGAGCTCTACTTTTACAATAGGAACCAAAATTTCGGAAATAGTTTTCCGGTATCTAAAAGCTTTGTAGAACTCCGAGCCGAGGGGTGTTCCCTAGATGTTGTTTAGAGCCATTCTTCTATCTCTCTCGGGAGGAAGAAGGCAGCTTCATTCTCCTCAACATCTCGCGAAGGGGGAGTGACACCAACCGGAACCCCTTGTAGTATGTCTTGAGGGGGTTCCGGGTGTATGGCGTACCATTCGGCTGGTATGATGACTTTCGGTACCACATTCCATGCCCTTTGGGTAATAATTGGTACCAAATGAGGAGAGGCGAGAATGTTCAACCTTTGGTGCAAAAGGTTGACCTCTCGAAGGCATCCCTCTAGTCCCGCCGTCAAATGATTAATACGGTCGACCAATGCTTCTTCCACCCCCGTCATTTCATCAATTGCCTCCCTTAAGGCGTAAACGTAGTTCACAAGAGAATCTTCAACCGTTGATGACCTCCTCCCTTTTCGGTTGTTCCTGGAGTGCGACGAAGATGTTCCGCTAGTTCTGCTCGCCATTCTGAGAAAACAGACCGAAAAGAGTTCAATTTTTACGGAATAGTACCTCGGACACGGCCCCGTGCTTAATGAGCACGACCCCGTGTTCAGTTGTTTGCAGATTTTTGTGATAAAGAATCTTGGAGTTTTAAATTATTTTCAAGGTTTTCAAAGCATTTTTAAGCAGAAACAACTTAAAACATTGTTGTAGAACTTATTTTTAACAAGATTCCTTGAACAAAAAACTATCAAACATCACCTTAAAGCTTGGAATCATGGTGACTTCAAGCTCTAATGGAGGTATTGAGTGAAAAATTGAAGAAGGTAATGGACAAAAGAGGAAAGGACAAGATGGTTGTTGAGAACCTTCTTTTAGAAAATACCTAGGATGGTATGAGTGAAGATTCCCCCAAATCTTCGTCTCTGGAATGGTCCAAATGTGCAGGATTCTTGGCTGCATTTATAGAAAACGACAGCACGCTGCACACGGCCCCGTGTCGGCTGGACACGGCCCCGTGTGCAGGCAAGGTCCTGACACATTTTGTACGTATTTTGACAAAAAGGCAGAAATGAATCTTTTGGTGGACACGGGGCGTGTTGACCTGGACACGACCCCGTGTCTAGAGGCTGTTTATGAAGTTTCATCTATTTCTAAGGAACTTATCCGGATCGGGTGGTTCCTTAAAGGATGGAACAACCCCAAAGTGCCTAAGATACCTTAATTGCTCTAGATTAAGGCGAGAACGCAAGAGGTTGTCGGTGAGGGTGATTCCTATGCTAATTGTAGGTGGACAAGTCCAACCCTTTCCCGGGCTCTCGTTAAAGAAGGTGTATGCCGAATCGCTCAGGTCTATGTATGCACCGAACGAAGTCGATGGGGAGTCCTTCACGGCACAATCGACACAGGGACGACTATCGCCCAAGTCTTTGCTAGAGTTAGAGGTAATATCGGGAACAACGAAGTTGTTTTTATTCGAATGCGATCCCAACAATTCTTCTTGGGTATCGTCTTGAGATGAATTATTGAAATCCATCTTAAGTTCTTTTAACCAATTAAGAATTAGATCTTCCAATTGAAATAGTTCATCAAGAAGCATTTCTCCTAGAAGGTCCGGTTGAGAGCATTCGAGGGAGAGATAGGGATTATTTTTACTTTCGCCCCTCTTAAGGCTACAGGAAAACAATGGGGCTTATAATTTAGAAAATAACATTCTAAATCTTTATGAGGGCCACCACATATTTGACACCACGTACCATAAGAGTGCCGAAAGTAAAAATATCAGTATCTCTCATGTTTGTGTCAGAAATTACCAACCGTCGGGATCTTACGGTTCTGTTTTCAGTAACTGAAACTTGGGCACGGGGCGTGTTGAGTGGGCACGTCCCCGTGTTCAGCTTACTCTCTGACTTAAAACAGGATTGCCAGTTCCAAAGATTGGGCACGGGGCGTGTTCAGCGGGCACGGCCCGTGCTGAGTTATGCAGAAGCTGAAAAATTAAGAAAATCCTAAAAAAACAGAAAAATTAGAAAAAATGATTAGGCCGTTGATTCCTAACTTTCTTAAAATCCTTGTGTGCGTAAGTGTGTATAGTTTTAAATGTATAATTTAAGCCCTTTTACACTTTTTTGCCAAGTTTTAAATTTATAAAACACGATATTTACTAACACTAAACACACATATGGGCAAGTGAACCCATCGTGAGCGTAGTATAGTGTTGGTAAGATACCGAGGTCGTCCAAGGACACAAGAGCTTTTAGTACCGGTTTATCCTCAACGTCTAATCAAATCAAAAGTTAGAAAAAAGGTTTTTAAACAAGAAAAATAAAACTAACTAAAATGCTGAAAAATAAAATAAAATAAAATAAAAAGATAGACAAGATGAATCACTTGGATCCGACTCGTGTGTAGTGTAACTGTAACAACTCTCATTAAAAGTATTAATTCTTATCTTAATTTGTCCAATAGGAAACCCTAATTGAGACCCCCAAGTAATCCTGCATGGCCCCTAAAATTTTCAGAACAATCAGAATCAGGATCAGGGCCCCTAAAACTCAGGGGGGGGGGGGGGGGGTATTTTATAGTCAGTATTATCCAAACAGTTTTTGATAGGAATCGAATTTTGAGAAACCGTCGACTCACCCAAGCTAAGCAGACACGGGGCTACCCTATGGTAGGGTGGTGCCCCTCGCGCCACGCGACGGCCCCTCGCGCCACGCGAGGGCGCCGTTTTCCAGGTATAAATTGGGGAGTTTGGCACTTGATTTCTGGCGTTGGTTCGACGTAAAAACTCATTTCGTACGTTGAGTTATCATCTGTTTACTACAAAAACACACACAAGCACGAATTCTGCCGCGATAACAGGGTAATAACTCGATCACTGCTACGATTTAATGTCCGATCGATAGAAACCAATCCAATGGATGTTTAAGTGCTGCTCAAACTTGGGTTATGCTTTATCATTCGTCGTGAATTCGATGGATGTTTAAGTATCGCACTTTGTCATTCATTGTGAAGGTTTTGATCTCGTGAGTTGTCGTAAAAAGTTGGATTAAAGTTACTAACCTAGTTTTCGTGTGCATTGTTATTTGAATTAGGTTAACAGGCTTATCAGTAGGCTAAACTCTGCCCGATTAAACTTGCAAAGTGAGTCATTCTCTTTTTACTAAAATGGTTTACAAAACCCTAAATGTTTTCAAAGTTATAATTACAGGGATTAAGTCTTTGTAGTCTTCAATTACTGCCGGTATGTGGGGTTTGTATACATTACTTGTTTCCCGTCACCATTGGACAACGAGTTAGCCAATGGGTGATCTGACCATAGTCACAGATATAGTCGAGTGACAAATACCGATTTGGGGTAATTGTTTGATATAAACAATGTAATCACCCTTAATACTGTATATTATAACAATGTGTCGTTTTGTGCAACTTGAATGACTCGCCAGTATTTCCCCGCTGATAAAACCTTTTTAAAACATGTTTCAGGTGATCTACTGTGATCCAGGAAAAGTGCCGTGTGGCACTACAAGCTTGAGGATGTGGCTCAATAAAACGAATAAACATGTTTTTGTAAAATAGGGGATTTCCGTGAAAAATCACCTTTATTGTAAATTATGGGGTTTATCCCTAAAATTATGAAATAAAATAATCAGGTATTTTCAAGTTTTAAACGATCCTATTAATCATTCCGCTGCCAACTTAAATAAATACCACGAGATTTCTGTCCCGCGGCTCCTAGACCGGGTCAAACCGGGCCGGGGACCGTGACAGAAAAATGTGGTATCAGAGCCACTAATTTAAGCCAATTAAGTATTTAAAAATACTTAATTTTATTGATTGTCATTCTGTGATTATGTGTTTTTGTGTTATTTGACTATTTGTTAGTTTACAGTATGGGTAAGCAAAGAATTTCGGACATCTATCGTCAATTAGATAGTTCACCAAAAGATAAGGGAACCTCATTTCAATCAAATTCCTCAAGATACTCAGCAGATACTGAGGAAGGAATATTTGTTCGTAAGGCACAGTTTGAGAAACCACTTACCACTAAGAAAAGGGGTTGGATTATTAGAAAACGTCAAGAGAAAATAAAGAAGTCACAACCAAAAGGAGTGATGGTTAATAAGGAAACTCCGGAAATAGGCACTAACCCACCAAGGGAAGATGAATTAAATGAACAAAGGGCAAATCTCTATATGTTAGCCACTACAGCAGTAAATGTTAACTTTTAATTAAGATAAACTGACAACACCCTGACCCAGTACTAGCACCCATATCATTTATAAGCTAGAAACTTTAAAGAAACTTTGCCCATTAGATAAACAACTCAGTAAGAAAAGATAGAATAAATCTTATATAAAGGCATGGTGAACATAATAAATTATAAATGCACAAACCCTAGTATGTATTGAATTTCAGTTGTAATTTGTAATACACATATATATACAAAAGTCGCAATGTTTGCCATTTTTCTGTTTGAACAATGATACTTGAATGGTTATACTAAGTATTAGCCTGTGAAAAAATTAACTTACAACTTTATGTGTTTTCTTCATATATGCTAAACAACATGAATGAGTTGTTTGAAGCTCTTCAGAATCTCAATCTATATACTGTGAATGTGGAAGTTTCCAGAGACTTTACCGGTTATGGTGCCGATACTGATGAACCTATGGAATTTAAAGCCCAACCCCCGGAGAAACCTAAACCGAGAAAGAAAGGAAGATTCGTGGGTTGGAGGCGTGTGCGCAGGAAGAAACCAGCAACACGAAAAGTTATAAAGATGGAGGATCCCAAAGATAAAGGCAAGGGAATAGAAATCGAAGAAAGTCCAGGCAAGACCAAGAAATGCCATCTCGGGAAGAGCTGGACCATAAACTGGCACTTAGTGACCTCATCGGACCTGCCGATGCAAACTTCTTTAATTACCCAGCGGAAGCACAACTTCCGGTTGATTTAGAGCCTGAGATCCCAGATCCCAGATCCCGTTATCCACTCCCAACCTCTACCAGCAGAACTAGAAGAGTGGTGGACCACCGACTGGCAGTTTCAGAATCTCCTCAATAACCCTAATACCTTTTTCCCCCAGTTTGACCCGGAGCCTCCACTACATCCCCCTATGAGCTCCGAGAACTTGGCCGAACTCCGCCACTATGGCGAGGAACTAATGGACGCTGGAAACAGAATCCGGGAAGTAGGGGAGAGGATATCCTGGAAGTACGACGAGAGGGAACGTCGCTTCTGAGGTGCCAGTTGACGGGAATGATGTGACTGTATGGTTGTGGTTGTATAAAAATAAAATAATAATAATAATATAATATAATCGTGTAAAATAACTAAGAATAAAACTTTTGTAAGATAACGGGGGTGTACGGAAGCATATTATAATATATAAAAATGGAAGTCGAAAAATCGACAATTTTGGCTAGATGTGTTGATGTGATTATATGCGATTGTTTTATTATTAATTAAGTTGGTGATAATAACTTATATATATATATATATATATATATATATATATATATATATATTACCAGATGGAACACGCTGTGTCACGGCCCCAACCCCGATTTGACCCGGTCAGGAGTCGCGGAACAGGAACCCGTGGTATCAATAATGCGACAGCGGAAGATTTTTAACAAGATCTTTAAAAAAAACTCAAGTGCCCAATTATTTTATTTCATAATTTGGAGATCAACCCCGTAATTTACAATAGAGGAATTTAACTAGGAAATTCCCTGATTTATTTAAAACATGTTTATTTTATTTTTAACTGAGCCACCTTTTCAAGCTTGTCAGTGCTCCATAGCACGTTTTCTTTGATTTACAGCAGGTCGCCTGAAACATGTTTAAAAATATTTTGTCAGCGGGGAAATACTGGTGAGTCACTCAATTTGCATAAAATGACACATAGTTATCAATTACAGCATAAGAGCGATTACAATGGCTTCTATCTTATTTTTATCTGGCGCCGTGTCACAATGGTGACGATGGTCATACCACTATTGGGTCCTACCCCAAGTAGTGATGATTATCCCGGTTAGTCAATGAACTTATCCGGGAGAAAATTAGTAATGTGTACAATACCCCACTAGCCAGTGATTCAAGATATCCATGACTTACTTCCTGTAATTATAACATTTAAAAATGGAGTATTGTAAAATGCTTTTGATAAAAAGAGAATGACCCACATTGCAGATTTATATGAGCAGAGCTTAGCCTACTGATTAGCCTTTTTAACCTAAATTTAATAACATGCACACGAACTCGGTTAGTAACTAATACAGCATTTACGATAACTCACGAGATTAAACCTTCACAACGAATGACAAAGTGCGATACTTAACATCCATCGAATTTACGACGAATGACAAAGCATAAACCCTAATGTGGGCAGCACTTAAACATCCATTGGATAGTTTAATCGATCGGACATTGAATCGTAGCAGCGATCGAGTTAATACCCGGTATCGGAGCAGCGCCTTGCTAATATAATTGAAATTTCGACTTCAGAGTATTGTAACTTCGTTTTTTACGAAAAGATCTCGACACCAGTGGACTGTGCATGCAACAAGCTATTTATAGTTGAAATTGAGGCCTCACGCGACCCGCGTAAACCACAACCCAAACTTTACGCGGCCCGCGTGACCGCCTAGTCTACGAGTAGGGTTGATTGGTCACTAGTAGGTTAGCCAGCTGGACACCACGTGGTTCGGAACACTTATCCGGTCGAACCATGTATTGACGCAGCCCGCGTAAGACATGGCTTGTCTTTTACGCAGCCCGCCTGGGAACCAGAATTTTGTTTTTTCTTGATTTTTAATATGGTTTAGGGTTTCAGGGTCCGGGTTTTTACTTATGGGTATTTTTAGGACAATTTTGAGAGTCCTTACATCCTCCCCACCTTATTTAAAATCTCGTCCTCGAGATTCATTGGAACAAGTAGGGGTATTTTCGCTTCATCTCTGATTCAAGCTCCCAAGTGTATTCAGGTCCTCTCTTTGAATCCCATTTGACTTTAACCAGCATTAGTCGTTTGTGTTTGAGAAACTTGATCTTTCGGTCTTCTATTTGTAATGGCTTCTCAACAAATTTTAACTTATCATTTAACTCTATGTCTTGAAGAGGCATTACCAGAGATTCATCAGATAGGTATTTCTTGAGGTTGGATACATGAAATACATCATGTACTCCAGCTAATTCTTCTGGTAGTTGTAAACGATAAGCAACTGGTCCTATACGTTGGATCACTGAAAATGGTCCTATGTACCTTGGACTTAACTTTCCTTTCTTACCGAATCGAACTATTCCTTTCCAAGGAGAAACTTTTAATAATACTTTGTCTCCTACTTGGAATTCTAGTGGTTTGCGTCGATTGTCGGCATAGCTCTTTTGACGATCTCGAGCCGTCTTTAATCTTTCCTTGATTTGAGTAATTTTGTCGGTAGTTTCTTGCATAATCTCCGGACCTGATAATTGACTCTCTCCTATTTCTGCCCAACAAACTGGAGTTCTGCACTTTCGTCCATACAGTGCCTCGAATGGGGCAACTTCAATGCTTGAATGATAACTATTGTTATAGGAGAATTCGATCAAAGGTAAGTGATCGTCCCAATTTCCACCAAAGTCTATCACACATGCTCTGAGCATGTCTTCCAGAGTTTGGATTGTCCTTTCACTTTGTCCGTCTGTTTGAGGATGATATGCAGTGCTTAGATTTAGTCTAGTTCCCATTGCTTCTTGGAAACTAGTCCAGAAATGGGAAGTGAAACGACTATCCCTATCTGAAACAATGGAGAGTGGAACTCCATGTAAGGATACTACTTCATCTACATACAACTTTGCTAACCTTTCCATGCTCAAGGTTTCTTTCACAGGTAGAAAATGAGCTGATTTGGTTAATCGATCCACAATTACCCAAATCGCATCATTACCTTTTCTGGTTTTAAGCAACTTAGTAACAAAATCCATTGTTATGAGTTCCCATTTCCATACAGGCATTTCTAATTGCTGTAGTAGACCTGAAGGTTTCTGGTGTTCTGCTTTAACTTGTGAACAAGTAAGACACTTAGAAATATATCAAGCTATGTCCTTTTTCATTCCTATCCACCAAAAGTTGTTTCTTAAATCTTGGTACATTTTATTGTTTCCAGGGTGCATGGTATACCTAGATTTATGGGCTTCTTCTAAAATCTTATTTCTTAATTCTCCCTGCTTAGGTACCCAAATTCTTCTTTTGTGGAATCTCCAAATTCCATTAGCTCCTTGTCCTAATTCTTTTATTCGTCCTTTCATTCCTTCAGTATCATCCTTGATTGCTGTTTCTTGAAAATGCTTTAGTTTTTCCATTAAATCTAATTGTAAATTTAATTTAAGAGCACTAACCCGTCGTTGTTTCTGATGGTACTTACGACTTAAGGCGTCAGCAACTACATTTGCTTTCCCTTCGTGATACTGAATATCACAGTCGTAGTCACTTAGGATTTCCATCCATCTTCTTTGCCTCATGTTTAATTCTTTTTGCCCAAATATATATCTTAAACTTTTGTGATCCGTATAGACAGTAAACTTACTTCCGTACAAATAATGTCTCCAAATCTTAAGGGCAAAAATTATGGCACCTAACTCTAAGTCATGAGTCGTATAGTTTTCCTCGTGCTTTTTCAATTGTCTTGAAGCATACGCAATTACCTTCTTGCGTTGCATTAGCACACATCCTAATCCTAGTTTTGAAGCATCACAATAAACTTCAAAATCTTCAGTCCCTTCTGGTAAAGCTATGATTGGGGCATTTGTTAACTTTTGCTTTAGAATCCTAAAGGCTTCTTCTTGCTTAGGTCCCCATTCAAACTTGACTGCTTTACAGGTTAGCTTAGTTAATGGTACAGCTATCTTGGAAAAATCCTTAATAAACCGTCTATAATATCCGGCTAAACCTATAAAACTTCTAATTTCCATGGCTGACTGTGGGACCTTCCATTTGGTAATTGCCTCTATCTTAGCAGGATCTACATGAATACCTTCGTGATTCACCACGTGTCCTAGGAATTGCACTTCTTGCAACCAAAATTCACACTTCGATAATTTGGCGTAAAGTTTTTCTTTTCTTAAAAAAGTTAAGAGTGCATGCAGGTGCTCACCATGCTCGTCCTGACTTTTGGAATAAATAAGTATATCGTCGATAAAGACAATTACAAATTTATCCAAATACGGTTTACAGATTCTATTCATCATATCCATGAACGCAGCAGGTGCATTCGTTAGTCCGAAGGGCATGACTGTAAACTCGTAATGACCATACCTAGTTCTGAAAGCAGTTTTAGGTATGTCTTCTTCTTGTACCTTCAACTGATGATATCCGGAGCGTAAATCGATCTTAGAAAAGTATCTAGCTCCTTGAAGTTGATCGAAAAGATCGTCAATCCTAGGTAATGGGTATCGATTCTTAATTGTAATCTTATTTAATTCTCTATAATCAATACACATTCTCATCGAACCATCCTTCTTCTTCACAAACAACACTGGTGCTCCCCACGGAGATGAACTAGGTTGTATGAAACCTTTACTTAATAATTCATCTAATTACTTTTTCAGTTCTAACATTTCTGTGGGTGCTAACCGATAAGGTGCCTTGGCTATCGGTGTAGTTCCGGGAATTAGATGAATTCTAAATTCTACTTCCCTATCAGGTGGTAATCCAGGTAGTTCTTCTGGGAATACATCGGGATATTCCGATACTACTGGAATTTCTTTAAGTTCTTTACTTTTCGTAGTAATGATTACTGAAATCATATACACCATTTCTTGTTTTCTGGAATAACTGACCAATTTCATTACTGAAATAAATTTCAGTGGCTTTCTTGGCTTATCTCATGTATTCACTACTAATTCTCCTGTGGGTGTATGAATTTCTATGGAATTCTTATCACAAAGAATTCGAGCATGGTTGGCTATTAACCAATCCATTCCTAACACAACATCGAATCCGGCTAATTTCATAGGTAACAGGTTTGCAGAGAATTTATAGCCTAACAATTCTATCTTTCCTTCTCGCACAACCTTATCTATTTTGACAGAATTTCTGTCTGCCGTTTCGACTGTAAAGATTTGTCTAAGTTGGGTTAAGGGTAAATTAAGTGCTTGGTAGAATGAAGTATTTATAAAACTTTGGTTTGCACCAGAGTCAAATAATACTTTTGCATACACATTGTGAACTAGAAACGTACCAGCTATCACGTCAGGAATCAGTTCGGCTTCCTGAGTCGTCAGTTAAAAGGCTCTTACATTCCTTTTTGCTCCTTCTGCAGGTTTAGCTTTGTTGTCAGCTGGTTTGTTCAGTTTTGGGCAGTCTGGCCTAAGATGCCAGTTTCTCCACAGTTGTAGCAGATTGTGAATTTCTTCCTCCTGCAGTCTTCTTCTTGATGTCCTGGAATTTTGCAAAAATTGCAATATCCTTTACATCTTCCAAAATGCTTCCTTTTGCAAGAATTTCAAAATGGACCAGTGGAAGATTGTCCGATTCCCCTTCGCTTAAAATTGTTACGATTACCCATACGAAATCCTTGGGTAATCTTTTGAGCTACTTCATTCTTTCTATTTTCTTCTCTCGTCCGTACCAGTTCGTCAGTCAGGGTGTTGGCTAAATCCACCGCATCATCAATCGTGCGGGGTTTCGCACCCTTTACGATATTACAGATTTCTCCAATCAATCCCCAAATATAGCGGGAAATAAGTACTGGTTCTGGCGAAGCCAGTGTTGGTACTACTCTCGCATATTCGAAGCATGTCGAAGTATACCCTCGACAGTTTACATCCACCATTCGATGATTTAGGAATTTATTCGCCATTTGATCCTTTTCATACTCGGGACAGAATTTTCTTTCTACAAGACTCTTAAATTCTTCCCAGTTCATATCATACGCCATCATTCTTCCTTTTGCTTGTAACACCGTGTTCCACCATTCTAGCGCCCCTTCTTTAAAAAGATTTGACGCATACATACCCTTATCATCCTCAGCACATTTACTTATTGTGATCACCGCCTCGGTTTTCTCTAACCAACGCAGAGCTGCAGTCGCCCCTTCATTTCCTGCAAATTCAGCTGGTTTACAAGCAAGAAATTCTTTGTAAGTGCAAACAGGCGTTGCAGCTTTCATTTTCTTAGGGAGCGGAGCCTGCCGTGGATTATTATCTTGATTAGTATGATTACCGCCTCCGTTTATGCTATTACTGAAGTTATCTTCAGAAATACGTTTGCTAGGAATGATTTGTTGAGGTTCAACAGGTTTCTGGGCAGCAGCAAGGATTGCTGGAATAGCATTGGCTATTCCTTGAGCAACGATATTTTCTATATCTTGCCTAGTCATAAATTGATCCTCCGGGTGTTGCTCAGATTGGTTTACCTCATTAACTGGTTCATTATTAGCGTTTTCCATCTGATAATTAATATATATAATTTATTAGTATTTGAATAAATAACAATCATACACAAAACAATCATACAAATTTCACAACACACATATAGCCAAAAGTATCGATTTTTCGATTCCCATTTTTTATATTTTATATATTATGCATCATTACACACCTTTATCTTACAAAGTTTTATTTTAGGTTATTTTACATAGTTATATTTTATTATTAATTATACAAGCACAGTTTCACAACCCCTCTATCCTTCGTCAGTTGGTACTTCAGTAACGACGTTCCCTCTCGTCGTATTTCCAGGAGATCTGTTCCCCTACTTCCCTGATTCTATTTACTGCATCCACCAGTTCCTCGCCAAAATGGCGGAGTTCAGCTAAGTTTTCAGTGCTCATTGGCGGATTTGGTAGTGGTTCCGGGTCGAACTGAGGGAGAAAGGTATAAGGATTGTTGAGAAGGTTTTGGAACTGCCAATCATTGGTCCACCATTCATCCATTCCTAGAGGTTGGGTGTGAATTATAGGTTCTGGGATTCTTGGCTCCAAGTTCATTGGTAGTTGTTTTTCAGCAGGATAAGGGTAGAGATTATTATTGATATGCCTGACGACATCACAGCTCGCCAATGCACGATCTAATTCCTCCTGAAATGGCAACTCCTTAATTTGCCTAGAGCTTTCCCCAATTTCCATCTTGGTTTGCCTAGAATCTTCCCCAAACTCCATTTCCATCTGCCTAGAACCTTCTCCGATTTCAATCCCCTTTCCTTTATCTAAAGGATTTTCTATTTTAGGAATCTTCCTAGTTGCGGGTTTCGTCCTACGTACACGCCTCCATCCTACAAATCTTCTCCTTTTCTTAGGCTTGGGTTTCTCCGGAGGTGGAGCGTTGAATTCCATCGGTTCTTCTATATCGGGTATATAACCAGTAAAATCTCTAGAAACCTCTATTTTCACCGGATAGAGATTTAGATTTTGAAGGGCTTCAGATAAGTCATTCATGCTGTTTAGCATATATGCAAAATACACAAAAATTGCTAAGTTAAAATTTTATAACAAAATTTCATAGATAACCCTTAAATATTATTGCATACCGTGTGACTAATTTAATACAAGGACAACTGACAATTAAAACATATTAAGGTTTATTGTAAATTTATTTATTTACTGGATAAGGTTTCTGGCTTGTAGGTGCTAAGGGTGCTAAAACTTGAGTCAGAGTATTTAAAGATTTGCATTTACTGCTACAGTGGCTAGCATATAAAAATCTGCCCATTTTTCATCTAACTTGTCTTCCCATGGTGGGTTACTGCATAGTTCTTGGGTTTTCTGATTAACTCTCCCTCCTTTGGATTTCTTTAATTTCTCTTGACTTTTCCTAATAATCAAACTTCTTTTATTATGAGAAAGTGGTTCCTCATATTGTGCCTTACGGACAAATATTCCTTCATCAGTATCTGTTGGGTATTTTGAGGAATTTGTTTGGGATGAACTTCCCTTCTCTTTTGATGACCTATCTACTTTAAGATATAAGTTTGAAAGCTTTTGCTTACCCATACTGTAACTAACAAATAGTTAAATAAAATAAAACACATAATCACAAAATGAAAATCAAGAAAATTAAGTATTTTAGATACTTAATAGGCTTAAATCAGTGGCTCGATTAGTGTGGCTCTGATACCACCTTTTCCTGTCACGGCCCCAACCCCGGTTTGACCCGGTCAGGAGTCGCGGAACAGGAACCCGTGGTATCAATAATGCGACAGCGGAAGATTTTTAACAAGATCTTTAAAAAAAACTCAAGTGCCCAATTATTTTATTTCATAATTTGGAGATCAACCCCGTAATTTACAATAGAGGAATTTAACTAGGAAATTCCCTGATTTATTTAAAACATGTTTATTTTATTTTTAACTGAGCCACCTCTTCAAGCTTGTCAGTGCTCCATAGCACGTTTTCTTTGATTTACAGCAGGTCGCCTGAAACATGTTTAAAAATATTTTGTCAGCGGGGAAATACTGGTGAGTCACTCAATTTGCATAAAATGACACATAGTTATCAATTACAGCATAAGAGCGATTACAATGGCTTCTATCTTATTTTTATCTGGCGCCGTGTCACAATGGTGACGATGGTGACGATGGTCATACCACTATTGGGTCCCACCCCAAGTAGTGATGATTATCCCGGTTAGTCAATGAACTTAACCGGGAGAAAATTAGTAATGTGCACAATACCCCACTAGCCAGTGATTCAAGATATCCATGACTTACTTCCTGTAATTATAACATTTATATGAGCAGAGCTTAGCCTACTGATTAGCCTTTTTAACCTAAATTTAATAACATGCACACGAACTCGGTTAGTAACTAATACAGCATTTACGATAACTCACGAGATTAAACCTTCACAACGAATGACAAAGTGCGATACTTAACATCCATCGAATTTACGACGAATGACAAAGCATAAACCCTAATGTGGGCAGCACTTAAACATCCATTGGATATTTTAATCGATCGGACATTGAATCATAGCAGCGATCGAGTTAATACCCGGTATCGGAGCAGCGCCTTGCTAATGTAATTGAAATTTCGACTTCAGAGTATTGTAACTTCGTTTTTTACGAAAAGATCTCGACACCAGTGGACTGTGCATGCAACAAGCTATTTATAGCTAAAATTGAGGCCTCACGCGGCCCGCGTAAACCACAACCCAAACTTTACGCGGCCCGCGTGACCGCCTAGTCTACGAGTAGGGTTGATTGGTCACTAGTAGGTTAGCCAGCTGGACACCACGTGGCTCGGAACACTTATCCGGTCGAACCATGTATTGACGCGGCCCGCGTAAGACATGGCTTGTCTTTTACGCGGCCCGCCTGGGAACCAGAATTTTGTTTTTTCTTGATTTTTAATATGGTTTAGGGTTTCAGGGTCCGGGTTTTTACTTATGGGTATTTTTAGGACAATTTTGAGAGTCCTTACACGCTGGTAATGAACAAGTTAACGAGGGTAACCAATCCGCGCAAAACCATGAAGATCAATTTCTGAATAGGCAAGATATAGATAATATCGTTGCCCAGGGAATAGCAAATGCTATTCCAGCAATTCTTGCTACTGCACGAAGTCCAGTTGAACCTCAACAAATTATTCCCAGCAAACGCACTCACAGCGATAATTTCAGTAATAGCATAAATGGAGTCGACAACATTAATAATAACAATAACGATGATGTGATGCAGGCCCCAATTCCTAAGAAAATGAAAACTGCAACACCTGGTTGCACTTATAAGGAATTCCTTCCTTGTAAACCTGTTGAGTTCGCAGGCAATGAAGGGGCGACTGCGGCACTGCGTTGGTTGCAAAAAACCGAGGCAGTAATCAAAATAAGTAAATGTACCGAGGAGGATAAAGTCATGTACACTTCTCACCTTTTCAAGGAAGAAGCATTAGAATGGTGGAATACGGTATTACAAGCCAAGGGAAGTGACATGGCCTATGCCATGAGTTGGGAGGAGTTTAAGCATCTGGTGGAAAGGAAATTCTGCCCAGAATATGAAAAAGAGCAGATGGCGAACAAATTCCTGAGTCACCGAATGGTGAATGTTGATTGCCGAGGGTATACTTCGAAATTTTTTGAATATGCTCGAATTGTACCTACTTTGACTTCGCCAGAGCCGGTACTTATTTCTAGCTACATATGGGGTTTAATTAGCGAGATCCGTGATATTGTCAAAGCTGCGAGACCCCGCACGATTGACGATGCGGTAGAATTAGCCAACACTTTGACAGACGGACTGGTGCGTACGCGAGAAGAAAATAGGAAAGGGATTTGGCTCAGAAAATTTCCCAAGGATTTCGTGTGGGTAATAATAGCAATTTGAAGAAAAGAGTAACTGGGCAATCCTCCACTCCGCCGTTCTGCAGAAACTGCAAAAGGAAACATTTTGGAAAATGTAATGAACCCTGCAACTTCTGCAAAGCTATAGGACATCGTGAAGAAGATTGCAGAAAGAAAACAAGGGACTGCTATAACTGTGGAGAAGCTGGGCATTTCAAACTAGAATGCCCTAAGTTGGTCAAACCAGCAGATAATAAAGCCAAACCTGCAGAAGAAACTACCAAGAAGAACGTAAGAGCCTTCCAATTGACAACGCAGGAAGCGGAACTGATTCCTGACGTAATAGCTGGTACGTTCTTAGTTCACAACGTGTATGCGAGAGTATTATTTGACTCTGGTGCAAACCAAAGTTTTATAAATACTTCATTCTGCCAAGTTCTTAAGCTACCCTTAACAAAACTTAGGCAAGTTTTTACAGTAGAAACGGCAGACGGGAATTCTGTTAATATGGATACGGTTTTGCAAAAAGAAAATATAGAACTTTTAGGTCATAAATTTTCTGCAAACCTATTACCCATGAATTTAGCTGGATTCGATGTTGTATTAGGAATGGATTGGTTAGTAGCCAACCATGCTCGAATCCTTTGTGATAAGAACTCCATAGAAATTAGTGCACCCACCGAAGAAGTAATCAGGGTTGCAGGAGATAAGCCGCGAAAACCCATGAAGTTCATTTCAGTAATGAAAGTTGCTAATTATGAACGACAGCAAGGATTAGTGTATATGATTTCGGTGATCATTAGCACTAAGGGTAAGGAACTTAAGGAAATCCCTGTAGTCTCAAAATACCCTGATGTATTCCCAGAAGAGTTACCAGGATTACCACCGGATAGGGAAGTAGAATTTAGAATTCATTTGATTCCTGGAACTACACCAGTAGCAAAGGCACCTTATCGTCTAGCACCTACCGAAATGTTAGAACTGAAAAAGCAATTAGATGAATTGCTCAGTAAAGGATTCATACAACCTAGTTCATCCCCTTGGGGAGCACCAGTGTTGTTTGTAAAGAAAAAGGATGGTTCGATGCGAATGTGTATCGATTATAGGGAACTGAATAAGGTTACAATTAAGAATCGATACCCATTACCCAGAATTGATGATCTCTTTGATCAACTCCAAGGAGCTAGATATTTTTCTAAATAGATTTACGCTACGGATATCATCAGTTGAAGGTGCAAGAAGAAGACATACCAAAAACTGCTTTCAGAACTAGGTATGGTCATTACGAATTTACAGTCATGCCCTTTGGACTAACAAATGCTCCTGCAGCATTTATGGACATGATGAATAGGATCTGTAAACCCTACTTGGATAAATTCGTAATTGTCTTCATCGACGATATACTTATTTATTCCAAAAGTCAGGATGAACACTGTCAGCACCTGCATGCACTCTTAACTTTGTTAAGAAAGGAGAAGCTTTACGCCAAATTTTCGAAGTGTGAATTTTGGCTACAGGAGGTGCAATTTTTAGGACACATGGTGAATCACGAAGGTATTCACGTAGATCCTGCTAAGATAGAAACAATCACCAAATGGAAGGTCCCGCAATCAGCTACAGAAGTTAGAAGTTTCTAGGATTAGCTGGGTACTATAGGCGTTTTATTAAGGATTTTTCAAAAATAGTTGTACCATTAACTAAGCTAACCTGTAAAACAGTTAAGTTTGAATGGGGACCTAAGCAAGAAGAGGCTTTTAGAATTTTAAAACAAAAGTTAACAAACACCCCAATCCTTGCCTTATCAGAAGGAACAGAAAATTTTGAAGTATACTGTGATGCTTCTAAACTAGGATTAGGATGTGTGTTAATGCAACGGAAGAAGGTAATTGCGTATGCTTCAAGGCAATTGAAGAAGCACGAGGAAAATTATACAACGCATGACTTAGAATTAGGGTCGATAATTTTTGCCCTTAAGATTTGGAGGCACTATCTGTATGGCAGTAAGTTTACAGTTTATACAGACCATAAGAGCTTAAAGTACATATTTGGACAAAAAGAATTAAACATGAGACAAAGAAGATGGATGGAAATTCTAAGTAACTACGACTGTGATATTCAATATCATGAAGGAAAGGCAAACGTAGTTGCAGATGCCTTAAGTCGTAAGTATCATGAGAAACAAAGAAGGGTTCGTGCTCTTAGATTAAGTTTACAATTACACTTAATGGGACAACTGAAGAATGTTCAAGAAACAGCAATAAAGGATGATGCTGAAGGA
Source organism: Helianthus tuberosus (assembly GCA_030545235.1). NCBI lineage: Eukaryota > Viridiplantae > Streptophyta > Magnoliopsida > Asterales > Asteraceae > Helianthus > Helianthus tuberosus. Next base: position 65,238,448 of record CM060440.1, on the reverse strand, counting down.
ATGAAAGGAAGAATAAAGGAATTAGAACAAGGAGTTGATGGAATTTGGAGATTCCATAAGAAGAGAATTTGGGTTCCTAAGCAAGGAGAATTAAGAAATAAGATCTTAGAGGAAGCCCATAAATCTAGGTATACCATGCACCCGGGAAATAATAAGATGTACCAAGATTTAAGAAATAATTTCTGGTGGATAGGAATGAAAAATGATAAAGCTAGATATGTTTCTAAGTGCCTAACTAGTTCACAAGTTAAGGCAGAACACCAGAAACCTTCAGGACTACTTCAACAATTAGAAATGCCTGTATGGAAATGGGAGCTCATAACAATGGATTTTGTTACTAAGTTACCCAAAACCAGAAAAGGTAATGATGCGATTTGGGTAATTGTGGATCGATTAACCAAATCAGCTCACTTTCTACCTATGAAGGAAACCTTTAGCATGGAAAGGTTGGCAAAGTTGTACATAGATGAGGTAGTATCCTTACATGGAGTCCCACTCTCCATTGTATCGGATAGGGACAGTCGTTTCACTTCGCATTTCTGGGCAAGTTTCCAAGAAGCCATGGGGACGCGATTAAATTTAAGCACTGCATATCATCCTCAAATAGACGGACAAAGTGAAAGGACGATCCAAACCCTAGAAGACATGCTCAGGGCATGTGTAATAGACTTTGGTGGAAACTGGGATGACCACCTACCCTTAATTGAATTCTCCTATAACAATAGTTATCATTCAAGCATTGAAGCTGCCCCATTCGAAGCACTGTATGGACGAAAATGCAGAACTCTAGTTTGCTGGGCAGAAATAGGAGAAAGCCAGTTATCAGGTCCTGGAATCGTGCAAGAGACCACCGACAAGATCACTCAAATCAAGGGAAGACTAAAGACTGCTCGAGATCGCCAGAAGAGTTATGCAGACAATCGACGCAAGCCGTTAGAATTCCAAGTTGGAGACAGAGTACTGTTGAAAGTTTCTCCTTGGAAATGAGTAGTTCGGTTCGGTAAAAAGAGAAAGCTAAGTCCAAGGTACGTAGGACCATTCCCAATAATCCAGCGAATATGACCAGTTGCCTATCGTTTACAACTACCAGAAGAACTAGCCGGGGTACATGACGTGTTTCATGTATCCAACCTCAAGAAATGTCTATCTGATGAATCCCTGGTAGTACCTCTTCAAGATGTAGAGGTAAATGAAAAGTTAAAATTTGTTGAGAAGCCACTGCAGATAGAAGACATAAAAGTCAAATTTCTCAAGCACAAAAGACTTGTATTAGTCAAAGTCAAGTGGGATTCAAAGAGAGGACCAGAGTACACTTGGGAGCTGGAATCAGAGATGAAGCGAAAATATCCCTACTTGTTCCAGTAAATCTCGAGGACGAGATTTCAATAAGGTGGGGAGGAAGTAACAACTCTCATTAAAAGTATTAATTCTTATCTTAATTTTTCCAATAGGAAACCCTAATTGAGACCCCCAAGTAATCCTGCATGACCCCTAAAATTTTCAGAACAATCAGAATCAGGATCAGGGCCCCTAAAACTCAGGGGGGGGGGGTATTTTATAGTCAGTATTATCCAAACAGTTTTTGATAGGAATCGAATTTTGAGAAACCGTCGACTCACCCAAGCTAAGCAGACACGGGGCTACCCTATGGTAGGGTGGTGCCCCTCGCGCCACGCGAGGGCGCCGTTTTCCAAGTATAAATTGGGGAGTTTGGCACTTGATTTTTGGCGTTGGTTCGACGTAAAAACTCATTTCGTACGTTGAGTTATCATCTGTTTACTCCAAAAACACACACAAGCACGAATTCTGCCGCGATAACAGGGTAATAACTCGATCACTACTACGATTTAATGTCCGATCGATAGAAACCAATCCAATGGATGTTTAAGTGCTGCTTAAACTTGGGTTATGCTTTGTCATTCGTCGTGAATTCGATGGATGTTTAAGTATCGCACTTTGTCATTCTTTGTGAAGGTTTTGATCTCGTGAGTTGTCGTAAAAAGTTGGATTAAAGTTACTAACCTAGTTTTCGTGTGCATTGTTATTTGAATTAGGTTAACAGGCTTATCAGTAGGCTAAACTCTGCCCGATTAAACTTGCAAAGTGAGTCATTCTCTTTTTACTAAAATGGTTTACAAAACCCTAAATGTTTTCAAAGTTATAATTACAGGGATTAAGTCTTTGTAGTCTTCAATTACTGCCGGTATGTGGGGTTTTGTATACATTACTTGTTTCCCATCACCATTGGACAACGAGTTAGCCAATGGGTGATCTGACCATAGTCACAGATATAGTCGAGTGACAAATACCGATTTGGGGTAATTGTTTGATATAAACAATGTAATCACCCTTAATACTGTATATTATAACAATGTGTCATTTTGTGCAACTTGAATGACTCGCCAGTATTTCCCCGCTGATAAAACCTTTTTAAAACATGTTTCAGGCGATCTGCTGTGATCCAGGAAAAGTGTCGTGTGGCACTACAAGCTTGAGGATGTGGCTCAATAAAACAAATAAACATGTTTTTGTAAAATAGGGGATTTCCGTGAGAAATCACCTTTATTGTAAATTATGGGGTTTATCCCTAAAATTATGAAATAAAATAATCGGGTATTTTCAAGTTTTAAAGGATCCTGTTAATCATTCTGCTGCCAACTTAAATAAATACCACGGGATTTCTGTCCCGCGGCTCCTGGACCAGGTCAAACCGGGCCGGGGGCCGTGACAGTAACCTTTGATTATTTCTGCACTTTTGCACTTTTTAAGAGATTATCTTAGTTATTGTAGTAGGCCCCTCTTTTGAAGGTGACATTACCCTCAACCCAATAGTTTGAGTCAGCAAGGATACAATCCTAAAGGGTCGGATTATTGAAAAATAATTAATTAAGTTATTAATGCATAATGTGGTAGGCCCCTCTTTTGAAGGTGACGTTACCCTCGGCTAAGTAGTCTGAGTCAGCAGGGATACAGTCCTAAGTAGTTGGGTTAAAGTTTTAATAGTAGCTTACATATGAGGGGATCAAAGAGTTTGGACCCCCGCCATCCAATACCGGTGGGTATCGAAGGAGGTCCTACTAAATTTGACCCAGGTCCTTGCAGGATCTATACACTGAACAAGGCAAGACTCTTACCAAACCGTTCCCTTAACCCCCGACCAGGTAGCCAACATACCTCCATATAGACCGTGGAGATATGAATGGTGAAAATCTTTTATTTTATATAGACAGTAAATTAATGCCAAGACACCACAGACAAACGATAAGGAAGAATCACCTTCAACATAAGAAACTGGTTATTAAAGTCATTAATACATAACCAAATAAAAAGTGCGAAAAGATTAAAAATAAAAAGTATTGCACTAGACACTTGTCTTCACCAAGTGATGTAAGAGACTTAGGCAAACATGGCCTTTGATTGTCAAGAACTCTTACGATCAATCTTGGATCCCGAGACGACTCACACACTCTATGATGGATGATGGATGATGGTGGTGGATGATGGTGTTGTGGTGGTGGTGGAGTGTGGGTGAAGTGTGAGAGAGGTGATGTGCCAAGTGATGGTTTGCAAATGAGCCAAGCACCCCTATTTATAGCCTGAACAGCAGCTCGGGCACGGCCCCGTGTCCACCCTCCTTCTCTTTCTTCATTAATTGCAGTTTGTCTGCATTAGTTGACCACGCCCCCGTGTCCGCTGGGCACGACCCCATGTGCAGAAGCGTATCTGTACTATCAAGATTTCCCCAGATTCTGCGAATCTTAGAGTTGACCACGGCCCCGTATCCGCTGGGCACGCCCCCGTGGTGGGTGATAGAAGCTTCTACAACTTTGTCTTTTTTGCAGACACTTGGGCACGCCCCTGTGATCTTAGCAGCGAATGCAATCTGTGAAAATACATGTACTGTTAAGTGATTGATTTGCATACGAAGCCCATACATTTGTTATGTGAGTTAACGACAAACGTTACGAATCAATGGGTTGCATGAATAACGGTTACGACTCGTATAAAGACGTGTGCTTTACTTGTTTGCTACTTGTGTAATCTGTACGATGGAAACATGATATATGTGAACATTATACTGACTATTCTTGGTAACCACGGTAGGGTATGGTTGACCAACTTGGAACGGGTAATGTAACGTAACATACCGAGCAATCTAAGGTGAGTTCACTGCTCTTTTTCAAGCATGCGTCCCGGGGAGGGACATCTGGTAAATATTCCAGAGAGGAATATTGGGTAATGGGTTTGCCTGGAATGTTAAACCGGAATGTTGGATAATACACTCACTCCTATCACCTTAAGTCCCATCTTCTACCGAAAAGGTTGCCGGGGAGGCAACGGGGTTATTAGTTGATAGTGCTATTAGGTTTGGCACCCTCACACCGTACCGGGGAGGACGGGCGTGAACTAATTACCTTAACCACTCGACCAATGCTTAGATAGGGGCATTGGGGAAGGGCAAACAATCTGGAGCCATCTTGTACGGTATCGAGTTATTATCAACATTGTTTTTGGAAATGCTTTTGAACTAAACTAAACTTTTGGCAGCAAAACATGTAACACGATTCTCGGTAAACAAAACTGTGAACTCACCAGCGTTGTCTGATACACTTTTCTGCATGCTTGCAGGCCTATAGGTACATGTCGTTGGAACTTGCTGTCTGGGATGCTGGAGTGGTCATGGGTCGAGATACATGGAATCGTGAGACAAGTCTAATGGTTTTCATACATATGGTTTAGGAAACACTTAACTAATGATTTATGCTTCCGTTAAACACGATGAATTAAATTCAATGTTTTGTAACACTTTATGTTAATGAATGAAAGTTTTTATTTGAAATCTTGTTATAAGTTCAATGTGATTGGTGGCTAGATCCTGGTACGTCACACATCTCGCGGGGGTTTCCGCATGTGGTATTTTGGGGGTGTGACATCACTGCCCTATTTTACTAGAGTTGGTGGATTTGAAATTCGGACCTCGGCCGTTCAGGGTGTACAATTCGTGGATTGGGAAACCGGGGTATGACGAAGCAGTAAAAGAAGCTTTGGAAGGTTTTGAAACTTTTGATCCTCCGGATTCTTGTCTCACTGCTAAGTTTGCTAGGATTAGGGCTCACTTAAAGAAATGGAGGGATGATCTTCTTGCTAAGGAAAATGATTTAGAAAAAAACGGCTTTGGCGGAATTGGAGCTTTTGGAAACCAAAATGGAGATTAGGGACCTATCGGAGGAGGAGGAATGGTCCTTGGCGGAAAATAGGAAGCTTATCAAAGAGGTGGAGATTAGGAGAAACTTAGATCTCAAACAAAGAGCTCGGCTAAGGTGGGCGGTCGACGGGGACGAGAACTCCAAGTTCTTTCATGCTTCGGTTAACAATAGGAAAACGGTCAATGCGATTCACGGGCTTACCATCAACGGGGTGTGGTGTTCCAAACCGGCAAAAATTAAAAATCAAGTCCTTTCGTTTTTTCGTGAGAGATTCAAGGAATCGTCTTCGGTTAGACCTGATCTTCTTTGTTATGGTATCAAGAAGATTTCGGATTCCGATAGTGTTTTGTTGGATGAAGCTTTCTCGGAACAAGAAATTAAGGATGCTATTTTTGAGTGTGGAGACGATCGTGCTCCCGGTCCTGATGGTCTAAATTTTTGATTCATCAAGCAGTTTTGAGTTCTTTTTAAGGAGGATTTTATTAAACGGGACGATAAGTAAAGGTAGCGGATCTTCTTTTATCACGCTTATCCCTAAAATTTCAGATCCAATTTCCCTCAACAATTACAGACCCATTAACTTGGTTGGAGTTATTAGCAAGGCGATCTCTAAAGTTTTGGCGAATAGGATGAGAAAGGTTTTGGATGGGGTTATCTCTGAAACCCAATCTGCTTTTCTTAAAGGAAGATACATATTAGACGGCCCTCTCATAATTAATGAGCTCATTTCTTGGATTAGGAAAAAAAAATCCAAAGCGTTCTTCCTCAAAATTGATTTCGAAAAAGATTATAACAACGTCAATTGGCGGTTTGTTGTCAATGTCCTCCAACAAATGGGGTTTTCTCCCAAATGGTGTAATGGGATTTCAGGAGTTCTAAAGTCTGCTAGCTCTTCCGTCTTGGTGAACGGGGCTCCCACGTTTACTTTTAAATGTGAGAAAGGCATGAGGCAAGGTGACCCGCTTTCCCCGTTCCTTTTCTTGGTGGTTATGGAAGCCTTATCGTGCATGTTCAACCGTGCGAGAGAGACTGGGAACATTAAAGGTATTCCTACGCCAAATAATGGTCCCATTCTTACCCATCTTTTGTATGCAGACGACGCGATTGTGGTTGGGGAATGGTCCTACTTGGAAGTGATGAATATAGTGAGAATTTTCCGATGCTTTTTTGTGTGCTCAGGTCTTAAAATAAATTTAGACAAATCCAATATTTACGGTTTTGGAGTTGATTGGGATGAGACTATAGCCTTGGCTAATGAGGTGGGATGCAAACCGGATACCACCCCGTTTAAGTACCTCAGTTTAAACGTGGGTGCTAATATGAATCGTATTAGCAATTGGCACCCGGTATTCGAAATCTTCCGTGCTCGTCTTTCCAAATGGAAAGCAAACCTCTTGTCCATTGGCGAAAGGATGGTGTTGATCAAGTCGGTTACGGAGTGTCTTCCCATTTATTATTTCTCCCTTTATAAAGCTCCTAAGAAAGTGATCTCGGATTTGGAAGCCATAAAGAAGATGGAGGTCTCGAATTAAAAAAGCTTAACGAGATCAATACGGCTCTTTTAATCAAGTGGGGATGGAGATATAAAACGGAGACCAACAATCTTTGGAAAAGAGTCATCGACGCGCTTCATTTTAGTCGGGTGGGATGGGAGTGTATTCTCTTTAAAAAAAAGTCTCAATGGGGTTTGGAACAATATTGCGAAGATTATCGTTAACTCTAAGGTTGGAAATTCTCCTCTTCGAAACCTTATTAAAGGAACAGTGGGTAGCGGCTCTAATATTGCTTTTTGGCTGGATTGTTGGGTCCTCAATGAGCCTCTCAAACATAGATTCCCAGCTTTATTCAGTTTGGAGTCGGACAAGAGGTGTTCGGTTGCAGATCGTATTTTAAACCAAGAAGGTGAGCCGGTCTTTAACTGGAATTGGCGGTCAGCGTTTTCTGATCCAGCCATCGTTACCAGTCTGCAGCAGCTCCTTTCTCTTCTGGAAGATATTCATCTTTCGGCTGAGGCTGACAAGTGGGTATGGGCTGCCGATCCGTCCGGTGAGTTCTCGGTCAAGTCGGTCAAACACTTTCTCCATGCGGGTGTCGATTATGATAACAGATTCATTTGAGATTGGTGTAAATGGGTCCCCGCCAAAGTCAATATCCACTCGTGGAGGATGGAAATGGACAAGATCCCGACCGGAGTTGCTTTAAAAAACAGGAACGTTCAGGTTGGTGACCCGTTGTGTCCCTTTTGTGGCTCGTATGATGAATCGGTGGATCATATTTTCATCGCCTGCCATGTTGCCTCAGTGGTTTGGAATTGTATTAGCTCATGGTGCAAGATTCCAAACATATTCGCGTTTTCTATTAGAGACCTTCTTGACACCCACAAGGAGATTAGAGCGATGGACGTGAAGAAGGAAGCTATCCAAGGTATCATTATGATGGGTTGTTGGAGCTTATGGGGTGCTAGGAATAGCCTCGTTTTTTCGAATAAGGAAGTTAAAATAGATAATATTATGAGTGAGGTCAAGGCTTTGAGTTTTCTTTGGTTCTCCAATAGATCTAGACACAAGCGTATGGAGTGGGGGAAATGATGCTCTTTTGTAAATATGTAAGTTTGGAGTCGGTTGGGTTTGAGTCGGCTGTTTTGTTTTAATGAAAGTTACCCTTAAAAAAAGAGTAAATTACAAGTTTTGTCCTTTATGTATGTCCCAAATTGCAGGCGCTGCCCTTTGTCTTTAAAATTGATGAGTTTTGTCCTTAATGTTTGCAAATCTTGCACGTTATATCCTTTAGGACAAACCCAATTAATTTTTTCAGTTAAATAAGAACATGTGCAGGTCACATGAGGGTAAATATGTCATTTTACGATATTGTTTAAAAACCCATTTTAAAGAAAGAAAAAAAATTATATATCAATATCAGTATCTCTTTCTCTCTCTCTAAACAATAAAAACTCTCCCTCTCTACTCCATCTCTCTCAACAATTACCACCGGTCCACCATCTTCTTCCACTGCCACCACCTCCACCACCATGCTTCCTCTCTCTACCTCACTCTACAGTATGCTTGCCCCATAACCGGATCTAGATCCGAATCTGGATCGGAGTAAAACGTCACTCTTCCTCTCTCTACCTCTCTCTTTCCACCATCTCTCTCGCTCTCTTTCTCTCTCCAGGAACCGGATCTGCGATGGTGGTTACAGATCTACTGGAAGTTGATGAAGGAGATCAAAAATGGGGTTTTCATGTGCGAAACGTGTTAGGTCAAATTGAGGGTTGGAGGTTGATGAAGGAAATGAGATCAGGTGGGGTTGATGCAGGATGGTGGCAGATCCAGCGGTGAAGAAGACGTGTGATGCTGGCGGTGGGGTTGATGCTGGCGGCTATTGATGGTTTTGGGGGTTTTTGATCAGGCGGGTTTCTGATGCAAGTAACAGTGCGACGGCCGGAGACTCGATTCCGGTTTGCTTCGACATTCATGTGGTGCAAGAAAGTCAACGGAGTGGATTACCTTAGCTGTTGATGATTGGTTCTTATTGTTGATTTGTAATGTTGCTCTGTTTTTTGGATAATGAATTGATATGTGCCCATGTGGTGCAAGAAAGTCACTGGGCAACAGATAAAACACTTTTGAAACTTTCATTGCTAATAACTATTATTTGGAATTTGGTGATTTTAGAATATGGGAATTTGGAATTTGTACGCAAATGGGGCATTAGAAATTTGATGATTTTAAAATTTGGGAATTAGGGTTCTTAATGATTTATTAAAGGGGGGGGGGGGGTTGTTTGTTCAGATGATTTGGGGATTTTTTGTTTGTTCAGATGATTTGGGGATTTTTTTGGTTGTTCAAAGATATAGAGAGAGAGAGAGGTGAGGGAGAGTGACTGGTTGTGGGGGCGATGTAGAGTGGCGGTGGAGGACCTAGAGGTGGCGGTGGAAGAAGGTGGTGGTGGTGAAAGGAGGTGGTGGAAGTGGTAGAGAGAGAGGAAGAGAGAGTAGATGTTGTAGAGAGAGAAGGTTTTGTTTAGAGAGAGTTGAGTTAATATATATTATTTTTATTTTTTCTTTTAAGATATTTTTTTACATAATATGGTAAAATGTCAAAAATGCCTTCATGTGCCCTACACATGCCTTCATTTAACCAAAAAATCTAACTGGGTTTGGCCTAAAGGACATAACGTGCAAGATTTGCAAACATTAAGGACAAAACTCATCAATTTTAAAGACAAATGACAGCGCCTGCAATTTGGGACATACATAAAGGACAAAATTTGTAATTTACTCTAAAAAAAAATTCTAACGGTTTAAAAAAAATAAAAAAGGAAATGAAACCGCCACGTGTAAGAAAAATTATTGTGAATCGTCATGTAAGAAAGTGTAGAATATTTAAATACGAACCAAGAGAGAAACCTTCCCACACTTAAATGAATCGCACATACTTTTAGAGAGAGAAACCCACTCCAGATCTCCCTCTCTCTCTCTCACTGATCATTCCAATCTAGAGAGAGAAACCCACCATTCGACTCCATTCTTCACCTAGTTGACACACACACACATACACACTCTGTCTCTTTCTCAATCTATATCTATACACTCTCTCTACGTTTCCCAAACCCTAGCGGTTAACAAACCGTTCGATTTCCAACTATTGATGCGCGATTGAGCTCAGATCCGAGTAATGGAGGAGGTTTCCGGCGACGGCGGAGACTACAGCGGCGGTAATGTACGGCCGCCGGTGGCTGAAACGACGCCCTTGACGGTGTCAGGATCGTTTAAGGACGGAGCTAGGGTTTCTGGTGCGCCGAATCGGAGGAGGAGCTCTAGAAGACCGAGTTTGGATACTGATGATTTTATAAATCTGCTTCACGGTTCGGATCCGGTGAAGGTTGAGCTTAATCGGTTGGAAAATGAAGTTAGAGGTGAGTAATGTGAAGTGATCTGGATGAGTAGGTGATTTTGTAGGTGTTTGATTTGATTTTTTTTGTTGATTTGTAGATAAGGATCGAGAATTGAGTGAGGCGCAAGCGGAGATCAAAGCGTTGAGGCTGTCTGAACGGTTGAGAGAGAAAGCTGTTGAGGAGGTTATGATTTTGATAATATGTTTTTAATATGTTTAGTTTACATGATATGCCAAATATTTGAAATTTGAATGTTTAATTGCTTTGACTAATTGTTTACATTTTTGCACTGGCATTCTCCCCTTTACATAAGCTATATTTTTATCTTACATTGATATTTGTAAGCTGAGTAGTGATTTTAGTGTGTGTTGTTTTGTTTAAGTATGTGTTTTAAGGAATTCTAATTGTTTTGTGATTGAGTGTTTCGCAATGCTAATGTTTTGAACTGTTTAAGCCGTCTGTCGAACTGTCGAAGTAAAGATTGTAAATTTGTAATGCCATTGTTGTGTAGTGTATTTATCCATTTATAAGTTAAGACATTGAGTATGCTATTGGTATTATCAAGTTGTTACTAGCTTGCTGATTTGGACATGCTGCATTTGTTGGATGCTTTAACTCCTAACTATTAATTCCCTCGTGGATTTGTTCGGTGACATGCACTTCTTTTGAAACCACCTTACTATTACGTAAGAAGTTGTTTGTCGGCTATCATTAGCTCAGGTTTGTGCAAGGAAACCATTTCTGTACTCACTTGGATTGTAATGGTAAACGAGTTTGTTTTGGCACTTAAGTAAAATGTTTGTGTTTGCTATCTTGGTGTTGCTTATTGGGGCTTTGTCTTTTGTTTGTTCTGTTTTGTGGAGTAAATATCTTATTTACTAAGTGGGATCCATTAACATACAGCCAATATAAACTTTACTTGTTAATTATGTGCTAAGATTAAGTGTTTGACCAAGTCCAACTAGTTATTGCCAAGTATTTGTGATATTTACTTCATGGTTTTGTTAGCATTTTTGTTGTGTTCTTTTGCCTCATCTTATCTGTTGTAAATCGTAAATCATATTTCTTTTTGAGTTAAATCTGATAAAATCTTGCTGTTTTCTTTTTTCTTTTTTCGTATACCTTAGCTAACTGAAGAATTGTCGAAGATGGATGAGAAGCTGAAGTTGACAGAATCTCTGCTAGATACCAAGGTATTAACTGAAGCTCTTATATTCATTTGGATTCTTTATTATTTTCAATGTAGCTAATATATGTCAAAAATACTTTCCGGTAATGTAGAATCTTGAAATTAAGAAAATCAATGATGAGAAAAAAGCATCTATGGCGGCTCAGTTTGCTGCAGAAGCCACTCTTCGAAGGGTTCATGCTGCTCAAAAAGACGATGATATGCCTCCAATTGAGGCAATCCTTGCACCATTAGAAGCCGAGCTGAAGCTTGCTCGACAAGAGGTTTGCATTCTCTGAGTGATTAACAATAACAAATCAAGTTAACGCTAATAGGTTATAAACGATTGATAAGTAGTTAATGCGTTAAAAAATCGAATATCAGTCAAGGTCTGATATTTGAGATATCGGTTATCGCGGTGTGATATCAGTAATTTTAATATCATGCAGAGTTCGTATATATGGCACTTTCACACTAATAGTTCAGTATACTTTCCTACCATTAACAAATTAACCTTTTGCAACTTGCAAAACACTACAATTGTAGCAAGTAGGAACTGATTAAGACTTAAAACACTAATAGCAGCAATAAGAAGAAAGACGAATGGTAGAACTAAGAAGAATGGTACTGATATCGGGAAAATCGGTGATATAAGGGTTAAATATCGGTCAATATCGCCGATAATATCGGTACCGATATTCTGACTGATATTTTGCACCGATATCTCACTAGGGGACCGATAACCGATATATCACTGATATATCGCAATATTAACTACATAGCGATTGAGCATTTATAACGTTGTGTTATTTGGGCACCGATATCTCACCAGGGGACCGATAACCGATATATCACTGATATATCGCAATATTAACTACATAGCGATTGAGCATTTATAACGTTGTGTTATTTGGGTTTCAGATTGCTAAGCTGCAAGACGATAATAAAGCATTAGATCGACTGACTAAATCAAAAGAAGCTGCTTTACTTGAAGCTGAGAGAGCAGTGCAGGTTGCTTTGGCTAAGGCTTCAATGGTGGATGATCTTCAGAATAAGAACCAGGAGTTAATGAAGCAGATAGAAATTTGCCAGGTAAGATTGTGCTGTTTGTCTTTTGTCGTAAAATATTTAATTGGTTATCCTGATTTTTTTATATATATGTACCCACATGTTTCCTGATACTTTATTAGGAGGAAAATAAAATTTTGGATAAAATGCATCGTCAAAAAGTTGCTGAAGTTGAAAAGCTTACACAAACTGTACGTGAGCTTGAAGAGGCTGTTCTTGCTGGTGGTGCGGCTGCAAATGCAGTGAGAGACTACCAACGCAAAGTTCAAGAGATGAATGTAAATGACCTACAACTCTTATCGTTATACCTAGGGTTGAAAATGGGCGAGTTGGGTTTTGGGTTCGGGTCAAATTAGGTAACCTATGTGCAGGTCAAAAGTCAAAACAGGTCGGACCAGTCAGACCCTCATACACTTTGTCATTTAATTTGTTAAATTCTATAAATATATAATGTGCTTATTGCTTAAATGTGATTAAAGAACTGTATTGTTACAGTAATAATCTAAAATATTTTGTGAAGTGATTTACAAGCTTTTATTCATTTGAATACATATATGACCTGCTAAACTCATTTGACCCGTTTTCCTTTTAGTTAAATTTTTTAGCTTAAACACTTGACCCATTAGGCCATTAGAGAAAAAGTACAACCCAAATTTACACCTTTGTATTTAAATGGGTCAAAATAGCAATCTCTGCTTATAGTTGACTAGTTTTGACTTTTTGTGCCTTTAACTATATAGGAGGAACGGAAAACTCTGGATCGAGAATTAGCTCGTGCAAAAGTTACAGCAAACAGAGTAGCAACAGTAGTAGCTAATGAATGGAAAGATTCTAATGATAAAGTGATGCCGGTAAAACAATGGCTTGAAGAAAGAAGATTCTTGCAGGTAACATGATATTTCTTAAATTCACCAAACTTCTATGTTTAGCATTAATTTATTTCTAATTGTCGACTTTTATCGTTTACAGGGAGAGATGCAACAACTAAAGGACAAGTTAGCTATAACTGAGCGTGCAGCAAAGTCTGAAGCACAATTGAAAGTAATTTTCTGTTAATGACTGTTTATGAAACATTATGAAACATGTTGTTTCATTTCTAATGGTACTAAGTATTTTAATTTTTATAAAATACAGGAAAAATTTCAATTAAGACTCAGAGTACTAGAAGACACTTTGAGATCACCGAACACTAATGGCCCTTCACGCCGCCAGTCTCTAGGTGGAGCTGATAACTTTTCAAAACTGGCAGCTGCTTCAAATGGGATTTTACCAAAAAGATCACCATCTTTTCAAATAAGATCATCTGGGTCGAGTTCAATTTTGAGGCACGCAAAAGGTACGTCAAAGTCATTTGATGGCGGTACGCGTGCACTTGAGAGGAGTAAACTTATTTCAAATGGAAGCGGCAGTCCTACTTTTAGCCAATCGGGAACCAAGGATATTGAAATAGTAAACCCTGATGAAAAACCTAGCGGCTCCTCGGGAACCGAAACTGAAGATACCGTGCCTGGACTGTTGTATGATTTGCTTCAAAAAGAAGTGATTGCTTTGAGGAAAGCTGGTCATGAAAAGGATCAAAGCATTAAAGACAAAGATGACGCCATCGAGGTTAATTATTATCTTTATATTTTGGGTTCACACTTCACATCAAAACTTGTTATTTAATTTGTAATATTGATTTCAGATGTTAGCGAAGAAAGTAGACACTTTAACCAAGGCTATGGAGGTTGAAGCTAAAAAGATGAGACGTGAGGTAGCTGCAATGGAGAAGGAGGTAGCTGCTATGCGTATCGACAAAGAACAGGATAATCGGGCTAAACGGTTTGCGAACGTCAAGAACACCTCTCAGCCGCTTCCAGCCAGGTACGCAAAATAAACAATTAAACATATTGTATTTATATTTAGGGGTGTTAAAAGGACCGTGCTTGTGGGTTGGCGGGTTCAACCCGAAACAACACGAGCTTTCGTTGGTTGAATCCCTTTAACTTGAATAGTTTATTTTATTTTCATACTCTAATTTTCAAGAAAATAGAAATGTTTGTAACATAATAACGTTTAAACTTTAAACCACAAAACCTGAATCTAATGTCTCTTTTATTCTTCAAGTTATGGCATAATCTTTTATAAAAAGTAAACTACACGGATGGTCCCTGGGGTTTACCAAAATTTCGAATTAGGTCTCTAGCTTTTCAAAAGTACACAGATGGTCCTTGTGGTTTGCACTTTGTGACGCATTTAGTCCTTAACTTGGCATTGCTAAAACCTTTAGATTTGTTGGTTGGGGACTTTATGCGTTACAAAGTGCAAACCACCGGGACCATCTATGTACTTATTCTTTATAAAAGTAAATGGGTTAAACGGGTCAACCTTAACCTGCAAATTCCGTGTTAGGTTCATGTCATGTTAGAAAGTGAGTAGTGACACCCCTATTTATATTACATCACAAACACATGTTCCTTCGGGTGAATTAATCGCTAATCTATATCTATATTCACCCGGTATCTATATCTATGCAGGAATGTGGCACGTGGAGGATTGACACGGAGCGGGCAATAACATGAAAAAGAGAATGTTGTTGATTTACTATTATCATTAGCATACTATTTTCTCATTCTTTCTACTGACTGTTTGGTAGAGAAGAGGCAGTGGATGAACATGAAGATTGAAGATGATGAGCTAACCATTGCGTGGTTGTATAGCTGCTGCTGCTGCTGCTGCTTTCTTACTTTTGGTTCTTATACTTTCTAGTGTGATTTGTGTCAATGTTGTTGTTGGCTAGTGTTTATTTGGGATTCCTAATACATTACCAATAGTTGTGCTCTTTGCAAGATTAAATATTAGATTGCTCAATGTTTGTTTGCCTCTTTTTGGCTAAGAGTAATATCAATGCTGCTAGTGTGACTTGTACATCCTGCATTCAAACATGTACATTGTGCAATCAAAGTTTTTTGGTTGCACATTTGCTAAAACTTTAGATAATCACTAATGTTTTCATTTTTACCTATCTATTACATTATCAACATACACAATTATTAGACTATTTGTACCTTAGCGGGTTTTGGAGCCAAGCCAAGTACTTTCGTTTCGCATGTGAAAGGAGAAGAGGGCTTGGTATTTAGTCAAGGATCTAGTATAGAAGGGGGTTGGTATTGAAATTGTACCTACAACCATGTTTTATAGTTATCAGGTATGCGCACCTTATCGATTTTTGGAGGCAAGCCAAGTACTTTAGTTGCGCATGTGAAAGAAAGAGAGGAGCGTTTGGTACTTGGCGACGAACCTCCCATTGTTGATGCCGATGACAATGGATCTAGCATAGACAGGGTTTGGCAATTTGAAATTGTACCTAATTATAAAATCATGTCCTATAATTATCGGGTGTAAGTCACTATTATCTTTACAATACTCATTGAGTTATTGCCTCATTTGTATCAACACTATTAATGTGAGTAGCCCTAGAAGTTAAAAAAAAAAAGTTGCTTGAACATTCTAATATTAATTGATACATTTTACCCGGGTTCGAGTCCAAGGGGGGCGCGGTTTTACCTATTCCACGGGGTTTCCGCGCATCAGGGGTGTGCTACGCTTTCTAGCGGTGGTCGAGTAGTCGGCCTTTGGACATAGCTCCGAAAGGGTGGGTTTACACGTGGAAAGCAGTTAGCCGTTAAAAAAAAAAAAAACTCTTCTTCACCCCCGGTGCTTGTTAAGGTCAAAGTCAAAGGATCTGGATGTGTTGGTGTCAGAAGTTGGAAAATGGAAAGAAGACCAAAATGATGGTACTTTCCTGTCACGTGACAGTGGGTTGGCATTGGCAATTGGCAGGGAGTATAGGTATTTTTAAAAGACTAAAAAAATATATTTTTCGTATTTAATCTCTGAATATTTATGCTTACAACATCCAAATTTGTGGGTGTTAAGATTCCAACATCTCTATACAAAATGTTTTAAAATCTAGTTTTTATACCGTATTGTATTTAGCTCAGAAACGGTTTAATCAGGTGTATCAGACGGTTTAACTGGTTCTATCAACAACTCAACTGTACAACCAGCTGGTTTTAACAGGTATTTAAAACATTATCTATACATACATAGATATTTATAACGAGAGATAGAGTGAAAATGGTGTGAGAATAGAAGAACCCTTTATAAACTTAACAAACCGTCCTTTTTTCCTCTCTATCTATCCAATAAAACCTAGTGCTGGAAGTTCGTTTGATTAGCTTAACGAACAAACACGAACGAAAAATCTTGTTCAGTTAGCTTAGCGAACGAACACGAACAAAGGTCACGTTCATTCGACTGCATTCGTGAATGTTCGGTTACGTACATCCATGTTCGTGTTCGTTTAATTATATTAAAAAAATAATAAATAATAAACCTTTTATCTAAACATACTGAAAACTTGAAACCCTTTTTTTTCTAAGTTCGCTAAAATTTGGACATTCAAGACATTTTTTGGAATAATTATGTCTAAGTTAGTTAAACTTTGAATAATCATGTCTAAGTAATTCTGGATAATTATGTGTAAGTTAGTTAAACTTGATTCATCTTTTGGTGGTTGTAGTAGACTTCTTGTGTTTTGATTTATCATGATGATTGTATTTAACTACTTATGTTGAATGTTTAAGGTTAATAATGTTTCTATTTTTTATTATCAAACTAGATGTTCTTTTACGTTCGTTTGTGTTGGAGACCAATGTGTTCACGAACTGTTCGTGAACAACTGAATTTCCTTAACGAACGAACACGAACAGAAACTTATGCTATGTATGCGTTCGTGAACAGTTCACGAACATGTTAATTTCCTTAACGAACGAACACGAACATGGCCTTGTTCGTGTTCATAAAACCAAAAAACATTATTTTCTTTTAATTTTGTTTATTTTTTAATCCTCTCTATCTATACAATAAAACCAAAAAACATTATTTTCTTTTAAGTTTTGTTTGTTTTTTTTAAAACAACTCAAATCCCCATTTGTAGGTCCTATAGATCCATCCAATCCGTTTGATTAACAAGTTTAACGTGTAAAATCCGTCAAATTTGTGATAAATATAGATAATCAAATCATAAGAACACAATTGATCTAAATATAATTTCATCTTGAATTTTTTTTGATGTTTGCCATACTCAATTGCACCAAACAAAACTCTAAGTACGTACGGATCAATCATCACAATAAACATCACCCTCGATTCGATAAACATGTAGAGACAGGAGTAGTAGGATCGAACAATAAGATAGATGTTGATGTAGAAGCAATTCATTGATCATCACATATATATAACTTCATGCATACACACATGCATACACTCGTTTAAGCTCATTCCCAACCCTAGTTGAGCTCCCCTAGGGTTGGTGACTCACACCAAGAACCCTCTCTTATAGATGAAGCCAACTCTCCTATTTATAGTAAGGCATGCAAGTCTTGAAGTTAAACTAGCCGCCTGTAGTTAACTTCTAGCGAGACCTTCACAAAGTGTCGCCTATACCAACAACCGTTACATAATTGCATAGCTACAGTCACCAAGCTGCATCAAGATACTCCCCTTTGATTGTGGCTACCAAATCTACCAATCACTGATAATCATCGGTCACAAAACCACATCAACAAACCCCCTTGACTGATAATATCATGTGTGCTTGATTTTGTCTTGTATCTTCACACTCAACCAATAACCCAAAGTATTTCAATTTAGATCTCCCCCTCAAACTAAGATCCTTCTGAATTCGCAAACACGAGGTCGGTAGTAATCATCATATATCCAACAATCACCAATTTGATTTTCATTCTTGATTAATCCCTCCAAATTTGCCACCACACTGCTCAAGGGGGTGCTTAATTAGGCTGTCTTTCTGTGCTGTTCAAATCCCAAATGAGAAATCGAACTTCAACTAAATCATGTCTAATCACTTGCATGATCTTAATCACTTTGACTTCAAGGGAACACTAGCATGTCTAATCACTAGCATGATCTTATACTTTATTGAACTATTACCGTTCTGTAAATTCTGATTGGAAAGGTGAAAACCATTGCCATCCATTTATATTCGTAACCAACGAGATTTTAATATTTCGTTTCTGTAACCGTTCTAAAGTATTTAGCCACATGATTATCATTAAAATTTGTAAATGCTAATCATTGTTTAGAAAATCATAAGATCATTTGTTCATTCCTCCGTTGCTTTTCGTCTCCAAATTCGGCACTACTCGTCGTCGTACACCTTCGCCAACCGTCACCAACCAATCACCGCCTCTAACAGCCATGAACCAGAATAACCGTGTTCATCATTACGATACCTCTTCTTTATAAAACACACTCCGATTAGTGAGTCACCACCATCAAACATACACGCACGCCACCTCAGTAGTGTTTCGTCAGAGACGACTACCGTTACCAGTCACGACCACCGGAAGTACGCTGGCGTACACCCCACAACTGCCTTTTCACTGGTTGTGACCATTCTTTGCATTCATTCCGTGACCGGCGTGTTGAACACTTAATGGTTCAGACTATTTGTTTCGCGAGCAGATGTCTGAATGGTTCAGACATTTGCCTCTGAATGGTTAAGATTTATACAGAGTCTGAATGGTTAAGACCTCTAATCTGAATTGGTAAGACATTTGTCTCTGAATGGTTAAGCATTATAAGGCTCTTAATGGTTCAGACCTCTTACCGTTTCGACCTCTTACTGGTTCAGCACTTAACCATTCAGATGTTGTCAAACAGCCCCTAAGTAAGGTAATTACTCTAATTCTTGCTAAATTCGTTCAATGCAATTCTGTGATGATGTTCCAACGATAAGGGGTGGACGGGTATTCTGGCAAATAAGGTTTTAAGTCCCTGGTTATTAGGTGGTTTAAAACCATTTTCCTTTAATAAATTGAGGTGACTATAACGGGCTGTTTGTTTACCTTTTAATGGGGCTCTTAATGGTTCAGACCTCTTACTGGTTCAACACTTAATGGTTCAGATTGTTTGTTTCGCTAGCAAATGTCTGAATGGTTCAGACATATGCTTCTAAATGGTTAAGAATTATACAGAGTCTGAATGGTCAAGACCTCTAATCTGAATTGGTAAGACATTTGCCTCTGAACGGTTAATCATTATACTGTCTCTTAATTGATTCAGCACTTAATGATTCAGACCTTTACTGATTCAGCACTTAACCATTCAGAAATTTCCAAACAGCCCCTAACCCTTTTCATGTTTGTTAGTAACCACATATATTTTTTTGCATATAAGTATGTGTAGTTAGGTGCATGTTTTATGCAATAAGTAATTAGTTTAATTTACAAAATAAGTTATTTATATAATCTAGACTTTAAAATTTAAAGAGATTAGCTTTTATGTTAAATTCAAATAATTATCTAGTCATTTCTAGCCAAACAAATTACCATTTTCTATATATGCGTCGATAATTGTAAGTAAATTATAAGCTTCGTGAATAAACCTTTTTCTTTACACCTTGGGTTGACTAAACCTTTGACCATTATAATACATGATACTAATGTTTAAAAGGGCATGTTAAATTTGTTATTATGAACCATGAGTTATACAATCAAATTTTGACAATTTGTCAACAATGCTATCCTATGTTATGAAAAGTTAATTGTTGAACCTATAAAAGAATAATGATTGCAAAAACCAAAATATGCTAATATGATCAAGAATAATACAAGTCATGAAGATCAACTCCACCCAAAGATAGTGAATCTTGAACACTAACAGAAGATCTGTTTTGAAGACTCAAAGATATGTTAAATAGATTAAAGCTCTGTTGATGAAGTATAAAAGTCTGTTGAAGAACAAAGCCCTGTTGATGAACAAAGCACTGATGAGAAGAACTAAACATTTGTTTTAGGCCTTAACAAATGTTTAGTATTAACAAACAAAGGTTTCCAAAACATATGATACCAATACAACAGAGTCTGTAAAAACAATTGTTATGAGTCTTAGAACAGAGGATAAGATTCATCAGATGTTTCAAACATAAGCCATCTTTTCTGTTAGGAATGTTAGATGTCGCCATCAGGATGATGTCAGCCCTGATATCTAAAATATTTTTGTACTTCCTATAAGTAGATCTCACCTGCTAGAGATCTATTTATCACTATCACACAAAAAAAATAATGTAGTGATCAGGATGAGGGGGAGTGATAGTCGTACTTTTATATGTAATCTTTTGATTATAACTGAAAACAGTATGATAACTTTCCAAGTTTGTATTTGTATTTAATTCAGCCACTTTAATTTTATTTTCATTTATAATTCATATAATTCACCAACACTTCATTGTTCCAAAGAAAAACACACACAAACTCAAACTAAGATCCTAACAATTGGTATCAGAGGTAGATCATATTAAATTTGATTTAACAAAAAAAAGATCAGCTCATATAGTTGGTAACCAACTGTTCGTTGAATCAAATTATGGAGCTAATGTATTAAATTCACAAAGTTTTTGAACGAGACTCTGTTTTTCAAAAAGATCAAAAGGATGTCTCAAAATAGTCACGATCCCCACAACACTGGTTTCAGTAAGAAGCCCCCGATACTTGTCAAATCAGAATACAATATATAGCAACGTCGAATGGCCCATGTTCTTTCTCAACAGAACACTTGATGTTGGAAGTCCGTTATATTCGGACCACATGTTCTAATGGTACCTAGTACCGAAGATCCAAGAGTTCAAGAACCAAAGAAACAAGAAAACTATTATGAGCAGGATTTTCAAAAGTTTGAGTTAAATGCAAAAGCATTCAGTATTGTTGCTATGACTCTACCAAATGAAATCTATGTTGGTCTCTTACACTATAATAGTGCAAATGAATTGTGAGATGCTCTAAAAAATAATTCGGTGGAACAGAGGATGTAATTGAAAACACCCATGAAATTCTCAACCAACAGTACGAGACCTTCAGTCATATTATGGGAGAGACCTTAACTCAACAATTTGAGAGATTCACCTATTTGATTAGTGAATTAAAATTGGTAAATACAGAATTTTATAATTCCACTTTGAGTAATAGGTTTCTTAGGTCACTACATGAAAAGCGGGATACTGTTGCTATTAACCTTTGAAAGAGAGCTTATCCAGTAGAAGAAACTCCAGGAAACTAGAAAAGTGTCAGATGACTATGGCTTTGGCAACACAACACTTTGAGTCAAGAATCATCATCATCATCTGGAATAGTAAATGATCAGGGTTATGATTATTATATTGGCATATCCACTGGGATTATCTCCGATCAATACTCCCCAAACTTTGCTCTTATAGCAAATGGTGATGGTCAAAGTCTTGATAACCTGTCTTTTGTTCTTGATGATCTACGACACTTTGATCCCATTTATTTAGAGGAAATGGACATTTTGCATCAATTGGCTCTACTCAGTGTTAGAAAAAACAATTTCTACAAAAGAACTGGTAGGAAGTATCCATGGTTACATGGCAGGTCAAGGGTAGGGTTGGATAAATCTAAGATAAAATGTTATAAGTGTAATAGATTGGGTCATTTCGCTAGGGAGTGTAGAAGTCGGATAAGTAATTCTGAACCTATGATTACCTATCCAAAACAAAGACCTCAATCTAGCAATCAACAACACTTTTACCAAAACTCCCAAAATACCCTTGGACCCAATCTTCAAAACACTGCACATTTTGCACAATCTTTGAACCATGTCCCTATGCAATATGTTCAAGCCACTGTTCCTCAAGTCCAATATGTTCAAGTACCAGTTTCACAAGTTCAAAGACCTCCAGCCCCTGCACCCGCAGAGGCTAAACAACAAAGTTTCTTCACACAAGGATTTGTTGACTGGAGTAGTTTGCCTGAGGATCTCTCAGATGAAAATTTTGCTCTCATGGCATAATCAGTTGATGAACCTATGAATTTCTGTTTTATGGCACTTGAATCTATTGCAGAAAAAATTGAATCCAAAGAAGAAATGACTGATACTGAAGATCTGATTGATGTTGTTGACAAGGCAATCAACCTAGCACAAGCATTTGCTTTTGAAAAGGTTGATGAATAGGGTGTGACAAACAATAATCCTTGGAATTCCACTGAATGTGATAGTGATTGTGCATTAATGGTCGCCACTAAAGGAGCTTCTACATGCCTTAATAGCCTATGGTATGTGGGTGGTGGAGGCTCCATGAACATGACATAATGTAAACCCTACTCTCAAACTTCTTTGCTCATGGAGGAGGTGATATATCTTTTGGAAACGACTCAAAAGGTAAAGTGTTGGGTTCGGGAACTGTCTAAGCTGGTACGCTAAAATTTGAAAATGTCAATCTTATTGATAGCTTAAAATTCATTTTGCTTAATGTTTCACAAATGAATGACAAAGGGTATGGCTTATTTTTCACTAAGAAAACTTATAAAATTGTTGGACCAGAAGTAGTGATAAAAATTGACAAAATTATAGCTGACATCACTACACAACTTGTTGCTCACAGAAGTAGCAATGTTTATGTAGTGGAAATGTTAAAAGATAATGTTGTGCCAGATGTCTGCTTGTTTTCTGTTGCATCAACAAAAGAAATAGAATTGTGGCATAGGAGGTCGGGAAATGTTAATTTACAAACTATTAACACTCTTTCAAGACAAAATCTTGTTAAAGGTCTACCAACCAAAGAATTCAAATGTGATGAACAATGTATTTCCTGTTTAAAAGGAAAACAACACAAAGTGTCACACAAATCAATGGATGAGTCCAAAACAACCCAATGTTTACAAATGCTACACATAGATCTATTTGGCCTTGTAAAAATCATAAGCTTAAGGAAAACGAGATATTGTCTTGTTATAGTTGATGATTTTTCTAGATTTACATGGACTTAAAACGAGATATTGTCTTGTTATAGTTGATGATTTTTCTAGATTTACATGGACTTATTTTTTACACTCTAAAGATGAGACTGCATGTATCTTAAAGAACTTTTTCACAAAAGTTGAAAAACAATATGATCTTCCAGTAAAAATATTTAGAAATGATAATAAACATAATTTAGAAATCAGGAGTTAGATGAGTTATGTGTGTCAAAAGGAACTATGAGACAATTTAGTGTTCTAAGAACACCTGAACAAAATGGGGTGGTAGAAAGGAAAATAGAACCTTAATTGAAGCTGCCAGAACTATGCTTGCAAATTCTGGTCTTCCATTGTCCTTTTGGGTAGAAGCCATTAACACTGCATGTTATGTTCAAAACAAAGTTTTGATTAACCGTAGACATCAAAAGACTACCTATGAAATTCTGTTTAATGTCAAACTAGTTATCTCATTTTTCAAAGTCTTTGGTTACCCATGCTTCATTCTAAATCTCAAAGATTCAATTTCAAAATTTGCAGCCAAAGTACATTAATTGTGGGTTACTTCTTGGGATACTTTTCTATAGCCAAGCCCTATAAAGTGGTTAACACAAGGACCATGACTATAGAAGAGACTATGAATGTAAAGTTCAATGAACTTTCTTCATTGAAATCCATGCAAACTCTGCAGAACTATTTGATCTTGATAAGTTTAACTTTGAAGATGTTACCACTGATTTTGTTGATACAGGTGTACCAAAAGATGTTCAACAAGATTGCAAATTTGATATTATGATTCCCTCTCAATGTAAAATCTTTTATACACCACAGAGTTCATCTGCTCAAAGCACCTATCAAACAACTGCAACAATTGTTGACCAAAGTCAACACCAAAACAAAGATCAAACAAGTGGTCAAACCACTGATCAAACATGTGGTCAAACCACTAATCCCATTTACACCTCTCATCTCAAAATCCCATCATTCCATACACTGGAAACTATTCATTTCTCAGATTCCATCCACCAGATCAAGTCATTGGAAACATCAATGATGGTGTGCTCACAAGAAGTCAAACCTCTAATATCTGCCTCTTTGTTGGTTTTATGTTATTAACCCAACCTGTCAAGTACCAAGAAGCTTAGAGAGACAACAGTTGGGTAGAAGCCATGCAAGAAGAACTCATTTAGTTTAAAAGATAACAAGTGTGGGAACTTGTTTCATTGCCTAATGACACATGTCCAATTGGCACAAAATGGGTCTTCAAGAACAAAACTCATGAAAAAGGTATAATTGTAAAAAAACAAAGTCATGTTTTTGGTTCAAGGATACAGACAAGAAGAAGACATTGACTATGATGAAACTTTTGCTCTTGTAACAAGGTTAGAAGCCATTAAACTCTTCTCAGCCATCGTTGTCAACCACAACATCAAGGTGTATGAGATGCATATAAAGTGTGCCTTTCTTTATGGAAAAATCCGTGAAGGGGTCTATATGTGTCAACCACCAGGATTTGAGGATACATTCCATCCTGATCATGTCTACAGACTAAACAAAGCTTTGTATGGACTGAAACAAGCACCAAGAGCCTGGTATGATACTCTATCCACTTTCCTTTTATCTAATGACTTCAAACGTGGTAGAATTGATAAAACCCTGTTTATAAAATGGAAAGGGAAGGATCTGTTGATAGTTCATATCTATGTGGATGATAACATCTTTGGATCCATATGTGACAAAATGTGTGATGATTTTAGAAAATAGATAACTGCTCAATTTGAAATGAGTGCCATGGGTAAGCTGCAATGTTTTCTTAGTTTACAAGTAAAACAACTTGAAAATGGAACTTTAATTCATCAAAACAAATATATTAAAATACTTTTGAAGAAATTTGATATGAATGAATGTAAACCATGCAACACTCCTATGTGTACAAACAAACCTTTTATTTCTAGTGAAAAATATGATTTGGTATACCAGACACTTTACAGGTACATGATTGGATCCTTGATGTACTTAACTGCATCAAGACCTGATATTATGTTTGCTACTTGTGTATGTACTAGATACTAAGCATCACCTAGAAAGTCTTATTTAATAGCAGCGAAAAGGATTTTTAGATACCTTAAAGATGCACCCATACTTGGTATCTGGTATCCTACTAATGGAAACATTGAGCTTTCAGGTTACTCAAATAGTGATTTTGCTGGTTGCCACACCACAAGAAAGTCCACATAAGGAGGGTGCCAATTCCCTAGCATTTATGGTTACAAAAGTCGCTATGCGCTCCTTAGTCGGTAGACCGGAGAGTTGAGAGTACTCGGTCTAGGCGGAGAGTACTCGGGGTCGGACATGTTAAATTATAAAGAAATTACTTTTTTGAGATTAAATATATGTCAAATAACATAAATTTACTAATATTTATAACAAAATACGTGAAAATGATATTTATTCTTTAATATGATAGGTATAGAAATTATGTTTTATTATAATTTAAGTCAAACTAGGCCCGAGTTGACCTACTAGATCCAATTCTGGCCGAGGTTGACCGCGTTTGACTGACTCCAAGTAATTAGGCGGAGTCGAAGAAAGTCGCCTCGGCAGCCTACCTTGTTGCGACTACTCGGGGAGTACTCGACCTTGGAAACCTTGTTTTACAACCATGCCTGGCAATGCCTTGGTATCTTGACAAAGCAAAAAAGCAAACAACAGTTTTAAGCTCTACAACAGAGGCAGAGTTTATTGCTGATGCAAGCTGCACAACCCAACTTTTGTAGCTTCAAAACTAATTACCTGATTTTGGTATAACTGCTTTAAAGACACCGTTGTCACTGGACAATCAAACAACCTAAAATATCATCAAGAATCATGAGTCACATTAAAAAACAAAGCATATTGAGATCCGTCATCACTTTGTAAGAGATTGTTGCGAAAAATGTTTGATTTCCATCCACCATGTTCCATCTGAAGACCAGCTAGCAGATGTCTTTACAAAACCTTTAGATACATATACTTTTGAAAACTTGATCTCTAGAATACGAATGTTAGACATGGACTAAAAGTGAAATTTTAGTCCTTCATTCTAAAACATTAACATGTTGTATAGAAAATATCAAAATTTTGCATAAACTCATTAAAATGTTGTTTTGAAAATCATTAAAAAACTCTGTTCAAAGAAGCAAAACCACAGTTTTAGTGGTTCTAAAGTCTGTTTGACCAAAGTCTACCATATTGCACAAGTAACCTCTGTTTCTTTATCATTTGATTCATTCATATGTTGACTAGTCAATAGATATTTCATCCACTGCTTTCCATTTAAAACCACTGTTTACATCAAACAATGGTTTCTATCCCTAAAATAGAGGTTTACTAAGTGGGACGGACTTTGGCAAACAGACCTTTTCACTACATTTAACCTAAATGACGAGTCACGTATGAAATCTTTCTCCAAAAACGACCTTCACATTAAATTCATAGAAAGTATGAAGCACAAATTGTGGGAGCCACAATTTTCAAACCAAACTTCCCACCAGCAATGAAAATTTTCTTCCATACCTTGTTAGTATGTCTTTCAGCAAAAACCACTTATGTCAATAAAATTCCCTTGAAAACTCAGTACTTGGGATATGGTATTTTAACAAATTCAAATTACAAGCTATCCCAGACTTTGTTCATGGATTTGGTAGGAAATGTGAAAGCCATAAAAAAGGTTCTGCCAAAGCCTTTCTCATGTATCCAAGGCTTCTAAGCTTTTATCTACAAAAGATTTTAGCTCAAAATATTTTGAACAGGGTGAAGCCCTTCAAATGAAACCTTCACTCGCATGATGACCACTAAAGGTCCAGGAATGTTGAGGAAGGAAATAATTTAGAAAATGCGGCAACATCTATTGTTGAAGCCCACTTCTCTTAATGGCCATAGTGTCCAACCCAACATTGTGGAACCCACATCAAAAATCTCCACAGGGACCATTCCCATTCCAAAAGCCAAACGCACCAAAAGGGTCTCCCTGGAAGATAAGATACCAGAGAGACCTGTTGTAACACAAATGAAACTTATAATATCTGTTGATACTTCCTCTCAAGATATGAAGATATCTCAACCCATCCAAACTCCTCACTTCTCCTCACAAAAGGAGAGTGTTGTAAGCACAAGGGAACCAAACAATGAGTTCTATGATTCACTTGAACATTTATACTTAAGTCCTTTTCCTAGGGCTGATTCTCTTTCATGTCCACCACCCATAATATTCCCATCCATTAAACAATTGCTTGATGCAATTGATGCCTCTGACTTGAATAGACCTAGTTCCTCCCAATCATCTATCACTGAGAGTATGCACCAACAAGTGGCTAGATCAAGTCCAGAGATCATTGCTAACCCACAAGCATAGGAGGGTACACCTCTGCACTCACAAGTGACTCTTTCAAGTTTTTCAAGTGAAGCAGCCACTAACTATAGGGCAACGGTCATACAACTGAATAGTGGTTACATCTTTAAGACTTCCTTGAAGGCAGCAACTGTTGAGTCTACAATATTACACTTATTAACAGTTGGAAGTCCCTAGAACCAAGACCAAGGGGCATCTGGTCTAAAACCAGATACAACCACCTCTGGTGGGAATTCATATGATCCTATTAATATAGGTGATAGATTAAGATATCAAGAATTGACGGAGAGGGTTACTAAGATGGAGTCTTCCATTAATGAAGTAAAGGAGATGCTGAAAATCATGGTACAAAACTCTAAACCTTAACCATCCACTGTAGATCTTGTCAAAGACTTATGGCTATTTGGTTCAATCATTCCTTAGTCTTCAAAAACAATTTGCAGATGCCACCCATGACATACACATGGAACTTATCAGAAATATGGTTGAAGCTAGGTACAAAGATACTCAACTTGAGAGAAAGGCCATCAAAGACCATCTTCTCCATACTACATGCTCTACTCCTAACCCCAAGTATCCTGATGATGCCAAAAGGGGGGAGAATGAAGAGGGAATGAAAAAACTACCTCCTCAGGTTAAGAGAGATAAAAAGAAACCTAATATGTCTCCAAACAAAAATGCAAAGGAGAATGCTTTATAAAAAAGAGAAAAGAAAAGATACAAGAGAAGCCAAAAATGGCTTAATGGTACAAGAAATACTTGAAAAACAGAAAATTAAAAAAAAATGGGTTCTTCAACAGAAGCTGCTAGAAAACAACCTACAAGCAAGTTAATATCACTTCTCAAAAATTTAAAATTCAAGACTTGGAGACGCTTATTAAAAGGTTCATGTGAGGTGGCTCGGGTGAAAATAAGAAGATGCATTGGGTAGCTTGGGATCGGGTGTCTATTCCAAAAGAGGACGGGGGCTTGGGCTGAGCAAATTGAAGAACATCAACATAGCCCTCCTCTCCAAATAATGATGGAGATATAAGTCTGAGAAAAATCAGTTGTGGAAGAAAGTGGTAGAGGCGATACACGAAAACATGAATAACTGGGACTTTCTCCCGATAAAAAAGCCAAAGTGGAGTGTGGAATAACATTGTGAAATATTTTTCAAAAACGATAATTGTTGATACCTTATTGCGTAAGTTTTTTAAAAGTGTGGTCGGTAATGATAGTAACATTTCATTTTGGTTGGACCCTTGGCTTTTTAATGAACCCTTAAAAGATATATACCCTAATATTTTCAATCTTGAGTCTAACAAAAAGTGTAGTGTTGACAGCAGGTTAAGTAACAATGGAGATGGATCTATCAAGACAGACAAATTGGAGCTGGAGGATCGAACCTGGAAGTTTTCTAGAGCTATCAGAATTTAGTTGGCTTATGAGAGACTTGGGGTGCCACTTTGGAAGATATGGAAGACAAGTGGACATGGATTGGAGTGGGTTCGAAAGAGTTTTCGATCGGAGCTGTGAGAAGAGCCTTAAATAAAGGAGTCGACCATAGCGGAAATTATGTGATGAAGTGGTGCAAATGGGTTCTGACGAAATGCAACATTTTCGCATAGAGAGCTGAAATGGGGAAAATTTCTACAGGATCGACGCTTAGAGATAGAAATATCGAGATCGAACATGCTTCATGTCCTCTGTGTGGTTCGAGCAAAGAAACGAGCAATCACCTATTCACATCTTGATTGGTGGCGAGTAGGGTTTGGTTATACATTGCGATAAGGTGTAGAGTTGCTCCATTTATTGTCTACACGTTTAGATAGATTTTGGAGCTTCATAACCATGTGGAATTGAAGAGTTTGGCTAAAGAGATTTTCTACAGATTATTATTATCGGGTGTTGGAGTATTTGGCGAACTAGAAATGGTGTTAAATTCTCCAACATACAATTTCGAGTGGAAAATGTCATTAGTGAAATCAAGTCGATTGGATATCTTTGGATTAGTAGTAGACTGAAATCGAGGACTATGTCTTGGGCCGAGTGCCGAGTGGTGTAATGTTGTAATTATGTAATTTGTTCTCATGTGGCCGCCCCATTTTAGGGTTTGGTGGTTTCTAATGAAGTTTACTTTTCAAAAAAAAAATGTACCTCAATCCACTGCTCAGACTTGCCAAACCACTGTTGCCATTACTCATCAAACCATTGCTCCTCAATCCACCGCCCAAACTATCCAAACATCTGTTGGCATTGACAAAATGCAAATCCTATCTCATAAAAGACTCCAATTGGTTGTCTAAAACGAAAACCACCAATCCACACTCCATATCCTCCATCAAAAGCACCTACACCTTATACCAGGGGGAAAATATAACAACCCTCCTAAAATACTTACCGACACCCCTAATATAAGTATAATATCCCTATACTCCTTAAAATACGCCTCGTATACGATGTTTAATCCTAAATACCTTTATATAATTAAAATACAATAAAAATCAAAATTCAGTCATTTCTCGCGGGCCGCGAAGACTTACTCTTCGGGCTACGCGGGGCGCGAGCACCTGGACACCAGGCCTCCTCCGGAGCTGCCACGTGTCCTCACTCGTGTTAAGTCTACCCCATGACCGGGCCAAGCTATGCCCTATATACTCTAGGTCGCGGGCCGCGTAAAAGTAAGCCCAGGGCTTACGCGGGGCGCGAAAAACCATCGACTAGGCCCTATAAATAGATGCAATCGGCCTCAGTTCACAATTCGTCCCACATTCGAAATTCTCTCTAAAATTCTGAATATTTGAAGTAGTATCGGGCATAATACCCCCTAATTAACAGAGTTCGGCCCCGTTGTAAGTATTTTAACCCCGGTTATGTATTAGATACGCTGCCCGATTGATCTAGTGCTCCGTAACAGTTGTCGTGGTTCTGCCCGATGTAGTCGTTGGAGTTCTGTCTCGGGGAGGGTATTATTAATGTAAATATTGGGTTATGATACTAACGCATGTGCATTGTTTAAATTGTTAGATTATAACCAGGAAACCATCAGGAAAAGTCTAAACTAGCAAAGTGAGTAATCTCATTTTTGTAAACTGTTTTTACAAAACCTTAATGCTTTACATTATAATTAAACAGTGATTGAGTATTTGTAATTCTACAATTAGCGTCGGTATGTTGGGGTTTTGTATACAAAATTTGTTACTACACTGTGAGTAGTAACATGACCACAAGTCGGGTCGACAGTACCGTGGGTGGTAATTAAGGTAGAATGGTAAACAAATGTAATTGCTGATTGCCCTCAATACTGTACAAGGATTAAACTTGTTTTGATTAAACTGGGATTCACTCACCATTATTTCCCACTGACAAAATGTTTGTAAACGCGTTTCAGGTAACAAAATGTGAAAGCTAAATTAGAAGCCAGCTGGAGAGCACTAAAGGCGTGGAAAAGTGGCTATAAAATTACCTAAAATAAAGAAGATGTTTTATTAAATAAAATAGTGTTTATCCCTATAAAAATGTGTGTACTTGAAACTTGGGTTTTTACCCATGTGTTTATTAATATAAAAGTGTGGTATTTTACCCTGATAAAATATTTCCTAACTACGGTCCTGATGAAAATTTTGCGGCCAAACTGATAAACACCGATACCACTGAAACTGGCCGCGGCCGCCCGTTCCCGAGTAGATAAGGGACAAGGGTTGCGACAGAAGGTGGTATCAGAGCTTAGCCACTGATTTCAGCCAAAGAGGTGTTCAGCTGACATGGAAATTATAAATTTTGTTAGGAAATAATAAATGAAATTATATGCATACGTGTATATTATTATTTTGTGTTATTTGACAATTTGTTACAGTATGAGTGATCAAGGACCTTCGGACGCTTACCGTCAGTTGTCCCACTCTCCTAGGGACGAAGGAACCTCTTCACAGTCTACCCCTCGGGGTATTCGGCTGATACTGAAGAAGGGATTTTCGTGTTTAAAGCACAATTTGAGGAACCATTCCCTCCCAAGAAAAGAGGATGGTTCAGCAGAGGAGCTCATGAGCGTAGAAAGAGGATGAGAAAACTACATCAGCAAAGGGCCTTAGCAGCGGCCAATAGGGAAATGAATGTGCAAACTGATGTGTGCGGGTGTCGTATAGTTTTTAAGTATATTTTAAGCCCTTTTTAACATTTTAGTCAAGTTTTAAATTTATAAAACACGATATTTACTAACACTAAACACACATATGGGCAAGTGCACCCATCGTGAGCGTAGTATAGTGTTGGTAAGATACCAAGGTCGTCCAAGGACACAAGAGCTTTTAGTACCGGTTTATCCTCAACGTTTGATCAAATAAAAAATTTAGAAAAAGGTTTTTAAACTAGAAAATTAAACTAACTAAAAATGCTGAAAATAAAAATAAAAATAAAAACAGATAGACAAGATGAATCACTTGGATCCAACTCGCCTTTAGTGTAACCTTTGATTATTTCCGCACTTTTGCACTTTTTAAGAGATTATATTAGTTATAGTAGTAGGTCCCTCTTTTGAAGGTGACGTTACCCTCAACCCAGTAGTTTGAGTCAGGAAGGATACTACCCTAAAGGGTTGGATTATTGAAAGATAATTAATTAAGTTATTAATGCATATTGTGGTAGGCCCCTCTTTTGAAGGTGACGTTACCCTCGGCTAAGTAGTTTGAGTCAGCAGGGAAACAATCCTAAGTAGTCGGGTTAAAGTTTTAATAGTAGTTTACATATGAGGGGATTGTCACACCCCGACCACGTAAAACAACAAATCGTGGCGGAAACGTCGGGGAGTGTCGTAACAGAATCATTGTTTCACAACCATTGATTAAATAGTTTCGTTTTATTGAATTATTGAACTCATTGTTTTATTACAAATCAGATAAGTACAAGTATTGTCTTTCAAGTTTTAAAGTCGCTAAGGCACGAGTCCATCCTATGTATAGCATATATCAACAATCACCACATAGCAGCACCTGAAACATATGTAAAAATAGGTACGTCAGCATAAAAATGTCTGTGAGATACATAGGTTTTATTTAAAATAGGATTCATGACTTGTAAGTTTAAAAGAATATTTAACAAAAAGTAGTCATGAACTTAAAAATGTTTTCTTTATAAATCATGCGAAAATTGATAAGAAACCAGATGATATAAAAGAATAATGCATAGATAAATAAATAACCAAGTAAAATGAGTTTGTATAAAATATGTTGTTTGTAAAACAAAGTTTTGATAAAAAGGTTTGTAGTATATATAAAAATATACCTTGGTTTTAAGAAAGTCGGATAAGTAATATATTAAAATATATTTCAGTTCCAAAATAGTTAAACAGATAGTATATCAAATATACTTTAGTTGTTAAAATAATAGTTTTCGGTAGTATATCATAAATATACTTTGGTTTTGTAAATAACATATCAAACTATGCTTTGGCTTTGAAAATAACATATCAACTATGTTTTGGTTTGAAAATAACATATCAACTATGTTTTAGTTTGAAAATAGCATATCAACTATACTTTAGTAAATAACAAAATATATGTTGGTTTTGTACATAGTATATCAAATTATACTTTGGTAAACAATATCACATATGGGAGCATATCAAACGATACTTTGGAAGTATATCAAAATATACAAAAGAAAATGTGATTTAGAATTCATTCAAACCTTAGTGTATCAAACTACACCTTAGAGACTATAGAAAAACCACAAAGACAATCTCTATTTGGATAAAATTTGGTTTCTGACATTCAATACAACAGGAATGGGGTGTCTAGTCCTATAGCGCTATATCGTACTACCAATCGGTTTGGTGAATGTATAAAATAAGTACAATTCAACAATTTGTTTTATAATCTTTGAAAAATCAGTATTTAAACCATAGATAATCATTCAGTTTGTCAAAAGATAAGTACTAGCATGTATAATCAATTTATACTTTGAAATCATGAAAATAACAAATAGATACACATGTTTCACCCCAAAACATTTGAAAACAGTAAAAGAGGGGACTATGTACTCACTTGAGAGTGCTTAGAAGTCTTTGAATAACAACCAAGCAAAGCTAGAGGGGTCACAGAAATCAATCGGCACCTAATATAGGTAACTACATTAATAAACCGGACCTAAATCGGAAGATCGGATAGGATGAGGTTTCGTAAACCAAATGAGAGTTGGAACTCATATGATATGGTTTAACAAAGCCTACATACTAAATCGAAACCTAACCTAAGTGCTTACGACCCATTACGACCCGTTTAGGTAGCTTACGCTACTTTAACTTGTCGTTCGCGTAAAACGTGTTCGGAACACGTAACTAGTCCTATGACAAGTATTATATGCCTAAACGTGTTTAAATATGTTGCATAATTAGTTAAGTGATAAAAGTTTGGGTTACATATGCTTAAATACCAATTATGCATGAAAAGGGCATTTTGGTCATTTACCTAAGACATATAAACTACCTATCATACAACTAATTAAACCTAAGTGACCATAAGGTATAACCTCGGAAGGTTATTCCCTATACAACTATGGTCACAAAGTATGTTTGGTCGGATCCTAATGATCGACCAAACGGGTCGGGTTCGAAAGCCTAAGCGGTTGTTTAGACCGCTTACCTTACGACCCTATATAAGCACTATACTAAAAGTGACGAGTTAAACATGTTAAAACATGTTTAACGAAGTTAGAAAACAAGTTTGATATCAAAACAAAGGGTTTTGATACCCAAGAATAGTTTGGTTGCAAAATACGCATAAACGCGTATTTTGACCGAAACTATGACTCGTCACTAAGCCTAAATAACGTGGTAATTAGTAGGTATAGTCACAAGGGACTATGAACATCGTGATTACGCTCACGTTTGCGAAGTTCAAACGAACTTCGTGTTGACCATTGACCGGTCAAAGCAGAAAGTCAAACACTTTTTGACTTTCGTGCTTGAAAACGCATAAAAGAATGAAAGAACACTTACAAAAGGTCCAAGTTTGAAGATTTGAACTAAAAAATTCTCAGGTATGAAGCTTCACAAGGAGAGCTTCAACTTAGAGAATGAAATTGAGATCAAAGGTGTGAATGAATGTGATGAAGATGGTGGGTATTTATAGAGTTTGAAGAACCGTTACGATCGTTCCTCGATAATTGAGCTTCAATCTGGACCATACATGTAAGTCACATGGTTTTGGAATACTAGGGGTGCCCCAAAACCATCAAACGGTATTGAGAAAGTTACAAAAAGGACCCTGAACTTCAAGTCGGTTGCTGAAAATTGCTGAAAGTTGCTGAAAATGAGTTTCCTTCCCATATGAGGCCGTGGCGTCATGCCACAGCAAAACCATATGGTGGTGGCGTGATGCCACCACATGCCAGATCCAGAAACTTTCGAAAATTGTCAGGTTTGGTCCCTGCAACTCGTTTAGGCCATTTTTGACGCGTTTAAACCCTGTTAACCCATTTTCAAGGCTCAATAATGAAGTTTAAGTATAGGGAACATGAAATATGCTCAAAAACATCTTGGATGTCGGTTTTTTGGTCGTACAGTTGCGTTGTTCGGTTAATTACGACGAAACACGAACGTACGCGATACGAAACACGAACGTACGCGAATAACGATCCAAATTACGCGATGAATGGAATTTTATCATGCCAATCACTAAAATAAAACATTTTAATAATTACATAAATTTCTGGATGTCCGGATATATTCAGAACGTAAGATATGCGCGAAAATGCAAACTTATGCACTTTTTGACGCTTTTAGTCACTGTTGATCAAATAAGTTTATTTTTGCGCACCAAACACCTCTAAGCCTATTTCTAAACTATTTAAAGGATATTTAGGGCATGTTTAACTTATGATCAAGTTTCGGACTGTTCGACACCATACGAATCGGCAGACTTTTGCAGTTTGACGCAAATAGTCCCTGCGATCGAATAAACTTGATTTCAACACACCAAACCCTCCAAAACTTATTTCTAAGTTATGTAAAGGTTATTTAAGATATGTTAAGCCCATTTCACTATTCCGTAGTGTTTATCGCGTTAAACTGATTACGTTTACGCATCAGTTCGCGTATAACTTTCCAGAAAGCGATTTAGAGCTCGAAATCGAAGGAGAATTGATATGTGCATTTATACAAATTCCAAGTATGAAATACAATATTTCATTGATTTGGTATTTGTTTGATGGTCGTAGTGACACATGTGTCACAGGGATCAAGGAATTCGGACCCCCGCCATCCAATACCAGTGGGTATTGAAGGAGGTCCTACTAAACTTGACCCATGTCCTTGCAGGATCTATACACTGAACAAGGCAAGATGCTTACCAAACCATTCCCTTAACCCCCGACCAGGTAGCCAACATATCTCGATATAGACCGTGGAGATATGAATGGTGAAAATCTTTTATTTTATATAGACAGTAAAATAACGCCAAGACACCACGGACAAATGATAAGGAAGATTCACCTTCAACATAAGAAACTAGTTATTAAAGTCATTAATACATAACCAAATCAAAAGTGCGAAAAGATTAAAAATAAAAAGTATTACACTAAACACTTGTCTTCACCAAGTGATGTAAGAGACTTACGCAAACATGGCCTTTGATTGTCAAGAACTCATACGATCAATCTTGGATCCCGAGACTACTCACACACTCTATGATGGATGATGGTGGTGGATGTGGGTTGTGATGGTGGTGGTGGGTGGGTGAAGTGTGAGAGTGGTGGTTTGCCAAGGGATGGTTTACAAGTGAGCCAAGCACCCCTATTTATAGCCTGCACAGAAGCCCGGACACGGCCCCGTGTCCACCCATCTTCTCTTTCTTCATTAAATGAAGTTTGTCTGCATTAGTTGACCACGCCCCCGTGTCCGCTGGGCACGACCCTGTGTGCAGAAGCGTATCTTTACTATCAAGATTTGCCTAGATTCTGTGAATCTTAGCGTTGACCACGGCCCCGTGTCCGCTGGGTACGCTCCCGTGGTGGGTGATAGAAGCTTCTACAACTTTGTCTTTTCTGCAGACACTTGGGGACGCCCCCGTGCTCACTGAGCACGGGGCGTGTTCAGCCTTCTGTTCTCTTGTTTTTGCTTGGGGAGATGCTGTTGAGGGGTCGGGCATGCCATGTTTATTCCTTTTCTTGTATTGTTGTTAGATTTGGCTGCATTTTTGCTTCTTTTGTTCATTTGAGCTCATTTAATCCTGAAAATGCAAAAGGAAGACAAAAACACACTTTTTCCAACATTAGTACTAAAAAAGGGTTAGTTTTATGCCACATTTGATGTAATTTATATGTTGCATTTTGCACACATCAAATACCCCCACACTTGAATTTTTGCTTGTCCTCAAGCAAAACTCTTTACAATGTGGCTTACACTCCCAAATGGAATGGGTAGAAGAGAAGGTTTTTGGGCTTGTCATAGAGTGTCGGGATTCCAAGATTCTTTATTAGGTTTTATTTTTATTTTATTTACAATCCTATTCGTCATGATTTATTTGGAAAATTACATAAGATAAATTACTTATTAGGGCATAACATGCCTCTTTAAAATTCCATTTATATACACGTTCACATACCTCACGGGGGATCACTCAACACTCGGCCGAAGGTGTATTTTTGTGAAGCACTCGAGAGCGCCATGGGACTTACTCCTACCATAAGCTTGCCAAATAATCAATCCTCCTCCTTTTTAACTATAAACCTTTGTAAATATCAAGAGGACTTTTGGGGGAAGGGTTAGGCTTGGGTTAAAGGTAGGCGGTTGGGTTAGTGGTTAGCAGAAAAGGGCGAAAGGCGTAAAAAACGTTGGTTTTCGTAAAACATTTTGTTTTTGTGACTTTTTATTTCAATGAAGCATTATTCAAACAAGCCTTCTTTTGATGAGCTTTGTTTGTTTATTGCTAACTTTATTTTTCTTTTCTTCTCTATAATTTTTTTTTGAATAAGAAAGTCACAAGAAAACCGTGCTTTTTTACTAAAATAAAGGGGTTAAAATGAAAAAGGGTTTTGGTGGGTAAAAGGGTGTTTGTTTTGGGTTTAGAAATGAAAATGTTTAGGCTCAAAGGGGTTAACTATGGGGATTTTGGGTAGGTGGTAAAAAAAAGAAAATAATGATGTAGAAAGAAAAAGGGTTAGTCCTAATGCCTCCATCATTTACTTACTTGGGTTTAAGTTGGTAAGGGCCGGGAATGTATCGTCATGGCAAGTTCTAGAGTTGTAAGAACCAAGCGGCTATTCACACAAGAAACGAAAAATGAGCATTTAGTTTAAAGATGTGTATTTATATGCTCAATAAAGGCTCAAAACTCACTTTTTGTGGGAATGTGTTTTTATGTGATCAAGTATATATAATCAAATTTTAACTAGATTTGTCATGCTGTTTCATAATTTTCTTATGTTGGTTCTTTTTATCACGACGCTATCGATTGTAAATTTGTAAAAATATAACCTTTTTAGAACTTGTAATTCCCAAATTAAACCAAGACAAGTAAAAAAATGAAAAGATTTTGAAAAAAATTGGGGTGTTTAGCGGTTCCAATAGAGTTTTGTGTAAGGCTTGTAATTAGGACTTGCAAAATTCAAGGTTTTAGCATTCCCCCCACACTTAAATTACATGTTGTCCTCAATGTGTCCCAAAAGTATGTTTTTAGGTTGATTGAATGTGTAAAAGGTGTGTTAAAAACAAAAATTTATGTTACTGGGCATCTGGACATGGCCCCGTGTTGGGTGGACACGACCCCGTGTACAGAGTGCCAGTAATGAGAACTTACAGAAGGTGCACACGGGGGCGTGTTGGGTGAACACGACCCCGTGTCTGGCGAAAGTCTGCATAAATAAAACAAACAGCAGGTCTGGGCGATGGGCACGGGGGCGTGTCGGCTGAGCACGTCCCCGTGTAGACAAACTGCAAAAGTGTAAAACAAGTTTCTGGCTTCGGTTTTGCTGTCCCGGATTTAGTAGCACTAATGTTTAGTGCTCTAAGCCTCGTATGTACCTGTTTAACTAATAAATACCACACCAATCATAACAAACATCCTAAATTACCAAAGTTAATCATCCACATCACAAGTTAAAAAGAAAAAGAGATGCAGAAATAAAAAAAAAGTGTTAGAGAAAGTAAATTGTTCAACAAGCGGCACGCAGGCCGGAAATTGTTTGTGAGATAAGGGGGTTAACCTGTGGGACCTCCAACCGTGGAATGCTACCTCCTACTCCTCCCGCTTAATCCATGTCCTCGTCTTCATCATCATCATCACCTCCTCCGTGGCCTGCCATATACTCCCGGATGTTGCCAATATCATCTTGCATGTCGGAGATGTTCCTTTCTATTGCTCCGACCCGGGTGTATGTGTTGCTAGCCATGTTGTAGGTGTTCCTGGTGCACCTGAGGTTTTCCTGCAATAAATCATGTAAGCTTTGAAAGTTAGGAAAACCGCCTCCTTGTGAGGAGGATTGACCCGGATCACCATGGTGCTGGTAATGGTACTGCGGAGGAGGATGGACGGGTGGAGCGTGTAAGACGAGTGCTTCTTGCGGGTTCCATGCATGCCCTTGAACCGTTTGAAATCTGACCGTCCCGTCACCTGCTTCATAAATCCAGTTCAAGGAGCGGCAAATGACCATGTCCACTCTCCCCGACCATGGTCCTTTGCGGAAGGACCTCGGCATGTTCACGAAGTTTTTAAAGAGGCGGTAAATCCACCCTCCAAAGAAGATAGGAGTCGGGGGAGTAGCGAGTTGGTTCTAGTGCATGTTTCGGAGCAGGAGATATGGGACATCAAGATTGACCCGGTTGTGGATGCAGTGAAGGACTAGTAGATCCCGCAAACCTACAACACCGCTGCTGTCGTGCCTCTGACTAAGAGAGTAGGTGAGGACCCTGTGGATGTAGCGGTAAAGAGGGTCTCTCAATTGGGTACTCTTAGTTCAGCTTGGGTTGTAGTTGCCTTCTCCTATTTGAGCCCAAGCAGCTTGGCGGTCATTTTCCCTGATCTCGCGGAGACCGCCGATGTTTTCCTCATCCCCAGCGTCTTCTTCCGAGTACAACCCCACCAGAGCCCCAAATTGAGCAATCGAGATCCGGTATGTGGTTCCTCCACAGTGAAACTCCACCCCTTCATTGTCAAACGGCTCGGCTCTTGTGTTGAAAACAATCGTGCTGTAGAATTCCATGCTGTATTCATGCACAGAGTGAAGCCGAGTGCAAAGGGCAACTCGTAGTGGGCCGGTGACAATGTTGTTGAATCGGTCTAGTTGGTCCACTGCTTCAAGAGTGTTTGTGCAAACTTGTCTGGGGTTCTCTTCGGGCCTAGTCCTTAACACATCATAACGAGCTTGAGCCGCCAACTCATTAGCATTGAATCGAGTGAATTTCTTGGCCATCTGAAAGAAAACAACAAACAATTATTGCGAAATAGTGAGAAATTTCGAAGAAAACTGAAAACAGTCGGCTGAACACGTCCCCCGTGTTCAGCGGACACGCCCCAAGTTCATATGGATTTGGCTGGACACGCCCCCGTGTCCAGGCGTCTGTTTCCCAAAAATCCCATTTTTCGACCCGGTCCCGAAAACTTGAAAATTTTTGGTCCAGTAGGGGCGTTTTTCCCCGAAAATGAAACCCCAAGTGTCGTTTTTCTCAAAACAAACCGTTTACCCCTTTAATTTTATCTTTTTCGGTTCAAAAACAAGGGTTTGGGGTTTTTGTGAGAAATTGGGCAAAGCTACAAACAATACAAGTTGATTTACTTCCTATAACATGTATCTATACTAATGCTAACAGATCTAAGCAAAAATTTGAGGTTCGATCCGGTTGAAGTTCAAGAACCCTAGATTTTCCCCCAAATTTTTGATGTTAAACTATATGCAATTCTTAATCTAACTACTAATGATGAGAGAATCATACCTTGATGTTGTTAGAAGTAAAGGAGACGTCGAAATCTTGCAGAAAAATCACCGGAACCAGAGAGTTTGTGGGGAAACGGGGCGTGTGGAATGAAGAAACTGTTTGAAAAGGGGTTTTATTCCCGACAGTTGCGCGGACACGGCCCCGTGCTCGCTGAGCACGGCCCCGTGGGCGGGAAAGTTTTGAATTTTTTTAGTGCTCGTGTGAGTGCCCTGTTTCCCGAAGCTTTGGTTTTAGAAATCTTACCGATTTAGATGTTCTCCCGATTGTTCGTAACTTACCAGGTATGATGTTGATGCCTTCATTCTTCGACCGTTTGAAGCGAGATTTCTTCCTCCTCATCCTCAATGAATCCTTGATATAGCTTCAGCCGTTGGCCATTGACTTTGAATGGAATTCCATTTCGAGATTTAATTTCTACTGCACTGTGTGGGAAAATATGGGTGATAGAAAAAGGTCCTGACCACCTAGACTTTAATTTACCAAGAAATAATGGAAGTCGTGAATTAAACAATAGAACTTGATCTCCTACTCGAAATTCATTAAGTTTAATGTGTTTATCATGCAAGTTTTTCATTGTTTCTTTATAAATTTCGGAGTTAGAGTATGCATAATTCCTTAATTCGTCTAATTCATTTAATTGACAAAATTGATTTTTACCTGCAAATTCTAAATCCAAGTTTACATTTTTAATTGCCCAGTAGGCTTTGTGTGCAATTTCTACTGGCAAATGACAGCTTTTTCCATAGACGAGCTTATATGGGGTTGTACCTATTGTTGTTTTATAAGCAGTTCGAAAAGCCCATAAAGCGTCATCTAATTTATCGGCCCATTCTTTTTTATTTAACCCTAAGGTTTTTTCAAGTATTCGTTTTAAACCTCTATTAGTCACTTCGGCTTGTCCGTTTGTTTGAGGGTGATATGCCGTTGAGACACGGTGATAGACCCCATACCTTGTTAAAAAAAATTTGAGTTGATGGTTACAAAACTGGGTACCTCTATCACTTATTAATGCCTTTGGTATTCTAAAATGAGAGAATAATCTTTTCAGAAATCTTACCACGACTCTTCCATCGTTGGTTGGAAGTGCCTCGGCCTCGGCCCATTTAGACAAGTAATCTACCGCCACAAGTATATATTTGTTTCCTTTTGACGGTGGGAAAGGTCCCATAAAGTCGAGTCCCCACACATCAAAGATTTCACAAACAAGAATGCCATTTTGTGGCATTTCGTTTTTGGAAGAAATATTACCTATTCTTTGGCAAGCGTCACATGTCTTGACAAGACTTTAAGCGTCTTTGTAAATGGTTGGCCAATAAAATCCTGAATCAAATACCTTTCGTGCGGTACTAGCGGCACCATGATGTCCTCCGTATGGACCTTCATGACAATGGCGGAGAATTCTCCTTGCTTCACTACCATATACGCATCAGCGGATGAGTTGATCGGCACACATTTTGAAAAGATAAGGATCTTCCAAAAAATAGTGCTTTACATCGGCAAAGAATTTCTTTCTTTGATGATGTGGCCATCCTTTCGCGACTATACCGCTAGCTAGGTAGTTAGCATAGTCGGCGTACCATGGTTCTTCTCGGTATTCCACCATTTCCAGGGATTCTGTTAGAAAATTTTCATTGATTTGCTCGTCCCTAGTTGCCTCCAAAGCTGGGTCTTCTAAGCGCGAAAGATGATCTGCTGCGGTGTTTTCTGCTCCTCTTTTGTCTTTTATTTTAATGTCAAATTCTTGGAGGAGTAGAATCCACCGAATCAAACGTGGGCCTCCTGCTTCTTGAAGAGATATTGAATGGTTGCATGATCAATATAGACTATTGTTTTAGAAAGAACAAGATAAGAACAAAATTTATCAAAAGCAAATACCACGGCTAGTAATTCCTTTTCTGTTGTTGTGTAATTTTCTTGTGCATCGTTAAGTGTTTTACTAGCATAATAAATTGGGTGAAAATGCTTATCTTTTCTTTGTCCCAAGACGGCTCCAACTGCAAAGTCACTTGCATCACACATGATTTCGAAAGGTAATTTCCAATCAGGTGCTATCATGATAGGTGCATTGACTAGCATTTCTTTTAGGGTTAGAAATGCTTGATTGCAATCCTTGTCAAAGATGAAAGGGGCATCTTTTTCAAGTAATTTTGTTAGAGGCCCTGAGATTTTAGAGAAGTCCTTGATAAATCGTCTATAGAATCCGGCATGCCCTAGGAAACTTCTGATAGCCCTAACGGAGGATGGGGGTGGTAATCGAGAAATAGTGTCTATTTTTGCTCGATCAACCTCCATTCCATCGCTTGAGATTTTGTGACCGAGTACTATTCCCTCTGTTACCATGAAATGACATTTTTCCAATTAAGGGCGAGGTTAGTTTCCTCACATCGGGATAGCATTCGTTCAAGGTTATCGAGGCATTGGTCGTATGAATCTCCAAAGATAGAAAAGTCGTCCATGAAGACTTCCATTGTCTTTTCTATCATATCATGGAAGATGGCCACCATGTGTAACACCCCAAAAATGGGTTTGGTAATCAAACCACGTTAATAGTAATGACGGGTGAAATACCGTTAGTGGGAAAAATTAACCCGGTAAATATTAGGATTTAAATACATAAACCTAATATTAATTAAAATGAGAATAAATACTTTGAGAAAACAAAGTACATAGAAGGCCCGAATTAACGGGACATAAAATAAAACGGGTTATCACTTCCCTAACCCATTGAGTTAACTAGGAACAATTAACCTAGTTAATAATATGTGATTAAGTGATGAATAACGAATTATAGCTTCTTTTGAAACAAGACTAAACATGAGGGGCCAAAAGGGTTAACTTGAAAGTTAACAAAAAAAAAAAAAAAAAGAAACACACACTTATGTGTGCGCAGGATCGACCAGGAGAGAGAGAGCTCCATGGGAGCCTAACCTTAAAATCAACAAAATCTTCAAATTGAAGGATCAAACGAAGGCTAAACTCATATCTGAATACACATAAACGATCACCAAGTCAAGGGGATCGAAAGGTATGTCGAATTTTTGACATTCATGAAGTTGTGAAAATTAGTTAACTTTGCATGATGCGATCTAAGTATGAATCATAGAGGCTATGGCCGAATTAATGAAGTGTGATTGCTTAGGAACAAACCCTAAGTAGAAATATGAAGTAAATTCAGAATTTTGATGCTAAATTCATGTATATGATGTTTTTAGGGTTTTGATTGCCAAAACTAGTGTTATGATGTCATGAACATGCTTTAATTGAAAGCTGAATTCAAACAGCTTCTGATCAGAATTTACCGCCGAATTGTATTGGCTGTAACCTGAACAAAACCTGACAAAAACATGTGTTTCTTGAGTCTAAAATGTAATTCCAGGAAATATCTTTAAAACCCCACTGGAATCGCATTTTTTCGACGAAAATTGAGTGTTTTATGAATTTTTCCGTATCAAAGGTTCAAGCTGCGTTTTCTGGCAGAATTTGCAGCCCATTACGAATGTCATAACTCCATTTAGGAATTTAGTTATGATCTCAATTTTTTACTGTAGATAGTTTTAAGCGATTAAAAGAATCGCCAATTGGAATTTCGTCAATCGGATAAACGAGGAATTTTTAATGAATTTTTCCATAAGCTACAGCCAGAAGTGACGAATCTGATTGCAGCTTAGTAAATGAATTTTTACGAATTTTTGGTAAAGAGTTAGATCATGAAATTTTAACACAAGGCCTAACCCTCCGAGAGGTATGCCGCATAAAAAATCATAATTTTTGAAGACTTGTAAACAGGTTAAACAAGTAACCAAAAACAACCCATTTTTCAGTGATATGAAATGCCTGAATGA
This sequence comes from Helianthus tuberosus, assembly GCA_030545235.1. NCBI lineage: Eukaryota > Viridiplantae > Streptophyta > Magnoliopsida > Asterales > Asteraceae > Helianthus > Helianthus tuberosus. Next base: position 65,194,150 of record CM060440.1, on the reverse strand, counting down.
AATCGCGGTCTACTTGGTTGTGTGTAAAATTTGATTTCATTAAGAGTTCGGATGAAATATGCCTAAGTGACTTCAATGAACCAAATGTGCATTTGAATACGTTGATAAGTCAATTGACTTTTAAAAAGTCAAACCGACCAATGATTAGATCGAATGATAATTTTGATATGGTCGAATGATAAATTCGACATAAAACCCGTAGGATGGAATAGTCGTAAACAATTATGACTAATCTAACCGTCTTACGAATTTTGATGATGATAGTTTGACTCTAGACAAGCTAGATGAAGACTTGGGAAAGAAGCGGGTCAAACGGATCGAGTACGCGGAAAAAGGACATAACCGGATGCAAGGTAAGTGAAACTTACACCTTTTAGTAAAATAAATGTTCATCCTATAAGTTTCAAATACAATAAGGATAATATTCAAGATATGGTTCCCGACGCGAAATAATACAGGTCGGAACTAATATAAATGATAAAAACCATGTTTAATGGTAAAAGAGATAGAACAGTAAATTAGCCATGAAAAACTAATTATAAAAATGGGTTTTTGAACGGTTACTATAAGTAAGCCTAATGAATAAAAAGAGTAAAACGGGTCAAATGGTAATGTGGATACCATTTGACAAATATTGACTAATAGGCACTTGTCGAGTTTTATGCTCAGAGGATAAAGCGGCTTATGAATTAGCGTTGCTATGAATTAGCAAATTTTCGAGACAAGGTATTAAAACGGGTCAATGTATTGATCCGAGCCAGGTACGTATAATTATGTTGTAGTTAAAAGTGCTAATTTGGTCAATAATTGGTGAGAGTCTTTCGTCGTAAAATAAGAGACTAGAATTGACCAAAAAGCCCTTAACGGGCGAACCGGGTAAATGACCGTTAGAGTTTGTTTAGAAACTTGTTTATTGATTTTGAAACCCTTAGATACATATAAAAAGTATAGGCAAAAACGGTGTGGGACGAATGTCTAGAAATAGTCAATTGCGAAAAAGGACTAGCCGAAGGGTAAAATTTGGGATTTTGGGTTCCTTATGTTAAATCCACCACAAAAATAGTTGTGGTGGAAGATAAGTAGTTATTTAGCAAGAAAAGACGAGGTGCGAAAAGAAAATAGCGAGTTCGATGCTTAAAAGTCCGCTAAACGGGTCAAAATAGACTAAGAAGTAAATTGTGGTTAAATTCTTAGATAGATACAAATGAATCGGTGAATCTAAACGCCTACATAAACTCTAGGATGGGAGCGAAAACGTTAAGGTTTGACAAGCCCGGGATGGGTAAAATGATAGGAATTAACTATTTTCTTTTTAGAGCATGTAGTGAAATAATAATGCCAAACGGGTCGAATAATCTCCTAAAGGATTTATGAGCCAACATTGGATAAATCGGATTTTTATGCAAACCAAGGTGATAAACGGGTCCGTAATTTAATTACGGACGCGTAGGAAAAAGAATCGTGTAAAACGGATGTGTAGATTGAAAGTTATGCACGTTTTCATAAAAAGAATCGGAACTGGGAAAATGCAGCAACAAGCTGCAAACCTTCTGCCTATTTAAGGGCGTCGCGCCACGCGACGACATGGCCCAAGGGCCGTCGCGCGACGCGATGGGGTGCAGGTTTTGCGAAAATTGTTTGTTGGTTCCGTTTTGATTCGCGAACTTGTTTAGACATGTTATAAACGCTATATGACTAACTCATTTCATGTTTTATGAAATGTAGGTGCTGACCGAGTTACCGGACGACGATCAAGCTAAGCGATGAACCGAACACACAAAGAACAAAGCTTTCGCGAATAGTTTCGTTGTCATATTTTAAATGGCGACTCAAGTTTACAAAATGTTGTAACGTTTTATTTAGTATAAATTTTTAATAAACTCATATTTTAAGTGTATGATAAATTTTAAATACACTAATATAATAGAAATTTATTTGATAATAGTATAAAATGGACCAAGGGTCTTACACCATGCAACGTTGAAAGGTTGCGGGGGCGTTACATAGACCAAACGGCATGCGTCGATAAGCAAAAGTTTCGTAGGGACATGTGAATGTTGTATTTTCTTGGTCTTCGGGTGCAATCGGAATTTGAAAGTAACCTGAAAAACCATCTAAGAAACAATAAAATTTGTGACCGGATAATCTTTCTAGCATTTGATCAATAAAAGGCAAAGGAAAGTGATCTTTCCTTGTTGCTTCATTTAATCGACGATAGTCTATACATACCCTCCATCCTGTGACGGTTCTCGTTGGTATTAGTTCATTTTTCTCATTAGTTATTACCGTCATACCTCCTTTCTTTGGAACTACTTCGACGGGACTTACCCAAGGACTGTCAGAGATAGGGTAAATAAGTCCGGCGTCAAGTAATTTGATGACTTCCTTCTTAACCACTTCTTGGACATTTAGATTTACTCTACGTTGTGGTTGTATCACCGATTTATAGTCATCGTTCATTAAAATTTTGTGCGTGCACATGGAAGGACTTATGCCTTTAATATCTTCAAGCTTCCAAGCGATCACATTTTATGTTTTTTCAAAAGTGAAATTAATTTTTATTTTTATAAACTAGTTAATTTAGACGAAATAATTACAGGTGATTTACCATCCTTGTCAAGAAAAGCATATTCCAAACCTTTCGGGAGTTCTTTGAGCTCAAGAGGTGGGTCTTTAGGAGACTCCTTATTTGGTTGCTCATTTCGATCAAGAACCACAAAAGTTTGTTCTATGGTGACCTCTTCTTCAACAAAGTTGTCAATTTCTTCTCTTGTATCGGGTGGTTCATCTTCATCTTCAACTAGGGGGTCATTATTGCCGAATGGATATTTCGTTGGACGCTCAAGATCGACACTCTTATTAAATGCCCCTAATTGAATAGATAGATTGTTGTGCTTCCGGTTTTTCAATGCTTCGTGAGTTTTTACAAAGGGTCGTCCCAACACTAGAGGAGCGTCATCAAGGATGACAAACTCGGTTGGGATTACCATTTGGTTGGTTTGGACCAAGACATCCTCAACTATCCCTTTTGATTTTATTACTTTCCGATTGGATAGAAAAATGGGTATTTGAAGTGGAGAAAAATCACCAATACTTAATTTTTCGAAAATATAGTTTGGCATTATATTAACACAAAGATCTTTATCGATTGTGATATTACTAATAAAGGAATTTTGAAAAAAACATAGAACCGGTGTAATGTTAATTTCAAATGGGTCTTCTTTTATTAGCGAAGTTTGATCATTAGTTAACTTAACGTTTACCGTTTCGTCAATTTTAGTGTTAGTGTTTAACTCTTTTAAAAACTTAGCATGAGTGGGAACTAAACAATGATTTTCGGAAGAAGGCGACAAGAGATTAATTTCTTCAAAATTAGACTCTTCTTGAATTTTAACGTTGTCGGACTTACCTTTTTCGTTGTTTAACTCACGTGTCGGTTTTTCACTTACTTGTTCTTCCATTTTTACATTTTTAACTATCTCTTCTTTATTTAATTCTTCTCTTACGTGGGACTCCTCTTCCCTTACGCAAGATTCTTTTATGCATCGTTCGATAGTTTTAATTTTTTCTATTATCCTATCGGCTATGTCGGTGATAGAGTAAGGATCGGGATCCTCAAAACTTGAATCCGGATGTTCGATCCTTTGTTCCTCATAATACTCATAGGAAGTAGATGGTTCACACCATTGTCCTTCGTTGTAAGTATATGATGGATAAGGGTCGTAAGTTTGTTCTTCATAATACTCATATGAGGTGGGTTGTTCACGCCATGGTTCCTCATAATAAGCATATGAAGGTGGAGGCTCATATCTTGGTTCCTCAAAGTATGAGTATGAAGGCTCATACCTTGGTTCATCAAAATATGAGTATGAGGGAGAAGGTTCATACCTTTGGTCTTCATAGGATGTGTATGAAGTGGTTGGCTCGTACCTGGGCTCCTCATAGTAGGTGTATGAAGTGGATGGTCGAAATAAGTCACAATATTGTACCGAGTGCGGGTCACCACAAATGGTGCAATAGTCTTCCCTATAATCATCCTCCTCATGGGTGTAGTTGTAGCCTCCTGAGTATTGATCCATAAGAATCACTCAGCAGACCACAACAAGGTCTCGAGACCAGAAAACAAAAATAAAAACGGAAACAGAGGCTGGACACTGCCCCGTGTTCAGTGAGCACGACCCGTGTTCAGAATCTGTATCTGGGCATTTTAATAAAAGTTACTGGTTTTGTGGAGCACGGGGCGTGTTCAGTGAGCACGGCCCTGTGTTCGGACTCTGTAGCTGGGTTTTTTTTTTAAAATGCAGCACGGCCCCGTGTTCAGGCTACTGTTAATGCAAAAACTAACTAAAATGCAGAAAAATGCGCGCGTTTTAAAAAGGTTTTGAAAAACTGATTAGGCCGTCAATTTTAAGCTTTCTTAAAATCCTTGTGTCCCCGGCAACGGCGCAAAAAAACTTGATGTGTGCGGGTGTCGTATAGTTTTTAAGTATATTTTAAGCCCTTTTTAACACTTTAGTCAAGTTTTAAATTTATAAAACACGATATTTACTAACACTAAACACACATATGGGCAAGTGCACCCATCGTGAGCGTAGTATAGTGTTGGTAAGATACCGAGGTCATCCAAGGACACAAGAGCTTTTAGTACCGGTTTATCCTCAACGTCTAATCAAATCAAAAATTTAGAAAAAGGTTTTTAAACAAGAAAATATAACTAACTAAAAATGCTGAAAATAAAAATAAAAATAAAAATAAAAACAGATAGACAAGATGAATCACTTGGATCCGACTCGCCTTTAGTGTAACCTTTTATTATTTCCGCACTTTTGCACTTTTTAAGAGATTATCTTAGTTATAGTGGTAGGCCCCTCTTTTGAAGGTGACGTTACCCTCAACCCAGTAGTTTGAGTCAGCAAGGATACAATCCTAAAGGGTTGGATTATTGAAAGATAATTAATTAAGTTATTAATGCATATTGTGGTAGGCCTCTCTTTTCAAGGTGACGTTACCCTAGGCTAAGTAGTTTGAGTCAGCAGGGATACAATCCTAAGTAGCCGGGTTAAAGTTTTAATAGTAGTTTACATATGAGGGGATCAAGGAATTCGGACCCCCGCCATCCAATACCAGTGGGTATTGAAGGAGGTCCTACTAAACTTGACCCAGGTCCTTGTAGGATCTATACACTGAACAAGGCAAGACGCTTACCAAACCATTCCCTTAACCCCCGACCAGGTAGCCAACATATCTCCATATAGACCGTGGAGGTATGAATGGTGAAAATCTTTTATTTTATATAGACAGTAAAATAACGCCAAGACACCACGGACAAATGATAAGGAAGATTCACCTTCAACATAAGAAACTAGTTATTAAAGTCATTAATACATAACCAAATAAAAAGTGCGAAAAGATTAAAAATAAAAAATATTACACTAAACACTTGTCTTCACCAAGTGATGTAAGAGACTTAGGCAAACATGGCCTTTGATTGTCAAGAACTCTTACGATCAATCTTGGATCCCGAGACTACTCACACACTCTATGATGGATGATGGTGGTGGATGTGGGTTGTGATGGTGGTAGTGGGTGGGTGAAGTGTGAGAGTGGTGGTTTGCCAAGGGATGGTTTGCAAGTGAGCCAAGCACCCCTATTTATAGCCTGCACAGAAGCCCGGACACGGCCCCGTGTCCATTGGGCACGGCCCCGTGTCCACCCATCTTCTCTTTCTTCATTAAATGCAGTTTGTCTGCATTAGTTGACCACACCCCTGTGTCCGCTGGGCACGACCCCGTGTGCAGAAGCGTATCTGTACTATAAAGATTTGCCTAGATTCTGTGAATCTTAGCGTTGACCACGGCCTCGTGTCCGCTAGGCACGCCCCCGTGGTGGGTGATAGAAGTTTCTACAATTTTGTCTTTTCTACAGACACTTGGGCACGCCCCCGTGCTCACTGAGCACGGGGCGTGTTCAGCCTTCTGTTCTCTTGTTTTTGCTTGGGGAGATACTGTTGAGGGGTAGGGCATGCCACGTTTATTCCTTTTGTTGTATTATTGTTAGATTTGGCTGCATTTTTGCTTCTTTTGTTCATTTGAGCTCATTTAATCCTGAAAATGCAAAAGGAAGACAAAAACACACTTTTTCCAACATTAGTACTAAAAAGGGTTAGTTTTATGCCACATTTGATGTAATTTATATGTTGCATTTTTCACACATCAAAACCCAAGATATACTCAATAGGAGATTAGCTAATTTTCACATATTAGCTACCACCGCTTCCGACCCTAATCTAGAATAACTCATAGCACCCCAACCACTGCAGTTATTCCCGACACAATCCATGGAAGTAGAGATTAACCCAGCTGACTTGAACCCACTACATGACCTAGACCCAGCTGAAATCCCTAGAATTCCAGCACCCCCTCCACCAGACTATGACCCTTGGTTTGACGACCACAGGGATTACCAGCAACGTTACCCAATCCCAATAGAGGAGCCCATGCAAGATCTAGTAGGACCCTACCCAGACCTTGACCCTCTAGATCCCTATTGTTATGGGTGGTTTTCTGCTCATATATCCTGACTAATATTCTGACTATGTTGCTTTTTGTTATGATCAGGATACCGGATCAGGATATTGGTAACATCCTGATGCGATATCCTGGTAGTAACTAATTAACTCACGTGCAGATTGTTGTAACAAGTCTCTAACGGTCAGGTGGACTTCTACTCCTTAAGACTCGGGAAAATTTGTTGAATTATGGACGTTGAAGCCGGAAGACGCGGACTATAACGTTCACAAAGGGAATATTCCATATATCCCGGATTTATAGGCTAGTTAGTTAGTTTCTTTTTACTATAAATAGATTGATCGTATCAGATAAGAACACACACAATCTCTCATACACTCTTTCTCTCTAGCTGCAAACACTCACAATACACTTACACTTGTATCGAATTCACATTGTAACACTTAGTCAATCCGCATCATATCCTGCACTGTATCCTGACATTTGAAGTAATAAGAAGAACAAGGCAGCTGCGATTGTCAGCTCCCGAGGTTTTATGCCGGCGATCTAGATTGATCAAGGGCTTTCCTCGTATATCCCGTGTCACCCTTTACATTTTTGCTCATTGTTTGATCGTAGATACAGCTCGATATCCTGATCCGTATCCTGAAAACTGTTTTTGCAAACAACTTAATTAGCATATTTTCAACACACTTTCTTAGCACACTACCTCACTTAACTAATTTAATCACTTAATTGCTTCGGTAATTTTTGACCAAAACAATTTGGCGCCCACCGTGGGGCAAGTGGTGCTATTTCTACTAAAAGCTTTTGCAAAATCATTACTTGGTTTTCTATTTTCAAAACTTTTTGCTACACTATTTTCAATGGCCTCGAGATCAAACATGAGCTCTTCCACCATGTCTGCTACCACCTCTGTAACAATTGGTTCGGGGCTTCCACCACCTCCTCCGAGAACCCAAGCCTCTTCACTGCCTCAGGATGTTATCCCCGCTCGCAATATTCAGGGATCTGCTCTTATTTTGGCCTCTAATGAAGAAATTCTAAATTTGTTTGGTAGTGTACAGGAACAGATGAAACAACAGCAGGAGACCAACCAGATGCTGATGAGAGAGATACAACTCTTGAAATCCAGCTCAAGCAGGCCCGCTGAGGATACTGTTACTCCCTTGCAACCCAGAGCTTTGAACTTTAGTTCTGCAGTATATACTGAGGATAACAGGGGGAATATTATGCCTAGCCATTCCCAGAATCATACTCCTGAGATACCCTCTTCAGTCAGGGTGTCAACTGTGAGAAGCTCAGGATATGCTTCAGGATATGGCCAGAATCCTCAGACTGGTAACGTATCTAATAATAATAATACTCTTGCAACTAATGGTGTTGGATCTTTGCAGGATGCAGGTATGACATCAGCATTTTCTAGGGAGCTTCAGAAATTGAAGGACATGATATCCAGTGTACATGGAGTGGTCCAGCCAATTCCAGAAGTATCCCAAGACAGCCACAGGATATCCCGGTTTGCCTATCCTATTTGTGATGCTGAAATCCCAAAAAGATTTCAGACCCCCAACATGAAGCTCTACGACGGAACCACGGATCCTGAGGAGCATATTGCCCAGTATAGGGAAAGGATGGAAATCAACCCTATCCCTCCGGATCTTAAGGAAGCATGCCTATGCAAGGGTTTTGGTTCTACTTTAACAGGACCAGCCTTAAAATGGCTCTTAAATGTTCCTCCTCACTCAATTACATCATTTGCTCATTTAGTGAATTTATTTAATAGTCAATTTTCTTGCAGTCGAAGTTTTGAGAAACTAACTAGTGATCTTTACAGGATAACCCAAGGACCTCAGGAATCCTTGAGGGATTATGTGAACAAGTTTAGTCGGGAATCCTTAGATATCCCACATCTTGATGTTGCAACAGCTGTGCAGGCTTTCAAGATGGGGTTGCAAAAAGATTCTCAATTTTACCAGGATCTTGTAATGAATCCCTGCAGGAATCTGGATGAAGCTCGGAACAGGGCTTTAAGATATATTCGGCTAGAGGATGACAAAAAGATGCAAGAGAGGATGAATTCATCCACAAACTATGAGTCAACCAACAGGAAATCAGAATCCTCATATAAACCATATCGATCTAAGCCATATGGCAGAAATGACAGCAAAAAGTGAATGCTATTGAAGACGAGGATCCTAAGGAGTATCATGAGTTGTCTGAATATTGGTTTTCTGTTAATATACCTGAACTGATGTATGCTATGCAGGGTTTAGGAGACAAAGCAAGATGGCCCCGGAAGAATCAACAAAAAACTGATTGGAAGGATAAGTCCAAATGGTGTGCCTTCCACGAGGATTTCGGACATGTTACTGAGGATTGCATTGCTCTAAGGAAAGAAATAAGCTATCTCTTGAGCAAGGGATATCTGAAGGATCTCCTGGGAAGAAAGAAGAATAAGGGTCAGGATACTGAGAAGGATCCTGAACGAGCAACATCACCTCCTGCGGATGCCAAGATAATTAATTTCATTTCAGGAGGATCCGACATTTGCGGGACATCATATTCTGCGGTGAAAAGGCACGCGAAGGAAGCCAAGGCAGAGAGGGGAGATAAGCCAACCAGGATGTCAACCCTCACAACTGATAAAGTGATCACGTTCGATAACGATGACAGGGATACTGTCCAGGATCCTCATCATGATGCTTTGGTAATAACGCTATATGTTGCTAACCATTTTGTGCGCAGGATACTGGTGGATAATGGCAGCTCCATCAACATAATTCAGCTAGAAACATTGAAGAGGATGAACGTATCCCCGATGGATATTACTTCTAAATCCACTGTGCTTGTTGGTTTCAGTGGAGAAGCCAGGAATACCGTAGGGGAGATAAAGTTGCCCGTGTATGTTGAAGGGGTCAACTCAATGCAGCGCTTTTGTGTCATGGACTCCTTATCCTGCTATAATATTATATTATGTAGGCCTTGGATCCATGATATGAAGGCTGTGCCGTCAACCTATCATCAATGCATCAAGATCCCTACCCCTTGGGGAGTAGTCAAGGTGGAAAGTGATCAGCAGGAAGCAAAGGAGTGTTATTCTTCTTCGATGAAATCCTCGACAAAGCCTAGTACAACATAGCAATTAAAGATGCGAGGCCAGGATATCATGGAGGCTTCAGAACAGGATGTAAAGAAAATTATCCTGGATCAGGATAATCCGGATATCTCGGTGCTCGTGGGAACCAATATCCCTCAAGATATTGAAAACCAATTGACTAACTTTTTGAAATGCAGGATGTCAACATTCGCGTGGAAACACGAGGATATGACAGGTATTTCCAAGGATATTATAACTCACAAGCTCAGAATTGATAGGTCTTTCATGCCTGTCCAACAGAAACAAAGGAAGTTTGCTCCAGAATGGAACGCAGTCATTCAGGAAGAAATTGAAAGATTATGAAAGAGCAAGATGATTAGGGAAGTGAAATTTCCCAAATGGCTGGCAAATGTAGTTGTGGTGCAAAAGAAAACGGGAAATGGAGAGTTTGTGTAGATTACACAGACTTAAACAAAGCTTGCCCCAAAGACCCATTTCCTCTACCTCATATTGATTCAATGGTGGATGCTACTGCTGGCCACGAGATGTTAACCTTCATGGATGCCTCCTCAGGATTCCAACAGATCCAAATAGAACACTCGGATTAGGAGGATACTGCTTTCATGACACCGACAGGTATTTATTGTTATACTGCTATGCCTTTTGGTTTAAAAAATGCAGGTGCAACATACCAAAGATTGGTGAACATGATGTTTAAAGACAAGTTGGGGGACACCATGGAGGTGTACATCGATGACATGGTAGTAAAATCTAAAAAGGCCGAGGATCACCTCCAGGATATTAAGGGAGCATTCGATATCCTGGACCAATATAACATGAAACTAAATCCTGCCAAATGCCATTTTGGAGTGGGAGCAGGAAAGTTTCTAGGATACATGGTGACGAAAAGGGGGATAGAAGCAAGCCCGGAGCAGATTAAAGCTATCTTGGATATCAAGTCACCCTCAAATATGAAAGATGTTCAAAGATTAACAGGGCGAGTAGCAGCATTAAACAGATTTATCTCAAGATCCTCGGAAAAATGCAAGGAATTTTATGATATCCTGAAGAAGAATAAGAAATTCGAATGGGGAGAGAAGCATGAAGCAGCCTTGCAGGATTTGAAGCATTATCTTTCAACCGCACCTCTATTGATGAAGCCTGAGGATGGTGAACCATTATCCCTGTATCTTGCAGTATCAGGGAATGTAGTAAGTGTTGTCCTTGTAAAGGATCATGAAGGTCAGCAGTATCCTGTCTATTATGTTAGTAAAAGTTTATTAGATGCTGAAACTAGATATTCTCATTTAGAAAAATTGATATTAGCCCTAGTTATGGCGTCAACAAAACTTATACATTATTTTTGAGACACATAGGATTCATGTTAAAACTAATTATCCTGTTAAAAATGTGCTTAGGAAACCCGAGATGTCAGGTAGGATGGCTAAGTGGTCAGTGAAATTAAGTGCCTATGATCTAATATATGAACCTAGAAACGCCATAAAGTCTCAGGCTCTAGCTGACTTTGTGGCTGATTTCAGTAGTGATATTCAAAGTGAAGTAGACCTAGAAGTACAACAGCTAGGAGAAAATGTAGAATCCTGGACATTATATACTGATGGTGCATCTAATGTAAGAGGTGTAGGTTTGGGTATACTACTAAAATTGCCACAGGGGGACATATTACCCCAGGCTATTAGGTGTGAGTTTCCTGCCACTAATAATGAAGCGGAATATGAAGCTTTAATTGCAGGATTAGAATTGGCTAAGAGCACGAATATCAAGGGTTTACAAGTATTTGTTGATTCCTTGTTAATTACTAATCATTTTAATGGGACCTATGCAGTTAAAGGTGAGAAGTTGATTGAGTATCTCGAAATTCTCAAAAAATTAGCAGGATATTTCGATGTTTTTAAACTTGAACAGGTACCAAGAGAGGATAATGCTGAAGCAGATGCCTTGGCGAACCTAGGATCATCAGTCAGGATACCTGAAGGAACTCAAATACCAATACTTCATATCCTATATCCTGCGGTGGATCTTTTCAACTCGCAAGATAAGGAGGTAGCTAGCATTCAGGATCCTGGGAAAGATCCTGATGAGGATCCTAAATCCTGGACGGCCCCAATCATAAGATATCTTAAGGAAGGACACATCCCAAAGGATGAAAATCCTAAGGTCTTTAGAATGAAGGTATCACGATTCACTATTATAAATAATGTTTTGTATAAGAAATCTCTTGCAGGACCATATCTGAGGTGCTTGGAGGATCTCGAAACCAAAGAAGTGCTTCAGGATATACGCGAAGGGGATTGTGGTAACCATACTGGGGGTAGGTCGTTATTCTCGAAGGTATTAAGAACAGGATACTATTGGCCAACGATGAGGAAAGATGCTGCAGAATATGCTCGAAGATGTGATGCATGTCAAAGACACAGTAATATATTACATCAACCTGCTGAGCCACTTTACCCTATCGCTTCCCCTTGGCCATTCATGAAGTGGGGAATGGATATAGTAGGAAAATTGCCAAAGGCTCCAGGAGGAAAAGTCTTCATACTGGCAATGACTGATTATTTCTCTAAGTGGATTGAAGCTGAAGCATTTGTTCAAGTTAGAGACCAAGAAGTAGTGTCCTTCATTAAAAGGAATATCCTGACTAGGTTTGGAGTACCAGCTGAGATAATTTGTGACAATGGTTCTCAGTTTATAAGTAAGAGGACTACTGACTTTTGCAAGAGTTGGGGAATTAAAATGATCACATCTACACCGGTACATCCTCAAGTAAATGGACAAGCAGAATCCTCAAACAAGATAATTGTCAACAATTTGAAGAAAAGACTTGGAGCTAAGAAGGGAAGATGGGCAGAAGAATTACCCTTTATTTTGTGGGCTGATAGAACGACAGTAAAAAATGCAACTGGCCAAACCCCATTTTCCTTAGTATTTGGAGCAGAAGCGGTAATCCCAACAGAAATGGTGATACCAATGGTGATACCTACGGCGAGATCCAATCTCCGGAATCCTGAGCAGAATCCTGAAGCCATATGCCAGGAATTGGATACTATTGATGAGACAAGAGATGCGGCAAAGCTAAGGATGACAGCATATCAACAGAGGATATCCAGAGCATATAACAAAAATATAAGGACTAGAAGGTTTCAGGTTGGAGATTGGGTATTAAGAAAGGCTTTTCAGAATACTACTAATCCTGCTGATGGAAAGTTGGCTCCGAAGTGGGAAGGACCCTATGAGATTGAATCAGAATCAGGGAAAGGAGCATACCGACTCAAGAATATGGAGGGGGATATGCTACCAAGATCCTGGAATGCTATACACCTAAAGCTCTATTTCAAGTGAGTTTAGAATTTAATTTCTAACTCAGAATGGTATGAATTCTATCTCTTTTAATATATTTGATATTTTTTATTCTATTGAACCCAATACTGACTTAAGCATCGGAGGGGTGTTAGCCAGGTTAACACTCACCTTAGTTTACGGTTGTTTTGCAGTATACGCTTCGGGACATAGCTCCAGGATACACACTCAGGATACTTCGAAAGATTAGAGGATTGGCCCCCTCTCTCACGTTTAAGGGATCCTGACCCCTTCACAGGTTTAAAGGTATTCACCTTTCTCACAAATTGGGTTTAAACACTCCGCCTGGAGCGCAAGTTATCCATGAATAGTTCAAGGTGGCGGGACCAGTTCATGTAAAAGTGGCTGACAATTTCGTCACTGTTGGCTATATCCTGGATCCTCAAGGTATATGAGGATTGATCACCCTCTCTCACGAAAGAGTATTTTCATACTTTCTAAGGTTTAAAGGTTTTCACCTTTCTAAGTCTTGGAGTTTATACACTCCCGCCTGTAGCGCATGAAAATTTGGGATTTTCCCCAGAATACTTATGGGTTTATCCCCAGAATACTAAGGATTTATCTCCAGTATATTTTAGGGTTTACCCCTTGTAACACAAGAACTGTTCAAACAGTTGGAACTGATGTCCAGAAAATTTCTAAGTGTTCGAAGACAATATGCACAGGGGACATTCCTACTGAGGCAATTGTGTAAAGCTCAAAGTATCAAACTTGGACCTAGTGCACTAAGTATCTCGGACTGGGGACATCTTCGTGGAAAAACTTGCAAAAGGATTGAAGTTTGAGAATAGGGTTACACTCTATTCCTGGTATGATCTTCCCTTTATAAACCCTATTTGAATCATTTGAATTTTTGAAGCTATGTTTGACAAAAGCTTAAATATCCTGATCAGGATATATTCTCAAAATGTATTTTCGGAATATGTTTCAGGATATTTGGTTGGAATATTTAGGATATGGTACTTGGGTTAAAAACTAAAACTGTATTCTAGTCAAACAGGTGTTATCAAAACAAACTTTGTAAAATAAATGAACTATCCTTTTTTATTTGAAAACCTCATCTGAATTGTTTGAGTTATAAAAACCCTATTTGACGAAAGTATTAATAGGATATTTGCGAGTATACTGATCAGGATATTTTCAAAAAAAAATAATAATTGTACCAAGTTTGGAACATGGGAATTCAAATTAAGCAATGCACAACAAGAATTGAAAAAACAACAATGATAGATAAGGTCAAAAGGAGGTCATATTATTAACATAGCAAAAGTTGTGCTTTTGGTTTCATCTCAAACCGAGATCCATCCGCCAAAAGCACAGTTAGTTTTTATCATATTTACCTAACAGTTGAAGGGTTCATCTCAAACCGAGACCCATCCCCCTCCAACTGTTATATTGTTCAAAATAAACGATCTAATTGATTACCAAGGGCTTCATCCTGAATGTAACACCCCGTGTTTCGAAAGTCAAAGTCAAGATTGAAGTCAAAGGAAGAAAAGATTGCTAATTGCGATCTGTCTCTCCTTACTCAATTCCTATTTTGACTTCTTTGACTTGTAATTAGCCTGTTTTGTTATCGCTTTAGTTGTATTATTTGGAGTATCTATTAATAATCGCATAGTAGTCGCTATTTCTCGCATGTTTAATCGCTTTATCGCTATCGCAACTCAAATTACGCATTTTGGTTATCGTTATACGTGTGTGTGTGCCTTATGTGTTACTTGTGCGTGTTTATTTATGTTATGTTGTGGTGATCAATCGAAACGCAATCGAAACTCAATCGCAATCGAATTACAAACGCTAAACGAATACGAAATAAGGATGCTTGTATGTTGATATAGTAGTTGGGATTAAAAGTAATTTGACTAGGAAATTCTCTCGCATCGCAACGCTCGCAATCACAATCGAAACGGCAAAACTCGTCGCACCGAACACTCAAACCAAGCGACTGATCGATCAGGTGACCAACCGATCGACCAGCCGTTCGATCGAGCTGCCGCTCGATCGGCCAGCTGTTCGACCGGGCTGCCACCCGATCGGCCAGCCCCTTTCCTCTTTGGGAAACTCTATAAATACCCCCTGTCACCATCATACTTTCCACTTTTGGCAACTCTCCTCCGACCAGCTCATCTTCCCCACTTTTCTTCAGATTTCTCTCGATTCCGGTAAGATCTCATCCTAAATCTTGTACTTCCTTAATCTACACGCACTCTTACACCTTTCTATCTTTTGAATCTTAACTTTTAACCGTAAAATCATCAAGATTCAAGGTGTTCTAGGATGACGTCATCATGTGTTCCTGAGAACTTCATGTTTTGGCTTCAATCCACCAAGAACAACTTAGATCTAACCGATTTCCACATAAACAAGCAAAGATCTTTCATAGATCTAAACATATTCACAATGAAAAGGATTGAAAGATGGTTTTCCAACTTTCTTTCAACTCTTTTACACTCAATGCCTTCAAAACCGATAGAATCGGAGCTTGTGCCGACTTACTACTCATTCTTGTGGTTGTGTTTGTTCAAGATCTGAATTTTATCCACGAGACTACCGATATCGGGTTAAACATGGAACACCGTCTCGAACAGTTAACTGGCCGGATTTGGGTGATTCCTGTCCGATCAGGGGCACCAAGTATTGACGAGGTTTCTGTTGCTTAGTACGTTATTAAAACGTCTCGATAAAACGACAAACAATCAAAACAACCAAGTGTAAGACGAACAGGTCGACCAGGACGGAGTGTCGTCCGATCGGGCTGCTGCCCGATCGAACAGCCATCCGAACGATCGGTCATCCGATCGACTTGCACCTTGGCCCCACAATTTATTTTTTTCAAATCAACCCTCAAGAGTTTTGGGAACACCGAACGGATTGTCGTCCGATCGAGTTACCACCCGATCGACCGACCATCTGACTATGTGATGTTTCGAAACTTCAACACTTAAACAATTTTCAACATGTTCAATGCACAAAGGATGCCACCCGATCGAACAACCGTCCGATCGAGTGACAACCTGCTGAGAGCTTGTTCTCGTTGAAGTGCCCAACCTATCGGACTGTCGCCCGATCGAACGGTCATTCGATCGATCGACCTGAAAGGTAGAGATACTTCAAGGTTTTCAAAATACTACAAAGAAAACTTCAAAAGTCAAGCCATCATACACAAACACATCCTTCCCAAAGGAAGTTACAATCCACTCGAACGGTCATCCGACCGGACGATCGTCTGAACGGACTGTCACTCGAACGACCGGCTGTCCGATCGGACTACCATCCGATCGAACTACTGTCCTACCCACTTGCACTCTGTATCGTTTTACGCGTCGCTTATCGTTATGCTATCAATCTGTTCAGGCTAACCCTACTCTCTAGCGCTCCCTTCAATCCATCAATCGTTGTGAGTATACTCGATCCCTTTTTGCTTTACGCACTTTTGGGTGTTACATACGTTACTTATACAAAATCACATCGAACACACTACGCAATACTTTAATTCGCTAACCAATTACCGCATGTTATACGTGACTTAATGAATGCTTGTTTGTTATGTTTACACATGGAATGTTGTCTACCTGCCTTAGCAATGATAGTACTATTAGTTTGGACTCAGCACCTGTTCACTCATGGGTTGTTAAGGACAATTACCTAGATGGCTCACAGTGGTGAGTGTGTATCGCGAACTGCCTTGGGCAGTTAACCCGCAGTCATTGGTATTGATAGGTTCATGTCGATAACTAACATGCCTCATTTTACACTGTGTACGTGCTGGTTATGCGTAACGATTTCGAACTCTATATGTTATTATCAAACTTGTATGCTCACCTTTACACTATGTGTATTGACTTTTACTTTAACGTATGTGACAAGTGCTTAGGATGCTTATTTACTTACTTTGATGTGAAATCGAGGCTAGGAAAGACCTAGGTCAACAATAAACAACTGTCTGTAATAAAAATCTGAGTTGTCGGAACAGAACAATTTGACTTGATCTTTTCTGTAATAATTGTATTATCATTTATGACATGGTATGGGATGTATTGCTTTAAATATTTGGTAAATATAGTTGTTATGGAAACTTCTGGACAATCTGTTTCGCTCAGTGCCATGCCCCGATGTTTCCGCCATCTGTTGGGGTGTGACATTGAAAGCCAGGACCCATCCACCTTTGGCCATCATATTGTCTTAATGCAAGAAAGTAAATTGTTCAAAGACAGGAAAAGTAAATTGTTCAGGGATTACAAACCACAACCATCAAACTTAAAAAAGTGGGCTCCGGCCCAAGCACAAATATCCATCATTGCCCACTTCGCTGCTTTTAAGGGGCAGCACCCTCTTCAACCATGGCTTCATCGGCAGCATTCTCTCCAGCATCCTTTCCAGCATCCCCTTCAGCATTCATCCCAGCATCGCCACCAGCATCCTTTGAAGCACCAGCATCATCCACCACCACAGCAGACTCCTCCGCAGCAGACTTCACAGGAGGCTCCACGGGATTACCACCAAGATCTTTCAGCTTCACCTCCCAAGCCTTGATGTTCCATGAAGGACATTCGAAGCCCAGAGCCATAGCCTCATAGGCCATTTTCAGTCTAGCCTGGAGGAGGGAGATGACAACAGAATTCTTGAGGCTCTCCCGGTATAAAGCCATATCCTGCTCGTGTTGAACTTGGGCAGCATCGGACTTGGCTTGGGCCTCGTGAGTGATCTTCTGGATGGCAGACTGGTACTCTTGGTTCATTGCCTTGTACTTGGCTTCATAGTCCTTTGATTTGGCGGTGGCAATCGCTGCTTGGTCTGCAATGGTGGCTTCAGCCTTTTTCAGCTTACTCTCTAGCTTCGTGTTTAAACCACATGCATCTTCAACATAGAGGAACACTAGGCGTTCAAGATCCTGCAAAACAAGGAAACATGTATTAACCTTTATTGACATTTATAACCAGCATATGGTGCAGGATGTGGGTCAAGGATACGAACCTGATTAAGGAAGCCGGTCATAAATTTGCTGGACTTTGTAAACCCATAATTCTCGAATGGGAACACATGGGGGTAGCAGGGTAGTCTGCTTCCTTCCTCTTACGGGAGCTGGAGGCTCGAGTCCTGGATGCTGGGGGAGCCTTGGGAGCAGTAATAGTTTTCGAACCGGCAGGCTTTGGTGTGGCAGCTGGCTTAGGATTGGTTTCTTGCTTAACAGGCGCAAGGCTGGAGTAACTGTCCAGCTCATCGAGCTGGAAGCCTTCGAGATTGACAACCGGCACTATAAAAAAGGGAAAAATATTTAACTCTAAACACTCGAATTCTGTAATTAGTCTAATCATACACATACCAGACATTTCTGAACTTGATTTTTGACTTGAGCTTATGAGATTCAGGGAAAAGGTTCTTTCACTAACAGGAAGTCGATAGATCTCTTTGATCCTGGGCTCCGATTCTGCGCTTGTAGGGGCTAGATCTCTGAAATTTGCTGCACAAGAAATGAAGATGTCAGTCAAGGATATGGTTTTAAGATATATTTGGGCATATTCCTAAAACCCTAAATCCTACTCGAAGTCAACCATCTAACTGGCAGGTCAAAACCCTTGTCGATAGAATCACTTTTTACGAAAGAGAACTTTCGTTGCCACTGATCTTCATTCTTAGTGGCCTTGAGGATTAGAGGGTTCTTCGAGGTGGAGAATAGAAGAAAGCGACTTTTACCATGGGATCTCAATAGATATGCTATGAGGAGATCTTCGACGCACAGATCAGGGAAATGACGAGATTTAATTTGGTTTAGCACTATTAAAACTCGCCATACCATCGGCATAGTCTGAGCATAACTGAGGCCAGTAAGTTCGAAGAAACGGGAAATGAAGGGTGGAAAAGGACATCGAAGTCCCAAGGAGAATGGATAGGCTAAAAAGCACACCCACTCGTTTGATATCGCGTCTGATCGGACCTCCTGATCAAAAGGACGAATAATCACTCCGGCAGGGAAGGCACCAGAATCTTTCAACGCGGCAATGTCGGCGTTATTGAAGGAGCAAATCTCCTTTTCCGGTTCTCGAAGAAGGTTTTGGCTTTCGAGGGTTGGGGCTGGTTCATTTGAACGTAATCTTGTTCGAGAGGCTATGACAGGTTTCAACTAGGAAACAAGAACTCTAAACAAAGAAAAACAGAGAAGAGGAAAAGAGAAAGAAAATACCTGAGAAATTGCTTGAAAAGTGATGAACATAATGAAGAATAAGTTGGCTAAATAGAGGCTGGATATAGGGGGCAAAGAGTAAATATCGCATGGGAAGTTGCACAATGTCACATCAATCGTCGCTTCAACTTATTAACCTCGATTTACGAGATAGGCTTTAAAATATATCCGTTGGAATTGGTATACCAACAGATATATTTTGGGGACAATTGTTATGGGTGGTTTTCTGCTCATATATCCTGACTAATATTCTGACTATGTTGCTTTTTGTTGTGATCAGGATACCGGATCAGGATATTGGTAACATCCTGATGCGATATCCTGGTAGTAACTAATTAACTCACGTGCATATTGTTGTAACAAGTCTCTAACGGTCAGGTGGACTTCTTCTCCTTAAGACTCGGGAAAATTTGTTGAATTATGGACGTTGAAGCGGGAAGACACGGACTATAACGTTCACAAAGGGAATATTCCATATATCTCGGATTTATAGGCTAGTTAGTTAGTTTCTTTTTACTATAAATATATTGATCGAATCAGATAAGAACACACACAATCTCTCGTACACTCTTTCTCTCTAGCTGCAAACACTCACAATACACTTACACTTACACTTGTATCGAATTCACATTGTAACACTTAGTCGATCCGCATCATATCCTGCACTATATCCTGACATTTGATGTAATAAGAAGAACAAGGCAGCTGTGATTGTCAGCTCCCGAGGTTTTATGCCGGCGATCTAGATTGATCAAGGGCTTTCCTCGTATATCCCGTGTTACCCTTTACATTTTTGCTCATTGTTTGATTGTAGATACAACTCAATATCCTGAGCCGTATCCTGAAAATTGTTTTTGCAAACAACTTAATTAGCATATTTTCAACACACTTTCTTAGCACACTACCTCACTTAACTAATTTGATCACTTAATTGCTTCGGTAATTTTTGACCAAAACACCTATTATGATAATGATCAATATATCAGGGAAATTCTAGAAAACTCGTACCCTCAGGAAGAATCGATGCCCCAGTTTCTTGAACCAATACCAGCCCCAGCCCCACCTATGAATACTAAGAACCTACAGGAACTCCGCACCTTTGGTGAGGAGATCTTAGAAGGAAGTGAGAGGATGAGACAGATAGGGGAACGACTCGTCTGGAAATATGACGAGCGTAATATGCAATTATGGATGAACCCCTATCAGTAGTAGTAGTAATAATAATAATAATAATAATAATAATAATAATAATAATAATAAAATATAAATATATATGTGTGTATGTTAAAAAAAACGTTTTTTTCTAAACTAGGATAGATAACCCTATAATTATTGATGCATACTAGTATCGTATTTTTATTTTCAGTTATGGTTTGTAATAGATAGAGATGCATAATATAAAATAGAGTAAAGGTCGCAATGATGACGATTTTGGATCAATGTGTTGTTGTGTGATTATTCGCATTTAATATTATTTCGTGATATTAATACTTGGTAAATGTTTAAAATCCAGATGGCCGACAAACGCGAATTAGGAAAACCAGAATAATGAAAACCAGATAAATAACAGTGTTATTCGACATATAGTATCCCAAGGAATTAGAGATGCTATGCCAGCTATCATTCAAAATGTTAAGGAAGCAGAAAATAATAACAGTAATAGCGGAAGTAAGCGAACACATACTGAACCTGAACACAGCGTGAACAATGGGCCGTTTCTTCAATTGCCAATTCCAAAAAGAAGAAGAACCATGTCTTATGGTTGTTCTTACAAAGAATTCTGGTCTTGTAAACCAATAGAATTCTCTGGCAATGAACGAGCCATTACAGCTCTACGCTGGTTAGAAAAGACTGAGGCAGTCTTAAAAATAAGCAAGTGCGCAGAAGAAGATAAAATCATGTTTGCTTCCAATTTGTTTAAGAATGCAGTTCTAGAATGATGGAACACTATCCTCCAGACTAAAGGAAGTAATAAAACTTATAATATGGAATGGATTGAGTTTAAGAATATGGTGGAAATGAAATTCTGTCCTCCTAATGAAAAGGAGCAGATTGCTAGTAAATTCTTAAACCTTAGGATGACTGGAGTAGACAGCAAGGGTTACACTACTACATTCTTTGAATACGCCAGAATAATGCCAACCCTAGCATCACCAAAACCAATGTTAATCTCCCGTTACGTCTGGGGATTAATTGGTGAAATTAGTCATGTAGTCAAGGCAGCTAGACCACCAACTATAGAAGAAGCTATAAAACTAGCAAATACCTTGACTGATGAACTGGTACGTACGCAAGAAGAGAACCAAAGGAGGAACTTAGCCCAAAAGCTTACCCAGGAATTTCGCTACGGTAATTCCAACCGTGGGAAAAATATAGGTTCTACCTCTGCACCTTACTTCAAAGCCTGTAAGAAGAAACATTCTTGAAAATGCTCTACCTATTGCAACTAATGCAAGATACCCGGACACAAGGATGAAGATTGTAGGAAGAAACCCAGTAATGGAGTGTGCTTCAACTGTGGAGAAAAAGGACATATCAGGACGAATTGTCCGAAACTAGCTCTAGCCATGAACAACAAGAATACTAAGAATACTAGAGCATTTGTTCTGACTACTAGAAGCAAAGATGATTCCGGATGTTATTGCCGGTACGTTTTTAGTTAATGATGTTTTTGCTAAAGTATTATTTGACTCTGGTGCAAACCAAAGTTTTATTAATACTTTATTTTGCAAAATTCTTAATCAACCATTAACTAAACTCCAACAAGAATGTTTGGTAGAAACAGCAAACGGAGAAACTATTAAGATTTCTGAAGTCTTGCAGGGAGCAAGAATTGAAATTTCAAATCAAAAGTTTGTTGCAAATCTTTACCCAATGAATCTGGCAGGATTTGATGTTGTGTTAGGAATGGATTGGTTGGTAGCCAATAAAGCCAGTATTCTATGTGATCAAAAGTCAATACAAGTAAATTCACCAAAAGGTGAAAAGATCACAATTAAAGGAGATAAGCCAACTAGACGCACAAAATTCATCTCTGTGATGAAAACTGCAAGTTGTGCAAGAAAGGGATCAATAGTGTATATGATTTCCATAACCGTTAACACTAAAGGAAAAGAATTAAAAGATATCCCTGTAGTATCTCAATTTTCAGATGTATTCCCAAAAGAATTACCAGGACTACCACCGGACAGGGAAGTCGAATTCCGAATTCATCTGCTACCAGGAACAGCGCCGATTGCCAAAGCACTTTACCGTTTGGCACCTGCAGAAATGCAAGAATTAAAGAAACAGTTAGACGAACTGTTGGAGAAAGGATTCATACAGCCAAGCTCATCGCCATGGGGAGCACCAATCTTGTTCGTCCAAAAGAAAGACGGATCAATGCGTATGTGCATTGATTACCGCGAATTAAATAAGGTCACGATTAAAAATAGGTACCCACTACCGAGAATTGATGATCAGTTTGATCAACTGCAAGGAGCTCGATTTTTCTCAAAGATCGATTTACGCTCAGGATATCATCAATTGAAGGTACAGGGAGAGGACATTCCTAAGACCGCATTCAGAACAAGGTATGGCCATTATGAATTTACTGTCATGCCATTTGGTCTAACCAATGCCCCAACCGCATTTATGGACATGATGAACCGAATATGTAAGCCATATTTGGATAAATTCATAATTGTCTTTATAGATGAAATTCTAATTTACTCTAAAAGTGAAAAGGAACATGCAGCGCATCTGCATACACTTTTAAATTTGCTGAGAAAAGAAAAGCTTTATGCTAAATTTTCAAAATGCGAATTCTGGTTAAAAAAAGTGCAGTTTCTTGGACATTTAGTAAATCATGAAGGAATTCATGTGGATTCCACAAAGATTGAGGCAATTACTAAATGGAAAGTCCCTGAGTCACCAACCGAGGTTAGAAGTTTTCTAGGACTAGCAGGTTAATATAGAAGGTTTATTCGAGATTTTTCTAGAATAGTCATTCCCTTGACTAAGCTAACCTGTAAATCTGTTAAGTTTGAATGGGGACAAAACGAGAAGAAGCCTTTAGAATTCTTAAGCAAAGATTAACCAACGCACCCATACTAGCGTTACCAAAAGGAACTGAAGACTTTGAAGTCTATTGTGACGCTTCAAAGTTAGGTTATGGATGTGTCTTAATGCAACGCCAGAAGGTTATAGCATACGCTTCTAGACAACTTAAGAATCATAAAGAAAATTATACAACACATGATTTAGAGTTAGGAGCTATAATATTTGCCCTTAAGATTTGGAGACACTATTTATATGGAAATAAATTCGTTGTCTTCACTGATCATAAGAGTTTAAGGTACATTTTTAGGCAAAAAGAGCTGAATATGAGACAGAGACGCTGGATGGAATTTCTTAGTGATTATGATTGTTATATCCAGTAGCATGAAGGAAAGGCTAACGTAGTTGCTGATGCTTTAAGTCGAAAGTACCACGAAAAGCCAAAAAGAGTACGTTCTCTTAAATTAAATCTACAAGTAGATTTAAATGACCAGATTAGAGAAGCACAGTAATCAGTAATCAAGGATGATACTGAGAAATTAAAAGGTATGATTAAGGAATTTGAACAAGGAACAGATGGAATTTGGAGATTCCATAAGAAAAGGATGTTGATACCTAAACTAGGAAACTTACGCCACCGAATATTAGACGAAGCCCATAAGTCTAAGTATACGATACATCCTGGAGGTGATAAGATGTATCAGACGAAGCCCATAACTCGAGTTTCCGACTTCCACTTTCACATTTATTGCACGTTGACTTTGACTGTTTAGTTGTTTGACTTGTTGGACTTGTAATTGTACACGTTGTGTTTTAATGAAATGTGCTATCATTGTGCATACATGTGACTACTTGTTGTTGTAAAAGATAATATTAGAATTATTATAAAACACTTAGACTGGTTAAATCACGTAATGCCCGACGAATCGAGATGTGATTCATCATCAAACAACTCGACGAAACAGAGTGGTGATTGCCATATACGACTCGACGAAACAAGTCTGTTTCGCCGGCCCAGTAATTCGCAAAGCCCAGTTACGGGCCCAACCTTGTTACGTGAGTTTTATATCACAAAACTGTTCCATTCGTGAAACTTATCATCACAACCGAAAACCCTAGACCACCTCTTGCACTTGACAGCAACTATCTATTCTTTTGGAGTTCCTGTTTGTTATCTCCTTCATTCGGTTAGTAATTTACACGTAGTTCGGTTGTCAATTCTATACATACATAATGATGATATAAACATGTTTTTGATTGCAATTGTTTTCTGTGATAGACATATGGTAGTATTGTTAACATGATCTTGTTTGTGATGTGTATAATAATGGTTGTAATCGATCTCGAATTTAACAAGAGTCGGTAGTAGACAGAATAGTCAAAGTTTTACATGTGATGAGAATTAATTAAGGTATTTTGTGGGGTTCAAGGTTGTCAGATCATCTTTTAGTCTACTAAATTCGATATATTGAATGAGATGGTAATGGGATAATAGTAAAGAAATTGTCCACTACATTAATGTTATATAAAATGGTCCAATAGCATCCTGAGGTGCTAGGAGATTGTCTGCCATTGTGGATTTAATTAATGATGATGTTTGTTCATGATTTGATAATTCTCATGACCACATATTTGGTCCAATCACAACATGTCATATTTAACAATTGTTGGCCATTGATGTGGGAAATTATTATAATAATGATGATGATAAGCATGTGATTTCGGTTTGTCTTGTATGATCATTGGGTGATGATGACGGCTGTTAGGATGATTAGGGTTTCACATTACGTAACTGATGTTCGGCGTAACTGGTCTTCTTGACGAAACAGAACCCTCGGCGAAACAAAATGTGTTTCGCCAAGGATAGTTGACGAAATAGGATTGTGTTTCGCCAAAGGATGATTGACGAAACAGAATGTGTTTCGCCAACCTGTGTTTCGCCGACTTGAATGTTTTACACAGTAACCTGACTTAACTCTGTTAGAAGTTAACTGAGATATTTAACTACGGTTCAGTGATGTGCATGACTTATATGATTATGGTTACATGTTAGTACTTCTATGATTATACCTATACGTGAACAAGTTGGATATAAACTGATTATGCATACGTACGTATTTAGGACGTGATTGATTAACTGTGAGCACATACTTAGCATACCGAGCAAACCAAGGTGAGTTCACACTCTTACTAAGGCATGGGATTCCCAGGGCTTGGGAATGGGATTGAAGGAATAAGGTTGAATAGATTCGTACTGACACTATTACTAGACTACCATACCATCGTCCTCGGTTGTGCAGGACACATACGTAAAACCTACGTATACTTGTGCTACTCATTGTCCTCGGTTGTGAAGGACATTCACGTAAAACCTACGTGAACTTATACTCACTACTGCCTCGGTTGTGTCAGGCACTTACGTAAAACCTACGTAAACCCCGCGTACCCATATCCTCGGTTGTGAAGGATACTTACGTAAAACCTACGTAAAACTTGTACGTACTACTGTTCTCGGTTGTGAAGAACACTTATGGTTACGAATAGTCTAGTGGATATACATCATGGGAAGCCCCCACCAATAGAACGTACTATCGGCCCAGTAGAGCCACATGTTACATACGAACTTACTATTACGCATTTACTTACTGTGAACTCGCTCAACTAGTTGTTGATCCTCTGTTACATGCCTTGCAGGTCGTTAGATACATGGAGCTTGCACAGGGAGGAGCTGGTCGTTGTGGGGTTGGATCTTGATTGACTCGCTAAACACTTTATGACATTTCATACTTTATTTTGTTGGGTTTTATTCATACGCTTCCGCTAAACAGTGATAACCTACGTATATTTTGAACACCTTTCATATTGGTGGTTGAATGGCATTTACTTTCATATACTAATTACATGTTCAATATGATTGGTGGCTTGATCCTGGTCAGTCACGCCTCCAAGCGGTGATACTCCGCGTGTGGATTTTTGGGGGTGTGACAATACCCGTACACGATAAGACACGACAAGATAAGACACGATACACGAAATCCCATACACGAACACGACACGATAACTTATCGTGTCCTTTTTTTCAAACACGAACACGAACATGAACACGACACGATTACACGAAAATTACCTGTTAATACCTGTTTACACGACTGTTCGACTGTTGTACACGAAAATTACCTGTTAATACCTGTTAACACGAACACGACATGCTATCTGAGAGTTACAGAGGGAGTTTAGGGTTTTATTTATTTTTTTAATTGAATGAGGAATGAAAATAGAAAGGAATTAAGGAACCCACACGCACATGGCTGATGACTTTTATTTAATTTAATTTCTTATCGTGTACTAACGGGTATTAACCGGTAAACAGGTATTTAACCTGTTTATACACGAAAATTAACAGGTAATCTCGTGTCTACCTGTTTGGTACACGATACCTGTTAAGGCCATACACGATACCTGTTAACTTCGTGTAGGTTCGTGTCGTGTATTCGTGTAAAATTGGCAGCCCTAACATGATGTATTTCATGTATGCAATCTCAAAAAGTGCTTAGCTGATGAATCACTGGTAATACCTCTTAAGGATATAGAGGTAAATGAAAAGCTTAAGTTTGTAGAAAAGCCTCTACAGATTGAAGACAGGAAAGTTAAGAATCTCAAGCATAAGAGATTAGTTCTAGTCAAAGTGAAGTGGGAATCCAATAGAGGACCAGAATACACTTGGGAACTTGAATCAGAGATGCAAAGGAAATATCCACACCTGTTCCAGTAGACCTCAAGGACGAGTTCTAAATTAAGGTGGGGAGGATATAACAACCCTCCTAAAATAATTAACGACACCCCTAATATAAGTATAACATCCCCATACTCCTTAAAATACGCCTCGTATACGATGTTTAATCCTAAATACCTTTATATAATTAAAATACAATAAAAATCAAAATTCAGTCATTTCTCGCGGGCCGCGAAGACTTACTCTTCGGGCTACGCGGGGCGTGAGCACCTGGACACCAGGCCTCCTCCGGAGCTGCCACGTGTCCTCACTCGTGTTAAGTCTACCCCATGACCGGGCCAAGCTATGCCCTATATACTCTAGGAAGGTAAGCCCAGGGCTTACGTGGGGCGCGAAAAACCATCGACCAGGCCCTATAAATAGATGCAATCGGCCTCAGTTCACAATTCGTCCCAAATTTGAAATTCTCTCTAAAATTCTGAATATTTGAAGTAGTATCGGGCATAATACCCCCCTAATTAACAAAGTTCTGCCCCGTTGTAAGTATTATAACCCCGGTTACGTATTAGATACGCTGCCCGATTGATCTAGTGCTCCGTAACGGCTGTCGTGGTTCTGCCCGACGTAGTCGTTGGAGTTCTGTCTCGGGGAGGGTATTACTAATGTAAATATTGGGTTATGATACTAACGCATGTGCATTGTTCAAATTGTTAGATTATAACCAGGAAACCATCAGGAAAAGTCTAAACTAGCAAAGTGAGTAATCTCCTTTTTGTAAACCTTTTTGCAATCTGTTTTTACAAAACCTCAATGCTTTACATTATAATTAAACAGTGATTGAGTATTTGTAATTCTACAATTATCGTCGGTATGTTGGGGTTTTGTATACAAAATTTGTTACTACACTGTGAGTAGTAACATGACCACAAGTCGGGTCGACAGTACCGTGGGTGGTAATTAAGGTAGAATGGTAAACAAATGTAATTGCTGATTGCCCTCAATACTGTACAAGGATAAAACCTGTTTTGATTAAACTGGGATTCACTCACCAGTATTTCCCACTGACAAAATGTTTTTAAACGCGTTTCAGGTAACAAAATGTGAAAGCCAAATTAGAAGCCAGCTGGAGAGCACTAAAGGCTTGGAAAAGTGGCTATAAAATTACCTAAAATAAAGAAGATGTTTTATTAAATAAAATAGGGTTTATCCCTATAAAAATGTGTGTACTTGAAACTTGGGTTTTTACCCATGTGTTTATTAATATAAAAGTGTGGTATTTTACTCTGATAAAATATTTCCTAACTACGGTCCTGATGAAAATTCCGCTGCCAAACTGATAAACACCGATACCACTGAAACTGGCCGCGGCCGCCCGTTCCCGAGTAGATAATGGACGGGGGTTGCGACAGAAAAGACAAAAGTTTATCATCCAAGATGATGATGAAGAAACTCCAGCCACACCACGCAAAACCACAAAACCACAAAACAAATCACCACCACCATATCACCAATTCCACCAACCACAAAACAACTCACCATCGCCACTTCAATATCAAATCCAACTTCTTTATCAACATATATCCCATCAACTACCACTGCCCTTATCACCACTGCGCATCCTTTAGAACTGTCATATGTATCCTCAAAAATACACTCCTTCTAGTCTTCACATGATTCAAATCTGCTCACCTTTCCATCTCTTCAAAACTTTTCAAAGCCTACAAATGTCAAAGAATATCTGGATTTAAAGATAAAACAAGCTGAAAGGATAGCTGCAGAGAGACAAGCATGTCTCTAAAAATGTTTAAAAAATTTTTTGGCCCTAGGCGAGATAAAGAAAATGTGCCCTACCCCACTATAATATAAACTCATCAACCTCATTGCGATGTGTAGACTCGCCAAATTCATACTAAAACATAAAAAATGATAGTAAAAAAATAACTAAGTTGAAACGCTAACAAAATCACATAAGAAAGGAAATATTTTTTTTAAATTAAGGACTTATTCGTCTATGCTAAGATGACTTGTACATTATCACGCATAATTACAATTTAAACGAAACTTATATTAAAATGTAAATAAAATAGAACCAACCAATTGTGATCCGTCATTTTTATGCCCTAGTTCCTCTTTATCGCCATTTCTATGCCTTGTTTCCTTAAAAATGTTAGTAAACTGTGATTTAATCAAATATAAAAGGAAAATTACTTAGAATATTTTATCTGAAAAAAATAAATAAGTTATAAAAGTTAATTAAGATAAAATTAAATACGTTATGAGAAAATTATTACCTTGGTGGTGTTCAAATGACCAAATGGATGTATGTAACCATGTATGATAACGATTTTTTTAAATAACAAGGGCTCGTAGCGGTATTGTTCCCTATTAAAAATGTTTACAAAATGAAAATATTTTGCCACAATGTAGCATCGAATCATAAACCTCTTGTATACATGACCAGCGCTCTCCCACTGAGCTATAGGGCTAGATGTTTGTGATTTCAATGTAATAAATATTAATAATCTTCAAACAAATAAACTATAATTGAAATTTTTAAAAAAATTTACGGGCCCCTTTAGATTTTTTGTCCCGAGCCGACGCCCACCCGACCCATGCTCAGGGCCAGCCCTGCAGAGAGAAGTAAAGGAAAGTATAACAAAGATGCACAACAAATATTTTTTATAGAATTCAAGAAAGTAAATGCTCTTGAAGACCATGTTAAATATGTTTGCAACAAACTCTTTCATGTTTCAATACCCATATCCTTATCTTAAAAGAACTCTTAGAAGATTACTTGAATCATACTATGAAGAACAAGTCATACAAAGCAAATGGAGCTCAATTCTTAGGGTGGACAACTGTAGCCTTAGTAGATAAATATTTAAAGATTGAAAAGTTTCTCCTTGACCCTATTCAAAAACCTACACCTTCAAATTCAAAGGCAGGAAAAAGGCTAAATGACAAAAAGCCATGCAGTTAAAAAGAATGAAAGAGGAAATGGTTGAAGACCAAAGCCCTGTTGAAGAACAATGCACTGATGAGAAGAACTAAACATCTGTTTTATGCCTAAATAAATGTTTAGTATTAACAAACAAAGGTTTCCAAAACACATGATACCAATACAAGTTATCAAGGAGCTGTCACCCCTGATAACTAACAAATGTTTGTACTTCCTATAATTAGATCTCACATGTTAGAGATCTATTTATCACTATCACATGAAACATTCCTTTTGTACGAACAAAGTGTAGTGATCAGGCGGAGGGGGAGTGATACTCGTACTTGTATATGTAATCTTTTGATTATAATTGAAAACAATATGACAACTTTCCAAGTTTGTGTTTGTATTTAATTCTGCCACATTTATTTTATTTCCATTTATAATTCATATAATTCACCAACACTTCACGGTTCCACAGAGAAGCACATACAAACTTAAACTCAAATCCTAACATTAATGAATCAACAACCTTTGATCATGGACATTTTGTTATCAAGGTACTAAATTAACAAGTTTATATCAAACAAATTGTCAGTTTAATTAAATGGACACTAAAATAATGTGTTATAAGTATTGTTACTTTCCATTTATACATTTTTTACTATTTAAAAGGAGTTTGTTATTTTTGTTAATATAGATTCTTGTAATTTTGTATCCATATATTAAAGTGTGTGTAGTTATATATTATTTAGAATCAAAATTTTCTCTATTTGTGTGAAAAGTGATAAATGGATAATTTTCATGATTATATTTTAATTATAAAATTAGAGTTTCTTAAAGGTTTAATTATTAGGATTCAGGTCTTTGTCGCTGGAAACTGATTAACGGACGAACAAATTTACGTGAATGAATTTACATAAAATTGATTTAGAATATAACTTGATTTTTAGGTTTCTTATTTGGGGACGACTTGACTTTGTTTGCTTTGATAAACATAAGGTACGAATTTATGATTCTTTACATCGTACTATAACTTTATTTTTTTTTTGTTTTGTTCATGATTAATATATTATGTTAGTAAATAATAATTTATGACATGGTTAATTTACAAAAGTATGTAAATGAAAAATCATAAACTATGTTCTATAATGTATATGTGGTACGTTAAAGTCCTTAGTTAGAATCATATGTTTTATAACTAACTTGATTTTCAATAATTACTGCCGCACCACCATTCATCGCCTCCGTCGTGTTTCAACCACAACCTACTCCACTGATTTGCTACGCACACCTCGCTGCCACCTTGGTTAGAATCATATGTTTTATAACTAACTTGATTTTTGTTATAGTTCAAAACTGAACCGAACTGAACCCGTGCAACCCCTAAAATCAGTTATCTAAATATTGTGCTCCTATCGTATCGCGCGGGCATCCCACTAGTCTAAGAATATATTTGATTTGAATTTGGTGGCTTATGATCTTAAAAATTAGCAACCCAATTGTAATTAATTCTTCAATCCGTGTTTTCTCTCTCAAAAACCAAAACCCAAGTAGAAGATCTAAACTTTCTCTCTCTAGGTATATAAAATAAAACATAAACCAAAACAACTATAAGTTTTGAAAACTCTATCACCATCTCTAGTGTAATAACTGGGTTCATGTATATAAACTGTACACACTCGAACTGCATAGCATGACCCACGGTCTCTAAACATTCACAAGTCCAAAACTCAAGTTAATAAATATTAAGCACCCATATTCATGAAAAATAATCACGGCCTAAGAACTTGAAAGTATAAACACACCATACCACCTAGAAAATCAAATATCATAAACTAATGTTAAGATTCATCAACACCAAAATGATAAAAAAAAAAAAAAGACTAGTCATAACTCATAAGTAGTTATAAACACAAAATAACTAACACTTGGTCATATAATCATGGTGTGGTCACAACTGATCAACTGAAGCTAAATGAAGTTTTACAAATGTTTCTTGATTTAAGCAAACATTGTTTTTCTCTTGAAGGGTGACAAGGAGTAAAACCAGGGCTAGAACCTTCAAGGTTCGTCCCCTAGAGTGTTAAAAGTGGTATGTGGGTGATGTGGTGGGTAGAAGTGGATGCTTAAAGTTGGTGGGAGGCCTTCAGTTTATAGGATCATTCTGCCCACGTATGACCATGCATAGAGGATGCAAGGTCGTGCCAATATCTTGTCGCACACAGGATGCACGGTCGTGCCAATATCTTGTCGCACACACTTGTATACTTCTTTAGAATTGGCTGGCACAGTTGTGCGTGTGTGTAGGCACAAGTGTGTGTCAACGATTCTGATTGGTACGTCTGTCCGTGCACTTTATCGGCACGGTCATGCTTCTATTGGAGTTAGTTTATAAGCCCATCTTTGAAGGGTCATCTGCGTACATCCATGATGTACGACAATGCATTGTTTTACTGGATTTTTCTTATCTTTTCTGTTCATTTATCATCAAGAAGCCACACAATTTCAAAAAAAAAAAGCTATTAATATCAAATCATTTTGAATTGCATTTAAATAAGTCAAATATGAGGATGTAGATGCTTTTCAAATATGTATAAATGTTGACACATATGATGTACAAGCATCGAAACCGAGATTTTTTCCCAAGGTTAATACTGAGGGGTTTTCTAATGGCACACCCCCCGTCTATCCGCACACTTTTTCAATTCAATGCGCATCATATAGGTCTATACGATGCGTATTGAAATAAAGTAAAAAACATGGCAGACTGACAGGTGCAGGTTATGTCTGGCGGCGGGCTTGATACGCATCATATAGGCCTATACGATGCGTATCAAGGCACTGATTTTTTGAAGTTTATTTTTTGGTGTGTTGTGTCGAATGCGAAACCGAGAAACGAAAGAGATTTCAAGCAGTTGGTCGATGACATGATAGATAAAGATCTTGACACGATCATATCCATTTTCAAGTATTAGACTAGATAGTCCAAGATGAAATATATTAAAACCATTCAAGCCCACCAGTCTACAATGTGTTATGGTGAGGTTTTTTGCACAGTGGGAGAAAAGACCAGCACCCCTGTCAGTATTATCCTTTAAATTCGCATAAACATATATTTGTTTCATAACCTCCTCCTATAAATCAACCACAACTCACCCGAGACCGACCTCTGGATCACACATGATAAAAGTGCTTCTCTAGACAATCTGGGATTATGTTCCGTTCTATGACACATGACACATGATACGGCACGCTTACCTTAATCACATCTTCAATGGAGTCACAGATCCGACAATAGGGCCCACGGATCTTATGCCCACCTGAGATTGACCTCTGGATCACACGTGGGAGAAAAGACCAACACCCTTGTCATTCCGTATTTTCTCCTTTTCTAATTCTCGAAGAATCTCGTAACGTATTCTCTGTTTCTCTAAATCGTCTGTAAAATTATAAAAAAATTATGCGGGCTTTCCGTCCAACATATGACACATGATAAAAGAGCTTCTCTAGACAATCTGGGATTATGTTTCGTTTTATTACAGTCGTGAGGTGGTCAAACCTTTCTAAAAGTAGAAAAAAATAAAACATTAACAACAAACAAATATTCAAGAATAAAAGAAGAAAATGTTCCTCTTTGTTACCAAGCATGTCATCTGAAACAATTAACAGGACATTGTTAACAGGCGAATTCTATTGGAACACCTGATTATCTATCTGCATACCTTATGCCACCCGAGACCGACCTCTGGATTACACGTGTTGAATGATCGAGAGAAACTTTTTCGAGCTAACTGCCGATATCTCATCCTTCTTATTTTGCTATTAAACGAGGTATAATAGCTAATAAAATATAT
Source organism: Helianthus tuberosus (assembly GCA_030545235.1). NCBI lineage: Eukaryota > Viridiplantae > Streptophyta > Magnoliopsida > Asterales > Asteraceae > Helianthus > Helianthus tuberosus. The sequence continues at coordinate 65,160,395 of CM060440.1, read as the reverse complement.
TTAACTTTTGAAGTATGCATATTCTCTAACTTTTGAAGGTTCTTTATATGCTTCTTTCCTGATGCATGTCTGTGTCGAACAGTTTCCCTGTCGCTAATTTCTCCACTCACCGTGAAATTGAACAGTTTCTTCATAGATTACGTCCGGTTTCAAAGTCGGTTGAGGATTACGAGTGTTCTAGACTCATTCAAGGCATGCTTGTTTGTGCGATTTACAAGGATGCATTCCACGGTAAATGATGCAGCTGATGAAACCGAAGCTGTTATTTCGGTTGTTCAGTACTTCCGAGATGATTCAAGTGAGTCCTATGAAGCAAGTGTCTGTCTATTCAATTGAGAGGAATCACTGCATTACATCCCCGTTGAAAACAAGTGGTTGTAATGATGGACCTTTGATTTGAAAAGGATTTTTGAGAAATTCATAATTTAATACGCATCGTATAGGCCTATACGATGCGCATTAATCGAGGAAATTACTGAAATACCCCTGTTTTTCTTATAAATTCAGGGGTATTTTTGAGAAAATTCAAAGTTTAATGCGCATCGTATAGGCCTATACGATGCGTATTAAACCGATATACGATACAACATAGGCCTATACGATCGTATATGGCATAATTTGAATTTTTTTTATCGTGTTTCTCTCGGTTCGACGCGTATACGTGTCGTTTTTTGATGAACTGTCGCATATTTTGTCATTTTATGACGTATACCTTCAACATACGTCGTTTCAGTAACGTTCGGTTGCGTGCGAATATCGTATTCTATGATTACGTACAGTTTTGTTTGAAATCCACTTGTACTGCATAGTGTCGTGTTATATGTATACGCGTGTGGAAATATCATTAGTCACGTATTTTGACTTATTTTTGCCTATTTTGACGTATTCTAATATATTGTTGCGTATTTTATAGTATTTTTGACGTATTTGAGCGTATTCTAACGTATTTTAGCTTATTTTAACTTATTTTAGGGTATTTTTACATATTTCGGCGTATTTTAACGTATTTCGAGGTATTTTAGCATATTTTATCGTAATATGACGTATATTAACATATTGCAGCATATTTTCATGTATTTTTGCGTATTTTAGCGTATTTTTGAGTGTTTTTCGTATTTTAGAGTTTTTTTTTTCGTATTTTAGAGTATTTTAGCGTATGTTGAAGGATAATGCAAACAAGTTCTCCATAGTTTGTTATTCAGATCTCTATTCGGTCATATTTCCAAACTACAACACATGATAAGTTTAAACTTTTTAGTGTGTGATTTGACCAGGAAAGGATTGGAGGTGATTTATACTTTTAATAAGCTGTCACAGTTGTCAAATTCGTTCCGTGCATTCATATTGTTTGGGAAACAACAGATAATGAACGGATTGTTGGACTTCTTGTTCCAAATGCAGCTGTAGGATCCGTACTTAAAGGTCTCTAAAATATGCAACCGAGACCGCATTGCTAATTTTAATGAAGCAATGAAGATTGAATGTGCAAACCGCAACCGTTTTTTACTACGGAGTTGGAGCTTGAAGAAACGAAACCCTAACATTCGTTGAGTGAGAAAGGGATTTCGAGCAGTTGGTCGATGACATGATAGATAAACATCTTGACACGATATAATTGCAAGACTGTTTGTCAGGCTTCCAATGCTCACACAGGGTTATAAACAACGCTGTTTTGAACACATACCAACTGATTCAGGTTTAAACAATGCACGCCTCAATTCATCTTTTATACTCTTTTCTTCGATTTCAACAAATCTTTTCAATAATCGGTACGCAACAAATCTTTGTTTCTTTCCTTTTCATGAGGTAAAACCGGTTACAAGTTAAATCCACGATCAATGTATGTTGGTTAATTGTAAGTATTGATTTTGCGTTAACATATGACTGTTTAATCTTTTTAATCTATTAGAACGATCCTTGTTTTGTCACGTACATGCGTTTTATTCTGAAACATCATTACGAATTCCATGTTTACATTGTGTAGTTATTCGAAATGTTTCGAATCATCATAGAAGACGAAACTTCAGCAACCATTTTTCCCTTTCCTTTAATTTCGGGAACATTCTCCCTAACATGAGAAACGAAAGGGATTTTGAGCAGTTGGTCAATGACATGATAGATAAAGATCTTGATACGATCACACGTGTTGAATGATCGAGAGAAACTTTTTCGAGCTTTGAAGATTGCGGTGCAGCGGTTTCAGCGGTGGGAGCAGCGGTGACTTGATGAAGACTCTTGGCAGCTTTATCGAAATAGCCAGCCCTGACTCGCTTGTCGTTAATCTCGGCAGCGAGCAGGTAGTTTTCCTCAATAGTTGTCGTTTTGGCGGCCTGCACAAAGTCTGCAACACAATCCGGCAGAGCACGGATGTATTTCTTGATGGTAATATCAGAGGTAGTAACTTGACCCAGACAGATGAGACTCGGCTCCTTGAAGCGAGCAGTTAAACCAGCGTTGTCGCCACCCTCTTGTTTGATGTGCCAGAACTCGTCCTCCAGGTTCTGAAGCTCGTGGGGAGGGCAGAACTCTTTCATCATGATGTCCTTCAACTCATCCCACGTAAGCCCATAGGCTGCATCATTTCCGCGCTTGTTTCTCTCGACAGTCCACCAGTCCAGAGCCCTAGAATGGAAAACACCAGTAGCATTAACAGTGCGAAGATTATCAGGACAGCCGCTTTGGCGTAGAGTGACTTCGATTGAATCAAACCATTGAAACATGGCCGTAGGCCCGTCTTCTCCGGTGAATTCTTTCGGGCCACAGGCTTTGAACTGCTTGTAGCTAAAAGCAGCTTTCGGAGCATCAGTCCTTGATTCCTCAGAGGACTTGCTAGCATTTTCGTTCAGCTCGCTGACAATTTGTGGAATGACTTTCGCCATCTGCTTTGCGACGAGTGCAGCGATACGTTTGTCCTCATGATTTCGGCGAGTGGAGCGAGCGGTGTGTGATCCAAATGACGACATTGTCTGCAAGTAGACATCATCACATGACTCAAACACAATTTCGATTAATCCTAGTATAGTCTAGCGAATTCACCAATAGCTACTATATAAAGCACAGGAACACGTAAACTCACAAAGTCACGTAGGCACGTAAACCACAGAAGCACATAAACATATATGCACGTAGAGCATGAAAGCACATAAGGCACATAGAGCACAGCAACCACGAGGACACACTATATTTTGCACGTATTCACCTATCTTTCACAGCGGCATAGAGCGATCGAGTATTGCGAGCGAGCAGTGATTGCGAGTAACATAAGCGATTTGTTAGCGTTTGTCGTGTGGTGTGTGTATCTTTCAGAGTACGAAGCGTTAAATCGAAACCATCGGTACCTCAACACGCTAACAAATAAACATTAGACCACATAAAACACATAAAAGCAATAAGTCACAGCGTCAGCGGCTTGCGAATCCATAATTCGAAACACATAAAAGCGAATGGAATGTCTTAGGTATGTTAGACTTTGACTACCCAAAGTGGTTCGACTTCTAAGGACCTGCAAAAATGCCCCACAACACTCCGTAAGTGAAAACCCGGACCTCTAAAACCCTAGTTCTCATGAAAAACCTAGAAATTCGAAATTTATGGACTTCTCGCGGGCCGCGTAAGAGTTAAGCTAAGCTTACGCGGGCAGCGACAGCACAACGGATGACTCAGATCAGCTTCATGCCACGTGTCTGACACGTGGAAGACCTACAGCATGACACGGCAGCCCTATCGCTAGCTAGGGTGGCCCTCGCAGGCCGCGTAAGGTTTTATTAATGTTTACGCCGGCCGTGAGAGACTCAGAAAATTGCTATAAATGGGACGTGCATGGGACTTGCTTCTGTGTTCGAAAATTTAGTTCAAAACATCCATATTTTGCTTGAAAACGAGTGTTACGGTGTCGAAACGCTGCTACGAGTACAGGGTATTAACTCGATCACTGCTACGATACAATGTCCGATCGATTGAAACCTATCCGATGGATGTTTAAGTGCTGCCCGAATTCGGGCTATACTTTCTCATTCGTCGTGAGGTTTTTGATTTCGTGAGTTTATCGTAAATGTTGTATTAAGTTACTGACCTAGTTTCATGTGCATTGTTATTTAACTAGGTTACAAGGCTAAATCAGTAGGCAAAATTCTGTCCAACTAAACTTGCAATGTGAGTCATTCTCTTTTCATCAAAAGTGTTTTTCAATACCTAAATATTTTCCAGTTATATTTTACAGGGGGTAAGCCTTTGTTATCTTAAATTGCTGGCAGTAAATGGGGTATTGTGCACATTACTATTATTCTCTCTCGTTTAGGTGGACGAACCTAAACAGAGATAATCATCATTATTGGGTGAAAGGACCCAATAGTGGTATGACCATCGTCACCAGGGGGTGTCACTGGACCAGATAATTATAAGATAGTGGCAATTGTAATCGTTCTTAGTCATGTAATTTATAACAATGTGTCGTTTTGTGCAAAATGAATGACTCGCCAGTATTTCCCCGCTGATAAAAAATTTTTTTAACATGTTTCAGGTGAGTTACTGTTAGCCAAGGAAAAAGTGCCGCGTAGCACTACAGCTTGAAGAATGTGGCTCAGTAAATAAAATAAATAAACATGTTTTTGTAAACGGGGAATTTTCTCGTAAAATTTCCTTTACTGTAAATTATGGGGTTGTCCCAAAATGTGAAATAAAATAATTGGGCCTTTTCAGTTTAAAAGATCCTATTAAAATTTCCGCTACCAAAATGAACAATACCACGGGTTTCTGTCCCGCGGCTCCTGAAACGGGTAAAACCGGGTCGGGGGCCGTGACAGAAAAAGGTGGTATCAGAGCCACTGATTTAAGCTAATTAAGTATTTAGAAATACTTAATTTTTCAGATTGCCATTTTGTGATTCTGTGAGAATTTAAATTAATAAATAAAATTTTAACTTAAATTTGTGTGTGTTTCTTCATGTGTGCTAACAGCATAAATGAACTGTCGGAGGCACTTCAAAACTTTACTATCTATACCACCGATATGGATACCACAGGAAACCCATTCGGCTACCAGGCAGATACGGAGGAACCACTAACATTCCAAGCCCAGGCCCAGGAGAAACCAAAGCCGAAGAAGAGGAGGAGAATCTTGGACTGGAAACGCGGACGTAGGAAGAAGCCAGCTGCCCAGAAGGTTAAAAAGACTGAGGATCCTAAAGATAAAGGGAAAGGAAAGGAGATCGGGGAAAGTTCCGGGAAAGCCCAGGAAATGCCACCATGGGAAGAGCTTGACCGCAAACTGGCAAATTGTGACCTCATCGGACCTGCCGATGAAAACCTCTTCAATTACCCCGCTGAATCACAACTTCCAGTTAATTTGGAACATGCTATCCCAGATCCTATTGTTAACCACCAACTTCTACCCGGAGAATTGGAGGAATGGTGGACGAGTGACTGGCAGTTTCATAATTTCATGAATAACCCCAACGTCTATTTTCCCCAGTTTGACTCTGAGCCTGCACCAAACCCACCTATGAGCACAGAAAACTTGGCTGAACTCCGTCACTATGGTGAGGAACTGGTGGATGCAAGAAATAGAATTCAGGATGTGGGGGAGAAAATCTCATGGAAATACGACGAGAGGGAGCGTCGTTTCTGAAAGGCCAGCTAATGGTGGTGATGTGGTTATGTAGTAATAATATAAAAACAATATAATAATAATAGTAATAATATAATATTGTATAATAATAATCAAAATAAAACTTTTGTAATATAACTGGTGTGTATCGATGCTTACTAATATATATATATATATATATATATATATATATATATATATATATATATAAATATAAAGTTGCAAGGTAGACAATTTTGGGCTATACGTGTTGACATGATTATGTGTGATTGCTTTATTGTTTGGTTGTTATCTATTTTGTGATAATAAATTTCATATATTGTTAATTATCCAGATGGAAAATACAGAAAAACAACCGGCAAACGAAATTAACCAATCTGAACAAAACAATGAAGATCACTTCCTTAAAAGGCAAGACAAAGAAAATATCGTTGCCCAGGGAATAGCCAATGCTATCCCCGCAATCGTCGCTGCTGTTAAGAACCCCATTGAACCTTCACAAGCCAACCACAGCAAACGTACTTGCGACGACAATTTCAGTAACAGTGTAAATGGAGGCGGAAATAATAATAATAATGATGTGGTTCAAGCCCCATTTCTTAAGAAACTGAAAGCTGCAACGCCTGGTTGCACTTACAAGGAATTTCTTGCCTGTAAACCGATCGAATTTGCAGGCAACGAAGGGGCAACTGCTGCACTGCGTTGGTTAGAGAAAACTGAAGCAGTAATTAAAATAAGTAAATGTGCCGAGGAAGACAAGGTTATGTACGCGTTGCACCTTTTTAATGAAGGGGCGTTAGAATGGTGGAACACGGTGCTACAGGACAAAGGAAGTGATGTGGCTTATGCCATGGATTGGGAAGAATTTAAGAGATTTGTGGAAAGAAAATTATGTCCTGAATATGAAAAGGAACAAATGACAAATAAGTTCCTAAACCACCGGATGGTGGATGTTGACTGTCGAGGATATACTTCGACATTCTTTGAATATGCCAGGGTTGTACCAACCCTGGCTTCGCCAGAACCGGTACTTATTTATCGCTATATTTGGGGTTTAATTAGCGAGATTCGTGATATCGTTAAAGCTGCGAGACCTCGCACAATTGACGATGCGGTGGAATTAGCCAACACCTTGACTGACGGGCTGGTATGTACACGAGAAGAAAACAGGAAGAAAGAATTGGCCCATAAAATTACCCAAGGATTCCGTGGGGGTAATACTAATAGCAACTTCAAGAAAAAGGGAACAGGGCAATCCTCCACCCCGCCATTTTGCAATACCTATAAAAGAAAGCATTTTGGGAAATGCAGAGGGTATTGCAAATTCTGCAATAGATCGGGGCACCAAGAAGAAGAATGCAGGAGGAAGAAATCAACGATTTGCTACAACTGCGGCGAAATAGGGCACTTCAGGCCAGACTGCCCGAAATTAGTCAAGCCAGCCGTTAACAAGGCCAAACCTGCTGAAGGAACTAATAAGAAAAATGCAAGAGACTTCCAGCTGACCACGCAGGAAGCCGATCTGATTCCGGATGTAATAGCTGGTACGTTTCTGGTACACGACGTTTATGCGAAAGTACTATTTGACTCTGGTGCAAACCAAAGTTTTATAAATACTTCATTCTGCCAAGCTCTTAAGCTACCCTTAATCAAACTTAGGCAGATTTATACGGTAGAAACAGCAGATGGTAATTCTGTTAACATAGATAAGGTTCTTCAAGAAGGAAAGATAGAACTTTCAGGCCACAAATTTTCTGCAACCCTGCTACCTATGAATTTATCTGGATTCGATGTCGTGCTAGGAATGGATTGGTTAGTAGCCAACCATGCTCGAATCCTCTGTGATAAGAATTCCATAGAAATTCATACACCCGCAGGGGAAGTAATTATGATTACAGGAGATAAGCCGCGTAAACGAATGAAGTTCATTTCAGTTATGAAAGTTGCTAGTTATGAATGAAAGAAAGGAATAGTGTATATGATTTCAGTAATCATTAACACTAGAGGTAAGGAACTTAAGGAAATTCCTGTAGTATCAGAGTACCCAGAGGTATTCCCAGAAGAGTTACCAGGATTACCACCAGATAGGGAAGTAGAGTTTAGAATTCATTTAATTCCTAGAACTACACCAATAGCCAAGGCACCCTACCGGTTACCACCCACTAAAATGTTAGAACTTAAAAAGCAGTTAGATGAATTACTAAGTAAAGGATTCATACAACCTAGTTCATCCCCTTGGGGAGCACCAGTATTGTTTGTAAAGAAGAAAGATGGTTCAATGCGAATGTGTATCGATTATAGGGAATTGAATAAGGTTACAATTAAGAATCGATACCCATTACCTAGGATTGATGATCTTTTCGACCAACTTCAGGGGGCTAGATATTTTTCAAAGATATACTTACGCTCCGGATACCATCAGCTGAAGGTACAAGAAGAAGACATACCTAAAACCGCTTTCAGAACTAGGTATGGTCACTACGAGTTTACAGTCATGCCATTTGGACTAACAAATGCTCCTGCAGCATTTATGGACGTGATGAATAGGATCTGTAAACCATATTTGGATAAATTTGTAATTGTCTTTATCGACGATATACTTATTTATTCCAAAATCCAGGACGAGCATTGTGAGCACCTACATGCACTTCTAACTTTGTTAAGAAAAGAGAAGCTTTACGCCAAATTCTCGAAGTGTGAATTTTGGCTACAGGAAGTGCAATTTTTAGGTCACATGGTGAATCACGAAGGTATTCACGTAGATCCTTCCAAGATAGAAGCAATCACCAAATGGAAAGTCCCGCAATCAGCTACCGAAGTTAGAAGTTTTCTAGGATTAGCTGGGTACTATAGACGCTTTATTAAAGATTTCTCTAAGATAGTTGTGCCATTAACTAAGCTAACCTGTAAAACAGTTAAGTTTGAATGGGGATCCAAGCAAGAAGAGGCCTTTAAGATTTTAAAGCAAAGGTTAACAAACGCCCCAATTCTCGCCTTACCAGAAGGAACAGACGATTTTGAAGTTTACTGTGATGCTTCGAAACTAGGATTAGGTTGTGTGCTGATGCAACGCAAAAAGGTAATTGCGTATGCCTCAAGGCAATTGAAAAAGCACGAGGAAAATTATACGACTCATGACTTAGAATTAGGAGCAATAATTTTTGCCCTCAAAATTTGGAGACACTATCTGTACGGAAGTAAGTTTACAGTCTATACAGATCATAAGAGTTTAAGGTACATATTTGGGCAAAAAGAATTAAACATGAGGCAAAGAAGATGGATGGAAATTCTAAGTGATTACGACTGTGATATTCAATATCACGAGGGAAAGGCAAATGTAGTCGCAGATGCCTTAAGTCGTAAGTATCATGAAAAACAAAGATGAGTTTGTGATCTTAGATTAAGTCTCCGATTAGATTTAATGGAACAATTAAAGAATATACAGGAGACAACAATCAAGGATGATGCTGAAGGAATGAAAGGGCGAATAAAGGAATTAGAATAAGGGACTGATGGAATTTGGAGATTTCACAAAAAAAGGATTTGGGTACCTAAGCAAGGAAATTTAAGAGATAAAATTTTAGAAGAATCCCATAAATCTAGATATACCATGCACCCTGGGAATAATAAGATGTACCAAGATTTAAGGAATAACTTCTGGTGGATAGGGATGAAAAAGGACATAGCTAGATATGTATCTAAGTGTTTAACTTGTTCGCAAGTTAAGGTAGAACACCAGAAACCCTCAGGTCTACTTCAACAGTTAGAAATGCCTATATGGAAGTGGGAATTAATAACAATGGACTTCGTTACTAATTTTCCCAAGACCAGGAAAGGTAACGACGCGATTTGGGTAATTGTGGATTGTGACACCCGGCTTTTCAGGCTGTACCGTACAATTGTAACACGTGTTGTGAATAGGTAACATGGCTGTATTTGATTGGTTATGATGTTTATATGTGAAATTTAATGAGTTGGTAAAATTAAACGTTGATAAAAATTATGTTGGCAATGGTAAGATAAACGCTTATCGCGTAACGGTTAAAATGCGAAACGAACGTCGGTGACCACCCGATCAGTGTTAAAATCCTAAAAATAGTCAGTTATGATTAGAATAATAATTTTACTCCTATTCGTGAGGAAAAATAAATTAAAACGCTAAGAAACTCTATTTTTCGAGTTTAAGCGCGTACCGCGCGATACAGTGCGTATACCGACAAAATACTGTCAACACAGCCTGTCAAGGCAACTGATAATCATTTTAGTAATAATTTAATGAGTTTATTACTATAGAATGATAAAAATAAATAAAAACGCTTAAATCCCTATTTTTGCGATTTTAAGCGCGTACCGCGCAGCACAGCGCGCATACTGCCAAATACCGGCAACGTCGCCAGTCCCGGCAAACAAAATATTGTTCAATAATATTTTGGTGAGTTTATTTTTATAGAGTGTTAAAAATAATTTAAAACGCGATAAAACAGGATTAAAACGCTAGATAAAATACCCGGTAATCAGTAAAATACCAGTTTTTGTCTATATATATGTATATATATGTGTATGAATCGTGTATATGTGTGTGTAGGAGAGAGATGAGCATGTTGGCAGCCATGCAAACCATTTACACTCTCTCTCCTCCATTCATTGGGCTAAATGGGGGGTGGTGATGATTATGTTTGTTAAAGCCACCATATACTTCCATTTTTTCAAGAAATCAACCAACATAACACAAACTCTCTCTCTCTCATGCAAATCAGCCGAAATACCCTCCTCTAACTCATCATTTTAGAAAATTTTAACATGTTCATGAAGATCAAAGTTCATTCCAAGAAGATTACAAGGTGTTTTAAGGATCTAAAGGAGGTTTCTTGGTGAAACAAGCTTTTTAACACCAAAACCTAGTCAAAACCCACTAAGAAACTTGAAAGGTATAAAATTTATTTTAAAAATACATTCTTGATTTTTAGTGATGATAGAGATGATTAAAGTTTCTCTTGAACTTGGAATTTAACATAAACTTGAAAACAATAAAGGATGAGATTTCAATCAAAATGAAAATGGGTGTATGTATATATATATATATATATATATATATATATGTGTGTGTGTGTGTGTGTATGTGTATGGCCGTGAGTTTGTGTGTGTGTGTAAATGATTGTGTTTTGATTTTGATTGAAAGATTCATGATAAACATGTTACTTGAAAAGTAGGATGCATGTAAAAATCAATATATGTCATAAAAGAATGTTTTAGAAGGTGATTCAAGATTTGAAAGTGTTATGACAAAAGTGAACTTTGGAAGTTCATATGTATGTGTATATATGTCGTATATGTATGCATGCAATTGAAGAACATGCTTCTTGTATTTATGGTAAATGATGAGGATTAACCATGTATAGATGATGATGTTCTTGACTACTTGAACATGACTTAAATTTATGTTGAGTATATAATTTAGATAATATAAAATGATAATGATACTATAAGAATGCATTAGAAGCATTTATTTGAACATGCATGATGAAAGATGAACATAAAATGATGATTTAGATATGATTTGATAAAAATGATTTTGATCAGATTCTAAACACTAAAATATGAATATTTGAAGTGTAAAAATGATATAAAACTTTGTCATAAAGTTTGCTAGCTTTGCATGTGGTACTTGGCGCTTTATGTGTTGTAAAATACGTGAAATCGCATGATTTATGTGACTTACACAAAAACTGCACTAATCTGATTATAACCACTATTTTAATCAGTAAACAACATGTATTGTGTTAAAATATTAAGTCATTTCGAGTTGGGATGATTATAGTAACGTTTAACGCCAAACTATGCGTTAAAACGGTCAAAAATTGGCTTTTCGAGTGATTTTTATAAAACTGATTTAGATCAGTAAGTAAACTGATATCTTTAGTTTAAAAATAAATATTTTAACTAATTTTAAGTTTACTTTGTGTTTGGTTTGTCATACGTGACTTCCGACGCCCGAAAACGTTACTGAATCGCTAAAATACGCATTTTTCTAAGTACACTAGTATGGGTAAAATTTTGGGTAAACATTATGTGCTAATATGTGTTATGTGATTTAAACATGAGAATGTGAAAATATGTTAAGTTTTGACATGATTTTAAAGATTTGGATTATGCATGTATAATTGTGCGTTTTGAACGGTAGAAACGGTAAAAATCGCGTTAAATGTGTAACTTGTTTGTCGAGCATGAAATTTGATACTTATGAGAAGTTTTATGTATATTTGCTATAAAAATGACAAAATAGATAAGTTAACAAGATTTCGCGTGTTTCAATGATAAATTATATGAACGTTTATGTATATATATTACGACGCGCAAATCGTAGATATATTGCGTATAAACGGGAGTGTTAACGGATTTACACAATAATGGTCACCAATAAAATCGTTCAAGTCGCAAAATTATGAATATATATATATATATATATATATATATATATATATATATATATATGTAACATAATAAAAAATGACAACTTTTCGAGAAAATCTCAAAGTTATGTGAAAATTCTAAGAAAACAGAGAAACTTAGGATTTTGTGATATATTGATTTATAAATCGTTCCTACATGTAATAGGACGTGTAGAAATCAAACTGTGGGATTGCGCTATTTAAAAATACGGACCCAAAGGTGAGTGTCACTAAACCCCTCTTTTACTGCTTTGTATATATTTTGGGGGTAGAACACGTCATTAAAAGGGTTTAATAATGTTTTCGAATTAAAACATACCTTTTAATATAAAATATATACTTTCTTTGAAAATATATAAGATTTGATAAGTCATACGTTTCGAAGTAAAACGTTTTTGATGAATGAATATTGAAAGTACGGTATTTCTTAAGTGAAACCTGACCGTACAGTTGGGGACGAATTCTTGACTGGGTCTCATATGATGGAGAGTAAGGGGAATTCGTACAACGTCGTATATTAAATTGTCATATTAGTAGGATATATATATTTTACGTGAGGCATACATCATATTGTCCTTCAAGAGGACCCTGCGCCCATGACGTCGTTTAATCATTTAAGTATTGCACGCGATGAATTGTTGGTAGATCTATCGGGTTGACAACCCCGTCGTGACCGGTTGCCCCGTGTCAAGTCAAACAACGAATTTAAATTATGTTTATTGTCTAGCTTTGATTATCCCTGCATGGTTAATATATAGTTCGTATCGTCTAGCTAACATACGAGTCTGAAAGTTAACGCAATAATTTAATATACAAAACATGGGCAATATATATTACAGTTGTCGGATCGATGAACCGACGGAAGGCCCATGGATTTTATAAAGGAAGTAAAATGGACTTTCTAAAATTTATATGGATGTTTTCAAATAAACACCTAATCAGAAAGTTTTCCTTGGAATAAAATTGATTGTATGAGAATATGTGAACTCACATTCCTTTGTGTTGACACTTGATTTTTAACGTGTTCTACAGGTACTTGATTCGGCTTCGGGAATTATGGCGTATCTTGTGGTTGTTGATGCATGTTTTGTTACTTAAAATGTTGGACTGACTTTTAAACTTTCTGGGACTAAATGTAATAAGATCCATAAGGATCAAAATAGTTTACCTATGGTATGATTGTAACAGACTTTAAGACTTCATGTTTTAAAATCTATGTTTTAATTAAGTGAAATGTCCAACATTGCGATGCATCGTTCAGCAAGATACAAATGGGCACCAGCTTCCGTCACCACTACGTTTTATATTCCGCTGCGACGTTTTTGGGGTGTGACAGAAGTTGGTATCAGAGCCATTGGTTGTTAGCGAACTAGATGTTTTCGGAGGAAAACACTAGACTTCAACCGGAGAATTTTGAAATATAAAATCCAATATTCTCGAAGCCAAGAATTTTAAATAAACATAGAAAATTTTTATCATGTATGAAAACCCTTATGTGTTTATGTGCATACGTGATTTGCGGTTTATTTGGGCCTTATGTGTTACTATTCATACTGATCACACACTTACCATGTACGGTTACGATATGTCACGTCTCGGCCTATAGAGCCATTAGTAGTTCTGCTCACTAATACTGTCGAGCCTACACTTGAGATTCTTTCGCCCGTCATTACAGAATCGTTTGTTCTGCTATTCGAGTCACTTGATTTGCTACACCTCTTTTAGTCTACACTCGCCATAGGAAGAGGACTCGACCCGTTAGAGAGATCGCATCGACTTCGAGAGTTGAGATAGCGTCCACTATGAAGAGGCAGAAAGGGGTTTGGGTCAATCGCTCTCACTATGATCGTCAGTTCGCCACGTTACGCAGAGGCATGGAGACAATGAAGGACTCAGAGGAACAGATGGACTGTTATGATGAGCTAGAAGAGCTTGTTAGGAAGATGTTGGACTTCCAGGGATTGAAGCGTTAGTTGTTGGTTGTTTCTGTTGTTTGTTTTGTATGTCTCATTTGATGAACCCTAATTATGGCTTGCATGCCAGATTTTCAGATATTTAGAAGGAAATTTCATATAGGCTTGTTGAGGGTGTTGATGTAGACATGCCAAATTTTGATTAGTCTTAGTACAAAAAACAAGCTTTGAAAATTTCTGATATAAATATCAAATTGGTTTCTTTTGGTTTAAGAATTGTTCACATTAATACGTGGATATTATACATGCGCAATGTATGGTCCACTAGCATTTAATGATTGAACTATTTTGGATATCGTCTTATGTTGCTATTATGTTGTAATAATAGAAACGACGAAATGCCGCCAAAAGCGAGACAGGGTTCTGGACTACCTATTACCCTGAAAGAGTTGGCACAACTCATATGCCTAACACGTTAATACTGCCATGGAACAGCGCGATGCTAACCAAAATAATGGCCAGGAACTTGGTTGTGATGCTCATGGGCATGGTTTTGGTGGGGCACAGATCGGAAACCCTTCAGGTGAAATAATGATCGAAAAGTTTTAGTAGTTCCTGTGTTATGATATAATCGGAGCGTAATTCTGATTTTTCATTAAATTTGTGAACAGTACATAGAGGTACACATAAAACACTCAAGGGTTGTGACCCAAGATCATTTACTGGTACCATATGTAATGGCATGGCAAGGGTATGAGTGATGTCGGGCCGTCACAGCGGATCGACCATTCAAATAATTCCGCATTCCGAGCCTAGATCTGGGGATTCGCGAAAGCGAAAGTCTGAGAGTTCGAGGAAGGAAACCGACGAGAAGCATGATAGAAAACGCAGTTCGAGGAAGGCGTATATAGCCTGTTCTAGTCATTCTAGAAAGGATAATGCCGGGGATGGCAGGAGTAGTTTTGAGAAGAAGACTCACGTGGATGAGCGAAGAAAGTGCGCTAGATGTGGTCGGACTAGACATATGACTCGCGAGTGCTATGCTAAGAGTACGTTGGATGGAGTTACGCTCGAGGGATGCTACGAGTGTGGTGAGCAAGGACATTTCGAGAGAGATTGTCTGAAAATGAACGGTCAGGATGCCCGGGGTAGAGCGTTTGAGCTAAACGTTAGGAAGGCACGAGACGATCTTGCTGTCGTTACCGGTATGTTTCGAATAAAAAACCAATCTATGTTTATACTTTTAATACCAAAGCTGACTTGAGTTTTGTTCGAAAAACTCTGAACCATTTTTGTGTTCACCAACAAGTAAGCTGAGTATAAAGTGCCCAATAGAACTAGTAATTGGTAAGTTGATGGAAACCAGTGAGGTCGCTCGCGGTTGTAGTATTTAGTTAGGTGATCGTAGTTCTAGTGTTGGTTTATTTCCAGTTGAGCTGGGGAGCCTTGACGCGGGGGTGAGAATGGACTGATTATCCAAAGACAAAGTGGGGACTATCGCTTGAAGAAGCTAGATAGGATATCTCGTCCTGATGACGGTAGAAAGGTGGTAGTTGTTCACAAAGACCGATCGAGTGTCGAGTGTTGATGGTTGAGAGTCGTCAGTGTTTTGAGGATGCTCAAGTTGTTGCGAAAAGGCTATCCTGCGTTCTTTGTTAACGTGGTGGATATGAAGGCCAAATGTAGGAATATCGGAGAGATTCCCATTGTTCGTGATTATCCAGAAGTTTTCCTAAAAAGACTTACCTGGATTGCCCCCTGCGAGACAGGTCGAATTCCAAATCGATCTGGTACCCGGTGCTGCACCCATTTGCACAATCTCCTTGTAGATTAAGCACTGTTTGGGATGAAGGAACTGTCGAATCAGCCTCAAGAGCTGTTAGACAGGGGTTTCATTCGATCAAGCTTTTCGTTTGAGGCGCATCTGTTTTGTTGAAAAGGAAGAAGGATGGATCCTTCAGGATGTGAGAGGATTTCAGAGAGCTGAACAAGTTGACTATCAAGAATCGGTACCTTTTACCAAGGATTGACGATTTGTTCAATCAAGCTACCGGGATCTAGCTGCTACACGAAGATCAATCTATGATTAGGTTATTATCAGTTGAAGGTTGCTAACGAAGATATGCTGAGGACTGCTTTTTGAACATGATATGGCCATTACGAGTTATTAGTCATGCCTTTTGACTAAATTAATGCGCCATTTATATTCATGGATCTCATGAACAGGGTATGGGAACCCTAATCGGATAAATTCTTGATAATACTCATCGACGACATACTTGCTTATGTGCGAACCAAGGAGAATCATGAGTAATGATTGAAGATAACTATGGAGTTGGTGAAGGATGAGGAAGGTATGCATGTAGATCAATCTAAGATTGGAGCACTCAAATGATGAGGAGCACAAAAAAAACCCCGTCGGGAGTATGGTGATCCATATGACTAGCTAGATGCTACTGGAGATTTATTAAGAATTTTCCCTAAATTAGTGCAGCCTTCGACACTAATAACCCTAAAAGGAAAAGGGAAATTGATTGGGCAGAAAAGCAAGAGGAAGCTTTTCAAATCCTTGAAAGAAAAGTTGGGAGCATGTATGATGGACTCCGAAGGAAGTTAAGATACTCACATGCCTTTGGCAGAGTTATCTTACAATAATAATTAACACGCTAGTATTTAGGTTGCTCGATTTGAAGCATTGCATGGATGGAAGCGTTGATCACCATTTTGTTGAGCTAACATGACAAAGCACAATTAACCAGACCCTAGTTTATCTAGGAAACTAGCGACAGGATTTGCCTGGATCGAGGGAAGGTTAAGAGTCACCAATTGATCAACAGAAGGATTACATGGACAATTGAAGAAACTATTGCGATTCCAAATTGAAGATTTGGTTATGTTAAAGGAGTTATCTTGCATAGATGCTATTAGGTGTAGCAGAGAAAAGAAGAGCTGAGCCACAATGATTAGGTCCTTTCAAGAGCCCATCTTGAGTTGGATCAGTCGCTTACAGGCTCAAGCTACCATAAGGATGGAATAGTGTACATGATATATTGTTTGGGGTCAGTTGAGAAAGTGTATAACTGATAATACACTGATTTTGTTCTTTATAGAGATTTGTTTGGAAGATAAACGAAAGTTTATCGAAGCACCGTAGAAGCAGTACGTATAGCTAGAAGAGTTATGCTAATAACCGGACAGGCGATTACAGCATTCTAGTCGTGTATGCGATTTATTGATTTGGCGATTTGTGGATATCTGAAATGAATGCAAGAATGAAGGAAGACGAGTTTATGAGATTTGATTCTTTCGGGAGCCCATCTCGAGTTGGATCAATCGGGTGTAAACTCAGACTATCTTAGATACGGGGTAATGTATATGTAAATATACGTATGTAGAACCCGAATTGGTGGAATTTTGACTTAATCTTCTTGATTAAGTGCTCATAAATGTTGAACCTTGGAAAGGGTGGAGAGCATTGAGACGTGAGTTTAGGAATTGAGGATGTGTGTAATATAGGTCTACGAAGATTCTTCGTAAGAATCAAAGTTTCTCGCAGAAACTACAAGACCATATCCATTAAATCCGTTTTTTTTTATTTTACTTAGTGCGAAAGTAAAACCTGTAGAGTAAAATTTCGGGGACGAAATTTCCTAAACAGGGAGAGACTGTGACACCCGGCTTTTCAGGCCGTACCGTACAATTGTAACACGTGTTGTGAATAGGTAACATGGTTGTATTTGACTGGTTATGATGTTTATATATGAAATTTAATGAGTTGGTAAAATTAAACTTTGATAAAAATTATGTTGGCAACGGTAAGATAAACGCTTATCGCGTAACGGTTAAAATGCGAAACGAACGTCGGTGACCACCCGATCAGTGTTAAAATCCTAAAAATAGTCAGTTATGATTAGAATAATAATTTTAATCCTATTCATGAGGAAAAATAAATTAAAACGCTAAGAAACTCAATTTTTCGAGTTTAAGCGCGTACCGCGCTATACAGCGCGTATACCGACAAAATACTGTCAACACAGCCTGTGAAGGCAACTGATAATCATTTTAGTAATAATTTAATGATTTTATTACTAGAGAATGATAAAAATAAATAAAAACGCTTAAATCCCTATTTTTACGATTTTAAGCGCATACTGCCAAATACAGGAAACGTCGCCAGTCCCGGCAAACAAAATATTGTTCAATAATATTTTGGTGTGTTTATTTTTATATAGTGTTAAAAATAATTTAAAACGCGATAAAACAGGATTAAAACGCTAGATAAAATACCCGATAATCAGTAAAATACCAGTTTTTGTCTATATATATGTGTATGAATCGTGTATATGTGTGTGTAGGAGAGAGATGAGCATGTTGGCAGCCATGCAAACCATTTACACTCTCTCTCTCTCATCCATTCATTGGGCTAAATGGGGGGTGGTGATGATTATGTTTGTTAAAGCCACCATATACTTCCATTTTTCAAGAAATCAACCAACATAACACATACTCTCTCTCTCTCATGCAAATCAGCCGAAATACCCTCCTCTAACTCATCATTTTCGAAAATTTTGAACATGTTCATGAAGATCAAAGTTCATTCCAAGAAGATTACAAGGTGTTTTAAGGATCTAAAGGAGGTTTCTTGGTGAAACAAGCTTTTAAACACCAAAATCTAGTCAAAACCCACTAAGAAACTTGAAAGGTATAAAATTTATTTTAAAAATACATTCTTGATTTTTAGTGATGATAGAGATGATTAAAGTTTCTCTTGAACTTGGAATTTAACATAAACTTGAAAACAATAAAGGATGAGATTTCAATCAAAATGAAAATGGGTGTATGTATGTATGTATATATATATATATATATATATATATGTATGGCCGTGAGTTTATGTGTGTGTGTGTAAATGATTGTGTTTTGATCTTGATTGAAAGATTCATGATAAACATGTTACTTGAAAAGTAGGATGCATGTAAAAATCAATATATGTCATAAAAGAATGTTTTAGAAGGTGATTCAAGATTTGAAAGTGATATGATAAAAGTGAACTTTAGAAGTTCATATGTATGTGTATATGTCGTATATGTATGTATATGTATGCATGCAATTGAAGTTTTGTTGCTAGTTCATAAATATGTGAGAGCATGCTTCTTGTATTTATGGTAAATGATGAGGTTTAACCATGTATAGATGATGATGTTCTTGACTACTTGAACATGAATTAAATGTATGTTGAGTATATAATTTAGATAATATAAAATGATAATGATACTATAAGAATGCATTAGAAGCATTTATTTGAACATGCATGATGAAAGATAAACATAAAATGATGATTTAGATATGATTTGATAAAAATGATTTTGATCAGATTCTAAACACTAAAGTATGAATATTTGAAGTGTAAAAATGATATAAAACTTTGTCATAAAGTTTGCTAGCTTTGCATGTGGTACTTGGCGCTTTATGTGTTGTAAAATACGTGAAATCGCATGATTTATGTGACTTACACAAAAACTGCACTAATCTGATTATAACCACTATTTTAATCAGTAAACAACATGTATTGTTTTAAAATATCAAGTCGTTTCGAGTTGGGATGATTATAGTAACGTTTAACGCCAAACTATGCGTTAAAACGGTCAAAAATCGGCTTTTCGAGTGATTTTTATAAAACTGATTTAGATCAGTAAGTAAACTGATATCTTTAGTTTAAAAATAAGTATTTTAACTAATTTTAAGTTTACTTGGTGTTTGGTTGGTCATACGTGACTTCCGACGCCCGAAAACGTTATCGAATCGCTAAAATACGCATTTTTCTAAGTACACTAGTATGGGTAAAATTTTGGGTAAACATTATGTGCTAATATGTGTTATGTGATTTAAACATGAGAATGTGAAAATATGTTAAGTTTTAACATGATTTTAAAGATTTGGATTATGCATGTATACTTGTGCGTTTTGAATGGTAGAAACGGTAAAAATCGCGTTAAATGTGTAACTTATTTGTCGAGCATGAAATTTGATAATTATGAGAAGTTTTATGTATATTTGCTATAAAAATGACAAAATTGATAAGTTAACAAGATTTCGCGTGTTTCAATGATAAATTATATGAACGTTTATGTATATATATTACGACGCGCAAATCGTAGATATATTGCGTACAAACGGGAGTGTTAACGGATTTACACAATAATGGTCACCAATAAAATCGTTCAGGTCGCAAAATTATAAATATATATATATATATGGACTCATATATATATTAACGTGCCAACATAATAAAAAATGATAACTTTTCAAGAAAATCTCAAAGTTATGTGAAAATTCTAAGAAAACAGAGAAACTTAGGATTTTGTGATATATTGATTTATAAATCATTCCTACATGTAATAGGACGTGTAGAAATCAAACTGTGGGATTGCGCTATTTAAAAATACGCACCCAAAGGTGAGTGTCACTAAACCCCTCTTTTTACTGCTTTGTATATATTTTGGGGGTAGAACACGTCATTAAAAGGGTTTAATAATGTTTTCGAATTAAAACATACCTTTTAATATAAAATATATACTTTCGTTGAAAATATATAAGATTTGATAATTCATACGTTTCGAAGTAAAACGTTTTTGATGAATGAATATTGAAAGTACGGTATTTCTTAAGTGAAACCTGACCGTACAGTTGGGGACGAATTCTTGACTGGGTCTCATATGATGGAGAGTAAGGGGAATTCGTACAACGTCGTATATTAAATTGTCATATTAGTAGGATATATATATTGTACGTGAGGCAGACATCATATTGTCCTTCAAGAGGACCCTGCGCCCATGATGTCGTTTAATCATTTAAGTATTGCACGCGATGAATTGTTGGTAGATCTATCGGGTTGACAACCCCGTCGTGACCGGTCGCCCCGTGTCAAGTCAAACGACGAATTTAAATTATGTTTATTGTCTAGCTTTGATTATCCATGCATGGTTAATATATAGTTTGTATCGTCTAGCTAACATACGAGTGTGAAAGTTGATGCAATAATTTAATATACAAAACCTGGGCAATATATATATTACAGTTGTCGGATCGATGAACCGACGGAAGGCCCATGGATTTTATAAAGGAAGTAAAATGGACTTTCTAAAATTTATATGGATGTTTTCAAATAAACACCTAATCAGAAAGTTTTCCTTGGAATAAAATTGATTGTATGAGAATATGTTTAACGTGTTCTACAGGTACTTGAGTTCGGCTTCGGGAATTATGGTGTATCTTGTGGTTGTTGATGCATGTTTTGTTACTTAAAATGTTGGACTGACTTTTAAACTTTCTGGGACTAAATGTAATAAGATCCATAAGGATCAAAACAGTTTACCTATGGTATGATTGTAACGGACTTTAAGACTTCATGTTTTAAAATCTATGTTTTAATTAAGTGAAATGTCCAACATTGCGATGCATCGTTCAGCAAGATACAAATGGGCACCAGCTTCCGTCACCACTACGTTTTATATTCCGCTGCGATGTTTTTGGGGTGTGACATGGATCGATTAACCAAACCAGCTCATTTTCTGTCCATGAAGGAAACCTTTAGCATGGAAAGATTAGCAAAGTTATACGTAGACGAGGTAGTATCCTTGCATGGAGTTCCACTCTCCATAGTATCGGATAGGGATAGTCGTTTCACTTCGCATTTCTGGACCAGTTTCCAACAAGCAATGGGGACACAATTAAATTTAAGTACTGCCTATCATCCTCAGACTGATGGGCAAAGTGAAAGGACAATTCAAACCCTAGAAGACATGCTCAGGGCATGTGTAATAGATTTTGGTGGAAACTGGGATGACCACCTACCCTTAATCGAATTCACCTATAACAATAGTTATCATGCAAGCGTCGAAGCTGCCCCGTTCGAAGCACTGTATGGACGAAAGTGTAGGACTCCCGTTTGCTGGGCAGAAATAGGAGAAAGTCAATTATCAGGTCCTGATATTGTACAGGAAACCACCGACAAGATAACTCAAATCAAGGAAAGACTGAAAATAGCTCGAGATCGCCAGAAAAGTTATGCAGACAATCAACGTAAGCCGCTAGAATTTCAAGTTGGAGACAAGGTACTCTTAAAAGTTTCTCCTTGGAAAGGGGTAGTTCGGTTCGGTAAGAAAGGGAAGCTAAGTCCAAGGTACATAGGACCCTTCCCAGTGATCCAACGCATAGGACCAGTTGCCTATCGCCTACAACTACCAGAAGAACTAGCTGGAGTACAAGACGTGTTTCATGTATCTAACCTCAAGAAATGTCTATCTGACGAATCCCTGGTAGTACCTCGTCAAGATATAGAGGTAAATGAAAAGTTAAAATTTGTGGAGAAACCACTTCAAATAGAAGACAGAAAGGTCAAGTTTCTCAAACACAAAAGACTAGTGCTAGTCAAGGTAAAGTGGGATTCAAAAAGAGGACCCGAGTACACATGGGAACTGGAATCAGAAATGAAACGAAAGTATCCTCACTTATTTCAGTAAATCTCGAGGACGAGATTTTAAATAAGGTGGGGAGGATGTAAGGACCTGCAAAAATTCCCCACAACACTCCGAAAGTGAAAACCCGGACCTCTAAAACCCTAGTTCTCATGAAAAACCCATAAATTCGAAATTTATGGACTTCTCGCGGGCCGCGTAAGAGTTAAGCTAAGCTTACGTGGGCCGCGACAGCACAACGGATGACTCGGATCAGCTTCATGCCACGTGTTTGACACGTGGCAGACCTACGGCATGACACGGCAGCCCTAGCGCTAGCTAGGTGGCCCTCACGGGCCGCGTAAGGTTTTATTAATATTTACGCGGGCCACGAGAGACTCAGAAAATTGCTATAAATGGGACGTGCATGGGACTTGCTTCTGTGTTCGAAAATTTAGTTCAAAACGTCCATATTCTACTTGAAAACGAGTGTTACGGTGTCGAAACGCTGCTACGAGTACAGGGTATTAACTCGATCACTGCTACGATACAATGTCCGATCGATTGAAACCGATCCGATGGATGTTTAAGTGATGCCCAAATTCGGGCTATACTTTGTCATTCGTCGTGAGGGTTTTGATTTCGTGAGTTTATCGTAAATGTTGTATTAAGTTACTGACCTAGTTTCGTGTGCATTGTTATTTAACTAGGTTACAAGGCTAAATCAGTAGGCAAAGTTCTGTCCAACTAAACTTGCAATGTGAGTCATTCTCTTTTCATCAAAAGTGTTTTTCAATACCTAAATGTTTTCCAGTTATATTTTACAGGGGGTAAGTCTTTGTTGTCTTAAATTGCTGGCAGTAAGTGGAGTATTGTGCACATTACTATTATTCTCTCTCGTTTAGGTGGACGAACCTAAACATAGATAATCATCATTATTGGGTTAAAGGACCCAATAGTGGTATGACCATTGTCACAAGGGGGTGTCACTGGACCAGATAACTATAAGATAGTGGCAATTGTAATCGCTCTTAGTCCTGTAATTTATAACAATGTGTCGTTTTGTGCAAAATGAATAACTCGCCAGTATTTCCCCGCTGATAAAATTTTTTTTAACATGTTTCAGGTGAGTTACTGTGAACCAAGGAAAAAGTGCCGCGTAGCACTATAGCTTGAAGAATGTGGCTCAGTAAATAAAATAAATAAACATGTTTTTGTAAACATGGAATTTTCTCGTAAAATTTCCTTTACTGTAAATTATGGGGTTGTCCCAAAATGAGAAATAAAATAATTGGGCCTTTTCAGTTCAAAAGATCCTGTTAAAATTTCGGCTGCCAAAATGAACAATACCATGGGTTTCTGTCCCGCGGCTCCTGAAACGGGTAAAACCGGGTCGGGGGCCGTGACACGACTATTCACAAGGATCTTAAGTACATACTTTGGCCTTCGGGACTATGATCTCGCCTCGATCTAGGCGAATGACACGCATCCTTCCAGTTACAGCGCGACCCAAGTCGTTGGAGTCCGTCGAGACTTTGGTGAGAGTTTTGTAAATCCCAAAAATCGAGAGCGGGACGGGTCACCAAGATTCGGGTTTCACCCCTAACTTAGCTACTGCATTCATGATTGTGTGATAGAATCACGAGATAGAGAGAGAAAATTTGCGTCGAAGTATAGATTTCACTCCTGGTTCAACACAAATTCTTGTGTTTGTAGTAAAAAGTCGCGTCGAGCAAGAGATCTAGTCGAGAGTTTGCGGTTTTCACACCTGATCTCGGCCAAATCACTTTGCTTACGCGAGAAATTTGAAAATAGTACGGGTTGCCAACCTTAGGAAAGGCTGGGCTTACGCGAAGCGGTAGTATGCGATGTTCGCGCAAATGTGTAGTGTTCGGCATGTTCGAGCGAACAAGTCGGTCTGTTGGTACTTAGACTATAGACTAGGTCGTTTCTAAGACATCGACCCGGACTAGGTCGAGTCTTGCCTAATTCCCTATAGTTATGGCTCTGATACCAATCTGTCACACCCCAACCGATGGCGGAAACATCGGGGCGCGGCACTGAGCGAAACAGATTGTCCAAGAGTTTCCATAACAACTATAATTACCAATTATTTAAGCATCACGTCCCATAACATGACATAATAAGTAAAACAGTTATTACAGACAAGTAGTTCTCAAAGAAAAATAAAAGCTGTTCTGACAACTCCGATTTAAATTGTTTGTTTCTAGACTCATCCTACTTGATTCCACAAAAGCAAGCATCCTAGCATCTCAAAAACCTGTCACATATGTTAAAATAGAGGTCAATACACATAGTGTAAAGGTGAGCATACAAGTTTAATAGTATAATAGTAGCGAAAGCGATTTACGCATAACCAGCATGTAACATGTATAATGTGAAGCGAGTAGGTTATCTACAATGAAATATGCACAGACATGACTGCGAGTTGTAACATCCCGAAATCTCAAAACTTTATACTAGAATTATAAAGTGTATAATAAACAAGAATAAACTAACTAGGATAAATAACCCAGTTAGTTAGAAGTCTTGTGGTAACACAGGAATGAATTAAAAAGCCAAAGATATAAACTAAATAAGAGTGGAGGGGCCTAGGTTGTCAAAATTGAAACTTTCATTACTAATAATTAGTAAAATAAGAACCAAACACTCCATTTGGAGTTCCTGGTCGATCAAGAAAAACACAGGGGGAGACACCCACATCTTCACAACCCTAAATTCTACCAAAATCTCAAATTGAAGGCTCAAATCATGTCATAATTGAAATCTGAGCATAGAATCGTGATCTCCTTGTCAAGGAGGTCATAAGGTATGTCAAATTAGGCTGTTTTGATACAACTCAAATTCTTGCATGTGATTGAAATCGAAGGTTGAGCTTGATTATGTGTTGTAAAACATGAAATTGGAAGTAATGTGAAGTCTAGGGACAAACCCTAGATGATTTCTTGTCAAAATCTTGCATGTTAGTTGTAAGGATCAAAATCACTATAGTGGGTGATTAGTAAGTTAGTAGAACTTGATAAACACTAGGATTAAAATTCTTGTTCTAGTGTAAACTGAAATTGTGAGCTAATCTCTGAAATTGTTGATGTTAAAATATAGGTATATTGTCTAATTAAAGTTAATTTGAGTGATAATTTCAAGTTATGAACTTGGTTTAGATCATGTAGAAATCTGACCCGCAAAGTGTTTGATAAAACGTCTAAATGAGGGTTAAAATGTTAAAGATTGCTAAAAACGCAGATTTGTATATGTTATGAATTTATGCGTTAAAGCTTATGAAAGAGTTCTAATCTTGTTACGAATTGAACTCTTTAGGCAAGGAATCCGGAACGTCAAGTGGACACGCCGAAGGTGATACTCGCGGAAAAGGTGTGCTTTAAAGGTACGTGGCTTTAGCCCCGTTAAAATCATGTGTAAATAATTAGTTTTGTTGTGCGAACGGTGTTGTAGTGAAATGAATGCGTTTGATGCGTTGTTAAAGTGGCGAAATACACTCGACCATCAAACGGGTCAAAGTAAAGACTTGGTATATAGTTTGGCTAGTCAATGAAGTGATGGTTTTCACTAAATAGCCAAACGGGTCAAAATGATGTTTTCAAAAGAATCACGAGATTAGAGACTTGAAAGTCTTATACCTCGTTAAATGATGAATTGTACCATACCAATGATTTAGTGATATTAACCTAAGTATAAGAACCCGGAATATGGGTCAAACAATAAATGTTAAATGAAAAAGGGTTGGTTGAAACGGAATGCTTGAATTCCGAAGAAACAAGTATTAGCCCTAAGGGAATCGCAAAGCCGTGGAATTGGCGCGAATACACCGAGTATGTGAGCCCGAGTGATTGGGTAATAATGTCTAAAAGGTCTTAAGAATGGAAAAGAGGTGCTATGCACTTACACTAATGGGTTGGATAATGCTTCCTGGGTTACGGACTCGTAGGAAAAGGAATCGGTTAAAACGGACTAACGAGTAGAAAGTTATGATCTTTTAAAGTTGAAAAATAGTTAAATGGCAAAAATGCAGAGCCCACCGTAAATTACGGTCCCACCGTAATTTACGGTGGAGGTCTGAAGTCTTACGATGAATGCTTCCTAGGTTACGGCAGACCAGGGTTGTTCAGAGTCTACCGTAACTTACGGTGACACCGTAAGTTACGGTGAAATCCTGAAAACTTGTATTTTGTTTGTTATTTTGCGATGTTAGAATTCGTTTATACGTAATGTATTGATGTCAAAACTAATGTTTTAGTGTTTGACCCTAGGTATGGATGAGTTTCTCCCGGATGGTGATCAAGCACTTTGTCAAGAACCGAACACGTATTTTGAAGCTTCCGCGTTAACTTAACTTTGTTTTAGACAATGATTTTGATGTAAATGAATTGATAACCATGTCCTAAGGTTTTGAACTAGTCGGTAGTGTCTAGTAGAATTTACTTTAAACTTTCGTTTGTACTTAACATGATCATGTTTGCTATATCTAATCGAAAAGATTTTGTAAATTGGGTTTTTAGTATAAACTCATGTATTATTTTAAGTAATCTCATTATCATAAAAAGGGTGTTACACTCGTGTAGAGTGCGCAACACATATCACCATTGTGACACGTGAAGAAATACCCTTAGCAACCCCCGTCCACGACAGGTGCTAAGTCCAAACTATAGTACTATCATTGATAAGGTGTCAGACAACAATCACTGTGTAAATATAACATACTGGCATTCATCGAGTAACACGTATAACATGCAAAAGAGGTTAGCGTATAAAAGTGTTTGCATTGTGTGATCGATGTGATTTGATATAAGTAACGTATGTAACACCCAAAAGTGCTTAAAGCAAAAAGGGA
Organism: Helianthus tuberosus; assembly: GCA_030545235.1. NCBI lineage: Eukaryota > Viridiplantae > Streptophyta > Magnoliopsida > Asterales > Asteraceae > Helianthus > Helianthus tuberosus. The sequence goes on along the minus strand of CM060440.1, from coordinate 65,133,103 downwards.
TCGAGTATACTCACAGAGGTGGTAGCGACTAAACATGATTTGTGGTTGGATTGAATGAAGGGAGCGCTAGAGTAAGCCTGATTACAGGACGATAGCACAAACGATGAGTGACGTGTTAAACGATGCGAAGTGACTGAGTGATGAAGTGACATCCAAATGGATGGCAATCCGATCGGATGGTCATCCGTTCGGATGGCCATTCGGTTGGCCTGCCACTCGTTTGGGATGGACGTGTTTGTGTATGATGGCTTTGAAGTTTTCGTTGTAGCATTTTGAAAACAGAGAAATATCTCTACCTTTTAGGTCGTCCGGTCGAATGGTCGTTCGGTCGGATGGCGATCCGTCCATTGGGACATTTCTAAGAAAACAAGTCCACAGCAGAATGGTCATTCGACCGGATGGCAATCCGATAGGATGGCCATTCGCTGGTTTTGGTGATGTTTGAAATTGTTATGAAAAGTTTAAGTGCTGAAAACCTTATGTCATCCGATCGGATTGTCGTTCGATCGGATGGCAATCCGATCGGACGGCAGTCCGTTTGGTGACTTGATCGTTTTGGAAATTTGATGAGTTTGAAAGTTTGCGGTTTAATCGAGACGGTATGACAACGTGTTTAAACAACAAACTCCTCCAAGCCCAAGTTATCCGATCGGACAGGAATCACCCCGATCCGACTAGTTAACTGGTCTTGATGGTTGTTCATGTTCAACCCGTGAATCGGTCATCTCTTTGATAGGAATCAGATCTCAGATCGACACATCACTAGGACACGAGTGGAAGGCCCGAACGAGCTCCGATTCTATCGGTTTTGAGGGCATTGAGTGTGAAAGAGTTGAAAGAAAGTTATGAAACCATCTTTCAATCCTTCTACCCATGAAAATGCTTAGATCTATGTGAAAATAGTGTTAAATCATGTTGAAATCCTTTAGATCTGAGTTGCTCTTGGTGGAATGAGGCCAAAACTTGAAGTTCATAAAAACCCTATGATGACATCATCTCAAAACACCTCAAACCAGTGGATTTCATGGTTAAAAGTTAAGATTCAAAGGTGAAAATGATGAAGGAGTGTGTGTAGATGATAGATGTACAAGATTTGAGGAAGAACTTACAAGAATTACAAGAAATCGAGAGAAAAGAGGGTTGGAGGCGCTGATCGAACGAGAGAGCTGTCACTTCACTGTTTGTGATGTGACAGGAGGTATTTATAGGATTCCAAAAGAGGAAAGGTGTTACAAGTGATGGATCGGATGGCAACCCGATCGGATGGCAACCCGATCGGATGGCCATCCGATCGAATGATCGACTGGTTGCCGCGAGTTGGTTTTCGTGTTTTCGTTTTATGCGTTGAGTGTTGCGATGCGTTTCGAGTAAGCGATGCGATAGTGTCACCCATTAGATACACAGATAACCTAACTACTAAATACCATAAATATAAACCTTGTATATCGAGTTTGCGATGAGATTGCGTTGTAATAGAGTTGCGATTGCGATTAAATACCTCAACATAACAGAGCATGCACAAGTAACACATAATAGCACACACACGTAAAACAATATCCATAACCTATAATTCGAGTTGCGATGCGATTGGCGATAAGTCAATTAGCGATTAAACTGCGATTAAATAGCGATTTATTAACATGTACTCCACATAATACAACTAAGGCAAAATAAAATAGAGTATCGATTACAAGTCAAAAAGTACAATTTGATAATCAAGCAAGGAGTGACAGATCGCAATTAGCAATCTTTTCTTCCTTTGACTTTGACTTTGACTTGTACTTTGACTTTCAAAAAGCTGGTTGTTACAGCCTCCCCTACTTGTACTTCGGCGCCGCGTTTGCCTTCCCAGCGAACCTTCACAATGGGAATGCGTGAGTGTCGGAGTACCTTGGTTTCTCAGCGCATGATCTCGACAGGCTTTTCCACGAAGTGTAATGTTTCGTCTACTTGTATATCCTCAAGAGGGACATGTAATTCCTGGTCGGCTAGACACTTTTTGAGGTTCGAAACGTGGAAAGTCGGGTGGACGTTACTCAGTTCCTCTGGTAGTTCGAGTCTGTAGGCCAGTTTGCCAATCCTTTCCAGGATTTTAAAGGGTCCAACATATCGAGGCGCGAGTTTTCCTTTCTTGCCGAATCTGATCACCCCCTTCCAAGGTGCAACTTTTAGGAGTACGTGATCGCCAACGTCAAATTCAAGGGGCTTGCGGCGTCTATCGGTGTAACTTTTCTGACGACTCCGAGCTTTCAACAGATTGTCTCGTATTTGGAGGATTTTGTCAGTCGTTTCTTGCAACAGCTCAGGACCGGTAATTTGCGCGTCCCCGATCTCGTGCCATACAATAGGCGATCGACATTTTCTTCCGTATAATGCCTCAAATGGTGCCATTTGGATGCTAGAGTGATAACTGTTATTGTATGAGAATTTGACTAAAGGTAAATGCAAGTCCCAATTACCACCGAAATCGATAACACATGAGCGAAGCATGTCTTCTAAGGTACGAATCGTGCGTTCAGTCTGTCCGTCGGTCTGGGGATGGAAAGCAGTATTGAGATTGAGGGTAGTACCGAGAGCAGATTGAAACGTTTCCCAAACACGCGAGGTGAATCGACCATCGCGTTCAGAGATGATATCACGAGGTGTCCCGTGTCGACAAATAACTTCGTCGGTATAGATCCGAGCTAATCGTTCTACCTTGTAGTCTTCCCGTATCGGTAGAAAGTGAGCGGATTTGGTAAGACGGTCAACGATAACCCAAATGTTGTCGTGACCTGAGGGCGTGCACGGGAGTTTCGTTATAAAATCCATAGCTATGCTCTCCCATTTCCACATGGGGATCTCGGGTTGTACGAGTAAGCCAGAGGGGCGTTGATGTTCAGCCTTGACTTTTGAACAAGTCAGGTATTTCGAAACATAGATAGCGATATCCTTCTTCATGCCCGGCCACCAGTACTTGTAGCGCATGTCCTGGTACATCTTATTGGCACCGGGATGAATGGAATATCGCGATTTGTGAGCTTCATCTAGCAGAATTTGTCGCAAGTTGGTGCGCTTGGGAATCCAAACTCGGTCTAGATAATGAAAGATACCATTTGATTTATTCACTAGTTGTTCGCCGTTATTAATAATTCTCTCCTTCTTCAAGGTACGTTCGGTAAAACAAGCATGTTAGGCGCCACGGATAAGAGCTTCGAGATTGTGCTGGGCTTGGGTATTACAAATGCTATGCAAATAGCTTCATCGGCTGAGAGCATCGGCGACGACGTTTGCTTTGCCAGGATGGTAACGAATCTCATAGTCGTAATCGTTGAGGAGTTCTACCCACCGGCATTGGCGCATATTCAGCTCTTTCTGGCTAAATATGTGTTGCAGGCTCTTATGGTCGGTGAAGACCGTACACTTGGTACCGTATAGCTAGTGTCGCCAAATCTTTAGCGCAAGTTCAACTGCACCAAGCTCGAGGTCATGTGTGGTATAGTTTTTCTCATGGATCTTGAGCTGACGAGAGGCGTACGCAATAACCTTGTCTCGGTGCATGAGAACACAACCAAGACCGAGGTTAGAGGTATCGCAGTAGACTACGAAGTCGTCATTTTCGTCGGGTAGCGAGAGCACGTGAGCGTTACAGAGCACAAGCTTGAGAGTTTGAAAAGCAGTCTCTTGTTCAGTTCCCCAAACAAAAGGCTTGTTTTTGTGCATGAGAGAAGTAAGCGGTACGGCGATTTTAGAGAATCCTTCGATAAATCGGCGATAATAGCCCGCTAGTCCAAGAAAAGAATGGACTTCGGACGGGTTCTTGGGTGTAACCCAGCTTATAACTGCTACAATCTTCGTAGGATCGACATGAATACCCTGACTATTGACAATGTGACCCAAGAATTAGACCTCCTCAAGCCAGAATTCACACTTGGAGAATTTGGCATAGAGACGGTTTCCCTGGAGTAAATCAAGAACCAAACGGAGATGTTGTGCGTGTTCGGTTTTTGACTTGGAATAGATCAGGATATCATCGATAAAAACGATGACAAAACGGTCGAGAAAGGGTTTACACACGCGATTCATTAGATCCATAAAAACTGCGGGAGCGTTGGTCAAACCAAAAGGCATAATAACAAACTCGTAATGACCGTATCGGGTTCGAAAAGCGGTTTTGGGTACATCTTCTTCCTGAATTCATAGTTGGTGATAGCCTGAGCGTAAATCAATCTTCAAGAAACATGTAGCACCTTGTAGTTGATCAAACAAATCATCGATTCGAGGCAAGGGATAACGATTCTTGATGGTAAGCTTATTCAATTCCCTGTAGTCGATGCACACCCGAAACGATCTGTCCTTCCTTTTGACGAAAAGGACAGGCGCGCCCCAAGGAGAGGTGCTAGGGCAAATGAAGCCTTTGTCAAGTAGTTCCTGGAGCTGACTCGAGAGTTCACGCATTTCAGAAGGGGCGAGATGATAAGGCGCTCTAGCAACAGGATTCGCTCCAGGAATGAGGTCGATTCGGAAATCGATATCACGAGTGGGAGATAAACCAGGTAAATCATCAGGGAAGACGTTAGGAAACTCACGAACCACAGGCACCTTGTCTATTGCCTTAACTTCCTTTTCCTCCGCTACTACGATGTGTGCCAAGAAAGCTTGGTATTCCTTGCGGAGATACTTGCTAGCTTGGACACACGACATGAGTTATAACTTCTTCGGAGCGACTTCGCCATAAACACACAATTGATCACCAATCGCGAGGGAGAAACGAATCATTTTATCAACTCAAACAATTTCAGCATGATTCTCCCGAAGGAAATCCATACCTACTATGACATCAAAGCTACCGAGCTGCATCGGAATAAGATTAATCGGGAAAACGTGACCGTTGAGATCAAGAGTACAGTCACGTAGAACGGAACTGACGGTGACGATTCTTCTAGTGGCAATTTCTACGTCGAAGGTCGATGGGAGGTTAACACGTTTATGGTTTAGGAGCCTTTCGAATTCGAACGACACAAAACATTTATTGGCTCCAGTATCAAATAAACATGAAGCATATATACCATTCACGAGAAACATACCATTAACCACGTTGTTGTCTGCCTGAGCCTGGCGGGCGTTGATGTTGAAGACTCGCCCGCGGGCTGCTTGCTGTGCTGGCTGCTGCTGCTGGTGCTGCTGTAGTGCTTGCTGCTGCTGCTGTAGTGCTTGCTGCTGCTGCTGCTGCTGTGGCTCTTGCTTCACCACTCTGTTTGGGCAGACGTTTGCGAAATGGTTGGGATCACCACACGCAAAGCAGTCTCTTGCGTGAGCAGGAGCTGCTTGCTGTCCTTACGGAGCTGGTAGAGCAGGACCTTGAACTGGAGCTTGAGCTTGGCGAGGACCGGTACGGTAGTTAGCGGTGAAGTGGCCGTATAGGTTGCAGTGAACGCAGAACCGGCATGCGATACCAACCGGGTGATGATAAGTACAAGTAGGGCAGAGCGGATGTGGGCCAGTATATGCACGCTTTGCCGGCGGTGCATTGGTCACAGGCGCCGCTACTTGGCGGTTCTGGGTTGCGGTTGAGCGGGTACTGCATTGAGTGGAGCTGTAGTAACTGCACAGTTCTTGTTGCTAGAGCTGCTGTTCTTTCTCTTGAGACGTGAGAGCTTTGAAAATTGCGGTGCGGCAGCAGCGGTGACTTGATGAAGACTCTTGGCAGCTTTATCGAAATAGCCAGCCCTGACTCGCTTGTCGTTAATCTCGGCTGCGAGCAGGTAGGTTTCCTCAATAGTTTTTGTTTTGGCGGCCTGCACAAAGTCTGCAACACAATCCGGCAGAGCACGGATGTATTTCTTGATGGTAATATCAGGGGTAGTAACTTGACCCAGACAGATGAGACTCAGCTGCGTGAAGCGAGCAGTTAAACCAGCGTTGTCGCCACCCTCTTGTTTGATGTACCAGAACTCGTCCTCCAGCTTCTGAAGCTCATGGGGAGGGCAGAACTCTTTCATCATGATGTCCTTCAACTCATCCCACGTAAGCCCATAGGCTGCATCATTTCCGCATTTGTTTCTCTCGACAGTCCACCAGTCCAGTGCCCTAGACTGGAAAACGCCAGTAGCGTTAATAGTACGAAGATTATCAGGACAGCCGCTTTGGCGTAGAGTGACTTCGATTGAATTAAACCATTGAAACATGGCTGTATGCCCGTCTTCTCCGGTGAATTCTTTCGGGCCGCAGGCTTTGAATTGCTTGAAGCTAAAAGCAGCTTTCAGAGCATCAGTCCTTGATTCCTCAGAGGAATTGCTAGCGTTTTCGTTCAGCTCGCTGACAATTTGCGGAATGACTTTCGCCATCTGCTTTGCGACGAGTGCAGCGATACGTTTGTCCTCATGATTTCGGCGAGCGGAGCGAGCAGTGTGTGATCCAAATGACGACATTGTCTGCAAACAGACATCGTCACAGGACTCAAACACAATTTCGATTAATCCTAGTATAGTCTAGCGAATTCACCAAGAGCTACTATATAAAGCACAGGAACACGTAAAATCACAAAGTGACGTAGTCACGTAAACCACAGAAGCACATAAACATATAAGCACGAAGAGCACGAAAGCACATAAGGCACATAGAGCATAGCAACCACGAGGACACACTATATTTTGCACGTATTCACCCACAAATATTGCACGTATTCACCTATCTTTCACAGCGGCGTAGAGCGATCGAGTATTGCGAGCGAGCAGCGATTGCGAGTAACATAAGCGATTTGTTAGCGTTTGTTGTGTGGTGTGTGTATCTTTCAGAGTACGAAGCGTTAAATCGAAACCATCGGTACCTCAACACGCTAACAAATAAACATAAGACCACATAAAACACATAAAAGCGATAAGTCACAGAGTCAGCGGCTTGCGAATCCAGAATTCGAAACACATAAAAGCGAATGGAATGTCTTAAGTGTGTTAGACTTTGACTACCCAAAGTGGTTCGACTATTCACAAAGACCTTAAGTACATACTTTGGCCTTCGGGAGTGTGCTCTCGCCTCGATCTGGGCGAATGACACGCATCCTTCCAGTTACAGCGCGACCCAAGTTGTTGGAGTTCGTCGAGACTTTGGTGAGAGTTTTGTAAATCCCAAAAATCGAGAGCGGGACGGGTCACCAAGATTCGGGTTTCACCCATAACTTAGCTACTGCATTCCTGATTGTGTGATAGAATCACAAGATAGAGAGAGAAAATCTGCGTCGAAGTATGGATTTCACTCCTGGTTCAATGCAAATTCTTGTGTTTGTAGTAAAAAGTCGCGTTGAGCAAGCGATCTAGTCGAGAGTTTGCGGTTTTCACACCTGATCTCGGCCAAATCACTTTGCTTACGCGAGAAATTTGAAAATAGTGTGGGTTGCCAGCCTTAGGAAAGGCTGACCTTGCGCGAAGCGGTAGTATGCGATGTCGGTCTGTTGGTACTTAGACTATAGACTAGGTCGTTTCGGCATGTTCGAGCGAGAATAACAAGTAAGCTCATACAAACCCCTACCGGGTTTGCACAAGTCGGTATGTTGGTACTTAGACTATAGACTAGGTCGTTTCTAAGACATCGACCTGGACTAGGTCGAGTCTTGCCTAATTCCCTATAGTTATGGCTCTGATACCAATCTGTCACACCCCAACCGATGGCGGAAACATCGGGGCGCGGCACTGAGCGAAACAGATTGTCCAAGAGTTTCCATAACAACTATAATTACCAATTATTTAAGCATCACGTCCCATACCATGACATAATAAGTAACACAATTATTACAGACAAGTAGTTCTCAAAGACAAATAAAAGTTGTTTCGACAACTCAGATTTAAATTGTTTGTTTCTAGACTCATCCTACTTGATTCCACAAAAGCAAGCATCCTAGCATCTCAAACACATGCCACATACGTTAAAATAGATGTCAATACACATATGTAAAGGTGAGCATACAAGTTTAATAGTATAATAGCAGTGAAAGCGATTTACGCATAACCAGCATGTAACATGTATAATGTGAAGCGAGTAGGTTATGACAATGAAATATGCACAGACGTGACTGCGAGTTGTAGAGTGCGCAACACATATCACCATTGTGACACGTGAAGAAATACCCTTAGCAACCCCCGTCCACGACAGGTGCTGAGTCCAAACTATAGTACTATCGTTGCTAAGGTGTCAGGAAACAATCACTGTGTAAACATAACATACAGGCATTCATCGAGTAACACGTATAACATGCAAAAGAGGTTAGCGTATAAAAGTCTTTGCGTTGTGTGATCGATGTGATTTGATATAAGTAACGTATGTAACACCAAAAAGTGCTTAAAGCAAAAAGGGATCGAGTATACTCACAGAGATGGTAGCGACTAAACACGATCTGTGGTTGGATTGAAGGGAGCGCTAGAGTAAGCCTGATTACAGGACGATAGCACAAGCGATGAGTGATGCGTTAAACGATGCGAAGTGACTGAGTGACGAAGTGACATCCGAACGGATGGCAAACCGATCGGATGGTCATCCGTTCGGATGGCCATTCGGTCGGTCAGCCACTCGTTTGGGATGGATGCGTTTGTGTATGATGGCTTTGAAGTTTTCGTTGTATCATTTTGAAAACAGAGAAATATCTCTACCTTTTAGGTCGTCCGGTCGAACGGTCGTTCGGTCGGATGGCGATCCGTCCAGTGGGACATTTCTCAGAAAACAAGTCCACAACAGAATGGTCATTCGACCGGATGGCAATCCGATCGGATGGCAATCCGATCGGATGGCCATTCACTGGTTTTGGTGATGTTTGAAATTGTTGTGAAAAGTTTAAGTGCTGAAAACCTTATGTCATCCGATCGGATTGTCGTTCGATCGGATGGCAATCCGATCGGATGGCAGTCCGTTTGGCGACTTGATCGTTTTGGAAATTTGATAAGTTTGAAAGTTTGCGGTTTAATCGAGACGGTATGACAACGTGTTTAAACAACGGAAACTCCTCCAAGCCCAAGTTATCCGATCGGACGAGAATCACCCCGATCCGACTAGTTAAATGGTCTTGACGGTTGTTCATGTTCAACTCGTGAATCGGTCGTCTCTTTGATAGGAATCAGATCTCAGACCGACACATCACTAGGAAATGAGTGGAAGGCCCGAATGAGCTCCGATTCTATCGGTTTTGAGGGCATTGAGTGTGAAAGAGTTGAAAGAAAGTTATGAAACCATCTTTCAATCCTTCTACCCATGAAAATGCTTAGATCTATGAGAAAATAGTGTTAAATCATGTTGAAATCCTTTAGATCTGAGTTGCTCTTGGTGGAATGAGGCCAAAACTTGAAGTTCATAAGAACCCCATGATGACATCATCTCAAAACACCTCAAACCAGTGTATTTCATGGTTAAAAGTTAAGATTCAAAGGTGAAAATGATGAAGGAGTGTGTGTAGATGATATATGTACAAGATTTGAGGAGGAACTTACAAGAATTGCGAGAAATCGAGAGAAAAGAGGGTTGGAGGCGCTGATCGAACGAGAGAGCTGTCACTTCACTGTTTATGATGTGACAGGAGGTATTTATAGGATTCCAAAAGAGGAAAGGTGTGCACAAGTGACGGATCGGATGGTCATCCGTTCGGATGACCATTCGATCGATTGGTTTTCGTGTTTTCGTTTTGTGCGTTGAGCGTTGCGATGCGTTTCGAGTAAGCGATGCGATAGTATCACCCATTAGTTACACAAATAACCTAACTACTAAATACCATAAATATAAACCTTGTATCTCGAGTTTGCGATGAGATTGCGTTGTGATAGAGTTGCGATTGCGATTAAACACCTCAACATAACAGAACAGAACATGCACAAGTAACACATAATAGCACACACACGTAAAACAATAACCATAACCTATAATTCGAGTTGCGATGCGATTGGCGATAAGTCGATTAGCGATTAAACTGCGATTAAATAGCGATTTATTAACATGTACTTCACATAATACAATTAAGGCAAAATAAAATAGAGTATCGATTACAAGTCGAAAAGTACAATTTGATAATCAAGCAAGGAGTGACAGATCGTAATTAGAAATCTTTTCTTCCTTCGACTTTGACTTGTACGTTGACTTTCAAAAAGCGGGTTGTTACACACGAATATGTGGTTTCAACGGATTGTTGGACTTCTTGTGATGAAACCGGAGCTGTTATCTCGGTTGTTCAGTACTTCCGAGGCGATTCAAGTGATGAAACCGAAGCTGTTATCTCAGTTGTTCAGTACTTCCGAGACATTTGTTGGTCTTCAAACATCTAGTAAACATTTAAGGGGTATTTTTGAGAAATTCATAGTAATCAACTGTATTTTTACAGATTTGTTTCTTATTGGCCAGTATTTGACCAAAATTTTGAAGTACACGTTCTCCGATACCTAATCGTGTTTGGTTTAACTACCAAAAGAATGCATACACAAATAGTTCTAGTGGACGAAACAAAGAGAGTGCCTTGTTAATTTTAATGAAGCAATGAAGATTGAATGTGCAAACCACAACCGTTTTTTACTTCGGAAACAGTGGCTATGGAAAACACAAACCGTAATCGTTTGTGACTATGGGAAACACAAGTTTTCTTTTTGAGCTTGATGGATGTTTGTTATCTCAATGCTTCTCCTTACATTACTGATATAGAATTGGAGAACCGTTGTGTATTTGCTTGCTGATCTGGAATTGGAGAACCGTTGTGAATCTGAATCAGGTTCTCAAACAAACACTACTAAAGATGAGTTGGTATTGAACCAAGAATATGAAGATCACGGTGCAGACACGTGGGAAGAAAGTCATTGGACTGCCGCAGATGAAGTCAAATGTGATCAGACATAAATCTTGAAGCAAATATGTGGTTCTCAATCTGCGGAACATAATCCCAGATTGTCTAGAGAAGCGCTTTTATCATGTGTCATATGGTAACAAGAGTATGATGTTCCAAGATCAATTCCAATTGCAGTTTTTTCAACTCTCATGGCCATTTTCAAACAAGTGGTTGTAATGATAGGACCCTTGATTTGAAACACATAATGTGCGTTGATTGGATTGTAGATATTCGTTGCGTGCATTCATATTGTTGAGACAACATCAGATAATGAACGAATTGTTGGACTTCTTGTTCCAAATGCAGCTGTTGAAACCGGAGTTGTTATCTCGGTTGTTCAGTACTTTTGTGATAAATACAATGTTCATCTTCGTTCGCGTGACGGAAAGCTACCGCATGACAGGAAGCTACCTTGCAAAATTAAAAAATTAAATCGACACCTTCAATACGCATCGTATAGGCATATACGATGCGTATTACTTTTTGATAAGGGGACATTGTCAGCCTTTAACTGACATAGAAGTTTGAACCCACCTCAATACGCATCGTATAGGCCTATACAATGCGTATTGAGGGTGTCGATTTAATCCCCCCAAGGTGTGCCAATAAAACGACCCAATACTAATCTAGTTTCCCACAAGGGGGTGAGAGCCTTAGGGACAATTTGGTACTGGGTTCGATTCTCACAAGGGGGTTTTTCCAAATTTATTGTGTTTCCTTCTAAATTGGTGTATAAGCATTATTGCCTAGTGGAGATAGATATGATCGGATAGTTTCGTTGGTAGCACGATGATACTCCAATGATACGTCGTCAGTGATCCAAATTTGTCGTTAAAAATGCTAATATAGTTTCGCGTGTAGAGTGGTAGATGATAACCGAAGAGAACATATGCAAAATTATTATATACTAAAAATTTTAAAAACTTCAACGACGTTGCATCACACGTTAAAACGTCGGCACTGATAGAGACGTGCTCACTAGATCTAACTTTATAACAAACACCTTCATCCCTCTCAACCGTTTTTTTCATTCAAATCTGCATCTGGCATCTGATTCCAAACCCTAAATCCCCAAATCACACCTTCATCTACTCAAATCTCCTTCAAATTCAACCTACATTTTCCTCACCGATCATCAATCTCTCACCGGAGATTCAAATCTACAATGGCGACAATGGAGAGCTTGATCGGGCTCGTGAACCGGATACAGATGGCGTGCACTGTGTTAGGAGATCACGGCGGCGAAGGTATGTCGCTTTGGGAAGCTCTGCCTACTGTCGCCGTTGTTGGTGGTCAGGTGAGGTTACCGTTAGTATGCTCGTTTGTTACGTTTTCGTTTTGTTGACCTAATAGTGATGATTTTCTGGTGAATTGGATCTAGAGCTCCGGGAAATCGTCTGTGTTGGAAAGCGTTGTCGGTAGAGATTTCCTGCCCCGTGGATCTGGTATGTTTGGTGATTATGTGTGTTGATTTTTGGTGTTTTTGTTAGATTTGATGTAGGAGTGTGTTTATGAACATGTATGGTGGTTCTGTATACAGATTTTTAGTGCAGTTATTTGATTTGATGTAGGAGTGCGTTTATAAACATGTATGATGATTTCTATGTACAGATTTGCAGTGCACTTATTGGATTTTATGTATGCGAATGTAAACATATATCATATATGATGATTCTATGTACCAACTCTTAGTGCACTTATTAGTTTTGATGTAGGAGTGCCTTTATAAACATATATGATGGTTCTATTTCTATATACAGAATTTTAGTGGACTTATTGGATTTCGTGTAGGAGTGCGTTTATAAGCATATAAGATGATTAGAAATACAGAATGTTAGTGCACTTATTGGATTTCATGTAGGAGTGTAATCGTGTATTTATAAACATATAAGTGATTATATATACTGATTTCTAGTGCACTTATTGGATTTCATATTGGAGTGCGTTTATAAACACATACTATGATTTTAAATACATATTTTAGTGGACTTATTGGTTTTGATGTAGGAGTGCGTTTATAACATGTATGATGATTCTATATACAGGTTTTTAGTGGACTATTAAATTTGATGTAGGAGTGCGTTTATAACATGTATGATGATTCGATATACAGAGTTCATTGGAGTGCCTTTACAAACATGTATGTATGATGATTTTATATAAGGGTTTTTAGTGGACTATTAAATTGTATGTAGGAGTGTGTTTATAAACATGTATGATGATTCTGTATACAGATTTTAGTGCACTTATTGGATTTCATGTAGGAGTGCGTTTATAAATACATGTTTGATGTTTTTAACTTCTTTTATTCTTATTTTGTGGATATTTTGTTGAATGTAAGGTATTGTTACAAGGAGGCCATTGGTATTGCAGCTGCATAAGATAGAGAGGGGGACTGAGTATGCAGAATTTCTTCATGCTCCAAGGAAGAAGTTCACTGATTTTGGTATGGTAATTAGAAATACTTGATTTTAACTTTTTGCCAAGTTTCTTTGGTGTTAGGTACTAATGTCATTAACTGATTATTGATAGATTATTGCTGGTTCACATAGCATGAGCAATTGTATAACATAACAATCATCTTGTAATAGCAATACTATTAGACCGGAAATACACAGAAAAGATAAAGACTGAGGGTCCAGCAATTTGAACACAAAACCCAGAAACGTCAGTTGAGAATTAAAGATATCACTGATACTGTTCGATCGTCTTTATCGTTGGATGAAATGCTAATCTTACATATTCATTTGCTTGATTTTATCATAATTTAGGTGAAAGAAGAGCGCCTAAAGATGTACCATCTGTCTAAATAGTTATTACAATGAAATATCATGTTTCTCCATGATAATAATTCTACTACATATCATCATGTAAATGCTTTGCTCCAATATGCGTGTCACCTTGAATAAATATATCAGTTCATAATTTCATATGTCAGATCACTAATTATTTGTTTCTCCTAGCGCAGCTGCCGTGCGTAAAGAGATTGAAGATGAAACCGAGCGTGTTACTGGGAGGTCAAAAGCCATCTCTAACCGTCCAATTCACCTTAGCATTTATTCTCCAAATGGTACTATCACTTTCAGTCGTTGTTACTTACTTCACAATCATATATACATTCATATAAGACTAAATTACTTTTTGAGTCCTTGTATTTTAGTGGTTTTAACCATTTGAGTCCAAAATCAAAATGTTTAACTCCCTGAGTCCCTAGACGTTTTTTATAACCATTTGAGTCCAAATTTTAACCTTTTGAGTTCAATTTTTTTAACAAAATTGGACTCAGACCGTTATAAAATGAACAAAATTGGACTCAAAACGTTATAAAATAAATGGCTAGGGACTCATGGCGTTAAACTTTTTGATTTTGGACTCAAATGGTTAAAACCACTAAAACACAGGGACTCAAAAAGTAATTTACTCTTATTATAATTTTTCATCAATTTGAATATTATTTATGATAAAGAATAGCAACTGTACACTCAACCTCTTCTTGAACCATAAGTTTTTATTTTTACGGTTTTTGAAGTTTCTTTATGGGTTCACTGCACTTTTTACTGCAATGTTTGACTTTTGACATGTGTAGCCAGACTCCATTGTATCTTTTTTCTTATGTTTCCATTTGGCATACGACATGTTCACAATCTTGGTGGATGATTTGTTTGGGATATATCAACATTAAGTGCCTTATATTTGTTTTACAGTTGTGAACCTGACTCTCATAGATCTTCCTGGGTTAACAAAAGTTGCTGTAGGTGAGAATTTACTATTATTCAAGTATTAGTTAATTTGTCCAGCCTCGTGTGTTATACCATGACAACTTTAACTTATGCAATGTAACGACGCTGTCGGCTTTTGCAGAGGGACAGCCAGAATCAATTGTTGAGGATATTGAAAATATGGTCCGTTCTTACGTCGAGAAGGTAACAGAACTTACGCCAAATGTTATTTTAGCATAATGTGTATGTGTTGTGAATATTTGCTTTTAACATAACTGGTGTGGTTTCTGACATACAATTAGTTATTCATCTAATAATATAATGTTCGTGTAGCCAAATTGTATTATTTTAGCAATTTCTCCTGCTAATCAAGACATTGCCACGTCCGATGCTATAAAGATTGCTAGAGAAGTTGATCCTACAGGTATTCTACGGTCGTTAAGTCAGCTTCTTCATGATTCTTAAGTTAAGATACTAATTAGGGCTGCAAATGAACCAAATGTTCAGAGAACAGCTCGTGAATCGTTCGGCAGGAAGTTTGTTTGTGTTTGTTCGTTTAATGAATGAACGAACGAACATGAACAAGAAATTGTGTTTGTTTTGTTAATGTTCGGTAACGTGTTCGTTTATGTTCGATATTTCATTTTTGTTTTTAATTTTTTATATTTTATTTAAATACTTCAAATTCCGATAAATAAAATATTAAATAAGTGTTAGTGTATTATATATTCTGTTCATGAATGCTTATTTGTGTTAATGAACATTAGTTTGTGTTTGTTACCTAGAATTAACAAATGATCATGAACACGTTCATTTCCTTAACGAACGAACACGAACATAAAATCTCGTTCGGTAAGTGTTCATGAATAGTTCGTGAACACATGTATTTTCTTAACAAACGAACACGTTCATGTTCGTTCGGTTTGTAGCCCTAATACTAATTGTAAACTAGATTGGAATTATCTGAATGGTTACGATGGAGGCAGAACCCTCAAAATATACAAGATACGAAACCTAGAAAAGCCCATCCCATAGGCTGTGTACAACTAAACCCTAATAATAATATCTATAACTAATGCTAAATTATACATTATTTTGTAGGTGAACGAACGTTTGGAGTGGTAACTAAACTCGATCTCATGGATAAAGGAACCAACTGTCTGGATGTATGGGTTTTATATTCTCATGAGTTTTCTAGACATATTTTTCGCTTTGATACTATGCATATTTGGTTGCTTATAGGGGTGCAACCGAGCCGAGCCCTAGCTTGGCTCGGCTTGGCTCGTTTATTATCTATTAGTTAATATATTTAATAAAAATAATATAAATAATAGACTCATTTAGGCTCACGAACTCGATAAGTGAAGCGTGTGCTTGGGCTCGTTTACTAAATAAGCTTATTTTTAGGTTTGGGCTCAGCTCGTAAACAAGTTCAAATAAACACTCGGCTCGTTTACTAAACAATTTTAAATAAGGGGTTGTAAATGTTATTAAATATTAATAAAACTAATATTACACCAAGGTTTGACGAGCCTGACGAGCTTCACTTGTCAGGCTCGAGCTCGGGCTTGATAAGGCTCGGCTCGTTTCGAGCTTTTTCTCGAGCGGCTCGGCTCGTTTGCACCCCTGGCTGCTTATTAGCTAGAATTATTAGGTAACCATTTAAAGATTAAAACATTCCCACAATATAATATTATAATGACAGGTTCTTGAGGGAAGATCCTACAGGCTTCAACATCCATGGGTCGGAATAGTGAATCGTTCACAAGCAGATATTAACAAGAATGTTGATATGATGGCTGCTCGAAGAAAGGAGCAAGAATATTTTGAAACTAGCCCTGATTATGGGCATCTGGCACCTAAAATGGGTTCAGTATATCTTGCAAAGCTTTTATCCCGGGTACTTGTTTAGTTGATTACAGTTTTCTTCATCATATGGTTTGCTAAGTTTCTGATTTCTTTCTTGTTTCTCCTTCAGCATTTAGAGAGTGTTATCAGACAGAAGATTCCAAGCATAGTTGCATTGATTAATAAGAATATTGATGACATTAATGCTGAGCTGGACCGCATCGGTAGGCCAATTGGAACAGATGGAGGGGTAAATGATTAATGAAAACCATTTAAATTAAAGGGTTAATATCATAAGAAACCAATATGCGTTCTTATTTTTCACGGAAAAGTCTCTCAACCTTGTTTTTATATATTAAAGTCCCTCGACTTATAAAAATACACGAAAAAGCCATTAAACTAATTTTTGTATATTAAAGTCCTTAAACTTGTCTAAAATGCACGTACTTTTGAAGTTTTAAAAATTATGACTGGTCAACTCTTAAATTAATCAAAATAAAATGGTATAGGGGTAAGGTTCGGCTACAAAGTCCAAAACTCCTAAAAAGTGTTAAGAGGTCTGTATAGGCATTGTGTTTTAAATTTTAGGCATTATGTTATAGATTCTTTTGGCATTGTGTTACATAGAAAAACACAAAACATAACAATTTAAAACACCATAAAATGTATTCTAGGCATAAAATTTAAAACACACTGATTAACTTTCTTGGCATTGTGTTTTAATTTTCATGCCTAGAATACATTTCATTGTGTTCTAAATTGCTACGTTTTGTGTTTTTCTATGTGATACCATGCCAAAAGAATCTAAAACACCAACCTAAAATTTAAAACACAATGCCTATATAGACTTCTTATACTTTTTAGGAGTTTTGGACTTTGTAGCCAACTCCTAGCCAGATGGTATAAATGTTTTTTTTTTTTTTTTTACAAAAATGTTGAATGTCACTCTATCAAGTTTTGACCAATTTAAGAGTTAACAAGTAAATATTTAAAAATAGAAAACATAAGCACATGCATTTTAGACGAGTTTTTAGAGACTTATTATTATACAACTAGTATTGCAACTTGATGGGCTTTTTCATGAAAAAATAAGAAGTATATTGGTTTTTGTATGACATTAACCCCAAGTAAACTAGTTCTTATGAACTAGAATAATTATTGTTGAACTTATTTCAAGTTTTCGCGTATGCTTATCAACAGGCACAACTTTATACAATCTTGGAAATGTGTCGTGCATTTGATCGTGTGTTCAAAGAGCACCTTGATGGAGGGTAATTGATGATTTTTACTTAACCTGCTGATCATCTTCTATAAATCTAAACATGAAACTAGCACTAAAAAGCGATTTCTTTTTCAGGCGACCTGGTGGAGATAGGATATATGGAGTGTTTGATCATCAGCTACCAGTGGCGATGAAAAAGCTTCCACTAGACCGCCACCTGTCAGCCAGTAACGTCAGAAAAGTTGTTTCAGAGGCTGACGGTTATCAGCCTCACTTGGTTGCTCCTGAGCAAGGATATAGAAGACTTATCGACGGATCTCTTGGTTATTTCAAGGGCCCCGCTGAAGCTTCCGTTGATGCAGTAAGTAAATATAATAAATAAGCTGTTCTTTTGAGTAAAATGCCATTTTCGTCCCAGAGGTTTGGCTAGTTTTAGGACTTTTGTTCAAAGGTTTGTTTTTCACATCTGGATCCAAAAGGTTTGAAATCTTGTCATTTTCATACCCCTGGCATAACAGAAAAAAATGATGGAGTTAACGAGCCAGATGAAAATGGCAAGATTTCAAACCTTTTGGATACAGATGCGAAAAACAAGCCTTTGGACGAGAGTCGCAAAACTGGCCAAACCTCAGGGACGAAAATGGCGTTTTACTCTGTTCTTTTTTACTAAACAAGTAAAAAGCTCACACATCTATTTGACTTAACTCATTAACTGTGTTCTTCTCTCCTAAGGTACACTTCATTTTAAAAGAACTTGTGAGGAAATCCATTGCAGAGACAGTGGTAAGTAAATCATTTTGATTCTTGATGACATGTGGTTATTCTTTTGCATTTTGGGGATGTTTTGTTTGCAACAAAATTAATCACTCTTTGCAGGAGTTGAAGCGTTTCCCATCACTCCAAGCCGACATAGCAAATGCTGCAAATGAATCACTGGAAAAGTTTCGCGATGAAAGCCGGAAGACGGTTAGCCGACTGGTCGAAATGGAATCAACTTATCTAACAGTCGATTTTTTCTGTAAAATTCATGAGTCTGACATGAATCCCAGAAACATGTCTGATAAGAATTCCAGAGATGATAAGCATTCTAGAGACGATAAGCATTCTAGAGACGATAAGCATTCTAGAGATGACAAGTATTCAAACAGATCAGGCCCAAATGCAGCACCAGATCGCTATGATGATTATCACTTTAGGAAGATCGGTAAACACATTGCCTATTGTGTCTTTTTCTTATGTTGTTAATGCTAGATGTGGGAAGATGGGTGGGCTGGGTAACGGTTCAAAGAGGGTTCGTGTCAAAAAGGGCGGGGCTGGCTTGTTTTGAGTGTTGACCCGCAAATGGGCCGGGTTGTCATATTCATATTTACACTTGATCTGTTATTATATATCATACATTTTAAGTGCCATATTTAGTGAGTGCTCCACAAAGTTGGAAGGTACATCTTATTAAATAACTTGTTTTTTAACTGCTGCGCGTTGCGGCGGCGCCGTACACAAAATAGTAACGTACAAACTACAATCGACCAGACTCGTTTCCGAACTAAAATTACGTCAAAGCGTATGATAACTCAAATTTATACCATCGAATCAAAACGTATACATTTGATCCGATTTGTCTTCAAACAAAATTTACGTCAAAACGTAGTCCAACTCAAAATGTACATAAAATATCAATATATAATTGACCCGACTCGTTTTCAAACAAAAAATACGTTAAAGCGTAGACGGACTTGAATTTATACCGACACTCCCGTAAAAATAAAAACGTAAAAAATTAGTTTTAGGATAAGCTCGAAACTTTAGAAACTTGAGAGGGTTAAAGTGACATTTACAAAGTTAGAGGGTTACCTTTGACAAGATAGCAAAGTTTGGGGGTAGAATGAGTTACATGTCAAAAATTTGAGGGTTAAAGAGAAGTTAGAAAGTATGGGGGTCTTTTTTGTCAAGTTAGAAAGTAGTTTTTTGTCAAATTAGAAATTTGAGGGGCGAATTTTGTCATTTAGAAAAGTTGGAATGATTTTTGTCAAATCAAAAAGGTGGTCGGCACCGACCTTTCAATTTAAGTTATATATGATATATAATGTAATATACTTTCTGAATGTATTATGTGATTGTGATCAGGGTCGAACGTCTCTGCTTACATTGGTATGGTTTCTGATACTCTGAGGAACACGATACCAAAGGCTGTCGTTTATTGTCAAGTCCGAGAAGCAAGGAGATCATTACTGAATCTCTTCTATGCGCAAATTGGTAGAAAAGAGGTATGCCCTTTAATCTAATAATTTCATGATTACAAGTTACTAAGAACCTATTACTATAATAACCTTTTGTTATGCTGTTATTTTGATGCAGAAAGAACAGCTTGGTAAAATGTTGGATGAAGATCCGTCGCTCATGGAAAAGAGAGAGATGTTAGCCAAGAGACTTCAGCTGTACAAGACTTCCAGAGACGAGATTGATTCAGTTGCATGGAAGTGAGTTATGAAATCTGGTATGTTTGGATTTCAACAAGTTTAAGTGTCTTGTTATGTTGTACTCTAATTCATTTTTATATTCATATTCATTACTTGTAGAGTGAGTGATTTACGGAAAATGTGATCAAAGATACTGTTTTGTTTGTGTTACTGCCCCTGCTTGGATAAGCATTATACAAGCCGCGAAAAAATATACAAACACTCAGTAATTATACATATAACTCACAAAGTGATAAAAACAAAAGCAACATGGTACATCATGGCCTGCTCGCCAAGCATAACTCATGCAACTCGTTAAGAATCCACTCTTCGCCGGTGTGACCACCCAACACAAGAACCCGTGTGCCCCCGACTACGCAAGTACTATGACCCCAAGCATACTTTGGAGCTTGACCAGGCACGTTTAGAATCCTCCAAGACGGTTTCTCCTCTGATGGGTCCAACAAGAACACTTGTGAAGGAGAGTGTAGGCCTGCAATTGAACCACCGAATATTATAACTCGCCCGCATGGCATGCTCATGGCTACATGGTCAAGCCTAGGTGGTGGAACCACTGCACCTTGGGTCCCTACCCCCGTAAATGCGTTGCATTCTAAAACCCTCCATTGAGGCTTCTCGTCCACTAGATCTATCGTGTACGTCTCGCTCGATCTTAACCTTAAATGACCGCTGTTTGCAAGGCCACCAAACATAAGAATCTTGGTTCTTCCGTAAACCGAGAGTGAATGTCCCAATCGAGAAGGTGGGATTCGTGAAGTCGGAAGCTCTCTCCACATTGGTTTTTCCATTGTGAGATCAAGCAAAAACGTGTCGTTGAGAAGAACCCCTGCATCGGTGCACCCACCTGAGACCACTAGCTTTGACCCTTCTACAGTGCATGAGCTGTGCCAAGATCTGGGTGGCGGTGGACCGCCACCAAACACTTCTATCCATGTTGGTTGTTTGGCATCTAGGTCAAGAACAAACACATCATTCAACAATCCTTGTTTCCCACAGCCACCAAACACCACTAACCAAGACCCGTTTAGGCACGAGAGTGTGTGGCCCCACCGACCCGGTGGAGCCGATTTCACAGTCACCTGCCGCCATTGCGGATTCACAGCATCCAAATTGAGGACAAATGTATCATCCATCGGCTGCATGTTAACTCCTTCCCCACCAAATAAAACCAATCGGTTCCCAGCAGCACACGCGCTGAAATTGCAACGTGACGGCTCTACCGCACCACCGACTCTAAGCTTTTTCCAACAAACGGCTTCAAGCGTGGTGAGTTCGCGAGCAAGCCGACCCCACCCCAACTTCTTCGTTATGTGTTCCAACGCACCTGTCACTTCTCTCCCCCAAGCATTTTGACACACCATTTTCCTAACATGCTCGTTTTTAGTAAGCTGGCGAATTCTTCTACAAACCGATCCAATCGAAGCAACATCTCTAAGCGACAACCGAGACAAAATGTTCTGAGCCATCACTTCATCAGAAAGTTGAAGAATCCCACATACCTCCCGACACTCCGTACACTTCACTATCCCACTTTTCGGCGCCACTTGATCCCCTTCATTCTTACAAGTTTCTTTAAAAACAGGATACGATACGCTGTTTAGATCAATTTTGGTTTCTGTAAACACTTGGATGCCGATTATGTGTGTGACTACACCGTCATCATCGTGTATGGGAGCAAGCTTTAGGCGGTTGACTAGCGGCGTACCGTCTTTTCTGAAGTTGAGAAGCTCTCCCTGGAAATCTATGCCTTCATCAAGGCATCTTCTGATCTCTGAAACACAAACAGGATCCACCAACGGGTGCCGCCTTTGGGTTCTCGAGTCTCTGTACTGCAAGAAACGACTGAGACCAAACATTTCCAAATCAAGAACATGATCTACATTTGTTTTCTTATTTACGATGACAATTTATATAAATAATAAAGATATTAATTATGAAAATTTAACAAGATAGAAGAATAAATTTCATCTAAAATGTCCAGAGTTAGGAGTACAACTTTATTTTATCAATATTTATGCCAGAGTTAGGGGTACAACTTTAAGAAAAAATAAAAAGTCAAACCGCTAACTACCGTTTTAGAAAACAACCAAACCGATCAAGTTGTAAGTCGACCACAAAGGCTAGTTTTAGCGGTTTAGGTTTTTGAACCGATTTTTTTATTCTATTTTTCAAATGTTTCTCGATTTTTAAAATAATAAAACATGGTTTATAAATAAATCAGTGGCGGATCTAGAAAATAATTACATGGGCAACGTTTCAAAAAACAAAAAAAAATTCTATAGGGGTACAAAATCAAAAAAAAAAAAATCGAAAAAACGTCAAATTTTATTTTTTTACACTACTGCCGGAGCATTAAGGGGTACCCCTTGATACAAGGTAGCTTCGCCCCTGAAATAAATATAATATGCGCAAGATCACTTATTTCAAAAATAAATGAAAAAAGCTAAATGGTATATCTTTTTACGCGCCGGTTCCAAGTTTCAAACTAGACACCTAAGCAGTAAAAACCTAACCATAAACCAAACCACATAAATCTCTAACCAGCCCGACAACTAATCCGAACCATTCAATACCCTAAACCATGATTAAAATCATAAAAAAAAAACACAAACTTTTTATAAAAAAACCTTATGTCAACAACAAAAACAAACTAATATAAAAACCAAATGAACTATTATTATTCCAGAAATTATACACATCAATTTTACGAGATCCAGAAATAATATACAAATAAACACTAATTAATTCCATCACAAAACAAAACATAACCCAATCAAATCATTAATTAAATTATCTTAAAAAGAAAAAGAAAAGAAAAAGAAACATACCAGTTCCGACCAAGAACTTCATCAGCACGATAACCGGTAACAGATTCAAACACCTTATTAACATAAATAACGGGACAATCCGGTTCCAAAGCATCCGAAACAACAATCGAAGTGGGCAACATGGGATTAATAAAGTCACCTAAAGTCAAGGCAAATCCAGTGCAAGTGTCGTCGTCTTGATAATCGTAGTGATTGTATTTGAGCTTCTTTGTGGTGGTGAGATCGGGTGAATGGTGGTGGTGGTGGTTTCTGGTGATCCCCATGGGTTGGGTGTGAAAGATACAGGGTGTAGAGTAGAGAAGAGGAGATATAATAGAGATATAGAGAGAGAGATATTTATTATGAGACTTTATAAAATATCTTGGTGAAATATCCGCCGGAAGACCAAATAAATAAACACAACGTCATCTATATTGTTTTTTAATGCCTTCTTAATCACAAAATATCTTGGTGAAATGAAATATCCGTCGGAAGACCAAATAAAGACAACGTCTTTTTTATTGTTTTTTATGCCACCTTAATCACTCAAATTAGCTGCTGACACGTCTACATCATTGTGTTTGGCGAATGATTATTATTATTTTTTATTATTAATTTAAAAGGCGGCAATAATATTAACGAGTCGTTGGCCTCCCGCGTCACGGCGAGGGAGTAAAATCATGCCTCTAACGTTGTAGGGTGGGTGTAAAATCATGCTAAGTAGTAATTGAATGACGACTAAACCGGAAAATGTGTAAAATACGAATTTTCAACATCAAGTGGCTCAGGTGACGTAAAACGTATACAAAGTTGAATTTATATTGACACGTGTTAGAAAATTGAGGGGGGTAAAAAAAACTTGAGGGAACCAAAATGTGACCACCAAACACCCGTGCTAAGTAGCAATCGAATAAAGATTAAATGCGAGAAAAACAAAACTAATGAAAAATAACTTGTTTAACTTTTGAGGCAAAATAATAAAAAACCAAAATTTTATTAGAATAAAAAAAAACCTTAAAGTTTACCATGTAACACTGATCTAGCGTGTGTTACGAAAACGAAGATCAAACACGTTGATTCAGTGAATACCCGTGTAGTTCTTCCCCAACCCCCAAAATTCAACCCAAACTCTTGCCCTGCCTACAGGACCCCCAGTGCGAGCTTCTCCTTTTAAGGTCATGCATGGGGGTAGCTAAGTTGCTGTTTGGGTTGCGGACCTGCCAACCCCACTTGATGGCAAATGCGATATCCTATTTTGATGATGGTCTCCGAGAGGCTATTGAAGACATTGTTATTTGCGGGGGGTCCTACTTTGGTGACCTTCAGTGGCGTTTGGCATCTTTGCCGATGCGTCTGGGTGGTTTGGGCCTCATCTCAGCTCGGGATGTTGGAGTTTATGCTTTTGTGGCGTCTAGAGCTCAGTCGTGTGTACTGCAAGACCATATCCTTCGGAACAGTGGGGTTGTTAAGCTTGACGTAGACTACCAACAGGCCCTTGAGTATTTAAGTGTCTCTCTTCCAGACTTTGACATTGGCGGTTTCTCTAATATGGACACCGCCCCCCCCAAAGCAACAAAAAACTTTGGCGAATGCTCTATTTGACAAAATCGCTCGGAGTCTGGGAGAAACATTTGATCTGTCTCCCCGCCAGAAGGCGGTGATTGAGTGCTTGAAAGGCCCCCATGCGCAAGACTTTTTTACTGTTATCCCGATCGAGGGGCTGGGGCAATGCATGTCGGCTGTTGAGTATAGGGCCATCCTCAAATACCGGCTGATGATCCCTATGTATCCAGAAGATGAAACCTGTCCAATCTGCCATAAAGCCTGCATGGATAAATACGGGGAGCATGCTGTTCATTGCAAGGAGTTCCCTGGTTTCAAATATCAGCATGACTGGGTGAGGGATGTTTTGGGGGACATCTTGAGGAGAGCGGGGATTTCTGCCAAGAAGGAGGCCCCTGTGAATTTCCTTACAGACCCCATGGAAGGGAGATCTACATTGAGACCAGCGGATCTGCTCGTCTTTGGCTGGGCGGGAGGGAAACATGCTTGTGTGGATCTCACAGGAGTCTCCCCCTTAGCTGGTTTAAGGGAAAGCGGGTTTGTAGCAGGACAAGCTATAAGGAAAGCAGAATAAAAAAAAGTGGATAAACACGCTAAAGCATGTGCTGATAACCAACATGCATTTGTCCCCTTCCCCTTCGACACCTTTGGATCCCTTGCTCCAGAAGCTATCCATTTGTTGACTAGGGTCCAAAAGGTTGTCCACAGCAGTGGCTCATCAACGGGGGGGCAGGGGTTTGTCTTTAATAGGCTAGGGTTTGCTATTCAGAAAAGGGTAGCGGCGCAGCTTGTTGCTCGCTTACCTGCGATATTGATGTAAAGTGCATTTAGATTTGAATAAAAGATTTATTCCAATAAAGGGCACAGAATTTGAAGTGAAAATGAGTTAATTAAAAATTCAAGTCTGATCTTTCAAATTACTAGAGAAACATATAAATAGGAACATAAATTCAAAATGGGCCTCAAAAAGCCAATGGGCCAAACACAAACCCAAAAACAAAATGCCCAAAACACTTCAAAAACATAAAAACGTAAATAACTAGTAGAAATAAGCGTTTGTTGGCCCAGACGATGACCCAAACCGCCGTAGGCGTTTGCAGCAAGATGGAGCTCGTTCTCACGTTCGTTTCGTCTGGTCGCACGCCCAAAACGGACCCACGTAGCCCAAGTTAGAGCCATTTTAGTGAAGCCCCTTTTATTACACGATCTTGTGCCTCCAAATACAAAATGACCCGCTCCTCCACATTTGGGCCCGCATCAAACACACACACAAAAGACACAATAACAAAAAGAGAAAAATATCACTATTAATTCTAATGTTGAAAATTAATATATACTAAGATTTTCCCACCACTCGTTGTGGCAGGGAATCCACGTACGAACTTAACGAAAAGACCAGTATGAAGTTGTAAAATATAAATGTGTAAAACAACCAAAAATGAAAAAATGTAGCAAATAGAAGAACCAAAAACGAAAAAAAATGTAGCAAAAAGAAGAAAATATGGTGACGTGGTGTTGCGACCGACATGCTGGATATTACCAACCTGTAATAACAACCACTCGCAGGTGTGATCGACAACGTATTTGTTTTTTTTTTTTTTTTTGTAAAAAATAATAATATTTTTTTTCAGTGGGGACCGGGTCTGTCCGTTAAAAAAAGTATATCGCGTATTTAGTTTTTGTAAAAGAAAATAATTAACAAAAGTTATAGAAAAAAAATAAAACTAATGAATTAAAGACATATATTATTTATAATGTAATTGGTTAAAATGAATGGTTAAAATGAAATTTTAAAAGTAAAAAAATATATCGTAGCCGATCAACATAAATAATAGTACAAATGAAATTATTATGATGTAATTTAATACATATAATAATTTCTACCCTTAATACTAAATAATAGTTAGAGTAAACTTCCGTTTTGCTCCTTGTGGTTTGGTCACTTTAACGGTTTTGCCCCAAACCTTTCAAAATAGCCATTTTACTCCCTGATCTATGAAGGCCTTCATGATTTTGCTCCCCACCCCTAAACGTCATCCATTTTAACAGTTAGGGTTTTAAGCTGGAATTGTAAAGGGAGGGTTCGGAAAAGACATAATTGCCCCTCAGGTGTTTTGCACGTGACAGACTTTAACTGTTAAAGTGGATGACGTTTAGGGGCGGGGAGAAAAATCATGAAGGCCTTCATAGATCAGGGAGTAAAATGGCTATTTTGAAAGGTTTGGGGCAAAACCGTTAAAGTGACCAAACCACAGGAAGCAAAAAGAAAGTTTACTCTAATAGTTAAAAATATGAAAGTTTCATGGTAAATATGTAGAAACAAAAAAGTTTCATGTAGCTATCATGATTGTTAGTGCAATCCTACAATGATGATATTTAATATATATAATAATTATATATACCGAACAGATGCCCATAAAAGGACTATATTGGTACAGCATGCGCACAAAAGACTTTACTGAACAGATGCCCTCACATGGACTTAAATTAAAATATGTTCATTAGGAAATTATAATAAACCAACGTCCTCAAAGGGACTATACAGAAAAGATAGATCCTAATAGAGACTTTGAAGCGATACTAGTCCATATGGGAACTGAAAGGAAAATATAAGTCCGTATAGGGACTATAAATTATGTTAACATTGGGATTATAGTGAAACGATATGTCCTCAAAAGGATTTTAATGAATTATTATATTCGCCAGGGGACTTTAATGACATAACATGTCTACAAAAGATTTTTAATGAAATAACATGTTTACAAAAAGATTTTATTGAAATAACACGTCCATGTAAGGACTATAATAGAGTATAAAGTCTATGAATGACTATTTTGAAGTATGTTGTCCACGAAAGAACTTGTAACATTCTCAAAAAAAAATTATTATAAAATTTAAAATAAAGTATATAGAAACTTATGTTATTAAACGGATAGATCATGAGTAAGCTGACTGTTCGAAATATGAAGTATCTATACGGACCTAGGAACTCTTTTAATAATTAAATTATAAATATACAATATATTTAAACCTACTCTGTTTTTAATGAAACTTGGTTCAAAATGTAGATACAAATATTCTCGTTCTAATGACATATTCATTGTTTTATAAAATGTTATATTTTAAAAGTTATACACACCAAATAAGTGAAGCAAATGAATTAATTATAATATATAAATTAATAAAATAATAATAATAATCAAAACTTAAAAAAATGGACGTCTTAAATAAAATAATAAAATAATGAAAAGTCTAAAACAATTTCATTCAAATTAGAATGTAGAATTTTACGTGTGTGAGTAAAAAATTTATTTCTTTGTGTACGTGGCCATGAAAGACTTGGTCTCCAAGGCATATGACAACTATAAATAGGATAGTGACTCTTCAAAGCAAAATTGCTTGAGTCTCTCCATCTCTCGACCACTTATTCTCTAAATTCTATTTTTTCATTTTATTTTTATCTATAATAATAATAAAGTCATGCCCCGTTTTAAGTGTTATAATCCCTGACCACTGAGTCAATACCCTGTCCGATTGATTTAGGACCCACCAACGCATGTCAGGGCTCTGCCCGACTAAGTACGTTGGGGTTCTGTCTCGTGACGTAGGGATAAAGTTGAATTGGGTTGCTATACTTAACGCGAGTGCATTATATATTTTATTAAATAGCTCAGGAGTTGTACCCAAAATATAACAACCCTCCTAAAACACCCCTGACACCCCTATATATCCTAAAATACACCCCGTATACGAAAAACGGCCCCGTAATACCTTTATTTCATTAAAAATCAAATAAAACAAATTCTGGTGGGCGCTCACGGGCCGCGACCATGTTGGTTGTGTGCTTCGCGGGGCGCGACAGATGGCCACCAGGCCGGACCACGTTGTGCCACGTGTCGGGCTGCGTGTCAAAGCTAGTCCTTGAGTCAGCAAAGCTAGGGCCTACTCTATAAGCCCTCGCGGGCCGCGAAGCCTTGTGCTTAAGCTCTCGCGGGGCGCGAGCCGCCCCTGATCAGACCCTATAAATAGGGAGTTCGAGCCTTAGTTTCAAATCGTTCACGAATCGACTTTCTCTCTCAAAATTCTATATAACAGAAATTCTGCTCGGGTATTATACCCACTAAAAAGCGAAGCTCTGCCTTGTTGTAAGTATTTTAACCCCCGGTTACGTATTATATACGCTGACCGATTGATCTAGTGCTCCGTAACGGTTGTCGAGGCTCTGTCCGACGTAGTCGTTGGAGTTTCTGTCTCGGGGAGGGTATAACTAATGTAAATTGGGTTATTATACTAACGCGTGTGCATTATTTAAAATTTATAGATTATAGCCAGGAATCCACAGGAAAGTACCTAAGATAACAATGTGAGTAATCTACTTTTTGCAAAACGTTTTTACAAAACCTCAAATGTTTTACATTATATTAAACAGTTATTGAGTATTTGTATTCTACAATTATCGTCGGTATGTTGGGGTTTTGTATACAAAATTTGTTACTACATTGTGAGTAGTAACATGACCACAAGTCGGGTTGATAGTACCGTGGGTGGTAATTAAAGTAGATGGAAACAAATGTAATTGCGCGACCGCCCTCAATACTGTAAAACTGATAAAACCTGTCTTGATTAAATTGGGATTCACTCACCAGTATTTCCCACTGACAAAATGTTTTTAAAACGCGTTTCAGGTAACAAAATGTGAAAGCCAAATAGAAGCCAGCTGGAGAGCACTAAAGGCTTAGAAAAGTGGCTATAAAAGTTACCTAAATAAAAAGGAGATTTTGTTTTCAATAATTAGGGTTTATCCCTATAAATGTATTGTAAAGAAAACTTGGGTTTTATCCAATTTATCTATTTTAAACATTTCGGTGTTTAACTCTGATAAAGATATTTCCAAACTACGGTCCTGATGAAAATTTCCGTTACCATACTAATAAACACCGATACCATCTGATTGGTTCGCGGCTCCCGCTCCCAGGGTGGGGTCGGGGGCTGTGACAGAACTACATGGAAATATGACGTCCACTAAGGGATTTTATTGTAATATAACGTCCCCTAAGGGACTATTTTGAAATATAATGTCCTTGAACGGACTATGATAAACATGCGTATATACAGAGTCTCTTTAGAAAAGGTAAGTCTACAAGGACTATGATGAAATAATACGTCTACAAAGGACTACGATAATCAAATGCCCATACAGGGATTTAAAGGAAAAAGAAATATATTGGAAGAAGGGTGTTCTAATGCCTTTCTTGCTTCATTCTGATGGTTTCTCTTCTTTGTCTATAATACGCGGCAGTGACACTGAAGATTCAGGGAATAAAATGAACATTCCAAATTAGGATCCGTTGTAGAAGTAGAATTCAAGGATTTCATGGTTAGAAAAATAAATTGGATCACAGATTGGATTTTAACAAGCATAACCCAAGTTCGGAATTTCAAAACTCGGAGATGGGGATTTGGGATTAATATAATAGCGTCCACATGTATCATCTTCAATATGGGAGCCTCAGGGACCTTCTGGTATGGACTCCGAAGTCTGGTTTAAAGTTTAAATAGGTTTGATTTTGGGAATAGGTCCATAAAGGTCTTTCCTCCAACTGGTTGCACGCTTAACCTAGTTGTGGTACGAAGCTTGACATTTCTAGGCTTCAGATTTGGAGAATTTCCATCAACGGCTTCTTTGCCTGGCGACATATTCAAAACACATAAAATCGAAAACAATGTTTACTTAGTAGGGATGAGAGCATTCCTATGTTAAGTCTAGACTCGGAACGTCTAAGGAATATGCTACTGTGTCATTTGAGATTAAACACTAAAAGCTAGTGTTTAATTCACTCAAACGTTGGCTCTGATACCAACCTGTCACACCCCGATATTTACAGCTCAGCCCGGTGGGCCCGGTGGGGAGTATCGTGACGTAAGATTGATATCGTCATAGTCAAACATACACAGAATAGCACAGCGAAAGTCTTAGAATATAAAATATTATTACAAACCCAATTGTTAGAAAATACTGAAAAAATAATTACATTCGAGCTTGCAATATTAAATCCACAGGCGGATCAATTTAAAATGTACAAAATGAAGTTTAGCAGACTTTAGGGCATCCTAAGGATTTGCAAGATCCTTCATTGACGACACCAAGGAGCTTCCAGCCAATTAAGCCTGTCACTTAGTCTTTTGAAAATACGTCAGTTTACACTGGTAAATACAATTAACTGACTCTATTGAAAACATTTAAGAAAATTGATTTAGATGCACAAGGCACAAATATTCTTTTATAACTTGGGACAGTTATATAAAATAATCTTGTATACAGATTTACATGTTTGTCGTACGTTCAGGGCCCGGGATAGAAACCGAGTCATGATTAATCAACACACCACTAATATAGTCCACAAGGAGTTATCCTCACGTGTGGTTATATTTTGTATCTTAATTCCCTTTTTGGGGAAAAGAAACCGTATCGCAACTATCAGGTGTATGCCTACACCCCGTGCTTAGGTCGTGGCCATTTGGATTTAAATGATGCCAAGGATATCCAGGACACGCTCGTTAAACCCCAAATGCTTTGTATCAAACAAAACAGATTAAAATGGCTTATCTCAATGATTTAACCACTAATCGATTAAATATTCAATACCCGACCAAGCGGTAATAATTTACCGTATCCCAAGCCCGTATAAGGGAAAATAAGTTAAAAGTATTTACCTGAGCTTAAAATGTAAAATTTGTATTCTCAGCCGTATATCCTACTCAAAAAGTGTAGGTAGCTTTTACTGGGCTCCTAATCTGGAACGGAGGTTTTAATAACCTATTAGATTCCTAACGGGTCTTATTTAAGTTATAACTTAGACCGGTTAGTTTTAAAGAAAAGTTTACGGTACGAAACGCGAGATTAAGCGATGACCGGATTGGAATGCGATTTAGACCCAACAAGTATGAAGACTTGTATAAAATGGGTAAACTAAATACATTCTGTATTTTGAAATAAAAATGATAAGGTTTGACCCGTTTCGGCTAATTTATGCAAACTAGTTACATAAACCGTACCGAACGCGTATAAGCATAACGGGTAACCGGATGAGACAAGTACAAGTTCTATAAGTTATTATGCTTAAAATATGTTGTGATATCAGTAGGATATCTTCAATTATGCCCAAAACGAATTTAAAACCAATTTAAGCCCCGTTAGGGTATTTTGGTCATTTTAAAGTTTATAAAGGTGGTTAAATAGCAAACTGAGGTTCTGGTCTAAAATAATCAGTAAAAATAATTATTTTATCATGTTACATCAGTAAGATATCATACATATGTGAAGTTTACCATTTATGGCCAAACTATGCACCAGAGGAGCATTTTGGTCATTTCACATATGTTTTAATGATCAAATTGGAAATCTGAGTTCAAGACTTATACTTACTGTTAAGATATTAAAATTTATTTATGAAATCAGTAAGTATCATGTCTTAGGTGCTAAATATGGTTTTAAACCATACTATGCGCATAATTTGCATAAAAGTCGATATTTGACGATATTTGAGATGTTTATAAAATTCTGAGATTTTTATCAGTCTTGAATGCTTAAAATATTCTATTTAATATATAACATCAGTAGGAAAAGGTTTGGCATGTAAATGATATGTAAATCTCATTTTATTAATGAAAAGGGCATTATCGTCAATTACCGGATTTATACAAGAACTCTATGTTATGGTCAGTATAAAATCTGACCAAAAATTTCAAAATTCCCTAAAAATTATATTAAAACAGTAGTTAATGAGTTTGGTACCAAAATTTGGGTTTAAATATGATTTATGCTAAAAATGTCATTTAATTAACAAAAAGTTTCATTTTACGCTATCTTGCATAACTTTAGTTTGAGACCAGAAACTGATGTCAAATTTTGTGGACATACTTATATTTCAGTAATAAAGCTTTTTGTCCTCTCACATTTTCAAAAATCTCGTTTTTATAACATAAGGGCATAATGGTCAACTTTTAAGCAAATAACGGAAACATGCAATGTACTATGATTTCTAAGGGACCATGAAGTATAACCTCAGAGGGTTATTCTAACATATAACATGGTCACAAAGGAATCCTAAGGCATAACTAAACTAAGCTAATTCGGGTCAGAACTGAAAGTCAAAGCAAGAGTCTACTTTTGCGACTTTCGGTTGCGAACCGAGCCTGCTACTTAGAATTGTCGGGTTGAACATGTCTAAGGGTGGGCGGTGTGGTTAATCACTCTAGGGTGATTGAGCGATTCTCTACCCAATAATATTATGCCATGTCAACTCCCCATTCCACTCCCCATTTTGCACTCAATCACTAGGTATGGTTAATTACTCTAGGGTGTTTGAGTTATATATTTTTTGATTGGTTCTTTCTCCTCTCTCTCTCTCTCTCCATCACTCTTCAATCACATTCGGTGACTATACACCCATTTCTCACCCTTTCTTATACTCAAACACCCAACTCAATCACCACGGTGTGGTTAATCACTCGGTGACTCCACTCACCGATGAAGTCCCCGCAAACCACACCGCCCACCCTAAACATGTTCTTATATTGTTTACCAAGTTATTTAAGTGATAAAACGTATTTTATAGCTTCTACATTATTAGTTATGAATTATTTTATAAAAAAACTGACTCGTTTGACTTTTCTGTTCATTACTTTGACCCGACAATTGACTAAGTAAACGTGATAATTAGGAGGTGCCCTTTTGAGGGATTATCACCTACTTAATTACCAACCCATAGCCATTTTCAATTTGAATAATGGCTGGACCGTTAGTGATTAATCACAAAGTTAAAGTATCATTATGATATCTTTGACTTTCGGTCATTAAACTAATAAAAGCTTAACTATAAAAGCTAAGAACGCTTACAAAGGTCCTTAGCACGAAGATTTGAGCTTAGAGAGCTTCCTTAATAATCAGGATGCTCCAGAGAATGCTCCAAAGCTTGAGCAATTGAGAGAGTATGAAAAAATTTGAATGAGCAAGGATTGTGGCTGATTCAATGCTCTATTTATAGTGTTTGAGAGCAGCCCCAGATCATTCCAGCTGTTACTAGATGGTTTCTGATGAGTACAAGTGTCCAAGGTGGTTTCCTAAAACCATTAGAACCCATAGAATTTGAGTTATGGCTTAATTGGAGAAGAAGAATTGCAGAACCTGCACCTGTGCAGAGTTTCTGTCAAAAACAAGTCGTCGCGTCGTGCGACAGCAGGCCATGTTCAGGGTCGCGCAGCGCGAGACCTTAGGGGACTAGCATTCTAAGTTTCAAACTTGTCCAGAATGGCCCCTGGACCTTTTAAAACATAATAACTTATATTTTATGAACTTTTAACCCATAATGTTAGAATGTGGATAATCTTAAGGATATAACCAAACATCGTTAGGTCCGGTTTCGTTAAATGATAACCGAAAACACTAGTTTCTCCCTGTTGATGCTTATACCCCTTTAATTTGCGAACTTGTGCGTTTTAACGCGAAATGGCATAAAATCCTTTCAAGATCAATAATAAGCATTCCCAAGAGTATGATGGGATATTACGACACTCCATTTTACTCCAGTTCGCTTAAATGGTCGCTCAAAGTTGTAGTTTTATAGTTTGACGCTTTTGGCCCCTTTTATGCACAACTTGCGCGCATAATCATTTTATCGTGTCAAAGACCTATATTATCCATATTAGGCATTCTCGAGAGTAATTTTGAACATTACGATGCTTCAGGTTTGTTAAAATGTCACTCAGAGGTTAATTTGAACATGTTGACGCTTTTAACCCATCTTCTTGATATTTGCAATTTAAATTGTTTATTTGCATCGAAACTCCACGAAATCTTTATCCGACAATCGTGAGAATATAAAAAGATTCTACAAAGCCTCGGGATCGTAAAAAGGTCATTCAGAGGTGTGAATTAACTTGTTGACACTTTTAACCCCTGTGGTTTGTAAATTTTTGGTTTTAAGCACAAACGGCTTCTTGTGTCTGACAATTTATTCAATAAAGAATACGAACATCATATGAGGTCAATCAGAGGCACAAGTTTAGCATGTTGATATTTTTGGTCCTTCCACAATCATAGTTTTCATTTTTGATGAAATTAGTCCCTCATAGTCAACGCTTGACTTTATTAGGGTTTAGAACACGTGTCAACGCATCATTGGTCGTAATTTTACGAGGTGTTACATGTCATGCTAAATCTGAGTTGTCGGAACAGTATTTGTTTTTTAGACAATTATTTGTAATAACTGTTTTATTTGGATATGTTGTGGTATGGGCCATGACGTTTAAATATCTGGTAATTAATAGTTGTTATGGATACTCATGGACAATCTGTTTCGCTCAGTGTCGCGCCCCGATGTTTCCGCCATCGGTTGGGGTGTGACAATTCGGTCGGCATCGGTTTGGTTCGTAATGGTGTCGCTATGAAAGTCAATGATATGCACAAAAGAATACGTTTTACATAGGAAACTATAAAAACAAATATCGATATTGATCCTGATAATAACAATACTGGTACAGATGTCAATAAAAAACCATATAAACGAATACCGGTACCGGTTCTAATAATAACTAAACAATAACACCGATATCACTCTAGTTCATCATTGTAATATTCTGAATAAAACTCTTTTTCAACAAAGTTTATGCAAGAACGCCGATAAAAATAGTAAATACAATCGCGTGTTCAACTTTTAGAAAGATGAATGTGAGTTATCTAATAAAATCAAAGTTAATAAAAACAACCACACTGGAATAAGTCAACAAAACGATCAACATACACTTCAGCATCTTCTTGGCTCTCAATTGAAGGAGCACCAGGATTGTGTGTAATTACATCTTCACCACCAAAGTTCATAAACACACGTGAGGTCTGGTGTTCAATATATACTTCAATAAATTTAACCCCACTTCGT
Organism: Helianthus tuberosus; assembly: GCA_030545235.1. Lineage (NCBI taxonomy): Eukaryota > Viridiplantae > Streptophyta > Magnoliopsida > Asterales > Asteraceae > Helianthus > Helianthus tuberosus. The sequence continues at coordinate 65,097,702 of CM060440.1, read as the reverse complement.
ACTTGTAAAATGTTTATCACAAGCCAACGACTTCAAACCAAAATCCAGACATACTAGGGACATTTTAAAATAGAAATAAAAAACCATGTCAACTGAAAACCCTAGCTGCATAACCATTTCTTCAAGAACATCTATTCCAAAATCATCAATATAGTAGAATCTATGAAATTCCATTTACCACCAACTTTTGAACGACCTGGGTTGTTAGTGAATTCTTCACCGTGAAAAACTTTAAAAGTAAACAAAGTCGGCTCATCTACATCTGTAACACAAAAAAAAAACGTTTTTTAGTCCTAATGTCTCATAATCACTACTCAGTCGTGCTTGTACAAACCCCGTTTACATCACATTGTGTTGCTTAACTTCAAAAATAGAGCAAAAAGTAACATACCATAATAATCATGAGGATCAATGTAAATATCACCTAGACGAATTCTCCAAAAACCACATGTCATCGTCTTTGTTCAGCTCAAATCCTCTGCATTGCTTAAACAAGGTATTGGCATGCAGGAGAAGTGTGGAGGAGACAAAGGTTGAAATTGTGTTTATAGTGGGGATGATTTTGGGCAATTGGGGGTATAAAAATCGAAATGAAGATCATGCTCTTCGAATTAGACAGTAAAAGACATGTCTGGCCTCGTCAACTAACCATTGAGTAACAACCGTTTGAGGGAAGGACTCTATTACTCCAAATCAACAACCACGGGTAGTGAGGTGTTTAATTTTGGAGAATAGGGACTAATCATGCCATTTGGGGTTTACCACAGGGACGCAAATTGTAGTTTACTCATTTATTTATAAAACAAATCGGTTGGGTATCACATAATGTCACACCCCGATATTTACAGCTCAGCCCGGTGGGCCTGGTGGGGAGTAATGTGACGTAAGATTGGTATCGTCATGGTTAAACATACACAGAATAGCACAGCAGAAGTCTTGGAACATAAAATATTATTACAAACTCAAATGTCTGAAAATACCAAAGTATTAATTACAGACGAGCTTGTAATGTCAAATCCACAGGCGGATCATTACAGAATGTATAAAATGAAGTTTAGCAGACTTTAAGGCATCTTTAAGGATTTGCAAGATCCTCTATTTCAACACCGAGCAGCTCCCAGCCTATTACAAGTAGTACCTGTCACTTAGTATTTTGAAAATACGTCAGTTTACACTGGTAAATACAATTAACTGACTCATTTGAAAAATGTTTATGAAATTTGGTTTAGGTGCACAAGGCTTGGGATAAGTATATTTATAATCTTGTATACAGAATTACATGTTTGTCATACATATGGGGCCCAATACAGAGACTGAGACATGATTAACCGGCACACCACTTATAAACCCATAAAGGAGTTATCCCCAACTTGTGGGTAATTAATATTTTAGTATTGGCATCTTTTCGGTGTATGCCTACACATTGCGCATCGGTAGTGGCCATTATCATTTTTAATGAGCCGAGGATATATCCAGGACATGGTCGCATTAACCCCCAATGTTTATGTTATCAAACAATACAGATTAAAACGGGTTATGCGGATTTATTAATCACAATATGACTAAATGATCCCATACCCGACCAAGTGGTAAAAATTTACCGTATCCCAAGCCCGTATAAGGGAAAATAAGTTAAAAGTATTTACCTAAGCTAATACTCGATTCACCGCAAGATTTAAATAACTCAGTCGTATCCAATCTAACTAAATACAGGTAGCTTTTACCGGGTGGCTCTAGTCTGGAATGATGGTAATATATAACCAATTTAGAATGCTAACGGGTCTTGATTAAGTCATAGACTTAGACCGGCTAGCTTAAAGTATTAAAAACGGTACGATACGCTAGATTAAGCGATGATCGGAATAGAATGTAATTTAGACCCAACAAGTATGAAGACTTGTATAATATGGGTAAACTAAATACATTCTATATTTTTAAGTAAAAATGATAAGGTTAAACCTGTTTCAGTAAACTTATGTAAACTAGTTACATAAGTCTAACCGTACGCGTATAAGCGACAACGAGTAACCGAATGAGCCATGAACAAGTTCCGTATGCCAATATACTTTAAACAAGTTATAATATCCGTGGGATATCAACTTGTATGCTTGTTTAGGTTTTAAAATCAAACTATGCCTCGTAAGGGAGTTTTGGTCATTTTACGACGTATAAAAGGAACTTGAGTACAATCTGATGTTACGATCATAAACATTCTGTGAAAACACTTTATTTATGATATAATCTCAAACATATGTGTGTTTTATAGTTTAAAACCAAACTATGCTCCGTAGGGGCATTATGGTAATTTCACACATAGTTTTGAAGGCTAATTTGGGAATCTGAGTTTATATCATATACCTACTGTAAAAATATTTAAAATGATTTATAAAATCAGTAGGTAACAAGTTTTGGTTGGTAGTTATGGTTTAAAACCATACTACGCGCCGAAACGACGTTAAAGACTGTTAAATGACGATATGTGCGATGTTTAAGGAAAACTGATGTTATGACCAGGTTTATATGACTAAAATATGTTAATTAATATAACATATCAGTGGTAAAAAGGTTTTGTATGAAAATTATGCTTTAAAACTATTTTAGGTGCAAAAAGGGCATTATCGTCAATTAAGGACATAATTCAAGAACGTATGCGTAAACTCAGTTTGTAAACTGAATGGATATCCCAAATTATCCTAATTATGATATTCAGTAGGCAATGAGTTTGGTATGAAAAATTATGCTTAAAACCGATCTACGCGCCTAAAGGGCATTTTGGTCAATTTAAAGCATACATTATGACATTACGCGCAAACTCAGTTTACGATCAGGTTCGTAACATCGAAATATGTTAAACATGTTAACATATCAGTACCTAAGTTGTTTGAAAGCTTATTGGTGTCTAAAACCTTATTTTTGCTAAAAAGGCATAATAATCAAAGTACGGCATATTAACGGAACATGTGCAAAAACTCAGATTTCTAGTATGATCGTGTAATATAACCTTATAAGGTTATGCTACATTATATTACAATCATAACAGAACCTAGAATTAGTAGCATACTACCCTAAAACTGGAATTGACGAGCCGAACATGTTTACACATGTTCTAATAATTATTACTAAGTTGTTTAAGTGATAAAATGTATTTTAGAACACTTCTAAACGCAAATAGAAATTATTTCAAAAACTGACTCGTTGAATTTTTAAAACAATATTAAGTTGACTCGTCAATTGACCAAGCAAACGTGATTCTTAGGAGGTGCCCTTTTGAGGAATTAACACCTACCTAATTACGATCACGTAGCCATGTTCGTTGCAAACATTGGCTTGACCGTTTAAGGTCTAACTAAAAGTCAAAGCGTTTATCGTAAACGTTTGACTTTTCGGCTTTAAGAGCCAAATAAATGAACTAGTCACGAAAGGATCACTTACAAGTGGTCCTAGGGACTGAAGAACACTCAAAGGAAGTCCCCAATTGCTCAGGGTCCTCCAAAGATGAGAGATAGGAAGAATGGAATGAAGGTGCAAGGAATTATGATGATGAACACCCTTATTCATAGTTTTTGAGAGTTGATAAGATCTTGCCAAGTGTTTTAGGAATTCAATAGGATCATTACATGTGTATTACCAGCTTGTTATAATCAGTTAACACCCATAGAATGATCAAATGGTTTTAAATATCATGTGTGGGGAACAAGTAAAGTATAAAACAAACAAATAAAACAACCTGCTGTTGCTGTATAGTTGTTGGCGGCCCGCGAAGAAGGAGTCCAGTGGGCTTCGCGGCCCGCGAGGCTGTCCGGCCCAGGCATATCAGTTTGGCAGATTGACTATTTTGGTCCCTGTCTTCATTATGTATGTTTGGAGAACAAGGAAATACACAAAACTAACAACAACCATACTTTGTTGCTGTTGTTTGCAGCCTGGCAGCCTGCGAGAGCAGGCCCAGACCTGGGTCGCGGCCCGTGACAAGGGTCAGCCCAGCCAACAAGAAATCAGCTTTAGCTGATTGGCAGATTTGGTCCCTCAATTCTTTTTAGTACTTCTTAACTTTCAATAATTACACAAATGGCACATTATGTTCTAAATCCTCATATTATGTTAATATAAGGTACAAAACTCTAATGACCAATCTTAGGCATGCCCGGGAGTACGACCGAGCATTACGGAGTTCCCGGTTCGTATAAAAGGTCACTCAAAAGCGTAGTTTCGTACGTTGACGCTTTTAGTCCTTTTAACGGACAAAGTTGTGTGTAATATCGTTTAACGATATCAAAGCATTACATAGTCCATATTAGGCATTCCCGTGAGTATGACCGAACATCACGGAGTTTCCAGTTCACTTAAATGGTCACTCAAAGGTGTAGTTTTAGACGTTGACGCTTTTGGTCCCTTTAACGCACAAACTTGCTCGTATTATCGTTTAATAGCATCAAGGCCTATATAGCCAATATTAGGCATTCCCGAGAGTATAATTGAACATCATAAAGCTCTGGGTTTGTTAAAAGGTCATTCAGAGGTAAGAATTAACATGTTGACGCTTTTAACCCTTCATCGCGCAAACTTTCAAACGATTATGCAAACGGCTCCTTTCGTCCAACAAGTGGTTTATTTGAGAATACGGATACCGTATAAGGTCACTCAGAGACTTAGTTTTAGCATGTTGACACTTTCAGTCCCTCCTCATTCAAAGTTTTTTTGATTTTTCGCAAAATTAGTCCCTCATAGTCAACGTTTGACTTCATTAGGGTTTAGTACACGTGTCAACACATCATTGGACGTGATTTTACGAGGTGTTATACATAATCTCATACCTAAAAGATATTTTTTTTCTAATCTTATACCCGGTCTCATACCCGAAGAAGCGTCCCCGAGTTTAGGTTTTTTTTTTCATCCGTCATATTAAATAGGGAGCGTAGGTCTTGTCACCCTCTCTGTCCACACATACACACATATATCAACTTTTTAAAAAAGTGTCGACGTGCTTCACGTATAATGTACGTAATTATATACATAGGTTGCGTCGTTATCATTGATTTCACGTATAATATTCATAAGTTGTGTAAATATTTATAGAGTGAGTAATTATGTTAGTAATTATTGTGGTGATGGATTTACGTCTCACCCAAAAACACGTCATGTGCTGATGACTACGTATCCTTTGTAGGTCAAGAACCCAGGTAATCTTGGCTGTATATGTACATAAAAGCAGTCTTTTCATTCATACGATGTAGAGGTAAGATTGTCTATCTTATCATCCTAAGATGCTACCTTAGCTTTGCTATTGATGATCATGATAATGATACACTATTTCATGTCTTTAAAAATATACTTTAACATACATCCAAAAATTTAAATAAATTTTATTTAATTATTATTATAATTATTCACTTGATTTAAAATTCTATAAAAAATCAAAGAGTGGATATTAAAAACAGTAATCTGATTTTTATTAATATTGTTCTGAGTTCTAATTTTAAATCATTCTCGAAAATACATGCTATTCTGAAGTTAAACGAGTTACTCTGAGTGGTTAGGTGATTTTATTTTTGCTAGTCAATCGTGTTTTCATCTTGATATAGATTACGACATGTCTACATATTAATTATAGTAACTGATGATACGAAACAATAGAATATTTTCTATACAAAAAAAAAAAAAAAAAAAGTTAGAGAACTCAAAGTTGACATAAACAAACGTTTAATCCAACAAAAAGTTGATACTTTTAAGCACAAATATTCTCGTTAATTGAATAAGCAACAAAAAGATGATAGTTTTAAACACAAATATTCTCGTTAATTGAATAAGTTAGTTGACCAAGAGAAAAGAATAAAGATATTAGAAAAATTGGCATTTTGGGTGATGGGGCGGTGCAACTCAGCAAGATATTTTAAGATATTTGTCCCACGTCATCATATTATTTCTATCAACGGTTAAGATTTTGTCTCCAAGATATTTTCTGATATTTCAATCATGACATGGCCGGAATCTTTCTCTCCAATATATTTTCTGATCAACGGTTATGATTTTGTCTGATTATCTTGTTGAATGTCTCTTTTAAATTATAAAATAATATTTTTTTTGTATCACTATTTACATGGACTAACTACATATTCGAACAAATAATAACACCTAGCTTTTATTTGTGTCGCGCTTTACCGCGTAACAAATCAAATAATAATGTTAAATAAACGATAACTAGAATTACGACCCGCCGCAATGCGGCGGGGATTCTTTAGTTATAACTAAGTCAATTTATGACGCGCACGTTATGTTGAACCTGTCAAACGGGAAAAAATAGACGAAACGTAAAAACGTTAAACCAAAGACGCACGTTGCCATGTGTTAAGTTACAAATTTTAGAACGAAGCATAAAGCGAAAAATTTACGAAAAACAAAAGCTATAAAGGACCAAAGCTGAAAGTAAAAAAAAAGTTGTGAGGATAGATTGCAAAAGATAAAAAGTTTTGTGTTAAAAGTAAAAAAAAACAAATAGTTTTGGGTTAAAAGTAATTTATGAAATACTTTTGGGTGAAAAGTAAAAAAATCAATTTTTTTTAAAACCCCCAAAAGCTAACGTTTTAACAACCATATGCATAACCATTTTTTGTTTGAAAAACCCCCAAAGCCAAGATTACCACACATAAGTAAAAAAAATCAAAGTGGTTAAATTGCAAAAGATGGAAACTTTTGAATTAGAAGTGAAAAATCAAATTAATCAAAGGGGCTAAATCGTATAAGATAGAAACTTTTGAATTAGAAGGGAAAAATCAAATTAATCAAAAGGGTTAAATTACCAAAGATTAAAACTTTAAACTTAAATTATCAAAGATTAAAAGTTTAGGGTTAAAAAGGAAACAAAGATTAAACTTAAAAATTAAATTGTTAGAGATTAAAAGTTGAAGGTTAAAAAGGAAAATTCTAGTTTTTTTTTTTTAAAACTCCCTAAGCACATGTTACAACACATGTATGCATATTAAAGTTGCTTCTTTATAAGAATAAAATTGGTTTGGTTTATCATCTTACCGTAAAACGAAATCAATAAAATGAAGCATATTGTTTCGAAAGCCAAACAATAGAATTGGGTTAGTTTATCATCGTACCGTAAAACGATATCAAATAAATGCTCTAGTTTGAATACAACTTCATTTTAACAATACTTATATCGGGATCTTCAGGGGGGAAATAAACACAAGTACGTACTTAAGTTTTCTTTTTAATAATGAACGAAAGTTATTAAAGAAATATTAAATTAATTGATAAAGATAATATCATTTAAAAAAAGAAAAAAAATTATAAAAAATAAAAAAAGTAAATATGTTTAAAGTAAATATAATAATAAGATATTATAATATTAAAATAATAAAATATTAAAAAAAACTATATATTATTGTAAATTTAAAATTACTATTTATCGTCTTTCAACAACAATATATACTAGTTTTTCATATCGCGCATTGCGGCGAAACCGAGCAAATGATAATGTAAAACAAACGTGATTTGAAAGTAAAACATGTTGTTTAGAAAGTCAAACCATTAGAACGATTTAGTTCATCACCGTACCGTTTTATTATACCAAATAAATACTTTATTTTGAGTATAACCTCGTTTTAACAAAACTTATAACGGAATGTCAGGAAATAAATTAAGCACAACTACGTACTTAAGTTTTTCGAAAAAAGTTATAAACGTGACTTATTAAAGAAGTATCAAATTAATCGATAAATTAATATATGTTAAAAAAAGAAAAAAATCAGAAATAGATGTTTAAGAAAAGAAAAATATATTATTAAAAGTAAATATAATAATAAACTATTATAATATATTAAATAATAAAATAATAAAAAGCTATATATTATTATAAAAATAAACTTACTATTCATCGTCTCTCGAAATCAATATATATATATATACTAGGTTAGAACCCCGTGTATTACACTGGTTGAACAAATGTAGTTTTATATACTAAATTAAAACAATTATTCTTTAAAAATCTCGTTTATTACATGAGTTGAACAAATGTAATTTTATATATTAAATAATAAAAAAAAATTATATCTCTAAGAACCCCATGTATTGTACTGAATAAATCTAATTTTATATACCAAATAATAAAAATCCATGTATTGTACGGGTTGAATAAATCTAACTACATATACTAAATAATAAAAAAAATATATCTTTAAAAACACTGTGTATTACACGGGTTAAATAAATGTAATTTTGTAACCTTGTATACCGCAAGCGGGGCGAATATATACTAAATAATAAAAAGGTTATATCTTTAAAAACACCATATATTACACGGGTTAAATAAATGTAATTTTGTATAGTAAATAATATGCTATTGGATTCGTTTAAAAAATCATAAATTTGGTTCAGTTTAATTCAAATCAAATCACAAACTTGGTTAAGTTTAATTCGAATTGATTAGAACCCCAATTTGAAAAATAAAAAACATAATTATATTATTAGCTTCTCTTCCTAATTAGTGTTTTTTTATAAGTTTGATTAAATGTCTAATAAGTTATTTTGTAGATTTTGTTTGTACTTCAAATTTTTTATATGAGCGTATTATTGTTTTTTTTTTAAGTTTAAGATTATTGTTTTGTGTTATTATTTAAAAAATGGGTTAGGATCAAATACAAAGGATAAAATAAATAAGAAGTGTAAGAAGGATTCTAGTCCATTGATCTTAGATTTGGAGGGTTGAGATTGGTTGTAGGGAAAAGAAGATAATAGAAGGGCATAAAAGGAATCCTATATTTATGGATTTTCTCTCTCCACATGCAAGGCACATGCCAATTCCCCCATCGATTTAAAACGTCCATAACTTTTTCATACGACATTTTTTTTCAAAAAAAAAATTCACCATAATAACGAGCGTTTTTTTATCTTTAATATGAGTACCATATTATCATATAAAAATAAAATAAAAAAATTCATTTTTACTGGTTTTTTGGCATTGTGTTAAAGGTTCAGGTCATTGTGTCTTTTAACTGGGTTTTGGTCAGTAGAGTTTCTATACATTGTGTTATTATCAAAACCTATAACACAATGTTAATTTGAGTTCTATCCATTGCGTTTTTATAAAAACCTATAACACAATATATGACACAATGAAGATTTTGTTATATCTGAGTTTTCTATAAATTGTGTTATTAGTTCAGGTCATTGTGTTTAATATGTTATTCATTGTGTTTTAATATGTTGTCCATTGTGTTTTAATAATTTGTTCAATTTTTTTTATTATCTTGTTCATTGTGTTTTAGTTTGTTATGTATTGTGTTTTTAGTTTGTTTTTCATTGTGTCTTCATCTGCTCTCCATTGTGTCTTTTATCTGCTGTCATTAATTGTGTCTTTTATCTGTTGTCATCAATTGTGTTTTTATTTAGTCTGATTCTTATTGTGTTATATGTTATCGCCATTGTGTTATACGTTATGGTCATTGTGTTTTAGTATGTTGTCCATTGTGTCTTTATCTGTTGTCATTGATTGTGTTTTTATTCTAATTTACATTGTGTTTTACATCATGTCCATTGTGTAATATGTTATTCATTGTGTTTTAATATGTTGTCCATTGTGGTTTAATAATTTGTTCAATTTTTTTATTATCTTGTTCATTGTGTTTTAGTTTGTTATGTATTGTGTTTTTAGTTTGTTTTTCATTGTGTCTTCACCTGCTCTCAATTGTGTCTTTTATTTGCTGTCATTAATTGTGTCTTTTATCTGTTGTCATCAATTGTGTTTTTATTTAGTCTGATTCTTATTGTGTTATATGTTATCGCCATTGTGTTATACGTTATGTTCATTGTGTTTTAGTATGTTGTCCATTGTGTCTTTATCTATTGTCATTGATTGTGTTTTTAATCTAATTTACATTGTGTTTTACATCATGTCCATTGTGTAATATGTTATTCATTGTGTTTTAATATGTTGTCCATTGTGGTTTAATAATTTGTTCAATTTTTTTATTATCTTGTTCATTGTGTTTTAGTTTGTTATGTATTGTGTTTTTAGTTTGTTTTTCATTGTGTCTTCATCTGCTCTCCATTGTGTCTTTTATTTACTGTCATTAATTGTGTCTTTTATCTGTTGTCATCAATTATGTTTTTATTTTGTCTGATTCTTATTGTGTTATATGTTATCGTCATTGTGTTATACGTTATGTTCATTGTGTTTTAGTATGTTGTTCATTGTGTCTTTATCTGTTGTCATTGATTGTGCTTTTAATCTAATTTACATTGTGTTTTACACCATGTCTATTGTGTAATATGCAACTGGGTTTTTGAATTTTTTTTGAAAAATATAACAATATGGTACTCATATTAAAGATAAAAAAACGCTCGATTTTATGGTATAATTTTTTTTTAAAACAAATGATGTATAAAAAAGTTACGGACGTTTAAAAGTTAGGGAGGAAATAGCATGTGACTTGCATGTGCATATTCTCTTTCCTCTTGTAGACAAAATTACCCTTTTCCATTTAATTACTCATAGGACACTTGTCACTCTCTGGTGCCTTCTTACCCTTCTTATTTTTAAATCTTTTGTATTATAACTCAACCCTTAAAAAATATCTTTAATTTATACTTAAATTTGAAGATAATATATTATTAGAAAAAATAGAATGATTCTATCTGATATTCAAAGTAAGATAAAATTTAATATTAATTGATTATTTATTATTTAATTAATTGATATAAGATAAGTATGAAAAGACAATAAATTACAAATGTAGACGCCTTCAATGAATGACACGTGTCACTTATTGGTTTCTTTTATTATAGTATATATATATATATATATATATATATATATATATATATATATATATATACTGTATAATATAAAATATATATAATTGTATAGTGAAAGAAATCTAGTCACACCGTGGCCCTTAAATCATCTATTGAAGTTAAGTAAGATCTTAATCTTAGTCACTAATATGTACCTTCATTTTGTGGTTTCTAAAATCCTCTTTGTTTATGTATTTGACTCGGTGATGATGCGTTGACTCGATCTGGATCATGTACCAAGTCTCTTTGTCTCTTTGGCATCTAGGAAGTTATATGAAGCTCACATGTTGATGAGCATTGAAGTATCTTTGTTGTTGAGCAACAAATATAAACATTGATATTTCATCTCCTATGTAGATGATCGGTTAAGTATCTTTGCTAGTGGTCCACTATGTCTTAATCCACCATTATGGGCACAAACAACTCCTTTTTTTTTGCTTATTAAACACTAAACATTTAAAATAGATAAAAACTAATAAAATAACATTTCATTAATAAAAGAAGCAAACGATGACGGACAAAAAAAAATATAACTAAACAAAACTAGTTGTCGAGAGAAATTAATAGGAAATAGTTTATAAAGTTGTATGAAAAAATAAATTCATATAGTTTTATGAGTATAAAAGTAACATGAAATAGTTTATAAAGTTTTTTTTTGAAAGAAAAATTAGTAGGCAATAGTTTGTAAAGTGTTTTGAAAGCAAATTACATTTATAAATAAAGTTTTATACAAGGAAAAGGAAGAAATAATAGTTATTATATCATTAACCAAGTGAATTTAATATAAAATTAATTATTATTTTTTAAACAAACTTGTTTTTTTTTTCTTAAAAGCTTCACCAAGTTTAATATTATGTTGGTTAAAATATTTAAAAAAAATAAAGAATAAGAATGATAATTTTTTTATGAGTGATTTTAAAAAATGTTCAAATATTTAAGGTGGTTTGATGGTATGAATAGTAAAAATACAATATGTTAAATAAAAAAGTAGGTGATAATAAATCAAAGTTAATACCCAATTGAAAGAAATAATGTTTTGGAAATTAATTTAACAAAATTTATAATCATCGCATCAATGTTTTTTAAAGGGTTATTAGATTTTATCACCCCTAACAATCGGCCTTTAGCCGTTGCCATCCCCAACTAAGACTTTGACACTCAGCACCCCCAACTTGACTTTTAGTTTGTGCTAGCACCACTCAGTTAAATCTTTACTAACTGAGTTTGTTTCTCACCCTACGTGACACATACTTTATGAGATTGACATGATTATGTGGCAATATGTGGCAAGCACCTTCATCTCCTTCCTTTATAACACAAGGATGAGGAAACAAAAACACCTTGATGACTGCTATAATAGGTATAACATTCATATCAGCAGCATATATGTGCAAGCTAGCAATCAAACTAAAATCAGAGAGAGATGATGCAACAGAGTAAACCTGCCATGCTGCGAAAGCTCCTTCAACGAAGGCACATGTCCATCAGGAAGTTCAATTTCATAAATAAACTCACGTAAATCGTTACATAGATCTGCATTCGTCCTCGTCTGTTTCCTACGCCTAACACTAACACAACAAATCAAAAATACGCTTAATCGATACTTAATTCACTACAAAATAAACACAAACACATGCACATGCAACTGAAAGTGAATTTTAAGCAACAAACCTCGTTTTACTCGGTGACGAAGACGAAGCGCAAACTCCGGCGAGAAACCTGCCGCTGTGATAATGACGGAGTTGAGAGAACCGAGGTTTTGGGGCGGAAATCAGTATCGGTGATGTAACCTGCACCTATGCATAGATTGCGAGATTGGGGTTTTCAATTGATGTTGATTTGGAGATACAGAAGCAAGTTTTTGGGTTTTGAAGATGACTTGCGAAGATACCAAATGCTCTCTATACATACAATGCCACGAATTCGCCACGTAATCCTGTCCACCTCATCAAGCTTGTGCGCATAGGATCAGAAACAAACTCAGTTAGTAAAAATTTAACTGAGTGGTGTCAGCACAAACTAAAAGTCAAGCTGGGAATGCCAGGTGTCAAAGTGTTAGTTGGGGGTGGCAACGGCCATAGGCCGATAATTGGGGGTGATAAAATCTAATAACCCTTTTTAAACATATATCTAACGACTATGTATGTTAACGAATTACATCATATGTTATTCTATTAGTATAATACACATATTTACTCAATTATGCAATGCATATATATTTTTTAAAAATAACTTATTTTATTACTGATTATACAACATTAAATTTATCAACCCATTTAACATACGGATGTGAACATTAGTTTAGTTGTGTAAAGAAGTTTAAAGGTTCTAAATAAAATTTAAAAAACCATGAATTTTGTGAACCAGAATAAAAATAAAAAACGAGTAAATTACTGTTTTGTCCCCTGTAGTTTAGCCAGTTTAAACATTTCAGCCCCAAAAAGAATCTCTTAACATATCAGACCCTGATGTTACATTCTATAACGGTTTTGGCCCCTAACACTAACTTTGTTAATTTTTTACAGTTAAGTGTAAGGGTAATTAGGTCATTATATACCTTAGGGGTCGTTTTTGATAATTACAAAGTTCGTTTAATATTTAAGAGGTTATTAATGCAATCACTCAAGTTTTTTTTTATTATTTCGTTATTTTCACGGTTATTATTTAACAAAATACGTTTAATATACAAATAAATATGTATTAACATTAACCGTTTCTTTTTATAAAAGTCGTTTTAAAAAGTAATTTATTTTTTTACATTTTGTTTAAACCATATATCGATTTTAAAATTGTTCCTTTTTAAAACATTTGTTTTTTTTTTAAATCGTTCTTTTAAAAAGTCGTTTGTCTTTTAAAGTTTTTTTAAACACCTCAATTTTATACCATTCTTTTTAAAATCATTTATTTTTTAAACATTTTTAAACAACTCACTTCTGTAAGTCATTCATTTTTTAAATTTTACAAAACAACGTGTATAAAAAACAAAAGAAATGTAAGATTTGAAAAAAAAAACATTCTAATAAATTTTTTGCAAAAGATCGTTCATTTTCAAACTTTCTTTAAAACAGTTTATTTCTTTTTCAAATATTCAATTTCTTTGGACCGTTAGTTTATTCAAAATTTGTTTTTTAACCTTTCGTTTATTAAATTCATGCGTTTTTTAGTACCTTACACTCGTTAACTTATTTTTTAAGGTTTTGTTTTTTTTATAAACGTCTTTTTTTAATCTACGTTTAAAAAAAGTTTAAAAAATGATTTTTAAAAGAACGGTATAAAATGAATTGTTTAAAAAAACTTGAAAAGACAAACAAATTTAAAAGAATGATTTTAATAAACAACCGGTTTAAAAAGAAATAATTTTACAAAAACGATGGTCGATTTAAAAAAAAGGTAAAAAACAAATGATTTTAAAAACGACGTTTATAAAAAAACAAACGGTTAATGAAAATAGATATTTATTTGCATATATAAAACATATTTATTAAATAATAATCGTAAAATTAATGAAATAATAAAAAAAAAACTTGAATAATTGAATTAATAATATCTTATATATTAACAAAACTTTGTAATTATAAAAAACAGCCCTTAAGGTATATAATTATCTAGTTACCCTTACACTTAACTGTAAAAAAATAATAAATTTAGTGTTAGGGGTCAAAACCGTTATAAAATGCAACATTGGGATATGATATGTTAAAAGATTCTTTTTTGGGGTGAATGAATTAAACCGGCTAAACCATAAGGGTCAAAACAGTAATTTACTCAATAATAATTAAAGAGTAAATTACAAGTTTTGTCCTTTATGTTTGTCTCAAATTTTAGACGCTGTCCTTTACCTTTAAAATTGATGAGTTTTGTCCTTAACGTTTCAAAATCCTGCATGTTTTGTCCTTTAAGGCAAACCCAGTTAATTTTAAGAGTTAAATGAAGGGTAAATTGGTCTTTTTACTTATTTATTTAAAAAAACCATTTTAATAATTGAAGCAAAATAAATTATGTATAATAATAATAATAATAATAATAATAATAATAATAATAATAAATTAGTCTCCCTCTCCACCCCTCTCTCCTTCATCAGCCCTCCACCGCCACCATTTGCCACCACCACCATCCCACCCAGCCCTACTAAGCACTCAAAAATTATTCATTACAAATTTCAGACCTTTTTAGACTCATTATTATCACCCAAATTCTCATCACATCACAATAATCATATAAAGTAGTAGCAACACTTATATTTTTCAACCTTTCAACAAACCACACATCGTCCATCCATTTTCACATTGAGGAACTACCCTAATTTATCCTTCCACCACCACCTGTTCCACCATAAAAACCAAAATAATATCCCAAATCAACAACAGATCAACTCATAAAAACAAAAAAAAATTGGGCCGATCTTCATTGAAGCAAAAAAATTTCTCCTTTCACCACCTATATCCACCATAAAAAAACCACAATCCGTGTAAAAGGGTGTAAGAATCAAGACCGGTTGTTCTTCAAAATTGTGAAAAAATTTGACATTTCCTTACGTTTTTGAATCTTCTTCATCTGGGTTCTGACAACAATAACTAAGGGCCGATCTTCATAGATCTAGTATATGCAGAGCAAGATCTGTTCACCGGAGCTTCGCCGTCTCCACCATTGTGAGTCCAGAAACCACCCCGTCTTGACCGTCGGGGTCAGCGACGGGATCCATGGTGGCGGTGACGGTGGCGAGTGAAAATCGCAACGGTTACAGGTGGGAGTGATGAGTCTGTTGATGGATCTTGGAAGAGGTTGTAAACTGGTAAGGGTGGGAGTGGGTGGTGGGAGTTTGCCCTAGAGAGTGAGAAAGAGAGTGATTTAGGGAGAGAGATACAGAGGAAAAGAGTGTTTAGATATAAATATAATATACATAATTCATTTTGTTTCAATCATTAAAATGGTTTTTTTAAATAAATAAGTAAAAAGACCAGTTTACCCTTCATTTAACTGTTAAAATTAATTGGGTTAGGTTTAAAGAACAAAACATGCAAGATTTTGAAACGTTAAGGACAAAACTCATCAATTTTAAAGGTAAAGGACAACGCCTGAAATTTGGGACAAACATAAAGGACAAAACTTGTAATTTACTCAAAATTAAAAAACCCTCAAAACTTAAGCTCTGGTTGCAATATATCATAACTCGGGGTAACATTATGTCAATAACCCATACTACCAGGACCACATTACAAAAAAAACCAAAATCAAACATCGGTAATAAAACCCCAAACCCTCTGAAGAACTCACAAACATTCGAGAAACATCGAAACCAAATCGAAACAACAAATGACAACAGCTGCACAAATTCCGACGAGTTTCGGCCACGAGCTCCGAGCATGCCTCCGTTGCCGCCTCGTCAAAACCTACGATCAGGTTCACACCATTTTCCCCTAATTTAATCGATCTATTATACCTAAAGTTGCAATTAGGGTTTCATAGTACCAAATTTCATTATTTGCTGTTTAATTGGATGTTTTTGAGTGGCAGTTTCGTGAATCAGGATGTGAGAATTGTCCGTTTTTTAAGATGGATGAAGATTCTGAACGTGTTAATGAGTGTACCACTGTTAATTTCACTGGGTAATGATTAATGTTATAATATAATATAATTAGGGTTTTACTGTTATTATTTGTTATTTAAAATTTGAAGTTAGGTTTATTGTTTGAATGTTTGATTATGTTGTAGGATTATATCTGTGATGGATCCTGCTAGAAGTTGGGCTGCTAGGTGGCTTCGAATTGGTATGCTTAATTTTTTAATTTTGATTTCTACTTTTATAGACTTTATTTTTGCGCCCGAACCCCCGAACTTTTCGCTTATGTATGTACGTTTTGTATAGAATTTTTTAGGTATATACGTTTCCGACCCCCGGTTGTATAAAAATAAAATTTACTTATATAGAATTTTTAGGTCCGGTGACTTCCGACCCCCCGGTGGAAATTTTCAAGTTTCGCCACTGTATAGAAGAAGATTTTTGTGTTAACTTATGTTCAAGATTAAGCTTATTTTTTATGTACTCAGTAATTACCTTGGTTTAAAAAGCGTGCCAGTTTTCGTGCGTGAGGCGTAGTCTATGTGTGTGGATTTTGTTATATTTTGCGTAGGTTTATAGCGTCACGTACTCACGTGCCAGAAATTTAGATATAGTTTAGGTATATTTAAGCTTTATATATGTGCTGTTATGGGTGACTGACCCTAAATCCACCTCAGTCGTGTTAGGATTGGTGAAGCCTTTAGACTGGGATTAAATTGGTTGACAAAGACTCAAGGATGACTATTGGTGCCGGGTTCGTTAATTAATTATTAGGTTCCTATTTAGTTTCTTAGCGACCAAGTTAGAAACCCTAATTCTTGGTTATTAATTTCTTGTATTTTAGTTGTAATCTTTGTACTGTTTGAGCTAACAAAGAAAACACCTAGTTGCAGCTGTGGACGTAGGATTCATACCAAACAAGTCCAGACAACCCGACCCAGACTACCTGCATCACATACCTACATCCATTATTTTAGCTAGCTGCGTGTGTTTATACATCACACCTGTTCGACCATTTTAAGCACTACACGTTTCATGTTTGGCACTTTTCCATGTTTAAATTAGTTCATTGTCTAAGGTTTCCATCTTGTAGTGGTATTTAAAGTTGTTTTGGAGTTTAATGAAATGAGAAGAAAACAGCAAAGTTTTGTGTATTTCTCGTCTCTTTTCTTTGGGAGATTAGCCATCTCGAATCTGCTCTTATCATGTACAACATCTTGGTTTAAAAAAGCACGAAGCGCTCCGAAACGTTTTGGTTCCAAAAGCTTTAAGCGAAGCTTCAAGCGCGAAGCGAGAGCTTCACGTATACGAAGTGCTCAAAATTAAAAAAATAAATATATATATATATATATTGTACACATCAATATGACCTATTCTACTTGTTAATCAATAACAAACACAAAAACATGATTAAAAAGCACACTTAACACATAAAAAACATAGTTAAAACATAAATTAAAGTCGAAACACACTTAGGGTAAAGAAACAGGCCTCATTTAACCCTATTTAAAGACTGTTGGGCTTAAAAATGGCCCAATTGTGACCTAATTGGGCTGAAGCGTCGCTTCAAACCATCATCGCTTCGCGCTTAAAGCTCGCTTCACGTAATGTAACGCTTCAGACCAAAAAAAGCGATGTTTCCAGCGCTTCAGCGCTTCACGCTTAAAGCGCGCTTTTTTAAACATAGTACAACATCCAGATGCACTAAACCTTTCCACGTACAAGGGGCGTGCCTCAAGCCCATTTTACGTGCGACTGCGTCTTTTGTTCACTGTGCGCCTCACCAAGTCAGAAGTGAGCCACCTTGCGCCTGTTTTATTTTTTTTCTTCAAGACTTATCGAGTTTGATCGTTGTGGTGAAACTTTACTTCAATTCTTACTTTCAGTGTCATTCCGAGTTTCTGACGTCATTAAGATCTTAAAATTGGTTTTTATTTGAGGTTTGATGTCTCTCTTTTACTGCATGTGCGTTCACCATCTTTTTCCTTTGGAAACACAATGATACATTTTCTTAGGGGCCGTTTGTTTACCTCTTAATGAGGCTCTTAATGGTTGAGACCTCTTACTGGTTTAACACTTAATGGTTCAGACTGTTTATTTCGCGAGCAGATGTCTGAATGGTTCATACATTTGCCTCTGAATGGTTAAGCATTATACTAAGTCTGAATGGTTAAGACCTCTAATCTGAATTGATCAGACATTTGCCTCTAAACGGTTAAGCATTATACTGGCTCTTAATGGTTCAGACCTCTTACTGATTCAGCACTTAATGGTTCAGACCTCTTATTGGTTCATCAAAAAACCATTCAGAAGTTGTCAAACAGCCCCTTAACCTGTTTTATAGCAAAATATGTTTCTTGGTCAACTCTGCTTCTTTAGCGTGTATACCAGCTGGAAGCCTTTTCTTCTTATGTGCATAATTCAATATTTACATAGGTTAAATTATAAATTATTTGAAATGTATAGTATATATCTGAATACACAATACACGTATATAGTGTGTATGCGTGTGTGAATTACAGTGTCAAAAAAATGTGATTCAGAACTTATAGAAAGAGGGAAAGAGAGAACGATTCATTGTATCATAGGTAACTAATCGACTTAAATGATCACTAATCTTGGTCCAAATTGGAATTTGGAAACTATATCTTGTTGAATATCGGATATTAGATAACCTCTAGAGTTAACTTTCATTTTGCTCTCTGTGATTTGGTCATTTTAACGGTTTTGCCCCAATAATTTAAAAATAGCCATTTTCCTCCCTGATTTTTCTAACTTATCGCCATTTTGCTCCGCGCTTCTAACTCCATTAAAAAATCGATTAACTAGAAGGGTATTTTGGTAATTTTATAGATAAAAGCAAGGGCATGTAAGTCTTTTCACCTAAATTAACCTATAACTTGTTTATTTACATGTATATAAGTAATTCTTTTCTGATCCCCCATCTTTCCAACCACTCTTTCTACCGGCCACCACCATCCACTACCACCTGCCGACCACGACTACCGCGACTTTTAACTAAACTTTTTAATTGAGTTAGCCAGGGAGTAAACTACCGAAATACCCCTACTTTTAATTGAACGTTTTAACTGAGTTAGAGCCAGGGAGCAAACTGGCGACAAACTTGAAAGATCAGGGAGGAAAATGGCTATTTTTAAACTATTGGAGTAAAACCGTTAAAATGACCAAACCACAGGGAGCAAAACGAAAGTTAACTCTAACCTCGTTGATGTTGATGAATCTAATATCGCACTCATAGTCACTCAACTGGATATGTTTTGCTGTAATTTTTTTCAATCACAAGTTAGTTTTTAGTCTGATTAACAAGTTGCTGTAAACATTTTGCAGGTAAATTTGTTCCAGGTTGCTACACACTGGCTGTTTCAGAAGCGCTATCGGAGGATCTACAGGTTTGTGAACAGTCTGTTTTTGCCTTTTAGCAAAATAAAAAAAATTGAGAAAAAAACCTACGGGTTGGGTCAGACCAACCTACAAACATTTTTTAGTTATTTTGGGTTTAATAAAAAATGTGAATAATCATAGGTATTATTCATGGTTACATTGTTGGTACTATTGCAATGATTAGTGTACTCAAATCACATGACCCATTTCTATTTATGTTATATGTTTAAAACCTATTTGACCCGATAGAGATATGTTTAAAAAGGTTACCCTATTAACCCTTTTGTATAAAAATGGGCTGGAAGTGCCACATAGGCTGTATATAACTGTTTGCATTTTTTGCAGGCTTTGTGTGAGGAAGAACGGATAACATATGTTCCACCTAAACGCGTTTGAGTGCTTTTATGTATGCACATCGATGTACCTGATTTGAAGTTGTAAGCGTCTGGAATGAAAACTTAAACCGTGCTAAACGCCTGGTTAAGGAAACTAGTACTTGCTGTGCTGGAGATTTATTCTATTGAACTAATTCTTGTTCTTGTTATTTAGATACAAAGTCTTAGGATATGTATATTAGAAAACTATTATCAAGTACGGCGAAAAAACTTTGTTTATCACCTGAGAATTTAAACCAAAAAAATTTATCTTAAAAGCTGTAGAAAAAATATGTGAACAAGTTTTAGAAAAACAAAATAGTCATAAAAGGAATCAAAATTTGAATGAAAAATTTTCTCGAGACAAAAAGCATAGTAAAAAAGTAAATTCTTATCACCTGATACCGAAATTTTTATACATTAATCTCTATCATGCTAGAGAGAAGTATTTGATTATTCATGTCACACCCCAAAAAATACCACATGCGGATACCCCGCTAGGCGTGTGACGTTTCAGGATCTAGCCACTAATCATATTGAAATTATAACAAGATTTCAAATGGAGTTGTCAATTATAATAAAATGTATCAACAATAAGTTTAATAAAATCCAACAAGTTCAGCGGAAGCGATAAGTAAACCAATGTTTAAATGTTTCAAAACCAAATGTATGAAAATCAATAAACCCGTCACGCGTATCCAATCAGTTCGACCCATGACCACTCCAGCCATTCCAGACAGCAAGTTCCATATCCAAGAAATCTAACGACCTGCGAGCATGCAACACGTATGTCAGACAACGCTGGTGAGTTCATAGTTTTACGAAAACGTTAGTTACCAAGTGTTTAGATCAGTTCATTGATAATAATGTTGATAATAACTCGAGTACCGTACAAGATGGCTACCAGATTGTTTTGCCCGTCCCCAATGCCCCCTATCTAAGCATTGGTCATGATTAAGGTCATTAGTTCACGCCCGTCCTCTCAGGTACGGTGTGAGGTTGCCAAGCCTAATAGTGCTATCAACTAATACCCTGTTACCTCTCAGGTAACTATTCGGTAGAAGATGAGACTTAATGTGATAGGAAATGAGTGTATTATCTAACATCCCAGTTTTTACCCAAAAGATTTATTCCTCCCAGGAATACCCATTTGATTGTCCCACCCACCGGGACGCATGCTCAAGAGAGATGAACTCACCTGTGGTTTGCTCGGTAAGATTAGGTACTTGTGTATCAGTTGATCAAACACGTCCTAAAAGGGTTACCGATAACAATCAGTTTTACGTGCACATAAACCACATATTTCACACACAATTAATTCATGTATTTCTCGTTCACATGCTACACCATTATCTTACATATACAAAACCAAGTGCGGGGAATAGTGCCACACAGCTGTGTGGCACTTCCCTGTTCGTCCATTTATTTTATTGTTTTATATTTGTTTTAAATTACGGTTTCGATTATCTTACATATACAAAACCAAGTGCGGGGAATAGTGCCACACAGCTGTGTGGCACTTCCCTATTCGTCCATTTATTTTATTGTTTTAAATTACGGTTTCGTCCTTAATTTAAAATAAAATTACATTTTTGCCTCCCACTTCAAAATAAAATTATGTTTCTGCCCCTCGCTCAAAATTACGATTTTGCCTTCGGTTCAAAATTATGATTTTATCCCAGATTACAATTACAATTTTGGTCCCAGTTCAAAATAAATTTTTGCTTTTGCCCCAAACTAAAAATGACGATTCTGCATTTTCGCCCCGTTTCAAAAATTATGATTTCGCCTTCAGTTTAAAATTATGCTTTTTCCCGGTTCAAAATAAAAGTATGCTTCTGCCCCCAATTCAAAATTACGATTTTGTCCTTAGTGCAAAGTTATATTACGATTTTGTCTATGGTTCAAATTTATAGTACTGCCATCACTTTAACTTTTGGCAAATTACGATTTTACCCAAGTCAACAATTACAACTTTGCCCTCAGTTCAAATTACAGTATTGCTATCGTTTTAGTTTTTTTAGCAAAACTATGAAAGTGTTTTTCTAATTGGTTGACTGGATTTAATTTTTTTCTAAGTCAAGGAGCTGCTTAACACTCGCTCATTAATCCTGACAAACTACAGTTTTGCCCTGAGCTCAGAACTACGGTCTTGTCATCGTTTTAGTTTTTTTTTTCCTAACAAAACTATAATAGTGTTTTTTTAATTGATTGAGAATTATTCGGCTATCGCCCCGCAACGCGGGCGGGGCATCAACTAGTTATTGCACAAGTAGCACACATATAGTTCAAGTCAAATCAGCTAACACATCAGCTTAGTATCATCAAGAAATCACTTAGCATGCATTTGGTTCTAAGGCAGATTCACTTCCTGTTTACAAGACACATAACTAAACTCTTCGACACAAAAATTGGTGAATTACTTAACTTACTGATCCAACTAAGTTTGATGCGACCTGTGATATTAGTATACTCGTTTTACTCAACTCGTGGCCCATTACCCTTGTATTCAAACCAACCGGCCCAACCACAACAAACTGTGCGGCCCATGTTTAACCCGCGGCACAGCCGTTCATTGAATGGCCCAAATGATTCCCCTAGGCCCATTACTCAATTAAGAGAGAAAATGAAGGAAAAGATGTGATTTTTTTTGAGTTCCCGAGTTTAATGAAAAGTAAAGGAAAAGAGAAGAAATCAAGCATTTTATGTGTTCCCGAGTTAGAAGGAAAAGAAAAGAAAATAACAATTTTACCATTATACCCTTTAAACATAAAATATTTTAATTAGATATGAGGGCAATTTAGTAATTAATAATATTTTCTCTCATAATCTCTCCAATTTGGTGAGGATGAATATATGAACAAATTTTCTTCCCTTTTCCCTCACCTCCTATCCTTAAAAAAACTCGGGACATGGTTTTTTTATATTTTCTTCTCTTTTTTTCCCCTCCCCCTATTAAATGAGACTCGGGAACGATGAATCCCTAACATTGAGTAACCAGGTTTATATCAACGAAGGTATTAGCATAGTGACATCATGTAATCCTAGTTTACTGTATAAGAACTGTGGGCGAAACTTTTACGAGCACGGAATACATGCGAAGCAACAGGGATCATAAATCGTAACCATATACTCATTCAAAGCACAATCAAACTAGACATCAAGACAACACCGACTGCTCGGATTAAACAGGGATCTCGTACAACAGTGAGAGGGACGCGAGCAAGAAGAGAACAACGAGAGAAGAGAGTCGCGGCCTGAAGGGGAGGGGATGCTTCCTGCCGTCGCACCAATTGAGAGAGGATAAGAGTTTACGTGTGTTTTCTAAAGTCACCAAAACATCCCTCGTAACCCTCATGAATACGTATAGCATGGGAATTGGGCTTTGGGCTTCTGCCAGTTGGGTTTAAATAGGGTGTATGTGTATGTGTGTATGGGCCGAGTAGCAAAGCACGGAGAGTGCGGTGTTGTGGATTTTGGGTGTGCGAGTGCGACAGTTTGTGCTAAACAATTAACATAACGCATATAAACTTAAACTATTCACATTATACATAATTAAACTCGTAATCATCCAAGTAAAATCAAACATATCAATATCAAGGTGCGAACAATAATCAGTATAAGGACAATTAAAATTTTGGGTTGTCACAATTCATGTATAGCGTGATTAGGGAGAAGTTGGAGAATAACTGTCGATTGATCAAAGAAATAAGAAATAGTCATAAGATTAGTGTTTATTGTTATCGTAAACTATGAATTAACATTTTTGTACTGACCAGTGGTATTATATCGAATCAAATTTATACCGATTGAACAATATTGGTACCGGTATTCATTTTTGTATTTTTTTCGTTTTTAATATATGGGTATTTGTTTTTACCCAAATGTAAAACAAAAAAAGTAAATAACTATCTAGTCGTCATAATTGTTGGGTAGTCGAAGTGCGTAAAAATGTTCCATCAAAGTTACCGACTTAAGTACGTGTCAAAGCTACTTACAAGACTAGAAATACTTTAATTTGAATACAACCATGTTTTCAATAGAATTTATATTAAAATGTTGACAAACACAAACAAAATGATAAATAAAATACTGATGTTCACTCACACTAGATTCTCTATCTTGAAAATTTAGAGTAAATTAGAAAGAGAGATTAATAAACCTACTAAAATCATTCATGCATCTTATTCTCTAAAATAGAGTGAATCTTCACATACAAAGACTCGCTATTTATTTCTTTTTCTCCACATGCATCTCTGTAAATTTTTGTAAGTGTAATAAAAAATAAGAGAAAAGAAAAATATTTAGTTCATTAAGAGATAGATGTAAATAATGAGATTTTAACAAAACTAAAAGCAAAAATGTATTTTACCAGAGTTAGAGCATTAACATTGGAGTCTCCATCTCCATCTATATAAAACACATTTTTCTCTAAACTTTGTTAAGTTTTCAAATATAAAAACACACTTTTCTCTAAACTTTGTTAAGTTTTCAAAAACATCTACACATCCGATTCTCTATCTATCTATCTTTTCTCACAAACACTATTTTATTATTTTTTTTCTTTCCTACACACTCACATAAAAATATAGAGGGTTGAATATAAACCTCTAAATATACAGGTATACTTTACTTTCTATATAATTTTCTCTATTATAGAGATTCCAATGTGATGGTGTTTTTGTTGTTTCCTTTATTCTTTTCTTTATATTATATAGAATAAATGCTCCAATGTAAATGCTCTTACGCATATGTAAAAGAAAAGTCACATTGTTGATTGTCCGATAACTTAATGAAATAAACTCTCAAACATATACACCCTCGTTACCTATACTTGTATGTGAACAAAAGGGTAATTGGTATAGCGGTACCAAGGTGTTAGATAAAACTTTGTATTTCCAAGTGATGAGTGGTGTTGTAAAAATCGCGACTCGTCGCCAACTAGTCGGCTATTAATTGCTAGTCAGCCAGTAATTAAGTATTTTTTTTGTTAATCAGTCCATTAATCGCTAGTCGGGCCTAGTCGGACGGCCAAAAATCGGCGATTCCGACAAAAAACCTATGTGAACTCCAACAATTAATCTTGTATACTTAAAAAAATGAGTTGATTAAGAGTTAAAACTTAATTACTTAAAACATTTACCTATAAAAATGTGTATATGTAAACATTAAACTGAAAATTACATATAAAAAAACCTAATCCGATTAATCCATAGTAATCCTGAGTAGTCGCTACTCTCCACCTCACGTCCTCACCAGCCGACTAGCGACGGGCGAGTTCTCCAACCTTGGTGATGAGTGTTTCATTTTGATTACATAGGCGGTTAGCCGAGGTGCGGTGGTGGCGGCTAGATGGTTACGAAGTCGCGGCGGCGACGATTTTACGGTCGTGGTGAGGTGTTCGTGATTTTCTGAGAGTGGAATTGGGCTGCAACATTGCTGGTTTACATATGGTTTTTGAATGTGGGTATAAATAGTTGGGTCAAAATCTCACATTTACCCCTCTTTCCTACTGTAAATGGTTAAATGCTTTTATTATTTTATATAATAAATGCAAATGGTATTAGGCTCTAAGTATTTAAAATTCATGTTAAAATTTGATGTCTAATTTTCGTAGCAATATTAAGATGGGTCAGGATATACTAGAAAGAAGGAGGTGAGTGATTTTGTGTAGTGGTATTCTAGTCAATCCAAAACAATAGTTTTCTCTCATCTAATTCCCCCACTGTTTTTTAAACGTTAATAACTCTTTCATACGACATTTTTTTTTATAAAAATTGCAAAAAAATAAATAAGTGTTTTTTATCTTTAAAACGAATATATTATTGCTATATTTTTGAAAAAAAAGTTGAAAATACAGATGCGTTAAACACAATGGTCAAAAAGCATATAAAATGACTTTTTTTCTAAAACGCAATTGACAAAAAACACAAAAAATGCGTTGTTTCTAAAACGCAATAGAAAAAAAACACAAAAGAAATATGTTATTTCTAAAACGCAATAGCTGAAAAACACAAAGAAATGTCTTGTTTTGTAAAACGCAATGGCCAGAAAATACAAATAAATGTCTTTTTTTCTAACACGCAATCAGAGGCGAAACTACAGGAGGGTCAGAGGGGTCAGTTGACCCTCCGGCCGACCAAATAGTTCCTTAATGGTAGTATCAGCCGTAAGTCAGTTTTTTGTAGCTTGAGTCCTTTGACCCTCAAAATATCACCGTTAGGGTAGTTATGATAAACAAAGGAGAGTACAAACGAAGAAAAATATATCCGGCCAATAGCTGCGGTGGTCTACACGACCGAAATGGTTCAGAGAATGAAACGGAGAAGAAAGAACTTAGGGGCTGTTTGGCTAAGCTTATTTTAGTGACTTATTTACTTTTTGAGAAATTAAAAGGTGTTTGGGTTAGCTTATTATGTGAGATGAATAAGTAAATAAGTCACTCCATTATGACTTATTTACTTTTCCAAAAAGTCAATAAATCCTAAGTCACTCCAAAATAAGCTTAGCAAAACAGCCCCTTACTTAAAAATAAAGCATATCATTGGGGTCAAATAAGCTTTTTGAAAGAGGGCCCAATTAATTATTTTTTCCTTATACCTACAATAAAAGTAAAATATACAAATGGCACTTTGTGCAGAATCCACATTTATCTTTTAATATGTTTGTTTTTTTTTCAAAAGGAATATATTTGTTTATTTGATTAGGATTGAAATATGACGAGGTTTTCTTATTTATTTTTGCTAATAAATGATTGTATGGTTTTTATTTTTTAAAGAATTCATATATGATAAAAGAACAATTGAATGAACAGTTGTTATATATTATTATATTATATTTATGGTATATTAGAATATGGGGTATGGGGCGGGGGTTGTGGCGTGGGTTGGGTAGAAACGCCCAAGTCATCACTCCAGGTGGGCTTGGGTTTCGGCGTGGCCCCTTGGGCGGGGGTTTCAGCCCGGGGGCGGGGGTTGTGGCGTGGGTTAGGTACAAACGCCCAAGTCACCACCCCGGGTGGGCTTGGGTTTCGGCGTGGCCCCTTGGGCGGGGGTTTCAGCCCGAGCGTTGGACGAGGCTATCAAGATGACATGACGGGATCTCATTGGCCAAGACAAGTAGCCGTTTGAGCTAGCCGTTGGCCAACGGGTATGGGGCGAGGGGTTGTGGCGTGGGTTGGGTACAAACGCCCAAGTCATCACTTCGGGTGGGCTTGGGTTTCGGCGTGGCCCCTTGGGCGGGGGTTTCAGCCCGGGGGCGGGGGTTGTGGCGTGGGTTGGGTACAAACGCCCAAGTCACCACCCCGGGTGGGCTTGGGTTTCGGTGTGGCCCCTTGGGCGGGGGTTTCAGCCCGGGCGTTGGACGGGGCTATCAAGATGACATGACTGGATCTCATTGGCCAAGACAAGTAGCCGTTTGGGCTAGCCGTTGGCCAACGGCTATGTGTTTAAAAAAAAAATTATTCACTATAAATACTCACAATTTTTTACCACAACTACTCCACCTCTTCTATAATAATTTTTATCTTATTTTTAAAAAAAATTCTCATCCAACCACAATACGAAAAATGAATCCTCATAATCGTGGTTTTGACCCGAACAATCCGTGGGCATTCCAAGAAACACCTAGCCCAGCATCCAATCGTCCAATTGCTCCCTTTTTAATACACTCCACGATGCCGGATATGGCTGGTTACGCATCGTTTATCTCGAATCGTTTGAAGAATGATGTCGGTCGAAAACACCAATGCCTTTCGCGCAACGCGCGTCATTGAAAAACACTAGTTCTTTTAAAAAT
This sequence comes from Helianthus tuberosus, assembly GCA_030545235.1. NCBI lineage: Eukaryota > Viridiplantae > Streptophyta > Magnoliopsida > Asterales > Asteraceae > Helianthus > Helianthus tuberosus. The sequence goes on along the minus strand of CM060440.1, from coordinate 65,069,769 downwards.
ATAAAAAGTATGCTAATTTTTTAGAGTAAATTACAAGTTTTGTCCTTTATGTTTACACCAAATTGCAGGCGCTGTCATTTGTCTTTAAAATTGATGAGTTTTGTCCTTAATGTTTGCAAATCTTGCACGTTATGTCCTTTAGGGAAAACCCAGTTAATTTTTTTGGTTAAATCTGGTCATGTGCCTTGCACATGAGGGCATTCTTGTAATTTCATATTTCCAACGACTATTTTGTAAAGAAATTTAATGCAGTGACTATTCTGTAATAAACTTAAAAAGAAATATTATATAAACTCTAACTCTCTCTCTCTCTCTTTTGATCTGAAACTCATTCCCTCTCTCTTCTCTCTCTCTAACAACAGGTTGGCCACGACTTTGTGGCGGTTCACGGCGGCACACCGCCTTACCAGTGGGGGAGGTGGTCGTGGTGTTAGCTGATGGCGAGGGGTGTGGTGACGCGACAGGTTGGCCACTCTCTCTCTCTCTTTTCTTTCTCTCTCTCTCTAACAACAAGTTGGCCACTTTGTGTGGCGGGCGACGGTGGCACACCGGAAGCAGGTAGCTGTGGTGTTAGGTGATGGCGGGTTGTTGTGGTACTGGGTTAGGGGCGGCGGTTAGTGAAGGGGTGGTTGTGGTGGTGGGTTCGGTGTGGCGATTGAGGTGGTGTTATTGGCGTTTGCAGGTGGTGTTGTTCGGAGACTCGATGGCCGGAATAGATATTTTGGGTTTTTTTGTTGTTTTGGGGATTTTTGGTTTTGGTTCCTCTTGCAGCGGATCTTCGAGGGGGTTTATAAGAAAGTCCCATAATTTGACCTAACCTGGGATTTGCAGCTGATCTTGAGGATTTTTGGGGGTGTTTTGATTTGGTATTTAGGTTTTTAATTTTGGGGGATGGAGGATTTGATGATTGGGCATATGGGTTTGATTGTGGTTGGGGGCGGTGGCAGATGATGAGAGAGAGAGAGTGGGGGCGGTGGCAGATGATGATGTTGACAATGACGGTGGTAGGTGGGGACGGTGGTGGCTGGTGGCACTGGCGGTGGTTGGGAGCGGTGAGGGTGGAAGCTGGTGGTGGTGGGCGGCAAGTGAGGGTGGAAGGTGGTGGCGGCAGGTGATTGGCTGTATTTTATTTGATTTCTAAAAATCATTTATAAATTAGGATGTGAAAAGACAATGCTAGCCTCATGTGCCTTGCACATGACCAGATTTAACCAAAAAAATTAACTGGGTTTGCCCTAAAGGACATAACGTGCAAGATTTGCAAACATTAAGGACAAAACTCATCAATTTTAAAGACAAAGGACAGCGCCTGCAATTTGGTGTAAACATAAAGAACAAAACTTGTAATTTACTCTTTTTTTTTATTAAGATCATAATACTATGCGTAACCAAGGTTTGGATATAAGAAGTTATATTGACCCTCCAATTAAAAACTTCCGGTTCCGCCACTGCACGCAATGGCCAGAAAACAAAAAAAAATGTCTTTTTTTATAAAACACAATACACAGAAAACACAAAAAATGTCTTTTTTCTAAAACGCAATGGTCAAAAAACACCTTATTTCTAAAACGCAATGACCAAAAAATACAAAGAAATGTCTTTTTTTTAAAACGCAATGAAAGAAAACACAAAAACTGTCTTTTTTCTAAAACGCAATGGTTATAAAACACTTTTTTTTTAAAAACACAATGGCCAGAAAACACAATTTTTTTTTTCTAAAACGGAATGGACTAAAAACATATAAAATGTGTTTTACCTGAAATGCAATGAACTAAAAACACAATAAAATGTGTTGTTCCGAAAACGCAATGGACTGAAAATATAAAAAAAATGTTTTTTTTCATTCCTTTGTAAAGCGCAATGACTTAATTCAAAAACGCAGATTGTAAAAATGCAGTTCAAAATTTTCTTACATAGATCGAAGTCGATTTCTTCAGATTTCTTCAGCGATTGACGAAATTTGAATGCTAGAAACACTTATCAGCGATCGAATCGAATGATTCGCTTCAAAATCACGAGAAAAAAAGAGATATTGTATGAAATTAAACTGAGTTTCTTTAAAAAAGTTGAAGAACACGTTGATTGGGTGTTTGAATCATTCATTGGTGACGAAAATCACAATATAATGTAGTGATTATTGAGATAAAAAGTGAAGAAAATGTTGAAGATGATGAGTTTTGAAAATTGTGGGTTTTAAAGTTACAGGGAGAGAACAAGGAAAAAGATTGGATAAAATTGACGAAAATACTCTTCCTTTTATTTTTAAATTTTACCACATATCATATTACTATTGCTTTCTATCATGTCTAGCCAAATTAAACTTCCTATTTGATCATCTTCCGTATTAAGTTATCCAAAAATTTCAATATGTATGAAGTATTGTGATAACTTATATATACTAACACGTACTATTAAAAAAAACTAATTTTCTTTTATGATGTTGATTTTAAAGATCGTATTAACAAACATTTTTTCATATTCATATATTTAATATATGTATATATTTTTTTCATATTCATATATTTAATTTAATATTTATTATATTAGCAAAACAAAACTAAATATGTATCCGGTAACAAAGTTAACTGTATTAATTGAGTTCACACCGCAACGCGCGGGAAATCTCCTTACACAATTTCACACTCCTTGCGAAGCGAGGAGGAATATTACTAGTTTATTTAAAAAAACACTAAGGGATGATGGGAAGCAACGTATGTTTTTGTATGACGTAATAGAGCAAGGCAAAGGGTGGTAAACATCCAAAATTTTCCATACAATGAAATCAACTCAAAAACGATGTGTTTTTTTTTTTTTTTTTGAAAAGTATACTTCATTAACGGGGACACCGACCCAAAACGGGCCGACCCAAAAGGAAACAAAACAAAATTACATATTCACAGCTTTACACCAAGTGTCCCAAGAAACATCCTTGTGTTTCGATCTAGCTTTGAACCATAAAAAACCTAACACCTTAATATCAGTGAAGATATTATCAATCTTGACTGGGGTAGAATCGAAGACCAGAGCATTCCTAGCTTTCCAGATACACCAGCAACTAATTAAAACCAAGCCATGGACCAAATCTCGTCTACTATCCGGGATACCGTTCCCTTTGTGAAGCTCGAGAAGGTCGTGAAACGAAAAAGCGTAAAAAGGAGGAACATTGCACCATTGGGAGATCAAGTGCCAAATATTCGAGGCCACCCAACAACTTGAGAACAGGTGATCAGCAGATTCGGAACCGAAGTTGCACAGAGGACACTGGTCAGAGCCGATGCCGATATTCCGAGAGATAAGAGCCGACCTCGTTGGAATCTTTTCCTGCTCGCAACGCCAAGAAAAAACATTGACTTTGAGGGGGACCCAATTGCACCACTTCATAGCAAAGAAGCTGTTCGGAGAGGGTCTAGATCCGATAAATTCCCGAACATTCTTAACCGAAAAAAAACCTCCACCACCTGTCCAACTCCACTTGTCTTCCGCTGCCGAGAGACTCGAGTCAGAAACAAGATTACTCAGCTGCGAAAGCTCTTGGGAAAGCGAGGCCGGGACTGGAGACTTCCAGTCCCACTGCGATGTCGTAACCGAACCCGAAGTACAAAGCCGATCACAGACCTTGCAGAATTTGTTGACTTCTAACTTGAAAAGGTTAGGAAATTTAACTCTAAGGGGCTCAGCAGAGATCCAGGGATCGAGCCAAAAAGAGATACCATCCCCTTTGCCAACGATCCCTTTAAAGCAGTGACGAATCGGGGTGCCATCGAACGATGACTTAGACAATACTATCGGGTTCCGTTTTGTATCTCCATCCCCATTTCGACAAAAGGGCCACGTTAATGTCTTGAAGATTACTAAGACCGAGACCTCCCCATTTTTTAGGTTTCGTAACCCGCTCCCAAGCAACCCAGTGCATTTTCCTGACGAGAGGCGAGCCACCCCAAAGAAAACTTTTCATCATCCTTTCAAGGTCGGAGATAACCTTTTTAGGCGCTTTGTATATAGAGAGATAGTAAGAAGGGAGGCTTTCGAGCACCGATTTAATTAACGTGACACGACCACCGATAGATAAAAAACGAGACTTCCACACTGCAAGGCGACTTTGAAACACCTCGTAAACCGAAGACCAATTACCGTTTCGGTTCATGTTTGCCCCAACTAGAACACCGAGGTATTTGAATGGGGGGGCAGCCGGCTTACATCCAACTTCCGAGGCGATTTCAACAACATCCTCCCAAAGAACCCCAATCCCGAAAAGATGGGACTTGTCAATGTTGATACTTAAACCCGAGCTGATATGGAAACATCGGAGGACACGAAGCATGATTTTAATCTCCTCGGCAGACCATTCTCCAATAATAATAGAGTCATCAGCGTAGAGAAGGTGGGAAATTACCGGACCGTCACCGGGGGTGGCAATCCCTTTGAGAGAGCCAGCAGAATTCGCCTTAGAGAAAAGACTCGATAATGCCTCCATGACTAAAAGAAAAATGAAAGGGGAGAGGGGATCCCCTTGTCTAAGACCCTTCTGGCAGCGGAACTGGAAGGTGGGAGAACCGTTGACTAAAACGGACGACATGGCTGAATGGAGAATGCCTTGGACCCAGTTACACCAACGGGGAGGGAAGCCCATTTGGAGGAGAATACTATCAACAAACTTCCAGTTTACGTTGTCGAAGGCCTTTTCAAAGTCAATTTTGAAAAGGGCTGCTTGCTGCTTTCTTTTTCTAATCCAAGTCAGAACCTCGTTAATTATTAAAGGCCCGTCTAAAATGAACTTACCTTGCTGGAAGGCTGATTGAGTGTCGGAAATGACAGAACCGATGACCTTTTGCATCCCGGTAGCTAACACCTTAGAAACCACTTTGCTGATAACACCGACCAGGTTAATAGGTCTGAAATTGACTAAGGAGACCGGGTCCTTGACTTTAGGAACAAGCGTAATGAAAGAGGAAGAACTGTCACGGCTGAAGCATCCAACGTCATGGAACCGATTGAGAATATTCAGGAAGTCATCTTCAAATAAAGGCCAGAAATGCTTAATAAATTTGAAGTTTAGACCGTCTGGACCCGGGGCCCGGTCACTACCGCAGCTAAAAACCGCCTCTTTAATTTCTGATTTAGAAAATAATTCAGTAAGAAAGGTTTTTTCTTCCTCCTTAAGCTGACCCAGATTGTCAAGGCAGGGGATCGGGCGAAAGGGAAGTTCCTCCTTAAATTTATCTCGAAAAAAAGTAAACACATGGTTTTTGACTTTGGACGGCTTGTTTACCCAAACACCGTTCATGGCGAACCCGTGAATCCTGTTGGAAGCTTTCCTGTTGTTAATCACCGAGTGGAAGAACTTAGAGTTCTCATCACCATCCGAGGCCCATTTCAATCTCGATCGTTGTTTGAGGTCCGCAACTTTCCTGAGCTCTGAATCTTTAATAATCTTTTTGGACTCACAGACGACCCACTCATCTTCTTCATTGAGGTCCCTTGATTCCAACTCTAGCTCCAACCGCTCAAGAGTCTCGACAGCCTCAAGGACCTGCTCATTTTCCCGTTTGAGGAAGTCGTCCCTCCACTTCTTCAAGGACTCCCGGATACGTACGAATTTTTTAGTAAGAATCGAATCAGGGGGACCCGACCACTGAAACTTTTTAACCGCCTCATACACAGCTTCATCAAAGCCACTCCTACCGAACCATGAGCTGAAAACTCGAAACGGCCGGGCTCCAAAGTTTGAGTTCACAACTGATAATAAAATGGGACAGTGGTCCGAATGGAGGCATGGGAGAGCACGAACACAGGCGTCTGGCCAAATGGAAAAAAAGTCGTTGTTTACAAGGAAGCGATCAATTTTGCTAAGCTTCTTGCCACTTTCACGAACACAGGTGAAACTCCTCCCTTGCATCGGGTATTCTAGCAGCCCAAGATTGAAGATAAAGTCGTTAAAAAACCTGGCACAGGAAGGTTTGAAATTAGAATTCTTTCTTTCAAGGGGGGTTCTAACTGCATTGAAGTCTCCACACAAGACCCACAATCCGACGGAACCGGACAGAAACTCCGACAGATCTTCCCAAAGTTTTTTCTTGTCTGATAAACCTTGGGGAGCGTAAATGTTTAGCAGGAACTGAGACTCTCTCTAGACCGCCGGAACCTTTGGTTTGCTCGACGACGATCATGACAGCAGATTAGCGTGTGAGGTTTCATCGTCTCGCTCCACTTAGCGTTTCTCGATCTTACCTTCCTCTCTAATAAGCTTTCTGGTTTAGTCCATTCGCGGCCGGGGCTTGCCGGGGCGGTCGGTTTGCTTTCTCCCCCCTTTCTTTTGGTCTTGGTTATATGGCGGTCGGTTTGCTTTCTCCCCCCTTTCTTTCGCCACTTCCTTTAAGAAATCCGGAAAATTTACCTCGTCAACCACCCATTGGCTTGTTACGTCAATACAAAAATATGCTTTCAATCATCCCGACACGAGTTTCTTTAATTATTATAATGAAAAAATGTAGTCTGGGTTTTTGTATGACGCAATAGAGTACGTAGCAGTAAGACAACTGACAACCGGTGGCAGACATGCTATTTTTTCATTATAATAATTAAAGAAACTCGTGTCGGGGATGATTGAAAGCATATTTTTGTATTGACGTAACAAGCCAATGGGTGGTTGACGAGGTAAATTTTCCACGTAATGAAATCGACTCGGGTCGGGGTTTATCGAAAGCAATGTGTAAGCTGGCCTTTGTATGACGTCACAATGTGTAAGCTGGCTTTTGTATGACGTAACAAGTCAAGGGGTGGTTGACGAGGTAAATTTTCCACGTAATGAAATCGACTCGGGTCGGGGTTTATCGAAAGCGATGTGTAAGCTGGCCTTTGTATGACGTCACAATGTGTAAGCTGGCTTTTGTATGACGTAATGCTTTTTCCACATATGTATAACCATCACTTCTACCTACTCTACCGTATACAACCTCATAACCCATACTCAACAATGGCGAAACTCGTCATTTTCTTCCTCATAACATTCTTCCTGATGGCGTCTCTCGGCTTCAACTTCTCTCCCGCCCCTTCAAAAACGCCAAGCGAGGTGGTAAGTTAACTAACCCTTGAGTTAATTGTGAACACATATATCAACTTAGGACCATATCATTTCGTATCGTATTCATTTATGTGTTTTGTACATTTTTAACTAGGAATATTATGAGGTTGAAGAAGAAAGGGTTCAACAGCGGAGATTGTCCATCAACTCAATTTTCAGACTTTTCGGATTGTTTCAACAGGTCGATTTCAACATTTTTGAGTTGGGGCCCATATCCGTCTAACCTTTCAATTGAGGTTGAAGTGGAATGGTGCACAATAGGCACACCAACTATTTGTGTTCAGCTATTGATCAACTCCATTTTTAGACTTTTCGGGTCGGGTCGGATTGATGTGAAGATGTTTAAGGTTGGGCCGATACCCGTGACACTTTCATTTGAGATTTAGTGTTGTGCATACTTATCTTTTATACATATTATACTAACAATAATCATATGTTGTATACGTGAGTTTCTATTGGATTCTGAGTGCATACTTAGCTTTTACATATATATATATATAGGGTTGGGTTCTTTGCAGAACCCTACTTTTGGTCAGAACTTACAGAACCATTTTAGACCACCAATTATTTCTTTGTTTTAAAAATATATAAGTAAATAAAAAGGGTATAATAGTAATATGCAAAATATTTATCTCTCTATTTAACTAATTATTTATCTCTCCTCTACTGTGTATATGTAAATGCATGTATATAATTAAATTAGTTACTTTAGCTGGTCAAACTAATAATCAGTCTTTTTAAATCATAAACATCTATTTACATATATGTAAATCTTGTATTAACTATCCATTTGTCAAACGAATAACGTGTTTACATATATGTAAAACTTCATAATGATTGTCTACATGCAAACTAGATATTGATTTACATGTATGTAATTTTTTTACTAATCATTTATTTGTCAAAGTGATCGTCTTTTATATATGTGTAAATATTGTACGTATGTGTAAGTATATTTATTTACATATATGTAAATTAATTCTTCACATATATGTAAATGTTTGTATATAACATTAATTACATAGAAGTAATTGTATTATAAGTAAAAGTGGCTATGAGTCCTTGTAAAAATCTAGTCATAAAAGTAAAACAATAAGAAGAATCATGACTTTCAAATAGGAATAACAACACTCTATTGTTTACTTCCCAAAAACAATTAATTAACTTATCACCATTTTAAAATTTCTAGGACTATTTGATCGATAATAACGATAAAAGAAAGAAGAAATTCTGTGCATGGGTTAACTAATGGTTCACAAAAAATCTTCACTATTAAATTTAGTTTAGTAAAATAAGTAAATACAAAAACCAAGTAAACAAAACTGAAAACGATTAAATAATATCTGATTAAATTAAACTAAAAAAGTACAGTAAGAAAACAATAATGATTAAATAATATCTGATTAAATTAAAGTAAAAAAAATCCAATAAGAAAAGAATAATCAAAAAAATGGAAGAAAAGAAAAGTTACAAAAATCCACCTTTGGGTGCCGTGCAAGCTTTTTGGTGAAAGCCTGAAATGTAAATCTTTATTCAAATATAAAATTCCCATGTACAAATTTGAAGAATGCCAATATGGAAAATTGACCGTTTCATCTTTTTCGAAGAGCTCTATCATTGTCTTGGATTCTTATGGATTATTGAGAAGAGAGAGATAGTTCGAGAGAAATAATAGGAAAGGAGGTTATGGAAAAATTTAATTTACTTTAATGCCTTTGATGAATAAAATTATGAAAAAATCAGATAAAATAAAATGAGTGGCTGTAAATAGTTCTGTAGGTTCTGTAAAAATTTTGAGTTCTGAAATGATCCTCACCCTATATATATATATATATATATATATATATATTCTGAAATAATAATAATAATCATATGTTGTATACGTGAGTTGCTATTGGATTCTGAGATATATTAGGAAATGTTGATTCATTCGAATGAGTTTTATATTGTTTCTTTTTCTGGATATTGCATTGGTAATTTTAGTGTTATCAACGGATTTTTGGTGGTATCGGATTAACATGCCAACTAAATTGATCTTATTAAATAATTAACGAGTTACGACATGTGGAAGTGCAGACTCATTTTAATCTAAGAAGATCGGGTGTGTGTGTGTGTGTGTATATATATGAGTTTTCTTCCTATAATTGTCCTATATATATATATAGAGAGAGAGAGAGAGGCCAGTTAACGTACAATACGGCTTAACGTACATCATGTACGACAGATAATTACGCACGTTCATTTGAAAATCACGCACGTTATAAACTGAAAAACCCAAATCATGCATGTTGGAAAACATTAATCACGCATGATGAAAACATTAATCACACACGTTATACACATAATCACGCACATTGTCGTACGTGATGTACGTTAAGCCGTATTGTATTTTACACTTTTCCTATATATATAGAGGCCAGTTAACGTACATTACGGCTTAACTTACATCACGTACGACATGTAATTACGCACGTTCATTTCAAAATCACGCATATGATAAACTAAAAAACCCAAATCACGCATGTTGGAAAACATTAATCACGCCTAGGGGTGCAAACGAGCCGAGCGGAACCCGAGCTCGACCAGGCTCGAGCTCGATTAACTTATAAGAGCTCGGGCTCGAGCTCGGCTCGATTCGAGCTTCGTTTTCAAAGCTCGAGCTCGGCTCGTTTGTATTTTCTCAAGCTCGAGCTCGGCTCGTTTATTATCTATTAATTAGTATATTAAATAAAAATAATATAAATAATAGACTTTTTAGGCTCGCGAGCTCGATAAGTGAAGCTCAGGCTCGGGCTCGTTTACTAAATAAGCTTATTTTTAGGTTCGAGGTCGGCTTGTAAACAAGTTTAAATAAGCTCGGCTCGACTCGGCTCGTTTACACTAAGACTCGATAAGGCTCGACGAGCCTAACGAGCTTCACATGCGAGGCTCGAGCTCGGGCTCGATAAACAAACGAGCTTTGTTTTGAGGCTCAAGCTTGACTCGGGCTCGATAAGGCTCGGCTCGTTTCGAGCTTTTTCTCGAGCCGATCTCGAGTAGCTCGCGAGCCGCTCGGCTCGTTTGCACCCCTAATCACGCATGACGAAAACATTAATCACGCACGTTATACACATAATCACGCACGTTGGCGTACGTGATGTACGTTAAGCCGTAATGTATTTTACACTATTCAGGAAGGTTCATTTGAGAAGAAATTTAATGTGAGAAGAAAAAGAAGAAAGGGCATATTAGTAAAATACTATTTCATTTATAACTCATATCATTAATTTTTCCCTCTTTAATTAATTAGTCAACTAATCATTAATTATCCAACATATAGTCTACAAACCTACACATATCAAAATTTTCCTACATATAACCTACACATTATAGAATTTTATCCTATACAGTCGAAATTTATCCTACACACCTCGAAATATATCCTACACAACTTGTAATTTATCCTACACAAATAGTAATTTATTCTACACTTTAAATTAAGTTGTTTTTTAATTTGAAAAAAGTATATATTTTGAAAAGGAGTTACAAGTTTATTTTAGTTAGTTATTAAAGAGTAAGAATACAAATTAATGATTTATGTAAGTTTACCAATATACATTTATATTAAAATTAAATACAAATATTAAATGAAGTAAAATGAAGCATTCTTATTGGTTGAAACTTTTTTTTTTTTCTTCTTACAAAAAAATTCTTCTCATTTGAACCTTCCACTATATATATATATATATATAGAGAGAGAGAGAGAGAGAGTATTGTACACTCTGGGTTAACGTACGCTGGGGAAATACAACATGCATGATTAGTTTTATAACATGCGTGATTAGGGTTTTTACCCCATGCGTGAAAGCTATTAGAGGTCAGCTATGGAGCACCGAAAGCTTAAAGAAGTGGCTATAAAAGTTACCTAAATAAAAAGTAGATTATGTTTTCAATAATTAGGGTTTATCCCTATAAAATGTATTGTGAATAAAACCTGGGTTTTATCCCATTTAATTATTATAAAAAGTTGGTGTTTTAAAACTCTGAAATTATTTCCTAACTACGGTCCTGATGAAAATTTTTTGCTGCGTATTTAATAAACACCGATACCATCTGACTGGTTCATGGCTCCCGCTCCCAGGGTGGGGTCGGAAGATGTGACAAGTCGCTCCTTTGAAGATGAAAACAGAAATAAAATCTTTTTTTTTAAACACAAACTGTGTGAAACAAAACTCGTTTGAGTCACAAAACAAAATGGTTTTGAATACACGAACGGTGTTTCAAAATTTGTTTTAAGATTGTAGGAACCGTTGGTATAAATAAATAAAATAAAACAATTTTATTATGTGATTACAATACAGAAATAAGAAAGCTGGAAAACTAGTACAAATACAACTGAAATAATCAAAATACAAGAAATAAAGAAAAAGTAGAAATCCCGAGTGGTTGAGGGTTGTGTTTAACACAGGCCCCTTAAAACAAATTCCGAGTCTCCCAGGAGAACTCGTTTTGTTTCCCAGGGTACAACAGCCGAAGCAGTATGTATTGCCGGAGTTGGCACAAGAACCCAAAGTCTACCTTGATACAGATAAGAAGAAGATCAGAAGTTGGAAGAAAGTTGTTTGCATTAGCTGTGTATTTGCTGGTGTCTTTCTGCATTGAGAATGACGTTGTATTTATACAGTCTCTGATTCGAAACAACCAAAACGAATTAAAGGAGAGAATTAAATTGCATTAAACGTCTTCAATGCAATTTAATTTGCCATTTAATTCTCAGTGAAAACCGTTGACTCGTCAGTTTCAAATGTTGAACTGTAACTGCACTGTCATTAATCGCTGGAAGCTTCTGCGCGCGTACGCTCGTAGGTCTGCACACGCGCGTGCACCAGCCACCAGTGAACCTATACGAGCACGCCACACAGTCGCGCCTAGGGCTGTAAACGAACCAAACGAACACGAACAAGGCCATGTTCATGTTCGTTCGTTAAGGAAATTAACAAGTTCGTGAACTATTCACGAAAGCATACCGAACATAAATTTATGTTCGTGTTCGTTCGTTAAGGAAATTCAGTTATTCACGAACAGTTCGTGAACACTGGTCTCGAACACAAACGAACGCAATCGAACACAAAAGAACGCAAACGAACATTTAACTTGAAAATAAAAAAAAAATATTGTTATCCTTAAACATTGGATATAAGTAGTTAAATACAACCATCAAATGATAAATCAAAACACAAGAAGTCTAATACACCACCAAACGATGAATCAACTTTAATTAACTTAGACATAATTATTCCCAAAAATGTCTTAGCATGTCCAAATTTTAGCTAACTTAGAAAAAAACAGGGTTTCAAGTTTTCAATATGTTTAGATAAAAGATTTATTATATATTATTTTTTAATATAATCAAACGAACACGGACGAACGTAACCGAACGTTCACGAACGCAGTCGAACAAACGAGACCTATGTTCGTGTTCGTTCGCTAAGCTAACCGAACGAAATTTTTTGTTCGTGTTCGTTCGTTAAGCTAATCGAACGAACATAAACGAACTTCCCGCCGAACGGTTCACGAACTGTTCGCTGAACGTTCGGTTCGTTTACAGCCCTAGTCGCGCCGCTGCCACGTCACCCTCCAAGGTCTACCTGCCACCTGGTCCTTGCAACCAATGTGCTTCACCACGCGCGTGCGGTAAAAAATACAATGGCGGCTCTCAAGCGGCTCGCGGCGATGCGGAGTGCAAAGTGCGCCTCATCGGCCACGTCACGCTCGCGCATGCAACCCTTCGCGAGTACATTTAGTGTGTGCTTCCATGAAACAATAAGGATAGAGAGTTCCCACTTAAATACCCATTTAAGTTTCATCTCTCCTTCTATGTGGGACATTGTGTCACTTTCCATTTTATTTGAGCATTCAATATTTCAAATACCAAACTTTGAGTATCGATATCTCATTCATCTTAGCTCCGTTTTGAACGTGGTTTAGTTCGTTACGAAGCTCTTCCAACATAGAACATAAACCCACAAATAAATGTATCAAAACACCTCAGTTTGTTATATTTATTTCTAGTCCAAAATTAGGAAAAATGCATTTCCTATATTTGTGAAAAATGCTATTTACACAAAATTTCCAACAGGTATTTCTTACAAACTTTTTTATACAACATTAATCATTTTTATACGATAAATATCGTATCGTATATGTGTAGTATATGTCACGTATAAGCCTATAAGTATGATATCGTATCGTATAGTGTAGTGTAGTATGTCCAATACAGGTGTGATCTTAAGGGTTTATAGGGTTTTTATAGGGCAAATTTTAGTCACTAAAAGCAAATTTTAGTCACTAAAATATTGTCGTCGTCGGTTTACAGGAAAAGCAAATTGAGAAAGGGGACCCGATGACCCATTAGTGATTAAAATATTTTGAGGTTAGAAAAACGATGATTTTATTTTGTTGTATAAAATGCACATATGGCCATGGGGGATTTAGAGCTCTGAAGTAAGTATAAGCCTCAAAATGGCAAAAGCTCTTGTGATTTTCGCTCTCGCAATATTCTTGATCGTGCCATTCCTCTTCATCTCTCCTTCCGCCCCCACAGAAACACCGAGCAAGGTAACTTTAACCAACTAACCCTTTTTGAACACATATTAGCTTAGGACCATATGATTATTCTCATTTCATATTCAAATCCGTGTTTTTGGGGGGTGTTTGGGATTCCTTCTCAAAAACAACTTATTAACTTATATAAGTCATAAGTTATATGTTAGAATTTCTAACTTCTCAAAAACAACTTTTTTCACACACAAAAACAACTTAAATAAGTTAAATCAAACACTATAAAAACAACTTATTAACTTTTATAAGTCAATAAGTTATACGTTGCTTCAAAATAAGCTAACCCAAACACTATGTTTTGTTTTCCAGGATTGTGGTTTTGGAGAACCTAGTCAACAGCAAAGTTTGTCCGCCAACTGGTCGTTTTTCAGATCTTTCTGGTCGGGTGGTCAGTTTGATTTTAAGGCTTTTAAGTTGGGCCCGCTATCCATCACCATTTCAATCGAGATGGAAGAACACTGTGAACAGCAGGGGACTGAAGAACGGTGCACAATGGGAGCACCAACTGTAAGGGTTCAGCTATCTATCGACTCGATTTCTATACTTTTCGGGTCAGGTCGGATTGATTGGATTACTTTTAAGGTTGGGCCGATACTCGTCTCCCTATCATATAAGATCTAGTGTTTCTCAAACTTATATTTATTTTTAAAAAAAGTGATCATATGTAACCTTTGGATTATGATTTGCATGGCATTGTTTGTTTTTCTTGCAATTATATATGTGGTGTTTGTTAGATTACGTTGGAGCCCTTCTTATGTAACGCTTTTTCCGGAAATTTAATTAAAAAACTACGCATGCCCATGTTTCTCTGAAGAAAAAGGAGGTGTTAAAGCATTGGGCTTTTTTCATCAAATCAATATCTTTTGATGTTTTCTCTAGTTAAGTTGTGGTCTTTCTAATACTATATGACTTATTTTGGGATTCCTTCTCAAAATAACTTATTGACTTATTTTGGGGAAAAAAGACTTTTGAAAATGTTTGGCTTAGCTTCTATATGAGTGAATAAGTCAATAAGTTACAAATTCTTGGACAAAAGTCCTTTTCAAAAGTTGAAATAAGCTAAGCCAAACATGCACTTTGTAATGTAAAGTGTTGTGTTGTTTCGGTTTGCTTTGCTTTTGGCTGGATGTATTATGGTGGGGTGCCTGACTTCCTGTTAGCCGGGCCCTCTTTAGTAGTTTATTAATTAAGTTTCTTGTAGTTAGAGAAAAAAAAAATCCACGTGTGAGCCGCCGTAAATATCGGTCATCTATTCAATTAAGATACGATCGGTTCTCAGTCTGTTTCGTGAAATAAAAAGCCCCAATTTCGCAAGGTTAGGGTTCGTATAAGGATACACTCCATTATCGTTCCCACCTGTGTGGTACTGTCTTTCAACTCAGTAGCAATTATCTAATCTCTTTTTGCATCATTCGCCATCGAAAATTTAAACAAGATTATCGCTATCTTGTGTTTATTTGTCAAAAGTCCGTGGGCAAGATTCCGGTCAAATCTTGGAAATTTCCGGCAAAAAATGGCCTGAAACCAAACCTAAAACATGTCTAAACCTCCCCCGCGTTGCGGCGGGGGCGTGAAACTATGCCAAATGGCACTAATGCCACACCACCATCAGCGACTACCAACACTGAGTTGATCCAGGACTCCCGCGTTGCGACGAACTTATCAAACGAAAAAAATAAATGTAAAACATTGAACCACACATGCATGTTGCGTCGTGTTAGCTCGCATAATTTTGAACGAAAAAGAAAAACGTTAAACGACACACGCACGTCGCGCCATCTTAACTCGCAAAATTTAAAACGAAACGTAAAACAAAATTTTGCGAAAGATGAAAAGTATAGGGGATCAAAGTTGAAGGTAAAATATTGTGAGGTTAAATCGAAAATAATGAAACTTTTGAGTTAAAAGTGAAAAAAAAAAACAATTTATATGGATGAAAATTGCAAAATATAAAAAGCTTTTGGGTTAAAGTTAAAAAATCAATTTTTTTTTCAAAACCCCCCCATAACATGAGATATAACACCTTATGCACAAAAATGTTCCTAATTTATGGAATGTAATTGAGTGGAAGAAAGAGGAAAAAAAGAATAAAAAAGTATTTGTTAATTGAACAGGGGTAAATATGGAGAACTGGATGGATGTGAATAAAAGGGTATTTGGTATAGCCGTATAGCATACCAAGGTGTAAAATAAAATTGTATTTACAAGTGTAATTTAATAGTAAAACTACATAGTCGTTTAATTAAAAGAAATAAATCTCAGGAATGAGGAAAGCGATGTGTAGGCTTTTTGTATGATGTAATAGACGTGGTCATGTAATGAAATCAACTCGGGGTTTATCGAAAGCGATGTGTATATTTTGTATAACGTAATAGACGTCGTAATAGAACAAGCCAAGTGGTGGCAGGACATCCTGCATTTTCCATTCAATGAAATCAACTCGGGGATGATCTAAAACGATGTGTAAGGCTTTTATATGACGTAATGCTTTTTCGCGTAAGGCTTTTATATGACGTAATGCTTTTTCCACATATTTATAACCAACACAACTTATTCTACCGTCTCATAACCCATACACAATTAGTGGCGGAACTAGAACATTAACTTAGAGGTATCTCCAAAAAAAAAAATTCACCGTGCAATCATACAATATTAAAAAAACGACAATAAATAAATAAAGTAAAAAAATACCTAATTGATTTGTCCTCTTCTTTTTTTTCATAGCTTGAAATTGTTCCATCACATCGTCGTTTTTTACTTCATGTAAAAAAACATTTTCGACTGCACAAACAATAACATTGTTCAAAAATTCCGGCCCATTCGATTGCGTAAATCCGTCTTAACAAGCTTCAATTTCGAAAAACATCTTTCAACGGTTGCGGTTATTCATGATTACATTGCTGTATTATTACTATAGTTAGCTAGAGTTCTTTTAATAAAGTAATTTAGAAGGTTTTGTACATTTCGGATGACTTTCATTTGCTTTGTGTAATCGACACATTTCGGTTTTGGTCATATGTTAAACCCTTTTGACCTGATAGAGATATGTTTTAAAAACGATCTCAATTAACCCTTTTGTATAAAAATGAGTTGAAAGTGCCATGTCCGCTGTATACGATAACTGTTTGCTTTATTATTTTGCAATCTCTTTGGGAGGATGAACGGGTTCGGTGTATTCCACCAAAAGTTTTGAGTACGCGTATATGTGCACATTAATGTAAGCTGATCTAAGGTCTTGCGTAGTGGGGCGGTATGCCCGGTCATGGCGCCGGCATGGCGCCGGGCACACCAAAACGAGGGGCGCCATGAAGGAGAAAGAAGAGAGGGGCGCGACCTCCATAGCGGCGTGATGTTTGTTGTTTGTTTTCCCTCCACTCACACAGACATATATATATACATATATATCTATAATTTAAGGGTTTATTAATTAATTGGGTAATGATGAGGTAGGGGCGTTATGACTACGGGCTTAAATGCATAAGGCCCCATAACGCCCACACGCTGACGTGGCGCGCCACGTGTCACATAACGCCCACAAAGGGGCGTTATGACTACGGATGGCCTAATAGTTGTAACTGTCTGGGCTAAACACCTTCTTCAGGAGATTGAGCTTTTTGCTAGTTATATACAAGTATTTCATGTTTGTTAGATACATAGTAGGATTTATGTGTATTAAATTTTTTACCAAGTATGAAAAAGACTTTGTTTATCAAGAAGATACCATTTCAATATGCACCTAAGTTTTGTAAACAATATCTTACCCTGACAATATTCAAATGAACCTCTTGAACGTGCCGCTAAACAAATCCTACAACACGAAGAAAAGAAGGAATCGTGGCGGTAAGTTGTATCCTTATATGTGTAAGATTAAATATATAGGGGAAGGTTCAAATGAAAACCACTAGTTATTGTGAAAACTCGAAAACTAATTAAAAAAAGCCAAAAAAACATACAATTTTTTTTTTTTTTGCAAACCAATTTTCGCAGGTTTTATTATATAAAAAAAAATTTCAAAAAAAAAAAAAATTTTGTATGTTTAAAATTTTTTGTTATGTTTAAAATTTTTTTTTTTTTTTGAAAAAAAGTTTTTTTTTATACATAAAAAGCAGCGATTTTTATAAAAAAAATTTTGGGTGTTTTTTAGGCTTTTTTTAGTTAGTTTTCGAGTTTTCACAATAAAAGTGGTTTTCATTTGAACCATCCCCTAAATATATATTATTTTATATTTAATCTAGTAGCCATTATAATCATTTACATTATATGGATCAAAATATATAACAATCCTATTAAATAATTAGTTGGTAATTGTTGATGGGCCAAATTACCCTTATTAATTAATTAGGGTTTCCTTTTGGGTGCATATAAAAGGAGATAATTAGAGGGTTAAAGGGTTAGACTCTAATCACAATAACATCACTCATGAAATCGCCCCTCTCTCCATAACCGAACTCCCTTATTCGGTTTTCATCATCACCATCATTAGATTGCACCCTAAGGAGGAACCAGACCAAGCTGACAATCATGTCAAACACTGTTGCTGCGTCTCCATCTGGATTCTCTTCTGGCCTGTACTGATGCATAGTCAACATAAAGTCACACTTATTTTAAACTCTCATCTTATTTGTTCTAAATATCTGGATTGAAACATTACTAAGATAAAACTAGATGATACCTTACACTTTCACAACTTTTTTCATCATGTAAATGAGAATTTGACAAAAGGAAAATGAGACTTACAAATTTCATCCATTACAACCAAAATTCATGAGAAATCATGACATGGTTATGAGGATGATTTTTTCATCTAATCTCATTCTAAGTGATTTTAAATCATGACGTTATAGCCCTAAATATTACTTGACTTAAGGAATAAGTATGGGTTCATCATAAGTCATTCATTGACATTCGTGAAACTTATTCCAAATGGAATATTCAGACATAATTCATTTATCATTTAACAGACTATCAACTTGTATCTAAATTTTGTCGTATATGGCCCACGGTCTTATAAGAAATCTATTCATATATGTGCTTAATAAGATTTCTATTAGATATGTCCCTAAAGTTTCTTATGATATCTGGACATTAAAGAAATCAATTAAAGTCTAACATATATATGATAGGTTCCCACGTCACGTACCTCATTGAAACTTCTCTTGTCGCTTTTCTAGAGATATTAAAGATCAGTGGGAGCATTAAGTGTCTTAATAATAACTTGCAATAGTTGCAAGAGGTGGGGGAGTGAAAATTTTACATTACCTCAATTTGCACCTCTTGTACAAGACACCGCTCCATCACGACACTGTTCTATCAAAACTTGTCTCCTTAAATCTAATCCTACTCTTACAAAAGTTTCATTGTTGCTTAATTGTGGGCACACTTAGATTTCTTACCTAAACTAGCATAATCCTCAACAAGAGAAATCACGACTAACGTCATTAACTTGTTTCTCTATTAGAATTTTTGGTCGTTACATATTGACCCTAAGCATGCTGAGTTCCTAAAGTTTTCTAAGGTCAGTGGGAGCAGTCAAGGTCCTTATCATGACTTGCAAGGAATACAAGAGGCGGGGGGAAGAGTGTCATTAAATTTCACTCTGAATTTAACTCCGATTACACCTCTTGTACACCATAGTGCACCAACTCTTACAAACTTAGAATGAAAATGATAGCAACCTAACCAAGAGCTAATCCATAAAACTGAAACTTTTAATGAACCCAATCTTCAACTCAGGAGGTCATCCAGGTTTAAAAACCTACTAACTTTGATGATTACATAACCTCCCTAATTGAAGTTGAAATGGATTTTGGAAAAGTTTACCGATCCTATCTCTTCAAATTAAGCCATTAGTGTCAATCAATCTTCTAAATGGAATAAAATAGTTTTCTAGCAAAACTGATTTTATGTGTTCGTATAACGTTTGGGGTTTGATTGAATTACCAAGAGTGTTCATAACTAAACCAAATCCTAATATAAGCGTTAAGACACGAAGAAGCATGATTGATTGTCAAAGGTTGTAATTAGAAAGAGATAAATTATCAAAGATTTCTTTGATGATCATCACTTTTCTAGTAGCTTATAATAGTTTAAAGCTACATTAGTTCCGTTTCATAAGTTTAACATTAAATGGGTCCTTACATATGTAACAATCAATACTGCTCTTCCTTTAGTGGATAAATGAGATTATTTATTTACGCTTCATTAATTGGAAGCCTTATGTATTTTAAGTCTACACTCGTTTAGATATTACTCACATTGCAACACACTAGATTTGTCTAGATTAATGTGAAGCATCTAATGGAGTATTACAATATCTTTAAAAGAAACGAGAGGCTATAATTTGAAGAAGAAGTGAGAAGTAAAAAAAAACCGGTTTATTACTTTAACTTTGTAATATTCAAAGATGACAAAATGTAATTTCGGGTATATCTTTATGTCAGCAGACAAAACCTATCTCATGGAGGAGTCATAATGCACTGATATTAACAACCTAAGTCATAACGACATAATATAATCACTAAATGTTGTTGGAAATTTATCAGTTGACTAATAAGTTTATTAACTCCATATAATTAATATTTTGAAGACTTAGTGTGATAAAATCAGCTACCATGACTCCTTGAACAGTAACAGTTCAAGAGGTGCTGCATTAAATTTCGATACGCAATTAATTATTCGCTTATGAACGAATTGAGGAAACTAAGTTTTGTATCGAATACATTCATGATATGCTTAAGGATCCTATGACTGAAGGGCTATTACCCATAAGTCTTAGTAAGAGAGCTCATAGACGGGTATTAATTAATGGCCGTGCGCAATTGCATATCGTACTATGAATGACTAAGTATTAGTTAATTTTCCTCATCAGTTTGATTTTGTATGTCTCTAAGAATATGTCAAGTCGACATAATGGCATATAGACAAATAAAGTTACAAATCAAACAAATGGCTTATGCGTATTTTGATCATGACGATTAGGTTTTAAATTAAGGCTATAGTATGACTAATGGGGGTCCTGAGTCGCATAATGATTCAACGGCTGTATTTCTCTGCTATAGTACTTGTTTAAGGCTAAAATGAGTGTTAACTCCTAATCAAGCTTATCTAATACTCATAGTAAATGATTACTCGGCTAAGTGGGAGGATGTAAGGTTAAATATATATTATTTTATATTTAATCTAGTAGCCATTATAATCATTTACATTATATGGATCAAAATATATAACAATCCTATTAAATAATTAGTTGGTAATTGTTGATGGGCCAAATTACCCTTATTAACTAATTATGGTTTCCTCTTGGGTGCATATATAAGGAGATAATTAGAGGGTTAAAAGGTTAGACTCTAATCACAATAACATCACTTATGAAATCGCCCCTCTCTCCATAACCGAACTCCCTTATTCGGTTTTCATCATCACCATCATTAGATTGCACCCTAAGGAGGAACCAGACCAAGCTGACAATCATGTCAAACACTGTTGCTGCGTCTCCATCTGGATTCTCTTCTGGCCTGTACTGATGCAATCAAAGGTATGTTTTCATGTTTTCCATTATATCTAAACAGAACTAATCAACAATATGGCCAAGTATTTGAATGTTGAACACAATGATTAAATGAATTAAGCATAAATCCTTCAAATACACTATCATATTGCTTCTATCTTTTTGGGTCCCAGTACATAACACTTACCAAGCTAGATCGAGGGGTTTATCCCTACTTACACTTATTTAAATTTAAGATTTAGGTCTTATCTCAGTTATTAGGTTTTAATATATTTAAATTTTGGGTCCTCTGATTATCAAGTCACTTTTATTTTAACTATAAAAAGAAGTTATACTTTCTTAAGTAAAATTAAGATACTTAAACATATTTTAATTTAGAATGGAGATAAAATTGATAAGCTGTGATCTCTGCTATTACATAGAGAAGTATTCTATTAAGAACCGAATATTCAAAACTGAATTCGAATACGGTTTGTTTAGTAACTTAGTTATTATCTCTATAAAAACTAGGAACGACTCGTATTGCAAATCACTATTATAGGTTGTTTAAACTATATACGAGCAAGAAGTTACGGTACCGCGTCCATCTATGCAAAATATGATGAACATCTCCACCGCCTGTGCAAGTGCAACAACCATTAAACGTTATCGTTACTGGCACGCAAATTGAAATGTGTTGGAGAAGCGAATGTGTGATGAAATTACTGATTAAGATGTGATAAACGGAATGATAAGGGTAATTTTTGGAAGTCTTGTTAGGGGTTCATTCTTCCTAAAAGCTAAGCATAAAGATGCTCATTTTTTCTTTAAACTCTTCACTTCACATCCACCATATACGCCACATACAGGGCTATACGTGGTGTATAGTAAAAAAAAAGACCAATTTACCTCTGGATTAGGGGCTATACGCAGCCCAAACCAGGGGTAAAATTGTATTTTTGACCCTTTATATAAGTTGCGTATAGACCTATACGCATCGTATATAAAGGGTGATTTTTTTTAGAAACATTTAAACAATATTAATCGTCTAGTAAAGTTTTATAAAAAAAAAGTCTTCTATTTTAAATAAATAAAAAAGTAAGTATTTCTTACAAACTTTTTTATACAACATTAATCATTTTTATACGATAAATATCGTATTGTATAGGTGTAGTATAGGTCACGTATAAGTCTATAAGTGTGATATTGTATCGTATATGTCCAGTATAGGTATAGTATCGTACAGTATAAGTCTCGTATAAGCCTCGTATAGAACTATAGAACTATGGTTTATATGTGGTGTTTGTTAGATTACGTTGGAACTTGGAACCCTTCTTATGTAAGGCTTTTTCCGGAAATTTAATTAAAACACTACACTTGTCAACAAATCCACGTCTGAACCCACTCAAAAAAAATCACTAAACCATGCCAAACAGGTAGTCGAGTACTTTTATTTTTTTTTTTCCTGAAGTTTAATATGCCAAACAGGTAGTCGAGTACCTTTTTTTTTTTTCCTGAAGTTTAACTTACAGATTCTTGTGTGCTTTTTTGGCAGATAGAAGAAGACATGATGGCCCATTTGTAATTTAAATATTTTGAGAAACGGAATAAAGCAGTCAATATTGACTCCGAACACATTGGTCTAAGACCATAAGTAATGCAGATTATGGGATGCATGAAGCGGATTGACAATGCATTCAAACATGATCTTCTTAGGCTTTACAGGGGTATGAAGAGAGATGAACATTTCTAGTATGATGCCCAATGAGAAAAACAAAATTGGAAAGTAATGATGAAATACGGCATCAAAGGGATGTTAACCATTACACAACTTTTAAGGGGTTATGATTTCGATGTGGCGGAAAATACCCCTTAGGGGGCATTAACCATTACGGATGGCCTAATCGAGAAAAGGTGTTAGAGATACAATGAAAATAATTACAAATAAAATCTAATCAAATAATATATCCTAATTATGGTATATATAATTACATTAAACCTGAATTAATATAATCTATCTAATGGTGGGCCTTGGTCACCCATGGGTGTGAGGGCGTTGGTGAACTGCGACGAATACATAAAGTTTTGGCAGGGGAAGATATGGGTCGCTAGAAAAAAATAACACACTTTCTTTTTAATTTTTTTCCACAACTCATAATAAACGATAAACTAATGTAAACAACCAAATTAAAAAAAAAAGTAACATAAAAACAATTAACAATGCTAAAAAAATTAGGACAAATAGTCATAGAAAACAAAAGGTTAACATAAACTAAACCATAAATAAACAGTTTAACATATAATAAAAATTTCCAACTAGGCGTTGAGTTATACTTTATGGACTTAATCTTAGGAGAAAATTGTCCATTATGATCTTATACGCGAGTGGGTCAGGGTGCTCTGCATCCTTCGCGAGTACACTTAATGTGTGCTTCCATGAAACAATAAGGATAGAGAGTTCCCACTTAAATATCCATTTAAGTTTCATCTCTCCTCCTATGTGGGACAATGTGTCACTTTCCCTTTTATTTGAGCATTCAATGTTTCAAACACCAAACTTTGAGCATCGATATCTCATTCATCTTAGCTCGGTTTTGGACCTGGTTTAGTTCGTTGCGAAGCTCTTCCAACATAGAACACAAACCCACAAATAAATATATCAAAACACCTCTGTTTTTTATATTTATTTCTAGTCCAAAATTAGGAAAAATGCATTTCCTATATTTGAGAAAAATGCTATTTTCACAAAATTTCCAGCAGGTATTTCTTACAAACTTTTTTATACAATATTAATCATTTTTATACGATAAATATCATATCGTATAGGTCACGTATAAGCCTATAAGTATGATACCGTATCGTATAGTATAGTAGTCTAATATAGGTGTACTATCATATAGTATAAGTAACGTGATTTAGTATCGTAGGCATCGTTTGTTTTTCTTGCAATTATATATGTGGTGTTTGTTAGATTACGTTGTAACGCTTTTACCGGAAATTTAATTAAAACACTACACATGTCAACAAATCCATGTGTGAACCCACTCAAAAAAATCACTAAACCATTTGACTTTGCCAAATAGATAGTCGAGTACCTTTCTCTTTTTTTTCTGAATTTTAATTAACAGATTCTTGTGTGCTTTTGGCAAAGGCAAGAGGATTTTGCAGAATTTAAGTCCTGATTTGACAGATAGAAGGAGACATGATGACCCATTCGTGATTAAAAATATTTAAAACTAGTAGGGTGCCCGCGCGATGCGGCGGGGGCGACAATTTGCATTGCGGTAATTTTTTCTGGTAGTTTTCTTGTTCGTATAATGTTTATTGTAATATTATTGCAGTGGATATACGTCATAAGCGAAGTCATTGATTAATCCATTTCATTGTAGTGCTTATCTAATTAAAGTTGAAATCGAAGTCATCGGTTAGTCTATTTTATTAACCAATCGATTTTCGTTAATTAGTTCGATGGTTTTTTGTTTGGGTCTTGTAATTTCGGTTAATAACCAAAACAAAACTTGGCCTAAAACTTTTGCTTTGAAGTACATTAAATTGAGGTATAAATACATTAAATGGATGTATAAATACATGCATATACATATTTAAGACTCGCCAATTCCATTGAAAAAAGACTCAGCCAATTAATTTATCACTCCGTTCGAAAACCATTTATGCTATATTAATATCTCATCCAATATTGCCGTTCAAAAAAAAATCTCATCCAATATGAAGCTAAACGAATTTTTATTACAAGCAAGTAGTAAAAGTATATATAAATCGGAATACATTTCATAAATCACTTTTAATAACCAAAGAATAAAATAAAAATTAATAGCGACTCTAAGAAAGACTACAAATGAATGACTCAACCTCAAATGTTAACATACCCTTTTCTCTATCTGCAACAAATGATTCGATGCTTTTACCCTTTACAAAGAATTGGTAACTTTGTATACCCTCCATCTAATGGAACAAGTAGCTAAATGTTGCATATTGTCATCATGGCTGCTGTTGTTGATATGATGATGAAGTTCCCGCGACATCGTCATGGTTATTGCTTTGTTAAAAACAAATTATAAGTCAGATCTCATAAACTAATTAAGATCAAAACTGGGTATAAATCAAATCTCATAAATGATATTCGCCATTAAAACAAAGCAACAACTATAAAGTGCAAATAACTATCAGGAAAATGAACAAATAAATGAGTCTTACTTAATTATAAGAAGCTCTAAATGAAGTCAGCCAGCTTGAGCTGCTCCAAGATGCCTATCAGGTGTCATGTTGTAATCTCCTGTATAAATCATAGAAGCATCTCCCACACTACACCTGCATAATACCATTTAGCTCCAAAGAACTTAAAAATAATCCATAGTATAGTTTAAAAAACCAAATAATAAAATCGGATATGAGGATTTATTTTGACTTTTGAGGGCTAAGTGACAACCCCGTTTTCAATTGTAGTAGCATCCCTTCTTGTCTTGTTTTGACACCCATGAGACGTACCTTTTCTTACCGCCTCAACCCTATGAGGCGTACGTACAATATAACCCGCTGAGGCGCCACCTCATACTCGTTTTTTGGGCGCCTCGCCTCAAGGAGCACCTTGGCCGTTTTTGGCAAAAAAAAAAAAACACTCTAAGATATGTGTCTCACGTATTTATCAAATTTTTATGCAGAAAACTGTTGTACAACAAGCTTTTGGGGTTGTACATGTATGTAATTTCGACATTAAAACATATACAAAGCGCATTTATGTCTAAGTATTGGGCAAATGGTGCTAGAAACCTATAAAAAATATATAATTATTTGTGCCTCGTGTAAGAAAAGCGGTGCACTTTTGCTCTTTGGCGCTTCACGGCTCGGTTTTAGACCATGTCGCTTTTGTGCGCTTCTCGCCTTTTAAAAGCAAGCCACAGAACTGCAACAGTTGCCTAATGTCTAAATGAATTATTGTTGTATGATCCACTAAGAAGTGAAGTATATCCAGATTTAGCTTGTAAAATCTTAGTATGGATGGCATGTGATGGACTCACCTAAGACGTTATTCCTTTTATTGCAATAGATTCAAGCAAAGGATCCCGACAATTTGATGAAAAGACCCTTCCATGGACTCCTGGCTACACCATAATCATATATAAGATTAATTGTAGTTAGTCGTGCGCTCATGCTAAATATTTATGAAAGTACAAAAATATCAGTCGTTTAACTCATTTAAATTTTTAAAACACATAACTGAGGAGCAAATGATGGTCAACAGTAGTGTGATATAAAATAAAGTAACTATAACCTGTAACAAGTGCTTTCATGCCAAGCTTGCATATGTAATTTATAGTTCCTAGAAGGATTATAACTTATAAATATGCAGTTTTACAACAGAACTATAAATAATTGCAGATAGAGGTACATGTTATGATATTCCTTTTAAAGAACCCGTCAAGTTTGTGTTTAAGTTGATATTTCAACTTCCGTGCTTTTGACTACGTATCTATAAACAAAATATATAAATTGCAAGAGTCAAACATCTCACTCACAAGTGCATCTTTTTGTAGCCACTTCTTATGTTTCCAGCATCATCAATAAAAAACATGAGAATTACACAAGTGTGGATCATCTGACCCTCGTTATTGGAACCCTCCAAGCAACGACCACATGTTAGACTCACTGTAATTTGTCACATGTTTAAGCAATCTCACAAATAAAAAAAAAACATCAAATTAGTTCATCTCCCCTTTGTGTGACTCTAAAAATAAACGCAATACATATATATTCAGGCAATAAGTTCTTGTTATAGAAGAGTACCTTCAAACCCTAACAATGTGTGAAGCCAAGTCAATATGCATCTTAGAGGAAGAAACCCAAACATGAGATATTAACAACAACAATAAAGAAAACTAAACCCACTTGAAGCTTCGAAATCACCAACTAAATTCATTTTATCCACAGGCGAAAAGAAAAAAACAAAAATTAAGCAAATTAAACCTTTAGTACAATGTAAGGAGGAACCATCGACTGAGATTTCCCTGATGAATTAGAGCACATTGGATGTTTTAGGGTTTTGGGTGAACTGAAGTTGAAAAAAAACCCTAGCTTTTCAGTAGAGGGAGAGGTAGGGATGGTGATGAGGGAGCGAAAATGATTCTCCACCCATTTGGGTATCCATTAGAAAATCTGATAAGAACCCTTCCATGTCAAACAGAGAAGGCGATCTAGATCTGATTCTCATAGAATTTGAGAAAGAGAGAAAAAGAAGGAAGAGATGAGACAGGTTTGAATTTTGAAATGTGATTTTAGGGTTTAATTTGTTGCCGAGTTTATGGGATGAGCGGGATTCAGTATTTTGAATGAAATATTGGCCGCCCAAAAAGGTGTTTTTGGAAAGTTAAATCAATATTGATATTTATGTGCTTAAACACTTTTACATCATACATTAAATCAATTTTAAGGGAAGTGGCAGGATATAGTATATATATTGTAAAATTGATAATAATGATAATAACATAGAGCGTCTTGATTTTTTACATCATACATTAAATCAGTTTGTTAATGCACGGTAGCTAGGTAATGGTCAAAGCGGGCTTGGGTAAAAAACAAATGTTGGCTTTAATCAATTGTACATTTACGCATCGGCTATTTGTACTTTATGAACGCACGGCGAAACTAAAAAAGACAACTATCGAAACGTTTAAAAAAATGTGCCGATCGTCATGGTACCTTCGGATTTTTTTAAAACACTACAGGTTGTAAGATATCGCAGGAATACGTTAAAGAATTAAAGATGGGGGAAAGTGTAACTAATTACCCATAATTATGTTAAATGTCAAGGATTTAAATGTAATAGATTGAGGGACTAAAAAATAATTATGGTTTAAAAGACCACTTTACCCTCATTTTAGGGGTTTATTTATAAATAAGAGGGGGAGAAGTTCTTAACTTTTGGGAATCCTTCCCTCATGTATTATAATATAGTATAGATATTTTGAGAAACGTAATCAAGCAATCAATAGTTACTCCGAACACATTGGTCATAATACCATGAGTAATGCACATTATGGAACGCATGAAGTGGATCGACAATGTCTCCAACATAACTTCCGTAGGCTTTATAGGAGTATGAAGAGAGGTGAACATTTCTAGTATCATGCCCAATGAGGAAAACAAAATTGGAAAGTAATGATGGAATGCGACATCAAAGGGATGTTAACCATTACACAACTTTTAAGTGGCGTTATGATGTCGATGTGTAAAATGGTATAGATCTAATAATGAACAATATGAATCACACCAGAAATAGTGACAAAACGGTGACAAAATCTTTATTGCTTAACCAACCCAGAAAGATCCCTACCAAACCCTAGATCTCAAGAATATGAGATCTTAAACGATACAAAGTATATATTCAACAGATTATAGAAATCTGTTGAATCTCACAAGGTACAAACAAAATAAAGGATACAGAAACTGAGATCAACACGATCTCTAATACAGACACGATCTCAACACTGAGATCTAACAACGCTAGACGATGAAGATCTTCAACTCCAGATGAACAAGTACTATACGAAATACAGAGAAAGTAAGTGAAACCCTAAGAAATATCCAGAACTTCTGAGCTTGACCTTCTCTCTCTTCTCTTATATAACAGCTGAACAAAAGGAGTTACACTTTACCCCTCAATTCTTCATAACGTGCACAAATAGTCCTTCGGCCCATAACAACCTGATAACAACTCAACAGCCCAAGTAACAAACTGAACAACCCAAGTAACAAAATATACGGAGCCTAATAATAATAAATATGTTTGAAATATGAATTAGAAAATATAACTCTTTTATATTTTAACACCCCCCCCCCCATAATTCATACAACAAACATATCAAACAATCCCAACTTTTCACACAATACATTGTGTTGAGCAACACTTAGGCCTTTAGTAAAAATGTCTGCCATCTGATCATCAGAAGCAATTTTTTGTGGGTCAATAATGCCACTTGCAATTTTTTCTCTCAAAAAATTCAAGTCTAACTCAAAATGTTTTGTTCTTTCATGGAAGACAGGATTTAGAGAAATAGAAATAGCAGATTTGCTATCACAAAATAGTGTTATAGGCAAAGTACAACTTATATTTAGTTCAGACAAAATGTTCTTAATCCACATTACCTCACAAGTGGCTGAGCACATTGCCCTGTACTCAGCCTCAGCAGTAGATCTCGAAACAATACCTTGTTTCTTGCTTTTCCAAGATACAAGTGTACCTCCAAGAAACACTCCAAAACCAGTGATAGACTTTCTAGTCTTAGTACACTTTGCCCAATCCGAATCAACAAATCCGGACAGATCAAGATTACCTGTTTTCCTGAACATAACACCCCTACCTGGACTTTGCTTTAAGTACCTTAACAATCTTAAAGCAATATCTAGATGTGACTGACAAGGTTTGTGCATATATTGACTCAAGAACTGAACAACATAACTTATATCTGGACGAGTTAATGACAAGTATATCAACTTACCAATTAACTTTTGAAAACCATTCACATTTTCTAAAAAACCTTTATCCTTGTCAGTTTTACTAGTAACAATATGAGACTGCTCGATTGGTGTACCAACAGGTTTACACCCTAAGTACCCAAACTCATTGAGAAGTTCAAGACAATACTTCCTTTGGGACAAACATATTGACCCATCGGAATACAAAACTTCTATACCAAGAAAGTACTTAAGTATACCTAAGTCTTTAATTTGAAAACTTTCACTTAAACATTTTTTAACTCTTGTGATTTCAGAGGAACTATTCCCAGTAATCACAATATCATCAACATAGACCAACAAAACAACTAACACATCACCTTTACACAAAACAAACAAAGAATGATCACACAAACTTTGAACAAAACCCATATCAAGCAACACAGAGGTTAATTTCTCATTCCATTTTCTAGGGGCTTGTTTAAGTCCATAAAGAGACTTAACAAGCTTACACACCTTATTTTTCTCATTATCAAAGTAACCCTGAGGTAGAGTTATATAAACATCTCCAGACAAAGAACCATAAAGAAAAGCATTATTTATATCAAGCTGATATAATGGCCAACCCCTATTAACAGCAAGTTTTAATATAACTCTAACAGTAACCATTTGATTAAATCCTTTAGCAACTAGCCTAGCTTTATACCTTTCTACTTCACCATTTGCCTTATATTTTATCTTATATACCCATTTACACCCAATGGGTTTTCTACCTTTCGGCAAATCTACAACAACCCAGGTGTTATTTCTATATTGAGCCTCCATTTCATTGTTCATGGCTTCTATCCACCTAGGGTCTTTAACAGCTAGGTTCAACAGACTTATTTAAAGATGAAACTAAACACAAATTTTCAAGAGACAAATTAGCATAATTAACAACCTTTTCAATTCCATATTTCATTTTTCCTTCTACAACATATTCATTAAACCTTTGTGGAAAAGATACTTTTCTAGAAGTTCTCCTAACAGATTGTCCCTTAGATGGGTTGGTCTCATCATATGATCCTACAGTGTCCTCTGCCTCGCCATTGTTACCCAAACTACTACCTAACTGTCCACTCTCATGTTGAACATTATCAACACTTGGGGCAGTGGCAGATGTAGAGGGTGACACTGGCTACTGATCATCACTGCAGTGATCTTGAGCACCAGTTATACCCTCTTCATCATTGGGAACTGTAGGAACTTCAGATGTTATTGTTTCAGTAAAATCAAAAAAAAAAAAATCTGATTTAACTCAGTTTTATTAGACAACTCCTGATTTTTATCCAAGTTAGACTTAAAAGGATACACATTTTCATAAAATTTCACATCCCTAGAAAAAAAAACACTTTCCTATTATCCAAACACAGCAATTTGTATCCTTTTTTAACATTTGAGTAACCAATGAGAATACACTTATCAGCATGATAAGCAAATTTATCAGATTCAGACAAGACCATACTAAAACAAAGACATCCAAAGTTCCTTAGATGAACTAATGAGGGTTTAAAGCCATAAACAACTTCATAAGGACTTCTACCATTTAATACAGAAGAGGGTAACCTGTTGATTAAGTAAACAGCAGTTAAAACACAATCAGACCAATACTTAAGAGGCAAGTTACTCTGAAACATTAAAGCTCTAGCTGTGTTTAAAAGATGTCTATGTTTTCTTTCCACACCACCATTTTGTTGTGGTGTATAAGAACATGACGTTTGATGTAAAATTCCTTTGTTTTTACAAAATAAGCTCATTTGATTATTCACAAACTCAGTTCCATTATCACTTCTTATAACTTTTATTTTTTTCTCAAATTGTGTTAACATCAGTTCATAAAAGCTACACAAGTTATCAAATACTTCAGTCTTACTTGTTAACAAGTAACACCAAACAGTTCTAGAAAAATCATCCACTATAGTCAGAAAATATTTGAACCCCTCATAACTAGTAACTTTATATGGCCCCCATAAATCAAGATGTATTAACTCACCAATAGACGTTGTTTTATGTTCACTAAGAGGAAAAGGAACTCTTACTTGTTTGGCCCTATGACAAACATCACAAGGCCCATGTTCAACACTTTTAACATCAAAGTTATCTTTTAACACAGCTAGTACTTGATCAGATGGATGACCTAACCTACTATGCCATAAACTTGCCTTAACAAAACTATTAAAACAAACATTCGCACAATTACCATTTTTATCAACAAAATACAGACCACTATCCTGACTACCAGTCACCAGGATTTTCCTTGACTTGGAATCCTGTAACACACAACTATCCTCATTAAAAACAACTTCAATATTATTGTCTTTAGCTAACCTATGAACAGATAATAGATTGACATGATACCCTGGGACATAAAACACATCTTTTAGGATAACATTATTCATTAATTTGATATTACCAATTTTTAATACTTTAACATTAGTACCATTTGGATGACCAACTTTAATATCAAATTCAGAAACATCAACTGTATTAAACATGTCTTTATCATCATTTACCATGTGTTGACTTGCCCCAGAGTCAACAATCCAACTAAATACACCTCCAAAGAATAAAGAACTAGAACAACTAACACAATTATTAACAATACAAGACTCACCTCCTACACTTGTTGACTCCACAACAGATTTTTCACCAACTAAACTTAATAACTTTGCTATCTGCTCAGATGTAAAAGGTAACCCAGAAGTAGACATACTACCAGAAGATCCAACAACAGCATTTGACTTATTAGTTTTACCAGATATAGTGTTAGGCCTTTTCTTAAACCCTGGGGGATAACCAATTATCTCAAAGCATCTATCAACAGTATGACCAATCATATTACAGTGTGTACATTTTAAATTTGGATTAGGTCCTCTTTGATTAGATAACTTTTTCTTTGACTCAAAAGACTGGTTAGGCTTAGACACAAAAGATACATTCTGACCTTTTGACCCACTACTAGACAGCCTATGTGATTCCTCCCTAGAAACCACAGCAAAGGCAACCTTGACAGATGGAAACACTTCTCTGGTTAAGAGATTAGTTCTTACAGGTTGATAAACATCATCTAACCCCATAAGAAATTGCATTAATTTGATTAACATTGAAAAATCATTATAATCTTTAGCTGCTTTACAAGAACAAGTGGGCAGTTTAAGCATAGCATCAAACTGTTTCCACATAGTGGTCAGCCTATTATAATAGTCAGCCACAGAAGAACTATTTTGTGAAATACAGTTTATTTTTTTATACAAATCATAAACCACAGAACCATCCACCTTGTCATAGGTTTCCTTTAAGTCATCCCAAACCTCAGAAGCATATGTAGAAAACACTTGACCCAAGAAAAGTTCCTCAGATACAGAATTCAAAAGCCATGTTAACACTACAGAGTTACATCTATCCCACTCACTAGCAAGTACATGATCCTCAGTGGATCTTTCACATTTACCATTAATAAAACCAAACTTATTTTTGGCTTCTAAAGCCAATTTCATAGAGCTAGACCAGACAGAATAGTTTTCAGTACCCTTCAATTTAACACTAACAATAGTCAAAGCACTAGAATCACTAGGATGAAGATACAATGGGTCCCCAACATCTAACTTACTTATCAAGGTCTGAGATGTACTAGCATTTGGATCAGGTTCACCCATGATTACAAGCAAGACAAACAAGTTTCACAGAGAGAAACACAATATAACAAACAGACAATACAGATTCACAAATAGAGAATCAACCAATCAAACAAACAAAAAAAACTAATCAGATACAATATAGACAATAGCAAGACTGTATCAGAGGCCAGATTCCAGGGTCATCACTCTATAGGTGCCTGGACAAGCATAATACAGTTGCTAACAATAAGAACCAATGTAAGACCCAACGAACAGAGAATAAAAACAAACAATTATCACAGACAAAGAATAAGAAGCAATCAATAACAATCAATAAGAAGTGCCGGTCCTCACTACCCCGACTTCAACTAATCAATCAACAAGAAAGGAAAAGAAAGAAGATAGGAACACTCTTACAGTGGGTGCAAATGTCTTCAACAAGTATCAGATCTGCAGTTTTCAAGAACCACAAATCTGATACAGAATACCAAAAATATCACTTCAGGTTAGTTTGCCCTGAAACTTCAAGGTTCCAGAGACTAACGCAGAAGTCCTGATCTGAGAAGATAATCGAAGCAAATAACCCTTGACTTAGGGTTTTGTCGGCAATAACACGTACACCACCAGAAACAACAGATCTGAGAAGATCAGCCACCAAAAACACAGTTTCCGAGAAAAGAAACCCTAACACCAACAAAACAAACAATCAGATAATATGCAGCGGATAACCCAAGAAATAAAAAAACAAGAGCTATTTAGCTCTGATACCATGTAAAATGGTATAGATCTAATAATGAACAATATGAATCACACCAGAAATAGTGACAAAACGGTGACAAAATCTTTATCGCTTAACCAACCCAGAAAGATCCCTACCAAACCCTAGATCTCAAGAATATGAGATCTTAAACGATACAAAGTATATATTCAACAGATTATAGAAATCTGTTGAATCTCACAAGGTACAAACAAAATAAAGGATACAGAAACTGAGATCAACACGATCTCTAATACAGACACGATCTCAACACTGAGATCTAACAACGCTGGACGATGAAGATCTTCAACTCCAGATGAACAAGTACTATACGAAATACAGAGAAAGTAAGTGAAACCCTAAGAAATATCCAGAACTTCTGAGCTTGGCCTTCTCTCTCTTCTCTTATATAACAGCTGAACAAAAGGAGTTACACTTTACCCCTCAATTCTTCATAACGTGCACAAATAGTCCTTCGGCCCATAACAACCTGATAACAACTCAACAGCCCAAGTAACAAACTGAACAACCCAAGTAACAAAATATACGGAGCCTAATAATAATAAATATGTTTGAAATATGAATTAGAAAATATAACTCTTTTATATTTTAACACGATGTGGCGGAAAATGCCCCTTAGGGGACATTAACCATTACGGATGACCTAATCGAGAAAAGGTGTTACATATACAATGAAAATAATTACAAATAAAATCTAATCAAATAATATCTCCTAATTATAGTATATTTAATTACATTAAACCTGTATTGATATAATCTATCTAATGGTGGGCCATGGGGGGCCGACCCATCCCGTAGGTTTAGCACCCGTTCGGCAATTCGTAATATCATTCTTTGAAACTTGTTTATAACCTAAACCGGTATGAAAACTAGTAAAAAAACCGGTTATAACCGTTTTTTTTTTTGTCCCGAACCGGTTTGTAAAAAGTGGAATCGGATAAAAACCTACAGGTTTTTTTAACCCGGAATCGGTTCTTCAATAAAGCGGGTAGGAACTGAAACCGGTTCCAGGTCGGATCTACCGGGTCGGGTTTAAAACCGATTATTATGCCCATCTCTACATGGGTTATATGCTATATAAAAAGGAAACTTGTGTGGGTCACTTGACCCCGTAAGCTATACCTTGGTCACCCATGGGTGTGAAGGCGTTGGTGAACTGTGACTAGGGGTGTAAACGAGCCGGGCCGAGCCCGAGCTCTCCTGGGCTCGAGCTCGGCTCGTCATGTTTTTTCGAAGCTCGAGCTCAGCTCGGTTCGAGCTTACTTATTTGAGTTCGAGCTCGGCTTGCGAGTAAAACCCAAAGCTCGAGCTCGGCTTGAACTATTTTAAGAACAACCTTAGACGGGTTAAAAACTCGGCTCGAGCTCGTTTCATTATCTCTTAAACGAGCCAAAGCTCGGCTCGCCAATGTTATCATCATTATTATTATATTATATATAAAATAAATAATTTATTGTTTGGGCTCGTTTAGGCTCGCGAGCCTAAACGAGCTTTGTATTTTAGGCTCGGGCTCGATAACTAAACGAGCTCTATTTCAGGCTCGAGCTCGGGCTCGGGTTCGTTAAAGCTTGGCTCGTTCGAGCTTTTAACCGAGCCGATAACGAGTAGCTCTCGAGCCTCTAGGCTTGTTTACACCCTTAACTGTGACGAATACATAAAGTTTTGGCAGGGGAAGATATGGGTCACTAGAATAAAATAACACACTTTTCTTTTTTTCTTTTTTTTTCACAACTCATAATAAACAATAAACTAATGTAAACAACCAAATTAAAAAAAAAGTAACATAAAAACAATTAACAATGCTAAAAAAATTAGGACAAATAGTCATAGAAAACAAAAGGTTAACATAAACTAAACCATAAATAAACAGTTTAACATATATAAAAATTTCCAACTAGGCGTTGAGTTATACTTGATGGACTTAATCTTAGGAGGAAATTGTCCATTTTAATCAAGAGAAAGGTTTTCAATTTTAGTCTTGAGAAAATTGTCCATTATAATCTTATGAGAAAGTTGTCCGTTTCTGCGCACGTGCGCCATTTTGGCTCACTTCTGTGCGCCAACTGCTTGCACAACTCATGCGCGCGTGCGCTCGTAGGTCTGCACCAACCTGCACGCGCGTGCGCCAGCCACCAGTGAACCTATACGAGCACGCCACACAGTCGCGCAACTGCCACATCTCCCTCCAAGGTCTACCTGGTAAAAAATACAAAGGCGGCTCTCAAGCAGCTCACAGCGATGCGAAGTGCATGGTGCAAAGTGCGCCTCATCGCCCACGTCACGCATACGCGAGTGTGTGAGGGTGCTCTGCATCCTTCGCGAGTACACTTAATGTGTGCTTCCATGAAACAGTAAGGATAGAGAGTTCCCACTTAAATATCCATTTAAGTTTCATCTCTCCTCCTATGTGGGACAATGTGTCACTTTCCCTTTTATTTGATCATTCAATGTTTCAAACACCAAACTTTGAGCATCGATATCTCATTCATCTTAGCTCCGTTTTGGACCTGGTTTAGTTCGTTGCGAAGCTCTTCCAACATAGAACACAAACCCACAAATAAATATATCAAAACACCTCTGTTTTTTATATTTATTTCTAGTCCAAAATTAGGAAAAATGCATTTCCTATATTTGAGAAAAATGCTATTTTCACAAAATTTCCAACATGTATTTCTTACAAACTTTTTTATACGATAAATATCATATCGTATAGGTCACGTATAAGCCTATAAGTATGATACCGTATCGTATAGTATAGCATGTCTAATATAGGTGTACTATCATATAGTATAAGTAACGTGATTTAGTATCGTAGGCATCGTTTGTTTTTCTTGCAATAGGTTGTAAATGTAACACCTGTTTTAAAAAGACTTGACATTAATACGCATAATACTAATGCGGAATTTTATTTGATTTATAAACGAACAAGAAAAGAAAGGGTTTATAGGGTTTTGGAGTAATAAAAGCAAATTTTATTCTAGTAATAAAAGAAAGGGTTTATAGGAATTTTATTCTAGTTTCCTCTTCTAAGTAATAAAAGCAAGAGGATGTTTTGGAGTAGATATTGAAAAGCAAATTTTAGATTTTTAGTCTTGATACTAAAAAGCAAACGGCAAGAGTATATCGTCGGTAAACATGAAAAGCAAATTGAGAAAGGGGACAGAATGACCCATTAGTGATTAAAATAATTTGAGACACGGAATTTATTTTGGTCTATAAATGTTCATATTCATATGGCCATGGGGGATTTAGAGCTCTGAAGTAAGTATCAAGCCTCAAAATGACAAAAGCTGTTGTGATTTTCGCTCTCGCAATATTCTTGCTCGTGCCTTTCCTCTTCATCTCCCCTTCCGCCCCCACAGAAACACCAAGCAAGGTAACTTAACTAGCTAACTAACTAACCCACCCTTTTTGAACACATATCAGCTTACGACCATATGATTATTCTCATTTCATATTCAAATCCGTGCTTTTTTTCTATGTTTTGTTTTCCAGGATTGTGATTTTGGAGAACCTAGTCAGCAGCAGAGTTTGTCCGTCAACTCGACTTTTTTCAGATCTTTCTGGTTGGGTGGTCAGTTTGATTTTAAGGCTTTTAAGTTGGGCCCGGTATCCATCACCATTTTAATCGAGATGGAAGAACATTGTGAACAGCAGGGGACTGGAGAACTGTGCACAATGGGCGTGCCAACTATAAGGGTTCAGCTATCTATCGACTCGATTTCTATACTTTTTGGGTCAGGTAGGATTGATTTGATGACTTTTAAGGTTGGGCCGATACTCGTCTCCCTATCATATGGGATCTAGTGTTTTTCAAACTTATAATTATATTAAAAAAAAAAAAGTGATCATATGTAACCTTTGGATTATGATTCGCATGGCATTGTTTGTTTTTCTTGCAATTATATATGTGGTGTTTGTTAGATTACGTTGGAACCCTTGTTATGTAACGCTTTTTCCGGAAATTTAATTAAAGAACTACACATGTCCATGGTTCTCTTTTGATGTTTTCTCTAGTTAAGTTGTGGTCCACGTCACGTGGTCTTTATAATGTAAAGTGTTGTGTTGTTTCGGTTTGCTTTGCTTTTGGCTGGATGTATTATGGTGGGGTGCCTGACTTCCTGTTGGCCGGGCCCTCTTAGTTTTTTTTATTAATTAAGTTTCTATGTTGTCGTGAAATAAAAAGCCCCAATTTCGCAAGGGTAGGGTTCCCACCTGTGTGGTACTGTCTTTCAACTCAGTAGCAATTATCTAATCTCTTTTTGCATCATTCGCCGTCGAAAATTTAAACAAGATTATCGCTATCTTCTGTTCATTTGTCAAAAGTCCGTCGGGCGAGATTCCGGCCAAATCCTGGAAATTTCCGGCAAAAAATTGGCCTGAAACCAGACCTAAAACATGTCTAAAACCCCCCACACATGTTTTCTTTATACTACTAGTGGTGATTTTTACCCTCGCGGTGGGGCAGATCGATTTTAATAAAACTGAAACGGATTTTTTTTTTCCGAAAATGACACAGTTGTGTAATATGAATTCTCATTAAAATGCCAAACAACAAATTACAAGCAAATGGCAGGTAAACTGGCAACAAGTTGCACCGCACCCCCTTTTAAACGGAAATGTATGCGCAATTATTAACCGAACGGGTATTCATCGGTGTTGAAGACTTGCAGCGCCAATCTTAAGAGAAAAAATCGATGAAAATAAAACAACCATTAATGACATCAATAACTTGAAACTTTTGAGATTTTGAATGATCTGCATGTCATGTGTTGTTGGATTCTGCGGAGTGTGTGTAACCTAAATAAAGTAAAAGGGGTTTTATGCATTGGTAGTAAGAGTATTCGTGTAATGTATAATAGTTAGGGACAAGGACAATATGTGGAGGTTTTGCCTGTTTATCGTGTCATGAAGTTGTGGCATGGGTCATGTGTGGAATGATGGAGATTGTTGTTGATGCAGTTGATGTTACCGTATTGTGAAATCTAGTATAAAATTAGAATAAATATCAGATGCGTGGAGATAGCATAGGAAATCGGTTAAACCTGTGATGTAAGTATATGAAAGATGTCACCATTGCTGGCATCATCGACTACTGTAGTTCATCATAGGCTGCAAATCGAGTTTCACACTCGAACTAATCAACATGGCATTCATAATCCCATTCAGTGCGCGGTTCTTTCGTTCCGCCATGCCATTTGATCGTGAAGAATAAGGAGGTGTACATTCATGTATAATGCCACTTTTTGCACATAAATCCACAAAAGGTGCAACATATTCACCTCATCGATCGTTTCTCACAACTTTTATCTTCTTTTTAAGTTTATTCTCAACTTCGTTTTTGTACAAGATAAACTTTTCAATTGCTTCATCTTTACTCTTAAGTAAATATACATTGCAATATTTAGTACAATCATCAATAAACGTGATAAAGTAATTATTTCCTCCACGTGTAGAAACCGCTTTTAAATCACATACATCGGTATAAATTAAATGATAATTTTGAAACTTCATTTTGAAAGTGAAAATATACATAAAAATGTAAAAAAAAAAAGAGTTAATTATGGACCATGTGGTTTATAGCTAGTTTCGTATTTGGGTACTAATTTTTTTCACAAATGGTCCTTGAAATTAATAATAGAATAATGACATAAATGGTCCTTTTAAAATGGAAGGGTATTTTAGTTATTTTACTGAAATTTAAAATAAAATTTAACTAAGTTTGGTGTTAGTACCCAAAGGTGTTACAAAATTGAAACCATGAAACATGAACCTGTTAAAAAAAGTTAGTACGCATAGGCGAAACTAGCTATAAACCACACGGTCCATCTGTGTAATTAACTCTAAAGATAAGGAAAAAGATAAGCCTACCGAATCATGGGAGCGTCTAGATTCGATAGTTCTGCACTTGATATACGGGACTATATCATGGACCGCTCGCTAACCTGTTTCAAGACAATAAAGCAACTCGAACCATTGATCTCAACAATAAGTTCGCTACTACAAGGCTAGATCAATTCCCTAACATGTCAGCTTATTGTTAGGCGATGAAGGTTATTTTTGATACATGGACCGCTCTCGCTAACCTGTTTTGAAGCCAAACACCACAACCTTTGATACATGGACCGCTCTCGCTAACCTGTTTCAAGACAATAAAGCAACTCGAACCATTGATCTCAACAATAAGTTCGCTACTAGAAGGTTAGATCAGTTCCCTAACATGTCAACTTATTGTTAAGTGTTGAAGGTTATTTTTGACCAACTACAGAATGTTGGCTCTTCGATCACAGACAAACAACTTGTCTTACAACTTCTAACGGGTCTCACCGAGCAATATGAAGGTATCGCTATGTTCATTCAACAAACTAAACCCTTACTAGATTTTTATGATGCTAGGTCTCGTCTATGCATGGCTGAAACAAGGAAAATCAATCAAGCTAAAGTTGCCGGTACCACCCTAACCGCAACAACTGACCAACACTCATCAAGCTCATCTCGTCTAGAACGGACCGAAAATTCTGAACGTGGCAGGGGATGTGGCCGGGGACGCGGTCGCGGGTCATCTACTCCTGATTGCAGTACCAACAACCCGACGCCTACACAACACTATTCTCCTGGCCAAATCAGTTCCAAACATGGGAAAGCCCACCTGGTTACAGTCCACCTACGTGGAACTAGTGGACTTACATTCCACCGTGTCCTTATCCTACAGCCTCCCGGCCCAACAATTCATATGCAGGGGCAGACCCACATAGAGCAGGTCGGGGTCTCTATGCAACTATCATTACCATTCAATTTAAATTAACATGTCCCATACCATGTCTCAAACAGTAACCAAATTATTACAGACATAAATCCAAGCAAATATTATGTTCCGACAACTCAGATTTAAATAAACAGTAATTGTTTATCTGCTTCTAGAGACTCTTGGTTCGTTATCTACAGACAACTACTTGTTGGGCTCTAAAGCTTTATTCTAGCTTCAAATTCCTACCACATATGCATCCTAAGCACCTGTCACATACGTTAAAATAAAGTCAATACATAAAATGTAAAGGTGAGCATACAAGTTTGATAATAGCATATAGAGTTTGAATTCGTTTACGCATAACCAGCACGTACACATAGTGAAATGAAGCACGTTAGTTATCGACATAGATCCATCGATACCAATGACTGCGGGTTGACTGCCCGAGGCAGTTCGGTATACATGATTACCACCGTAATCCATGCAAGTAAAAGATCCTTAACAACCCCCGTGTGAACGGGTGCTGAGTCCAAACTATAGTACTATCGTTGCTAAGGCATGTAGACAGCATTCCATGTGTAATCATAACAAACAAGCATTCATAAGCCACGTATAACATGCATTAACGGTTAGCGTTCAAATAGTTGAGTAGTGTGATAGTTGTAGTTTGAATATTCGTAACGTATGTAACACCCAAAAGTGCTTAAAGCAAAAAGGGATCGAGTATACTCACAGCGATTTATGGATTGAAGGGAGCGCTTAGCGAGTACGGTTAGCCTGGATAGATTCGATAGCATAACGATAAGTGAAACGTAAAGCAGGAAACAAGCGTTGGAGAGTCAGACAGTTGGTCGATCGGACGGTTGTTCGATCGGACGGCTGACCGTTCGGTTGACAGCCCGTTCGGTCCGCCGCCCGGTCGGTCGGTAGGCCGATCGGATGGCTGTTCGAGTGGATTGTTTCTTCCTTTGAAAAGGATGTGTTTGTGTATGATGGTTTGACTTTTGAAGTTTTCGTTGTAACATTAGAAAACAATGAAGTACCTTTGCCTTTCAGGTCGGTCGATCGGACGGCTGTTCGATCGGCCGGCAACCCGATCGGTTAGGCATTCAAATGAATTACAAGGTTTAGTCTTTGGATCGGACAGGTGTTCGATCGGACAACAGGTCAACTAGTCAAAGACTTTAATGAATGTAAGTGTGGTGCAGTGGATCGGATAGTTGGTCGATCAAATAGGCACAACTGCTGTTCGATCGGACAACAGGGTGTCACCTGATCAGACGGCCGTTCGATCGGGTGGCACTACTGGTGCATTGAACATGTTGAAAATCGATTAAGTATTGAAGCATAGTATCTCTTGATCCGAAGAGTAATCCGATCGGTCAGCAGTTCGATCGAACAACAGCTCGTTCAATACTAGTCTTCAAAGTGAGTGACCATGTGCTAGCCGATCGGCTGGCCAGTCGATCGGCTGATTATCCGATCGGCTGGCTGTCCGTTCGGATAGCAGTCCAATCGGTCAGCATCCTGACCTGATCAGCCCTTTCGTCTAACACTTGGTTGTTCTGTTTGTTTGTCGTTTTGTCAAGGTATTTCGACGGCGAGTAAAACCATAGATGCCCCGTCCTTACTTTGTTTCCCAGGTCAGACAGGAATCACCCAAATCCGGTCGGTGGTCTGTTCGGAACGAAGTTTAACATTTAACCCGAAGTCGGTTAACCTTGTGGATAGAATCCGGATCTTGAGCCATACAACCACCGAAGTGATTTGTAAACCGACTCAGGCTCCGTTTCTACCGGTTCGAAGTTATTGAGTGACAAAGGGTTGAAGGAAAGTTGGAAAATCCGTCTTCCAATCCTTGTCACCGTATATATGTTCATATCTATGAAAGATCTTTGTTTTTTTATGTGGAAATCGGCTAGATCCAAGTCATTCTTGGTGGATTGAGGCCAAAACATGAAGTTCTTTAAGAACCCATGATGACATCATCCTAGAACACTTGAATCTTGATGATTTCACGGTTAAAAGTTAGGATTTGAAAGATAGAAAGGTGTAGGAGTGTGTATAGAT
Organism: Helianthus tuberosus; assembly: GCA_030545235.1. Taxonomy (NCBI): domain Eukaryota; kingdom Viridiplantae; phylum Streptophyta; class Magnoliopsida; order Asterales; family Asteraceae; genus Helianthus; species Helianthus tuberosus. The sequence goes on along the minus strand of CM060440.1, from coordinate 65,026,881 downwards.
CAAGAAAGTACAAGATTTAGGGCGAAAACTTACCGGAATCGAGAGAAATCTGCGAAAAGGTGCGTTGAGCGTGCTGGTCGAACAGGGGTTTACAAAAGTGGAAAAGGATGACAATGACAGGGGTATTTATAGGATGACAAAAGAGGAAAGCGCTGGCCGATCGGCCAGGCAGCTCGATCGGACAGCCTGTCCGATCGGACAGCAGTCCGTTCGGCTGGCTGTTCGATCGGCTGGGAGCCTGATCGATCAGTCGCACTTTTCGAGTGTTTCGCGCGACGATTCTTGATATTTCGATTTCGATTGCGTGCGGTACGATTCGATAGTGTTTCCTAGTCAAATTACTTTCAGTCCCAAACACTCATATCTCGCATAATCTGTTTTCCACCAATTATCCAACTTCGTTAACAATTCGAGTTCGATTTAGAGTTCCGATTGAGTTCGCTTGATTATCGCAATACAACATAAATAAATATGCACAGGTAACACGTAAGGCACACACACACACGTAGAATAATAAGCAAAAGTTCGTAGCTCGAGTTGCGAATTGATGTCGATTCGATTAACATAGCTTGATTATTGATTAGTCAACTTTATCGCATTGTTACTTCCTATAGTTCACAGTCGTAGGTCGATTGAGTAGCGATTAACACACATCGATTATTGCCATTAACAACACTTACTCCACATAATACTAATAAAATAAAGAAATTTCTATAAGTCAAGTTGCGCGAAATCGGTCGTTGACTTAGACCTTGACTTTGACTTTGACTTGTGAAAACACGGGGTGTTACAGCCTCCCCTTGTTTAGGGAATTTCGTCCCGAAATTAAGCTGGAAGCTGTTACAACGCCTTGAATCACGTTTGAGAACTTCCAGTTTGGACCGGTTTGACTTCGAACTATTGCGGAATTCGTACACGGACGTGACCATACACACAAGAACGTACTATATTCGGTGATTCTATAGATTAGTATGAAATCGTACAAAGCATTAGAATCACAATGCTACTTTCTCTCTCTAGCTTCACTCTTTAAACAACTGTGGGTATTTAGCCTTCATGTCGCTTTCGAGTTCCCAAGTGTACTCTGCGCCTCGTTTGTCTTCCCATCGGACTTTCACAATAGGAATGCGAGAGCGTCTGAGTTGCTTGGTCTGGCGATCCATGATTTCGACAGGCTTTTCCACAAAGTGTAATGTTTCGTTCACTTGTAGATCATCGAGAGAAACATGTAAGTCATGGTCGGCTATGCACTTTCGGAGGTTTGACACGTGGAAGGTCGGGTGGACGTTACTAAGTTCCTCCGGTAGTTCGAGTCTGTTGGCGACTTTTCCGATCCTTTCCAGAATCTTAAAAGGTCCAACATATCGAGGCGCGAGTTTTCCCTTCTTGCCGAATCGAACCACACCCTTCCAAGGTGATACCTTTAGGAGTACGTGGTCTCCAATGCCAAATTCACGGGGCTTGCGCTTTTTATCGGCGTAACTTTTCTGTCGATCCCGAGCTTTCACTAGGTTGTCTCGAATCTGGAAATTTTGTCTGTCGTTTCTTGCAGTAGCTCCGGACCGGTTAGTTGTGAATGACCGATCTCGTGCCACACAATAGGCGATCGACATCTTCTTCCATATAATGCCTCGAATGGTGCCATTTGGATGCTAGAATGATAACTGTTGTTATACGAGAATTCGACCAACGACAGGTATTTATCCCAATTACCACCGAAGTCCAAGACACACGAGCGGAGCATGTCTTCAAGAGTACGAATCGTTCTTTCAGTCTGACCGTCGGTTTGTGGGTGGAAAGCAGTACTTAGATTGAGCGTTGTACCGAGTGCCGTTTGAAACGTTTCCCACAATCGCGAAGTAAACCGAGCATCACGATCAGAGATGATGTCACGAGGCGTCCCATGATTACAAATGATCTCGTCGGTGTAGATTCGGGCTAATCGTTCTACCTTGTAGTATTCTCGTATGGGCAGAAAGTGAGCTGATTTGGTCAATCGGTCGACTACAACCCAAATGCTGTCGTGACCTGATGACGTGTGCGCTAGCTTGGTTATAAAGTCCATAGCTATACTTTCCCACTTCCACATCGGAATTGGTGGTTGTTCAAGTAAGCCAGAGGGTCTTTGGTGTTCGGCCTTGATTCTAGCACAAGTTAGGCATTTTCCGACGTAGAGAGCGATATCCCTCTTCATACCCGGTCACCAGTACTTATAACGAAGATCCTGGTACATTTTGTCGGCACCGGGGTGAATAGAATACCGAGATTTATGGGCTTCGTCCATCAGAATTTGCCGCAAATTGGTTCGCTTGGGAATCCAAATTCGGTCTAAAAAGTGGAATATCCCGTTCGATTTGTTCACAAGCTGGGCTCCATCGTGGTAGATTCTTTCTCTCTTCAAGGTGCGTTCGTTAAAACATGCATGCTGAGCGTCGCGGATGAGGGTTTCGAGATCGTGTTGGGCTTGAACATTACGAGTGCTAAGCAGATAGCTCCGTCTGCTAAGTGCGTCGGCAACAACATTCGCCTTGCCTGGGTGATAACGAATCTCACAGTCGTAATCGTTGAGAAGTTCTACCCATCGGCATTGACGCATATTAAGTTCCTTCTGATTAAAGATATGTTGTAGGCTCCTATGATCGGTGAAGATCGTACACTTGGTACCATACAGGTAGTGTCACCAAATCTTTAATGCAAAAACAACCGCGCCTAGCTCGAGATCATGGGTTGTATAGTTCTTCTCGTGAATTTTGAGCTGACGAGATGCGTAAGCTATGACCTTGTCCCGTTGCATGAGAACACAACCAAGACCAAGGTTGGAAGCATCACAGTAGACAATGAAATCATTGTTTCCGTCGGGCAATGTGAGAACAGGAGCATTGCAAAGCATGTGTTTGAGGGTTCGAAAGGCAGACTCCTATTTAGTTCCCCAAACAAAAGGCTTGTCTTTATGCGTAAGAGAGGTAAGCGGTACAGCAATCTTCGAGAATCCTTCGATAAATCGTCGATAATAGCCCGCTAGTCCGAGAAAAGAGCGGACTTCGGACGGGTTCTTAGGCCAGCTCTTGACAGCTTCAATCTTTGCAGGATCGACGTGAATGCCTTGACTATTAACAATGTGACCCAGAAATTGAACTTTCTCCAACCAGAATTCGCACTTGGAGAACTTGGCATAGAGTTGGTTCCCCTGGAGTAACTCGAGAACCAAACGTAGATGTTGCGCGTGTTCGGCTTTTGATTTGGAATAGATCAAGACGTCGTCGATGAACACGATGACGAAACGGTCGAGGTATGGTTTACACACGCGATTCATCAGATCCATTAAAACCGCTGGTGCGTTGGTTAGGCCAAAAGGCATGACAACGAATTCGTAATGACCGTATCGGGTGCGAAACGCGGTTTTGGGTATATCCTCCTCTTGTATACGCAGCTGGTGATATCCTGAACGTAGATCGATCTTCGAAAAACACGTAGCGCCTTGTAGTTGATCAAACAAATCGTCGATACGAGGTAGGGGATAGCGGTTCTTGATAGTCAACTTATTCAATTCCCGATAGTCGATGCACATCCTGAACGACCCGTCCTTCTTTTTGACGAAGAGGACTGGCGCGTCCCAAGGAGAGGTGCTCGGGCGAATGAAGCCTTTCTCAAGTAATTACTGGAGTTGGGTTGAGAGTTCACGCATTTCGGACGGCGCGAGTCGGTAGGGAGCTTTGGCGATAGGGTTGGCTCCAGGAATGAGGTCGATACGAAAGTCGATATCACGACTTGGCGGTAGTCTGGGAAAATCCTCTGGAAAAACATTAGGATATTCTCGAACCACAAGAATGTCCTTCACTTCCTTCTTCTCTTTCTTTTCCTTCTCCGCTACTACAATGTTAGCCAAGAAAGCTCTGTATTCCTTGCGGAGATACTTGCTAGCTTGCACGCATGACATAAGCTTGAGCCCCTTTGAAGTAGTATCGCCATATACACACAATAAGTCACCATTTGCGAGCGAAAATCGAATCATCTTGTCGAAGCACACAACTTCAGCATGGTTTTCTCGAAGAAAGTCCATGCCTACTATGACGTCGAAGCTTCCGAGTTGCATCGGAATAAGGTCAATTGGGAAGATGTGATTGTTGAGCTCAAGAGTACAATTACGGATAACGGAATTAACGGCGACGGTTTCTTCTGGTAGCGACTTCAACATCGAATGCCAAGGAAAGTTTGGAGCGTTTACGACTAAGGAGTTTCTCAAATTCGAACGACACAAAGCAATTATCGGCTCCGGTATCAAACAAACATGAAGCATAAATACCATTCACAAGGAACGTACCATTGACCACGTTGTTGTCGGCCTGGGCTTGACGCACATTGAGGTTGAAAGTTCTGGCACGTGCGGCCTGTTGTTGCTGCTGTTGTTGTTGTTGCTGCTGGGGCTGCTGTTGCTGAGGCTCTTGTTTCACGACCCTGTTTGGGCACACGTTGGAGAAATGATTCGGGTCGCCACACGCGAAGCAGGCTCTGGCTTTGACTGCGGGTGCCGGAGGAGCTTGTTGACCCTGCGGGGCAGTGAGTTGAGCTTGATTGGCAGGAGCTTGATGAATACGGCAGTTGGCAGTAAAATGGCCGTACACATTGCAATAAGCACAAAAGCGGGAAGGGATATCAGTCGGGTGGTGGTAGGTGCAAGTAGGGCAGAGCGGATGTGGTCCAGTGTATGCACGCTTTGCAGGCGGTGCATTGGCCACAGGCGCCGCTACTTGATGCTGTTGGGCAGGTACAGCTTGAATCGGTGCAGCAGTGATCGCACAATTCTTGTTGCTGGAGCTGTTCTTTCTCTTGTTGCTCGATGTGGTGGGTTCAGCAGTTGGTGCGGTAGTGGTAGCTTGATGCAGATGCTTGGAAGTCTTATCCCAGACACCAGCCTTAACCCGCTTATCGTTGATTTCAGCGGCCAGAAGATAAGTTTCCTCGATCGTTGTAGTCTTAGCCGCTTGTACGAAATCTGCAACGTAATCGGGCAGGGCTCGGATGTACTTCTTGATTGTCATGTCGGGAGTCTTGACTTGATCGGGACAGATAATGCTGAGCTGTTTGAAACGAGCGGTGAGACCAGCATTGTCACCATCCTTTTGTTGTATGTGCCAAAATTCATCTTCTAGCTTTTGACGTTCGTGAGGAGGGCAGAATTCCTCTAGCATAACTTCCTTGAGCTCGTCCCACGACAGACCGTAGGCTGCATCGTTCCTTCGCTTGTTCCTCTCAGCCGTCCACCAGTCTAGTGCACGGGACTGGAAAACGCCGGTAGCATTCAGATTTCGAAGGTCATCAGGGCAACCACTCTGTCGCAGAGTAACCTCAATGGAATCAAACCAGTGAAATAGTGCAGTAGGACCTCTTTCGCCAGTGAATTCCTTTGGCCCACACGACTTGAATTGGTTGAAACTGAAGGGTCTTGCGGCAGCTTTAGGAGCTTCGGTTCTCGATTCTTCAGACGATTTGCTAGCATTTTCATAAACATCACTCACAGCCTTTGCCACACTTTTGGCGATGATGGAAGCAAGGCGTTTGTCTCTCTTTTCTTGACGAGAAAGTGCATGACAGGATCCAGACGACATTGTCTGCAATAGACATCGCCACGGAACCCATCACATTGTATTTGAATCTCACCTCACACGTCTACTACTACTAAAGCTCAGTAACACGTACCGTGTAAACACATAGACATACCCATGCAAAACACAGAATCATTTAATCACATAACCACTTAGAGCACAATCACGTAAGCACGTAGAGCACATAATCACATAATTCCTAAGTATGTAGGGCAAAGAAACCAGGAAACACCTGCGTACTTAATCACTAGAGGCAGTTAGAAAATAGAAACCTATTATTCAAAGTCGACGATTGCTCGAGAGTAGCGTATGAAGTCGTTCAAAGTCTCGCGATTTGTTAGCGATGTGTAGTGTGTTGTGTGAGTTGCAGAAGCAAAAGGCGTTAGATTGAACCCAGTATATCTCAAAATGCTAACAAATAAACACACAAACACATAAAATCAACAAATCATCAGAATCAGCAGTTGCGGGCTCTGAATCTAAATACGTAAAAAAAATCGAGAAATAGATTGACTGCGGCTAGTAGACTTCGACTAACCAAAGTAATTCAACTATTCATGTAACATCCCGAAAATATAAAACACTATATCAGAATTATAAAGCCTAAATAAATGGGAGTTTACTAACTAGAAATTTTAACCTAGTTAGTTAACTAGTCTAGAAATAGCCTATAGAGTGATTAAAAAGCTAGCAAACCATATGTTGAACAAAATAGAGGGACCAAAGTTGTAAACTCTAAAACTTAATTAAAGTTTATCAAATAAAATAAACCAAACACCCCAAACCAGGGTGTTGGTCGATCAGATAGGAGCAGGGGGCGACACCCCCAACCCAAGAACCCTAATCACACAAATCTCTCAAATTGAAGATGAAATTCTGATCCAAAACGAAATCCGAGTTTAGATTATCGATCCTCATCACAAGAGGATCATAAGGTATGTAAAAATTTGTGTTAAATCCTTGTTTGAAATTCTCATGATTTTGGAAATCTGAAATTAGATGCTTGCATGTTTGTTACTTGGTTAGATTGAAGTTGAATAGGTGTTTAGAAGTGCAACCTAGTTAACCATTTGAGAAATCATGCCCAAATTCAGAGAATTCTATGAATCCATGGAAGCTAGGTTATGGGTTTTATAAGATGATGATGAACACTAGGATTTGATTGATAATTCTAGCATAAATTTCATCATAGGAGGTAATTCCTGTGATATTGATGTTAAAATATGTGCAAGGTTACTAATTAAAGTGAAAATTGAGGTTTAAAGTTCAAGTCAAGAACTTGGAAATGATGGCAGGAAAATCTGACCCGTTAGGTGTTTGTAGAAATGCCTAAGTGAGGATTTTTGATGTTAAATTTGATGAGAACGCAGATTTGATCATGTTTCACAATGATATGAAAATGGTCATGGAAAGAGTTCTAAACAAGTTGTAAAACTGAATTTTCTAGGCAAAGAGTCCGGATCATCAAGCGGACAAGCCGAAGGGAATTCACGGGGGAAAGGCGTGCTCTAAAGGTACGAAACTATTGCTTCGTTACATTTAGGTTAACTATCGTTCTTATGTTATAGTAAAAAGCATGATAAATAGGATAGAACAATGTGTCACGAAAGTGATTGTGTTTCTTAAACAAGTAAACGGGTCAAAACAAGTGAAAAGCATGAAATCTTGTATATCCTTATTGGTGTGTAAATTCAGCACCCAAACGGGTCAAACAAGTTGTGGTAATAAGCACGAAGCAAGATACTATTATATAAGGTGTGAATTACATGATGTGTAAGTCGTGTAGCGAACATCATAAGCAAATTAAGAAACTTTGCTTTTAATATAAGAGTTAAGGTTTAGATTTGATGCATAACAATAGTACAAACGACTAACTAAAAAGCCTCGTAATTTAGTTTGTAAGTTAATTCCGTAGACATGTCCGCATAAGAACAGTTGAGTATTATCATAAGTAAAATACAGGTATGGAGAAAATATACCAGTCGCTTAACAAATTATGTGAAATCAAGTTGTTTTGATGCATAAAAGAATCAGCAAAACTGCATTTGAAACAAGGAAGTTTTGTGCAGGACTCACCGTAAATTACGGTGATACCGTAATTTACGGTGACCTGCAAATCTGTTACGATGGGATCCTACTGGTTTACGATGGAACCAGAAATTCCCAGATGTCACCGTAAATTACGGTAATACCGTAATTTACGGTGGAGACAGGAAATTTTATATTTTTTTTTTATTATCTAAACTAATGTGTAACATATGTTAAATCTTATTTCCCAAAGTCAAAACTAATGTTCTAATGGTTTTGACCCTAGGTGGCTAGATGGATCTTACGGATGGTGGTCAAGCAGTGTCAAGAACCGAACACGATAAATGAAGCTTCCGCTATATTTTAAAACTTTTGTAATCCTTGTATATGGGTTGTAATCACAGTGTTGAACATCTTTTAAATGTTTTCAACTAGGTTATTAGAAATTAAGTTAGATGGAAAATATGAATTGTGACATGTAAAACACAGGTTTTGTAATCAATTTTATTAGAAATGGTACAAACTATTATAAATATCATGAGTTTAAATTTAGGGTGTTACAAGTTGGTAATCAGAGCTCAAGGTTGTCAATAAGTGTTCGGTTCAAGCTTGATCGTTCGTCCGGTAAGAATTAATTTGTGTTGTTAATAAATTAGGTACCACGTATAAAATGAGAAATGGACAATATGCATGAAAAGAGTGTGTAAGCTCACTCAAAAAGCAAGAAATGCATGAAACATGAACTATCAAATCAAGTTATGGACTTGATTAAATAGAAACATGAACTATCAAATCAAGTTATGGACTTGATTAAATAGAAACATGAACTATCAAATCAAGTTATGGACTTGATTAAATAGAAACATGAACTATCAAATCAAGTTATTGGCTTGATTAAATAGAAACATGAACTATCAAATCAAGTTATGGACTTGATTAAATAGAAACATGAATGATCAAATCAAGTTATGGACTTGATTAAATAGAAACATGAATGATCAAATCAAGTTATGGACTTGATTGGATAGAAACAAGAATTATTAAATCAAGTTACGAACCTGATTGAGTTAAAACAAGAATGATTAAATCAAGTTACGAACTTGATTAAATCAAAACAAGTAAAGCATGTGTTATAAATAGAATGTTTAACAATCTATGTAAACATTTCAGAAATCGAGATGGCTGATGGAGACAATGATAATGCGGTGCCAAGAGTCACCGAACAAGTGAGGGAAGTGATTGCCGAAGAGGTTGGAAAGGCGATCGAAAACAGTTTGTCGGACTTTATTGATAAAATCCAAGACACGGTTTTATCAATAGTAGAAGATAGAATCAAGAAACTGGAAGATGATTCAAACGTAGTAAAGGAAAAGCGTGGAGGACGAAAGCCTTGTTCATACAAGGAATTCATGGCTTGTAAACCACCAGTATACAATGGGGAGGTTGACCCAATAGTGTGCCAACGATGGCTAAGTGACATCGAAGGGGTATTTGAGAGAACACATTGTGACGAAGAAGACTACGTAGCCTTTGGTACGGGTCAACTAAGGAATCAAGCGAAAGATTGGTGGGATAACAAAAAGAAGGAGATTGGAAGTGAAGCGGCTAAGGCCATGTCTTGGGAGGAGTTTAAGACGCCGTTTCTTAAACACCATAGCCCCAAAGCGGTCATAAACAAGATCAAGGAAGAGTTCATGCAACTCAGACACAAAGGTGAATCCATAGACAAGATCACGGGAATGTTTATGGACAAAATGAAGTTCTGTGATGATTTGATAACGAACGAAGAGCAAAAAGTCTATTATTATCATAATATGCTAAGTGCGGAATATAGAGAGTTCATAACCCCTTCAAAGTACGAGACCCTTACCGAGATTGTTAACGCTGCTCGGGAAAGGGAGATTGAATTGAAGAAGAGTATAGAACGGGGCGAACGAAGGGCACAAGATGTGAATCCAAGCCCTGCCAAGAAAGCAAGAACGAGTGAATCCGCAAAGAAATCCGACGCTAGAGGTAGTACATCAGGTTGCAAAATTTGTGGGAAGAATCATAAGGGCGAATGTCGTTACAAAGATAAGCCATGTCCCATATGCAAGAAAAAGGGACATATGGCTATGTCATGCCCGGAGAAAGTGACGGTTTGTTACAACTGTTATCGAACGGGTCACAAGAAGTCGGAATGCCCAGAACTGGTTGGAAAGAAGGATGGGCAAGAACCAAAAGGTGAAGCCCCGAAAGCAAAGGCCAGATCTTTCCAACTAACTGCTGCAGAAGCGAAAATGGAACCTGACGTGGTCTCAGGTATATTTGCTGTAAATTCAATTCCCGCGCACGTGTTATTTGATACGGGTGCGAATAAATCCTTTGTTTCATATGGGTTTATTCGACATCCTTCCTTTATTCTAACAAAATTACCTGTGCCTTTAGAAGTAGAGATAGGTAATAACAAAAGCTTTATTGTTTGTGATGTATGTGAAAATTGTAAACTGAGCATCGATGATGAAGAATACTTGATAAATCTAATCCCGATGTCGATGGGAGAATTTCAAGTAGTCGTGGGAATGGATTGGCTATCTCAATACCATGCAAAGGTCGTGTGTTTTCGCAAAGAGATAAAACTAACATCTCCGAGCGGAAAACACGTCACCATTTATGGCGAAAAACGAGGCAACCCCATAGTATGTTCGATGTTGAAAGCTCACAAGCTCATGAAGCGAGGATGCAAGGCATTCATAATTTATGCAAATGAGACCGAGAAAGAATCACGGAAGATTGGAGATGTACCGATAGTACGGGATTATGAAGATGTTTTTCCGGAAGATTTACCGGGGATACCGCCTGAACGGGAAGTAGAGTTCGGGATCGAATTGATTCCGGGCGCGAAACCTGTGGCAAAAGCCCCGTACCGACTTGCACCGTCGGAATTACAAGAGCTGATGTCCCAAATTCAAGATTTGCTTGATAAAGGATTCATAAGGCCGAGTGTGTCTCCTTGGGGCGCACCGGTGTTGTTTGTGAGAAAGAAGGACGGGAGTATGCGCATGTGTATCGATTATCGGGAGTTAAACAAACTCACGGTAAAGAACCGATACCCGCTCCCGAGGATAGACGACTTATTTGACCAACTACAAGGCGCGAATTGGTTTTCAAAAATTGACCTTAGGTCGGGGTATCACCAACTAAAGGTCAAAGAAGAAGATGTACCGAAGACGGCTTTTCGCACAAGATACGGACATTACGAATTTCTCGTGATGTCATTTGGGCTAACAAATGCGCCCGCGGCTTTCATGGATCTCATGAACCGGGTTTGCAAGCCAATGTTGGATAAGTCGGTCATCGTGTTTATCGATGATATCTTGGTGTATTCGAAAAGTGAAGCTGAACACGCACGCCACTTGCAAGAAGTGTTAGAGACACTTAGACGAGAGAAGCTTTATGCAAAATTTTCCAAATGTGCCTTTTGGTTACGAGAGGTACAATTTCTCGGTCATGTCATAAGTGCCGATGGAGTTTTGGTGGATCCGTCAAAGATAGAGGCGGTGTCAAAATGGAATCCCCCGAAGAACCCTTCTGAAATTAGAAGCTTTTTGGGGCTTGCTGGATATTATAGGAGATTTATTCAAGATTTCTCCAAAATTGCATCGCCACTAACAAAGCTAACCCAAAAGAAAGCAAAGTTTGTTTGGGGAGTCGATCAAGAAAAAGCATTTCGGACGCTAAAAGAAAGACTAACTCAAGCTCCGGTACTGACATTGCCGGACGGAGTCGAAGACATGGTGGTCTATTCGGATGCTTCGTTATCAGGGCTCGGTTGCGTGTTGATGCAACGGGGCAAGGTAATAGCCTATGCCTCGAGACAATTAAAGATGCACGAGAAGAAATACCCCACGCACGATCTCGAATTGGCAGCGGTAGTGTTTGCATTAAAAATATGGAGACATTACTTGTATGGGGTAAAGTGCACCATATTCACCGATCACAAAAGTTTGAAATACTTCTTCGATCAGAAGGAGTTGAATATGCGGCAAAGGCGATGGCTAGAAACGGTGAAGGACTACGACTGTGAGATACATTATCACCCCGGAAAAGCAAACGTGGTAGCGGACGCTCTAAGCCGAAAAGCGGACTATGTCCCAATACGAGTGAGATCAATGCAACTCGTGGTGACCTCGGGTATACTTGAACGTATTCGAGAGGCGCAGTTAGAAGCAGTAAAAGAAGAGAATTGGAAGAAGGAAAGAATAATTGGTCAGTTGAAAGACTTGTCGGAAGGGAATCATGGGTTGAAGACTCGATCCGGAAGGATATGGGTCCCACATACGTGTGGAGTAAAGGTGCTTCTACTTGATGAAGCTCATAAATCCCGTTATTCAATTCATCCGGGTGCGACCAAAATGTACAATGATTTGAAACAAAATTATTGGTGGCCCGGAATGAAGAGGGATGTGGCGAAGTATGTGGAAAAATGCTTGACATGTTTACAAGTCAAGGCGGAGCATCAGAAACCCTATGGCAAACTCCAACCGTTAGACATTCCAGTTTGGAAATGGGAACATATTACAATGGACCTGTTAACCAAGCTGCCTAAGACGAATCGTGGTTTTGATGCAATATGGGTAGTGGTGGATAGATTGACGAAAAGTGCTCACTTCATTCCGATTCGTGAGACTTATACGTCAGAAAAGATGTCAGAAGTCTATACCAATGAAATCATAGCACGTCATGGAGTGCCGGTGTCCATTGTGTCTGATAGGGATACCCGGTTTACTTCGAATTTCTGGCGTGATTTCCAAGAACAAATGGGGACCAAGTTGTACATTAGCACTGCGTACCATCCCCAAACGGATGGACAAAGTGAAAGGACGATACAAATATTGGGAGATATGCTACGGGCGTGTATAATCGACTTTGGAGGCAGTTGGGATGTTCACCTACCGTTAGTCGAGTTTTCGTACAACAACAGTTACCAATCTAGTATTAAAATGGCACCATACGAACTACTTTACGGTAGGAAGTGTCGAACCCCGGTTTGTTGGGGTGAAGTGGGTCCACGTGAACTTGCCCACCAAGACATAGTACGAGCCACGAACGAAAAGATCGATAAAGTTCGGGCACACTTGAAAGCGGCTCAAGACAGGCAAAAGGCGTATGTTGACAAAAGGAAAAGGCCAATTGAATTCCAAGTCGGTGACATGGTCATGCTAAAAGTGTCCCCATGGAAAGGTGTTATTAGATTTAGAAAGAAGGGGAAGTTAAGCCCAAGGTTTATCGGGCCATTTAAAATCATCGGAAGAGTTGGCAAGGTAGCTTATCGACTTGAACTACCGGAGGAGCTGAGTGGGATCCATGGCACGTTTCATGTATCGCAATTAAGAAAGTGCCTAGCAGACGAAACGACATATATCCATTACGACGATATCGAAGTGGATAATAGTCTAAATTATGTGGTGAGACCGGTTGAAATTTTAGACAGAAAGGTCAAACGTTTACGAAATAAACAAATTGACCAAGTCAAAGTCAAATGGGAGCATAGGAAAGGTTCGGACACTACATGGGAGTCCGAAGAGGAGATGCGACGTCTTCACCCTACGTTATTTGGTACGTACTTTGGTTTCGGGGACGAAACCCTTTTAAGGGGGATGGACTTGTAACATCCCGAAAATATAAAACACTATATCAGAATTATAAAGCCTAAATAAATGGGAGTTTACTAACTAGAAATTTTAACCTAGTTAGTTAACTAGTCTAGAAATAGCCTATAGAGTGATTAAAAAGCTAGCAAACCATATGTTGAACAAAATAGAGGGACCAAAGTTGTAAACTCTAAAACTTAATTAAAGTTTATCAAATAAAATAAACCAAACACCCCAAACCAGGGTGTTGGTCGATCAGATAGGAGCAGGGGGCGACACCCCCAACCCAAGAACCCTAATCACACAAATCTCTCAAATTGAAGATGAAATTCTGATCCAAAACGAAATCCGAGTTTAGATTATCGATCCTCATCACAAGAGGATCATAAGGTATGTAAAAATTTGTGTTAAATCCTTGTTTGAAATTCTCATGATTTTGGAAATCTGAAATTAGATGCTTGCATGTTTGTTACTTGGTTAGATTGAAGTTGAATAGGTGTTTAGAAGTGCAACCTAGTTAACCATTTGAGAAATCATGCCCAAATTCAGAGAATTCTATGAATCCATGGAAGCTAGGTTATGGGTTTTATAAGATGATGATGAACACTAGGATTTGATTGATAATTCTAGCATAAATTTCATCATAGGAGGTAATTCCTGTGATATTGATGTTAAAATATGTGCAAGGTTACTAATTAAAGTGAAAATTGAGGTTTAAAGTTCAAGTCAAGAACTTGGAAATGATGGCAGGAAAATCTGACCCGTTAGGTGTTTGTAGAAATGCCTAAGTGAGGATTTTTGATGTTAAATTTGATGAGAACGCAGATTTGATCATGTTTCACAATGATATGAAAATGGTCATGGAAAGAGTTCTAAACAAGTTGTAAAACTGAATTTTCTAGGCAAAGAGTCCGGATCATCAAGCGGACAAGCCGAAGGGAATTCACGGGGGAAAGGCGTGCTCTAAAGGTACGAAACTATTGCTTCGTTACATTTAGGTTAACTATCGTTCTTATGTTATAGTAAAAAGCATGATAAATAGGATAGAACAATGTGTCACGAAAGTGATTGTGTTTCTTAAACAAGTAAACGGGTCAAAACAAGTGAAAAGCATGAAATCTTGTATATCCTTATTGGTGTGTAAATTCAGCACCCAAACGGGTCAAACAAGTTGTGGTAATAAGCACGAAGCAAGATACTATTATATAAGGTGTGAATTACATGATGTGTAAGTCGTGTAGCGAACATCATAAGCAAATTAAGAAACTTTGCTTTTAATATAAGAGTTAAGGTTTAGATTTGATGCATAACAATAGTACAAACGACTAACTAAAAAGCCTCGTAATTTAGTTTGTAAGTTAATTCCGTAGACATGTCCGCATAAGAACAGTTGAGTATTATCATAAGTAAAATACAGGTATGGAGAAAATATACCAGTCGCTTAACAAATTATGTGAAATCAAGTTGTTTTGATGCATAAAAGAATCAGCAAAACTGCATTTGAAACAAGGAAGTTTTGTGCAGGACTCACCGTAAATTACGGTGATACCGTAATTTACGGTGACCTGCAAATCTGTTACGATGGGATCCTACTGGTTTACGATGGAACCAGAAATTCCCAGATGTCACCGTAAATTACGGTAATACCGTAATTTACGGTGGAGACAGGAAATTTTATATATTTTTTTTATTATCTAAACTAATGTGTAACATATGTTAAATCTTATTTCCCAAAGTCAAAACTAATGTTCTAATGGTTTTGACCCTAGGTGGCTAGATGGATCTTACGGATGGTGGTCAAGCAGTGTCAAGAACCGAACACGATAAATGAAGCTTCCGCTATATTTTAAAACTTTTGTAATCCTTGTATATGGGTTGTAATCACAGTGTTGAACATCTTTTAAATGTTTTCAACTAGGTTATTAGAAATTAAGTTAGATGGAAAATATGAATTGTGACATGTAAAACACAGGTTTTGTAATCAATTTTATTAGAAATGGTACAAACTATTATAAATATCATGAGTTTAAATTTAGGGTGTTACAATTCACAAGGATCCGTTGTGCACATTTAACCTTGCAGGACTATGCCTTTGCCTCGATTCTTGGGCATTTGGCGCACATCCCGTTGGTCATATTGTGACTTCAGGTCGTTGGAGTCCGTCGAGACTTTGGTGAGAGTTTTGTATAAAAGCGGAGCTAGTCGTCAAGGTTAGGGTTTCACCCCTGGCTCAACAACTTCGTCCCTGTTTTTAATAGAATTGAGGAGATTATTCATCAAAATACAGATTTCACTCCTGATTTGGCATAATTCTCCTTATTTGCAGTTAAAATACGAGTTGAGTAAGCAACTTTAGTCGAGAGTTTGCGGTTTTCACACCTATTCTCGACCTTATTGCCTGCTCATAGTTGAAAATTTAAGTGTAGTGATAGCGTAGAATAAGCGAGAATAGCGAGTGATAGTAGTGAGCTCATGCATATTCCCTGACGGATACGCACAAGTCGGTCTGTTGGTTCTTAACTATAGTCTAGGTTTCTAAGACTTCGTCCCGGACTAGGTCGAGTCTTGCCTAATTCCCTATAGTTATGGCTCTGATACCAATCTGTCACACCCCAACCGATGGCGGAATCATCGGGGCGTGGCACTGAGCGAAACAGATTGTCCAGAAGTTTCCATAACAACTATCATTACCATTCAATTTAAATTAACATGTCCCATACCATGTCTCAAACAGTAACCAAATTATTACAGACATAAATCCAGGCAAATATTCTGTTCCGACAACTCAGATTTAAATAAACAGCAATTGTTTATCTGCTTCTAGAGACCCTTGGTTCGTTATCTACAGACAACTACTTGTTGGGCTCTAAAGCTTTATTCTAGCTTCAAATTCCTACCACATATGCATCCTAAGCACCTGTCACATACGTTAAAATAAACTCAATACATAAAATGTAAAGGTGAGCATACAAGTTTGATAATAGCATATAGAGTTCGAATTCGTTTACGCATAACCAGCACGTACACATAGTGAAATGAAGCACGTTAGTTATCGACATAGATCCATCGATACCAATGACTGCGGGTTGACTGCCCGAGGCAGTTCGCTATACATGATTACCACCGTAATCCATGCAAGTAAAAGATCCTTAACAACCCCCGTGTGAACGGGTGCTGAGTCCAAACTATAGTACTATCGTTGCTAAGGCAGGTAGACAGCATTCCATGTGTAATCATAACAAACAAGCATTCATAAGCCACGTATAACATGCATTAACGGTTAGCGTTCAAATAGTTGAGTAGTGTGATAGTTGTAGGTTGAATATTCGTAACGTATGTAACACCCAAAAGTGCTTAAAACAAAAAGGGATCGAGTATACTCACAGCGATTTATGGATTGAAGGGAGCGCTTAGCGAGTACGGTTAGCCTGGATAGATTCGATAGCATAACGACAAGTGAAACGTAAAGCAGGAAACAAGCGTTGGAGAGTCGGACAGTTGGTCGATCGGACGGCTGACCGTTCGGTTGACAGCCCGTTCGGTCCGCTGCCCGGTCGGTCGGTAGGCCGATCGGATGGCTGTTCGAGTGGATTGTTTCTTCCTTTGAAAAGGATGTGTTTGTGTATGATGGTTTGACTTTTGAAGTTTTCGTTGTAGCATTTGAAAACATTGAAGTACCTTTGCCTTTCAGGTCGGTCGATCGGACGGCTGTTCGATCGGCCGGCAACCCGATTGGTTAGGCATTCAAATGAATTACAAGGTTTAGTCTTTGGATCGGACAGGTGTTCGATCGGACAACAGGTCAACTAGTCAAAGACTTTAATGAATGTAAGTGTGGTGCAGTGGATCGGATAGTTGGTCGATCGAATAGGCACAACTGTTGTTCGATCGGACAACAGGGTGTCACCTGATCGGACGACTATTCGATCGGGTGGCACTACTGGTGCATTGAACATGTTGAAAATCGATTAAGTATTGAAGCATAGTATCTCATGATCCAAAGAGTAATACGATCGGTCAGCAGTTCGATCGAACAACAGCTCGTTCAATACTAGTCTTCAAAGTGAGTGACCATGTGCTAGCCGATCGGCTGGCCAGTCGATCGGCTGATTATCTGATCGGCTGGCTGTCCGTTCGGACAGCAGTCCGATCGGTCAGCATCCTGACCTAATCAGCCCTTTCGTCTAACACTTGGTTGTTCTGTTTGTTTGTCGTTTTATCAAGGTATTTCGACGTCGAGTAAAACCATAGATGCCTCGTCCTTACTTTGTTTCCCGAGTCGGACAGGAATCACCCAAATCCGGTCGGTGGTCTGTTCGGAACGAAGTTTAACATTTAACCCGAAGTCGGTTAACCTTGTGGATAGAATCCGGATCTTGAGCCATACAACCACCGAAGTGATTTGTAAACCGACTCAGGCTCCGTTTCTACCGGTTCGAAGTTATTGAGTGATAAAGGGTTGAAGGAAAGTTGGAAAATCCATCTTCCAATCCTTGTCACCGTATATATGTTCAGATCTATGAAAGATCTTTGTTTTTTTATGTGGAAATCGGCTAGATCCAAGTCATTCTTGGTGGATTGAGGCCAAAACATGAAGTTCTTTAAGAACCCATGATGACATCATCCTAGAACACTTGAATCTTGATGATTTCACGGTTAAAAGTTAGGATTTGAAAGATAGAAAGGTGTAGGAGTGTGTATAGATCAAGAAAGTACAAGATTTAGGGCGAAAACTTACCGGAATCGAGAGAAATCTGCGAAAAGGTGCGTTGAGCGTGCTGGTCGAACAGGGGTTTCCAAAAGTGGAAAAGGATGACAATGACATGGGTATTTATAGGATGAAAAAAGAGTAAAGCGCTGGCCGATCGGCCAGGCAGCTCGATCGGACAGCCTGTCCGATCGGACAGCAGTCCGTTCGGCTGGCTGTTCGATCGGCTGGGAGCCTGATCGATCAGTCGCACTTTTCGAGTGTTTCGCGCGACGATTCTTGATATTTCGATTTCGATTGCGTACGGTACGATTCGATAGGGTTTCCTAGTCAAATTACTTTCAGTCCCAAACACTCATATCTCGCATAATCTGTTTTCCACCAATTATCCAACTTCGTTCACAATTCGAGTTCGATTGCATTTCGAGTTAGATTTCGAGTTCCAATTGAGTTCGCTTGATTATCGCAATACAACATAAATAAATATGCACAAGTAACACGTAAGGCACACACACACGTAGAATAATAAGCAAAAGTTCGTAGCTCGAGTTGCGAATTGATGTCGATTCGATTAACATAGCTTGATTATTGATTAGTCAACTTTATCGCATTGTTACTTCCTATAGTTCACAGTCGTAGGTCGATTGAGTAGCGATTAACACACATCGATTATTGCCATTAACAACACTTACTCCACATAATACTAATAAAATAAAGAAATTTCTATAAGTCAAGTTGCGCGAAATCGGTCGTTGACTTAGACCTTGACTTTGACTTTGACTTGTGAAAACACGGGGTGTTACAATCATATGCCGCAAGCTACCGACCTTAATCGGGTACTCTATGCAATGTCTTTCAACCATCAAGATCAAATTTGGACCATAGGATACCGACGCAACAGGTCATATGCAGGGGCTGACCCACATAGAGCGGGTCGGGGTCTCCAGATCCCAATGTTTTTAAAAAAAATAGTAGATCCAATATATTAAATTTTCGAAGGACCCAATAAAATTAATTAGATGAACACCATAACATGAAGAGTGAAACTGGTGCAATGGTAAACCCCTTTGTTTGATAGCAAGAAGTCACAAGTTCGAACCTTAACCACTTTGTTTTTGTGTGCTGTTTGTTTTTCTTGATCTAATTTAAAACTATGGTTTCTTTTAAGTGCATAAACAAACAGAAGCAAAACACACACAACACACAAGTAAAGCTTCTTCTTTTTTTTTTTTAGTTTTATAACTTGAATTTTATTTGGTATCTAGTTGTTTAAGGATTTATTACTATGAATATAAAGTTTGGAAATTAGAATAACAAGTAATCTTTCTATCTTTGTATAATGATTCTATGAATTTGCAATGTTTTTTTTTTCGAATGACATTGTATTTTTATTGTTTGTTTTCTAATGAGTATATATTTTTTGTTATGTGTTCCCCGTTCCGACCCGAACCAAACGACGATCGACCCGAAAATTTTAACGTTTGATTGTGAAAAATGTGAACACCGTAAAACTTGGACCCCATTAGTAAAAAAATCTTGGGTCCGCCACTAGTGACATGACTCCTAACTCTTCTCTTTCAACTTATTTTAATAATGGCATTAATATTCGCAATATAATTAGTTTATCCGTTGATGCATTTGCTGGGTTGTTCTATGCATGTGATGCAAGCTCAAGTCTTTTAGGTTTGTGTTACGACTTCCGTTACATAGACACCCATATCCCTCTTTTCTGTTTTGGTAGTATGTAACTGCATATATATATATATACATACATATATATACATACATATATATATACATACATATATATATACACACATATATATATATATATAGGGCCAGGATCATTTCAGAACCATAAATATTTACAGAACTCGTAGAACTCCTAATAAACAATCTTTTTATTTATATATTTTTATGTTTAGGATAATTTTATCATTTATTATGTGTATTTTTACGATTATATACATGTTAAGAGTTATTTTATCATTTTTTATATGTAATTTTATAATTACACATATGTAAACTAGTTTTTTTACATATATGTAATTAGTTATGACACGTATATATAATTTTGGCAATTAAACATATGTAAACTACTTTTAACATGTATGTAATCAAAGAAATATATATAATAGATGATAAAAAGATTCTAAATACAAAAACTTATATATAAAATGATTGTTTATTAGAAGTTCTGAAAGTTTTGTAGTTATTTAGAGTTCTGAAATGAACTCATATATATATATATATATATATATATATATATATATATATATAGGGTAAGGGTCTATGCAGAACACTAAATATTGCGAGAACACGCAGAACAAAATGAATCACTCATTTTTTCAATCCTAAAAACCTAAAAAGTAAATTAAAATGTTATAAATGTAAGATTTATTGTTTCTCACACTAGAATTTAAAACAAAATATGAAAAATCTTCAGTTTTTAAATAACCTACACACATGTAGGTTATGTATAGGCTAAATTACCTACATGTATGTAAACTATGTGTAGGGAAAAAATTATGATTTTTTATGTATATATAATACACATATGAATGTAAGAAATATAAAATTTAAGAAATAGGAACATTAAATTCCAAAATTTAGTGATTTAAAGTAGTTCTTTTTGTTCTCGCAATAATTAGTGTTCTGTAATGATCTTTATCGTATATATATATATATAAACTTAATTATGTTCGATTATTATCTAATTAGTGTGACACTTATACTTAATATGTAATAGAACTTATAATTGTAGGGATGTGACGGTTGAAGGGTCACACCGGTTCATATGACGGTTGTTCCCGCCATTATCAACCGCCAAAACATCTCGGTATATATATGTAATGACCGGCAGTTATGTCCGGTACCAAGACATTCAGAATTCTCATTCGAGTTGTCCATTATTCTCTCTTATTATTCTTTCATTTCCAGTTCTGCATACATTTCCTTTTGTATACCATGAACACCAATCCTAACACTAAGTCTAATTCCGCTGCAATGCCTCATGATTTCCAACATAGTGGTATCAGAGCCACGGTTCAAAAGGAAGAAGAAATCCGTCCGACGTCATCAATGATGCCATGCCAACATTGCTCCGATGAAAAACATGAAAGGCAGAAGAAAGTCTCTCATGTTAGATTGTGTTATTATTGTCATGAACATGGTCACCGGATTTACTCATGCAAAAGAACACGACGAGGCCACTCAATTAATCCGATAAGTGATTAACACGGGAATTCAACGACGAAATGATGAAGCAGTTCTCAGGCAAGAACTGATCGTTACCGGAACTGAAGGGGGACAATGGGGCGACATATGGTATGTAGGTAATGTTTTTACTCATCATTTTGCCGGAAATCTTAATGTGTTTAAACAGATTAAACACTTAATTGGGGCATAAACGAGAACAGGGAAGACAATTTCTCGTTTATTCGGGGTAGGGGCCGTAGAGGTTAAACCAGGGAATGAAATGTTACGTATACAAAGCGTATTTTATACACCGGAACTTGATCGCAATGCGTTAAGTATAGATCAATTAATATTACAAGGGTATACGGTTAAGAAATCTGGCGATACATGTAAGATTTATCCAATGTTTTGTGCACCGATTACAAACACGGTGAACGATATGACCGGATTAACCAAAGAAGAAGAAATTGGTATGAAAGAAAAACAAAGAGTCGATCAAAGTGCAGTAAATGATGAATACAAAGAGAATTATCTCAATTCATACTTTGAAGATCTAAACTTATCTTCACAAGAACCCGATTGGAGTTTAATGATCATACATGCCATGGAATTCCATGACTTCTCTCATTGCAAATCACTGTTAGATATGATGGAAGATGGGGAATTCCTGTTTAAATATAAACACGAATTACAGATCAAGTTTGAAGAAATGTTAAATTGGTTCATAAATGTTAAACTTGGAATCTCTACCCGACCCATTACACCATATGCAACTGATAACAGGAAGGTTGATTTGCTCGATCTCTACATGGTGGTTAAACGAGATGGTGGATACAGAAATGTTACTGATAATATAACCTTTGGGCAGTAGTTGCAAAAGATATGGGTTATGAATATGATGATGGTGAACTAATGAGGATAATGTACGCCATGTATCTGGACGTCTTAGTATATTATTACAAATTCAAGACAGTACAAGGAAAAGTGATAGATAAGGAAGTGGTGGAACAAGATGAAGGTCCATCGGATTCCCGTCATGAAAGAAGAAAAAGCAACGGAGATGTTCAAGATGAAGAAGCAATCCATCACTATGCCTTGTTTGCCGGAAATGACTGGGAAGGGATGAAGAAGATGCAGGCAAAATGGTGTCGTTTCGATTTCAAGCAAACTATAAAGGCCATGGACGAAGCTAATCGGAGTGTCCTCATGCATGCTTCTAAACATAATCAAGTTTAGGGGGATGTATTATATATATATATATATATATATAGAAACGGGATCAGGAGAAAACGCTCAAAAGTGTGAGAACGGTGAGAACACTTCCTGGCCCAACACGTGTCACGCCGCTTAGAGAAGGGCGGAGGGGCTTTTTTGTCCTTTCATATTTCTTTTTTTAACGCGTGTCACTTCATCTTTTCATTTTTTTGACGTTTAATAAATACGCGGCGTTTATATTGTTTTTAGATCAGAATCATAGTAAATATTTTGGCGTTTTAAGTATTGTTTTGGCGTTTTTATTGTTTTTTAGATCAGGATGCAGGCGTTTAATGTAAAAAAACATCAGTAATTTTCTTGATTTTATTATATCAAGTGTTTTGCCATTTAGGATACAGGCCTATAATGTGACAGACAATTATGGCGTTTTGAAAAGATAAATAAATTTCAATTTTCCATGTAGTGGCATTAATATAACTATAATGTTTGGCAATAATGATACCGTCTCTTTATTTTACTGTTTCTTTCAATTTTCATCTGTTAATTAGTGTTGATTTTTCCAGTAATACTTTGTTTGCGTTTTTGGCGTTTTATATAGCAACCTCGTATTTTGCTAGCATTCGTTCTCACAGTTTTTCAAACTATCAGGCGTTTTGAAGTTTTTGGCGTTTTATACTCAATTTTTTTAAAAATAGTAGAGAATTAGATGATAAACAACAGAGAATTACATAACAAACATTAGAAAATGAAAAAAAAATTAAAAATTATAATCTAATTTCTCATTCAAATCTTCACTGTCATCAGTCTCTTCTACTTTAACCTTTTTGGCGTTTTGAACCTGTTTTTGAATACCTTATGTAGATCCTTATTTTCTTACATAACGTCCGTCTTTAGAAGATGCTTATTTTTTGTGGCATCCTTTATGGTGGGTGGATATATACTTGTTTAATGACATGTTGAAGACCAACGCCTGCTTTAATGTATTGATCCCTTCATACCATCAATATATCCGTCAAGAACAAAGTGACATGATGTCATTTCACTGTCATCAGTCTCTTTATCTTGAATATTTTTCCATCTCATTCAGCAAAATATTATAGAGATACCCAACTTAGAGAAGAATCCATTCAGTGAAACTTCATTCAGATCAATACTCAATATAGCAGAATCGAGGTTCTGCATCTGTGGCTTTTTTAACTATTATTTTTGGCGTTTTTAAAGTGAATGGTTTCTAGGAAATATGACGTTTGTTTCTGGTTTTGTGATCAGTTGATTGTGCAGAGAAGTCTCTCTTAATAGGATGTTTTTGGCGCGTAGTTTAGGCGAGATTTTATTTATAGTAAATGATATTAATAAAGTAGCTGTCTTTTCAGTTACTGTGTATTTTTACTGTTTTTTGTTCAGCTTTTTATGAGTTTTTAGGGTCATAGACTTTCCATCTCCCAAGTTTGGCGTTTTTGAATGGGTTTAAGTAGTTTTTGGCGTTTTTTTCCATGTTAAGCTTTTATTAATATTAATACTTCTGCAAATTACTTTCATTATAGTTTGAGAGTTTTTGGCGTTTTTACTCCATTTATGGCGTTTCATATGCATTATGACTGTTTGGCGTGTTATTAATATAATGTATTTTTTTATTCTAAGTTGAAAAATACATAGCAAACAACAGAAAAAGAAAATTAAAAAAATAAAAATAAAAACAATTCATCTTCCAAATCTTCACTGTCATCAGTCTCTTTCTTCTTTTGAATCATGTTCGCTGGTGGTTTGGCTTAGCCATGCTTGTGTTTTTGTGGCCGTTTGGAAAGACAAAATGACATTAGTTTTTTTTTTTTTTTGAATATGTATCTTCAAATAACTCATTAGTGTCATTCGTCTTTTCATGCCACTAAAATATTCATCAAGAACAAAACACAGAAAATGACATAAGTCTGACCCCAGCATCTTTTTGTTTATGATTTTTCCATCTCATGCAGCAAAATGTTATTTGAGTCACAACACCTCAGGGAAAAATGTATTATCCTAAACCTTGGCGTAGAACAATATTTGAATATACAAGAAACGATATTTGGCGTTTTTGGCGTTTTACTGAGTAAATAGTGTATCTGAAAGAACCGTCGATTTTTTTGGAATATTTTTATGTTTGAGTGTTTTGGCGTTTTCTAAAATGAATGGTATATAGTAGAAAATATGGCGTTTTTTGAGTAGTTGTGTTTGATGTTTTGGGGATTTTGGCGTTTTGTAAGTTGAAAGGTATATAGTAGAAAATATGGCGTTTCAGGTTCTGGGGGTGTGTTTTTATGTCTGGGATGTTTTTTTATATAGCGATGTGTTTTGGTTCGGCGTTTTATTCATCAGTATGGCGTTTTGGTATAGAGGTGTAAAGACGCTTTTAACCTTAATGAGTCGCGTCCACGTAATAAAATTGATGTTATTTACGAAAACGCCACCGCGCCAATCTAGTCCATAGATTGTTTTAATCGGACAATTCATAAGCGTTCTCACCGTTCTCACACTTTCTACCGTTTTCTCCAAATCCCGACCCTATATATATATATATATATATATAGGACAAAGATCCGTTAGGAACCACCCCTTATTGCGAGAACCGCGAGAACCAATGTGAACACAACCAAAAATGCCTAAAAATAGCTAAAAATCACACAAATTATTTTTTTTAATATTTTTTATAAAAAAATCGTTAATTTTCGTAGCAAAAAAAATTTTTTTTGCTACTAAAAGTAGCGATTTTAACATAAAAAATATTAAAAAAAAAATTTTAGATTTTTTTTAGATTTTTTTAGGTTTTTTGAGGGTTTAGTTTTTATCATTTTAGCTTGGGGGGGGGGGGGTTAGGTTTTTTTAAGGTTTTTGGGGGGTTTTAGTTTTTAGCATTTAGCTTGGGGGGGGGGGGTAGGTTTTTTTTAGGTTTTTTTAGCTATTTTAGGTTGTGTTCATAGTGGTTCTCGCGGTTCTCGCAATAAAGGTGGTTCTCGCATGAACCTTACCCTATATATATATATATATATATATATATATAGGGGAGGGTTTAAATGAGAACACTCATTTTTTATGAGAACTGTGAGAACAATTCTCAGCCACTCATTTATATTCCCTCATACTTTAATCACAAGGTTAAATTGGTAATTGTATAACACACTGAATCAATCAAGAATTATAACCTGTTCTATAGCATATCTGATTGTGTGCACAACGAGTGCATCTTGCTTGTTCAATCTCTGTAATTTAAAAACCACGAGCCGCTTATTCGCGCAACACTATCGCACCGCTCCACCGCCAATTTTGTAGCCGACGATGACCATGGAATAGGCAGGAGTGCCGTAGGGAGTGTGGGTCACTCACTGATTTTTGCCGACCAGGCCTTGAAAAGTTAAATTAGGTATAAATCGGACAATGTTCAATTGTTTTTTATGTTTTCTTTGTAATATGTTGCGATTTCATCTGGTGAATAGAAATAAAAATTATCTTAAGACATGGTTTGATGGGTACACGGCTCTATAAGGTCTTAATTTGTGAGATTCTTAGGGTTTTGAAATGCAAAAAGGCACTCACACCATGATTTTTTAAATCAGTTCAATTATCCAGATCTTTATTGCATGGTGATGTTTATAGTCTTATGTTGTTAGTGATTTGAAAAATAAATACTCTAAATTTGAAGTTGAATAATTGTATATGCTATAAATCTATAATATGATTTTTTTTTTCTTCTGTATGGATGGTATGAACAAAAGAGGCAGAATTTTTGATAATGTAATTGATATAAATCTTTTGCCTACCATTTCTTATTTGATTTTTTTGGCATATTTATATGTTAGTGTTTCCATTTTGTTGTTTAGTGGTTAGGGGTAACTAGATACAAAGGTTAACAATTCATGTTCTTTTCTTCTGACCCGTTCACACTGTAATTCTTGGTATCATATTTGTTTTGATTTACACATAAGTAACTGCTTTAGCCTTATGATTATAGCTTTATCGCTAATAATGTTAGGCCTTTTTACTCTCAGTCTAATGTTCCAGCTTAAGGTGTGAACTAGAAAGGCTTGCTTCTTTTGTTGAAGATATTAAGGGCATTAAGAATTTTTTTTGAAGAGTTCCTGAATTATCTAAATTCTTAGAATAAAGGGAGGTGCCTTGGAAGAATTAATTGCACATCCTAAACCTGGCGATTTATCTTTTGTGACTCTGTAAAGTATTAGAAACCAAGATTATGGTACACATCGTCGTTTGATTGGTTCCTAAGAGAAAGCGAAGGTTAAGACAAAAAGAGGAAAAGAACAGTGCAAACCATGTTGTAAACTTGGTTGTCATGATTATCAGAATTGTTCTAAAAAAGAAAACGTGATGACTGTGATGACGATAATCAATACTAATGAAGATCGTCGATCATAGTGAATGAAGGTTTCTCCTTTATTGTTGTAGTGCTAAAGATTAGTTCATCTTGTTCATTCTATTTTGTAAAGTCGACGGATTTTTACATTCATTATATTTATCATGTCATTGTTCCAATATTAATACAGGTACAATTATTTCAATGTGTTATACAGTTATTAAGGTCTTGTTATTTCTCTCATGGTGAATGATAGCACTGATCTTTTGGGCGGCGTGGATGGTCGTTGCATGTTCTGCAAAATTAACCTACTAGTGGAGGAAAAGATTACATGCAAGACATGTGCCACTCCATGGCATCTCGGCTATGTTTCTACTCATCCCAAACCCTGGCAGATGCTTCACAATGGTACAGTTTTGGACTGTGGTATTTGACATAAACAATGGAACTGAATGACTGAATGGTTGTATATCTAGATATTATCTAAAAAATGAAAGAAAAAAAAACTATTTCATTTTCTAATTAATTACGAGCTCAATCGTCCCCAACCAAATAAATCAATTTTCGGTTTGGTTTTGTCACAGATTGCTTTTCCCATTTAGAGATCACACGAGGAACTTTTCTGGTTGGTTCGCTCTGGTTGCATGTTGCTTCAGTATGGTTTATTTTTCTAGTTCATTCGTTTCTAGTTGCTGCAAGTGCAGATCGTTCTCCAGAATTTTTAAGGGATTTTGAATCCACGTTGAAATTCCATAGGTTTTGGTCGGGGACAAAGCTTTCAAATTTGCATCAGCAGGTCATCATGTGTTGGTAGGACCATCGCCAAACGAATGCTACCTAATCTGATGGAGATAAGGAACAAGATGAAGCCTAGCACTACACCAATCAAGCAACTGATCATAATGATATAGAAGTCATTTTGAGTCTAGGTGGTCTATTGAAAATAGGAAAAATAATTATTTGTATGCTTTATTAATTCAATGTAATTATCACTTACGTTTTATGTTTGTTTAGTTGGTGAATTCTACACTGTTATCATTTATCATGTCATTATTTCGCTATTATATGGCAATGTCTACACATAATTTATTAAAATAGCACACAATGGTAGTGTGTGCATAATTTCACATTCAATTACACATTGGTAACCTGCTGACTTACACGAGCGTAATTGTTCACACATAATTTGTTGAATAGCATATAGTGGTAGTGTTTGCACTATTTCACACTCAGATACACATCTATAATCGAGCTGACTTACATATGTGTAAATGTCCATACATAATTTGTTAAATAGCACATAGTGATAGTAGTGCACAATTTCACATTCAATTATACATTTGTAAACTGTTGAATTACACATGTGTAAATAACTTAATAACATAAGTTTGAGTTACCTGCTACTTACACATGTGTAACTATCCATTGTCACACATGTTAATACGCATTACTGACAATCTTTGTTTTTGCAAGAATAGGTAACTAAAATTGACCAAAAAGTAGGATTTATTGTTGCAAATTTAAACGTGTTTAGAACTTCGTATCTATCTTAATTTTTTAACTATAATGATTTACACATGTGTAAACATTCAAATCTATGCTTATTTTTTAGACTATTATGATTTACGCATGTGTAAACCTTCATATGTACTTTTATTTTTTGAACTATTATGATTTACACATTTGTAAACCTTCTTATCTATTACTTTCATTTAAAAGAAAACTATTATGTTTTATACATGTGTAAACCTTCATATCTATTCTTAAAAAAACTATTGTGATTTACACATGTGTAAGCTTTCGTATCTATGCTTATTTTTTTCGACTTTTATGATTTACACATGTGTAAACCTTCATATTTATGCTTATTTTTTAATTATTATGATTTACATGTGTGTAAACCCTTATATCTATACTCTTTTATTTAAATTGTTATGATTTACACATGTGTAAACCTTCATATATATATAATTTACACATGTGTAAAAACACATGGAGACGTATTATATATGATTTACACACGTGTAAACTTCTACATCTATACTTATTTTTCTTTAACTATTATGATTTACACATATGTAAACCTAGATATTTATCCGTACTTTATTAACGGTTATGATGTAAACATTTGTACACCTTCATATCTATGCTTATTATTTAACCATTATGATTTACACCTGTGTAAATCTCAGGTTTTGTATATGTCTTACATGTGTAACTATCCATTGTCACACATATTAATACACATTACTGACAATCTTTGTTTTTGCAGTAAAAGGTAACAAAAAGTAGGATTTATTTTTGCAGATTTAAACATGTTTAAGAAAACTACCACTCTTTACAAACACCATAACAGTAACAAATTTTGTGAATTCCTAAAACCACATTATATTAAAACATCATCTATGTTATCATAAGATGCAACCTGGAATATATAGAAAGGTTTCAAAAATTGGTCAAAATTTTCTTAGATAAAGGTATATTGGTCAAACACTAACAATCAATCTCCTATAAGAACTAAATATGATCGCATCACATTACTCTTCATTTGCACAAAATTAATAGAAATAGAAAACATAAAGATGAAGCAAACGATACATAAATAACCTAGATCCCTAACCAAACAGCAATTTCAATCTGATCGTGAGAGAGAAAAAACGGCGAAAGAGATTTTGGATTCCCCCAATTTTTGATTCCATATACAGGTTAGGTATGAATCACAAATTAAAACCCTGGAACTTGTAAGATCAAAGAAATTGTCTCTCAATTCATGTATAGGGCATACATGACAAATTAAATTTGAACAAATTTAAGAATTTTCAGCGAAGGATGAACGTTTTCTTAAGAGATTTATAATCAAATACTTCTCATTAGCCTCAACTTCAAAACTCCTAGCAATTTGCAGGGCTATAGAAGAAGACACAGGTAAAGCATATCGAATATAAGATCAGAATAGGTGACAAATTAAAACCCTACACTTCGATCTTCTTCGTCGTCGGCTTTATCTCCAACGTATGATCGGGCTTTTGATTTCTCCGGCGTATGATCAGGTTCTTGAGGAAGAGGTAGACTGGGGGTATTATGGGTTAACAATGGGTAATGTGATGGGGGGTTTAAAATGTATTTTTACAATAATGCCCCTTCTAGTCTTTTATTTTATCTTCCTTTTTCATTTAACCCTTGTAATCATAGCCCTTAATTTAGGATGATCTATGGATGAAAATTGTTCCTAGTGTTCTCACAAATATCTTTGTTCTCAAGATAACCCTCCCCTATATATATATATAGGGTAAGGATAGTGTAAAAAGGGCCTAAAGTGTGAGAAGTGTATTATAACACTATATATAATACTATATAACACCATATAAACACCGTATAACAATATGTAACACCATATAATACCATATAACACTATGTAACACTATATATCATTATATAACAAATATAACACTATACATCTATCATAGACATGCTATCAGACAACCTATAGTGTTATATATGTTATATAATGATATATAGTGTTACATAGTGTTATATGGTATTATATGGTGTCACATAATGTTATACGGTGTTTATATGGTGTTATATAGTATTATATATAGTGTTGTAATACACTTCTCACACTTTGAGCACTTTTTACAGGATCCTCTACCTATATATATATATATATATATATATATATATAAACTTAATTATTTTCAAATGTTCAATTATGTTCGATTATTATGTAATTAGTGTGGCACCTATACTCGATATCTAATATAACTTATAATGGTTGGGATGTGACGGTTGAAGGGTCACACCGGTTCATATGACGGTTGTTCCCGCCATTATCAACCGCTAAAACATCTCTGTATATATATGTAATGACCAGCAGTTATGTCCGGTACCAAGACATTCAGAATTCTCATTCGAATTGTCCATTATACTCTCTTGTTATTCTTTAATTTCCAGTTCTGCATACATTTCCTTTTGTATACCATGAACACCAATCCTAACAGCAAGGTGGTGTTTGTTTTTTAGTAAAAGGTCTGCGCAGCCTCTTATGTCTGCGCGGCGTAGACCACGCGCAGACATTGGCACGCGCAGACTGTTTGTTTTTCCGAAGACGTTTCATTAAAAAAGGTCTGCGCGAGGTCTTCTTGGTGCAGACTTGGTCCAACCACTTCTAAAATCTTCTAAGGTCTGCAGAGGGTTAAACACCACCACCCACCACCACCGTCCACCACAGCTGTCCACCACTGCCGTCCACCACCACCGTCCACCACCACCGCCGGCCACCACCATCGTCCCTCACCACCACCGCCGGCCGCCACCAATGTCGGCCACCACCACCGTCCCCACCACCGCCGCCGGCCACCACCACCACCGCCGGCCGCCACCACCACCGTCTGCCACCACCACCGTCTGCCACCACCGCCGCCGGCCACCACCACCGTCTGCCGCCACCACCAGTTTATTTTAGAAGTTTACAGACATTAATAAACAAACAGTCTTCTTCTTACAGACTGTAGACCTTTGGTCCACCTCTTCTCCTGCAGATGCTTGCAGATGTGGTCCGCAGACTGCAGAACTTTTCCTGCAGAAAAAACAAACAGCACCTAAGTCTAATTCCTCTACAATGCCTCATGATTTCCAACACATATGCACTTTCAAGTCGAAGGCCCACAACTCAGATTCTCTGACTTTTCCTTATTATTTTATTATATTACTAGTCTCCTTATCACTTATATTAGTATATTACTAGTCCTTTTGACACTAGTAAGAAAAGCAAAAAAGGCAAGAGGATGTTGTAAAAGTCCTGACTTTCACACGGAAGGAACCCAATGACCCATTTTTTTTTTTTTTTTGAAAGTCCAATGACCCATCAATGACCCATTAGTGAATAAGATATTTTGAGAAATGGAAAAATATAGATTTTATTTATTTAAAAAAACATTAAGTATGATGGGATGGGAAGCAACGTATGTTTTTGTATAACGTAATAGAGTAAGGCAAGGGGTGGTAGACATCGTAAATTTTCCATATAAAGAAATCAACTCGAAAGCCATGTGTAGTCTGGGTTTGTGTGTGACGCAATAGAGTAGTAGTAAGACAACTGGTGGAAGACATGCTACTCTTTTTGCATTTTAAGCAAAATGAAAATTCGACGATAAAAAAACTTATGAATGTTGGACTGTTTAGGGGTTAAAGACTGGTCCCGCCGGGTCAGACCAACCTACAAACATTTCTTTAGTCTTTTTGTTTTATAAAAAAAATATAAATGGTTATTTCTTTAGTCTTTTTGTTAGATGAAAACAATTATAAATGGTTAAAGGTGTTATTCATGATTACATTTCTGTATTATTATTACAACGAGTAAAGTCACCTAGTATATTTTAAATTCAATTAAAGTAGAAAGAATTAAAACACTATTTGTCACCACTTACTAATAATATGTATAATAATATAATAGTTAAAGTTTCTTTTAATAAAGTGATTTAGAAGATTTTGTACATTTTGGATGGACTTTCAACTCAAAGTGATTCAATGCATTTGACCCATTTGCTTTGTGTAATTGAGTTTTTCAGGTATACACGTTTTCGTATAGAGTTTTTCAGGTATGCACGTTTTCGTATAGAGTTTTTCAGGTATGCACGTTTTCGTATAGAGTTTTTCAGGTATACCCGTCTTCGACCCCCGGTTTTATAATTTTTAGGTATAATTTCAGGTCCGGTGACTTCCGACCTCTCGATCGGAAATCTTAAGCTTCGCCACTAAACGGGTGCAGCATATTCCACCAAAACGCGTATGACTGTTACACGTATATGTGCACATTAATGTAAAGCTGATTTAGTAGTTGCAAGTGTCCAAATCAAAACTTAACCTGGGCTAAACACCTTCTTCATATATAGTAGGATTTATATGGTATTAAATTTTTTATCAAGTATTAAAAAAACTTTGTTTATCACGAAGATAATATTTCAACACGCACTTAAGTATTGTAAACAACTAGTAGGTAGGTATCAGCTTCATTCGTAATGACAATCGCACTCAGTGTAGCAACAAAAATAAAAACTAAAATATAAAGTCGTCATATGATCAAAAGGTTGCCTACATACATGTGTTTTACATCGATAGAAACAAATCTTGAAAACAAATACTGATATTGATGTTATTCGACCGTAATCGATTTGTTTCGTCTAGGTATCAACAAGGTCCCAAAGAAATATCTTGTATTGAATGCAACCCCGTTGTGAACAAAATTAACACCGTAATGTAGAGAACAAAATTAAACACAATCGTATATTCTGCTTTTAAGAAAATGTTAACTCGAGTTATTGAAGGAAAATTAAATTAAATGAAAACTAGTGAGGTCCCATATTTGTTAGGTTTCCTTCTGAATTATTATAGACATTATGCTTAGTGGAGATCAATATGATCGGGTGGCTCCGCTAGTGACATGATGATACTTTAATGGTACGTCAGTAACCCAAATTTCTCGTTAAAAAAAAAAGTTACACTTGGTAGAATTAAGATCTTTAAACATATCTTAATTTAGAATAAAGAATAAAAAGGTACGTTGGGATCTCTGCTATATTCCATCAAGAACCAAGGTCAAAACCGAATTCGATAAAGTTTGATTCAAATCGAATTTCGAGTTCGATCACTAATTGTAAATTGTATATTGCCATATTATAAAATAACCTTTTAAGGAATTTTAAGAAAAACACTACAAAAGTGACAACTCGAACGATAATTTTTGGAAGTTTTGTAGGGTTCGTTCTTATTCAGAACTAAGCATAAAGATTCTTGGTTTTTCTTCGGTTTAATCCGCGTCTTCTCTATAATCTTTACCGTATATGCACCATTTTGTGTAGTGATCTGCAGAGTAGATCATGGCATGGATGAACCAAAGAAAAAAACCAAGAATCCTATGAGGCTATGAGAGCTAGGGGTGAGCAAGAAAACCGAAATAACCGAACCGTAACCGAATAACCGAAAAAACCGAACCGAAACAAAAACCGACGGTTCGGTTTTCAGATTTTTAATAACCGAAAATTTCGGTTCGGTTTTCGGATAAACGTTTTCAATAACCGAAAAAAACCGAACCGAACCGATAATTTACAATCCATATATTTTTATGTTTAAGTTTAAATTGTTTAAGTGTTTAACCCAATGCTAGTAGAAAATGTTAATTTTATTCTTGAATGTAAAGTGTTTATAATAAAAACATTATAACTGAAATGATTTATTATTACCTATAAGATATAACAAAATTTAATATAAAAATTAAATTTAATAAAACTTTGAAGAAACATAAAAATATATTAGAAGGTTAGGTTTATGTAAACAATACTAATTAAAGAGGTGAACTATAATAACTTAAATATAAACATATAAAAAGATTGTTATAATATAAATTATACTTTTTACTTTTTGAATCTTACATAATTTTGTTTCAAAAACCGAAATAACCGAAAAACCGAACCGAACCGACGTAAAAACCGAAAAATCGAAACCGAAAAAAACCGAAACCAAACGGTTTTTAAAACCCAAAAACCGACATTTCGGTTTCGGTTTTGATTTTACCCAAAAACCGAACCGAACCCAACCGTGCACACCCCTAATGAGAGCTTTAGAGAACGTCAAAGAATTCAAAACAGATAATATTTTATATATGCTTATTCAATAACTGAAAAATCAGATCTGCTTTTCTAGAGGAATAAAATAATGATAAAAATCAAGAATCCTATGAGAGCTTTGGAAGAATGTCAAAGAATTCAAAACAGATAATATTTTATATATGCTTATTCAATAACTGAAAAGTCAGATATGCTAATATTCAAATTTGAAATATTAAGAAACACCCTTAAATCAAGCTTTTGAACCCCCTAATGAAACACCCTTAAATCAAGCTTTTGAACCCCTAATGAAACTTTCAAAATTACCTTCTTAGTATTATTATTATTATTATTATTATTATTATTATTATTATTATTATTATTATTATTATTATTATTATTAGAGTAAATTGCTAAAATAGTCCCTAACGTTTGTTCACATTTGCTAGATCCATAAAAAAAAAAAGATTTTTTCTCATATGAACCACTAAGGTTTCAAAAAAGTTGCTAAATCCATCCAAACTTCAGGGACGATTTTAGCAATTTAATAAAACAAACTTTTTTTTGGATGGATTTAGCAAATGTGAACAAACGCCAGGGACGATTTTAGCAATTTACTCTATTCTTTTATTTTCATCCTTTTATTATATCTTTTAATTAACATAAAATCTATTTATTTTTTATTTTCATCTTTTTATTAAATTTCTTATTTAACATAAAATCTACTAGTTTTTTTTTTTTGAACGGCGAATTTCTACAACAGGCGATAGATTCGCACCTGCTTTTGCAGGCCCTCCACCCCACTCTGGCCAAGACTATGTTGTCTTAACCGGGCTCACGCTTGGCTTCAGAGTTTGGCTTGACGCTCCCCGACAAAATTTCCAGCCTACTGCTATATGCGAGTAGTTGCACCCTCCACAAGAGCCGAAAACTCTCTGGAGTAAATGCACTGTAATAGAAAACTCGGGTGTGCTCTGCGGGTTTCGAACCTGTGACCAGGCCTTCACCCACTTCATAATAAAGATTAATCATTTATATTTTACAATTATGAATACGGTTTTATATTTATAATCATCTAACCATCTAACCAAGTCTTTTAAAATGTAAACATTTTACTTATTACTAATCCTTTAATAAAGTTAATTATATGACAAAATCTTTTCAACGGTTTAATTTGTTACCTGTTTAGCAAGAACGTGTATTTTATTTTATAAATGAACAAAAAAATACTGGGTGAAGGCCTGGTCACAGGTTCGAAACCCACGGAGTACACCCGAGTTTTCTATTACAGTGCATTTACTTCAGAGAGTTTTCGGCTCTTGTGGAGGGTGCAACTACTCGCATATGACAGTAGGCTGGAAATTTTGTCGGGGAGCGCCAAACCAAACTCTGATGCCAAGCGTGAGCCCGGTTAAGACAACATAGTCTTGGCCAGAGTGGGGTGGAGGGCCTGCAAAAGCAGGTGCGAATCTATCGCCTGTTGTAGAAATTCGCCGTTCAAAAAAAAAAAAAACTAGTAGATTTTATGTTAAATAAGAAATTTAATAAAAAGATGAAAATAAAATAATAAATAGATTTTATGTTAATTAAGAGATATAATAAAAAGATGAAAATAAAAAAAATAGAGTAAATTGCTAAAATCGTCCCTGACGTTTGTTCACATTTGCTAAATCCATCCAAAAAAGTTTGTTTTATTAAATTGCTAAAATCGTCCCTGAAGTTTGGATGGATTTAACAACTTTTTTGAAACCTCAGTGGTTCATATGAGAAAAAATCTTTTTTTGGATAGATCTAGCAAATGTGAACAAACGTTAGGGACTATTTTAGCAATTTACTCTTATTATTATTATTATTATTATTATTATTATTATTATTATTATTATTATTATTATTATTATTATTATTATTATTATTATGGGTGAGGTTCTTGTAAAAATGACATTTTTCGTGAGAAGTGTGAGAAGGCATAGAATTTGATATGTAGGCATCATGTTTTGAACTTAGGCATGATGTTTTGGGTTGTTCTAGTAAAAAAAACACCAAATATAACAATTTAAAACACAATGCAACGTATTATGGGCGTGAAATTTAAAACACACTACTTAACACTTAAAACACACCACTTAACGTTCTTGGTATGGTGTTTTAAGTTTTAACCCTAGAATTCATTGCATTGTGTTTTAAATTGTTATGTTTGGTGTTTTTCTTGCCAAAACAACCCAAAACATTATGCCTAAGTCCAAAACAAGATGTCTACATATGAATCTTTATGCCTTCTCACACTTCTCACGAAAAGTGTCATTTTTACAGGATCCTAAGACTTATTATTATTATTATTATTATTATTATTATTATTATTATTATTATTATTATTATTATTATTATTATTATCCTATATATTAAAATTTGGAATGAATGAACAGTAACATCAGTGATGAGTAAATGATATCGGGTACCGGTATCGATATCAAATTTACCAAACTGGGTGTATTTTTGGTACCGATTCGGCACCAGTATTCACAGGTTTTTACCCTTAAATACTGGTGTCGTACCAGTACTGACCGGTACTGAACCGTACCGTAACCGGCATATTCGGTACCTGTACCCATTTTTGGGGATTTCGGTAACGGTATTTTTGATACCGGTTGGAACCGAGCTAATCATATCCTGTAGCAAAGTAGCAATGCAAGTAATTGCACCGTTTAGATTACTTTTCATACACACAGTAAGTAAAATATATTTCGTTTGAATGAGATTTTATATACACAACAACTTATTTTGCTTTTTTTTTTTCTTTTTCTGTAATGAATGAATTATAGCATGTAAAATTAACTTGGATATTTAGATTATTGATGAGCAAATCGTATCAAATCCTGTAATCAAAACGGTATCGTATCGGTACCAAATTTACTATACCAAATCATTTTCGGTACCAATTTGGTACCCACCTTTTGGCGTTTTCAGAATCGTTACTTTTCGTTCGACACCAGTCTAGCACCATACCTGTATTTATTGATTTTTACCTTCAAATACCATACCGTATTTTACTGATTATTTTCGGTGCCGGTACCAAATTTCGAGATTTTCCAGATCGGTACTTTCGGTGCCGTTACTGGTACCGAGCTCATCTATATTTTAACGTGTTAGCACCGTAATAACTGAACTGAAAACAACCGAATTTCCAACATGTAGGACGTGTGGGTCCTACTATTATATATTAGGTTATTTAAAATCGCTTTTTAGGACGGAGTGACTATCCTTACCACGTCATTTTTATTTATGTTTTGATATTCGGTATCCGTTTGCCATTGCTGACACGCGTTTTGCAGTCATTGGGTCCCCGCCGCAACGCACGGGTGGAAAATCAACTAGTTATCTATTAATAGACAAGCTGAAATGAATAGTAATTTTAATGTGTTTTATTTTAATTGGTCTGGTTCCATGTGTTTCTTCACAATTGGACCAAAAAAACTTGTTACCAACGTGTCATTTTTTGCTTTTGTATGCTCATCCAGTCATTTGTGTAAAATGAATTTTGGGGGGGAAATGAGTGAACAAAGAGAGAAAGATATGCCAGCCAACCACATGAATAAGGCAGTCACGGCGGCAGTTTGAAGTCCCGGTGAAGATGGCGTAGAGATGGGATCATACTCCAGTAGCGGCGTAACATGAACAGACCAGACCAAAGCAGCCCTGAGCGGTTAGGGTTTGGTAAGGGTCTACGACGACCGGAAGTTCTAGAATTACAACGAAATCCGGTTACCTCCGGTGAGAACCCGGTGACCTGAACTAGGTATGCATGTATCCTTTTTAGTTAGATCTGTTCTTTTTTTTAATCAGAAGTTAAAAAAGAACAGTGGGAGATTATGGGTTTTCAAAGTGAAATATGCATCAAGCATGAAAATTTTGTAGAAACCGTTCGCGTAATTTAAATAAAATAAACAAATTTTATTCAACAATTACAATACAGAAATAAGAAAGCTGAAAACTATTACAATTACAACTGAAATAAAAGAAAATACAAGAAAAGAGATGAAGCAGAATGGCTGAGGCACGTGTTCACACGCTTCCCTTAAAACAAATTTCAAGTCTCCAAGAAGTACTCGTTTTGTTTCTCAGGGTACAACAGCCGGAGCAGAAGTACTGCTGGAGATGGCCCAAAAACCCGAAGGCTACCTTGAGAGATGCAGGAAGAGGATCAGTAGCAAGTAGGAAGAAATTTGCATGTGATGTTGGTTGCTGATGTATCTCTGCAGTGACAATGAGGTTGTATTTATACAGCCTCTGATTCGAAACAGTCAAAAGGAATTAAAGGAGAGGTTAAAATTGCATTAAACGTCTTCAATGCAATTTAATACGTCATTTAATTCGCAGTTAAAACCGTTTGACTCGTCAGTTTCAAATGCTGAACTGAAACTGCTTCGTCATTAAATGCTGTAAGCTTCTGCGTGCACACAGGTCTGCACGCTCATGCGCGCGTGCGCCATTTTGGCTCACTGCCATGCGCGTGTGCGCCACACTGAGTCAAGTCCATGCGCACCTGCGCGTGTGCACCATGTCACCTGTGAGCCTATACAAGCACGCCACACAGTCGCGCCATTTTGGCTCACTCTGGTGCGCCGCGCACTTCACATCAGGGCCCATGCACCATGCGCGCAACCGCGTGCTTTCATACCACGTGTACTCGCCCGCGGACTGCCACGTCACGCGCCTCGAACCCGCACGCCACTTCAACCACTTGGTCCTTGCAGCCCCTGTGATCCACCACGCGCACGTGGTAAAAAATACAAAGGTGGCTCTCAAGCGGGCGAAGTGCAAAGTGCGCCATCAAAGCGCCACATTGCCCACGCCACGCGCCGCGTGTGCGAGTGCTCGTGCGAGTTATTTAGTTATTAATTTTATATACTTTATTCTCAGGATCTTAATTCAAAGATCTCGGATTTCAAGCTAGCAAGGTTAGGTTCAGCCAGTGGCGAGTCTCATGTCATGACGCGTTTAATTGGTGCCCGGGATTATGCGGCTCCCGAGTATTTAGCTACTGGTTAGTTCTCTTGTCTCTTTGTGCAATCACATATTTTAGTGGTTGATATAATTACCGAAATCTAATGGTTTAGGGTGTTGTATTTTTTTAGCCCATTCGACACATTTAGAGATCAGTTTATTATCTCTATAATCCAGTTTCTATGATTTCTAAGTGATAATAATCATGTAGTACATGAATCCTTGGTGCAGTTTCACTCTTTTCTTCATCAGTTTTGTTTCTGAAATCAGGTCCTTCAATAGCAACACCGTTAGTGACTATGACGCATTTTTTTGCAATACGCACAATAGTACCATTTGCTAAATCTGTTTCAACTACCTCTTTTACCCCTGGCCTAAGTGGATCCTTAATACCCATAACCGCAATCAAAGTATACTCAAAGGCAGGTATGTCTTTTTGCATATCAAACTCTCCTTCCACATCAATATAAGCCAAATAAAGAGTTCCTAAAGCCTTATCAGCAAACTCATTAATCGCATTTGTAATCGCTTTTGCTTTTGCTTTCTCTTTTGATAGTTGAATAGGTTCTCCGTTGTCATCTACGATCTTGTCACGTATTCCTAATACTATTTCTGATGCACCTTGTCTCATGGAACATTTAAGTATTAAAGTGCCATCATAATCCAAATGAATTGCCCTTGTCGTAGTTTGTTTACGAGCCAAACTATGCTCCATTAATAGGAAAATAATCCAGAAAAAAATCAGAATTGATTGATTTATTTCTCGAAATAAAGGAAAAGGAATTGTTTACCAAGTCCATCACTGAAATCTTTTTCGTAGGAACAGATAGGGCAATCAAAAGAACTCGCTCTAGATGATAAGATTTTGTTTGCGTTGGTTTGAATAAGGTGATTTTATGTTGACTAAAGTTATCAGCTAAGGTCGGAGGGTGTGGAGGGTGCCACCCCTGCCACATCACCTCCGGTAGCACCACCTCTCCGCCATCATCCATACCCTTCGTTTTAACAGGGGGCGCCATCGTTCAAGCGCTACCATGGTAACGAGGAAGATGAAGATGTTCAGTTGGGGCCCACATCAATTAATCCAATAAACTTTTTTTTTAATTTTGTTTAAATAGGGGGCTCCCTCCCATACCCTGCAAGTTAAAGAAGGGCGTGATAAAGCCCCTTGGTTGACGTGGATCCTATGTGGCACTGACATGTCCTGATAAAGCCCCTAGGAGCTCTATCCCACACCCTCCAGCCTAACAAGTAATAATCTATGTACAATAAAATCAGAAAATAAATCACATGTTGTGAAACTAGCCTATTAACACAGGAATATAGGCAGAATTATAGGAAGAAAAGAACTGATATTTCATTGATAGGTATGATTTACAATGAGATACAATAGTGGTATATATAGGTGTACAAATCTTGGAGAGAAAGCGAATCTATTTTTTGTGTTGATAACCACATTAATAATAAATATATTCATAACACTCCCCCTTGGTTATCAACATAATACGCTTTGAGATGCTGCCTCATTAAAAACCTTGCTAGGAAAACCCAGTGGGACAAAACCTCAGCTAAGGGAAAAAGAGAACAGCGCGTATTTGTAGGATCGAGAATCGACCTAAACGAGTCGTTCATAAGAGATCTCGTTCAATACGAAAGGCGGAATCAGACGTATCGAAGTTATTTCAGCTGGATACACACTAGAATCACTTAAACTATCTCTTGTATTGATTTGATAGCTTTACACGGTCTGGAGACACTTCGGTAGAGCTTCGCTACCGGAATGACAAAGTTACAAATGAAAGAACCAAGACACCTATTTATAGGCCAGCCACTTCGCACGAACCATACATCTCCAGTTCGCACGAACCGGCCTTGTCCAGTTCACACGAACTGGTCAGTTCGTGTGGACTGGCTTGTTTTGACCTTTTTCCCATTTTTCTCGAACTACGTGTCTTGTTCTATCAATTATATTACAAGACTCGATACAAGACAAAGTCGATAGACATATGCACCAACAAACCCCCCCTTGGATGTTGACGAAGTCTTCGGTACGAGTCTTCAGTACGTTGAGTCTTCAGACTTGATCAGTCTTCTTGCTCTCTCCAAAATGTCTTTCTGTGTAAGCATCCTTCAATCTCTTTCTTCTCTCTTACTCTTCCAGAATCGCAACCTGACTTTTCAAATTCTCTTGATCAGATCTCTTTATTCCTTAAGCTCATCAGCAACAGCAGCTTTGTTCCAGGATCTTAGTCTGGCTCTAACATTCAGACTCCCCCTTAAGTTGTTCCGGTATCGTATCCTGGCTCAAACTCTGCTCAAGCTTCACTTTGCAACTTTCACAGGTTCAGGACCGTTGCCTGGCTCTCCGTAGCCACAGGATCTGGAACCTGGCTCGAATCTGCATATCTTTAGGAGTCGAAACCTAGCTGCTTCTACCTGCACAAACTCTACCCAAAAGTAAGATTTGACATATTTAAAATTTAACAATTTTAGACATCACTTGATAAGATTGTATAACAATTTTAATCTCTGTTTCACCACTTGTAGATATCGTTCAAATTTGAATTATTTCAAAAACATTTTCATTTCAAACAAACTCTCCCAACCCTGTTTGTTCATTATGTCTAGCACTTGGAATTTTGAAAATCAGCTTTCCAACATCAGTTGTCGAAAACAAAATGAAATAAAATGTTTTTGATTTTTCAAAATTTTATGCTAAAACACATTCTTTTTGGGTTTTTGTTTTTAATGAAAAGTAGTAAAGAAATATTTACAGAAAATATTTTTGTGAGTTTGTGTAAGAGGATCATATCAGTTTATGACAAATCACTAGCACCGTTGAGCTTCAAACACTTTAAGTTCTAAACGATTCACTTAGATTGTTAGTATACTGATCCACTTAAATTTTGACACAAAGTTCAACTGAATCGAGATACGAGATTAGTGTTTTAAGAACTTAAACTTATTCACGTGTCCACCTCAGAATATACTCCCGTATCCAGACTCCTATATTCAGTCTTACAGGTGAATGTACACTAATGATATCTGTAAGGGGTTAAATGCGAGACCATGAGAGCTCAGGCTATTGCTTCCGCAAAATCAGAGAGACGATGGTTCGACTTTAGGTGTGTTCCCTTTAGAGAATATTTTCTTCAACAGCACATGATTAGTATTTTTCAATGTTTCATCATTTTTTATGTTGAGGGTGGGCTTTAAGATTAAAGATGTGTAAAGTATTATACGAGGACTAGGCTATTGCTCCCGCAAAATCAGAAGTCCTGGTATAATACCCCAGATATCATCACGCACAAAGACCTAGTATGTCAGAAATAGAAAGCCCTTCAAACAAGATTTCAGGGGTTACCTATATATCCGAGAGATATTCCCCACGAAATAAGTAAGTATTAAATTTAGGTTTATATCTCGACAACAATCTACTAAGCGTGCGAAAACCTACTGGCATATCATCAGTGAGACCATTTATCACATTTTAACTTTCCAATTCTTTAGCGTACTGTGATTGTCTACTGATGTACTATCATTTCCTCTTTTTCACAACAAAACTCGTACTAGTTTAAAATTCAAAATTAGTTTTCAATGTTTTTGGATTTTATCATGTTTTTGGATTTTTCAAATTTTTAAAATTTCTAAAATTTTTACCCCCCCCCCTAAAATTCAAAACCATTTAAAGAAAATTTGACAAACCGATGTGAATTGCTTCAAATCGCCATCCACTTGGCATAAACAACCAAAACTCCCCCTGACAACAAACTATTTTCCCATTATGATTTCAAAACACTTAAGTTTGTTTTAATCAAAATGGTTTTTCCGGAAAATTAGTTTTGTTGAAACCACTTGAAAGATCGGGGTTTAATTCATCATTTTGGTTTTTTTTTTCAACCTCTTGAATGAAAGTTAATCAAGTTCAACTTAATGACCTTGATTAACCACTTGTATGTTCTTATCAACCAATACCACTTGTAAGTTGAAATATAACAATTTTGAATTTCTCAAGAAAGATGCCGATTCCTACTCCCCAATTACCAACCTGGGAGTTCCGGCAAGTCAGGTTTTTCAGATATAGAGATTCTCCCAAGCCTGACGGTCCTTGGGAGTTTTCGAGTCATCAACACTCGGTTTCTTTCCTTTCTTCTTCTTTTCATAGAATTCCTTTAACCCTTTGACCTTCCCGTCAACCATTTTTCCAAAAATATTTAGAACTTTGGGGTTAAAGGCTTTTTCAACATCAAATTCTTTCTTTTCAGAAAAAAATTGATTTGAAATCTCAATTTTCCAACTTTTGATTTTAAATTTTCAGCCCGCAATGGTAGAAAATTTTCGTCATCCAGTGGCGGAACTGAATTTTTTTCTTTTTAGCTCAACTTGTGGCTCCTCTGACTTTGACGAATCACATTCATCGCCAGAAAGTGGCTCATTTGCTTCCGAAGAAACAAACTCATCGCCAGAACTAACATCTGACTTCTTAACAACCCACTTGTGGTTGTTGAGATTCACTTTTCTTTTGTAAAAACTTTTTGAACACTCACCAACCTTAAATTTTGAATTTTTGAAAACTTTAAATTGTTCGGTTGGTGGTTCATTATCAACCATCTTTTCTTTCAATTTTTCTGAGACTCCCTGTTTTGTGTTGGTTGCCTTTGGACAGTTCAAGGCAATGTGACCAACTACTTTGCATTGATAACAGGTTCTCGTCTCCTTTTTCTGAACAGCATCATTCTTCAATCCTTCTTGCTTCTTAGCAAGGAATTCTTTATTTGATTGCTTCCAGAATGAGCTCTTTTCTTCTTCTTCCGAACTTGCTCCTGAAACAAATACAGTTTTTGGTTTATAAGTTTTCTCATTTTTATGATTTTCTGGTGGAATA
Organism: Helianthus tuberosus; assembly: GCA_030545235.1. Lineage (NCBI taxonomy): Eukaryota > Viridiplantae > Streptophyta > Magnoliopsida > Asterales > Asteraceae > Helianthus > Helianthus tuberosus. Next base: position 64,982,661 of record CM060440.1, on the reverse strand, counting down.
AAACCTAATCCTTTCTTTTTGAAATTACTGTTATGGTTTGGTTTCTTTCAATAACCAGAACCAGAACTGTAACATTTTTTCTTGTTTAACCTTTGTTGAACTCTTGAAGTGTATTTTTTAGGTTTTTCAGAAAGATTTACATCTTTTATTTCAGAAATATTAATTTCTGTTAGTTTGAAAACCTTGTTAATCATTTCAGTTTTAACACCTCTTATTGGAAATTCTTCATCAGAATATAATTTGTCTGAATCATTCAAAGTATATGCTACTTTGAATGTTTCATCATTCAAATTATTTTGTGATAATAGAAAATCTTTATTGTAAACTCTTTTAACCGGTGATTTCAAACTATCAACTGATGAACTTGAAGTTTCAGACTCAGACTTTGACTCTGACTCCTCATCCTTATCCAACACCTGATCGACCACTTTCTTTATTAACTCAGACTCATGATCAGTGTCAGACGATGTGAATGTGACATCAATATTATCTGGCAATCCATCTGAAGGTTCAGATTCCCATTTTAAATTGGTTGCCTTTTTGACTCTTTCTGAATTAGGATTTCGTGGAGAATATCCATTTTCAAGCGGCGGTGGACACTTGGTATAATCAGTGCTATGTTTCTTACCAGTATCCTTTACTTCAGTATCCTCTTCTTCAAACGCTTTCATGCCTTCTACTGTAGGATAAATCCTGTCAATCACATAAGAAGCACATGAGTAACTTCTCAATAACCTGTTTACCCTTTTAGTTTCTATCCTCTGGGTTTCCAATTTTTGTTCAAGTACAGCACATTTCTCAATATAATTATTGATGATTTTCTGCTTTGTCATGAACGCTCCATTGAGTGTCTTCATAGCTAACGCTTGTTCACTGCTTGACTTGTTGTATTGATTCATAGCTTTGTTTAAAACATCATAAGATTCTTTCAGTCTGTTCATGTTATGAATCAATTTGTTGTTGTGCATTTTCACAGTATCACAATTTTCACATTTCTCAGGTATTTTTTCTGCAACAGCTTTCTTTGCAACCTTGAAAGCTGGAATTTCTTTAACCTGCTTCTTTATCACTCAAACATCTTCATCATCACTGTCATCGTGTTTTTTAACTTGCTTCTTTATCACTCGAACATTTTCATCATCACTGTCATCTTTCGCAGCTTGTATTTCTTTGTTCTCTTTCATTTTACCTGCATAATACGAATTATCCTCATCACTATCATCTTTTTCTTTAACAGTTGCTGCTTTTTTACTCTTCTTTTTCGCAGCTTGTTTTTCTTTGATCTTTTCTGTTTTACCTGCAAAAAACAAATCATCATCATCACTATTAGTTGAAAATTTTCTTTGATAATATTTAAGTTTTCGAATTTCTTTGGCATCATCATCACTCACTTCATAAATTGGTGCTTTTCTTGAAACCTTTTTTGTTGAAACTAAATCTTCTTCTTTCTTTTTCGGACTAAATTGTTGAGATTCGTAATAAGCATATGCCATTTCTTCTTCAGCAGTTGTATCTTCAAAAATTTGAGCAACAAATGCTTTAGTTTTTGAAGTTATGTTAGGATCGTAATTATCCTTATCAGATGAAAATTTTCTTGCATAATATTCAAGTTTTTGAATTTCTTCACTATCATCATCTGATGAGTGATCAAAGATTGGCGCTCTTTCTAAAACCTTTTCTGTTGAAACTGGTTCTTCTTCTTTCTTTTTAGGAATGAATTGCTGAGATTCGTAATAAAAATACGCTATTTCATCTTCAGAATCCATGTTTCGGTTTTAAAAATGTCACAAAATCAGAATTCCAAACAATCTGAGTGTTTGATACTTCAAACGAGTTGAATTTCGTGCGGTCTGGTGAACTTCGAACGACTTGGTTCAAAAATTGTTTTTAGCTCAAAGTCCACAAAATTTCAACTTCCATGAGGCCGACTAACAACTAGAAGCCCAAAACCTAACAATCTCGGTTCAAATGAAACACCAGCTCAATCTCTAAACTTTTCGGCCCAAATGTTTTGATCCAAGCCCACTTAATCACTCTATACCAATCAACTCCAAAATTATATTAACTTGTGGTCCCAAAAAAATTGTATCCGATCCAATACATAGTCCACTGAAAAACTTTTAAAGCCCAGCACCAACACTTTAAACTGACACTAAAAAGTCTGTTTGTTCTTCAATTATAAATGGCCAACAACTCTCTAAATGATATCACAAACTTGATTGGACAAAAAAAACCCACTAAGCCGACAACTTCAAGTGTTTAAAGAATATGATTGGGCCGACAACATCAAGTCACGAACTGGGTCAAAGACTTTAGTGGATCTCAAATAATAATGTGCTGACAAACTAAGTTCACAACTCAATTCTCATTGGGCCTCAATGTCCACTTAACCGACTAGTGCTTTTTAACTTTTGAAAATGGCCGACACCTTTTAATATCGACTGATTTTAATTGGACCGTTGAAGTGTATTGGGCTTTAACAACACATGCAAACTAAAACGACCTGATGTGTCTCAATTCAAACGGTCTGAAGGGATTCAACTCGCACGACCCGAATACTTTTAACCACTTCGTACGACCTGGAACAATTCTGTGCGAACTGGACAAAACAAACAACCTCGTGCGAACTGATATCACCACACCGTGCGAACTGGTATTGTTGTGGGCTAATTTCTGAGCTCATATCCTGAGAAATATCTTGGCTTTTATCTTGATTAAATAATATCTATTCATATCCGGGGTGCGGATTCAGGGTATTGGTAATATCCTGAATGGTATCCTCAGGATCACTAACGGATTACGTGCAGGTACGTGGGATGGAAGCTAGCAACGTTCACAAAGACTTGTTCTGCGGAAGACTCGGTCCAAACCGTTCAAAGAAAGACGTTGAAGCCTTATTACTCGGTCTACAACGTTCGTGATGGAATATTCGGAGCATCCCATATTTATAGGGATATTTGTTTGTATTTCGTTACTATAAATAGGAGGAACACCAGATCGAATAGGACACAACAATTTCACTGCAATCACACTCACTACACACTAACACTTGCTCTTTCGCAATTTGTACTCTCACACGAATTCATTGTAACACTTAGCGATCTGGTTGATATCCTGCACTGTATCCTGAAGTTTAAAGCAATAAGAAGAACAAGGCAGCTGCGATTGTCAGCTCCCGAGGTTTTATGCCGGCGATCTAGATTGATCAAGGGCTTTCCTCGTACATCTCGTGTCGTTTCCTTTACTTTTTGCTTATTATTTGCTCACTGTTTGATCGCAGATACAGCTCGATATCCTGAGCCGTATCCTGAATACTGATTTTCTAAATAACTCAACAAGCATATTTTCCATAAACTTTTTAGCACACTACCTCACATTACTAATTTGATCACTAAATTGCCTCGGTAATTTTTGACCAAAACAATTTGGCGCCCACCGTGGGGCAAGTGGTGCTCTCTTTACTAAAAATTTTTGTTAAATCACTAATCGGTTTTTTATTTTCAAAACTTTTTGCTACATTGTCCACAATGGCCTCACGATCAAACATGAGTTCCTCTACTATGTCTGCTACGACTTCTGCTACTACAGGTTCGGTGCTTCCACCACCTCCTCCAAGAATGCCAGCCTCTACACGACCTCAGGATATTATCCCTACTCGCACTGTTCAAGAATCTGTCCCTGTTTTAGCATCTAACGACGAAATTTTAACCTTGTTTGGAAGTGTGCAGGAACAAATGAGGCAGCAGCAGGAAACAAGCCAAATGCTTTTAAGGGAAATACAACTCCTGAAGTCTGGCTCGAGCAGATCCGCTGAAGATACTGTCACTCCATTACAACCCAGAGCTTTGAACTTCAGTTCAGCCGTGTATACAGAGGATAACAGGGGGAATATTGTGCCCAGCCTTCCTCAGAATCATACTCCTGAAATACCCTCCTCGGTCAGGATATCGACCATAAGGAGCTCAGGATATGCTTCAGGATATGGGCAGAATCCTCCAACGAGTAACATATTAAATAATAATAATACTCATGCTACTAACAATAGTGGATCCTTGCAGGATACAGGTGTAACGTCAGCACTTACCAGGGAACTTCAAAAGTTGAAGGAAATGATATCAAGTGTACCCGGGGTGGTCCAGCCAATCCCGGAAGTGTCTCAAGATAGCCATAAGATATCTCGCTTTGCATATCCTATCTGTGATGCTGAGATTCCAAAGAGGTTCCAAACCCCCAACATGAAGCTTTACGACGGAACGACGGATCCTGAGGAGCATATTGCTCAGTATAGGGAGAGGATGGAGATCAACCCTATCCCTCCGGATCTCAAGGAGGCATGCTTGTGCAAGGGTTTTGGTTCAACCTTGACAGGATCAGCTTTGAAGTGGCTCTTGAATGTTCCCCCGCATTCAATTACATCTTTTGCTCATTTAGTAAATTTATTCAATAGTCAGTTTTCTTGTAGTAGGAGCTTTGAAAAATTAACAAGTGATCTCTACAGGATAACGCAGGGGCCTCAGGAATCCCTTAGGGATTATGTGAACAAGTTTAGCCGAGAATCACTAGACATTCCTCATCTTGATGTTGCAACAGCTGTGCAAGCTTTCAAGATGGGGTTGCAAAAGGATTCTCAATTCTACCAAGACCTTGTGATGAACCCATGCAGGAACCTGGATGAAGCTCGGAACAGGGCCCTAAGATACATTCGATTGGAAGATGACAGAAGGATGCAAGAAAGGATGAACTCATCCAACACTTATGAGTCAACTAACAGGAAGTCGGAATCCTCATTCAAGTCGTATCGGTCCAAGCCATATGGCAGGAATGAGAACAAGAGAGTGAATGCTGTTGATGATGAGGATCCTGAAGAATATCCTGAATTATCTGAATATTGCTTTTCTGTTAACATTCCTGAATTGATGTATGCCATGCAGGGTCTAGGGGACAAGGCAAGATGGCCTCGGAAGAATCAACAAAAAGCGGATTGGAAAGACAAATCAAAATGGTGTGCTTTCCACGAAGATTTCGGACATATGACCGAGGATTGCATTGCTTTGAGGAAAGAGATAAGCTATCTTCTAAGCAAGGGATATTTGAAAGATCTCTTGGGAAGAAAGAAGAATAAGGGTCAGGATACTGAGAAGGATCCTGAGCGAGCAGCCTCACCTCCCGCGGATGCCAAGATAATCAACTTCATTTCGGGAGGATCCGACATTTGTGGGACTTCGTATTCGGCAGCAAAGAGACATGCAAAAGAAGCTAAGGCCGAAAGGGGAGACAAACCTGTCAGGATGACTACACTCACAACTGACAAAGTGATCACATTTGATGCCGATGACAGGGATACTGTCCAGGATCCTCACCATGATGCTCTGGTAATAACGTTATATGTGGCTAACCATTTTGTACGCAGGATATTGGTTGATAATGGCAGCTCCGTCAACATAATCCAACTAGAGACGCTTAAAAGAATGAATATATCTCCAATGGATATCACTTCGAAGTCCACCGTGCTTGTTGGGTTCAGTGGAGAGGCCAGAAACACAGTAGGAGAGATAAAGTTGCCGGTGTACGTTGAAGGAGTCAACTCGATACAACGTTTCTGTGTAATGGACTCTCTATCCTGCTATAACATTATATTGGGAAGACCGTGGATTCACGATATGAAAGCCGTGCCATCAACATATCACCAATGCATCAAGATACCTACCCCCTGGGGAGTTGTTAAAGTTGATAGCGACCAGCAGGAGGCGAAAGAATGCTACTCATCCTCAATGAAATCCTCAACCAAACCTAGTGCAGCATAGCAATTAAAGATGCGGGCCCAGGATATCGTGGAGGATCCGGAGCAGGATGTGAAGAAAATTGTCCTGGACCAGGATAATCCCGATATTTCGGTGCTCGTGGGAACCAATATCCCTCAGGATATTGAAGAACAATTAATTAACTTTTTAAAATGCAGGATGTCGACGTTTGCATGGAAGCATGAGGATATGACAGGCATATCCAAAGATATTATTACTCACAAGCTTGGAATTGATAAAACATTCAAGCCCGTGCAACAAAAAAGAAGAAAGTTTGCTCCTGAACGCAATACAATTATTCAAGAAGAAGTTGAAAGATTGTTGAAGTCCAAAATGATTAGAGAAGTCAAATTCCCAAGGTGGCTAGCAAACGTGGTAGTGGTACAGAAGAAGAACGGAAAATGGAGAGTCTGTGTGGATTACACAGACTTGAATAAAGCTTGTCCTAAAGATCCATTTCCTCTTCCCCATATTGATGCGATGGTAGATGCCACTGCTGGGCATGAAATGCTGACTTTCATGGATGCATCCTCAGGATTTCAACAGATCCAAATGGAGCCTTCTGACCAGGAGGATACTGCCTTCATGACACCAACAGGTATTTATTGTTACACAGCTATGCCTTTTGGTTTGAAAAATGCAGGTGCAACATACCAAAGATTGGTAAACATGATGTTCAAAGACAAACTGGGGGACACCATGGAAGTGTACATTGACGATATGGTAGTAAAGTCAAAGAAAGCTCAGGATCACCTCCAGGATATTAAAGGAGCGTTTGATATCCTGGATCAGTATAATATGAAGCTGAATCCTGCTAAGTGCCATTTTGGAGTGGGGGCAGGAAAATTTCTAGGATATATGGTGACCAAAAGAGGAATAGAAGCAAGCCCGGAGCAGATCAAAGCCATCTTGGATATTAAATCACCCTCAAATATGAAAGATGTTCAACGATTAACGGGGCGAGTGGCAGCATTAAACAGATTTATCTCAAGATCCTCAGAGAAATGTAAAGATTTTTATGATATCCTGAAGAAGAACAAAAAATTCGAGTGGGGTGAGAAGCACGAAGCGGCCCTACGGGAGTTAAAGCAATATCTTTCAACCACACCTCTACTAATGAAGCCTGAGAATGGTGAACCATTATCCCTATACCTCGCGGTATCGGGGAACGCTGTAAGTGTCGTCCTTGTAAAGGACCATGAAGGTCAGCAATATCCTGTTTATTATGTTAGCAAAAGTTTGTTAGATGCTGAAACTAGGTATTCTCACTTAGAAAAATTAATACTAGCATTAGTCATGGCATCAACAAAACTTAGACATTATTTTGAAACTCATAGGATTCATGTTAAAACAAATTATCCTGTCAAGAATGTGCTTAGAAAACCAGAGATGTCAGGCAGGATGGCTAAGTGGTCGGTAAAGCTAAGTGCCTATGATTTAGTATATGAACCTAGGAATGCCATGAAGTCTCAGGCTTTAGCTGACTTTGTGGCTGATTTTAGTAGTGACATTCAGGATGAGGCAGACCTAGAAGTTCAACAATTAGGAGAATCCTCAGGATCCTGGACATTATGTACTGATGGTGCATCTAATATAAGAGGAGTAGGATTGGGAATACTACTAAAATCGCCACAGGGGGACATATTACCCCAGGCTATTAGGTGTGAATTTCCTGCTACCAATAATGAGGCAGAATATGAAGCTTTAATTGCAGGATTAGAGCTGGCTAAAAGTATGAATATCAAGAATTTGCAAGTATATGTTGACTCCTTGTTAATTACTAATCATTTTAATGGATCCTATGCAGTTAAGGGTGAGAAGTTAGTCGAATACCTCGATATTCTCAAAAAATTAGCAGGATATTTCGATGTTTTTACACTTGAACAGGTACCAAGAGAGGATAATGCTTAAGCGGATGCCTTAGCAAATCTGGGATCATCAGTCAGGATACCGGAAGGGACCCAAATACCAATAATACATGTTTTATATCCTGCAACGAATCCTCAGGATAAAGAAGTAGCGGATATTCGGGATCCTGGAGTGGAATATCCTGAACAGTATCCTGAATCCTGGACAACTCCAATTCTGAAATATCTTAAAGATGGACACATCCCCGAAAATGAAAATCCTAAGGCATTTAGGATGAAGGTATCACGATTCACTATTATAAATAATATTCTATACAAGAAATCTCTTGCAGGACCATATTTAAGGTGCTTGGAGGATCATGAAGCCAAAGAAGTACTTCAGGATATACATGAAGGGGACTGTGGTAATCACACTGGGGGCAGATCATTATTCTCGAAAGTATTGAGGACAGGATACTTTTGGCCAACAATGAGAAAAGATGCTGCAGAATATGCTCGAAGATGTGATGCATGTCAAAGGCATAGTAACATACTACATCAACCAGCTGAACCACTATATCCTGTAGTTTCCCCTTGGCCATTCATGAAGTGGGGGATGGATATAGTAGGGAAGTTACCGAAGGCTCCGGGAGGAAAAGTATTTATGTTAGCAATGACGGATTATTTCTCTAAGTGGGTCGAGGCTGAAGCATTCGTTCAAGTAAGAGACCAAGAAGTAGTATCCTTCATAAAGAGGAATATCCTGACTAGGTTTGGAGTACCAGCTGAGATCATTTGTGATAATGGGTCCCAGTTTATAAGCAAAAGGACTACTGACTTTTGCAAGAGTTGGGGAATCAAAATGATCACATCTACTCCGGTACATCCTCAAGCGAATGGACAAGCCGAATCCTCGAACAAGATAATAGTCAATAACTTAAAGAAGAGACTTGGAGCCAAAAAGGAAGATGGGCGGAGGAGTTACCCTTTGTTTTGTGGGCTGACAGGACAACGGTGAAGAATGCAACTGGCCAAACCCCGTTTTCCTTGGTATTTGGAGCAGAGGCAATGATTCCAACAGAAATGACGATACCTACTGCAAGATCTATGCTACAGGATCCTGAACAGAATCCTGAAGTCTTATGTCAGGATCTGGATACTATAGATGAAAAAAGAGATGCAGCAAGGCTGAGGATAGCAGCATATCAACAAAGAATATCCAGAGCATACAATAAGAACATAAGGACTAGAAGATTTCGAGTTGGTGATTGGGTGCTAAGAAAGGCTTTTCAAAATACCACTAATCCTGCCGATGGCAAGCTAGCTCCGAAATGGGAAGGACCTTATGAAATCGAGTCAGAAGCAGGGAAAGGAGCATATCGACTCAGGAATGTGGAAGGGGATATGCTACCAAGATCCTGGAATGCAATACATTTGAAGCTCTATTTCAAGTAAGAGTAGAATTTATTTTCTATCTCGGAATGGTATGTGTTCTATCTCTTTAAAATATATTTGTTTATTATCTTGAACCCAGTACTGACTTAAGCATCGGAGGGGTGTTAGCCAAGCTAACACCCACCTTAGTTTAGAACTGTTTTGCAGGATATGTTTCAGGATATAGCTTCAGGATATATACTCAGGATAAGTCGAAAGATTAGAGGATTAGCCCCCTCTCTCACGATTAAGGGATCCTGATCCCTTCAAAGGTTTAAAGGTATTCACCTTTCTTTCGAATTGGGTTTAAACACCTCGCCTGGAGCGCAAGTTATCTAGGTGTAGTTCAAGGTAGCGGGACCAGTTCATGTAAAAGTGGCTGACAATTTCGTTACTGTTGGCTATATCCTGGATCCTAAAGGTATATGAGGATTGATCACCCTCTCTCACGAAAGAGTATTTTCATACTCTCAAAGGTTTAAAGGTTTTCACCTTTCTAAGTCTAGGAGTTTATACACTCTCGCCTGTAGCGCATGAAATTCAGGGTTTATCCCCAGATATGAGGGTTTACCCCCAATATGCTAAGGATTCTTTTCAGGATATCAGGGGTTCTGCCCTTGGGCATTCGGAATTCATTCGAGTCAAAAGGTAAATACATTTGTGTCTTTGTCAAACGCAGGGGACACACATTATTCTAATTCAAAGGATGGATCCAAGTTTATAAGTATGCACTGGGGACAAATTTATGATAAAGGATTGGAACTGATTCTCTAAGAATCTCTGGTATGATCTCTCCTTTTTATTTGGACAATTTCTGGGTTATATTTCAATATCCTTTTCAAGATATCTTTCAGGATATCCCCAGGATACATTTATGATATATGTTCAAACCAAACAATTTTCACAAGTAAAATTTGTATGACAACAATAATAAAGTCAAAAGGGTAGTCATATTATTAACATGCCAAAAGGTGTGCTCTTAGTTTCACCTCAAAACAAGGCCCATCCACTAAGAGCACTAGTAGTTCATAACCATATTTACCCAACAGTTGAGGGCTTCGTCTCAAACCGAGACCCATCCACCTTCAACTGTTGTATTGTTTAAAAAACATGCAGGAAATATAAATTGTTCAGGTACGGGAAAGTAAAATGCAGAAAAGTAAATTGTTTGTGGAACTACAGACCAACATTCAGATTCAAAAAGGTGGGCTCTGGCCTTGGCACGTATATCCGTCATCGCCCACCTAAATGCCCTCACACAGCGGCATCACCTCCGACCTTCTCAGACTTTTCCATTCCAGCATCTTGACCAGCATCCTGCGCAGCATCCTGACCAATGTCCATTTCAGCATCACCTCCAGCATCTTTCTTCTCTCCAGCTTGGACCACCACCTCCGTTGACTTGGAAGACTCACCGGCTGCAGCAGGAAGTGGCACAGCTTTGCCTCCGAGCTCCTTCAATTTAGCCACCCAGGATTCGACTGGCCAAGATGGACAAACAAGGCCCGTCTCCTTGGCCTCATAGGCCATTTTGATGCGTGCTTGTAGCAGGGAGACGATAGCAGAAGCCTTGATTCCCTCTCGAAAGCTGATCAAGGCCTGATCATGGTCCATTTGAACGCTGGCAAGTTTGACCTCAGCATCTTGGGTGACTTTCTTTAGCAAGCTCTCATAGTGCCGGCTCTTTGCTTCGGCAATAGCACCTTGGTCAGCAACGGTGCCCTCGAGCTGCTTGATCCTGGCTTCATGAAGTGCCACAGTACCACAAGCGTCATTGTACAAGTGGAGCAAATGCTGGAGGCCCTGCACATTGATCACAGGTATGGGGTTAGAATGTATGCTGACTAAGATATCCTACCAGGATATCCTGTTAGGATATACGTGCAGGATATATGTGCAGGATATACATGAAGGATATGCATCAGGATATTACCTTGTTGAGGTAGGATGTCATTGGCTCTAAGGAGTCGGAGAAGCTGAGTTCATCATAGGAGAACCCTTCTGAGCCTGGAGTACTGACCTCAAGGCCCTTTCTCTTTTTCGCTGCGGAAGCACGGGTTCTCGGATTGGTCTTAGGAGCCGGGAGTGGCTTGGAGCTGGTGGTAGCAGGAGTCTCCTTCTTGACTATGGCTGGAGTTGGGTAACTGTCAAGTTCATCCAGGTCTAGATAAACTGGGACTTTACTGGAATCTGCACACAGGGAGTAAATTCTAAATCCCTCCTACAAATAACAGATAAGAAGCATATGTGTGCAGGATATCTTGCAGGATCCTTACCAGACATGTTGGCACTTGAAAGAGGACTTGGAGTTGGTGGAGAAGGGTTGAAACTTCTTTCTGCCTCTGGGAGAAGTCTAATGGCGTCTATTCTTTCTTGAGAATTGGCAAGAGGAGGAGCAATCTTCCTGAAATCAGCTGCACAATAAAGAAGATAAGTTAGTTCAGGATATGGAACAGGATAAGCGGCAGGATCATTCTTAAACCCTAAATCCTACCCTTTCTCAACCATTGTACCGGATATTCCGTCCCACCAGGGATTGAGTCCCTTTTTACAAAGAAAAACTTGGATTGCCAACCATCCTCGTTCCTGGTGGCACGAAGTATCAATGGGTCACCGGAAGTAGAATAAAACAGAAATCTACATGATCCGTGGCATCTAAGCTTGTAAGCCAGGGGGAGATCATGGATGGAAAGATCAGGAATGTGGTTTCTCTTGATCTGGTCAAGAACAGATAAAACACGCCAGAGCATTGGCATTGTTTGGCTAAAAGAGATTTTTGTGATCTTAAAAAATTCGGTGATGAAGTCCGGAAAGGGGAATCGTAGCCCTAGGGTAAAAGGGAAAGCACTAAAGCATATCCACTCGTTGGAGACCATATCTGACCGGATTTCACGGTCAAACGGTCGGAATACGGTTCCTTCCGGGAAGATACCGGAGGATTTTAAGGCTGACAGGTGGGCACTATCAAAGGTACATGCTTCCTTCTCCGGTTCTTGGAGAAGGTTTTGTTGGTAGAACGAAGGGGCCGAGTCACCTGAACTGGATCTTGTTTGGCGCGGCATTTGATCCACTGAATTTTTCGCCGGAGAGAAAAGATGAAGATAAGTATGAAAGATAGAGAGAAAATGTACCTTTTTCCTTGACGATTATGATTAAAAAAGGGATGAGGGTGAGAAGATATAGGGCATGATGAGTAGATATAGGCTGGGTAGTTGCAGACGGTCACATCACAGGTCTTATCTCTTAATTGCCTCGGTTTGCGTAAAAAATGTAACCGTTAGTAATGAGGATACTAAACGGTAACATTTTTGGGGACAATTGTTGTGGGCTAATTTCTGAGCTCATATCCTGAGAAATATCTTGGCTTTTATCTTGATTAAATAATATCTGTTCATAACCGGGGTGCGGATTCAGGGTATTGGTAATATCCTGAATGGTATCCTCAGGATCACTAACGGATTACGTGCAGGTACGTGGGATGGAAGCTAGCAACGTTCACAAAGACTTGTTCTGCGGAAGACTCGGTCCAAACCGTTCAAAGAAAGACGTTGAAGCCTTATTACTCGGTCTACAACGTTCGTGATGGAATATTCGGAGCATCCCATATTTATAGGGATATTTGTTTGTATTTCGTTACTATAAATAGGAGGAACACCAGATCGAATAGGACACAACAATTTCACTGCAATCACACTCACTACACACTAACACTTGCTCTTTCGCAATTTGTACTCTCACACGAATTCATTGTAACACTTAGCGATCTGGTTGATATCCTGCACTGTATCCTGAAGTTTAAAGCAATAAGAAGAACAAGGCAGCTGCGATTGTCAGCTCCCGAGGTTTTATGCCGGCGATCTAGATTGATCAAGGGCTTTCCTCGTACATCTCGTGTCGTTTCCTTTACTTTTTGCTTATTATTTGCTCACTGTTTGATCGCAGATACAGCTCAATATCCTGAGCCGTATCCTGAATACTGATTTTCTAAATAACTCAACAAGCATATTTTCCATAAATTTTTAGCACACTACCTCACATTACTAATTTGATCACTAAATTGCCTCGGTAATTTTTGACCAAAACAGGTATCAGACTGTGCGAACTGACACTTCCTCATACGAACTGAAGATATCTAGTACGAACTGAAGAAGTTTCATGCTACTTGGATCCTCAGGTCGTGCGAACTGATGATATGTCGAACAAAACGGAAGGTATTTTGACAAACTGATCATGTTTTAGGCTGAATTTTGTGCTGATTTTTTCAAGGATTGATTAAAACTCAGTTTTACACGTTATATGTGAAAATCAGTCCATTTTATCCGTGAAATCGTGGTTAATTTTGAAAAATTGTGTAGAAAGTGAGTAGAAATGAGTAGAAATCAGAAATTTCGGTGAAAAACAGCTGAAATGGTAAGAACTCTTCCTCCTGAGCTCTGATACCACTTGTAGGATCGAGAATCAACCTAAACGAGTTGTTCAGAAGAGATCTCGTTCAATACGAAAGGCGGAATCAGACGTATCGAAGTTATTTCAGCTGGATACACACTAGAATCACTTAAACTGTCTCTTGTATTGATTTGATAGCTTTACACGGTCTGGAGACACTTCGGCAGAGCTTCGCTACCGGAATGAAAAAGTTACAAATGAAAGAACCAAGACACCTATTTATAGGCCAGCCACTTCGCACGAACCATACATCTCCAGTTCGCACGAACTGGCCTTGTCCAGATCGCACGAACTGGTCAGTTCGTGTGGATTGGCTTGTTTTGACCTTTTCCCGTTTTTCTCGGACTACGTGTCTTGTTCTATCAATTCTATTACAAGACTCGATACAAGATGAAGTCGACAGACATATGTACCAACAATATTTTCTTCTCATGATACTTCTGGATCATGTGTGTTGCCTCATTAAAAACCTTATGAAGAAAACCCAAATAGGACAAAACTTAGTGAGGGAAAAAGAGTGCAACTTAAATAGGTCTCCCCCTCATTTTAGCATGTATCCTGATGTGTGTCCATCTTCCTTGAAAGTTGTACAAAGCTTTTGTAGCCAAAGATTTGTCGCTCGATCCCTTAATGTGCAATCTTTTATGTTGAGCAATGTTGTATAATCTTCTAACGAGACTTTAGGTGTCTCCTTCCAAAAAATATCATATGTTCACGACTGTGTTTTGTTACATTCCTGCATTTACAAGACTAACCAAACTTGTTTTGATATGTTAGTAAAATATAATCAAATATCGTTTATACCTGAAATCTTTCTTTGAACTCATTCCAATGTCTCTTCGCTTGACAAAGGTTATATCATGACAACAAGCTCAAGTGAAAGATATTATAACATACATAGCTAGCAAAACATATTAATGTACTTATGCATTTAACGATGGTACTTCTAGATTGAGAATCTCTACTTTGGTAGGGGATGATAATAGGCATTTCTTATATAAACAATTGCATATTTCCCCTTAAAAAGCTGCTTAATTGCGTATTTACCCAACTTAAAATTAAAATTGCATATATCCCCTTCCTTAGCTATTAAAATTGCATATATCCCCTTCCTTAACTAATATAATTGCAAATTTACCCATTTTGATTTATTTCATTAAAAACAAGTTATATAATGACTTTTTTACCTTTTTTTTTTACTAAAACTTAAAAAATACAAATTTATTTTTTACTAGTCTTTGTGGATTTTTCACAATTCTTTAAAAAATACATATTTATTCATTTTTACTAAAACTTAAATACTGAAATAAACCGCTAAACTAGTAAAAATCTACAAAATGGACTTACATTTGTAGGTTAGCGGTTCATTTCCTTTTGATAATGATCATTATATGGACTTACATTTGTAGGTTTTTTATTTTGTAGGTCTTAGATATTTCTTTGAGTCATGTTGGGACACTTTCAAATTAAAATATTTTGATTGTATTCATCAATTCAATCAGATAATCTAAAGATTAACACAGTAACGAATATACGTATAAGGTTAGGAAAACATGTATTGAATTAATGACGTCTTTACGTAGGGGAGGAACCATCACAACACATCAGTTGATGGTTCTACTAAGTTATAACAATATTTATTCTATTTTTTATATTTAATATTTAATAAATCCAGTTCTATTTAAATGATCTTTATGACATTATAATCAACAACAAAGTTTACCATTAATTTTACATTTTGACTTTGTTTACTGAACATTTCATGTTGAATATGGATGATGAATTGGCATCACTATCATAGAGGACGATGCTGAATTTTCAAATTAGTGTTCCTGTGAAGAATTTCTTTATGTTCATTTATGAATATATATGTATTTTTTTAAGTTTTAGTAAAAATAAAGGTAAAAAAGTCATTATATAACTTTTTTTTAATGAAATAAATCAAAATGGGTAAATTTACAATTTTATTGGTTAAGGAAGGGGATATATGCAATTTTAATTTAAGTTGGGTAAATACGCAATTAAGCAGTTTTTTAAGAGAAAATATGCAATTGTCCCTTTCTTATAACAAATGACTTAACAATCTTTAACATACTTTAAGGTTCAACTATATTCATATATACTCGAATTGTAAATTCTCCCTCTAAAAGCTAGACAATTTCTCTCGATGATGCCTAGACATCATTATTGTAAATTGCGATTATAGTGAACTTTTAAAAGTAGAATGTTGATGGAACATGGCTAATTTAATCAAACTTACATCCCTTCTTATCCGAATATCTCGAGTTGTACAACACCCGTCTCGACTAGTTAGTCCATACGTATTTTGTCAGCTTCATATAATACGTTCTTGAGGTTTTGATATCTTATCCAAATATGCATGTGCTTTCACTCTTTAGAAGTTTTGCTACATAAATTTGCCCATTTAACACATAGATATCTATATCATATGCAAAAATGTCATGAACACTTACTTTTATCTACAAAATCCATATTGTACCATGCTTGTACACTATTTACTGAGATATCACAATCACCAGTACAAGTTTTCTGTATGTTTCTTGGTGCACAAGTATTACATCGTTAAGATGTTTCAAATAATCTTTTAAGCACTCAATTTCTTTAGAAACTCATTAGGAGTTCTAATTATATCCAACATGTAAAATAATTATAACCTATTCAAATTTGAATATGTATAAATGATCACAATGTTCTCGAAAACTTACTTTACATGACCTACATAATTTAATCATTCGGGAGTATCAAGTGATACATAACATTCATAAGACGAATATCAATTCCCCCTTTCTATTACCAGACTAATAAAATATTGGAAAGTCAATGCATCCACCACTGGAGAATACGTCTCCTCATAATCAATCATAGGTCTTTGTGAAAATTCTTGTGCCACTAATTTTTCCTTATATCACTCAATTTTATTTTCACATAATTCGCATAAAAGACCCGCTTATATCCAATATATTTTACAACTTTAGTTGTATGGACTGTTGGTCCAAATACTTTTCATGTCATTAGAGAATTCAACTTTGCCTTATTTGCGTCTTTCCATTTTGGCCAATCATCTCTATGTTTACGTTCATAAGCAGATCTCAAATCTTGATCCTCATCATTTAATCATTTCAAGCGCTACATTATCTACAAAAGTATAACGACGTCGATTTTTATTTCGATTCCATACATATCTTAGACATGATACAACTTATCGAGATCTCTTTATTTTCAGGTACCTGAGGGTCTTTTTGAACCATCATGTCTACTATCTTTTTAGGAGATCTTATTATTATAACCTCGACTTGACCATCTTAATTACTTGCTCCAATTTTCGAGGAATTTTATTATTGGAATCAACTAGTCTACCACGCTTTAGGCGTGCAATAGACTCATTACAAAATATGTGGTTGTCCTCTTGGGACACGAGTATAACTGGAGCATAAGCAGTTGATTATGTGACTTACTTAGTCACTATATTTAGGCCAGTGATTGTCTGGTAATGTGTTCTTTAATATTGGTAAATGAATTATTCTTTGAACTTCTAGTTCACCGTTTATAGTATGAGGATCAAGATGACATGTTAATTCATTCCACTTTTCACTTTCCAACTGCTTGTTATATCTTCCTAATGTTGGGAACATTCATTCACTAAAGTGAAAATCAATGAGCCATAAGCAAACCTCTGGCCAATGGCTTTAAATATTTAATTATAGACAATTGTTTTTTTACCCAACATATATTCTCAACCCTTTTAGAGGTCCCAACATTGTGCTAGTGGTGGATCAATATTATATACACCGCAGAACGAAAATCTTAGAAGAGACGTATTTGGTTCCCGACCAAAAACCAACTATAACAGGGGGAGTATGATGACATATTGGCTTGATGTGAATTAATGTTATACATATCAAGTGACGTTAGACGATGGGTTCAAAATGAAACGGTATACAAAGAGCAACGAGCAAATTTGAGCTGATAACGTGTTGTGAAACTAGCCTATTAACACAAGAATATGGGCAGAATTATACGGAGAAAAGAACTAATATTTCATTGATAGGTATTGTCACACCCCAACCAATGGAGAAAACATCGGGATGAGACGAAATGTGAAGATTGCTTGAGACATTATAACACTAATAATCGTGACAAGTATTTAAATAGTAAATTTCATTTCATTTCTAAGAAATCAATTACAAGAGTTTGAAACAAGTACAACATGAATAATGAAATACAATACAAATAAATACAAAATTTAAAGTGTGTATCTAAGCATCCTACTAGATTCCATGCATCATCAACATCATCGCCAACATGTTTTAATAAAGTTCAATGCAAAAGCAAAGGCGAGTACACAAGGTTTGAATAAGTATAGCATAAGTATAAAAGCATTTTACTCGAATCCACATGGCAATTTGTAAGCAAGGTAACTAGCATGCATATCATTACGTATAAACCCAAAGTGTCCACTAGTATTTAGCATCCCTCGCCACAAAAGTGACGAGACCGTATAGTATAATGACCTAACAATCCCCCGTCGGGTGGTGTGCTACTCCTATAGCGCTATAATTGTTAAGCGAGGGTATAACATAGTAATGGCATGAAGCATGTATTATCTAGCATAACAAGTAGCATGTGTAATGGATTGAGTTCACAAAGTATGTTTAAGTGTGTGTAAGTGTAATTTTTGTATGGTAACATGTTGCAACCCAAAAGTGGTTTAAAATGTAAATGGGTCGAGTGTACTCACAAAGTTTGCATATGCCTTCCGATTATCCAATTGTTGACGAATAGAGATTTAGAGTCCGAATGTATAAGGGTTAAATTTCAAGTATGCTTAGAGTCGAGATTCGGAATAAAACAACATGAAAGTATTATATTAACATAAGCATCTTCAACGCATAACACTTGTATGACACTTGGTAACCACAAGGGTTATAATAATGTTTTCATGAGTTGACACTCATAAGAATCATAACAAGGTTTAGGTCTTAGATGGTGTTCTACTACCTTGACAATTGAACATGAATTCAACATCAAGGGTTCGAATGTACATAAATATTATTTAGGTAGTATAGTATATAGTATTAAGTCCAAAGGTTCAAGTATTTCAAGCATGAGGTAGAAGATTACATCTTCATTTAGGTACCTCAAAATGTGTCATAGAAGTCATGTAGGAGGTAGGAAGAACAAGCTTCCATTTAGGCACCTCGTATGTGTTCACCACTACACTTGTTGTAACAACAAACAAGGAGGGTCATGAACTAGGACTAGTACAAGAATGTAAACAATCTAAGCTATGAGAAATCATCAATTCATGTGGGGATTTTATGTTGGAAAAACCCAAGTTGTTCCATAATCACTCCTACATCAAGTTTGCAACTTGAACATGACTTGTGGGTTAAAAACCCTAATCAAAACATAATTTATTTGAGGTTTAACCTCTGATTTTGTATGTCTCAACCTTGTTTTTAAGCCTAACCAACCATAAGATAGATTGTAAGCATTAGGACATAGGTGTGAGATGAGTTAGACTCAAGTTTGATAAGTTTAAGCAAGTTTTGAAAGAACTTAAAACACAACAGAAAGTTTGTGGACATTTTTAGGGCAATTCCAGGTCTGATTTCTCCAAGGAGAGATCAAGGAATCAAACCCCATGATTATCCAAGCAAGTAGGAAGAAAAATCAAGCAATTTGGTTGAGTTTTGAGCAAGTTATGCTCACTTTTGTATGAAGGTATGAATCTGTCCGAATTTCAGAATTTTGCAAGAACTTGAGAGTGATTTTGGAGAGATTTGAGATTGTTAAAAGTGTAGAATGGCTTGGAGAAGATGGGTATTTATGGGGGATGAGTTTAGGGTTGATTGGAGGTGTTTAGAGCTGATTGGAGGAGAAAGAAACATGGGATTTCGTGCAAAATCGCGGAGAAGTGAAGCTGTTTGAAAATCTGCCCGCCAGACACCCTTACGGACCGTAAGGGTGGGAGGCTTACGGTCCGTAAGCCACAGGCAGAAGGCACAAATTTTATTTCTTCAATTTAATGATTTGTAACATGTTCCATTGATATATATTACGTGTTTTATGACCATTTTAGGGTATTTAGGTGTATAAGGCATGTTCTAAGGGTTACACAAGTATAAAACGAATATGACTAAGCATAGGACTCGTATGTAAGTATGGTATGAGGTATGTATGTCACGTATTGGTAGGTTTATAACACATTTGCAAGCATCACGAATATGTGTCAGTTGTTTCATGAGTTAAACATATGAATATGTAAGAAGTATGTATAACACAAGTTTGGAGAAAACACAAGTTTTATTTATGATTCAAGTCCCATATTTTAAAATGATTACGACGAAAGGATGATTACAAGAATGCAAGGTTTCTAAAAATAGAACTTCAAGCAAAGGTTTCTAATTGTAGAAAGTTTGAAAACGCGGGGCGTCCGTCCCGAAATTTATTCAAGAGGAAGACTTGAAAGGGTTTTGGTAAAAAGTGATTATTTAAAACTAAGACTTGGAAATTTTGAAACGTTTTGAAAAGCACGAAATCTTGGGAGAATAGTCATAATAGGTTTGTAAAATGATTTGTTTAGCTAAAATGGTTTTGAGGCATTAGCATGGGTGAGCGTGTATAGGTAAAACGATTTTGAATAGCTAAATTTGGAGTTGTTTTACGAATGTATTGTACTTACTAAGGAGGTCTTTATACAATGGTTTGAAAATCAATAAAATAGATTGCGTAGGAAGTTTTAAAGATAGTATAAGACCACATATTCATAGAAATTGCTTCTCGAGTGGAACGAGGAGGTTTGGTAAGATAAAGTATTAACGACCTACTAAATGCGTTTACACAAGATTGAAGAATAGAAAACTGATTCTAAAGGTAATAAGATAAGTTAGGATTCGATTGTTAAACAAGCTTGATCGTGAACGAGGTTCATACGAAAGAAAGGATATAGGAGTATAATACGAGTATAGAATGAACGAATGACTCTTAAAGAGTGCAAGTATAAGAATAGCATAATTCTTGGATAGATGAACGCAGTGTGTTAAGAATGAAGTTTCGTCGTGGATAATCGGATATAATGCGTTTGTGAGTTGTCTAAAGTTGTATTAGGTCTAAATAGGTCTGTAAAACACTGAATTTCTCATGACACGTTTTACAAAAGTTTGGTAACGTGGTGAAAACACTTATATATAGGAAGTACCAGCGGCGTATCCACCATGTTTTTACCACATTACGTCCGTTCCGTATTCGGTGCCATGTTACGTTTCGTGTCTTACCATACACAGTAGTACACTCTATGGTTCTCATACGCCTATCACTATAATCCCGTGTGCACCCGTGATTATATTGATCATCGCGTGATCCGCATAGCTTGTACTAGTTGTGTATGAATTTGGGTAGGTACACAAAAAAATAAGAATGTGTGCGTATAAGAATAAAGTATGTAAGCAAGTCTATGCTTAAGTATGTATAGGACCCACGTAAGCGAATCACTCGGATTACGCTCGCGTACGGGTCCGAATGTATGGATCATGAGTATGAACGAAAGTATGAGCATAAGTATAAGTTTAAGTATGAATAAGCACGTAAGTATGTGTATCAACATAACACGCACGAGTAGTACGTGTATACGTATAAGCATGCAATGTATGAGTATAAGTAAAGACATGAAACATATGAGTATAAGTATGAATACGATTATAAGTATAAGCATAAAATGTATTGTTATGAATATGAGTGTGAGTGTGAGTACGAATACTAATGATTGCGTATATAGTATTAATTGAAATATAACAAAGTTAAGCAAGTAAAAGTGCTCAAGAGGTTGAGCATGTAAATACGAACGATATAAATGAAATTGTCGTGATGCAACGACTAAAGCGTGTATGATGATATGCATGTATAGTTGCTTAAACGAAACATTGAGTTCATCGAATCAAAATTAGATTGGGTTTGGTTTGAAAGGTAGAATATAGTTTGCAGATGTAAATGGATATAAAGTACTCATTGGTTAAGCATGGTGCATTTTGTAATGAATGGAAATGCTACTTTGTTCTAAAAGAGTTTACGCAATCCGAAGATGGTCGGTCTCCAAGAAGTCTTCTTGCTCACGTGTTTTGTAAATTGGTGTAGGAGAAAGGTTTTCAATCAAAAGTAAGTTCGTTTTATTAAACAATAAATTATGAATTTAGGAGGTTCTTGTGAAAATAAGGATCCTTAGAAAGAAATTTAGCAAAAGGACTTAGTGATTGTTAAAAGTTTTAACAAATGCTTTGTTGATGTTGAAAAGAGTATTTGGTAAAACAATCATTTAACATCTATGAGATCTTATAAGTGTAAAAGAAAGGTTGGTTTAATCCTCCGACTGAGAATGAAAGTCTTTAGTTTGGTGATATATATCATGAGTGCGCTTTAGTGATTAAGTCGAATATGTAGTTCACGGGCAAGAGATTCCTTGGACCGATTAAATTAATAGGTAGCATTTCGTAAGGTTTGGAAATTTGTGTAGTAAAACGTTTAAGATAAGTTTAAGAATCTCGTGTATATGAGTTAAGTGAAAATAAATTGTAGGATAGAAAGTACGCTTGAGGAAACAATGTATTTTGTATACGTATACGTATGTATTTTGAATAATGATAACTAATTTAGGTATAAAACATGATCGAGTTTGCATAATAATATATTTGGAAGAGACGTTTTGGTAACGATCACCTAGGTAAGGGAATCACCCCTAACTCGTTGGTGATGTCGTTTTTTTAAGAAAAAGGGGGTGGAGTTAATCGTCAAGGTAAGGAAATCACTCCTATCTCGATGATATGTCCCCACTCGTCGTTACAAGGAATACGAATTTAAATTATATGAAAACATGCATATGTATAAATGTGTAAAAAGATTCAATATGTTGGGTATGTGTGAGGAGAAAATACCGAAAGTAAATTCGTATTTGAAAGATTGCATCGTATAAAACAAATAATATAACATATGTTCGATTAAAATTTGGGATGGTTCCAAAATGGAACGTTGACTAACCAAAGCGGTCGAGAAGTCTTTCGAATTTGAGGAGCATGCTTTGGCCTAATAGGTGAAATACTCTCGCCGACAAGTCGGTTAACGGTATTTACCCTTCCGGTTACTACATGTCCCAAATCAATTGAAATTTCGAGACTTGGCAGGATTTATGAAAATCAAGGAGTGGAACTAGTCGTCAAGGTGCGGGTTTCACCCCTAACTTGGCGGGTTAGTATCCTAAGTGTGGTTGGTACTCGTCGGGTCAAAATTTAATTTCAACACTTTGACGAGGGTCCACTAGAATTTGAAATTTGAATTTCTCCATCAAGGTGAGGATTTCACTCCTAACTTGATGGTGAATTTCGTGTAAAAAGAAAAAGTAGATGGATTGAGGGTCGTTCACCAAATTGTGGGTTTCACGCCTATTTTGGTGAAGTCGTCTCGTTTGTGTAATACGAGTGGCTTTGATGTTTGTATAAATGAGTAAAAGGCGTATGCTCAAAATAGTAATAACAAGTATAAGCATAATAAGTATTGCAAGAAATAATACGAAAAAGGCATTTCAAGGATAGCACATAAGGATGGGATAATGCAACAAGTATTAACAATCAAAGCAAGTATTAACACGAAAGTGGCATATATGTTTAAAAGGCCAAAAGCAAGTAAGTGAGGAGTAAATAATGTATCATGCAAGTGGTTCAAGCAAAACATAAGAATAAGGCTCTAGAACTATAGACTAGGTAAAAAGCAAGGCAATTCTACCTAATTCCCTATAGTTATGGCTCTGATACCAATCTGTCACACCCCAACCAATGGCGGAAACATCGGGATGAGACGAAGTGTGAAGATTGCTCGAGACATCATAACACTAATAATCGTGACAAGTATTTAAATAGTAAATTTCATTTCATTTCTAAGAAATCAATTACAAGAGTTTGAAACAAGTACAACATGAATAATGAAATACAATACAAATAAATACAAAATTTAAAGTGTGTATCTAAGCATCCTACTAGATTCCATGCATCATCAACATCATCGCCAACATGTTTTAATAAAGTTCAATGCAAAAGCAAAGGCGAGTACACAAGGTTTGAATAAGTATAGCATAAGTATAAAAGCATTTTACTCGAATCCACATGGCAATTTGTAAGCAAGGTAACTAGCATGCATATCATTACGTATAAACCCAAAGTGTCCACTAGTATTTAGCATCCCTCGCCACAAAAGTGACGAGACCGTATAGTATAATGACCTAACAATCCCCCGTCGGGTGGTGTGCTACTCCTATAGCGCTATAATTGTTAAGCGAGGGTATAACATAGTAATGGCATGAAGCATGTATTATCTAGCATAACAAGTAGCATGTGTAATGGATTGAGTTCACAAAGTATGTTTAAGTGTGTGTAAGTATAATTTTTGTATGGTAACATGTTGCAACCCAAAAGTGGTTTAAAATGTAAATGGGTCGAGTGTACTCACAAAGTTTGCATATGCCTTCCGATTATCTAATTGTTGACGAATAGAGATTTAGAGTCCGAATGTATAAGGGTTAAAGTTCAAGTATGCTTAGAGTCGAGATTCGGAATAAAACAACATGAAAGTATTATATTAGCATAATCATCTTCAACGCATAACACTTGTATGACAATTGGTAACCACAAGGGTTATAATAATGTTTTCATGAGTTGACACTCATAAGAATCATAACAAGGTTTAGGTCTTAGATGGTGTTCTACTACCTTGACAATTAAACATGAATTCAACATCAAGGGTTTGAATGTACATAAATATTATTTAGGTAGTATAGTATATAGTATTAAGTCCAAAGGTTCAAGTATTTCAAGCATGAGGTAGAAGATTACATCTTCATTTAGGTACCTCAAAATGTGTCATAGAAGTCATGTAGGAGGTAGGAAGAACAAGCTTCCATTTAGGCACCTCGTATGTGTTCACCACTACACTTGTTGTAACAACAAATAAGGAGGGTCATGAACTAGGACTAGTACAAGAATGTAAACAATCTAAGCTATGAGAAATCATCAATTCATGTGGGGATTTTATGTTGGAAAAACCCAAGTTGTTCCATAATCACTCCTACATCAAGTTTGCAACTTGAACATGACTTGTGGGTTAAAAACCCTAATCAAAACATAATTTATTTGAGGTTTAACCTCTGATTTTGTATGTCTCAACCTTGTTTTTAAGCCTAACCAACCATAAGATAGGTTGTAAGCATTAGGACATAGGTGTGAGATGAGTTAGACTCAAGTTTGATAAGTTTAAGCAAGTTTTGAAAGAACTTAAAACACAACAGAAAGTTTGTGGACATTTTTAGGGCAATTCCAGGTCTGATTTCTCCAAGGAGAGATCAAGGAATCAAACCCCATGATTATCCAAGCAAGTAGGAAGAAAAATCAAGCAATTTGGTTGAGTGTTGAGCAAGTTATGCTCACTTTTGTATGAAGGTATGAATCTGTTCGAATTTTAGAATTTTGCAAGAACTTGAGAGTGATTTTGGAGAGATTTGAGATTGTTAAAAGTGTAGAATGGCTTGGAGAAGATAGGTATTTATAGGGGATGAGTTTAGGGTGGATTGGAGGTGTTTAGAGGTGGTTTAGAGCTGATTGGAGGAGAAAGAAACATGGGATTTCGTGCAAAATCGCAGAGAAATGAAGCTGTTTGAAAATCTGCCCGCCAGACACCCTTACGGACCGTAAGGGTGGGAGGCTTACGGTCCGTAAGCCACATGCAGAAGGCACAAATTTTATTTCTTCAATTTAATGATTTGTAACATGTTCCATTGATATATATTACGTGTTTTATGACCATTTTAGGGTATTTAGGTGTATAAGGCATGTTCTAAGGGTTACACAAGTATAAAACGAATATGACTAAGCATAGGACTCGTATGTAAGTATGGTATGAGGTATGTATGTCACGTATTGGTAGGTTTATATCACGTTTGCAAGCATCACGAATATGTGTCAGTTGTTTCATGAGTTAAACATATGAATATGTAAGAAGTATGTATAACACAAGTTTGGAGAAAACACAAGTTTTATTTATGATTCAAGTCCCATATTTTAAAATGATTACGACGAAAGGATGATTACAAGAATGCAAGGTTTCTAAAAATAGAACTTCAAGCAAAGGTTTCTAATTGTAGAAAGTTTGAAAACGCGGGGCGTTACAGGTATGATTTACAATGAGATACAATAGTGGTATATATAGGTGTACAAAACTTGAAGAGAAAACTAATATATTTTGGGTGTTGATAACCACATTAATAATAAATATATTCATAACATCCCACAATTATTGTAAAAATCTATAGTTTTAGCAAGGAAAAATAACAATTATTCATAATTATTGTAAAAAGTCTATAGCTTCTCTCATAACTCGTTGTAAAAAAATCTATAGTTTCTCTCATAACTCAAAGAAGATGCAATCAACGCATATGGGAGTTTTTTCCCAAACTAGTGTAGGTGGAAAACTTATTTACCAAAATGATTGATTTGAAAAATATTTACCCAAATGCGTGTTTTTTAAAAACTTCATTTTTCTCACTCTTAATCTTATTGAATAAAAATTAATTTGATTGTAGGAATTATTCTTTTCAAAAACATAAGGAAAGAGTTTTACAATAAATAACAAAAATATATTTTTTTGTTGGATCGTGATAGTTTGGGGGAAAAAATTTAATGCTTCTTTAATTCTCTTATTAACATTTTGTTTTAACTCTTTTAAAATAGAAACATGTTTAATCTTTGATAGATATTTTCCACTAACTTTATAAATACTTATTTATAATTTTTTTTTCAACCCAGTATTAACTCTACACGTGGTAATAAAATACCTTTTTTGAGATTTAACTATATATATAACAATGTATTAAATGTGATAAAAATATAAGTATGTGTACTGAATTTGAAAAAAAAAATGGTTCTTTTAACAAGTTTCTATTAAAAATTAATTTTATTTAGAAAGAGAAATCTTATATTTTCATCTATACTTTTTTATGTAGTAACCTGAATTAATCAATATAAAAAAGTACGTCAAGCATGGGGCTTAGAAAAATTAATAGTAAGTCTAATTTAATAAAA
This sequence comes from Helianthus tuberosus, assembly GCA_030545235.1. Classification (NCBI taxonomy): domain Eukaryota; kingdom Viridiplantae; phylum Streptophyta; class Magnoliopsida; order Asterales; family Asteraceae; genus Helianthus; species Helianthus tuberosus. The sequence continues at coordinate 64,955,997 of CM060440.1, read as the reverse complement.
TACTCATCCCACATAAAATCCAACGAACAATACAACCCACAGGTAAAGGTATATAAAATCATTTTGAAAAAAAAAGATATAAATACTTTTTTTGAGAAATTAAAAGGAAACATATTTATAAATATATACGTAAAAAGATTACAAAAATATTATGAAAGACAATAAATATATACGTAAAAAGATTGAAAAAATATTTATGAAAGACAATAATGTTTATATTTTATGAAAAGTTAAATAAAGCTCATACAAAAAAAAAATTATATACAATATCATAATTCAACATTATAATTTCTAAATTTTATTAGATATTTTTCCCTAACCTTTTCTACAAAAACATTTTTAACTAGAAATAATATTTGTCCAATAATAAGATTAGGAGTGAGATTAAGAAAGTTTTCGTAAAACACCCATTTTAGTAAATATTTCTCAAATCGCGCATTTTGGTAAATAAGTTTTCCACCAACACTAGTTTGTAAAAAAAAAAAAAAAAACCCTCCGCATACGATTAGCTTTACTTTCACTTGTAGAGTTAAGTTAACTAGTTGATTTTCTGCCCGCGCGTTGCGGCGGGGACCTAATGACTGTAAAACGCGTGTCAACAACGGCAAACAGATACCGAATATCAAAACATAAATAAAAATGACGTGGTAAGGATAGTCACTCCGTCCTAAAATAAGCGATTTTAAATAAACTAATATATAATAATAGGACCTACACGTTGGAAATTCGGTTGTTTTCAGTTCAGTTATTACGGTGCTAACACGTTCAAATATGGATGAGCTCGGTACCGGTAACGGCACCGAAAGTACCGATCTGGAAAATCTCGAAATTAGGTACCGACACCGAAAATACTCGGTACAATACGGTATGGTATTTGAAGGTAAAAATCAATAAATACATGTATGGTGCTAGACCGGTGTCGAACCGAAAGTAACGATTATGAAAACGCCAAAAGGTGGGTACCAAATTGGTACCGAAAACGATTTGGTATAGTAAATTTGGTACCGATACGATACCGGTTTGATTACAGGATTTTATACGATTTGCTCATCAATAATATGAATATCCAAGTTAATTTTACATGCTACAATTCATTCATTACAGAAAAAGACAAAAAAGAAACCAAAATAAGTTGTTGTGTATATAAAACCTCATTTAAAGGAAATACATTTTACTTACTATGGTATGAAAAATAATCTAAACGGTGCAATTACTTGCATTGCTACGTTGCTACAGGATTTGATGAGCTCGGTACCAACCGGTACCGAAAATACCGTTACTGAAATCCCCAAAAGTGGGTACAAGTACCGAATATGCTGGTTACGGTCGGTTCGGGTACCGGTCGGTACTGGTACGGCATCGGTATTTGAGGGTAAAAACCGGTGCCGAACGGTACCGAAAATACACCCGGTTTAGTAAATTTGATACCGATACCGGTATCCATACCCGATACCATTTACTCATTACTTAGTGAAGTTACTATTCATTCATTTCTAATTCTAATTTTAATATTAATTAATATATAGGTAATTTAGCAAGTTTTCGTTCATTGCATTTGCGCTGGTATGAACTTTTCGATTTGGTAACCTAGGGTTTACAAAATTCCACCTGACTATAGGAACTTGATATCGATCGTACATCATTTATCTTATTCAACTTTGGTTCAGATTCATGTGTGTGCTGATACCAAAGTCAATTAGAAGAATCTTTCAATTGAGGATTGCGATTTGCCTGCATTTATTGAAATTGATAGGCATGTAGATGAACACAATGTTCACTGACTGGTTCATGATCCATTCGACGTAAAGTTTATTTATGTTTATTTTTTCGTAAACAAATATACATTCCAAAAAATTGTCCATTTAATTAAACAAACAAAAATGAACAAATGCCCTGTTTATTTATATTCATGTTCGGACGTTTATGATTATATTTTTTCATTCGTTTTTTACGAACGTTTAAAATACTCATTTCAATTTTATATATATTATTACTAATATTATTTTGAACTCGTGATTTAGTGGTATGATGGTGGAAGGGGGGCTCCCCACATAGGGAGTGGTGAACTTTCCACCTAGCCAATCGCCCAATCATCTCATGTCATGTCGATTCTCTTCTTCACTCCTCATTTTGCACTCAAAACACTATAGGTGTTCCACCCGGTGTGGTTTTTATGGAAGACACGGAATTGTTATACTTTTCAGAACCAAAGATCATCCAGTCAATCGCTTACCGAATACTACTATGCTCAGCTCTTTGCCTGGATTTCAAACAGATCTAAGCACACTTCTATCAACTGGTGGAAATGGTGTTGGTCCCATGTGTCTTGTTTCTCTTAAGTTTTTGCTTTGTTTTTTGTTTTGGTTCCTTTGTACTTCTTTCAGCTGCGCGCTAGCTTGTTTAATGATAATTTGTCTTCTAAAAAAAATCTTGGAAAAAAAGGTTAAATGTGTGATTGATTGGAAGATGGTGGTGCCCACCATTAACCATCTCTCTCCTCTTCCCCACCTCGGTGACTACTCCCCAATCTCTCTCCTCTTTTTTGAGTTTACCGCACACATTAGGGTGATGGCGGTGGTGTACCCGTGTGGGGACTATACACCCCGCCCCCTCTCCCCGTCCCCCTGATGCCTGCTGAGTTGCCCCCCACAAAAGTGACAAGGTTAGGTAGTATGTTTTTTAAAACGCTGAATGCTACAACTCTAAATTGCACTAGAAGCCTCTACCACCTAATCAAAGTTAAAATGACGTTTAGGTAGTGTTTAGATGTAAATGATGATAACAATTTCATATTTAAAACCCATCTTTTAGATATATTTGTTGAACTTCGAAATGTTCATTGTAATGATAATGCTATTTTAGAACTAAAAAATGTTCGTTGTAATGATAATGGTATTTTAGAACTTAGCCAATGTCTTCGAGGAAGCAAGAACCCTTTTGTATTTGTGGATAAAAAATAGATCGAAGAAGAGGAGCCTTTCTTGGGAGAACTGGAAGAGTTTCAATATTGATAGTATGGGTTAAATTCCTAGTTTGTTCGTTTTCTTTTTGTTTTGTTTTTCGGTTTGTTTTTGCTTAGCCCCTTGCTAGTAGTCGTGGCTGTTTCTTAATAAAGTTTTTGGTTTTGTTGGCCGTTCATAAAAAAAAAAAATTGTTTTTGTGCTTTTGTGTTTGTTTATCTTGGTGTATCATTTGTTTAGAATTCTAATGAACAAACACAAACACATTTAGTTTCTTAGCAAATGAACACAACTGGAGATAATTCTGAATTGGTGAATTATCTATGAAGTTTAAATGGGTTAAAAGATACTTCAAGTTGGATTATTTATTTAATAGTTTAAACAAGTTGGTTTATTTATTTAATAGTTTAAATTATCTATTTACAAGATATGTTTATTTAGTTGGTTTATCTTAATACTAAAAATAGTGTTTGAGTTGGGTTAGGATTAGAATAGGTCTAATATAAATAGATGGTTATGATCATTGTAATTTGTGTGCTTTGATTGATAAATAATAAAAGAGTCGAACAAGTTGTTCAATCTCATTTGTTTGTGTATTTAATCAAGGGCCCGATTTTCAATAACAACTATGTCCGTTTCAGTTTCTTAACGAACGAACAAGATAAAAATTAAACAAAAGAAAGAACACGAAGTTTACAAGGCCTATAAACCGATGAACTCTGCCACAAAAAAGAAAACAACAAATATGTACAGATCAACTGAACATGAAGTTTTAACAACTGTATGAAATTTACAACTAAACAGCAGGAACCAACCAAACCAAACAACTGTATACTCATCCTAAAATCAGTCGCTCTCAATTAACAAGGTTTTTCAGATACTAAAGCCAGCCCCTGCATCATTCTAGCAATCTCAACTGTATCATCAAGATAATACTTGGCCTTACTTGGTTTATTCCCCACTGTGCATGCAAACACTTCTGCATTTGGAGCAATGCATTTGTCAGACGCTACAGAACTCGTAATTACCTCGAACATATCTTCATCTGATCGATCGTCTCCTATACACAACACAAAATCTGGAGTCGTTCCCCTCTCGTGCATGGTTGCAAGCAGTCTTTTCACAACCAGTCCCTTGCTTACACCCTGAAACAGTCAAATTATTCTTGTTTAGTGAACACGATGATACCGATCAGTTATACGTTACAACTGTTATTACTCGTAGGAGTGTAAACGAGCCGAGCGTGGCTGGGCTCGTTTCGAGCTCTATTTCTAAGCTCGAGTTCGGCTCGTTTATTATTTATTAACTAATTTATACTTATATGTGTGTGTATAACTATATTTATGTATATTTTAATCATGATTTTTTATTATACAATAAAATACATAATATATATTGTCAACTTATTTTTATCACAAATTTATATATATTATAATTAGTAGTATCTAAATATATATGTAACCTATTAAATAAAAAAAACTTATAAATAAAAAGGACTCATTAAGGCTCGCGAGTCAGCTCAAGCTTGATATGTGTGGCTCGGGCTCGTTTAAGCTCGGCTCGATTCGAGCTTTTAGTGAGCCGATCTCAAGTAGTTCACGAGCGGCTTGACTCGTTTACACCCCTAAACTTTTTACCTGTGGTTTAATCTCAACACAACTCTTCTCTTTTCACCGTCACGGGTTCAGTAGCAAGCACACTTTCAAGATGATCAAGAAGCTCTTTAGCTTGACAAGATCCAAAATCAGGATCTGCGTCTTCATAAGACCACACCATCGATGTATCTTTTGTCTCAATCATTGATCCATCGGTTGTCTCAGTGTAAAGTGTCATAATCGGATGAGCATTCTGCTTCCACCCCGAATCTTCCACTTGCACACACGTTTCCCATTCTTCGCCTCTCTTCAACCTGAAAAAAAACCAGAAATTTTTTTATTAATGACCATTTGATATATATGCATCTCGTAAACCTAATAGCACAAGAAGTTATTTACCTTAGAAAACACCCATGCTCTGCTGCGAGCCCGAGTTTTTCACAAGAAGCAAACCATTCGCTTAACATGTTTCGGCTCCTTGCACTCACAACAAAAACCATATTGTTCTTGTCTCTACACAAAGTGTTGAGCATCTCTACGGTTTTAGAACTCGGACTCTTATCGATGGAAGATTGAGGCATTAAAGTGCCATCGTAATCCAAAAGAATCGCTCTTCTAGTAGTTTGTTTATAAGCTGAAACTATATGCTCCATCGATAGCTTCCGAAAGTTCGGATCTAAAGCGACGACTCGAAAACTCAACCCGAACCCTATCCCCCACGACCTTTTCCTCACGTGATCGATACATGTTCTCTTCAAATCTTGCATAAAGCTACGGGCCCAATACCCGACATCATGAGTACTCACGTATCTATAATGCTTCTCGTGTCTCAATTGCTTCTCGGGCTCACTCAGCTCTAAGGCACAGTCCAGTGCATCGGCAACCGAGTCAATATCCCACGGGTTGACCCGTATGGCCCCACTTAGGCTGTGTTCTAGAGATCCACTTAACAAGGGGAGGGGAGGGAAAATGGGGTTTTTTTTGCCTGAAAATAGTCTTTCCAATTTGGAAAGACATGGAGGGGAGGGGAGGGATTTTTAACTCGGGAACACACCGTTAAAGACGGTGAGCATCCGATAAACTCGGAAACAACCAACATGCTTTTCTTTGACATCGACGGTTCCAAACCTAAGACCTTATGAAGCTTATCGTTTCCCTGGCGACTGATTATGTACTCGTACGGCATAAGATTCATCCCGTCTCTAACCGCTGTCACCAAACAACACTCTGCAACAACATAATAAGCTACCCGCTCGTAAAACTTAAGTGGCTGATCGATCAAAATAATGGGCTCGTACCCGGGCTTCCTGAACAACTCGTTGATTCGTTTGACGGTTGAATAAGTTTCCGCCTTCACTTCCTTCACATCATTTCCGTTACCCCTTGCGGGATTCGCTATCTGTACTAAAACAAGCTTTCCTTGCCACTCGGGATGCTGAATCAATAACTGTTCCATCGCTAAGAACTTCAAGCTAATTCCTTTAAATATGTCCATATCATCAACACCTAATGATGAGGATACGTCCTTGACCGGACCGAATCATGGCACATTATAGTCGGACCGAATCACGCACTATAAGACGAACCGTTTAGACGCCGCGGTGCGGCGTAACTAACTGGGTCCCACTCCCATAACTGCCATGACAGCGACTGGTCCGGCCCCAACTAACTTTCCACGTCAGCACACCCAAAGACTATAAATACCATACTTGGACCTCCAAAAAGGGGTAATCGCTACTTTCTCTCTCTAACTCTCCTCTCTCTCTCCCTGACCTATTTCCTCCTCACAAATACTTATTCTCACGCCCGAGCTTGGTCACAGAGAGGCCCCCCTCCCTGTGACGAGGCTAACGGTGTGCTTGTTCTCTTGTGATCTTGCAGGTTCATTGCTAGGTCATCTGAAGCTTCACTCTGACCAGGTCGTACTAACTGGTTTTGGAGTCTTCAGTGGCGCCATCCCCTCGAATTCACATAACTCGTTTTCTGTGTTTTTTGTTAATTTGAAATCATGGCAGAATCGACGACAGCAGTCTCCACCAACACTTTCCCATCTTACAGTGATATATGGGAAGGAAACACCAACTCCACAACTGCTTCAACAGCAGTTGTCGCCTCAGCAGCTTCAATAGGATTTGCATCGGCTCCTTCAGCTGCAAATCCTTTAGGCGGAAGTTCTATCACCACGCTGTCTGTCACTGCCCCGGTTGTCACGCCATTACCTTCTTTTGACAACGCTTTCCTTTTAAGGAATGCTGATCTGTTGCGACAGTTACAGCAGCAGCAACAACGAGATGAGATGCTGCAAAGTCTCCGAGCAAATTTGTTTAGCAACATTTATCCAGGGGGAAATCCCGTCTCTGGTGGAACCTTCGCTTCTGGATCGATGGTAAGTTCTATGATCTCCACTCCTATACCTCATGTTACACAATTTTCTTCGGTTACAAGTGCTCCAATGAATAACGGTCTAAACGACCTGTTTCTCCAGGGATCTATGGGTTTAAACCCCCAAGATCAAGAGTTGCTTATGCCGTACCATCCCACGTCAATGACTTCCCAATCGAAGTTTACGTTACGGATTGTCAATGCCCCACTCCCGGCTAAGCTGAAGATGCCTCCTACGTTGAAGTTTTACGATGGTACGTCTGACCCAGACGACCATATGTTCGCGTTTGCCGGAGCGGCTAAGGTCGAGCAGTGGCCTATGCAGGCTTGGTGTCTTATGTTCGCCCAAACTCTCACCGGATCGGCGAGGGTTTGGTTTGATGGGTTGCCGGAAGGGTCAATTGACCACTTCGAAGATTTCCGACGTATTTTCTTGCAAAATTTCTGTCAGCAGCGCCGTTGCAAAAAAGACATTACTGAGGTTCACCATATAAAGCGCCGAGACGGAGAGTCTGTAGAAGATTTCATTGATCGTTTCAATCGAGAAAGCATGCAGATAAGTGGTGCGGTGGATCAACTCCGAGTCTCTGGTTTTTGTCACGGAGTTCGGAACAATCAACTTGTGGAGAAGCTCCATGAAGATCTCCCAAAAACTATGGAGACACTTATGGAGAGAGCTTGAGCTTTTGTTCGGGGAAAAAGTGCCTGCGGTCAACCGAGCGAAGCTTCAGCAAGAAATAATGCCAAAGCTCGAACCGCTTCATGGAAACGTAATGCGTCACCACCAAAAGATAGAAACAGCAGTTGGAACAGAAACCGTGGCCCGTATCAGAAGTCGGATCGAGGCAGTTTCCGAACAGGAAACGTGCGTTTCAACACTTTTTCCGAGCTCACCAAATCACCAACTGAAATCCTCAGTACGGAGACTACTCGTTTTCCCACGCCGTCTAAACAACGACCCACCTCGGACAGGCATTCAAAGAAGTATTGTGAATACCACCGAGACAAGGGTCATACAACTGATGAGTGTTGGGCTTTGAAGCAGGAAATCGAAAAGGCCGTACGGTCCGGTAAACTCTCGCACCTTGTGAAAGAAGTGAAAGATGGGAAGAAGACAACAGCGGAAATTGATAACCCGAACACCGAGCCCGGAATCAACATGATCCGGTCAGCCGAGCCACGAGGGGTGAAACGATCGAACCAGCATATGGCAGCATGGATGCACCAACCAACTTATTTCCCTCCGATCGATCCAGACGATGCTCGAGACGGACCAATTACAATTTCGGCCGTCATCGCCGGACATATGGTCCGACGAATTTATGTGGATGGAGGAAGCGCCTTTGAGATCATGTATCTGCAGTGTTTCCAGCAGCTGAACCCCCAAGTGAAGAAGAGGCTAATTGAAGTCTCCACTCCTTTGATCAGTTTCTCCGGAGAGGTGGTCCGTCCGATAGGACAGCTCACCCTTCCGACCACATTCAAAGAAGGTGACAAAAGCCGGACAGTCCAACTAACCTACCTGGTTGTTGGCACTCATTCATCACACAACATAATACTCGGGCGACCCGCTTCTCTAATCAGGTTTGCATACAACTCTTTATCATACTCGAAGTTTTCAGGAAGAGGAGCTGGAAGTTTTTTCTTTTTAATCCTCCATAGCATAAACTCCGGAACGCATCGGTCATCAACATAGAAAAAGCGTTCTTTCCAGTCCTTTATGCTAGTGGTAATCCACGTGTAACAGCAGGAGTTCTTGTCTCTAACCTCAAAGGTATACCAGTTACCGGATCGGTTCAATTTATAAAAAGCCCGGAACACATCCAAGTCCGGTTCGGATCCCAAGCCACGACAAGCCAATTCAAAATGGCACACCTTGGCAAGGCCGAAGGGGTTCATTTGAGAAATATGAACCTCGTGGAACAACAGTACTCCGACTAAAAACTTCGTCAAAGGAAGACGATAGTTACAGTAATCAAATAAACGGGTGTAAACCCCAATCTTCCCCGGAGGAAACGGAAAAATAGGTGTATCCTTTTCGGGGAGAACGGGGTGCAGAGATGCAGGTATCGCATATCTTTCAACATACCAAGCTAAACCATTTTTATTCAACACGTTAAAGCAAGCGGATAAATTGCTCTTCGCCATTATGCAAGGAAGGAACTAACCTGTTTCTTGAAAAAACGCCTCTCAGAGAAAATGAAGCAAAGAAGATGAAGTTAAAAATGAAAAGTGAAAGTAAAAAATTACTTTTTCTCCTTTTTATAGAAATACGGTAACCGACCTAAAACAGCCAATCAAATGGTGACACGTCACAACAGCTGACGCATATCAACCGTCACATCAGGCGGGAAAATTAAAATGACTGACGGTTACTTAACCAAGGTCACCGCCATGAAATTTAAAATTCAAAAATTAGCAAAAGCGACAAATCAGGCAACGACCCCGCCAAAATTACGCCGTCATAGTTCGAAGCTGTTATCTAAGAAACACCACGAACTAGGGGGACTTGATGAGGATACGTCCTTGACCGGACCGAATCATGGCACATTATAGTCGGACCGAATCACGCACTATAAGACGAACCGTTTAGACGCCGCGGTGCGGCGTAACTAACTGGGTCCCACTCCCATAACTGCCATGACAGCGACTGGTCCGGCCCCAACTAACTTTCCACGTCAGCACACCCAAAGACTATAAATACCATACTTGGACCTCCAAAAAGGGGTAATCGCTACTTTCTCTCTCTAACTCTCCTCTCTCTCTCCCTGACCTATTTCCTCCTCACAAATACTTATTCTCACGCCCGAGCTTGGTCACAGAGAGGCCCCCCTCCCTGTGACGAGGCTAACGGTGTGCTTGTTCTCTTGTGATCTTGCAGGTTCATTGCTAGGTCATCTGAAGCTTCACTCTGACCAGGTCGTACTAACTGGTTTTGGAGTCTTCACCTAACAACATTGTTTTCCCTTGATCTTTAAACTGCTTGATGAGCTCGGAAACCTTCGATTCAGTTTCGGGCAGGTTTAGCACGGTTTGAAGTCGTTTCATATGAATCCCAACAGGGAGAATCTTGATACTAACCGTTCGCCCGTAGTATTCCAAACTGATATAACCGCGTTTAGATTCATACGAAATCCCCAACATTCGACTACAACAAGACAGAAAATGACGCGCGTAGTCGAAAGTATGGAACCCGATCAAATCCGAATTCAAAAGCGCGCGAAGAATCTCTTCTCTAACGGGCAAAGTCTTATATATCTCCGACGAAGGAAACGGGCTGTGCAAGAAAAACCCGAGTTTAACCCGATTAAACCTTTTCCTCAAAAACGTCGGCAAAGCCATGAGATGATAATCATGAATCCACACGAAATCGTCTTCCGGATTGATCACCTCCATGATCCTATCAGCGAAAATCTTGTTGACCGAAACATAAGCTTGCCATAACGACCGGTTAAACCGACCCCCTAAATCCGGTGACAGCGGCAACATGTAATGAAATAACGGCCATAACTGCTGCTTACAAAACCCATGATAGAATCTTGTGTATAATCCAGGTGGGAAAAATGTGGGCACACATTTGAATTTTTCTAAAAGTATCTGTGATACTTCATCTTGTTCACTTGGATGAATTTCTTCTTTCAAACAACCCACATAGATAACTTCTATTCCATCGGGCCCGGGCCCAATTCCAGGCCCGTTAGTGATTCTGGGCCCATTTGCCCCTGAGCCGGTTTTGGGCCTGTTTTCGGACCCGGGCCCAGACCCGTTTTTTGGCCTGATACCGGGCCCAAGTCCTAAACCATCTTTTAGTTGGAGGAGAAGCGAATTCTCATCCAAACTAAAATCCCAGCTATTCGAGCCATCGGAAAATGTTTTCCGGCGAGCTCGAATGGGCAGCTGGTTAGCAACAATATCTCTATATTTAGAGGCTCATATCAACCCTTCATATTTTTATTGTGGGTGTGTAGAAAAGAGAAAAAATAATAAAATAAGTGTTTGTGAGTATGGTAAAGATAAAGATAGAAAGTTGGATGTGGAAGGTTTTTGAAAAATAAACAATATATGGAGAAATCAAATCTATGTTTTTTAGAGTTATTATATAGATAGAGATGGAAGATCCAATGTAAATGCTATTATATATAGTTGATTCTCCAAAACTATCCCTTTCTAGGATTTGAAACGATGACTTAAAGTGCATTCACATCCCATTCCCTATATCAACCCCTTACCTATAATTTAGGGCAAATTTAAGGTCTTTATCAAATTTGACACTACATCTCACTCCCCAAAATAGGGATCGAGTTTTAAGACTCACTGCCGATTCCCCATGATAGGGACTTGCTATTTCTCTATATCTGTTCTTTTTTTTTTTTTTTTTTTTTTTTTGTGAGTGGAAGAAAGAGGAAAAAAAGAATAAAAAAGTATTTATTAATTGAATAGGGGTAGATATGGAGAACTGGATGCATGTGAATAAAAGGGTATTTGGTATAATGAAGGAAAGCGATGTGTAGGCTTTTTGTATGACCTAATAGACGTGGTAAATTTTCCATGTAATGAAATCAACTCGGGGTTTATCGAAAGTGATGTGTAATGACGTCGTAGTAGAACAAGCCAAGTGGTGGTAGGACATCCTGCATTTTCCATTCAATGAAATCAACTCGGGGATGATCCAAACATTTTATATGACTTAATAGAAGACATGCTACTTTTTCTACATATTTATAACCAACACAACTTCTTCTACCCTCTACAGCCTCATAACCCATACTCAACAATGGCGAAACTCGTCATTTTCTTCCTCATAACATTCTTCCCGATGGCGTCTCTCGGCTTCATCTTCTCTCCTGCCCCTTCAAAAACGCCAAGCGAGGTGGTAAGTTAACCAACCCTCAGGTTATATATGAACACATACTATCACCGTAGGATTATATTATTTATATTTTTGTACGTTTTTTAACTAGGAATATTGTGAGGTTGAAGAACAAAGGTTTCAACAGTGGGGATTGTCCATCAACTCAATTTTCAGACTTTTCGGATTGTTTCAAGTCGATTTCAACATTTTTGAGTTGGGGCCCGTATCCGTCAACCTTTCAATTGAGGTTGAAGTGGAATTGTGCACAATAGGCACACCAACTATTTGTGTTCAGCTATTGATCAACTCGATTTTTAGACTTTTCGGATTAGGTCGGATTGATGTGAAGATGTTTAAGGTTGGGCCGATACCCATGACGCTTTCATTTGAGATTTAGTGTTGTGCATACTTAGCTTTTATATATATTCTGATATACTAATAATAATCATATGTTGTATACGTGAGTTGCTATTGGATTCTGAGATATATTAGGAAATGTTGATTCATTCGAATGGGGTTTTATATTGTTTCTTTTTCAGGAAATTGTATTGGTAATTTTAGTGTTATCAACTGATTTTGGTGATATCGAATTAACTTGCCAACTAAATTGATCTTATTAAATAATTAACGAGTTACGACATGCAGAAGTGCAGACTCATTTTAATCTAAGAAGATCGGGTGTGTGTGTATATATATGGGTTTTCTTGCTATAATTGCCCTATATATAATTTATATTTAATTTTGGGCCTGGTTTGTTAATTGATTTTGGACCTCTTAATCATTTGGATTTTCTTAAATTAAATGAGATTAATTAGGCCCATAAATTGTTTTATCATTATATCAATTGGGCTTTAGGTTAATTGGGTCCATGGATCACAAGATGTGATCTGTTTGTTGTAAAACCCAAGATGGATTAAGGTACCACCAAATAGGTTAATCTGATGAAACCGATACCCTATTCGTTGTTAGTTGGCGGCGACTGTAGAATTATCTCTTAGTTTAATCAATAAGTACATTTTTCTTCATTTTACTTAAATTTAATCCAATTTTGCTTCCATTTGTACTATGTAGTATTCTTATTTGTGTATGAATCTAATTCTTTTGCTTTTGAGTAGGATTATCTTTGTACACAGTGTATTGAATAAAGACGTATTTATTAATTGAATAAGGATACATATAGGGAATGGATGTGGTTTTAAAAAGATGAACAAGCTATATGGATGGGGATGCCCTATACGTATTTCTTAGTTTTTTTTTTTTGTTTGTGGAACCATTTTGTAGACAAATCACAAATTTGTTCCAACACAACCTGATCATAATGAAAATGAAAATGAAAATGAAAATTCGACGATAAAAAAACTTATGAATGTTGGACTGTTTAGGGGTTAAAGACTGGTCCGGCCTGGTCAGACCAACCTACAAACATTTCTTTGGTCTTTTTGTTTAATAAAAAGAATTATAAATGGTTATTTCTTTAGTCTTTTTGTTTGATGAAAACAATTATAAATGGTTAAGGTGTTATTCATGATTACATTTCTCTATTATTATTACAATAGTTAGCTAGAGTTTCTTTTAATAAAGTGATTTAGAAGGTTTTGTACATTTCGGATGACTTTCAACTTGCTTTGTGTACTCAGTGATTCAATGCATTTGACCCATTTGCTTTGTGTACTCGACCCATTTCAGTTTTGGTCGTATGTTAAACCTTTTAACCTGATAAAGATATGTTTTAAAAACGATCTCAATTAACCCGTTTGTATGTTAAACCCTTTAGATGGAGGGGTATATCCCTAATTACACTTTCTAATGTATGTTTAAATTTAAGATTTAGGTCTTATCTCAGTTATTATGTTTTAATTCCTAATGTGCTTTTAAAATTTTGGGTCCTCTAATTATCAAGTCACTTTTATTTTAACTACAAAAAATAAGAAGTTATACTTTCTTAAGTGATACTTAAACATATTTTAATTTAGAATAGAGATAAAATTGATAAGCTGTGATCTCTGCTATTACATCAAAGCCGGCTATGATGGTGTGCGGGGAGGACCTTCACACAAGGCCCGCGATTTCGAGGGGCACGTGATTTTATAAAAAAAAATTCGATACATATATGTTATTTAAAAAAAATTGTAAACACATACCAAATCCAATATAGGCCCATTATCAAATACTTTTTAATGGTTTATAATTTAGCCCACTTCACATTAGGTTTATTGGCCCAATACTAATAATGAAAAATATAACACACGACGGCAATTTCCTGGACTCCTGGAATCAGAAAGGATGAGACACGAACAAACTCATCAGAACTGAATAATGAACAGTCAAACATCATCATTCATCAGAGCTTCGCTGAATCGCTGGGCCTAGGCAGCTGTGAACAAGACCACACATCAGAGTTTAGACAGTCGAACAAGAACAACTTCCATCAGAGACGCTTCTGCCTGCTGATTCAGAACTCAAAAGGTCCGTTCGTTTAGTGTTATTGACTTATTGTGTAACTTTGTTTATCTGTTAGTCTGTTAATTGTTTTTAACATCAAAACACGTATCCGCATATCGTATTGAATTGAGTATTGTCGTATTGATTAAGTGTTGTTGAGTATGGAATTCTTGATTAATCTTAGAAACTGTGATTGGAAACATCGATTATTCTTGTTAATTGAACCTCGATTATTCTTTTTAGGCGTGAATGACTCCTAAACAAGCATTCGGATGACAAAAACGTCAAAAGACGAAAGGAACGGAAGAATCGGTGAAGTCTCAAGCCGGTGCTATACAAAAGTTTTTGACGCCTAATCCACCTATAGTTAATGTTACATAGAGAAGTATTCTATTAAGAACCGAATATTCAAAACTGAATTCGAATACGGTTTGTTTAGTAACTTTAAATACCATACTAGTTATTATCTCTATAAAAACTAGGAACGACTCGTATTGAAAATCACTATTATAGGTTGTTTAAACTAGTTGGTTGATCTTGTTTAAAACATAAAATATGAGGACCTGATTTATATTTATAATCGAGTAAAAACTACGAGCAAGAAGTTACCGTACCGCGCTCATCATCTATGCAAAAATATGATGAACATCTCCACCGCATGTGCAAGTGCAACAACCATTAAACGTTATCGTTACTGGCACGCGAATTGAATTGTGTTGGAGAAGCGAATGTGTGATGAAATTACTGATTAAGATGTGATAACCGGAATGATAAGGGTTCATTCTTCTTAAAAGCTAAGCATAAAGATTCTCGGTTTTTCTTCGGTTTGATCCGCGTCTTCTCTGTAATCGTTCCTGCATATCCAGCAATATTGTGTAGAGTAGAGCATGGCATGGCATGGCATGGCATGGATGAAACCAAAGAAAAAACCAAGAATCCTTTTGCTTCCATGAGAGCTTTGGAAGAACGTCAAATTAAGAATTCAAAACATATAATATTTTATTATGTGTCTTCAATAACTGAAAAGGCAGATATGCTTTTATAGAGGGATCACAATGGATAAAATAATGATAAAGCTTAAGAATTAATGAAAATGATAAAAGTCAATAACTTATCCTGATATTCAAATTTGAAATATTAATAATAACTAACAAACAAACTTAAAATTATTAATAAAGCAAATAATAGTAATAACTATTAATAACTATGATAAATAATATACTCGGTTAATATGTTCCCTCAAACAGAACATTTGATTGAAGCAACACATTATAAAACTTTTGAACCCCTAACGAAACTTTCAAAATTACCCTCTTCGTCCTGTTATTGTTATTATTATTATTATTATTATATAATGAATATATTAATTTCTAATATATGCTGAACAAAAGATTTTCACTTTTGCTTTTTAACTAAACACTAAAATGGAAGCTTTGAGAATTTGAAAGCTAAATGGTAAAATGGAAAGTGTGACTACAAAATCACATGAAAATTACCCAATTCTTTACACCATTGTTTATTTGACCATTACCATTTGTATTTTATTAAAACTCCTAAGTTATTTGTATTTTTGAAAAGTTCAAAATCAATGAATGTTAAAATAAGTTATAATCAGAAAAAAAATATATATATATTGTTAACGACTTTCTAATATAAACATCACTTTTCAATTGTTTTGAAAATAGTTGTAGCCTTGTCAACTGTCTCGGTCACCTCGAGCGTTTTTTTATCTTTAAAACGAGTATACTATTGCTATATTTTCGAAAACCCAGTTGCGTAAAACGCAATAGAAGATTACCAGTTGCGTAAAATGCAATGGAAAAAAAAACCTAAAAATGATAATTTTCTAAAACGCAATACACCAAAAACACAAAGAAATGTCTTCTTTGTAAAACGCAATGGCCAGAAAACACAAAAAAAATGTCTTATTTCTAAAACGCAATGGACTGAAAACACAAAAGAAATTGTACTTTCTAAAACGCAATGGACTGAAAACACATAAAAATGTGTTTTACCTAAAACGCAATGCACCAAAAACACTAAGAAATGTCTTATTTCTAAAACGCAATGGCCAGAAACACTTAAAAATATCTTTTTTCTAAAACACAATGGCCAGAAAACTCTTAAAAATGTCTTTTTCTAAAACGCAATGGATTGAAAAAGCATAAAAATGTGTTCTACCTAAAACGCAATGACTAAAAACACATCAAAAATGTGTTTATCTAAAACGCAATAGCCAAAAAACACATAAAGATGTCTTATTTCAAAACGCAATGGCCTAAAACACAAAAGAAAGTGTGTTTTCTAAAACGCAATGGACTGAAAACACATAAAAATGTGTTTACCTAAAACGCAATGAACTAAAAACACTTCAAAATGTGTTTTTCTAAAACGCAATGGCCAGAAAACACATTAAACTCTCTTATTTCTAAAACGCAATGGACACATAAAACTGTCTGTGAATTGTCTGAACCAGAGAGTAGCAAATCAAAAACTGTCTACGAATTACTGTCTGCGAAATGAGACAATTTCTGAAAAATTAAATTTTCTGATGCACTTTTATTAAAGCAATTTCAGCTCGACCCCAGCCAGGGGCTCTGCCCCTTGGACCCCGCCAGGGGCTGCCGCCCCTTGGACCTTGCTACCAGGGGCGCTGCCCCCGAACCCCCGTCAAGATCGTAAAACGCAATGACTAAATCAAAAACCCAAATCGTAAAAATGAAATTAAAGAATTTCTTGCATGGATTGAAGTCGATTTCTTCAACGATTGACGAAATTTGAATGATAGAAACACTTGTTAACGATCGAATCGAACGGATCGACTGATTATCTTCAAAATCATGAGAAAAACGAGATTTTGTATGAAATTAAACTGAGTTTTTTCAAAAAAGATGAAGAACACGTTGATCGGGTGTTTGGATCATTGATTGGTGATGAAAATCGCACTATAATGTAGTGATTATTAAGACAGAAAGTGAAGAAATGGTTGAAGATTGTGGGTTTTGAAGTTACTAGGGAGAAGAAGGAAGAAGAAAGGATATGATTGACTAAAATACCCTTGCTCTTTATTTTAAATTTTGTCACATGTCATAATCCTATTGCTTCCTATCATTTCTAACCAAAATAAACTTCCTATTTGATTCTTTCCCTAACTATGATAAATAATAAGCTCGGTTAATATGTTCCCTTAAACTGAACGTTTGAAGCAAGCATTATATAAACTTTTGAACCCCTAATGAAACTTTCAAAATTACGATGTTGTTGTTATTATTATTATTATTTATTTGATAATTAAGAACGTGTGTCATGTAAAACTCAACCATCTCATTCACCTCCATTAAGGACACGATTATATAACTATGGACCTTTGGCCTAATGGCACCAAAGTGTTAGAGAAGACTGTTTCTGATGCAGTTTCGGAAGCAATCAAATGGCTCAAGAATAATTAGTTAATCAAAGACGATAAAGGAACCAAAAGGTTCAAGAACATAGATCGTTCTATTCAATAATAAACCAAAAACTAACTAAAACATAAACCCTAGAACCTAATTTATAATGAAAAAAAAAAGAGATAAACTAAAAAATATAAATCCCTACAAAATAGGCAACTAAATAAAAAGATCAAAATTCAAATTATGAGATAATCTTGCATCATACTCCCCGTCTTCGAAAAAAACTCGTCCTCGAGTTTTGTCTTCGAACCAAAGCCACCTGGATCAAAAAGAACATCAACCTGATTCTGATTTATTATTATCACAACCAATTCAAAGATTTTTTTTTCACGAGTCGTCTTGCCTCGCTTGGCACCACCTGGGTCGAATGGAATGAACTGCGTCTCATTCACTGTTCAGTTGGCTCGTGCATATAGTTTAGCTCCACCCGGATAGTTAAGCATAACATATTTGCCCTCATTTTCCATTTCGTGACCATTTATAACCAATAAATCTTTGAATTTCAAAGTAGAATGAACAACATATGTAGTGACCATTAAAGAGGCGATTTCAAACAGACTTCTAGCGTCGAGTTTAAATTCTTCCTGGGCTTTAGACGTAGGCATTCCATGTGAAGTCTTCAATCCAATACCATAGTTATTATTTTTTAAGTTCATTAGGCCACAAACATTTATTCCACTGAGATCATTTTGTTTTTTCCAAGAGCCCACTAGAAGGTGGTGTTTATTTTTGAAGAGGTAAAAGGTCTGCAGTCTGCGGACCACATCTGCAGGCATCTGCAGGAGAAGAGGTGGACCAAAGGTCTGCAGTCTGCAAGGAGAAGAGGGTTGTTTTTTTTTATTCTACAAAAGATCTTTAAAACACACACAAACACACACTTTACACACACAAACCCCTCTTGTTCTCTCTCTCTGCATCACCACTGCCACAACCATTTGCCTCACCACCACCACCACCACCTCACCACCACCACAACCACCCACCCCCGTCCCAACCACCCACCCCGTCACAACCATCTGCCGTCGTTCGATTTCGGGGTTTGTTTGAAGATGAAGAACATCAAAACCCACCATCTGCCATAGCACCACCGCCATCACAGATCTGGGGGTTCGTTTGATTTGGGGGTTCGTTCGATTTGGGGGTTCGTTCGATCTGCCATAGCACCACCGTCGTTTGATTTGGGGGTTCCACCACCGCCATAGCACCACCGCCATCACAGATCTCTCTCTCTTCTTTCCCACTCTTTCCTGCCGCTCCCTCTCTCTCTCTCTTGATTCTGTGGTGGGTTTTGACATGTTGGGAGTTGATTTGTGTTGAAGAGATAGAGAGATGATTCTGCTGAAGAGAGATGATTGGTGTCGGAGGTTGATTCTGCTGAAGAGAGAGAGAGAGATGGGTGGCGGAGGTGGAGGAGGTGGTGGCGGAGGAGGAGGTGGTGGCGGCAGAGGAGGTGGTGTCGGTGGTGGAGGTGGTGGTGGCAGATGAGGTGCTGGTGGCAGAGGGAGAAGAGGAGAAGAGGTTGGAAGAGGATGGAACATGTCTGCTTGGTGAAGAGGTCTCGCAGACCTTTTTTAATGAAAGGTCTGCGAGAAAACAAACAAGCTGCAACATCCAAACGTCTGCGCGCGTCTGCGCGGCGCAGACATAAGTGGCCAGAAGTGCTTCTGGCCAAAAAACAAACACCACCGAAGTCAATTGGGACTTGGGAGGCATCAAGCATGCCACGTCCAGATGCCTTCCTCACATCCATGAACTTGCCAACAAAGGGGCCCACCACATGCTTTTGAAATTTGAATATTCCCCATATTTAAAAAACATGTCTCGTTCTCCATTTGTTGAGTCGGCTTAGCGTCAAACTCATCTATACTAATAACTAGGTTATAACCCGTGAATACTCACGGGTTGTTAATCTATCTTTCTAAACAAATAAATAAATATATATATATATATATATATATATTATGTTAGTTATCATAAACGGACTGTACGAATAAAATTATAATGGCAATCTGAATTTAAAATATTAAAAATAAGAAACGCATTGTACCGCAAACGTAAATAAAGGGGGATCGAAAAGTAAATGTAAGATATATGTTTTTTTGGGTTTTAAATAAAAACTGAAACTGTATTACTGTATCACTTATGCTTGCTGGAGTTTCGTAACCAATAATTTGGAATTCGTTTTCGACCAGTTGAAAAAAACAATCGTCACCTAAGGAAATATGTTCAGCTTCAAGTATATCATGCCATCCAACAACACCGTACCTATGGTAGATAAAATATGAAAAAAATTGTTAGTAATACATATACAAATACGGTAAAAGATAAATAATAAATAAGATATTAAATTGATTGACAAACCTTCTTTTACCATCAATATTGTGTGTACCAAGATTCTTAACCCAAGTATTTCCTTTAACAACTTTGATCTTTACTTCAGAAAACTCATTTAAACCACTTAAGTCAGTAATCAATTTGGGAAGGATCTACATTTTGTAAGAATATTAAAAATTTGTAAATGTTATTAAATGAAAACAATAAAAATTAACAAAAAAAATAAACATAAAACATCATAGTATAATACCAATTCATTAGTTACTGTCATTGCGAAAAAGGGATAGTTAGGATCGTCACTAACTTGTCGATAACCTTCCACATTGCTAATATGTTTATATTCTTGCTCAATCAAAGGAGTGTTGTTTAACAAAACTTGACGACCGTCTTTATTGAATACGGTAATGTTAAAATGTTTCACGTCGTTTATTTTAAAACACAAAATATCCCCCGGAGTTAACCTTAGATCTTCAATAAATTTAAACCAACCATCAGCAAAACAATAATTTGGACCAATCTTTCTAATACGGACTTCCCATTTATGATTCTCTGATACGTTAAGTATAACCTTGTTATCCAGTAAAGGATAATCATAATGTTTTGAAAGAAAAGTATCTGGTAGAACCTGTAAAAAATCAATTATTACAAATTTATGAGTATTATGTTTTTAATAAATCGAGAAAAAAAATCTATAATAAAATTACGTACCACTGGACTTTGTAAAGGATTTTGAATAATTTTACAAAACGGTTTCCCCCACTCATTATTTGGATCATGACAGAAGAGCTTGAACTTGAAAGTACGATCACCAAGATAGTTGAAAATAATAAAGAAATATTCATGGCCAAAGTAATTTAAAACCTCAGACCATCCATCCGTAAAGTAGAATACATCTTCTATTAATTTGATAACAACACACCATGAATGCTTTTCATCAAATTTAAGACTAACAGTTGAGGATTCTAACTTATTCATCCATAAAAATCTACTCATACATATAGGTATAGCCTGAAAACCAAAAAAAGAAAGGGAAAATTTCTTTCTAGTAAAAGATAAAACAATACTAACCATTAGTTTAAATAAAATAATAATGAAACTTATGTACCTGTTGAAGGGATAGCGGATCAAGTATAGTTATGATAAAATAAGGACCATGACGATACATGTTAACCTAAACACAAAAGTTCAGAAAGAAGACTAACAATCGAATAGTACTGGCAACACATAGAATGAAAGAAAAAAATAATGAGTATGTATTTATATGAGAAAATTGGCAAAGTATAATTAAAAATAATATAGAATCAAAAGTTGTTATAACTATTTATGTAAATAATTATTCAACTAAATATTGGCAAAAAAAATATAGAAATTAATGTAAATGTGTAATAAAAATTTAATAGATTTATAAAATCTTGCTAGTAATAAAAATTTAACAGATTTAACGAATTTATAAAATCTTGGTAGTAATTAGGTAATATCTATTTTCTATTTATGTATAATATTCAAATAAATAATGTGAAAAAAAAAAACAACCTTAATGTCAAATTATGAAATAAACGGATTTATACAAAATAAAAATATCAATACTTAAATATTAAAATTAAAATACCTACTACAATCATCACATATCAACTCAATACTCCTTCAACACACAGACATAAGTGGCCAGAAGTGCTTCAGGCCAAAAAACAAACACCACCGAAGTCAATTGGGACTTGGGAGGCATCAAGCATGCCACGTCCAGATGCCTTCCTCACATCCATGAACTTGCCAACAAAGGGGCCCACCACATGCTTTTGAAATTTGAATATTCCCCATATTTAAAAAAACGTGTCTCGTTCTCCATTTGTTGAGTCGACTTAGCGTCAAACTCATCTATACTAATAATTTGAATTTCAAAAGATGGATATACGCTATCTTTACTTGCCTTGTTTATTGAGGAAACATTGAATGCATCCATGATTTGCGGCTTTGATAGAGATGTAGCATCATTAGCCGTCGACACATCATGTGTAACCCTTGCAGTGCTATCAAAAACCACCGCATTACCGCTACCCAAAGCCATCGTGTCGTCACCTGTAACCATCGTGTCGTCACCTGTTTCTACCACTATAACACCTTCAACATTACGACTTTTGGAACCCGATTCGTCATCCGGTAAGTTCCGATTTTGACCGGTAACCCAAAAATACCATTCCTCATCCTCGTATTCATCAAAACAAGGAGGTGACGGATAGATAACGCTACAATTTCCAGGATACTCCTCCTTCCCACAGTTCTCATCTCGGATGAAAGCCTCTGAGTCGGTTTCCTGTAACCTGTAACCATCGCAGTCTTCAGGATGCTCCTCTTTCCCAACGATCTCATCCCAGATGACATCCTTTGAGTCAGTTTCCTGGATCTTACGATCTTGCGAATCAAACACGATTTTCTCATTGCCTCGGTCGACGATTCGATGAGTAAAAACGTAGTTCGCTTCACGCAGAGTCATTTGAATAACCAAGAGCTCTGATACCAACTGATGCAGTTTCAGAAGCAATCAAATGGCTCAAGAATAATTAGTTAATCAAAGACGATAAAGGAACCAAAAGGTTCAAGAACATAGATCGTTCTATTCAATAATAAACCAAAAACTAACTAAAACATAAACCCTAGAACCTAATTTATAATGAATAAAAAAGAGATAAACTAAGAAATATATATCCCTACAAAATATAGGCAACTAAATAAAAAGATCAAAATTCAAATTATATGAGATAATCTTGCATCAGTTTCTTTTGGGTGTGAAAATTCAATCCATAGTAAACAAAAAACAAAATGTGTAGACAAGAATTTTTAACAACCGCATGAAATTTACAACCAAACATACAGTATTTTCTCCTAAACCGAAGGCTCCCAAACTTTGGGGCCTCTAATTTCAATCTTTTCAATATATTATATCATTTTATCTAATTAATATTGGGCCAACTTTTAATTGGATTTCATTTAGATTTAATAATAGAACACATATAACATCACGATTATTTTTTCTATCTTTGATTTTTGGCTTGAATGATTACTGCAATTCTGAATTTGGAAGTTAATTTACAATAATCAGCTTGGTGTAATTAGTTCAATAACTTGATTTTGGACCTGAGACTTAATTTTTGGCTTTAAATACTTCGGTTCATTACTTGATTTCTTCTTACTAAAAGTTTGAGACTTAACTTTAATTTTCTGCTGAATGATTATTAGTTAAGTTTAATAGTTTATTATTTCTTGTCAAATTAATCGAAATCGAAAATACGAAAAAGAGTAGTTAAAAGAGAAAAAAGAAATAAAACTAGATGCTTTAGTTGAAAATAAAGATCATTCTTATATACCTCACAAAAATATTGGTAAAAAGTGAACAAAAATGCCAATAACGACCAACCAATCGAACAACTAATGTCGAAAATGCTGAACATGTAGAAGGGAACAAGAATAAAGGACCTCAATTTTTAACTTTGCCTTGCGCCAATAAAATGGTTGAGTCAGCCCTACCTAAACCCGCCACTGTGATTGATGGAACATTAAAGCATTAAAGTGCCATCACAATCCAAAAGAATTGTCCTTGTAGTTTGTTTATGACATGAAGCTATGCCCCCTCACTTTTTACGTGTTAGTTATATGAAGACTTTGTTGTATAACGTGATTTTTTTTTTCACTAGGATCACAAATTTTCGGTCTACGTCTATTTACATGAAGGTACTTTTATCAAGTCAGGTCACTGAAATCTTTTTCGTAAGAACATATAGAATAATTAAAAGAACTCGCTCTAGATTATTTTATTTTGTTTGCGTTGGTTTTCAATGTGATTTCAATTCAATTCAATCTGTTAAGGTGATTAAAGCTTAAATATTTTCATATTCCCACTCTATAATTTTGCAACTTTTAGGCTCCCTCACAATTCACTGTTCAATTTTACTCTTTGTTAAGATGTTAAAGGATTAATATTAACAATTTAATACCTTAGATTCATATTTTATAAAGATTATAATATAATGGTTTGTTATATATATATATATATATATTTTTTGTGTTTTAACATGTATATGGAACATGGGCTTGGAGAATGGATGGACTAGTGTTCACAGGGTTCACATCTGGGCCAGGACATAGCCCGACGTATCCTCCAATTATAATGGGCTGCTGGATAAGGTGTTCGTATGGGCTATTACTACTGGACATTTTAAAGATCTTATATGGGGATTATAAAGAAGGGCTCAAGGCAAGTGTTTCATGATTTGATTAACATTTTTTTTTATTCTGCAATTTTTTTTTTTTTAAAAAAAAAAAAAAAACCTTTATATATAAGGTCAAACAAATTACACCAAGATAGCCGGTAAGCGGGCAACAAGCTGCGCCGCTACCCCCTTTTGAATAGCGAAACCTAACCTAGTAAAAACGAAACCCCGGTCTCTAGGAGACGAAATGT
Source organism: Helianthus tuberosus (assembly GCA_030545235.1). Lineage (NCBI taxonomy): Eukaryota > Viridiplantae > Streptophyta > Magnoliopsida > Asterales > Asteraceae > Helianthus > Helianthus tuberosus. Next base: position 64,931,524 of record CM060440.1, on the reverse strand, counting down.
TGCTGTGAACAACCCGTTGGACCCGTTCAAGAAATCTGATGGCTTCTGGGGCTAGCGAGCCAAAGGTATCAAAGGCAAAAGGGATAAAGGAATGTTGATTATCCTCGCAGGCTTTGGCATGTTTGTCCATTTTCTTTGCTGCCGCCCTTGCAATCGCCTGACCAGGGACAAAACCTGTATCCCGAAAGCCTACAAGGGGGGAAACCCCGGTAAGATCAACACAAGCGTGTTTACCTGCATCCCACCCGAAAACTAAAACGTCCGCGGGGCGCAATGTGGATCTTCCTTCCCTCGGATCTGTCAAAAAGTTTACGGGGGCTTCTTTCTTCACCGAGATCCCCGCCCGTTTGAGGATGTCTCCCAAGACATCCCGCACCCAGTCGTGCCTATACTTAAAACCTGGCAGTTCTTTACAGTGCAGAGCATGCTCCCCAAATTGGTCTAAGCAAGCTTTCCGGCACTTTACGTTACTTTCCTCTTCATCAGACGTCTCATTCAAGATTTGAGATTTTTAGATGTTTTTTTTCCGTCAACCAACACTTTCTCTCTCGATGGTTCATCATCTGTTGATCGAGGAGTTCAATTCTTAGTTAGTTGTTTTTCCGTTCGATCTTTATATCAGATTATGATAATCTGACTGTATTTGTCCTTAAGAGTTTTGTAGTGTTTTTGGTTTCGATACGTTCTTGTAATCATTTGAGATTCTTGTGTTTAAATGATGTTTGAGGTTTATTGATGATTTGTAAATCAGTAAAGAACTGATTATTGTTTTGACACTCTTGTTTTATTGGTTTATTCAATTTTACTCTTATTTGATTGGTTTACACAAGATGCAGCACATATAACTCTTTTTTTTTTTTGAACGGCTAGATCACTTGATTAGGCCTTTGGCCTTTGATCACCTAGGTCACGAGTAGGAATCCCGCGGTTGGCATATTATTGCCAGTTTGAACCGGTGTTACAGTTCCCCCCCCCCCCCCCCCCGGTAAGATTCGACCCTGACACCTCCCAAACACATATAACTCTCTCTCACTCTATTCTTCACCAATACCCCATTAATTCTTTCCTTCTCAAAGGACCTGGAACTCTAAAAATGTACAAAGTAATAAGTACATAAAAGAAACCAAAAGAAAAAAATATATATAATGCTTCAATCTTTTCCGTTCATTTCTTTAAACCTCTTAAAGAAAAGTTTAAATTTCAATTTTCCTCTTAACTTACTTTTACTAAAGTTATAAAAAATCTAAGTTGATATAATATTACTAAAATAAGTGGGATTGGAATTAATTTATTAAAACTATTTAGTTAATGAGGATCTTTAAGTTACAATTAATACATTAATTCAACTCTAATACTATTACTATCAAAGGCCTATGACAATGTTCATTGGGATTTTCTAATATCTATTCTAAAACAAATGAATTTTTCGAAGATGTGGTGTAAGTGGATTCGTGGTGTTTTGGCTTCGGCTCGGTCTTCGGTGTTAGTTAACGGATCTCCGACTTTTGAATTCGAATGTCGCAAAGGAATAAGGCAAGGAGATCCTATTTCGCCGTTCTTATTTTTATTTGTCATGGAGGCATTCTCGTGTATTATAAAGAAAGCGTGTGAGGTGGGGTACTTCGAAGGGATTCGGTTTTTGAATGAAGGGCCGATTCTTTCTCATCTTCTATATGCAGACGATGCTATGGTTATGGGGAGGTGGTCGGGTTTGATTTTTGTTAATCTGAAAAGAATGCTCCGAATCTTTTTCTTATGTTCCGGGGAAGTGATGAGCTTCAAGCTGAGGCACAATCGGTTGGGTGTAAAAAGGGAGAGATCCCTTTTCGTTATTTGGGGATTAAGGTGGGGGCAAATATGAATAGGATCGCTCAGTGTTAGAAACGTTTCGAAGTAGGTTATCCAAATGGAAAGCTAATTCACTATCTATAGGGGGCCAACTTGTTCTTGTTAAATCGGTTCTGGAAATTCTCCCTACATACTATTTTTCTCTATTCAAAGCGCCTTTGGGGATTATCAGAAAACTTGAGGCATTAATACGGATTTTTTTGTGGGGCAGATCGGTTGATGTTCGAAAGACTAGTTGGGTTTCATGGGATAGGGTAGCATGTCCAAAAAAAGATGGTGGGTTGGGAGTTACAAAATTGGAGGTGTCAAATAAAGCGCTTCTTTTAAAATGGATTTGGAGATACAAGATGTTAGGATCTGAGTTTGGTTTTGATTGTGTTTTACGTTTGAAATAAGATGAAGATGAAAGAGTAGTGCAGCGAAATTTAAGATGGAAACAAACTTTGCACACAATCAAACAGGAGAATTGCTTTAATCAAACATTTTCAACAAAGAACCGAAAGATTGAATTTATTTCAATAACGATTACAATGCATGTGTGAATACAAACTCCCCCTCAGCCTGAGCTCACAGTGTTTGTTCATGCAAGAAAAAGATTTTGTGAAGAGCTGATAGAACAGTGCATGGTACTGTTCTATTTATAGGCACTGACAAACCACTGAGGCATCAATGCTGACGTCACCATGAAAGTGACATCTAACCTCCTAACAACTTCTAACAACTGATCTATACAAACACTGCTTAAGCTAACAACTGCTATACAATACATTACATAAGTAAACTAAACTACTGCTGGTCCTTCCACTGTTGTGACTTCAGAAGTACTTGATAACTACCATCAGTGCTTAACCCAAAGCAGTAGATTGAACAGCAGGTCTTTAGTTTTTGACTTGATCAGCGGTTGTAGGCCAGCAGTTGTAAAGATCAGTAGATAGGAGGTCAACAGATGTTGAAACCACTTTCAAGGGGAGAGACTTGTAACACAACATCTGCTTATTCTGGATCCACTGTCCTGATCCAGTTTTGGCTTTAATTATCTGTTCATCTGATAGGGTTCAATCCCAACAATCTCCCCCTGGAACAGATAATGCCAAAACCCTTCATTATTGTGGAACTTTATTGCCTCATCAACAGTTCCCTTATCTGACCTTTAAGTTGCAACTCAAAGTCTAAGGCATCTGTGTCATCTCCATCCCTACAAAGTGGAAGATCAAGGAGATCCTGCATATCTTCAAGACTTAGGCCAAGTGCTTGTTCCCTTGTTAATTTCTTCATTTCTCCACTAGACTTGAACACAGTCAGTACATGGGTCTGTTTGTCAGTTTCCCACTTTAGTACTTTTGAGCCTGGTGGGTTTCTTGGGAGATTTTTATTGGATGAAGAGTTTGGTGATGCTGGCCTATTGATGACTGTCTGAGCAGTGCTTGCAGGTTGATTTAGGCCAAGAGTTTCTTCTATCATCCTTTTAAACCCTATTTTTACAAGGTCATCTCCTGCCATCATTTCTTCCACTGTTTCAGCATCCAACTGTTCTTGTTGCTTTCTTTTATAGATGGCAGCACCGGTTGGAGCAGTGGATCTCCTGATTTGCAGTTTTGGTGGTCTTTTTGAAACCTCTGCTTCAGGGTAGTCAGGTTTTTATGGAACTTTAGGATCTTTCTTCCTTAGTTCCTCCAACCTTTTGTAGGTGGACCTGACTGTGTCTTCTCTCCATCTTGCTACTTGATTTTTGGACCCATAGTCAGCAGCAACCAATTCCTCTTTCATTCTCTTCAGCTCTAGTGTTTTGTCAGGCATATTCTTTTTGTACTTTGACCAATTTGGAGGAGTGTGTTTGACCTTATTCTTTATCATTTCTTGAATCCTGGCTGCTTCTTGTTCAAGCTCAGGAATGGTCCACTCCTTGTACATATGCTTTTCTCCCTTGTACTTCTTAGTTGCCATGATGCTTTCAATGTAGTCTTTTCTCAAAGTTTCATTTTCTCTCTCTGAGATTTGTTGACAAACATTTTTTTTGCAAATTGCTCTAAGGATCTGACTTGATTAAATAGAAACTGATAATGCCTTTGAATTTCTTTGTCAGTTTTTCCTTGAGAGTTTCTTTTGGAAATATCTTCTGCCTGTTTAGCCTTAACTTTCAAGTATTCTTCAATGTTGTTAGGCCTAGGATATCCTTCAACTGATGGCAACTTCCTTTTAGCAGGGTCATCCTCATAGTAGAAGGATTTGATCTCTTTTCTAACTGCTTCAAGTTCTAGAGGAAATTGGACACCTGCAGGAGTGATGATAGGGATTGGTTGTTGTACTGGAGCTGATGAGAGAGGAACAGGGTTTGGAATCAGTGCAAGTGATTGTGAAGATGTTGGTGGTGGTGATGGAGAATCATCATTAGGTATGAAAATCCTTCTCCTTTTTATTGTGGGAGAGGCTGATGATGTTTTGGGTGGATCAGTGATGGTGATTTGAGTGGTGGAGGGTGGCTGACTAACAGTTGTTGAAACAACTGGTGTTTCAACCACTATTGCCATTACAACAGATGTTGTAACATCTGGTGTCTTCTGCCTTTTGACAGGAGGTGATGGTGGTGAGGTTGTTTTTGGTGGTTTTATTGGTGGAGTGATTTTTAGTAGTGGTGGTAAGACAGTGGTTGTGGTGTGTGTTGAAGTGGTAGTTTGAGGTTTGGAGCCTTTAGTAGGTGGTTTGGAAATATGCTTTTTAGGTTGCCTCACTTGTCTAGTGGGCTTCTTCTTTTCTTCCTTGGGATTTTTATCATCCATAGGTTCAGAAGGACCTTGTGCATTAAGCTTCATGAAAGCTCTCTTCTCCTGTTCCCACCTGGCTTTATCCTTAGCCTCTCTATCCCTTTTTACACTTGCTTTTACTTCAGCTAGTGCATTTTCAATAACATCAATCTTTTTACTACCATCTAGCAAGGGAATGTTTTTAGTCATGTTTTCTTTTTTTGGTTCAATATAAATACCATCTTCGATTCCCTTCTTTATCCACTGTTTGATTTTCTCCCCCTTTTTGGCATTATCTGGAGGAGGGTTATCAATGAAGAGAACAGTGGGAGGAGCAGCGCCAGTGGTTTTCAGAAGGTGGGCTTTTAAAGCCTTGATGTTAGCTTAAGTATCTTTAAATCTTGCTTCCGTGAGAGTTCTGATCTTTTGAATTTGGATCTCATGTTGCTGATCAGCTAGTTCTCTTTGGTGTCAGAGCAATGGTTGAAATAAACTCCACAACTCATTAGATAATGGAGCAGCTGTTGGGTGATGTGTGCAAAATGCAACATATAAATTACATCAATTGTGGCATAAAACTAACCCTTTTTTAGTACTAATGTTGGAAAAAGTGTGCTTTTGTCTTCCTTTTGTATTTTCAGGATTAAATGAGCTCAAATTAACAAAAGAAGCAAAAAGACATCAAAATCTAACATAAATACAAGAAAAGGAACAAGACGTGACATGCCCGACCCCACGACAGCATCTTCCCAAGCAAAATAAGAGGACAGAAGACTGAACACGCCCCGTGCTCAGCCAGCATGGGGGCGTGCCCAAGTGTCAGCAGAAAAGACAAAGTTGTAGAAGCTTCTATTGCCCACCACGGGGCCGTGCTCAGCGGACACGGGGCCGTGGTCAACTATAAGATTCGCACAATCTAGGCAAATCTTCATAGTACAAAGATTCTTCTGCACACGGGGTCGTGCTCAGCGGACACGGGGGCGTGGTCAACTAATAAGACAAGCTGCATTAAATGAAGAAAGAGAAGGATGTGGACACGGGGCCATGCCCACTGGACACGGGGCCGTGCCCGAGCTTCTGTTCAGCCTATAAATAGGAGTGCTTGGCTCAAGCTCAAACCATCCCTTGGCACACCACCTCTCTCACACTTCACCCACCACCCACCACCACCATAACACCATCATCCACCACCATCATCCATTGTCCATCATAGAGTGTGTGAGTCGTCTCGGGATCCAAGATTGATCGTAAGAGTTCTTGACAATCAAGGCCATGTTTGCTTAAGTCTCTTACATCACTTGGTGAAGACAAGTGTCTAGTGTAATACTTTTTATTTCTAATCTTTTCGCACTTTTTACTTGGTTTTGTATTAATGACTTTAATAACTAGTTTCTTATGTTGAAGGTGATTCTTCCTTATCGTTTGTCCGTGGTGTCTTGGCATTATTTTACTGTCTATATAAAATAAAATATTTTCACCATTCATATCTCCACGGTCTATATGGAGGTATGTTGGCTACCTGGTCGGGGGTTAAGGGAACGGTTTGGTAAGAGTCTTGCCATTGTTCAGCGATTAGAGGTCCTGCAATGGACCTGGGTCAAATTTAGTAGGACCTCCTTCAATACTTAACGGTATTGGATGGCGGGGGTCCAAACTCTTTGATCCCCTCATAAGTTAACTACTATTAATACTATAGCCCGGCTATTTAGGACTGTATCCCTGCTGACTCAGACTACTTAGTCGAGGGTAACGTCACCTCCAAAAGAGGGGCCTACCATAATTTGCATTAATAACTTAATTAATTATCTTTCAATAATCCGACCCTTTAGGATTGTATCCTTGCTGACTCAAACTACTGGGTTGAGGGTAACGTCACCTTCAAAAGAGGGGCCTACTACAATAACTAAGATAATCTCTTAAATAAGTGCAAAAGTGCGGAAATAATCAAAGGTTACACTATACACGAGTCGGAACCAAGTGATTCATCTTGTCTATCTGTTTTTCTTTTTATTTTTATTTTCAGCATTTTTAGTTAGTTTTTATTTTTCTTAGTTTAAAATATTTTTCTAAACTTTTGTTTTGATTAGACGTTGAGGATAAACCGGTACTAAAAGCTCTTGTGTCCTTGGACGACCTCGGTATCTTGCCAACACTATACTACGCTCACGATGGGTGCACTTGCCCATATGTGTGTTTAGTGTTAGTAAAATATCATGTTTTATAAATTTAAAACTTGGCTAAAAAGTGTTAAAGGGCTTAAAATATACACCTAAATATATATAACACTTCACACGCATCAAGTTTTTGGCTCCGTTGCCGGGGACACAAGGATTTTAAGAAAGCTTAAAATCGACGTCCTAATCAGTTTTTCAAAACCTTTTTAAAACGCGCGCACATTTTTCTGCATTTTAGTTTAGTTTTGCATTTACAGTAACCTGAACACGGGCCGTGCTCACTGAACACGGGGCCGTGCTGCACATTTTTCATAAACACCCAGTAACAGTAGCTTGAACACGGGCCGTGCTCACTGAACACGCCCCGTGCTCAACTAGATCAGTAAATTTAATTAAAACGCCCAGATACATATTCTGTACACGGGGCCGTGTCCACTGAACACGGGGCCGTGTCCAGCCTCTGTTTCCGTTTTTATTTTTGTTTTCTGATCTCGAGACTTGGTTGTGGTCTGCTGAGTGATTCTTATGGATCAATACTCAGGAGGTTACAACTACACCTATGAGGAGGATGATTATAGGAGTAATTATTGCACTAATTGTAGTAACCTGCACTCGGTTCAATATAGTCACTCTTATCACCCATCCAATTCATACACCTACTATGAGGAACCCAGGTACGAGCCATCAACTTCATACACATCCTATGAAGACCAAAGGTATGAACCTCCTCCCTCATACTCATATTTTGATGAACCAAGGTATGAGCCTTCTTACTCGTAGTTTGAGGAACCAAGATATGAGCCACCACCTTCGTGTGCTTATTATGAGGAACCATGGCGTGAACAACCCACCTCATATGAGTATTATGAAGAACAAAATTACGACCCTTATCCATCATATGCTTACAATGAAGAACAATGGTGTGAACCATCTACTTCATATGGGTATTATGAGGAACAAAGGATCGAACAACCGGATTCAAGCTTTGAAAATCCCGATTCTTTTTCTATAACCGAAGTGACCGATAGGATATTAGAACACCTTAGAGTTATCGATCGCTATATAAAAGAATCTCGCGGAAGGGAAGAGGAGTCCCGCGCAAGAGAAGAATTAAATAAAGATGAGATAACTGAAAGTGTAAAAATGGAAGAACAAATAAGTGAAAAACCGACACATGAGTTAAACAACGAAAAAGGTGAGTCCGACAACGTTAAAATTCAAGAAGAGTCTAATTTTGAAGAAATTAATCTCTTGTCACCTTCTTTTGAAAATCATTGTTTAGTACCCACTCATGCTAAGTTTTTAAAAGAGTTAAACACTAACACTAAAATTGACGAAACGGTAAGTGTTAAGTTAACTAATGATCAAACCTCGCTAATAAAAGAAGACCCATTTGAAATTAACATTACACCGGTTCCATGTTTCTTTCAAAATTCGTTTATTAGTAATGTCACAATCGATAAAGATCTTTGTGTTAACATAATGCCTAACTACATTTTCGAAAAATTAAGTATTAGTGATTTTTCTCCACTTCAAATACCCATTTTTCTATCCAATCGGAAGGTAATAAAATCAATCAGTGTAGTTGAGGATATCTTGGTTCAAACAAATCAGATGGTAATCCCAACCGACTTTGTCATCCTTGATGATGCTCCTCTAGTGTTGGGACGACCATTTGTAAAAACACACGAAGCTTTGAAAAACCGAAAGTACAACAATCTACCTCTTCAATTAGGGGCATTCAAAAAAAGTGTCAACCTTGAGCGATCAATGAAATATCCATTCGGCAATGACGACCCCCTAATTGAAGATGAGCCAGAACCACCTGATAAGGTGGGTCTAGCCAAGGACCCTTATAAACGTGGCGCACCACGGAGGCATTCCGCGGAACTATCCTTAGTTTTAGATTAGTTTAACTTTTATATTTTCTAGTTTAGTTTTAATTTTCAGGAATAAAACACACTCGGGATGGTGAAGGATACTAAGGGAAGCTTGAACCAACAACCCATGCACAAAAATAGAGCCTCCCGACAATTTTTCTTCATTACAGCAAGTTCAGCACGGGGCCGTGCTCACCCCCAACACGCCCCGTGCCCGAGGTTCTGTAGAAAATGCCCAGTTCAGGTACCTGGACACGGGGCCGTGCTCACTGAACACGCCCCCGTGCCCAGCTTTCTGTTTACTTTTGGTACTGGCAGTCTGGACACTGGGCCGTGCTCAGCCAACACCACCCCGTGTTCAGCTACCCAGTACCATAAAATCTTGTTTTTAACCCACTTTTACACATTCAATCAACCTAAAAACTTATTTTTGGGACAAATTGAGGACAATGTGTAATTTAAGTGTGTGGGGGGGGGGATGCTAAAACCTTGAATCTTGCAAGTCCTAATTACAAGCCTTACACAAAACTCTATTGGAACCGCTAATCACCCCAAATTTTTTTTAAAAATTTTCATTTTTTTTACTTGTCTAGGTTTAACTTGGGAATTTCAAATTCTAAAAAGGTTATATTTTTACAAATTTACAACCGATAACGTCGTGATAAAAAAAAGAACCAACATAAGAAAATTATGAAAAGGCATGACAAGTTTAATTAAAATTTGATTATATATACTTGATCACATTATAAACTCATTCCCACAAAAAGTGAGTTTTGAGCCTTTATTGAGCATACAAATGCATATCTTTAAATTAAATGCTCATTTTTCGTTTCTTGTGTGAATAGCCGCTTGGTTCTTACAACTCTAGAACTTGCCACGATGATACATTCCCGGTCCTTACCAACTTAAACCCGAGTAAGTAAATGATGGAGGCATTAGGACTAACCCTTTTTATTTCTACACCATTATTTTTTTTACCACCTACCCAAAATCCCCCTAGTTAACCCCTTTGAGCCTAAACCTTTTCATTTCTTAACCCAAAAACAAACACCATTTCACCCACGAAACCCTTTTTATTTTTAACCCTTTGTTTTAGTAACAAGCTCGGTTTTTCTTACGACTTCCTTAAAAAAAATGATGATGATGATGAAGCAAAAAGGAATAAACAAACAAGTTTACCAAAAATAACTTTTTTTGAATAATGGCTTCATCAAAATAAAAATTAAAAAAAAAAAAGAAGTCTTACGAAAACCGACGCTTTTTACGCCTTTCGCCCTTTTACTAACCACTAACCCAACTACCTACCTTTAACCAAAGCCTAACCCTTCACCCAAAAGTCCTCTTGATATTTACAAAGGTATATAAGTTAAAAAGGAGGAGGATTGATTGCTTGGCAAGCTTATGGTAGGAGTAAGTTCCATGCCGCTCTCGAGTGATCCACAAAAATACATTTTCGGCCGAGTGTTGAGTGATCCCCGTGAGGTATGTGAACTTGTATATAAATAGAATTTTAAAGAGGCATGTTATGCCCTAATAAGTAATTTATCTTATGAAAAGTTTTAAATAAATCATGACGAATAGGATTGTAAATAAATAAAAATAAAACTAAATAAAGAATCTTGGAAATCCCGACACTCTATGACAAGCCCAAAAACCTTCTTCTCTACCCATTCCATTTGGGAGTGTAATACCCACATATTAAAGAGTTTTGCTTGAGGACAAGCAAAGATTCAAGTGTGGGGGTATTTGATGTGTGCAAAATGCAACATATAAATTACATCAATTGTGGCATAAAACTAACCCTTTTTTAGTACTAATGTTGGAAAAAGTGTGCTTTTGTCTTCCTTTTGTATTTTCAGGATTAAATGAGCTCAAATTAACAAAAGAAGCAAAAAGACATCAAAATCTAACATAAATACAAGAAAAGGAACAAGACGTGACATGCCCGACCCCACGACAGCATCTTCCCAAGCAAAACAAGAGGACAGAAGACTGAACACGCCCCGTGCTCAGCCAGCACGGGGGCGTGCCCAAGTGTCAGCAGAAAAGACAAAGTTGTAGAAGCTTCTATTGCCCACCACGGGGCCGTGCTCAGCGGAAACGGGGCCGTGGTCAACTATAAGATTCGCACAATCTAGGTAAATCTTCATAGTACAAAGATTCTTCTGCACACGGGGTCGTGCTCAGCGGACACGGGGGCGTGGTCAACTAATAAGACAAGCTGCATTAAATGAAGAAAGAGAAGGATGTGGACACGGGGCCGTGCCCACTGGACACGGGGCCGTGCCCACTGGACACGGGGCCGTGCCCGAGCTTCTGTTCAGCCTATAACTAGGAGTGCTTGGCTCAAGCTCAAACCATCCCTTGGCACACCACCTCTCTCACACTTCACCCACCACCCACCACCACCATAACACCATCATCCACCACCATCATCCATTGTCCATCATAGAGTGTGTGAGTCATCCCGGGATCCAAGATTGATCGTAAGAGTTCTTGACAATCAAGGCCATGTTTGCCTAAGTCTCTTACATCACTTGGTGAAGACAAGTGTCTAGTGTAATACTTTTTATTTCTAATCTTTTCGCACTTTTTACTTGGTTTTGTATTAATGACTTTAATAACTAGTTTCTTATGTTGAAGGTGATTCTTCCTTATCGTTTGTCCGTGGTGTCTTGGCATTATTTTACTGTCTATATAAAATAAAATATTTTCACCATTCATATCTCCACGGTCTATATGGAGGTATGTTGGCTACCTGGTCGGGGGTTAAGGGAATGGTTTGGTAAGAGTCTTGCCATTGTTCAGCGTTTAGAGGTCCTGCAATGGACATGGGTCAAATTTAGTAGGACCTCCTTCAATACTTAACGGTATTGGATGGCGGGGGTCCAAACTCTTTGATCCCCTCATAAGTTAACTACTATTAATACTATAACCCGGCTATTTAGGACTGTATCCCTGCTGACTCAGACTACTTAGTCGAGGGTAACGTCACCTCCAAAAGATGGGCCTACCATAATTTGCATTAATAACTTAATTAATTATCTTTCAATAATCCGACCCTTTAGGATTGTATCCTTGCTGACTCAAACTACTGGGTTGAGGGTAACGTCACCTTCAAAAGAGGGGCCTACTACAATAACTAAGATAATCTCTTAAATAAGTGCAAAAGTGCGGAAATAATCAAAGGTTACACTATACACGAGTCGGAACCAAGTGATTCATCTTGTCTATCTGTTTTTCTTTTTATTTTTATTTTCAGCATTTTTAGTTAGTTTTTATTTTTCTTAGTTTAAAATATTTTTCTAAACTTTTGTTTTGATTAGACGTTGAGGATAAACCGGTACTAAAAGCTCTTGTGTCCTTGGACGACCTCGGTATCTTGCCAACACTATACTACGCTCACGATGGGTGCACTTGCCCATATGTGTGTTTAGTGTTAGTAAAATATCGTGTTTTATAAATTTAAAACTTGGCTAAAAAGTGTTAAAGGGCTTAAAATATACACCTAAATATATATATAACACTTCACACGCATCATTGGGGGTGGTGCAGCAGTGGATGTAGACTTTTTAGAATTTAACACCTGCTGCAGCATTGTTTTGATGTCTGCAATAGATGATTCAATTCTGTCCACTCTCTTCGTCAATTCTTTATATTTTAAACCATCACCCAAATGAATGGGATCATCTGATTTCCCACCAGTAGTGGTTGTATCAATGGTAGACTTTGGGAATGTATCCCAAAAGTCATCCACTGATGCCCCTTGTTCTTGGTACTGGGGACTTCTTTCTTCATTTGTGGACACTTTGAACAGCTCACCAATGGTTAAGGAAAACTCACCAGTGGTTGCCCTAGTTGTCTCTGAAGAAATTGCCTTCAAGGGAGTCTTATTGATAGAATAACTGACCCAATGTAGACCAGTGGGTCCAACACTAGTAGTTGCTGCTCCACTTGAACTACTGACAGGAGTTACTTGTAACTCCTGCAGTGTAACCTCCTCAATTGTTGCTGGGATTGCAGAGGTATAGGCATCAGACCCAGTCACTTGTGGGAGTGTACTCTCATTGAAAGGTGGTTAAGAGGAACTGGTTTGTGTCTGAGCTATATCAACTACATGCAACAAAGGTAGCATGGATTGTGGTAAGATGAGGGGTGAAGGTATTGGTGTAGAAAGAGACATGTCCTTGGGATCAGGACTGAGGAAGATGGATCCAATTGGAACCAGAGCTTCATAATCTGGGGTCCCTGTGTGTGACAACCCTCGTAATTCCGTGTATCCGTACAATTTATTAATGATAAATAAAGTGCTTGATGACTGTGCTGAATCATTTAACTGCTCTCTGATTTCTGTGTTATACTTACATGTGCTTATTAACATACTAGTAGTATACAGAAAAGTTACTAAATAGTCTGGTATGTTTTCCTGAGTGTTGAGAACTAAAAATGTTACATATATATATATATATATATAGGACACGGTACGGATTAATTAAGCACTTTAACGGAATAACACCAGACCGAACAACCGGACTTTACCCAGAACACAAAAAAATATTGTCAAACACATTGTTCTTATTTTACTGAGCCAGTTATGATCCCCGAACATCATAACACACTATATAAATATCTAATAAATAAACCCCTAACTATATACTTGGAATTTAACCTTAAACAAACTAGATGGTTGGAAGCTACCCCCCCCCCCTTGTGACCGGCCCCAAGCTAGTCCCCACACTAAGATTACTTTCAAATCTTACTAAATATCCCCATTAGATCTCCTTGGATTTTGATAATATCTTGATTGATCTTTGCTTGTACTTCATAAGACACAAGAACCTTTGGACATTAGAATCTTGGATTATAAGAACAACACTCCATCATAATCCTCATCACATTTCACCAACATTTTACTCTCCTCCCTCCCTAAGTCTCGGCCGAGATCAAGGCCACCACCACCACCATCACTTGATCATCTTCAACCATTTTAAGAGCATACATAGGTGTTAGAAGGTGCACAACGAAGCTCGGTGTTCTCGGAAGTTGAAGGACCACTCACATCTTCTTTTAACCACCACTTTTCTACTCTCGAACTCCCCTAGCCTTGTGCTAGTGGTAAGCACTTAGATCTTTGCTTTTTACTTGTTGTCTAAGTGGTTAATGATGTTCAAAGATCAAAAAGATAAGAAACTCTAAAGAACCTTAAACAAGTCTTGAACATAAACTAGTCTAGTGATGAAGTGATATTAATATGATGTTATTATGATTCTTGTTGATTCCCTGATGATTTACTGGTTAATATTGATGTTTGATGTTGTTGTGATCACTAAACATGTTAACGGAATCAATCGAACATGCGTTAGAAGGTAGGGAACTAAAACAGAAAGCTGGTTGGTGTTTACAGCCAACTTCAGTTGGCTGTAACCAGACAGTAACTTAACGAAAAATGTATTTTCTGAAGTCTAGATTTATGTATTATAAAATACGGTTCTAATGGCACTGGAATCATAATTTTTGGACTCCGTTTACTATTTTTAAAGTGTCATTTTGTAACAGCAGCTAGAGCTGCATTTTCACTGCTGAAAATATGCGTTCTGTTTTCTGTTATAACTTGAGTTCTGTGTAGAGTTAGATCATGAAATTTTTATTGTAGATGACCACCGATGTATTTGTAATTCTCTCACTGGAATTTCGTAAAACGGACTCTCAATGAATTTTAAATAAATTATTCCGTGGACTGCACTCAGAAAAAGATAAATCTGAGTTCAGTCCGGAAAAGATTTTTTACAAAATATTGGTAGTGAACTGGACCCCGATATTTTTACACAATAATATTCAGATCGTTTAAGACATTTTGTAAAAATTTGGGAATTTTTGGAATAAGTTAACTATTTTATTAAAATGCCCGAAAACAGCCCAGTTTTGGACATTTAAGTTGAAATGACATAAGTAGTAATTTGCGTGTCTAAATGTCGAGTATGTTATCTGAGAATGATATAACATGTTATATGTCAATAAAAGTGTTATGTGCAATGTCGTATGTTTGTTTATGAGTGGGGAATAGATAGGAAGTTTATATGGGCATGAACCGTTAAAGTAATGCATGTTATGTGATAGATACATGTAGGAACTTTGTGTTCTATTTTGAAGTCACTAATAAACTAAGTGGTAATCATACTAGGACGTGATTGACCGACCTTGACTGTTAGCTATATTTGAGAATCTAACCGAGCAAACCAAGGTGAGTTCACACACTTTCTAAGGCATGGGATTCCCGGTGGTTTGGGAATGGGTTAAAGAATTAAAACAGAATCTACATATCCTACTTAGGTAGGATATGTACGGCCATCCTCCTTGGGTAGGATGCCAATATTAATCCTGCGTATTCACCTTGGGTAGAGTACGTACGTTCGTCCTCCTTGGGTAGGACAACACCCTTAAAACTTACTAGACAAAACTCTATCATTAAGTCCCTCATTATATATCGACTTAATCGCCGAGGCCGATGGCGAGCGGGTCATTAGTTAATAGCGCTATTAGGTTTAACAAACCTCACACCGTGTCGTTCGAACGGGCATGTACTAATGGACTATGGCAAACTGTCAGTGATGATAGACACTGATGTAGGGCACAACTATTGTTCGTAGTAGTCGATATCATATCGTCTAGTAGTTCACATGGGGAAGCCCCCACTGATTATGGATATGGTTTGGGTAATAAAAAGAATCTGGTTAAACATACTTTCAACTATGGGGTAACCCCCACGGCAAATATGCCAACGAAAGTCAAACCACATTTTCAGAAACAACTTAAAACTAATTAACTAAACGTGAACTCACTCAACTTTGTTGTTGACTCGTTGTTACATGCCTTACAGGTCGCTAGATGCATACGGAGCTTGCACGAGGAGGAGGTTGTTGTGGGATACGGACTGTTATGTTCCGTGCTTAATATTTAAATCCTTATGAACTTATTAAACCTACGTTTTGGACTTTAAACTTATGAACTATGGACTTATGTTTTGGTTTCACGTTTTATGCTTCCGCTGTTTAAATCTGAACTTGGTTAACTTAAAGTCGGTTTACTTTCCTTTGGTCACCAATCGTATTGTGGTTGGTTTTATTTACTTAATTGTGTTGTTTAATAAGATTGGTGGCTCGATCCTGGTCATGTCACGCCTCCAAGCGGCACATAAGGAGCGGTAGGCCTTCTTCACTGGTTTGAGAAGCTTGAGTCTGTCTTCGAGATGTGTGAGTGCCCTGAAGACCGTAGGGTGAAATATGCTACCGGAACACTTGAAGGTGCTGCGTTAACCTGGTGGAAGGCACAGGTTCAATTGCTAGGGCTGGCGGTTGCTAATGCCACCCCATGGAATGGTTTCAAAGAACTGATCAAAGAAGAGTACTGCAGTCGGGACGACATCCACAAGCTAGAGGTGGAATTTTTCAATCTGAAGATGACGGGGTCTGAGATTGAGGCGTATACTAAGAGGTCAAACGAGCTGGCCATCTTGTGTCCCACTATGGTATACCATCCCATCAAACGTATTGAGCTGTACCTCAAGGGCCTTGTACCAGAGATTCAAAGTCACGTGACTTCAGCTAACCTGGGTACCATTCAGCAAATTATCAAGTTGGCTCATCGTCTCACCGACCAGGCGGTGGAGCAAAACAGGCTACCCAAACGTATCAGTGCCACAACTATTCCTTATGCTCCTAGCGACAACAAGCAAAAATGGGATGGGAATTCCAGTAAGGGTTCTACTTCAATTCAGTCTCAGCAGCGAAAGATGGATGACTACCAGAGTCCTGGTCAGCAATCTTTCGGTAGTCAAGGACAGGGTGGATACCGAGGGAACCACCCCAAGTGCAACCGGTGCCATAAGCATCATAGCGGGCAGTGCAACAAGGGTCGTTGTCTGAGGTGTAACAAGTTTGGTCATGAAGCAAAGGTTGTAGGAGCGCACGACCAGCAAATCAGAATCGCCAAAAACAATAACAAGCTCCACAGAACCACCAGCAGCAGTAACAACAGGGCAATAAAGGATGCTTTCAGTGTGGCGCTGAAGGCCACTTTAAGAGGAACTGCCCCCAACTGAACCAGAATCAGAACAACAACAACCAAGGAAACGGGAACCACAATGGGAACAACAATGGAGGCAACAATGGAGGCAATAACGGGGGTAACAATAATGGCAACGGTGCCAGAGGACGCGTTTTCGTGCTAGGTCAGGGTGATGCAAGGAACGATCCCAACGTTGTGATGGGTAAGTTTCTTCTGGATGACTTCTTTGTTACTGTTTTATTTGATTCGGGTGCCGATACTAGTTATGTGTCCTTAAAAGTTAGCCAAATGCATAAGCGCACTCCAACACTTTTGAACACCAAACACACAGTAGAACTAGCAAACGGTAAAAGCCTTGATGCCACACACATAGTTAAAGGTTGTAACCTCGTCTTAGCTGGTCAGACCTTCTCTATCGACCTTATTCCTATGGTACTTGGTAGTTTCGACGTTGTTATTGGGATGGATTGGCTATCTTATCATCAAGCAGAGATTGTTTGCAAGGAGAAAATTGTCCGCATTCCTCGTTCTGGTGAAGAACCTCTCATGATTCATGGCGACAAGAGTGGTGCTGTCGTATGCATTATCTCTTTCCTTAAGGCCCAGAAGTGTTTGCGAAAGGGCCACACTGCCATTCTAGCGCTCGTTACTGACACATCAACGGAAGAGGAGAGAATTGAAGACATTCCTATTGTGCGCGATTTTCCTGAGGAATTACCTGGTCTTCCGCCTCATCGCCAAGTTGAGTTTCAAATCGAGCTAGCTCCTAGAGCAGCACCAGTAGCTCGAGCACCATACCGTCTAGCCCCATCAGAACTTGAAGAACTGTCCACGAAGTTACAAGAACTCTTGGAAAGGGGTTTTATACGTCCTAGCTCTTCGCCCTGGGAGCTCCAGTACTATTCGTGAAGAAGAAAGACGGTACTTTCAGAATGTGTATTGACTATCGCGAACTTAACAAGGTGACCGTGAAGAATCGTTATCCTCTTCCACGTATAGATGACTTGTTCGACCAGCTGCAAGGGTCGAGCTATTACTCTAAGTTTGATTTGAGATCGGGATACCATCAGCTGAGAGTCCGAGAGGAGGACGTCTCCAAAACAGCATTCAGAACTCGCTACGGCCATTACGAGTTTCTGGTCATGCCTTTCGGATTAACGAATGCACCTGCAGTCTTCATGGATCTCATGAACAGAGTGTGCAAACCTTACTTGGATAAGTTCGTTATTGTTTTCATCGACGACATCCTGATCTATTCTAAGAGTCAGGAGGAACACGAGCAGCATCTACGACTTATGCTGGAACTTCTTCGAAAAGAGCAGTTGTATGCCAAGTTTTCGAAATGTGATTTCTGGCTTCGTGAAGTCCACTTTCTAGGCCACGTGGTAAACAAGGGTGGGATTCATATGGATCCATCCAAGGTTGACTCGATCAAGAACTGGCCTGCACCCCGTACACCAACAGAAATCCGCCAATTCTTGGGTTTGGCAGGATATTACAGAAGATTTATAAAGGATTTCTCAAAGATTGCGCAACCTCTCACTTCACTGACTCGGAAGGGTGTCACCTATCGTTGGGGTGATGCACAGGAATCTGCTTTTCAGCACCTAAAAGATTGACTTTGTAGCGCGCCTATCCTCTCATTGCCTGAAGGCACAGATGATTTTGTGATTTATTGCGACACTTCCATCCAAGGACTTGGTTGCGTGGTGATGCAACGTGACAAGGTCATTGCCTATGCGTCACGCCAACTTAAAGTTCATGAAAGGAACTACACTACGCACGACTTGGAATTGGGAGCAGTTGTTTTTGCGCTAAAGATATGGAGACATTACCTGTACGGTACCAAGTGCACCATTTACACCGATCACAGGAGTCTCGAGCATATCTTCAAGCAAAAGGAGTTAAACATGCGCCAACGCCGATGGGTCGAGCTCTTGAATGATTACGAATGCGCGATCAAGTACCATCCGGGCAAGGCCAATGTGGTGGCCGACGCCCTCAGTCGAAAGGATACTATACCTAAGCGTGTACGTGCGTTACAGCTTACCATCCAATCCAACCTTCCCGCTCAGATTCGAGATGCTCAGGTCGAAGCATTGAAAGCAGAGAACATTAGGGCTGAATCCTTACGAGGATCGAGGCAACGGCTAGAACTAAAGGAAAACGGCGCCTACTATGTTAACGGACGCATCTGGGTTCCACTTTATGGAGGCTTACGCGAGCTTGTGATGGATGAAGCACATAAGTCTCGTTATTCAGTACACCCTGGTTCGAATAAGATGTACCACGACCTAAAGACTACATACTGGTGGCCTGGCATGAAAGCCCACATAGCAACCTACGTTAGCAAATGTTTGACTTGTGCGAGAGTCAAGTCCGAATATCAGAAACCATCAGGCCTACTTCAACAGCCAGAGATCCCGAAATGGAAATGGGAGCAAATTTCCATGGATTTTGTTACTGGCCTGCCCAGATCTCAACGCAAAAACGATACCATTTGGGTGATCGTGGAACGGCTGACCAAGTCTGCACATTTTCTGGCAATCAAGGAAACAGATAAGTTTTCTACTTTAGCAGACATCTATCTAAAGGAAGTAGTATCAAGGCACGGATTGCCAACCTCCATCATTTCTGATCGTGACGCGCGTTTTACTTCGGAGTTGTGGCAAGCTATGCACAGGTCTTTTGGCTCGCGTTTAGATATGAGCACCGCTTATCACCCACAGACGGATGGGCAATCTGAATGCACCATCCAGACCCTTGAAGACATGCTTAGGGCATGTGTGATTGACTTTGGTAATGGCTGGGAAAAGCACCTCCCGCTAGTGGAGTTTTCGTATAACAACAGTTACCACACCAGCATCCAGGCCGCTCCGTTCGAGGCATTGTACGGACGTAAATGCCGATCACCTCTTTGTTGGGCAGAGGTTGGCGACAGTCAAATCACTGGCCCAGAACTTGTAGTGGATACAACCGAAAGGATTGCTCAGATACGACAGCGAATGGCGGCAGGTCAGGACCGTCAGAAAAGCTATGCGGATAAGCGAAAGAAACCACTCGAGTTCCAGGTTGGGGATCGAGTGCTACTCAAAGTCTCACCTTGGAAAGGTGTAGTTCATTTTGGCAAACGAGGAAAACTCAACCCGCGATACGTTGGACCCTTCGAAATCATTGAGAAGATTGGCAAGGTCGCCTACAGGTTGAATCTACCTGAAGAACTCAGCGGAGTTCACAACGTTTTCCATGTGTCGAATCTGAAGAAGTGTCTGTCAGATGAGACCCTCATAGTTCCTCTCAAGGAGCTCACTATCGACGACCAGCTGCGATTCGTCGAAGAACCAGTAGAGATTACGGATCGAGATGTTAAAATTCTCAAGCGCACCAGGATACCTCTCGTCCGAGTTCGTTGGGACTCCCGTCGTGGCCCAGAGTATACCTAGGAACGAGAGGACCAAATGAAACTCAAGTATCCCCAGCTGTTTAAGAAAAATGCAACCACTACTGAGGCTGAAGCTACTGCAGAATTTCGGGACGAAATTTCAAACCAACGGGGGGATGATGTGACACCCCAGGAAAATCAGGAAAACAACGCAACTTAACTAGCCTCCTCAGTAACCAGGTGCTAAATTTCGGGACGGAATTTTCTTAACAGGGGGAGAATGTGACAACCCTCGTAATTCCGTGTATCCGTACAATTTATTAATGATAAATAAGTGCTTGATGACTGTGCTGAATCATTTAACTGCTCTCTGATTTCTGTGTTATACTTACATGTGCTTATTAACATACTAGTAGTATACAGAAAAGTTACTAAATAGTCCGGTATGTTTTCCTGAGTGTTGAGAACTAAAAATGTTACAAAAAATATATATATAGGACACGGTACGGATTAATTAAGCACTTTAACGGAATAACACCGGACCGAACAACCGGACTTTACCTGGAACACAAAAATATTGTCAAACACATTGTTCTTATTTTACTGAGCCAGTCATGATCCCCGAACATCATAACACACTATATAAATATCTAATAAATAAACCCCTAACTATATACTTGGAATTTAACCTTAAACAAACTAGATGGTTGGAAGCTACCCCCCCCCTTGTGACCGACCCCAAGCTAGTCCCCACACTAAGATTACTTTCAAATCTTACTAAATATCCCCATTAGATCTCCTTGGATTTTGATAATATCTTGATTGATCTTTGCTTGTACTTCATAAGACACAAGAACCTTTGGACATTAGAATCTTGGATTATAAGAACAACACTCCATCATAATCCTCATCACATTTCACCAACATTTTACTCTCCTCCCTCCCTCCCTAAGTCTCGGCCGAGATCAAGGCCACCACCACCACCATCACTTGATCATCCATCATTTGGACTCCGTTTACTATTTTTAAAGTGTCATTTTGTAATAGCAGCTAGAGCTGCATTTTCACTGCTTAAAATATGCGTTCTGTTTTCTGTTATAACCTGAGTTCTGTGTAGAGTTAGATCATGAAATTTGTACTGTAGATGACCACCAATGTATTTATAATTCTCTCACTAGAATTTCGTAAAACGGACTCTCGATGAATTTTAAATAAATTATTCCGTGGATTGCAGTCAGAAAAATATAATTCTGAGTTCAGTCCGGAAAATGATTTTTTACAAAATATTGGTAATGAACTGGACCCCGATATTTTTACACAATAATATTCAGATCGTTTAAGACATTCTGTAAAAATTTGGGAATTTTTAGAATAAGTTAACTATTTTATTAAAATGCCCGAAACAGCCTAGTTTTGGACATTTAAGTTGAAATGACATCAGTAGTAATTTGCGTGTCTAAATGTCGAGTATATTATCTGAGAATGATATAACATGTTATATGTCAATAAAAGTGTTATGTGCAATGTCATATGTTTGTTTATGAGTGGGGAATATATGGAAAGTTTATATGGGCATGAACCGTTAAAGTAATGCATGTTATGTGATAGATACATGTAGGAACTTTGTGTTCTATTTTGAAGTCACTAATAAACTAAGTGGTAATCATACTAGGACGTGATTGACCGACCTTGACTGTTAGCTATATTTGAGAATCTAACCGAGCAAACCAAGGTGAGTTCACACACTTTCTAAGGCATGGGATTCCCGGTGGTTTGGGAATGGGTTAAAGAATTAAAACAGAATCTACATATCCTACTTAGGTAGGATATGTACGGCCATCCTCCTTGGGTAGGATGCCAATATTAATCATGCGTATTCGCCTTGGGTAGAATACGTACGTTCGTCCTCCTTGGGTAGGACAACACCCTTAAAACTTACTAGACAAAACTCTATCATTAAGTCCCTCATTATATATCGACTTAATCGCTGAGGCCGATGGCGAGCGGGTCATTAGTTAATAGCGCTATTAGGTTTAACAAACCTCACACCGTGTCGTTCGAACGGGCGTGTACTAATGGACTATGGCAAACTGTCAGTGATGATAGACACTGATGTAGGGCACAGCTATTGTTCGTAGTAGTCGATATCATACCGTCTAGTAGTTCACATGGGGAAGCCCCCACTGATTATGGATATGGTTTGGGTAATAAAAAGAATCTGGTTAAACATACTTTCAACTATGGGGTAACCCCCACGGCAAATATGCCAACGAAATTCAAACCACGTTTTCAGAAACAACTTAAAACTAATCAACTAAATGTGAACTCACTCAACTTTGTTGTTGACTCGTTGTTACATGCCTTACAGGACGCTAGATGCATACGGAGCTTGCACGAGGAGGAGGTTGTTGTGGGATACGGACTGTTATGTTCCGTGCTTAATATTTAAATCCTTATGAACTTATTAAACCTACATTTTTTACTTTAAACTTATGAACTATGGACCTATGTTTTGGTTTCACGTTTTATGCTTCCGCTGTTTAAATCTGAACTTGGTTAACTTAAAGTCGGTTTACTTTCCTTTGGTCACCAATCGTATTGTGGTTGGTTTTATTTACTTAATTGTGTTGTTCAATATGATTGGTGGCTCGATCCTGGTCATGTCACGCCTCCAAGCGGTGATACCCCGCATGGTGGATTTTGGGGGTGTGACACTGTGCTTACAACCTGATCCTTGTGTGAGGATGCAGGAGGAGTTTTAGGCAAAGGTGGAGATCTTTCTTCCAACTGCTGTGAGGAAGTAGCAGCAGTGGTTATTGGTGACTTTTGTGTTGTCACTGGCAGTTGCTCTGGGATCTCATCTTCCAAAGTTGCCTTTTTGATGGGTTTGGGGGGTTTTCTAGATGGTGTCTTTTTGGTCTTTTTGGTAAGGGCAGGTGTGGGTTTCAAAACAGTGGTTATGCTACCTTGATCACCTGGAGCAGTGGGCTCAGCAACAGATACCTGAGGAGCAGTGGTAGCTGCTAAATTCTGCTCAGGCACCTCTGCTTGTGTTTTTGTAGATTTTAACATCCTTGTGAATGTTTCAGGTGTTAAACTGTTTATTTTAAAAGGAGGACCCTGTACAAGTACATGGGCAATATTTTCTGAAATTTTTTTTATTAAAATAGTAACTCAAAAACCTTGGAAATAATAGAAAAGCCTTTTTCTCAACATTTTTGACCAAATTATCGAAGATTACCTAGGAATAGTTAAAATTTTCACCTTTAAGTATAGCATAACCCAGGTATTGTATCTTCAACGGGACTTCATTGAAAGCTGTGGTTTTGTTAGAAACACACATAAGGATGGTATGAAATAAAAACCTTATAGCAGATGGAAAACTGCCCTTTTGTAAAGTATCTATTTTCATTTCTTCTCCATACCCTCTTTTAATGAAATCTCCTTTGTACTCTGTTTTTGGAAAAGAATTTTTACCTTCCAGATCATTGAGCTCAAATACTTCAGATATGGCTTGAGGTGTGATTGAGATTTTTACACCTTTTATTGTGGAATTGATGGCAACAACCTTTTTGTCCATCTTCTCAAGAGTAGCATTTTTCCAAAATTCTCGTTGAGTAGCAAGGTAGACGGTTGCATTGCAAGTGAGCAAAGTTTTGTACTTTGTGGAGGATAATGTGTCTATGATGGAATCAAAGGTCTTTGTGTCACTGGGTTTTTCAAGAATACCCAAGTAATTGTGAGACCATTTGTATGGAATTTCAACCTCGGTAGGCTCCTTTGTTTTGGATTTGCTTGCCTTTTTCACCATGATTGAAACAAAGAATAGAGAAATGAAGTGAAGACGATGAAGATTATGGGATAATTTTTTTTATGGAAAACTGTTTTGAGAAAAGAATTTTGAATTCGATTCGACAGTGAAAACCCTGTTTGGGGGTTTAGGGCAGGGTTTTATATGATGAAAAAGTGAGTGCTGACGTGGCAGCGGTTACAAAAATCTGACGGATAAATACTGACCACGGGTCAACCCCTGATGAAAGGATGAAATAATGGAGGACAATTGTTTGAGAAACCACTGATGAAGCAATACCAGTGGTTCACAAAGGAAAGTGAGAACAGTGGGTGACTCTTACTATCAGTGGATAGCTTGTGTCAGTGGTTTTAAAACACTGAAGTGTGACATCAGGGTTTACCAAGGAAAATGAAGAAAAAGAGGTTGACTTTTAGCAGTGGATAGCAAATAACAAACAGATGTTTGCACCAATCAGTGGTTATGGCAGACTTTTAAGGATTTAATGAAAATTTCATTTTTAGCTATTTTTAAGGATGGATTTTTGATTTTCTGAAAACATTTTAATGCTTTTATTCATAGAAAAACAAGATTTTGCTTGTTATTCCATGTTTAGCATGCCAATCCTAGAGACCAAGCTTTCAAAGGTGGATGTATCTAATGCTTTTGTGAGCACATCTGCCAGCTGGTCTTTAGTTGGAACATGATGCAGAGAAATCAAACCTTTTTCATAGCAATCCCTCATAAAGTGATGTCTGATGTCGATGTGCTTGGTGGTTGAATGGGAAACTGGATTTTTGATGATATTTTCTGATGCCTGGCTATCCAACATGAGTGGTGTCTTTAAGGCAGTGATACCAAAATCCAGCAACTGATTTTGAAGCCACAGGAGTTGGGCTGTACAGCTTGCAGCAGCAATGTATTCAGCTTCAGCAGTGGATGTTGAAACAGCTGCTTGCTTTTTGCTTTGCCATGAAACCAAGCAATTCCCTAGAAACTGGCACCCTCCTGAAGTGGACTTCCTTGTGGTGTTACATCCGGCAAAGTCACTGTCTGAAAAGCCTGAAAGCTTGATATTCCCATTAGCTGGATACCAGATACCAAGTGTGGGAGCACCTTTTATGTATCTGAAGATCCTTTTTACAGCAATGAGGTTAGATTTTCTGGGAGCTGATTGACTTCTTGCACAGACACATGTTGCAAACATGATGTCTGGTCTAGATGCAGTTGGGTACAGTAGAGACCCAATCATGCTTCTATAAAGTGTTTGGTCAATCAGCTCATCCTTTTCATCAGACATGACCAGCTTATTGGTTGCTATGGGTGTGTTGCATGGTTTACAATCATTCATATCAAATTTATTTAAAAGTTCTTTAGCATATTTGCTTTGATGAATGAAAGTTCCATTTTTCATTTGCTGAACTTGGAGACCAAGAAAGCATTGCAGCTCACCCTTTGCACTCATTTCAAACTCAGCTGTCATGAGTTGCCTAAACTCTTCACACATTTTATTACATGTGCTTCCAAAAATAATGTCATCCACATAAATTTGGACAATCATTAAATCCTTTCCTCTCCGTTTTAGAAACAGTGTTTTATCAATGGTACCTCTTTTGAAACCATTTGAAAGTAGAAAGGTGGAAAGAGTTTCATACCAGGCCCTAGGTGCTTGTTTCAGGCCATACAAGGCTTTGTTTAGCCTGTAGACATGATCTGGATAAAATGGATCCTCAAAGCCTGGGGGTTGACAAACATACACCTCTTCTTGAATTGTACCATAGAGGAAAGCACTTTTGATATCCATTTGGAACACCTTCATGTTGTGGTTGACAGCAAAGGCCAGGAACAGTCTTATAGCTTCCAATCTTGCTACAGGGGCAAAAGTTTCATCATAGTCTATCCCCTCTTCCTGTCTGTAACCTTGAACCACAAGTCTGGCTTTATTCTTGACAACAATGCCCCTTTCATCAGTTTTACTTTTGAAGACCCACTTTGTGCCTATGGGATTTACATCCTTTGGCAGTGGCACAAGCTCCCATACTTGTTGTCTTTTAAACTGTTGGAGCTCCTCTTGCATGGCTTCTACCCAGCTGTTGTCTTTCAGTGCCTCTTGGTACTTGACTGGCTGATGGAGTGATAGAAAACCAGCAAAAAGACAAATGTTTTGTGGTTGGCTTCTTGTGAGCACCCCTTCATTGATGTTGCCAATGATTTGGTCAGGTGGATGAGATCTGAAGAAGATTAAATCTCCTTGGTATGGAATGATGGCATTTGTTGGTGAAGGCTGCAGATGTGTATCATCTGAGCTAACCACTGCTGGTGACTTTGATGATCCAGCAGTGGCTTCAAAAAGTGGTGGAATAGGAGGTAATGGTGTGGACACATGCTGACTTTTATCCACTGTTTGGGGACTTTTGTCAGCAGTGTTTGATGATGTGGAAACAGAGGTTGATGGGCTACTTTGGTCAACAACTGTTGAGGTAGCAGTGGTTGAGCTTTGACAGCTGTTTTGTACAACTGCTGCTTTTTTCATTGAAACAGACTTTTGTTGAGGAATGATGATCTCATACCTGATGGACCTGCACTGTTAGTCTTGACAGCAATATTTTCAAAAGTGAATTTATCAAGATCAAACAATTCAGCAGGGTTTACTGGGATTTTCATTGAGGAAAGTTCATTAAACTTTACATTCCAAGTCTCTTCCACTGCTTTGGTCCTTGTGTTAAACACTTTGTAGGACTTAGCAGTGGTAGAGTATCCCAGATGATAACCACAATCAATTTTGGCTGCAAACTTAGAAATGGAATCTTTTAAGTTTAAAATGAAGCATGGGCAACCAAAAACTTTGAAATATGAAATCAATGGCTTTATTTTATACAGCAGTTCATAGGCAGTCTTTTGATGCCTGGGATTGATTAAAACTCTGTTTTGCACATAGCAAGCAGTGTTTACTGCCTCTGCCAAAAAAGTTAATGGCAAACCTGAATCAGCAAGCATGGTTCTGGCAGCCTCAATCAAAGTTCTGTTCTTTCTTTCAACAACCCCATTTTGTTCTGGTGTTCTTGGAATGCTGTATTGCCTCACAATTCCTTTTGACACACAGAAATCATCCAACTCCTTGTTTCTGAACTCTGTGCCATTGTCACTTCTGAAGATTTTCACTGGAAGGTCAAACTGCTTTTCAACCTGTTTCACAAAGTCTTGCAGAATGCCTGCAGTCTCATCTTTTGAGTGTAAAAAGTAAGTCCATGTAAACCTAGAAAAGTCATCAACAATAACCAAGCAATACCTCTTTTTCTTAAGACTCATGACTTTAACTGGGCCAAACAAATCCATATGAAGCATTTGCAAACATTTGGTTGTTTTGGACTCATCAATGGATTTGTAGGAGCTTTTATGTTGTTTTCCTTTTAGGCAGGAAACACAATGCTCAGAACAGTTTTTGAGGTAAACCTCTTACTAACCCCTGTTTTGAAATAGCAGTGATTGTCTTGAGATTTGGTGCCCCAATCTTCTGTGCCATAGTTCTGTCTCTTTGTTTGATGCGGCTGAGAACAGACAGGCATCAGTTCTAGGGCTCTCTTTTGACATATCCACCACATAAACATTTCCACTTCTTTGAGCAACAAGTTTGGTTTTTCTAGAATTGACCCATACCCCTTGTCACTCATTTGTGAAACACTCAGGAGGTTGAATTTTAGATTGTCAATTAGATTGACATTTTCAAATTTTACATTACCAGACTGTACTGTACCAGACCCCAGAACTTTCCCTTTACTATTATTACCAAAGGATCTTCACCCCCTCCATGGATTTTGAAATCTTTGAGAAGGGCTTTACATCCTGTCATGTGCCTAGAGCCTCCACTATCTACATACCAAAGGCTATCTAAGCATGCAGAAGCTCCCTGCACATGAAGTAAAAGGATTAGTTCATTAGGGTCTTCAAAGCCAATAAGGCTTTGGATGGGGTCTCAACAGTGTCTGGGATGAGTTCAGATGCATGGGCAGTGGTTAGGTCAGGGGTTTGGACAGTTTTAGGACTGTTTCTCTCTAACCACTGTTGTGGGTTTTGACCAATCACCTGCTGATAACCAAAAGGATGCATGTTCACTCTTGGTTTAGAGGTCCTTTTGTAGGTCTCATAAACGTGTGGAATCCTTTGGTAAGATGATTGTCCCTTGCCTCTTTTGAATTGGTTGGCAGGGGGTGCATCAGTCACTTGAACATCTCTTTGGACAGATGTTTGATTCAGCTGTTTTGTAACAGCTGTTTGGACTGGCACAAACAGTGGTTGATTCTTGGTGAATTTGACAGATGATGTTGATGGGCTCAAGGATGTTTTAGCAGTGTACTCATTCTTTTTAACATCAAAGTTTTTGAGATACACACATGCTTGAGTTTTGTGGTTTGTTTTACCACAGATGGTGCAGCTTTCAGCAGGGACAATGACACTTGTTTTGTTTAAATCATAAGCTTTTAAATGGAAACAGTCTTTTGTTAGATGATTCCTTTTTTCACAAAATTCACAAAACAGGTTTTTGATCTTTTCTCTCTTCTTTCTCTTTTCAAACTCCTTTGCAACAGAGTTTTTAACCTCTGTTGGGATGTCCTTGAGAGGGATGACTTTTGCTTTTGGAGCTTTAACACCATCAGTGGTTGTGAAATCCATGGGTTTAAAATTTTCAAGAATGTCACACTCGTCAGACCATGAGGGTTTGAATTGGTATTTCTCAATTTCCTCAAAAGTAGAGGATCCCACTGGTCTTTCAAGTGTGATTTTGTTACCAAGTTTATCAGTGATTTTCACTTCTTGGCCATTCTTGTTTGTGAGAATGAATTCAGTGGTTACATCAGTGGTTTGAACAGATTTTTCAAAAGCAGTGTTTTCATCATCATGTTTTCTATAACCAACACCAAATTTCACATTGCTTTTAATCTGTTTTTCAAGCATTACTTCATACCCTTTGCAGGATTCCACCCACTTTTCACATGTGATTTGGGTGGATTCCAACTCCTTTTTACAAACATGATATTTTTCTATCATTGTTTGGAGTTGGGTTTTGGTAATGCTTTGCTCTTCTTTTAGACAGCTAATTTCTTTGTCTTTTTTAGCCAACTTGATTTTAAGTTCTTTTAATGACTTTTCAAATTTGACTTCATCAGTTAAGACCCTATTTCGAAGGTTTTCATTCACCTCTTTGATGCTAGCAAATGCAATAATGCATTTGTCTGAGCACAGATTTTTAAGAACCTGAGATGATACCTTGGCAGCTGCCATCATAGCACAATCACATTGATGATTATTTTCTTCATCAGCTCTTTCTTCTTTCTCACCCTCTTTCTCCTCTTCCTTTTCTTCCTTGTCTTCTTTGGACCAAGGATCAACCAGTGGTTCAATCAGGGTTTCTGAATTTTCTCCCCGCAGTAGTTCACCAGCAACTGCAGTAACTACTGCTTCAGCCACTTTATCCACTGTTTCAGCACTTAGCTGTTCACCTTCAGTTTCTACCCCTTCTGGTATAGACTCTAATGCCATCAAACAAAATTCATCATTAGTAGAATCATTAAAAGCATTGAGTGCAAAATTTTCATCACTAAGCCCATCAGGCATACTGCTCCAGTCAACAAAGCCTTGAGTGAAAAAGATTTGTTGATCTGGTTGTGTTACTGTTGGAGCAGCTGGTTGAGGTGCAGCAGGTTGCACTTGTGCCTGAGGGACAGGGGTTTGAACATACTGAATTTGTGGAACAGTGGTTTGAACATAATGCACAGGCACATGGGTTGCAGCATAGTGAGCAGTGTTAACATGGGCAGCAGGAGTATATTGAGTATAGTGCACAGTGCTTTGATGTTGTGGTCTAGGGTTTGAGCTGGGATGAGTGATTATTGGACCAGTGGTTTGACTCCTGCATTTCCTAGCAAAATGACCTAGCCTATTGCACTTATAGCACTTAATTTTTGACTTATCCAACCCCACTCTTAAATTCCCATGTAACCCTGGGAATTTTTTCCCTGTTCTTTTGTAGAATTTGCTTATTCTTACACTAAGCAAATCCAATTGGTGTAAAATGTCCATTTCTTCAAAGTCAGTGGGATCAAAGTGTTGCAAATCATTGAGTTCAAAACACAAGTTATCTGACATCTGGTTTTCACAATTTGCAGTAAAAGCATAATTTGCAGAGTGAGAATCAGGGTTGTTGAAATTTCCACCAGCAGTTATATCAATAAAGTGATCATAACCATGATCCTTACTACTGCTACCAGATTCTTCCTGACCAAAAAGAGCTGTGCTGCCAAATGAATAATCATCAGCAACTTTGCCAGACTCTTGCAACTTCTTTTTCTGGTTTAACTCCCTTTCATAGGTCAGAAGTCTACCATGAAGTTGGGTCAGGGTCAGATCTTTGAACTCAACAGAGTTTCTAGTAACAAATGCAATGGTATCCCATTTTTCTGGTAGTGATCTAAGGAACCTGCTATTTTGAGTTGAATTTGGAAATGTTACTTTAACAAGCCTTAGTTCACTAATGAGACAACTGAATCATTCAAACTGCCGAGTCAATGATTCACCCTTGATGTGACAAAATGTTTCATACTGCTGATTCAGAATTTCCCTATTGTTTTTAATAACTTCTTCTGTTCCCCCAAACTGTTCCTTCAGTGCATCCCATAGCTCTTTGGCACTGTTACAATGTAACAGTCCAGCATAGATTTCATTGGGTAATGCAGATGCTATGATGCTAAATGCTTTGGCATCGAGTTCGAACTTTTGAAAATCAGTTTCAGTATAGTTTTCAGATGGTTTAGGTACGAACTTCTTTGCATCCTCAGCACTTGGCACCATAGGAACATGGGGACGAAAAACAACAGACCTCCAACATCCAGTGTTCTGTTGAGCAAGGATGTGACCCATCCTTCTCTGCCAGATGTTGTATTCATTACGTTTAAGCATGGGTGGTTTGAAAAGAGAGCCAATGTTATTCTTATCATCTTGTGATTGTGACGTCATCCTGGTTGTTTTACAGGCACTGATTAATCAACTTTGATGGTGATTAAATCATGCTCTGTTTTTCAACAAAATGAACAAACTATCAGTATCAACAATTATGAGCTGAACTATTTATGTCAAAATGATTGTTAAATCAAATTTGACTGTCCAAGCTCTGATACCAATTGTTAGGATCTGAGTTTGGTTTTGAATGTGTTTTACGTTTGAAATAAGATGAAGATGAAAGAGTAGTGCAGCGGAATTTATGATGGAAACAAACTTTGCACACAATCAAACAGGATAATTGCTTTAATCAAACATTTTCAACAAAGAACCGAAAGATTAAATTTATTTCAATAACGATTACAATGCATGTGTGAATACAAACTCCCCCTCAGCCTGAGCTCACAGTGTTTGTTCGTGCAAGAAAAAGATTTTGTGAAGAGTTGATAGAACAGTGCATGGTACTGTTCTATTTATAGGCACTGACAAATCACTGAGGCATCAATGCTGACGTCACCATGAAAGTGACATCTAACCTCCTAACAACTTCTAACAACTGATCTATACAAACACTGCTTAAGCTAACAACTGCTATACAATACATTACATAAGTAAACTAAACTACTGCTGGTCCTTCCACTGTTGTGACTTCAGCAGTACTTGATAACTACCATCAGTGCTTAACCCAAAGCAGTAGATTGAACAGCAAGTCTTTAGTCTTTGACTTGATCAGCGGTTGTAGGCCAACACTTGTAAAGATCAGTAGATAGGAGGTCAGCAGATGTTGAAACCACTTTCAAGGGGAGAGACTTGTAACACAACATCTGCTTATTCTGGATCCACTGTCCTGATCTAGTTTTGACTTTAATTATCTGTTCCTCTGATAGGGTTCAATCCCAACACAAGACTGAGCCGAAATCTTTGTGGAGGAAAACTATAGATGCCATACATGGGTCGGTGCGTAGATGGGAGATTGTTCAGTTTAATAAGGCTGTAACGGGGGTTTGGAAGAATCTTAGTTCCTTTGGTACTAAGGTTAGGGTGGAGGGAATTGGTTTGGATCGCATGTTGCTTGGCAAAGTCTGTAATGGTAGACAAATTCGCTTTTGGCTTGATTATTGGTGTGGTGATGAGGTGTTAAAGTATAAGTTCTCAAACTTGTTTAGGATCGAAAAAGAAAAGATGTGTAAAGTGGCTGATCGATGCGTGAAGGTTGGTGAGGTTTATTTTTTGTCGTGGCACTGGAATAAATTTCCGGCCTCAGAAAGTGAGATAAAGGAAAGGCAAGAGTGCGAGAGGCTTTTAGAAGGAAGCTTGCTTAACAGTCTTCAAGATACATGGAAATGGAGATATAATAATGAAGATACTTTCTCGGTTTCCTCGGCTAAAGAATGGTTAATGGGTAAATGTGATATTAGCGGAATGTATATTTTAGATGGTGTAAATGGATTCCGAACAAGTGTAACATTTTTATGTGGCAAGCTGAAATGGATAGGTTACCGACTAAGGTTGCGTTACAAATGAGGAACATGATAGGAGAAGATTGTGTTTGTAGGTTGTGTGAGGATGGAGAGGAAACCTTGGAGCATTTGTTTACGACTTGTGGTCTAGTGGCCGGGGTGTGGCATTCGATCTCCAAGTGGTGTGGTATCCCGATTATTTTCGCGTTTTCAGTTAAAGACCTATTAGAGATACATAAAAATAGTCCCGCAAGCCCTTTGAAGAAGATGATTTTACAAGGGATTATTATCATAACATGTTGTAGGATTTGGAAGTGGAGAAATGAGACGATCTTTCAAAACAGACGAGCTAAGGTTGTAGAGATTGTGTCCGATGTCAAAGTTATTGTTTTTTGTTTTTTTTTGTGGTATAGATACCGGTTTAGAAAGGATACTGTAGGATGGGATAAATGGTGTAATTTCGAGTTGATGTAAGTTGTTTTTGGGTCGCTATCTCCGCCTTGGAGGTAGTCGTCCTTGGTGTTTTTATGAAAGTTTAACCTTCAAAAAAAATTAATTGTAGTCATTAAAGTTTTTTTTGTTTGTTTTACGTGAATTTTGTTATCGTTTTGACTTAGTTATTATTTTCTATGATAATGTTTAAGTAAACACTTTGCAAAGTATGTGCTTAATTAAACGTTTCAACGTCTATATTTTCGTTTGGTTTAACGGTCTAGCTGCAAGGCGCGGGTCCCAAAAACTCGTTGAATAAAGTTAACAACTAACAAGTTAACATGTAATAATCTATGTAACAATAAAATTAGAAAATAAATCACACAATTACTATATGATAATAGAAAAACTCAATGAACAGTTATCGAGGGTATTATGGGTACTTTACATTTTAACCCTTTAAATAAATCCAGATTTGAGAGATGGACAGAGATTAGAGAGATGGATTGAGACAGAACGCACCTATACCACGGCAGAGACGGAGAGAGAGGAGCGGCGGAGATGGACGAGCCGGCCATCGTCTCTCGTCGGCCACCCTCTTGGCCTTCGGTCAGACCGGTGGTGGGTTGTGGTGGTTAAGACGCGTGAATCAATGGTAGAAGGCGGTGGTAGACGAGGTTGGCGGTGATGTTGCGGTGGTTTTGTTGTGGGTAACGATTCTAGAAGGCAGTGGTGGATGCGCATTCCACAGTTATAGTTTGCCGGAGATAATGTTATCGGTCGTCTGTGACGGCGCCAGTAACGATTGCGGGTTCTAGGGTTCCGGCGAGTGTGCCCATGACCCTCATCGGACAATCTAGAGATAGAATTAGAGACTTGAAGGTGATCTTGAACAACCACAACCTCAGTGACAAGAATCGGTGCTCCGACGAAGTCGGCAAGGTTCCACCGTTAATCTTCAAGGTTAGTTATGGGTGAGTGTTTTAACAAGTTATAAGCTTATTTCCTCCTTTTGTTCTTATAAATGTTATTCTTGAAAATGTGTGTTCTTTGCTGGTTCTGTCTTAAAAATAATTCAAGGGTTTTAAAGTTTGGGGCTTTATGGATACAAGGTCTTTGTTGAGCATTTGTGTGGTTGTTTATGCATACTAACTGTTTGATGTTATGCAAAAGAGAACATACATACATTTTATTCAATTCTATTATCATATTGAAAAATATTGTTCTAAATTATGCCTAAACAAAAAAAAGAACTTCGGATGATCAAATAAGTGTTGATGACATATTCACACCTATAGTTGTTAGGTAACTGACATTTGAAAATATATGCTGATTCAGCTAGGGTTCTATGGAACGATACCGGCACGAAGATTCGGCAAGGAGAATTATGTGAAGACAGGGTAGCAGATTGAATCCCGTACAGGAGTTCTTCAAGTGAATCGACAACTCTCCAGGCCAACTCTACATATAAGGCAAGCCACGAACTACTTCTGGCCACATAGTTAAATAGTTGTTATGATTTAAGTTGCTAAATAGTTGTTTTGATTCTTTGAATTGCAGGGCTATAAGATCATTGGTTCACATAGTGGTGTTAAAATATATAGGTTGACAAAATCACAACTCAGGGGGCTTGAAGGTTGCTATAAGCACTCTTTTTATAGAAGATAGTCATAGGTATGTATTAGATTTGGTGTACCCTTGAAACAGAATAATTCTGATGTACACTTGCAATGGTTTTGTCTATAAGATGGTATTTAAGAACCATGCACTTGCTGTTAATTGGCATATCATCTTTATTGATGTGAATTACCTTTGAGTTTGACCAAGTTACTTCAATTTCTCTCATGGGTTGCTTCCATTTTTGCAGCAATGAGTTGTTTTTTTTAAGTTAGATGGATGGCATAGGTTGGTAATTATGGGTTCACGATTGGAGGTATGTATTCATCGCACAAGGGGTTCCGGTGGTTCGAGTCATGTGGCGATTTAGGTATGTGTATTCCATTTTTTACCAATGGTGTGTTAGGGTTTTAGAATTATTTCTTCCATATCCCACTGCAGATGCTTGGTTGTTGTTCCTTTCTTCATTTACGATTGCGAAATTTGTGATATGTTGGTGAGTTTTTGTGATGTTGAGAGTTTTGTGATGACATTGTGGGGAAAGTAAGGTTTTCCGAGATTTATGTTGGGATGCTTGGGAAAGTTACAGAGAGGGTGGATTATACGTTTATGACTTTATGATATAACTTTTATTTTACACATATTTTCTTACTTTATAAGGCTACAGATACAAGCTCCTATGACAACCAAATTACAGAGGCAAACCAAAAGATGATGCGTATATAATATATGTAATTGTACAAGTACTAAGTTATATAAATTTATTGTAGGGGGGACTAGATTCTTCTGTCCGATTCTCTCAACTAGAAAGGTAATTTCATTAATTTCTATTTCTAATTAGTTTTCCTTTTTTCGTAGTCTTGCATATTTGTTGTTCATGTAATTTTGATGGGAAAAAAGCTTAGCTTCTTAGTTACAGTAACTACATAAGAGGTCTAAATTTGTAGTCATTTGTCATGCTTATCATGCATTTTGGTTAATTTTCAGGTTTGGTTATTGAAGTTTGTTTAAAGATGGTTTGGATAGTGAAATCAAATTCCATGTTGAAGTAGTGCTAAAGAGCAAGAATTTCAACTAATTTATGTGAAATGGGTTAAACTGATGTATTGGTTGTAGTTCATTGGTAAAAGTGTCATATCTAAACGTGTTTGCTATGGTGAAAGAAGCTTCAAAAGAATTATAGGTTTATGTGATGTTGTAGAATGCATCGAACAAGATGCCATAAGCCATTTTTAAACTGATGTCAACATTAATGCTCAATTTGTTGCAACCTTTTTACCATCTTTGTTATTTTTTCTCTAGCATGTTTAGAGAACAATACAATTTTTTCGCACCGCAACGCGCGCGTGCTTAAATACTAGTTATTCATAATTATCGTAAAAAATCTATAGTTTTAGCAAAGAAAAATAACTTGAATTGAACAAGTATAATCTATACAGAGTGGGGGTTTGAAAACATGACGTTATGCGGCATGTGGATGACACGTCAGCACGCATCAGAAAAGTGGTGTAGTGCAAAAAAAGGAAGGAGCGGGACGGGGGGTGAAAAAGTGGCGTTATTCGACACGTGACATTAGGGGTGTTCACGATCCGATCCGATCCGATCGAGGGTATGCTCATGCTCGGATTGAATTACAACCGATCCGATCCGAGCGGATCAAATTTGTAAAACCGATCGCAAAAGTGATGCTCATGCTCAGATTGAATTTGAATCGATCGGCTCGGTTTCGCTCGGTTTTTATCAAATCCTAAAAAAAAAAGCGAGCGTATCGTTTTCGCTCGATTGAATAATAAGGCTTCGTTCAACAAAAACAAATTCTAACTTAAAGTGCGAATACAAAAGCAACACAAAATAAAGTGCGAATACATAAGAAACACAAAATAAAGTGCGAATACAAAAGCAACACAAAATAAAGTGCGAATACAAATTGTCATTTAGTTCAAAAGCCATAAACCTCTTCTTTAAGCTTGTTCATCTTCATCCACAAAATTCAACTTCAAATCAACATATAACCTATAAACACAAGCATTAAACAAAACCATTAAGTTCTACACATTACAAAACAACTTTTAGGTTTTGTCAATTATAAAAATACTTTTCATTTATTATCAGACCCATCTGGAGTCAACACATCAATTTCCAATTTTTCTTCATCTCTTGCAACTTGCTACACATTAAAAAAAACAAAATACAAATGTTAATGCATAAACTACAAAAGTATAAGTAGATTATAAATGTAATAAAAGCTTACTTTCAATGTTTTTAAGGTTGTTTTTGAGCTCGCCTTTAACCAATCACTTCCACAAACAAGAAGTTCCACCATATCCTTTGAAAGTGAGCAGTTAAACACATGTAACCTATCGTTTGGTTAGATGTCCAACAGTCACTAGTGAGGGATACCATCTCAGCCTTTTTCAAAGTTTTCTTTATCCTCTCTTTTTCTACATCTACAACTTTTATGCAATCTCGAGTGATTGTAGACCTACTAACTTTTTCATATAGAGGATTCATAGTCTTCATTAGGTAATTAAACCAGTGGTACTCTACAAACGAAAAGGGTAACTCATGTGCTATGATCATTTTTGCAATTATATTACGAATTTTCATTTGACTATAACCCCCATCCGGCTCAAAACCCTCATAATCCACATTCTTGAAGGTGTCGCCTCATACTTGTTGTGCTCTTCGAGTTACCACATACATATGTATGCTTGCAATAGATGCATTGTTTTTTTGGCACCATTTTCCCTTTGTACAAACCCTGAACATCTACAAAAGGGAGAGTGAGAGTCGAGACACTTGAGCGGCGACTGAATTCTGTTTTAGCTTTTAGGAAATACATTTAGGGTTAGATTTGTATATTAAATATTAACTTGGGCTAATGTTATTTGGGCTTTTAATTTTTTGGCCTATTATATTTTTTGGGTTTTTAATCTATAAAATATAATATATATATATATATATATATATTAATTATTAATAAAAAATAATTTGAGGGAAACCGAGCGATCGACGAGCGTGCGGAGCTTTGCTCATGCTCGGATTGAATTTGAATCGAACCGATCCGATCGGCTCATTTACAAACTGAGCGGTAATCGAACGAGCATTTTTCGAGCAATCGTCGAGCAGTTTGGACAGCCCTACGTGACATCCATTTTTATTATTAATTTATTATTCAAAATTATATAAAATCTATTTAATTTTTAAAAAAATTAATACTAATTAAACAAATAACATTAATAATAAAACATTACGTAATTTAAAAAATAAAAACATTACATAACTAAAAAAAACTAAAAAGCACACACGAAATAAACTAAATAAAGATTACATAATTAAAATAACATGTAAACCTAAACATAATTAGATAAAAGATCTAATTATCTGTAACGCCGAAACGTGTTTTGTTAGTGCATATGTCTATTGACTTCGTCTTGTATCAAGTCTTGTAATCAGATAGGATAAACCAGTGCTCGTTAGGCTAGAAATCAGGTTAGTGTGTGTGAAAGCTATTTCGCACGAAATGGCCAAAGCCCATTTCGTACGAAATGACATGGTCTATATATAGGGGTGCTTGGTTTGTCATTTGTAACTTTTGGAAATCGGTAGCGAAGCTCTGCCGGATTGTCTCCAGGTGCTGTAAGACTATTATATCAATACAAGAGACATTATAAGTGAATCAAGCTGTTAACAAGTCCGTATCTTTGAATTCCGCCTTTGATTCGGATCCAAACTCTTCTGAACGACTCATTCAGGTCGCACAACGATCCTACAAGTGGTATCAGAGCTCAGGAGGAAGAGTTCTTACAGAATTCAGATTGATTTCATCAGATTTCTGATTTCTACACCTTCTTTTTCAAAATTAACAAGTTTTTACGGACAAAATGGATTGATTTTCATACATTATACGCGAAATACAGTTTTAACAAAGCCTTGAAAGAATCAGATCTTAATTGGACCTATAACCGGATCAATTGGACAAAAACTTGATCGAAAGTGTGACATCATCATCATTCCGCACAAAATCAGCAGCTCATTTCGCACGAAATAACCAGTTTGTATCTCATTTCGCACAGAATCAACAAAGAGAACGTCATTTTGTACGAAATCAACATATTGATCTTCATTTCTCACGGAATAGTCATCTGAAATTTCATTTCGTACGAAATCAACATTCATTTCGTACCAAAGTTGCTATTTCGCTTCAAATCTACCATTTCGTGTGAAAGATACTGCATTTCGTTTGAAAGACTCATTCTGCACCAAAGAGTCATTTCGCTTCAAAATCATTTCGCACCAACTGTGTACTAGTTCAGTTCAGTTAATTGTCAAGTGTTTTAAGCTGATTTTGTTTGTTTGTTTTGTATACAGGCAATTCAAGAAATTCACATTATGGCTGAAGAATTTTACAACACGTTTTACAAGGCATTTACGTCCGAGTCTTCCGAAACTTCAGTTGTTACACCAAAAACAATAACAAAAGTGATTAATGAAAACATTAAACATGATAACTTCTACGGAACACATTCAAAACCACTAATCTTGAAAGTATTGAAGATTACACTTGGTGGAAAGAACGTTTCATCAACTAGGCAAAAGCTTATGCTCATGAAAGCTGGTTCTGTTTGGAGTTTGGTTATAGTAGGCCAGTCAATGATAAAGGAGAAGAAACCCCACTCAAAAGCTTATCCAAAGAAGACAAATCAGATTTTGTAGCTGAACAGAGAATGATTGCTTTAATCCAATCTTCAATTAGAAATGACATGTTTGCTTTATTACAACATGATGGGTCATCAAAATATGTTTAGGAAGCTTTACGTGTTAAAGCTGAGGGGGGTAAACAAATCAAGATAAATAAAATTGGTTTATTAAAGAAGGAATTTGATTTGTTTGATAGCATGAAAGGTGAATCAGTTCGACAAATGATAGAGAGATTTGGTCATTTAAAAATTAAACTTGATCGTTTTGGAATTGTTAAAACTCGAGAAGAAATAATCGATAAAATCATAGAAGCGTTACCACGAGCTGATCAGTGGCAAACGTTTGTGTTCATATTGAAAAATGATGTGTTATATGATACAATTTCTCTTGATGTCTTGATAGGAAAAATTGAAAGTCATGAACTGGAGTCGCAGAAGCAAAACAAGATGAGCAGTTCTTCACATCAACAAAATGTGGGTCTTTATTACAAAGGTAACATACCTTCGGTGAAAGTTGGTGATTCACCAAAGACAGTATTCAGTGGTGAGAGGACAAAAGAACCACAGAAAAGCTCATCAAGTTACAATCCAGGATACCATTAATCTTCTTCAAAAGCAAACACTGAAGAATCTGAAGAAGTTCTATGTAACATTGCTCTTAAATTGAAGAATTCTCTGGCAATGAGCATTAATGCAGCAAAACAGCAAATGAGTTTCCTTGCATCTGTTCTGGAATCATATGAAGGTCTAGTGGCTGGTAAAATTCGAAATTCTGAATTGACCAAGGAAGACTACGACCAGATTGATCCGGAAGAAATGGAACTCATAGACATTTGCTGGTGTTTGGCAAGTTGTAGCCGAAGAGCCCAAATATACATGGAGATTACTGGGAAACAGACAATTGGTGGACCATCAACAAAACTTGGATTCGATAAGTCCAAAGTGACACGCTTCAAATGTAAGCAAAAAGGTCATTTCAAGAGAGAATGCAACAATTCTGCAATTGATGGAAATGAACATCCTTTCAATGATGATTATTACCGAAAGGCAATTTACCATCGAAGCAAAGAAGAGCCAAAAATGATCGAAAATAATTTCAAAGAGAAGTCAAGAGCATGTGCTGTAATTCATCATGATGAAGGGTATGATTGGAGTGAAATTCTTCCAGAAGAAGATCGTGTTGAAACAGCTCAAGGCAGAACAACATCAAAAAGCAAACATTATGTTTTTGTTGCTGAAATCAAAGAGAAAACCAGAGAAGAGATTCTGAATGAGAAAACATACAGAGAAAGAAACATTGCTGGAAACAGAATTGATGACATGCAAGAAGAATATGAAAGTGCTGTAAGCAATAAAAGATGGGACAAGAAGCGAGAGTGCTACGTCAACAGAGAGGGTGAACCTGTTGTTCCCAAGAAGGACATAATTTTTGATGATGTTCTTTTAGTAATTCCTTGATCTGTCGAATACTATACAAATGTTGAAAAAGATAAAACATATGTGAAGATGCTGAATAAAACATCAGAGATGCTATGATTTCAAGTTTGAGGAAGAGGGATGAAGAAAGAATGAAGAAGGATGTTGAGAATTTGGTTGATAATTTGAAGAAAGTTGCTGAGGAAATTAAAGTTGATGTTGTTAAAAAAGAAGAAGAAGATGTGAAGACTTATGAGGCAAAGAAGGAAGAAGAAAAAGTTGTTGAAATAGAAGCTGTTACTGAAGAACAGCAGGTTGAAGAAGCTGAGAAGAAGGTTGAAAGTTCAGTTGATGTTGTTGGTGATGCTGGTATTGGTAAAGAAAAGAAGAATGAAGCTGGTCAGAAGCAGACAGAAGCAAACACCGAGGTGCCAATCACTGAGGTAAAATCTGATTCTGAAGACTTAAATGAAACTGTTAAACAGTGCAAGAAATGCATGGGACCATGCAGTGCTTGTATTGAAAAAGATGAAAAGTTCAGAACAAGAGATCTTGAATTTACCAAAATAGAAAAAGTTTTCAAAAATAAATACAAAGAAATGTTAGAAAACGAAAAAGTTTTAAAAGATAATGAGGAAAAACTTTCAGAAAATTGTAAGAAATTAGAAAAAGAAAATGAAGTTTTGAAAGAAAATGTATTGAAAAGACCGAAGAATGTGATAAAAAAGAAAATGCTTTTCAAGAAATGAAAAAAGAATATGATTCAATAAAATTGGCTTATCACATTACTAAAGAGTCATATGAAGATGTGAAAAGTCAAATGAAACTTGTTCAATCAAGATTAAGATACTGTTCTGCAACAACTGATATGTTTAAGCGACAGTATGAAATAAAGCAACAAGTTGTAAATTCTTATATTGAGGATGTTGCTAAACTTAAGCGTCAGATTGCTGATTTAGAACAGGATAACAACAAGTTAAAAAGTTATCATGCGTCATCATATGTGCTTGAAAGAATTTTCAACATAAAACCGGGTGATGATGATTCTGAGAAAAATAAAAAGGGCATTGGTTCTGAGTTTCATCAAGTTCCTCCATCGGAAAAGTTTGCATTTTATGATGATGAAAAGGTCGAAAAAGCTTTCAACATGGTAGATCAATTGCCAGATAACATTGACGTAACCTATTCCAAATCTGATGATTCTAGTGATTCAGAGGTGGTAGGTAAGGTCGTTGAAAGAAGAGTCGGTTGAAACAGGTAAATCTGAATCACAGGATGAAAATGAAGGTAATTTTCATGATGGATATCTGAAAAATTCAAAATCTGAGAAAAATTTGGATGATGATTCAAAAGGATTGGTTTATACCATGATTGGATCGGACAAATTATTTTTAGAGGTTGTATTCCCGATTCAGAATGTGATTTCAGAAAAGATTGATAAAGTTTTCAAAATGGTTGAGATTGAAAAATCTGAAATTCCAAAGTTTGCTGGAAAGTGTCACAAAACTTTTTATAACAAACCTGGTGTCAAGAAGAAAAACATGAAGGCTGGGTTGGGTTATAAGAAGAAACAAAGTTAGAAAAGAAATGAAATGCCGAATTATCAGACAAAAATGAATTTTGTTCACGTAACAAGTTCAGAAGAAGAGAAAGAATTCCAATTTAGGCGTCAGTCTAATGAAGAGTTCTATGCTCAAAAGAAAAAGAAAAAGCAATAACCACAGGTCAAAGATGTGTCCAAGAGAACATGTTTCAAATGTGATCAAACTGGACATCTTGCACGCAAGTGTCTAAATCTGAAACCTGTTGATGTTGAAACGACAAACAGGTCTGATAATGTTGAGAAACAAAAATCTGAGGATGTGAAACAAAGATCTACCAGATTTGATTCAAAACAAACTTGGAGATACAACATAAACAAGTTTGTTTCGAACCAAACTTGGAAATCAAACTCGAATAGGTTCGATTCTAGACAGACCTGGAATTCTCACACACCCAGATTAAGAACAACACAAAGTTGGAAAACAACTATTGATGCAACAAAACTAAACCAGTTTTGGAAACCGAAAGTTGTTGTTTAGAATCAAAATGTTCAAAAAGATTCACATTTTTACAAAAGAGGGACTCCAAAAGGTCAAACATGGACAGTTAAGAAACAAATGACTTCGGTTAATGATGAAAAATGGAAAGTTAAAATTGAAAAGGTCTTTGTACAAAATGACAAAGATTTTCCGAAGCTAAATGATGCATATTGTGTTGAAATGCCTAAGGTCAAACAGACCTGGGCTAAATTGTTCAAGTAATTGAGTAATTTGAATGTGCAGATGCTTCCGAAGAAATCTGAATGTCAACAAGAAGAGTGTTGGAGCAGCCTGGCACAAGAAGAGGAGGCTGCTGAACCCTGTGTTGGTTGAAACAGGGAGTTTGTTTGTTTTCTGTATATAAATAAACAATATTTTAAAACCCTAAAAATTGAAAATTTGAAAAATCAAAAATATGTTTGTTTTTAAATTTGTAAAAAAAATTAAAAAAATTCAAAAAATTCAAAAATATGTTGAGTGAATACGCCGAAACCCTCACGGCTGAACAAACATGATTACTTTCACAAGATTGAAAAACGGTTTTCAAACTGTCAAAAATCAATGGGTTGTAAATCATGGGGCTACGTTATACTTTCTGCAAAACAGAGCATGTGAACCAGAAAATGGATGGTGAGACAAAGCTATCAGTGTCGGTTTGTCAAATTTTCTTTAAATGATTTTGCATTTTAGGGGGAGTAAGATTTTTCAGAAAATCCAAAAACATTAGAAAATTTGAAAAAGCCAAAAACATGAGAAAATGAAAAAGTGTTTTTGTGTAAAAAGAGGAAATGACAGTACATCAGTAGACAATCAAAGTACGCTAAAGAAATGGAGAGTCAAATGTGATAAACGGTCTCACTGATGATATGCCAGTAGATTTTTACACGCTTAGTAGATTGATTTCGAGATATAAACCTAAATATCATACTTACTTATTTCATGGGGAACATCTCTCGGATATATAGGTAACCCCTGAAATCTTGTTTGAAAGACCCCTCTTTCTGAGATACTAGGTCTTTATGCTTAGTGATATCTGGGGTATTATCCCAGGACTTCTGATTTTACGGAAGCAATGGCCTAGTCCCCGTATAATACTTTTCGCTTGCTTACAATAAAAGCACCATCCTCAGTATAAAAAATGATGAAACATTGCAAAATGCTATTCATGTGCTGTTGAAGAAAAGATTCTCTAATGGGAACACACTGTTACGACCGCTTATTCATATTAATAAAGACAACAACTTATCGAAATCTAGACCTTGTAATTAACATTGTTTATAAACTTTTTAACAAAATTTGGGCATGACCCGTTTGTAAAAACAAGCATACCCCCTGTTTTTACATATAATAAAACATCATCCATCAACGACCCTAGTTACGTTAAACTACCCAAAACAAGAACAACAAGTTTTCAAGTTTAAGACTTCTAACAAGATAAAACCAAATAACAAGACATAGACCCAAAAGTATGCATTTTAACTAGCGGAAGCGTTCGGTATAACAAGGCATAGACATGTGCTCGCCCCAAGCTCCGGATCGCCTAAAGTGAGGATTTACCTACAATCAACAACAAGGTTTTACAAGTTAGTCATCATACTTGATAATCTATAACTCTTTCGTTTTAATTCCATCCGTATATGAGCTTTCACCTTTCTTACGCATTCAACTACCCAAATTCTTGGGTAGTGCATAAACACTCTCAATGAGAGTTAAGCATACATATCCAACCCGTTTAACTGGGATGATTGCTTATAACATAAATTCTTCATCCTATCCGTATAACGGATTAAGCTTCTAGCATTTAACATAGCATACAATACCATCCGTTCAAAACGGATGGAAGCTTGTTCATGAGCGACTTGTTCACTAGAACCGGTCGACTCGCATAACTTATCACAATCCTCATAATAGCCAAACCCGCAAGGGATTTGCTAGTTAGTTCTAATCACTATAACATTTTAACAATATCTAATTATGATGTTGTAACAAGACTATAAATAAGATATTTGTATGCAACGAAACATACCTCGGTCTTGTGATCCTTCCGATTTCTTAGAATTCGAGCCTTCTTCCTTCACACCTAGATCAACATATTCATTCATCCGTTTAGTACCCTTACTTCCATTGCATCACATTTCAATTTACACAAAATTACTCTTTCAAGC
The DNA here is from genome assembly GCA_030545235.1 of Helianthus tuberosus. Lineage (NCBI taxonomy): Eukaryota > Viridiplantae > Streptophyta > Magnoliopsida > Asterales > Asteraceae > Helianthus > Helianthus tuberosus. The sequence continues at coordinate 64,886,781 of CM060440.1, read as the reverse complement.
ATTTCATCAAACACCTAGTGTGCGTTACATAAATGAAGCATAATGTACAAGTATTTCAAGCATGATTTGCTATATCATCCTATATGTCATTACTAGTCATCCTAATTCTTTCAATTCCTTTAATCTTCATCAACTTATCTATCATTCGGGTACTACAAACAGAATTACAAGTCAATTACATAAATTCATCATCCTAAAATCTTCACATTCATAACACAACTTTCACAAAGTGGGTTTATAGAGAATTTCCTTCAATTGACAAGATCTAAGCATGATTTCTACCCTAGGGAGCATCCTTAACATCTAAACAACACAAATCATAACACAATTTCATGATTGGGTCAAAACCCTTCTTCTACAATTCATCAAATCTAGAAATTCGACTTACCACTAGATGGGGTATGGGTAATTGATCAATAATTCACCACATGCAACTGATAAGCATAAATTTTTCCTTGTTAATTTGGTGATTTTGATGAGAACAAGGTGAACCCTGTTCTTTCTTGGCTCCTGGTCGATCCACACACACGTACTGTGTGTGGGTTATGTTTGTTTTTCTTTTAATTAACCCCCCTCATTCATTAGTTACATATTTGGTCCTCTCACTTGAGGGAGTATTTAATTTAAGTCGTTTACTTAACTAGTTATCATTAAATCAAAACTTTTCACTAACCAAGTTAATTTCTTTATTTATCATTTTCCATATTTTGGGGTGTTACAAGTCTACCCCCCTTAAAAGAGGTTTCGTCCCCGAAACCTGAATATATAACAACTTTAAATATTGACATACCAAAAAGAAAAGGATAGTATTTCCTCATTTCATCTTCTGCTTCCCATGTGAGATCCGAACCTTTTCGGTGTTGCCATTGCACCAACACTTGTTTAACAGTTTTGTTGCGGAGATTCTTTACTTTGAAGTCTTTAATGGCTACGGGTCTTTCGACGTAGTTTAATCCCTCGTCCAACTCAATATCATCGAGTGGTACTAGTGCTGTTTCGTCCGTAGGACTCTTCCTCAACTGCGACACGTGGAAGGTATTATGAATCCCGTCTAGAGTAGGCGGTAATTCTAATCGATATGCGACTCTTCCAACTCGAGCCAAGACTTTGAACGGTCCAATATATCGAGGACCTAACTTGCCCCGCTTGCGAAAACGGATTATACCCTTCCATGGGGACACTTTCAACAGAGCGAAATCTCCGACTTGAAATTCAATAGGTCGCCTTTTCTTTTTCGCGTAAACTTTTTGCCGATCCTGGGCCGCTTTCAGTCGCGCTCTTACCAATTTTATCTTTTCATTTGTTACTGCTATTAGATCACTTGGCGCAAGCTCTCTTTGCCCCACTTCACCCCAACATACGGGAGTTCTACATTTTCTTCCGTACAGGAGTTCATATGGAGCCATTTTAAGGCCACTATGGTAACTATTATTATAAGAGAATTCCACTAGGGGTAGATGGTCAGCCCAGCTTCCCCCAAAGTCTAATGCACACGCTCTCAGCATATCGATAAGAGTTTGAATGGTTCTTTCTGACTGGCCGTCAGTCTGAGGGTGGTAGGCGGTGCTTATGTGTAACCTCGTGCCCACACTCTCGTGAAACTTTCGCCAATAACGTGAGGTAAATCTGGTGTCACGGTCCGAAACGATTGACACAGGCACCCCGTGTCGAGATATGATTTCATTCATATATATTTCTGCCATTATCTCGGAGGAGTAAGCCTCTTTGATAGGTAGAAAATGAGCGCTTTTCGTAAGCCGATCTACGATTACCCATATTGTATCGTGCCCCGTTTTCGTTCTAGGAAGCTTAGTTACCAAATCCATTGTTATTTCCTCCCACTTCCATACCGGAATCTCTAAAGGCTGCAACTCCCCGTATGGTTTTTGATGCTCTGCTTTCACTTGAGAACATGTTAAGCATTTCGCGACATACTTAACGATATCACGTTTCATGCCCGGCCACCAATAATTGGTCTTCAAATCCTGATACATCTTTGTAGCCCCGGGGTGAACCGAATATCGTGACTTATGAGCTTCTTCAAGTAACGCGGTCTTGACTTCGCAGAAACGAGGTATCCAAATTCGGCCAAATCTCGTTTTGAGCCCGATCGAATTCTCTTCTAGCTTATCGGTTACTCCTTTCAATCTTTCTTTCTTTACATCTTCAGCTGCGAGTGATTTTATTTGGGAATCACGTATCGTCTCGAGTAATCGCGGCGTAACTATCATCTTCATGGATTTTACTCGAATGGGAGGCGGATATTCCTTTCGGCTTAACGTGTCGGCTACTACATTCGCTTTTCCCGGGTGATAAAGGATATCACAATCATAGTCTTTGATGAGTTCTAACCACCTCCGTTGCCTCATATTCAAGTCTTTCTGCTCAAAGAAATATTTAAGGCTTTTGTGATCCGAATAAATTGTGCACTTCACGCCATATAGATAATGCCTCCAAATTTTTAAGGCAAATACTACCGCTGCCAATTCCAAATCGTGTGTTGGGTAGTTTACTTCATGCAGCTTCAGTTGCCGTGAAGCATATGCGATAACTCTTCCCCTTTGCATCAAAACGCAACCTAAACCTTGATGTGACGCGTCTGAATAGACCACCAGGTCTTCAGTCCCATCCGGTAATCTCAAAACCGGTGGACATGATAATTTCTCTTTTAATACTCGGAAAGCTTCCTCCTGTTCTTTACCCCACACGAACTTCTCTTTCTTCCTCGTCAGCTTTGTTAAAGGCAAAGCTATCTTTGAAAAATCCTGTATGAACCTCCTGTAATAACCCGCAAGGCCTAGAAAACTTCTTATTTCAGTCTGGTTCTTCGGAGGAACCCATTTCATTACAGCATCGATCTTTGATGGATCTACTAGGACACCCTCCGAATTGATCACATGGCCCAGAAACTGCACCTCTCTGAGCCAAAAGGCGCATTTTGAAAATTTCGCGTAAAGTTTCTCTTTACGGAGAACTTCAAGTACTTCACGCAAGTGTCTTGCATGTTCGGCCTTGCTTCGCGAGTAGACTAGAATATCATCTATGAACACGATCACAGATTTATCTAACATGGGACGACATACCCGGTTCATAAGATCCATAAACGCAGCCGGCGCATTCGTCAATCCGAAAGACATGACTAAAAATTCATAATGCCCATAACGGGTTCTGAACGCGGTTTTTGGAATATCTTCTTCCCGTACTCTAACTTGATGGTAACCCGAACGCAAATCTATCTTGGAGAACCAACTCGCCCCTTGCAATTGATCAAAAAGATCATCGATTCTTGGTAAAGGGTAGCGGTTCTTGATAGTTAGCTTGTTTAATTCTCTGTAGTCGATGCACATGCGCATTGACCCGTCTTTCTTCTTAACAAATAAGACAGGCGCTCCCCAAGGTGACACACTCGGACGTATAAAGCCCTTGTCTAACAAGTCTTGTAATTGTGTCATTAGCTCCCGCATCTCGGTGGGAGCCAATCTATAAGGAGCCTTCGCAACCGGCTTCGCAACCGGATTCAATTCAATACGAAACTCTATCTCTCTTTCGGGAGGAAGTCCCGGCAATTCATCCGGAAATACATCCGGAAATTCATTCACGATCTCTACATCTTCAAGCTTCGGAAAATCTCGTTGAGCATCTACCACGTAAGCTAGGTATGCCTTACCCCCGTTAAGTGTATACTTAGCGGCTTGAACGAGGGTACAAAGTTTCGCTTCCATCCTTATCTCTCCTTGTATAGCTATTCGTTTTCCACTTGGGGACTGAACATGTACCGTTTTGGTTTCACAATTAATTCCCGCTTGGTGTCGAGTCATCCAATCCATACCCACAATCATTTTAAATTCCCCCAAAACCATAGGTATGAGGTCAATATCGAATTCTTCATCTTCTATGGTAAATTTGCAATTTTTACAAATTTCGTGTAACATATAAATCTTGCTATCAGCTATTTCTACTTCTAGAGGCATCGGCATTCGTTCGATCTTAAATGAAGGATGTTGTATGATTTCATTTGAAATAAACGACATAGTGGCCCCGGTATCAAACAAAACATAAACCGGTATGGAGTTGAGTAAAAAGATACCTGAAACCACATTCGGATGAGACTTAGCTTCTTCGGAGGTGATTTGAAACATCCTCCCTTTCGCTTTAGAGCTTTCTTCGTTCTTTCCCTCCTTCTTTGATCCTTGTTGGAGTTTTGGATACTCCGACTTAACATGCCCCTTTCCAAAACAGTTGAAGCAAGTCTTCGAGTTATCTGGACATTGAAAAGACGAGTGTCCTTCCTTACCACACTTGTAGCACCCCTTCTTGCCTAACAAACACTCCCCGGTATGAAGCTTTCCACAAGTCTTACAAGAAGGGATACCACTTTTCGACTTATCTTTCCTTCCTTGATCTTGATACCTCCCCTTTTTGGATGGACTCGAACTTGCCCCTTTCTCGCTTGATCTCTTTTCCCCACGTTCTTCTTGTCTCTTAATTTCGATTTCTCTATCCCGTGCCAGATTGATGAGCTCATCTAGAGTCTCACATTTCGAGGGAGTAATGAACTCCCTAAATTCCGCTTTTAAAACCCCATAAAAGCGATTGATCTTCATTCTTTCAGTCTTCACAAAATCCCCACAGAACTTCATCTTATCCAAGAAAGTATTTGATATTTCATTTATCGTCTCGTTTTTCTGACGGAGGCGCAAGAAATCCTCTTGGATCTTATCGATAGCCGACTGAGGGCAATGGTATCTCATAAAAGGTTCCTTGAATTCTTGCCAAGTCATCACTTGTAGTTGATCCTCCCCTATTTCTTTACTGTGTGCATCCCACCAATCTTTTGCCTGTAAAGTGAGTTGGCCAGTAGCGAACATCACCTTATCTTCATTATCACAACGACTTCGAATAAATACCGCTTCAATATTTGAAATCCATCTTTGATATGCGATCGGGTCAATTTTACCATCATACGTTGCGGGATGACATGCCATGAAGTCTTTATACGTGCATCGTCGTTCTTTGCTTTTGTTTTTAGACCCCTCTATTAGTTCTTTCAGTTCCTCAATCTTGCTAGTCATCATGGCATCAACAACTCCCAACACCCGACTTTCTACTTCTTGAGCTAGTCGTGGAAGATTAGCTTGCATAACCTCTTCTGCCACTTCAGTGACTTTATTGTACATTGCTTCTTGACGAGCAATATCATCGTCATCATTAACGTTTCTTGCATCAGCCATCTACACATTATCATGCTTTCGTTTAATATAATTGCAACTTTCAATATATAATTATCCATTTATCAGCATTTATTTAATCTATATTGTGTAATTCGGTTCATTGCTTTTGGACTCTTACAAATCCCTTCTTGTTGTAATCACTAATCGTGATTGCGCACTCTTATTAAGCCTTATACGGACCTTCCGTAGTTATTAAATGAGGTTTCAGATAGCCCAATAGCATAACATATGAAAAATAACAAAAATCATCGGACTGCATTTGGTGAGCCGTCGGCGACGGGTAGCTTGCCCGTCGGCGACGGGCTCTAGGTATGAGCGTCGGACACAAAACCCCGTCGGCAGTAAGTTAAGGCGTCGCACAGAGATAGGCCGTTGGCGACGGGTAGCTTGCCCGTCGGCGACGGGCACCCGTTTATCAAAACGCTGCAGGTTATTTTCTGGCTGTTCCGACTACTTTCCGAGTCCGTTTTCAGCTTCCCGGGTCTCGGGATTCCTCATTTAACCCATCTTAGCGCTTCATAACATCATAAATCTTAACTCTTTAACCGTAGTGCATTATACATGTTCATATTAAACGAACGTTTAAAATTTTTACCTCTTTGGCGATCTTGGAGCGAGCACTTCTTTTGAACGAGCCATCGGGTTGAGTTCAAGCGTCGCATTTAACGCTCGAATCCCTCAATCCTTGGCTCTGATACCAACTTGTTACGACCGCTTATTCATATTAATAAAGACAACAACTTATCGAAATCTAGACCTTGTAATTAACATTGTTTATAAACTTTTTAACAAAATTTGGGCATGACCCGTTTGTAAAAACAAGCATACCCCCTGTTTTTACATATAATAAAACATCATCCATCAACGACCCTAGTTACGTTAAACTACCCAAAACAAGAACAACAAGTTTTCAAGTTTAAGACTTCTAACAAGATAAAACCAAATAACAAGACATAGACCCAAAAGTATGCATTTTAACTAGCGGAAGCGTTCGGTATAACAAGGCATAGACATGTGCTCGCCCCAAGCTCCGGATCGCCTAAAGTGAGGATTTACCTACAATCAACAACAAGGTTTTACAAGTTAGTCATCATACTTGATAATCTATAACTCTTTCGTTTTAATTCCATCCGTATATGAGCTTTCACCTTTCTTACGCATTCAACTACCCAAATTCTTGGGTAGTGCATAAACACTCTCAATGAGAGTTAAGCATACATATCCAACCCGTTTAACCGGGATGATTGCTTATAACATAAATTCTTCATCCTATCCGTATAACGGATTAAGCTTCTAGCATTTAACATAGCATACAATACCATCCGTTCAAAACGGATGGAAGCTTGTTCATGAGCGACTTGTTCACTAGAACCGGTCGACTCGCATAACTTATCACAATCCTCATAATAGCCAAACCCGCAAGGGATTTGCTAGTTAGTTCTAATCACTATAACATTTTAACAATATCTAATTATGATGTTGTAACAAGACTATAAATAAGATATTTGTATGCAACGAAACATACCTCGGTCTTGTGATCCTTCCGATTTCTTAGAATTCGAGCCTTCTTCCTTCACACCTAGATCAACATATTCATTCATCCGTTTAGTACCCTTACTTCCATTGCATCACATTTCAATTTACACAAAATTACTCTTTCAAGCATTTCATCAAACACCTAGTGTGCGTTACATAAATGAAGCATAATGTACAAGTATTTCAAGCATGATTTGCTATATCATCCTATATGTCATTACTAGTCATCCTAATTCTTTCAATTCCTTTAATCTTCATCAACTTATCTATCATTCGGGTACTACAAACAGAATTACAAGTCAATTACATAAATTCATCATCCTAAAATCTTCACATTCATAACACAACTTTCACAAAGTGGGTTTATAGAGAATTTCCTTCAATTGACAAGATCTAAGCATGATTTCTACCCTAGGGAGCATCCTTAACATCTAAACAACACAAATCATAACACAATTTCATGATTGGGTCAAAACCCTTCTTCTACAATTCATCAAATCTAGAAATTCGACTTACCACTAGATGGGGTATGGGTAATTGATCAATAATTCACCACATGCAACTGATAAGCATAAATTTTTCCTTGTTAATTTGGTGATTTTGATGAGAACAAGGTGAACCCTGTTCTTTCTTGGCTCCTGGTCGATCCACACACACGTACTGTGTGTGGGTTATGTTTGTTTTTCTTTTAATTAACCCCCCTCATTCATTAGTTACATATTTGGTCCTCTCACTTGAGGGAGTATTTAATTTAAGTCTTTTACTTAACTAGTTATCATTAAATCAAAACTTTTCACTAACCAAGTTAATTTCTTTATTTATCATTTTCCATATTTTGGGGTGTTACACACACCTTCAGACCATCATCTCTCTGATTTTGCGGAAGCAATAGCCTGAGCTCTCATGGTCTCGCATTTAACCCATTACAGATATCATCTAGGTATACTCACCTGTAAGACTGAATATTGGGATCTGGATACGGGAGTATATTCTGAGGTGGGACACGCGAATAAGTTTAAGTCCTTAAAACATTAATCCGTATCTCGAATCAATTGAAGTTTGTGTGAAAATTTAAGTGGATCAGTATACTGACAATCTAAGTGAATCGTTTAGAACTTAAAGTGTTAAAAAGCTCAACGGTGCTAGTGATTTGTCATAAACTGATATGATCCTCTGACACGATCTCAAACAAAAATATTGTCTGTAAATATGTTTGTAAATATTTCTTTACTGTTTTATGTTTCAGAAAATTACAAAAAGATTTTGATTCTGTTTTATTTTCGACAACCGATGTTTGAATGCTAACTTTCAAAATCTGAGTATGCTGATCATGTTTCTGAAAATAAACAAGTTCATTAAGTTGAGACTTGAAGTTTTTAAAATCAAAAATCAAAAACAGTTTGTGATATCTCCAAGGTCATTAATTTGGACTTGGATGATTAACTGTGAGGGATTTGGATTCTTAGATTGTTAAATTCTGTTAAGAGAGCCAGGGTTTTTGATCCTGGATGTTCAAAACACTGTTACTTATAAATGTTTAAGTATTGCAGATGTGATTCCAGATTACGATCCCAATAGCTGAGTCTAAGGGGGAGTCTGAAGACGAGCTCAATGCAAGGAGGAGCTTGTAACCGGAAAGCCAGGTGCCGATCCCAAAAGCACGGAAGCTTAACAAAAGGGGGAGCCTGAAGATAGTGATTTTGATAGAGAGAAGAAGATAAAGATTGATGGATGCTTACAGTGTTAGACAATTTGGAAAGATAGTGAAGACTGATCAAGACTGAAGATGTGTCATGCTAAAGACTCAACACTGAAGACTTCGTCAACATCCAAGGGGGAGTCTGTTAGTGCATATGTCTATTGACTTCGTCTTGTATCAAGTCTTGTAATCAGATAGGATAAACCAGTGCTCGTTAGGCTAGAAATCAGGTTAGTGTGTGTGAAAGCTATTTCGCACGAAATGGCCAAAGCCCATTTCGCACGAAATGGAGAAATCTATTTCGTACGAAATGAACTGAAGTCATTTCGTACGAAATGACATGGTCTATATATAGGGGTGCTTGGTTTGTCATTTGTAACTTTTGGAAATCGGTAACGAAGCTCTGCCAGATTGTCTCCAGGTGCTGTAAGACTATTATATCAATACAAGAGACATTATAAGTGAATCAAGCTGTTAACAAGTCCGTATCTTTGAATTCCGCCTTTGATTCGGATCCTAACTCTTCTGAACGACTCATTCAGGTCGCACAACGATCCTACATGGTTGAAGTCACGGTTGTAGGTGTGCATGTAGTTGATGAGGGTGACTTGTATAATGTCGTATTCAGCAAGGTCACCACCCTCATTTTCCACTGTGTTGTGCACCGTATCAAATCTTTCCATATCCAAATGGATAGTCCTAAAACGAGAAGAAAATGTATCCACGATTCGGGTGGTGTCACCTCTATGAATGCCAAATTGTTAGAAAATACGCCCCCAAAACAGACCACTTGAGCGATTACGAGGTGTGTAGTGGGTATTCACTTCGACCCACGATTCACACAACGCGATGTCCTCTTCTTTAGTCCACGGAATCATTGCCATTTTCTTGGAAAATTTTTAATGGAATTTTAAAGAAAGTAGAGAGGAAATTAGATGAGTTGATGAGAGAGTTTGTAAAAATAGAAAAAAACCACTCTTTATATACGCTGCGTATAGGCCTATACGCAGCGTATATAAAGGGTCAAAAAGACAATTTTACCCCTGGTTTGGGATGCGTATAGCCCCCAATCCAGGGGTAAAATGGTATTTTTTTACCAAACTTGCCCCACATATACGCCACATACAGGGCTATACGCGACGTATAGTAAAAAAGACCATTTTACCCCTGGATTGGGGGCTATACGCAGCCCAAAACAGGGGTAAAATTGTTTTTTGACCCTTTATATACGCAGCGTATATAAATGGTGGTTTTTTTATAAACATTTATACAATATTAATCGTTTTAGTAAAGTTTTATAAAAAAAAATGTTTTCTATTTTAAATAAATAAAAAAGTAAGTATTTCTTACAAACTTTTTTATACAACATTAATCATTTTTATACGATAAATATCGTATCGTAACGTATCGTATAGGTGTAGTATAGGTCACGTATAAGCCTATAAGTGTAATATCGTATCATATAGTGTAGTATATGTCGAGTATATGTGTAGTATCGTAGAGTATAAGTCTTGTATAAGCCTTGTATAGAACTATAGATTATGTTTTAGGAGTTGAACCGAAGCTTAAAATAGTTCAGATTTGTAAGAGGTTAGAAGAGGAAGATCTTGGGATGACTTGGATTTGCAGGGGATGGTAGAGATGGTAGTGGTTGCTGTTTGTTTAGAGAGAGAGAGAAAGAGAGGGAGAAGATAAGCCCTTTAGCGAATAAACTTAACTGAAAAATTTAACCTTAAACTGCTAAAAGACGAAAAGTGTAGTGAGTTTTCCAAATAAAGGACTGTGACTGTAATTATTAAAAGTAAAAGGTATCCATTACAACTCGATACAAACATAAAGGACAAAAAGTGTAATTTACCCTTTAATCTAACAAAAAAATTGGTCAATTTAAAGATATATTTGAAGTTAAAACGAATATTAAGGTAAACATCTTAAAATAAGCAATGTTGTCATATTATGATATTAAAGCGATTTAAAAAAGAATAGAAAATCAATTTGAATAAAAACGATTTTTAAGGAATGCTATGCTATTGTTACATGACATTTTTTTTGGAATCGTTTATTAGAAGTAATTATATTAATAAAGGTATAAATATCATATATTGTGACTATGAAAAGGGAAAGTCTTCATTTTTTATGAAGATTTGAGAATGTGGAATTATGGATAGTTATTTAAAAGAGGTGTATCGTATATGGTTTCGTAAGATCTCGTGAATGTCCGAGCCGCTCCTAAATGTACCGTAACAGGGTTTAATTTAATAAATGTACCGTAACATGGTTTACTCCACTTTTCTCTCTCGTAGGCTAGGGTTCCGCCGGAAGTGCTCGACGAAGATTTCATCTCCGGATTAGATTGCGAGGTTTAATCGGTATTCTTATGGAGTATACCTTGATCTAACCTTTCAAACTAATAAGGTTGTGAATATTCCATTCGCCTCTCGGGTAGCCTTAGTTTCTTCAAGCTATGAGTGAGAAAGAAGACGAAGGTAGTTGGAAGGATGTTCCAGCAAAAAAGAATCAGAGAAATAAAGGAACATCAGGAGATAGGAAATATGGAGGAACCATTACTAAGTTCTATGCTACTAACCTCATGTTCGGGTGTAATCCATGGGATGTGGCGGAGTTTGTCAAAGTGTTCGGGGAGGTTTCAGGGGTGTATATAACCAGAAAGAAAGACAAAGAAGGAAAAAAATTTGGTTTTATTAGTTTTAAAAACGTGGTCGACGTCAAAGAGATGGAGCGTGCTCTTAATGGTACTAAAATAGGGGGATTCAAACTCAAGGTAAATCTGGATAATTTGCGGTGGAAAACGTGGGTTTGCATGGAGTCGGTTCAGTGAAGGAGAATGTTAAAGCGAAGGGCGAGGAGAAACGGCAGCAGGCTTACTCGTTTCAGAATCAAGCTTTCGTCAACAATGGAGGAGGAAAATTGTTTAGCGATCTTTTTTCCAAATCTAGGGATGTTCCAGAGGGTTCTAATATTCTGGCTATTATACCAGATGTGACGAAAGGGAGACTCATTTCCATTCCAGACGATACCTTGGCCTTCAAAGAAATGCTTGGCAAAACTTTAGTGGGAAGATGTAAGGATTTTACCACCTTAAGAACGCTGAACATGTTATTGGCTAACAATAGGGTTCAAGGTGTCTCGTTAAGTTGCCTCGGTGGTCTTACCATGTTGATCAAATTCGACAACGAAAATGCCTGCGTTAACTTTCAGCTCAACCACGCTATTTGGGAGAAGTGGTTCGTCTCTCTGGATAACTGGAACGGACAGTCGTTTCCATTCGAAAGGTTGGCATGGGTTAGAGTACATGGTGTTCCAGTTCATTTGATGGAAAATAAGGTGTATGATTCGATAGCAGGGCAGTTTGGGAAAGTTGTGCATGGGTCGAATGTGTCGGTAGATGACGGCAATCTTTCTTTCAGTTGGATTGGCATTTTGGTCGGGGAAGGAGATCGGATTCAAGAAAACGTCTCGGTTAGTTGGAAGAATAAACTCTATAGGGTCTGGATTGAAGAAGAGACCGGAGAGTGGATTCCAGACTGTGTCGGACGGGTTGAGATACCTGCTGATAATGATAATGGTGATCAGGATAAGGAGTTGAATGATTTTGTTGCCAGACCAGAGATCAGGATGCCGGGATGCCGGAATCCCAGGATCCGGCAAAAGAAGATGAACAGGTTGAAGTATGCAATGAAATCGGCGGCATGGGGAATAATAACTCCTCTTTGTTCGATGTGGACGTTCCGGATTCCAATATTGTTGGAGATCCAAAAAGTAAATATGCTTTTGATGACTGCTGTGCATGCAACAAGCCACGTGACTCAGATATTTATTTTTTTAAATCAGCGGATAACAATAAAAGGCCCAAAATTAATAGGAGCAGGATTCGGCCCAGAAGTAAATCCAATACTCAACCTGGTAATTCAAGCCCTTGTTCAGATGTTAGGCCCAAAAAAAGGAGTAGGGATGATGGCGTGTTTAATTTTGACCTCAACACCAGAGCTGACGGTTTTCAGTCAGACTCAGATTCTTGGTCTTTTCGCCCTGGCGATAGCAACAATACGGAGTCTACTCCGATTCAGGTCCCCCTTGGGAATGAAGTCCTCAGTCTGAGAGCTTTTGAAGACAATATCGGACATCAATCTGTGGATGATAGCTTGGCAGATTTAGTTCGAGACTCCTGTGATAATCGAGTTGATGCGGAGATCTGTGCGACTATCGATGTCGGGATCGCTGTGGGAGTGAATCTGGAAGCTCACAACGAGCTAGTCAGGGAGATGATCCGAGCCGAAGGTATCAATGGGGCTAATCAATGAACTTCTTATCTTTCAATATAAGAGGCATCTTGGGGGATTGTAAAGCTTAAAGACATTCTGATTTCTAACAAAATCAGTGTCCTTGCTCTGCAAGAGACCAAATCCAGTCGGCCTCTAGTTCTGTGGTTTCGAAGATATGGGGTAATCGGAAGTTTGAGTTTGCGTCCTCAGCGCCGGTCGGCCTTTCTGGGGGTCTTATCTGGATTTGGGATCCTAATGTTCTTAAGATCGATTCTGTTATTCAGAATAGATTCTTTTTAGTCATTAAAGGTTTGGTGAGAGGAAGTGGTGACCCGATTAATTTAATCAACGTTTACGCCCCTCAGAACTCGGCTGCCAAATTGGACCTGTGGAATGAGCTCTCTGGTGTCATCGACTCCGCTGATGGGCAGTGGGTCGCCGTCGATGATTTCAATGCAGTTCGATCTTAGGAGGAGAGGAAACGCTCTAAATTCAAACCGGTATGTTCAGAGAATTTTAACAATTTCATCTTTAATAATGGTTTGCGGGAATACCCTATGCAGGGTAGGAAATTCACGTGTATAAGGGATTCAGGTAGAAAGTTGAGCAAGTTGGACCGTTTCTTGGTTTGTTCCGAATTTTTTAACAAGTGGCCTTCGGCGTGTGTGCGGGCTTTATCCAGCCGTCATTCCGACCATTGCCCGATTATTTTAGAGATGGTTGACCTGAAATTCGGCCCCCGTCCATTTCGGGTTTTTAGTTCGTGGATTGGGAAACTGGGTTTTGAGGACTGTGTGAAGGAGGCGGTGGACGGTTTTGTTCCTTTCAAACCTCCGGATTCATGTCTCACAGCCAAGTTCGCTATAATCAGATCTGCCATTAAGTTGTGGAGAGACGAATTCTTGGCCAAAGAAAAGGAAGTGGAAAATTTAGCTCTTTCGGAGTTGGAACGTTTGGAGATCGATTTGGAATCGAGAGACCTCACGGAAGAAGAAGAAGAAGAAGAAGAGTGGGTTATGGCTGAAAATAGGAAAGCTATTAAAGAGGTGGAATAAAGAAAAATGTTGGATATCAAACAAAGAGCGCGTGTTAAGTGGGCGGTAGGTGGTGATGAGAATTCCAGTTTTTTCCATGCCTTGGTAAATAACAGAAAAGCGGTGAACAGTATTCATGGTCTATCTATTAATGGAGAATGGTGCACTAAGCCGAGCGTGATAAAAAACAAGTTTTCTCTTTTTTCGGTGATAAATTTAAAGAAATCTCCCCATCAAGACCCGAGCTTAATTGCCACGGTATATAAAAAAAATCTCGGAAGATGATAGCAGAATGTTGGAAGATCCTTTCTTGGAAGAAGAGATTAAAAACGTGGTTTTTGAGTGCGGAAGTGACAAGTCTCCGGGACCCGATGGTATTAATATGCGTTTTATTAAACACTTCTGGGGTCTTTTCAAAGATGACTTCTCCAGAATTTTTGCTTGGTTTCATTGCAAGGGAGAGATTAGTGTAGATAGCGGGTCGTCGTACATTATGCTTATTCCCAAGATTAGTGACCCAGTCACTCTAAATAATTACAAGCCGATAAACTTGGTGGGGGTCATTAGCAAGGTGATTTCTAAAGTAATGGCAAACCGAATGAGGAAAGTTATGGACGGAGTTATTTCTAAATCGCAATCGGCTTTTTTGAAAGGAAGATATATTTTGGACGGCCCTTTAATCGTTAACGAGCTTATGTCTTGGATAAAAAAGAGGAAATCGAAAGCATTTGTTCTCAAGATTGATTTCGAAAAGGCATACGACAACGTGAGTTGGGAGTTTGTGATCAACACTCTTTCCCAAATGGGTTTCCAGAGTAGGTGGTGCAATTGGATTTCGGGAATCCTTGCTTCGGCCAGTTCGTCGGTTTTGGTTAATGGGGCTCCCACGTTCAAATTTAGGTGTGAAAAAGGTATGAGACAAGGGGATCCGCTTTCCCCTTTTCTTTTCTTAGTGGCGATGGAGGCCCTTTCATGTATGATTGACCGGGCTAAAGAAGTAGGGATTATCAAAGGAATTAGCACTCCTAACAATGGTCCGGTTATCACCCACCTATTCTACGCGGACGACGCTATTGTTCTGGGGGAATGGTCTAAAAGTGAAGTGGTTAACACTGTTAGAATTCTTCGGTGCTTTTATATGTGCTCGGGCCTCAAATTAAATATTGATAAATCCAACTTATATGGCATTGGGACGGAATGGGAGGAGACCAAGGAGATGGCTAACGAAGTGGGTTGTAGGCCGGATACGCCTCCGTTTAAGTACCTTGGTTTAAAAGTGGGAGCGAATATGAAGCGGATCTCTAATTGGCAACCGGTGCTCGATACGTTCCGCGCTAGGCTTGCTAAATGGAAGTCTTATGTTCTTTCTATCGGAGGAAGGATTGTCGTTATAAAATCGGTTTTGGAGAGTTTACCAAGCTATTATTTCTCGCTTTACCAAGCTCCTAAGATGGTTATCTCGGAATTGGAAGTCTTGATTAAAAAATTCTTGTGGGGAGGTAATGACGAAGAAAAGAAGATGCATTGGGTGGCGTGGGATCGGATCTCTTGCTCTAAAAAAGACGGGGGTCTAGGCTTGAGCAAACTTATGGATGTTAATATATCTCTCCTCACTAAATGGGGATGGAGGTATAAAACGGAAAGAAATAACCTTTGGAAAAAAAATCATTGATGCTCTCCATTTTAGTCGGGTTGGTTGGGAAAGTGTTCCTTTCAAGAAGACGCTAAGCGGAATGTGGAGTAACATTGCCAAAATGTTCATCAATACTAAGATAGGAGGGGTTCCGATCCGAAACTTAATGAAAGGCGAAGTAGGTCGTGGTAATGAGATCTCCTTTTGGTTGGATCCGTGGGTGATTAATGAGCCTCTCATGACTAAATTCCCGAATTTTCAGCAGCTTTTGATAATCCTGGATCCTCTTCATTGTTCCGACTCTGATGATAAATGGAGCTGGATTTCCGCTCGGGACGGGGTCTTTACGGTTAAGGATGTTAAAAGGCTCATTCAGGCGAATCGAGTTCTGGATAATAGATACGTGATGGATTGGTGTAAGTGGGTCCCAGCTAAATGTAATGTTCATGCTTGGAGGATGGAGTTGGATAGAATCCCGACTGGTGAAGCTTTAAGGAAAAGGAACATTCAGGTTGGTGAAGGAACGTGTCGTATGTGTAATGCAGCCGATGAAACTGCTGATCACGTCTTCATTGGCTGTATTTTGGCTTCTAACGTATGGTTCGACATTAGTAGGTGGTGTAAAATTCCTAATATTTTTGCGTTTTCGCTTAAAGACCTTCTTGATGTTCACAAGATCCTTAGGGGATCGGAAAAAAAGAAAGACGCGATTCATGGCATTATTTTTATTGCGTGTTGGAGTTTGTGGAGAGCGAGGAATAAGTTGATTTTCTCTAATTGCCCAATCAAGATCAAAAGCATTCTCAGTGAGGTTAAATCTTTGGGTTTTCTTTGGTTCTCGAATAGGTCGAAACATAAAGGGATAGGTTGGGAAGAGTGGGTTTCCTTTGTAAATATGTAAGTTTTTTCTTTGTTTGTAGTTTGTGGTCGGCCCAGTTTGGGTCGGCTTGTGGTTAATAAAGTTTAAGTTTCAAAAAAAAAAAAAACAGGGTTTAATCCAACGCGACATGACTGAATAAAATATTATTAGAAAAGGGAAAAGATGGCTCGGGTCAAAGGAGTAATTAAAAATTTCCCTATATATTAAAAACTCAATTGAATTAACAGTAAGAGTAATAAAAACAACATTACTAGGGAACAAGCACTGGCGAAGTATAGTGGGTGCCCGGGGGTGCACCCGCCCACCCCAATGTTTTGGTTAGAAGTGTATAAGTTTCAATTTTTCGTCCATAAAATTTAAAATTATATAGGATCGCCCCCCGTCGCCCCCGATTATTTTTCCTAAATTGTATATCCTAAATATTTATAAACTTTGTATATAAATGATGGGTAGTTTGGTAAATATACACTTTGTTTTATTTAGAACTATTATTATTTGACCCGACTTGAATCGAATAGCCAACCCGACCCGCAACATAACGATAGGGAAAACTTTCTTGGGTCCCATCACTTTACGCCCCTTCGAAACTTTTGGTCAAGCTCCGCCACGGGGAACAAGCTAATGGTATCGGGTACCGGTACCGATATCAAATTTACTAAACCGAGTGTGTTTTTGGTACCGGTTCGGCACCGGTATTCATCGGTTTTTACCCTCAAATACCGGTGCCGTACCAGTACCGACGGTATCGAGCTATACTGTACCAGATATATTCGGTACCGGTACCCACTTTTGAGGATTTCGGTAACGGTATTTTCGGTACCGGTTGGTACCGAGCTCATCAAATCCCGTAGCAACATAGCAATTCAAGTAATTGCACCGTTTAGATTACTTTTCATATACACAGTAAGTAAACTGTATTTCGTTTGAATGAGGTTTTTATATACACAACTTATTTTGCTTTATTTTTTGTCTTTTTCTGTAATGAATGAATTGTAGCATATAAAATTAACTTGGATATTTAGATTATTGATGAGCAAATCGTATCAAATCCTGTAATCAAACCGGTATCGTATCGCTACCAAATTTACTATACCAAATCATTTTCGTTACCAATTTGGTACCCACATTTTCGTGTTTTTAGAATCGTTACTTTCGGTTCGACACCGGTCTAGCACCATACCTGTATTTATTGATTTTTCCTTCAAATACCATATCGTATTGTACCGAGCATTTTCGGTGCCGGTACCTAATTTCGATGATTTTCCGGATCAGTATTTTCGGTGCCGTTACCGGTACCAAGCTCATCCATATTTTAACGTGTTAGCACCGTAATAACTGAACTGAAAACAACAGAATTTCCAACGTGTAGGACGTGTGGGTCCTATCATTATATATTAGGTTATTTAAAATCGCTTTTTTTAGGACGAGTGACTATCCTTTTCACGACATTTTTATTTATGTTTCGATATTCAGTATCTGCTTGGCGTTACAGACACGCGTTTTGCAGTAATTGGGTCCCCGCCGCAACGCGCGGGCGAAAAATCAACTAGTGATGATTTATTTTATTTATTTATTTATGAGTTAAATGCTTGGTTGGTCCCTGTGGTTTTCAAAAATTGCAGACTTGGTCCCAATGGTTTACTAATTACACGCGTGGTCCCTGTGGTTTTCAAAAATGCACTCGGTTGGTCCCTAGCCCTAACATCAGTTAAATTTCTTAGTTAACTATGTGTGAAATGACTATATTACCCCTGAACAATCACCATCAGTAAAAACTCACCACCCACCTTTATATTCAACAATCACCATCAGTTGTGATCTTGGAGTCTTGAATCAATCAAATCAAATGGTATTAGTTGCAAGAAGAAAGAGCACCGGAGACGAGGGAATGCAACTGCAATTGGAGTCTTGAACAATCACCATCAGTAAAAACCCACCGCCTCCACCTTTCACCATCAGTAAAAACCCACCGCCTCCACCTTTCACCATCATCTTGTATCATCGTCATCATCATCGACGGAAAACCTCAGCACCGCCGTCACCGGAGAGCAGGGGGTTACGGGTGTGCTTGTTGGAGACGAAGTCAAAGCTCACCACCACCCCAAATCCTGCATCAACCCTAACCCTAACCACCCCAAATCCCCCCTGCTCCGCAACCCACTGCCGCACCGCCAATTGAATCCGGATTCGATCGATTAGAGGCGGTGGGTCGAAGGTGACGACGGTGAGGGTGCTTGTGACAGTGGTTGTGGTGGGTTTAAGGTGGTGGTTTTACGGTGAAGGTGGAGGCGGTGGGTTGAAGGTGACGGCGGAGGTGGTGGGTTGAAGGTGACGGCGGTGGTGGTGGGTCGAAGGGAAGGTGGAGGCGGTGGGTTGCAGGATGTGTGGATGAAGATGAAACCCTAAATTGCAGGTTTGTTTGGGGAAGATGCCGTGAATCGACGGTTAGACGGTTGAAGGTGACGGCGGAGGTGGTGGGTTGAAGGTGACGGCGGTGGTGGTGGGTTTATGGTGGAGATGGAGGCGGTGGGTTGAAGGTGTCGATGGAGGTGGCTGGTGGGTTTTAAAGAGAGGAGAGGGGGAAGAACAGGGTATGGAGGTTGAAGAAGATCTGGTAGGTTTTGTTAATAAGCAAGGGTATTTGGGTCATTTAACATGGACTTAACTGAGAAATTTAACTGATGTTAGGGCTAGGGACCAACCGAGTGCATTTTTGAAAACCACAGGGACCACGCGTGTAATTAGTAAACCATTGGGACCAAGTCTGCAATTTTTGAAAACCACAGGGACCAACCAAGCATTTAACTCTTTATTTATTTATTTGTGGGGGGGGGGGGGGAGGGTACAGTCTTATGAATTCCAAACCTATAGTCTACTGAAATCCAAAGTTTGAATATAATATTATTAGAGATGGATCCAACTTTGCTTATAGCCACACGTGTGTTATAAGCTAGCTCACCAGCAAAAGTTCATCGCTCAAAAAGGGTTGTTTATAAGGCTAGTGGGTATGGTGATGGACCATCCTTAGAGGATGATCCGTCACGTAGGCGTCACGTCATAGTCTTGCCAAGGATGGTCCATCCTCCAAAACTAGAGGGCATGGGAGGATGGTCCTAGTCATAGTCCTCCACCACTTTTATGTTTTTTTTATTTTTTTTAATCTTCAACTTTTTTTTAACATTTAACAAATAAAGTAACAAAATATTTTCATTAATATTAAAAAACATTACATAAACTTAAAAAAAATTAAACTTAAAAAAAATAAATTAAAAAAAACATAAACTTAAAAAAAATAAACTTAAAAATATCCTAATATATTAAAATAAGCTACTAGTCTTCGTCTTCCATGTCGTGGCCGGGTTCGTTTTGAGCGTTGTTCCAAATGTACTCCACCAAGTCCGCTTGTAGGTTATGATGTGTGTACTCGTTACGTAGAGCGAACATGTTCAAATCTTGTTGTTCCCCACTAACTGGAACAGAATTTCCAGTAGACGCGTTTTCGTCGTACTCGCATATCGCTCAACCTTCGTCTTCAATGACCATGTTATGAAGGATGATACAAGCGTACATAATGTGTCGTAACCTCTTTGGTGTTTACGAACGTGCTGGATGTTTAATGATGTGCCATTTTTTTTGTAGAACACCAAAAGCCCGTTCAATATCTTTTCTCGCACCCTCTTGATACTTCGCAAACTTTTTTCTTTTGTCGTCTGTCGGGTGCGGAATAGTTTTAACGATTGTCGAGTACGTTGGGTATATCCCATCGGCTAGGTAGTAACCTCGCCTGTATTCCACCCCCGAAACCGTAAAGCTTGTGTCTGGACCTGTACCTGCCACTACATCCTCAAATATCTGTGACTGGTATATGATGTTAAGGTCATTGAGCGAACCAGGTAGACCAAAAAAAGCATGCCATATCCAGAGATCCTGTGACGCAACAACCTCTAGAATAATAGTCGGATGTCCATGATCTCCCCTAGTATACTGACCTTGCCAGGAAACTGGGCAATTCTGCCACGGCCAGTGCATGCAATCAATGCTCCCGAGCATTCCTGGGAAACCATGTCTCTGTTCGTGTGCTTGATATAATTTTTGAACGTCGTTTGCGTTCGGTTTCTGCAGGTATCGCTTGCAATACAATTTGACAACCCATTCGCAAAACTTGTGCAAACATCGACGTGCGGTTCTTTCAGACATCCTAATATACTCGTCTAATGCATCGGGTGCGTAACCGTACACAAGTTGGCGAATGGCCGACGTACATTTTTGTAAATTACTGAAACCCCTTTGCCCCCTAGCGTCGTTTCGCAATGTAAAAAACGGATCAGACTGGGCCATGTCGCCTGCAATACGTAAAAACAGTGGACGACTCATGCGGAACCGACGTCGAAAAATCTCGGCTGGGTACACGGGTTCGTCGGCAAAATAATCGGCTACTAGTTTAACATGGCCGGCTATAAATTTAAAACAAACATAAATGAAATTAATTATAAAATACATTTTCAAATCTATATAAAACATAAGGAAAAAAAAGTAAACTTCCGAAGATGATGAATACCACGTAGACGAAGACGATGAAGACATAGAAGAAATTGAAGAAATGGGAGAAGGTGAAGACATGATAATTTTTTATAGAGAGATGGCGTGCTAGCGGGTAAAAAATGGTATAAAAATAGATGAGTTTTTATAAAAAGGGAAGAGGGGTTATAAAATGTGAGAGATATGTGAGATTGTAGTGGGTGAAAAGTTGTGAAAAAATGTGTAAAAGAGGTGAGTATTTATAAAAATAGAAGTGAATTGGGTAAATATTTAAAATATAGCCGTTATTTATAATTAATAATTATGAATTTGATTTTTTTTTAAACGTTCATATTTAAATTGGGGCCCACTTTTTTTGTCTTCACATGAGCGTCGCCAACGTCCTTTTATCGACGGAGACGACAGGACGTGGGGGGCGGCACGGTGTTCAAACCGGCGACGGACCGGGACGGTAGGGGGACGACCCCATACCGTGTAGCCTAAAGTCTCCTGAATTACAAACCTACAGTCTACTGAAATATAACTTGAATATAATATTATTATTTATTAGGGTTTGTTACAAAGCTAGCTCACCAGCAAAAGTTCATGACTCAAAAATGACGAAAATTGTGATTTTCGTCCTGGTAACATTCTTGCTTGTGCCTAGGGCTGCAAACGAACCAAACGTTTGACGAACAGTTCGTGAACTGTTCGGCTGGAAGTTTGTGCCATTCTTCCTCTTCATCTTCCCTTTCCCCCCACAGAAACACGAAGCAAGGTAAGTTAACTAACTAGCCCTTTGTGGACACATGTTGCCACTTCATATTCAAATATGTGTTTTTTCTATGTTTTGTTTGTAGGATTTGGATGTTGAAGAACCGTGTGAACAATCGGGATTGTCCTTCGACTCGTTTTTCAAACTTTACAGGTCGGGTCGGGTTGATTTCAAGACTGTTCAGTTTGGCCCTGTATCCATCACTATTTCAATGGAGATTGACGAACATTGTGAACAGCAAGGGGCAGAGGAACTGTGCACAATGGGCTCACCAACTATAAGTGTTCGGCTATCTATCGACTCGATTTCTATACTTTTTGGGTTTGGTCGGATTCATTTGAAGACTTTTAAGGTTGGGCCGATACTCGTTATCCTATCATATGAGATTTAGTGTTTCTCAAGCATATATATATATATATATATTCCGGAGCGGGTCGGCAGCCCCTGTGGCTCTGGAAACGTAATCTTTTTACCCCCTCGGAAGTTTTCGAGCTTGAGCAGCTTGAACATTTAATTCAGGGGGCTGTTTTAATGCCGGTCTGGATCGATGGCGCTGGAATACTGATCCGAATGGTGAGTTCTCGGTTAGGAGCGTTAGAAAATTGTTGATTTTTGGCATCGATGTTAGCAGCAGGTTTGTGATGCAGTGGTGTAAATGGGTTCCCCTTAAATGTAAATATACCCGGTTTGGTAAATTTGATACCGGTAACCGATACCATTTGCTCATCCCCTTGATGATGTTACTATTCATTGTGTTCTAATTTTAATATATATGTAATATTTTTGCTTGGCGTGCGGAGATGGGTAAAATTCCGACTGGGATCAGAAATAGGAACATTCTGATCGAGGATGTCAAGTGCAATCTCTGCAACTATGGTGACGAAACGGTTGAGCATGTGTTTACTTCCTGCCCGGTTGCGATTAGGCTATGGCATTACATCAGCTCTTGGTGTAAGGTTCCTAACTTTCTCGTGTTTAGTTCAAAGACCTGTTGGAGTGGCATGATTATTCAGGGCTATCGGGTCGTGCCAAAGAAGCTTTTCTCGGCATAATTATCATTGGTTGCTGGAGTATCTGGAAAGCTAGGAATGAAGCGAGGTTCTCGAACAAAACGGTTAAAGTTGATAACATTGTCAGCCAAGTTAAAGTGGTGGGTTTTCTCTGGTTCTCTAATAGGTCGAAACACAAGGATGTTACGTGGGAGGATTGGTGTAAATTTGTAAATATGTAGTCTCGGTTGTTTGTTTTGGCCTGCCCGGTTTGTGGGTGGGTTGTGTTTGTTGTTTTATGAAAGTTACCGTTCAAAAAAAACATATATATATATATATATATATTGGAGAAGGATCCGTTAGGAACCACCTTTTATTGCGACAACCAAGTGTGAACACAACCAAAAAATACCTAAAAAATTAAAAAGCACTCAAAAAATTTTTTTTTTTACTATTTTTTATAAAAAAATCGCTATAATTCGTCACAAAAAAAACCAAAAAAAAAAAAAAATTCGAGTAACAATTATCCATGCACATGTGCATATGTATCATTTCTTTAACAAATTCCGTAATACATTACTAATATCAGACAATTGCACTTTCATTTACACTACCATTCATAATACACTACTTTTTACATTAACAATATTAGAAATGCACATGTGCATCTATATGTATGAACTTGTTATAACATTAACAACACTAGAAATGTACAGGTGCATCTATATGTATGAACATGTTATAAAGTGTTTTGGTACACTACTTTAAATACGCTTTCCCTTTCATCCATCATATCATCCATAATACACTACCATTACTTCCTATCGTCCGTAATACAATACCATTGCCTCCTACCATCCATAATACAATACCATTACCAATATTTCACTTTATTACATGTACATCAACACACTTAATACCGTCCAAACAACATATTACATCATAAAGTGACAAATATAATCAAACCATCAACCACTAGATATAACCAACCAAAACAGATGTATATGGGCCTACTTCATCATTTAAAATCACAAACTTTTTGTACCAAAACACGTTATATCATGGTTATACATAATGATGCACTTATGCATTCTTAATATTGGTAATGTAAAAAGTAGTGTATTGCGTATTGCAGTGGCGGAGGATAGTAGGTACTTGGGGGTGCACCCGCCCCCTCCAATGTTTCGGTTAGAGGTGTATAATTTCTAATTTTTTCGTCTGAAAATTTTAAAATTATAAATGATCGCCTCCCCTAATTATTTTGCCTTAATATTTATACAATATATATAAATCAAAGTAAAGTTTGTTACCACTTTAAATCTAAAGGTCGTCGAGGTGGGTTGTAATTCTTCTTCCAGATTCCATTAATCTGGTATCATTATATATATTGGTCTTTTGTTTGTTAAACAATATGTAGTTTTTTATGTGTAAGAACGAGTCTTTTGAATAAATGGAATTCTTTTAGTTTTATTTGGAACTATTATTATTTGACCTGACTTGTATTGAATAGCCAACCCAACCCGAAACATAACGATAGGAAAAAAAAAATTGGGTCACATGACTTTACGCCCCCTCAAAATTTTTGGTCAAGCTCCGCCACTGGCGGATTGTAATGTAAATGAAAGTGCATTTTTCTACTACTAGTAATATATTACGGAATTTGTCTAAGAAATGATACATATGCACATGTGCATCCATAACTGTTACTCGAAAAAAAAAAGTTTTTTTTTTTTTTTTTTTTTTTTTTTGTATCGTAAGTTAGGGACAACATTTGTTTATTTTACCGAGTACCAAGCTGGTTTTGAAAGCTGGGGACTAGTTGTTTTTCGATGTGATTTGGTTTCAGTATTTTTCCAGCACTAGCTTTGTACCGCCTTAATTAATATGCGAGGTATTTGGTTTGTGTTTTTACTCGAACGTAAAATTAAAAAAAAATCTATATCTAGTAATCAGTATTGCTAAGTAATCGAAATGCATAAATATGTTCATCAAAGTAACTGATACAAGTACGTGCCAAAGCCATTTACGAACCAAGACATACTTTAAAATGTGAAGAAAACTCTGTGCTTTAATAAATTATTTGAAATAACTCGAGAATTGGTGTCATAAAATGGAAAATGGATACTGCTTAATCTTTTTTTGTCATATAATTTTTGAATATTTTTGTCATATGACTTTGCAACATTGTTAGTCGTGTGAATTTATAATGTTTTGGTGGTTTGTAGTAGGGGTGTAAACGAGCCAGGCCGAGCCCGAGGTCGACCATGCTTGAGCTCGGCTCGTTAGGTTTTTATGAAGCTCGAGCTCGGCTCGGTTCGAGCCTACTTCTTTGAGCTCGAGCTCGGCTCGCGAGTAAAACCCAAAGCTCGAGTTCGGCTCGACTCGGCTTGAACTATTTTGAGAACAACCTTAAACGAGCTAAAAGCTCGGCTCGAGCTCACTTCAGCATAGCTTAAACCAGCCAAAGCTCGGCTTAACAATGTTATCATCATTATTAATATATTATATATAAAAAAATTAAAATTTTGTATGAGCTCGATAACAAAATGAGCTCTATTTCAGGCTCGAGCTCGGGCTCAGGCTCGTTAAGGCTCGGCTCGTTCGAGCTTTTAACCAAGCCGATCACGAGTAGCTCTCGAGCCTCTGGGCTTGTTTACACCCTTAGTTTGTAGTAACAAATGTTAAACTTCTCCCACCCTCATACAATATATTGTTTTTTTAAACGAATATATATTATTAGTATTTTATTATTTGGCGGACCATATATCTTTTGTGTACGATTGTTTTTTTAACGAATATATTATTAGTGTTTCATTATTTGGCTGACCATATATCTTTCATGTAGTATGATCCCAACCGAAGGAAGCAGTCAAGTACGCCTTTTGAATCTAAAGCTTTCAAGCATTTTAACGCCATGTTTGAATATTTTAATATTTGAAGATGAATGAATCGGTTTAAATAATTTTTATAAACTTAACGAAACGAGCGGGCTTGGCTCATTTACAAATCAAGCAGAGTGGGCCCAGTAAAGTATACTCACTCATCTAGGGGTGTGCAGAATTCGTTTCGAATTCGAAAAATTCGAAATTCGTTTAAATTCGATTATCAAGAATTCGTTTCGATTATAAGAATTCGAGTCAAGTAAATCGAATACGAATTTACAATTTCAAATTCGATTCGATTCGAAATTCGAATAAAAATTATACATCTTTATTTATTATTTTTATATATAATACATAGGGTCAGGATTTAGAGAAAACGATGAAAAGTGTGAGAACGGTGAGAACGCTTATGAATCGTCCGGTCAAAACAATCTATGGACTAGATTGGCGCGGTGGCGTTTTCGTAAATAACACGAATTCTATTGAGTCGACGCGCTTCATTAAGGGTAAAAAGGTCTTTACACTTCTATACCAAAACGCCAACTAATGAATAAAACGTCATTACTGGCCAAAACGCATCCCTATATAAACAAAACATTCTCATACATAAGAAGACACCTCCCCCAACCTGAAAACGCCATATTTCTACTATATAACATTCATCTTACAACGCCAAAAATTCCAAAACATCAAACACACCTACTAAAAAAACGCCATATTTTACTATATACCAATCATCATAGAAAACGCCAAATCTCTCAAATATCAAAAATTTCCAAAAAAATGGACTTTTCTTTCAGATACACTATTTCCTCAGAAAAACGCCAAAAATGCCAAAAATCGTTTCTTGTATATTCAATATTGTTCTACGCGAAGTTTCGGATAATGCATTCTTTCCTGAGGTGCTGCGACTCAAATAACATTTTGCTGAATGAGAAGGACAAAACTTCAAGAAAAAGATAATGGGGTCAGACTTATGTCAGTTTTTGTGTTTTGTTATTGATGAATATTATAATGACATGAATAGACGAATGACACTGATGAGTGGTTTAAAGATACATATTCAAACAAAAAACTCATGTCATATTGTCTTTGCAAACGGCAAAAAAAAAACACAAGCATGACAAAGACAAACCGCCAGTGAACATGTTTCAAAGAAGAAAGAGACTGATAACAGTGAAGATTTGAAAGATGAATTGTTTCTATTTTTATTTTTTTAATTTTCTTTTTCTGTTGTTTGTTATGTATTTTTCAACTTAGAATAAAAAAATAACATTATATTTAATAAAATGCCAAAAGTCATAATTATTGTGAAACGCCATAATGCAGTAAAACGCCAAAAACTCCCAACCTATAATAAAAGTAATTTGGAGAAGTATTATTAAAAACTAAAAATGGAAACAAACGCCAAAAACTACTTAAAGCCATTAAAAAACGCCAAACTTGGAAGATGGAATGTCTAAGACCATAAAAACTCATAAAAGCCTGAACAAAAATCAGTAAAAAATACACACAGTAACTGAAAAGATGGCTACTTTATTAATATAATTTATTATAAATAAAAATCCCGCCTAAACTACGAGCCAAAAATATCCTATAAGAGAGACGTCTCTGCACAATCAACTGATCACACCACCAAAAAAATAAACGTCATCTTTCCAACAAACCATTCACTTTAAAACACCAAAAAAGATACTTAAAAAAGCCACAGATACGGAACCTCATTTCTTCTTTATTGAGTATTGTTCTGAATGAAGTTTCACTGAATGGATTCTACTCTGAGGTGGGTATCTCTATAAGCTTTTGCTGAATGAGATGGACAAATTTTCATGAAAAAAAGAAGAAAAAAAGACTTTTACCCCTTAATGAAGACGGTCATTATGTAGGAAAATAAGGATCTACATAAGGTATTCAAAACAGGTTCAAAACGCCAAAAATGTTAAAGTAGAAGAGGCTGATGACAGTGAAGATTTGGAAGAGAAATTAGATTATAATTTTTTTTCAATTTCTATTGTTTGTTATCTAGTTCTCTGATTTTATTATCTAATTCTCTACTAAAAAAAATTTAATATAAAACACCAAAAACACCAAAACGACTGATAGTATGAAAGCTGAGAGAACGGATGCTAGCAAAGTACGATGTTGCTATAAAACGCCAAAAAAGCCAAACAAGGTATTACTGAAAAATCAACACTAATTCACCGATGAAATTGAACGAAACAGTAATTGCTAAACAGTAAAATGAAGAGACGGTAACATTATTGCCAAACATTTATTATATTAAAAGCCACTACATGGAAAACTAAATTTATTTATCTTTTCAAAACGTCATAATTGTCTGTCAAATTATAGACCTGTATTCTACTTGATATAATAAACATCAAGAAAATTACTGATGTTTTTTACATCATAGACATGCATCCTGATTTAAAAAACAATAAAAAATGCCAAAACATACTTAAAACGCCAAAATATTAACTATGATCCTGATCTACAAACAATAAAATGCGGCGTATTTATTAAACGCCAAAACAATGGAAACGGGATGTGACACGCGTTTAAAAAAATAAATATGAAAGGACAAAAAAGCCCATCCGCCCTTCTCTATGCCGCGTGACACGTGTTGTGCCAGGATACGTTCTCACCGTTCTCACACTTTTGAGCGTTTTCTCCTGATCCCGTTTCATAATACATATATAACTTTTATTAGGCTATACTACAACTTATTTTCAAAATTTATTCCAAGTATTAAAATTACCCATTACCAATCCAATTACATGGCTCATAATTAAAACCTAAGTAACAAATCTATCAATAGATTTCTAACCCTAAAAATACTAACTTGTAATATGAAGTGGTTATTCCCGACTTCTCGTTTTGCATTTTAGATTTATGATACTTTATTTGAAACTGTTTTAATATGATATCGTGCTTTATGGTTGCTTTAAAATTTATGTTTCATTTTAATAGTTTTTTTACATGTTTTTAAAGAATCTAAAGCAAATCGAATTTATTCGAATTTGAATTTTTAATCGAATACGAATTGGGTTTTTTATTCGAATACGAATTCGAATCGAATTTGGTAGATTTTAATCGAATTCGAATCGAATACAAATTCAAGGAAAAATAAAAATTATTCGAATAATTCGATTCTAATAATTCGAAAATTCGATATTCCATTAGGCCATACCGTATAGGGGACGACCTAGGGCCGGTTATAACAACCCTCAAGAAAACCAACATCCTCGAATAATTTCCGATACTCTAATATATTTTAAAATATCCCAATATGTCCCTAAAAACACCCCGTACGTGAAAATGGGCCCCGAATACCTTAAATACTATTAAAATTAATTAAAAATAATGATTTTGGGTTTTAGGCGGGCCGCGTAAGGCACCCTTAACCCTTACGCGGGCCGCAAGAGGCTAAAAGGTGGCGCAGCCCGGTGCGGCCACATGGCCCAACACACGGCAAGCCCACTCGATGACCCAGCCAAGCTATCTCGTTGACCAGGTTTGACGCGGGCCGCGTAAGGCCCTTGCCATGTGTTACGCGGGCCGCGAGAGGACCGAGATCAGGCCCTATATAAGAAAGCATCGGGTTTTCGTTTTCCGTCGTTCATTTCTTTCTTTCTTAAACGAATTTCTGAGTAGTAGACATAGTCTCCGGGCATTATACCCCCTAATTAGCGAGGTTCTGCTCCGTTGTAAGTATTATAACCCCTGGATACGTATTAGATACGCTGCCCGATTGATCTAGGGTTTCGTAACGGCTGTCGTGGTTCTGCCCGACGTAGTCGTTGGAATGCTGTCTCGGGGAGGGTATTACTAATGTTAAAATGGGTTATTGTACTAACACGTGTGCATTTGTGTAAATTATAGATTGTCACCAGGAAACCCTTACGGAAAATCTAAGACAGCAATGTGAGTTGATCCACTTTTTGTAAACCTTTTGTTAACTGTTTTTATAAAACCTTAAATACTTTTCCATGCGAATAACAGTTATTGAGTATTTGTAAGAATACAATTATCATGAGTATGTTGGGGTTTTGTATACAAAATTTGTTACCACCTGGTCAAGGAGTAACATTTCCACAAGTCGGGTATGACAGTACCATGGATGTTAATTAATATATATTGGAAACAAATATAATTGCGAAATCGCCCTCAATACTGTACACTGAGTTTTACTTAAACTTGATTAAACTGGGATTCACTCACCAGTATTTCCCACTGACAAATGTTTTTAAAACGCGTTTCAGGTAACAAAATGTGAAAGCCAAATAGAAGCCAGCTGGACAGCACTGAAGGCTTGGAAAAGTGGCAATAAAGTTACCTAAAATAAAATAGATGTTTTTATTAAATAAAATAGGATTTATTCCTATGAAAACGTGTGTACTACGAACTTGGGCTTTATCCCATATGTTTAATGTTATGAAAATGTGGTATTTTACTCTGATCAAGTATTTCCTAACTACGGTCCTGATGAAAAAATCCGCTGCCAATATTGAATAAACACGAGATACCACCGAAACTGGCTCGCGGCCGCCCGTTCCCGGGGATTAGGGGTCGGGGGTTGCGACAGCAGGTGGTATCAGAGCTAAGCCACTGATTCAGCCACAGAAGTGTTCCGCTGACATCAAAATTCAATCTGTTAGGAAATAAATTGTGGAAATACATGCATAATTGTATTTATTTGTTATGTGTTATTTGACTATTTGTTAGTTTACAGTATGAGTGACCAAGGACCATCTGACGCGTACCGTCAATTGTCTGGTTCGCCTAGAAGCGAAGGCACCTCCTCTTCTCAGCCTGCCCGCTCGGGGTATTCTGCTGATACGGAAGAAGGAATCTTTGTGTTTAAGGCTTAGTCAGAAGAGCCATTTCCTCAGAAAAAGAGGGGATGGTTCAGTAGAGGAGCACACGAGCGTAGAAAACGTATGAAAAGTTACAAGACCAAAGAGCCCTAGCAGCAGCCAAGAGAGAGACAGATGCCTATGCCCAGGATATGATCAATAGGGGAATAGCCAATATCCACATTTTAGCAACCACTGCAGCTGACCCTAATCTGGAACAAATAATAGCACCCCAACCACAACTACCAATCCCTGACCAACCGATGGAGATAGAAAACCCTGAAAATCAAGTAGAAATGCATGATTTCAACCCAGAAGAGATACCTAGGGTACCAGCGCCAAATCCCTTAGACCCAACTTACGAACCATAGTGGGATGATGTTAGGGATTATGTGCAACGCTACCCGATACATGAAGACATGCCAATGCCGAATTTAGGAGCCTACCCAGGTTTGGACCCTCTCGATCCCTATTATGATAACGATGCATACATTAGGGAGATTTTAGAAGATCCTTACCAATTTCAGGCACCTACACCTCCATATCAGGAACCCGCACCCCATATTCCGAACCTAGTCCTAGAACCTGCACCCCCAATGAGTGCAGAAAACGTCCAAGAACTTAGGACATTTGGTGAGGAAATTTTAGAAAGTAGTGAACGAATGAGACAGGTGGGAGAGAGACTCGTCTGGAAGTACGACGAGCGCAATATAGATTTCTGGATGAATCTATATCCGTAGATGTGATGGTGGAGACGGTAATAGTAATAATAATAATAATATAATAAAATAAAATAAAATATGTGTGTACGGATGCCTACTATTATTAGTGTAATTTTATTTCAGTCGGTATTGTAATTTTTATTTCAGTACTGGTGTGTAATAGACGCATACTATATGAAAATAGAGTAAAGTCGCAATGATCGACGCTTTTGGCTAAATTGCGTATCATGTAAATTACTATATTAGATATTATTTTGTGATATTAATACGGGGTAAATGTTTAAAATTCAGATGGCCGACCAAGGAAATCAAGTAAATCTAGATAATAACCCAGAAAACCAGAATGATAATATTCAGAATGACAATAATCTGAATAATGAGAATCCGAACAACAATAACAATGGAAACCAAGTGGATAATAGTGACATCCAACACATAGTGGCACAGGGAATTATAGATGCAATGTCATTTATTCTTCAAACTATTAAGGATGCTGATAATAAAAGTAAACATAGCAGTAAGCGACCAACTGAACCAGAAAACAGCGTGAACAATGGACCCGTACTTCAAATGCCCATTCCCAAAAGAAGAAGAACCATGCCTTATGGTTGTTCTTACAAACAATTCTGGTCCAGTAAACCAATAGAATTCTCGGGCAATGAAGAACCCATTGCAGCTCTACGCTGGATAGAGAAGAATGAGGTCGTTCTGAAAATAAGTAAATGTGCGGAAGAGGACAAGATAATGTTTGCTTCCAATCTATTTAAAAATTCAGCCTTAGAGTGGTGGAACACTATCCTCCAATCTAGAAGAAGTGATAGGGTATACAATATGGAGTGAGAAGAATTTAGGAACATGGTAGAAAGGAAATTCTGCCCTCCTAATGAAAAAGAGCAGATAGCAAACAAATTCCTAAACCTTAGAATGAATGGAGTGGATAGTAAGGGGTACACAAAGTTATTCTTTGAATATGCTAGAATAGTACCAACCCTTGCATCATCAGAACCAGTATTAATCTCCCGTTACATATGGGGATTAATTGGAGAGATTAGGCATGTAGTCAAGGCATCTAGACCTCAAACTATAGAAGAAGCTGTAGAACTAGCAAATACCTTGACAGATGAATTAATCCGTACTAGAGAAGAAGACCAGAGGAAAAACCTAACCCAAAGGCTTACCCAGGAATTCTGTTATGGTAATTCCAACCGTAGGAATATGGGTTCTACCTCTGCACCATTCTGCAAGGTCTGCAAGAAAAAACATTCGGGAAAATGCTCCACTCTTTGCAATTTCTGCAAAATGCCAGGACACAAGGAAGAAGATTGCAGGAGAAAATCCAGTAATGGACTATGCTACAACTGTGGATAAAAAGGCCACATCAAGCTGAATTGTCCGAAATTGGCTCCAGCTGTGAACAACAGGAACACTAAAAATGCTAGAGCATTTGTTCTAACTGCAGATGAAGCCAAGATGATTCCAGACGTAATAGCTGGTGCAAACCAAAGTTTTATTAATACATCGTTTTGCAAACTTCTAAATCAGTCATTAACTAAACTACCACAAGAATGTCTAGTAGAGACAACAAATGGAGAAACTGTTAGGATTTCTGAAATCTTGCAGGGAGCAAGAATAGAAATTTTAAATCAAAAGTTTATGGCAAACCTTTATCCAATGAATCTGGCAGGATTTGATGTTGTTTTAGGAATGGATTGGTTAATAGCCAATAAAGCCAGTATTTTATGTGATCAAAAGTCAATTCAAGTAAATTTACCAAAAGGTGAAAAGATCACAATTAAAGGAGATAAACCCTTTAGGTCCACTAAATTCATCTCTGTGATGAAAACTGCAAGTTATGTAAGAAAAGGATCTATAGTATATTAGATTTTCATAATCACTAACATTAAAGGAAAGAAATTAGAAGACATTCCAGTAGTATCTCAGTTTTCAGATGTATTTCTGGAGGAATTACCAGGACTACCGCCGAATAGAGAAGTTGAATTCAGAATCCACCTACTACTAGGAACGTCCCCAATTGCTAAAGCACCCTACCGTTTGGCACCCTCCGAAATGCAGGAACTAAAGAAATAGTTAGACGAATTATTAGAAAAAGGATTCATACAGCCAAGTTCGTCGCCATGGGGAGCGCCGATACTGTTCGTTAAAAAGAAGGACGGATTAATGCGTATGTACATTGACTACCGTGAATTGAACAAGGTCACGATTAAGAACCGATATCCGTTACCGAGAATCGATGATCTGTTCGATCAACTGCAAGGAGCTCGATTTTTCTCTAAAATCGATTTAAGATCAAGATATCATCAATTAAAGGTACAGTAAGAGGACATTCCTAAGACCGCATTTAGAACAAGGTATGGTCATTATGAATTTACTGTCATGCCATTTGGTTTAACCAATGCCCCAGCCACATTTATGGACATGATGAACCGAATATGTAAGCCATATTTAGATAAATTCATAATTGTTTTCATAGATGATATTCTAATTTACTCTAAGAATAAAGAAGATCATGCAAAGCATAAGGAAAAACTTTTTGCTAAGTTTTCAAAGTGCGAATTTTGGTTAGAACAGGTACAGTTTCTCGGACACTTAGTAAACCATGAAGGAATTCATGTGGATCCAACAAAAATCGAGGCGATAACTAAATGGAAAACCCCAGAGTCACCAACTGATGTTAGAAGTTTCTTAGGATTGGCCGGTTATTATAGAAGATTTATTCGAGATTTCTCTAGAATAGCCATCCCTTTAACTAAGTTAACCTGTAAATCTATTAAGTTTGAATGGGGATCAAAGCAAGAAGAAGCATTTAGAATTCTTAAACAAAGATTAACTAATACACCCATACTAGCGTTACCAGAAGGAGCTGAAGACTTTGTAGTCTTTTATGACACTTCCAAACTAGGCTATGGATGTGTATTAATGCAACGCCCAAAGGTTATAGCTTACGCCTCTAGACAACTTAAGAATCATGAAGAGAATTACTCAACCCATGATCTAGAATTAGGAGCAATAATTTTTGCTTTGAAAATTTGGAGACATTATCTTTATGGTAGTAAGTTTACCATATTTACTGATCATAAAAGTTTAAGGTATGTTTTCGGGCAAAAAGAATTGAATATGAGACAAAGACGCTGGATGGAATTACTTAGTGATTATGATTGTGATATCCAGTATCATGAAGGAAAAGCAAATGTAGTGGCAGATGCTTTAAGCCGAAAGTATCACGAAAAGCCAAAAAGGGTACGTTCTCTTAAATTAAATCTATACAAGTAGATTTAAATAATCAAATTAGAAAAGCACAAGAATCAGTGATCAAGGAGGATACTGAAAAACAAAAAGGTATGATTAAGGAATTAGAACAAGGAACAGATGGAATTTGGAGATTCCATAAAAAGAGAATGTGGATACCTAAATTAGGAAACCTACGTCATCGCATATTAGAAGAAGCCCATAAGTCTAAATATACGATGCATCCTGGAAGTGATAAAATGTACCAGGATTTAAGAAAGAATTTTTAGTGGATAGGAATGAAAAAGGACATAGCAACCTATGTTTCTAAATGTTTAACTTGTTCATAAGTTAAAGCTGAACATCAGAAACCCTCAGGATTGCTACAACAATTAGAAATGCCAGTATGGAAATGAGAATTAATAACAATGGATTTTGTTACTAAACTACCCAAAACAAGAAAAGGCAATGATACAATCTGGGTGATTGTAGATAGGCTAACCAAGTCAGCTCATTTCCTACCAATGAAAGAAACTTTTAGTATGGAACAATTAGCCAAATTGTATGTAAATGAAATCGTTTCATTACATGGAATTCCTTTATCAATTGTTTCTGATAGAGATAGCCGTTTTACCTCTTATTTTTGGTCAAGTTTCTAAAAGGCGATGGGAACCAAGTTAAATCTAAGCACAGCTTATCATCCTCAAACGGACGGACAAAGCGAAAGGACAATTAAGACGATGGAAGACATGCTTAGAGCATGTGTAATTGATTTCGGAGGTAATTGGGATGATCACTTACCTTTAATAGAATTTTCTTATAATAATAGTTATCATATAAGTATCAATGCTGCACCATT
This sequence comes from Helianthus tuberosus, assembly GCA_030545235.1. Taxonomy (NCBI): domain Eukaryota; kingdom Viridiplantae; phylum Streptophyta; class Magnoliopsida; order Asterales; family Asteraceae; genus Helianthus; species Helianthus tuberosus. The sequence continues at coordinate 64,851,638 of CM060440.1, read as the reverse complement.
CGAAGCACTTTATGGACGAAAGTGCCGAACCCCAGTCTGTTGGGCAGAAATTGGGGAAAAGCAACTATCTGGACCTGAGATAGTACAGGAAACAACCGACAAGATTATTCAAGTAAAGGAATGACTGAAAGCAGCAGGAGATCGACAGAAGAGCTATGCTGATAACCGACGCAAACCATTGGAATTTCAAATAGGAGATAAAGTCTTGTTAAAAGGCTCTCCTTGGAAAGGAATAGTAAGATTCATCAAAAGAGGAAAGCTAAGTCCCAGGTATATTGGACCTTTTGAGATCATTAGAAGAGTAGGACCTGTAGCCTATCAGTTACAACTGCCAGAGGAAATGGCAGGAATAGATGATGTATTTCATGTATCAAATCTCAAGAAATGCTTAGCCGATGAATCATTGATGATACCTCTTAAGGGTATAGAGGTAAATGAACAACTCAAGTTTGTAGAAAGGCCTCTACAGATCGAAGACAGGAAAGTCGAGAACCTCAAGCATAAGAGATTAGTTCTGGTCAAAGTGAAGTGGGACTCCAAAAGAGGACCTGAGTATACATGGGAGCTTGAATCAGAAATGCAAAGAAAATATCCACACTTGTTCCAGTAGATCTCGAGGACGAGCTCTAAAACAAGGTGGGGAGGATATAACAACCCTCAAGAAAACCAACATCCTTGAATAATTTTCGATACTCTAATATATTTTAAAATATCCCAATATGTCCCTAAAAACACCTCGTACGTGAAAACGTCCCCGAATACCTTAAATACTATTAAAATTAATTAAAAATAATGATTTTGGGTTTTAGGCGGACCGCGTAAGGCACCCATAACCCTTACGCGGGCCGCGAGAGGCTAAAAGGTGGCGCAGCCCGGTGCGGCCACGTGGCCCAACACACGGCAAGCCTACTCGATGACCCAGCCAAGCTATCCCTTTAACCAGGTTTGATGCGGGCCGCGTAAGGCCCTTGCCATGTGTTACGCGGGCCGCGAGAGGACCGAGATCAGGCCCTATATAAGAAAGCATCGGGTTTTCGTTTTCCGTCGTTCATTTCTTTCTTTCTTAAACGAATTTCTGAGTAGTAGACATAGTCTCCGGGCATTATACCCCCCTAATTAGCGAGGTTCTGCTCTGTTGTAAGTATTATAACCCCTGGATACGTATTAGATACGCTGCCCGATTGATCTAGGGTTCCGTAACGGCTGTCGTGGTTCTGCCCGACGTAGTCGTTGGAATGCCGTCTCGGGGAGGGTATTACTAATGTTAAAATGGGTTATTGTACTAACACGTGTGCATTTGTGTAAATTATAGATTGTCACCAGGAAACCCTTACGGAAAATCTAAGACAGCAATGTGAGTTTATCCACTTTTTGTAAACCTTTTGTTAACTGTTTTTACAAAACCTTAAATACTTTTCCATGCGAATAACAGTTATTGAGTATTTGTAAGAATACAATTATCATGAGTATGTTGGGGTTTTGTATACAAAATTTGTTACCACCTGGTCAAGGAGTAACATTTCCACAAGTCGGGTCTGACAGTACCATGGATGTTAATTGATATGTCTTGGAAACAAATATAATTGCGAGATCGCCCTCAATACTGTACACTGAGTTTTACTTAAACTTTATTAAACTGGGATTCACTCACCAGTATTTCCCACTGACAAATGTTTTTAAAACGCGTTTCAGGTAACAAAATGTGAAAGCCAAATAGAAGCCAGCTAGACAGCTGTGCTGAAGGCTTGGAAAAGTGGCAATAAAGTTACCTAAAATAAAATAGATGTTTTTATTAAATAAAATATGATTTATTCCTATGAAAACGTGTGTACTACGAACTTGGGTTTTATCCCATATGTTTAATGTTATGAAAATGTGGTATTTTACTCTGATCAAGTATTTCCTAACTACGGTCCTGATGAAAAATTCCGCTGCCAATATTGAATAAACACGCGATACCACCAAAACTGGCTCGCGGCCGCCCGTTCCCGGGGATTAGGGATCGGGGGTTGCGACACCGGTGAGGGCCGGCGCCGCCCCAGCACACCACCCTTAGGTGTGTCCCCGTCCTCAAAGTCTTCCTGGTGCCGTTCACGTCGAGCCTCATTCTCTCTCTCTCTCCTTTATACACACACATATATATATGAGCCTCATCCCCCACACCCTACGTCCATCCCCTTCAGCCTCATCCTCACACCCGCTTACGTTGACGCTTACATGACGGAGCATCCTTTGAGGACTTCCCTCCTCCACACCCCATAGTCCAGGGCCGGCTATCCCCATGTGCAGAGTGGGCTTGAGAACAGGGCCCAAATCATTCAAGGGCCCAAAAATTTTTAGATTTTCTTTTTATATATATATAGCCCAAATCAGTACAGGCCCAAAGTTTGTAAAAAACCCCAATCTTATAACCGTACCAGGCCCCAAATCATTAAATCAATACTAGTAATTTGCCGCTGCTCAAGAAACCAAACGACGCTGTAGGGATTTCTGGTCGAACTCGAACAGACGAACACAAGTACACAACGTCGCGGCAGGGATTCATCATCATCGCGATTCGCAGTTAATAATCATCATCATCATCCGCAGATTGACCAGATTCGCAGCAGGACTGGAGGAGGCAGGAGGTATTTTTTGTTGATTTTTGTTTGTTGTTATCTGTTACGAGTCGCAACCACGGTTCCGAGTTACGGTTTCGTCGTTTCGAGTCGCAACCATGATAGTAAAGGAACCTGTTTTATGAGAATTTTCTTTATCATCTCTATGTTGCATTGTTGCTAGTTGCGTCATCTGTAATATGAGAATTGAGACATGATTAATATGATGGTTCATTGGTTTGTGTAATTGTGTATGGAGCCAGTACATGAGATATTGAGATTTGATAATAATAATAATAATAATTAATTAATTATTTATGTTTTTTTTAGAAAAAAAATCATACCTTTATGACTAAATTGTCTGTTTCTTTAAATGTTGTTTATTAATTATTATACTTTAAATGTATTAGACTTTGTGTGAATTGTGAATTGTGATTGAATGGATGTTGATCGAGAGCTCTGCTTCAAAAAACGCTAGGAGAACCACACTGTTTGCTTAGCAAGTAAGTTCGATACTTTGATCGTTTTTGCTACACTATTTTTGTTAATTTGTTTTATCGTAGTATTATGAATTTTTTAGTATTTATATATATATGATTGAATGATTGATGAGTTTATGTTATATGAAGATTTGCGAATAGGGCCCAAATTTTTTTATCTCGAACAGGGCCAAAAAAAATTTTGTAATTTTCGGAGCCGGCCCTGCCATAGTCTTAGGAATGGTCCTTACGTAACTCCTTTTAGACATTTTTGCAAAGAATGTTCATCCTCCCTCTCTCATCCACGTCATCTTCTCTCCTTAATAAAACATCCAAAACAAGTATATTGTGGAAAAAAAAAATTCAGACAAAAAAAAAAAAAACCTTATACCCAAATTAAAACCAAACAAACCCTAGATAGATAACCTGAAAAGGTCACAACAACATCTTTGTAATAATTTTCAATTTCAATACCTGATTTTTTTTTTTTTATCGAAATGAATGAGTGATTTTTCTTCTTACACATCTCTTACGCTTGACTTGACTCAAAATTATGCATTAACAAGATAAAAAGTTGTTTCAGCCTGTTGTGGACAGTTTACATCAATTTCAATGATTTTTCTTCTTACACATCTCTTACAATTGACTCAAAAATCTTACGTTAACAAGATAAGAAGTTGTTTGTTAGATAAATCGTAAAAAATATTGAGTAATTTTAAGTGCTGATTTCAGAAATCATTAGTTATCCACTTATCCTTATTAAGTATAACTAGTTTTTTTTACTATCGCTGCGTTGCGGCGAACGTCTTTTGTTATTTAGTTTGTGTTTACATGTGTTTTGAAATCACTACGAGCGCGTTACGCACGGAAACCGTTGACAAGAATAAAAAGAAAATGTAGAAAAAATCACTAAAAGACAACCAAAAGAAAATTAACCAAAAAAGTTGTATGGTAATAATGTTGTTCGTATGAAACCTGTGGTCAGAGATGAGCAAATGATACTGGGTACCGGTACCGAATTTCCTGAACCGAAAGATCTTAAGTACCAATTCGGTACGACTTTTGGCGGTCCTGATACCAGTTCGCTACCGGTTTTTACCTTCATATACCGGTACCGTAACTGGTATTTTTGGTACCGGTACCGATTCAGTATTGGTTGGCACCGAGCTCATCCCTACCCCTGAAACTAAAAAAGAAATCATTAAAAGTTGAAGAAAATCAACCAAAAAAGTTGCACGATATCGTTGTTGTTCATACGACACCCGTGATCAAGGATGAGCAAATGGTACCGGGTAGCATTACCGAATTTTCCGAACTAAAAGATTTTCAAAATCAATTCGATACCGACTTTCGGTGTTTTCTGCACCAGGCTGGTGTCGGTTTTTACCTTCATGTACCGATAACTATATTTGTATTTTCGATACCAGTACCAGTTGACATAAATTTATCTAACTTAAAAAATAAAGAAGATAATAAAAATAAGGCCGGATCTATTCACACACCCGTTTGGTCTATTCACACACCCAAACGCCCCGCTATGGCCAAAGCGGGGCGCTTTGGATTAAAGTCAACAGACAAAAGTTGAGCACGTCACTTCCTGTCCGACGACCTCATACCGAAGCGGCCCGCTTTGGCCAAAGCGGGGCGTTTTGGCCTGGCAGTTTATTTTTGGGGGAAAAAGTAGGGTTTTGGTGAAAAAAATGGTTGTTTGTTTGTTGTTTGATTGTGTTTTTTTTGTTGAAAGGTCGTAGATTTTTTTTATAAAGAGTTAACTGCCATTTTCGTCCCTGTGGTTTGGTCACTTTGGCCATTTCAGTCCATTTTTCAAAAATGCGCCATTTTCGTCCCCCACGTTCTGGAAAGGTGCCATTTCAGTCCAAAAATCATAACCCAGTTAAGTCAGTTTGTAAATAAGGACTGATTGTGTAAATTTGTAACATAAAGGACTGATTGTGTAAATTTGAAAAATGAACTGAAATGGCAGTTAACACCACCACTAGCCCTGCCACCACCACCACTCCGCTGCCACCACCACCACCACCACCGCCACCACCGCCAATCCATCCATCATTGTTCATCAACAGTCACCGTTCATCATCGTCATCATCTCCGTCAACTATCACAACGATCATGTATCCTTGTACACATATTACCAACTTTTTTGCTTATGTCAAAAACTGAAACTTGCAGTTAAATTTATCCGCAATGGAAGTAAATGTGATACGACCATTTGTTACTGGAAGTCTAGAAACGTTTTATGAACTTACCGCTCCAGAGATTATTCAAGAATCACAGAGAGAGGAATATAGACGGCCCCAAACAGCTGATCGGGGACCTAGGGTAAGCTTTTCTATATGAACAAAATATTTATGTTTTCATATCATATGATAATCACACACACGCAGATAATACATGTGTTAAGTATTCAATAATTTTTATTTCTTTTTCCAGCGTGAATTGAGACGCTAAAAGGCCTCAGCAACGTGGATGTCTTCTGAAATCACCTGCATATTCATCAAAAGTGATTCCCCAAACTCCTTTAATTTCTTTCAGTCAAGTTATTTTATTTAAATTATGGCTTTAAATCTATATATGTTTGGCTTGTTTAAATCTGTGTGCAACTATTTTAGTTTTTGAAGTGTAATATTTATGTAATTGTGCTATTGTAGGTTTGTTTCTGAATTTCTAGTAATCTTACGCTGATCGTTTTCATGCATTTGTAAGCGTCTTTCTTAATTGCTAGCTTAATAACAATACTTAAAAAGTAATGGCTGTAACAGATGATCGATGATGATGATAACAGATGTTGACGATGATGACGTTGATGGTGGTGGTTCCGGCGTCGGCGGTGAACGAGGGTTTTCGGAGAGGATGACGGCGATGAACGGAGGTGAACAATGGTGGTGAACGATGACCAGAGTGAGGTTCAGGTTAAGTTCAGGTGGTTATCGGGCACGGTGGTCTCGAGAACTCCAAACACAGCGGTGGTGATGTGCTTGGTGATCGTTGTGATCGTTGACGGAGATGATGACGATGATGAACGGTGACTGTTGATGAACAATGATGGATGGATTGGCTGTGGTAGCGGTGGTGGCGGTGGTGGCTGTGGTGGCGGTGGTGGCGGTGGTGGCAGCGGAGTGGTGGTGGTGGCAAGGCTAGTGGTGGTGGTGTTAACTGCCATTTCAGTCCATTTTTCAAATTTACACAATCAGTTCTTTATGTTACAAATTTACACAATCAGTCCTTATTTACAAACTGACTTAACTGGGTTATGATTTTTGGACTGAAATGGCACCTTTCCAGAACGTGGGGGACGAAAATGGCGCATTTTTGAAAAATGGACTGAAATGGCCAAAGTGACCAAACCACAGGGACGAAAATGGCAGTTAACTCTTTTATAAAACATATTTAATTTAAAGTTATTTTATTTTTATAAAAACATATATATATATATATATATATATATTAGTGTTATTAATTTATCAAGTAATAAGTTACTTTTTTTATTTTCTTTGTCAATTTATATCATATCTTCGACTAATTTATATTGTTATGTTCTTTTAGTTTTCATGATGAAACCGGAGCTGTTATCTTGGTTCTTCGTGATAAATACAATATTCATATTCGTTATCAAGTGCAGAAAAATGTGGTTTCTGTATCGGTTATTCAGATATCTATTCGGTCATCTTTCAAAACTGCAATACTCGAATGTACAGAAAATCCCGAAGAAGTTTAACAGAGATCATCGGAAGCAAATCCTGTTGAACAACAATGTCCTGTTAATTGTTTCAGATGACATGCTTGGTAACAAAGAGGAACACTTTCTTCTTTTGTTTTTCGATCTTTCTTAGTTGTTAATATTTAATTTTTTTCTACTTTTAGAAAGGTTTGAGAAAGAAAGTTGTAGTCAAATTACAGTTAGTCTTAAATGGTACAAAAATGTGATGATACCAAAAGAAGCAGCAGTTTGGACATTGTTGGGTTATCATCTTTCAACCCCATGTTGATAAGTGTGTTTATTTTGATTTAATGCTTCAGTTTACTTGAATCTTTGTGTGTGTTTTTTTATTGCAATTCAGTCAAGACCGACACGGGTAAGATCGTGCCACTTGATGTCAAAGGCTCAGACACTGTTGGCAGCGTCAAGCTCAAAATACAGGCCAAGGAACATATCCCCTTTGACCAACATGAGCTGATCTTCAACGAGAGACATCAAGTGTCTGTCTATTCAATTGAGAGAAATCATTGCATTACATCCCCGTTGAAAAACAGAATCGATAATTTTTTTAGGGAAAATAGGGTTGAAAGATGATAACCCAACAGTGGAGGATCTCATTCTACAGCTTCGATAAATTCAGGGGTATTCTCAAATAATGTTTTCTAGATGTTTGAAGACCAACAAATGTCATATGAAACAATTGTCTGACTTGGACAACGGTATCTCAACGAAAGGAATTCTAAAAAGGAAAAGAGACACAACTCGTGTAGTTGCAAAAAGCAGAATCACAGTCCCTTTCCTTCAATTTCCAGAACATTCTCCACAAACTACAACAAATTCCTTTTCCTTCAATTCTGTTGATGTGTCATCTTTGGAGTTAGTAGGATTTCTAAATACAGCTGTAGGATACGTACTTAAAGGTCTCTCTCTAAAAGAAATCCACATCATCAATAATCGATACAAACTTCTTCGAGCTAACTGCCGATATCTCATCCTTCGTATCTATTTTACAATCAAATCAACTCATCCTCCGATTTAAGCGGCGTTTTCTGATCAACGTTTATCGAATAACTAGCATTTTACTCATTTTGTTAAAATGATTTATTATTCGTTTAAAATATGCACGGATCCTGCATATTCATATGAAAATGGTGGAATGTTGAGTTTAGAATATAACAATACGGACAGCGAGGCGAATTAGAAAGCAAATGAGTACATGGATGGGGATGTACCACGATCGCCATGTTCCTCTGCAATTGATATAGCTTCTTCCTCCAATGGTGAAGTCAAGTTCACCTTTTCCATATGCTTTGGTGATTGTTCATGCTTGCGCGTATATCTGATGAAAACAGTTGCCCGAATTACTTTAGTGGTTGCTTTCGAGAAATTGTAACAAATAGTGAGTTATTTGCACGAAATGAAAAGAACAAAAATGAGGTGCATACATACCCTGTCTTATTGGATGCCGATTGGAGTTCAGAAGGTTTTTAAGGGATGAAGAGGCCCTTTGTTTGGACACCACATTGTTTGGAAACGTTGCACGCTTCATTAACCATAGGTATTTAACGCCACGTTGTCTCAACAATATGACTGCACGCAACGAATTTGACAACTGTGACAGGTTATTAAAAGTAGAAATCACCTCCAATCATTTCCTGGTCAAATCACACAATATAAAGTTTAAACTTATCATGTGTTGCAGTTTGTATTTCCCATAGCCAACTCACGAAACGAGGTTTCATTATCATGGGAAACGAAGAAATTTGATATTGGAAGGTCAAATCACACAATATAAAGTTTAAACTTATTACATCCGAGACGATTCAAGTGAGTCATATGAAGCAAGTGTCTGCCTATTCAATTGAGAGGAATCATTGCATTATATCCCCATTGAAAACAAGCTTGAAAAGGTTTAGCACCAGCACGGATCATGTTAAAGGAAAGCTGGTGAAGGTTAGCTGACACTCGCCATTCTCGTGCACCTTCTGCAGACATGCATCTACGAGCAGTCACCGAGAGTGAAAAGACTCTCGTGAAGGTTAGTTGACGCTCCATGGGCTATGAGGCAGTCGCGATCCAAATCGATCGTTGTTAAGCCAAAGCCGGTTGAGGATTACGAGTGTTCTAGACTAGTTCAAGGCATGCTTGTTTGTGTGATTTACAGAAATAAGGATGAAGCTCTGTATTTTGATGTCGCGGGGAAACATGAAAGAAGACCACCTCACGAAACGAGGTTTCATAATCATGGGAAACGAAGAAATTTGATATTGGAAGGTTTCGAAGATTTGGATACAACTTCAGGTCACGAAGATGACTCTGCAGTAGTTGATCATGACGACTGTAATAAAACGAAAGGGATTTCGAGCAGTTGGTCGATGACAAAATGAATCAATCGAGTATGACGCAACTACCACAAATTGGGAACCACATATTCGTTTGTAAAAGCTCGAAAAGATGACCGAATAGAGATCTGAATATCCCCTTGGTAGTTGTTACAACATGACACATGATAAAAACGCTTCTTTAGACAATCTGGGACTATGTTCCGTTTTAGGGTTTCCAACTCACGAATAGCAATGTCGATAAACGTTGATTGGAAGACGCAGCTTAAATCTCAGTTATGTCTCATTGCATTATGACAATACTGACAGGGGTGCTGGTATTTTCTCCCACTGTGCAAACTTGAAAAATCTCACCATAACGCGTTGTCTAGAGAAGCGGTTTTATCATGTGTCATATAATGCAAACAAGTTCTCCACAGTTTGTGCAAATCAATTTCTGTAACATCACTTCATCAATAATCGAGAGAAACTTCTTTGAGCTAACTGCCGATATCTCATCCTTCTTATCTATTTCACAATCAAATCAACTCATAAACAACCAAAACACTACCATAGGTGAACCCTCCAGAAGAAATCGCAGGCTGATACATAAATGTGCAAATAATGCATAGAAAAGAGCTCTGTAATTTGCATCCACTAACCATATTGTTATTACATCTGAGACGATTCAAGTGAGTCATATGAAGCAAGTATCTGCCTATTCAATTGAGAGGAATCATTGCATTATATCCCCGTTGAAAACAAGCTTGAAAAGGTTTAGCACCAGCAGGGATCATGTTAAAGGAAGGCTGGTGAAGGTTAGCTGACACTCGCCATTCTCTTGCACCTTCTGCAGACATGCATCTCTGAGCAGTCACCGAGAGTGAAAAGACGCTCATGAAGGTTAGCTGACGCTCCATGGGCTATGAGGCAGTCGCTATCCAAATCGATCATTGTTAAGCCAAAGCCGGTTGAGGATTACGAGTGTTCTAGACTCGTTCAAGGCATGCTTGTTTGTGCGATTTACAAAAATAATCATGGGAAACGAAGAAATTTGATATTGGAAGGTATCGAAGATTTGGATACAACTTCAGGTCACGAAGATGACTCTGCACTAGTTGATCATGACGACTGTAATTAAACGAAAGGGATTTTGAGCAGTCGGTCGATGACGAAATGAATTAAATGAATCAATCGAGTATGATGCAACTACCACAAATTGGGAACCACATATTCGTGTGTAAATGCTCAGAAAGATGACCGAATAGAGATCTGAATATCCCCTTGGTAGTTGTTACAACATGACACATGATAAAAGCGCGTCTTTAGACAATCTGGGACTATGTTCCGTTTTACGGTTTCCAACTCACGAATAACAATGTCGATAAACGTTGATTGCAACACGCCTCTTAAATCTCAGTTATGTCTCATTGCATTATGACAATACTGACAGGGGTGCTGGTCTTTTCTCCCACTGTGCAAACTTGAAAAATCTCACTAAAACGCGTTGTCTAGATAAGTGGTTTTATCATGTGTCATATAACGCAAACAAGTTCTCCACAGTTTGTGCAAATCAATTTCTATCACATCACTTCATCAATAATCGAGAGAAACTTCTTCGAGCTAAATTCCGATATCTCATCCTTCTTATCTATTTCACAATCAAATCAACTCATAAACAACCAAAACACTACCATAGGTGAACTCTCCAGAAGAAATCGCAAGCTGATACATAAATGTGCATATAATGCATAGAAAAGAGCTCTGTAATTTGCATCCACCAACCATACTGTTATTACATCCGAGACGATTCAAGTGAGTCATATGTAGCAAGTGTCTGCTGTAACACCCCGTGTTTCGGAAGTCAAAGTCAAAGTCAAGATTGAAGTCAAAGGAAGACAAGATTGCTAATTGCGATCTGTCACTCCTTGCTCAACTCCTGTTTTGACTTCTTTGACTTTTAGATATTCTATTTATGTTATCGCATTAGCTGTATTATGTGGAGTACTTGTTAACAATTGAGGTTATATCGCATATTAATCGCATGTTTAATCGATTTATCGCTTATTGCTATCGCATTCGCAACTCGAATTGTGTGTTCTGGATATAGTTTTACGTGTGTGTGCTATTTATGTGTTACTTGTGCATGTTATGTTTATGTTGAGGTGTTAATCGAATCACAATCTATCGCATCGCAAATCGAATCGAAAACGCTAAACGCAAGTTAATTATAATGATTGTATGTTAGATATAGTATTTGGGATTAAAAGTAATTTGATGAGTAATTCTATCGCATCGCAACGCTTTGTACTCGAATTGAAACGACTTAACTCATCGCGCCGAACACTCGGATCAAGTGGCCAACCGACCGAGTGGCCATCCGATCGGATTGCCATCCGATCGGGTTGTCACCCGACCGAGTTGCCACCCGATCAGGTTGCCACCCAATCGGACTGCCACCGATCGACCAGCCTCTTCCTCTACTTTCCTTTTATGGAAACCCTATAAATACCCTCATTTGTCACATCACTTGATGTTGACAGCTCTCTCTCCACCCAACTCGCTCCAGTCTTCATTTCTCGAGATTTCTTCTAATTCTTGTAAGTTTTCAACCTAAATTTTGTACTTTCTTGATCTACACGCACTCCTACACCTTTCTATCTTTTGAATCTTAACTTTTAACCGTGAAATCACTAGATTTGAGGTGTTCTAGGATGATGTCATCATGGGGTTCTTATGAACTTCATGTTTTGGCTTCAATCCACCAAGAACAACTTAGATCTGAATGATTTCCACAAGAATAAACAAAGATCTTTCATAGATCTGAACATATTCATGGTGAGAAGGATTGAAAGATGGTTTTCTAACCTTCTTTCATCTCTTTTATACTCAATGCAGTTAAACCCGATGGAATCAGAGCTAGTTCTGATCTTCTACCCATTCTTGGTGATGTATCGGTTTCAGATCCGAATTCTATCCAAGAGGTATTGACTTCAGGTTTGAACATAAACTACCGACTCGAACTATGAAACCGGTCGGACTAGGGTGATTCCTGTTCGGTCGGGTCACTTGGGCCGGGGTTGAGGGTTCTGTTGTTCAAGCATGTTATCAAAATATCTCGTTCAACGCTACGAAACTTCAAACGAGTTAAGTGTCAAGACGAATGGATAGTCGGGACGGATTACCGTCCAATCGGATTGCCACCCGATCGTCCGGCCATCCGATCGGGTTGCACTTAGGTCCCACACTTAAATTATTTCAAACTATTCAAGGATCAGAACGTTGAAACGGATTGCCACCCGATCGGATTGCCATCCGATCGAGTGACCATCCGATCATGTGACGTTTTGAGACTTGGACAATTTTCAACAAGTTTAATATAAACGGATTGCCACCCGATCGGATAGCCATCCGATCGAGTGACCGTCCTGCTGTGAACGTGTTCGCAAACTAAGAAGTCTCGCCAATCGGATTGCTGTCCGATCAAACGGCCGTTCGATCGACCGACCTGAAAGGTAGAGATACTTCTCTATTTTTAAAATGCTACAATCAAAACTTCAAAGCACAAGCCATCATACACAAACACATCACTCAACCACAGAGGTGACAATCCAATCGAATGGCCACCCGATCGGGCGACCATCCGAGCGGATTGCCACCCGATCGACTGGCCATCCGATCGGATTGCCACCCGATCGGATTACTATCCAATCATTGGTTCACCTACACCATTTTATGCGTCGAATTTTGGTTATGCTATCGTTAACCGTTCAGGCTAATTCCGCTCTAGCGCCCCCTTCAATCCATTAACTCAATCGTTGTGTGTATACTCGAACCCTTTTTGCTTTACGCACTTTTGGGTGTTACATACGTTACTTATACTAAATCACATCGAACACACTACGCAATACTTTTAACACTAACCGCTACTGCATGTATACGTGACTCAATGATTACTTGTTTGTTATGTTTACACATGGATTGCTGTCTACCTGCCTTAGCAATGATAGTACTATAGTTTGGACTCAACACCTGTTCACTCAGGGGTTGTTAAGGACAATTAAGTACATGGCTCACAGTGGTGAGTGTGTATTACGAACTGCCTTGCGCAGTCAACCCGCAGTCATTGATATTGATAGGATCATGTCGATAACTTACGTGCTTCATTTCACACTGTGTACGTGCTGGTTATGCGTAAACGATTTCGAACTCTATATGCTATTATCAAACTTGTATGCTCACCTTTACACTATGTGTATTGACTTTTACTTTAACATGTGTGGCAGATGCTTAAGATGTTAGCATGCTTGGCTTGCTGTGAAATCGAGGCTAGGAAAGTGTAACACCCCGTGTTTCCACAAGTCAAAGTCAAAGTCAAGGTCAAAGTCAACGACCGATTTCGCGCAACTTGACTTATAGAAATTTCTTTATTTTATTTGTATTATGTGGAGTAAGTGTTGTTAATGCAATAACCGATGTGTGTTAATCGATATTCAATCGACCTACAACTGTGAACTATAGGCAGTAACAATGCGATAAAGTTAACCAACTGGTAATCTAGCTATGCTAATCAAATCGACATCGAATCGCAACTCGAGCTATGTATTTTACTTGTTGTTTATACGTGCGTGTGTGCCTTATGTGTTATCTGTGCATGTTTATTTATGCTGTGTTATGGTAATCAAGCGAACTCAATCGAAACTCGAATGCAATCGAACACAATCGAACTCGAACTCGAATCAAAAGCGAACTATGATATTTAGTGGAGAAGAGATTACGCAAGATGAGTGTTTGGGACTGAAGGTAATTTGACTAGGAAACCCTATCGAATCGAACCGCTCGCAATCAGAATCGAAACACCAAAAATCGTCGCGTCGAAAACTTGAACCAAGCGCCATCCTACCGGATAGCCATCCGACCGGATAACCCTTTGGTGACAGGTCATATGTCATCCGACCAGGATGTCATCCGACCGGATCGTCATCCGAGCGGAGTGTCATCCGATCGGATCACCCTTTCCTCTTTTGGAATCCTATAAATACCCCTGTCATTGTCATTCTTTCCATTTCTGGAAACCTTCTATCCGAACAGCTCGTGCTCCTCGCTTTTTCTTCGATTTCTCTCGATCTAGGTAAGATCTGGCCCTAAATCTTGTACTTTCTTGATCTACACGCATTCCTACACCTTTCTATCTTTTCAATCTTAACTTTTAACCACGAAATCACTAGATTTCGGGTGTTCTAGGGTGACGTCATCATGAGTTCTTCAAGAACTTCATGCCTTGACTTCAATCCACCAAGGACAACCGAGATCTAATCGATTTCCACCCGATTACATAAAGATTTTGGAAAGATCTCGACACAAGAGTGGTGAAAAGGGATTGAAATATGGTTTCTAACTTTCTTTCAACTCTTTTGCACTCGAAACACTCAAAACCGGTAGTATCAGGATCAGACCTAGTCTCCTACTCATCCATAGTGTTGTACTAGTTCAGATTTGGATTCCACCCACGAGACTACCGACTTCGGGTTAAACAAGAACAACCGTCTTGAGCCGGTAACTGACCGAACTAGGGTGATTCCTGGTCGATTTGGTAACTTGGGTCGAGGCAGGGTTCTGGTTGGTTAACAAGTTGTCAAGACGTCTCGAAACAAAGACAAAACATCAAAACGACCAAGTGTAGGGCGAACGGAACAATCGGAACGGATTGCTATCCGACCGGATTGCCATCCGATCGGATAGGCTATCCGAATGGATTGTCACCCGAACGGATGACACTTGGGTCCCGCTTTGAACAACCTTAATTAAAGTTATAGTATTGAACGAATTGCAATCCGATCAGACGACCATCTGGTTGGATTACTCTTCGGATCATGAGATACTAAGACTTTAAAGACTTAAATAATTTTCAACAAGTTCATTGACAAGGTTGCCATCCGATCGGATGATCATCCGATCGAGTGACACTTCAGTTTAAGAGCTTGCCTTCACTAAGACTCTCACCATTAAGTTGCCGTCCGACCGGACCACCGTCCGACCGGATGACCATCCGAACGGATTGTCATCCGCACGACCCACCATCCGATCGAACGACTTGAAAGGTAGAGGTACTTCGATGTTTTCAAAATGCTACAACGAAAACTTCAAAAGTCAAGCCATCATACACGAACACATCCTTCTTATAGGAAGAAACAATCCACTCGAATCGTCATCCGACCGGATGACCACCCGAAAGGATTACCATCCGCACGGATTACCATCTGCACGGATTACCATCCGATCGGATTACCATCCGATCGGATTACCGTCCGATCGGATTACGATCCGATCGAACTACCATCCGACCCATCTTCACTTTGTATCGCTTTACGAGTTCCTTATCGTTATGCTATCTAATCTATTCAGGCTAACCTTACTCGCTAAGCGCTCCCTTCAATCCATTAATCGCTGTTAGTATACTCGATCCCTTTTTGCTTTAAGCACTTTTGGGTGTTACATACGTTACGAATATTCAAACTACAACAATCACACTACTCAAATACTATTTGAACGCTAACCGTTAATGCATGTTATACGTGGCTTATGAATGCTTGTTTGTTATGTTTACACATGGAATGTTGTCTACCTGCCTTAGCAACGATAGTACTATAGTTTGGACTCAGCACACGTTCGCGGGGGTTGTTAAGGATCATTACTTGCATGGATTACGGTGGTAATCATGTATTGCGAACTGCCTCAGGCAGTCAACCGGCAGTCATTGGTATCGATGGATCTATGTCGATAACTAACGTGCTTCATTTCACTATGTGTACGTGCATGTTACGCGTAAACTAATTCGAACTTTATATGCTATTATCAAACTTGTATGCTCACCTTTACATTTTATGTATTGACTTTATTTTAACGTATGTGACAGGTGCTTAGGACGCACATGTGGTAGGAATTTGAAGCTAGAATAAAGCTTTAGAGCCCAACAAATAGTTGTCTGTAGATAACGAAACAGGGGTCTCTAGAAGCAGATAAACAATTGCTGTTTATTTAAATCTGAGTTGTCGAAACAGAATATTTGCCTGGATTTATGTCTGTAATAATTATTTCACTGTTTGAGGTACGATATGGGACGTATTAGTTAAATTGAATAGTATTAATAATTGTTATGGAAACTTCTGGACAATCTGTTTCGCTCAGTGCCATGCCCCGATGATTCCGCCATCGGTTGGGGTGTGACAGATTGGTATCAGAGCCATAACTATAGGGAATTAGGCAAGACTCGACCTAGTCCGGGTCGATGTCATAGATACCTAGTCTATAGTTAAGAACCAACAGACCGACTTGTGCATGCCCGGTAGGGGCTATGTACGAGCTTACTTCTCGCTATTCTCGCTTATGCTGCACTATCACTACACTCAAATTTTCAACTATAACTAGGCGATAAAGTCGAGATTAGGTGTGAAAACCGCAACTCTCGACTAAGATTGCTTAATCAACCCGCATTTTACCTACAAACAAGGAGAATTATGCCAAATCAGGAGTGAAATCCGTATTTTGATGAATAATCTCCTCTATTTTTATCAAAACAGGGGCGACATTGTCAAGCCAGGGGTGAAACCCTAACCTTGACGACTTGTCCCGCATATTTTACAAAACTCTCACCAAAGTCTCGATGGACTCCGATGACTTGAAGTCACAATATGACTAACGGGGTGCGTGTCCAACGCCCAAGAATCGAGGCAGAGGCACTGCCCGGTAGGTCAAGCGTGCACAACAGGTCCATGTGGATAGTCGAAGCACTTTGGTTAGTCAATGTCTAGGTAGCCGCAGACAATCTACCCTCGATTTTATCGATTTTTATGGAGATTTTATGTATTTTCTGCTTATTTATTAACGTTTTGAGGTACTATTGGTTTCGACCTAATGCCTTTTGCTCCTGCTAAAACACGCAACCCACCGCACAGCCGTTAACAAATCGTTGGATTATAGGCGACTTTATACTACGATACTATTCTCGAACGATTGCAGACTTTGAATAATAGGTTTCTGTTTTCTGATTGCCTCTAGTGATTAAATGCGCATGTGTATCCTTGCTTCTTTGTTTTACGTGCTTAGGTGTTATGTGATTATGTGCTCTACGTGCTTATGTGTTTACAATTTGAGCCTATGTGTAAATGTGCTACATGTTACATTGCGTGTTCCTAAGCTCTAGTAAGTAGTAGACGCGTGAGGTGAGATTCGATTACAATGTGTTGAGTTCCGTGGCGATATCTATTGCAGACAATGTCGTCTGGATCCCGTCACGCACTTACTTGTCAAGAAAAGAGAGACAAACGCCTTGCTTCCATCATCGCAAAAAGCGTGGCGCAAGCTGTGAGTGATGTTTACGAGAATGCCAGCAAGTCATCTGAGGAATCAAGGACCGAAGCTCCTAAAGCTACCATCAAGCCCTTCAATTTCAAGCAGTTCAGGTCGTGTGGGCCGAAGGAATTCACTGGCGAAGGAGGTCCTACTGCACTATTCCAATGGTTTGATTCCATTGAGGTTACTCTGCGACAGAGTGGTTGCCCTGACGACCTTCGAACTCTGAATGCAACTCGAAAGCTTTGACGTTTTCCTAATCGACCTTATTCCGATGCAACTCAGAAGCTTTGACGTCATAGTAGGCATGGACTTTCTTCGGGAAAACCATGCGGAAGTTGTGTGCTTCGACAAGATGATTCGATTTTCACTCGCAAATGGTGATTTATTATGTGTGTACAGTGATACTACTTCGAAGGGTCTCAAGCTTATGTCATGTGTCCAAGCTAGCAAGTATCTCCGCAAGCAATACCGAGCTTTCTTGGCTAACATTGTAGTGGCGGAGAAGGAAAGGAAAGAGAAGAAGGAAGTGAAAGACGTTCCTGTGGTTCGAGAATTTCCCAGTGTTTTTCCAGAGGATCTTCCCGGACTACCGCCAAGTCGTGATATCGACTTTTGTATCGACCTCATTCCTGGAGTTAACCCTATTGCCAAAGCTCCTTATCGACTTGCGCCGTCCGAAATGCGAGAACACTCAACCCAACTCCAGGAATTACTTGAGAAAGGCTTCATTCGCCCGAGCACCTCTCCTTGGGGCGCACCAGTCCTTTTCGTCAAAAAGAAGGATGGGTCATTCAGGATGTGCATCAATTATCGGGAATTGAATAAGTTAACTATCAAGAATCGTTGTCCCCTACCTCGCATCGACGATTTGTTTGATCAATTACAAGGCGCTACGCGTTTCTCAAAGATCGATCTACGTTCAGGATATCACCAGCTACGTATTCAAGAGGAGGATATACCCAAAACCGCGTTTCGCACACGTTACGACCATTACGAATTCGTTGTCATGCCTTTGGTTTAACCAACGCACCAGCGGTTTTCATGGATCTGATGAATCGCGTGTGTAAACTATATCTCGACCGTTTCGTCATCGTATTCATCGACAATGTCTTGATCTATTCCAAATCGAAGACCGAACACGCGCAACATCTACGTTTGGTTCTCGAGTTAATCCAGGGGAACCAACTCTATGCCAAATTCTCCAAGTGTGAATTCTGGTTAGAGGAAGTTCAGTTTCTAGGTCACATTGTTAATAGTCAGGGTATTCACGTCGATCCTACGAAGATTGAAGCAGTTAAGAGCTGGGTTACGCCAAAGAATCCGTCTGAAGTCCGTTCTTTTCTCGGACTAGCAGGCTATTATTGACGATTTATCGAAGGATTCTCCAAGATCGCTGTACCGCTTACCTCTCTCACGCATAAAGACAAGCCTTTTGTTTGGGAAACTAAACAAGAAACTGCTTTCCAAACCCTCAAGCGCATGCTTTGCAACGCTCCTGTTCTCACATTGCCTGACGGAAACGACGATTTCATTGTCTATTGTGATGCTTCCAACCTTGGTCTTGGTTGTGTTCTCATGCAACGGGACAAGGTCATAGCTTACGCATCTCGTCAGCTCAAAGTCCACGAGAAGAACTATATAACCCATGATCTCGAGCTAGGCGCAGTGGTTTTTGCATTAAAGATTTGGCGACACTACCTATATGGTACCAAGTGTACGATCTTCACCGATCATAGGAGCCTGCAACATATCTTTAATCAGAAGGAACTTAATATGCGTCAACGCTGATGGGTAGAGCTTTTCAACGATTACGACTGTGAGATTCGTTATCACCCAGGCAAGGCAAATGTTGTTGCCGACGCACTTAGCAGACGGAGCTACCTGCTTAGCACTCGTAATGTTCAAGCCCAGCACGATCTCGAAACACTCATCCGCGACGCTCAACATGCATGTTTTAATGAACGCACCCTGAAGAAAGAAAGAATCTACCACGATGGAGCCCAACTTATGAGCAAATCGAATGGAATATTCCACTTCCTGGACCGAATTTGGATTCCCAAACGAACCAATTGGCGACAGATACTGATGGATGAAGCCCACAAATCCCGATATTCTATTCATCCCGGTGCTGATAAAATGTACCAGGACCTTCGTTATAAGTACTGGTGGCCGGGCATGAAAAGGGATATCGCCCTCTACGTCGGTAAATGCCTAACTTGTGCTAGAGTCAAGGCTGAACATCAAAGACCCTCTGGCTTACTTGAACAACCACCAATTCCCATGTGGAAGTGGGAAAGTATAGCCATGGACTTTATAACAAAGCTACCACACACGTCATCAGGTCACGACAGCATTTGGGTTGTGGTCGACCGTTTGACTAAATCAGCTCACTTCTTACCGATACGGGAAGACTACAAGGTAGAACGATTAGCCCGAATCTACACCGACGAGATCATTTGTAATCACGGTACGCCTCGAGACATCATCTCTGATCGTGATGCTCGGTTTACATCGCGACTGTGGGAAACGTTTCAAACGGCACTCGGTACAACGCTTAATCTAAGTACTGCTTTCCACCCACAAACCGACGGTCAGACTGAAAGAACAATTCGTACTCTTGAAGACATGCTCCGTTCGTGTGTCTTAGACTTCGGTGGTAATTGGGATAAATACCTGCCACTGGTCGAATTCTCGTATAACAACAGCTATCATTCTAGCATCCAAATGGCACCTTTCGAGGCATTATATGGAAGAAGATGTCGATCGCCTATTGTATGGCACGAGATCGGTCATTCACAACTAACCGTCCGGAGCTGTTACAGGAAACGACAGACAAAATTTTCCAAATTCGAGACAACCTGGTGAAAGCCCAGGATCGACAAAAAAGTTACGCCGATAGAAAGCGCAAGCCCCGTGAATTTGACGTTGGTGACTACGTACTCCTAAAGGTATCACCTTGGAAGGGTGTGGTTCGATTCGGCAAAAAGGGAAAACTCGCGCCTCGATTTGTTGGACCTTTTAAGATTCTGGAAAGGATCGGAAAAGTCGCCTACAGACTCGAACTACCGGAGGAACTTAGTAACGTCCACCCGACTTTCCATGTGTCAAACCTCCGAAAGTGCTTAGCCAACCACGATTTACATGTTCCTCTCGATGATCTGCAAGTAAACGAAACATTACACTTCGTGGAGAAGCCTGTCGAAATCATGGATCGCCAAACCAAGCAACTCAGATGCTCTCGCATTCCTATCGTGAAAGTCCGATGGGAAGGCAAACGAGGCGCGGAGTTCACTTGGGAACTCGAAAGCGACATGAAGGCTAAGTACCCGCAGTTGTTTAAAGAGTGAAGCTAGAGAGAGAAAGTAGCATTATGATTCTAGTGCTTTGTACGATTTCATATCAATTTATAGAATCACCGATTTTAGTACGTTCTTGAGTGTTTGGTCACGTTCGTGTACAGATTCCGCACGTCACACGTTCGGTTCGCAATCGTTTCGAAGTCAAAACCGGTCCAAACGGAAAGTTCCCGAACGTGATTCACGGCATTGTACAGCTTCCAGCCTAATTTCGGGACGAAATTCCCTAAACAAGGGGAAGCTGTAACACCCCATGTTACCACAAGTCAAAGTCAAAGTCAAGGTCAAAGTCAACGACCGATTTCGCGCAACTTGACTTATAGAAATTTCTTTATTTTATTTGTATTATGTGGAGTAAGTGTTGTTAATGCAATAACCGATGTGTGTTAATCGATATTCAATCGACCTACAACTGTGAACTATAGGCAGTAACAATGCGATAAAGTTAACCAACTGGTAATCTAGCTATGCTAATCAAATCGACATCGAATCGCAACTCGAGCTATGTATTTTACTTGTTGTTTATACGTGCGTGTGTGCCTTACGTGTTATCTGTGCATGTTTATTTATGCTGTGTTATGGTAATCAAGCGAACTCAATCGAAACTCGAATGCAATCGAACACAATCGAACTCGAACTCGAATCAAAAGCGAACTATGATATTTAGTGGAGAAGAGATTACGCAAGATGAATGTTTGGGACTGAAGGTAATTTGACTAGGAAACTCTATCGAATCGAACCGCTCATAATCAGAATCGAAACACCGAAAATCGTCGCGTCGAAAACTTGAACCAAGCGCCATCCGACCGGATAGCCATCCGACTGGATAGCCATCCGACCAGATAACCCTTTGGTGACAGGTCATATGTCATCCGACCAGGATGTCATCCGACCGGATCGTCATCCGGGCGGAGTGTCATCCGATCGGATCACCCTTTCCTCTTTTGGAATCCTATAAATACCGATGTCATTGTCATTCTTTCCATTTCTGGAAACCTTCTGTCCAAACAGCTCGTGCTCCTCGCTTTTTCTTCGATTTCTCTCGATCTAGGTAAGATCTCGCCCTAAATCTTGTACTTTCTTGATCTACACGCATTCCTACACCTTTCTATCTTTTCAATCTTAACTTTTAACCACGAAATCACTAGAATTCGGGTGTTCTACGGTGACGTCATCATGAGTTCTTCAAGAACTTCATGCCTTGACTTCAATTCACCAAGGACAACCGAGACCTAATCGATTTCCACCCGATTACATAAAGATCTTGGAAAGATCTCGACACAAGAGTGGTGAAAAGGGATTGAAAGATGGTTTCTAACTTTCTTTCAACTCTTTTGCACTCGAAACACTCAAAACCGGTAGTATCAGGATCAGTCCTAGTGTCCTACTCATCCATAGTGTTGTACTAGTTCAGATCTGGATTCCACCCACGAGACTACCGACTTCGGGTTAAACAAGAACAACCGTCTTGAGCCGGTAACTGACTGAACTAGGGTGATTCCTGGTCGATTTGGTCACTTGGGTCGAGGCAGGGTTCTGGTTGGTTAACAAGTTGTCAAGACGTCTCGAAACAACGACAAAACATCAAAACGACCAAGTGTAGGACGAACGGAACAATCGAAACGGATTGCTATCCGACCGGATTACCATCCGATCGGATAGGCTATCCGAACGGATTGTCACCCGAACGGATGACACTTGGGTCCCGCTTTGAACAACCTTAATTAAAGTTATAGTATTGAACGAATTACAATCCGATCGGACGACCATCTGGTTGGATTACTCTTCGGGTCATGAGATACTAAGACTTTAAAGACTTAAATAATTTTCAACAAGTTCATTGACAAGGTTGCCATCCGATCGGATGATCATCTGATCGAGTGACACTTCAGTTTAAGAGCTTGCCTTCACTAAGACTCTCACCATTAAGTTGCCGTCCGACCGGATGACCATCCGAACGGATTGTCATCCGCACGACCCACCATCTGATCGAACGACTTGAAAGGTAGAGGTACTTCGATGTTTTCAAAATGCTACAACGAAAACTTCAAAAGCCAAGCCATCATACACGAACACGTCCATCTTATAGGAAGAAACAATCCACTCGAATCGTCATCCGACCGGATGACCACCCGAACGGATTACCATCCGCACGGATTACCATCCGCACGGATTGCTGTCCGATCGGATTACTATCCGATCGAACTACCATCCGACCCATCTTCACTTTGTATCGCTTTACGTGTTCCTTATCGTTATGCTATCTAATCTATTCAGGCTAACCTTACTCGCTAAGCGCTCCCTTCAATCCATTAATCGCTGTTAGTATACTCGATCCCTTTTTGCTTTAAGCACTTTTGGGTGTTACATACGTTACAAATATTCAAACTACAACAATCACACTACTCAAATACTATTTGAATGCTAGCCGTTAATGCATGTTATACGTGGCTTATGAATGCTTGTTTGTTATGTTTACACATGGAATGATGTCTACCTGCCTTAGCAACGATAGTACTATAGTTTGGACTCAGCACCCGTTCGCGGGGGTTGTTAAGGATCATTACTTGCATGGATTACGATGGTAATCATGTATTGCGAACTGCCTCAGGCAGTCAACCCGCAGTCATTGGTATCGATGGATCTATGTTGATAACTAACGTGCTTCATTTCACTATGTGTACGTGCTGGTTACGCGTAAACGAATTCGAACTTTATATGCTATTATCAAACTTGTATGCTCACCTTTACATTTTATGTATTGACTTTATTTTAACGTATGTGACAGGTGCTTAGGACGCACATGTGGTAGGAATTTGAAGCTAGAATAAAGCTTTAGAGCCCAACAAATAGTTGTCTGTAGATAACGAATCAGGGGTCTCTAGAAGCAGATAAACAATTGCTGTTTATTTAAATCTGAGTTGTCGAAACAGAATATTTGCCTGGATTTATGTCTGTAATAATTATTTCACTGTTTGAGGTACGGTATGGGACGTATTAGTTAAATTGAATAGTATTAATAATTGTTATGGAAACTTCTGGACAATCTGTTTCGCTCAGTGCCATGCCCCGATGATTCCGCCTTCGGTTGGGGTGTGACAGAAAGATTCTAGAAACAAAGACAATTTATTTTTTTTGAAAATCATAGTTGTCGGAACATGTTTACTTGTTTGAACAATATCTCTGTCTGTAATAACTAGATTATCTTATGGGTTATGGTATGGGACATAATATTTAAACTATTTGGTAATTTAGTCGTTATGGAATTTCTTTGAACAATCTGTTTCGCTCAGTGCCGCGCCCCGATGATTCCGCCATCGGTTGGGGTGTGACAGATTGGTATCAGAGCCATAACTATAGGGAATTTGGCAAGACTTGACCTAGTCCAGGTTGATGTGTTAGAAAGACCTAGTCTATAGTTTAAGTACCAACAGACCAACTTGTGCATACCCGGTAGGGGTTTTGCACGAGCTTGCTCGCTATCTCTCGATGTACACTACACACTTGCGCGTACATCGCATACTACAGATCTGCGCAAGATTAGCTTTTCCCAAGGCTGATTACACACACAAACGGATGATCTGGTCAAGATTAGGTGTGAAAATCGCAAACTCTCGATCAGATTACTCGTTCGAATTGCTATTTTTACTATAAAACAGGAGAATTTGCGTTGAACTAGGAGTGAAATCCATACTTCGACGCAAATCCTCTATTCTATCTCGTGGTTTTACCACACAACCAGGAACGTGGTCACTAAGTTAGGGGTGAAACCCGAACCTTGATGGCTCGTTCTACTCCCTAATGTGGTTTTTACAATACTGTCACCAAAGTCTCGACGGACTCCAACGACTTGAAGTCACACTAAACTGGAAGGATGCGTGCCAATCGCCCAAATTCGAGGCAAGAGCACAGTCCCGAAGGCCAAAGTGTGCACTTAAAAGTTCCTGTGAATAGTCGAATCACTTTGGGTAGTCGACGTCTATCTAGCCGAAGACAATCTATTCTCGATTTCTATATGTTCGATTCTGAGCCCGCAATTGCTGACTCTGATATTTGTCGATTTTATGTGGACTTATGTGTTTTATATGTTTTGATTTTTGGTGATTTGTTCACCTTTCGCTTTTCGCTTACGATCGACACACACATCCCACACTACACAATCGTTGACGAATCGCTGGTTATTATTCGCAATCGCTGCTCGATACCCTCAATCGCTGTAATTAATCGCTATACGTGCTGTGAAGGATAGGGAATACGTGCAACATATAGTTAGGTTTCTGTATTCTGACTGCCTCATGTGCTTCGGTGCCTTAAGTGCTTGTGTGTTTCTGTGCACTGCGTGATTATGTGCTTATGTGTTTACGTGCCTATATGGTTCTGTGATTATAAGAATGGATGTGTTCTTGAGCTTTATGGTAATCGTTAGACTATACTAGGAATAATCAAAATTTGTGTGGAGTCCTGTGGCGATGTCTGTTGCAGACAATGTCGTCATCTGGTTCTCGCATTACCCAATCCGCTCGCCGAAAGCAGGCCGACAAACGCCTCGCCGCTATGATCACTAAGCAAATGGCGAAGGTTGGTCCTCAGATCGTCAGTGAACTGTACGAAAACCTGAGCACATCTTCTGAGGAGTCAAGGACCGAAACACCCAAAGCTGCTTTCAGCTTCAAACAGTTTAAAGCTTGCGGACCGAAAGAATTTACTGGCGAAGATGGCCCTACAGCCTTATTTCAATGGTTTGATTCGATCGAGGTCACCCTACGCCAGAGTGGCTCTCCTGATGATCTCCGCACTCTGAATACTACCGGCGTCTTCCAGTCCCGCGCTCTAGACTGGTGGACGGCCGAGAGAAACAAATGCGGAAACGACGCAACTTATGGTTTGACGTGGGATGAGTTGAAGAACGTCATGTTGGAAGAGTTCTGTCCTCCCCACGAGCACCAAAAGTTGGAGGACGAATTCAGGCACATCAAGCAAAAGGAGGGTGACAACGCTGTTTTAACTGCTCACTTCAAGCAGCTCAGCATTATCTGTCCTGATTAAGTCAAGACTTCTGATATGGCGATCAAGAAGTATATTCGAGCTCTACCCGACTGCGTCGCAGATTTTGTGCAAGCCTCAAAGCCAGCAACAATCGAAGAGACTTACCTGCTTGCCGCTGAAATAAACGACAAGCGAGTCAAGTCTGGCGTCTGGGATAAAACCGCCAAGAATCTCCACCAAGCTACCACTGCACCAACCGCTGAAGCAACCGCCAACCCTCAGTCTTCAAAAGATTCTCGTCACAAGAGTAAGAACAACAGCAACTCCAGCAACAAGAATTGCGCTGTAACCACCACTGCCCCACTCCAAGCTGTAACAGCTCAACAGCAAGCTCAACACCGCCAGGTTGTGGCACCAGTAACTCAAGCACCGCCGGCAAAGCGCGCTTACACGGGTCCTCATCCTGCTTGCCCAACTTACACCTATCATCACCCAGTAGGGATTGCTTGCAGATTTTGTGTACATTGCAACATGTACGGCCACTTTACCGCCAACTGCCGTACAGTTCCTCGACAAGCACCAGCACCAGCCACTGCTCATCAAGCTCTGCTCCCTGCCCCTCAAGGCCAACAAGCAGCTCAGGCACCCGCGGTCAACGCCAGAGTCTGCTTTGCGTGTGGTGATCCCAACCATTTCGTAAACATGTGCCCCAATAGGGTTGTGAAACAAGAGCCTCAACAGTAGCAGCAGCAGCAGCCTCAGCAACAACAACAAGTTGCTCGTGCTCGAACTTTCAACATTAATGTGCGCCAGGCTCAAGCTGACAACAACATGGTCAATGGTACGTTCCTTGTGAATGGTATTTATGCTTCGTGTTTGTTTGATACTGGAGCCGATAACTGCTTTGTATCGTTTGAGTTCGAAAAGCTCCTTAATCGTAAGCGCGCCCATCTCCCCTCGACGTTCGATGTTGAAGTTGCTACCAGAAGAACTGTCGCCGTTAACTATGTTCTCCGTGATTGTACTCTGGAACTCAACAATCACATCTTTCCTATCGATCTTATTCCGATGCAGCTCGGTAGTTTTGATGTCATAGTAGGCATGGACTTTCTTCGTGAAAACCATGCTGAAGTTGTTTGCTTTGACAAGATGATTCGATTCTCGCTCGCTAATGGTGATCAATTATGTGTCTATGGTGAAGTCGCATCGAAGAAACTCCAGCTCATGTCATGTGTGCAGGCTAGCAAGTATCTCCGCAAGGAATACCAAGCTTTCTTGGCACACATTGTAATAGCGGAGAAAAAGGAAGTTAAAGAGGTGAAAGACGTCCCCGTTGTTTGTGAATTCCCCAACGTTTTTCCCGAAGACCTTCCATGTTTACCACCAAGTCGTGATATCGACTTTCGCATCGACCTCATTCCTGGAGCAAATCCCGTTGCCAGAGCTCCTTACCGACTCGATCCGTCCGAGATGAATGAACTCTCGAGTCAGCTCCAGGAATTGCTTGACAAAGGCTTTATTCACCCTAGCACCTCTCCTTGGGGCGCACCAGTCCTTTTCATCAAAAAGAAGGATGGTTCGTTCCGGATGTGCATCGACTATCGGGAATTGAATAAGCTGACAACCAAGAACCGTTACCCTCTGCCTCGCATCGATGATTTACTTGACCAGTTATAAGGTGCTACGTGTTTCTCTAAGATCGATCCACGCTCAGGCTACCACCAGTTACACATACAAGAGGAGGATATTCCCAAAACCGCTTTCCGGACTCAATATGGCCATTATGAATTCATTGTTATGCCTTTTGGTTTAACCAACACACCCGCGGTTTTCATGGATCTGATGAATCGCGTGTGTAAACATTTTCTAGACCTCTTCGTCATCGTGCTCATCGATGATATCCTGATCTATTCCAAGTCGAAAGCCGAACACATGCAACATCTACGTTTGGTTCTCGAGCTACTTCGGGGGTATCGACTCTATGCCAAGTTCTCCAAGTGTGAATTCTGGCTGGAGGAGGTTCAATTCCTCGGTCACATTGTCAATAGTCAAGGTATTCACGTCGATCCTGTGAAGATCGAAGCAGTCAAGAGTTGGGTTACACCTAAGAACCCGTCTGAAGTCCGTTCTTTTCTCGGACTAGCGAGCTATTATCTCCGATTTATCGAAGGATTCTCTAAAATCACTGTGCCGCTAACGTCTCTCACGCAAAAAGACAAGCCTTTTGTTTGGGGAACTGAACAAGAGACTGCCTTTCAAACCCTCAAGTACATGCTTTGCAATGCTCCTGTTCTCACTCTACCCGACGAAAACGATGACTTCATAGTCTATTGTGATGCCTCAAACCTTGGCCTTGGCTGTGTTCTCATGCAGCGAGATAAGGTTATCGCTTACGCGTCTCGTCAGCTCAAGATCCACGAGAAGAACTATACAACCCATGACCTCGAGCTAGGCGCAGTTGTTTTTGCGTTAAAGATCTGGTGACACTACCTTTATGGTACTAAGTGTACGATCTTCACCGATCACAGGAGCCTACAACATATCTTTGACCAGAAGGAACTAAATATGCGTCAACGCCGGTGGGTAGAACTTCTCAACGATTATGACTGTGAGATTCGTTATCATCCTGGCAAAGCAAATGTCGTTGCCGATGCTCTCAGCAGACGAAGTTATTTGCACAGCGTCCATAATATCCAAGCCCAATATGATCTCGAAACCCTCATCCGCGAAGCCCAGCATGCCTGTTTTAATGAGCGCACTTTGAAGAAGGAAAGGATTCTCAACGATGGATCCCAGCTAGTAAATAAGTTGAATGGGATATTCCATTATCTGGACCGAATTTGGATCCCTAAATGGACCAACTTGAGACATATTTTGATGGACGAAGCCCACAAATCCCGATATTCTATTCATCCCGGTGCCAACAAGATGTACCAGGACCTTCGTTACAAGTACTGGTGGCCGAGCATGAAGAGAGATATCGCCCTCTATGTGTTGAAATGCCTGACTTGTTCGAAGGTCAAGGCTGAGCACCAAAGACCATCTGGCTTACTCGTTCAACCTGAGATCCCTGTGTGGAAGTGGGAGAGTATAGCTATGGATTTCGTAACGAAACTTCCGCGCACGCCCTCAGGCCACGACAGCATCTGGGTTGTCGTTGACCATTTGACTAAATCTGCTCATTTTCTGCCGATACGGGAAGACTATAAGGTAGAAAAATTAGCCCGAATCTACACCAAGGAGATCATTTGTCGACAATGGACACCTCGCAACATTATTTCTGACCGCGATGCTCGGTTTACCTCGCGTTGTTGGGAAGCGTTTCAAGCCGCTCTCGGTACTGTGCTTAATCTAAGTACCGCATTCCATCCTCAAACCGATGGTCAGACTGAAAGAACGATTCGTACCCTTGAAGACATGCTCCGTTCGTGTGTCATAGATTCGGAGGTAATTGGGACGTATACTTGCCCTTGGTCAAGTTCTCGTACAATAACAGTTATCATTCCAGCATTCAAATGGCATCGTTTGAGGAGTTGTATGGAAGAAGATGTCGATCGCCTATTGTATGGCACGAGATCGGGCATTCGCAATTAACCGGTCCTGAGCTATTGCAAGAAACGACTGACAAAATCCTCTAAATACGAGACAATCTACTGAACGCTCGGAGTCCTCAGAAAAGTTACACCGATAGACAACACAAGCCCCTCAAATCTGACGTTGGCGACCACGTACTCCTAAAGGTATCACCTTGGAAGTGTGTGGTCAGATTCGGCAAGAGAGGAAAGCTCGCGCCTCGATATGTTGGACCCTTCAAGATCCTGGAAAGGATCGGAAAAGTGGCTTACAGACTCGAACTACCGGAGGAACTTAACAACTTCCACCCGACTTTCCACGTTTCGAACCTCAGAAAGTGCCTGGCTGATGATGATTTACATGTACCCCTCGACGATCTTCAAGTAAACGAAACACTACACTTCATGGAGAAGCCTATCAAAATCATGGACCGCTAAACCAAGCAGCTCTGACGCTCACGCATTCCCATTGTGAAGGTCCGATGGGAAGGCAAACAAGGCGCAGAGTTCACTTGGGAACTCAAAAGCGATATGAAGGCGAAGTACCCGCTGTTGTTTGTTACGGCTTCAGCCTAATTTAAGGACGGAATTTCCTTAAGAAGGGGAGGCTGTAACACCCCGTGTTTCGGAAGTCAAAGTCAAAGTCAAGATTGAAGTCAAAGGAAGACAAGATTGCTAATTGCGATATGTCACTCCTTGCTCAACTCCTGTTTTGACTTCTTTGACTTGTAGATATTCTATTTATGTTATCGCATTAGTTGTATTATGCGGAGTACTTGTTAATAATTGAGGTTATATCGCATATTAATCGCATGTTTAATCGATTTATCGCTTATCGCTATTGCATTCGCAACTCGAATTGTAAGTTCTGGATATAGTTTTACGTGTGTGTGCTATTTATATGTTACTTATGCATGTTATGTTTATGTTGAGGTGTTAATCGAAATCGCAATCTATCGCATCGTAAATCGAATCGAAAACACTAAACGCAAGTTAATTATAATGATTGTATGTTAGATATAGTAGTTGGGATTAAAAGTAATTTGATGAGTAATTCTATCGCATTGCTCTCTCGAATCGCATCGCAACGCTTTGTACTCGAATCGAAACGACTTAACTCATCACGCCGAACACTCGGACCGAGTGGCCAACCGACCGAGTGGCCATCCGATCGGGTTGTCACCCGACCGGGTTGCCACCCGATCGGACTGCCACCTGATCGACCAGCCTCTTCCTCCACTTTCCTTTTATGGAAACCCTATAAATACCCTCATTTGTCACATCACTTGATGTTGACAGCTCTCTCTCCACCCAACTCGCTCCAGCCTTCATTTCTCGAGATTTCTTTCGATTCTTGTAAGTTTTCAACCTAAATCTTGTACTTTCTTGATCTACACACACTCCTACACCTTTCTATCTTTTGAATCTTAACTTTTAACCGTGAAATCACTAGATTTGAGGTGTTCTAGGATGATGTCATCATGGGGTTCTTATGAACTTCATGTTTTGGCTTCAATCCACCAAGAACAACTTAGATCTGAATGATTTCCCACAAGAATAAACAAAGATCTTTCATAGATCTGAACATATTCATGGTGAGAAGGATTGAAAGATGGTTTTCTAACCTTCTTTCAATTCTTTTACACTCAATGCACTCAACAAGATGGAATCGGAGCTAGTTCTGATCTTCTGCCTATTCTTGGTGATGTATCGGTTTCAGATCCGAATTCTATCCAAAAGGTGTTGACTTCAGGTTTGAACATGAACTACCGACTCGAACTGTGAAACCGGTCGGACTAGGGTGATTCCTGTTCGGTCGGGCCGGGTTGAGGGTTATGTTGTTCAAGCATGTTATCAAAATATCTCGTTCAATGCTACGAAACTTCAAACGAGTTAAGTTTCAAGACGAACGGATAGTCGGGACGGATTGCCACCCAATCGACCGGCCATCCGATCGAATTACACTTGGGTCCCACACTTAAACTATTTCAAACTATTCAAGGATCAGAACGTTGAAATGGATTGCCATCCGATCGAGTGACCATCCGATCATGTGACGTTTTGAGACTTGGACAATTTTCAACAAGCTTAATATAAACGGATTGCCACCCGATCGGATAGCCATCCGATCGAGTGACCATCCTGCTGTGAACTTGTTCGCAAACTGAGAAGTCTCGCCAATCGGATTGCTGTCCGATCGAACGGTCGTTCGATCGACCAACCTGAAAGGTAGAGATACTTCTCTATTTTTAAAATGCTACAACGAAAACTTCAAAGCACAAGCCATCATACACAAACACATCACTCAACCACAGAGGTGACAATCCAATCGAATGGCCACCTGATCGGGCGACCATCCAAACGGATTGCCACCCGATCGACTGGCCATCCGATCGGATTACCACCCGATCGGATTACCATCCGATCCTTGGTTCACCAACACTGTTTTACGCGTCGACTTTTGCTTATGTTATCATTAACCGTTCAGGCTAATTCCGCTCTAGCGCTCCCTTCAATCCATTAACTCAATCGCTGTGAGTATACTCGAACCCTTTTTGCTTTACGCACTTTTGGGTGTTACATACATTACTTATACTAAATCACATCGAACACACTACGCAATACTTTTAACGCTAACCGCTACTGCATGTATACGTGACTCAATGATTGCTTGTTTGTTATGTTTACACATGGATTGTTGTCTACCTGCCTTAGCAACGATAGTACTATAGTTTGGATTCAGCACCTGTTCACTCAGGGGTTGTTAAGGACAATTAAGTACATGGCTCATAGTGGTGAGTGTGTATTACGAACTGCCTTGTGCAGTCAACCCGCAGTCATTGGTATTGATAGGATCATGTCGATAACTTACGTGCTTCATTTCACACTGTGTACGTGCTGGTTATGCGTAAACGATTTCGAACTCTATATGCTATTATCAAACTTGTATGCTCACCTTTACACTATGTGTATTGACTTTTACTTTAACGTATGTGGCAGGCGCTTAAGATGTTAGCATGCTTGGCTTGCTGTGAAATCGAGACTAGGAAAGAGTCTAGAAACAAAGACAATTTATTTTATTTGAAAATCTGAGTTGTCGGAACATGTTTACTTGTTTGAAGAATATCTCTGTCTGTAATAACTAGATTATCTTATGGGTTATGGTATGGGACATAATATTTAAACTATTTGGTAATTTAGTCTTTATGGAATTTCTTTGAACAATCTATTTCGCTCAGTGCCGCGCCCCGATGATTCCGCCATCGGTTGGGGTGTGAGATCTTCCTATTCAATTGAGAGGAATCATTGCATTATATCCCCGTTGAAAACAAGCTTGAAAAGGTTTAGCACCAACAGGGATCATGTTAAAGGAAGGCTGGTGAAGGTTAGCTGACACTCGCCATTCTCTTGCACCTCCTGCAGACATGCATCTCCGAGCAGTCACCTAGAGTGAAAAGACGCTCGTGAAGGTTAGCTGACGCTCCATGGTCTATGAGGCAGTCGCGATCCAAATCGATCGTTGTTAAGCCAAAGCCGGTTGAGGATTACGAGTGTTCTAGACTCGTTCAAGGCATGCTTGTTTATGCGATTTACAGAAATAATCATGGGAAACGAAGAAATTTGATATTGGAAGGTATCGAATATTTGGATACAACTTCAGGTCACGAAGATGACTCAGCAGTAGTTGATCATGATGACTGTAATAAAACGAAAGGGATTTCGAGCAGTTGGTCGATGACAAAATGAATTAAATGAATCAATCGAGTATGACGCAACTACCACAAATTGGGAACCACATATTTGTGTGTAAAAGCTCGGAAAGATGACCGAATAGAGATCTGAATATCCCCTTGGTAGTTGTTACAACATGACACATGATAAAAGCGCTTCTTTAGACAATCCGGGACTATATTCCGTTTTAGGGTTTCCAACTCATGAATAACAATGTCGATAAGCGTTGATTGGAACACGCCGCTTAAATCTCAATTATGCCTCATTGCATTATGACAATACTGACAGGGGTTCTGGTCTTTTCTCCCATTGTGCAAACTTGAAAAATCTCACCATAACGCGTTGTCTAGAGAAGCGGTATTATCAATTGTCATATAATGCAAACAAGTTCTCCACAGTTTGTGTAAATCAATTTCTGTAACATCACTTCATCAATAATCGAGAGAAACTTCTTCAAGCTAACTGCCGATATCTCATCCTTCTTATGTATTTCACAATCAAATCAACTCATAAACAACCAAAACACTACCATAGGTGAACCGTCCAGAAGAAATCGAAGGCTGATACATAAATGTGCATATAATGCATAGAAAAGAGCTCTGCAATTTGCATCCACTAACCATACTGTTATTACATCCAAGACGATTCAAGTGAGTCATATGAAGCAAGTGTCTGCCTATTCAATTGAGAGGAATCATTGCATAATATCCCCGTTGAAAACAAGCTTGAAAAGGTTTAGCACCAGCGGGGATCATGTTAAAGGAAGGCTGGTGAAGGTTAGCTGACACTCGCCATTCTCTTGCACCATCTGCAGACATTCATCTCCGAGCAGTCACCGAGAGTGAAAAGACACTCGTGAAGGTTAGCTGACGCTCCATGGGCTATGAGGCAGTCGCGATCCAAATCGATCGTTGTTAAGCCAAAGCCAGTTGAGGATTACGAGTGTTCTAGACTCGTTCAAGGCATGCTTGTTTATGCGATTTACAGAAATAAGGATGAAGTTCTGTATTTTGATGCCGCGGGGAAACATGAAAGAAGACCACCTCACGAAACGAGGTTTCATACTCATGGGAAACGAAGAAATTTGATATTAGAAGGTATCGAAGATTTGGATACAACTTCAGGTCACGAAGATGACTCTGCAGTAGCTGATCATTACGACTGTAATAAAACGAAAGGGATTTCGAGCAGTTGGTCGATGACAAAATGAATTAAATGAATCAATCGAGTATGACGTAACTACCACAAATTGGGAACCAAATATTCGAGTGTAAAAGCTCAGAAAGATGACTGAATAGAGATCTGAATATCCCCTTGGTAGTTGTTACAACATGACACATGATAAAAGCGCTTCTTTAGACAATCTAGGACTATGTTCCGTTTTAGGGTTTCCAACTCACGAATAACAATGTCAATAAACGTTGATTGGAACACGCCGCTTAAATCTCAGTTATGTCTCATTACATTATGACAATACTGACAGGGGTGCTGGTCTTTTCTCCCACTGTGCAAACTTGAAAATTCTCACCATAACGCGTTGTCTAGAGAAGCGGTTTTATCATGTGTCATATAACGCAAACAAGTTCTCCACAGTTTGTGCAAATCAATTTCTGTAACATCACTTCATCAATAATCGAAGGAAACTTCTTCGAGCTAACTGCCGATATCTCATCCTTCTTATCTATTTCACAATCAAATCAACTCATAAACATTGGGGGTTAATTGGAACATACTATTCCGTTTTAGGGTTTCTTCATCACCTATAACATACTATTCCGTTTTAGGGTTTCTTCATCACCTATAACAATGTCGATAAACGTTGATTGGAACACGTCGCTTAAATCTCAGTTATGTCTCATTGCATTATGACAATACTGACAGGGGTGCTGGTCTTTTCTCCCACTGTGCAAACTTGAAAAATCTCACCATAACGCGTTGTCTAGAGAAGCGGTTTTATCATGTGTCATATAACGCAAACAAGTTCTCCACAGTTTGTGCAAATCAATTTCTATCACATCACTTCATCAATAATCGAGAGAAACTTCTTCGAGCTAAATGCCGATATCTCATCCTTCTTATCTATTTCACAATCAAATCAACTCATAAACAACCAAAACACTACCATAGGTGAACTCTCCAGAAGAAATCGCAAGCTGATACATAAATGTGCATATAATGCATAGAAAAAATCTCTGCAATTTGCATCCACTAACCATACTATTCCGTTTTAGGGTTTCTTCATCACCTATAACAATGTCGATAAACGTTGATTGGAACACGTCGCTTAAATCTCAGTTATGTCTCATTGCATTATGACAATACTGACAGGGGTGCTGGTCTTTTCTCCCCCTGTGCAAACTTGAAAAATCTCACCATAACACATTGTCTTGAGAAACGGTAGGGATAATGTTTTATGGGTGGTGAGTTGTGGTTGATTTATATGAGGAGGTTATGAAACGAATATATGTTTATGCGAATTTAAAGGACTTGCAAGGAATGCTACCATCCTTTCTAGAACCCTTATTGGATCTGCCTTTTCTCCCTTCACAACCACTTTATGTGTCTTACAATCCGTTTGAATATCCTCCACCCCTAATAATAATGTGAGAGAAATAAGAAACCACACACTAGTGATGTATGTGAGCTTTTACAGCAACCATATCGATATTCTAGTTATCCTTGCTAGTGGGTATGAGTCTGAGTATATTGTGGTTCGTGAAGGGGTAGGGATAATGTTTTATGGGTGGTTAGTTGTGGTTGATTTATAGGAGGAGGTTATGAAACGAATATATGTTTAGGCGAATTTAAAGGACTTACAAGGAATGCTACCATCTATGCAGGCTTTCCATCCATATATTCCGTCCAACATATGACACATGATAAAAGCGCTTCTCAAGACAATCTGAGATTATGTTCCGTTTTATTACGGTCGTCATGATCAACTACGTAGAGTGATCTTCGTGACTTGAAGTTGTACCCAAATCTTCGATATCTTCCATGTAAAAGCTCGGAAAGATGACCGAATAGAGATCTCAATATCCCCTTTGTAGTTGTTACCACATGACACCTGATAAAAACGCTTATTTAGACAATCTGGGACTATGTTCCGCATCGTAGACTGGTGGGATAGAATGGTTTTAATATATTTCATCTTGGACTATCTAGTCTAATTCTTGAACATGGATATGATCGTGCCAAGATCTTTATCTATCATGTCATCGACCAACTGCTTGAACTCCATTCCGTTTCTCGGGTTCGCATTCGACAGAAGACACCAACTTCCAAAAATCAGGGTCGAAACGCCCCGCTTTGGCCAAAGCGGGGCGTTTAGGGTTCAAACATTCCACCATACAGAATATAACATCGCAACAAGTCTCATCACCCATTGTCGAAAAAAAAACCCTAAACGCCCTGCTTTGGCCAAAGAGGAGCGGTTCAACTGACATCGTACACCATCACATCACCGTTTGTCTGGAAAACAGGCCAAAACGCCACGCTTTGGCCAAAGCGGAGCACTTCGAAAGGGTGTGGAAATAAGGTTTGGGTGTGTGAATAGCATGATCCTAAAAATAATTAAAAACTATATTTATTATTATAACATTTACTTACTTACTGTTCAAAGCATTGCCTTTTTAATATATAGGAAAAAATAAAATTGAAGAAACGATCGAACGACTTGGATTAAACCGCCTTATTACTCTCTACAACTTCCATACTCGATATTCAACAATGAGGAAACATGTTACCTTCTAAACATAAACATATTATTTTACAAACCAAAATAATATTATTCCGCCATTTTTTGAATTTACCATATATAAATAAATAGCCTATCTGATGCAGATTACGCGAAATTTCGTTATTTTTGAACCCTTCCTTCCTCCTAACTCCCAACCATCTTCTAAACAAAACTTACCATATCATTTTCAGTAATGTTAGTATTTTCCACCAAATCGGACAATCTGCCAAATTATTGGCTGGGCTGGGCTTCTTGGCGGGCCGCGAAGCCCCCTTGGGCTGTCTACGCGGGCCGTGAAGCCCCCTTGGGCTGTCTACGCGGGCCGTGACATAACAGCAGCAAACAACAGCCTGTTTTTTTTGCTGTTTGTTTTATTCTTTGAACCCCAAAACCATTAAACTCAATCTAGGGACTTGTCCATTGTTTTCTAAAACCAGATTACACTTGTTAAGATCTTGTTATCCTCTCCAACACTTGGCATTCATCCATGGCCCTCCCGAAAACTATAAATAAAGGTTGATTTCATTTGATCAAATCACACCATCTTTTCAAATCTGCTCTATTTCTCAATCCACGGGGATCCTGATTAATTTGGAACCTCTTTTGAGCTTATTTCAGTTCTAAGGACCATATGTAAGTGTCCTTTCGCGACTAGTTTATTTAATTTAGCTTTTAGAGCAAAAAAGTCAAGCGTTTTCGGTAAACGCTTTGACTTTTAGCTAGACCATAAACGGTCGAGCCATTGTTTGCAACGAACATGGCTACTTGATGGTAATTAGGTAGGAATTAAACCCTCAAAGGGCACCTCCTAATTATCACGTTTGCTTAGTTAATTGTCGAGTCAAAGTAATTAAAATAAAAGTCAAACGAGTCGGTTTTTAAACAGAATTCATAACTAATGATGTAGAAGCAATAAAATTAGTTTTTTTCACTTTAATAACTTGATAAATGTTAATTGAACATGTCTAAATGTTAATTGAACATGTCTAGGCATGTTCAACCCGACAATTCTGAGTTTAGGCTCGATTCGCAACCGAAAGTCGCAAAAGTAAACTTTTGCTTTGACTTTCAGTTCTGACCCGATTTAGCTTAGTTTAGTTATGCCTTAGGGTTCCTTTAGGACCACATTATATGTTAGTGTGACCTTCTGAGATTGTGCTACATGGTTCCATAAAAATCTAATTCATTGCATGTTCCCGTTAAATGCTTAAAAATGGACCATTATGCCCTTTTATCATTAAAACGAGATTTTTGAAAATGTGAGAGGACAAAAACCTTTATTACTGATATATTAGTATGTCCTAAAAATTTGACATCCATTTCTGGTCTGAAATAGGAGTTATGCACGATATCGTAAAACGAAAGCTTTTTATTAATTAAATAGCATTTCTGGCATAAATCATATTTAAACCCAATTTTTGACACCAAACTTTCTGCCCACTGTTATAATATAATATTTTGGGATTTTTGGAATTTTTTTTCGAATTTTATACTGACCATAACATAGAATTTTTGCATGGACTCGGTAATTGACGATAAAGCCCTTTTTGTTAATAAAATGAGTTTTAGGCATCATTTGCATGCCAAACCTTTTTCTACGGATATCATATGTTAAATAAATTATTTTAAACACTTGAGACTGATCAAAATCTCAGAATTCCCTTTTCAACCCGAATATCGTCAAATACCGACTTTTATGCGATTTAGGCGCATAGTATGGTTTAAAACCATATTTAGCACCTAAGACTTGTTACCTACTGATATTATGAATAATTTTTTATACTTTAACAGTAAGTATAAGTCTTGAGCTCAGATTTCCAAATTTGACACTTAAAGCATATGTGAAATGACCAAAATGCCCCTACGGTGCATAGTTTGGCCATAAAAGATAAAATTCACATATGTATGATATCTTACTGATATAACTTGTTAAAATAAATATTTTTACTGATTATTTAGACCAGAACCTCAGATTACTATTTAACCCCTTTTATAAACTTTAAAATGACCAAAATACCCTTACGGGGGCTTAAATTGATTTTAACTCGTTTTGGGCATAATGGAAGATATCCTACTGATGTCATATCATATTTAAAGCATATTAACTTGTGGAACCTGTACATGACTCTTTTGGTTACCCGTTATTCATATTCGCATTCGGTACGATTTATGTAACTAGTTTGCATAAATTAACCGAAACGGGTCAAACAGTATCATTTTTCTTCAAAATCCAGAATGTGTTTAGTTTACCCATTTTATACAAGTCTTCATACTTGTTGGGTTTAAATCACATTCTAATCCGGTTTTCGCTTAATCTGGCGTTTTGAACCGTAAACCTTTCTTTAAAACTAACCGGTCTAAGTATAACTTAAATAAGACCCGTTAGGAAATCTAATAGGTTATTAAAACCTTCGTTCCAGATTAGGAGCCCAGTAAAAGCTACTTGTACTTGCTGATTGATATACGGCTGAGAATAAAATTATATTTTAGCTCAGGTAAATACTTTTAACTTATTTTCCCTTATACGGGCTTGGGATACGTTAAATTATTACCGCTTGGTCGGGTATTGAATCTTTAATCGATTAGTGGTTAAATCATTGAGATAACCCGTTTTAATCTGTTTTGTTTGATGCAATGCCTTTGGGGGTTAATATGACCGTGTCCTGGATATCCTCGGCTCATTCATTTGAAATGGCCGCGGCTTAAGCACGGGGTGTAGGCATACACTTGACAGTTGCGTATGTATAAACGGTATCTCACTCATGAGGAAACTCCTTGTGGGACTATACTTGTGCTGTGTCTATTAATCTTAACCCGGTACTTCTAACCCGGGCTGCCGAACGGACGACAAACATGTAAATCTGTATACAAGATTATTTTAAATAATTGTCCCAAGTTATAAAAGATTTTATGCCTTGTGCATCCAAACTAATTTTATAAATGTTTTCAAAAGAGTCAGTTAATTGTATTTACCAGTGTAAACTGACGTATTTTTCAAAAAGATTAAGTACAGGTACTACGCGTAATGGGCTGGCTACTCCTAGTATCTAATAAAGAGTCTTGCAAGCTTTTGATACTTAAAATCTGTTGAACAATACTTCTTTCTGTTTTAGATCCGCCTGTGGTTCCACTTACAATCCGTTGTGTAATATTTTATTATACTTTCAACTCGGTTTGTATAAATTACTTTTAGACTTCCGTTGTGCATTAAACTGTGATTAATTGACTATGATGATATCAACTACGTCACGATACTCCCCACCGGTAATACGTAGAAATATCGGGGTGTGACATAAAAGTAGCAATCACCACCAATCATTTCCTGGTCAAATCACACAATAATGTTTAAAGTTATCGTGTGTTTGTAGTTTGGAAAAATGACCGAATAGAGATCTGAATAACAAATTGTGGAGAACTTGTTTGTGTCGGGTTGCAATCACCTCCAATCATTTCCTGATCAAATCACACAATATAAAGTTTAAAGTCATCGTGTGTTGTAGTTTGGAAAAAATGACCGAATAGAGATCTGAAAAACAAACTGTAGAGAACTTGTTTGTGTCGAGTTCTTCTGCTAGTTATTTCTGTAACCAATCCATAATCACCCTTGGTAGTTATTCGGAATCGATAAATAACCAACACGAAGATCTCTGCGATCGTTAAGGTTTCCATCAACGGACTGATCGGTAACGTTACTCTACCTGTGCTCCGATTTAAGCGGGGTGTTCCGATCAGCATTTATCGACATTGTTAAAGTTGATGAAGAGTTTAGAAACCCTAGAATGATTGTGTTTTTACCGGAAAAAACGTGATACTTGAAAAAACACCATTATATACGGCACGTATACAGTTGTACGGCCCGTATAAATTTGGTAATGTCAAAAACCTCCTAAAATAAATCCATTGAGCCGTATACGTTTTAAAAATCGTATACATATGTATACGGCTCGTATAACTATATACGAGCCGTATATAATAAAATAAAAAAAAACATTCTCTGCGCATTTTCCTATTCAAAAACATTGTATATGTTAGATATAACTATTTAGATTTATAAGCTAGATATTATAGTTTATATTATTTATGTTATTATTATTATTAGATATAGGGAATGACGGTTATTCGCCATACAAGTATGCATATATACTCGAAAACATCATCTGATCCATTTCATCAATTCATTTTATGAACACATAATTCTTATTTCACCGAAATCCTAAGATAGATCTGCAACATAGTGGTATCAGAGCCACATCGATCAAATCCCCGCAATACAATAATCGATTAGAACATGAATCAGACACAAGGAATTCAGACTCAAATCTCCAAACTCACTGGGCAAAATTATTATCACTGGCACATTCAAATCAAGGTTTTATTCGAATCACAAGATTTATGGAATGTCGTCGATGAAGGTGTTCAAGAATTGGGTGCAAACCCTACCGAAGAAGCGACTGCAAGTTACAAAGAATCAATCAAGAAAGACAAACGAGCGCTGCATATTCTCTTTCAATCCGTGAATGAAACCATATTCGAAAGAATTGCTCTTACAACATCATCAAAAGAGGCATGGAGTATCTTGCACAAGGCCTACAAAGGAGAAAATCGGGCAAAATTAGTCAAACTTCAAACTTTACGTTGTGAATTCGATGCACTGAAAATGAAAGAGGGTGAATCTATTGAAGATTATTTCAATAGAACAATACTTATTGTGAATCAATTACGTATGAATGAAGAGAAAGTAAGCGAACAGCAGATTGTAGAAAAAATACTACGAAGTCTGACTCGAAATTTTGAGTCAGTGGTGATTGCGGTGGAAGAAACGAAAGAATTAAAAGATATGTCAACCGAAGAGTTAATGGGAATCCTTCAATCTCACGAATTGAGATTGAAACGTTATGATGATACACCGGCAGAACATGCATTCCAAATGCAAAACGTCAATCAAGATAGATCAAAAAAATTCTCGGAATGATGTTGGAGGAAGGGGACGCAACAAGTTCAAGGGACGAAACCTGAGTTCTGTTCGGTGTTACAATTGCCAGCGATTTGGACACATCGCCAAATTTTGTAGGCAAAAAGATGAAAGTGATAAATCAGACAACATGCTGATTCATAAGGAAGATGAGAGTGATGAACATGATAAGACGATGTTCATGATTTTTAATATGGAGGAAACAGTCAAGGAAGACTGTTGGTATCTAGATAGCGGCTGCAGTAATCATATGACAAGGAACAGAAGCTTGTTCATCCGATTGGATGAATCATTAAGAAAGGAAGTAAGGACAAGGGACGACAAGAAACTGGAGGTGCAAGGCAGCAGAGATGTATCAGTCTCAATCAAGGGACAAGTAAGGAAGATACCGAACGTGTTTTTTGTACAAGGCTTGAAACACAATCTGTTGAGTGTGGGGCAACTCATACAAAAAGGGTACACAGTTATGTTTCGAGGGAATCGGTGCATCATTACAAATGCTGGTAACGAGACTATAGGTGATATTAAAATAACGAGAAACAAAATGTTTCCACTACATCCCGGAAGTGATTTAAGTTTTGCGATGACAATGACAACTAAAGAATTATCAACTCTATGGCATAAACGATATGGTCATGTAAACATGGATATGTTAATCAATATGGGGAACAAGGAACTAGTTTACGAATTACCAAAGTTAATGAGAAATGAGGACATTTGTGAAGGTTGTATTTCTGGAAAACAAACAAGAAAACCGTTCTCAAAGAAAACAACATGGCAAGCTGTTGAACCTTTGCAGCTGGTTCACTCCGACATTTGTGGACCTATGAGAACAGAATTGATTGGAGGTTGCAGGTATTTCATCACTTTTATTGATGATTACTCGAGAAAAACCTAGGTATATTTTCTCAAATATAAATCGGAAGCACTATATTATTTTAAGATATTCAAAGCTTTGAACGAAAAACAATCCAATTATTCGGTCAAAACGCTAAGAACTGACCGAGGAGGAGAATATTGTAGTAAAGCTTTTCAAGACTTCCTGAAACAAAGTGATATACGACATCAATTGACCAATAGTTACACTCCCCAACAAAATGGGGTTGCAGAAAGAAAAAATAGAATGTTAATGGAGTTAAGCAGAAGCATGATGAATATCAAACAATTACCAAATTGTTATTGGGTTGAAGCGGTAGCATGTACAACATACATCTTAAATCGAACAGTTACAAAAACAAGACCAAATTTAACTCCATACGAAGCGTGGAATGGGAGGAAACCTAATGTAGAACATCTCAAAGTATTTGGATGTCTAGCCTATGCTCATGTTCCTAAACAACATAGAGACAAACTAAACAAGAAGACGGAAAAAACGGTATTTATTGGTTATAGTGAGAACAGTAAAGGCTACAAACTGTATAATCCGCTAACCAATAAAACCATCATAAGCCGTGATGTTGTGTTTGATGAAA
The DNA here is from genome assembly GCA_030545235.1 of Helianthus tuberosus. NCBI lineage: Eukaryota > Viridiplantae > Streptophyta > Magnoliopsida > Asterales > Asteraceae > Helianthus > Helianthus tuberosus. Next base: position 64,808,339 of record CM060440.1, on the reverse strand, counting down.
GCAAGAGATGGGTTATGGATTCGGAAGAATCAGATGTACCATTTATAATTTCAGACAGTGATGATACAAGTCAAATTCAAAGAAGAGCTCCTATAAAACCACAAAATGTAGAGCCACAACCTGATCAGGAACACATAAGTGAGAACACAGGATTACCTGAACATGGAGAAGAAAATCAAGAAATAGAGACAGAAGCGGATCAATCACAGTCAAATGTGAATGATTCATCTTCAACTGATTCGGAGAATGAAGTAATTAATACAAGAAACATCAACAGTGTATATAGAGACACGAGAGCTCTTACCGAAGCCGAAGTTCAACAAAGGTACAATGAAAGTCAAGTAGTTAATTTTGTTCTCTATACCCATAGTGCAGACCCAACAACTTATGAAGAGGCCAGTAAAGATACAAAATGGATAGAAGCAATGAACAAAGAAATGGAATCCATTCACAAAAACCAAACATGGGAACTTGTGGGTCCTCCAAAACATCAAAAACCAATAGGTGTGAAATGGATTTACAAGACAAAATATGATGAAAAAGGGAATGTGGATAAATATAAGGCCAGATTAGTAGTTAAAGGATACAAGCAAAAATATGGAATAGACTATCAAGAAGTATTGGCACCAGTAATCCGATTCGAAACAGTTCGAATAGTGTTGGCTCTTGCGGCACAGTATGAATGGCATCTACATCAAATGTATGTAAAAACAGCGTTTTTGAATGGGAAATTAGAGGAACAAGTTTACATTGACCAACCTCAAGGATATATCAAACAAGGAGAAGAGGAAAAGGTATGTCATCTCAAACGTGCTCTATACGGTCTGAAACAAGCGCCAAGAGCTTGGTATAGCAGAATAGATACGTACTTTCTGCAACACAAATTCAAAAAAATGCAATTATGAGCACACTCTCTATGTTAAAGACACTAAAGAAGGAAAACTAGTGATATGTCTATATGTAGATGATCTAATTATTGCAAGCAACTCTATGAGGTTGATAACCAATTTCAAAGACACGATGAAAAAGGAATTTGAAATGACAGATATGGGCAGATTGCATTATTTTCTCGGTATGGAAGTTCAGTATGAAAATGGCAACATAATACTTTCACAAAGAAAGTATATGAGAAATCTACTAGAAAAGTATAGAATGAATCAATGCAATACAATTTCTACACCAATGGAATATGGACTTAAACTATCCAAGGATGATCCTGAAGAGTTTATAGATGAAGGTGTCTATCGAAGCCTTGTAGGAAGTTTAATGTATCTGACAAACACAAGGCCAGATATCATGTTTGCAGTAAGCAAAATTAGTCGGTTCATGGAATGTCCAAAGAAAAGTCACTGGGAAGCCGCCAAGCGTATACTAAAATACATTAAAGGCACTCTAAACCAAGGTGTTACCTATTCTAAAGGAGGGAAAAAGAAGCTCACAGGATACAGTGATAGTGATTATGCGGGAAACATAGATGACAGCAAGAGCACGTCTGGATACATGTTTCATCTAGGATCCGGACCCATATCATGGCAATCAAAGAAGCAAAAAGTGGTGGCACTATCCTCAACCGAAGCAGAGTATATGGCCTTAACCCTGGCCGGTTGCCAAGCTGTTTGGATTAAAGGCATACTGGATGAATTACAAGGAAAAGAAGAATATCCTGTACCTATTTTCTGCGATAACAAGTCCACTATTTGCTTAGCAAGAGATCCAGTATACCATGGAAAGAGCAAACATATAAGAGTTAAATATCATTACATCAGAGATTTAATTAAAAAGGAAGAAGTGACTGTAATCTTTTGTGCAACGAAGGATCAACTGGCTGATATCATGACAAAAGCCTTGCAGCCAAAAGACTTCATTCGCCTCAAACATCAGATGCACTTAATGCTGAAATAGTCTAGCTTAAGGGAGGGTGTTAGATATAACTATTTAGATTTATAAGCTAGATATAATAGTTTATATTATTTATGTTATTATTATTATTATTATTAGATATAGGGAATGACGGTTATTCGCCATACATGTATGCATATATACTCGAAAACATCATCTGATCCATTTCATCAATTCATTTTATGAACACATAATTCTTATTTCACCGAAATCCTAAGATAGATCTGCAACAGTATAAGGCCCGTATAATTGTATACGACCCGTATACAATAGGGGGTGTGAAAATAAGATATAGGGGGTGTGGGAACAAATGGGAGCTTTTTTAAACGAATATATATTATTAGTATTTTATTATTTGGCGGACCATATATCTTTTGTGTACGATTGTTTTCTTAATCATTAGTATTTTATTATTTGGCGGACCATATATCTTTTGTGTACGATTGTTTTCTTAAACGAATATATTACTAGAATTAGTACCCACCGCAATACGGCGAAGATTGGTTACATATATATCATATTAGATTCATTCACATCGCCTAGTCTACCTACTAAGCCTATACAAAATCTTATTGTATTAATCTGTTTACGACTTATCTATACTATATTATAATGCATTTGAAAAAAATTCCAACAAAATTTAAGTAATTACAGCATTCTATGCTTGTAGTATAACAACTTAATGAAGTTACTAAAGAGGCAAAATGGTCTTTCTACATAAATATTAAATTGATTTAGGGTTTTAAAAAAATTAATTCAAACACTGGGGTATATGTTGTGAAGTACTTGTAATTTGAAGGTTCATATGGGCAATTTTTGGTATTTAATAACATAATTGACCTATATATATATTAAAAAGAAAACGAATTGAACAGTAATAATATATTTAAATATTAAAGAGTGTTCAATGAAAACTAATAGAAAAATAAATGAATGAATAGTATCGGGTACCGGTATCAAATTTACCAAACAGAGTGTATTTTCGGTATCCGTTCGGCACCGGTATTCATCGGGTTTTACCCTCAAATATCGGTGTCGTACCAGTACCGTCCGTATTAAGCCGTACTGTACCAGATATATTCGGTACCGGTACCCATTTTTTAGGATTTCGGTAACGGTATTTTCGGTACCGGTTGGTACCGAGCTCATCAAATCCTGTAACAACGTACCAATGCAAGTAATTGCACATTTTAGATTACTTTTCATACACAGAGTAAGTAAACTGTATTTCGTTTGAATGAGGTTTTATATACACAACAACTTATTTTGCTTTATTTTTTGTCATTTTACGTAATGAATGAATTGTAGCATGTAAAATTAACTTGGATATTTAGATTATTGATGAGCAAATCGTATCAAATCATGTAATCAAACCGGTATCGTATCGGTACCAAATTTACTATACCAAATCATTTTCGGTACCAATTTGATACCCACCTTTTGGCGTTTTCAGAATCGTTACTTTCGGTTCGACACCGGTCTAGCACCATACCTGTATTTATTGATTTTTACCTTCAAATACCATACCGTATTGTACCGAGTATTTTCGGTGCCGGTACCTAATTTCGATGATTTTCCGGATCGGCACTTTCGGTGCCGTTACAGGTACCGAGCTCATCCATATTTTAACGTGTTAGCACCGTAATATCTGAACTGAAAACAACCGAATTTCCAACGTGTAGGACATGTGGGTCCTATTATTATATATTAGGTTATTTAAAATCGCTTTTTTAGGACGGATTGACTATCCTTTTCAAGACATTTTTATTTATGTTTTGATATTCGGTATCTGCTTGCCGTTACTGACACGCGTTTTGCAGTCGTTGGGTCCCGCCGCAACGCGCGGGCGAAAATTTAACTAGTTTATTTAATAACCAGGTTATTATGGTTTTAGGCTATTTAATAGAACACTTTGTATTTTTTAGGAGTTCATTAATTCATAACATAATTTATTTAAGTGAAAATGTCACAAAATAGTAACAAAGTTTTAAAAGTGTTCTAGTAAGGTCACTCTTATTGTTTTTGTCTCAATTAGATAACTTAACATTCAAATTGAGCCATGTCCCTTTTTCATGTGTCAAGAAAAAAATGGAGCATAAAATGTTTGGGTCGGATTATTTTAATATATGAAATTATATTTATTAAAAATAAAAACGCTTTAATTATATTAAAAATTAAGAAAACAAATTAAATCCACGTCATCACTCGACATTAGCATCAAATAAAAGGGAAAAAAATCCACATGACAACGGTTACCTATGAAATGGATGAAAAACCCATTTATTTTAACAAAAAATGAATGTTGAGGGACCTGATTAGAACACTTTTGAAACTTGAGTTACCTAATTGGAACACTTTTAAAACTTGGTTACTATTCTAAAAAGTTACCCATTTATTTAATTACCAATTTATTAAGGTTTTAAGCTTTGTTTACAACATATCTTGTTTTATTGATAATTTGACTATCCTTATCAAATATCATTAGCTTAAGCCATATCTACATTTTTACTTTCGACAATACCACATATATTTAGCCACTGTTTCTACCGATTTTCGCTCGTAGTGTTAAAGTTTACCTAAAAAATATTTTTGTAATGTAAAATATTGGATTTTTAAGAGTCCGGCCCGATCGAGTTTTCGTTCAAGCTCCGCCACTATAGTTAGCAATGCAGTGGCGGAGCTAGACCTTAAAACCAGGGGTATCCCAAATTTTTTTTTACGGTGTATTCATATAAAATCCTTTATAGGGGTATCCTCGTATTTTTTTAGGGGTATCCTTTATATAAAATCCAAAAAAAAAAACAAAAAATTAACACTGAGAAACACTGCGAACACGACTTTGAGCCGTAGCCCGTGCTACGGCTGGTGTAATGTTGTCTCCGCCCCTGTAGCAATGTGTAAAAAATGGTTCTTTTAGAAAGAAACAAACAGTACATCGTTCTCTCACGGTCTCACCTATTAAATAAGTTTAAATAGTGGGGTGATTAAATAAAATTTAGATTTTATTTAATAAAATTTGATATAAATAATTTATATCAATTTATTTTAGTTATTTATACAGTTTAAATTTATAAGGATAATGTATTGTAAATTTAACAACATGAGATTTATGATAATGTATTATACAACAAATATATAATATGTAAACAACAAATATAATATATTATATATGTATTTGTTGTTCGGATATCCATATTTAAACCGTGTTTGTATAAACATCAAATATAACATATTATATATATTTGTTGTTCGGATAATGGAGATAAAATTTAAACCGTAATTAAATAAGCAAATCCTTAATATTAAAATAAAATTTAAGTTAAAAAATGAGGTTGAAGGGGAGAATGCCATGTGGTATTATTTGGAGTCTTTTATTATAATTTAGATTAGATTTAGATTAGATTATATCGAAAAAAAAACCTTATTTTTTATAAATGTTACATATGAAACTTTAAAATAGGTATTTAAATTTTTATGAAATTAAGTAATAAACTATAACAAACTACAGATAAATAAATAATATGTAAGAAAGACTTAGGATATAACCCCTTTCGGAACTAACGAATAGTCAAATACCATCGAATTCAAATTAAGAATCTACCATAAACAAATTCCAAACCCACAAAAGCACCAACCCTCAAGATTCAATAATCTAGGTGTGCTTACATTAAACAAAATTGTGCATCACTAACTTGTAAAAAGAGGAATTGTAAAAGTAACTCACAAACTAAACACGTAAATTAATATAGGGGGAAATTAGTATTTCATTATTTGGTGGACCATACCTCTTTGGTGTAGTCAAGTACGTCTTTTGAATCTAAAAACGTTCACACATTTTAACGCCATGTTTGAATATTTTAATATTTGAAGATGAATGAACCTGTTTAAATAATTTTTATAAACTTAACGAAATATAAAATTGAAGAAACGATCGAACGGCTTGGATTAAACCGCCTTATTACTCTCTACAACTTCCATACTCGATATTCAACAATGAGGAAACATGTTACCTTCAAACATAAAAATATTATTTTACAAACCAAAATAATACTATTCCGCCATTTATTGAATTTACAATATATAAATAAATGACGTATCTGATGCAGATTACGCGAAATTTTGTTGTTTTTGAACCCTTCCTTCCTCCCTCCTAACTCCCAACCATCTTCTAAACAAAACTTACCATATCATTTTTAGTAATTTTAGTATTTTCCACCACAAAACTAATTTAAACAAGTTTTCAAAACTTTTTTTTTTTAAATAATAAGTTAATAAGTGCTTTTAACAAAAAAAAAAAAAAAAGACTTTAAGAGTTAAATAAGTAAGTTGGAAGACAAACAGAAGAGAAGAAGATATATTGATCGTAATATGTTTTCTCGGTGGTGTGGCGGTAGTAGTAATTAGTAAACGAGGGTGCTATTAGGTTGGGAAGGTGAGGATTAAAGTTACCGAAAAAGAAAAGGTTATGCACAATTTATTTTTGTTACCTGGGCTTTTTTTAAACTTATTTTTTGGGGCACTTGAATATCAGCTTTATTTGACATCGACATGTAAACTTAAAAAATCATGTAAGAATTGTCAGAAAAAAAAAGTTTCAACTATATAAACTTAACAATTGTCAAATTAAAAGGTTTCAACTAATAATTATTTATATATTAAGTTCTATGATTTACTATTAAACTTAACAAATCATGTAAGAAACGATCGAACGGCTTGGATTAGTCCACCAAACATGGACCATCTTTACTAGCCGCTAGATACCATCTTTACTCGCCGGAAGATGAAACATGGTATATAATGGACACCCCGCCTTTACTCTCTACAACCTCCATACTCAACATTCAACAATGAAGAAAGAAGTTACCTTCTTCCTATTCCTCTGCTGCTTCTTCTCTTCCGCTTGAATCGATGTAGATCACATGTTGATATTCTTTTGATCATATCATATCATGATTTTATTTTTTTGTTTTTCATTTTTCGGTTGCTGTAACGAGTGTCGGTACTGGAACCTAACGAGATGAAGCGATACCAATCAGATTCCTATCTGCGCCGGTTTTTATACCGCTAGTTAATTAAATAATCAACCAAATATCAATTAATCATTTCACAAATAGTTAATTTACCAGACGTTTCTCTAAACGCTTGAATCGTAAAACTGTTGCAAAGCGCAAACATGTGAACTATGATACTTACCTCATAAATATTATTCTTGGTTTGTTGTCCAAAGTGTAACTATTTGGATTGTACCCCATTAGTAACATTAAAATGATTATGAGTCGCGGGCATTTCATATCTAACGGTTTAACAAATTTATATAGCAAGATCAAACAATTAAATTCCTAGAATTAAAAACAAAGAGTCATATGAAAGTAAATTTCCACATTACTTGGGGTGTGGCCGTGTGGGGTTAATGTGTTCAAAAATAAATTTCCACATTCGAAACCTTCATTTTAACACGGAATTTTAAAATCAAGAATGAGATGCCCGTAGGCCAAACGACATGTATCGAAAGAAGAGATTCTATCCGTTCGATGCTCGCGAAATCCTACATATTATTGTAAAAAACTTATTTAGACATGTTGAATTAAATCCATACTTTTTTGTTCATTGTTACATTTATTGTGACACAGACATCGTCTTAATTAATAACGTACCCCCTATGATTTCTTGTAAAACATTTCTGGAAATTTATAGCCTTATAGGACACGATCGAACGGTTTGGATTAGTCCGCACTCGGAACGTTCATATCGGAACCTTCATTGACTTTTGAAAAACGATCGAACGGCTTGTAAAACATTTCTGGACACGATCGAACGGTTTGGATTAGTCCGCACTTGGAACCTTCATTGACTTTTGAAGAAACGATCGAACGGCTTGGATTAGTCCACCAAACATGGACCATCTTTACTCGCCGGGAGATCAAACATGGTATATAATGAACACTCCGTCTTTACTCTTTACAAATTACAAACTCCATACTCACTCAATATTCAACAATGAAGAAAGAAGTCACCTTCTTCCTATTCCTCTGCTGCTTCTTCTCTTCTGCCACCAAAATAACACCAAGCGTCGAGGTAAGTTACTAAAATCCGTGAGCTCTCATATGTATCATTTCATATTCATATGAGGGATGAGCTCGGTACCGTCCGGTACCGAACCGGTACTGGTACCGAAAGAACCGGTACCGAAAGAACCGGTACCGAAAATCCTCAAAAGTGGGTACCGGTACCGGTATTTGAGTGTAAAAACCGGTACCGTACCGGACCGGTATCGAACCGGTACCGAAAATGTCAAAAGTCGGTACCGAAAAGGTACCCGGTTCGGTAAATTCGGTACCGGTACCGGGTCCATTTTGCTCATCCCTATTCATATCTGTGCGTGTTTTGTTTTCTAATTTGTAGGAATGTAAGGTTGAAGAAAGGCCGGGACTGTCCATGGAGTACCCGGTTTTCAAACTTTTGAAGTCAGGTAGGATTGATTTGAATACTTTTAAGGTGGCAGGCGGCATAGTATCCGTCAACCTTTCAATTGAGGTTGAAGAACAGTGTGAACATCCCTACGATCGATTATTGTTCGTGAATAAAACCCCCAATTCACTCTTCGTTGCCGCTACGATCAGGTTCACACCCACATTTCCCCCTAGCTAATTTCATCCATCTGCTTACCAGCCCTAAACATCCAATTAATTAGGGTTTTCTAGTACCAAATTTAATTTCATTAATTGCTGTTTAATTATTTGGATGTTTTTTGAGTTGCAGTATCCTGAATCAGGAGGATGTCTTAAGATGGATGAGGATTCTGAAAGATTTGCACCCTTGTTTCACCGGGTTACACCATTAATTTTATAATTAGGGTTTTTTGTTTATACTTTATTCATTATTATTGTTTTGAATTTTGAAGTTAAATTTGTTGTTTTAATGTTTGATGTTGTTGAAAGTGTAATGGATCCTGCACCAAGTCCGGCTTTTCGAATTGGTACGCATCACTTTTGATTTATGGACTTCGTTTGTTTTTGTTTTTAGAATCCGTATAATTAGATATTGCATCTTGCATCTCCTATTTCATATATATATATCTAACATTAAGCTTCTTTTGAATGTGTTTACAGCTGTCCTTTTAGTCTTCTTTTTCACTCACCGACTGCGAATTTGATCTTCGTCGAATCAAGTTTACTCCATATCATAGTTATTAAAGGCGCCGGGCGCACTCAGGGCAATTTGTTGGGCCCGGGGCTTTATTTGCGCCTGGGCGCTCGCTTTAATAACTATGCAGAAGATTATGAATTAACCTGAAGATTCAAGGCGTGAGGCGCACTCAAGGCGATTTGTTGGGCCCGGGGCTTTATTTGCGCCTAGGCGCACCTGGGCGCTCGCTTTAATAACGATGCTCCATATCTGACTCCAGTAATAATGTCTCTCTTCCACTGCTTCTGCATTTTCCTTCTTTTTTCTTTGGAAGCACATCTCTATCTATTAATAGAGAAGTGGAAATGAATAGTTAATTGTTTTAATTGGATGAAGGGACGGTGTCATGTAACACGCTAGAGGGGTGGTGTCATGTTCTAAAACCCTTCAGTCCACCTCTCACAGTTTCCAGAAGATAGAGAGAGGAACAAAGGAGATAGAGGGCTCTGCTAGAGAGAGACTGAGATCCGAGAAGAGATGGGTTTGGGACGGAGTAGGCTGCTGCTGCTGCGCCTCCGGCGCCTTCAACAGTGGTTAAACGCTGATGTTTGTTAGGGTTCCACCGTGCAACCTAGGGCTCCGATTAAGATTGCAAACCCGAATTCCGGTGGATCCGACGACTGAGGTAAGCAGCGTAACCTAGGGCTTCAATGTCCAGTTTCTTGTGATGGGTGAAAGTTAGATCTACTGATTTTAGAATGGCTATTACATACGCATGTTATACCGGTGTTCTTTAGAAGGGCTGGCTCTTCTATGTTGTGAGTAAACCGCTTGCTTTGTTCGACGATTAAGGGGTGGTGTATGTCTCCGATATAAATGGTCTTAATATGTTCGAGGGAAATTGTCATGGTGAATTCGGCATCCGACGGGCTGCTCAGTTCGGCTTTGTTGATCTAAGGTTGGGTTTCAGAATCTTATAAGCATAAAACAAATTATTTTGTTTCAGTTTTTGCTGCATAGTTTTGGATTGACAGAAAGACTTATTGAAATGTATGTAGTTTTTCTTCTCAGGGAGTTCATGTAACAACATTTGATTCACAATATTACAATAACATTCACATTCATACTCGTCACTAGATAACTTTGTCGTAACGAGTAAAAAAGGAGACCCGTGACCAAACTTCCATGAGATGATGAAGAGTTGAAAACCACATCTAACAACATCCGAATCTTGTTCATGTTGATGCATCTTCACATAAATGCATAAATTAAATGATGGTGCCTGAAACAAACATAAATAAACTCATGCTTATTAGTTAACAAAACCTATAGCTGTTAACTGTGTGACGAATATTTCATGATAAATAGTTTAGTACATAGATCAAAGATGCAACACTTTTATAAACGTGCATCAAGATAACTAAGAGTATTACCCACAAGTAGTGACAATGTAGAAACATATACAACACATTTACCAGTGTTGTTATGGAGAGTAACCAAAGCTGTGAACATATCCAAAAGTGATTGAATAAAGGAAAAACAATGTTATTAAATTCTTAAGCAAAATAACAAAACTACCCAAACAACTGTCATGGTCCAGCTAAGCTTGATTCCTTGTATACAATCCAAGCCTAAAGGAAAGTTGACAGGTTGGGTTTTTGTAGAAAAATGAAAATAATTGAAAATGAAAAAAAAATTTACCGGCGACAAAGTACCCGTTGATGTTCACCTTTTAGTGACGAGACCATTAACGGCCACGTGTCGTCGCTAATGGTCAACAAGTATTAGTAACGACCAGACCTTTAGCTACACTTTTTGGACCAATAGCGACCAACTTTTAGCGGCAACACAACGATGACAAGTCGCCGCTATTGTTTTTACTCCTTTTCCGAACCGGTACTGTACCGTAATAATCTGTACAATGATTGATTTGTGTTTTTACTCAAACATGAAATGAAAAAGTAAATAAATATCTAATTTTTATAATTGTCAAGTAGTCGAAGTGTGTGTATATATATGTTCCATCAAAGTTGCCTAACTCAAGTACGTGTTAAAACCACTTATGAGACTAAAAAGACTTTAATTTGAATACATATACTCATCTAAGGAGTATGTGATGCTGCTCTGACTACTGTGACTGGTGCTTTGTTTTATCAATTAGATCTATGTTTGCTTTTGTTGGTGTGGCGTCGCGTTCGGCTGATGTAATAGGTTCATAACATCAGAGGCAACCCTGAGGTCAGGTACCAGGTACTTTTGTTTAACTATCAGTTACTTACTGTGGCAGATGCTTTAAGCCGAAAGTATCACGAAAAGCCAAAAAGGGTACGTTCTCTTAAATTAAATCTATACAAGTAGATTTAAATAATCAAATTAGAAAAGCACAAGAATCAGTGATCAAGGAGGATACTGAAAAACAAAAAGGTATGATTAAGGAATTAGAACAAGGAACAGATGGAATTTGGAGATTCCATAAAAAGAGAATGTGGATACCTAAATTAGGAAACCTACGTCATCGCATATTAGAAGAAGCCCATAAGTCTAAATATACGATGCATCCTGGAAGTGATAAAATGTACCAGGATTTAAGAAAGAATTTTTAGTGGATAGGAATGAAAAAGGACATAGCAACCTATGTTTCTAAATGTTTAACTTGTTCATAAGTTAAAGCTGAACATCAGAAACCCTCAGGATTGCTACAACAATTAGAAATGCCAGTATGGAAATGAGAATTAATAACAATGGATTTTGTTACTAAACTACCCAAAACAAGAAAAGGCAATGATACAATCTGGGTGATTGTAGATAGGCTAACCAAGTCAGCTCATTTCCTACCAATGAAAGAAACTTTTAGTATGGAACAATTAGCCAAATTGTATGTAAATGAAATCGTTTCATTACATGGAATTCCTTTATCAATTGTTTCTGATAGAGATAGCCGTTTTACCTCTTATTTTTGGTCAAGTTTCTAAAAGGCGATGGGAACCAAGTTAAATCTAAGCACAGCTTATCATCCTCAAACGGACGGACAAAGCGAAAGGACAATTAAGACGATGGAAGACATGCTTAGAGCATGTGTAATTGATTTCGGAGGTAATTGGGATGATCACTTACCTTTAATAGAATTTTCTTATAATAATAGTTATCATATAAGTATCAATGCTGCACCATTCGAAGCACTTTATGGACGAAAGTGCCGAACCCCAGTCTGTTGGGCAGAAATTGGGGAAAAGCAACTATCTGGACCTGAGATAGTACAGGAAACAACCGACAAGATTATTCAAGTAAAGGAATGACTGAAAGCAGCAGGAGATCGACAGAAGAGCTATGCTGATAACCGACGCAAACCATTGGAATTTCAAATAGGAGATAAAGTCTTGTTAAAAGGCTCTCCTTGGAAAGGAATAGTAAGATTCATCAAAAGAGGAAAGCTAAGTCCCAGGTATATTGGACCTTTTGAGATCATTAGAAGAGTAGGACCTGTAGCCTATCAGTTACAACTGCCAGAGGAAATGGCAGGAATAGATGATGTATTTCATGTATCAAATCTCAAGAAATGCTTAGCCGATGAATCATTGATGATACCTCTTAAGGGTATAGAGGTAAATGAACAACTCAAGTTTGTAGAAAGGCCTCTACAGATCGAAGACAGGAAAGTCGAGAACCTCAAGCATAAGAGATTAGTTCTGGTCAAAGTGAAGTGGGACTCCAAAAGAGGACCTGAGTATACATGGGAGCTTGAATCAGAAATGCAAAGAAAATATCCACACTTGTTCCAGTAGATCTCGAGGACGAGCTCTAAAACAAGGTGGGGAGGATATAACAACCCTCAAGAAAACCAACATCCTTGAATAATTTTCGATACTCTAATATATTTTAAAATATCCCAATATGTCCCTAAAAACACCTCGTACGTGAAAACGTCCCCGAATACCTTAAATACTATTAAAATTAATTAAAAATAATGATTTTGGGTTTTAGGCGGACCGCGTAAGGCACCCATAACCCTTACGCGGGCCGCGAGAGGCTAAAAGGTGGCGCAGCCCGGTGCGGCCACGTGGCCCAACACACGGCAAGCCTACTCGATGACCCAGCCAAGCTATCCCTTTAACCAGGTTTGATGCGGGCCGCGTAAGGCCCTTGCCATGTGTTACGCGGGCCGCGAGAGGACCGAGATCAGGCCCTATATAAGAAAGCATCGGGTTTTCGTTTTCCGTCGTTCATTTCTTTCTTTCTTAAACGAATTTCTGAGTAGTAGACATAGTCTCCGGGCATTATACCCCCCTAATTAGCGAGGTTCTGCTCTGTTGTAAGTATTATAACCCCTGGATACGTATTAGATACGCTGCCCGATTGATCTAGGGTTCCGTAACGGCTGTCGTGGTTCTGCCCGACGTAGTCGTTGGAATGCCGTCTCGGGGAGGGTATTACTAATGTTAAAATGGGTTATTGTACTAACACGTGTGCATTTGTGTAAATTATAGATTGTCACCAGGAAACCCTTACGGAAAATCTAAGACAGCAATGTGAGTTTATCCACTTTTTGTAAACCTTTTGTTAACTGTTTTTACAAAACCTTAAATACTTTTCCATGCGAATAACAGTTATTGAGTATTTGTAAGAATACAATTATCATGAGTATGTTGGGGTTTTGTATACAAAATTTGTTACCACCTGGTCAAGGAGTAACATTTCCACAAGTCGGGTCTGACAGTACCATGGATGTTAATTGATATGTCTTGGAAACAAATATAATTGCGAGATCGCCCTCAATACTGTACACTGAGTTTTACTTAAACTTTATTAAACTGGGATTCACTCACCAGTATTTCCCACTGACAAATGTTTTTAAAACGCGTTTCAGGTAACAAAATGTGAAAGCCAAATAGAAGCCAGCTAGACAGCTGTGCTGAAGGCTTGGAAAAGTGGCAATAAAGTTACCTAAAATAAAATAGATGTTTTTATTAAATAAAATATGATTTATTCCTATGAAAACGTGTGTACTACGAACTTGGGTTTTATCCCATATGTTTAATGTTATGAAAATGTGGTATTTTACTCTGATCAAGTATTTCCTAACTACGGTCCTGATGAAAAATTCCGCTGCCAATATTGAATAAACACGCGATACCACCAAAACTGGTTCGCGGCCGCCCGTTCCCGGGGATTAGGGATCGGGGGTTGCGACACCGGTGAGGGCCGGCGCCGCCCCAGCACACCACCCTTAGGTGTGTCCCCGTCCTCAAAGTCTTCCTGGTGCCGTTCACGTCGAGCCTCATTCTCTCTCTCTCTCCTTTATACACACACATATATATATGAGCCTCATCCCCCACACCCTACGTCCATCCCCTTCAGCCTCATCCTCACACCCGCTTACGTTGACGCTTACATGACGGAGCATCCTTTGAGGACTTCCCTCCTCCACACCCCATAGTCCAGGGCCGGCTATCCCCATGTGCAGAGTGGGCTTGAGAACAGGGCCCAAATCATTCAAGGGCCCAAAAATTTTTAGATTTTCTTTTTATATATATATAGCCCAAATCAGTACAGGCCCAAAGTTTGTAAAAAACCCCAATCTTATAACCGTACCAGGCCCCAAATCATTAAATCAATACTAGTAATTTGCCGCTGCTCAAGAAACCAAACGACGCTGTAGGGATTTCTGGTCGAACTCGAACAGACGAACACAAGTACACAACGTCGCGGCAGGGATTCATCATCATCGCGATTCGCAGTTAATAATCATCATCATCATCCGCAGATTGACCAGATTCGCAGCAGGACTGGAGGAGGCAGGAGGTATTTTTTGTTGATTTTTGTTTGTTGTTATCTGTTACGAGTCGCAACCACGGTTCCGAGTTACGGTTTCGTCGTTTCGAGTCGCAACCATGATAGTAAAGGAACCTGTTTTATGAGAATTTTCTTTATCATCTCTATGTTGCATTGTTGCTAGTTGCGTCATCTGTAATATGAGAATTGAGACATGATTAATATGATGGTTCATTGGTTTGTGTAATTGTGTATGGAGCCAGTACATGAGATATTGAGATTTGATAATAATAATAATAATAATTAATTAATTATTTATGTTTTTTTTAGAAAAAAAATCATACCTTTATGACTAAATTGTCTGTTTCTTTAAATGTTGTTTATTAATTATTATACTTTAAATGTATTAGACTTTGTGTGAATTGTGAATTGTGATTGAATGGATGTTGATCGAGAGCTCTGCTTCAAAAAACGCTAGGAGAACCACACTGTTTGCTTAGCAAGTAAGTTCGATACTTTGATCGTTTTTGCTACACTATTTTTGTTAATTTGTTTTATCGTAGTATTATGAATTTTTTAGTATTTATATATATATGATTGAATGATTGATGAGTTTATGTTATATGAAGATTTGCGAATAGGGCCCAAATTTTTTTATCTCGAACAGGGCCAAAAAAAATTTTGTAATTTTCGGAGCCGGCCCTGCCATAGTCTTAGGAATGGTCCTTACGTAACTCCTTTTAGACATTTTTGCAAAGAATGTTCATCCTCCCTCTCTCATCCACGTCATCTTCTCTCCTTAATAAAACATCCAAAACAAGTATATTGTGGAAAAAAAAAATTCAGACAAAAAAAAAAAAAACCTTATACCCAAATTAAAACCAAACAAACCCTAGATAGATAACCTGAAAAGGTCACAACAACATCTTTGTAATAATTTTCAATTTCAATACCTGATTTTTTTTTTTTTATCGAAATGAATGAGTGATTTTTCTTCTTACACATCTCTTACGCTTGACTTGACTCAAAATTATGCATTAACAAGATAAAAAGTTGTTTCAGCCTGTTGTGGACAGTTTACATCAATTTCAATGATTTTTCTTCTTACACATCTCTTACAATTGACTCAAAAATCTTACGTTAACAAGATAAGAAGTTGTTTGTTAGATAAATCGTAAAAAATATTGAGTAATTTTAAGTGCTGATTTCAGAAATCATTAGTTATCCACTTATCCTTATTAAGTATAACTAGTTTTTTTTACTATCGCTGCGTTGCGGCGAACGTCTTTTGTTATTTAGTTTGTGTTTACATGTGTTTTGAAATCACTACGAGCGCGTTACGCACGGAAACCGTTGACAAGAATAAAAAGAAAATGTAGAAAAAATCACTAAAAGACAACCAAAAGAAAATTAACCAAAAAAGTTGTATGGTAATAATGTTGTTCGTATGAAACCTGTGGTCAGAGATGAGCAAATGATACTGGGTACCGGTACCGAATTTCCTGAACCGAAAGATCTTAAGTACCAATTCGGTACGACTTTTGGCGGTCCTGATACCAGTTCGCTACCGGTTTTTACCTTCATATACCGGTACCGTAACTGGTATTTTTGGTACCGGTACCGATTCAGTATTGGTTGGCACCGAGCTCATCCCTACCCCTGAAACTAAAAAAGAAATCATTAAAAGTTGAAGAAAATCAACCAAAAAAGTTGCACGATATCGTTGTTGTTCATACGACACCCGTGATCAAGGATGAGCAAATGGTACCGGGTAGCATTACCGAATTTTCCGAACTAAAAGATTTTCAAAATCAATTCGATACCGACTTTCGGTGTTTTCTGCACCAGGCTGGTGTCGGTTTTTACCTTCATGTACCGATAACTATATTTGTATTTTCGATACCAGTACCAGTTGACATAAATTTATCTAACTTAAAAAATAAAGAAGATAATAAAAATAAGGCCGGATCTATTCACACACCCGTTTGGTCTATTCACACACCCAAACGCCCCGCTATGGCCAAAGCGGGGCGCTTTGGATTAAAGTCAACAGACAAAAGTTGAGCACGTCACTTCCTGTCCGACGACCTCATACCGAAGCGGCCCGCTTTGGCCAAAGCGGGGCGTTTTGGCCTGGCAGTTTATTTTTGGGGGAAAAAGTAGGGTTTTGGTGAAAAAAATGGTTGTTTGTTTGTTGTTTGATTGTGTTTTTTTTGTTGAAAGGTCGTAGATTTTTTTTATAAAGAGTTAACTGCCATTTTCGTCCCTGTGGTTTGGTCACTTTGGCCATTTCAGTCCATTTTTCAAAAATGCGCCATTTTCGTCCCCCACGTTCTGGAAAGGTGCCATTTCAGTCCAAAAATCATAACCCAGTTAAGTCAGTTTGTAAATAAGGACTGATTGTGTAAATTTGTAACATAAAGGACTGATTGTGTAAATTTGAAAAATGAACTGAAATGGCAGTTAACACCACCACTAGCCCTGCCACCACCACCACTCCGCTGCCACCACCACCACCACCACCGCCACCACCGCCAATCCATCCATCATTGTTCATCAACAGTCACCGTTCATCATCGTCATCATCTCCGTCAACTATCACAACGATCATGTATCCTTGTACACATATTACCAACTTTTTTGCTTATGTCAAAAACTGAAACTTGCAGTTAAATTTATCCGCAATGGAAGTAAATGTGATACGACCATTTGTTACTGGAAGTCTAGAAACGTTTTATGAACTTACCGCTCCAGAGATTATTCAAGAATCACAGAGAGAGGAATATAGACGGCCCCAAACAGCTGATCGGGGACCTAGGGTAAGCTTTTCTATATGAACAAAATATTTATGTTTTCATATCATATGATAATCACACACACGCAGATAATACATGTGTTAAGTATTCAATAATTTTTATTTCTTTTTCCAGCGTGAATTGAGACGCTAAAAGGCCTCAGCAACGTGGATGTCTTCTGAAATCACCTGCATATTCATCAAAAGTGATTCCCCAAACTCCTTTAATTTCTTTCAGTCAAGTTATTTTATTTAAATTATGGCTTTAAATCTATATATGTTTGGCTTGTTTAAATCTGTGTGCAACTATTTTAGTTTTTGAAGTGTAATATTTATGTAATTGTGCTATTGTAGGTTTGTTTCTGAATTTCTAGTAATCTTACGCTGATCGTTTTCATGCATTTGTAAGCGTCTTTCTTAATTGCTAGCTTAATAACAATACTTAAAAAGTAATGGCTGTAACAGATGATCGATGATGATGATAACAGATGTTGACGATGATGACGTTGATGGTGGTGGTTCCGGCGTCGGCGGTGAACGAGGGTTTTCGGAGAGGATGACGGCGATGAACGGAGGTGAACAATGGTGGTGAACGATGACCAGAGTGAGGTTCAGGTTAAGTTCAGGTGGTTATCGGGCACGGTGGTCTCGAGAACTCCAAACACAGCGGTGGTGATGTGCTTGGTGATCGTTGTGATCGTTGACGGAGATGATGACGATGATGAACGGTGACTGTTGATGAACAATGATGGATGGATTGGCTGTGGTAGCGGTGGTGGCGGTGGTGGCTGTGGTGGCGGTGGTGGCGGTGGTGGCAGCGGAGTGGTGGTGGTGGCAAGGCTAGTGGTGGTGGTGTTAACTGCCATTTCAGTCCATTTTTCAAATTTACACAATCAGTTCTTTATGTTACAAATTTACACAATCAGTCCTTATTTACAAACTGACTTAACTGGGTTATGATTTTTGGACTGAAATGGCACCTTTCCAGAACGTGGGGGACGAAAATGGCGCATTTTTGAAAAATGGACTGAAATGGCCAAAGTGACCAAACCACAGGGACGAAAATGGCAGTTAACTCTTTTATAAAACATATTTAATTTAAAGTTATTTTATTTTTATAAAAACATATATATATATATATATATATATATATTAGTGTTATTAATTTATCAAGTAATAAGTTACTTTTTTTATTTTCTTTGTCAATTTATATCATATCTTCGACTAATTTATATTGTTATGTTCTTTTAGTTTTCATGATGAAACCGGAGCTGTTATCTTGGTTCTTCGTGATAAATACAATATTCATATTCGTTATCAAGTGCAGAAAAATGTGGTTTCTGTATCGGTTATTCAGATATCTATTCGGTCATCTTTCAAAACTGCAATACTCGAATGTACAGAAAATCCCGAAGAAGTTTAACAGAGATCATCGGAAGCAAATCCTGTTGAACAACAATGTCCTGTTAATTGTTTCAGATGACATGCTTGGTAACAAAGAGGAACACTTTCTTCTTTTGTTTTTCGATCTTTCTTAGTTGTTAATATTTAATTTTTTTCTACTTTTAGAAAGGTTTGAGAAAGAAAGTTGTAGTCAAATTACAGTTAGTCTTAAATGGTACAAAAATGTGATGATACCAAAAGAAGCAGCAGTTTGGACATTGTTGGGTTATCATCTTTCAACCCCATGTTGATAAGTGTGTTTATTTTGATTTAATGCTTCAGTTTACTTGAATCTTTGTGTGTGTTTTTTTATTGCAATTCAGTCAAGACCGACACGGGTAAGATCGTGCCACTTGATGTCAAAGGCTCAGACACTGTTGGCAGCGTCAAGCTCAAAATACAGGCCAAGGAACATATCCCCTTTGACCAACATGAGCTGATCTTCAACGAGAGACATCAAGTGTCTGTCTATTCAATTGAGAGAAATCATTGCATTACATCCCCGTTGAAAAACAGAATCGATAATTTTTTTAGGGAAAATAGGGTTGAAAGATGATAACCCAACAGTGGAGGATCTCATTCTACAGCTTCGATAAATTCAGGGGTATTCTCAAATAATGTTTTCTAGATGTTTGAAGACCAACAAATGTCATATGAAACAATTGTCTGACTTGGACAACGGTATCTCAACGAAAGGAATTCTAAAAAGGAAAAGAGACACAACTCGTGTAGTTGCAAAAAGCAGAATCACAGTCCCTTTCCTTCAATTTCCAGAACATTCTCCACAAACTACAACAAATTCCTTTTCCTTCAATTCTGTTGATGTGTCATCTTTGGAGTTAGTAGGATTTCTAAATACAGCTGTAGGATACGTACTTAAAGGTCTCTCTCTAAAAGAAATCCACATCATCAATAATCGATACAAACTTCTTCGAGCTAACTGCCGATATCTCATCCTTCGTATCTATTTTACAATCAAATCAACTCATCCTCCGATTTAAGCGGCGTTTTCTGATCAACGTTTATCGAATAACTAGCATTTTACTCATTTTGTTAAAATGATTTATTATTCGTTTAAAATATGCACGGATCCTGCATATTCATATGAAAATGGTGGAATGTTGAGTTTAGAATATAACAATACGGACAGCGAGGCGAATTAGAAAGCAAATGAGTACATGGATGGGGATGTACCACGATCGCCATGTTCCTCTGCAATTGATATAGCTTCTTCCTCCAATGGTGAAGTCAAGTTCACCTTTTCCATATGCTTTGGTGATTGTTCATGCTTGCGCGTATATCTGATGAAAACAGTTGCCCGAATTACTTTAGTGGTTGCTTTCGAGAAATTGTAACAAATAGTGAGTTATTTGCACGAAATGAAAAGAACAAAAATGAGGTGCATACATACCCTGTCTTATTGGATGCCGATTGGAGTTCAGAAGGTTTTTAAGGGATGAAGAGGCCCTTTGTTTGGACACCACATTGTTTGGAAACGTTGCACGCTTCATTAACCATAGGTATTTAACGCCACGTTGTCTCAACAATATGACTGCACGCAACGAATTTGACAACTGTGACAGGTTATTAAAAGTAGAAATCACCTCCAATCATTTCCTGGTCAAATCACACAATATAAAGTTTAAACTTATCATGTGTTGCAGTTTGTATTTCCCATAGCCAACTCACGAAACGAGGTTTCATTATCATGGGAAACGAAGAAATTTGATATTGGAAGGTCAAATCACACAATATAAAGTTTAAACTTATTACATCCGAGACGATTCAAGTGAGTCATATGAAGCAAGTGTCTGCCTATTCAATTGAGAGGAATCATTGCATTATATCCCCATTGAAAACAAGCTTGAAAAGGTTTAGCACCAGCACGGATCATGTTAAAGGAAAGCTGGTGAAGGTTAGCTGACACTCGCCATTCTCGTGCACCTTCTGCAGACATGCATCTACGAGCAGTCACCGAGAGTGAAAAGACTCTCGTGAAGGTTAGTTGACGCTCCATGGGCTATGAGGCAGTCGCGATCCAAATCGATCGTTGTTAAGCCAAAGCCGGTTGAGGATTACGAGTGTTCTAGACTAGTTCAAGGCATGCTTGTTTGTGTGATTTACAGAAATAAGGATGAAGCTCTGTATTTTGATGTCGCGGGGAAACATGAAAGAAGACCACCTCACGAAACGAGGTTTCATAATCATGGGAAACGAAGAAATTTGATATTGGAAGGTTTCGAAGATTTGGATACAACTTCAGGTCACGAAGATGACTCTGCAGTAGTTGATCATGACGACTGTAATAAAACGAAAGGGATTTCGAGCAGTTGGTCGATGACAAAATGAATCAATCGAGTATGACGCAACTACCACAAATTGGGAACCACATATTCGTTTGTAAAAGCTCGAAAAGATGACCGAATAGAGATCTGAATATCCCCTTGGTAGTTGTTACAACATGACACATGATAAAAACGCTTCTTTAGACAATCTGGGACTATGTTCCGTTTTAGGGTTTCCAACTCACGAATAGCAATGTCGATAAACGTTGATTGGAAGACGCAGCTTAAATCTCAGTTATGTCTCATTGCATTATGACAATACTGACAGGGGTGCTGGTATTTTCTCCCACTGTGCAAACTTGAAAAATCTCACCATAACGCGTTGTCTAGAGAAGCGGTTTTATCATGTGTCATATAATGCAAACAAGTTCTCCACAGTTTGTGCAAATCAATTTCTGTAACATCACTTCATCAATAATCGAGAGAAACTTCTTTGAGCTAACTGCCGATATCTCATCCTTCTTATCTATTTCACAATCAAATCAACTCATAAACAACCAAAACACTACCATAGGTGAACCCTCCAGAAGAAATCGCAGGCTGATACATAAATGTGCAAATAATGCATAGAAAAGAGCTCTGTAATTTGCATCCACTAACCATATTGTTATTACATCTGAGACGATTCAAGTGAGTCATATGAAGCAAGTATCTGCCTATTCAATTGAGAGGAATCATTGCATTATATCCCCGTTGAAAACAAGCTTGAAAAGGTTTAGCACCAGCAGGGATCATGTTAAAGGAAGGCTGGTGAAGGTTAGCTGACACTCGCCATTCTCTTGCACCTTCTGCAGACATGCATCTCTGAGCAGTCACCGAGAGTGAAAAGACGCTCATGAAGGTTAGCTGACGCTCCATGGGCTATGAGGCAGTCGCTATCCAAATCGATCATTGTTAAGCCAAAGCCGGTTGAGGATTACGAGTGTTCTAGACTCGTTCAAGGCATGCTTGTTTGTGCGATTTACAAAAATAATCATGGGAAACGAAGAAATTTGATATTGGAAGGTATCGAAGATTTGGATACAACTTCAGGTCACGAAGATGACTCTGCACTAGTTGATCATGACGACTGTAATTAAACGAAAGGGATTTTGAGCAGTCGGTCGATGACGAAATGAATTAAATGAATCAATCGAGTATGATGCAACTACCACAAATTGGGAACCACATATTCGTGTGTAAATGCTCAGAAAGATGACCGAATAGAGATCTGAATATCCCCTTGGTAGTTGTTACAACATGACACATGATAAAAGCGCGTCTTTAGACAATCTGGGACTATGTTCCGTTTTACGGTTTCCAACTCACGAATAACAATGTCGATAAACGTTGATTGCAACACGCCTCTTAAATCTCAGTTATGTCTCATTGCATTATGACAATACTGACAGGGGTGCTGGTCTTTTCTCCCACTGTGCAAACTTGAAAAATCTCACTAAAACGCGTTGTCTAGATAAGTGGTTTTATCATGTGTCATATAACGCAAACAAGTTCTCCACAGTTTGTGCAAATCAATTTCTATCACATCACTTCATCAATAATCGAGAGAAACTTCTTCGAGCTAAATTCCGATATCTCATCCTTCTTATCTATTTCACAATCAAATCAACTCATAAACAACCAAAACACTACCATAGGTGAACTCTCCAGAAGAAATCGCAAGCTGATACATAAATGTGCATATAATGCATAGAAAAGAGCTCTGTAATTTGCATCCACCAACCATACTGTTATTACATCCGAGACGATTCAAGTGAGTCATATGTAGCAAGTGTCTGCTGTAACACCCCGTGTTTCGGAAGTCAAAGTCAAAGTCAAGATTGAAGTCAAAGGAAGACAAGATTGCTAATTGCGATCTGTCACTCCTTGCTCAACTCCTGTTTTGACTTCTTTGACTTTTAGATATTCTATTTATGTTATCGCATTAGCTGTATTATGTGGAGTACTTGTTAACAATTGAGGTTATATCGCATATTAATCGCATGTTTAATCGATTTATCGCTTATTGCTATCGCATTCGCAACTCGAATTGTGTGTTCTGGATATAGTTTTACGTGTGTGTGCTATTTATGTGTTACTTGTGCATGTTATGTTTATGTTGAGGTGTTAATCGAATCACAATCTATCGCATCGCAAATCGAATCGAAAACGCTAAACGCAAGTTAATTATAATGATTGTATGTTAGATATAGTATTTGGGATTAAAAGTAATTTGATGAGTAATTCTATCGCATCGCAACGCTTTGTACTCGAATTGAAACGACTTAACTCATCGCGCCGAACACTCGGATCAAGTGGCCAACCGACCGAGTGGCCATCCGATCGGATTGCCATCCGATCGGGTTGTCACCCGACCGAGTTGCCACCCGATCAGGTTGCCACCCAATCGGACTGCCACCGATCGACCAGCCTCTTCCTCTACTTTCCTTTTATGGAAACCCTATAAATACCCTCATTTGTCACATCACTTGATGTTGACAGCTCTCTCTCCACCCAACTCGCTCCAGTCTTCATTTCTCGAGATTTCTTCTAATTCTTGTAAGTTTTCAACCTAAATTTTGTACTTTCTTGATCTACACGCACTCCTACACCTTTCTATCTTTTGAATCTTAACTTTTAACCGTGAAATCACTAGATTTGAGGTGTTCTAGGATGATGTCATCATGGGGTTCTTATGAACTTCATGTTTTGGCTTCAATCCACCAAGAACAACTTAGATCTGAATGATTTCCACAAGAATAAACAAAGATCTTTCATAGATCTGAACATATTCATGGTGAGAAGGATTGAAAGATGGTTTTCTAACCTTCTTTCATCTCTTTTATACTCAATGCAGTTAAACCCGATGGAATCAGAGCTAGTTCTGATCTTCTACCCATTCTTGGTGATGTATCGGTTTCAGATCCGAATTCTATCCAAGAGGTATTGACTTCAGGTTTGAACATAAACTACCGACTCGAACTATGAAACCGGTCGGACTAGGGTGATTCCTGTTCGGTCGGGTCACTTGGGCCGGGGTTGAGGGTTCTGTTGTTCAAGCATGTTATCAAAATATCTCGTTCAACGCTACGAAACTTCAAACGAGTTAAGTGTCAAGACGAATGGATAGTCGGGACGGATTACCGTCCAATCGGATTGCCACCCGATCGTCCGGCCATCCGATCGGGTTGCACTTAGGTCCCACACTTAAATTATTTCAAACTATTCAAGGATCAGAACGTTGAAACGGATTGCCACCCGATCGGATTGCCATCCGATCGAGTGACCATCCGATCATGTGACGTTTTGAGACTTGGACAATTTTCAACAAGTTTAATATAAACGGATTGCCACCCGATCGGATAGCCATCCGATCGAGTGACCGTCCTGCTGTGAACGTGTTCGCAAACTAAGAAGTCTCGCCAATCGGATTGCTGTCCGATCAAACGGCCGTTCGATCGACCGACCTGAAAGGTAGAGATACTTCTCTATTTTTAAAATGCTACAATCAAAACTTCAAAGCACAAGCCATCATACACAAACACATCACTCAACCACAGAGGTGACAATCCAATCGAATGGCCACCCGATCGGGCGACCATCCGAGCGGATTGCCACCCGATCGACTGGCCATCCGATCGGATTGCCACCCGATCGGATTACTATCCAATCATTGGTTCACCTACACCATTTTATGCGTCGAATTTTGGTTATGCTATCGTTAACCGTTCAGGCTAATTCCGCTCTAGCGCCCCCTTCAATCCATTAACTCAATCGTTGTGTGTATACTCGAACCCTTTTTGCTTTACGCACTTTTGGGTGTTACATACGTTACTTATACTAAATCACATCGAACACACTACGCAATACTTTTAACACTAACCGCTACTGCATGTATACGTGACTCAATGATTACTTGTTTGTTATGTTTACACATGGATTGCTGTCTACCTGCCTTAGCAACGATAGTACTATAGTTTGGACTCAACACCTGTTCACTCAGGGGTTGTTAAGGACAATTAAGTACATGGCTCACAGTGGTGAGTGTGTATTACGAACTGCCTTGCGCAGTCAACCCGCAGTCATTGATATTGATAGGATCATGTCGATAACTTACGTGCTTCATTTCACACTGTGTACGTGCTGGTTATGCGTAAACGATTTCGAACTCTATATGCTATTATCAAACTTGTATGCTCACCTTTACACTATGTGTATTGACTTTTACTTTAACATGTGTGGCAGATGCTTAAGATGTTAGCATGCTTGGCTTGCTGTGAAATCGAGGCTAGGAAAGTGTAACACCCCGTGTTTCCACAAGTCAAAGTCAAAGTCAAGGTCAAAGTCAACGACCGATTTCGCGCAACTTGACTTATAGAAATTTCTTTATTTTATTTGTATTATGTGGAGTAAGTGTTGTTAATGCAATAACCGATGTGTGTTAATCGATATTCAATCGACCTACAACTGTGAACTATAGGCAGTAACAATGCGATAAAGTTAACCAACTGGTAATCTAGCTATGCTAATCAAATCGACATCGAATCGCAACTCGAGCTATGTATTTTACTTGTTGTTTATACGTGCGTGTGTGCCTTATGTGTTATCTGTGCATGTTTATTTATGCTGTGTTATGGTAATCAAGCGAACTCAATCGAAACTCGAATGCAATCGAACACAATCGAACTCGAACTCGAATCAAAAGCGAACTATGATATTTAGTGGAGAAGAGATTACGCAAGATGAGTGTTTGGGACTGAAGGTAATTTGACTAGGAAACCCTATCGAATCGAACCGCTCGCAATCAGAATCGAAACACCAAAAATCGTCGCGTCGAAAACTTGAACCAAGCGCCATCCTACCGGATAGCCATCCGACCGGATAACCCTTTGGTGACAGGTCATATGTCATCCGACCAGGATGTCATCCGACCGGATCGTCATCCGAGCGGAGTGTCATCCGATCGGATCACCCTTTCCTCTTTTGGAATCCTATAAATACCCCTGTCATTGTCATTCTTTCCATTTCTGGAAACCTTCTATCCGAACAGCTCGTGCTCCTCGCTTTTTCTTCGATTTCTCTCGATCTAGGTAAGATCTGGCCCTAAATCTTGTACTTTCTTGATCTACACGCATTCCTACACCTTTCTATCTTTTCAATCTTAACTTTTAACCACGAAATCACTAGATTTCGGGTGTTCTAGGGTGACGTCATCATGAGTTCTTCAAGAACTTCATGCCTTGACTTCAATCCACCAAGGACAACCGAGATCTAATCGATTTCCACCCGATTACATAAAGATTTTGGAAAGATCTCGACACAAGAGTGGTGAAAAGGGATTGAAATATGGTTTCTAACTTTCTTTCAACTCTTTTGCACTCGAAACACTCAAAACCGGTAGTATCAGGATCAGACCTAGTCTCCTACTCATCCATAGTGTTGTACTAGTTCAGATTTGGATTCCACCCACGAGACTACCGACTTCGGGTTAAACAAGAACAACCGTCTTGAGCCGGTAACTGACCGAACTAGGGTGATTCCTGGTCGATTTGGTAACTTGGGTCGAGGCAGGGTTCTGGTTGGTTAACAAGTTGTCAAGACGTCTCGAAACAAAGACAAAACATCAAAACGACCAAGTGTAGGGCGAACGGAACAATCGGAACGGATTGCTATCCGACCGGATTGCCATCCGATCGGATAGGCTATCCGAATGGATTGTCACCCGAACGGATGACACTTGGGTCCCGCTTTGAACAACCTTAATTAAAGTTATAGTATTGAACGAATTGCAATCCGATCAGACGACCATCTGGTTGGATTACTCTTCGGATCATGAGATACTAAGACTTTAAAGACTTAAATAATTTTCAACAAGTTCATTGACAAGGTTGCCATCCGATCGGATGATCATCCGATCGAGTGACACTTCAGTTTAAGAGCTTGCCTTCACTAAGACTCTCACCATTAAGTTGCCGTCCGACCGGACCACCGTCCGACCGGATGACCATCCGAACGGATTGTCATCCGCACGACCCACCATCCGATCGAACGACTTGAAAGGTAGAGGTACTTCGATGTTTTCAAAATGCTACAACGAAAACTTCAAAAGTCAAGCCATCATACACGAACACATCCTTCTTATAGGAAGAAACAATCCACTCGAATCGTCATCCGACCGGATGACCACCCGAAAGGATTACCATCCGCACGGATTACCATCTGCACGGATTACCATCCGATCGGATTACCATCCGATCGGATTACCGTCCGATCGGATTACCGTCCGATCGGATTACGATCCGATCGAACTACCATCCGACCCATCTTCACTTTGTATCGCTTTACGAGTTCCTTATCGTTATGCTATCTAATCTATTCAGGCTAACCTTACTCGCTAAGCGCTCCCTTCAATCCATTAATCGCTGTTAGTATACTCGATCCCTTTTTGCTTTAAGCACTTTTGGGTGTTACATACGTTACGAATATTCAAACTACAACAATCACACTACTCAAATACTATTTGAACGCTAACCGTTAATGCATGTTATACGTGGCTTATGAATGCTTGTTTGTTATGTTTACACATGGAATGTTGTCTACCTGCCTTAGCAACGATAGTACTATAGTTTGGACTCAGCACACGTTCGCGGGGGTTGTTAAGGATCATTACTTGCATGGATTACGGTGGTAATCATGTATTGCGAACTGCCTCAGGCAGTCAACCGGCAGTCATTGGTATCGATGGATCTATGTCGATAACTAACGTGCTTCATTTCACTATGTGTACGTGCATGTTACGCGTAAACTAATTCGAACTTTATATGCTATTATCAAACTTGTATGCTCACCTTTACATTTTATGTATTGACTTTATTTTAACGTATGTGACAGGTGCTTAGGACGCACATGTGGTAGGAATTTGAAGCTAGAATAAAGCTTTAGAGCCCAACAAATAGTTGTCTGTAGATAACGAAACAGGGGTCTCTAGAAGCAGATAAACAATTGCTGTTTATTTAAATCTGAGTTGTCGAAACAGAATATTTGCCTGGATTTATGTCTGTAATAATTATTTCACTGTTTGAGGTACGATATGGGACGTATTAGTTAAATTGAATAGTATTAATAATTGTTATGGAAACTTCTGGACAATCTGTTTCGCTCAGTGCCATGCCCCGATGATTCCGCCATCGGTTGGGGTGTGACAGATTGGTATCAGAGCCATAACTATAGGGAATTAGGCAAGACTCGACCTAGTCCGGGTCGATGTCATAGATACCTAGTCTATAGTTAAGAACCAACAGACCGACTTGTGCATGCCCGGTAGGGGCTATGTACGAGCTTACTTCTCGCTATTCTCGCTTATGCTGCACTATCACTACACTCAAATTTTCAACTATAACTAGGCGATAAAGTCGAGATTAGGTGTGAAAACCGCAACTCTCGACTAAGATTGCTTAATCAACCCGCATTTTACCTACAAACAAGGAGAATTATGCCAAATCAGGAGTGAAATCCGTATTTTGATGAATAATCTCCTCTATTTTTATCAAAACAGGGGCGACATTGTCAAGCCAGGGGTGAAACCCTAACCTTGACGACTTGTCCCGCATATTTTACAAAACTCTCACCAAAGTCTCGATGGACTCCGATGACTTGAAGTCACAATATGACTAACGGGGTGCGTGTCCAACGCCCAAGAATCGAGGCAGAGGCACTGCCCGGTAGGTCAAGCGTGCACAACAGGTCCATGTGGATAGTCGAAGCACTTTGGTTAGTCAATGTCTAGGTAGCCGCAGACAATCTACCCTCGATTTTATCGATTTTTATGGAGATTTTATGTATTTTCTGCTTATTTATTAACGTTTTGAGGTACTATTGGTTTCGACCTAATGCCTTTTGCTCCTGCTAAAACAC
The DNA here is from genome assembly GCA_030545235.1 of Helianthus tuberosus. Lineage (NCBI taxonomy): Eukaryota > Viridiplantae > Streptophyta > Magnoliopsida > Asterales > Asteraceae > Helianthus > Helianthus tuberosus. The sequence goes on along the minus strand of CM060440.1, from coordinate 64,779,071 downwards.
GCAACCCACCGCACAGCCGTTAACAAATCGTTGGATTATAGGCGACTTTATACTACGATACTATTCTCGAACGATTGCAGACTTTGAATAATAGGTTTCTGTTTTCTGATTGCCTCTAGTGATTAAATGCGCATGTGTATCCTTGCTTCTTTGTTTTACGTGCTTAGGTGTTATGTGATTATGTGCTCTACGTGCTTATGTGTTTACAATTTGAGCCTATGTGTAAATGTGCTACATGTTACATTGCGTGTTCCTAAGCTCTAGTAAGTAGTAGACGCGTGAGGTGAGATTCGATTACAATGTGTTGAGTTCCGTGGCGATATCTATTGCAGACAATGTCGTCTGGATCCCGTCACGCACTTACTTGTCAAGAAAAGAGAGACAAACGCCTTGCTTCCATCATCGCAAAAAGCGTGGCGCAAGCTGTGAGTGATGTTTACGAGAATGCCAGCAAGTCATCTGAGGAATCAAGGACCGAAGCTCCTAAAGCTACCATCAAGCCCTTCAATTTCAAGCAGTTCAGGTCGTGTGGGCCGAAGGAATTCACTGGCGAAGGAGGTCCTACTGCACTATTCCAATGGTTTGATTCCATTGAGGTTACTCTGCGACAGAGTGGTTGCCCTGACGACCTTCGAACTCTGAATGCAACTCGAAAGCTTTGACGTTTTCCTAATCGACCTTATTCCGATGCAACTCAGAAGCTTTGACGTCATAGTAGGCATGGACTTTCTTCGGGAAAACCATGCGGAAGTTGTGTGCTTCGACAAGATGATTCGATTTTCACTCGCAAATGGTGATTTATTATGTGTGTACAGTGATACTACTTCGAAGGGTCTCAAGCTTATGTCATGTGTCCAAGCTAGCAAGTATCTCCGCAAGCAATACCGAGCTTTCTTGGCTAACATTGTAGTGGCGGAGAAGGAAAGGAAAGAGAAGAAGGAAGTGAAAGACGTTCCTGTGGTTCGAGAATTTCCCAGTGTTTTTCCAGAGGATCTTCCCGGACTACCGCCAAGTCGTGATATCGACTTTTGTATCGACCTCATTCCTGGAGTTAACCCTATTGCCAAAGCTCCTTATCGACTTGCGCCGTCCGAAATGCGAGAACACTCAACCCAACTCCAGGAATTACTTGAGAAAGGCTTCATTCGCCCGAGCACCTCTCCTTGGGGCGCACCAGTCCTTTTCGTCAAAAAGAAGGATGGGTCATTCAGGATGTGCATCAATTATCGGGAATTGAATAAGTTAACTATCAAGAATCGTTGTCCCCTACCTCGCATCGACGATTTGTTTGATCAATTACAAGGCGCTACGCGTTTCTCAAAGATCGATCTACGTTCAGGATATCACCAGCTACGTATTCAAGAGGAGGATATACCCAAAACCGCGTTTCGCACACGTTACGACCATTACGAATTCGTTGTCATGCCTTTGGTTTAACCAACGCACCAGCGGTTTTCATGGATCTGATGAATCGCGTGTGTAAACTATATCTCGACCGTTTCGTCATCGTATTCATCGACAATGTCTTGATCTATTCCAAATCGAAGACCGAACACGCGCAACATCTACGTTTGGTTCTCGAGTTAATCCAGGGGAACCAACTCTATGCCAAATTCTCCAAGTGTGAATTCTGGTTAGAGGAAGTTCAGTTTCTAGGTCACATTGTTAATAGTCAGGGTATTCACGTCGATCCTACGAAGATTGAAGCAGTTAAGAGCTGGGTTACGCCAAAGAATCCGTCTGAAGTCCGTTCTTTTCTCGGACTAGCAGGCTATTATTGACGATTTATCGAAGGATTCTCCAAGATCGCTGTACCGCTTACCTCTCTCACGCATAAAGACAAGCCTTTTGTTTGGGAAACTAAACAAGAAACTGCTTTCCAAACCCTCAAGCGCATGCTTTGCAACGCTCCTGTTCTCACATTGCCTGACGGAAACGACGATTTCATTGTCTATTGTGATGCTTCCAACCTTGGTCTTGGTTGTGTTCTCATGCAACGGGACAAGGTCATAGCTTACGCATCTCGTCAGCTCAAAGTCCACGAGAAGAACTATATAACCCATGATCTCGAGCTAGGCGCAGTGGTTTTTGCATTAAAGATTTGGCGACACTACCTATATGGTACCAAGTGTACGATCTTCACCGATCATAGGAGCCTGCAACATATCTTTAATCAGAAGGAACTTAATATGCGTCAACGCTGATGGGTAGAGCTTTTCAACGATTACGACTGTGAGATTCGTTATCACCCAGGCAAGGCAAATGTTGTTGCCGACGCACTTAGCAGACGGAGCTACCTGCTTAGCACTCGTAATGTTCAAGCCCAGCACGATCTCGAAACACTCATCCGCGACGCTCAACATGCATGTTTTAATGAACGCACCCTGAAGAAAGAAAGAATCTACCACGATGGAGCCCAACTTATGAGCAAATCGAATGGAATATTCCACTTCCTGGACCGAATTTGGATTCCCAAACGAACCAATTGGCGACAGATACTGATGGATGAAGCCCACAAATCCCGATATTCTATTCATCCCGGTGCTGATAAAATGTACCAGGACCTTCGTTATAAGTACTGGTGGCCGGGCATGAAAAGGGATATCGCCCTCTACGTCGGTAAATGCCTAACTTGTGCTAGAGTCAAGGCTGAACATCAAAGACCCTCTGGCTTACTTGAACAACCACCAATTCCCATGTGGAAGTGGGAAAGTATAGCCATGGACTTTATAACAAAGCTACCACACACGTCATCAGGTCACGACAGCATTTGGGTTGTGGTCGACCGTTTGACTAAATCAGCTCACTTCTTACCGATACGGGAAGACTACAAGGTAGAACGATTAGCCCGAATCTACACCGACGAGATCATTTGTAATCACGGTACGCCTCGAGACATCATCTCTGATCGTGATGCTCGGTTTACATCGCGACTGTGGGAAACGTTTCAAACGGCACTCGGTACAACGCTTAATCTAAGTACTGCTTTCCACCCACAAACCGACGGTCAGACTGAAAGAACAATTCGTACTCTTGAAGACATGCTCCGTTCGTGTGTCTTAGACTTCGGTGGTAATTGGGATAAATACCTGCCACTGGTCGAATTCTCGTATAACAACAGCTATCATTCTAGCATCCAAATGGCACCTTTCGAGGCATTATATGGAAGAAGATGTCGATCGCCTATTGTATGGCACGAGATCGGTCATTCACAACTAACCGTCCGGAGCTGTTACAGGAAACGACAGACAAAATTTTCCAAATTCGAGACAACCTGGTGAAAGCCCAGGATCGACAAAAAAGTTACGCCGATAGAAAGCGCAAGCCCCGTGAATTTGACGTTGGTGACTACGTACTCCTAAAGGTATCACCTTGGAAGGGTGTGGTCCGATTCGGCAAAAAGGGAAAACTCGCGCCTCGATTTGTTGGACCTTTTAAGATTCTGGAAAGGATCGGAAAAGTCGCCTACAGACTCGAACTACCGGAGGAACTTAGTAACGTCCACCCGACTTTCCATGTGTCAAACCTCCGAAAGTGCTTAGCCAACCACGATTTACATGTTCCTCTCGATGATCTGCAAGTAAACGAAACATTACACTTCGTGGAGAAGCCTGTCGAAATCATGGATCGCCAAACCAAGCAACTCAGATGCTCTCGCATTCCTATCGTGAAAGTCCGATGGGAAGGCAAACGAGGCGCGGAGTTCACTTGGGAACTCGAAAGCGACATGAAGGCTAAGTACCCGCAGTTGTTTAAAGAGTGAAGCTAGAGAGAGAAAGTAGCATTATGATTCTAGTGCTTTGTACGATTTCATATCAATTTATAGAATCACCGATTTTAGTACGTTCTTGAGTGTTTGGTCACGTTCGTGTACAGATTCCGCACGTCACACGTTCGGTTCGCAATCGTTTCGAAGTCAAAACCGGTCCAAACGGAAAGTTCCCGAACGTGATTCACGGCATTGTACAGCTTCCAGCCTAATTTCGGGACGAAATTCCCTAAACAAGGGGAAGCTGTAACACCCCATGTTACCACAAGTCAAAGTCAAAGTCAAGGTCAAAGTCAACGACCGATTTCGCGCAACTTGACTTATAGAAATTTCTTTATTTTATTTGTATTATGTGGAGTAAGTGTTGTTAATGCAATAACCGATGTGTGTTAATCGATATTCAATCGACCTACAACTGTGAACTATAGGCAGTAACAATGCGATAAAGTTAACCAACTGGTAATCTAGCTATGCTAATCAAATCGACATCGAATCGCAACTCGAGCTATGTATTTTACTTGTTGTTTATACGTGCGTGTGTGCCTTACGTGTTATCTGTGCATGTTTATTTATGCTGTGTTATGGTAATCAAGCGAACTCAATCGAAACTCGAATGCAATCGAACACAATCGAACTCGAACTCGAATCAAAAGCGAACTATGATATTTAGTGGAGAAGAGATTACGCAAGATGAATGTTTGGGACTGAAGGTAATTTGACTAGGAAACTCTATCGAATCGAACCGCTCATAATCAGAATCGAAACACCGAAAATCGTCGCGTCGAAAACTTGAACCAAGCGCCATCCGACCGGATAGCCATCCGACTGGATAGCCATCCGACCAGATAACCCTTTGGTGACAGGTCATATGTCATCCGACCAGGATGTCATCCGACCGGATCGTCATCCGGGCGGAGTGTCATCCGATCGGATCACCCTTTCCTCTTTTGGAATCCTATAAATACCGATGTCATTGTCATTCTTTCCATTTCTGGAAACCTTCTGTCCAAACAGCTCGTGCTCCTCGCTTTTTCTTCGATTTCTCTCGATCTAGGTAAGATCTCGCCCTAAATCTTGTACTTTCTTGATCTACACGCATTCCTACACCTTTCTATCTTTTCAATCTTAACTTTTAACCACGAAATCACTAGAATTCGGGTGTTCTACGGTGACGTCATCATGTGTTCTTCAAGAACTTCATGCCTTGACTTCAATTCACCAAGGACAACCGAGACCTAATCGATTTCCACCCGATTACATAAAGATCTTGGAAAGATCTCGACACAAGAGTGGTGAAAAGGGATTGAAAGATGGTTTCTAACTTTCTTTCAACTCTTTTGCACTCGAAACACTCAAAACCGGTAGTATCAGGATCAGTCCTAGTGTCCTACTCATCCATAGTGTTGTACTAGTTCAGATCTGGATTCCACCCACGAGACTACCGACTTCGGGTTAAACAAGAACAACCGTCTTGAGCCGGTAACTGACTGAACTAGGGTGATTCCTGGTCGATTTGGTCACTTGGGTCGAGGCAGGGTTCTGGTTGGTTAACAAGTTGTCAAGACGTCTCGAAACAACGACAAAACATCAAAACGACCAAGTGTAGGACGAACGGAACAATCGAAACGGATTGCTATCCGACCGGATTACCATCCGATCGGATAGGCTATCCGAACGGATTGTCACCCGAACGGATGACACTTGGGTCCCGCTTTGAACAACCTTAATTAAAGTTATAGTATTGAACGAATTACAATCCGATCGGACGACCATCTGGTTGGATTACTCTTCGGGTCATGAGATACTAAGACTTTAAAGACTTAAATAATTTTCAACAAGTTCATTGACAAGGTTGCCATCCGATCGGATGATCATCTGATCGAGTGACACTTCAGTTTAAGAGCTTGCCTTCACTAAGACTCTCACCATTAAGTTGCCGTCCGACCGGATGACCATCCGAACGGATTGTCATCCGCACGACCCACCATCTGATCGAACGACTTGAAAGGTAGAGGTACTTCGATGTTTTCAAAATGCTACAACGAAAACTTCAAAAGCCAAGCCATCATACACGAACACGTCCATCTTATAGGAAGAAACAATCCACTCGAATCGTCATCCGACCGGATGACCACCCGAACGGATTACCATCCGCACGGATTACCATCCGCACGGATTGCTGTCCGATCGGATTACTATCCGATCGAACTACCATCCGACCCATCTTCACTTTGTATCGCTTTACGTGTTCCTTATCGTTATGCTATCTAATCTATTCAGGCTAACCTTACTCGCTAAGCGCTCCCTTCAATCCATTAATCGCTGTTAGTATACTCGATCCCTTTTTGCTTTAAGCACTTTTGGGTGTTACATACGTTACAAATATTCAAACTACAACAATCACACTACTCAAATACTATTTGAATGCTAGCCGTTAATGCATGTTATACGTGGCTTATGAATGCTTGTTTGTTATGTTTACACATGGAATGATGTCTACCTGCCTTAGCAACGATAGTACTATAGTTTGGACTCAGCACCCGTTCGCGGGGGTTGTTAAGGATCATTACTTGCATGGATTACGATGGTAATCATGTATTGCGAACTGCCTCAGGCAGTCAACCCGCAGTCATTGGTATCGATGGATCTATGTTGATAACTAACGTGCTTCATTTCACTATGTGTACGTGCTGGTTACGCGTAAACGAATTCGAACTTTATATGCTATTATCAAACTTGTATGCTCACCTTTACATTTTATGTATTGACTTTATTTTAACGTATGTGACAGGTGCTTAGGACGCACATGTGGTAGGAATTTGAAGCTAGAATAAAGCTTTAGAGCCCAACAAATAGTTGTCTGTAGATAACGAATCAGGGGTCTCTAGAAGCAGATAAACAATTGCTGTTTATTTAAATCTGAGTTGTCGAAACAGAATATTTGCCTGGATTTATGTCTGTAATAATTATTTCACTGTTTGAGGTACGGTATGGGACGTATTAGTTAAATTGAATAGTATTAATAATTGTTATGGAAACTTCTGGACAATCTGTTTCGCTCAGTGCCATGCCCCGATGATTCCGCCTTCGGTTGGGGTGTGACAGAAAGATTCTAGAAACAAAGACAATTTATTTTTTTTGAAAATCATAGTTGTCGGAACATGTTTACTTGTTTGAACAATATCTCTGTCTGTAATAACTAGATTATCTTATGGGTTATGGTATGGGACATAATATTTAAACTATTTGGTAATTTAGTCGTTATGGAATTTCTTTGAACAATCTGTTTCGCTCAGTGCCGCGCCCCGATGATTCCGCCATCGGTTGGGGTGTGACAGATTGGTATCAGAGCCATAACTATAGGGAATTTGGCAAGACTTGACCTAGTCCAGGTTGATGTGTTAGAAAGACCTAGTCTATAGTTTAAGTACCAACAGACCAACTTGTGCATACCCGGTAGGGGTTTTGCACGAGCTTGCTCGCTATCTCTCGATGTACACTACACACTTGCGCGTACATCGCATACTACAGATCTGCGCAAGATTAGCTTTTCCCAAGGCTGATTACACACACAAACGGATGATCTGGTCAAGATTAGGTGTGAAAATCGCAAACTCTCGATCAGATTACTCGTTCGAATTGCTATTTTTACTATAAAACAGGAGAATTTGCGTTGAACTAGGAGTGAAATCCATACTTCGACGCAAATCCTCTATTCTATCTCGTGGTTTTACCACACAACCAGGAACGTGGTCACTAAGTTAGGGGTGAAACCCGAACCTTGATGGCTCGTTCTACTCCCTAATGTGGTTTTTACAATACTGTCACCAAAGTCTCGACGGACTCCAACGACTTGAAGTCACACTAAACTGGAAGGATGCGTGCCAATCGCCCAAATTCGAGGCAAGAGCACAGTCCCGAAGGCCAAAGTGTGCACTTAAAAGTTCCTGTGAATAGTCGAATCACTTTGGGTAGTCGACGTCTATCTAGCCGAAGACAATCTATTCTCGATTTCTATATGTTCGATTCTGAGCCCGCAATTGCTGACTCTGATATTTGTCGATTTTATGTGGACTTATGTGTTTTATATGTTTTGATTTTTGGTGATTTGTTCACCTTTCGCTTTTCGCTTACGATCGACACACACATCCCACACTACACAATCGTTGACGAATCGCTGGTTATTATTCGCAATCGCTGCTCGATACCCTCAATCGCTGTAATTAATCGCTATACGTGCTGTGAAGGATAGGGAATACGTGCAACATATAGTTAGGTTTCTGTATTCTGACTGCCTCATGTGCTTCGGTGCCTTAAGTGCCTGTGTGTTTCTGTGCACTGCGTGATTATGTGCTTATGTGTTTACGTGCCTATATGGTTCTGTGATTATAAGAATGGATGTGTTCTTGAGCTTTATGGTAATCGTTAGACTATACTAGGAATAATCAAAATTTGTGTGGAGTCCTGTGGCGATGTCTGTTGCAGACAATGTCGTCATCTGGTTCTCGCATTACCCAATCCGCTCGCCGAAAGCAGGCCGACAAACGCCTCGCCGCTATGATCACTAAGCAAATGGCGAAGGTTGGTCCTCAGATCGTCAGTGAACTGTACGAAAACCTGAGCACATCTTCTGAGGAGTCAAGGACCGAAACACCCAAAGCTGCTTTCAGCTTCAAACAGTTTAAAGCTTGCGGACCGAAAGAATTTACTGGCGAAGATGGCCCTACAGCCTTATTTCAATGGTTTGATTCGATCGAGGTCACCCTACGCCAGAGTGGCTCTCCTGATGATCTCCGCACTCTGAATACTACCGGCGTCTTCCAGTCCCGCGCTCTAGACTGGTGGACGGCCGAGAGAAACAAATGCGGAAACGACGCAACTTATGGTTTGACGTGGGATGAGTTGAAGAACGTCATGTTGGAAGAGTTCTGTCCTCCCCACGAGCACCAAAAGTTGGAGGACGAATTCAGGCACATCAAGCAAAAGGAGGGTGACAACGCTGTTTTAACTGCTCACTTCAAGCAGCTCAGCATTATCTGTCCTGATTAAGTCAAGACTTCTGATATGGCGATCAAGAAGTATATTCGAGCTCTACCCGACTGCGTCGCAGATTTTGTGCAAGCCTCAAAGCCAGCAACAATCGAAGAGACTTACCTGCTTGCCGCTGAAATAAACGACAAGCGAGTCAAGTCTGGCGTCTGGGATAAAACCGCCAAGAATCTCCACCAAGCTACCACTGCACCAACCGCTGAAGCAACCGCCAACCCTCAGTCTTCAAAAGATTCTCGTCACAAGAGTAAGAACAACAGCAACTCCAGCAACAAGAATTGCGCTGTAACCACCACTGCCCCACTCCAAGCTGTAACAGCTCAACAGCAAGCTCAACACCGCCAGGTTGTGGCACCAGTAACTCAAGCACCGCCGGCAAAGCGCGCTTACACGGGTCCTCATCCTGCTTGCCCAACTTACACCTATCATCACCCAGTAGGGATTGCTTGCAGATTTTGTGTACATTGCAACATGTACGGCCACTTTACCGCCAACTGCCGTACAGTTCCTCGACAAGCACCAGCACCAGCCACTGCTCATCAAGCTCTGCTCCCTGCCCCTCAAGGCCAACAAGCAGCTCAGGCACCCGCGGTCAACGCCAGAGTCTGCTTTGCGTGTGGTGATCCCAACCATTTCGTAAACATGTGCCCCAATAGGGTTGTGAAACAAGAGCCTCAACAGTAGCAGCAGCAGCAGCCTCAGCAACAACAACAAGCTGCTCGTGCTCGAACTTTCAACATTAATGTGCGCCAGGCTCAAGCTGACAACAACATGGTCAATGGTACGTTCCTTGTGAATGGTATTTATGCTTCGTGTTTGTTTGATACTGGAGCCGATAACTGCTTTGTATCGTTTGAGTTCGAAAAGCTCCTTAATCGTAAGCGCGCCCATCTCCCCTCGACGTTCGATGTTGAAGTTGCTACCAGAAGAACTGTCGCCGTTAACTATGTTCTCCGTGATTGTACTCTGGAACTCAACAATCACATCTTTCCTATCGATCTTATTCCGATGCAGCTCGGTAGTTTTGATGTCATAGTAGGCATGGACTTTCTTCGTGAAAACCATGCTGAAGTTGTTTGCTTTGACAAGATGATTCGATTCTCGCTCGCTAATGGTGATCAATTATGTGTCTATGGTGAAGTCGCATCGAAGAAACTCCAGCTCATGTCATGTGTGCAGGCTAGCAAGTATCTCCGCAAGGAATACCAAGCTTTCTTGGCACACATTGTAATAGCGGAGAAAAAGGAAGTTAAAGAGGTGAAAGACGTCCCCGTTGTTTGTGAATTCCCCAACGTTTTTCCCGAAGACCTTCCATGTTTACCACCAAGTCGTGATATCGACTTTCGCATCGACCTCATTCCTGGAGCAAATCCCGTTGCCAGAGCTCCTTACCGACTCGATCCGTCCGAGATGAATGAACTCTCGAGTCAGCTCCAGGAATTGCTTGACAAAGGCTTTATTCACCCTAGCACCTCTCCTTGGGGCGCACCAGTCCTTTTCATCAAAAAGAAGGATGGTTCGTTCCGGATGTGCATCGACTATCGGGAATTGAATAAGCTGACAACCAAGAACCGTTACCCTCTGCCTCGCATCGATGATTTACTTGACCAGTTATAAGGTGCTACGTGTTTCTCTAAGATCGATCCACGCTCAGGCTACCACCAGTTACACATACAAGAGGAGGATATTCCCAAAACCGCTTTCCGGACTCAATATGGCCATTATGAATTCATTGTTATGCCTTTTGGTTTAACCAACACACCCGCGGTTTTCATGGATCTGATGAATCGCGTGTGTAAACATTTTCTAGACCTCTTCGTCATCGTGCTCATCGATGATATCCTGATCTATTCCAAGTCGAAAGCCGAACACATGCAACATCTACGTTTGGTTCTCGAGCTACTTCGGGGGTATCGACTCTATGCCAAGTTCTCCAAGTGTGAATTCTGGCTGGAGGAGGTTCAATTCCTCGGTCACATTGTCAATAGTCAAGGTATTCACGTCGATCCTGTGAAGATCGAAGCAGTCAAGAGTTGGGTTACACCTAAGAACCCGTCTGAAGTCCGTTCTTTTCTCGGACTAGCGAGCTATTATCTCCGATTTATCGAAGGATTCTCTAAAATCACTGTGCCGCTAACGTCTCTCACGCAAAAAGACAAGCCTTTTGTTTGGGGAACTGAACAAGAGACTGCCTTTCAAACCCTCAAGTACATGCTTTGCAATGCTCCTGTTCTCACTCTACCCGACGAAAACGATGACTTCATAGTCTATTGTGATGCCTCAAACCTTGGCCTTGGCTGTGTTCTCATGCAGCGAGATAAGGTTATCGCTTACGCGTCTCGTCAGCTCAAGATCCACGAGAAGAACTATACAACCCATGACCTCGAGCTAGGCGCAGTTGTTTTTGCGTTAAAGATCTGGTGACACTACCTTTATGGTACTAAGTGTACGATCTTCACCGATCACAGGAGCCTACAACATATCTTTGACCAGAAGGAACTAAATATGCGTCAACGCCGGTGGGTAGAACTTCTCAACGATTATGACTGTGAGATTCGTTATCATCCTGGCAAAGCAAATGTCGTTGCCGATGCTCTCAGCAGACGAAGTTATTTGCACAGCGTCCATAATATCCAAGCCCAATATGATCTCGAAACCCTCATCCGCGAAGCCCAGCATGCCTGTTTTAATGAGCGCACTTTGAAGAAGGAAAGGATTCTCAACGATGGATCCCAGCTAGTAAATAAGTTGAATGGGATATTCCATTATCTGGACCGAATTTGGATCCCTAAATGGACCAACTTGAGACATATTTTGATGGACGAAGCCCACAAATCCCGATATTCTATTCATCCCGGTGCCAACAAGATGTACCAGGACCTTCGTTACAAGTACTGGTGGCCGAGCATGAAGAGAGATATCGCCCTCTATGTGTTGAAATGCCTGACTTGTTCGAAGGTCAAGGCTGAGCACCAAAGACCATCTGGCTTACTCGTTCAACCTGAGATCCCTGTGTGGAAGTGGGAGAGTATAGCTATGGATTTCGTAACGAAACTTCCGCGCACGCCCTCAGGCCACGACAGCATCTGGGTTGTCGTTGACCATTTGACTAAATCTGCTCATTTTCTGCCGATACGGGAAGACTATAAGGTAGAAAAATTAGCCCGAATCTACACCAAGGAGATCATTTGTCGACAATGGACACCTCGCAACATTATTTCTGACCGCGATGCTCGGTTTACCTCGCGTTGTTGGGAAGCGTTTCAAGCCGCTCTCGGTACTGTGCTTAATCTAAGTACCGCATTCCATCCTCAAACCGATGGTCAGACTGAAAGAACGATTCGTACCCTTGAAGACATGCTCCGTTCGTGTGTCATAGATTCGGAGGTAATTGGGACGTATACTTGCCCTTGGTCAAGTTCTCGTACAATAACAGTTATCATTCCAGCATTCAAATGGCATCGTTTGAGGAGTTGTATGGAAGAAGATGTCGATCGCCTATTGTATGGCACGAGATCGGGCATTCGCAATTAACCGGTCCTGAGCTATTGCAAGAAACGACTGACAAAATCCTCTAAATACGAGACAATCTACTGAACGCTCGGAGTCCTCAGAAAAGTTACACCGATAGACAACACAAGCCCCTCAAATCTGACGTTGGCGACCACGTACTCCTAAAGGTATCACCTTGGAAGTGTGTGGTCAGATTCGGCAAGAGAGGAAAGCTCGCGCCTCGATATGTTGGACCCTTCAAGATCCTGGAAAGGATCGGAAAAGTGGCTTACAGACTCGAACTACCGGAGGAACTTAACAACTTCCACCCGACTTTCCACGTTTCGAACCTCAGAAAGTGCCTGGCTGATGATGATTTACATGTACCCCTCGACGATCTTCAAGTAAACGAAACACTACACTTCATGGAGAAGCCTATCAAAATCATGGACCGCTAAACCAAGCAGCTCTGACGCTCACGCATTCCCATTGTGAAGGTCCGATGGGAAGGCAAACAAGGCGCAGAGTTCACTTGGGAACTCAAAAGCGATATGAAGGCGAAGTACCCGCTGTTGTTTGTTACGGCTTCAGCCTAATTTAAGGACGGAATTTCCTTAAGAAGGGGAGGCTGTAACACCCCGTGTTTCGGAAGTCAAAGTCAAAGTCAAGATTGAAGTCAAAGGAAGACAAGATTGCTAATTGCGATATGTCACTCCTTGCTCAACTCCTGTTTTGACTTCTTTGACTTGTAGATATTCTATTTATGTTATCGCATTAGTTGTATTATGCGGAGTACTTGTTAATAATTGAGGTTATATCGCATATTAATCGCATGTTTAATCGATTTATCGCTTATCGCTATTGCATTCGCAACTCGAATTGTAAGTTCTGGATATAGTTTTACGTGTGTGTGCTATTTATATGTTACTTATGCATGTTATGTTTATGTTGAGGTGTTAATCGAAATCGCAATCTATCGCATCGTAAATCGAATCGAAAACACTAAACGCAAGTTAATTATAATGATTGTATGTTAGATATAGTAGTTGGGATTAAAAGTAATTTGATGAGTAATTCTATCGCATTGCTCTCTCGAATCGCATCGCAACGCTTTGTACTCGAATCGAAACGACTTAACTCATCACGCCGAACACTCGGACCGAGTGGCCAACCGACCGAGTGGCCATCCGATCGGGTTGTCACCCGACCGGGTTGCCACCCGATCGGACTGCCACCTGATCGACCAGCCTCTTCCTCCACTTTCCTTTTATGGAAACCCTATAAATACCCTCATTTGTCACATCACTTGATGTTGACAGCTCTCTCTCCACCCAACTCGCTCCAGCCTTCATTTCTCGAGATTTCTTTCGATTCTTGTAAGTTTTCAACCTAAATCTTGTACTTTCTTGATCTACACACACTCCTACACCTTTCTATCTTTTGAATCTTAACTTTTAACCGTGAAATCACTAGATTTGAGGTGTTCTAGGATGATGTCATCATGGGGTTCTTATGAACTTCATGTTTTGGCTTCAATCCACCAAGAACAACTTAGATCTGAATGATTTCCCACAAGAATAAACAAAGATCTTTCATAGATCTGAACATATTCATGGTGAGAAGGATTGAAAGATGGTTTTCTAACCTTCTTTCAATTCTTTTACACTCAATGCACTCAACAAGATGGAATCGGAGCTAGTTCTGATCTTCTGCCTATTCTTGGTGATGTATCGGTTTCAGATCCGAATTCTATCCAAAAGGTGTTGACTTCAGGTTTGAACATGAACTACCGACTCGAACTGTGAAACCGGTCGGACTAGGGTGATTCCTGTTCGGTCGGGCCGGGTTGAGGGTTATGTTGTTCAAGCATGTTATCAAAATATCTCGTTCAATGCTACGAAACTTCAAACGAGTTAAGTTTCAAGACGAACGGATAGTCGGGACGGATTGCCACCCAATCGACCGGCCATCCGATCGAATTACACTTGGGTCCCACACTTAAACTATTTCAAACTATTCAAGGATCAGAACGTTGAAACGGATTGCCATCCGATCGAGTGACCATCCGATCATGTGACGTTTTGAGACTTGGACAATTTTCAACAAGCTTAATATAAACGGATTGCCACCCGATCGGATAGCCATCCGATCGAGTGACCATCCTGCTGTGAACTTGTTCGCAAACTGAGAAGTCTCGCCAATCGGATTGCTGTCCGATCGAACGGTCGTTCGATCGACCAACCTGAAAGGTAGAGATACTTCTCTATTTTTAAAATGCTACAACGAAAACTTCAAAGCACAAGCCATCATACACAAACACATCACTCAACCACAGAGGTGACAATCCAATCGAATGGCCACCTGATCGGGCGACCATCCAAACGGATTGCCACCCGATCGACTGGCCATCCGATCGGATTACCACCCGATCGGATTACCATCCGATCCTTGGTTCACCAACACTGTTTTACGCGTCGACTTTTGCTTATGTTATCATTAACCGTTCAGGCTAATTCCGCTCTAGCGCTCCCTTCAATCCATTAACTCAATCGCTGTGAGTATACTCGAACCCTTTTTGCTTTACGCACTTTTGGGTGTTACATACATTACTTATACTAAATCACATCGAACACACTACGCAATACTTTTAACGCTAACCGCTACTGCATGTATACGTGACTCAATGATTGCTTGTTTGTTATGTTTACACATGGATTGTTGTCTACCTGCCTTAGCAACGATAGTACTATAGTTTGGATTCAGCACCTGTTCACTCAGGGGTTGTTAAGGACAATTAAGTACATGGCTCATAGTGGTGAGTGTGTATTACGAACTGCCTTGTGCAGTCAACCCGCAGTCATTGGTATTGATAGGATCATGTCGATAACTTACGTGCTTCATTTCACACTGTGTACGTGCTGGTTATGCGTAAACGATTTCGAACTCTATATGCTATTATCAAACTTGTATGCTCACCTTTACACTATGTGTATTGACTTTTACTTTAACGTATGTGGCAGGCGCTTAAGATGTTAGCATGCTTGGCTTGCTGTGAAATCGAGACTAGGAAAGAGTCTAGAAACAAAGACAATTTATTTTATTTGAAAATCTGAGTTGTCGGAACATGTTTACTTGTTTGAAGAATATCTCTGTCTGTAATAACTAGATTATCTTATGGGTTATGGTATGGGACATAATATTTAAACTATTTGGTAATTTAGTCTTTATGGAATTTCTTTGAACAATCTATTTCGCTCAGTGCCGCGCCCCGATGATTCCGCCATCGGTTGGGGTGTGAGATCTTCCTATTCAATTGAGAGGAATCATTGCATTATATCCCCGTTGAAAACAAGCTTGAAAAGGTTTAGCACCAACAGGGATCATGTTAAAGGAAGGCTGGTGAAGGTTAGCTGACACTCGCCATTCTCTTGCACCTCCTGCAGACATGCATCTCCGAGCAGTCACCTAGAGTGAAAAGACGCTCGTGAAGGTTAGCTGACGCTCCATGGTCTATGAGGCAGTCGCGATCCAAATCGATCGTTGTTAAGCCAAAGCCGGTTGAGGATTACGAGTGTTCTAGACTCGTTCAAGGCATGCTTGTTTATGCGATTTACAGAAATAATCATGGGAAACGAAGAAATTTGATATTGGAAGGTATCGAATATTTGGATACAACTTCAGGTCACGAAGATGACTCAGCAGTAGTTGATCATGATGACTGTAATAAAACGAAAGGGATTTCGAGCAGTTGGTCGATGACAAAATGAATTAAATGAATCAATCGAGTATGACGCAACTACCACAAATTGGGAACCACATATTTGTGTGTAAAAGCTCGGAAAGATGACCGAATAGAGATCTGAATATCCCCTTGGTAGTTGTTACAACATGACACATGATAAAAGCGCTTCTTTAGACAATCCGGGACTATATTCCGTTTTAGGGTTTCCAACTCATGAATAACAATGTCGATAAGCGTTGATTGGAACACGCCGCTTAAATCTCAATTATGCCTCATTGCATTATGACAATACTGACAGGGGTTCTGGTCTTTTCTCCCATTGTGCAAACTTGAAAAATCTCACCATAACGCGTTGTCTAGAGAAGCGGTATTATCAATTGTCATATAATGCAAACAAGTTCTCCACAGTTTGTGTAAATCAATTTCTGTAACATCACTTCATCAATAATCGAGAGAAACTTCTTCAAGCTAACTGCCGATATCTCATCCTTCTTATGTATTTCACAATCAAATCAACTCATAAACAACCAAAACACTACCATAGGTGAACCGTCCAGAAGAAATCGAAGGCTGATACATAAATGTGCATATAATGCATAGAAAAGAGCTCTGCAATTTGCATCCACTAACCATACTGTTATTACATCCAAGACGATTCAAGTGAGTCATATGAAGCAAGTGTCTGCCTATTCAATTGAGAGGAATCATTGCATAATATCCCCGTTGAAAACAAGCTTGAAAAGGTTTAGCACCAGCGGGGATCATGTTAAAGGAAGGCTGGTGAAGGTTAGCTGACACTCGCCATTCTCTTGCACCATCTGCAGACATTCATCTCCGAGCAGTCACCGAGAGTGAAAAGACACTCGTGAAGGTTAGCTGACGCTCCATGGGCTATGAGGCAGTCGCGATCCAAATCGATCGTTGTTAAGCCAAAGCCAGTTGAGGATTACGAGTGTTCTAGACTCGTTCAAGGCATGCTTGTTTATGCGATTTACAGAAATAAGGATGAAGTTCTGTATTTTGATGCCGCGGGGAAACATGAAAGAAGACCACCTCACGAAACGAGGTTTCATACTCATGGGAAACGAAGAAATTTGATATTAGAAGGTATCGAAGATTTGGATACAACTTCAGGTCACGAAGATGACTCTGCAGTAGCTGATCATTACGACTGTAATAAAACGAAAGGGATTTCGAGCAGTTGGTCGATGACAAAATGAATTAAATGAATCAATCGAGTATGACGTAACTACCACAAATTGGGAACCAAATATTCGAGTGTAAAAGCTCAGAAAGATGACTGAATAGAGATCTGAATATCCCCTTGGTAGTTGTTACAACATGACACATGATAAAAGCGCTTCTTTAGACAATCTAGGACTATGTTCCGTTTTAGGGTTTCCAACTCACGAATAACAATGTCAATAAACGTTGATTGGAACACGCCGCTTAAATCTCAGTTATGTCTCATTACATTATGACAATACTGACAGGGGTGCTGGTCTTTTCTCCCACTGTGCAAACTTGAAAATTCTCACCATAACGCGTTGTCTAGAGAAGCGGTTTTATCATGTGTCATATAACGCAAACAAGTTCTCCACAGTTTGTGCAAATCAATTTCTGTAACATCACTTCATCAATAATCGAAGGAAACTTCTTCGAGCTAACTGCCGATATCTCATCCTTCTTATCTATTTCACAATCAAATCAACTCATAAACATTGGGGGTTAATTGGAACATACTATTCCGTTTTAGGGTTTCTTCATCACCTATAACATACTATTCCGTTTTAGGGTTTCTTCATCACCTATAACAATGTCGATAAACGTTGATTGGAACACGTCGCTTAAATCTCAGTTATGTCTCATTGCATTATGACAATACTGACAGGGGTGCTGGTCTTTTCTCCCACTGTGCAAACTTGAAAAATCTCACCATAACGCGTTGTCTAGAGAAGCGGTTTTATCATGTGTCATATAACGCAAACAAGTTCTCCACAGTTTGTGCAAATCAATTTCTATCACATCACTTCATCAATAATCGAGAGAAACTTCTTCGAGCTAAATGCCGATATCTCATCCTTCTTATCTATTTCACAATCAAATCAACTCATAAACAACCAAAACACTACCATAGGTGAACTCTCCAGAAGAAATCGCAAGCTGATACATAAATGTGCATATAATGCATAGAAAAAATCTCTGCAATTTGCATCCACTAACCATACTATTCCGTTTTAGGGTTTCTTCATCACCTATAACAATGTCGATAAACGTTGATTGGAACACGTCGCTTAAATCTCAGTTATGTCTCATTGCATTATGACAATACTGACAGGGGTGCTGGTCTTTTCTCCCCCTGTGCAAACTTGAAAAATCTCACCATAACACATTGTCTTGAGAAACGGTAGGGATAATGTTTTATGGGTGGTGAGTTGTGGTTGATTTATATGAGGAGGTTATGAAACGAATATATGTTTATGCGAATTTAAAGGACTTGCAAGGAATGCTACCATCCTTTCTAGAACCCTTATTGGATCTGCCTTTTCTCCCTTCACAACCACTTTATGTGTCTTACAATCCGTTTGAATATCCTCCACCCCTAATAATAATGTGAGAGAAATAAGAAACCACACACTAGTGATGTATGTGAGCTTTTACAGCAACCATATCGATATTCTAGTTATCCTTGCTAGTGGGTATGAGTCTGAGTATATTGTGGTTCGTGAAGGGGTAGGGATAATGTTTTATGGGTGGTTAGTTGTGGTTGATTTATAGGAGGAGGTTATGAAACGAATATATGTTTAGGCGAATTTAAAGGACTTACAAGGAATGCTACCATCTATGCAGGCTTTCCATCCATATATTCCGTCCAACATATGACACATGATAAAAGCGCTTCTCAAGACAATCTGAGATTATGTTCCGTTTTATTACGGTCGTCATGATCAACTACGTAGAGTGATCTTCGTGACTTGAAGTTGTACCCAAATCTTCGATATCTTCCATGTAAAAGCTCGGAAAGATGACCGAATAGAGATCTCAATATCCCCTTTGTAGTTGTTACCACATGACACCTGATAAAAACGCTTATTTAGACAATCTGGGACTATGTTCCGCATCGTAGACTGGTGGGATAGAATGGTTTTAATATATTTCATCTTGGACTATCTAGTCTAATTCTTGAACATGGATATGATCGTGCCAAGATCTTTATCTATCATGTCATCGACCAACTGCTTGAACTCCATTCCGTTTCTCGGGTTCGCATTCGACAGAAGACACCAACTTCCAAAAATCAGGGTCGAAACGCCCCGCTTTGGCCAAAGCGGGGCGTTTAGGGTTCAAACATTCCACCATACAGAATATAACATCGCAACAAGTCTCATCACCCATTGTCGAAAAAAAAACCCTAAACGCCCTGCTTTGGCCAAAGAGGAGCGGTTCAACTGACATCGTACACCATCACATCACCGTTTGTCTGGAAAACAGGCCAAAACGCCACGCTTTGGCCAAAGCGGAGCACTTCGAAAGGGTGTGGAAATAAGGTTTGGGTGTGTGAATAGCATGATCCTAAAAATAATTAAAAACTATATTTATTATTATAACATTTACTTACTTACTGTTCAAAGCATTGCCTTTTTAATATATAGGAAAAAATAAAATTGAAGAAACGATCGAACGACTTGGATTAAACCGCCTTATTACTCTCTACAACTTCCATACTCGATATTCAACAATGAGGAAACATGTTACCTTCTAAACATAAACATATTATTTTACAAACCAAAATAATATTATTCCGCCATTTTTTGAATTTACCATATATAAATAAATAGCCTATCTGATGCAGATTACGCGAAATTTCGTTATTTTTGAACCCTTCCTTCCTCCTAACTCCCAACCATCTTCTAAACAAAACTTACCATATCATTTTCAGTAATGTTAGTATTTTCCACCAAATCGGACAATCTGCCAAATTATTGGCTGGGCTGGGCTTCTTGGCGGGCCGCGAAGCCCCCTTGGGCTGTCTACGCGGGCCGTGAAGCCCCCTTGGGCTGTCTACGCGGGCCGTGACATAACAGCAGCAAACAACAGCCTGTTTTTTTTGCTGTTTGTTTTATTCTTTGAACCCCAAAACCATTAAACTCAATCTAGGGACTTGTCCATTGTTTTCTAAAACCAGATTACACTTGTTAAGATCTTGTTATCCTCTCCAACACTTGGCATTCATCCATGGCCCTCCCGAAAACTATAAATAAAGGTTGATTTCATTTGATCAAATCACACCATCTTTTCAAATCTGCTCTATTTCTCAATCCACGGGGATCCTGATTAATTTGGAACCTCTTTTGAGCTTATTTCAGTTCTAAGGACCATATGTAAGTGTCCTTTCGCGACTAGTTTATTTAATTTAGCTTTTAGAGCAAAAAAGTCAAGCGTTTTCGGTAAACGCTTTGACTTTTAGCTAGACCATAAACGGTCGAGCCATTGTTTGCAACGAACATGGCTACTTGATGGTAATTAGGTAGGAATTAAACCCTCAAAGGGCACCTCCTAATTATCACGTTTGCTTAGTTAATTGTCGAGTCAAAGTAATTAAAATAAAAGTCAAACGAGTCGGTTTTTAAACAGAATTCATAACTAATGATGTAGAAGCAATAAAATTAGTTTTTTTCACTTTAATAACTTGATAAATGTTAATTGAACATGTCTAAATGTTAATTGAACATGTCTAGGCATGTTCAACCCGACAATTCTGAGTTTAGGCTCGATTCGCAACCGAAAGTCGCAAAAGTAAACTTTTGCTTTGACTTTCAGTTCTGACCCGATTTAGCTTAGTTTAGTTATGCCTTAGGGTTCCTTTAGGACCACATTATATGTTAGTGTGACCTTCTGAGATTGTGCTACATGGTTCCATAAAAATCTAATTCATTGCATGTTCCCGTTAAATGCTTAAAAATGGACCATTATGCCCTTTTATCATTAAAACGAGATTTTTGAAAATGTGAGAGGACAAAAACCTTTATTACTGATATATTAGTATGTCCTAAAAATTTGACATCCATTTCTGGTCTGAAATAGGAGTTATGCACGATATCGTAAAACGAAAGCTTTTTATTAATTAAATAGCATTTCTGGCATAAATCATATTTAAACCCAATTTTTGACACCAAACTTTCTGCCCACTGTTATAATATAATATTTTGGGATTTTTGGAATTTTTTTTCGAATTTTATACTGACCATAACATAGAATTTTTGCATGGACTCGGTAATTGACGATAAAGCCCTTTTTGTTAATAAAATGAGTTTTAGGCATCATTTGCATGCCAAACCTTTTTCTACGGATATCATATGTTAAATAAATTATTTTAAACACTTGAGACTGATCAAAATCTCAGAATTCCCTTTTCAACCCGAATATCGTCAAATACCGACTTTTATGCGATTTAGGCGCATAGTATGGTTTAAAACCATATTTAGCACCTAAGACTTGTTACCTACTGATATTATGAATAATTTTTTATACTTTAACAGTAAGTATAAGTCTTGAGCTCAGATTTCCAAATTTGACACTTAAAGCATATGTGAAATGACCAAAATGCCCCTACGGTGCATAGTTTGGCCATAAAAGATAAAATTCACATATGTATGATATCTTACTGATATAACTTGTTAAAATAAATATTTTTACTGATTATTTAGACCAGAACCTCAGATTACTATTTAACCCCTTTTATAAACTTTAAAATGACCAAAATACCCTTACGGGGGCTTAAATTGATTTTAACTCGTTTTGGGCATAATGGAAGATATCCTACTGATGTCATATCATATTTAAAGCATATTAACTTGTGGAACCTGTACATGACTCTTTTGGTTACCCGTTATTCATATTCGCATTCGGTACGATTTATGTAACTAGTTTGCATAAATTAACCGAAACGGGTCAAACAGTATCATTTTTCTTCAAAATCCAGAATGTGTTTAGTTTACCCATTTTATACAAGTCTTCATACTTGTTGGGTTTAAATCACATTCTAATCCGGTTTTCGCTTAATCTGGCGTTTTGAACCGTAAACCTTTCTTTAAAACTAACCGGTCTAAGTATAACTTAAATAAGACCCGTTAGGAAATCTAATAGGTTATTAAAACCTTCGTTCCAGATTAGGAGCCCAGTAAAAGCTACTTGTACTTGCTGATTGATATACGGCTGAGAATAAAATTATATTTTAGCTCAGGTAAATACTTTTAACTTATTTTCCCTTATACGGGCTTGGGATACGTTAAATTATTACCGCTTGGTCGGGTATTGAATCTTTAATCGATTAGTGGTTAAATCATTGAGATAACCCGTTTTAATCTGTTTTGTTTGATGCAATGCCTTTGGGGGTTAATATGACCGTGTCCTGGATATCCTCGGCTCATTCATTTGAAATGGCCGCGGCTTAAGCACGGGGTGTAGGCATACACTTGACAGTTGCGTATGTATAAACGGTATCTCACTCATGAGGAAACTCCTTGTGGGACTATACTTGTGCTGTGTCTATTAATCTTAACCCGGTACTTCTAACCCGGGCTGCCGAACGGACGACAAACATGTAAATCTGTATACAAGATTATTTTAAATAATTGTCCCAAGTTATAAAAGATTTTATGCCTTGTGCATCCAAACTAATTTTATAAATGTTTTCAAAAGAGTCAGTTAATTGTATTTACCAGTGTAAACTGACGTATTTTTCAAAAAGATTAAGTACAGGTACTACGCGTAATGGGCTGGCTACTCCTAGTATCTAATAAAGAGTCTTGCAAGCTTTTGATACTTAAAATCTGTTGAACAATACTTCTTTCTGTTTTAGATCCGCCTGTGGTTCCACTTACAATCCGTTGTGTAATATTTTATTATACTTTCAACTCGGTTTGTATAAATTACTTTTAGACTTCCGTTGTGCATTAAACTGTGATTAATTGACTATGATGATATCAACTACGTCACGATACTCCCCACCGGTAATACGTAGAAATATCGGGGTGTGACATAAAAGTAGCAATCACCACCAATCATTTCCTGGTCAAATCACACAATAATGTTTAAAGTTATCGTGTGTTTGTAGTTTGGAAAAATGACCGAATAGAGATCTGAATAACAAATTGTGGAGAACTTGTTTGTGTCGGGTTGCAATCACCTCCAATCATTTCCTGATCAAATCACACAATATAAAGTTTAAAGTCATCGTGTGTTGTAGTTTGGAAAAAATGACCGAATAGAGATCTGAAAAACAAACTGTAGAGAACTTGTTTGTGTCGAGTTCTTCTGCTAGTTATTTCTGTAACCAATCCATAATCACCCTTGGTAGTTATTCGGAATCGATAAATAACCAACACGAAGATCTCTGCGATCGTTAAGGTTTCCATCAACGGACTGATCGGTAACGTTACTCTACCTGTGCTCCGATTTAAGCGGGGTGTTCCGATCAGCATTTATCGACATTGTTAAAGTTGATGAAGAGTTTAGAAACCCTAGAATGATTGTGTTTTTACCGGAAAAAACGTGATACTTGAAAAAACACCATTATATACGGCACGTATACAGTTGTACGGCCCGTATAAATTTGGTAATGTCAAAAACCTCCTAAAATAAATCCATTGAGCCGTATACGTTTTAAAAATCGTATACATATGTATACGGCTCGTATAACTATATACGAGCCGTATATAATAAAATAAAAAAAAACATTCTCTGCGCATTTTCCTATTCAAAAACATTGTATATGTTAGATATAACTATTTAGATTTATAAGCTAGATATTATAGTTTATATTATTTATGTTATTATTATTATTAGATATAGGGAATGACGGTTATTCGCCATACAAGTATGCATATATACTCGAAAACATCATCTGATCCATTTCATCAATTCATTTTATGAACACATAATTCTTATTTCACCGAAATCCTAAGATAGATCTGCAACATAGTGGTATCAGAGCCACATCGATCAAATCCCCGCAATACAATAATCGATTAGAACATGAATCAGACACAAGGAATTCAGACTCAAATCTCCAAACTCACTGGGCAAAATTATTATCACTGGCACATTCAAATCAAGGTTTTATTCGAATCACAAGATTTATGGAATGTCGTCGATGAAGGTGTTCAAGAATTGGGTGCAAACCCTACCGAAGAAGCGACTGCAAGTTACAAAGAATCAATCAAGAAAGACAAACGAGCGCTGCATATTCTCTTTCAATCCGTGAATGAAACCATATTCGAAAGAATTGCTCTTACAACATCATCAAAAGAGGCATGGAGTATCTTGCACAAGGCCTACAAAGGAGAAAATCGGGCAAAATTAGTCAAACTTCAAACTTTACGTTGTGAATTCGATGCACTGAAAATGAAAGAGGGTGAATCTATTGAAGATTATTTCAATAGAACAATACTTATTGTGAATCAATTACGTATGAATGAAGAGAAAGTAAGCGAACAGCAGATTGTAGAAAAAATACTACGAAGTCTGACTCGAAATTTTGAGTCAGTGGTGATTGCGGTGGAAGAAACGAAAGAATTAAAAGATATGTCAACCGAAGAGTTAATGGGAATCCTTCAATCTCACGAATTGAGATTGAAACGTTATGATGATACACCGGCAGAACATGCATTCCAAATGCAAAACGTCAATCAAGATAGATCAAAAAAATTCTCGGAATGATGTTGGAGGAAGGGGACGCAACAAGTTCAAGGGACGAAACCTGAGTTCTGTTCGGTGTTACAATTGCCAGCGATTTGGACACATCGCCAAATTTTGTAGGCAAAAAGATGAAAGTGATAAATCAGACAACATGCTGATTCATAAGGAAGATGAGAGTGATGAACATGATAAGACGATGTTCATGATTTTTAATATGGAGGAAACAGTCAAGGAAGACTGTTGGTATCTAGATAGCGGCTGCAGTAATCATATGACAAGGAACAGAAGCTTGTTCATCCGATTGGATGAATCATTAAGAAAGGAAGTAAGGACAAGGGACGACAAGAAACTGGAGGTGCAAGGCAGCAGAGATGTATCAGTCTCAATCAAGGGACAAGTAAGGAAGATACCGAACGTGTTTTTTGTACAAGGCTTGAAACACAATCTGTTGAGTGTGGGGCAACTCATACAAAAAGGGTACACAGTTATGTTTCGAGGGAATCGGTGCATCATTACAAATGCTGGTAACGAGACTATAGGTGATATTAAAATAACGAGAAACAAAATGTTTCCACTACATCCCGGAAGTGATTTAAGTTTTGCGATGACAATGACAACTAAAGAATTATCAACTCTATGGCATAAACGATATGGTCATGTAAACATGGATATGTTAATCAATATGGGGAACAAGGAACTAGTTTACGAATTACCAAAGTTAATGAGAAATGAGGACATTTGTGAAGGTTGTATTTCTGGAAAACAAACAAGAAAACCGTTCTCAAAGAAAACAACATGGCAAGCTGTTGAACCTTTGCAGCTGGTTCACTCCGACATTTGTGGACCTATGAGAACAGAATTGATTGGAGGTTGCAGGTATTTCATCACTTTTATTGATGATTACTCGAGAAAAACCTAGGTATATTTTCTCAAATATAAATCGGAAGCACTATATTATTTTAAGATATTCAAAGCTTTGAACGAAAAACAATCCAATTATTCGGTCAAAACGCTAAGAACTGACCGAGGAGGAGAATATTGTAGTAAAGCTTTTCAAGACTTCCTGAAACAAAGTGATATACGACATCAATTGACCAATAGTTACACTCCCCAACAAAATGGGGTTGCAGAAAGAAAAAATAGAATGTTAATGGAGTTAAGCAGAAGCATGATGAATATCAAACAATTACCAAATTGTTATTGGGTTGAAGCGGTAGCATGTACAACATACATCTTAAATCGAACAGTTACAAAAACAAGACCAAATTTAACTCCATACGAAGCGTGGAATGGGAGGAAACCTAATGTAGAACATCTCAAAGTATTTGGATGTCTAGCCTATGCTCATGTTCCTAAACAACATAGAGACAAACTAAACAAGAAGACGGAAAAAACGGTATTTATTGGTTATAGTGAGAACAGTAAAGGCTACAAACTGTATAATCCGCTAACCAATAAAACCATCATAAGCCGTGATGTTGTGTTTGATGAAAGCAAGAGATGGGTTATGGATTCGGAAGAATCAGATGTACCATTTATAATTTCAGACAGTGATGATACAAGTCAAATTCAAAGAAGAGCTCCTATAAAACCACAAAATGTAGAGCCACAACCTGATCAGGAACACATAAGTGAGAACACAGGATTACCTGAACATGGAGAAGAAAATCAAGAAATAGAGACAGAAGCGGATCAATCACAGTCAAATGTGAATGATTCATCTTCAACTGATTCGGAGAATGAAGTAATTAATACAAGAAACATCAACAGTGTATATAGAGACACGAGAGCTCTTACCGAAGCCGAAGTTCAACAAAGGTACAATGAAAGTCAAGTAGTTAATTTTGTTCTCTATACCCATAGTGCAGACCCAACAACTTATGAAGAGGCCAGTAAAGATACAAAATGGATAGAAGCAATGAACAAAGAAATGGAATCCATTCACAAAAACCAAACATGGGAACTTGTGGGTCCTCCAAAACATCAAAAACCAATAGGTGTGAAATGGATTTACAAGACAAAATATGATGAAAAAGGGAATGTGGATAAATATAAGGCCAGATTAGTAGTTAAAGGATACAAGCAAAAATATGGAATAGACTATCAAGAAGTATTGGCACCAGTAATCCGATTCGAAACAGTTCGAATAGTGTTGGCTCTTGCGGCACAGTATGAATGGCATCTACATCAAATGTATGTAAAAACAGCGTTTTTGAATGGGAAATTAGAGGAACAAGTTTACATTGACCAACCTCAAGGATATATCAAACAAGGAGAAGAGGAAAAGGTATGTCATCTCAAACGTGCTCTATACGGTCTGAAACAAGCGCCAAGAGCTTGGTATAGCAGAATAGATACGTACTTTCTGCAACACAAATTCAAAAAAATGCAATTATGAGCACACTCTCTATGTTAAAGACACTAAAGAAGGAAAACTAGTGATATGTCTATATGTAGATGATCTAATTATTGCAAGCAACTCTATGAGGTTGATAACCAATTTCAAAGACACGATGAAAAAGGAATTTGAAATGACAGATATGGGCAGATTGCATTATTTTCTCGGTATGGAAGTTCAGTATGAAAATGGCAACATAATACTTTCACAAAGAAAGTATATGAGAAATCTACTAGAAAAGTATAGAATGAATCAATGCAATACAATTTCTACACCAATGGAATATGGACTTAAACTATCCAAGGATGATCCTGAAGAGTTTATAGATGAAGGTGTCTATCGAAGCCTTGTAGGAAGTTTAATGTATCTGACAAACACAAGGCCAGATATCATGTTTGCAGTAAGCAAAATTAGTCGGTTCATGGAATGTCCAAAGAAAAGTCACTGGGAAGCCGCCAAGCGTATACTAAAATACATTAAAGGCACTCTAAACCAAGGTGTTACCTATTCTAAAGGAGGGAAAAAGAAGCTCACAGGATACAGTGATAGTGATTATGCGGGAAACATAGATGACAGCAAGAGCACGTCTGGATACATGTTTCATCTAGGATCCGGACCCATATCATGGCAATCAAAGAAGCAAAAAGTGGTGGCACTATCCTCAACCGAAGCAGAGTATATGGCCTTAACCCTGGCCGGTTGCCAAGCTGTTTGGATTAAAGGCATACTGGATGAATTACAAGGAAAAGAAGAATATCCTGTACCTATTTTCTGCGATAACAAGTCCACTATTTGCTTAGCAAGAGATCCAGTATACCATGGAAAGAGCAAACATATAAGAGTTAAATATCATTACATCAGAGATTTAATTAAAAAGGAAGAAGTGACTGTAATCTTTTGTGCAACGAAGGATCAACTGGCTGATATCATGACAAAAGCCTTGCAGCCAAAAGACTTCATTCGCCTCAAACATCAGATGCACTTAATGCTGAAATAGTCTAGCTTAAGGGAGGGTGTTAGATATAACTATTTAGATTTATAAGCTAGATATAATAGTTTATATTATTTATGTTATTATTATTATTATTATTAGATATAGGGAATGACGGTTATTCGCCATACATGTATGCATATATACTCGAAAACATCATCTGATCCATTTCATCAATTCATTTTATGAACACATAATTCTTATTTCACCGAAATCCTAAGATAGATCTGCAACAGTATAAGGCCCGTATAATTGTATACGACCCGTATACAATAGGGGGTGTGAAAATAAGATATAGGGGGTGTGGGAACAAATGGGAGCTTTTTTAAACGAATATATATTATTAGTATTTTATTATTTGGCGGACCATATATCTTTTGTGTACGATTGTTTTCTTAATCATTAGTATTTTATTATTTGGCGGACCATATATCTTTTGTGTACGATTGTTTTCTTAAACGAATATATTACTAGAATTAGTACCCACCGCAATACGGCGAAGATTGGTTACATATATATCATATTAGATTCATTCACATCGCCTAGTCTACCTACTAAGCCTATACAAAATCTTATTGTATTAATCTGTTTACGACTTATCTATACTATATTATAATGCATTTGAAAAAAATTCCAACAAAATTTAAGTAATTACAGCATTCTATGCTTGTAGTATAACAACTTAATGAAGTTACTAAAGAGGCAAAATGGTCTTTCTACATAAATATTAAATTGATTTAGGGTTTTAAAAAAATTAATTCAAACACTGGGGTATATGTTGTGAAGTACTTGTAATTTGAAGGTTCATATGGGCAATTTTTGGTATTTAATAACATAATTGACCTATATATATATTAAAAAGAAAACGAATTGAACAGTAATAATATATTTAAATATTAAAGAGTGTTCAATGAAAACTAATAGAAAAATAAATGAATGAATAGTATCGGGTACCGGTATCAAATTTACCAAACAGAGTGTATTTTCGGTATCCGTTCGGCACCGGTATTCATCGGGTTTTACCCTCAAATATCGGTGTCGTACCAGTACCGTCCGTATTAAGCCGTACTGTACCAGATATATTCGGTACCGGTACCCATTTTTTAGGATTTCGGTAACGGTATTTTCGGTACCGGTTGGTACCGAGCTCATCAAATCCTGTAACAACGTACCAATGCAAGTAATTGCACATTTTAGATTACTTTTCATACACAGAGTAAGTAAACTGTATTTCGTTTGAATGAGGTTTTATATACACAACAACTTATTTTGCTTTATTTTTTGTCATTTTACGTAATGAATGAATTGTAGCATGTAAAATTAACTTGGATATTTAGATTATTGATGAGCAAATCGTATCAAATCATGTAATCAAACCGGTATCGTATCGGTACCAAATTTACTATACCAAATCATTTTCGGTACCAATTTGATACCCACCTTTTGGCGTTTTCAGAATCGTTACTTTCGGTTCGACACCGGTCTAGCACCATACCTGTATTTATTGATTTTTACCTTCAAATACCATACCGTATTGTACCGAGTATTTTCGGTGCCGGTACCTAATTTCGATGATTTTCCGGATCGGCACTTTCGGTGCCGTTACAGGTACCGAGCTCATCCATATTTTAACGTGTTAGCACCGTAATATCTGAACTGAAAACAACCGAATTTCCAACGTGTAGGACATGTGGGTCCTATTATTATATATTAGGTTATTTAAAATCGCTTTTTTAGGACGGATTGACTATCCTTTTCAAGACATTTTTATTTATGTTTTGATATTCGGTATCTGCTTGCCGTTACTGACACGCGTTTTGCAGTCGTTGGGTCCCGCCGCAACGCGCGGGCGAAAATTTAACTAGTTTATTTAATAACCAGGTTATTATGGTTTTAGGCTATTTAATAGAACACTTTGTATTTTTTAGGAGTTCATTAATTCATAACATAATTTATTTAAGTGAAAATGTCACAAAATAGTAACAAAGTTTTAAAAGTGTTCTAGTAAGGTCACTCTTATTGTTTTTGTCTCAATTAGATAACTTAACATTCAAATTGAGCCATGTCCCTTTTTCATGTGTCAAGAAAAAAATGGAGCATAAAATGTTTGGGTCGGATTATTTTAATATATGAAATTATATTTATTAAAAAT
Organism: Helianthus tuberosus; assembly: GCA_030545235.1. Classification (NCBI taxonomy): domain Eukaryota; kingdom Viridiplantae; phylum Streptophyta; class Magnoliopsida; order Asterales; family Asteraceae; genus Helianthus; species Helianthus tuberosus. The sequence goes on along the minus strand of CM060440.1, from coordinate 64,748,778 downwards.
AAAAACGCTTTAATTATATTAAAAATTAAGAAAACAAATTAAATCCACGTCATCACTCGACATTAGCATCAAATAAAAGGGAAAAAAATCCACATGACAACGGTTACCTATGAAATGGATGAAAAACCCATTTATTTTAACAAAAAATGAATGTTGAGGGACCTGATTAGAACACTTTTGAAACTTGAGTTACCTAATTGGAACACTTTTAAAACTTGGTTACTATTCTAAAAAGTTACCCATTTATTTAATTACCAATTTATTAAGGTTTTAAGCTTTGTTTACAACATATCTTGTTTTATTGATAATTTGACTATCCTTATCAAATATCATTAGCTTAAGCCATATCTACATTTTTACTTTCGACAATACCACATATATTTAGCCACTGTTTCTACCGATTTTCGCTCGTAGTGTTAAAGTTTACCTAAAAAATATTTTTGTAATGTAAAATATTGGATTTTTAAGAGTCCGGCCCGATCGAGTTTTCGTTCAAGCTCCGCCACTATAGTTAGCAATGCAGTGGCGGAGCTAGACCTTAAAACCAGGGGTATCCCAAATTTTTTTTTACGGTGTATTCATATAAAATCCTTTATAGGGGTATCCTCGTATTTTTTTAGGGGTATCCTTTATATAAAATCCAAAAAAAAAAACAAAAAATTAACACTGAGAAACACTGCGAACACGACTTTGAGCCGTAGCCCGTGCTACGGCTGGTGTAATGTTGTCTCCGCCCCTGTAGCAATGTGTAAAAAATGGTTCTTTTAGAAAGAAACAAACAGTACATCGTTCTCTCACGGTCTCACCTATTAAATAAGTTTAAATAGTGGGGTGATTAAATAAAATTTAGATTTTATTTAATAAAATTTGATATAAATAATTTATATCAATTTATTTTAGTTATTTATACAGTTTAAATTTATAAGGATAATGTATTGTAAATTTAACAACATGAGATTTATGATAATGTATTATACAACAAATATATAATATGTAAACAACAAATATAATATATTATATATGTATTTGTTGTTCGGATATCCATATTTAAACCGTGTTTGTATAAACATCAAATATAACATATTATATATATTTGTTGTTCGGATAATGGAGATAAAATTTAAACCGTAATTAAATAAGCAAATCCTTAATATTAAAATAAAATTTAAGTTAAAAAATGAGGTTGAAGGGGAGAATGCCATGTGGTATTATTTGGAGTCTTTTATTATAATTTAGATTAGATTTAGATTAGATTATATCGAAAAAAAAACCTTATTTTTTATAAATGTTACATATGAAACTTTAAAATAGGTATTTAAATTTTTATGAAATTAAGTAATAAACTATAACAAACTACAGATAAATAAATAATATGTAAGAAAGACTTAGGATATAACCCCTTTCGGAACTAACGAATAGTCAAATACCATCGAATTCAAATTAAGAATCTACCATAAACAAATTCCAAACCCACAAAAGCACCAACCCTCAAGATTCAATAATCTAGGTGTGCTTACATTAAACAAAATTGTGCATCACTAACTTGTAAAAAGAGGAATTGTAAAAGTAACTCACAAACTAAACACGTAAATTAATATAGGGGGAAATTAGTATTTCATTATTTGGTGGACCATACCTCTTTGGTGTAGTCAAGTACGTCTTTTGAATCTAAAAACGTTCACACATTTTAACGCCATGTTTGAATATTTTAATATTTGAAGATGAATGAACCTGTTTAAATAATTTTTATAAACTTAACGAAATATAAAATTGAAGAAACGATCGAACGGCTTGGATTAAACCGCCTTATTACTCTCTACAACTTCCATACTCGATATTCAACAATGAGGAAACATGTTACCTTCAAACATAAAAATATTATTTTACAAACCAAAATAATACTATTCCGCCATTTATTGAATTTACAATATATAAATAAATGACGTATCTGATGCAGATTACGCGAAATTTTGTTGTTTTTGAACCCTTCCTTCCTCCCTCCTAACTCCCAACCATCTTCTAAACAAAACTTACCATATCATTTTTAGTAATTTTAGTATTTTCCACCACAAAACTAATTTAAACAAGTTTTCAAAACTTTTTTTTTTTAAATAATAAGTTAATAAGTGCTTTTAACAAAAAAAAAAAAAAAGACTTTAAGAGTTAAATAAGTAAGTTGGAAGACAAACAGAAGAGAAGAAGATATATTGATCGTAATATGTTTTCTCGGTGGTGTGGCGGTAGTAGTAATTAGTAAACGAGGGTGCTATTAGGTTGGGAAGGTGAGGATTAAAGTTACCGAAAAAGAAAAGGTTATGCACAATTTATTTTTGTTACCTGGGCTTTTTTTAAACTTATTTTTTGGGGCACTTGAATATCAGCTTTATTTGACATCGACATGTAAACTTAAAAAATCATGTAAGAATTGTCAGAAAAAAAAAGTTTCAACTATATAAACTTAACAATTGTCAAATTAAAAGGTTTCAACTAATAATTATTTATATATTAAGTTCTATGATTTACTATTAAACTTAACAAATCATGTAAGAAACGATCGAACGGCTTGGATTAGTCCACCAAACATGGACCATCTTTACTAGCCGCTAGATACCATCTTTACTCGCCGGAAGATGAAACATGGTATATAATGGACACCCCGCCTTTACTCTCTACAACCTCCATACTCAACATTCAACAATGAAGAAAGAAGTTACCTTCTTCCTATTCCTCTGCTGCTTCTTCTCTTCCGCTTGAATCGATGTAGATCACATGTTGATATTCTTTTGATCATATCATATCATGATTTTATTTTTTTGTTTTTCATTTTTCGGTTGCTGTAACGAGTGTCGGTACTGGAACCTAACGAGATGAAGCGATACCAATCAGATTCCTATCTGCGCCGGTTTTTATACCGCTAGTTAATTAAATAATCAACCAAATATCAATTAATCATTTCACAAATAGTTAATTTACCAGACGTTTCTCTAAACGCTTGAATCGTAAAACTGTTGCAAAGCGCAAACATGTGAACTATGATACTTACCTCATAAATATTATTCTTGGTTTGTTGTCCAAAGTGTAACTATTTGGATTGTACCCCATTAGTAACATTAAAATGATTATGAGTCGCGGGCATTTCATATCTAACGGTTTAACAAATTTATATAGCAAGATCAAACAATTAAATTCCTAGAATTAAAAACAAAGAGTCATATGAAAGTAAATTTCCACATTACTTGGGGTGTGGCCGTGTGGGGTTAATGTGTTCAAAAATAAATTTCCACATTCGAAACCTTCATTTTAACACGGAATTTTAAAATCAAGAATGAGATGCCCGTAGGCCAAACGACATGTATCGAAAGAAGAGATTCTATCCGTTCGATGCTCGCGAAATCCTACATATTATTGTAAAAAACTTATTTAGACATGTTGAATTAAATCCATACTTTTTTGTTCATTGTTACATTTATTGTGACACAGACATCGTCTTAATTAATAACGTACCCCCTATGATTTCTTGTAAAACATTTCTGGAAATTTATAGCCTTATAGGACACGATCGAACGGTTTGGATTAGTCCGCACTCGGAACGTTCATATCGGAACCTTCATTGACTTTTGAAAAACGATCGAACGGCTTGTAAAACATTTCTGGACACGATCGAACGGTTTGGATTAGTCCGCACTTGGAACCTTCATTGACTTTTGAAGAAACGATCGAACGGCTTGGATTAGTCCACCAAACATGGACCATCTTTACTCGCCGGGAGATCAAACATGGTATATAATGAACACTCCGTCTTTACTCTTTACAAATTACAAACTCCATACTCACTCAATATTCAACAATGAAGAAAGAAGTCACCTTCTTCCTATTCCTCTGCTGCTTCTTCTCTTCTGCCACCAAAATAACACCAAGCGTCGAGGTAAGTTACTAAAATCCGTGAGCTCTCATATGTATCATTTCATATTCATATGAGGGATGAGCTCGGTACCGTCCGGTACCGAACCGGTACTGGTACCGAAAGAACCGGTACCGAAAGAACCGGTACCGAAAATCCTCAAAAGTGGGTACCGGTACCGGTATTTGAGTGTAAAAACCGGTACCGTACCGGACCGGTATCGAACCGGTACCGAAAATGTCAAAAGTCGGTACCGAAAAGGTACCCGGTTCGGTAAATTCGGTACCGGTACCGGGTCCATTTTGCTCATCCCTATTCATATCTGTGCGTGTTTTGTTTTCTAATTTGTAGGAATGTAAGGTTGAAGAAAGGCCGGGACTGTCCATGGAGTACCCGGTTTTCAAACTTTTGAAGTCAGGTAGGATTGATTTGAATACTTTTAAGGTGGCAGGCGGCATAGTATCCGTCAACCTTTCAATTGAGGTTGAAGAACAGTGTGAACATCCCTACGATCGATTATTGTTCGTGAATAAAACCCCCAATTCACTCTTCGTTGCCGCTACGATCAGGTTCACACCCACATTTCCCCCTAGCTAATTTCATCCATCTGCTTACCAGCCCTAAACATCCAATTAATTAGGGTTTTCTAGTACCAAATTTAATTTCATTAATTGCTGTTTAATTATTTGGATGTTTTTTGAGTTGCAGTATCCTGAATCAGGAGGATGTCTTAAGATGGATGAGGATTCTGAAAGATTTGCACCCTTGTTTCACCGGGTTACACCATTAATTTTATAATTAGGGTTTTTTGTTTATACTTTATTCATTATTATTGTTTTGAATTTTGAAGTTAAATTTGTTGTTTTAATGTTTGATGTTGTTGAAAGTGTAATGGATCCTGCACCAAGTCCGGCTTTTCGAATTGGTACGCATCACTTTTGATTTATGGACTTCGTTTGTTTTTGTTTTTAGAATCCGTATAATTAGATATTGCATCTTGCATCTCCTATTTCATATATATATATCTAACATTAAGCTTCTTTTGAATGTGTTTACAGCTGTCCTTTTAGTCTTCTTTTTCACTCACCGACTGCGAATTTGATCTTCGTCGAATCAAGTTTACTCCATATCATAGTTATTAAAGGCGCCGGGCGCACTCAGGGCAATTTGTTGGGCCCGGGGCTTTATTTGCGCCTGGGCGCTCGCTTTAATAACTATGCAGAAGATTATGAATTAACCTGAAGATTCAAGGCGTGAGGCGCACTCAAGGCGATTTGTTGGGCCCGGGGCTTTATTTGCGCCTAGGCGCACCTGGGCGCTCGCTTTAATAACGATGCTCCATATCTGACTCCAGTAATAATGTCTCTCTTCCACTGCTTCTGCATTTTCCTTCTTTTTTCTTTGGAAGCACATCTCTATCTATTAATAGAGAAGTGGAAATGAATAGTTAATTGTTTTAATTGGATGAAGGGACGGTGTCATGTAACACGCTAGAGGGGTGGTGTCATGTTCTAAAACCCTTCAGTCCACCTCTCACAGTTTCCAGAAGATAGAGAGAGGAACAAAGGAGATAGAGGGCTCTGCTAGAGAGAGACTGAGATCCGAGAAGAGATGGGTTTGGGACGGAGTAGGCTGCTGCTGCTGCGCCTCCGGCGCCTTCAACAGTGGTTAAACGCTGATGTTTGTTAGGGTTCCACCGTGCAACCTAGGGCTCCGATTAAGATTGCAAACCCGAATTCCGGTGGATCCGACGACTGAGGTAAGCAGCGTAACCTAGGGCTTCAATGTCCAGTTTCTTGTGATGGGTGAAAGTTAGATCTACTGATTTTAGAATGGCTATTACATACGCATGTTATACCGGTGTTCTTTAGAAGGGCTGGCTCTTCTATGTTGTGAGTAAACCGCTTGCTTTGTTCGACGATTAAGGGGTGGTGTATGTCTCCGATATAAATGGTCTTAATATGTTCGAGGGAAATTGTCATGGTGAATTCGGCATCCGACGGGCTGCTCAGTTCGGCTTTGTTGATCTAAGGTTGGGTTTCAGAATCTTATAAGCATAAAACAAATTATTTTGTTTCAGTTTTTGCTGCATAGTTTTGGATTGACAGAAAGACTTATTGAAATGTATGTAGTTTTTCTTCTCAGGGAGTTCATGTAACAACATTTGATTCACAATATTACAATAACATTCACATTCATACTCGTCACTAGATAACTTTGTCGTAACGAGTAAAAAAGGAGACCCGTGACCAAACTTCCATGAGATGATGAAGAGTTGAAAACCACATCTAACAACATCCGAATCTTGTTCATGTTGATGCATCTTCACATAAATGCATAAATTAAATGATGGTGCCTGAAACAAACATAAATAAACTCATGCTTATTAGTTAACAAAACCTATAGCTGTTAACTGTGTGACGAATATTTCATGATAAATAGTTTAGTACATAGATCAAAGATGCAACACTTTTATAAACGTGCATCAAGATAACTAAGAGTATTACCCACAAGTAGTGACAATGTAGAAACATATACAACACATTTACCAGTGTTGTTATGGAGAGTAACCAAAGCTGTGAACATATCCAAAAGTGATTGAATAAAGGAAAAACAATGTTATTAAATTCTTAAGCAAAATAACAAAACTACCCAAACAACTGTCATGGTCCAGCTAAGCTTGATTCCTTGTATACAATCCAAGCCTAAAGGAAAGTTGACAGGTTGGGTTTTTGTAGAAAAATGAAAATAATTGAAAATGAAAAAAAAATTTACCGGCGACAAAGTACCCGTTGATGTTCACCTTTTAGTGACGAGACCATTAACGGCCACGTGTCGTCGCTAATGGTCAACAAGTATTAGTAACGACCAGACCTTTAGCTACACTTTTTGGACCAATAGCGACCAACTTTTAGCGGCAACACAACGATGACAAGTCGCCGCTATTGTTTTTACTCCTTTTCCGAACCGGTACTGTACCGTAATAATCTGTACAATGATTGATTTGTGTTTTTACTCAAACATGAAATGAAAAAGTAAATAAATATCTAATTTTTATAATTGTCAAGTAGTCGAAGTGTGTGTATATATATGTTCCATCAAAGTTGCCTAACTCAAGTACGTGTTAAAACCACTTATGAGACTAAAAAGACTTTAATTTGAATACATATACTCATCTAAGGAGTATGTGATGCTGCTCTGACTACTGTGACTGGTGCTTTGTTTTATCAATTAGATCTATGTTTGCTTTTGTTGGTGTGGCGTCGCGTTCGGCTGATGTAATAGGTTCATAACATCAGAGGCAACCCTGAGGTCAGGTACCAGGTACTTTTGTTTAACTATCAGTTACTTACTGTGTATGAACCGTTTTGAACAAAATTCGATTTGTGTATTTGTGCGATGTGGTGAATTTGTGTTCGTTCAATTTTTGGTTGGTGTTTTATTTTTCTCCAACTCATCTAAATAGTCTGTGTAGGACAATGTTAGATGTATTCCATCTCATCGTAATAGTTTGTGTAGGCTAATGTTCATGTGTAGGAATTCTATATAGTTTGGTAAATTTTTCTTGGTATATTTGAAAAAAATTGTAGCTAATTTTCATCCAGGTAAATTTTTGTTGGTGTTGGAAAAATCCATCAGTTGTCGCTATTTACGACATAGATAAGTAAAAAAAAGCCCACTTTAATCCTAGATTATAAGTAACCGAAGACACTACCTGGTGCTAATTTCCCCTTTCACTTCATTTAGTGGACTTTATCGAGATTTTGCACATGAATTTTCCTATTTAGTTATCCATTTGTTTGCGTCTACCAAAACTACATTTTATCATATCTGACTATTTTGACCTTTTTTGCAGTTCATAGTGTTAATCATACAAAGATATATAATGTAATTGAGGATGGGTTTCAGAATGGAAGCCAGAGTAGTAAAGCCTAAATTAAACAATTGATATTATCGACTTTACATGCAAGAACCTTTCTAAGGGATTAGAGTGTCAGATGGTAGATATATTAAGTACCAATTATTAAAACGATGTTGCTTAGAGATCTGGGAAGAAGGCTCCCCGACTGCGGATGATGTTTGTGATATCATCAAGAAGGTGCATATATGTTTATAAGTTTATTATGTTGCTTTGGATTTTGATTGGATTGATATGAATCACTTCTTTTTACAATAGCAGTATCTTTTGTATCTTACTTTCACAAAACTATTATTACCGGTTTGGGCTGTTTGGCCCAAGTTTTACATCTAGACCGGCGACTTGACCATCAACACCCTTACTTTAAATATTTCAAACATTTTAACAAGATGGTATATTATGCTACAAGATGTGCTTCAAACGGAACCATGCTAATTTTAACGTTGGTGAAAAATATATCATTTCTTTTTCATAGTAGTGTGGGTATGTGCTTTGAACAAAGTGGGTTTATGTTTCCTTTTTATGATACAGATTGTGGTTGGTGGAGGAAAGAAACTTAATTAATGAATACTTTGTGCAACCAAGCTGGGTGCAGCTAAATGTCAACAATCCACATTTTTTTATTATGCAAGGGCGCGGGCGCACTACCAAGGTATTGAACATAAAACCTCAGCTGCTGCTGGAACAAGAATGTATGAAACTAAAAAAAGATGCTACATCAAAAACCCTTGAGAAAAAGAAAGGCAAGGTTGACAAGATCAATAAGCTTCTTGAGCAGGAAATACTCCTTGCACTAGAAAATTTAAGAAAGAGCGAATGCAATATATGTACTAGCAGAGAACATTCGAATAATGCAGTTCTTGGTGTCGATGCGATAAAAACCAAGACATTAGATATCTGGGATTGATAATGATATTGAGATTATGAATACAAAGGTACAAGAGGTGGATGCACATGTGGCTAACTTAACCATACAACTTTATGTCTTGAAATCACCATGGGCAATTTACTTTTACCGAATGGATCATATGGTCAATTCTTTACCGTTCTCGATATAAGTTTCCCAAGATTGTGTTATGTTATCAAATCGAGAACGATGCGATGGTCAATACTTTAACGATGCGGTTTATCGTGCCGCAACGCGCGCGGGGATAACACTAGTTTGATTCAAATCGAATTTCGAGTTCGATCACTAATTGTAAATTGTAAATGATCTCTCCCACTGCCTGCCATATTATAAAATAACCTTTTAAGGAATTTTAAGAAATGATACATGTACACACTACAAAAGTGACAACCCGAATGATAATTTTTGGAAGTTTTGTAGGGGTTCATTCTTATTCAGAACTAAGCATAAAGATTCTTGGTTTTTCTTCGGTTTAATCTATAATCTTTACTGCATATCCACCATGTTGTGTAGTGACCTGTAGAGTAGAGCATGGCATGGATGAAACCAAAGAAAAAACCAAGAATCCTTTTGCTTCTATGAGAGCCTTGGAAGAACGTGAAAGAATTCAAAACAGATAATATTTTTTTGCTTATTCAATAACTGTAAATCAGATCTGCTTTTATAGAGAGATCACATTCGAAACATTAATAATAACTTATCCTAATATTCAAATTTGAAATATTAATAATAATTAAGAAACAATAATAACTATGATAAATAATAAACTCGGACAAACTTAAAATAATTGATAAATCAAATAATAATAACTATGATAAATAATAAACTCGGACAAACTTAAAATAATTGATAAACTCGGTTAATTGATAAATCAAATAATAATAACTATGATAAATAATAAACTCGGACAAACTCAAACTGAACGTTGGAACCAACGCATTATATAAGCTTTTGAACCCCCAATGAAACTTTCAAAATTACCCTATTCGTCATTATTATTATTATTATTATCCTAATGAAATTACCCTCTTGGTCCTTATTATTATTATATTATAATAAATATGATAATATAATATTTATATAACTTCAATTTGTAACATACTTAGGCTTTAAGTGGTTGTAACTTTTGCATTAATGGTGTTTCATGTTTGGTTTTGTTGTACCTTCATATGTGTTGGGGTTGTACACTTTGTTAAATTATATACTATAAATTTGTAATAATTCTTGGCATTGTTGGTTGTAACTTCGTTTTTTTTCTATGTTTTACGTTTCGATCCAATTTCTTTGCATTAACACGCCGTAACGGGCGTACGTGGTTCAAAAATTTTACTTTGCTTTTCGTTTGGTGTTTTAACGATCTTTTCCAGTGTTGGTGATCATCGACAGTGGTGTAGCATTGGTGCTACTTGGCATGGCTTTACTCCCCCGCCGCAACGCGGGGATAGTTTAATACTATTTACAATAGATTATTTTTGTATTTACTTATTTATAATTATAATTTTAAATATATTTATGTAATTTTGACATTTAATGATTTTCTTTTGAGTAAAGTAACCGGATAGTCCATGTGTTTTTCACTTTGTAACGTATTTGGTCCTCACATTTTGCTAAAAGTACATGGATGGTCCCTGTATGTAACACATTTAGTGACTAAATGCATTACAAGTGCATACCGCAGGGACCATCAATGTACTTTTGGTAAAAGTTATAAATCAAATACGTTACAAAGTGCAAATCACATAGATCATCCGTGTATTTTAATAAAGCTAGGGACTAAATCCAAAATTTTGATTAACCACAGGGACCAGCCGAGCACTTTATTCTTTTCTTTTTAAATATTATAGATATTGTCTGAACATTATTAGCACCGGTACCGTATAATATCAGTATAGTTTTTTTTCATTAACGTTTTATAAATTCCAAATATACGGTCATGAAGTACTTATTATTATGAAAGATTCGATAAAAATTCCATTTGAACGGGTCATATATATATGATTGATTTTTTTTACCATCACAAACCGAACATATACCAATCCAACAACATCGATACCGGTACCATATTCGTTTGTATAATTTTCTCGACGTGGCGGTATAACATTCGTCGAATATAGAAATAAAGTTTTTTTTTTGTTTTGGTATCATAAGCCATATCGAGTGTCTATATGATACCAGTGTCGTAACACAGTACTTGTATGGATATTTGTTTTTTAATTTTCAATCGATGTAAAACACGTGTCGATTACTATGTCGAGTACTTGTATTGTACTAGTACTGTAATAAACCGAACCGATAATGATCGAAGGCCCGCAGCGAAGCGTGCGATATTCTTACTAGCTAGTTATATATTAATTTCTAACATGTTTAACAATAGTGTAGTTTCGTTTTTTTAAGTTTTGGCAAAAAAAAAAAAAAAATCACTTTTGCTTTTTAACTAAACGTCAAAATGAAATCTTTGAGAATTTGAAAGCTAAATGGTAAAATGGAAAAGTTTGACTGCAAAATCATATGAAAATTACCCAATACTTTACACTATTTTTTATTCGACCATTACCATTTGTATTTTATTAAAACTCCTAAGTTGTTTGTATTTTTAAAAAGTTCAAAATCAATGGATGTTCAAATAAGTTATAACTAGAGAAAATTAAAAAAGAAAACATTGTTAATCAAAAACTTTCTAACATAAATAGCACTTTTCAATTATTTTGAAAATAGTCTGCGCTTTATCAGCCGTCTCAGTCACGTCAAAAAGAGTGTAGTTTAGTCGTCTCAATCGTCTTGCATTGCAACATGATTCTTTTTATCTATGTTTGATAAAAGCTAATTTCAAAATCGAACGAGACAAATATATTTTTTTCTTAACTTCGGTAGAGCTATAGAGTATCTTTTTTATATCGTAAGTTGTAGCGAGTGTCGGTACTGGTGACGAATCAAATTGATACCATCCAAACAACATTCGTACCACGTAGATTCCGATCAAACACGATATTCACTTTTATAGTTTTCGATCAATGTAAACACCGGTTGATATCTTTTTTGGCATATCATTATTTTATTTTTAGTTTTTTCTGTTATTATAACGAGCATCAGTGTCGTAATAAACTGAATTGATATCGACCGAATTCCCGCCGGTGTTTTACTAGTTATTATTATTTGGATACAATTATATAACCAAAGTACCTTTGACCTAATGGCACTTGTTTTTTTTACAACCAAACATACGATAGTTTCTCCTAAACTTCGTCATTGTGATTGATGGAACATTTAAGTATTAAAGTGCCATCATAATAATCCAAATGAATTGCCCTTGTCGTAGTTTGTTTACAAGCCAAATTACGCTCCATTAATAGGAAAATAATCCAGAAAAAAAATCGGAATTGATTGATTTATTTCTCGAAATAAAGGAAAAGGAATTGTTTACCAAGTCAGGTCGCTGAAATCTGTTTCGTAAAAAAAAAAATTACATTATAAAAAAAATATATATATATATAGAATAATAAAAAGAACTCGCTCTAGATTGTTTTATTTTGTTTGCGTTGGTTTTTAATTTATGTGATTTCAACCTCTTAAGGTGATTTTATATTGACTAAAGTTATCAGCTAACAAGTAATAATCTATGTACAATACAATCAGAAAATAAATCACACACTTATTGTAAAAATCTATAGTTTTAGCAAGGAAAAATAACAATTATTCATAATTATTGTAAAAAATCTATAGCTTCTCTCATAACTCGTTGTAAAAAATCTATAGTCACTCATAATTCGAAGAAGATGCAACCAACGCATATAGGAGGTTTTTTTTTCCAAACTTGTGTAGGTGGAAAACTTATTTATCAAAATGGGTGATTTGAAAAATATTTACCAAAATGGGTGTTTTTTAAAAACTTCATTTTTCGCACTCTTAATCTTATTGAATAAAAACTAATTTGATTGTAGAAATTATTCTTTTCAAAAACATAAGAAAAGAGTTTTACAATAAATAACAAAAATATTTTTTTTTTTTTGTTGGATCGTGATAGTTTGGAAAAAAAAAATAATGCTTCTTTAATTCTGTTATTAACATTTTGTTTTAACTTTTTTAAAAGAGAAACATGTTTAGTCTTTGATAGATATTTTCTACTTATTTTATAAATACTTATTTATAAACTTTTTTTTTCAACCCAGTATTAACTCTACGGGTGGAAATAAAATACCTTTTTTGAGATTTAACTATATATAATAATGTATTAAACGTGATAAAAAATATAAGTATGTGTACTGAATTTGAAAAAAAAAATGGTTCTTTTAACTAGTTTCAATTAAAAATTAATTTTATTTAAAAAGAGAAATCTTATATTTTCATCTATACTTTTTTATGTAGTAACCTGAATTAATCAATATAAAAAAAAAAGTATGTCAAGCATGGGGCTTAGAAAAATTAATAACAAGTCTAATTTTATAGAATACTCACCCACATAAAATTCAACGAACAATACAACCCACAGGTAAAGGTATATAAAATCATTTCGAAAAAAAAGATATAAATACTTTTTTTTTTGAGAAATTAAAAGGAAACATATTTATAAATATATACGTAAAAAGATTACAAGATATTTATGAAAGACAATAATGTTTATATTTTATGAAAAGTTAAATAAAGCTCATACAATTTTTTTTTTTTACTGGAAATAATATTTGTCCAATAATAAGATTAGGAGTGAGATTAAGAAAGTTTTTGTAAAAACACTCATTTTTGTAAATATTTTCAAATCACTCATTTTGATAAACAAGTTTTCCACCAACACTAGTTTTGAAAAAAAACTCGCGTAAGGTTAGCTTTACTTTCACTTGCAGAGTTAAGTTAATCTAGCAAGTTTTCGTTCATTGTGTTTGCACTGGTATGAACTTTTCGATTCGGTAACTTAGGGTTTACAAAATTCCATCTGACTATAGGAACTTGATATCGATCGTACATCATTTATCTTATTCAACTTCGGTTCTGGTTCATGTGTGTGTTGATACCAAAGTCAAATTGGAAGAATCTTTCAATTGAGGATTGCGATTTGCCTGCATTTTATTGAAAATGATAGGCATGTAGATGAACACAACGTTCACTAACTGGTTCATGATCCATTCGACGTAAAGTTTTTTTATGTTTATTTTTTTCATAAACGAATATACACTCCAAAATTTTGTTAATTTAATTAAACAAACAAAAATAACAAATGCCATGTTTATGTACATTCATGTTCATCGTTTATGATTGTTTTTATTCTTTCGTTTCTTTACAAACGTTTAAAATACTCATTTCAATTTTATATATATTATTACTAGTATTAATTTGAACTCATGATCTAGTGATATAGGAACTTGATATCGATCGTACATCATTTATCTTATTCAACTTCGGTTCTGATTCATATGTGTGTTGATACCAAAGTCACTTGGAAGAATCTTTCAATTGAGGATTGCGATTTGCCTGCATTTTATTGAAATTGATAGGCATGTAGATGAACACAACGTTCACTAACTGGTTCATGATCCATTCGACGTAAAGTTTTTTTATGTTTATTTTTTTCGTAAACGAATATACACTCCAAAATTTTGTTAATTTAATTAAACAAACAAAAATAACAAATGCCATGTTAATGTACATTCATGTTCATCCGTTTATGATTGTTTAGTTTTTATTCATTCGTTTCTTTACAAACGTTTAAAATACTCATTTCAATTTTATATATATTATTACTAGTATTAATTTGAACTCATGATCTAGTGATATGATGTCTGTTGAGTTGCCCCCATTAAAGTGACAAAGTTGGGTAGTATTTTTATAAGCGGTGAATGTTACTCTACTACCACTCTAAATTGCACCAAATTATTCATAATATACCCATGTTGAGAATTGAACCCGGTATTCTCTCCAACAGGTGAAAAGCCTCCGCCACCCGGCCAAAGTTGAAATGACGTTTAGGCACCACCCACCCAAAGTTGAAATTACATGTAGGTAGTGTTTAAATGTAAATGATAATAACAATAACGAACTTGCTATTAATTTGAAATCAAATTGATTTTCGTATTCAAAACCCATCTTTTAGATATATTTGTTGAACTTCGAAATGTTCATTGTAATGATATGATAATGCTATTTTAGAACTTTGAAATGTTCGTCAAGTCCCAATCGACAATCAAACCGAATAGAAAAAATGAAGAAGAGAATTTAGATTGAATAACTCTCAATCTTATTAATCAGAAAATAACTCAAAACTAATTACAGACTCTCAAACCATAACTCAGTTTCTCTCTAGTCTTGTCTCTTATCTTTTTTTAATAATGTCTTGTGATGAGTCGGGAATTACTGCCAACAGTTTGTACATGTCTTTTGTGTTTGTTTATCTTGGTGAACCGTTTGTTTAGAATATTAATGAACAAACACAAACACGCTTAGTTTCTTAGCAAACGAACACAAATACGTTCGTTTCACCTTCTTAACGAACGAACACAAACAAGAAAATCTGTTCATTTAAAGTGTCTGTGCTCGTTCATTCGGTAAAAATAAAAATTAAACGAAAGAAAGAACACGAAGTTTACAAGCCTATAAACCGATGAACTCTGCCACAAAAAAGAAAACAACAAATATGTACAGATCAGCTGAACATGAAGTTTTAACAACTGTATGAAATTTACAACTAAACAGCAGGAACCAACCAAACCAAACAACTGTATACTCATCCTAAAATCAGTCGCTCTCAATTAACAAGGTTTTTCAGATACTAAAGCCAGCCCCTGCATCATTCTAGCAATCTCAACTGTATCATCAAGATAATACTTGGCCTTACTAGGCTTATTCCCCACTGTGCATGCAAACACTTCTGCATTTGGAGCAATGCATTTGTCAGACGCTACAGAACTCGTAATTACCTCGAACATATCTTCATCTGATCGATCGTCTCCTATACACAACACAAAATCTGGAGTCGTTCCTCTCTCGTGCATGGTTGCGAGCAGTCTTTTCACAACCAGTCCCTTGCTTACACCCTGAAACAGTCAAAAGTTGCAACTGTTACTACTCTGTTATTACTCGTAGGGGTGTAAGCCGAGCCCATATAGGCTCGAGCCTGGCTTGGCTCGTTTCGAGCTCTATTAATAAAAATACCCTAAATATAAAAATATATTAATACATATAATAAATGTTAAAAACACCCTAAATATAAAAATATATTAATAAAAAGATTGTTTATTAGGAGGTCTGAAAGTTCTGTAATTATTTAGAGTTCTGAAATGATCCCAACCCTATTAAATATATATACCATATTAAATAAAGAAAAACTTATAAATATAAAAGGCTCGTCAAGGCCTGCGAGTCAGCTCGAGCTCGAGCTTGATAAGTGAGGCTCGGGCTCGTTTAAGCTCGGCTCAATTCGAGCTTTTAGAGTAGCTCACGAGCAGCTTGACTTGTTTACACCCGTAGACTTTTTACCTGTGGTTTAATCTCAACACAACTCTTTTCTCTTTTTACTGTCACCGGTTCATTAGCAAGCACACTTTCGAGATGATCCAGAAGCTCTTTAGCTTGACAAGATCCAAAATCAGGATCTGCGTCTTCATAAGACCACACCATCGATGTATCTTTCGTCTCAATCATTGATCCATCGGTTGTCTCTGTGTAAAGTGTCATAATCGGATGAGCATTCTGCTTCCACCCCGAATCTTCCACTTGCACACACGTCTCCCATTCTTCATCTCTTTTCAACCTGAAAAAAAACCAACAAAATTATGATTGATGACCATTTGATATATATGCATCTCGTAAACCTAATAGCACAAGAAGTTATTTACCTTAGAAAACACCCGTGCTCTGCTGCGAGCCCGAGTTTTTCGCAAGAAGCAAACCATTCCGCTAGTGTGTTTCGGCTCCTTGCACTCACAATAAAAACCATATTGTTCTTGTCTCTACACAAAGTGTTGATCATCTCTACGGTTTTCGAACTCGGGCTTTTATCGATGGAAGATTGAGGCATCAAAGTGCCATCATAATCCAAAAGAATCGCTCTTCTAGTAGTTTGTTTATAAGCCGAAACTATATGCTCCATCGATAGCTTCCGAAAGTTCGGATCTAAAGCGACGACTCGAAAACTCAACCCGAAACCTATCCCCCACGACCTTTTCCTCACGTGATCGATACATGTTCTCTTCAAATCTTGCATAAAGCTACGGGCCCAATACCCAACATCGTGAGTACTCACGTATCTATAATGCTTCTCGTGTCTCAATTGCTTCTCGGGCTCACTCAGCTCTAAGGCACAGTCCATTGCATCGGCAACCGAGTCAATATCCCACGGGTTGACCCGTATGGCCCCACTTAAAGACGGTGAGCATCCGATAAACTCGGAAACAACCAACATGCTTTTCTTTGACGACGGTTCCAAACCTAAGACCTTATCGAGCTTATCGTTTCCCTGGCGACTGATAATGTACTCGTACGGCATAAGATTCATCCCGTCTCTAACCGCTGTCACCAAACAACACTCCGCAACAACATAATAAGCTACCCGCTCGTAAAACTTAAGCGGCTGATCGATCAAAATAATGGGTTCGTACCCGGGCTTCCTGAACAACTCGTTAATTCGTTTGACGGTTGAATAAGTTTCCGCCTTCACTTCCTTCACGTCATTTCCGTTACCCCTAGCGGGATTCGCTATTTGTACTAAAACGAGCTTTCCTTGCCACTCGGGATGCTGAATCAATAACTGTTCCATCGCTAAGAACTTCAAGCTAATTCCTTTAAATATGTCCATATCATCAACACCTAACAACATTGTTTTCCCTTGATCTTTAAACTGCTTGATGAGCTCGGAAACCTTCGATTCAGTTTCGGGCAGGTTTAGCACGGTTTGAAGTCGTTTCATATGAATCCCAACAGGGAGAATCTTGATACTAACCGTTCGCCCGTAGTATTCCAAACTGATATAACCGCGTTTAGATTCATACGAAATCCCCAACATTCGACTACAACAAGACAGAAAATGACGCGCGTAGTCGAAAGTATGGAACCCGATCAAATCCGAATTCAAAAGCGCGCGAAGAATCTCTTCTCTAACGGGCAAAGTCTTATATATCTCCGACGAAGGAAACGGGCTGTGCAAGAAAAACCCGAGTTTAACCCGATTAAACCTTTTCCTCAAAAATGTCGGCAAAGCCATGAGATGATAATCATGAATCCACACGAAATCGGCTTCCGGGTTGATCACCTCCATGATCCTATCCGCGAAAATCTTGTTGACTGATACATAAGCTTGCCATAACGACCGGTTAAACCGACCCCCTAAATCCGGCGACAGCGGCAACATGTAATGAAATAACGGCCATAACTGCTGCTTACAAAACCCATGATAGAATCTTGTGTATAACCCAGGTGGGAAAAATGTGGGCACACATTTAAATTTTTCTAAAAGTATCTGTGATACTTCATCTTGTTCACTTGGATGAATTTCTTCTTTCAAACAACCCACATAGATAACTTCTATTCCATCGGGCCCGGGCCCAATTCCAGGCCCGTTAGTGATTCCGGGCCCATTTGCGCCTGAGCCGGTTTTGGGCCCGTTTTCGGACCCGGGCCCAAACCCGTTTTTAGGCTCGGGCCCGGGTCCTAAACCATCTTTTAGTTGGAGAAGTGAATTCTCATCCAAACTAAACTCCCAGCGATTCGAGCCATCGGAAAATGTTTTCCGGTGAGCTCGAATGGGCAACTGGTTAGCAACAATGATCAACCGATCATGTGGGATTGATGGTGATGATAAACCAGAGGATACACTCTCTGATGGGTCATCATCGGTGTCGGAAACTATGCCGGAGACGGTCATAATCCGGGGGAATTGGATGGTCATACGGCTGAACGCCGACGGCGACGGCAGCTCGCCGCCGGCGAGATCTAATAAATTGGAATATGATCTCGATACCATTTTAAACTTAACAACTTAGTTATATAAGTTATTAAATTTCATGTCAAATAATTAAAAAAGAAACATAGATGCAATCATATGTTACACAAATATTATTAATTACACAAAATAATAAAAACCCAGATGAAATCGTTAAAGAACAGTTCAAGATATTTACCAGGTGAGAACTTGAAAACAGTTGCCTAGAGAGAGAGAGAGAGGGGGGGAGAGGAGAGAGAGGCAATACTGTTCTTCTTGATGAGCTTTATGGAGCTTCTTATATACAAATTACTTTTTAGTGGATTTTGATCAAATAAATTTTAGGGGTTTAATTTCCAGAATAATGGTTGTACAATATGTTTTGATATATGTAGAGTGATCTGGAGATGATAACTTTGGGTGTGGAGAAGTGTGTAGGTTGATTAAATAATGCTTGTTATGATATGGTTTGGATAGATAATTAAATATGGGTTTGGATAAGATTGTTAATGTGTTATCTTTTTCTTTTTAAGAAATAAGAAAAAACAAACTTTCTTTTCTTGTGAAGACTTAAAAAATTCTACAGTGATCATGTGACCTGTCACCTTGAGTTTGGAGGCATGATAGAAAAGGTTTTCTATTTTTTTTTTAATTTTATATAGAGTAAAATGCACGGATAGTCCCTGTGGTTTTGTAAAGTTTCAGCTATAGTCCCCAGATTTTGGAAATTACACTCATAGTCCCTGTGGTTTGATAGTTTGTTACGCTGATAGTCCCTGGAGTGGATGTGGGTTAGTTTTCTCAGTTAAGTTGGTGTGAAATGACTATAATACCCTTAATATTAAATAAAATAAACAAATCAAGTATTAAATATATAAAACACATATGTATATACACACTATTACTGAACCATACATCTCTCTTTCTACTCTCTCTCTCTCTCTCACTAAAAACCACCACCACTGTCACCTACACTGCCGCCATCACCACTCCCCACCACCACCACCACCACCGCCATCCCCTTCCACCACCACACCTCCGCCTCCTAAACCCTAATCCTTTGTTTATCGAACCACTGTATGTGAGATCTGGATCTGGATCTACATACATCCATCCATCTTCATCTCTCCGATCTCCGTCTATAATAATAATAACACACCGAAATCTGTGTTGTTCGTATGATGGAGAACATTCATCAATGGCTGGTGGTAGCATTGTTCGTCATTTGCAGCGTAATCACGACTGTCAAATCAGATGTTTCAAATCACAAATACAAAAGCGGAGATGCTGTTCCTCTTTATGCCAACAAGGTTGGCCCCTTCCAAAACCCTAGGTATTTGTTTACGATCTCAATTGCTCAATTATCTTTTTTCATCGATACTCTGCATTTTATTTTATGTTGTGATGTGATTGTTGATCTAAATGACGTAATTGAATTGTATTCTGATAATCTGGAATTATGTCTTTTGGATTTGGATTTAGAACATGAGGAATCTAGTTTTTTTTTTTTTTTGCTATATTGATACCTGTTTATCCGATTTAATCATGATTTGAGTGAGAGTAGATATGGATTTAGGAGGCGGAGGTGTGGTGGTGGAAGGGGATGGCGGTGGTGGTGGTGGGGAGTGGTGATGGCGGCAGTGTAGGTGACAGTGGTGGTGGTTTTTAGTGAGAGAGAGAGAGAGAGTAGAAAGAGAGATATATAATAGTGTGTATATATATATATGTGTTTTATATATTTAATACTTGATTTGTTTATTTTATTTTATATTATATTATATTAAGGGTATTATAGTCATTTCACACCAACTTAACTGAGAAAACTAACCCACATCCACTCCAGGGACTATCAGCGTAACAAACTGTCAAACCACAGGGACTATGAGTGTAATTTCCAAAATCTGGGGACTATAGCTGAAACTTTGCAAAACCACAGGGACTATCCGTGCATTTTACTCTTTTATATATTAACTAGGGTCGTAGTTATTCGCACGTAGCACAGTAAAACGGTTGGAGTTCAGAATGTATAGCACACTATGACAACTGATAAATAAATTTGTAAAATTAAATAAAATGATATCTAAATGTGTTATGCTATTTGCGTCATAACCCGGCTCTAAACAACAAAATTGTAAGAAAAGGTAAAACAATAGAGTAAATAACAAAGGTAAACAAAAAGAAAACGATTGAAACTCGGCTAGTTTCGGTGCACTCATTATAGCAAAAAAAAAAAGTTAAAAAAATACGTAAAGAGTATCGGCGCATTCGTTAAAAAACTAAACTAAAAAAAACCTTCACCGCACTCATTATAATAAAGAAAAAAAAAAGTTAAAAAATATTTTTAAAACGGTATTAGCATGTTCTATAAAAAAATCTATTTAGGATTAGAAAAGTAATTTGGTTAAAGTAAAAAGAATACGCTAATTAAACTAATGAAAAAGTATATACATTACGGCTTAACGTACTTCACGTACGATAACGTGCGTGATTTGTTCTATAACATGCGTGATTAATGTTTTCTATATGCGTGATTATTGTGTTTCAACATGCGTGATTTTGAATTTTTAAGTTATAACGTGCGTGATTTTAAAATGAACATGCTTAATTAATTGTCGTACGTGATGTACGTTAAGCCGTAATGTACGTTAAGCCGTAATGTACGTTAACCTTCCTCTTAAACTAATATGGGTTGTAAATGAAAAAGATAGACTATTGGAAAAAAAAATTCATCTTCAAATAATTTATATAGAAAATTGATATGTAAATCACAAATTTTGATTTTATTATATGTAAACAGTATTTAAAATATTATATTGTTGTTTTGAAAAAGTAGTTGATATGTAACCGGGAGAAAACTAGTTGATAAATATTAGTTAGAAGAGGAGTTAACACGTAGCAGTGGTTTACAAGATTTTCGGACTTTACGACGTTCCAACCGCGTATATATCCACAATGATTGTTAAATTTTGTATTCTATCTCTTCAATAAAATCTTCTTGTTCCAACCGAACTACTTTTGTCATACATAGACGGACATATACATGTATTATCAAGGATGGGTTGGGTTAAAAAAATAAAATAAAACGTTATTGTTTAGTAGAGTCTCTTGCCACTCAATAGAAGGTTTTAAGTTCAATTTCAAATAAAGTAATAATTTGGTGTAATCTAGTAGTGATTAGGAGTTGTATACCATTAGCAGTTAAAAAACACATATATGATATCATATGTATCGTAAGGCCACTCGGGGCCTCTGTGTTGGTTTCCGTGGTGGTCGTGATCACACCGTCCCAACTGGTGTGATCACGGTAGTGGTGGTGTTTTCCCTGGTGGGTATCAATGTGAGTGCATAATGTCTACAGCCTACGTCAGTGTATCGAGTCATGTATGTAATAGGTTTGTTTGTTAGAACAACGGTTTTGTAATGTATAGTTCCCTTCGCACGAAGGAGTCCTTCGTACGAAGGGACACAAGTATGTTCGCACGAATGGGTGTGTCCATTCGTGCAAGCCCACTCGCACGGAGAGCCTTGCCCATATATAGGGGTGTGAGTGAGAGCTTAGTATGAGTTTTGACATTCGGACGACGAAGCGCTGCCGAACTGATTTCAGGGTTTGTACTTGCTTTTATTCAATGAAAGTAGTGTTTAACGTTGATATCTTGTGTAACGCCCTGCTTTTTCGTACTTTCCATAAATAGAAAGTCTTGTTTGTATTACTATTTTTGGAAGTCTTGTGTTCTTGTAATCGTTCTCTCTTTGTAACCGTTGTAAAATCTGAGACTTGGATCATAAATAAAACTCGTATTTTGTTAAATTCATGTTGTACATACTTTATACATGCTCATACATTCAATTTCGTGAAATAATTTATGCTCATTCGTAATTCTTGGAAACTATGTGCTAAACTTGCCAATACGTGAAACTTATGCATAAAACGTCTTTTGAACGTATACGAAACTTAAATACGACATTCATACACTTAATTATGCTTGGATTATGTTCATCATACTTAATTTACCTTTATACTATGCTTTTATGGCGAAAATAGCCCCTAAAACACTTAAAAACCCTAAATAACAAACTTAAGGGGCCAAATTGTAATTAAATGAAACTTGAACTTCCCCTCTTGTTTCCAGCCGTGAAGACCACCTCCTGGTCCTTCGTTGGCCGCGAGAAAACCCCCAGATCAGACTCCCCAATTCAGCTCGCGATTTTGAGCGGGATTATGGGTGTACCTTGAGTTTAAACTCGTTTTTGACATTAAATACCCAACTACAAACCACCATAACCCTCCCCTATAAATACCATGCCTCCTCCAAGCTCAAATCACTTTACAAACACTTCCAATTCACTCAAAAACACTCTCTAATCAGCTGATTATCTCAAGTTCGAGCAGATTGTTGCGTCTTCACTAAAGTGAGCATAACTCACTCAATACTTGTCCGATTTAGTTCATTCTTTTTCCTATGTGTTTGGATTGACCTTAGCTTCGATTCCATGGGTTTTTCACAGTAAATAAGTCCCTGGAACTCTGGCAAAAAGGCTCCAAAGTCCATTGTTCATTTCTGATTTCATCTAATCTTTACTAAACTTGTTCAACTTGAGTATAACTCATCTCAAACCTATGTCCTTATGCTTATAACCACTTCTATGGTTAGTTAGGCTTAAAAACAAGGTTGAGACATTCAAAATCAGAGGATTAATCCTCACAAACTTTCTGTTTTGTCAAGGGTTTAACCCACAAATAATGTTTAAGTCCAAGACTTAATGTAGGTGTGATTATGGACTAACTTGGGTTGTTCAACATAAAATCCCCACATTACTTGATGATTTCTTATAGAGTAGTTGTTTATATTATTGTATTATTCATAGTTCATGACCCTTCTTGTATGTTTTTACATCAAGTGTAGTGGTGAACACTTAGAGGTACCTAAATGGAAGACTACTTTTCCTACCTCCTACATGACTTCCATGAAACTTAGAGGTACCTAAATGAAGATTTAATCTTCTACCTCATGCTTGAAATATTGGACATAATAATATGTATACAATATATGTAATATATAAACATATAATCCGAATAATCGAATCTTTGATGATGAACTAGTGTTCATATGTCAAGGTACTAGATTATATCATCCTAGTCTTTGGTAACTTGTCACGATTCTAATGGAACCTTGTTCCATGAAAACATTTAAACTCCTTAGAGTTTCCTAGTGTCAAGAACAAGTATCATATGTTGTCACACCCCGATATTTACAGCTCAGCCTGGTGGGAGTATCGTGACGTAAGATTGATATCGTCATAGTCAAACATACACAGAATAGCACAGCGGAAGTCTAAAGTAATAATACAAACCGAATTGAAAGTATAATAAAATATTACACAACGGTTGTAAGTGGATCCACAGGCGGATCTAAAACAGAAAGTAAATAATGTTCAACAGACTTTAAGTATTAAAAGCTTGCAAGACTCTTTAATTAATACTCAGGAGTTTCCAGCCCATTACGCGTAGTACCTGCACTTAATCTTTTTGAAAAATACGTCAGTTTACACTGGTAAATACATTTAACTGACTCTTTTAAAAAGTATTTATAAAATTTGTTTGGATGCACAAGGCACAAATATTCTTTTATAACTTGGGACAATTATTTAAAATAATCTTGTATACAGATTTATATGTTTGTCGTCCATTCAGGGCCGGAATAGAAGAGCGGGTACAAGATTAATAGACACACCACAAGTATAGGCCCACAAGAAGTTTCCTCACAAGTGAGATACCGTTTTTACATACGCAACTGTCAGGTGTATGCCTACACCCCGTGCTTAAGTCGTGGCCATTTCAAATGAATGAGCCGAGGATATCCAGGACACGGTCATTTACCCCCCAAAGGCTTTGTACCAAACAAAACAGATTAAAACGGGTTATGCAATTTATTAATTACAATCCGATTAAATGATCTCATACCCGACCAAGCGGTATTATTATAATACCGTATCCCAAGCCCGTATAAGGGAAAATAAGTTAAAAGTATTTACCTGAGCTAAAATGTAATTTATTCTCAGCTGTATATTCTAATCAGCAAGTGTAGGTAGCTTTTACTGGGCTCCTAATCTGGAACGAAGGTTTTAATAACCTATTAGATTCCTAACGGGTCTTATTTAAGTTATAACTTAGACCGGCTAGTTTTAAAGAAAGGTTTACGGTTCAAAACGCAAGATTAAGCGAAGACAAGATTAGAACATGATTTTGACCCAATAAGTATGAAGACTTGTATAAAATGGGTAAACTAATCACATTCTGGATTTTGAAGTAAAAATGATAAGGTTTGACCCGTTTCGGCTAATTTATGCAAATTAGTCACATAAACTGTACCGAACGCGTATATGCGTAACGGGCAACCGGATGAGTCAAGTACAAGTTCCATACATTAATATGCTTAAATTATGTGGTGATATCAGTAGGATATCTTCCATTATGCCCAAAACGAATTTAAAACCATTTTAAGCCTCGTAAGGGTATTTTGGTCGTTTTAAAGTTTATAAAAGAGGTTAAATAATAAACTGAGGTTCTGGTCTAAAAATATCAGTAAAAACATTTATTTTATCAAGTTAATTCAGCAAGATATCATACATATGTGAGGTTTATTATTTATGGCCAAACTATGCACCTTAGGGGCATTTTGGTCATTTCACATATGCTTCTAAGGTTAAACTTGGAAATCTGAGTTCAAGACTTATACTTACTGTTAAAGTATAAAAACTTATTTATAAAATCAGTAGGTAACAAGTCTTAGGTGTTAAATATGGTTTTAAACCATGCTATGCGCCTAATTAGCGTAAAAGTCGGTATTTGACGATATTTAAGATGTTTATGAAATTTTGAAGTTTTGATCAGTCCTTAATGTTAAAAATATTTTATTTAACATATGATATCATTAGGAAAAGATTTGGTATTCAAATCACATGTTAAACTCATTTTAATAACAAAAAGGGTATTATCGTCAATTACCGAATTCATGCTAGAACTCTATGTTATGGTCAGTATAAAATTTGACAAGAATTTCCAAAAATCCCTAAATATTATATCATAACAGTGGGTAGCAAGTTTGGTGCCAAAAATTGGGTTTAAATATGATTTATACTGAAAATGCCATTTAATTAATAAAAAGCTTTAGTTTTACGATATCTGGCATAACTTTCATTTTAGACCAGAAACGGATGTCAAATTTTTAGGACATACTTATAAATCAGTAATGAATATTTTTGTCCACTCACATTTCCAAAAATTTCGTTTTTATATCAAAATGGCATAATGGTCAATTTTAAGCATTTAACGGAAACATGCAATGAACTAGGATTTCTATGGAACCATGTTGTATAACCTCAGAGGGCTATACTTACATATAATATGGTCCCAAATGAACCCTAAGGCATAACTAAACTAAGCTAAATCGGGTCAGAACTGAAAGTCAAAGCAAAAGTCTACTTTTGCGACTTTCGGTTGCGAACCGAGCCTAATACTCAGAATTGTCTGGTTGAACATGCCTAGACATGTTCAATTAATATTTACCAAGTTATTAAAGTGACAAAACTGATTTTATAGCTTTCACATCATCAGTTATGAATTTTTATTTAAAAACTGATCCGTTTGACTTTTATTTTAATTACTTTGACCTGACAATTAACTAAGCAAACGTGATAATTAGGAGGTGCCCTTTTGAGGGTTTAATACCTATCTAATTACGATCACGTAGCCATGTTCATTATGAACAATGGCTCGACCGTTTATGGTCTAACTAAAAGTCAAAGCGTTTATCATAAACGCTCGACTTTTTGGCTTTAAACGCCAAATAAAACAAACTAGTCACGAAAGGACACTTACATAAGGTCCTATGGACTGAAATGATGTTCCCAAAAGTTCAGGATCCTCTTGGAATTGAGATCGAAAGCAGATTTGAAAGGTATGATGCAAAAGTTCAAGTGGGTTTCATGGCTATTTATAGAATTTGGAAACTTGTAGATGATTAACAAGTGTCCTAGGGAGTTTTAGGATTAAAAAAAGTGTAAAACCAGCTTTCTAATACCAGCTAATAATCCATAGAATGCTCAAATGGTTTGGAACATATGTGTGGGAAGCAAGAAAAGGAAAAACCAAAACAGCCAAGGAAAAACAGCAACTGTTGCTGCTGTTCTGCTTGCTGGCGGCCCGCGAAGGCCTCAGGCCCGGCGGTCGCAGCCCGCGACTGAGGTCCAGCCCAAAAACAAGTTTGGAATTTGATGAGTTTGGTCCCTATTGTCTTGATTTAATGGGTTATTTATGTTTGTTAAAAAAAAAAACAAAACCAACAACAGTTTTAACAATACTATTGCTGCTACTGCTTGTTCTTTAACAGCCCGTGGAGAGCAGGTCCTGTGGGCTCGCATCCCATGAAGCAGCCCAATCCAGGCAACAAATATTCAGGTTGACAGTTCTGGTCCCTGTCCTCTTTGTTCAGCTTTTAAATCTTTCAAAATGACATATATTGCACATAACTTTCTTGTTTCATAAATAATATGTTAATATAAGGTACGAAACCTCGTACGGTGAAACCTTAGGCACACTCGGGAGTTAAATGATCCTTACAAAGTTCCTGTTCCATTCAAAAGTTCACACTAAAGTGTAGTTTCGCGCGTTGACGCCTTTAACCCCTTAATTCGCGAATTCGCGCGCATCATCGCGAAACGGTATAGAATTCTTACATGGCTATTATTAAATACTTCCGAGGGTATAAACGAACATTGCGGAGTTTCTGGTTCGTTCAAAAGGCCTCTCTAAGGCGTAGTTTCGCTAGTCATCGCTTTTAGTCCCTTAATCGAACAAAGTAGCGCGTAATATCGTTTAATGATATCTAAGCCTTTCGTGGCCCATATTGAGTATTCCCAAGCATATACTTAAATATTATGACGCTCCCATTCACCTAATTGGTTACCCAAAGGTGTAGTTTTAAAAGTTGACGCTTTTGGTCCCTCTAACGCGCAAACTTGCGCGTATTATCGTTTAATAACATTAAAGCCCTATGTAATCCATATTAGGCATTCTCGAGAGTATAATTGCACTTCATAATATCTCAGGTTCGTTAAAAGGTCATTCAGATGTATAATTAAACATATTGACGCTTTTAACCCCTTTAACTTGCAAAGTTGCGCGTAACGTTACTTATAGGCATAAAAGCCTTAGATGGCCAATATTGGATATTTGAGAGAGTATAAACACACATCATGAAGCTCTCAGTTTGTTAAAAGGTCACTCAGAGGTATGAATTAACATGTTGACGCTTTTAACCCTTCGTCGCGCAAACTTTCACATAATTATGCAAACAGCTACTCTCGATCAACAAGAGGCTCATTTGTGAATATGAATACCGTGTAACGTCATTCGGAGGCTTATATTAAGCACGTTGACACTTTTAGTCCTTTCTCATTCAAAGTTTTCGATTTTTCGCAAAATTAGTCCCTCAAATTCAACGTTTGACTTTATTAGAGTTTAGTACACGTGTCAACATATCATTGGACTTGATTTTACGAGGTGTTACATCCTCACCCCCTTAAAAGAAATCTCGACCTCAAGATTTGCTCAAAAGATGGAAGTACTTTCTGTCGAATAATGGACTTAACATCCACAACATATTTTGGGGCCTCTATGGGCACCCCAACTGACTTTTATAATAGGTACATGCTTTCTTTCGGAGCTTCTAATCCTGTCGATCCCTATTCGACATTGGTTTCTTATCAAACCAAAAGTTTCATTAATCTGCATATCATTATGTGATAATGCTTATTGACTTAACGGCTAGACATACCCTGAAATCACCAGTGTGAAACACAAAGTGATTACCATCAAGTTCCTTAGGTAAGTTTCAGCTTATAGGCTACTGATCTTGGCATGTTCGATTTTCTTGAATGGTCCAATATATTTAGAGCTTAATTTGTCCGTTATATCAAAATGCAGCACACCCTTCTAGGGTGGTACTTTCTGTTGAATCTTGTTCCTTATTGAGAGCTTAAGAAGTTTGTGACTCTCATCGATATTGGTTTTTCTGCCAATTACTGGAAACTTTCAGATGATTACAGATTCGTATGATCTTATCCATTGTTTCTAAGGTAATTTCAGCTCTTGCTAGTTGGATTTACCAAACTTTTGTCCAATAAACAGACGTTTAACGTTCCATCTATACAAGGTCTCCAAAGGAGCAGCCTTGATGCTTATATACAAACTACTAGTTATAGGAGAGCTTATTTATGGTGTGATAGTTATTCCAACTACTGTTTAAAGCAATCTTAAAGAATAGCTAACCTTATGGTTAGTCGAACAATTCGACGATCTTGGGCAGCTGATGGCGATTTTTAATTGTTGCCTAAATAGGGTTGTGGTAATCAATGCATCAGCATAATAAACCGTATTTCTTAATTAATAATACTGGAGCTTCAATAATGATGAGCTACGCTTTATGAGATCTTCTCTAAAGGCTTTACTGGTTGACTGTTAGTTACTCCAATTCCGTTGGTACTAACCGATATGGAGTTCTTACAAAATGTAGCCCTAAGCGAGATGTTAATCTTAACTCTGCTTGTCTTAGGAGGTAAACAGGGTAGTTCTATAAAGAAGACAAACAAGATTTACAGGGATGACAGAGATATTCTGAACCTCAGACTTAAGTTCATTTATCGTTACCCGTGTCATATAAATGACATGTTTTCTTTACGAATGCACGGATGCCTTAGGTAGTGACACCTACTTGGACATTTCTATACTGGATATCTTCTTTGAATACCATTAGCTGACTTTAGTACAATATGACCATTGGGATATCTCAGTGGTTCCGTGCATTAAACCTCCATACTGATCAGGCATGGAAGCAATCTACGGGACACACTAATATACACCAATCCCCATATGGCGCCCTTATCAATACAGTTTGGCATTCGCAGTTGATAGAAATCAATGAGATAACAAAATAAAATAACATATATTATCGTACTCTGTCTGGAGAAAGAGTACTCTAGATTTTATGAATGAAGATTATTTGACAAGAATAGAAGAAACGGTTTCTAAGATTATCGTCGGTAAGTCCTACCTTATACATAATATCTGGAGTTCTTATGGGGAATTTTGAAAGTTTGCTAAGCTTATGATCTATGAAAGACTTATTATTCCCCGAATTAAATCAAGACGCTTAGCAGAAAATATCTTTGATAATGATAAGGTATGTACCTGATGATATTAATGATATGTACTGTCTCTGGCATTCATTCGGTAATTCAGGCGCTTCCTTTCTTAGCCTTTCCAAGCTTAGCTATACCCCTTTTGACAGTTTTAGGACAGTTAGTCCTGATGTGGCCTTTCTCGCCACAGCCAAAACAGACTGCGTCCTTTATGTCCCTACATTCGAGAGACTGATGACCAGTTCTTTTACAGACGCCACATTGCTTTAGCCTTTGTTCCATTCGACATTGTCCCCAGTGCCTTTTATGGCAGGTCTTGCATATAGGTTTCTTATTGGGCTTTTGTTGGTTCTTATTGAGCTCAATCTTACCCTTTTTCTTAGAAATCTGGGAGTTATCCTCCTCCCTTTTCCTTTTTGGTTCATTCTTTGCAATCGAGGCATGAACAAAATCCTTCTCATAAGTAAAGAAGTGTGGTTTTAAATGGGATTTGGAGCAAGTAGCATCGGGCTCCTTGAACTTTTTCATGACCTTTCTCAAAGCTTTTCCAACAGCTGCATCAATCATACTTGGAGATCATTTCTGTTAATATTAATGTTGACAATTGTAGCATCATTAGCATGTGTCGCATCATCCATGACGCGATTGTTGGTTGTCTTATCCGAGTTTGCCATACTCGCAATTTGGTCCCTAACACCAAATGAAACAATTACTTAGTTGCATCATAACTGTTAGTCATCATCCTGATGACCTAACATACACTGGCCATGGTATCATTAATCCATATGGGCTAATAGGTTATGAACATTCCTAATGAATGTTATTTTGGATGTATCTCAATTATTGTTAGTGCATGCGTCTGTCGACTTCGTCTTGTATCGAGTCTTTTACTAGAATTGTTAGATCAGGGCAGTATGAGAAATTTAGGGTTTTGAATATTGTTTTAAGCTGATTTCGCTTGAACATGTTATTTCGCTTGAAAGTGACAAACACCATTTCAAGCGAAATCAACATAAGCTATTTCGCTTGAAATGGCAAGTGCCTCTTTCAAGCGAAATCTCATCTCTATATATAGCCTTCAAGCGATATCAGATGTAATCTTCTTGTTTCCGACGGCGAAGCTCTGTCGAAGTGTCTACAGATCTGTAATAGTATCAGAATCAATATACAAGACAGTTTAAGTGAAGATCTAGCTGAATTCAACTCATTATGTCTGTTTCCGCCTTTCATTTTGAATAGAATGCCTCTGAACGACTCATTTCGGGTCCGACAACGATCCTACAAGTGGTATCAGAGCTCAGGAGGAGGAGTTATGCAGTTTTCAGCTTGATTTCATCTCATTTTCTTACTTCTACACCTTCTTTTATCAATTGAACAAGTTTTAGCGGTTAAAATGGCTTGAATTTTACACAACATAAGCGAAACAGTGTTTTAACAAACCCTTGAGGATATCAGACCAAAATTCAGCTTAAAAGTGACAAAAATGGACTAAATACCTAATTTCGCTTGAACGAGACATTTGATTTCGCTTGAAAATTTTGATGATTTCAAGCGAAATAAGAGATTTCACTTGAAATACTTCTGATTTCGCTTGAGAAGGAGATTTCGCTTGAAAAATTACCTTTATTTCGCTTGAAAAGTTGTTGTGAAGGTTATTTCGCTTGAAGATTTAATTTCTCTTGAAATTGTCTGTTTTGTGAAACGTGTTATCGAATCATGAGTGAAGAATTTTACAACGCATTTGCAACATCCCCGACTACTCCGGCTACCATTGCTCAAAACATGAACTTGGAAAATGAAACTGGAACTACGCAAAAACCCCCAAAGCAAATGAGCATTGAGGAGTATTACGAATGGAAAGATCAGTTTGAAAGCTGGGTTCAAGCTAATCACTTGAGATCTTGGGAGTGTATTTTGAAGAAGTATGTTCTACCACGTACTGATCTGCAAGTTGAGAAAGAAATTTCTGAATACAATGACAAAGAACGAGACATGTACAGGGCTGAAAAAATGATGATTAGTCTGCTTCAACAAGCTATTAAAGAAGACATCTTTGTATTGCTTCAACATGACAAAACTTCAAAATCAATTTGGGATGCTCTTAAAATCAAATTTGAAGGAAGTGAGAAGATGATCAAAAGTAAAAAAGGCACTGCTTAAGAAAGAATTTGATCTATTCACAAGTCTGCCAGGGGAAGATACAAAGAAGTTGATTGAAAGATACTGCCACTTAGTGCGTTCTATGTCGTTGTTAAGCATAACTAAAGACCGAGAGGAATGGGTTGACAAATTAGCTGATGCTTTACCTCAGAAAGAGTGGGGTACATTTTTGATGATTTTAAAGAACACTGGAGTTTATGATGGTTTGACGATCTCTCAGTTTATCGAGAAGATTGAAGGTCAAGATCTTGAACAACAAAAGATTGCGAGGATGAGTAATCCGAGTGGTAAACAAGATGTGAAAATGTATTACAAAGGAAATGTTCAAGAGGTTGAAATGAGTCCGAAAAGTCAAACTGCTTTTAGTGCTGGAAACTCATCAGAAAATGTTGAACAAAGTCCAAATAGCAGCAGTGGATTTTCTTCATATCCAAGTGTTAATCCAAAGAGTTCAACTTCAAGTTTTCATTCTCAAAGTTCAAAAAGTGGAAATGGTTGTGTGATACAGTGCAACATTGCATTGAATCTTCCAGAAGGTCAAAGTTTTTCTGAAGAAATTGCAAAAGATCACATGTCGTTACTTGCAACTGTGCTACAATCCTATGAAGGTTTGGTTTCAGGAAGGATCGGAAATCCTATGCTGACGAAAGAGGATTACGATCAGATAGACGCTGAAGAGATGGAGCTCATGGATATTAAATGGTGTCTAGCTAGTGTCTTGAGGAGAGCAGAAAAGTTTAAAATGATAACAGGGAGAAATGATTTTCTGGATGCACATGTGTCTACTTTGGGTTTTGATAAATCTAAAGTTACTTGTTTTTTATGCAGGGAGAAAGGTCATTTCAAAAGAGAATGCAAAAATCAAGAGGCTAGTGGAGCAAAGAATCCTTTTGGAAAAGATGATTACTATCGGAAAGCCATATATCAACAAGTTGCTCATCAACCATATCAACAAAAGGAAACACAAACTGGTCATGAAAAAATGATAGAAGATGCTAACAAGAAAGCTTATTCTGGTATCATTGATCAACATGACGAGAAAATGGATCCAGGTTTCAGTTGGGAGAAATATATATCAGCTGATAGTAAAGCATGTTTAATAAATCAAGATGATGAAAAGTTACCTAAAGGGTTCAGCTGGGATCAGTTTGCAGATGAGAATGGGAATTTTAAAGCTTTCATTGCAAAGATAGTTCAAGAACCGGATTTGTTTACCGAATGGATGAAAGCGATTGGTGTTCATGAGAAGAATCAAGAAGAAGAATCTATTTCATCCGATGAAAGCTCAGAAGAAGCAACTGTTGTTGATCAAACATCATCTGATTCTGGTTCTTCAGATGATAGTTCTGAAAAGACATTAAATTTTGATCATACACGATCTGATTCTAGTTCTTCAGATGAGAGTTCTGAGAAGAAAATAGATTTTGATCAATCACCAACTGATGACAGTGGTGATGATGAGGAAGAAAGACATATTAATGTTGCAAAAACTCATCTATCTCCTGAAAGTTTTCAATTTTATTTTGCAGATAGCTTGGAGAAGCTGAAGGAGAGACGAGCAACAAAAGAACAAAATAAAATGAAGAGTGAAAGTGTTGTTCAAGAAGAAGAGACTGTTCAAAAAGAAGAAGTTAAAACAGAAAAGGTGATTGAAACTGAAACAGTGATTGAGGTTGAGAAAGTCATCGAAGTTGAAAAGATTGTGGAAGTCATCAAGCCTTGTTCAAAGTGCTTGGAATCTTGCAAGCAATGTGCAGAAAAAGATGAGAAATTGGTTGAGATTGAAAAGATGAAAGAACAATTATTGTTCAATCTCAATTACGTGAAAGAGTCATACGTTGTGCTAAATCGAACAGTAACTGGTCTACAAAAGACTAACTCAGAAAGAGAAGATGCATTAACCATGATGAATGCTGTGATGATGACAAAGCAGAAGGCAATTAATAATTACATTGAAGAATGTACAAAGTTGCAGTAGGAGTTGGAGACAGAAAAGATTGAAAATGAGAGAATTAGACGTTTATTACAGAGTTATTCTAGTTCTGATTATCTCATTGATCGAATTTATCCAACTGTTGCAGGTTTTGAAGCATTTAAAGATGATGAGAAGCTAAAGAAGAAGGATACTGGTAAGAAACAGAGTGTTAGTTATAACAAGTGTCCGCCTCCGATTTGGGAAGGGTATTCGCCTAGAAAACCGAATGAGGAGCAAGTCGAAAAGCCAGTCAATATAAAGTTAAAGTCCGATATAACCGATGAATTACCAAAAAACATTGATGTCGTTTTTACATCGTCTGACACTGATCATGAGTCAGAGTTAATAAAAAAGGTGGTCGATCAGGTGTTGGATACAAATGAGGAGTCGGAGTTAAAGTCTGAGTCAAAGTCCGAGTCTGGGTGTTCAAGTTCGTCCGTTAAAAGTTCGAGTTCATCAGTCAACAGTAAAAAATCGTTGGCTAAACGGGTTTACAATAAAGAATTCCTGTTATCAAAATCTAATTTGAATGACGAAGCAATCAAAGTGGCATATATATTGATTGATTCAGACAAATTATATTCTGATGAGGAATTTCCAATAAGAAGTGTTAATTTTGAAAAGATCAAAAAGGTTTTCAAAATGACAGAAATTAATATTTCTGAAATAAAAGATTTAAATCTTACTGAAAAACCTAAAAAATACACTTCAAGAGTTCAACAACGTTTAAACAAGAAAAAGGGTTACGGTTCTGGTTTTCAAAAGAAACCAAACCATAACGGTAATTTTAAAAAGAAAGGTTTAGGTTTTATTCCACCAGAAAATTATAAAAATAAAAAATATGTCCGAAATTTTAAATCAAAAATGACATTTGTTTCAGGAACAAGCTATGAAGAGGAATCAAAAAGCTCATTCTGGAAACAATCAAACAGAGAATTCATTATCCAGAAGCAAGAGAGAATGGGGACTGGAGTTCTTCATAGAAAAGAGACTAGAACTTGTTTCAGATGCAATGAAGCTGGTCACATTGCATGGAACTGTCCTCAGACTATAAAGTCAAAACAGGGAGTCTCAGAAAAACTCAAAGAGAAAGTTGTTGATAAAAATGAACCATCAACTGAAAAATTCAAAGTTTTTGAAAATTCAACATAAGAAGTTGGTGAATGTTCAAAGAGATTTTACAGGAGAAGTGTGAATCCTGATAAACAAAAGTGGGTTGTTAAGAACTCTAAGGTAAAATCTGGCGATGAATCTGATTCCACAAAATCAGAGGAGCCACAAGTTGAAGAAAAAGAAGAAAACTCAGTACCTCCAATGGATGATGTTCATTTTCCACCATTGAGGGCTGAGAATTTTAAAACAAAAGTTGGAAAGGTTGAGATATCAAATCAATTTTATTCTGAGAATGAAGAATTTGATGTTGAGAATGCATTTAATGGAAATGTGAAAAAGATTTTTGGAAAAATGGTTGAGGGTAAGGTAAAAGGGGTAAAGGACTTTTATGAAACAAAGAAAGCAACTTATTACCCAAGTGCAGGTGAGGAGGAAACATCCAAGTTTGGTGAAGCTTGGATGTCTGTTTTTCATAAGTGATAAGTATGACTTGCCGGAGCTTCCAGGTTGGTAAGTGTGGAGCAGGAATCGGCATCTTTCTTGAGTAATTCACAGGATGGTAACTATGATATTTCGATTTACAAGTGGTTGAAAAAGGTTTTTACTTACAAGTGGTAAATCAGGGACATTAAGTTGTACTTGGTTTTCTACAAATGTTTGAGAAAACAAAGTGATGAATTGATCCCCTAATCTACAAGTGGTTCGTAAAATCAATAAAACTTATTTTCCGGAAAAATCATTTTGGTTAAAATAAACTTAAGTGTTTTGAAATCATAATGAGAAAATAATTTGTTGTAAGGGGGAGTTTTGATTGTTTATGCCAAGTGGATGGCGAATTAAAGCGATTCGATATAAGTTCTCACGTTGTTTGTATAGTTTGTTTTCAAATTTCCTGAAATATGTTTGCATTTTAGGGGGAGTAAGAATTTCAGAAAATCCAAAAACATTTGAAAATTTGAAAAAGTAAAAAACATGATAAAATGTAAAAATGAGTTTTGTGTCAAAGAAGTGGAAATGATAGTACATCAGTGGATGATCACAACATGCTAAAGAATTGGAAAGTTAAAATGTGATAAATGATCTCACTGATGATGTGCCAGTAGGTTTTTGCACATTTAGTAGATTGTAACGAGATATAAACCTAAATTCAAACTTGCTTATATCGTGGGTAACATCTCTCGGATATATGGGTAACCCCCGAAATCTTGTTTGAAAGGTCCCTCTTTCTGAAATACTAGGTCTTTATGCTCAGTGATATCTGGGGTATTATCCAGGGATTTCTGATAATGCGGAAGCAATGGCCTAGTCCCCGGAGAATACTTTACTACTTGCTTGAAATATAGCACCACCCTCAGCATAAAAAATGATGAAACATTGCATAATGCTAATCATGCTGTTGAAACAAAAGATCCTCTAAAGGGGACACACTAAAAGCCGAAGCCGTCATCTCTCTGCTGAACGGAAGTTCTGACCTGAGCTCTCACGGTTTTCACAATTTAACCCCTTACAGATATCATCTGTGGTATACTCACCTGTAAGACTGAATATTGGGATCTGGATACGGGAGTATATTCTGAGGTGGGACACGCGATTAAGTTTAAGTTCTTAAGACATTAATCTCGTATCTTGAAACAGTTGAACTTTGTGTGAGAATTTAAAGTGGATCAGTATACTGACAATCTAAGTGAATCGTTTAGAACTTAATACGTTTAAAGCTTAACGGTGTTGATGATTTGTTTCATAAACTGATATGATCCTCTTACACAAACTCACAAAAATATTGTTTGTAAATAATTCTTTAGTATATTTCTTTTCATTCAAAAATCCAAAAAGATTTTTGTGTGTTTTAGCATAAACTTTTGAAAAAAATTAAAAAAAAAATTCGACAACTGATGTTGGAGAGATGATTTTCAAAGTTCCAAGTGCTAAATATGATGAGCATGTGGTGAGGGGGAGTGTGTGTTTAAATGAAAAAGATTTTGAAGAATTGTTTTCAAGTGGTCATTAGAAATTATCATTGATAAATCTTTATGTTTTAATTCGAGAGGGATTCTGAATAGATAAAGTTGTAAATTGTTAAATTTGTGAAATTTATTTCTGGGTTAAGAATGTGCAGGTTAGCCAGGTTTCAATCCTGAGCAAGATGTGAGCCAGGTAACGATTCTGAAACTGCTGATGCTGATAAATTTTTGGAATCAAGAGATCTGAAGAAAGAGCACAAGTCAGGATATCTGAGTGATAGAGAGCCAGGTTCTGATATCTGAAGTCTCTGTGATTTCAACAAGCCAGACTGCGATCCCAGCATATCGAAAGGGGGAGTCTGAAGACATCCGAGTAGATAAGATTGTTCGAAGAAAGTTTGTTGATGCTGATGAAGAAAGAGAGTGATCAGACTGATAAAGACTGAAGATGCAAAGACTCGACACTTTAAGACTCGTCAACATTCGAGGGGGAGTCTGTTAGTGCATGCGTCTGTCGACTTCGTCTTGTATCTAGTCTTTTACTAGAATTGTTAGATCAGGGCTTGTAGTATGAGAAATTTAGGGTTTTGAATATTGTTTTAAGCTGATTTCGCTTGAACATGTTATTTCGCTTGAAAGCGACAAACACCATTTCAAGCGAAATCAACATAAGCTATTTCGCTTGAAATGGCAAGTGCCTCTTTCAAGCGAAATCTCATCTCTATATATAGCCTTCAAGCGATATCAGATGTAATCTTCTTGTTTCTGACGGCGAAGCTCTGTCGAAGTGTCTACAGATCTGTAATAGTATCAGAATCAATTTACAAGACAGTTTAAGTGAAGAACTAGCTGAATTCAACTCATTATGTCTGTTTCCGCCTTTCATTTTGAGTAGAATGCCTCTGAACGACTCATTTCGGGTCCGACAACGATCCTACAATTATATTTAGCCTAGGTCGCAAAAGGACCATCAATGGTATTTAAGGTTTGGACCTAGTCCATTACCTTTTAGACAAGGATCAATGCTAAAGTTGTACTTATCGTTTTGACACTTTTGTATAGCTCGGCGGTCGTCACAAGGACTTTCAAATATGGAGCATAAGTCTGTCACGAAGGACATATAGATGTAGCACGTAGATCTGTCACGAAGGACATTAATAATCATGTGGCACAAAGCCTTGTCGCAAAGGACATATAAGTATGACCTGTCTTAGAGGATATTATAATGATATATGGCACAAAAGCCTGTCACAAAGGACATTAATATATAAGCCGCGATCTTATATGATCAGGGGTTTTAAGGTTTGAACCTAGTTCTTCACATTCGGGCAGAGAGTCATATACTACATCTGACATTGCTTTGAAAGGCGATTTATTTTGCCACATAGACAAATCAATGGACATCACTAATGGATGTTTATGCATATATGTATATATAATTATCATATTTGAGGATATTAGTCATGATCTTATCGATCTTATAGACTATAAGGCTTGGGCATTGCCCATCACCTTTGACGGTGAACCATAACGGTCTTATTTGTCATTGTCACTAATGGACAATATAATATACAGTCCGTAGGCGAAACATCACTAAAGAATGTTAAAAATATAATCATCGTATTAGATGATATTAGTCATGATCGCATTGATCATATAGACTATTATGCTTGGACATAGTCCAATATCTTTAGACAGGGGGTCGTAGACCACAACTGTCGTTGTCTTAAGGGACAACAAGTATAGCCCGTAGGCACTTCATCACTAATGGATGTTTATAATATGATCGTCACACTGATGATACTTGACATGATCTACTCGATCATATGAGCTTTAAGGCTTGGACATAGTCCAATTACCTTGACGGCTGGTGTGGTTTCTCAGGTCACACTGCCAGGAATGTTAACATGTTCTTAGACGTTAACAAGGATTAATTGTCTTAAGAGGGTTTTACCATCACAGCATGTCTGTAATGACATATTGGCTAGGTTATACCATCGAAAAGATCTTTTAAAAATATTTAGCAGATCGATAAAGTTCGAAATAAATTGATACTATGGTTTGATAAAGGACGAAATGAATACCTATATAAATCTTCAAAGCTTCCCATAAATCATTAGGAAATTTACAACAGTGCCTTTATCAGGACTTTTAGTATCCTATTTGTCCACAGAGGACTAAAAGGAAAATATAAGTTCGTATAAGGACTACAAAATATTATAAGCCCACATAGGGACTATATTGAAACTGTTTGCCCATGAAGGGACTATAGTGAAATATCAAGTCTACAAAGGGGTTATAATGAAATATCATGTTCACTATAGGACTATAATGAAATGTCATGTCCGCTAAGGGACTATAATGAAATATCATGTCCACTAAGGGACTATAATGAAATATCGTGCCCATGGAAGGACTATTGAGAAATAACATATCCCCAAAGGGATTTAAATGAAATAACGTGTTCATAAAAAAGGACTATATTGGTACAGCATGTGCACAAAGGACTTTGCTGAACAGATGCCCTCACAGGGACTTAAATTTAAAATATGTTCATTAGGGAATTATAATAAACCAACGTCCGCATAGGGACTATATAGGAAAGATAGGTCCTAATATGGACTTTGAAGTGATACTAGTCCATGTGGGAACTGAAAGGAAAATATAAGTCCATATAAGGACTATAAGGTATGTCA
Organism: Helianthus tuberosus; assembly: GCA_030545235.1. Classification (NCBI taxonomy): domain Eukaryota; kingdom Viridiplantae; phylum Streptophyta; class Magnoliopsida; order Asterales; family Asteraceae; genus Helianthus; species Helianthus tuberosus. The sequence continues at coordinate 64,709,043 of CM060440.1, read as the reverse complement.
ACCTTGGAACTATAGTGAAACGATATGTCATTGAAAGGACTATGATAAATTATTATATTCGCCAGGGAACTTTGATGAAATACATATCTACAAAATATCTTTAATGAAATAATCATGTTTACAAAAGATTTTATTGAATAACACGTCCATGTAAGGAATATAATGGAGTATAATGTCCATGAAAGGACTATTTTGAAGTATGATGCCCACGAAGGGACTATTTTGGAATATAATGTTCTCGAAAGGACTATATTGAAATATAATGTCCTCAAAGGGACTATAATAGGTAAACACACACACACACACACACACATATATATATAGGGGGCCACTAGAATGAGAACCAACTCCAATTGTAAGAACCGCGAGAACCACTCTCAACCAATCACAAAAAAGGTAGTTTGGTCATTTCCTTTAAATGTCTAATCTCTCCTCTCTCCTCTATCCTCTTTTAAAGTTGCAGACTTTCTTCTCTCACCTCTCCTCTCTCATTAAAGTTGCAGACTTTCTTCTCTCATCTTCAAGCAACCCCACAAACAAACATCATCCTCCTGCTCCGATCTCAACCCATCACCACATCGCAACCACCGTCCTCTGATCTCTGTCTCTCTGCTTGTACGAGGTCTCGATGACACCACAATGCCACCGCCGCCTGCGGTGGTCTCATCTCCGTCTGTCAATGTTGCAGCCGCCAAACACCGCCGCTGAGACACCGCCGCTGAGACACCGCCGCCGCCGTCTCCTCCGCCACCGTTCATCGGAGATAAAAACCACTGGAATGTCGATGTTGGAGGTGGTGGGTGCTCGATGGCAGGTGGTGGGTGTCCGGTGACGGTGGTGTAGTGCCGATGTCGGAGGTGGTGGGTGCTCGAGATGATGGTTTGAGTTGGGTAAGTGAAGGTGGGTTTTTATTTTTTGTTGAATCTGGGTTTGAATCTTGTGGGTTTGATTCTGTTGAATCTGGGTTTGAATCTTGTCTGTTGAATTCTGTTGATGGGTGTTCTTGAATTTTTTATTTTGAATCTGTGATGGGGTTTCATACAACTTGATTATGATTTTGGTGGTTTGAATCTTGATTATGATTTTGGTGGTTTGAATCTGGGGTTTTCTTGTGGTTTGAATCTGGTGCTTTTTTTATGAACTTTGATTTTTGATATGTGGGTTTTTGTGGAAATTTTTGATATGCGGATTTGATCTGTTTTGATATGGTCGATTGGGGCGGCGATGATGCAAGAAAAAAAACACGCAGATTTTGATGACGATGGCGCGGCAAGGACGGCGGATGGTAGGTTTTTTAAACATGCAACCCCAATTTTGCAGCCTTTTGATTATCGGATAATCTGAGCCAAACCCCCGTTTTTTTTTTCGAGATACACTTTGTGTTGATGTTGTTGGTTTTTTTATTTTTTCCCCCTAGTCGAGGATGATAACAATATATCTGAGACGCTTCACCGAGTTTGCGATTTTCTGGGTGCGTTCGTTTTTGCATAAAGAAGTTTTTGTAAAAAAAAAAATTAAACCGTAAACTTTTTGACGTAAACCGTAAACTTTTTAACGTAAAACGTAAAAAGTAAAAAGTTTTACGTAAAACGTAAAAGTTTTAGGTAAAACGTAAAAACGTAAATTTTTTTACTAAAACGTTAACGTAAAAAACTTGAATTTAAAAATGTTAACGTAAAAAACCGGCGCGTAAAACGTAAAAAAACGTTAACGTAAAAAACCGGGGCGGAAAACGTAAAAATTTTAACGTAAAACGTAAACCTTAAAAAGTTTAACGTAAAAATTTTAAAAAGTTTAAAACGTAAATCGTAAAAAAAGTAAAACGTAAAACGTAAAAATTTGAGCTAAAAAGTTTTATCACGTAAACCGTAATTTTTTTTTTGAAAAAAAAACGGGCCGTAAAATACGGAACGTAAAAACGGCGCGAAAAAAACGAGGCTAAACGGGGCGTAAAAAACGACGCGTTGAAAAAAAGACGCGTGAAAAAGCCGGGCGTAAAAACGGCCCGTCAAAAAACGAGGCGTGAAAAGGCCGGGCGTAAAAACGTAAAACGTTAAACGTAAAAATCGGTTAATAAATCTGAATTTGAAAATGTTTAATAAAAAAACTAAGTTTAAAAAATAAAAATCTAATATAATAATACCAAAAAGTAATAAAAAACAATAAAGACAAAATAGTGTAATTTTACTTAAATACCCTTTTGGATTAAAATATTAAAGAAATAATAAGACAAAAAAATACTTAATATTATTTTTTAATACTTTTAATCTCATCCATCCATCTACTTGATCTAATGGCTAGAAAGTGGTTCTCGCGGTTCTTACAACTGGAGGTGGTTCTCATTCTAGCGGTCCCCTATATATATATATATATATATATATATATAGGGAGGGGCTCATGCGAGAACCACTCTTATTGTGAGAACCATGAGAACCAATGTGAACACAACCTAAAATAGCTAAAAAACCTAAATAAAACCCTAAAAAAACCTAACCCCCACCCCCCCCCCCCCCACCCAAAAACCTAAACCCCCCACCCCCCCCAAAAAAAACCTAACCCCCCCCCCAAGCTAAAAAAAACCTAAAAAAAACCTAACCCCACCCCCCCGCCCCAAAAAAAAAGCCTAAACCCCCCTCCCCCACCCCCCAAAAACCTAAACCCCCCCCAAGCTAAAATGCTAAAAACTAAACCCCCAAAAAACCTAAAAAAATCTAAAAAAAATCAAAAAAAAATCCAAAATTTTTTTTTTGATTTTTTTAATATTTTTTAGGTTAAAATCGCTACTTTTCGAATCCAAAAAAAAAAAAAAAAAAATTTAAAAAAAAAAAAAAAAAAATTTAAAAAAAAAATTTTTTTTTTTTTTTTTTTGGGTTCGAAAAGTAGCGATTTTAACCTAAAAAATATTAAAAAAATCAAAAAAAAATTTTTTGTGTGATTTTTAGCTATTTTTAGGCATTTTTGGTGTGTTCACATTGGTTCTCGCGGTTCTCGCAATAAGAGGTGGTTCTCGCATGATCTTCTCCCTATATATATATATATATATATATATGGAGTCTTATCAAAAGAGGTAAGTCTACAAAATATGTTTAATGAAATGACATGTCCATGACAAGACTATAACAGAGTATGATATCCATGAAAGGACTATATGGAAATACAACGTCTATGAAGGGACTATATTGTAATACAATGCTCATGAAGAGACTATTTTGAAACATGATGTCCTCAAAGGGACTTTATTGAAATATAATGTCTTCGAAGGGTCTATGATAATTAAATTCCCATACAGGGATTTAGAGGAAAAACAAAATAAAATGAAAGATCGATTTTCTAATGCCTTCCTTGCTTCATTCCGATTGTTCCTCTTCTTTGTTTGTCGTATGCTATAGCGACACTGAAAATCTTTAGTGAATAAAGTAAACATTTCAAATCAGAATCCGTTGCAGAAATAGAATCTAAGGATTCAATGGTTAAAGAAATGACATGGATCAAGGATTTAGTTTTTGACTCTGGTATAATCCAAGTCTGGAATTCCAAAACTCGGAGATAGGAAATAGGGATTAATAGCATCCACATGTATTATCTTCAGTGTGGGAGCCTCAGGGACCTTCTGGTATGGACTCTGAAGTCTAGTTAAGAGTTTAAATAGGTTTGATTTTGGGAATAGATCCATAAAGGTCTTTCTTCCAACTCGTTGCACGCTTATCCTAGCCATGGTACGAAGCTTAGCATTTCTTGGCTTCGGACGGGAATAATCTCCATCAACGGCTTCTTAGCTTGGCGACGTATTTAAAATACATAAAATCGAAAATAAGGTTTACTTAATAGGGATGAGAGCATTCCTATGTTAAGTCTAGACTCAGAAAGTTTAAGGAATATGCTACTGTGTCATTTGAGATTAAACACTAAGGGCAAGTGTTTAATTCGCTCAAACGTTGGCTCTGATACCAACCTGTCACACCCCGATATTTACAGCTCAGCCCGGTGGGCCCGGTGGGAGTATCCTGACGTAAGATAGATATCGTCATAGTCAAACATACACAAAATAGCACAGCGGAAGTCTAAAGTAATAATACAAACAGAATTGAAAGTATAATAAAATATTACACAACGGTTGTAAGTGGATCCACAGGCGGATATAAAACAGAAAGTAAATATTGTTCAACAGACTTTAAGTATTAAAAGCTTGCAAGACTCTTTAATTAATACTCAGGAGTTTCCAGCCCATTACGCGTAGTACCTGCACTTAATCTTTTTGAAAAATACGTCAGTTTACACTGGTAAATACTTTTAACTTATTTTCCCTTATACGGGCTTGGGATACGGTATTATAATAATACCGCTTGGTCGGGTATGAGATCATTTAATAGGATTGTGATTAATAAATTGCATAACCCGTTTTAATCTGTTTTGTTTGGTACAAAGCCTTTGGGGGGGTTAATGACCGTGTCCTGGATATCCTCGGCTCATTTATTTGAAATGGCCATGGCATAAGCACGAGGTGTAGGCATACACCTGACAGTTGCGTATGTAAAAACGGTATCTCACTCGTGAGGAAACTTCTTGTGGGCCTATACTTGTGGTGTGTCTATTAATCTTGTACCGGCTCTTCTATTCCGGCCCTGAATGGACGACAAACATATAAATCTGTATACAAGATTATTTTAAATAATTGTCCCAAGTTATAAAAGAATATTTGTGCCTTGTGCATCCAAACAAATTTTATAAATACTTTTCAAAAGAGTCAGTTAAATGTATTTACCAGTGTAAACTGACGTATTTTTTCAAAAAGATTAAGTGCAGGTACTACGCGTAATGGGCTGGAAACTCCTAAGTATTAATTAAGGAGTCTTGCAAGCTTTTAATACTTAAAGTCTGTTGAACAATATTTACTTTCTGTTTTAGATCCGCCTGTGGATCCACTTACAACCGTTGTGTAATATTTTATTGTACTTTCAATTCGGTTTGTATTATTACTTTAGACTTCCGCTGTGCTATTCTGTGTATGTTTGACTATGACGATATCAATCTTACGTCACGATACTCCCACCGGGCCCACCGGGCTGAGCTGTAAATATCGGGGTGTGACATATGTACTAGGTGATTATTTTCATATGCTATTTTCATGTTGTTTAAAATCCGAATCCTTAATCTTCCGATTTCCCCAAACTCATACACTTTGTTCTTCGTGTAGAAGGACTTGGTGCTCCACTCTAATCAACCAACTTTCTCACGGATTCAAGTAGGAACAACTTGCAAAACCATGAGTATACTCGAATTCCCCTCTTTACGTTTACCACTTTTTGGGGTGCAACATGTTTACTTACCAAAACTTACACATGAACATTTTACTTAAATGCACAAACATTCCTATAACATCCTTGTATACGTGATTGCTTGATACTTTAAACTTGGGTTAATTACATCTTGTGTTAGACTTATCATTAACTTCGTACGAGCCTATCCGTGACATATATAGTGCTATAGGATTAACGCACCGCCCGTAGACTTGTGGTTATGTCATGAGCATATTGCGTTTCATCATTGGTTTGATATGTTAGACACATGCTGAATTTAAGGTTTATCTTGTATCACATGATTGCTATGAGGAATTGTTTAATCATCATTTTAAGCTATGTACGTACCAAACTTGTATACTCGACTTTGCTTTTGCATTGAACTTTATTTTAAACATGTTACAGGTTGAGGATGACGAATGCTATGAAATGAAGTAGCGTTGATGCCTAGATACACATTTAGACGTGTTAGGTTTAAAATGTCGTATCAAATTTTGTTATTGTTATGTTTCGAACATGTTGTTATTTGAATTTATGTAATGGTTGACAATTTGGAATTATGAAATGAAATGGGATTTATTTAAATATTGTCACAAATAGTGTTATGAAGTCTCTTGCAATCTCGAACAAGTCCCGCTCCAATAATTCCGCCATTGGTTGGGGTGTGACATCATGTGTTTGTCTACTACTCAATCAGATGCCGCATGTTATTAATAGCTTTATTGAGTTGGCTTGAGCATAAACGACATCGAAACGGTCCTTACAAGTGGCATCAGAGCTTGGAGGCCGACTTCAGAGACTCTACACACAAGATTTCAGCAAATTGAAGAATTTTCAAGACTTCTCACTTATACTCATTCTACCTTTTCATCTTTTCTGATTGAATCCACGGACAGAAATGACTGAATTTTTCACAGATTGTTTAAAACACGTTTTTAACAAACCCTTGAAAAATTTGGCTCAAAACGCAATCAGAATCACCTAAAAATCATCAAAAATGCAAAAACACGTAACTTGATACCTCGTACGAAAGAACCCCGTCCGCGCGAATAGAACTCATTCACATGAAGAGAAAACTCAGTCATTTGAAAGATTCTATTCGCACGAAGAAGATCTTGTCCGTACAATTTGTCTCATTCGCACGAATTGAATTTGTTGTTTGATTGTTTTTCAGGATATTCCGCACGAAATTGAAGGTTTTGACAAGATGGAAAACGAGTTTTATAACGCTTTTGCAACATCGTCTACTTCAATGGTTCAGAATTTGAATCTAGACAATGAGCTTGGTACATCCGTCAAACCGCTGAAATTAATGAACATGGACGAATTTAACGGTTGGCGAGAACGATTTTGTAACTGGGTTCAAGCAAACTCTATGGAATGTTGGTTTTCGATCTTAGAAGAGTATACAGAACCTTTAAATGAGGGTGGCCAAAAGAAAACATTAATGCAACTTAATCAGCAAGAAAATGATACTTTTGTCAGAGAGAAGAAGATGGTAAATTTCTTTCAACAAGCGATTAAAGATGACATCTTTACTTTTCTACATCATACTGGAACAGCGCACTCGATTTGCATCACGTTGAAAAACAAATATGAAGGTGGTAAAGAGATGATAAAAAGTAAAAAGGCGTTGATTAAAAAGGAGTTTGATATCTTTTCTAGCTTAAAAGGTGAATCTTTAAAACAAATAATCGAAAGATACTGTCACATGATAGCTAAAATGAAAAGATTGGGTATTAGTAAAGAACATGATGAATTAGTGGACAAGGTAGCTGACACTCTACCATAGGGTGGAGATTGGTCAACTTATCTAATGATTCTAAAAAACAGCAGAGAATATGATAGTATGTCTCTCAGTATGTTTATCGAGAAGTTGGAGGGGCATGAACTAGAATTGAGAATGATGGCGAAAATGCAGAGTTCCAATATACGACACGATGTGAATTTGTATTACAAAGGCAGCGGGCCATCGAGCATACAAAGCCCAAAGATCCAGACAATTCATCAGGATCTTCTTCTAACAACTCAAATAGCAGCAGCGAGTTCTCATCGTTTTCAAGTTTCGAACCGAATTCTTCAACGCCGAACCAACAATCATCACAGTCTCCAACAATTACTCGAGCCAAATATCTCAAGTCCTCATGTGATCCAATGTAATATTGTCGTTAACCTTCAAAACACTCAGGGCTTCAATGAATCTATAGCCAAACAACATATGGTGTTTCTGGTGTCTGTCCTTGAATCATACTGATGCGTGTTGTCGTGTATATATTTTTAAGTATATTTTCTCCCTTTTTAGCACTTTAGTCAAGTTTTAAATTTATAAAACACGATATTTTACTAACACTAAACACACATATGGGCAAGTGCACCCATCGTGAGCGTAGTATAGCGTTGGTAAGATACCGAGGTCGTCCAAGGACACAAGAGCTTTTAGTACCGGTTTATCCTCAACGTCTAATCAAATCAAAATTTTAGAAAAAGGTTTTTTTTTAAACAAGAAAATAAAAACTAACTAAAAATGCTGAAAATAAAAATAAAAATAAAAACAGATAGACAAGATGAATCACTTGGATCCGACTCGCCTTTAGTGTAACCTTTGATTATTTCCGCACTTTTGAACTTTTTAAGAGATTATCTTAGTTATAGTAGTAGGCCCCTCTTTTGAAGGTGACGTTACCCTCAACCCAGTAGTTTGAGTCAGCAAGGATACAATCCTAAAGGGTTGGATTATTGAAAGATAATTAATTAAGTTATTAATGCGTAATGTGGTAGGCCCCTCTTTTGAAGGTGACGTTACCCTCGGCTAAGTAGTTTGAGTCAGCAAGGATACAATCCTAAGTAGTCGGGTTAATGTTTTAATAGTAGCTTACATATGAGGGGATCAAGAAATTCGAACCCCCGCCATCCAATACCAGTGGGTATTGAAGGAGGTCCTACTAAGCTTGACCCAAGTCCTTGCAGGATCTATACACTGAACAAGGCAAGACGCTTACCAAACCATTCCCTTAACCCCCGACCAGGTAGCCAACATATCTCTATATAGATCGTGGAGATATGAATGGTGTAAATCTTTTATTTTATATACACAGTAAAATAATGCCAAGACACCACGGACAAATGATAAGAAAGTTTCACCTTCAACATAAGAAACTAGTTATTAAAGTCATTAATACATAACCAAATAAAAAGTGCGAAAAGATTAAAAATAAAAAGTATTACACTAAATGCTTGTCTTCACCAAGTGATGTAAGAGACTTAGGCAAACATGCCCTTTGATTATCAAGAACTCTTACGATCAATCTTGGATCCCGAGACTACTACACACACTCTATGATGGATGATGGATGATGGTGGTGGATGTGAGTTGTGATGGTGGTGGTGGGTGGGTGAAGTGTGAGAGAGGTGGTTTGCCAAGGGATGATTTTCAAGTGAGCCAACCACCCCTATTTATAGCCTGCACAGAAGCCCGGACACGGCCCCGTGCCCGCTAGGCACGGCCCGTGTCCACCCGTCTTCTCTTTCTTCATTAATTGCAGTTTGTCTGTATTAGTTGACCACGCCCCCGTGTCTGCTGGGCACAACCCCGTGTGCACAAGCGTATCTGTACTATCAAGATTTGCTCAGATTCTACGAATCTTTGCCTTGACCACGGCCCCGTGCCCACTGGGCACTCCCCCGTGTTGGGAAATAGAAGCTTCTACCACTTTGTCTTTTCTGCAGACACTTGGGCACGCCCCCGTGTTCAATGAACACGGGGCGTGTTCAGCCTTCTATTGTCTTGTTTTTGCTTGGGAAGATGCTGTCGAGGGGTCGGGCATGCCACGTTTATTCATTTTCTTGTATTTATGTTAGATTTGGCTGTCTTTTTGCTTCTTTTGTTCATTTAAGCTCATTTAACCCTGAAAATACAAAAGGAAGACAAAAGCACACTTTTTCCAATATTTGTACCAAAAAAGGGTTAGTTTTATGCCTCATTTGATGTAATTTATATGTTGCATTTTACACACATCAAATACCCCTACACTTGAATCTTTGCTTGTCCTCAAGCAAAACTCTTTATTTTGTGGCTTACACACCCAAATGGAATGTGTAGAAGAGAAGGTTTTGGGCTTGTCATAGAGTGTCGGGATTCCAAGATTCTTTATTAGGTTTTATTTTTATGTTATTTATAATCTTATTCGTTATGATTTATTTAGAACATTTCATAAGATAAATTACTTATTTGGGCATAGCATGCCTATTTAAAATTCCATTTATATACAAGTTCACATACCTCACGGGAGATCACTCAACACTCGGCCGCAGATGTATTTTTGTGAAACACTCGAGAGCGGCATGGAACTTACTTCTACCATATGCTTGCCAAGCAATCAATCCTCCTCCTTTTTAACTATACACCTTTGTAAATATCAAGAGGACTTTTGGGGAAGAGTTAGGCTTGGGTTAAAGGTAGGTGGTTGGGTTATTGGTTAGTAGAAAAGGGCGAAAAGGCGTAAAAAGCGTCGGTTTTCATAAAACATTTTGTTTTTGTGACTTTTTATTCTAATGAAGCATTTTTAAAACAAGCTTTCTTTTAATGAGCTTGTTTGTTTATTGCTAACTTCATTTTTTCTTTTCTATATTTTTTTTTGGTAAGGAAGTCACAAGAAAAACGAGCTTTGTTACTAAAATAAAGGGTTTAAAATGAAAAAAGGTTTTGGTGGGTAAAGGGGTGTTTGTTTTGGGTAAAGAAATGAAAAGGTTTAGGCTCAAAGGGGTTAACTAGGGGGATTTTGGGTAGGTGGTAAAAAAGAAAAAGAAAAATAATGGTGTTGAAAGAAAAAGGGTTAGTCCTAATGCCTCCATCATTTACTTACTTGGGTTTAAGTTGGTATGGACCGGGAATGTATCATCATGGCAAGTTCTAGAGTCGTAAGAAACCAAGTGGCTATTCACACAAGAAACGAAAAATGAGCATTTAGTTTTAAGATGTGTATTTGTATGCTCAATAAAGGCTCAAAACTCACTTTTTGTGGGAATGGGTTTTTTAATGTGATCAAGTATATATAATCAAATTTTAACTAGATTTGTTATACCGTTTCATAATTTTCTTATTTTGGTTCCTTTTTTATCAGGACGCTATCGGTTGTAAATTTATAAAAATCTAACCTTCTTTGAACTTGTTATTCCCAAACTAAACCAAAACAACTAAAAAAATGAGAAATTTTTGAAAAAATTTGGGGTGTTTAGCGGTTCCAATAGAGTTTTGTGTAAGGCTTGTAATTAGGACTTGCAAAATTCAAGGTTTTAGCATCCCTCCCACACTTAAATTACACATTGTCCTCAATGTGTCCCAAAAATAAGTTTTTTGGTTGATTGAATGTGTAAAAGGTGTGTTAAAAACAAAATTTTATGTTACTGGGCATCTGGACACGGGCCGTGGTGTCCGGGCACGGCCCCGTGTTCAGATTGCCAGTAACAAAAATCATCATAAAGCAACAGAAGCCTGGGCACGGGGGCGTGTTCAGTGAACACGCCCCGTGTCCAGTTACCTGAACTGGGCGATTTTCTGCAGACCTTTTAGCACGGGGCCGTGTTGGCTGGGCACGGCCCGTGCCGAACTTGCTGTAATGAAGAAAAGTTTTCGGGAGGCTCTGTTTTTGTGCATGGGGTGTTGGTGCAAGTTTCCCTTAGTATCCTTCACCATCCCGAGTGTGTTTTATTCCTGAAAATTAAAACTAAACTAGAAAGCATAAAAATTAATCTAACTAAACTAAGGATAGTTCCGCGGAATGCGTCCGTGGTGCGCCACTTTTATAAGGGTCCTTGGCTAGACCTAAAGCCAGTCATATGTTACCCAAGTAGGATGTTTTGCATCCCATGCTGCACCGTCGGAGAGCATCATCCAAACTTGAGTCTATGACTTTCATGTAATTGACCGGGTCATCGTCTTCTACTCTCTTACCAACTCCGAACCTCATTTCCTTGTCCACAACCCTCAATGTTAGTGTACCACCATTCATGTCTGCTACTGCGTGGGCCGTAGCTAGGAATGGCCTCCCTAAGATGAGGGGTACTTCGGTATCTTCCTCCGTATCTAATATGGCAAAGTCGGCCGGGAAGACAAATTCTCCTACTTTAACTAATAGATTTTCAGCGACACCTTGTGGGTATTTCACGGACCTATCGGCGAGTTGTATGCTCATTTTTGTAGGGCTTGTTTTCCCTAGGCCGAATCGGTCGAACATTGATGCGGACATGAGGTTGATGCTAGCTCCGAGGTCGGCTAGTGCATTGCGAATGGGAGATTCCCCAATTGAACAAGGGATGGTGAAGCTTCCGGGATCGATCTTCTTTTGCAGGAGTTTGTTGAGTAGCAAGGCGGAGCATTCTTCGCTTAAATTAACTAATTGCAATGATTCAATTTTCCTTTTGTGAGTGAGGAAGTCTCTCATAAATTTTGAATATTTAGGCATTTGGGTTAGGACTTCAACAAATGGAATATTAACATGCAATTGTTTTAGTAAATTTACGAATTTTGAGAATTGCTCATCGGTCTTTTGGCGGATTAACCGACCGGGGTATGGTACCGGAGGATTCTTGGTGGGCTCTTGATTTGGTGGAGGAGCCGTCTCTTGTTGGGGTGCCGGTGGAGTTGTGGTTTGGCTAGATCGGGTCTTCTCAGTTGGAGGTAACGGAGTCTCCTCGGGCCCCACAGTATGGTTTCTCAATGTGATGAGATGCACTTGCGCTTTTGGATTAGTTTCGGTATTGCTTGGTAACGCGCCCTGTGGTCTCTCGGAGAAATTTTGAGCTAGTTGATTTATTTGTTTTTCAATGTTTTGAATACTAGCTTGTTGATTTCTAAAGTTCGATTCTAGTTGTTGAAATCGATCGGAGTTTTTCTTTTCGGTGTCGGAGATGAGGCAAGATACGGTATCTTCAAGCCTCTCTCGTCCCCCTTGTTGTTGTTGAGAGAAATTTTGTGACTCGTTTCTTGGTTGTTGAAAGTTTGTTCGTTGGTTTAGATTTTGTTGGTTACTACTATTGTCGGGTTCTCTCCAACCAAGGTTAGGGTGGTTATGCCATCCTTGGTTGTAGCTACCCGTTGGAGGACCCGACGGCCTAGGTCTATTATCAATGTAGTTTACCGATTCTGTTTGATTATCCATTTCTTTCATACAACTCCAATTTTCATGTGGCCCACCGCACCCTTCGCAAGCCATAACCGAAGCCGTTTTTGTCATTTCTAACTTTTTGATTTTTCAAGAAAGGGCCACGATTTGGGCTTGCAAGGAGGTGCTTTCATCAACCTTATGGGCGCCCGGGGCAATAGATTTTTTTCCTCGGGGGGTGTGCCACTGAAAATTGGTTTGAGCAATTTCCTCAATTTGATTATAAATTTCATTTGGGCGACGATTACCTAAAAGTCCCCCGGAGCTAGAGTCAAGTGTTTGTCTTGTGTGGCAACAACCCATTATAGAAAGTGGATACTTGTTGCCATACCGCAAGACCATGATGAGGACGTTTTCTTAGTAGCTCCTTGAACATTTCCCAAGTTTCATATAAGGATTCCCCGTCCTCTTGTGAATATGTGTTAATTTCAGTCATTAATTTAGCCGTTTTAGCAGGAGGGAAATACTTATATAAAAACTTTTGGGCTAGTTCATCCCAGGTGTTTACCGAGCCAACTGGGAGGGTATTAAGCCAAGCCTTAGCTCTGTCTTTTAGTGAAAATGGAAACATTCGAAGGCGGATGGCGTCATTTGATGCTCCATTGATCCGAAAAGTATCACATATTTCCAAGAAGTTAGTAATATGTAAATGGGGATCTTCGTCCGCAAGCCCGTGGAAGGTTGCGGAGTTTTGGAGCATTTGTATCAAATGCGGGCGAAGTTCGAAGTTGTTGGCATCGACATTCGGTGCATTGATAGCGGCGCCGAGATTACCTACGGTGGGTCGTAGGTAATCCATGAGGGTACGTTGATCCGCCATTGGAAGTGGTTCCCCCGAAACTTTCTCTTGGTTTTTAGCTTTAAGTCTTTTTCTTAGAAAGCGTTCGGGTTCGTCAAGAGGTTCTTTTATGTCTCTACTAGAATTGGAGCTCATACACTGTGTAGAAAGTTCAGATGTGGCACCTGGGTTCCAAGTCCTGCAATAAAAAAAAGAACGTTGGTCAGAAGTTTCACCACGGCCCCGTGCTCAGATGAACACGACCCGTGGTCGCAGATACAGTAATTGTTTTCCGGATCCCTTTTACTGGGGAGCTCGACACGGCCCCGTGTTGCACCCACACGGCCCCATGCGCAACTCTCTGTAACTCGGAAAATAAAAACTGCCAGTAACAACGCTGGGCACGGCCCGTGTCCGACCAAGCACGGCCCGTGCTGAGCTCTGCAGAAACTGAAAAGTTAAGAAAAATCCTAAAAAAAATAATAATAATAATAAGAAAAAACGATTAGGCCGTTGATTCCTAACTTTCTTAAAATCCTTGTGTCCCTGGCAACGGCGCCAAAAACTTGATGCGTGTTGTCGTGTATATATTTTTAAGTATATTTTTCGCCCTTTTTAACACTTTAGTCAAGTTTTAAATTTATAAAACACGATATTTTATTAACACTAAACACACATAGGGCAAGTGCACCCATCGTGAGCGTAGTATAGCGTTGGTAAGATACCGAGGTCGTCCAAGGACACAAAAGCTTTTAGTACCGGTTTATCCACAACATCTAATCAAATCAAAATTTTAGAAAAAGGTTTTTTTTAAACAAGAAAATAAAAACTAACTAAAAATGCTGAAAATAAAAATAAAAATAAAAACAGATAGACAAGATGAATCACTTGGATCCGACTCGCCTTTAGTGTTGTTGGGATTGAACCCTACCAGAGGAACAATTGATTAAAGCCAAAACCGGATCAGAGCAGTGGATCCATAAATAAGCAGATGTTTGTGTTTACATTCTCTCCCCTTGAAAGTGGTTTCAACATCTGATGACCTCCATCCACTGATCCTTTACATCAAACTGCTGACCTACAACTACTGATCATGTAAAAGACTGATGTAGACTAAATCCCTGTTGATCAATCTACTACTATGGGTCAAGCACTACTGAAGTTATCAAGTACTGCTAGAGTCACAACAGTGGAAGGATAAAGCAGTAGTTTAGTTTCTCTAATGTAATGTATTGTAATCAGTGTTTAGCATAGCAGTGTTTGTATTAGATCAGTTGTTAGAGTTTGTTAGGAGGTTAGATGTCACTTTCATGGTGACGTCAGCAAAGATGCCACAGTGGTTTGTCCGTGCCTATAAATAGAACAGTACCCTGTACTGTTCTATTAGCTCTTCACCAATCTTCTTCCTGTACGAACAAACACTATGAGCTCAGGCTGAGGGGGAGTTTGTTACATGCATGCATTGTAATCGTTGTTGAAATAAATTCAATCTTTCGGTTCTATGTTGAAAATGTGTGTTCAAAGCAATTCTCCTGTTTGATTGTGTGCAAAGTTTATTTCCATTTATATTCCGCTGCACTACTTGTTCATCTTTCATCTTAATTCAAACGTAAAACACAATTAATCCAAACTCAGATCCTAACAATTGGTATTAGAACTCGGACAGTCAAAATTGATTTAACAATCATTTTGACATAAATAGTTCAGCTCAGAATCGTTGATACTGATAGTTGTTCGTTTTGTTGAAAAACAGAGTAAGGCTTAATCACCACCAAAGTTGATTAATCAGTACCTGTAAAACAACCAGGATGACATCACAATCACAAGATGATAAGAATAACATCGGCTCACTTTTCAAACCACCCATGTTAAAACGAAATTAATACAACATCTGGGAGAGAAGGATGGGTCACATCCTTGCTCAACAGAACACTGGATGTTGGAGATCAGTTGTTTTTTGGGCCCCATGTTCCCATGGTGCCGAGGATTCAAAGAAGTTCGAACCTAAAAAAATATGAAAACTATACTGAAACTGATTTTCAAAAGTTCGAACTAGATGCCAAAGCATTCAGCATCATTGCATCTGCATTACCCAATGAAATCTATGCTGGGCTGTTACATTGTAACAGTGCCAAAGAGCTATGGGATGCACTTAAGGAACAATTCGGGGGAACTGAAGAAGTTGTTAGTGCATTACGTCTATTGACTTCGTCTTGTATCTTGTAACATAATAGGATAGGTTAGAATAACCAGTGCACGAGGTTCGAGAGTCGAAAGTTAGTGATTAAGCAAGAGGTTCCGCTTATATGGACACTGACCATAAAAGCGAAACCTTAAGCAATAGGTTTCGCTTATATATACATGTCCATATAAGCTAAACCTCTCCAACTATAAATAGTGCACTTGGTGATTCATTTGGCACGGTTCCAGAAATTGTAACGAAGTGCTGCCAGATTGTTCTCAGGTTGTAATCATTGTTAATATCAATCAAAGAGACAGATTTAATAGTTTCAAGTTGTTTTCGTGTCCGGTTTACTGATTCCGCCTTTAAACTAGATGTAAAGCTCTTCTGATCGACTCAATCGGGTCATACAACGATCCAACAAGTGGTATCAGAGCTCAGGAAGAAGAGTTTAGCTTGATTTCGCTCAGATTCTGACTTCTACACCTTCTTTCATCATTTCAGAGAATTTTATCGGTCAAAACCGGATCAAAATTTCACAGATTGTAGATGATTGGTCATAGATAAACCCTTGAAAGTTTTGTATTCAAATTTGGACTTAAAATGGACTAAAATTGGTTTCGAATAGGTTTCGCTTTTACGGACAACACCTAATTTCGCTCTTTTGAACATAAGGTTTCGCTTATACGAACACCAAAGACTACTGGTTTCGCTTATTTGTCATCTAGTTTCGCTCATATGAACATCAATACCTAGAGGTTTCGCTCATTTGTCAACAGGGTTTCGCTCTTGTGTACATCATCAAGGTTTCGCTCATATGTCCTAGAGGTTCCGCTTATATGAACATTCTGGTTTCGCTTCAGTGACACATAATCTGCTGTTTCGCTCATAAGTTCAAGATGGTTTCGCGTATAAGTCATTAAAGTGTTTCGCTTATTAGTCATCAAGTGATTTTGCTTCTGTGTCACTAAGACACCTGATTTCGCTCAAAGGGACTTCCAAAAGTCTGATTTCGCAGATTTCGCTCATAGTGTCAAAGATTGATTTCGTTTCAAGTTGCAAATTTCTTATTTCGCTCCAAAAGTGAAATTTCGTGTCAAGATCTTTTCGCGTCAATCGAGTGTCAGTCAGTTTCAGTATTATTTGATATTGATTGTACTAACTGTGTTTGTTTGATTGTTCTCAGGTTTACATCATGGCTGAGGAATTCTACAACACATTTTTCAACGCATTCACAACCGAATCGTCTGAGCTTACAAATGTTACACCAAAAACAATCACGAAGGCGATCAACGAAAACATCAAGCATGATAACTTTTACGGAACTCACTCAAAGCCACCAACTCTGGAAAGCATTGAAGATTATACCTGGTGGAAAGAACGTTCCATCAACTGGGCAAAAGCGTATGCTCATGAAAGCTGGTTCTGCTTGGAGTATGGATATGAAAAACCAAAAGATGAGAAAGGCGAAGATTTTGTATTCAATAAGTTTTCCAGAGAAGATAAAGCTGAATATGGAGTTGAACAGAGAATGATAGCATTGATCCAGTCAGCAATCAGAAATGATATTTTTGCATTACTAAAACATGACGGGTCATCTAAATCTGTTTGGGAAGCTTTACGAATTAAAGCTGAGGGGGGTAAACAGATTAAAAAGAACAAAATCGCTTTATTAAAGAAAGAATTTGATCTGTTTGATAATATTAAAGGAGAGACAGTGAGACAAATGATTGAGAGATTTTGTCATCTTAAAATTGAATTGGAGAGATTAGAGATAAATAAAACAAGAGAGGAACTTATTGATAAAGTGATTGAAGCGTTACCACGAGCAGATCAGTGGCAAACGTTTGTTTTTATTTTGAAAAATGATGTTTTGTATGATACAATTACTCTTGATGCTTTGTTTGAAAAGATTGAAAGTCATGATCTGGAGCTACAAAAGCAAAACAAGATGACTGATTCTTCACATCAACAGAACGTTGGCTTGTACTACAAAGGCAGTGTGCCTTCTGATAAAGGCGTTGGTTCACCAAAAACAGCATTTAGTGGTGAAAAGATGAAAGAACCACCAACAACGTCAACAAGTCATCATTCTGGATATCATTCATCTTCAAAGACAAATTCTGATGAATCTGAAGAAATTCTGTGCAACATTGCTCTTAAACTGAAGAATTCTCCAGCAATGAGCATCAATGCAGCGAAGCAGCAAATGAGTTTTCTTGCATCTGTTCTGGAGTCATATGAAGGTCTTGTAGCTGGCAAAATTGGAAACTCCGAATTGACCAAAGAAGACTACGACCAGATTAATCCGGAAGAGATGGAGCTCATTGACATCCGTTGGTGTTTAGCTAGTTGTATTCGCAGAGCTCAAAGGAATATGGAGATTACCGGGAAACAATCTCTTGGAGGTGCATCAACAAAGCTTGGATTTGACAAATCCAAAGTGACCTGCTTCAGATGTAGGCAAAAGGGTCATTTTAAAAGAGAATGCAGAAATTCTGAAGGTGCTGAAGGAAATGAACGTCCTTTCAACGATGATTATTATCGAAAGGCGATCTACCATCGAAGCAGAGAAGAGCCAAAGTTGATTGAAGATAAACCAAACGAAAAGTCAAGAGCATATGCAGTAATCTATCCCGATGAAGGATTTGACTGGTGCACAATTTGTCCAGAAGAAGATCGTTTAGAGAATGTTCGAAAAACAGCTCATGGGAGAGCTATGACAGAAGAAAGAAAGTTTGCTTTTATTGCTGAGATTCAAGATGAAAACAAAGACACTGCTGAAATTCGTGAAGAAAAAATTGAGATTAAAGAGAAAACTCGAGAAGAGATCTTGAGTGAGAAGACCTACAGAGAAAGAAACGTGGTCTACAACAGAATGGATGACATGCATGAGGAGTATGAGATGGCTGTCGGTAGCAAAAGATGGGATAAAAAGAGAGAATGCTATTATAACAGAGAAGGAGAACCGGTTGTTCCCAAGAAAGACATAATCTTCGATGATGTTCTTCTCAAAGTCCCGTTGAGAGCCGAATACTATAGAAATGTATTGAAAGCTGACACATACGCTAAGAGATTTGAAAAGGAGATCAGATATGCTATGTTATCGTGTCTGAGAAAAAGGGATGAAGAGAGAATGAAGAAGAATGTTGAAGAAATGGTGAACAATCTGAAGAAAGCTGCTGAAGAGGTTAAAGCAGAAACTGTTGAAGTTGAAGCTGTGAAGGAAATCAAAAGTGAAGAAGTTGTTGTGAATGAAGAGGTTGAGAAAGCTGTTACTGAAGAACAGCAGATTGAAGAAGAGGTGAAGAAAGAAGAAAAAGAAGAAAAGAATGAGAATGAGGAAGCTGATAATGTTGGTAAGGAAGTCGGTGTTGAAGAAAAGCAGAATGTTGCTGAGCAGACAGAGGTTGCTGAAAACACCAAAGTGCCAATCACTGAGGTAAATTCTGATTATGAAAACTTGAAACTGATTGATCAGTGCAAGAAATACATGGAACTGTGCAGAGCTTGTACTGAAAAAGATGAGCAATTCAGAACAAGAGATCTTGAATTCACAAAAATAGAAAATATTTTCAAAGAAAAATGCAAAGAGATGTTAGAAAAAGAAAAGGTTTTTAAAGAAAATGATGAAAAACTTTCAGAAAAATGTAACAAATTAGAGAAAGAAAATGAAGTTTTGAAAGAGAATGTTTTGAAAATGACAAATGAATGTAAACAAAAAGAAATTGCTTGTCAAGAAATGAAAAAGGAATATGACTCAATGAAATTATCATATCACATTACAAAAGAGTCATATGAAAAAGTGAAAGACGAAATGAAATATGCTCAATCAAGAATGAATTATCTGTCTGAAACAACCAAAGAGCTTAAAAGAATGTATGCTATAAAACAAGATGTTGTTAATTCCTATATTGAGGATGTTGCTAAGTTAAAGCGACAGATTGCTGATTTAGATCAGGATAACAACAAGTTAAAAAGTTACCACGTGTCGTCATATGTGCTTGAACGAATTTTCAATATAAAACCGGGTGATGGTGAGTCTGAGCAGAACAAGAAAGGCATTGGCTCAGAGTTTCATAAAGTTCCACCACCGGGAAAATTTGCATTTTATGATGAGGAAAAGGTCGAAAAAGCTTTCAACATGGTAGATAAATTGCCAGACAACATTGACATAACCTATTCCAAATCTGATGATTCTCATGATTCAGAGGTGGTAGGTAAAGTCTTTGAAAGTGTGTTGAAAGAAGAGTCGATTGATACAGGTAAATCTGAATCACAGGAGGAAGATGAAGGAAATCTTCATGATGGATATCTGAAAAACATAAAATCAGAGAAAATTTTGAATGATGATTCAAAAGGATTGGTTTATACCATGATTGGATCAGACAAATTGTTCTTAGATGTTGTATTCCCGATTCAGAATGTGATTTCAGAAAAGGTTGATAAAGTGTTCAAAATGGTTGAGATTGAGAAGTCTGAGATTTCAAAGTTTGTTGGTAAGAGTCATAGAGGTTCGTATAACAAACCTGGTTTCAAAAAGAAGAACATGAAGGCTGGGTTGGGTTATAAGAAGAAACAACATCGGAACAAAAATGAGACGCCAAATTATCAGGCAAAAATGAGTTTTGTTCAAGGAGACAGTTTAGCAGAAGAAAAAGAAGTTAAAATGAGACAGTCTAATGATGAGTTCTTTGCTAAAAAGCAAAAGCAACAACCACAGGTCAAAGATGTGTCCATGAGAACATGTTTCAAATGTGATCAAAAAGGACATCTTGCACGCAAGTGTCCAAATCTAAAACCTGTGGATGTTGACAACAAGAAGATTGATGCTGAGAAACAAAAGTCTGATAATGTGAGACAAAGGTCAACCAAATTTGATTCGAAACAAACTTGGATGTTCAATACAAACAAGTTTGCTTCCAATCAAAATTGGAAATCAAACCAGAACAGGTTCGATTCAAGACATACCTGGAATTCTCACACACCCAGATTCAGAACAACACAGAGTTGGAAAACAACAGTTGATATGACAAAACCCCAAGAGTTTTGGTGTGACAACCCGCACTAAACCAGGTATCCGTACGACTTAATTAATGATTGATTACTGCTTAATTACTGTGCTTGCTTGAACTAGCTGATGAACTGCTACTTAAATACTGATACATGTACTTACTTGCATCATACTTGCTTGCTGTCACTACATTATTTACATACGGCACCTTAGTGACAAACATGATGCACAAAAAGCACAGTAGCACGATACACGGATAACCTATTAAACATGCTGATAAAGCCAGCATCAGGCAAACACTGCCTCTAAGGCCTGTAAGAGCCTGAGATATTTTGCTACACCAATAGTGAGTGTAGGATACAAGGGTTGTAGAACTGCGTCTCTAGGAATAAGATACACTGATTGGATGTGCCTAAAACGTACTTTAAGTACAAAACACAGCACTTTAATAAATAATCCAGCTTCTAGCTGACTAGTAAAGTGCCAAAACATGGGGAAAATATTACTAGACACTTTCCAAAGTGTCGGAAACAAGATATGTCACTAAAAATGTTAATAACGACACTTTAAAGCTTTTGTAACGCTTTAATGGATTACTATCCAACCAAACAACCGGACTTTACCCGGAACATGAAAATATTATTATTTTCACTATTTATATTTTTTCTGAGCCAGTTAGGGTCCCTGATTACCCTAACACCCGTCATAACACATAACATACAACTAACTAAGTTAAACACTTAACTTAACTTGGTTTAACATAACTAACTACCTAACTATCTACTTGAGATCGAACCAACCCCCCCCCCCCTTCTCTAACCGGCCCCAAACCTTGGGGAACACACTAGTACCATCCTTGGATTATTTTAATCAATTGCCTAAAATCTAGAGAACACAAGAACCATGGGATAATACACTATGTTTTGTCTATAAAACCTAAGCTAAACACATGAGATTATTATCACTTTTCAACTTCACAAAAATCACTCTCTCCCTCCCTTACTCATTCTCGGCCGAACCCCACTCTTACATCCATCATACTTTCGGTTCTTGTTCAAGCCATTCCAAGGTGATACAAACATCAAGGGTCTCACATTAGGAGTCTCGGTGCACTCGGAACACGAAGGACCACTTTCTTTGGCTTTTATCCACTCGTTTTTCGCCAAGAATCTTCCCTAGCCTTGAGCTAGAGGTATAACACTTAAAACTCATTCTTGAACTTATCTAAGGTGGTTAAAAGGATTTTTGTCGGTTAAAACTCGGAATCTTATATGTTGAAGCATTAAAGTTCACTAAAAACTCTAAAAATGGTGGTTAATAGCATTTAAGTTGTGTAAAAGTTGTAGTATTTGAAATATATGGTTATCTAGACCCGATCTATGATGTGGTGGCTCGGATCACCGTTTAACCCGGTTTAGAAAGATCATGGATCTTAACATAAGCTCGTTTTTGAATGATACAAGGGTTAAAAGGTGAAACTCTACCACACACGAAACATGAACTTGTGTAAAAATGTTTTAACTTGTACAAAAGTGTTTAAAACTAGTAGATCTACGTATCTACACCCGGTATTTTCAAAGGACCACATATCAAGGAAACCATGTATTTTGAAAGATGGAACTCACAATAATAAGCATGATTTTATAAACCACAAGTGTGTAAACACTTGTGAAATGAAAAGATCCGACAAAGAACTAGTTTTGTCAAAAGTTACTAGAAGTTGTAAAGATGGATTTTCTCTAAAAACGAGGTTTTTACGAAATCGGATTATTTACACAAAAGATCCAGTAAAAGTAAAGAGATTTACTACATATTTTAGACAAACCACAAGTTCGTATATTTTTGCGATTATGTCTATCTTTGACTGGTTAAAATGTTGAAAAGTTGTTTGATAATGTTGAGAACATTGGTTGATTTGATTTGTTAAAAGAAAATGATACGCTTGAAAGCGTGGCCATCTCCAGTTACAGAGGAAACTCTGGCGAAATTTTTCTAAAAACCTAACACTTAGAATTACTCACACAACAAGTGTTAGAATTATTTTTGACATATTTTCGAAATATAAATTTCGCCACGACTTTATTTACTAAATATTCGGAGGTGGGATTTTCACAAAAAAATTAACGTGATAAATGTATATATTGTCACAACACTGTTTATGATTATTTTGTGAAAATACATAAATATTATTTTTAGGGTAAAAATAATATTTACAAACGTTAACGATTCCAAAATAATACAAACGCTTTCACATGGATATATAAGTTACACCGGTAATTATATTACCACTCGATTATTAAAACGTAACTTACGCACATGTATTGAATCCCCCATCCTTGGGAAGGAAATTAACTACCAAGTATATACAAAATGTAAACACGAAATAGTTGTCTAACTATTTCCCAAAAACTTAAACTATAAAGCTAAGGCACGGCCGTCCGTCTAATAGAATTAGCACTTGTAGGTCGTCGCACAGCTTTCTGATTTGGAGATACTTGGTAGAGACGCTTCACTGTGAGTTCATGTCCCCCTTTTCTCTAACTGTTTTCAGTTTTCTTAACTGCGGGGGTGAAATACATGTTACTTTGTTTACAAGTACTATTATACACGGTATGTTAACGTAAGGAGGTTTATTACTTAGATCATGTGAATGGGTAGGCAGAACACCGAGGGACTTAAGCGGTAGATCTATCTGGGTGTAGCGAGCCCAACTCTAGGCCCAACAGAACGGACCTCTGAGAGGACCAACAGAACGGACCTTGAGTGACTTGGTTGCCCGACGCATAAATCGGCTAGGGTTGAGTCTTCCTACTTGCATTTCACACATGCTAATGGCCTTGCAAACCATTGGTGATCTCTTTTCCTTACACTGCTACATACCAGGGAACTTTTATACTTACAAGTGTTTTACTTACTCACTTGCACATGAACTCGCTCAACATTATTGTTGATTTTTCAACTTACATGTATTTCAGGAAATTAACGAGATCTGGCACGGTATGGCATGTTTTCCGCTGCACTAGTTTCCGAGGTCATCCGGGGTTTAGGGGATGTGTCTCTTTCCTGGACAAGACACAATCCTTAAACCATGTTTATATTATGTTTAAGTTTGTAATGTTTGTTGAACAAGGTTATGGTTGTTAGGGTATGTTCCCGTTAAAACAATGGTACTGTACTTGGTTTTCAAAACTTAATGGATGATCTTGCATGTTTTTAATTCATATAGCTTTGTTATGGTTAAGCTATGGTATTAAGAAGTCACACCAAAATTAACCACGCTTCCGCAAAAGCCAGGGTGTGACAGCTTGGTATCAGAGCTCTGATCATAGCGAACTAGGATTCTTTCTCGAGTCTAGACTATGATCACTAGGGCTCTCACGAAAACATTTTTCTGCATACCACTTAAGTCCAGATCCAAACTTTTCACAAACAAATGTTGAGCACATTTTATTCTTTATTATAGGCTCGGTCTGAGAGGCCGAGGCTCGGTCTGAGAGAACGAGGTAGTTGGCTAGTGGGACTAGGAGAATTGGCTAGTGGGACTAGGAGAATTGGCTAGTGGGACTAGGAGAATTGGCTAGTGGGACTAGGAGAATTGGCTAGTGAGACTAGGAGAATTGGCTAGTGGGACTAGGAAGAGCAGTCTGAGAGGCTGGGAGGCTAGTGGGACTAGGAGAATGATTTGAATGCTTACTTGGTGACTTATGTGATTATTTGATTATATGATTAACTGTTTGTGCATGTTGGTGTATATGTTACAGACACATGGATTCTACAGACACTGGTGGTTCAGGCACCACAGGCCCTAGGCCTATCGTATCAGACGACCTTGAGTCACCGGAGCACGAGGTTCATACGTCCGACGTCACGAGCACAGATGAGGACGACTTTCAGCCCTTCGCATTACCTGACGGTGCTGACGAGCTCGCAGATGGTCCTTTGGCCGGGGATCTACCACTGGCAGTGATCCCTGCTCCTATACCGCTTGCTTCGTACCCTGTTTATGATTTGCCTATCGACGACGAGGATGATGATGTCGATATGTTTGATGAGGAGCCTTTCGAGGAGGATGCTCAGGGCGAGGCCCTTCCTGCTGCTGATGGTCCCTTGTTGATCGCAGATGCTCCCGCCGCGGAGTCACCTGCTCACTCCCCAGTCCCAGACTCCTTTGAGTCTGTGGCCTCTGTACCCTCACACATCCAGAGTGCGCAGCACTTCTCTCATGGATCAGATCCTGATCAGGCATCTTCTGTTGCCCCTATCCCCAGTTTTGTTTTCGACCACGATGATGAGGGGGATTCCGATCCTATGTTTCCCCCAGGATTCGACCCAGATCGTGACTTAGAGTTTGTTCCCATGGATCAGTTTATGGAGGATCCAGTAGACCCTGCTGACGCATTTGATCCTATTGACCCAGATTTTGATTTAGAGATGGCTTTTGATGACCTCGAGCCTGCCATTGCTCCTGAGCAGGCAGGCGCTCTAGACCCCATACCTGAGCATGACCCAGTACATGCTGACATCCCTTTTGAGCCTGTTGCTGATGATCCCCGTGGATGTTCCTTTGATGGAGGGCGATCATGTCATTGTTGATCCTGTTGATCCTTTACCCGTTGTCGCTATACCTGTTGACCCTCCCGTTGAGCACATTGCACCTGTTCACCCTGTTATTGCTCCCCCACTTGATCCCGTTCCACTAGAGCCCGAGCATGCACTGTTCGCGGCACGCATGGATCCACCAGATGAGCATGCACAGCACGGTTGGATACCTGCTGATGAGGATGTTCCACCTTTTCCACCTCAGATCCCTGTTACACGACATGTTGATTTTACTTTTCAGGTTCCACAGTTTGTACCTCCAGCGAGGCCTGGAGAGGGTTCTTCAGCCCATCCTGTGGGGCATGTACCGATGCCTATCCCTTTTATGCCCCAGATGTCATCTGTTCCACCCGCTGTTGCTCCACTTCACGTGGCACCTTTTGACCCCACTAGTGAGCCATTTCTTTGGGCACCAGACTCTGGTATGCCACCCACTGACCCCTACCATTCTTTTCACAGGGGGTACACTATCGAGGACGTCTTGATGTCTTTTGTAGCTCAACATGAGTCGCACACACAGCGCATCCAGGAGCTTGAGAGAGCTCAGCTGCCACCTTGCCAGTGTCATGGACGGACACACTCTCCTCTGCAGCCGTTTCGACCTTTACCTCCAGATTATGCTGCTCGTCTCTTTACACTAGAGCAGCAGGTTGCCTCTATCATTCGTTCTCAGCGAGCCCAGGAGGAGGACTGGCTCCAGTTACGTCGTTTGTTTTACACCCACTTTCCCCCTCCTCCACCACCATCTGTATAGAGCTCATCAGTGCTGTTTGGGTAGACGAGGATGAGAAGACGGCGATTGCTGGATTGCACCACATTTTTGGAGACTACTTTATGATCCTGACTTTTGTTGACATGTATTTGACACTGATTTGTTATGGTTTTGTACAGGGGTGACGTAGCCCCCAGTTGACTGATGATTGTATGACACTATGATGTACTGATACACTTACTATGTAGTCTCGATATATGGCAATCGCAGTATTCTCATCATATCTGATTCGCTTGATTGCTTATTTGCATTTTTATGACATGGGATGTTATGTGATTGGTATTTGTGATGTATTGATAACATGAGATGTTATGTGATTATACTATTACTATCGTTATATACGTACACTACATTATGACCTGACTTACGTATTATAACATCGGAGCTTTACTATGACCTGACCAATGTAAACCATCTTTTAAAAGATGCCGCCAAGACGTGAGACACGCCTACCAACCAATGAGGCAGAACTCCAGCAGATTATTGCTGCTGCCATAGCACAGTATGCAGCATTTCAGCCCGGAACGAGCGGAAGTATTAACCAAGGCAATAACAATCCACCTCACGGGTGCACCTACAAGCAGTTTCTAGACTGCAAACCGGTCAACTTTGATGGCACGGGGGGTGCTGTCGCCTTTGTTCGCTGGGCTGAGAAAACCGAATCTGTACTTCGCATGAGCAAGTGTGCGCTGGATCAGCAAGTCACCTATATCTCAGGGCTGTTTCTAGATGGAGCCCTATCCTGGTGGAATCTACAAGTACAAACACTAGGCGAAGCTGCTGCCTACGCGCTGACCTGGACCGAACTAAAGGAACTCATGCGCAAGAAGTACTGCTCTCGCGCAGAAATTCAAAAGTTGGAGACTGAATTTTGGCACTTAAAGATGGACGGTCCAAAGGTCGCAGAATACGTTCAAAGGTTTCACGACTTATCTCAAGTGGTTCCTTACATGGTTACACCAGAATACAAGCGAATCGAGCGCTTCATTTGGGGTTTGGCTCCCCAAATCATAAGCATGGTAACCTCCTCCAAACCAGCGACTATCACTGAAGCCATTGATTTGAGCGTGGCACTCACAGAAGAGGCCATCCGCCTGAACAAGTTTGATGAGATCAAGACGAAGAAGGCAGAGACTCACGTTGAGTCGTCAGGAGGCAACAAAAGAAAGTTCTCGAACTTCAAACAAGGCATTGGCAGTGTTGGTAAGAAAGGGGAACCAAACGCACCAGCTCAGGTCACAGCTGGTAGTGGAAAGAAAGGAAGAGGATACATGGGCACCCAGCCCAAATGCAATACCTGCCAACGCCACCATTCTGGTCAATGTGGGCTAAAAGTATGCGAAGTATGTGGGAAACGTGGTCACTTGAAGGACACTTGTTGGGCCCCTGCCGGTCGGGGAGGCCAGGGAGGATATGGAAACAGAAACAATAATCGTGGTGGTAATCGCCCACAAGGAAATAATGGAGGGAACGGAGTCAACAATGCGAACCAAAACAACCAGCAAGTTGGGGATGGCGCCGGAAGCGGTCGAAAACTTGGATGTTTTAACTGCGGTGATGTTGGGCATTTTAAGAAGAACTGCCCAGATTTAAACCAAGCCCGTGGAAGGGTGTTCCAACTCGAAGCTAGGGAAGCGCGCCAGGATCCCAATGTTGTTACTGGTACGTTCCCTATCAATCAACGCTATGCATCCGTTTTATTTGATACTGGTGCCGATTATAGCTTCGTATCGTTAGAATTTAAGAATATGCTTGGGTTAGCCACTAATAAGTTAGATATTCCCTACTCGATCGAATTGGCCAATGGGAAGTTAGTAGAAGCCAATGAAGTTATTAGAGGTTGTGCGATCGAATTAGGAGAGCGTGAGTTCGCTCTAGATCTACTACCAGTCCAGTTGGGAAGCTTCGATGTGGTGGTAGGAATGGATTGGTTATCAGGCAACAAAGCAGAGATAGTTTGTCATGAGAAGGTTGTTCGTATCCCAATCAATGATGGTGAGACCATTGTTGTTCATGGAGAGAAGCGTGAGACGCCGTTAAGGATTATCAGCTGCTTGAAGGCAAGGAAGTGTTTGCAGAAAGGATGTGTTGCTTTTCTGGCACACATTGTGGATAAAAAGGCTGCTGAGCCAAGAATCGAAGACATCCCTGTCGCAAGGGAGTATCCAGAGGTCTTCCCAGAAGACTTTCCGGGACTGCCACCTCAGAGGCAAGTAGAGTTTCACATCGACTTAGTTCCAGGCGCCGCGCCTGTGGCTAAGGCACCTTATAGACTTGCTCCGTCTGAGATGCAGGAACTGTCGACACAACTTCAAGAGTTGTTAGACAAGGGATTTATCCGACCAAGCTTCTCGCCTTGGGGAGCTCCGGTCTTGTTTGTCAAAAAGAAGGACGGTAGTTTCCGTATGTGCATCGACTACCGGGAGCTGAACAAGCTGACGATCAAGAATAGGTATCCTCTGCCAAGAATTGATGATCTGTTCGACCAACTTCAAGGTTCAAGCTTTTATTCAAAGATCGATCTTCGATCTGGATACCATCAGTTAAGGATACAAGAGGAGAGTATCCCAAAGACAGCCTTCAGAACTCGTTATGGACACTACGAGTTCCTCGTTATGCCATTTGGTCTGACAAACGCACCTGCAGTATTCATGGATCTAATGAATAGAGTTTGCAAACCGTACTTGGATAAGTTCGTAATTGTATTCATCGATGACATTTTAATTTATTCAAAGACGAAGGCTGAACACGAGCAGCATCTTAGGACTATTTTGGAGCTGCTAAGGAAGGAACAACTGTACGCCAAATTCTCTAAGTGCGAGTTTTGGCTACGCGAAGTCCAATTCCTTGGGCACGTGGTAAATGGAGATGGAATCCACGTGGATCCAACCAAGATCGAGGCGATCAAGGATTGGGAAACGCCAAAGACGCCAACCGAGATTCGGCAATTCTTGGGTTTGGCTGGCTATTATCGAAGATTCATTGAGGATTTTTCAAAAATCGCTCAACCTTTGACGCTCCTCACCCAGAAGATAAGACGTTTGATTGGGGAATCAAACAGGAAGAAGCATTCCAGATACTGAAAGATAAGCTCTGCAACGCGCCTATCCTAGCTCTACCAGAAGGTACTGACGATTTTGTGGTATACTGCGACGCATCGCGCCAAGGATTGGGATGCGTGTTGATGCAACGCCAAAAGGTTATTGCATACGCATCGCGTCAACTGAAGGTACATGAAAAGAACTATACCACACACGATTTGGAGCTTGGCGCAGTGGTTTTTGCTTTAAAGATCTGGAGACACTACCTTTACGGTACGAGGTGTACAATCTTTACAGATCACAAGAGCCTACAGCATATATTCAACCAGAAGGAGTTGAATATGAGGCAAAGACGATGGGTTGAGTTGCTAAACGACTAAGACTGCGAGATAAAGTATCACCCAGGGAAGGCGAATGTAGTCGCCGATGCCCTAAGTCGCAAAGAGAGAATCAAGCCTATAAGGATAAGGGCTTTGGAAATGATTATACGAACCGATCTTTCCTTGCGCATTCGTGCTGCACAAAAGGAAGCCCTTAAGGAAGGAAACCTTGGAGAAGAGTATCTCCGTGGGATGGAGAAGCTTTTGGCACCAAACGAGGAAGGAACGTTATGTTTTGAGAAAAGGATTTGGGTTCCTCTGTTTGGTGGACTAAGGAAAGTTATTTTCGACGAAGCGCACAAGTCACGGTACTCTATCCACCCCGGATCGGATAAAATGTACCAGGATCTCAAAGAATATTATTGGTGGCCTAGGATGAAAGGCGACGTTGCTGTTTATGTGAGCAAATGTTTGACGTGCGCTAAGGTAAAGGCGGAATACCAGAAGCCTTCAGGGCTGCTGCAACAACCTGAGATTCCCAAGTGGAAATGGGAACAAATCTCAATGGATTTTGTTACAAAATTGCCAAGAACGCCAAGAGGCCATGATATGATTTGGGTGATAGTTGACCGCCTAACAAAGTCCGCACACTTTCTGCCGATCAAGGAGAAAGACAGCACTAGTAAACTCGCGGAAATTTACATGAGAGAGATTGTCG
Source organism: Helianthus tuberosus (assembly GCA_030545235.1). Classification (NCBI taxonomy): domain Eukaryota; kingdom Viridiplantae; phylum Streptophyta; class Magnoliopsida; order Asterales; family Asteraceae; genus Helianthus; species Helianthus tuberosus. The sequence continues at coordinate 64,679,162 of CM060440.1, read as the reverse complement.
CACGCCATGGAGTACCTCTCTCGATCATCTCTGATAGAGACGGAAGGTTTGTATCAAGGATATGGCAATCCTTCCAAGAAGCCTTTGGCTCACAGTTGAATCTGAGCACTGCGTTCCATCCGCAAACTAACGGCCAGAGCGAGCGAACGATACAGACTTTGGAAGACATGCTGAGAGCGTGTGTTATGGATTTGGGCGGTAGCTGGGATAAACATTTACCTTTGGTTGAATTCTCATACAACAACAGCTACCACACCAGTATTGGTGTTGCGCCATTTGAAGCCCTATACGGACGCAAGTGCCGATCACCCCTCTGTTGGTCTGACGCAGGTGATAGGCAGCTTGCTGGTCCTGAAATCGTCCAAGAGACGACGGACAAGATTGCGCAAATTCTTAAACGCATCGAAGCAGCTCGCCACAGACAAAAGGCCTATGCGGATCCAAACCGAAAACATGTGGATTTTCAAGTTGGAGAAATGGTGTTATTGAAAGTTTCACCCTGGAAGGGGGTGGCACGCTTTGGGAAGCGTGGGAAGTTAAATCCGCGCTACATTGGTCCTTTCAGAATTTTGGACAAAATAGGACAAGTAGCATACAAGTTGGACCTACCTGCTGAACTAAATGGCGTTCACGATACATTTCATGTATCCAATCTAAAGAAAAGTCCAACTCAAGTTGACGTTGCCATTCCCATCGACGAGATTCATATTGACGACACGCTCCACTTCGTTGAAGAACCTGTCGAGGTCACAGATTGGAAAGTTAACAAGACCCGCCGGAGCAGTGTCAAGCTCGTCAAGGTTCGTTGGAATGCCAGACATGGTCCTGAGTTCACCTGGGAGCGTGAAGACCGGATGAAAGAGAAATACCCCCACCTTTTTCCTAAGAACTCTGCATCTACAAGCAGAACTTAAATTTTGGGACGAAATTTTTTTAACGGGGGGAGAATGTGACAACCCGCACTAAACCAGGTATCCGTACGACTTAATTAATGATTGATTACTGCTTAATTACTGTGCTTGCTTGAACTAGCTGATGAACTGCTACTTAAATACTGATACATGTACTTACTTGCATCATACTTGCTTGCTGTCACTACATTATTTACATACGGCACCTTAGTGACAAACATGATGCACAAAAAGCACAGTAGCACGATACACGGATAACCTATTAAACATGCTGATAAAGCCAGCATCAGGCAAACACTGCCTCTAAGGCCTGTAAGAGCCTGAGATATTTTGCTACACCAATAGTGAGTGTAGGATACAAGGGTTGTAGAACTGCGTCTCTAGGAATAAGATACACTGATTGGATGTGCCTAAAACGTACTTTAAGTACAAAACACAGCACTTTAATAAATAATCCAGCTTCTAGCTGACTAGTAAAGTGCCAAAACATGGGGAAAATATTACTAGACACTTTCCAAAGTGTCGGAAACAAGATGTGTCACTAAAAATGTTAATAACGACACTTTAAAGCTTTTGTAACGCTTTAACGGATTACTATCCAACCAAACAACCGGACTTTACCCGGAACATGAAAATATTATTATTTTCACTATTTATATTTTTTCTGAGCCAGTTAGGGTCCCTGATTACCCTAACACCCGTCATAACACATAACATACAACTAACTAAGTTAAAAACTTAACTTAACTTGGTTTAACATAACTAACTACCTAACTATCTACTTGAGATCGAACCAACCCCCCCCCCCTTCTCTAACCGGCCCCAAACCTTGGGGAACACACTAGTACCATCCTTGGATTATTTTAATCAATTGCCTAAAATCTAGAGAACACAAGAACCATGGGATAATACACTATGTTTTGTCTATAAAACCTAAGCTAAACACATGAGATTATTATCACTTTTCAACTTCACAAAAATCACTCTCTCCCTCCCTTACTCATTCTCGGCCGAACCCCACTCTTACATCCATCATACTTTCGGTTCTTGTTCAAGCCATTCCAAGGTGATACAAACATCAAGGGTCTCACATTAGGAGTCTCGGTGCACTCGGAACACGAAGGACCACTTTCTTTGGCTTTTATCCACTCGTTTTTCGCCAAGAATCTTCCCTAGCCTTGAGCTAGAGGTATAACACTTAAAACTCATTCTTGAACTTATCTAAGGTGGTTAAAAGGATTTTTGTCGGTTAAAACTCGGAATCTTATATGTTGAAGCATTAAAGTTCACTAAAAACTCTAAAAATGGTGGTTAATAGCATTTAAGTTGTGTAAAAGTTGTAGTATTTGAAATATATGGTTATCTAGACCCGATCTATGATGTGGTGGCTCGGATCACCGTTTAACCCGGTTTAGAAAGATCATGGATCTTAACATAAGCTCGTTTTTGAATGATACAAGGGTTAAAAGGTGAAACTCTACCACACACGAAACATGAACTTGTGTAAAAATGTTTTAACTTGTACAAAAGTGTTTAAAACTAGTAGATCTACGTATCTACACCCGGTATTTTCAAAGGACCACATATCAAGGAAACCATGTATTTTGAAAGATGGAACTCACAATAATAAGCATGATTTTATAAACCACAAGTGTGTAAACACTTGTGAAATGAAAAGATCCGACAAAGAACTAGTTTTGTCAAAAGTTACTAGAAGTTGTAAAGATGGATTTTCTCTAAAAACGAGGTTTTTACGAAATCGGATTATTTACACAAAAGATCCAGTAAAAGTAAAGAGATTTACTACATATTTTAGACAAACCACAAGTTCGTATATTTTTGCGATTATGTCTATCTTTGACTGGTTAAAATGTTGAAAAGTTGTTTGATAATGTTGAGAACATTGGTTGATTTGATTTGTTAAAAGAAAATGATACGCTTGAAAGCGTGGCCATCTCCAGTTACAGAGGAAACTCTGGCGAAATTTTTCTAAAAACCTAACACTTAGAATTACTCACACAACAAGTGTTAGAATTATTTTTGACATATTTTCGAAATATAAATTTCGCCACGACTTTATTTACTAAATATTCGGAGGTGGGATTTTCACAAAAAAATTAACGTGATAAATGTATATATTGTCACAACACTGTTTATGATTATTTTGTGAAAATACATAAATATTATTTTTAGGGTAAAAATAATATTTACAAACGTTAACGATTCCAAAATAATACAAACGCTTTCACATGGATATATAAGTTACACCGGTAATTATATTACCACTCGATTATTAAAACGTAACTTACGCACATGTATTGAATCCCCCATCCTTGGGAAGGAAATTAACTACCAAGTATATACAAAATGTAAACACGAAATAGTTGTCTAACTATTTCCCAAAAACTTAAACTATAAAGCTAAGGCACGGCCGTCCGTCTAATAGAATTAGCACTTGTAGGTCGTCGCACAGCTTTCTGATTTGGAGATACTTGGTAGAGACGCTTCACTGTGAGTTCATGTCCCCCTTTTCTCTAACTGTTTTCAGTTTTCTTAACTGCGGGGGTGAAATACATGTTACTTTGTTTACAAGTACTATTATACACGGTATGTTAACGTAAGGAGGTTTATTACTTAGATCATGTGAATGGGTAGGCAGAACACCGAGGGACTTAAGCGGTAGATCTATCTGGGTGTAGCGAGCCCAACAGAACGGACCTCTGAGAGGACCAACAGAACGGACCTTGAGTGACTTGGTTGCCCGACGCATAAATCGGCTAGGGTTGAGTCTTCCTACTTGCATTTCACACATGCTAATGGCCTTGCAAACCATTGGTGATCTCTTTTCCTTACACTGCTACATACCAGGGAACTTTTATACTTACAAGTGTTTTACTTACTCACTTGCACATGAACTCGCTCAACATTATTGTTGATTTTTCAACTTACATGTATTTCAGGAAATTAACGAGATCTGGCACGGTGTGGCATGTTTTCCGCTGCACTAGTTTCCGAGGTCATCCGGGGTTTAGGGGATGTGTCTCTTTCCTGGACAAGACACAATCCTTAAACCATGTTTATATTATGTTTAAGTTTGTAATGTTTGTTGAACAAGGTTATGGTTGTTAGGGTATGTTCCCGTTAAAACAATGGTACTGTACTTGGTTTTCAAAACTTAATGGATGATCTTGCATGTTTTTAATTCATATAGCTTTGTTATGGTTAAGCTATGGTATTAAGAAGTCACACCAAAATTAACCACGCTTCCGCAAAAGCCAGGGTGTGACATTTGGAAACCAAAAAATGTTGTTCAAAATCAAAGTGTTAAAAAAGATTCACATTTTTACAAACGAGGAACACCAAAAGGTCAAATATGGAGTGTTAAGAAACATGTTGAATTGGTAAAAGATGAGAAAGTTGAAGTTAAATTTGAGAAAGTTTTTGTGAAAAATGACAAAGAATTTCCAGCATTGAATGAAAATTATTGTGTTGAAATGCCTAAGGTTCAACAGACCTGGGCTAAATTGTTCAAGTAATTCAGTTAGTTGAATATGCAGGTGCTTAACAAATACAAAGACTGTGAGAATGGAAGTAGGAGCAGCCTGGCACAACAAGAGGAGGAGGCTGCTGCTGGATCCTGTGTTGGTTGAAGCAGGAAGTTTATTTTCATTCTATACATAAATAAACAATATTTTCAAAAACCCTAAAAATTGAAAAATTTGAAAAACCAAAAATATGTTTGTTTTTAATTTTTGTCAAATATTCAAAAATACAAAAATATGTGTTGATTGAATACGCCGAAACCCTCACGGCTGAACAAACATGATTGCATTCATCAGATTGAAAAATGGTTTTCAAACTGTAAAATATCAATGTGTTGTAAATCATGGGGGTATGTATATTTTCTGCAAATCAGAGCACTTTAAGCAGAAAATGGATGGCGAGACAAAGCTATCAGTATTGGTTGTCAAATTTTCTTTAATGGTTTTGCATTTTAGGGGGAGAAATATTGTCAGAAAATCCAAAAACATTAGAAAATTTGAAAAAGTAAAAAACATGATAAAATTCAAAAATTGAGTTTTTGTGTAAAAAGAGGAAATGATAGTACATCAGTAGACAGTTACAGTACGCTAAAGAATTGGAAAGTTTAAATGTGTTAAACGATCTCACCGTGGATGTGTCGGTAGATTTTTATACATTTAGTAAACTTTTTCGGGATATAAACCTAAATTCAAACTTGCTTATTTCGTGGGGAACACTACTTGGATATATAGGTAACCCCTGAAATCTCGTTTGAAAGGTCCCTCTTTCTGAGATACTAGGTCTTTATGCTTAGTGATATCTGGGGTATTATCTCGGGACTTCTGATTTTGCGGAAGCAATGGCCTAGTCCCCGGAGAATACTTTCCGCATTGCTTGAAACATAGCGCAGCCCTCAGCTAAAAAATGATGAAACATTGAAAAATGCTAATCATGGCTGTTGTAAAAAAGATCCTCTAAAGGGGACACACCAAAAGTCGAGCCGTCATCTCTCTGCTGAACGGAAGTTCTGACCTGAGCTCTCACGGTTTTGTACTATAATTTATTCCCTTTACAGATATCATCTAGGTATACTCACCTGTAAGACTGAATATTGGGATCTGGATACGGGAGTATATTCAAGAGGTGGGACACATGAATAGGTTTAAGTCTTTAAAATACCTAATTTGTATCCTGAATCAGTTGAAATTTGTATGAAAATTTATGTGGACAAGTATATCGACAATCTAAGTGAATTGTTTAATTCTTATTGTGTAACTAAGCTCAACGGTACTTGTGACTTGTCAAAAACTGATATGATCCTCTGACGCATACTCAAACAAAAATATTGTCTGTAAATATGTTTGTACATATTTCTTTACTGCTTTATATTTTCAGAAAATACAAAAAGATTTTGATTTCACTTTATTTTCGACAACCTATATCTGAAATGCTGAGTTTCAAAATCTAAGTAAGCTGATTGTGTTTCTGAAAATAAAACAAGTTCATTAATTTGAAACTTGAATTAAAATCAAAAATTTCGAAAACAGTTTGTGATATCTCCAAGGTCATTAATTTGGACTTGGATGATTAACTGTGAGGGAGTTGGATTCTTTAACACTGCCAAATTCGTAAAGTTTGTTGATAGGGGGAGTGGATTCGAGAATTTGATTGATAATATGAAAACATTGTATTTATGAATGTTTGAGTGTTTGCAGGAAAAGTCCAGACTACGATCCCGAGAGCTGAGTCTAAGGGGGAGTCTGAAGACAAGCTTGAAGCAAAGATGAGCTTGTAGATGGAAAGCTAGGTGTCGATCCCAAAGCACGGAAGCTTGATGAAAGGGGGAGCCTGAAGCTAATAGAAGAAGAGAAAGATTGTTGGATGCTTACATTGTTACAACTTGAAAGAGAAGGCAGAATGATCAAGACTGAAGATGTGTCATATTGAAGATTAGTCACTGAAGACTTCGTCAATATCCGAGGGGGAGTCTGTTAGTGCATTACGTCTATTGACTTCGTCTTGTATCTTGTAACATAATAGGGTAGGTTAGAATAACCAGTGCACGAGGTTCGAGAGTCGAAAGTTAGTGATTAAGCAAGAGGTTCCGCTTATATGGACACTGACCATAAAAGCGAAACCTTAAGCAATAGGTTTCGCTTATATGGACATGTCCATATAAGCTAAACCTCTCCAACTATAAATAGTGCACTTGGTGATTCATTTGGCACGGTTCCAGAACTTGTAACGAAGTGCTGCCAGATTGTTCTCAGGTTGTAATCATTGTTAATATCAATCAAAGAGACAGATTTAATAGTTTCAAGTTGTTTTCGTGTCCGGTTTACTGATTTCGCCTTTAAACTGGATGTAAAGCTCTTCTGATCAACTCAATCGGGTCATACAACGATCCAACAGAAGTAATTGAAAATAATAGGGAAATTCTGAATCAGCAGTATGAAACCTTTTGTCACACTAAGGGTGAGTCATTGACTCAACAGTTTGAGAGATTCAGTTGTCTCATTAGTGAGCTAAGACTTGTTAAGGTTGAATTTCCTAAATCTACCCAAAATAGCAGGTTTCTTAGATCACTACCTGAAAAATGGGATACAATTGCCTTTGTGACTACAAATTTTGTTGAGTTCAAAGACCTAACACTGACCCAACTTCATGGTAGACTCCTGACCTATGAAAGGGAGTTAAACCAGAAAAAGAAGTTGCAAGAGTCTGGCAAAGTTACAGATGACTATTCATTTGGCAACACAACTCTTCTGGGTCAAGAAGAGTCTGACAACAGTAAGGATCAGAGTTATGATCATTTTATTGACATAACTGCTGGAGGTAATTTCAACTCTGATCCTCACTCATCCAACTTTGCTTTCACAGCAAATGGAGAAAGCCAGAACTCTGATAATTTGTGCTTTGAACTCAATGATTTGCAACACTTTGATCCCACTGACTTTGAAGAAATGGACATCTTGCATCAATTGGCACTGCTTAGTGTGAGAACAAGCAAATTCTATAAAAGAACAGGGAGAAAATTCCCAGGGTTAAATGGGAATTTAAAAGTGGGGTTGGATAAGTCAAAAATCAAGTGTTATAAGTGCAATAGGCTAGGTAATTTTGCTAGGGAATGCAGGAGTCAAACCACTAGTCCAATTATAACTCATCCCAGCTCAAACCCTAGACCACAACACCAAAGCACTGTGCATTATGGCCAATATACCCCTGCAACCCATGTTAACACTGCTCACTATGCTGCAACCCCTGTGCCTGTGCATTATGTTCAAACCACTGTTCCACAAATTCAGTATGTTCAAACCCCTGTCCCTCAGGCACAAGTGCAACCTGTTGCACCTCAACAAACTGCTCCAACAGTGGTTCAACCAGATCAGCAAAGCTTTTTCACCCAAGGCTTTGTTGACTGGAGCAGTGTGCCTGATGAACTTGGTGATGAAAATTTTGCACTCTATGCTTCTAATGATACTTTTAATGATGAATTTTGTCTGATGGCATTAGAGTCAATACCAGAAGGGGTAAAAGCTGAAGGAGAACAGCTAAGTGCTGAAACAGTGGCTGAAGCAGTGGTTACTACAGTTGCTGGTGAACTACTGCTGGGAGAAAATTCAGAAACCCTAATTGAACCACTGTTTGACCCCTGGTCCAAAGAAGAAAAAGAAGAGAAGGAAGAAGGTGAGAAAGAAGAGAGAGCTGATGAAGAAAATGATCATCAATGTGATTGTGCTATGATGGCTGCTGCCAAGGTATCACCTCAGGTTCTTGAAAATATGTGTTCAGACAAATGCATTATTGCATTTGCTAGCATTAAAGAGGTAAATGAAAACCTTAGGGATAAAATCTTAACTGATGAAGTCAAACTTGAAAAGTCATTAAAAGAACTTAAAAACAAATTGGCTGAAAAGGATAAAGAAATCTGCAGTCTCAAAGAAGAGCAAAGCATAACCAAGAACCAACTCCAAACTATGGTAGAAAAATACCAAGTTTGTAAAAAGGAGTTGGAGTCCATCCAAATCACTTGTGAAAGATGGGTGGAATCTTGCAAAGGTTATGAGGTCATGCTTGAAAAACAGCTTGAAAGCAATGTCAAGTGTGGAATAGGATATAGAAAATATGATGAACTTGAAAACACTGCTGTAAAACAAGCTTGTTCAACTGAAATAAAACCAACCAACAAGAATGTCCAAGAAGTTAAGATAACTAACAAAGTTGGTAACAAAATCACTCTGGAAAGATCTGTGGGGTCCTCAACCTTTGAGGAAATTGAAAAATACCAATTTAAACCCACATGGTCTGATGAGTGTGACATTCTTGAAAATTCAAGCCCATGGATTTCACAACTACTGATGGTGTCACAGCTCCAAAAGCAAAGGTCATTTGTCGCAACCCCCGATCCCTGATTCCCGGGAACGGGCGGTCGCGAGCCAGTTTTGGTGGTATCTCGTATTGTCTAATTTGGCAGCGGAATTTTTCATCAGGACTGTAGTTAGGAAATATTGATCAGAGTAAAATACCACATTTCCGTAACATTAAACAAATGGGATAAACCCAAGTTCATAGTACATATATTTTCATAGGAATAAATCCTATTTTATTAATAAAAACATCTATTTTATTTTAGGTAACTTTATTGCCACTTTTCCAAGCCTTCAGTGCTGTCCAGCTGGCTTCTATTTGGCTTTCACAGTTTGTTACCTGAAACGCGTTTTAAAAACATTTGTCAGTGGGAAATACTGGTGAGTGAATCCCAGTTTAATCAAGTTTAAATAAAATCCCATTGTACAGTATTGAGGGCGATCCCGCAATTATATTTGTTTCCAAGACATCACAATTAACATCCATGGTACTGTCGAACCCGACTTGTGGAAATGTTACTCCTTGACCAGGTGGTAACAAATTTTGTATACAAAACCCCAACATACTCATCATAATTGTATTCTTACAAATACTCAATCACTATTTAATATATAATTTAAATGAGGTTTTGTAAAAACAGTTAACAAAAAGCGGATCAACTCACATTGCTGTCTTAGATTTTCCGTAAGGGTTTCCTGGGAATTATCTATAATTTACACAAATGTACACGCGTTAGTATAATAACCCATTTTAACATTAGTAATACCTTCCCTGAGACGGCATTCCAACGACTATGTCAGGCAGAACCACGACAGCCGTTACGGAACACTAGATCAATCGGGCAGCGTATCTAATACGTATCCAGGGGTTATAATACTTACAACGGAGCAGAACTTCGCTAATTAGGGGGTATAATACCCGCTTATAAAGCCTACTATTCAGAATTTTAGATTGAGAAATGAAAATGGGACGAACAGACTGAAGATCCGAGGCCATCTATTTATAGTTGCTGAATTTGGGTCTCTCGCGGCCCGCGTAACATAAGCCCAGGGCTTACGCGGCCCGCGTTGACCTCCGGTCAATGCATAGCTTAACTGGGTCACTATGTAGCCTCGCTAGATGTTGGGCCACGTGGCGGCCCAGGGCCGTGCCAGGACTTAAGTTGACGCGGCCCGCGTCATGCTTGGGGTGGGGCTTACGTTGCCCGCCTCAGTCCAAAAATTCAATTTTTAATGATTTTTAATACTATTTAATATATTTGAGGCCCGTTTTCGCGTATGGGGTGTATTTTGGGACATTTTGGAATATTTTAAAATATACTAGGGTGTCGGAAAAATTATGAGGGTGTCGGTTTATTTAGGATTGTTACATCCTCCCCACCCTGTTTTAGAGCTCGTCCTCGAGATCTACTGGAACAAGTGTGGATATTTCCTTTGCATTTCAGATTCAAGCTCCCATGTGTATTCAGGTCCTCTTTTGGAGTCCCACTTCACTTTGACCAGAATTAATCTCTTATGTTTGAGATTCTTGATTTTCCTGTCTTCAATTTGAAGAGACCTTTCTACAAACTTGAGTTGTTCATTTACCTCTATATCCTTAAGAGGTACTATTAGCTATTCATTAGCTAAGCATTTCTTGAGATTATATACATGAAATACAACATGTATTCCTGCCATTTCCTCTGGCAGTTGTAGCTGATAGGCTACAGGTCCTATTCTTCTAATAATCTCAAAAGGACCAATATACCTGGGACTTAGCTTTCCCCGTTTAATGAATCTTACTACTCCTTTCCAAGGAGAGACCTTCAACAATACTTTATCTCCTACTTGAAATTCCAATGGCTTGCGTCGGTTATCAACATAACTCTTCTGTCGATCACGTGCTGCTTTTAGTCGTTCCTTGACTTGAATAATCTTGTCGGTTGCTTCTTGCACTATCTCAGGTCCAGACAGTTTCTTCTCCCCAATTTCTGCCCAACAGACTGGGGTTCGGCACTTTCGTCTATAAAGTGCTTCGAATGGTGCAGCATTGTTACTTGTGTGATAACTATTATTATAAGAAAATTCTATTAAAGGTAAGTGATCATCCCAATTACCTCCGAAATCAATTACACAAGCTCTAAGCATGTCCTCCATTGTCTGAATTATCCTTTCACTTTGTCCATCTGTTTGAGGATGATAAGTTGTGCTCAGATTTAACTTGGTTCCCATTGCCTTTTGGAAACTTAACCAAAAATGAGTGGTAAATCGACTATCCCTATCAGAAACAATTGATAAAGGAATTCCATGTAATGAAACAATTTCATTTACATATAATTTAGCTAGCTGTTCCATACTTAAAGTTTCTTTCATTGGTAGGAAATGACCTGACTTGGTTAGCCTGTCTACAATCACCCAGATTGTATCATTTCCTTTCTTTGTTTTGGGTAATTTAGTAACAAAATCCATTGTTATTAATTCTCATTTCCACTCTGGCATTTCTAATTGTTGTAACAAACCTGAGGGTTTCTGGTGTTCAGCTTTAACTTGTGAACAAGTTAAACATTTAGAAACATAGGCTGCTATGTCCTTTTTCATTCCTATCCACCAGAAATTCTTCCTTAAATCCTGGTACATTTTATCATTTCCTGGATGGATCGTATACTTAGACTTATGGGCTTCTTCTAATATACGATGACGTAGGTTTCCTAATTTAGGTATCCACGTTCTCTTCATATGGAATCTCCAAATTCCATATGTTCCTTGTTCTAATTCTTTTAGCATACCTTTTAATTTTTCAGTATCATCCTTGATTACTGATTCTTGTGCTTTTCTGATTTGTTCATTTAAATCTACTTGTAGATTTAATTTAAGAGAACGTGCCCTTTTTGGCTTTTCATGATACTTTCAGCTTAAAGCATCAGCCACTACATTTGCCTTTCCTTCATGATACTGGATATTAGAATCATAATCACTAAGCATCTCCATCCAGCATCTTTGTCTCATATTCAACTCCTTTTGCCCGAAAACATACCTTAAACTCTTATGATCGGTGAATATGGTAAACTTACTACCATAAAGGTAATGTCTCCAAATCTTAAGGTCAAAAATTATAGCTCCTAATTCCAAGTCATGGGTTGAATAATTCTCTTCATGATTCTTAAGTTGTCTAGATGCGTAAGCTATAACCTTTTGGCGTTGCATCAACACACATCCATAACCTAATTTGGAAGCGTCACAATAGACTACAAAGTCTTTAGTTCCTTCTGGTAACGCTAGTATGGGTGTATTAGTTAATCTTTGCTTAAGAATTCTAAAAGCTTCTTCTTATTCTGGTCCCCATTCAAACTTAATGGATTTACAGGTTAACTTAGTGTTGGTGCATGTTTTGTGACAACAGCTTAATAGTTTGATTATTTAGTCTTTGGATATTTTGTATTGGGCTTAGCGTTATTGGTTAGGGAGTTTAATTAGTGTAATGGGCTTGGAGAATGGCCTAGCCCAGACCAAAGCCCATGTGCAAACCTTGTCCTATATAAACAAGGCTTGGCATAAGGGTTTAGGTTAGCCAGTTAATAGTCAGTTGAGAGAGTTTGAGAAATCTATAGAGAGTGGCTAGGAGATTTCTTGTGAAGGTCTTTAATTGATTGTAAACGTTTATGTTGGATAATCAATAGAAGACCGGATTGAAAGTGATTGTCTCGTGTTCGTCATCTTGATATTCTTGTTTCTGTTTTGTTCGATTGATCAAGGGGATTCCGCACCCTTGATTGATTATCAATCTCGTTACGATCCACGGGATAGGGACCTACAATTGGTATCAGAGCGTTTGCTCTTAGTTGTTTGGTTCGAGATTGATACGGATTCAAGATTTTCGAAGAAAATTTCTTTTGGCTCGGTTTTGATCAAGTTTTGATTCGATTTAAAGGGGTACAAACTGTTAAGATTTAATTTCCCTTAAACTTTCAACTTGGTTTTACTGTTTTTGTGTGAGTTTTGCAGGAAATCAAAGGTTAAAAATTTTTTTAGTTTTTCGGGATTGTTTAAAGTTCATCAAAATCTGCTAAAACTGCTATAAGTTGCTGTGTTTTTGAAGAGTAAAAGTTGTTTGGAAAATTAATGTTAAATCTTTAAAATTTTGAATATTTTGGAAATATCCTTTAAGTTTTAAAAGATTTATCAAATCAATTTTTTTTGGAAACTTCTACAATACGGTTTCATCAAGGAAAGTCAACTGGGAGTTCTTCACGGTTTCGAGTCTCTCACATAAGGTCCACTTGATTGTTTCGAGTCGCAACCAGAGCTCATTTCTTCACAAGTCGCAACCAAGGATTTGAGTTGTTCAGTCGCAACCTCCACAGTTCCGAGTCGCAACCGTTCTGGTCTCGAGTCATCTTCTTTCCGAGCAGTCTCGAGTCGCAACCTCGGTTCCGACTCGCAACCGCATCCACAGTTCCGACTCCACCATACCTCCGATCACTCACCTCCGACACCGTACACCATCATCATCTCGTTCAGCGTTCATCAATCGTTCAGCATCTCCTCCTTCATCGCCGCTTACCGTCGAACACCACCATCATCATCGTCCTACCTCCATAACCACCATAACCACCATAACCACCAACATCACCTCCGACGATCACCATCTTCAACCGTCGTCACCTTCTTCAACCTATTACCATCATCGTCATCCTACTCCGACATCCACCATCCTCCGATCACCATTAACACCGGACACCACCTCACCATTATTGTCCATCATTTGTTTCGGTTGTGCAGAATAACGAACGAAGAAGAAGACAGGCGGTTACGGTTTCGTTTCTTTTAATAATATAATATAATTTGATTCTATTAATATAATATTTATAACATAAAAAATCATTAGACAATCATTAAACAATCAGTATCATATTTTTAATAATAATAATAATAATAATAATAATAATAATAATAAGTTTTACAATATTTAAATAAATAAATAAAAAAAAGGAAAAGGTTTGTTTGGTTTGTGGTAAAAGATTTGACAGGTGTTTGAGGTGCGGTTCGGAAGTTGTTTCGTGCGTGTTACTAGGTGTTTGAGTTAGAAAATTTTCTATACGGTTACGATCAAAGCTTGACAAGGACCAGCAATCGAGTTAGATTTGGATTTTGACACAGGTTACCAAAGTCCATTTAAACTTTTACGCTGAGTCATGGCCAAAATGGATAAGGTCAAGGAGACTGTTAAGAATTGGCCAAAGCTTACAAACGTCAAAGAATTTGCTGACTGGAAGGAGAAGTTTGAGGCGTTTGCGAAAAGTGAAGATACGAGAATGTGGTGTTGTATGATTGATGGATACGTTGCTCCTGCACGTCGTGTTGAAGGAAGAGTTAAGGTGATTTCGTATGACAAGATGGATGAATCTGAGAAACAGTTGGTTGATGCTGAGAAGAGAGCTTTAGCAGTGATCAAGAAATCCTTACCTGAGGGCATTAAGCATACCTTCAAGAATTATGGGAATTCTAGAGATCTGTGGGAAGCTTTAGAAAAACGTTATCAGATTCCATCAAAAGTGAATACTTGTGATCAAGCATTGGTAGTTGAGTTTGCAGCGGTGAAGATTGGAGAAGTAGTTGCTGAGGATGAAGAGAAGAGGAAAGCTAATGAAGAGAATGCTGAGAAAAAGGAAGCTGAGAAGGAAACTGCTGAAAAGAAGGATGCAGAAGTTTCAAAGGGCATGAAGGATGTGAATGGACTTACATCAGAGGTGAAGGTATCATCAGAATCTGTAAGTCATACATGTCTTAATTGCACTGAACTACAGGTTAAAGTTGACAAACTATCGGAGCAAAACAAAATTCAGTCAGCTGAATTAGAAAAGTTTAAAGAGTCAAATGTTCTTTCGATTAAACGAGAGTCAGATTGTTTAGAAAAACTCAAATCAAATGAACAAGAAATTAACAGTTTAACAAGCAAAGTCAATGAACTGTTACAGGTCATTGATTTGGCTCGTGAAACTCTGAAAGAAAAGACTAACGAGCTTTCAGAAAAGTGCACAGAATTGGCTGATGCACAAGCCAAAATTGTAGAGCTTCAGGGGAAGTTAAACAATTTTGGAAATTCTTCGTTAGTCAGGACTCAAATTCAAAAAGGTTTAAAAAGGAGTAATGATAAAACAGGGGTGGGGTTTACTAAAGCTTCATCTTCTGGAAATCAAGACTACTCTTTTCTACCAAAAGAAGAAGAGCTAACTGATTTTGTAACCACTGCACAAGTAGTAGTGGATCCGATAGCTGTGGACTTGCCAAATAGTCCAGTATCTTTGAAAGAATCTGTTGGGTCTAACAGTACACCTCATAAAGTGGATGAGGATACTGAAGACAAAAAGGTTAAAACATTTAAAAAGGGATTAAACAAAAAGAAAAGTTATAAGAAAAGATCATGTTTTAAATGTCACAACAAAGGGCATGTGGCAAGTTGTTGTCCTTTGAAGAAAGGTAAACAAAAGGTTGATGAGGTTAAGGATGAGAATCAGGTTGGGTCAAACAATAGTTCAAAAACTAGTTGTCAGACAAATAAACCTGAATCTCAATCTAAACCCTCAACTTTAAAAAGATTTGATAGACCTAGAAGTATTTCTCCACAATTTAGTCATCATAATGGTAAATCAAATCAATTTCAAAGTCAAAATAGAAATTTTGGATATCAAACTCGATACCAAACTGCTGGTAATCGAAATTTTCAACAAAGAAATGAACATAGGGGTTTCAGTAACTCGAATGTTCAACAACATCCAAAATTTTTTCAAAATTCATGGTATGATTATGGGAGAAGAAGGTATCAAGGTAATAATTTTCAAAGGTCAGAAAATCCGAGAGTTTATTGGAACTCTCGCAATCAAAGACCTAGTGAAAATTATCAATCTTGTTCAACAATGGGTAAGCCATCCAAGACACCAGAAAGGTGTGATGGATATTGGATAGAAGCATCTTATGTGGATTTACATGGTCGACCCAAAACCGGTAAGGTTTGGGTTCTAAAGTCTAACTGAGTTGTTGAGTGAATGCAGGATGACCAAGAAGGACTGTTGATGTGTTCGACAGTGGTTGTTCCTGCTAAGCATCTGAGGTGAATAGTAGGTTAACATGGGTAACGAACTATTTACTTCAGTGATCATTTTGATTGTTTTTAAACTTTAAATGTGAAAAACTGTAGTCAGGTTAAGGTGGGAGTTTGTTTGTGTTTTTAAATTTGTGTTTTTTAAAACTTACTCCATAAAAACAAAAATTTAGGGGGAGAAATTCCTCTAAGCCAAAAAGAGTTTAGATAGTGCGTGTGTTTAGGGGGGGTAAGTTATAAATTCTCAAAAATACAAAAACATTGAAAAATCAAAAACATAAAAAAATAGAAAATCAAAAATGAGTTTTCACTGTGTGAAAAAGAAGAAATGATAGTACATCAGCAAGTTAGACTGTCACACTCGAACTGAATTAAATTGCTTAAGTGTGATAGCAGTTTCATCATATGATGTACCAGTAGGCAAAAGCATGAAATAATCAACTTACCAAAGTGATATAAACATAAAAGCACTGAGTATGAGTGGGGAACACATCAGTGGTGTATGGTTTAATGACCTTAAATCTTGCGTTGATAGATTGCCAAAATCTGAAGTTTTGGGTCTTTATACTGTTATTTCATCTGGGGATATCTTGCCTGTCATTCTGTTTACAACTAAAATTGTACATGACCCCAGGAAAGAAAGTCACTTGGAATTAGCTCATTTCTATTTGAATGTCTGTATGTGTCCCGATACACACAATTTTGATCTGATTCTGAAATCTTCTCTGAAACAAGTCGTGTACCTCCTCTGCTGCATCCAGATATATGCTGACCTGGAGGTGCTAGGCAACGACAGCTTCTGCTGCATCCAGATACATGCTGACCTAGCTGTACGTTGTCGCACTATAGATCTAATACACCCGAAAGAGGCCCTCTAGTGCCCAAAAGAAACCCAAGAAACCTATATCAAACTGAGAAAAACTCATTTGATCTGTATATTATACCATCTCTCCTAAAGATCTATTCTGTTCTCTTCTCAACCTATTCCCAGTTAAGATTTCAGAAATCTGGATTGGACTTGTGAAATATGTGGTAGGGAAGATACTTACATGATAGAGTGTGCTGTTTATATTTCCAGGATTTGATTGGTATTTATTTGGGTGTTCATTGTTAAACAATCAAAACATGATAAAACAGATTATATGCAGACCTAGACATTGTCAGGATATCTTAAAGGATGACATCAGTATACTCACCTACTACGATGAATCTTTGTGCATACCTTGATCGTGGGGGTATATCCTGAAGTGGGACACACTAGTATTTCAGAAATAAAATTACCTTAACGTATCATACGGTAATGGTACTTGAAATGTTCATGCATTTTGTTTAAGTGGACAAACATACTGGTAATCATCTTGGACTGCTTTTCACGAAAAATTAAATAAAGAATTATCTAATTGTGTGAAACAGTTTGATTGTGCTGATATGATCTTCTTACCGGTGATTCTCACAAAAATAGAGTGTTTAATGCTTTTGTAAATAGTTTACTGCTTTCTTAAAAAATCAAAAATACCAAAAATATTTCCTTTTAAAAGGACTTCCATTTTGAATTGACAGGTAGTTGTTTTTGCAAACTAAGATAAAATATTGGTTTATCTTTAAATGTGAAAAAGACTAATGGTTTTTTCGAGATACTTGCTTGTGTTGCTAAACATATTGATGCAGTTATCAAAATGAAGTGCAGAATACAAGTAAAGTGCAGATTGAGAGTGTAGTGAAGATGTGTGAAGATGCATGGTAGGATCCTTCTACTACATTGCAGAGAGAAAGAGATATGAAGAGTTGGAGCTTATTTGCTTAACCAAGGATTGCTAGCTAACTGATCTACAATGAATGAAAGTTTTGGAGATTGGAAGCATCAGCTAAGGGGGAGTCTGTTGATGTCAGAAGCTGTGTAGCTGACGCTATCCAAAGACCAAAAGACTACAAGATGTTTGAAGACAAAGTTACACTATGAAGCTATTGTCAAGGGGGAGTTTGTTGGTGCATGTTTTGTGACAACAGCTTAATAGTTTGATTATTTAGTCTTTGGATATTTTGTATTGGGCTTAGCGTTATTGGTTAGGGAGTTTAATTAGTGTAATGGGCTTGGAGAATGGCCTAGCCCAGACCAAAGCCCATGTGCAAACCTTGTCCTATATAAACAAGGCTTGGCATAAGGGTTTAGGTTAGCCAGTTAATAGTCAGTTGAGAGAGTTTGAGAAATCTATAGAGAGTGGCTAGGAGATTTCTTGTGAAGGTCTTTAATTGATTGTAAACGTTTATGTTGGATAATCAATAGAAGACCGGATTGAAAGTGATTGTCTCGTGTTCGTCATCTTGATATTCTTGTTTCTGTTTTGTTCGATTGATCAAGGGGATTCCGCACCCTTGATTGATTATCAATCTCGTTACGATCCACGGGATAGGGACCTACACTTAGTTAAAGAAATGGCTATTCTAGAAAAATATCGAATAAATCTCCTATAATAACCGGCCAATCCTAAGAAACTTCTAACCTCAGTTGGTGACTCAGGGGTTTTCCATTTGATAATCGCCTCGATCTTTGTTGGATCCACATGAATTCCTTCATGGTTCACTAAGTGTCCAAGAAATTGTACCTGTTCTAGCCAAAACTCGCACTTTGAAAATTTAGCATAAAGCTTTTCCTTTCTTAATAGACTTAAAAGTGCGTGCAAATGCTTTGCATGATCCTCCTTACTCTTAGAGTAAATTAGAATATCATCTATAAAAACAATTATGAATTTATCCAAATATGGCTTACATATTCGGTTCATCATGTCCATAAATGCAGCTGGGGCATTGGTTAAACCAAATGGCATGACAGTAAATTCATAATGGCCATACCTTGTTCTGAATGCAGTCTTAGGAATGTCCTCTTCCTGTACCTTTAATTGATGATATCCTGACCTTAAATCGATTTTAGAGAAAAATCAAGCTCCTTGCAGTTGGTCGAACATATCATCGATTCTCGGTAATGGGTACCGATTCTTAATCGTGACTTTGTTCAATTCACGGTAATCAATGCACATATGCATTGATCCGTCCTTTTTTACGAATAAAATCCGCGCTCCCCATGGCGATGAGCTTGGTTGTATGAATCCTTTTGCCAGCAATTCATCTAATTGTTTCTTCAATTCCTGCGGGTGCCAATCGGTAGGGTGCTTTGGCAATTGGTGCTGTTCCTGGTAGCAGATGGATTCTGAATTCAACTTCTCTGTCTGGGGGTAGTCCTGGTAATTCTTCTGGAAATACATCTGAAAACTGAGACACTACTGGAATGTCTTTTAGTTCTTTTCCTTTAGTGTTAGTGATTATGGAAATCAAATACACTATAGAACCCTTTCTTATATAACTTGCAGTTTTCATCACATAGATGAATTTTGTGGATCTAGATGGTTTATCTCCTTTAACTGTGATCATTTTTCCTTTTGGTGAATTTACTTGGATTGACTTTTGATCACATAAAATACTGGCTTTATTGGCTATTAACCAATCCATTCCTAAAACGACATCAAATCCTGCCAGATTCATGGGATAAAGATTTGCCATAAACTTTTGATTTAAAATATCTATTCTTGCTCCCTGCAAGATTTCAGAAATCCTAACAGTTTCTCCATTAGCTGTCTCTACTAGGCATTCTTGTGGTAGTTTAGTTAATGACTGATTTAGAAATTTGCAAAACGAAGTATTAATGAAACTTTGGTTTGCACCAGAGTCAAATAATAACTTAGCAAAAATATCATTAACTAAAAACGTACTAGCTGTCACATCTGGAATCATCTTGGCTTCATCTGCAGTCAGAATAAATGCTCTAGCATTTTTAGTCTTCCTGTTGTTCACAGCTGGAGCCAATTTTGGGCAATTCAGCTTGATGTGACCTTTTTCTCCACAGTTGTAGCACAGTCCATTACTGGATTTTCTCCTGCAATCTTCTTCCTTGTGTCTTGGCATCTTGCAGAAATTGCAAAGAGTGGAGCATTTTCCCGAATGCTTTTTCTTGCAGACCTTGCAGAAAGGTGCAGAAATAGAACCTATATTCCTACGATTGTAATTCCCAGAACGGAATTCTTGAGTAAGCCTTTGAGTTAGGTTTCTCCTCTGTTCTTCTTCTCTAGTACGGATTAATTCATCTGTTAAGGTATTCACTAATTCTACAGCTTCTTCTATAGTTTGAGGTCTAGCTGTCTTGACTACATGTCTAATATCTCCGATTAATCCCCAGATGTAACGGGAGATTAATACTGGTTCAGGTGATGCAAGGGTTGGTACTATTCTAGCATATTCAAAGAATGTGGTAGTATAACCCTTACTATCTACCCCGATCATTCTTAAGTTTAGGAACTTATTTGCTATCTGTTCCTTTTCATTGGGAGGGTAGAATTTCCTTTCTACCATATTCTTAAATTCTTCCCATTCCATGTTGTAAATCCTATCACTTCCTCTTGACTGGAGAATAGTGTTCCACCATTCTAAGGCTGAGTTCTTAAATAGATTAGAAGCAAACATTATTTTGTCTTCTTCAGCACACTTGCTTATTTTTAAAACAGCCTCAGTTTTCTCTATCCAGCGTAGGGCTGCAATGGGTCCTTCATTGCCCGAGAATTCTATTGGTTTGCAGGACCAGAATTCTTTATAAGAACAACTGTAAGACACGGTTCTTCTTCTTTTGGGAATGGGCACTTGAAGTACAGGTCCATTGTTCACGCTGTTTTCTGGTTCGATTGGTCGCTTACTGCTATGCTTACTTTTATTATTCGCTTCTTGAATCGTTTGAATAATAAATGGCATTGCATCTATGATTCGTTGTGCCACTATATGTTGAATGACACTATTATCCATTTGGTTTCCATTGTTATTGATGCTGGGATTCTCATTAACCATGTTAATGTTACTCTGGTTATCGTTATTCAGATTTCCTTGATTTCCTTCGTCGGCCATCTGAATTTTAAACATTTACCCCATATTAATATCACAAAATAATATTTAATATAGTCAATCACATGACACGCTTTTTAGCCAAAAGCGTCGATCATTGCGACTTTACTCTATTCATCTACTATATATATATTACACACCAGTACAGAAATAAAATTACAATACCCACAGAAATAAATAATAGTAGGCATTCGTACGCACATATTTTATTTTATTTTTATATTATTATTTTATTATATTATTATTATTATTACCGTTTTACCATCCTCACATTCATGGATTTGGATTCATCCAAAAATCCATATTGCGCTCGTCATATGGAAAGATCTGTGGGGTCCTCAACCTTTGAGGAAATTGAAAAATACCAATTTAAACCCACATGGTCTGATGAGTGTGACATTCTTGAAAATTCAAGCCCATGGATTTCACAACTACTGAGGGTGTCACAGCTCCAAAAGCAAAGGTCATTTGTCGCAACCCCCGATCCCTGATTCCCGGGAACGGGCGGCCGCGAGCCAGTTTTGGTGGTATCTCGTATTGTCTAATTTGGCAGCGGAATTTTTCATCAGGACCGTAGTTAGGAAATATTGATCAGAGTAAAATACCACATTTCCATAACATTAAACAAATGGGATAAACCCAAGTTCATAGTACATATATTTTCATAGGAATAAATCCTATTTTATTAATAAAAATATCTATTTTATTTTAGGTAACTTTATTGCCACTTTTCCAAGCCTTCAGTGCTGTCCAGCTGGCTTCTATTTGGCTTTCACAGTTTGTTACCTGAAACGTGTTTTAAAAACATTTGTCAGTGGGAAATACTGGTGAGTGAATCCCAGTTTAATCAAGTTTAAATAAAATCCCATTGTACAGTATTGAGGGCGATCCCGCAATTATATTTGTTTCCAAGACATCACAATTAACATCGATGGTACTGTCGAACCCGACTTGTGGAAATGTTACTCC
Organism: Helianthus tuberosus; assembly: GCA_030545235.1. Lineage (NCBI taxonomy): Eukaryota > Viridiplantae > Streptophyta > Magnoliopsida > Asterales > Asteraceae > Helianthus > Helianthus tuberosus. Next base: position 64,657,374 of record CM060440.1, on the reverse strand, counting down.
TTGACCAGGTGGTAACAAATTTTGTATACAAAACCCCAACATACTCATCATAATTGTATTCTTATAAATACTCAATCACTATTTAATATATAATTTAAATGAGGTTTTGTAAAAACAGTTAACAAAAAGCGGATCAAACAGTTAACAAAAAGCGGATCAACTCACATTGCTGTCTTAGATTTTCCGTAAGGGTTTCCTGGGAATTATCTATAATTTACACAAATGTACACGCATTAGTATAATAACCCATTTTAACATTAGTAATACCCTCCCCGAGACGGCATTCCAATGACTACGTCGGGCAGAACCACGACAGCCGTTACGGAACCCTAGATCAATCGGGCAGCGTATCTAATACGTATCCAGGGGTTATAATACTTACAACGGAGCAGAACTTCGCTAATTAGGGGGGTATAATACCCGCTTATAAAGCCTACTATTCAGAATTTTAGATTGAGAAATGAAAATGGGACGAACAGACTGAAGATCCGAGGCCATCTATTTATAGTTGCTGAATTTGCGTCTCTTGCGGCCCGCGTAACATAAGCCCAGGGCTTACGCGGCCCGCGTTGACCTCCGGTCAATGCATAGCTTAGCTGGGTCACTATGTAGCCTCGCCAGATGTTGGGCCACGTGGCGGCCCTGGGCCGTGCCAGGCCTTGAGTTGACGCGGCCCGCGTCACGCTTGGGTTGGGGCTTACGCGGCCCGCCTCAGTCCAAAAATTCAATTTTAAATGATTTTTAATACTATTTAATATATTTGAGGCCCGTTTTCGCGTATGGGGTGTATTTTGGGACATTTTGGAATATTTTAAAATATACAAGGGTGTCGGAAAAATTATGAGGGTGTCAGTTTATTTAGGATTGTTACATCATTCCTCTCAAAGACATCCCAACAGTGGTTCAAAACTCTGTTGCTAAAGAATCTGAGAAAAGGAAGAAAAGAGAAAAGATCAAAAACCTGTTTTGTGATTTTTGTGAAAAGAAGAATCATCTAACAAAAGACTGTTTTCATCTAAAAGTATATGATCTAAAAAAAACAAGTGTCATTGTACCTGCTGAAAGCTGCACCATCTGTGGTAAAACAAACCACAAAACTCAAGAATGTGTGTATCTAAAAAATTTTGATGTAAAAAAGAATGAGTACACTGCAAAAACATCCTCGAGTTCATCAACATCATCTGTCAAGTTCACCAAGAATCAACCACTGTTTGTGCCAGTCCAAACAGCTGTTACAAAACAGTTGAACCAAACATCTGTCAAAAGAGATGTTCAGGTAACTGATGCACCCCCTGCCAATCAATACAGAAGAGGCAAGGGACAACCACCATACCAAAGGATCCCACATGTTTATGAGGCTTACAAAAGGCCTTCTAAACCAAGAGTAAACAGGCATCCTTTTGGTTATCAGCAGATCATTGGGCAAGACCCCCAACAGTGGTTAGAGAAAAACAGTCCAAAAACTGTCCAAACCCCTGACCTAACCACTGCTCATCCATCTGAACTTAACCTAGACACTGCTGAGACCCCATCCAAAGCCATATTGGCTTTGGAGACCCTAATGAACTAATTCTTTACTACATGTGCAGGGAGCTTCTGCATGCTTAGATAGTCTTTGGTATGTAGATAGTGGAGGCTCCAGGCACATGACAGGATGTAGAGCCCTTCTCAAAGATTTCAAAACACATGGAGGGGGTGATATATCCTTTGGGAATAATAGTAAAGGAAAGGTTATGGGGTCTGGTACTGTGCAATCTGGTAAAGTTAAGTTTGAAAATGTCAATCTAATAGACAATCTAAAATTCAACCTCCTAAGTGTCTCTCAGATGAGTGATAAGGGCTATGGCTCTTTCTTCACAAAGGATTGTTGTAGGATTGTTGGACCAGAAATGGTTGAAAAGATTGAAGCAATAATAAAAACTGGAAAAACCCAACTTTTTGCTTAAATAAGTGGCAATGTTTATGTGGTAGATATGTCAAAAGAGAGCCCCAGGACTGATGCCTGTCTGTTCTCAGCTGTATCAAACAAAGAGACAGAATTATGGCACAGGAGATTGGGGCACACAAATCTCAAGACAATCACTGCCATTTCAAAACAGGGGTTAGTAAGAGGTTTACCTCAAAAACTGTTCACCTGTTCTGAGCATTGTGTTTCCTGTTTAAAAGGAAAACAACATAAAAGCTCTTACAAATCAATTGAAGAGTCCAAAACAACCAAATGTTTGCAAATGCTTCATATGGATTTGTTTGGCCCAGTTAAAGTCATGAGTCTTAGGAAGAAAAGATATTGTTTGGTTATTGTTGATGACTTTTCTAGGTTTACATGGACTTATTTTTTACACTCAAAAGATGAGACTGCAGGCATTCTGCAAGACTTTGTGAAACAGGTTGAAAAACAGTTTGACCTTCCAGTAAAAATCTTCAGAAGTGATAATGGCACAGAGTTCAGGAACAAGGAGTTAGATGATTTCTGTGTGTCAAAAGGAATTGTGAGGCAATACAGCAGTACAAGGACACCAGAACAAAATGGGATTGTTGAAAGAAAGAACATGACTTTGATTGAGGCTACCAGAACCATGCTTGCAGATTCAGGTTTGCCATTAACTTTTTGGGCAGAGGCAATAAACACTGCCTGCTATGTCCAAAACAGAGTTTTAATCAACCACAGGCATCAAAAGACTGCCTATGAACTGCTGTATAAAATAAAGCCATTGATTTCATATTTCAAAGTTTTTGGCTGCCCATGCTTCATTTTAAACTTAAAAGATTCTATCTCTAAGTTTGCAGCCAAAATTGATTGTGGTTATCATCTGGGATACTCAACCACTGCTAAGTCCTACAAAGTGTTTAACACAAGGACCAAAATAGTGGAAGAGACTTTGAATGTAAAGTTCAATGAACTTTCATCAATGAAAATCCTAGCAAACCCTGCAGAATTGTTTGATCTTGATAAGTTTACTTTTGAAAATACTGCTGTCAAGACTAACAGTGCAGGTCCATCAAAGGATTCATCATCAGACTATGGGTATGAAGTCATCATTCCTCAAGAAAAGTCTGTCTCAATGGGAAGAGCAGCAGATGTTCAAAACAGCTGTCAAAGCTCAACCACTGCTACATCAACAGTTGTTGACCAAAGTAGCCCTTTAACCCATGCTTCCACATCATCAAACACTGTTGATAGTTCTCCATCAGTGGATAAAAGTCAGCATGTTTTCACACCAGTTCCACCTATTCCTCCACCTCCATTTGAAGCCACTGCTGGATCATCAAAGTCACCAGCAGTGGTTAGCTCAGATGATTCACATCTGCAGCCTTCACCATTAAATGCCATTGTTCCATACCAAGGAGATCTAATCTTCTTGAAATATCATCCACCTGACCAAATCATTGGCAACATCAATGAAGGGGTGCTCACAAGAAGTCAATCCCAAAACATTTGTCTTTTTGTTGGTTTCCTATCTCTCCATCAGCCAGTCAAGTACCAAGAGGCACTGAAAGACAACAGTTGGGTAGAAGCCATGCAAGAGGAGCTCCAACAGTTCAAAAGACAACAAGTATGGGAGCTTGTACCACTGCCAGAGGGTGTAAGTCCTATTGGCACAAAGTGGGTCTTCAAAAACAAAACGGCTGAAAGGGGCATTGTTGTCAAGAATAAAGCTAGGCTTGTGGTTCAAGGGTTCAGACAAGAAGAGGGCATTGACTATGATGAAACATTTGCCCCTGTAGCAAGACTTGAAGCTATCAGACTATTTCTGGCCTTTGCTGTCAACCACAACATCAAGGTGTATCAAATGGATATAAAATGTGCATTCCTCTATGGTAAGATTCAAGAAGAGGTATATGTTTGTCAACCTCCAGGCTTTGAGGATCCATTTAATCCAAATCATGTCTACAAGCTAAATAAAGCTTTGTATGGCCTGAAACAAGCACCAAGAGCTTGGTATGAAACTCTTTCCACTTTCCTACTATCCATTGGGTTCACAAGAGGTAAAATAGATAAAACATTGTTTTTAAAATAGAGAGGAAAGGATTTGATGATTGTCTAGATTTATGTGGATGACATCATCTTTGGAAGCACATGTAATAAAATGTGTGAGGAGTTTAGGCAACTCATGACAGCTGAGTTTGAAATGAGTGCAATGGGTGAACTCCAGTACTTTCTTGGTCTACAAGTTAGGCAACTGCAAAATGGCATTTTTATCCACCAATGCAAATATGCCAAAGAACTTTTAAAGAAATTTGAGATGGATGATTGTAAGCCATGCAGTACACCCATTGCAACCAATAAAATTGTTATGTCTGATGAAAAGGATGATTTGGTTGATCAAACTTTATATAGAAGCATGCTTGGGTCTTTATTGTACCTAACTGCATCTAGGCCAGACATCGTGTTTGCAACACGTGTTTGTGCAAGATCTCAGTCAGCCCCTAGAAAGTCAAACCTTATTGCTGTAAAAAGGATATTCAGATACCTAAAAGGTGCTCCCACACTTGGTATCTGGTATCCAGCTGATGGTAAAATTGAGCTTTCAGGTTTCTCAGATAGTGACTTTGCTGGATGTGACAAGACAAGGAAGTCCACTTCAGGAGGGTGCCAATTCCTAGGCAACTGCTTAGTGTCTTGGCAAAGCAAAAAAGCAAGCAACCTTTTCCACATCCACTGCTGAGGCAGAGTATATAGCTGCTGCAAGCTGTACAGCCCAACTTCTTTGGCTTCAAAATCAATTGCTGGATTTTGGTATCACTGCCCTAAAGATACCTCTCATGTTGGACAGTCAGGCAGCAGAAAATATCATCAAAAATCCAGTTTCCCATTCAACCACCAAGCACATAGATATCAGACATCACTTTGTGAGGGATTGCTATGAAAAAGGTTTGATTTCTCTGCACCATGTACCAACTAAAGATCAGCTGGCAGATGTACTAACAAAAGCATTCGACACATCCACCTTTGAAAGCTTGATCTCTAAGATTGGCATGCTAAACATGGAATAACAGGCAAAATCTTGTTTTCTATGAATAAAAGCATTAAAATGTTTTCAGAAAATCAAAAATCCATCCTTAAAAATAGCTATGAATGAATTTTTCATTAAATCCTTAAAAGTCTGCCATAACCACTATTTTGGTCAAACATCTGTTCCCTAAAGGCTGTCCACTGCTGAAAGTCAACCCCTGTTCTCTCATTTTCTTGGTAATCACTGTTGTTCAAAATCAGTGTTTTATCCACTAATAAGGCTATCCACTGATAGTTAAAGTCTCCCACTGCCTTCATTATGATCGTTGCAACCACTGATATTTGCTCAACTAGTGGTTTTCAAAACAACTGTCTTCCATTATTCATCTTCTCATCAGAGGTTGGCACGTGGACAGTACATAGCGGTCGGATCTTTGTAACCGCTGCCACACCAGCATTCACTTTTTCCCTTATAAAACCCTGATCTAAACCCCCAAATAGGGTTTTACACTGTCGAATTGAATTCCAAAATTCCTTTCTCAAAGCAGTTTCCACCTTCTTCTTCTCATAATTCATCTTCGTCTTCATCAAAATGACAAAATCAAAGTCTTCATCTTCTAAAAAGGCCACTCAAATGGCTACCACACCCATTGAAATTCCATACAAAGCTCCTCACAACTATCTAGGTCTTCTCACAAAACCCAGTACCACCGATATCTACGATTCCATCATTGACACTATGTCGTCATCAAAGTACAAAACTTTGTTGACAGCAGATGCTCCGATTTACCTGAAAACCCAAAGAGAATTTTGGAAAAATGTTACTCTTGAAAAACAAGGTGAAGACGTCATAGCCATTAATTCCTCTCTCATGGGTAAAACAGTCAAAATCACACCACAATCCATTTCAGAAGTCTTTGAACTCGATGATCAGCAAGGTAAAAATTCTTTTCCCAAAAACGAGCTTAAAACTGACTTCCTTGAAAGGGGGTATGCAGATTCAATAAAAAAGGACACCTTACAAAAAGGTAGTTTTCCATCTGCAACAAGATTTTTGTTCCATACCCTTTTGATGTGTGTTTCAAACAAAACAACTGCTTTCAATGAGATACCATTAAAGATACAACACCTGGAATATGCTATTTTACAAAATGAAAATTTCAATTACTCTCAGGAAATCTTTAATGATTTGGTGAAAAATGTTGATAAAAAACCATTCTTACTATTTCCAATATTTCTAAGTTACTATCTTTAAAAGAAATTTGGTAAGGATGATGCTCATGTGTTCAAACAAGGTGACTCTTTTCAAATAAACAGCTTGACGGCTGAAACTTTTACAAGATTATCAACACCTTACAAAACAAAAGCAGAGGTTCCTGAGCAGAATTTAGCAGCTACCACTGCTCCTCACGTATCTGCTGCTGAGCCCACTGCTCTAGGTGATCACAGCAGCAAAACAACTGCTGTGAAACCCACACCTAAAATCACCAAAAAACCAAAACAAAAGAAAACACAAAAGCCCCCCAAACCTACAAAAAAAGGCAACTCTGGAGGATGAGATACCAGAGCAACTGCCAGTGCCAGCACAAAAGTCACAAGAAACCACTGCTGCTACTTCCTCACCGCAGATGGTAGAAATATCAACCCATGCCTCAAACTCCTCCTGTTTCTTCACAAAAAGAACAGGTTGTACACATTGGGACACCACAATATGATGCTCTAGAATCACTTGATTCTGTCATCCACATCCCACTTCCCGGGGAAAATTCGCTTTCAACACCCAACCTCACCTCCACAATTCCCCCACAAACGAAATTATTGTTGGATGCTCTTGATTTGAACCAGACACAAACCAGTCCTTTTCAATCACCTGTACATGAGAATATGCCTCAACAAATGACTGGGTCTGATGTATCAATCATTGCTAACCCACCAACAAGACCTGAGGAGGTTACACCTCTTGAGTTACAAGTAACTCTTGGTGGTAGCCACTACAAGTGCTGAACCCACTGGTTTGCATTTGGACAGTGGTTTCATCAATAAGACGTCCTTGAAGGCATATTTTTCTCTGGGAACCCTTGTGTATCCGGTTTTTACTGGTTCACTAAAAAGTGTCTCTCAATTTGAAGGAAGAAGTCCCCAGTACCAAGACAGATGGGCATCGGTGGATGATTTATGGACTACACTTCCTGAGTCAACCACTGTTACAACCACTGCTAGTGGGAAATCAGATGATCCCATTAAATTGGGTGATGGTTTAATGTACCTAGAATTGACGGATAGAATTGATAAACTTGATACAACTGTTGCATATATTAAAGATATGATGTAACAATTGTTGAAAACTCAAAAGGTACCAACCACTGCTGCTCCAGCTCAAGCACCTGCACCACAACCTGCACCTGCTGCAAATGAGCTCTGGAATTTGTTTCAACCACTGCTTATCCATCAAAGGCAGTTAGCTGATCAGCAACATGAGATTCAGCTTCAAAAGATCAGATATGCCATGGATGCAAGGTTTATGGATACTCAAGCAGACATTAAAGCTATCAAGGCTCACTTGTTGACAACCACTGGCACTGCTACTCCTTCTATCATTTTTGTGGACAACCCCCCACCACCTGATGCCAAAAAGGGGGAGAAAATAAAGCAGTGGAAGAAAAAGGGTTATGAGGATGGCTTATACATTGCTTCAGACAGTTCTAGCATGCTTGCAGACATACCCTTGCCAGATGGTTCTAAGAAAATTGATGTGACTACAAATACCATTGCTGATGCAAAAGCAAGGGTTAAAAAGGATAGGGAGGCAAAGGATAAAGCCAGGTGGGAGTAAGAGAAAAGAGTTTTTATGGAGATGAATGAGCAGGGTGTTTCTGAGCCAAAGGATGAGGAAAATCCTAAGCCAAAAAGAAATCAGCCTACAAGAAATGTGAGGCAACCCAAAACCACACCTTCCAGAAAAACAAAACTTGCTTCTAAACCTACAAAAGGCTCAAAACATCAATCTCCCAAACCAGCAGTTGTTAAGACTCCTGCTGTATCAACAACTGTTGGTACTTCAGTGGTTTCAACAACTGCTAGCCAAACAACTGCCACCATCTCAACACACACCACAACCACAACCACTGCCTTACCACCACCACCAAAGATCACCTCACCACCAAAAACATCATCATCACCACCATCACCTCCTGCTAAAAAGTAGAAGACATCAGATGTTACAACATCTGTTGTAATAACAACAGTGGTTGAAACACCAGTTGTTTCAACAACTGTTAGTCAGCCACCTTCCACCACTTCACAACTATCCAACACACCACCAGCCTCTCCTAAACTAAAAAGGAGAAGGATAATTTTACCTGATGATGATTCTTCATCACCACCACCAACATCTTCACAATCTCTTTCACTTGTCAATATTCCAAACCATGTTCCTCTCTCCTCAGCCCAAGTACAACAACCAATCACTACCATCACTCCTGCAGGTTTTCAGTATCCTCTTGAACTCATAGCAGTCAGAGAAGAAATAAAATCCTTCTACTTTGAGGATGATCCTGCTAAAAGGAGTTTGCCATTAGTTGAAGGATATCCTAGGCCTAACAACATTGAAGAATACTTGAAAGTTAAGGCTCAACAGGCAGAGGATATTTCCAAAAGAAACTCACAAGGAAAAACTGACAAAGAAATTCAAAGGCATTATCAATTTCTACTCACACAAGTCAGATCCTTGGAGCAGTTTGCAAAGAATGTCTGTCAACAGATATCAGAAAGAGCAGATGAGTCATTATGAAAAGACTACATTGACAACATCATGGCATACAAGAAATACAAGGGGGAAAATACATGTATAAAGATTGGACTATTCCTGAGCTTGAAAGTGAGGCAGCCAGGATTCAAGACATGGTTAAAAACAAAGTCAAACAGACTCCTCCTGATTGGTCAAAATACAAAAAGAATGTACCTGAAAAGACACTAGAGCTGAAGAGAATGAAAGAGGAATTAATCACAGCTTATTATGGGTCTAGAAATCAAGTGATGAGATGGAAAGAAGACAAAGTAAGGACCACCTACAAAAGGTTGGAGGAACTAAGGAAGAAAGATCCAAGGGTTCCACAAAAACCTGACTATCCTGAAGCAGAGGTTTCAACAAGACCACCAAAGCTGCCAGTCAGGAAATCTACTGCTCCACCTGGTGCTTTCATTTATCAAAGAAGAAAACAAAAAGAGATGGAAAAAAGAAACACCAGAAGATATAGCTGCTAGTGATGATATTATAAAATCTGTCATTAAGCAGATGATGGCTGAAAATGCTGAACTTGCTCAAGCTCAAAGCACTGCTCAGCCAGTCATCACCAGGCCACAATCTCCAAATTCCTCATCCAATAAAAATCTCCCAAGAAACCCAATGGACTCAAAAGTACTAAAATGGAAAACTGATAAACAGACCCATGTACTGACAGTGATCAAGTCCAGTGGAGAAGTGAAGAAAATAACAAGGGAACAAGCACTTGGCCTAAGTGTTGAAGATCTACAGGATCTCCTTGATCTTCCACTTTGCAGGGATGAAGATGATACATATGCCCTAGACTTGAGCTACAACTTAAAGGTCAGATAAGGGAACTGCTGATGAGACAATAAAGATCTACAATAATGAAGGGTTTTGGCATCATCTGTTCCAGGGGAGATTGTTGGGATTGAACCCTACCAGAGGAACAGTTGATTAAAGCCAAAACCAGATCAGAGCAGTGGATCCATAAATAAGCAGATGTTTGTGTTTACATTCTCTCCCCTTGAAAGTGGTTTCAACATCTGATGACCTCCATCCACTGATCCTTTACATCAAACTGCTGACGTACAACAACTGATCATGTAAAAGACTGATGTAGACTAAAGCCCTGTTGATCAATCTACTGCTATGGGTCAAGCACTGTTGAAGTTATCAAGTACTGCTAGAGTCACAACAGTGGAATGATAAAACAGTAGTTTAGTTTCTCTAATGTAATGTATTGTAATCAGTGTTTAGCATAGCAGTGTTTGTATTAGATCAGTTGTTAGAGTTTGTTAGGAGGTTAGATGTCACTTTCATGGTGACGTCAGCAAAGATGCCACAGTGGTTTGTCTGTGCCTATAAATAGAACAGTACCCTGTACTGTTCTATTAGCTCTTCACCAATCTTCTTCCTGTATGAACAAACACTATGAGCTCAGGCTGAGGGGGAGTTTGTTACATGCATGCATTGTAATCGTTGTTGAAATAAATTCAATCTTTCTGTTCTATGTTGAAAATGTGTGTTCAAAGCAATTCTCTTGTTTGATTGTGTGTAAAGTTTATTTCCATTTATATTCCGCTGCACTACTTGTTCATCTTTCATCTTAATTCAAACGTAAAACACAATCAATCCAAACTCAGATCCTAACAAGTGTAACCTTTGATTATTTCCACACTTTTGCACTTTTTAAGAGATTATCTTAGTTATAGTAGTAGGCCCCTCTTTTGAAGGTGACGTTACCCTCAACCAAGTAGTTTGAGTCAGCAAGGATACAATCCTAAAGGGTTGGATTATTGAAAGATAATTAATTAAGTTATTAATGCGTAATGTGGTAGGCCCCTCTTTTGAAGGTGACGTTACCCTCGGCTAAGTAGTTTGAGTCAGCAAGGATACAATCCTAAGTAGCCGGGTTAATGTTTTAATAGTAGCTTACATATGAGGGGATCAAGAAATTCGAACCCCCACCATCCAATACCAGTGGGTATTGAAGGAGGTCCTACTAAGCTTGACCCAGGTCCTTGCAGGATCTATACACTGAACAAGGCAAGACGCTTACCAAACCATTCCCTTAACCCCCGACCAGGTAGCCAACATATCTCCATATAGACTGTGGAGATATGAATGGTGTAAATCTTTTATTTTATATAGACAGTAAAATAACGCCAAGACACCACGGACAAATGATAAGGAAGTTTCACCTTCAATATAAGAAACTAGTTATTAAAGTCATTAATACATAACCAAATAAAAAGTGTGAAAAGATTAAAAATAAAAAGTATTACACTAAATGCTTGTCTTCACCAAGTGATGTAAGAGACTTAGGCAAACATGGCCTTTGATTGTCAAGAACTCTTACCTCCCGAGACTACTACACACACTCTATGATGGATGATGGATGATGCTGGTGGATGTGGGTTGTGATGGTGGTGGAGGGTGGGTGAAGTGTGAGAGAGGTGGTTTGCCAAGGGATGATTTGCAAGTGAGCCAAGCACCCCTATTTATAGCCTGCACAGAAGCCCGGACACGGCCTCGTGCCCGCTGGGCACCCCCATATCCACTCGTCTTCTCTTTCTTCATTAATTGCAGTTTGTCTGTGTTAGTTGACCACGCCCCCCGTGTCCGTTGGGTACGGCCCCGTGTGCAGAATCGTATATGTACTATCAAGATTTGCTCAGATTCTGTGAATCTTTGCGTTGACCACGGACTCGTGCCCGCTGGGCACGCCCCCGTGTTGGGAAATAGAAGCTTCTACCACTTTGTCTTTTCTGCATACACTTGGGCACGCCCCCGTGTTCAATCGTGTTCAGCCTTCTGTTGTCTTGTTTTTGCTTGGGAAGATGCTGTCGAGGGGTCGGGCATGCCACGTTTATTCATTTTCTTGTATTTATGTTAGATTTGGCTGTAGCAACTCTCACTAAAAGTCCAATTTATTATTTTAATTAGTCCAATAGGAAACCCTAATTGAGAAACCCAAGTGATTCTGCAGAAACCCTAAGATTTCCAGAACAATCAGAATCAGGATTAGGGCCCCTAAAACTCAGAGGGGGGTATTTTCTATTGATGATTATCTATTTATCTCGTTGTCGAAACAGAATTTTAAGAAACTGTCGACTCAGCAGGCCTAGTCTCACACGTAGCTACCCTATAAGAAGGAGGTGTCCCTTACGGACCGTAAGGGATATTTGTTACGGTCCGTAAGCTGATCAAAATCGGGCTATAAATACAGAACATTGGCACTTAGTTTCTGGTGTTGAAACGACGGAGAAATTCAACCTGTATGTTGAGTTTTGGTCCGATTACTACAATTAACACACACGATCACTAATTGATGCTACGATACAGGGTATTAATTCGATCGCTATTACGATTCAATGTCCGATCGATTGAAACTATCCGATAGATGTTTAAGTGCTACTCAAATTGGGTTTATACTTTGTCATTCGTCGTGATTTCGACTTGAATGTTTGAGTGCTGTCCGAAATCGGACTATACTTGTCACACCCCGATTTCCACGTGTCACCGGTGGGCCCGGTGGGGGAGTATCGTGACGTGGTTGGCAACGTAATAGTCAAACAACACAATATAATAATGCACAGCGGAAGCAAATTTAAAATAAGATACAACCGAATTTATTTATTGTAAACAAAGTCACAATTATCCGGTGTTTATCCACAGTAGGATCGAATTAAAAACATTGTTTATGGTTCAACAGACTTCGGCATCTAAAGCTTGCGAGACTTCTAATGATGCTTAGGAGAATCCCAGCCTATTTCGCCTAGTACCTGCATTTAATCTTTTTGGGAAAATACGTCAGTTTACACTGGTAAATACATTCAACTGACTCATTTTATAAAATGATTGAAAATTGGTTTGGATGCACATGGCATAAACATTTTATTTAACTTGGGAGAATTATTTAATATTATAATCTTGTGAACGATTTACGTGTTACTTATGCGTTCGGTAGCCCGGAACGTATTCCGGGTTAAAGATCAATAGACACACCACTTTAAGTGAGTTATACACGGGAGTACGCCTACACCCCGTGCTCAGGTCGTGGCTATCTCGTAAGATAATGCCGAGGATATCCGGGACATGGTCATTAACCCCCCAAAGGCTGTAAAGTAAACACATCTGTTTAAAACGAGCCGATCAAATTATTCAATTAACCACCTAAGCGATGGAAGATTTGATGCCCGATCAAGCGGTACGCTATGTACCGTAACCCAAGCCCGTATAGGGAAAATAAGTTAAAAGTATTTACCTTGATGCAAAGTATAGTCACAATAATCAAATAGCAGGTAGCTTTTACTGTTTCTCCTAATCTGGAACGAAGGTTAAATATAACCTATTAGAATCCTAGCGGGTCTTTAATTATGCTTAAGCTTAGACCGGCTAGTTTCAAAGATACGGTTCGTACGCACTATTAAGCGAAGGCCGGATAGAATGTGATTCAGACCCGACAAGTTTGAAGACTTGTTTAATATGGGTTTATTATTCACATTCTGGATTTTGAGATAAAACCGATAAGGTTTGACCCGTTTCGGCTAATTTATGTAAACTTGTTACATAAACTGCGCCGAACGCGTAAGATGCGTAACGGGTATCCGTAAGAGCCATATACAGGTTTCCTAAGTTAATATGCTTCAAATATGTTGTAACATCAGTAGGATGTCTTTCGTTATGCCCCGAACTAATTTAAACACAAACTATGCCCCGTAGGGGTAGTTTGGTCATTTTAAAGTTTGTAAAAGAGTTTAAATGTCTAACTGAGTTACAGGTCTGATGTAAACAGCAAACATACTCAATTTGATGAGTTTTAACAGTAGGCTAAAGCATGTATGTGAAATTTATCATTTTTAACCAAACTAGGCCCCGTGGGGGTATTTTGGTAATTTCACATAAGCCGACAAGCTCAAAACTGAAGTCTGAGTTCATCAACTTTTGCTTACTGTTAAAATATGATAATTTGCTTCTTATATCAGTAGGTATCAACCCGGGTATGTCCAATATGATTTTAGAACATACTATGCGTTAAAAAGCTAATTTAGGCGATTAAAGGCCATTACCGGGTTCGATACTTAAATCTGATATTTTTATATTTCCAGAAGGCTTAAAATAATTTATTTATCATAACCAATCAGTAGAAAAAGGTTTGGAGTCGTTTAGATGTGTAAAACTCATTTTATGGCCCGTAAGGGCAAAACCGACAATTTCCGAATTAAGCCTACGACTATGAGTTATGCTCAGCCTAAAATTAATTAAAAATCTTTAAAATTCCCAAAATATTATATTACATCAGTGGGTAATTCGTTTGATACCAAAAAGTATGTTTAACTAGGCTATACGCTAATTACGCCATTATGTTAACATAAAGCATTAGTTTTGCGATAACGAGCATAACTCTTAATCTATAAGTCAAACTGATGTCAAACTTTGCATACAAGTCTAAATATCAGTAACTAAGGATTCTACACTTTTACATTTTCATAAATCATGATTTAAGGTAATAAGGGCATAACGGTCCAAGTATGAGCATTTAACGGAAACTTGCATATAAATTGGATAACTAGTGAACCAAGGTGTATGATCACAGAGGGTTGTTCTAACATGTATCCTAATCCAATTTAAGCTCTGTGGCATTTCTAAAATATGCCCAAACGGGTCAGAACTGAAAGTCAACCGAAAAGTCAAACTATGTGACTTTCGGTTCCGAACCGGGTCTAAACAGGAAATAGTCGGGTTGAACATGTTGGGACATGTTCTTACACTTATTTCTAAATTATAACAATGTTCAAACAGGTTACAAATGTTCTAGATAGCTAATTATGCAAAAATGACAATTTAAGCAATATGTTGACTTTTTAAGTAAAGCTTTGACCCGACATTTGACCTGTTTAGGATGGTGATAAGGGGAAACCCTTTTGGGGTTTTATTACCCACATAAATACCATTCTAAAACTACTTTTAATTCGAGATAAGACTGAGTCATTAGTGACTATTCTCGAAGTCAAACCGTAATTACGACGGTTTGACTTTTAGCTAATTAACTAAGCTAAACACAACCAAATAAGAACTAGAAGACTTACAATAGTCCAATGCACGAATTTTGATCAGAAGGGAGAGTTCCTTAGCTCCAGGAATGCTCCAATGATCAGTTGCAAGTGTGGGAATGTATGTTGCAACATGTTGTGCTTTATATAGTGAAGAACTCACCATGATTGGTTGACAACTAATACTAGGACTAACCACAACCATCCAACACTTGTCCCTAATGTTCTAGCACAGTTAGGGGTCTTTAAATAATGTTAAAAACCGGTTTAGTGGGTCAGAAACGCGCACAACAGGCAACAGCCCGTTTTTCAGGAACTGGGCACCCCCTGCGCATCGTAGGGACATTAGGCCTACGATGCGTATGGCCTCTTCAGGGGCTGTTTGCTTGTTTCTTCATTTATTCGAAAAGGCAGCCCACTTGCACGACTTTGTGGCCTCTATTTGCAACTTAGGACCCTCACAAAGTGTATCATCCTGTAGAATACCCTACCATTTGAACTTGTTCCATTTGAATGCATTTACAAGACCCGAAAACATCGGTTTACCATTCAATTTCATCAAGAGATCATATCATGTTTTTGCAAGTTCTTTATTGGCAATAATTTTTCTGAATCTTGGCATGAAAGATGTGTAATAATATTATATCGGGTCTTGGGATTTATAATTGAGGTCGTTCAGAGGTAACAATTTAACATGACGCCACATTAAATCCTACCGAATTATCTTTATTAAATTCGGGTTTACGACGCGTTTTGTCTTACATGACACGTGTCGTTTTATTATTGAACCCGAAATTTTCGAGGTGTTACATCCTCACCCCCTTAAAATAAATCTCGACCCGAGATTTACTGAAACAAGTAAGGGTACTTTTCTTTCATCGTGGATTCAACCTCCCACGTGAATTCGGGACCTCTACGGGCATCCCATTTGACCTTTACAAAAGGTATATGCTTCCTTCGAAGCTTCCTTACCTGTCGATCTTCAATCGACAAAGGTTTTTCAACAAACATTAAGCTCTTATCTATTTGCACATCTGTATGTGGCATGACATGTGTGTCGTCAGTGGAACACTTCTTTAAATTGCAGATGTGGAACACGTTGTGAATTCCACTGAGCTCTTCTGGTAAGTTCAACTTATAGGCAACTGACCCGACACGTTCGATAACCTCGAAAGGTCCTATGTATCTCGGGCTTAGTTTGCCTTTCTTACCAAATCGCATCACTCCTTTCCAGGGTGACACTTTAAGCAGGACTTTGTCACCTACTTCGAAGTGAAAATCCTTACGACTTGGATCCGCGTAACTCTTCTGCCTATTCCGGGCAGCTTGGAGATTGTTACGAATCTGGACAATCTTGTCCGTCGTTTCAAACACGATCTCTGGTCCTGATAACTGGACTTCTCCAACTTCCGCCCAACAAACTGGCGATCTACACTTTCTACCGTATAGTGCCTCAAAAGGCGCAGCCTTTATGCTGGTATGGTAGCTATTGTTGTAGGAGAATTCGATTAAGGGTAGGTTCTTATCCCAGCTACCTTCCAATTCGATCGCACATGCACGCAGCATGTCTTCTAACGTTTGAATAGTACGCTCACTCTGACCGTCTGTCTGAGGATGGTAAGCCGTACTAAAGTTCAAACGTGTGCCCAAAGATTGCTGGAAGCTCTTCCAAAAATGTGACGTGTACCTAGTATCTCGGTCAGAGATAATAGCTACAGGTATGCCGTGTAGGGCTACAATCTTATCCACGTATAACTGGGCTAACATATCGGAGCTATAAGTCTCCTTGATGGGCAAGAAATGAGCTGACTTAGTCAGTCTGTCAACTATAACCCATATCGTATCATTTCCTTTCCTCGTCTTGGGTAACTTGGTAATAAAATCCATAGTTACCATTTCCCACTTCCACGTAGGAAGTTCAGGCTGTTGTAGCAAACCTGACGGTTTCTGATGCTCGGCTTTGACTTGCGCACATGTCAAGCATTTTGCTACATGGGCGGCTACAGACTTTTTCAAGCCTATCCACCAATAATTTGCCTTTAAATCCTGGTACATCTTATCAGCTCCAGGATGAACGGAGTATTTGGAACTATGGGCTTCTTGGAGGATGACATCACGAAGTCCTCCAAAAATTGGAACCCATATTCGTCCGTTTAACCGTAAAATTCCGTCCTTGCTAAGAGTTAACTGCTCCTCAGTTACTCCTAACTTTTCATTAGGATAGTTAGCTTCCAACACAGCTTCCTTCTGTGCAGCTAACACCCTTTCTATCAAACTGTTCTTTATCTCCATACGCTTGGCGTTGATTCGAATGGGTTTAACCCTTTCCTTTCTGCTCAAGGCATCAGCGACTACATTCGCTTTGCCGGGATGGTATTTGATTTCACAATCATAATCATTTAAAGTTTCCATCCAATGGCGTTGCCTCATATTTAATTCTTTCTGGTTAAACAGATGCTGGAGGCTCTTGTGATCAGAAAAGATCACAAACTTGATTCCATAAAGATAATGCCTCCACAGTTTTAGTGCGAACACAACGGCACCCAATTCCAAGTCATGGGTGGTGTAATTCTTTTCGTGCACCTTTAACTGTCGTGATGCATAGGCAATCACCTTGCCTTTCTACATAAGCACACACCCCATGCCAGTGTGTGATGCATCACAATAAACTACAAATTCTTCAGCGCCTTCAGGTAAGGTAAGCACAGGAGCGTTGCTCAACTTTTGTTTCAAAACATCGAAGGACTCTTGCTGCTTAGGACCCCAAACGAACTTTACTTTCTTCTTGGTCAAGGAAGTTAAGGGTGCAACAATCCTTGAAAAATTTTCAATAAAACGCCTGTAATATCCTGCCAACCCCAGGAAGCTACGAATCTCCGTAGGCGTCTTTGGCTCTTGCCAATTCATAACAGCTTCAACTTTAGCGGGATCCACTTGGATACCACGCTCACTGACCACGTGTCCAAGGAATTGGACTTCTCGTAGCCAAAATTCACATTTAGAGAATTTGGCATAGAGCTTCTCCTGACGTAGAAGTTTGAGAATACAACGAAGGTGTTTCTCATGGTCAGCTTGGTTCTTAGAATAAATAAGGATGTCATCGATGAAGACGATAACAAATTTATCTAAGTAAGGTTTGCAGACGCGATTCATGAGATCCATGAACGCGGCTGGTGCATTAGTGAGCCCAAAAGGCATCACTAGGAACTCGTAGTGACCGTATCGAGTCCTAAATGCAGTCTTGTGAACGTCTTCATCTTTAACCTTCAACTGATGGTATCCCGACCTCAGATCAATCTTTGAGAAGTAACTTGCCCCTTGAAGTTGATCGAACAAATCGTCGATCCTGGGCAATGGATATCTATTCTTGATCGTGACTTTATTAAGCTCGCGATAGTCGATGAACAGACGCATCGACCCATCCTTCTTCTTGACAAACAGGATTGGCGCTCCCCAAGGGGATGAACTAGGTCGAATGAAACCCTTAGCCAGCAATTCATCTAGCTGCGTCCGCAACTCCTTCATTTCTGTGGGTGCCAATCTGTATGGTGCTCTAGCAACTGGTGCAGCTCCGGGAATGATATCGATCCTGAATTCGACTTGTCTATCTGGTGGTAGGCCAGGTAGATCTTCAGGAAACACTTCTGGGTATTCTGAGATGACCGGGATGTCTTCTAACTTTGGTTTAGGCTCATCAATAATTACCTGTGCCATGTAGATGACACACCCCTTCTTCAAACACTTTGAAGCCTTGAGCATATTCACGTGCTCAGGCAGTCTGTACTGGGTATCTCCCCGAATGGTAAGTGATTCACCAGACGGAGTCTTTATTACTACTTGCTTCTGGTTACAGACGATTTGGGCCTGGTTATGTGATAACCAGTCCATACCCAGAACTATGTCAAAACCGGCTAATTTAAACGGAAGTAGAGACAGAGGAAAAGAATGGTTCTTAATGGATATAACACATCCATCTAACACAGTAGAGACGGTTTCAATGGTACCATCTGCTAACTCTACCTCATAATTCACTTTTAGGGTTTTGACAGGTAAATTCAACAATTTACAAAATTTATGATCTACGAAGGACTTATCTGCGCCTGAATCAAAAAGTACTCTTGCAAAAACATCGTTTACAAGAAAAGTACCTGTTATGACGTTATCATCCTGCACAGCCTCCTTCGCATCCATCCTGAAGACTCTGGCATTAGTCTTCTTAGCCTCCTCAGGCTTCTTGTTGTACTTAGGGCAGTTAGTCTTTATGTGGCCCTTTTCATTGCAACGGTAGCACGTTGCATCTTTCATCTTCTTGCAATCCAAGGTTTTGTGTTCCTTGGATTTGCACAAACCACAAGCAAAAGACCTTGACTCGTTATTCGAGTTTGATTCGAGTCTGCACTTTCCAAAGTGCTGTTTCTTGCAAGTTTTGCATGTGGGCTTCTCTCCAGAACGACGCCCATCTTTCTTCGAATCCGATCCCTTCTTGTGATCACCGCTCCCACGGTGTTTCTTGTTCGACCTACGCGAACCATCATCTTCTCGCTTCCTCTTCTCAGCATCCTTATTCCTCAGCGATCTCTGTCGGACCGCATCCAGTGTGAGGGATAAAGAAAGGTCAGTTACAGACCTGAAGGTAACTGGCCGAGAAGCTTTTACACTGGCCTTGATTTCGGGTTCTAAACCTCCAATAAAACGAGCGATCCTTTTAGGCTCCGGGGTTACCAGATAAGGTACCAACCGGGATAGTGTATTGAAGCTCGTCAGATAAGCTTGACAATCGAGGTTCTTCATTACCAGTGATAGAAAGTCATACTCTATCTTTTCCACCTCATGTTGAGGGCAGAAATTTTCTTTGATCAGTGCAATGAATTGATCCCACGTCATGCTATACAACGGGATCTTTCCTGAGGCCTCCATCAGAGATCTCCACCAAGCTAATGCCTCACCCTTGAAGGACTGTGAGACAAATTTAACCACATCACCTTCAGCGCATCCGCTGATGTCCACGACCGTGTCCATTTCATCCAGCCACGTCATGCAGTCTACGGCTCCTTTCTCCCCCGTAAAATCCCTGGGTTTACAAGACACAAAGTACTTATATGTGCAACCCTTGTTACGGTGTCCCTGATGCAGTACTAACTGCTGAGATGGATTACTTTGGTGGTTGGTGGACTGGCGATCATCACCGTTTTTCTTTGGTTCATCCTTTTTGGGAGGAGGCTTGTTATGAGCCTCAGAATGTGTCCTTGGCTTTGAATGTGACACAGAGTGGGTCCTACTTCGGGTACTACTGTATTCTTCATACTGTCTATCCAAAGCTTGAGTGATGGCGCCGTCTATGATTGCTTTTAGTTCAGCACCCGTTAATGTAATCTGGGCGTTCTCATTCGGCTCCACAGGATGGCTATTGACTTCATTAGAGTTAGCCATTTGTATTGAACTGTTGCAGAAAACAAGGACAATAATTTATTTGGGAGTTTATTATAGAATTACCCCCTTAGGGTAACTCGTTAACCATGGTAAACAGAGACCATATTTGGTTAACTTATTAATCGTATTAATTTAGGATTTCAATTAAAATTTATCCTAAACATAAACAATAACAATATATATTAGCACATAAGGCTTGGTCACATGGACAATTTAAATTATAAGCTATGATTTCAGAGAATCAAGACTTTTATTGTTTGAACCTAGTTCATTACTTTTATTAGGCAGGGAGTCATAGCTACCACTGTCTTTTGGCTCATGTAGAAATGAGCAAGGCCCGTAGGCATTTTATTACCAACATATGGTAAAAATGATCATCTTAATTGACGATGTAGACCCAGGATTCGGAGATCATTAAACTGGGTTTGGAATCTTCTAAAGAATCCTTATACAAATGTGATTTTTAACGAAATCACTTCTGCCAAGAGTGTTAACATGTTTTAAGATGTTAACAGGAATTTGAATCTTTTTAAACAGGTTTTACCACCTTGGCTCGGTCTTATATTTGACACTAAGCTAGGTTTTACCTTTTAAGATTCTTAATTTTTTTTTTTAATTACATAGGCAGATTATTTTAAAAAAAGAAATGATTTTTAATTTATTTATTTCATTTATAGTTTATATATGCACATAATGGCAACATGAAATTTATAAAATAACCATTCCATTAATTCATTTAGAATATTACACATTTGCCCTAAACGGGTCTTCCAATTTCAAACTTACCCTCATAGGGGTTAAACAGATACTTACTCTCGCAGGGGTTAAATAACACACATGCCCACGAAGGGGCTAAATATAATACATGTCCACGCAGGGACTACTTATTCAAACCACACACACCCACGTAGGGGTTTATACATCAGCGATGGAAGGATTCAACGATCCTTCTTGTTCTTCCCCTTGATCAGACCCATCAGTCCTTGGAAGAATGTTTGCCTTTCCCTACGATCCTCGTGTGCTTCCCGTTCCACCTGCTCCAACCTCTGCAAAATTTCCTCCCTATTTGGAGAAAATCGTGGTGGTTGCGACTGCGTCCTGATAATGGGTCGAGGAGGTATCGAATATCCCTGAGTCGGGTAACTCACCCCCCAAGGATCCCCATAGGGTGCTTGAGTGCCGTAGTTCGCTGCTCCCAAGTACGGATCAGCCTCTCCGTAACCATAGTTATGATGCGTTGGGGGTTCGAACGGGTTGTAGCCCATACCACCCGGGTATGCTGGTATCTGGTTTTCAAAACCCATGTGCGGTGGCTGTTGAAAAGCTGGCTGCGAAGGCCCACCCATTTGTGGGTCCTCATAGTGCGGTGGGTAGTGACTAGCACTAGACTGTCGCGGGGAATCGAAAGTGAAGCCCCCCGGTCGCACAGATATGCGAGCACTGGTTCTCCTAAGCCTTGGCGGTTGAGGAGGTGCTGGCTGAACTGGTGGCGGTGGAGGTGGTGGCGTAACTGCCACAAAGCGATGATCCTCTGAAGAATCTTGATGATGCGGCTGTGGTTGTGGCTCCTGGTGCTGCTGAGAATGCTGCTGCTGATGCTGCCCATGCGACGACGAGTGGTGTGATGGTGTATAATACCACTGGTGCTGATCAAACAGAGCTTGAAAACTATATGGACCACCATAGGGCGATCCGTGAAACGAAGATCCGTCCGAAATCTCTATCGGGTGGTTCGGAGTGCCGCTCGCTGGCATGACGGGGTCCGTGTCCTCGTCCATGTCATCTGCGTGATCACCAGAGAAGTGGTCCTCCGGACCCAGTGGGTTAAAACCCACGGGTTCTTGCAAGTAATCGGCCGGATTAAACTGGCCTCTAAAGATAGGTGTGGGGTCCCCATAGGAATGATGGGACAGAGACCTTTGTAGTGGTACATATGAAGGTTGTGTGTTGTGAGGTTCATATGGGTTAAGTGCGGGCGGTGTCGAGCTATGCGAAACCGACCGTCTGGCCGGTTCGACCTGGTTGCGCCTGTTTCGGCGTGGGTTCTCGCTCTCCGTTGCAGCCGGAGCCCGTGTATTTGATGGTCCTGCCTCATGGTCGTTGGGGGCGGCTGCCGGCCCCTTTCCGCGTCCTCTGGTTCGGAAGAATCTTGGCGGCATTATCGATATTCCTGTCAGTGAAGCATGAGATAACAATACAAAGATATATGCAAATTTAAATAAAGGACAACACAATCAATAGTGGAATTTGTCCTATGTTATAAGTCTAGACTCGAAGGTTTAGATCTGTGCATATTGTGTAACTGAGATTAAACACAAAAGACTAGTGTTTAATTCACTCAGAGTTGGCTCTGATACCAACCTGTCACACCCCGATTTCCACGTGTCACCGGTGGGCCCGGTGGGGGAGTATCGTGACGTGGTTGGCAACGTAATAGTCAAACAACACAATATAATAATGCACAGCGGAAGCAAATTTAAAATAAGATACAACCGAATTTATTTATTGTAAGCAAAGTCACAATTATCCGGTGTTTATCCACAGTAGGATCGAATTAAAAACATTGTTTATGGTTCAACAGACTTCGGCATCTAAAGCTTGCGAGACTTCTAATGATGCTTAGGAGAATCCCAACCTATTTCGCCTAGTACCTGCATTTAATCTTTTTGGGAAAATACGTCAGTTTACACTGGTAAATACATTCAACTGACTCATTTTATAAAATGATTGAAAATTGGTTTGGATGCACATGGCATAAACATTTTATTTAACTTGGGAGAATTATTTAATATTATAATCTTGTGAACGATTTACGTGTTACTTATGCGTTCGGTAGCCCGGAACGTATTCCGGGTTAAAGACCAATAGACACACCACTTTAAGTGAGTTATACACGGGAGTACGCCTACACCCCGTGCTCAGGTCGTGGCTATCTCGTAAGATAATGCCGAGGATATCCGGGACATGGTCATTAACCCCCCAAAGGCTGTAAAGTAAACACATCTGTTTAAAACGAGCCGATCAAATTATTCAATTAACCACCTAAGCGATGGAAGATTTGATGCCCGATCAAGCGGTACGCTATGTACCGTAACCCAAGCCCGTATAGGGAAAATAAGTTAAAAGTATTTACCTTGATGCAAAGTATAGTCACAATAATCAAATAGCAGGTAGCTTTTACTGTTTCTCCTAATCTGGAACGAAGGTTAAATATAACCTATTAGAATCCTAGCGGGTCTTTAATTATGCTTAAGCTTAGACCGGCTAGTTTCAAAGATACGGTTCGTACGCACTATTAAGCGAAGACCGGATAGAATGTGATTCAGACCCGACAAGTTTGAAGACTTGTTTAATATGGGTTTATTATTCACATTCTGGATTTTGAGATAAAACCGATAAGGTTTGACCCGTTTCGGCTAATTTATGTAAACTTGTTACATAAACTGCGCCGAACGCGTAAGATGCGTAACGGGTATCCGTAAGAGCCATATACAGGTTTCCTAAGTTAATATGCTTCAAATATGTTGTAACATCAGTAGGATGTCTTTCGTTATGCCCCGAACTAATTTAAACACAAACTATGCCCCGTAGGGGTAGTTTGGTCATTTTAAAGTTTGTAAAAGAGTTTAAATGTCTAACTGAGTTACAGGTCTGATGTAAATAGCAAACATACTCAATTTGATGAGTTTTAACAGTAGGCTAAAGCATGTATGTGAAATTTATCATTTTTAACCAAACTAGGCCCCGTGGGGGTATTTTGGTAATTTCACATAAGCCGACAAGCTCAAAACTGAAGTCTGAGTTCATCAACTTTTTCTTACTGTTAAAATATGATAATTTGCTTCTTATATCAGTAGGTATCAACCCGGGTATGTCCAATATGATTTTAGAACATACTATGTGTTAAAAACGCTAATTTAGGCGATTAAAGGCCATTACCGGGTTCGATACTTAAATCTGATATTTTTATATTTCCAGAAGGCTTAAAATAATTTATTTATCATAACCAATCAGTAGAAAAAGGTTTGGATTCGTTTAGATGTGTAAAACTCATTTTATGGCCCGTAAGGGCAAAACCGACAATTTCCGAATTAAGCCTACGACTATGAGTTATGCTCAGCCTAAAATTAATTAAAAATCTTTAAAATTCCCAAAATATTATATTACATCAGTGGGTAATTCGTTTGATACCAAAAAGTATGTTTAACTAGGCTATACGCTAATTACGCCATTATGTTAACATAAAGCATTAGTTTTGCGATAACGAGCATAACTCTTAATCTATAAGTCAAACTGATGTCAAACTTTGCATACAAGTCTAAATATCAGTAACTAAGGATTCTACACTTTTACATTTTCATAAATCATGATTTAAGGTAATAAGGGCATAACGGTCCAAGTATGAGCATTTAACGGAAACTTGCATATAAATTGGATAACTAGTGAACCAAGGTGTATGATCACAGAGGGTTGTTCTAACATGTATCCTAATCCAATTTAAGCTCTGTGGCATTTCTAAAATATGCCCAAACGGGTCAGAACTGAAAGTCAACCGAAAAGTCAAACTATGTGACTTTCGGTTCCGAACCGGGTCTAAACAGGAAATAGTCGGGTTGAACATGTTGGGACATGTTCTTACACTTATTTCTAAATTATAACAATGTTCAAACAGGTTACAAATGTTCTAGATAGCTAATTATGCAAAAATGACAATTTAAGCAATATGTTGACTTTTTAAGTAAAGCTTTGACCCGACATTTGACCTGTTTAGGATGGTGATAAGGGGAAACCCTTTTGGGGTTTTATTACCCACATAAATACCATTCTAAAACTACTTTTAATTCGAGATAAGACTGAGTCATTAGTGACTATTCTCGAAGTCAAACCGTAATTACGACGGTTTGACTTTTAGCTAATTAACTAAGCTAAACACAACCAAATAAGAACTAGAAGACTTACAATAGTCCAATGCACGAATTTTGATCAGAAGGGAGAGTTCCTTAGCTCCAGGAATGCTCCAATGATCAGTTGCAAGTGTGGGAATGTATGTTGCAACATGTTGTGCTTTATATAGTGAAGAACTCACCATGATTGGTTGACAACTAATACTAGGACTAACCACAACCATCCAACACTTGTCCCTAATGTTCTAGCACAGTTAGGGGTCTTTAAATAATGTTAAAAACCGGTTTAGTGGGTCAGAAACGCGCACAACAGGCAACAGCCCGTTTTTCAGGAACTGGGCACCCCCTGCGCATCGTAGGGACATTAGGCCTACGATGCGTATGGCCTCTTCAGGGGCTGTTTGCTTGTTTCTTCATTTATTCGAAAAGGCAGCCCACTTGCACGACTTTGTGGCCTCTATTTGCAACTTAGGACCCTCACAAAGTGTATCATCCTGTAGAATACCCTACCATTTGAACTTGTTCCATTTGAATGCATTTACAAGACCCGAAAACATCGGTTTACCATTCAATTTCATCAAGAGATCATATCATGTTTTTGCAAGTTCTTTATTGGCAATAATTTTTCTGAATCTTGGCATGAAAGATGTGTAATAATATTATATCGGGTCTTGGGATTTATAATTGAGGTCGTTCAGAGGTAACAATTTAACATGACGCCACATTAAATCCTACCGAATTATCTTTATTAAATTCGGGTTTACGACGCGTTTTGTCTTACATGACACGTGTCGTTTTATTATTGAACCCGAAATTTTCGAGGTGTTACAATACTCTGTCATTCGTTGTGAATCCGCTGGATGTTTAAGTATCGCACTTTGTCATTTGTTGTGAGGGTTTGATCTCGTGAGTTATCGTAAAAGCTGTATTAAATTACTTACCTAGTTTCGTGCGCAAATTAGGTTATTAAGCTTATCAGTAGGCTAAACTCTACCTCATACCAAAGTAGATGCTAATTCTCAGAAGAGTTAGAATCAGGAAGCTTGTTAAATCAAGGTGAGTTCACAGACTTTCTACAAGGCACGGCCATCCTCAGTAGGTAGGATGCCACTCCACTAATCTTCGCACACATGTCTGGGAGACCGCGATACATACGAATTCTCCAGAGTGCAGAATAACGTACGTTCGTCCTGGGTAGGACAAAAAAACAAAACTTCATGATAATCTAAATCTTACGGGCTAGTAAGCCAGTGAACAGAAACGTGAATTCGCTCAACTTTGTTGTTGACTCGTTGTTACATGCCTTGCAGGTCGTTAGGTACTCATGGAGCTTGCACGGGGAGGCACAGTCGTTGTGGGACATGGATCGAGGATGCCATGTTAAACGTTTATGACATTTCAAACTTATTACTTATGTTGGGTTTTACATTAATGCTTCCGCTAAACATTGATACTATACTTTTGCTTTGAACACCTTTCATATTGTTTGGTTGAATTACATTTACTAAATTACATTGTTCGATATGATTGGTGGCTTGATCCTGGTCAGTTACGCCTCCAAGCGGTGATACTCCGCGTGTGGATTTTGGGGGTGTGACAGATTGGTATCAGAGCCATTGGTTATAGTGAACTTGGTTTTAATAAAGGGAAAAAGTTTTTGATGAAAACCAGACTATAACCGGTAAAGTGTTCAATGATCCACAACGATGCTTCATTCCAAGTGCAAGACTCAATACTTTACGGTGTTCTATAATATTTATTTTAAGTGCTATGGGTTAAGGTTAAGTCATCCCTAAGTATTTCATGTATACAACCTTAAGAAATGTCTATCTGACAAATTTCTGGTAGTATTTCTTTAAGACATAGAGATAAATGAAAAGTTTAAAGATTTGTGACTTTAGATATAAAACAGAAAGGTTAAGTTTCTCGAACATAAAAGATTAGTACTAGTATCCTTATTTATTTTAGTAAATCTCGAGGACGAGATTTCTATAAGGAGGGGAGAATGTAGCAACTCTCACTAAAAGTCCAATTTATTATTTTAATTAGTCCAATAGGAAACCCTAATTGAGAAACCCAAGTGATTCTGCAGAAACCCTAAGATTTCCAGAACAATCAGAATCAGGATTAGGGCCCCTAAAACTCAGAGGGGGGTATTTTCTATTGATGATTATCTATTTATCTCGTTGTCGAAACAGAATTTTAAGAAACTGTCGACTCAGCAGGCCTAGTCTCACACGTAGCTACCCTATAAGAAGGAGGTGTCCCTTACGGACCGTAAGGGATATTTGTTACGGTCCGTAAGCTGATCAAAATCGGGCTATAAATACAGAACATTGGCACTTAGTTTCTGGTGTTGAAACGACGGAGAAATTCAACCTGTACGTTGAGTTTTGGTCCGATTACTACAATTAACACACACGATCACTAATTGATGCTACGATACAGGGTATTAATTCGATCGCTATTACGATTCAATGTCCGATCGATTGAAACTATCCGATAGATGTTTAAGTGCTGCTCAAATTGGGTTTATACTTTGTCATTCGTCGTGATTTCGACTTGAATGTTTGAGTGTTGTCCGAAATCGGACTATACTCTGTCATTCGTTGTGAATCCGCTGGATGTTTAAGTATCGCACTTTGTCATTTGTTGTGAGGGTTTGATCTCGTGAGTTATCGTAAAAGCTGTATTAAATTACTTACCTAGTTTCGTGCGCAAATTAGGTTATTAAGCTTATCAGTAGGCTAAACTCTACCTCATACCAAAGTAGATGCTAATTCTCAGAAGAGTTAGAATCAGGAAGCTTGTTAAATCAAGGTGAGTTCACAGACTTTCTACAAGGCACGGCCATCCTCAGTAGGTAGGATGCCACTCCAGTAATCTTCGCACACATGTCTGGGAGACCGCGATACATACGAATTCTCCAGAGTGCAGAATAACGTACGTTCGTCCTGGGTAGGACAACAAAACAAAACTTCGGGATAATCTAAATCCTACGGGCTAGTAAGCCAGTGAACAGAAACGTGAATTCACTCAACTTTGTTGTTGACTCGTTGTTACATGCCTTGCAGGTTGTTAGATCCCTAGCTTAAGGAGCTTGCACACGAGGAGGCGTGGTCGTTGTGGGAAAACATTTCAATTAATATTAAACTTATGTTTTGTGCTTCCGCTGTAAACTCAAACTATGTTTTGACACCAATTGTATTGTGTTGGATTTTATAAAAATTACTTACATGCTTTGTTCAATATGATTGGTGGCTATGATCCTGGGCATGTCACGCCTCCAAGGCGGGGTGGGGTTTTTTAGAGGGGTGTGACATTGGCTGTCTTTTTGCTTCTTGTATTCATTAAGCTCATTTAACCCTGAAAATACAAAAGGAAGACAAAAGCACACTTTTTCCAACATTAGTACCAAAAAAGGGTTAGTTTTATGCCTCATTTGATGTAATTTATATGTTGCATTTTACACACATCAATACGAAAGTTTGATTGCGGGTAGAATCGGCAATCCGAATATGACAAAGGAGGACTATGACCAGATCGATCCAGAGGATCTGGAATTAATAGATATTAAATGGTGTATGGCGAGTATTGTGAGGAGAGCACAACGGTTTATGGAGATAGCGGGAAGAAACAGCTTAGCTGGTCCGGATTCCAAACTTGGTTTCGACAAGTCGAAGGTTAAATGTTTTAAATGTAAGGAAATGAGACATTTTAAGAGAGAGTGCCCAAACCGAGAAGTTCATGGCAATGCAAATCCTTTTGGTGATGATTATAATAAAAAGACAATATAGCACAAGACATCGCCACCTCCAAACATGTCAAGGCCAATCAAAAGAGAAAAATAGGGCATTGGTGGTGACTCAAGAGGATAAGGGTTTTAATTGGGATAAATATATTCCAAAAAGCGAAGGTCTTACGATGCTGGCAGAAATCATCGAAGAACCCGAACCAATGGTTGATGAAGTGGTTGAAGATGAAGGAGAAATTTGTTTTGATATACCTTATGATGATGAAACTGATGTAGTTCATGTTGCTATTGTATCTATGCTTCCATATCACATGTATAACTCTTTTGCAGGTTTCTTTAACAGCAACTTAGGATATAGTGGGATGCAGCATGAGGAACAAAAGAAGGAACCTGTAGTTGAAATAATCGATGTGACGAAAGAGATGACTGCAGAAAATCTGGCAGAGATAGCAGACAAAGCCATGACGGCTAATATCAAAGAGGTAGAAACCAAGTCCGAGATAGCGAAAAAGGTCGAGTCAGAGAGTGAAAAAGTTGAGAGTGAGAAAAATGAGAAAGTCAAGAATACTGAGTTTCAATGCAAGAAGTGCACAGACCCGTGCAAGTCTTGTGTAGAAAAAGATGAATTTTTTTAAACAAAAGTGCATGGAAAAGTGTGCAGCATGCATTGAAAAAGATAAACAATTTCAAGAATTAAAACAACACAACAATCATTTGGAATTTGATTTTAAACAAATGAAAGAAGCATATGATAAGTTGAGTAAAACAATTAATCAATCTCGTGATCTTAGCCGTGAAAACGAAGTGACAATAATGTTGTTTGAAGGGGTATGGTCCCAAAAACCTTGCACAAGTACATAAGACCATACCCTAACTTCATTCCAAATAACATCTTAAACAAAGCCTTTTGCGGCCGCGCAGGGGTTCTAAGTAAGATTTGGGAAAGAACAGTCTTCGATAACCATGCGCCGGAAGAAAAGAGAGACAAACACTCAACTAACACCCTTGCGCGGGCTCGCGCAAGGGCACCGTTAAGCTTAAAGAGTAAAACCTCAACATCTCTACGCGCCTGAAGTCAAGACTTGAACAAAAGGAATCTTCTGTTACAACAGACTAGACACATGGCAAAGGCATAAAGGTTTACAGTTGTAGATCTTCTATAAGGAGTTAAATGCTCATCGTGCATGGCCATTCAGTTACAACTGACTGTGACATGGCACAATCGTGGACACCCATCTAAATCACGATGAGGGCACTCACTTGAAGGAAGATCTACACAAAACCACTTTCCATGTGGCATCTCCCCAGCCGTCAATCAAGCTCACATTCCGTGTGCATGGATGTTGATGTGTGCAAAATGTAACATATAAATTACATTAAATGAGGCATAAAACTAACCCTTTTTAGTACTAATGTTGGAAAAAGTGTGTTTTTGTCTGCCTTTTGAATTTACAGGATCAAATGAGCTTAAACGAACAAAAGGAACAAATATACAGCCAAAACCAACATAAATACAAAGAAAAGGAATAAACGTTACGTGCCCAACCCCTCGGCAGCATCCCCAAAGCAAAAACAAGACAACAGAAGACTGACCACGGGACCGTGCCCTGCCGGACACGGGGGCGTGGTCAGGAGCCTGTAGAAAAGACAAACCTGTAGAAGCTTGTACGCCTACCACGGGGGCGTGCCCAGCTCCACACGGGGCGTGGTCAACGCAAAGATATGCAGAATCTTGCAAAATCTTGATAGTACAGATACGATGCTGACCACGGGGCCATACCCACTGGACACGGGGTCGTGTGGGACCCTCGGCTGACAACTGCATTTAATGAAGGAAGAGAAAAGGCTGGCCACGGGGGCGTGCCCGCTGTACACGGGGCCGTGGCCAGAGCTCTGTGCAGGCTATAAATAGGGGTGCTTGGTTCACTTCAAAGGCATCCATTAGCAAACCACTACTCTCCCACTTTGCCACCACTCCACCACTCCACCACCACCACTACAACACCAACACCTACCACCATCATCCATCATCAACCTTTAGAGTGTGTGTAGTAGTCTATAGATCCAAGATTGATCGTAAGGGTTCTTGCCAAACAAAGGCCATGTTTGGTTAAGCCTCTTACATCACTTGGTGAAGACAAGTCTTTTATGTATTACTTTTGATTTTTAATCTTTCGGCACTTTTTATTTGGTTTTGTATTAATGACTTTAATAACTAGTTTCTTATGCTGAAGATGAATTTTCTTTATCATTTGTCCGTGGTGTCTTGGCGTTACTTTACTGTCTATATAAAGTAAAAGATTGCATCATTCATGTCTCTACGGTCTATATAAAGGTATGTTGGCTACCTGGTCGGGGGTTAAGGGAATGGTTTAGCAAGGTTCTTGCTTTGTTCAGTGTATAGATCCTGCAAGGACCTGGTTCAAGCTTACTAGGACCTCCTTCAATACCCACTGGTATTGGATGGCGGGGGTGCGAATAGCTTGAACCCCTCATATGTAAATTACTATTAATACATTAGACCGGCTACTTGGGATTGTATCCTTGCTGACTCAAACCACTTAGCCGAGGGTAACGTCACCTTGAAAAGAGGGGCCTACCACTTTTCGTATTAATAACTTAATTAATTATCTTTCAATATTCCGACCCTTTGGGATTGTATCCTTGCTGACTCAAACCACTGGGTTGAGGCTAACGTCACCTTCAAAAGAGGGGCCTACTACTATAACTAAGATAATCTCTTAAAAAGTCCGAAAGTGCGAAAATCATCAAAGGATACATTAAAGACGAGTCGGATCCAAGTGATTCATCTTGTCTATCTGTTTTTATTTTATTTTTATTTCTGCATTTTTAATTTTTATTTTCATGTTTCAAATCTTTTCTCAAAAATTTAGATTGATTAGACGTTGAGGATAAACCGGTACTAAAAGCTCTTGTGTCCTTGGATGACCTCGGTATCTTACCAACGCTATACTACGCTCACGATGGGTGCACTTGCCCAAGTGTGTGTTTAGTGTTAGTAGAATATCGTGTTTTATAAATTTAAAACTTGACTAATGCGTAAAATGGGCTTAAAATATCAATAAAAACATATCACACCGAACGCACACCAATGTGAAGTTAACTATTAACGGAAAAGTAGAATAACCACTAACGGAAAAGCGCTTTCCGTTACTCTCTCCATTACACCATTTTCCCGCCAAAATCCGGTTATAAAAAAGGCATTGCAGGTATGATCTCACAAGTTACTTCACTTACTTTCACTTTTACTACTTTATCTTCTTCCTCGACATCACTGTACTTATTCTCACGCCGGAGGGTGGTCACGGAGAGAACCCCATTCTCCCCGTGGCGAGTCTAACAGCTTTCTACTTTGCAGCGATCGCTAGAGAAGGAAGCTAGCTAAACCACCGAATCGATGAGAGGATTAACCCTTTTATGCAGAGATAAAACCCTCGATCTGATTGACTCCGGTCTAAATTAGATCGTTGTTTCTTCATTGGCGCCCACCGATTCTTCGATTCTCATTTTCATCTTCTCGTTTGATTCATTTATTCTCTTCTGTTTTTAATGGCAGAAGCTCCGTCAAATCCTCCACCAGACCTTCGACCAGAGAACAGGGGTAATTTTGCTCATGCTTCCCGTGTCGAGGGGATTGTGGAAGAAGCATCTGATGATAACGATGTTCAGAACAACGTTAATCATGAGAATGATCCTGTTACACCGGGAATATAACCTGAAATCCCGATCAGCTCAATTTTACCTCATGGCGAAAATCCGATCTCTTGGTATGTGAAGTCCTAGGGTGCGTTGAACGCCGTTTATGCACAGCTTTGTGCACAAACTGCTCAACCAACACAACAAACACGTAGATCTGCAGCTCAAGTGCGAGCTCCATCTGCACCTCGAGTGTTGCATTATGATGCACCGTCACACATGTCGGTTGATGATACAGAGGTCTATTCCAAATCAAGCACTAAGTATGAATCTACTCACTCTGAATCCAGCCGACGAGACCACCGTGAAGAGCAATATTCCCAAAAGCGCCAATCGGTTTACTCATGTTTGGGCCCGCGTTTCTCACAAAAGCGGGACACCCAAACTGATGAATACGACATGACGTATAACGAAGACGACAACACAAGCGTTTTTAATCGGATACAGAGAGATCATGCAAGTTGCAAACCAAAAATCCGTGCAGTTTACAACCCAGAAGCAGAGTATGACTACAATCTGATCTACCGACCAGCGGAAGCTACAGAAAACTCAAAGTTTGTCAGAGAGATTGCACTGGCTCCCCTCGAGCGGGCAAAACTACCTTCAAATGTGGGGAAGTTCAATGGATTGTCAGACCCTGATGATTACCTGCGCGTGTTCACAAGCGCAGGACTAGTCGGTGGATGGATACTACCTATATGGTGCCATTTGTTTGTCCAAACCCTTACATACGTCGCGCACCTTTGGTTTGACAATCTACCAGTAGGTAAGTTAACATCCTGGGTTGATCTTAAGGAAAAATTTCTGGTTCATTTCAGTCAGCAGCGCCGATCCATTCGAGACTCCGCGGATGTTATGAACATCTGGCGGAGGGACGATGAAAGCTTGGAAGATTTCATCACGAGGTACAATAAGGAAGTATTGGAAATCAATGACGTACACGAGCACTTAATCCGCGCACAGTTTAAGTACGCGGTGAGATGCGATAATATGATCAAAGTGTTGTCAGGGACTGAAGGATTGCCAAAAAGTTGGGAGAAGTTGATGGCAGCAGCCAAGATCTATGCTCAAACAGAGCGCAATTTAAGTTCCAACAGACCACCACTACCCCAGAATCACCCTCAAGACAATAGTGGAAGTAGTGGTTGGAAATTCAAGAAAAGCTGGAAAGACTCAACTTCAGGCACATACTCTTCAGATGACGCCCGCACGACAATCAACAAGATCACAGCTCAAAAAGAAGCCAAACAAGAAAACCGCGAAAGGCAGTAGACGCCTCTTACCAAGACACCTGCGGAAGTGCTTAGCACCGAGGATCACCAGTTCAAAACACCACCGCCAATGAAAAACAAAAGAGGACAAGATCCGAACCTCTACTGTGAGTACCACAAAGACAATGGCCACACCACGAACAACTGCATCAGTCTCCGCATGGAAATAGAAAAAGCACTCAAGAGTGGAGAGCTTACCCATCTCGTTCAGAACGTGATCAAAGAAATCAAGCAGATCACACGTGGAGATGAGGGGCCATGTACCAAAAAAGCTAAACAAACCTAAGGGTCCAGGACAGTTCAGCGTGCATGTAATCATAGTTTCCTTCATATTTGATAGATTCTTCAACTTGTCAACTTATGGCACAAGGACTATTTACATGCGCAGTAAATTAAGTTTCTTATTTATCCTAATAGCAGCTTTGTGCCACATGGCCCCTGCACCTTATCTGAATAAATACAAAGTTCGTTACATTACCTCTATGTTTTATTACAAATGTATGCAATTTCTTTTGGTAAGCACAAAAACGTTATAGTAACATAACACAAGTCTCATGAATGGTCCGCAGTCACAGGTACTGCGCAAGGTCCAGCCCTACGTCCACACATGAGCTTTATACCATCTTTATTTGTCTTACCTAAACAAAGTAATTGTACTCATGCAAACATTGTAACTAAAACATACCATGCATTCATAAAAAGTTACTTGCGCAGCAACGCATTAACAAAAACTACATGCGCGACAGCGCATTGGCAAAAGTTACTTGTGCAACAAGCGCAATAACAAAATATTACAAACGGGATCTACATCCCAAACCTATTCAATAAACATGTTCAACAACCACAAAATACAAGACAACCTATTCTAGGTCTTCATCATCATCCACCTCGTCTGGGAGAATATCCTTCAGTTGCGCCACAAAGTCATCAGACTGAAGTGCAGCAGTTACCAAATCCATCACTTGAAGGCGCAAGTTGTTATACTCTGTCTTTGCAGCAGCATGGGCAGCCCCAGTATCAACTCCACACGTGGCAGATCTACTGTTCTCCCAATCAACCTCCAGTGCATCATTGACATGTTGGGTACATTCTGCATACCCCTGAGTGTATCCGTCACTACCTACGCACGGTGACCATCAGATTGGCAATAGTCTGATCTAAGTCGATGGAATTGAGAATCGAATTTGCAACCTGCGCAGACAAGAAATCGCAATAAGAAGATATGCAAATTTATCAGAAATATTACAAGGGGTTGACATACTTACATTGATAATACCATGGTGCCTCATCCATAACATATCATTCTTCAAGGGTTCAACCAAACTCTCCGCCATCACCTGAGCAGTTTCAGAATTTTCCAGCTTCTCCTCAGTTTCGGCAAGACGGCGGGAGGTTTCGGCTTTCTCAACCCTCTCAAGCTGCAAGTCCTTTTTGGCAGACTCAAGCTCCGCCTTGGTTTGTGTAGGTCCCTCTCGAGGATGAGATAAAACCTTATCCTTGTTATATCAAACACACTAGCGAGTGCGGAATCCTAGCTAGCATGCAACCGAGACTTTATACGAGAACAAGCACAAACACAACACACAACATTCAACGATTAACACCACTTGTATTAATGCGTATGAAAGGTTCGGTTACAAGTCCAATGTTCACAGATGTATTCTGCAAACTCTCAAAGTTCTCTCGTGTGTGTGCTCTCCTCTCTCTTGTGTCTCTCCTGTCTAACTGCTGAAGTGAACACAACATATGGGTATTTATACCCGACACAGCAGGTCTGGTCGAAGGATCAGACAGGTTGATCGAAACACCACGAAGGATGATATCCTTCGTGGTCTATCCTTCGTGGACT
Source organism: Helianthus tuberosus (assembly GCA_030545235.1). Taxonomy (NCBI): domain Eukaryota; kingdom Viridiplantae; phylum Streptophyta; class Magnoliopsida; order Asterales; family Asteraceae; genus Helianthus; species Helianthus tuberosus. The sequence goes on along the minus strand of CM060440.1, from coordinate 64,621,673 downwards.
ATCTTTCGAGCTCATCATCGAAGGATATAAAACAATCCTTCGATTACACATCCTTCGACACAACCAGCTTACAACATTTTTCTAACTGTTTGGTCAAGTCAAACCAGGAGGATGGTTGACTTGGTCAAACTTACATCAACCTTACATTAAAGACATCGTTTTGTATCATGACGAAATACAGACAAAGTACAGACACAAGTGCACCAACAGTTTGTTCCTGATCAGATAATAAATAAGTGAGTTCTTCTATCTCTTTATTTCTAAGGGCAAGAGTGGTGCAGGTTTGTACCTCTCTCTGCTAGCTCCTCTCTCCGTGGGAACGGGCTTCATTGCGAGCCGCTTCGGCCTCCGCCTTCTCCTTCTTCAACCTTTCAATCTCCGCTATGAGATTGTTAATATTGTTCCGGAGAACCATCTTCTCATTATTATCCTTGTCATAAATTTCCCTCTAACGTTTCCGCTCTTCTGAAAGAAAGGCAGCTTCAGATTCAGCCTTCCTTTTCCACCCCGTAGCATACCATTCCTCTGTCTTCTGCTCGCTTTCAAACTTGGCTTGAACAGCCTCCAACTTAGCTCTCAACAGAGCAACATTTGCCTTCTCTTCAGTAACTTCCTTTTTTGACGCTTCAAAAGCATCCCACTCCTTATGCATGTTGCGCCATTCGCGCACTATACGGTGAGTGGTAGAAGTTGAGCTAGCAGTTTCTTCAAGATATGCGTGATAAGTTTGATCATGAGATCGATCTTCTTGAAATTTAACTTTAGCAGGAGGAAAAACACCCTGCAACCAGTCTCGGCAAACTTGCCCGTCAGAAAAGGTATCGCCTTGCTTAAGTTTCCATACAGGTGCATGAATTTCGGAAGCTCTCCTCTCTGAATAAGATCGATAATAGTAATCCCCCAGAGTTTCCTCCGGGCGGATAGGAGAATCTTCCTCACCATGAGCAATAAAGCCATGCTCAACATTCACAGGGTCCTCTTGAATGGATTTTCCTCTTTCTGGCCCATGCGCCACAACTTCAGGAGACTTGGGTTTGGTAGCTCCAACGTCAGCAGTCTCCGTTTCCACAACCTTCTCCATTTCCAACTTAACTTCAACAGGCTTCTCTACTTCAACAGCCTTCTCTACCTCCGCTTCTGTAGCCTTGGTGCCCTCCAACTGTTCTTTAATAGATGTGCGGGGTGGCGACAGCGAAAGATCATCATTAAAAACAGAAGATGATTCCACGTGAACGGAAGGAATAGGCTTTTCCGCAAAATAAAAGTTCATGTCAACTTAAAAGTATGATGAAGCAAAGGTTAATGAAAGCACTCATCCGGAGACAGCTTCGTATCAAGAGCATCCAGGTTACCCTTCTTGCTAATCCTTTTCCTGATAATCTTCTTGGCAGGCTGTGCCGCACCTCACTCTCTGGTTTCCTCTTCACCACCTTGGTCCGAAGCAGCGGCTCTGGACTTGATTCCACGTCAATGGGATCATCAGGGTTGGACACCGGAATGTCAGCAGTATCTCGAGGCTCCGCCTTTGGTTTTCTCACAGCTACAGGCGCAAGACCCTCTAACGTGTCACACACCACTACGTAATCACACAAAGGATCAGAAACAAGGCGTGTACCTTTCTTCTTCTCTTCCCTGAGAACGTCCGCCTTCAGTGTATCAAGCTTCTTAGGCGCAGCATTGGCAGTTGGCGCACATTTTTTCTTCCTTGATTCAGGGCATATGCCTAGGTTTGTCAACTCACCTATTCAAAAGAAAATATTGCAATATTACCCAAAGCGCAAAAGTCAGCAAAGAGTAATATTGCAATATTGCTTGAAAATAAAAAAAGAAACATACCAACATTAGTAGAAGGTTGCGCATTCAAATCTGCATCTCTTGTAAGCGCAAAATTCCTTACTATTTGGTGGTACCACGGTTCTTCATTCACACCCTTCTGCACAGTTGTCATTCTTCCATGTTCTCTCTTGTACGCCACAACGTACAACGCAACAACTACAAACAGGAAAATCAACAACATAACGATTTCACAAAAAGAAGATGAAGATCTGAGGACTTACCTTTATCATCTTCCACATACACTGGTTTGTCGTGACGACCTGCTTTCCAGTGCAGACTCATACCAGCAGCAACTAGGGCGCTCTCAGGCAGTTCAATGGAAGGAACATCCTTCATGTCCTGGTACCATATCTCCGACTCCGGGGTATGGTCCCAAAAACCTTGCACAAGCGCATAAGACCATACCCTAACTACATTCCAAAGAACATCTTAAACAAAGCCTTGCGCGGCCGCGCAGGGGTTTTAAATAAGATTTGGGAAAGAAGAGTCTTCGATAACCATGCGCCGGAAGAAAAGAGAGACAAACACTCAACTAACACCCTTGCGCGGGCTCGTGCAAGGGCACAATTAAGCTTAAAGAGTAAAACCTCAACATCTTCGCTCACCTGAAGTCAAGACTTGAACAAAAGGAATCTTCTGTTACAACAGACTAGACACGTGGCAAAGGCATAAAGGTTTACAGCTGTAGATCTTCTAGAAGGAGTTAAATGCTCATCGTGCATGGCCATTCGGTTACAACTGACTGTGACGTGGCACAATCATGGACGCGTATCTAAATCACGATGAGGGCATTCACTTAAAGGAAGATCTACACAAAACCACTTTCCACGTGGCATCTCCCCATGTAACAACCCTCGGTAAAACCAACACCCTCATAATATTTCCAACACTCTAATATATTATAAAATGTCCCAATATGTTTTATATTATACCCCGTATTTGAAAACCAAGCCCTAATTATATTATAGTATATAAAATAAATTAAAAACACGAAATATAGGGTTGAGGCGGGCCGCGACATACTCTACCCTTAGTTTACGCGGGCCGTATCAAGGCGGGACTTGACTGCGCTGATTTCTTAAGTTGAAGCGGGCCGCGTAAGGGTGTATAGGTCTTTTACGCGGGCCGCGACAGGACCAGATTACACAACTATAAATAGATGGCATCAGTTTTCAATTTCCGTCGCTCATTCTCAAATCTCATTCTCGAATTCTGAAGTTATAGACATAATATTTTGGGTATTATACCCCTAATTAGCGAGGTTCTGCTCCATTATAAGTATTATAACCCCAGTTTTGTAACAGTTACGATGCCCGATTGATTTAGGGTTCCGTAACAACTGTCGTGGTTCTGCCCGACGTAGTTGTTGGAATGCCGTCTCGGGGAGGGTATTATTAATATTTTCAAAGGGTTATGGTACTAATCAATGTACATTTGTATAAATTATAGATTATAGCTAGGAAACCCTTACGAAAAGCCAAAGATAGCAATGTGAGTTTATCCTCTTTTTATTAACCTTTTTGGAATGTTTTACAAAACCTTAAATGTTTACAATGTGATTAAGCGGTGATTGAGTCTTTGTAGTTCTTCAATTACTGCCGGTATTATGGGGTTTTTGTAACAACCCTCGGTAAAATCAATACCCTTATAATAATTCCGACTCTCTGATATACTATAAAATGTCTTAATATGTTTATTATTACACCACGTATGCGAAAACCGAGCTCGTATTATGTTATAATTTATAAAAATAAAATAAAAATATGAAATATAAGTTGAGGCGGGCCGCCTAGACCCACCCCAACATATCAAGCGGGCCGAATTAGGACCAGAGTTTGACTCCGCTGACTTCTTTAGTTAATGTGGGCCGCTTGAACTAAAGCTTATACTAATGCGGGCCGCGCGGACCCATAACACACGATTGCACCAGAGGTCGACACGTGTCGACATCGTGTCAAGTCTACTAGCTGACTGGTCAAAGCTATAGGTGGACGCGGGCCGCCTGATGGTTAGCCTTATCTGAAGCGGGCCGCGTGGAGACCAGATTACACAACTATAAATAGAACACATCAGACTTCGTTTTCCGTCGCTCACTTTTCATTTCTCAATCTCAAATTCTGTAGTAGAGGCATTATAGTTGGGTACTATACCCCTAATTAGCGAGGTTCTGCTCCATTGTAAGTACTATAACCCCGGTTTCATAACAGTTACGCTGCCCGATTGATTTAGGGTTCCGTAACAACTGTCGTGGTTCTGCCTGACGTAGTTGTTGGAATGCCGTCTCGGGGAGGGTATTATTAATAATTTCAAAGGGTTATGGTACTAATCAATGTACATTTGTATAAATTATAGATTATAGCCAGGAAACCCTTACGAAAAGCCTAAGACAGCAATGTGAGTTTATCCTCTTTTTGTTAACCTTTTTGGAATAATTTACAAAACCATAAATGTTTTACAATGTGATTAAGCGGTGATTGAGTCTTTGTAGTTCTTCAATTACTGCCGGTATTATGGGGTTTTGTATACAAAATTTACTACGAGTAGTAGTAAGTCTGAATGACAGTGCATTACCATTGGACGACGAGTTAGCCAATGGGTAATTTGACCATAGCCATAGATCCGGTCGAGTGGCAAATACTGAATGAGTAATTGTGTAGAAATAAACAATGTGATCGCTCTCAATACTGTTTTAATTGATAAAATGTTTCTTGATTAAACTGGGATTCACTCACCAGTATTTCCGACTGACAAATGTTTTTAAAACGCGTTACAGGTAACACAATGTGAACAGCCAATTAATGAAAAGCCAGCTAGAGAGCACTGAAGGCTTGGGAAAATGTGGCTATAAAAGTTACCTAATAAACGATGTTTTAAATTCAATAAAATAGGGTTTGTCCCTATAAATGTATTGTAATAAGAAACTTGGGTTTTGCCCATGTATTTATTAATATCAAGTATGGTGGTTTTACTCTGATAAACATTTCCTAACTACGGCCCTGATGTAAATTCCGCTGCGAGACTAAATAAACTGATACCACCAAAATCTGTGATCACGTCCGCCCGTTCCCGGGGATCAGGGATCGGGGGTTGTGACAGAAGGTGGTATCAGAGCCTAGCCACTGGTTCAAGCCAAAGAAGTGTTCTGCTGACACTTAAATTATAAAAATTTTGTGTTAGGAAATAAATTATGGAAATACCTGCATAACTGTAATTAGGTATTATGTGTTATTTGACTATTTATTAGTTTTCAGTATGAGTGATCAAGGACCATCAGATGTGAATCGTCAGTTATCTGATTCACCTAAGAGTGAAAGTACATCATCACAGCCTGCCCTCTCAGGGTATGTTGCTGATCAGGAAGACGAAATATTTGCTTTTAGAGCTCAATCTGAAGAACCATTCCTTACTAAGAAACGAGGATGGTTCAGTAAAGAAGCTTTTGCTCGTAGGAAGAGAATGAGGAAATTGAAACAGCAAAGGGCTTTAGCAGCTATTAAGAGAGAGACAGATGCTCATACTCAAGATATGCTAAATAGAAGCCTAGCAAATTTCCATATCTTAGCTACAACTGCTGCTGACCCAGGTCTAGAACAACTAGTAGCCCCACAACCACAAAACCCAGAACAACCCATGAAAATAGAAAACCAGGAAAACCAAGTAGAAATGCACGACTTTAACCCAGATGAAATCCCCCGGGTACCTGCACCAAACCCACTAGACCCGAATTACGACCCCTGGTGGGACGATAATAGGGACTTTGTGCAACGTTACCCTATCCAGGATTATCCACCCATACAGAATATAGAAGCTTACCTAGGTATGGACCCTTTAGATCCCTATTACCAAAATGATTATATTAGGGAAATATTAGAGGATCCTTACCAATTTCATGAACTGTCACCCCCATATCAGGAAAATGTACCCCAGATTCCAAACCCAGTCTGAGAACCTGCACCCCCAATGAGTGCAGAAAACGTGCAAGAACTTAGGACTTTCGGGGAGGAGATCTTAGAAAGCAGTGAGAGGATGCGTCAGGTGGGAGAGCGTCTCGTATGGAAATACGATGAGCGCAATATGGATTTCTGGATAAATCCATATCCATGAATGTTAGAATGGAGGAAGCAGTAGTAATAATAATATAATAATAAAATAAGATATGTGTGTACGGATGCATATTATTATTTTATTTCTGTTGGTATTGTAATTTCATTTCTGTACTAGTGTGTAATAGACGCATAAGTATATGAAAAGAGTAAAAGTAGCAATGATCTACGCTTTTGACAAAACTGTGTGTCATGTGATTAATTATATTAATATATTATTTGTGATATTAATATGGGATAAATGTTTAAAATTCAGATGGCCGACCAAGGAAATCAAGTCAATTTGGATAATAACCCGGAAATCCAGAATGATAATATTCAGAATGACGATAATCTGAATAATGAGAACCTAAACAACAATAACAATGGAAATCAAGTGGACAATAGTGCTATCCAACATATAGTAGCACAGGGAATTATAGATGCCATGCCATTTATACTTCAGACTGTTAAGGATGCTGATAATAAAAGTAAACATAGCAGCAAGCGACCCGTTGAACCAGAAAACAGTGTGAACAATGGACCGGTACTTCAAATGCCTATTCCTAAAAGAAGAAGAACCATGCCTTATGGTTGTTCTTATAAAGAATTCTGGTCTTGTAAACCAATGGAATTCTCGGGCAATGAAGGGGCCATTGCAACTTTACGCTGGATAGAGAAGACTGAGGCAGTCTTAAGGATTAGTAAGTGTGCTGAAGAAGATAGAATACTGTTTGCTTCTAATCTGTTTAAGAATGCAGCACTAGAATGGTGGAATACTATCCTCCAAACAAAAGGAAGTGATAGAACCTATAATATGGAATGGGAAGAGTTTAAGGACAAGGTAGAAAGAAAATTCTGCCCACCCAATGAGAAAGAACAGATAGCAAACAAATTCCTAAATCTTAGAATGACTGGTGTAGATAGCAAAGGATACACTAAGTTATTTTTTGAATATGCTAGGATAGTGCCAACTCTTGCATCACCAGAACCAGTGTTAATCTCCCGTTATATTTGGGGATTAATTGGAGAAATTAGACATGTAGTCAAGGCAGCTAGACCACAAACGATAGAGGAAGCTGTAGAACTAGCCAACACATTGACTGATGAATTAGTCCGTACCCGAGAAGAGGATCAAAGAAGGAGCCTAACCCAGAAGTTGACCCAAGAATTTCGTTCTGGAAATTCTAACCGTGGGAAAAATCTAGGTTCTACCTCTGCACCTTACTGTAGGTACTGCAAAAGAAAACATTCTGGGAGATGTTCCATATACTGTAACTTTTGCAAAATGTCGGGACACAAGGAAGAAAACTGCAGGAAGAAAGCTAATAGCAGGATATGTTACAATTGCGGAGAACCAGGTCATATCAAGCTGAATTGCCCAAAATTAGCTCCAGCTCCAGATAACAAGAATACTAAAAATGCTAGAGCATTTGTTCTGACTGCAGAAGAAGCCAAGATAATGCCAGATGTTATAGCTGGTACGTTTTTAGTTAATGATGTCTTTGCTAAAGTATTATTTGACTCTGGTGCAAACCAACGTTTTATTAATACATCGTTTTACAAAATTTTAAATCAGTCATTAACTAAACTACCACATGAATGTGTAGTAGAGACAGCCAATGGAGAAACCATTAGGATTTCTGAAATCTTGCAGGGAGCAAGCATAGAAATTTTAAATCAGAAATTTATTGCAAATCTTTATCCCATGAATCTGGTAGGATTCGATGTTGTTTTAGGAATGGACTGGTTAATAGCCAATAAAGCTAGTATTTTATGTGATCAAAAGTTAATCCAAATAAATTCATCAAAAGGTAAAAAGATCACAATTAAAGGAGATAAGCTTTCTAGATCTACAAAATTCATATCTGTGATGAAAACTGCAAGTTGTATAAGAAAAGGTTCTATAGTGTATTTGATTTCTATAATCACTAACACTAAAGGAAAAGAACTAAAAGATATTCCAGTAGTATCTCAGTTTTCAGATATTTTTCCAGAAGAATTACCAGGACTACCTCCGGACAGAGAAGTTGAATTCAGAATTCACTTAATACCAGGAACATCACCGATTGCCAAAGCACCTTACCATTTAGCGCCTGCAGAAATGCAAGAATTGAAGAAACAATTAGATGAATTATTGGAAAAAGGATTCATACAGCCAAGTTCGTCGCCATGGGGAGCGCCAATACTGTTCGTTAAAAAGAAGGACGACTCAATGCGTATGTGCATTGATTAGCGTGAATTAAACAAAGTCACGATTAAGAATCGGTACCCATTACCGAGAATCGATGATCTGTTTGATCAGCTACAAGGAGCTCGATTTTTCTCAAAAATCGATTTAAGGTCAGGATATCATCAATTAAAAGTGCAGGAAGAGGATATTCCTAAAACTGCTTTTAGGACAAGGTATGGTCATTATGAATTCACTGTCATGCCATTTGGTTTAACCAATGCTCCAGCTGCATTTATGGACATGATGAACCGAATATGTAAGCCATATTTGGATAAATTCATAATTGTTTTTATAGATGATATTCTAATTTATTCTAAGAATAAAGAGGATCATGCAAGACATTTGCACGCACTTTTAAGTCTGTTAAGAAAGGAAAAACTTTATGCTAAGTTTTCAAAGTGCGAATTTTAGTTAGAACAGGTACAATTCCTTGGACATTTAGTCAATCATGAAGGAATTCATGTAGATCCAACAAAAATCGAGGCGATTATGAAATGGAAAACCCCTGAGTCACCAACCGAGGTTAGAAGTTTCTTAGGATTGGCAGGTTATTATAGAAGATTTATTAAAGATTTTTCTAGAATAGCCATTCCCTTAACTAAGCTAACTTGTAAAGCTATTAAGTTTGAATGGGGAATAAAACAAGAAGAAGCCTTTAGAATTCTTAAGCAAAGATTAACCCATACACCTATATTAGCATTGCCAGAAGGAACTGAAGACTTTGTAGTCTATTGTGATGCTTCTAGATTAGGTTATGGATGTGTGTTGATGCAACGTCAAAAGGTTATAGCTTACGCATCTAGACAACTTAAGAATCATGAAGAGAATTATTCAACCCATGATTTAGAATTAGGAGCTATAATTTTTGCTCTTAAAATTTGGAGACATTACCTTTACGGTAGTAAGTTTACCATATTTACTGATCATAAGAGTTTAAGGTATGTTTTCGGACAGAAGGAGTTGAATATGAGACAAAGACGTTGGATGGAATTTATTAGTGACTATGATTGTAATATCCAGTATCATGAAGGGAAAGTAAATGTAGTGGCAGATGCTTTAAGTCGAAAATATCATGAAAAGCCAAAAAGGGTACGTTCTCTTAAATTAAATCTGCAAGTAGATTTAAATGATCAGATAAGAGAAGCACAAGAATCAGTAATTAAGGATGATTCTGAAAAATTAAAAGGTATGCTAAAAGAATTGGAACAAGGAACAGATGGAATTTGGAGGTTCCATAAAAAGAGAATGTGGATACCTAAATTAGGAAACCTGCGTAATCGTATATTAGAAGAAGCTCATAAGTCTAAATATACGATGCATCCAGGAAGTGATAAAATGTACCAGGATTTAAGGAAAAATTTCTTGTGGATAGGAATGAAGAAGGACATAGCAATTTATGTTTCTAAATGTTTAACTTGCTCACAAGTTAAAGCTGAACATCAGAAACCCTCAGGTTTGTTACAGCAATTAGAAATGCCGGTGTGGAAATGGGAATTAATAACAATTGATTTTGTTACTAAATTACCCAAAACAAGGAAAGGAAATGATACAATCTGGGTGATTGTAGATAGATTAACCAAGTCAGCTCATTTCTTACCAATGAAGGAAACAATTAGTATGGAACAATTATCTAAATTGTATGTAAATGAAATTGTTTCTTTACATGGCATTCCTTTATCAATTGTTTCTGACAGAGATAGTCGATTTACATCTCATTTTTGGTCAAGTTTCCAAAAAGTAATGGGAACCAAGTTAAAATTAAGCACGGCTTATCACCCACAAACAGATGGACAAAGTGAAAGAACAATTCAGACAATGGAAGACATGCTTAGAGCTTGTGTAATTGACTTTGGAGGTAATTGGGACGATCACTTACCTTTAATAGAATTTTCTTATAATAACAGTTATCACACAAGTATCAATGCTGCACCATTCGAAGCACTTTATGGACGAAAGTGTCGAACCCCAGTCTGTTGGGCAGAAATTGGGGAAAAGCAACTATCTGGACCTGAAATAGTGCAGGAAACAACTGATAAGATTATTCAAGTCAAGGAACGACTGAAAACGGCACGTGATCGACAAAAGAGTTATGCTGATAACCGATGCAAGCCGTTAGAATTTCAAGTAGGAGATAAAGTGTTGTTGAAAGTCTCTCCTTGGAAAGGAGTGGTAAGATTCATCAAACGGGGAAAGTTAAGTCCCAGGTATGTTGGACCTTTTAAGAGTATTAGAAAAATAGGATCTGTAGCCTATCAGCTACAATTGCCAGAGGAAATGGCAGGAATACATGATGTGTTTCATGTATCTAATCTTAAAAAGTGTTTAGCTGATGAATCACTGATAGTGCCTCTTAAGGATATAGAGGTAAATGAACAACTCAAGTTTGTAGAAAGACCTTTACAAATTGAAGACAGGAAAATCAAGAATCTCAAACATAAAAGACTAGTTCTAGTCAAAGTGAAGTGGGAATCCAAAAGAGGACCTGAGTACACCTGGGAACTCGAGTGAGAAATGAAGAGGAAATATCCGCACTTGTTTCAGTAGAACTCGAGGACGAGCTCTAAAACAAGGTGGGGAGAATGTAACAACCCTCAGTAAAATCAATACCCTTATAATAATTCCGACTCTCTGATATACTATAAAATGTCTTAATATGTTTATTATTACACCCCGTATGCGAAAACCGAGCTCGTATTATGTTATAATTTATAAAAATAAAATAAAAATATGAAATATAAGTTGAGGCGGGCCGCCTAGACCCACCCCAACATATCAAGCGGGCCGAATTAGGACCAGAGTTTGACTCCGCTGACTTCTTTAGTTAATGCGGGCCGCTTGAACTAAAGCTTATACTAATGCGGGCCGCGCGGACTCATAACACGCGATTGCACCAGAGGTCGACACGTGTCGACATCGTGTCAAGTCTACTAGCTGACTGGTCAAAGCTATAGGTGGACGCGGGCCGCCTGAGGGTTAGCCTTATCTGAAGCGGGCCGCGTGGAGACCAGATTACACAACTATAAATAGAACGCATCAGACTTCGTTTTCCGTCGCTCACTTTTCATTTCTCAATCTCAAATTCAGTAGTAGAGGCATTATAGTTGGGTACTATACCCCTAATTAGCTAGGTTCTGCTCCATTGTAAGTATTATAACCCCAGTTTCATAACAGTTACGCTGCCCGATTGATTTAGGGTTCCGTAACAACTGTCGTGGTTCTGCCCGACGTAGATGTTGGAATGTCGTCTCGGGGAGGGTATTATTAATAATTTCAAAGGGTTATGGTACTAATCAATGTACATTTGTATAAATTATAGATTATAGCCAGGAAACCCTTACGAAAAGCCTAAGATAGCAATGTGAGTTTATCCTCTTTTTGTTAACCTTTTTGGAATAATTTACAAAACCATAAATGTTTTACAATGTGATTAAGCGGTGATTGAGTCTTTGTAGTTCTTCAATTACTGCCGGTATTATGGGATTTTGTATACAAAATTTACTACGAGTAGTAGTAAGTCTGAATGACAGTGCATTACCATTGGACGACGAGTTAGCCAATGGGTAATTTGACCATAGCCATAGATCCGGTCGAGTGGCAAATACTGAATGAGTAATTGTGTAGAAATAAACAATGTGATCGCTCTCAATACTATTTTAATTGATAAAATGTTTCTTGATTAAACTGGGATTCACTCACCAGTATTTCCGACTGACAAATGTTTTTAAAACGCGTTACAGGTAACACAATGTGAACAGCCAATTAATGAAAAGCCAGCTAGAGAGCACTGAAGGCTTGGGAAAATGTGGCTATAAAAGTTACCTAATAAACGATGTTTTAAATTCAATAAAATAGGGTTTGTCCCTATAAATGTATTGTAATAAGAAACTTGGGTTTTGCCCATGTATTTATTAATATCAAGTATGGTGGTTTTACTCTGATAAACATTTCCTAACTACGGTCTTGATGTAAATTCCGCTGCGAGACTAAATAAACTGATACCACCAAAATCTGTGATCACGTCCGCCCGTTCCCGGGGATCAGGGATCGGGGGTTGTGACAGTTTTGTATACAAAATTTATTACTGCTTGTGAGTAGTAAGTCGGGAACGACAGTACATTACCATTGGACAACGAGTTAGCCAATGGGTAATTTGACCATAGCCATAGATCCGGTCGAGTGGCAAATACTGAATGAGTAATTGTGTAGAAATAAACAATGTGATCGCTCTCAATACTGTCTTAATTGATAAATTGTTTCTTGATTAAACTGGGATTCACTCACCAGTATTTCCGACTGACAAATGTTTTTAAAACGCGTTACAGGTAACACAATGTGAACAGCCAATTAATGAAAAGCCAGCTGGAGAGCACTGAAGGCTTGGGAAAAATGTGGCTATAAAAGTTACCTAATAAACGATTTTTTAAATTCAATAAAACAGGGTTTGTCCCTATAAATGTATTGTAATAAGAAACTTGGGTTTTTGCCCATGTATTTATTAATATCAAGTATGGTGGTTTTACTCTGATAAACATTTCCTAACTACGGTCCTGATGTAAATTCCGCTGCAAGACTAAACAAACTGATACCACCAAAATCTGAGCTCGCGTCCGCCCGTTCCCGGGGATCAGGGATCGGGGGTTGCGACAGAAGGTGGTATCAGAGCCTAGCCACTGGTCTGAGCCAAAGAAGTGTTCTGCTGACACTTAAAATTCTGAAATTTATGTTAGGAAATTTTGTAAATAAATGCATAACTGTAATTAGGTGTTATGTGTTATTTGATTATTTATTAGTTTTCAGTATGAGTGATCAAGGACCATCAGATGTGAATCGTCAGTTATCTGATTCACCTAGGAGTGAAGGTACATCATCCCAGCCTGCCCTTTCCGGGTATACTGCTGATCAGGAAGATGGAATATTTGCTTTTAGAGCTAAATCTGAAGAGCCATTCCCTACTAAGAAACGAGGATGGTTCAGTAAAGAAGCTTTTGCTCGTTGGAAGAGAATGCGAAAATTGCAACAGCAAAGGACTTTAGCAGCTATTAAGAGAGAGACAGATACCCATACTCAAGATATGTTAAATAGAAGCCTAGCTAATTTTCATATCTTAGCTACGACTGCTGCTGACCCAGGTCTGGAACAACTAGTAGCCCCACAACCACAAAACCCAGAACACCCCATGGAGATAGAAAATCAGGAAAACCAGGTGGAGATGCATGACTTTAACCCAGAAGAAATCCCTAGGGTGCCTGCACCAAACCCACTAGACCCGAATTACGATCCCTGGTGGGACGATAATAGGGACTTTGTGCAACGTTACCCTGTCCAGGATTATCCACCCATACAGAACATAGAAGTCTACCCAGGTATGGACCCTTTAGATCCCTATTACCAAGATAACTACACTAGGGAAATTTTAGAGGATCCTTACCAATTTCAGGAATTGTCACCCCCATATCAGGAACCAGAACCCCAGATTCCAAACCCAGTCCAAGAACCTGCACCCCCAATGAGTGCAGAAAACGTTCAAGAACTTAGGACTTTCGGGGAGGAAATTTTAGAAAGCAGTGAGAGGATGCGTCAGGTTGGAGAGCGTCTCGTATGGAAATACGATGAGCGCAATATGGATTTTTGGATGAATCCATATCCGTGAATGTTATAATGGAGAAGCGGTAGTAATAATATAATAAAATAAAATAAAATATGTGTGTACGGATGCATATTACTATTTTATTTCTGTTGGTATTGTAACTTTATTTCTGTACTAGTGTGTAATAGACGCATAAGTATATGAAAAAGAGTATAGTAGCAATGATCTACGTTTTTTACTAGAATAAGTGTTATGTGAGTAACTATATTAAAATATTAATTATGATATTAATATGGGATAAATGTTTAAAATTCAGATGGCCGACCAAGGAAATCAAGTCAATTTGGATAATAACCCGGAAATCCAGAATGATAATATTCAGAATGACGATAATCTGAATAATGAGAACCTAAACAACAATAACAATGGAAATCAAGTGGACAATAGTGCTATCCAACATATAGTAGCACAGGGAATTATAGATGCCATGCCATTTATACTTCAGACTGTTAAGGATGCTGATAATAAAAGTAAACATAGCAGCAAGCGACCCGTTGAACCAGAAAACAGTGTGAACAATGGACCGGTACTTCAAATGCCTATTCCTAAAAGAAGAAGAACCATGCCTTATGGTTGTTCTTATAAAGAATTCTGGTCTTGTAAACCAATGGAATTCTCAGGCAATGAAGGGGCCATTGCAACTTTACGATGGATAGAGAAGACTGAGGCAGTCTTAAGAATAAGTAAGTGTGCTGAAGAAGATAGAATATTGTTTGCTTCTAATCTGTTTAAGAACGCAGTATTAGAATGGTGGAACACTATCCTCCAGACAAAAGGAAGTGATCAAACCTACAATATGGAATGGGAAGAATTTAAGGATAAGGTAGAAAGGAAATTCTGTCCACCCAATGAAAAGGAACAGATAGCAAACAAATTCCTAAACCTTAGAATGACTGGTGTGGATAGCAAAGGGTACACTAAGTTATTCTTCGAATATGCTAGGATAGTGCCAACTCTTGCTTCACCAGAACCAGTGTTAATTTCCCATTATATTTGGGGATTAATTGGAGAAATAAGACACGTAGTCAAGGCAGCTAGACCACAAACCATAGAAGAAGCTGTAGAACTAGCCAATACCTTGACTGATGAGTTAGTCCGTACTAGAGAAGAAGATCAGAAGAGGAACCTAACCCAGAAGTTGACTCAAGAATTTCGTTCTGTAAATTCTAACCGTGGAAAAAATTTAGGTTCTACCTCTACACCATACTGTAGGTATTGCAAAAGAAAACATTCTGGGAGATGTTCCATATACTGCAACTTTTGCAAAATGTCAGGACACAAGGAAGAAAACTGCAGGAAGAAAGCTAACAGCAAGGTATGTTACAATTGCGAAGAACAAGGTCATTTCAAACTAAATTGTCCAAAATTAGCTCCAGCTCCAGATAACAAGAATACCAAAAATGCTAGAGCATTTGTTCTGACTGCAGAAAAAGCCAAGATGATCCCAGATGTCATAGCTGGTACGTTTTTAGTTAATGATGTCTTTGCCAAAGTATTATTTGACTCTGGTGCCAACCAAAGTTTTATTAATACATCGTTTTGCAAATTTCTAAATCAGTCATTAACTAAAATACCACATGAATGCGTAGTAGAGACAGCTAATGGGGAAACTGTTAGAATTTCTGAAATCTTGCAGGGAGCAAGAATAGAAATTTTAAATCAGAAATTTATTGCAAATCTTTATCCTATGAATCTGGTAGGATTTGATGTTGTTTTAGGAATGGATTGGTTAATAGCCAATAAAGCTAGTATTTTATGTGATCAAAAGTTAATTCAAGTAAATTCACCAAAAGGAAAAACGATCACAATTAAAGGAGATAAGTCCTCTAGATCCACAAAATTCATATCTGTGATGAAAACTGCAAGTTGTATAAGAAAAGGTTCTATAGTGTATTTGATTTCCATAATCACTAACACTAAAGGAAAGGATTTAAAAGATATTCCAGTAGTATCTCAGTTTTCAAATGTCTTTCCAGAAGAACTGCCAGGGCAACCTCCGGATAGAGAAGTTGAATTCAGAATTCAATTGCTACCAGGAACATCACCAATTGCCAAAGCACCTTATCGTTTGGCACCTGCAGAAATGCAAGAATTGAAGAAACAATTAGATGAATTGTTGGAAAAAGGATTCATACAGCCAAGTTCGTCGCCATGGGGAGCGCCGATACTGTTCGTTAAAAAGAAGGACGGCTCAATGCGTATGTGCATTGACTACCGTGAATTAAACAAGGTCACGATTAAGAATCGGTACCCATTACCAAGAATCGATGATCTGTTTGATCAGCTACAAGGAGCTCGATTTTTCTCTAAAATCGATTTAAGGTCAGGATATCATCAATTAGGAAGAGGATATTCCTAAAACTGCTTTTAGAACAAGGTATGGTCATTATGAATTTACTGTCATGCCATTTGGTTTAACCAATGCCCCAGCTGCATTTATGGACATGATGAACCGAATATGTAAGCCATATTTGGATAAATTCATAATCGTATTCATAGATGATATTCTAATTTACTCTAAGAGTAAAGAGGATCATGCAAAGCATTTGCACGCATTTTTAAGTTTATTAAGAAAGGAAAAGCTTTATGCTAAGTTTTCAAAGTGTGAGTTTTGGTTAGAACAGGTACAATTCCTTGGACACCTAGTCAATTATGAAGGAATTCATGTAGATCCAACCAAGATTGAGGCAATTACTAAATGGAAAACCCCTGAGTCACCAACTGAGGTTAGAAGTTTCTTAGGATTGGCCGGTTATTATAGAAGGTTTATTCAAGATTTTTCTAGAATAGCCATTCCCTTAACTAAGCTAACCTGTAAATCTGTTAAGTTTGAATGGGGATTTAAACAAGAAGAAGCCTTTAGAATTCTTAAGCAAAGATTAACCCATACACCTATATTAGCATTACCAGAGGGAACTGAAGATTTTGTAGTTTATTGTGATGCTTCTAGATTAGGTTATGGATGTGTATTGATGCAACGCCAAAAGGTTATAGCTTACACATCTAGACAACTTAAGAATCATGAAGAGAATTATTCAACCCATGATTTAGAGTTAGGAGCTATAATTTTTGCTCTTAAGATTTGGAGACATTACCTTTATGGTAGTAAGTTTACCATATTTACGGATCACAAAAGTTTAAGGTATGTTTTCGGACATAAAGAATTGAATATGAGACAAAGACGCTGGATGGAATTTCTTAGTGATTATGAGTGTGATATCCAGTATCATGAAGGAAAAGCCAATATAGTGGCAGATGCTTTAAGTAGAAAGTATCATGAAAAGCCAAGAAAGGTACGTTCTCTTAAATTAAATCTGCAAGTAGATTTAAATGATCAAATAAGAAAAGCACAAGAGTCAGTAATCAAGGAAGATACTGAAAAGTTAAAAGGTAAGTTAAAAGAATTAAAACAAGGAACAGATGGAATTTGGAGATTCCATGAAAAGAGAATGTGGATACCTAAATTAGGAAATCTTCGATATCGTATATTAGAAGAAGCCCATAAATCTAAATATACGATGCATCCAGGAAGTGATAAAATGTACCAGGATTTAAGGAAAAATTTCTGGTGGATAGGAATGAAAAAGGACATAGCAGCTTATGTTTCTAAATGTTTGACCTGTTCACAAGTCAAAGCTGAACATCAGAAACCCTCAGGTTTGTTACAGCAATTAGAAATGCCAGTATGGAAATGGGAATTAATAACAATTGATTTTGTTACTAAATTACCCAAAACTAGGAAAGGAAATGATACAATCTGGGTGATTGTAGACAGACTAACTAAGTCAGCTCATTTCTTACCAATGAAGGAAACAATTAGTATGGAACAATTATCTAAATTGTATGTAAATGAAATTGTTTCTTTACATGGCATTCCTTTATCAATTGTTTCTGACAGAGATAGTCGATTTACATCTCATTTTTGGTCAAGTTTCCAAAAGGCAATGGGAACCAAATTAAAGCTGAGTACTGCTTATCATCCACAAACAGATGGACAAAGCGAAAGAACAATTCAGACAATGGAGGATATGCTTAGAGCTTGTGTAATTGACTTTGGAGGTAATTGGGATAATCACTTACCTTTAATAGAATTTTCTTATAATAATAGTTATCACACAAGTATCAATGCTGCACCATTCGAAGCACTTTATGGAAGAAAGTGTCGAACCCCAGTCTGTTGGGCAGAAATTGGGGAAAAGCAACTATCTGGACCTGAGATAGTGCAAAAAACAACTGACAAGATTATTCAAGTCAAGGAACGACTGAAAGCAGCACGTGATCGACAAAAGAGTTATGCTAATAACCGACGCAAGCTGTTGGAGTTTCAAGTAGGAGATAAAGTATTGTTAAAAGTCTCTCCTTGGAAAGGAGTGGTAAGATTCATCAAACGAGGAAAACTAAGTCCCAGGTATGTTGGACCTTTTAAGATTATTAGAAGAATAGGACATGTAGCCTATCAGCTACAATTACCATAGGAAATGGCAGGAATACATGATGTGTTTCATGTATCTAATCTTAAAAAGTGTTTAGCTGATGAATCTTTGATAGTGCCTCTTAAGGATATAGAGGTAAATGAACAACTCAAGTTTGTAGAAAGACCTCTACAAATTGAAGACAGGAAAGTCAAGAATCTCAAACATAAGAGACTAGTTCTAGTCAAAGTGAAGTGGGACTCTAAAAGAGGACCTGAGTACACATGGGAGCTTGAATCGGAAATGAAAAGAAAATATCCACACTTATTCCAGTAGATCTCGGGGACGAGCTCTAAAACAAGGTGGGAAGAATGTAACCAGCCTCGGTAAAACCAACACCCTCATAATATTTCCGACACTCTAATATATTATAAAATGTCCCAATATGTTTTATATTATACCCCGTATGTGAAAACCAAGCCCTAATTATATTATAGTATATAAAATAAATTAAAAATACGAAATATAGGGTTGAGGCGGGCCGCGACATACTCTACCCTTAGTTTACGCGGGCCGTATCAAGGCGGGACTTGACTGCGCTGATTTCTTAAGTTGAAGCGGGCCGCGTAAGGGTGTATAGGTCTTTTACGCGGGCCGCGACAGGACCAGATTACACAACTATAAATAGATGGCATCAGTTTTCAGTTTCCGTCGCTCATTCTCAAATCTCATTCTCGAATTCTGAAGTTATAGACATAATATTTTGGGTATTATACCCCTAATTA
Organism: Helianthus tuberosus; assembly: GCA_030545235.1. Taxonomy (NCBI): domain Eukaryota; kingdom Viridiplantae; phylum Streptophyta; class Magnoliopsida; order Asterales; family Asteraceae; genus Helianthus; species Helianthus tuberosus. The sequence continues at coordinate 64,602,678 of CM060440.1, read as the reverse complement.
GCGAGGTTCTGCTCCATTGTAAGTATTATAACCCCAGTTTTGTAACAGTTACGATGCCCGATTGATTTAGGGTTCCGTAACAACTGTCGTGGTTCTGCCCGACGTAGTTGTTGGAATGCCGTCTCGGGGAGGGTATTATTAATATTTTCAAAGGGTTATGGTACTAATCAATGTACATTTGTATAAATTATAGATTATAGCCAGGAAACCCTTACGAAAAGCCTAAGATAGCAATGTGAGTTTATCCTCTTTTTATTAACCTTTTTGGAATGTTTTACAAAACCTTAAATGTTTACAATGTGATTAAGCGGTGATTGAGTCTTTGTAGTTCTTCAATTACTGCCGGTATTATGGGGTTTTGTATACAAAATTTATTACTGCTTGTGAGTAGTAAGTCGGGAACGACAGTACATTACCATTGGACAACGAGTTAGCCAATGGGTAATTTGACCATAGCCATAGATCCGGTCGAGTGGCAAATACTGAATGAGTAATTGTGTAGAAATAAACAATGTGATCGCTCTCAATACTGTCTTAATTGATAAATTGTTTCTTGATTAAACTGGGATTCACTCACCAGTATTTTCGACTGACAAATGTTTTTAAAACGCGTTACAGGTAACACAATGTGAACAGCCAATTAATGAAAAGCCAGCTGGAGAGCACTGAAGGCTTGGGAAAAATGTGGCTATAAAAGTTACCTAATAAACGATGTTTTAAATTCAATAAAATAGGGTTTGTCCCTATAAATGTATTGTAATAAGAAACTTGGGTTTTTGCCCATGTATTTATTAATATCAGGTATGGTGGTTTTACTCTGATAAACATTTCCTAACTACGGTCCTGATGTAAATTCCGCTGCAAGACTAAACAAACTGATACCACCAAAATCTGAGCTCGCGTCCGCCGGTTCCCGGGGATCAGGGATCGGGGGTTGCGACAGCCCAGCCGTCAATCAAGCTCACAATACGTGTGCATGGATGTGAAGTTAACTATTAACGGAAAAGTAGAATAACCTCTAACGAAAAAATCGCTTTCCGTTACTCTCTCCATTACACCATTTTCCCGCCAAAATCCGCTTATAAATAAGGCATTGCAGGTATGATCTCACAAGTTACTTCACTTACTTTCACTTTTACTACTTTATCTTCTTCCTCGAGATCACTGTACTTATTCTCACGCTAGAGGGTGGTCACGGAGAGAACCCCCATTCTCCCAGTGGTGAGTCTAACGGCTTTTCGTTTTTCAGCGATCGCCAGAGAAGGAAGCTAACTAAACCACCAAATCGATGAGAGGATTAACTGTTTTATGCAGAGACAAAACCCTAGATCTGATTGACTCCGATCTAAATTAGATCATTGTTTCTTCATTGTCTAAAGCTACTGTGATGGACAAGAAAACAACAATTAATATACATATTGATAAAATCGCAGAGCTAAAACAAGAATTAGAAAAAAGAAGAATTGAAACGGAACGGGTTGACAAGAAATTGATCAGTTACTCAACTGCTTCATATGTGTTAGATCACATCCTCCCGAAACCGACCGGAAAGGATGAATCCGGTGAGGATGTTTATGGGTACGGGAATAGTGGATTGGGTTACCATCGTGTTCCACCTCCCATGAGGGAAGGCTACTCTTGAAAAAAGCTTGGGGTGGAAAAGGCACTGAATCTCAAGCTAAAAACTGTTCAAACAAACCAGTCTGATCACTTGCTAGATGATATCGACGTGAGCTATTCTGAATCTGACAATGATTGTGAGTCAGAGTTAGTAAAAAATGTGGTAGAAAAGTTCTTGAAAATTAAAATGATTCCACCAAGTATGAAAGTTCAAAGTCACATTTGGAAGATGAAGAAATTTTTCACAAAAATTATATTCTGAAATCGGCGACTAGTTTGAATGATGATCCGAATTTGGTAATGTATAAGATGAACGGATCTGACAAATTTTACTCGGATGAGGAATTTCCGATCCAAAATGTAAATTTGAACAAGATCAAAAAAGTTTTCAAACTGGTGGAAGTTGATGTTCTGAAATTGATAATCTAACAAACACTGAAAGATTTTTGAACTTCACAAAAGACAAATCTTACTATTCGAAACCTAAAAAACTCTTATTCGAATTATCAAAAGAGAAATTATAACAATAGGAGAAATGGATCGGGATATGGTAAGTACAATCAGAAAAGGAAGTTTGGGAAATCAAAGTATGTGCAGAAAGTGAACTTTGTTCCTGGAATAAGTTCGGAAAGTGACAAAGAATCTCAAATTTATGGTCAATCAAATGAAGAATTCTTTGCACAACAAAAGCAACAAAAACAAGCTGTAGGTGCTACTGTTGTAAAAGACAGTTGGACGTGCTTCAGATGCAATGAAGCTGGCATCTTACTAGACAATGTCCACAACATAAGCCTAAGCCTGTTTATGTTGAAAAGAATAAATCAGAAGATCTCAAGCAAAAATCACCAATGTTTGCACAAAAACAGATCTTAAAAAGAAACAATGAATCTAATATTCAAGAGAAACCAGATAAACCAAATGTTTCCACAAAACAAACTGATGAATATTCAAAACAAAATGATAAAAAGATTCAAAAAGTTTTGCAAAGGAAAATGTCCCAAAGAAGCAAACATGGGTGATGAAACAAAAGGAAACTTCTGATGAGAAGAAACAAACTGTTTCGACTGAGAAAGTCAAAAAGTTTGTTCCTCGAAGTGTGAATGTGTGTGAACCTAAACCTGTAACCTTACCCAAGACCGGAAAGGCTTGGGTATCTTTATTCAAGTAATTGCGTGTGTTCATGTGCAGGGGCTCCCGAGGTCACTTATTTCAAAGTGGATAATGGACAGTGGGGCTTCTCGACACATGACAGGGATACTAGTGCTCCTGTACGATGTTAAATCAATAAGAGGAGGCTATGTAGGATTCGCAGGGAATCAGGGTGGTCAAATTATCGGGGAGGGGACGTTAACGAATGGAATGGTGTCATTTGATAAAGTTAATTACATAGCGGAGTTAGAGAATAACTTACTAAGCATCTCCCAGATATGTGACCGGAAGTTCACAACACACTTTAACGATAAGGAATGCCTAATTATCAAGCCCGGTTTCCAGATTCCTGGGGAATGGATTCTGATGCGCGCTCCACGTGAAAATGATCTTTACGTGTTAGATATGAGCTTCGCAACAACCACGTCGAAAGAAGCGCAATTTTTTTGTATCGAAGTCAACGGAAAAGGAGACAATTCTTTGGCACAGGAAGATGGGGCATATACACCTCAGAAAGATGAATTTCTTAGTTCACAACGATCTGGTGGATGGGGTTAATCTGAAGAACTTTCATCTGGGTGATGATTGTATAAGCTGCAAGAAAGGTAAATAGACGTAGAAAGTTGCTTAACTCTATCAACTTCCACTGGAGAGACTACTTATGGATTTAGCCGGTTAACATAAAAAGCATATCCGGTGATCTGTATTGTCTCGTTGTGACCGAAGACTACTCAAGGTTTTCATGGGTAATGTTTCTGGAGAGCAAAGATGAAGTATTTGAAAGTCTGATGATCTTATTTCGAAAGTTAGAGAACTTGTACCACTTGCCGATCAGAAGAATCAGAAGTGACAACGGTACAGAGTTTAAGAATAGTCGGATGTTAGAATTTTGCAACGACAAAGGAATCCTTCAAGAATTTAGTGCTTCATATACGCCACAGCAAAACGGAGTGGTCGAACGTAAGATTCGGACACTGATAGAGGCCACGCGCACAATGTTAGCAGATTCAAAGCTTCCCGTAAGCTTTTGGAGTGAAGCTCTAGCATCGATGCGTTATACTCTTAATCACGTTCTCATAGTTAAGGAGCATAAAAAGACGTGCTTTGAATTGCTGAATCGACGAAGCCAAATCTGAAGTGGTTGGAACCATTTGGTTCACCATGTATTGTAATAGACCCAGACGGTAAGTTTAGTGCTAAATCTTTGGAAGGTTTCTCTAGCGTGGCTTTGAAACCTGGCGTGGGGCGAGGGGAGAGGTGAGGTGGCTGGCTAGTATTGGTTGGGTAAGAGATGACCGTTGGGCTAGCCATTGGCCAACGGCTATTTATAAAAAATGGGTCCACATGGCACCCTAACGCTGTATGGCCACGCCCCTTCCACACCTCACTTTTTGGGTGTGGACTAGTGGAGCCCACAAGTGCTACGTGTCGAGCAATGCCCCCAACCCAAGCCCCCCAGACCCTATAGTCTAAGACTATGCAGTATGGTGTCGTGGTTGGAGCGTGTTCCAAGATAACTTAAACCCACGCCATAAACACCACATCACATATGCATGTGGGCCCCAACGGTTGGGTAGTGATGTGGAGATCTTAATGGGTGTATCGTTGATGATGCACATGGCTTACCTCGTTAATTGGAAGTTTAAACACCTGAATTGAAGCATCGTTTTCGTCGTTTTGAGCACAATTTCAATGTAAGTTTTACATCATTTGACTTGTATCCTCGTTCTGATCAAAAGCCATAAAACGTCGGTTTGTAAATTGGAAAAAAAACTGAACTCCATTAAGTCTTTTTAACTTATGACTGATAAAGGAAAAATAGTTAAAAGATGGGACTGTCAGGGAGAATAAAAAAAGATGAGACTGCCAATGACCAATGACATCTAGTAGAGATTATTAGAGGCCAATATCTTATTTTTTTTTAAAGAACATATTTTCTCATATTTCACTAAGAAAATCGTTCAAGTTAATATTAGCATATTAAAGTTCCTAAAGATTAAATGAAAAACACGAAAAAGTTGCTCAATCCAAATTTGTTATATTAAAGTCATTATACTTATTTAAAATGCATGTATAAAAAAATATTAAACTTATAACACGTTAACATTTAAATTAGTCAAAAAGTGACATTAATTTTTTTTTTTAAAGAATTACGTAACTTATCGTGACCAAGCTAAAAGTTAACATTTTATCTATTTTTAATAATATATGCACTACAAACAAGTGTAGAGATTTTAATATAGTGATCTCAAATTTAGCACATGGTTTTATAGGCTAGTGACATTTTAAGGCGGGATAAGTCTTTGATATCAGTAGGTTCTGGGTTGGATTTCCACAAGTGGGTTTTCCTATATTTATTGGGTTTCCTCCTGAATTGGTGTATAGACATAATACCTTTGTGGAGATGGATATGATCGGGTGGTTCCACTGATGCCATAATGATTCTCTATTGTTCCGTCAGTGATCCAAATTTATCATTCTAAAAAAAGTGATCTTAGATTTAAAAAAAAATCAGTAAGTTTATGGACTTTAATATGCCAATTGCCAAAGTTATGTTAAAAAGTATGTTCTTTTTTCTGATATTAAGCATTTATTTTATTAAGTTAAATGATTGATTAATTAAAGAAATAAGATTGAAATAAACGAACACGGAACATCCCATGCACTTATTAGATATAATTAGGGCTGTAAACGAACCGAACGTTCAGCGAACAGTTCGTGAACTGTTCGGCGGGAAGTTCGTTTATGTTCGTTCGATAAGCTTAACGAACGAACACGAACAAAGGTCTTGTTCGTTCGACTACGTTCGTGAACGTTCGGTAATATGTTCGTTCGTGTTCGTTCGTGTTCGTTCGTTTATGTCCGTTCGTGTTCGGTTTTTTATGTTTATTTTTCTAAAAAATTTTAATGTTTTATTAATTTTTTACTTTCCCCCATATGTATTTCCCTATCTCTGGCCCTCTCCCTCTTTGATATAACGCTCCTTCATTCAGCCTATCTCCAATCGATTGAACCCAATATCATCCATCCCTTCAATCTTTAAATGGTTATATTACTTTCTTTGTGTACAATGTTTAAGATTAACAGTGCCTTTCTTAATTTCAAAATTAAAGTTCATTTGTGTTCGTCTGTGTTCGTTTGCGTTCGTGGTTAGTGTTCACGAACTGTTCGTGAACAACCAAAATTCCTTAACGAACACGAACACAAACTTCTGTTCGTCATGTGTTCACGAACAGTTCACGAACATCCAAATTTCCTTAACGAACGAACACGAACATAGCCTTGTTCGTGTTCGTTCGATTCGTTTACAGCCCTAGATATAATACAATACAATTTCAAATATGAGGATAAGTTGACTTTTGTCCTCACTCAAAACAAACTCCTGTCAATTTTTAAGGTTGTAAAAGATAACGTTCGACTTTTCTTGTCGAAGATTGAAGTCGACTGCCATTAAATTTCAGAACAAGACACAACTTTCTTTCATGTGAAATTAGCATGGCCCACAATAAGAGATGGTAACATTCTTAAATCTTAACCAACTTCCTAACGCTATATGTTATCGTTTAATAAAAAATGCATAACGCACTGTTTTTTTTTTTTTGGGTAAAGCATTATGTTACTGCCACATACATAACAGGCTTTAATAAACACGGTCTTTAATTACTTTGTGTTTAACTAATCATTTATATTAAAAAATAGAACTAAATTAATCTAAAAGTGGGTAAAGTGTAACCCTTTTAGACACTAACATTAAAAGTCAACCAAAAACACGACTCAACCTATACACAACATATAGACGCTAACCTTAAAAGTCAAAGCTGTAATTATCAGTTTTTGTCTGACAGCTAGTCTATTCGTCTCGTATAGTCCTATACGGAACGTTTAGACCTCTCGTATAGGGCTATTGTTTGGCAGTTGGTCTATACGCTACGTATAGATCCCTTGTATAAGTCTATATAGGGCGTATAGAAAGGGTTTGTTTACAAACATTTTTATGCAATTATAGCAAAGTTTTATAAATATTTAAGTATATTAAAATGAAAACATTGTTAAATTAACAACTTTATATAAGAACATTTATATACTTTTAATTTGAAACATTTGTGTGCATCTTTGGTTGTAAGTTGTGCTCAAATGGTTGTACCTTAGTCAAATATAGGTTGTAAGCTGTGCTTAAGTGGTATCTTTGGTTGTAAGTCGTGCTTAAATGGTTGTATCTTAATTAAATATAGGTTGTAAGTTGTGCTTAAGTGGTTATAACTTAATCAAATAATAATGGTTTCATTACCTTACCAAATTCAATCTGTTTTGTATGCATGTATGGTTGTAAATTGTGCTTAAGTAGTTGTACCCTAATCAAATAATGGTTTCATTATCTTACCATATTCAGTCGGTTTGATCCATTCAAAGTTGTGTTGTTTTATTTGTAAATTATTATTATTATTTATAATAATCTAATTAATTTAGTCAAAATCTTGGATAAATATAATTTGCAACATATTGATACAATGGTTGTTGTAATGTATGCATTATGGTTTGTATAGTGGTAATGATATATATTATATATAGATTACGATAAACCTGTCAAACGGGAAAAAATCGACGCGGGTTCATCGTAACGCGCGAGTCCTAGACCAACTTAGTTATTTTATTCTATATTTTACATTTCGATTTAATTTCTTCGCATTAACACCGCAACTTCAGTGTCGGTGGTCGCTGACGGTAGTGTGGCATTAGTGCTCGCCCCCGCCGCAACGCGGGGGTGCTTAGTACTAGTTAAATATAAATTTGTTGACATGAGATAAATATTTTTTTTATAAAATAATAACTTTATTAATTAATCGAATGGCGATTTATCAAATGCGTAGGCTACATATGGCCTACTATACTATGCTATACCTATAGGCCTATACTATACTATAGTATACTATACAAGACTATATCTATGTTATACTATACTACACCTATAGGCCTATACAGGACCTATACGATACGATACTATATTGTATTATACTACACTACAACTATATGCCTATACGGGATCTATACTATACAAAACTACACCTATACGATATGATACCATACCATACCATATGTCTATGCTAGACTATACCTATGCTATACCACACCTAAATGCTTATATGGGACCTATACTACACCCATATGATACGATACGATACAATAAGATTCGGTACGATACTATACGATATCATACTACAGTATACTACACTATATAATACTACACCTATAGGCCTATACGGCTATACGAAATCTATATTACACCTATAGGCCCTATAAGAGGCCTATACGAGACCTATACTATATTATAATATACTACATTCATACAAGACCTACACTACACATATAGATCTATACGAGACCTATACAAGATACTATACTATACTACACCTACCTAATAAATTTGTAATAATGTTTGATCAAACAGGATCAATTTAACAATGTTTTTTTATTTAAAAAAACTACTAAAACTTTTATACAACTTTGTTAAAACGATAAGTATCGTATAAAAATATTTGTAAAAAAACCTTTCTATTAGCCCCATATAGAGGAGGCTGGGCTATACGATGCCTATAAGAGGAAGATGTAATAATTACAAAATAAGCTTCTATACGCACTATATTGGTCTATACGAGGCAGGACTATACACCTTGTATAGACCTATACGAGGTGTGTAGTCTAACCGCCGGACATGATATGAGATAATCAATATTTCTTAGAAATTGAAAAGTTAATACGCCCCGTATTGGGGTGTCCAAATAGGTGGTGGGGTGTTGGTATAGACAGACCCTTTTTATTAGGTTTGAAAATTAATTGGGTTGGTGAAATGGGTGATGAGGGCATTAAGGGGCTAACACCCAAAGGTGATGGATGGTAGATTGGTATTGGTTTTTTGGTTAACATGTTGGTGAGGTGCAAGGGTGCTACCCCACAACGGATGGCCTAAACGAACGAAACAATTTTTAATTAAAGGAACAAACACAACATATGTTATGTTCGTTTATTTAGTTGGTTTATTCTCGTTCATTAAAGTTTGTTTATATGTATATACATGTTTATTAATAAAATACATATTCATAAAAGAATTGATAGTTAATAAATATCTAGATTTTATGAAAACAAAGTTTTTTTTTTTTTTTTTCTGACGGCTAGATCTCCTTGTAAGGAGTTGTCTTATATTACCCAAATCTCAGGTACGAATTCAGGGATTGCCACAACAATCAAGGTTAGGAATTGTTTCCCCTTGGGTTCGATCTCAAGATCTCCCAGAAAGAAATCCCACATAAGTGGTATTCTTAGACTAGCTATCACTGGCAAAAAATAAAGTATTAGGTGAACAGGGGCGCCCCGTGGTCACATATTCTTCACGCTTGGATGTGCATGATACACCATCGCCACCCTCCTTTATAACGCGTGGATGGGTTAACGCGCTGCCATGGTCACGCGTAAAGAATTGGAGATGCTGCACATGTTCAATGATGGAGATGAGTGTGTGGTGAGTGATGAGCATTTCCACTAAAATTCATCACTAGTGATGGAATAAAACTTAATGACGTGACAGAACTTGATTGGATGTTGTAAGTGATAAAATTACATCACTAGTAGAGCGCTCCTACCCCTTAACGTGAGTCTCTATTCGATATCATTGATGAATGATGGTAAATGAACAGTAAAGTTTAAAGAATAAGAAGCTTATGTTTTTCTATAAGAACTTTTTTTTTGTATTGATAAACTGGAATCATCTAAGAAAAAAAATCTATTTGTCCAAGAATATTGTTGTTCAAACTCTAGTCTTTTATATTGATATTTATGGTTAAGTATGATGGATTTTTATTTTAAATTTATTTATATATTCTTTAGTGTACATTTATGTTCGTTTAAGATATGAACACACGAACATAAACAAACATAAGCAAGTTCGTTTAATTAACAAACGAACCCAAACAAAAGAATTTGTTTTTTTTTATGTTTGTGTTTGTTTATTAATATAACCCCGTTCTTATTCATTCGGTTTATTTAAACATGAAACAAAAATACCAAGTTATCGAAAACCAAAAGGATTAGATAGAAAAAAAAAAACCAAGAAACTAAACCAACAAAAAGACCAAACCCAAACAACTTTTATATACGAACCTGGAGCGAACAAATTAATAATAAGCAAATATAATATGAATCTAACTTCTATTGATTTCTATTTTAAATCCTACATTTCCTGTGTAAAAAAAACGTTTAACTAGACCTATCATGATATTGTTGAGATCTTATAATTTTTTTTATGATAGGTCTATTGTTGAGATCTTATAAATTTTTTTATGATAGGTCTTTACAGTATTTTATAAAATAATATTTTATGATAGGTCTATTGTTGTGATCTTATAAATTTTTTTAGAGTAAATTGGCAAAATCGTCCATAAGGTTTGGGTATGTTTGTCAGTTTCATCTAAAACAACTTTTTTGTACTATATTACCCTTCACTTTTGTGATTTTTTGCCATCTTCATCCAAATGTCTAATTTGTTTTATATTTCCTATTAGATATTTGGATGAAAATGACAAAAAATCTCAAATCCCATGGACGATTTTGGCAAAAAAAAATTAGACGTTTGGATGAAAATGACAAAAAATCACAAAAGTGAGGGGCAATATGATAAAAAAGTTGTTTTGGATGAAACTGGCCAACACGCCAAAACCTTAGGGACGATTTTGGCAATTTACTATTTTTTATGATTGGTCTTTACAGTATTTTATAAAACAATATTAAAAAATCCTTCATTGCGATATGCGTCATAGTGCTGAGTTTTTTAAACTTTCAAAAATCTTTTTAAAATTGCTATTTTTTAAATAAAAAGAAGTATGTATTTGTTGGTCAGCGGATAAAACGGCCAGCTTGATCTTTCCCACTGTCTACTTGCTACATACAAATACCAGTAGCCGGCCTCCCTATTTTTAATTACTTTTTAATTAACTAATATATATCCATTCTTATAATATGTATATATCCTTTCTTTAATTAATTAATATTTAAATACATGTATAACCTTATCTACTTTGATTGTTGGATCTTTCTTAATGGACACTGCTAAAGTTAAACGACTTATAGTGCAAATATAGTTTTTTTTCAAGAAAATAATTGATTTAAGTTTTCTTCTTGGAATAATTTTCAATACACTTATGATTGGGTTGTTCACTTGTTGTACATTAAGTTACTTTCATTATCAGGTAAGGGATAACCTTTATTTAGCCTATCTAACAAGTTGAGTAGTAGGGGTTTGGTAAAACTAAAAGAATAAGTAGTTGATTTGATTAGTAAGATCAATTTCGACGGGAGGGTGATGGACGCCTCCTCTCTTCTCCACCTCGATGATGTCTGTCATATCTGACCTATCTCTTCCCATTTTTTACGGATTTCGACAAATCAAGACCCTACTCCCTCTTTCCTCCTGTCACACACCTCGCTTGAACGAGTCCCCACATACTTCCCTTCATGGATGCCCTGCTAGGACTCTTGTTCGTCCACAAGTCCTCTACGCCAGCCACAGGCGTCCAAGGGCCATGGCATTGCAAATGGTTTAAGGGATTTGAAAGAGTTAGGAATTATATGTTCACGTTATAATTTGTGGGGGAATGTTGTTGTTGTTGTTCGACTGTATCTATCATTGTTGTCTGAAGTTGAGTTGTAATCTAGAGAAAGCAATTGGAACTTAGAAGTGACCTAAGGCTAGAGCTGTTGGAACTTCAAGATTGAGTAGGTACTGTATAAAATGGTGGGCACTTGTGTAGTTGATATAAAAAACTCCGTCTAACATGTTTTGGTCTTGCCATGGCTGCTCGGTGTCATGGACGAGAAACTATTGGTAAGTCCATTGTCACACCTTTGAGGTGTAAACGTCGTAGGTCTTGTAGGAATCCGTTCGCGTAAAATTAAATAACAATTTTTATTAATCACTTTACAATATAGCAACAAAAGAAAACAATAAATTACAATACTTATGCAACTGAAATAAAAAGAAAAACAAGAACAAAATCTAATCAGAAAGTTGTACTTGGCTGAGGATCGTGTTAGACACGGGTCCCTAAAACAAATTTCGACTCTCCCAAGAAAACTCGTTTGTTTCCAGGATACAACAGCCTGAGTAGTTGCACTGACGGAGATAACGAAACCCGAATGTGTACCTTGAAATATGAAGAAATGATAAGAAGATTCTGCAAAGAGAGATTAGCATAAGTTGGTGATTTCAGTGTATCTTCTGACCAGATCTCACCTAGTATTTATACTGCAGATTGAGGTGAAACAGAAAAGATGAATTAAATGGGAGAATTAATCCGCATTAAACGTCTTTAATGCATTTTATTTCGTCATTTAATTCTCGGTCAAGCCCCTTGACTCGTCTATTTCAACTACAGATATGTAACTAATCTGTTGCTAAACTCTAGAAGCTGTTGCGAGACACAGGACATGCAAGGATATGCACGCCAATTCGTGCGTGCCACTTTTGCTCACTCGTGCGCGCACGCCAACAGGCCTGCGCCACCCAGGAGCGCACACGCCACGTCATCGGTTAGCCCATATGATCTGTCAAATGGTATGAATATTCAATACAGAACATAAAGAACAACATGAAACACAAGAGAAGCGACAAAACGTGACGTAAAACTTTATTATTTAACCCAAACCGAAAAAACACCCCCCCCCCCAAACCCTAGATCTCACAATATGTGAGATCAAAATCAAGACAAAGTATGATACAACACTTAGATGACCATCAACAGATGATCATCAATCAACCAACAGAACAATCGCTCACAACAAAGCAAAATACGGAATGATCTTTAACAGGAGATCATCACAATATAAACTAAGAAAAAACTGAAACAGAAAAGTAATATTGAACCACACAAGCGGCTTGAGAACCAGCACCACTGTAATCACCAAGAACAGCGACCGCCGGAAACTCAGACCCTTATTAAACGCCAGAAAACAGAGCGAACAACTTCTGGAAGAGAACCGGAGTATATGCGCTATAATTAAGAAGGATGATTGTGAGAATTGGGGAAACTACAACTGATCAAGAACCACAATAGATTTGTACAAGATCATAACTTGAATGAAAACACTGATTTGAACAGACACAGAGAACTGTGTCTTGTAGGCGTATGATTGAGAGAGAATGAGGGAATAGATAAAACCCTTCTGCACGTCACTGTCTTTTATATTCTCAACATCCAAAGTTACACATGGGTCCAAAACTATGCCAAGAGATGATTGAGGTCCTTCCAAATTTACATAATAACCCCTCAACTTCCTGTTGTATTAATAAACTCAAAACATTCATAAAACGGTTATAACAAACAAGTATCCAATATAAACTGATATCCCATAAGCCCAATATATCATAACACAAGCCCAAATACAAGCAGAACCAATGAATAAGTCCAGCAATGTTGTCCCACAAGTCCACTTGACATGTTTGAGTTTTAATCATTATTATTTTTAACATCCCCCCTTGATTCAAACAGCAAACATGTCAACTAGATCTAACTTAAAAACACAACAGATCATACTGAACACAACTCAAACCTTTGCAAACACGTCTGCCAACTGATCTTCAGTGGCATTTTTCCATGATTTATACAAACATATAAGACACTTTTACTAAGCTTTAACATGTAAATGCAATTAACACCAAATATTTACCAAAATAGTACAAAGCAATATACACAACATCAAGGAGAAACAAATCAAAAGGTAGGATTTCTATAATCCTAACTCAGACATACGAAGAACCCAGACACATTACAACACGAGACAGGAGATCTTTGAAGAAAACACAAAACCAACAACAAATCAAATAATTCTTTATAACAGATAGTCAGCAAAACAGATAAACTGATATGACTAAGAACACCAGACAACAACTATAGCCTACACAAATTCTGACAAAAAAATACATGTAACACCCGTCTTAATTTTATAAAAATTTAAAGTAAATATGAGGGATTTTATATACAAAACGGTACCTTACTTCAAAGTTAGTACAAAATCGAAGATTTATAAGGATTACTTACTAGTCAACTACTGACTAATTTAAACATTCAAAACAGAATTAGTAAATCGTTTACATCATAAACATTGTCCAAACAAAGTTAATTTAAGCGGAAGCTTCAAAAGTTCGTGTTCGGTTCTTCAAACATGCTTAATCATCGTCCACATACTTGCCAAACCTGAAAGCTAGAGAATTTTAACAAATCTTAGTGTTAGAGTTCTTAGAAATATTGCTTAATCGAAACTACGCTCGAAACGGATTCGATTAACTAGGTTATTAAAGATTCAAACAAAACTTCCTGGACTCTACCGTAACTTACGGTATCTACCGTAAGTTACGGTAGCTCCTGGATAACCCTGGGTCTGCCATAACACAGTATTAATCTACCGTAACAATTTGTTCTCCACCGTAAGTTACGGTGGAGACCGTAACTTACGGTGGATTCTGCAACTTTATGTTTGTCCTAATTATCCATTTTACCCAAACCCGAATCCTCGGATTTCTCATTCTAACATACCATCACACAATTTTTCTCGTATTCTAATATGTCTTTTAATAACAAAAACGAAAGACTGAGTGATCATATTACGATGCATTACCATGCCTTATTTGGTTATTCGCAGAGCTGTCTCCGGGAATAACAAAAAACTTTTGGGCCTCGTGCGACACAAAAAAGTTGGGCCCCCTTTCTATAATATAAACTTATCATTTTATATATCCAAAAACGACGATACAATGATAATTGACTAATTGTTATAAGATAAACAAAACAATACTAGTGTAGCTAAATGATCAAACTAACTTAGTTAAGTAAATCGTGAGGCTCTTCTAGCATTTTTGGAAGCAAAGCTCTCGATCAAGTCTTTATATTCCATGCTTTCTAATATTTCGTTTTCAAGAGATATCATCGCCAATCCATTAAGTCTTTCTTGGGACATTGACGATCGCAAATAAGACTTCAACAACTTTAATTTAGAAAAGCTTCTCTCTGCCGATGCCACCGTTACCGGAAGTGTCAAAAGCACATGATATGCATTTATAGCATTAGGACAATGACCGAGCCACATGATATCGTTTAAAGCATCAATAGGGCTAACAATGTGACTCGGTAAGAAGGTCCTAATCAACTTCAACTCCAAATAAAGTTCTTTAGCATCAACGTCCGATTCTTCTTTATATTTCAATGCATCTTGAAGATGATAATAACGAGCCTTAAGATCTTTTTCATCAAGTGTCTTCAACTTTTTAAAAAACGAAAACCCAAATATGTTTTCGAATTTTTTGGTATTGATCGAATCTTGTTTCAAGAGAACTTATAGCTTGATCAACAATACATAGAAAGTAGTTTCATCTAACTCTAAACCTAAACAATTATACATCAAAGTCTCAAAGATTCAACCATTCAATAAAGATTCATAATTTCATCTAACTGGTTTTTTACTATCGCCGCGTTGCGGCGAACGTCTTTTATTGTTTAGTCTGTGTTTACATGTGTTTTGAAATCACTACGAGCACGTTGCGTACAGAAACTGCTGAATAAAAAGGAAATATAGAAAAAAAAACACTAAAAGATAACTAAAAGAAAATCAACCAAAAAAGTTATATGGTAATAATGTTGTTCGTATGTGAAGGGGTAAGGTCCCATATTTCCCGAACCGAAAGATCTTAAGTACCAATTCGGTATGACTTTTGGCGTTCCCGGTTCCAGTTCGCTACCGTTTTTTACCTTCATATTCCGGTACCGTAACTGGTATTTTCGGTACCAGTACTGATTCGGTATTGATTGGCACCGAGATCATCCCTATCCCTGAAACTAAAAAAAGAAATCATTAAAAGTTGAAGAAAATCAACAAAAAAAGTTGCACGATACCGTTATTGTTCGTACGACACCCGTGATCAGGGATGAGCAAATGGTACCGGCTAGCAGTACCGAATTTTTCGAACTAAAAGATTTTCAAAATTAATTCGATACCGACTTTTGGTGTTTTCTGTACGTCGGTTTTACCTTCATGTACCGATAACCGTACTGGTATTTTCGATACCAATACCGGTTAACACAAGCTTATCTAACTTAAAAAGTAAAGAAGATAATAAAAATTATTAAAAAAACTACATATATATTATTATAACTTTTCAATCTACTGTTCAAAACATTGAGTTTTTAATATATAGGAGAATTTTAAATCAATAAATCTAAAAAACAAAGATTCAAGGTTTTATATAATTATATAAATCTAAAAATAAAAAAAAATTATATTCTAGTAATAGATTTTACAATTGAAAATTACATACCTTAAAGGATGAATTCTTGAAGATTCTTTAACTACTTTAGATGATAGGATGATGATGATAAAAAAACTGAAAAGATTGGTCTGCGTACAGTAACTACGAATCATCGATAAGTTGGAATTTTGGTTTTTTTTTTAGCGCACAGGACGTCAGGACCTAGGGATAAATTGTGTTTTGGGGTTTGGGCCTTTTTTTCAGCATTGAGCCTTCATCTTCAGTTTTATATACTTAACATAATAAACCTATAAATATCTATTGGGCCCCTAACACTTTTGGGCCTTGGGCGCCTGCCCAGCTTGGCCATCCCAAGAGCCGGGTCTGGTTATTCGACCTGTTTGACTCATCTAAGGAATCCTCCATTTTGATGACTACCAACGAGATCTAACCAATTCTTGGCCTATTATTCGACATAACGAACACTATCGCTTTAATCCAACTCAACTTTTATTCCACAATTCAACTACACATATGCAAAATATCAAAATTTACCCAAAAGTAACGAATCAAGTTACATACCTTTAGTGCACGCCCTTCAACCGCAAATCACCACCGGCTTGTCCACTCGACGCTCCGGTATCCTTTCCTATAGAGTTCAATTATATCACATTTAGAACTCTTTTTAATCACATATCGCATAATTGCCAAAACGTCACAATTAGGCGTTTTAACTTCTAAATTCCAGTTTCGAGCCTTCCTTGAGGCATTTCAACGAACACTTTGAGGGCAGATTTTTATATCATTTATATTCAAGTTCATGGCTTGCTATTTGGCTAAAAGTTTCATCAATTAAACTTTCATATAACATTAAACATCATTATTTCAGAAATCACTTTCTATGACCCATATTACACTAGAATGATCATTCAAAACCCTAGTGTTTACTAGTTTCCCACAAAACCCATGAATCACCTTCAATGTGTTCATGAGATTTTCAGGAATTGGCCATGATTTCACATGTTATTGTCTAGGTTTTTCTCCTAGACACTATATCATCCCTATTCTATCCAAGTAGCAAACATGCAACATCAAATTTCGAATTTCCCAAACTCATGAGAATTTCAAATAGAGAATTAACATCAAATTTTACATACCTTAAAACCCCCTTGCAATGGGGATTAGTAATCTATACTCGATTTTCGATTTTAACTTGGTTTGAGCCTTCAATTTTGTGAGTTTTGTGATGAACTAGGGCTTGGTGAGGAGTTATGGTCGCCCCCTGCGTTCCATATACGACCAGACACACTTCTTGTGTGTTTGGTTATATTATATTTTTTTTATCAATTTAAGTTTCAGGTTTTTACCACATAAGCCCCTCCACTTTTGTTTAACTTAAAGTTTGGTTCTTTTTAACCCTATTATAAGTTACTTCTAGACTTGTAGTTAACTAGGTTAAAAATTCCTATTTAGTAAACTCTTGTTTATTTATACTTTATAATTCTAATATAAAGTTTTATATTTTCGGGGTGTTACAAGTCCACCCCCCTTAAAAAGGGTTTCGTCCCCGAACCGAATTACGTACCAAATAAAGTAGGGTAGAGACGTTGCATCTCCTCCTCAGATTCCCATGTGGAATCTGCACCCTTTCTGTGTTCCCATTTAACCTTTACTTGGTTGATCTCTTTATTCCTTAAGGTTTTTACCTTACGATCCAAAATCGCAATGGGTTTCACCACATAATTTAGTCTGTCATCCACCTCAATATCGTCGTAGTGGATATAAGTTGTCTCATCCGCTAGACATTTCCGAAGATGTGACACATGAAATGTGCTATGAATTCCGCTTAGTTCCTCCGGTAATTCAAGGCGGTAAGCTGCCTTTCCTACCCTTTCTACGATCACAAACGGCCCGATAAACCTCGGGCTCAATTTTCCTCTTTTTCTAAACCGGATAACCCCCTTCCATGGGGATACTTTGAGCATGACTTTGTCGCCAACCTGGAACTCAATCGGTCTCCTCCTTTTGTTAGCATATGCCTTTTGTCTATCTTGAGCCGCTTTTAAGTATGCCCGAACCACTTCAATCTTTTCATTAGTGGCTCGTACTATATCTTGGTGGGCGAGTTCGCGTGGGCCCACTTCACCCTAACATACCGGGGTTCGGCATTTCCTACCATAGAGCATTTCGTACGGTGCCATCCTAATACTGGCATGGTAGTTGTTATTATACGAAAACTCGACCAATGGTAGGTAGACGTCCCAACTGCCTCCAAAGTCGATTATACATGCCCGTAGCATGTCTTCCAACGTTTGTATCGTTCTTTCACTCTGTCCATCCGTCTGAGGATGGTACGCAGTGCTGATGAACAATTTGGTTCCCATTTGCTCTTAGAAATCTCGCCAGAACTTTGAAGTGAACCGGGTATCCCTATCGGACACGATGGATACCGATACTCCATGGCGTGCTATTATCTCATTAGTGTAAACTTCTGACATCTTTTCTGATGTGTAAGTTTCACGAATCGGAATGAAGTGAGCACTTTTCGTCAATCTATCCACCACTACCCATATAGCATCGAAACCGCGGTTCGCCTTTGGTAGTTTGGTTAATAGGTCCATCGTAATATGTTCCCATTTCCAAACCGGGATTTCTAACGGTTGGAGTTTACCGTATGGTTTCTGGTGCTCCGCCTTGACTTGTAGACATGTCAAGCATTTTTCCACGTATTTCACAACATCTCTTTTTCATTCCGGGCCACCAATAGTTTTGTTTTAAGTCGTTATACATCTTGGTCGCTCCCGGATGGATGGAATAACGGGACTTGTGAGCTTCATCTAGTAGAAGCTTTTTAACTCCACATGTGTTAGGAACCCAAATTCTATTGAAACGTGTTTTCAAACCATGGTTGCCTACTTCGAGATCTTTAACTTGGCCAACAATCCTTTCCTTTCTCCAGTTTTCCGTCTTTACTGCTTCATCTTGTGCTCCCCGGATCCGTTCAAGTAAGCCCGAGGTCACAATGAGCTGCAATGATTGTACTCGTATCGGGACATAATCTGCTTTTCTGCTTAGGGCATCCACCACCACATTTGCCCTTCCGGGTTGATAATGTATTTCACAGTCGAAATCTTTCACCGTTTCTAACCATCTCCTTTGTCGCATATTTAACTCCTTCTAATCGAAGAAGTATTTTAAGCTCTTGTGATCCGTGAATATGGTGCACTTAACCCCATATAAATAGTGCCTCCATATTTTTAATGCAAATACCACCGCAGCCAATTCAAGATCGTGTGTGGGATATTTCTTTTCATGCATTTTCAATTGTCTCGAGGCATAAGCTATAACCTTGCCCCGTTGCATCAAAACGCATCCGAGCCCTGATAGTGAGGCATCCGAATAAACCACCAAGTCTTTGACCCCGTCCGGAAATGTCAGTACCGGAGCCTGAGTTAACTTCTATTTTAGTGTTTGGAACGCCCTTTCTTGTTCAACACCCCAAATGAACTTCTCCTCCTTCCGGGTTAACTTTGTCAGTGGCGACGTAATCTTGGAGAAATCTTGAATGAATCTCCTATAGTATCCCGCAAGCCCTAAGAAGCTTCTAATTTCCGAAGGGTTCTTCGGGGGACTCCATTTTGACACGGCTTCGATCTTTGACGGATCTACCAATACTCCATCGGCACTTATGATGTGGCCGAGAAATTGCACCTCTCGCAACCAAAAGGCGCACTTAGAGAACTTCGCATACAACCTTTCTCGTCTAAGTGTCTCTAACACTTCTTGTAAGTGGTGTGCATGCTCAGCTTCACTTTTCGAATACACCAAAATATCATCGATGAACACGATGACCGATTTATCCAGCATTGGCTTGCAAACCCGGTTCATGAGATCCATGAAAGCCGCGGGTGCATTTGTTAGCCCAAATGACGTTACGAGGAATTCGTAATGTCCGTATCGCGTGCGGAAAGCCATCTTCGGCACATCTTCCTCCTTGACCTTTAGTTGGTGATACCCCAATCTAAGGTCAATCTTTGAAAACCAGTTCGCACCTTGTAATTGGTCAAATAGATCATTTATCCTCGGAAGAGGGTATCGGTTCTTTACCGTGAGCTTGTTTAACTCCCGGTAATCGATACACATGCACATGCTTCCGTCTTTCTTTTTCACGAACAGTACCGGTGCGCCCCAAGGAGACACACTCGGCCTTATGAATCCTTTGTCAAGCAGGTCTTGAATCTGGGACATCAACTCTTGTAATTCCGATGGCGCGAGTCGGTACGGTGCTCTAGCTACGGGTTTTGCGCCCGGAATCAATTCGATTCCGAACTCTACTTCCCGTTCGGGTGGTATCCCCGGTAAATCTTCCGGAAACACATCTTCGTAGTCTCGCACTACCGGTACATCTTCAATCTTCAGTGATTCCTTCTCGGGCTCATTCGCGTATATCATAAAAGCCTTGCATCCTTGCTTTATAAGCTTGTGAGCTTTTAACATCGAGCATATTATGGGATTGCCTCCCTTTTCGCCATAGATTGTGACGTGTTTTCCGCTCGGAGATGTTAACTTTATCTCCTTACGGAAGCACACGACCTTTGCGTGGTGCTGAGATAGCCAATCCATCCCAACAACTACTTGAAACTCCCCCATCGACATCGGGATTAGGTCTATCAAATATTCTTCATCATCGATGCTTAATTTGCAGCCCCGACAGATATCACAAACTATAAAACTTTTGTTGTCCCCTGTTTCAATTCTAAGGGCACAGATAATTTCGTCAATACAAATGAAGGATGTCGAATAAATCCATGCGATATGAGGATTTATTCGCACCCGTATCAAACAATACACGTGCAGGAATTGAGTTAATCGCGAATATACCTGAGACCACATCGGGTTCTGTCTTTGCTTCAGCTGCGGTAAGTTGGAAGGATCTAGCCTTCGCCTTAGGAGCTTCTGCTGGGGATTCTTTAACGTCTCTTCCAACTAAGTCCGGGCATTCGGACTTTTTGTGGCCGGGTTGATAACATTTGTAGCAAACTGAGACTTTACTCAGGCAGAGCGACGCCGTGTGCCCCGTCTTACTACATATGGGGCATGGTTTGTCTTGGAACCGACATTCTCCCTTGTGTCCTTTCCCGCACACTTTACAACTTGGCGACCCACCTTTAGCATCCACCTTCTTTCCCGATTCACCAGTTCGAGCTTTCTTTGTAGGGCTTGGATTCACATCATGTGCCCTTCTCTCACCCCTTTCAACTTGTTTCTTCAACTCGATTTCCCGTTCCCGAGCAACGTTTATGATCTCGGTAAGGGTCTCATATTTTGAAGGAGTCATAAACTCCCTATACTCGGTGCTCAACATGTTATAGTAGTAGTATATCTTCTGTTCTTCGTTCGTCACCAATTCACTACAAAACTTCATCTTATCCATAAACGTTGCCGTAATCTTGTCTATGGTCTCGCCCTTGTGCCTAAGTTGCATGAACTCTTCCTTGATTCTATTAATGACCGCCTTGGGACTGTGATGTTTAAGAAACGGCGTCTTAAACTCCTCCCATGTCATGGCCCTCGCTGCTTCGGCCCCTATTTCATTCTTTTTATTGTCCCACCAATCTTTGGCTTGACCTCTCAATTGACCCATTCCGTAAGCAACAAAGTCACTTTCATCACAATGGGTCCTTTCAAATACTCCTTCAACGTCGCTCAACCATCTTTGGCATATTATCGGGTCAACCTCCCCGTTGTAGATTGGCGGTTTACACGCCATAAACTCTTTGTACGAGCATCCCTTACGTTCTCCCGATTTATCTTTTATAAGGTTGACACTATCTTCCAACCTTTTGACTCGTTCTTCGACAAGCGACAACACCGTGTTTTGAATTTTGTCTATAAACCCGGATAGACTACCTTCAATTGCCTTTCCCACTTCTTCGGCAATTATCTCTTTCATTTGTTCGGTGCTTGTCGGCACCGGATCATTATTGTTTCCTTTCGACATCTTGAAACTGAAATGTTTACATTAAACATTAAACATTTCGTTTATAACATAGCTTTATTTGCTTTGGTTTAGTCAAGTGTGTGACTTGCTTTTACCATTCACATTCGGTGCACTTTCCGGGTTTGAGTGTGTTAACACACCCTTCCCATGCACATTAATTTGCATCTCATTTCTTACATAAGATAGAATCTACTAAAATGATGAATTAATTCTTACCAGACGATCGATCAAGCTTGAACCGGACACTTTGTTTACAACCTTAAGCTCTGATTACCAACTTGTAACACCCATCTTAATTTTATAAGAATTTAATGTAAATATGCGGGATTTTATATACAAAATGGTACCTTACTTCAAAGTTAGTACAAAATCGAAGATTTATAAGGATTACTTACTAGTCAACTACTGACTAATTTAAACATTCAAAACATAATTAGTAAATCGTTTACATTATAAACATTGTCCAAACAAAGTTAATTTAAGCGGAAGCTTCAAAAGTTCGTGTTCGGTTCTTCAAACATGCTTGATCATCGTCCACATACTTGCCAAACCTGAAAGCTAGAGAATTTTAACAAATCTTAGTGTTAGAGTTCTTAGAAATATTGCTTAATCGAAACTACGCTCGAAACGGATTCGATTAACTAGGTTATTAAAGATTCAAACAAAACTTCCAGGACTCTACCATAACTTACGGTATCTACCGTAAGTTACGGTAGCTCCTGGATAACCCTGGGTCTGCCGTAACACAGTATTAATCTACCGTAACAATTTGTTCTCCACCGTAAGTTACGGTGGAGACCGTAACTTACGGTGGATTCTGCAACTTTATGTTTGTCCTAATTATCCATTTTACCCAAACCCGAATCCTCGGATTTCTCATTCTAACATACCATCACACAATTTTTCTCGTATTCTAATATGTCTTTTAATAACAAAAACGAAAGACCGAGTGATCATATTACGATGCATTACCATGCCTTATTTGGTTATTCAACCCGTTTGACTCATCTAAGGAATCCTCCATTTTGATGACTACCAACGAGATCTAACCAATTCTTGGCCTATTATTCGACATAACGAACACTATCACTTTAATCCAACTCAACTTTTATTCCATAATTCAACTACACATATGCTAAATATCAAAATTTACCCAAATGTAACGAATCAAGTTACATACCTTTAGTGCACGCCCTTCAACCGCAAATCACCACCGACTTGTCCACTCGACGCTCCGGTATCCTTTCCTATAGAGTTCAATTATATCACATTTAGAACTCTTTTTAATCACATATCGCATATTTTCCAAAACGTCACAATTAGGCGTTTTAACTTCTAAATTCCAGTTTCGAGCCTTCCTTGAGGCATTTCAACGAACACTTTGAGGGCAGATTTTTATATCATTTATATTCAAGTTCATGGCTTGCTATTTGGCTAAAAGTTTCATCAATTAAACTTTCATATAACATTAAACATCATTATTTCAGAAATCACTTTCTATAACCCATATTACACTAGAATGATCATTCAAAACCATAGTGTTTACTAGTTTCCCACAAAACCCATGAATCACCTTCAATGTGTTCATGAGATTTTCAGGAATTGGCCATGATTTCACATGTTATTGTCTAGGTTTTTCTCCTAGACACTATATCATCCCTATTCTATCCAAGTAGCAAACATGCAACATCAAATTTCGAATTTCCCAAACTCATGAGAATTTCAAATAGAGAATTAACATCAAATTTTACATACCTTACAACCCCCTTGCAATGGGGATTAGTAATCTATACTCGATTTTCGATTTTAACTTGGTTTGAGCCTTCAATTTTGTGAGTTTTGTGATGAACTAGGGCTTGGTGAGGAGTTCTGGTCACCCCCTGCGTTCCATATACGACCAGACACACTTCTTGTGTGTTTGGTTATATTATATATTTTTTTTATCAATTTAAGTTTCAGGTTTTTACCACATAAGCCCCTCCACTTTTGTTTAACTTAAAGTTTGGTTGTTTTTAACCCTATTATAAGTTACTTCTAGACTTGTAGTTAACTAGGTTAAAAATTCCTATTTAGTAAACTCTTGTTTATTTATACTTTATAATTCTAATATAAAGTTTTATATTTTCGGGGTGTTACAATACACCACCAAACACATCTCTTACACAAGAGAAAAGTACAAGGCAACACTACATACATACAAGCGACAAGCTTGAACACAGACCAGATTACACTTATTCAAACCATGATATATGACAGTCATACAATATGATATACTGATATATTGAAGTCAAGAAGTAACCCTGACAAACAAAAAACCATAAACTAAAAAATAGTACAATATCAACAATCTTCACAATTTACAACCAGGTCTAAAACTAACTAGAATAGCATGAATCCAATCATACAAAAACAGTTATAACCAGAATTCACATGTGACAAGATTTATAAATTCTAATTGAACAATAGTCTTTGACTCTATATTAAAAAAAAAACAAACAAATAATAAAGTCACATGTCTAAAAATTTCGTACCCACATCTAAACTAAAACCTGGTCAAGAAACCATAAAGACCCATTGGTTTTACCAAAAAAACCTTTACAATTACACAAGACATGAGCCATAGAACTGAGAACTTATCACAAAGAGACAAACAGGGCAGCCACACATACAAGATCAATTTTCTACACAAAGACACTAGCAAGTTAACATGACAATTTACACACTCTGATTCAATTTTCTGATTAAATCAACCAGAATACAACAGATATGAAGATCTTGTAAACCAGAATCAACTAGCACATACTTGAATCAAATCCTCAACAATCACAGAAAGTTACAATTAAGATTTTTTTCTTTTTTTCCAACAACTTTCAGATTAACAAGACAACTCACAAAATACAATTGAGGACAAGACCTCTTCCAGAACCATTCTTGACAAACTAGAGACTCATAAAAGACTACATAACTCATAACAAAGTCTGAAAAAACAACGATTCCCATGATTCATACATATACAAAACAAGTGAGATAACAAACAACTAGAAAGCATATTCTAATTGAACAATGAACCACACAGTCCATCAACAATACCACAGTTATACCATTTAAACTAAAAATCACACGATTTTTAAGAATATGAGACCAAGACCGAAAGACAATACTTGTGAAGAACTCAAAGTCTAATTTGACTTGATTAGAAAAACCTTTACAATTTTTCAAGAAATACAGAATCACAAGATTCATACCAACACAGATACACAAGAAGTACATACATTTATATTAGGCAAGAATTCAGCCTATACAGACTCACATGATGTAACATCTCACACACAAGACAAGAATAACACGATAATAAGACACAACCAAACAAAAATCACAAAATAACATAATTTGTAACCAAAACCATCTCACAAGTGATAACATACAAGGCTGTCACATATACAGAATAATCTTGACAATATCATTGATTAAACAAGAACCATACAGACAAGATCATAAACAAGCAGACATCAAGACAGTGAATAAAAGACATTTAACAACATTCAAGACAAAGATTCTCAACATATAGACCTCATAGCAAAGCAGGCTCAGACATCAAGAACAATCTGGACAGAACAACTTATTAAAGAACACTCAAACCACATGGTTCGACAAATCATACCACACAAAAACAATAAGACATACGGACTATGCACAGGAGACACTTTGACAGTCCAAAAATAGAATCAAATCACATGATCCAAACCAAATATTCACACGAGCCAACACATTAAGAAACAGATTACATGAAACCCTAAAGCATACACAATCAGTGTGAAATCATTCATAATATGCATATCTTAAGGAAGATGAGAGATCATGTAATCAACACAATACCACATTAATCCTAGTTTTACTAACTGTCAAAAAATATAACCCACTCAAGGATTAAACACTATCAACAAATAATACTCTTGAGCAATTAAGATCTTCTAACTTTATCAACCAAAATCAAGAAAAAATCTAACATAAAATTATACTTATCTAGTTATTTACTTGATTAAGATAGATTAGAACATATTCAAAGCATAAAGACAAGATTGTTATATGACCTCTCAATCCTATTCAGAAAATACACAACCCTAGACATATAAACCACATATTGACCCTTGTTTTTATCTATATATTTGTTAGATCAACCAAGAAGACACACAAAGAGCAAACAACAACAGACTAATATAGAACAATAAAAAAAAATATGTGATGCAACTAAGACCTAGAAGCACTAGACTAACACACTTCACCAACTGAATAACATGAGCAATATAAAGAGCCAAACTAAACCATCAATAAAAGGTTACACAAACAGATCAAGACTTCGAACACAAACATTTTTATGGACAATAAAAGAATCAAAGTTCCATTCAACAATTTTAATAGTCATAAAGGAGCCGATTTTAAATAACCCCTTTACCATAAACCACATAACATTTTGAAAAAAAAAAAAACACAACTCATATGACAGACAGACATTCCGATTGTTCTCAACAAGAGACATTGAGCAGTCAATCAATAAGAATCTTCACATAACAAATAACAATCTGCACACACAATAGATAAACAAGGATACCCAAACATAGAGTTAATGAACATAAGATCTCTACTAATGCTTTTATGGATCTATACAAAAACAATTTAGCATTTTTAAACCAAGACAAAAAACAAATAAATGAACACTATATAAACAGGAGAACACAAGTTAACAGACAGACAACTAACCACAAAGGAAATTAACCAAACAAGACGCAGAAGGTACCACAGATAACACGAAACGTATGAACCAAACAGACCAAACAAACCCTAAGGCGAAACTGAGTCAGGGACCAGATTCCAGGTTCATCACTCTATGGTGCTTGGATAAGCCTTTACTCAGGAGCCATGACTACTCCTATAAGACCTAAAACACAAACAATGACAAGAAATATAGAAAACAAATACAACAGCCCTGCAAGAACACTGAACAGAAACAAACAGAAATGTACAGAACAGGACAATGCAACAAGTATCAAGTAGACTCGATCAAGCGCCGGCCCGACTAGTCCGGTAAACAGGGGATGCCTAGACTTAGAACAAAATGATGCAGAAACTGAAAATAACGAAGATAAAAGATTGGAACGATCTTACAGTGGGTGCAAAAGCTTCCAAAGAAAATGGATCAGAACTATAGTTTTCGAGAACTACAAGAACTTATCAATACACTCACAAAAAAACCACCTGGTTATTTTGCCCTGAACCTTTTAGGGTTTAGAGACCAACACAGGTCTTGAGAAACAAAAGATGATAGAACTCCTCCTTGACCTCCAACAAACCCTAACTAGGATTTGTGTGACACCAAAAACAACCAAATAGATCTTACCAGATCCGAACCTGCACACACTCCAAGAAACAGATCAAAACGGACCAGACAAAGAGAAACCAAAAACCGAAACACAATACACAGCGGAAACCCCAAGAAATCAGACACACGAGCTAACACATTTGCTCTGATACCATGTCAAATGGTATGAATATTCAATACATAACATAAAGAACAACATGAAACACAAGATAAGCGACAAAACGTGACGTAAAACTTTATTATTTAACCCAAACCGAAAAAACACCCCCAAACCCTAGATCTCACAATATGTGAGATCAAAATCATGACAAAGTATGATACAACACTTAGATGATCATCAATCAACCGGCAGAACAATCGCTCACAACAAAGCGAAATACGAAATGATCTTTAACAGGAGATCATCACATTATAAACTAAGAAAAAACTGAAACAGAAAAGTAATATTGAACCACACAAGTGGCTTGAGAACCAGCACCACTGTAATCACCAAGAACAGCAACCGCCGGAAACTCAGACCCTTATTAAACGCCAGAAAATAGAGCGAACAACTTCTGGAAGAGAACCGGAGTATATGCGCCATAATTAAGAAGTATGATTGTGAGAATTGGGAAAACTACAACTGATCAAGAACCACAACAGATCTGTACCATATCATTACTTGAATGAAAACACCGATTTGAACAGACACAGAGAACTGTGTCTTGTAGGCGTATGATTGAGAGAGAATGAGGGAATAGATAAAACCCTTCTGCACATCACTGCCTTTTATATTCTCAACACCCAAAGTTACACATGGGTCCAAAACTATGCCAATAGATGATCGAGGTCCTTCCAAATTTACATAGTAACCCCTCAACTTCCTGCTGTATTAATAAACTCACAACAACCATAGAACGGTTATAACAAACAAGTATCCAATATAAACTGATATCCCATAAGCCCAATATATCATAACACAAGCCCAAATACAAGCAGAACCAATGAATAAGTCCAGCAATGTTGACCCACAAGTCCACTTGACATGTTTGAGTTTTAATCATTATCATTTTTAACATGATCACGACACACAGTCGCACCATATTGGCTCATCTTCAAACACCACGCGTATGCCGCCTCCTGCTGAAGCCAGCAAGTGCAGAACAGGACATCGCCTGGTCATGCGCCACCCGCCATGCCATGTCATCCGCCAAGGTTGACCTGCTACCTGGAACCTTCCAGCCTGTGTATTGAACCATGCGCACACGGTAAAAATACAAAGGCAGCTCTAAAAGTGGCGTTGCGAAGTGCAAAGTGCGCCATTAAAGCGCCCATCGCCCACACCACGCGCGCCCAAGCGCGTGTGAGAGGGCGTGTGCTCACCCTTCGTAAGAACACTAGTGTGTGAGCGTTTCCATGGAACAATAAGGAAGGAATGTCCCCACTTAAATACCACATTAAGTTTCATCTCTCCACCTATGTGAGACAATATGTCACTTTCCCATTCCACTTTATATTTCAGGATTCAATGTTTCAAACACCAAACTTTGAGTATTGATATCTCCTCTGTTTTGGATGCGGGTTGGTTCGTTACTAAGCTTTCATAACATAGAACATAAACCCATAAAGATATATATATATATATATATATATATATATATATATATATATATATATAAACCTTAGTTTCTAATATATATTTGTAGTCCAAAATTAGGAAATATGCATTTCCTATATTTATGAAAAATGTTATTTTCACAAAATTTCCAGTAGGTCTTCTACGTGGATGGTTATATTATTATTTTAGTATGTTTGAAATGAATTGCACTCTCTTTAGTGACTTAGAGCATTCACATCTCTTCCATCTTTTTTACTCTATAATTTCACTAAAAACACCTATATTTTCTCTCTCATTTCAATTAAATAATATTTTTAATACTTTTATAATTATTTTTTCTCTCTCCTCCACTCACAACCACTCTCAAAATATAATAGAAAATTATAGAGGGTGAATAGTGTCCCTCAAACTCAAAGTAACATTTTCTCTCTCCTCTACTCACAACCACTCCAACTACCTACAATCACTTTTCATAATATAAAATTTTCTCTCACAGAATTTAAGGGACGGGTTGTGAATGCTCTTGCTTTGAACTCAGATATTTAACATGGAGGCCTAATGACCATGTCGTGAGACTAAATCCCATGCTTAGTCAGAGTTAATACATTAGAAATCTAGTTTAGCTAACTTAATTTTAATTTTGTATAAATTCATAACATAAAAAGTAAAAATCTATAAAAAAACAAAGAAGAAAGTAAATCTATAAATTAGTATTCAATGTTACATGTTCTGAAACAACTTTGTATAAATTCATAACATAAAAAGTAAAAATCTATAAAAAACAAAGAAGAAAGTAAATCTATAAATTAGTATTCAATGTTACATGTTCTGAAACAACAAAAAGTGAACAAACACATATAATTTTAGGAGACAACAACTCAACAAGTGGATATTCGGTCATGCTTCAAACAACCGAGACGATAACAAATATTATCGACTTCCAACGAAGCCAAAGATTTGAAGTTTTATTCTGTTTTTATTCGTGAACATCCATAATACGATATAAGATGATAAGTGGTTGTTTTGTTCATAGTAACATAGTGGTTTTGTTCCCTTTTAATGTGTCCAAATTACAAAACAAACTAGATTTCATTTTCAAGTAAAATATATGGACTTAAAAAGGCATCATGTTATATTCCTAATTCGTTCACAATACTTTTGTCTCATGTGAATACATGACGGCTAGGGAGAAAACTAGGAGAGGAATGCTATATCTTTTGTGAACTTTTGTGGATAATTATTTGTAGGTATGTTACAAATAACATTTCTGGTTTTATTTTTAACTAAAAATCAGACTTTTATTAGTTACCAAGCGAAGTTATGTTCAAATAAGTATCCCCTCAATAGAGGTCGGGTCATATATATTGATATAACCGGTCTAATGTTTTGAGTAGTTGATATCCGGATGTTATGTCTTGGTTAGCATGGAAGTCGTGTTGACTTTTATTTTCTCTAAATTCGACTTATTTACATGAGTGTAACTGTGTAAGGGGCTGTTTGTTTAGCTCTTAGTGGTTTAGATCTCTTTTCACTTAATGGTTTCAGACTGTTTGTTTTACGAGCAGATGTCTGAATTGTTTGGACTTTTGTCTCTAAATGGTTAAGTATTATCCTGAGTGTAACTAAAGAAAAATAGGAAAGGGAAGAAGTAATGAAGTATTAGATTGTTAGAATTTGTTCATAGGGTCATGTTAGATATTTTAATTGCTAGAATATAAATGCAAGGATTGCATAACTTCTACTAACGTTCTTCCAACGGCTACTTTGGATTCTCAAGTGTTTTAATCATGAAAAGTATGAATCTTTTGACTTGCTTAAAATCTTAAAAGTTGGTGTAGAGCATAGCCACAAATACACGATTGAAACACGTAATATTTGAAACATAATAATTAATATTACTTCTAAACGTTTAATCGTTACATCAAAACCTCTTTTGTTAAAACAATTCAAAATTTGACATGTAACGTCCAATCTTGAAATTAAGATTAGCAAATAAAGATGAAGATGTCAAAGAGCTCTCTTATCTTTGGATTAAGCGTAAGTGTAGGTCCAATCTTCATAGTATTAGTTAGGATTTTTGGTATGATTTCAATATTCGTGATGTCATTGTGGTAATTGGTGCTTGTATTTCGGGTGTTTATTTTCTTGCTGGTCCGGATTTTTCTATATTTATATAGATCTCTCGCTGCCCCCCCCCCCCCCCCCCCCCCCCCCCCAAAAAAAAAAAAAAAAAAAAAAAAGAAGTTGAAAGTGGAATTAACACGTAAATATAAGTCACAACCAGCTATAGGCCAATAGAGCCTCTAGTAGGTCCTAATCTTAAAATTGGCCTTTCTTGCATTTAGTGGATTTGATTACAGTCCAAGCCAAGAAAGGCCTACGAACTGACCAGTGTAGTTCACGGATCAAACTTCAAAGAAGGAACGAGAGCCCAACATTATTTTGAAACAACACCAAGGGTAATATTAATATAAAGCCCTTCAAGTAAGGGTTCTTGAGATTTATCGGCCTATTAGCCCATACTAGGGTATGAAACGGGCTTTATTCGTGGGCTGATGGGTTGAACTCAATACGAACCCAAATATTTTTTATATATACAAAAGGGGTGTGGGGATTAGTGCCAGGCATATGCGCCTGACACTTCCCATTGGTCCAGAAAAAAAAAAATGATTTTGCCCCTCGTTAAAAGTCACAGGCTTGTCATCGTTAGTGCTGGGATTTCCTCTTTGGCCTAATAAATTACGATTTTGCCCCCAATTTAAAATTGCAGTTTTGTCATCAATTTAGATTTTTTAGCAAAGCTATGGTAGTGTTTTGTTTTAATAGGTTGAGTCAATTTAATTTTTATTCCTGCTAGACAGCTGGCTGACACTCACCCATTGATAATGACAAATTACAATTTTGCCCACATTTTAAAATTACGGGTTGCCATAGATTTATTTATTTATTATTTTTTTTTTTGCAAAACTGTGGTAGCGTTGTTTTTTATTTTTTTTTAGCAAAACTATGGTAGTCAATTTAGATTTTTTAGCAAAGCTATGGTAGTGTTTTGTTTTAATAGGTTGAGTCAATTTAATTTTTATTCCTGCCAGACAGCTGGCTGACACTCACCCATTGGTAATGACAAATTACAATTTTGCCCACATTTTAAAATTACGGGTTGCCATAGATTTATTTATTTATTATTTTTTTTTTGCAAAACTGTGGTAGCGTTGTTTTTTATTTTTTTTTTTAGCAAAACTATGGTAGTGTTTTGTTTTAATTTGTTGACTCGATGTAATTTTATTGAGATCATGTTATGAGTAATATGTACAAGTAAGCGAAACACAGACATACATGTTGTGAAACTAAGAAATATTCAGCTTAGCGCCCGCAATACAGACATGACATAAAACTAGTTTGACACAAATTTGAAAAGCACTGAGATTGAGATTTGAGACATAAGAACATGGCACATTTATTGATACAAGCACCCCCGGCCCAATTTTTTTTTTCTTTAATAAACTTCAAAATTGCAAGGGCTCAAGTGCTTATTACTAAGCCCCTGCTTAAGGTTTAGAGGTCACTTTTGTTAAATGTTAACAACATGCTCTTTAGCTTAAACCTTTACTTAATTAGCCCACTCTATTGTTATCATGCGAATTTTAATCAGATCACATCATACTTGAAAAGAAGAAACCTTTACGTTTATGATTTCGGTTAGAATTAAATTGAGAACATGGATTACATTCATAAGTTAAGGGCACAACTTAAATATGTTCCACATCTACTTTCTCTTCTTGGCCCTTAGCTAAGACCTTCGATGTGGCCTTCTTATTTTCTTTAACATGAGAACCTGTCACAAGAAATTCACACGCCCCACCAATATCTTCCTAACTAGTGGGATCAGTAGAAGTTAGATTCAAACATGAGTCCTCTCTATCAGGCGCTTACCATTATGTTACGCTGCCGAAACCTTAAAGGTTTGTGGCCATCTTTATGTGCCAAATTTTGAATAACATAGAAAGTAGAATCCTAATTTACCTCTGGATAAAGTTTGATTAACTTATAATACTATTTATCATTACAACAAGGAGACCAATGTAGAAATGTCATGATTTTTGTCCGGGCATAAGGTTATTTTATAACTTATTTGTAAATTTGGAATGATTGGCATGTGATGAAAACAAGTGTAAAACACCCAAAAAAATAAGAAAGTTGATTCACGGGTCACAAAGATCATTGTAGCTGTGTGCCTGATTATTGTTTAGACAAAAGATTCCAACGTGAAATTCATGTCTATTTGACAAGTTAGTCTTGTTTGTTTGTGAGAACTTGCCATAAACTAGCATAAAAAATTTAAGCTGGATTGTCTGAAAACAGAACACTTCCAAGAGAAAAAGAAGTTCTAAGAATATATTATATATAATTTTTCATCTTTGGTAGTATATGCACATTAAAATTGATAATATATATGCTGCAGCCTGCAGACTTATTTAAACTAAAGTAGGCAAAGTTAAGAGTCCGGTGAGTTGGGTAACATGTCAAATCAGGGTTGGATCAAAACATGTCATTTGCGGGTACCATTCAAACGGGTAGAGTGACCAGGTACACACTTTGTCCAAAGTGAGCGACTTGGGCCGGTTTGACCTATTTCCTTGTAAGTTTTCTTTATCTGTTTGACTTGTTAGTAACAAGTATTAAGTCATAACCTTGTGCAATCAATCAATCAATCCACCAGTAGTAGTATCTTTTGAAATTCCCATATCAATGCGAGTTACAAAAATGTCTAGACTTCAAGCGAAGATGATGAATGGGACTTGCCCATAGTCCCCACAACAGTTGCAGCACACGGTATTGGGTACCCCATCAATGCCTACCCTTTGATACCCTACCCAACCCGCAATGTGTGGTTCTGAGCCATCTTTACATTGACAACCGAGAAGCCCCAATGGTGACCCTTGGGCTCTCACGCCGGTTTCAATCGAAGAAGTTTGTACTTCATATAAGGATCAAATACAGCTAGATATTTGGTAAGAACTATAATAACTATTTTGAGCCTCTAATTTAAAAAGCACCAATGGAATCAAATGTAATGCATCTAAATTAGAGAGACCTTTTTACATTTTTGTTACGATTCTCATCAATACCATGCTAACCAATAAGATAAATGGAACTCAAATGAAATGTATCTAAATTAGAGAGACCATTTTACATTTTTGTTACGATTCTTATCAATACCATGCTGACCAATAAAATAAGATAAAATGTAACCTGCGTTGGATAGATGGCCTTAAAAAAGTTAGAGGTAAAAAAAGAGTGAAAAACGAATTCAAACTTATCACTACCAAACTATTAAAGGTTAAACCAACCTATAATAGCGTTTGTGTCACTTTTTTCATGTTGAATTCATATTCTATAAATGCTAATTAAACCACCAAGAAAATAGAAAGTGTGTTTATTGTATCATTACTAATCATATATTTTTGATAAAAATGTCCACAAGTAATAAGCTTTTCAACAACCAATATTTACACTTATTATTTTTTCTTTACTTTTCTCCCATCCAAGGACATTTACTTTTCATTATCTCTAACTTAAAAAAAAACACAAATTAAATAATATTTTTTCTTATCCCCCACCCCAGCTCAGTTGGGAGTTGGGCCGGTTTGCTTCCTTGGAGGCGCCGGTTCGACTCCCGGGTGCAGCGAAAGGTGCGGGGACGACCCAATGATGGTTCGTTCCTACCGAGGCATGGTTCGATCCTGAGGGCAACCCGGTTTTACCCAGCTGTTACCCCAGCGAGTCTCTCGTGTGGGGGCAGTATGGTTTCCGGGCGAAGGTCAGCTTACGAGACGGCCGGGGCCCGATAGAACATCGCGCCGGAGGGCGGGGCTGACGGGGGATTGTCATCGACAAGAACCCGGTGACCACTGACATAGAAAGTCACCCTTCAAAAAAAAAAAAAAAATATTTTTTCTTGCTTTCCTTTTTATCGCTTTTTGTTTTATTTCCTTTTCTCTTCTTTATAAACTAAAAGTAAAGATTACAACGTTATTAACTTATTATATTCGTATTAGAGTTTAAACTAAAAACTCATTAGAGTTAACTGTCATTTTCGTCTCTATGGTTTGTTCACTTTTGTCATTTCAGACCAATTTTCAAAAATGCACCAGTGTTCTCCCTGACATACTGGAAATGTGTCACTTCAGTGCAAAATTTAAAACCCAGTTAAGTGAGACATGTTAAATGAAGGGTATTATTGTCAATTCATAAAATAAGGTGAAAATAAAAGATATATGAATTGACAATAATACCCTTCATTTAACTTGTCTGAATTAACTGGATTTTAATTTTTGGACTGAAGTGGTACGTTTCCAGTATGTCAGGGAGGAAATTGGTGCATTTTGAAAATCGGACTGAAATGACAAAAGTGAACAAACCACCAGGACGAAAATGTTAACTCAAGTAAATATTACAACATTAGCCAATGATCTTTAGATCAAGTGGTGGAAGACTTGCATTTCTCTTGGAAGATGCAGGTTCAACTCCCACTTTGTGCAGAGTGAGGCACTGGTGGACAATGATAGGAGACCTAGGGAAAACTGGGTTCGATCCTTGAGCCAAACGGGTTTTACCGGAAATTTCACGGTCGTACCTACGGGCAGGTGGGTTACCGGGTTTTCCCCGGAATTGGTGGTGGACTCAGGTTACTCTCGGAGTACTCTGTTTGGTCCAGTGAGTGCCCCGAGAGTGTTCGGGATTGATTATGTTGGTCGTTCAAAAAAAATATTAAAGAATTATTAACTTATTATTCGTATTAAAGGACAATTAATAAGGGTTTAAATATTGTTTATGCACCCAAACCTTTTTAATCTTCTAGTGTTAAAAAAATACAAAAGTTTGATATGATAATATTTGTCTCAGTTATGCTTATATAGGATCTGAACCTTATACCCAGCGGAAGTCATGTTATGTATTTCTATCCTTCCACTAGGTTGTTTGAAAACTTTTTACTCTTGCATCGTCGATAATAGAGCCGGTAAGGTGCCTTGTGCAAGGTTGTTAGTTCGATTCTTGAGCCCACCCGGGTTTTCGTCCTTCTGTGTGTAACGCCAGAGAGTTCCGCTCTTGTGGCGGCACAACGACTGTAAAGTGCCAGACGGCGGTATGGTTTCCCAGGAGAACACCCATAAAAGCCAAACTCTGAAACCAGCGTAGGTCTGGCTAAAACAACATAGTCTGGCCGGAGTGAGGCAAAAAGGAGACTCTACGATTTGAGGAATATGGTAACCTAATACATGAAGTTCACCGTTTAAAAAAAAAAAAAAAAAAAGAGAGGTTAGATAGGTTGCCAATTAATCCGTTTATGACTCAAACCTCTTTGCCTTCTTGTCGAGTCATATCATATTAACTGATCGTGTAATAAATTGACAACCCTGATTAATGATAATTATCTAAAAGTTAATAGCTTTTTGATTTCGGATAGTAAGTTTTCCTTTATTTTATCATAGTAGAAAGTATTTAACCCGCAATATAATCGACATTTTGTTAAATAAAATGTGGTTTTCTTACTATATGTTTGTTAAAATTTACAATCTATGTTTTCTTTACGTGTCTAATACAAACGTAGTTAATTTTCATTTTAATAACTCAAATATTGTTGATGCAACAAATACTAGACCGATGATAGTAGCTAGGCTGGTTAGGCTTCTCGAGGGTTCCGGTTTGCCTAACGCAGGTCGTGGGGTTCCCCCACGTTTGCAAGACGTGGAGAGAGGTTCACTAGTTACATTTTGTTGTTTGTTCAAGATCTTCAACTGAAGGGTGTTCAGCTTCGAATGCAAGAGCAGTAGAAATGTGTGTGTTGAATGTGAAGAAAGAAGACTTGCATGAAACAAGTGCTCAAGAAAGAAGACCAGAGATCCCAAGAGAATCAGGACTGATCGGAACGTTTTTCAGCACTAAATGAAGTGTCATTTTAAAGAGGAAGGTATCGCTCAAAGAGGAAACCTTGGACTAGTGAACCATGCTTGCAGTGGGAGACTTACCAATTTAGGGGTTGAACGGTTTAGAGCTGTGGATAAAAGGTTGTTCTCTGTGCACATGTTCTCTTTTACGACTGTTAGGGAGCTGATCAAGCAATCAGTGAAGTGATGGTTTACTATTTGCATCCTTTTTACTGTTCACCTGAGTTCGCGGGTTTTGAACCCTTTAATCCTTTAACCTTCCAAGCGTTTGTGTGCCTAAGTCATTTTATTTGGTCTTGAGCTACCCCCGTCATCAGCCCCCCAAGTCGGAGGTTTTTGGGAAATGAGCTCAAATACTTCTGACTTTTACACATTTATTTGTATTGCTTAAAGGCTTCAAGGCTTGAAGGGTTCGTTACAGT
Source organism: Helianthus tuberosus (assembly GCA_030545235.1). Classification (NCBI taxonomy): domain Eukaryota; kingdom Viridiplantae; phylum Streptophyta; class Magnoliopsida; order Asterales; family Asteraceae; genus Helianthus; species Helianthus tuberosus. The sequence continues at coordinate 64,565,278 of CM060440.1, read as the reverse complement.
TGGGTTTTTTGAAATTTGAATTTTGACAAGACGGTTGATGTGACTGACGGCGATTTTTGCAGAGGGCAGTTTAATTAACTGCCGTGTAATCATGACTCATATTAGCCTTAATTTTTCATTTTTTATCAAGATAATCACAAACTTTCTTCATTTTCTCTCAAGTTTCCTTCCATATCTTCCCTTTCCTTTGTCCAGGTTAGTTCTTTACTTCTGTTTTTTCTTTCTTTGAATCATAACTTATTGGTGCTCGTAAGGATTTAGCCGTAAGTTATTCTCGTTTAACCCAAGAGGAGGTTGAAACGTTTTGTATGGAATGGGGGATTGGGATGAAGTTTAAACCGGTTGCTCTAGGGATGGATGTTTCGATCGATCGGTGTCAGGCCGGTTCGATTGCTCTTTACTGTCGACACTTTGAATTTTCTAATCTTCGTCATCCGTTTTCTCTCTTCGTTTTGAATGTGTTAGAGTATTATCGTGTATCTTTTGGTCAAATACACCCGCAGGGTTTGGCTAGGGTTTTACATTTTGAGGTATTGTGTCGAGCGTGTGGTTATGATCCTACTTTGTTGTCATTTCGCCGTTTCTTTTGGTTGGCGAAGAACGGTGATTGGTTTACGTTTGAGACATCTAAAGCCGATATTTGCTTGGTTTCGTCTATGGTAACCACACTTGGTGCCTGGAAGGATCGGTTTTTCTGAGTCTCGGATGAGATTATTCCGTTCAAAATGGTTTGGAGGCAACCCGATGCCATTCTTAACGAACCTGAACCTTCTGCTTCTGAGATAAACACCCGTTTCTTTGAAATTATCAGGAAATGTCCCTCGAGGATTCGTCCTTTTCCCGAGCAACTGTTGGTGTTACTGGGTATTAGTAAATTGTGGGATAAACCTAATCGAGACCCAGTTCTTATGAGGGATGGACAGGGTATGTTTTTGCACATTTGTTTTTTCTCTTTTGTTTGCCTTTTATGATTCCTTAGATGTGTTTGTTAATTTTTTTGCAGTCATGTCTGCTTTGGAATTTATTTAGAGTGATGATACATCAGATGTTGCATTTGGGGATGTCCAGGCTACACCTGGTGAAAATGTTGTGGTTAAGGGGTCTGAACAGAGGTTCGAGGGTTCGGGTTATGTCAGTGTGCCTGATGTGAAGGGTTTTAAGAAGGCTGTTGTTCCTAAGATTGTTCGTCGTTCGAATCGGCGTTTGAATATTTCTGGTCCACCATCTACTCCGGAACATGTGGACTTGAGTGATGACATTGGTGTTTCTGTGGATCACGGTCCGGATGAAGGTGTTGACAAGGAGAAGGAGTTGGTTGTTGCTGGGAAGAAGTCTGTTGGGAAAGGTGTTGTGGCAGGTTCATCTGGTAAAAGCGTTAGCGGTTCTGAAGGTCTTGACGTTCATCAAGTTTATGTACCTGATTGGGGTGTGAAATTGGGTGATAGTTTCAAAGATGCTACTGTTTGTGAGGATGTGTTGAGCCACATCGCTCCTCCCATGGTTCATGGTACTATTGCCGAGATAGATGATGATATGATGTTGTCTCGTTTGATATTGAGTACCTGCAATCTTGTTGCCATGCTTCCTCAAGGAGTTGCCCGTTTCCGTAAGAGGATGCATGAGTATGAGGAATTTTCGAAGAAGAAAGACAAGATGAAAGCTACTATGTGCACTTTGAAGAAAGAGAATGAAGGTTTGGCGAAGAAGGAGGAAACTTTCGCTAAGAGGGTTGAGGAGCTAACCCAAAAACATGAGATGGAGGTTGGTGAGCTGAAAAAGCAGGTGGAAGCCTTGGAGGCTTCGAGGGTTCAACTTACTGATGACAACAAATGGTTGATTGAACACGGGTTTCAACAGGTTGTCACTTATCTCCTACATTCGGCTGAATTTAATAGTGTTTTGGGTGGTGTGTATGGTAAGCTTTTGGAGCATGGGAGGCATCAGGGTTATGTTGCCGGTTACAAAGCTTGCCAGTCCGGTGATCCTCACGACAAGTCCTCCCTTTACCATCCCGAAGCCCTCAAAGTTTTTCAGGATTCAGTCTGAGAGATGGAATGCTTGACTTATCCTTATGTTGGTGAGGTCTCAAAGTGCTTTGGCAAGCCTATATCTGTTTTGCAGGATTTGAAGCCACGTGGGCTTGATGAGGCTGCCTGCAAGGAAGTGCTTAAATCTTTGTCAAATAAACGTTCTTGCTCGGGGGACAGTGAGGAGACCCTTTCTTGTGCTGATGAAGGCTCAAAGGACCTAAGCCTTGAAGCTTTGGGGACGGCAGTTGAGGAAGGTAAGAAGAAGAAGAAAAAAGCGAAGAAAGCGAAGGGTGATGAAGCTGGTGCATCAAAGTCTGTGGTAAGTGATACAAAGAGAAAACTTTCAAGGCTTATTCGTAGCTTTCTTAGCATCTTGTTGGACAATGTTATGTAATTTCGTTAAACACTTTAGGTTTTGCAGAAACCCTTAAGGTTTCTGTTTTGTCACTTTGTGGTTGTTGGTTGGCCTTAGTGGCTATTTGAACGATATCTATGTGTACAAACCGTTAAGGTTTGCTTTAACTTGTTTGAACGTTTGGAAGCCTTTAAGGCTTGTTATCTTATGTTACTATCTTTCTACTACTTTCCTTGTGTTGTGATTTCTTGGATGTAGTTGTATATTTTGTAGGGCAGTTTCGTGGGATGTTTGTAACTTGAAGCCTTCGAGGCTTCCTGTTGCTACTTTGTTTTTATGCCTTGGTTTGTTTTTCTAACTTTGGGTTGTATGCAATCTTAGTTCTGTGTTGTTGTGTTGCCCCTTCAATTATTCTTTATGTTTATGGCTTTGTCTTTGTTGTTTTTGTGTTGTCTTTATGTTTTTTATACCTTAAAGGGTTCAGTGCTGCAGTCACTTAGCCTTTGTATTTTTAACAAGAAGACATAGCACCTATCCTATCTATTACTTCTCTTGGTTTGGTTTTGGTTCGTAAGCCTGTTAATAATGATTTGTTTTCTAGAACTTTTACAAGGCTTAAGGAACATTTGGTGTAGGCTGTTCAGACCTATCTATGAGACAACTTTGTTTTTGATATTTCCATAAGTCTCATAGAGTTGTATTGATTTAGGAACTCACCCCTTATATAGGTTCATTCAACCCTTGAACCTATTGAGCGATATGGCTTAGGAGCTCATCCCCTTACATGGCCCTTGCCATGGAGTTTTTTGCTAGGTTCTCAACCTGATTTTAGGATAGAAAGACAATTTTAATAAAACATCATCATTCATTCAAGAGATATTGTTTTACAAAAAGTGATCGTTGGACAACTCTTGAAATACAACTTTTGCAATACAAACTTGTAACGCCCCAAAATCTGAATGTTAATATTTGTCGTGTGTTCCTGTATGACACGTCATGAAACAAATAACTTGGCTATTTAACCTAGTTAAGGGTACGGTCAAAAGTATTAAATGATGAAGGTAGTGTCAGTGATGTTTTAAAGGAAAAACCCGAGGGGCTAAAGTGGAACTAATGAAAGTTAAGTTATTATATAACTAATCACACACAAACACACACATACGTGTGTTCGAGAAGGAGCAGGAGGCTCCCATGGAGCCTCAAACCCTAACTTCATCTATATGCTCAAATTGAAAGGCAAGATGACGCTTAAAATCATAACCGAGCATGGATAAATGATCACCATCACGAGGGGATCATAAGGTATGTCTTAAATCTAAGATTGGTGATCATGGGTGAAGTGGGTTATGTTCTAATCCGTGAGTTAATATGAAATTGATCATGTACCAGGGTTAGAAACCTCGTATAGAACATGGGTTACGTATGATTTGTGTTAATTTGATGATTAGAGGTGAAACCCGTTAGTTATGGTGAAGATGATAACTAGAATCACCACCTATGTCCAAGCCTTGTTGAAAGATTGATGTATTATGTGGGTATGATGAATTCTTGTTAGATGAATTAGGAGAAATATGATGATGATATGTTTGATGTTTATTTGGGAATGATCCATGATGGTTAGTAGTAGGTTTTGATGGGTTATGTATGAGTTTAGAAGATTTATGCATGAATTAGTTGTACGTTATGCTTAAAAGGTAGTACGTACATCGAGTGTATGATAAAATGTATATAGTGTCGTCCGTATAGTCGATTATGATGTTACGGGTATATGTTGATAAGTCGATAGTTACATATGGTTAATAGTTTACTTTTGAAAGTCAACAAGTATAAGAAACATGATTTAACTCGTTGTGGTAAAAGCAGGATTATAGGAAGTCGTTTGGGCATGTTATGTTAATATGCGTTAATTGTGATTACATGATGATGTACATGTGTTGGAAAGGATATGAAGTTGATTATATGTTTTATTCTTGTTAGAAATGACTAAGGAAAGTTAAGTGTGAAATATGCGATTGATATGATTGTTAACATGTACAAATGAGCATGCTAATAAGAACGTGATTTCGATGAAATGAAAGTATAGGAATCACGACGAGACGGGCTCAAGCATGAGGTGTTAACGGGTCAAGAAAAGGCGAGGAATCGGATACGAGCACGGACGCATAAGGTAAGTGATTTCCGTAATCACTTCTTAGTTCGATTAAGTAATAAAGTGTTTTAATTAATTAAACATGATGTTTGAGGTCAAATATGTGTTGAAGTCTTTCGTCGTAAATGATGGGATTAAAGTTGACCAAAATGCCCTTGATGGGTATTTTGGGGCAAACGATCTTATAAGTAGTTTAGAAACAAGTTATTCGGTTAGTGTAATGTTTTGGACAAGTATGGAAGTGGGGAGTATGGTTTGGTTAGTCATAGACCAATTAATGCGTGAATACCCTTAACGGGTCAAAATAAACATATGAACGATAATGTGTTAAGAGGATGCAAGACATCCAAGAATTTAGTAATTTATGATAGACGTCACTGATATTATTAGGTTTATAAGAGGATATGGTATAACAAACAAGTTATGTTAATGTATGCATGAATGGGTCGAAATTTGGTAAGAGGGTAATAAGCCGAAGAGTTAAAAGTCTGAAATTTTATTATGTCGGATGTTGGATTTTAATTCCATTAGATGGAGAATTAAATTACGGACATATAGGAAAAAGAATCGGGTAAAACGGATCAAAAACGAGAGAGTTATGCTTGTTTCCATGAAACCGGATCGTGCTGGGAATATGCAGCAACCAGCTGCAACTGTTCTGTGAAAAAGGGGCCTAGGTGTCACGCGACGCCCCTAGGCGTCACGCGACGCCCCTAGGCGTCACGCGACGCCCTTAATTCCTGCAAAAAATTATGTTTGCTGTTGCTTGACCCATGTAACTTGTTTAAACGCGTTTTAAGCCACGTATGACTAATACGTTTTATGAGTATGTATGTTTATATGTATGTAGGTGGGTATGTATGAACCTATGTAAGTATGCGGATATGTATGTATGTATGTATGTATGTATGTATGTATATGTTTTTATGTATGTAAGTAGGTATGTATGAACGGATGCATGTATGTAGATCGGTATGTTAGTATGTAAGTATGTACGAGGGTAAATGCGTAGGTAGGTAAATAGGTATGTGGGTAGGCATGTAAGTAAGTAAGGATGCACGTATGTAAGTATGTACGGCTGTATATTCGAAGGTAGGTATGGTATGCAGGTTTTCAATATGATTGAATGCTGATGTTTCTGATGATGTACCTCGGGTATAAGATGTAATGCAGGTATGATGCTGAAGTCTCACCACGGATGTTATGACTAGATGGAAAGCTGGGATGAAAAGAGTTAACGGAATGTAAAGTACACGTGAATAAATTTTGTATGTTATAATGCGTACTAATGTTATTAATTTTATGTGGTGAGCGCAGGTAGTACGAGTCATGAGGATCTTCAAGGAATAGAGATCGAAGATCGAGTAACGAGACAGATTGTACGGGAGTGTTGAGTACGCAATTGAGTGGAGCTAGGTTATGGTTTCTTATTGAAAATGAGTATAATAAATGTATTTATTGTGAAAGAATTAATCTTAAAAATGAATTTAAGTGCGTCAAGGTGTTTGTAATGAAAGAAATTTTTATGGTACGATTTTTTTTCCGCTACGACTTTAGTCAGTTACGAATTAGGGTGTAACAAGTTGGTATCAGAGCCCTGGTTTGAGGGAATCAAGTACGAGAAGGTAAGTACTTGAACTCAAACTTGTGTGCTCTTGAGATAAGAAACCCGTACAATCTAAGACTCGATCAAGATCCAAAGGTAAAGGCTAATGTAAGTATGTACTTATGTATACGTATAAAGAAACTGACGGTTTTGTATGTGCAAGGTAAGCATAAGTGTTGGAAGAGGATGATCTGTGAATGCAGTCTAGGATGAATACTGAGGCAGGCAAAGAGGTAATAAGACAAATTTGAATCCAGGTACGTAAATTCGATATGTGGGTATATGTAGTAGTAAAACTCATTAAGGGAAGGAAAATTCTAAATGAAGGATAATGATAGTATAGTAATGAAGTACTAAAAGTGATACACGCGCCGAAACCTAAGTCTACGGACATAAGGTGACAATTACATGAAGGCACGAAACTACTATGTGGATTGTGTACCTGGCCAGTACACGGGAAACGTATGACGTTCGTGAGATCATGATAATTGTTACAGGTATGTCCGGTAGAGTTGGGTAGCAGGCGGGCGTGTGGGTGAAATGGGAAGTAAGACTCTCGGGAAACTGAGAGTACTATGTAAGAATGAAAAGCATGCCTGGTAAGAATGAAGAATGTGGAATCCGTAATTAATTACGGATCAACAAGATATGAATGATATGTTTGAATCCGTGAGACGGATTCAAGGATGAAAGGCATGGATGATATGTTTGAATCCGTGAGACGGATTCAAGGATGAAAGGCATGGATGATATGTTTGAATCCGTGAGACGGATTCAAGGATGAAAGGCATGGATAATATGTTTGAATCCATAAGACGGATTCACGGATGAGAGGCATGGATAATATGTTTGAATCCGCGAGAAGGATTCAAAACACAGAAGTAATGAAAGGCATGAATGTAATGTTTGAATCCGTAAGGCGGATTCAATGAATGAAAAAGCATGAATGATGCGTCTAAATCCGTGAGACGGATTTAAAAATATAAAAAGATGAAATTAATCCGCATAAGAAGATGTCAACAGTTTGACCATGATTGAGTCGAACGGGTCATAGAAATAAGTATAAAGTAAAAGGTGATAGTATAATAGACGAAGTTTTGTATAAGTTACGTGTTAGATGTGTTAGTAATTGACTCTTAGAAGTCAGAATGATGACGGGCTGTGACCCGGACAATAACTGGAGTATGGGCGGGAATGGTAAGTTGGTAAGAAATATTGAAACGATGTGATAAGGTCTTTGCAAGTAAGCAGAAATGGAAGGAAGTACGAGCGGGTACTTCAGTTGGCGAAATGATTAATAGAATGAAAGGATTGCACGTAGGAAATAGAATGTGTGGTACGTCATAGTAGGTACGTAGGAAATTGTAGAAGAGTTATAGGTGGGTAATCACCTAGTGTAATGAATGTTTGAATGACATATGCTAACCGCCGATGTTGTTGATGATAATGTTAGAACTATTGAGGTGATGAAACCAATTGTATTGGTGAAAGGATGTGCACGAGCGGGAGCTCATTACGCGGATGAATGAAACCTGGCCTGTACGGCTAGTACTCGAGGAGAAGATGGTCGATCTGGGTTGCGGGTCATTGGTTTGAGAAATGAAAAAGAGGTTAGTAAAATGTTTAACTCATGTTGGATAGATATGAACTAGTATGACACATTTATATACGTAAATTAAGTAATGCATGAAGTGAAAGCAATAGTAATGTGGAATGAACGAAATGATTTAAAGGTAAAGTAAAGGTATGCAATGTATAAGTAACTGTAGAAAACGTAGAATAAGGTTAACGATGGAGTTAAGCACGTAGGTGTGACTATGAAATAATAGTTTTGTATGATAACAAAACAAAAGCTAAATGTTATACAAAGCATGTAGAGAATGTAAATTTTTTTAAGAGATGAGATGGAAATATTAGATCCGTTAAGAGCAGATCATATTAAAGGTTGAAGGAGTATGTGTATTGACCCGTTATTGACAGGTCAAGGAAATGAAAATGATATGTAAAAGTATGATAAGGAAGGTATGGAATTGTTAGGAAGAAGTCAATTATATAAATAATTTATGAATCATGAATGGATAGTTACCTATTAATATGATCTATCTATCGAAGTTAGCTATAGATGAGTATGTATAAATTTCAAAGTAAGATCGTCTAGTCGATGAAAATGATATGAATAATGAAATAAACATTAAGGAATGTTAGTGATGGGAAGTTGCAAATGTTTCAAGCGAATAGAATGATGAATGAACCGCTAGCTACAAAGTGCGTTAGTAGCAAGCGTTATCTAGTGAAAGAAACATTAATAAGAACTCTGCGACGGGTTCTTGAAAATGGAGGATAGACATTGTGATGGGCTCGTGGTCGTGTCGAGGGGACGTAGAGAAGGAATAATTAGTGTTAAATAAAGGTAAGAAAGGTTTTGGGGACGAAACCTCATTTAAGGGTGGTAGACTTGTAACGCCCCAAAATCTGAATGTTAATATTTGTCGTGTGTTCCTGTATGACACGTCCTGAAACAAATAACTAGGCTATTTAACCTAGTTAAGGGTACGGTCAAAAGTATTAAATGATGAAGGTAGTGTCAGTGATGTTTTAAAGGCAAAACCCGAGGGGCTAAAGTGGAACTAATGAAAGTTAAGTTATTATATAACTAATCACACACAAACACACACATACGTGTGTTCAAGAAGGAGCAGGAGGCTCCCATGGAGCCTCAAACCCTAACTTCATCTATATGCTCAAATTGAAAGGCAAGATGACGCTTAAAATCATAACCGAGCATGGATAAATGATCATCATCACGAGGGGATCATAAGGTATGTCTTAAATCTAAGATTGGTGATCATGGGTGAAGTGGGTTATGTTCTAATCCGTGAGTTAATATGAAATTGATCATGTACGAGGGTAAGAAACCTCGTATAGAACATGGGTTACGTATGATTTGTGTTAATTTGATGATTAGAGGTGAAACCCGTTAGTTATGGTGAAGATGATAACTAGAATCACCACCTATGTCCAAGCCTTGTTGAAAGATTGATGTATTATGTGGGTATGATGAATTCTTGTTAGATGAATTAGGAGAAATATGATGATGATATGTTTGATGTTTATTTGGGAATGATCCATGATGGTTAGTAGTAGGTTTTGATGGGTTATGTATGAGTTTAGAAGATTTATGCATGAATTAGTTGTACGTTATGCTTAAAAGGTAGTACGTACATCGAGTGTATGATAAAATGTATATAGTGCCGTCCGTATAGTCGATTATGATGTTACGGGTATATGTTGATAAGTCGATAGTTACATATGGTTAATAGTTTACTTTTGAAAGTCAACAAGTATAAGAAACATGATTTAACTCGTTGTGGTAAAAGCAGGATTATAGGAAGTCGTTTGGGCATGTTATGTTAATATGCGTTAATTGTGATTACATGATGATGTACATGTGTTGGAAAGGATATGAAGTTGATTATATGTTTTATTCTTGTTAGAAATGACTAAGGAAAGTTAAGTGTGAAATATGCGATTGATATGATTGTTAACATGTACAAATGAGCATGCTAATAAGAACGTGATTTCGATGAAATGAAAGTATAGGAATCACGACGAGACGGGCTCAAGCATGAGGTGTTAACGGGTCAAGAAAAGGCGAGGAATCGGATACGAGCACGGACGCATAAGGTAAGTGATTTCCGTAATCACTTCTTAGTTCGATTAAGTAATAAAGTGTTTTAATTAATTAAACATGATGTTTGAGGTCAAATATGTGTTGAAGTCTTTCGTCGTAAATGATGGGATTAAAGTTGACCAAAATGCCCTTGATGGGTATTTTGGGGCAAACGATTTTAAAAGTAGTTTAGAAACAAGTTATTCGGTTAGTGTAATGTTTTGGACAAGTATGGAAGTGGGGAGTATGGTTTGGTTAGTCATAGACCAATTAATGCGCGAATACCCTTAACGGGTCACAATAAACATATGAACGATAATGTGTTAAGAGGATGCAAGACATCCAAGAATTTAGTAATTTATGATAGACGTCACTGATATTATTAGGTTTATAAGAGGATATGGTAAAACAAACAAGTTATGTTAATGTATGCATGAACGGGTCGAAATTTGGTAAGAGGGTAATAAGCCGAAGAGTTAAAAGTCTGAAATTTTATTATGTCGGATGTTGGATTTTAATTCCATTAGATGGAGAATTAAATTACGGACGTATAGGAAAAAGAATCGGGTAAAACGGATCAAAAACGAGAGAGTTATGCTTGTTTCCGTGAAACCGGATCGTGTTGGGAATATGCAGCAACCAGGTGCAACTGTTCTGTGAAAAAGAGGCCTAGGCGTCACGCGACGCCCTTAATTCCTGCAAATATTTATGTTTGCTGTTTCTTGACCCATGTAACTTGTTTAAACGCGTTTTAAGCCACGTATGACTAATTTAACTTACGTTTTATGAGTATGTATGTTTATATGTATTTAGGCAGGTATGTATGAACCTATGTAAGTATGCGGATATGTATGTATGTATGTATATATATGTTTTTATGTATGTAAGTAGATATGTATGAACGGATGCATGTATGTAGATCGGTATATTAGTATGTAAGTATGTACGAGGGTAAATGCGTAGGTAGGTAAATAGGTATGTGGGTAGGCATGTAAGGATGCACGTATGTAGGTATGTACGGCTGTATATTCGAAGGTACGTATGGTATGCAGATTTTCAATATGATTGAATACTGATGTTTCTGATGATGTACCTCGGGTATAAGATGTAATGCAGGTATGATGCTGAAGTCTCACCACAGATGTTATGACTAGATGGAAAGCTGGGATGAAAAGAGTTAACGGAATGGAAAGTACACGTGAATAAATTTTGTATGTTATAATGCGTACTAATGTTATTAATTTTATGTGGTGAGCGCAGGTAGTACGAATCATGAGGATCTTCAAGGAATAGAGATCGAAGATCGAGTAACGAGATAGATTGTACGTGAGTGTTGAGTACGTAATTGAGTGGAGCTAGGTTATGGTTTCTTATTGAAAATGAGTATAATAAATGTATTTATTGTGAAAGAATTAATCTTAAAAATGAATTTAAGTGCGTCAAGGTGTTTGTAACGAAAGAAATTTTTATGGTACGATTTTTTTTCCGCTGCGACTTTAGTCAGTTACGAATTAGGGTGTAACAAAACTAAACTTTCTTGATCAGACATGGAACCTTTTAAGGGTTTTGCCATTCCAATGTCTGGGAAGCTTTTTACCCTCTGCGTCAGCCAGTTTATAGGATCCACCCTTGTGTGCTTCAAGGATTGTATATTTCCCGTCCCACTTTGGGCCAAGTTTTCCTTGGTTCTTTTTTTTACTAGCTTCATTGTTTCTGAGTACAAGGTCCCTGGCTTGAAGCGTTAATGCTTGACTCTTGTGTTGTAATAAGCTTCCATCTTTTGTTTGTACTTGGTTTCTTGAATTGCAGCTTGGTCTCATGTTTCCTCTAGGAGTTGCAAGTTCAAGATGGTCTCTTTGTTGTTTGCTTCGGGATCCATGTTGACTGTTCTTTGAGTTACAACTCCTATTTCAACTGGAATCACGGCTTCCGACCCTAACACCAAGCTATAAGGTGTTCTTTTGTGGCTTGTTTTTTTCCGTTGTTCGTATAGCCCATAGAACATTTGGCAAATCTTCAAGCTAATTGCTTTCATGCCTTCCCAATCTCATCTTGATTCCTTCAACAATGCTTCGATTCATTCTTTCAACTTGGCCGTTTGACTGTGGGTATACTACTGAGCTGAATACCTGGGTTATTCTGAATTCTTTGCACCAAGTGCTAAAAGGCTTCTCGGCGAATTGTTTCCCATTGTCTGTGACCAAGACTCCCGGCAACCCATAGCGACAAATGATGTTTTCCCAAACAAAGTCAATGACTTGTTAGCCTGTGATTTTTGCAAGTGGTTTGACTTCAGGCCACTTGGTAAAGTAATCTATGGCCACCAATAAAAACTTTACTCCACCCTTGGCCGGTGGGAACGGACCAACGATATCCATTCCCCATTTGTGAAATGGCCAAGCTGAAGATACTGGGAAGAGGTCGTACTTGGGGTTCTTGGGTACCGATGCATGTATTTAACAAGCTTCACATTTTCTTAGTTGTTCGGTGGTATCTTGATGCATTGAAGGCCAAAAATACCTGAGGTTCATTAGTTTAGCAACCACCGTTCTTGCTCCAAAATGAGCTCCACATATCCCCTCATGAACCTCTTTAACCAGGTACTGGCTTTGTTCCGGGCCAACACATCTCAGTAAAGGTGCAAGATAACCCTTTTTGTAGAGGATCTTATCTTGCAACACGTACTGTCATGATTTGATTTTAACCTTTTCAGCCTCTATTTGGTCAACGGGTAACTCACCATTTTTGAGGAATTTCTTAATAGGAGTCATCCAATTGGGACCTTCTTCGATGATTACATATTGAACCTCCAATTCTTGAATCGAGGGAGCTTTCAATACCTCCACCAACACCTTTTTTGTAAGATGGGCGAAGGTGAGGGAGGCAAGCTTACTCAAAGCATCTGCCCTCTTGTTTTGAGATCTCGGGACTTGATTGATGGTACATATCTGGAAGGTGTTTCTCAATTCCTTGGCTTTTTCTTTGTATTTTCTCATGTTGGGCTCCTTTTGCAACGTAGCTGTCATTGACTTGGCTTGATACAAGCAATGAGTCTGTGAAGACTTGAAGCTTTTGAACCTTCATTTCTTTGGCTATCTTCAACCCGGCTATCAATGCTTCGTATTCAGCTTCATTGTTTGTGGTCTGGAATTCAAATCGAAGAGTATATGTGAATTCTAAGCCTTCATGGTTGATTAAAATGAGCCCGGCTCCTGACCCTTCAACGCTTGAAGCTCCATCGGTGAAGAGCTTCCAGGCTTCAGGGTCAGAAGGTTCAGCCGTGGTTGTATTTACTTCCGTGACAGCTTGCTTTGGGACTTCCACAATGAAGTCGGTCAAAACATGGGCTTTGATGGCTTTTCTTGGAACATAGGTTATTTTGTGCTCACCCAATTCCACGACCCATTTGACCAGCCTTCCTGAATTTTCTGTTTTTTCAAGCACACTCTTTATGGGCTGGTCGGTGACCACTTGTATAGGGTGTGCTTGGAAATGCCTTCGAAGCCGTCTAGCCGTTTGGACTAGGGCTAAGGCAAGCTTCTCCAGAGGAGGATACTTGATTTCTGTCAATTTTAAAGTTTCGCTGAAAAAATAGACGGGTACCTGAACTTTGTCTCGTTCAATGGTTAAGAACACACTTATTGCTTCTTCAGCAACCGAGAGGTAGACAAAGATCAGCTCTCCTGTTTCCGGGGCTGCAATATCAGGAAGTGAAGCCAGGTGTAGCTTCATCTGGTTGAAAGCTTGTTCTGCTTCTTCGGTCCACTTGAAATCTTTTTGGTCAGAGCACCCTTTAAGCGTTTTAAAGAAAGGTAAAGAATTTTCAGCCAGTTTTGAGGTAAAACGCTTCAGGGCCGCAAGCTTTCCATTCAGACTTTCCACTTCCTTTTTGCTTTATGGAGGCCTAGTGATATGTGTCGAGTGTGATAGGTTTTTAATGTATATTTTAAGCCCTTTTAACACTTTAGCCAAGTTTTAAATTTATAAAACACGATATTTATTAACACTAAACACACATAAGGGCAAGTGCACCCATCGTGAGCGTAGTATAGTGTTGGTAAGATACCGAGGTCGTCCAAGGACACAAGAGCTTTTAGTACCGGTTTATTCTCAATGTCTAATCAAATAAAAAATTTAGAAAAAGTATTTAAAAATAAGAAAATAAAACTAACTAAAAATGCTGAAAATAAAAATAAAAATAAAAACAGATAGACAAGATGAATCACTTGGATCCGACTCGCTTTTAGTGTAACCTTTAATTATTTTCGCACTTTTGCACTTTTTAAGAGATTATCTTAGTTATAGCAGTAGGCCCCTCTTTTGAAGGTGACGTTACCCTCAACCCAGTAGTTTTAGTCAGTAAGGATACAATCCTAAAGGGTTGGATTATTGAAAGATAATTAATTAAGTTATTAATGCATAATGTGGTAAGCCCCTCTTTTGAAGGTGACGTTACCCTCGTCTAAGTAGTTTGAGTCAGCAGGGATACAATCCTAAATAGCCGGGTTAATATTTTAATAGTAGTTTACATATGAGGGGGTCAAGGAGTTCGGACCCCCGCCATCCAATACCAGTGGGTATTGAAGGAGGTCCTACTAAACTTGACCCAAGTCATTGCAGGATCTATACACTGAACAAGGCAAGACGCTTACCAAACCATTCCCTTAACCCCCGACCAGGTAGCCAACATATCTACATATAGACCGTGGAGATATGAATGGTGAAAATCTTTTATTTTATATAGACAGTAAAATAATGCCAAGACACCACGGACAAATGATAAGGAAGATTCACCTTCAACATAAGAAACTAGTTATTAAAGTCATTAATACATAACCAAATAAAAAGTGCAAAAAGATTAAAAATAAAAAGTATTACACTAAATGCTTGTCTTCACCAAGTGATGTAAGAGACTTAGGCAAACATGGCCTTTGATTGTCAAGAACTCTTATGATAAATCTTGGATCCCGAGACTACTCACACACTCTATGATGGATGATGGATGATGGTGGTGGATGTGGGTTGTGATGGTGGTGGTGGGTGGGTGAAGTGTGAGAGAGGTGGTTTCCCAAGGGATAGTTTGCAAGTGAGCCAAGCACCCTATTTATAGCCTGCACAGAAGTCCAGACACGCCCCGTGCCCGTTGGGCACGACCCCGTGTCCACCCATCTTCTCTTTCTTCATTAATTGCAGTTTGTATGCATTAGTTGACCACGCCCCCGTGTCCGCTGGGCACGCCCCCGTGTCCGCTGGGCACGACCCCGTGTGCAGAAGCGTATCTGTACTATCAAGATTTGCCTAGATTCTGCGAATCTTAGCATTGACCACGGCCCAGTGTCCGCTGGCCACGCCCCCGTATTGGGAAATAGAAGCTTCTACAGCTTTGTCTTCTCTGGAGACACTTGGGCACGCCCCCATGTTCATTGAGCACGGGGCGTGTTCAGCCTTCTGATGTCTTGTTTTTACTTGGAAAGATGCTGTCGAGGGGTCGGGCATGCTACGTTTATTCTTTTTCTTGTATTATTGTTAGCTTTGGCTGCATTTTTGCTTCTTTTGTTCCTTTAAGCTCATTTAACCCTGAAAATACAAAAGGAAGACAAAAACACACTTTTTCCAACATTAGTACTAAAAAGGATTAGTTTTATGCCATATTTGATGTAATTTATATGTTGCATTTTTTCGCACATCACTAGTTTCAAGAACGACTTTGACTTTGTTTAGATTTGCCTTTATACTTTGTTTTCCCACAATGTGCCCCAGGAACTTTCCTTCTTCAAACCCAAATGAACATTTTTCGGGGTTGAGTGTAACACTCCGTGTTTCGAAAGTCAAAGTCAAAGTCAAGATTGAAGTCAAAGGAAGAAAAGATTGCTAATTGTGATCTGTCACTCCTTGCTCAACTACTGTTTTGACTTCTTTGACTTGTAATCGAATCTATTATATATTTGCTTTAGTTGTATTATGTGGAGTATCTATTAATAATCGAGGTTTAATCGCTATTTAATCGCATGTTTAATCAACTTATCGCTTATCGCTATCGCATCGCAACTCGAATTAAGTGTTCTTGATATTGTTTTACGTGTGTGTGCTACCTATGTATTACTTGTGCATGTTATGATTATGTTGAGGTGTTAATCGCAATCGCAATCTATCGCATCGCAATCGAACCGCAAACGCTAAACGCAAGTTAATTATAGTGATTGTATGTTAGATATAGTAGTTATGTTAGTTGTTGTTATGAACACCAATGCACCAGCAGAGAATGAAAATGCACCATGTATGAACCAGGGGCATTTACGGAAGAGTACAAGAGTGAGAATGCAGCCAAAGAAGTTCCATGACCATCTCATGGGTGCCACCTCAGCAGTGATCTAACAGAATTAGTTACCCATGCTTATTTAAGTGTAATTATTACTTGATCATGAGGCAAGAAAGTTGTGAGCCAAGTGATCTTAATTTCCATCCCCTTCTTACAGTTCTGTTTCCCATCCCCAATTCTCCCCAGATCATTAATAAAATAACCTTCCAATTTCTGCAAATTAGTTAAGTCATTCCAAATTGGTGCTTTCATTGAGAGTCGAACTCAAGTAGGTGGAACTGGAAATACTATCGCATCGCTCGCTCGAATCGCATCGCATCGCAACACTCAACAAGCGAATCAAAACAACAAAACTCGACGCGCCGAACACTAGGATCGAGGGGCCAACCGATCGAGTGGCCATCCGATCGGATTGCCATCCGATCGGATTGCCATCCGATCGGATTGTCATCCGATCGAGCTGTCACCCGATCGGGCTACCACCCGATCGGATTGCCACCCGATCGACCAGCCACTTTCAGCACTTTCCTTTTTGGGAAACCCTATAAATACCCACCTGTCACATCATTTGTGATGTGACAGCTCCCTTGTTCGACCAGCCGACCTCAAGCTCTCATTTCTCTTGATTTCTCTCGATTCTTGTAAGTTTCCAGCCTAAATCTTGTACTTCTATGATCTACACACACTTCTTCATCATTTTCACCTTTGAATCTCAACTTTTAACCGTGAAATCATCGGATTTGAGGTGTTCTAGGATGATGTCATCATGGAGTTCTTATGAACTTCAATGTTTGGCTTCATTCCACCAAGAACAACTTAGATCTGAAGGATTTCCACATGAATAAACAGTATTTTCGCATAGATCTACACAAATTCATGGTTAAAAGGATTGAGAGAAGGTTTTCCAACGTTCTTTCAACTCTTTTACACTCAATGCACTCAAAACAGATAGAATCGGAGCACATTCTGATCTTCTACTCGTTCTTAGTGATGGGTTAGTTCAAGATCTAAATTCTATCCAAGAGATAACCAATTTCGGGTTTGAACATGAACAACCGTCTCGAACCGTGAACCGGCCGGACCAGGGTGGTTCCTGTTCGATAGGGTCACTTGGGTCGAGATGAGGTTTCTGTTGTTTAAGCAAGATATCATAACGTCTCGTTCAAAACTTCAACAAAATCAAGTGTCAAGACGATCATGATCGTTGGGACGGATTGTCGTCCGATTGGATTGCCATCCGATCGACCGGCCATCCGATCGGGTTGCACTTGGTTCCACCCTTAAACTTTTTATTCAAAATTCCAAGGTTCTGAACGTCGAACGGTTTGCCATCCGATAGGATTGCCATCTGATTGAACGACCACCCGATCGAGTGACGTCTGGGACTTGGATACTTGAATCAATCTTCAAAGAACATCAGTAACTAACGGATTGTCACCCGATCGGATAGCTATCCGATCGATTGACCGTCCTGGTGTGAACTTGTTCTCAACTGAGAAGCCTCGCCAACCAGATCACCGTCCGATCGAACCGCCGTCCGATCGACCAACCTAAAGGGTAGAGATACTTCTCTATTTTAAAATGCTACAACGAAAAATTCAAAGTACACACCTTTATACACAAACACATCCTCACAAAACGAGGTGTCAATCCAATCGAATGGTCATCCGATCGGATGACCATCCGAACGGATTGCCACCCGATCGACTGGCCATTCGATCGGATTGCCATCCGATCCGATTACCATCCGATACTTGGTACACTAGCATCGTTTTATGCGCCGCTCATCATTTATGCAATCGTTAACTGTCCAGGCTAGTTTCTCAAGCGCTCCCTTCAATCCAAGACAGTGTTTATTAAGTTAAACGCTATCTGTGAGTATACTCGATCCCTTTTGGCTTTATGCACTTTTGGCTGTTACATACGTTGCTTATTCTAAATCACATCGAACACACAACTTAAACACTATTTATACTCTGACCTCTAATGCATGTTATACGTGACTCGATGAATGCCTGTTTGTTATGTTAACACATTGATTGCTGTCTACCTGCCTTAGCAATGATAGTACTATAGTTTGGACTCAACACCTGTTTACTAAGGGGTTGTTAAGGACAATTACTTCACGTGTTCACAGTGGTGAACATGTGATGCGCACTCGCTACTCGCAGTCATTGGTATTGATAGAGTCGATAACTTACATGCTTCACATTATACGTTGTACATGCTGGTTATGCGTAAACAATTTCGAACTCTATATGCTATTATCAAACTTGTATGCTCACCTTTACACTATGTGTATTGACCTTTGTTTTAACGTATGTAACGGGTGTTTAGGATGCTACCTGATAGGATGCTTGCTTTGTGGAAACAAGATAGGGAGAGTCTAGAAACAAACAAACAATTTGCTTTTATTTGAATCTGAGTTGTCGAAACATGTTATTTGTTTTTGAGATATCGTGGTCTGTAATAACTTAATTTGCTTGATGGGTTATGGTATGGGACATAATATTAACTATCTGGTAATGTAGTTGTTATGGAATTTCTCATGAACAATTTGTTTCGCTCAGTGCCATTCCCCGATGTTTCCGTCATCGGTTGGGGTGTGACAGATTGGTATCAGAGCCATAACAATAGGGAATTAGGCAAGACTCGACCTAGTCCGGGTCGATGTCTTAGAACGACCTAGTCTATAGTCTAAGATACCAGCAGACCGACTTGTGCATGCCCAGTAGGGGTTTTGTACGAGCTTCCTCGCTATTTCTCGCTATTCTCGTTGTACACTACACACTTGCGCGAACATCACATACTACAGTTCCGCGCAAGATCAGCTTTTCCTAAGGCTGATTACACACACAAACGAATGATCTGGTTAAGATTAGGTGTGAAAACCGCAACTCTAGACCAGATTGCTCGTTCGAATTGCTATTTTTACTATCAACAAGAGAAATTACGTTGAAATAGGAGTGAAATCCATACTTCGACGCATATCTCCTTATCTATCTCGTGATTTCATCACACAAGCAGGAACGCAGTCGCTAAGTTAGGGGTGAAACCAAAACCTTAATGACTCGTTCTACTCTATAAATGTGGTTTTTATAAAACTCTCACCAAAGTCTCGACGGACTCCAATGACTTGAGTCACACTGTAACTGGAAGGATGCGTACCAATCGCTCAAATCGAAGCGAGAGCAGAGTCCCAAAGGCCAAAGTGTGTACTTACGAGCCTTGTGAATAGTCGAATCACTTTGGGTAGTCGACGTCTATCACACCCAAGACAATCTATCCTCGAATTTTATGTGTTTCGATTCTGGAACCCGCAGCCGCCAACTCTGAGATTTATTGATTTTATGTGAATTTTATGTGTTTTTATGTGATTACCTGTCTCAATTTTGGTGATTTATTCGCTTTCGCTGTTCACATTCGATCAACACGCACCACTCGCACTGCACCACTACCTCAATACGCTAACAAATCGCTGGTCATTAATCGCAATCGCTGCTCGATACTCGTAAACGCTATATTTAATCGCTATACATGCTTTGAAGGATTGGGAATACGTGCAACATATAGTTAGGTTTCTATATTCTGACAGCCTTATGTGCTTCTGTGCCTTACGTGCCTACGTGTTTCTATACACTACATTATAATGTGCCAATGTGATTATGTGTTTATATGAAAGAATGTGTTCCTGAGCTTTATGGTGAATCGCTAGTCTACATTAGATCCTAGTATAGTCGATGGGTAATCGAATAGTGTTTTGAATCCCATGGCGTTGTCTGTTGCAGACAATGTCGTCATCTGGATCCCTACACTCACGAGCTGCTAGGCGTAAGCACGCCGACAAGCGACTTGCTTCTCTCATCGCCAACCAAATCGCTAAAGTCACTCCCCAGATCGTGAGTGAGCTAAACGAGAATGCAAGCAAATCTTCTGAAGAGTCCAGGACCGATACTCCCAAAGTTGCTTTCAGTTTCAAACAGTTCAAAGCCTGTGGACCGAAAGAGTTTACTGGTGAAGATGGTCCTACGGCCATGGTCCAATGGTTTGATTCTATCGAAGTCACCCTGCGCCAGAGTGGCTGTCCTGACAATCTCCGTACTCTCAACGCAACTGGCGTCTTCCAGTCCCGCGCTTTAGACTGGTGGACGGCCGAGAGAAACAAACGCGAAAATGATGCAGCTTACGGGCTATCATGGGACGAGTTGAAGGATGTGATGATGGAAGAGTTCTGCCCTCCCCATAAGCGCCAAAAGCTGGAGGATGAATTTTGGCACATTAAGCAGAAAGATGGTGACAACGCTGGTTTGACCGCGCGCTTCAAGCAGTTGAGTATAATCTGTCCGGATCGAGTCAAGACGCCCAAAATCGCCATCAAGAAGTATATCCGTGCTCTTCCGGATTGCATGGCTGATTTCGTCCAAGCAGCAAAGACGATGACGATTGAAGAAACCTACTTGCTCGCTTCTGAGATTTACGACAAGCGAGTCAAGTCTGTTGTCTGGGATAAAGCTCCCAACAATCTGCATCAAGCTACTACTGCTTCAACCGCTGAAACCGCCACCGCTCCTCAGTCATCCAAGCTCTCGAGAGGCAAGAGAAAGAACAACACCAGTTCCAGCAACAAGAACTGCGCTGTGACCAATGCTTCCTCACTTCAAGCTATTCCAGCTCCTCGGCAACATCAACACCACCAAGTAGCGACCCCGGTTACCAACGCACCGCCGGCAAAGCGTGCGTATACTGGTCCTCACCCGGCTTGCCCTACTTGCACCTATCACCACCCAGTGGGAATCGCCTGCAGATATTGTGCCCATTGCAACATGTACGGCCATTTCACCGCCAACTGCCGTACAGGTCCATGTCAAAACCATGCTCCAACCCAAGGTCAAGCTCCTGCTCAACAAGCTTTTCTTACTGCTCCTCAAGGCCATCAAGCAACTCATGCACCCGCGGTCAATGCTAGAGCTTGCGATGCGTGTGGTGATCCCAACCACTTCGCGAATATGTGCCCGAACCGAGTGGTCAAGCAAGAGCCACAATAGCAGCAGCCCCAGCAGCAGCCTCAGCAACAGCAACAACAACCAGCAGCACGCGGACGTGCATTCAACATTAACGCCCGCCAAGCTCAAGCCGACAACAATGTGGTCAATGGTACGTTCCTCGTGAATGGTATATACGCTACGTGTTTATTTGATACTGGAGCAGATAACTGTTGCGTATCGTTTGAAATCGAAAAGCTCCTCAATCGTAAGCGCGCTCATCTCCCATCGACGTTCGATGTTGAAGTTGCCACCGGAAGAACCATCGCCGTCAATTCTGTTCTCTGTGATTGTACTCTCGAGCTCAACAATCACATATTTCCTATCGATCTCATTCCGATGCAGCTCGGTAGTTTCGACGTTATAATAGGCATGGACTGTTTTCGTGAAAACCATGCTGAAGTTGTTTGCTTCGATAAGATGATTCGATTCTCGCTCGTTAATGGTGATCAGTTATGTGTTTACGGTGAAGTCACGTCGAAGAGACTCCAACTCATGTCGTGTGTTCAGGCTAGCAAGTATCTCCGCAAGGAATACCAAGCTTTCTTGGCACACAATGTAGTAGAAGAGAAAAAGGAAGTTAAGGAGGTGAACCAGGTACCCGTTGTGTGTGAATTTCCTAATGTTTTTCCTGACGATCTCCCGGGAGTACCGCCCGCTCGTGATATCGATTTCCGAATCGACCTCATTCCTGGAGCAAACCCTGTTGCTAAAGTGCCGTATCGTCTCGCTCCTTCTGAAATGCGCAAACTCTCGAATCAGCTCCAGGAACTTCTTGATAAAGGCTTTATTCGCCCTAGCACCTCTCCATGGGGCGCCCCTGTCCTTTTCGTCAAAAAGAAGGATGGTTCGTTCAGGATGTGTATCGATTATAGGGAGCTGAATAAGTTGACAATCAAGAATCGCTATCCATTGCCCCGAATCGATGATTTGTTTGATCAGCTACAAGGTGCTACGTGTTTTTCTAAGATCGATCTACGTTCAGGCTATCATCAATTACGCATTCAAGAGGAGGATATACCCAAAACCGCATTTCGAACCCGCTATGGTCACTATCAGTTCGTTGTCATGCCTTTTGGTTTGACCAATGCTCCTGCAGTCTTCATGGATTTAATGAATCTAGTGTGCAAACCCTTCCTTGATCGCTTCGTAATCGTATTCATCGACGATATCCTGATCTATTCCAAGTCAAAAGCCGAACACTCGCAGCATCTACGTTTGGTTCTTGAGTTACTCCAGGGAAGCAGTCTCTACGCCAAATTCTCCAAGTGTGAATTCTGGCTGGAGGAGGTCCAATTCCTGGGCCACATTGTCTATAGTTGAGGTTTCCACGTTGACCCTGCGAAGATCGAAGCAGTTAAGAGTTGGGTTACACCCAAGAATCCGTCTGAAGTCCGTTCTTTTCTCGGACTGGCAGGCTATTACCGCCGTTTTATCGAAGGTTTTCTAAAATCGTTGTGCCGCTTACCTCTCTCACGCATAAGGATAAACCTTTTGTTTGGGGAACTAAACAGGAGGAAGCCTTTCAAACTCTCAAGACCATGCTTTGCAATGCTGCCATGCTCTCATTGCCCGACGGAAATGACAACTTCGTAGTTTACTGCGATGCCAAGGTTATTGCGTACGCTTCTCGACAGCTCAAGATCCACGAGAAGAACTACACCACACACGACCTCGAGCTTGGCGCAGTTGTTTTTGCGTTAAAGATTTGGCGACACTACCTTTATGGTACCGAGTGTACGATCTTCACCGATCATAGGAGCCTACAACATATCTTTGACTAGAAAGAACTGAATATGCGTCAACGCCGGTGGGTAGAACTGCTCAACGATTACGACTGTGAGATCCGTTACCATCCAGGCAAAGCAAATGTCGTTGCCGATGCTCTCAGTCGACGAAGCTACTTGCTTAGCGTTCGTAATTCTCAAGCCCAATTTAATCTCGAAGCTCTCATTCGTGACGCGCAGCATGCTTGTTTTACCGAGCGAACTTTGAAGAAGGAAAGAATTCTAAACGATGGCGCCCAACTCGAGAATAAGTCGAATGGTATTTTTCATTACTTGGACCGAATATGGATCCCCAAGTGTATGAACTTGCGACAACTTCTGATGGATGAAGCCCACAAATCTCGATATTCCATTCATCCCGGTGCTGACAAGATGTACCAGGACATGCGCTACAAGTACTGGTGGTCGGGCATGAAGAAGGATATCGCAATCTATGTTTCGAAATGCCTGACCTGTTCTAAGGTCAAGGCTGAGCATCAAAGACCCTCTGGCTTACTCGTTCAACCTGAGATCCCGATGTGGAAATGGGAGAGTATAGCCATGGACTTCATAACAAAACTTCCGCGTACTCAATCTGGTCATGATAGCATTTGGGTTATGGTTGACCGTTTGACTAAGTCAGCTCACTTCCTGCCAATACGAGAAAACTACAAGGTAGAAAAATTAGCCCGAATCTACACCAACGAGATCATTAGTCGACATGGGACGCCTCGCGATCTCTGACCGCGATGGTCGGTTTACCTCGCGTTGTTGGGAAACGTTTCAATCTGCTCTCGGTACTACTCTTAATCTAAGTACTACTTTCCATCCCCAAATCGATGGTCAGACTGAAATAACGATTCGTACCCTTGAAGACATGTTCCGTTCGTGTGTCATAGATTTCGGTGGTAATTGGGACGCGTACTTACCTTTGGTCGAATTCTCGTACAATAACAGTTATCATTCTAGCATACAAATGGCAGCGTTTGAGGCTCTATACGGAAGGAAATGCCGATCGCCTATTGTGTGGCACGCGATAGGAGACGCGCAAATTACCGGTCCCGAGCTGTTACAAGAAACGACAGACAAAATCCTCCAAATTCGAGACAATCTGTTGAAAGCTTGGAGCCGACAGAAAAGTTACGCTGATAGACGCCGGAAGCCCTTGAATTTGACGTTGGCGATCACGTACTCCTAAAGGTTGCACCTTGGAAGGGGGTGGTCAGATTCGGCAAGAAAGGAAAGCTCGCGCCTCATTATGTTGGACCCTTTAAGATTCTTGAAAGGATTGGAAAAGTGGCCTACAGACTTAAACAACTAGAGGAACTGAGTAACGTCCACCCGACTTTCCATGTTTCGAACCTCAGAAAGTGCCTGGCCGACCAAGAATTACATGTCCCTCTTGAGGACTTGCAAGTGGACGAAACACTACACTTCGTGGAAAATCCTGTCGAGATCGTGGGACGAGAAACCATGGTGCTCAGACGCTCACGCATTCCCATTGTGAAGGTTCGCTAGGAAGGGAAACGAGGCGCCGAGTTCACCTGGGAACTCGAAAGCGACATGAATGCGAAGTACCCGCAGTTGTTTATTACGGCTAAAGCCTAATTTTGGGATGAAATTCCCTTAAGTAGGGGAGGCTGTAACTCCCCGTGTTTCGAAAGTCAAAGTCAAAGTCAAGATTGAAGTCAAAGGAAGAAAAGATTGCTAATTACGATCTGTAACTCCTTGCTCAACTACTGTTTTGACTTCTTTGACTTGTAATCGAATCTATTATATATTTGCTTTATTTGTATTATGTGGAGTATCTATTAATAATCGAGGTTTAATCGCTATTTAATCGAATTAAGTGTTCTGGATATTGTTTTACGTGTGTGTGCTACCTATGTGTTACTTGTGCATGTTATGATTATGTTGAGGTGTTAATCGCAATATATCGCAATCGAATCGCAAATGCTAAACACAAGTTAATTATAGTGATTGTATGTTAGATATAGTAGTTATGTTAGTTGTGTAACTAATGGGAAATACTATCACATCGCTCGCTCGAATCGCATCGCAACACTCAACACGCGAATCAAAACAACAAAACTCGTCGCGCCGAACACTAGGATCGAGTGGCCAACCGATCGAGTGGCCATCCGATCGGATTGCCATCCGATCGAGTTGTCACCCGATCGGGCTGCCACCCGATCGGATTGCCACCCGATCGACCAGCCACTTTCAACACTTTACTTTTTGGGAAACCCTATAAATACCCACCTGTCACATCATTTGTGATGTGACAGCTCCCTTGTTCGACCAGCCGATCGGGTTGCACTTGGTTCCACCCTTAAACTTTTTATTCAAAATTCCAAGGTTCTGAACGTCGAACGACCACCCGATCGAGTGACGTCTGGGACTTGGGTACTTGAATCAATCTTCAAAGAACATCAGTAACTAACAGATTGCCACCCGATCGGATAGCCATCCAATCGAGTGACTGTCCTGCTGTGAACTTGTTCTCAACTGAGAAGCCTCGCCAACCGGATCGCCGTCCGATTGAACCGCCGTCTGGTCGACCGACCTGAAGGGTAGAGATACTTCTCTATTTTTAAAATGCTACAACGAAAACTTCAAAGTACAAACCTTTATACACAAACACATCCTCACAAAACGAGGTGTCAATCCAATCGAATGGCCATCCGATCGGATGACCATCCGAACGGATTGCCACCCGATCGACTGGCCATCCGATCGGATTGCCATCCGATCGGATTGCCATCCGATCGGATTGCCATCCGATCGGATTGCCATCCGATCGGATTGCCATCCGATCGGATTGCCATCCGATCGGATTGCCATCCGATCGGATTACCATCCGATACTTGGTACACTTGCATCGTTTTACACGCCGCTCATCATTTATGCAATCGTTAACTGTTCAGGCTAATTTCTCAAGCGCTCCCTTCAATCCAAGACAGTGTTTATTAAGTTAAACGCTATCTGTGAGTATACTCGATCCCTTTTTGCTTTATGCACTTTTGGGTGTTACATACGTTGCTTATTCTAAATCACATCAAACACACAACGCAAACGCTATTTATACGCTGACTTCTAATGCATGTTATACGTGACTCGATGAATGCCTGTTTGTTATGTTAACACATTGATTGTTGTCTACCTGCCTTAGCAACGATAGTACTATAGTTTGGACTCAGCACCTATTTACTTAGGGGTTGTTAAGGACAATTACTTCACGTGTTCACAGTGGTGAACATGTGATGCGCCCTCGCTACTCGCAGTCAACTTGCAGTCATTGGTGTTGATAGGATCTTTGTCGATAACTTACATGCTTCACATTATACGTTGTACATGCTGGTTATGCGTAAACAATTTTGAACTCTATATGCTATTATCAAACTTGTATGCTCACCTTTACACTATGTGTGTTGACCTCTATTTTAACGTATGTAACAGGTGTTTAGGATGCTACCTGATAGGATGCTTGCTTTGTGGAAACAAGATAGGGAGAGTCTAGAAACAAACAAACAATTTGCTTTTATTTGAATCTGAGTTGTCGAAACATGTTATTTGTTTTTGAGATATCGTGGTCTGTAATAACTTAATTTGCTTGATGGGTTATGGTATGGGACATAATATTAACTATCTAGTAATGTAGTTGTTATGGAAATTCTCATGAACAATTTGTTTTGCTCAGTGTCATGCCCGATGTTTCCGTCATCAGTTGGGGTGTGACATTGAGTTTCATGTTAACCTTCCTTTGGTTTTGGAAAGTTTCTTGTATGTCGTCAAGCATTTGGTATTCTGTTTTGCTTTTGATTACCAAATCATCGACATATGCTTCTATGTTTTTGCCAACTTGGCTGGCAAAGGCTTTGTCAACTAGGCATTGGTAGGTTGCACTCGCATTCTTGAGGCCAAAGGGCATCTTTAGATAGCAAAAGATACCTTTGTCCTTGTGAAAGCGGTCTTTTCTTCATCCTCTTCTTTCATAAGGATTTGATGGTAACCGTTATAGGCATCAAGAAAACATTTGAAAGGGTAACCAGTGAGGAAATCAACCTAAGGTCAATTTCTTGCAATGGGTAACAATCTTTTGGGACAAGCCTTGTTCAAGCCCTTGAAGTCGATGCACATTCTCCAAGAATTATCGGGCTTCCGAACCATGACCGGGTTTGCAACCCAAGATGGATACTTGACTTCCCTGAGAATTCCGGTTGAGACAAGCTTTTCAACCTCTTGGCATGCTGCCAAGCTTCTCTCGGGTGCCAGACTTCGTTTCTTCTGGACAACAGGTTTGACATCGGGTGGTATCTTCAGTTCATGTTCAGCAATGCTTTGAGGGATACCCGTCATGTCTTCCGGGCACCAAGCAAAGACATCACTATAGTGTACTAGCAGCTTTTTAAGGTACGAGAGGGTTTCTTAAGAAAGGCTTGGATTAACCCTTATCCTTTGTTCAGGATACTTGGGGTTTATGATCAGCCCTTGCTTGTCGTATTCATTTTTTTGAACTTTCCCCTCAACCATGTAAGCTTCTTGAGTAGGTTGAAGGGTTCCATCCCTCTCTCTGTAGGGAACTTCACCGTGCCGTGACCAACTGAGACAACCATATAGAATGCACACTGCCCTGGCCTTCCTATGATGACATCATAGTTGGAAGGTATATTGATGACCACAAAAGTGAGAGGTTGAACTCTTTCCATCTTGCCTTCACTGAAACGGACATCAAGGGTTAGTTGCCCTAAAGGCTTGAGGGTATGTCGGCAATACCTTTTATGGAGGTTCCGGATGGTTGAAGCTTTGAACGTTCCTCATTGCTCAAACGATTGAAGAACTTTTCAAACATAATTTCCGTAGCTGCACTAGTGTCTATGTATGCTCTGCTTGTTTTTAATGCACCCACAATTGCTTCGTCCACGAGGGGGTTTGAGAGTGGGCCTTTTTCCATTGGTGGGAAGCATATACACTAAAGCTCCCAAGCTTCAATCCTTTGTCGTTTGTGGGGAACCTCTCTGTCAAAATCCACCATATTAACCTCTTTGCCT
The DNA here is from genome assembly GCA_030545235.1 of Helianthus tuberosus. Taxonomy (NCBI): domain Eukaryota; kingdom Viridiplantae; phylum Streptophyta; class Magnoliopsida; order Asterales; family Asteraceae; genus Helianthus; species Helianthus tuberosus. The sequence goes on along the minus strand of CM060440.1, from coordinate 64,537,290 downwards.
TTTTCCTTCAGCTATCTTGTCCCTTACCCCCTTCACTAAGTGGGTTAGTTCTCCGGACTTGACGGCCTCCTCAATCCTCTTTTTGAGTTGAAAACAATCGTTAGTATGGTGACCCTTCTCTTCATGAAATTCACAAAATTGGGTGGAATTTTCATTCCTTTTGTTTTTAGGGAGAGGTCTAGGAAGCCGGAAGCGTTGTTTCACTTCCTCTGTAGCAAGGATCTCTTGGGGGGTTTTTGTAAAGGCAGTAAAGTTTATGGTCTTCTCCCTGCTGGGAGGGTTCCGACCTTTAGACCTTCGTTGCTCTGAACCCCTTTGACGCCTGTCATAGGAATGAAAATTGCCCTTCTTTCTAGTGGGGCTGTTACCTCGCAGTTAGATCCCTTTTTCTCTGCTCCTTTATGTCTACAACCTCTTCTTCTCTAATGTGGGCTTCGGCCCTTTCGAGAGCTTCTTCCAAGGTCTTGGGTAGGGATTTATTAAAATCTCTTGTAAGGTATTTGGAGGTAATGGCGTTCATAAAACCGGCCACTCTCATCTTTTCATCCGCCCCCACATATGTTAGACCTTATTTCTTATACCTTTCGATGAACTCTCAAAGGCTTTCGTCATCCCTTTGTTTTATCTGAAAGATCACCGTGGCATTTTTGACGTACCGCTTTTGTTGTGAGAAATTGGCTAGAAACCCTTTGCTTAGATCGTCGAAGCTTCGAACGCTTCTGGCTGGTAAATCGTTGAACCATATTCTGGCTGACCCTATGAGGGTCTGCATAAACGTGAGGCAGCATTCAGCATTCAGCATTCGACCATTTCTCAATTCTGGCAGCACCAGTGAAGATCTGAAGGTGATCCTCTGGATCCTCGGTTCCGTCATATGTCTTGATATGGGATGGCATTTTAATTTTTGTTTGAAAATCATAATCGGCTATTTGCTGTGAGAAGCACGAAAGATTACTTGGTTTGTATGGCTTGGCCAAATCCTCTTCCACCATTGTACCCATGTTGTTGTTGTTATTCCCCTGTGTAGCCAGCACTTGATTAATAAAGTGCTGCCAAGAGAAGGTGGCCATCATCTGAGCCATCATTTGAGGCATAAGGTTGAAGCCATGATGGCTTCCAGGTGCAGCTGAGCAGTTTATCCCCAAACGAGCACTCATAACGGCATTTCATGCCAAGAGGAGTACAGACAAAGCTTGTTCCCACGTAGATGTGACTGAGGGTGGAAGGCTTGCAACAGGAGATTGTAGTAGTTGATCCAAAGTTAGCTTGTGTCCCAATGGAGCACCGGTTGCAGCTGGCTGGGAAGAAAAGAGAGGAAACGTTGTCGGATCTTGCCTTGTGTATATGTATGGGTTAGGATTTGGAGGTGGATGGCTGGGACCAGCCTCATTCCTGGACAGGGTTGGTTGTGAGCTTGTGAAAGGAAGAGGTGGAGGTCCAGGAGACAACGAAGGCTCTGGCTCGTCATAGTCCAACCGAATCCTTACCCCTTTATCTCTTTCCCTACTCACGTATTGGTTGAGGAGAGACCTCAATTCTAGAAAGTTGTTGGCGACCCCTTCAGGGGTAAGGTCAACACGTGAGGGGGTGTTAAAGGCGCCGACGTTAGGGGATGGAACCCCTGATCTAGACGGAGTCGGTGTTTGGAAAGTGAGGAACTCGGGGTATGTTGCTCTAGTAGGAGTGCTCCCCGGTGTTGAGAAGGACGTTGGTATAGCCACATGAGTTTGGCTAGTGCTTGGGGTAGAGGTATGTGAGACTTGATTTACCTCTCCCGGAGATTCACTTTTCGACATGGTGATTTTGAAAGAACGGAGCTACACTACTAGGTCTTTTGAAGAAAATTACTGGCGTAGCCCCACGGTAGGCGCCAACTTGTTGATGCAACAAATACTAGACCGATGATAGTAGCTAGGCTGGTTAGGCAAAAGGCTTGGAGGGTTCCGGTTTGCCAAATTATTTTGACGTCATTTTCTAGTCTCAAACTAAAGTTATGCAAGATATCGTAAAACTTAACTTTTTATTTATTAAATTACGCTTTTGTGCATAAATCATGTTTAAACCCAAATTTTGGCACCAAACTCATTACCTACTATTATGATATTATTTTTAGGGATTTTTGGAATGTTGGGTCAGATTAGATACCGATCCATATCATTGAGTTCTCGTATAAATTATATAATTGACGATAATGCCCCTTTTGCTAATAAATTGTGATTTGCATACAATTAACATGCCAAATCTTTTCCTACTGATTTTATATATAAAATAAAATATTGTAACCATTCAAGGCTGGTCAAAATCTCATAATCACATAAAGATCGCAAACATCGTCACTTATCGATTTTTACGCTAATTAGGTGCATAGTATGGTTTAAAACCATATTTAACATCTAAGACTTGTTACCTGCTGAATTTGTAAATGAATTTTAATAACTTTACAGTAGGTATAAGTCATGAACTCAGACTTCCAATTTTGTCCCTAAAAACATATGTGAAATGACCTAAATGCCCCTACGGTGCATAGTTTGGCCATAAATGGTGAACCACACATATGTATGATATCTTACTAATTTAACCTTGTAAAATAAATATTTTTACAGAATGTTTTAGACCAGAACATCATTTTATGTTTAAACCTCTTTTATAAATCTTAAAATGACCAAAATGCCCTTACGGGACTTAATTTGGTTTAAAAATCGATTTGGGCATAAATGTTGGTATCCTACTGATATCATAACATATTTGAAGCATAATAACTTATGGAAATTGTACATGACTCATCCAGTTACCCGTTATGCATATACGCGTTCGGTACGGTTTATGTAACTAGTTGCATAAATTAGCCGAAACATGTCAAACCTTATCATTTTAACTTCAAAATCCAGAATGTATTTAGTTTACCCATTTTATACATGTCTCCATACTTGTCGAGTCTAAATCACATTCCAATCTGGTCATCGCTTAATCTAGCGTTTCGTACCGTAAACCTTTTTTTAAACTAGCCGGTCTAAGTTTGTAACTTAAATAAGACCCGTTAGCAATCTAATTGGTTAATAAAACATTCGTTCCAAATTAGGAGCCCCAGTAAAAGCTACTTACACTAGTTTGAATAGAACACACGGCTGAGTAGACAAATCTTGCATTTTAAGCTCAGGTAAATACTTTTAACTTATTTTCCTTATACGGGCTTGGGATACGGTAAATTATTACCGCTTAGTCGGGTGTGCAATATTTAATCGATTAGTGGTTAAGTCATTGACATAACCTGTTTTAATCTGTCTTATTTGATATATAAACATTTGGGGGTTAACGACCGTGTCCTAGATATCCTTTGCATCATTTAAATGCAAATGGCCACGACCTAAGCACGAGGTGTAGGCATACACCTGACAGTTGCGATATGGTTTCTTTTCCCCAAAAAGGGAATTAAGATATAAGATATAACCACACGTGTGGATAACTCCTTGTGGGACTATATTAGTGGTGTGTCTATTAATCATGACCCGGCTTCTATACCGAGCCCTGAACGTACGACAAACATGTAAATCTGTATACAAGATTATTTTTATATAATTGTCCCAAGTTATAAAAGAACATTTGTGCCTTGTGAATTTAAATCAATTTTCATAACTGTTTTCAAAAGAGTCGTTTAATTGTATTTACCAGTGTAAACTGACGTATTTTCAAAAGGCTAAGTGACAGGTACTACTCGTAACTGGCTGGGAGCTGCTTGGTGTCAATAAAGGATCTTGCAAACCCTTAGGATGCCCTAAAGTCTGCTAAAATTCATTTTGTACATTTTATTATGATCCGCCTGTAACTATCATTTCAGTATTTTCTGACAATTGGGTTTGTAATAATATTTTATATTCCAAAACTTCTGCTGTGCTATTCTGTGTATGTTTGACTATGACGATATCAATCTTACGTCACGATACTCCCCACCGGGCCCACCGGGCTGAGCTGTAAATATCGGGGTGTGACAATTTTGTTTGAATAACTTGTCTTTCGTATATAACGACGTAACTTTTCCTTGACTTTTGAAATACCGTTGCGACGTGGTTTTTTTTTACCGTTATGTCCTATTTGCTCATTTTTTCTAAGTTTTAAGCTTGTCGTTAATTATGATGGTAACTCACTGGTTATAGAAAATTGATGGGTTAACTTTCACATCAACACTATATTAATGTTATAGACTACTAGGATTTTGACCCTAGCGCGTTGCGGCGGCGTCGAAAGTTAAAGTAACTCGTATTTATACTGTATATTTGACCTGACTCTTTAATTCTTATTATATAACTATTGTTTTTTTCAGTTTTTTACATTGAAATAGAATTCTCAATCAAAACTCTACAATTTCAGTTCAATCACCAAACTAAGGCACTAATCTAGCAAACAAACTTAATCGATTCTTAATTTCTGAACCTAATTGCAGAACAAACTAACTACACACTGAATTGATCTAAAACATGTTAACTTAATGCCAACCAAACGATCTCTAATCATAACTGAAGCAACAAATATCTAATCATAATCAATGTAGAATTAGAACGGTAATTGATTGCTGCATCGATCTAAATGAACTTGATGAAGAAAGAAAAACCCTAACTCTTGAGAATTAATAAAAAGAAAAAATAGAAGTTTGTTATATAATGGGTACCTGTTAATGGAAGCAATGAACAGACATGGAGAATAATCAGGGCTTCACAAATCCTGATTGAGTAGAAGAGCGGAGACTTTTAACAGCCCACGGATGACGGAAGAGGAAGAAAACCGCGGGTGTGAGTTGTGAGACGAATTCAGCGGTTTAGTCAAAAGTCACATGAGAAAGGCATGGTCGGAACCACCGACCTTTATCTTTCATATTATATAGTAAAATGAAAAATAGCTAAAAAAAGAAACGGGTCAAACAGGTTAACATGTTGAAACTTGTTGCTTAAAAACAATAACAATCATCATTTTAAAATGGTTACCTTCGGTCAAATTGAGGTAGAGGTTATACGTTTGAGCGTAGTGATTCCTCTTTATAGAACATTGTGTTAGTGATCCCACTCAACCAGGCTGTAAACATAAGCAAGTTTGACAAATAAACAGGTCATTAAATATTTAAACTATTCCATAAATGACGGTTTAACATCCATTATTGGCGACTCAATATAATGAAAACAATAAAAGCGAAACGCGGATGTTTGCTTTTTAAATACTACCAAATTCGTAAATTACCGAAAACAAACTGTCAAGCGTCAGCTATACACATTCACACCATGCGTTTCCTTCAACGTATATTTTGTACCTGTATGCATAAAATTAAATATGTCTAGTCAGAAAAAGAAATTGATTAATTTTTTAATTTGTAGCAAAAACAAAATTTAATGATAACTATAATTTGTTGTCGACTGACCTATGGGTACATTGGCTTGCTAAATCTGTATCATTAAACTCTTTTCTCCAATCCTGTATTTTTTGACAAAATAAAATGAAATTAATTAACTATTTAAACTTTTTTCCTACTTCAAGTTTCCATAATTTACTATATATGTAATCAAGATTAAGCTGAAGTATGAAGCTCGGTTTCAAGCTTGAGCTTTGTTTATTGAATGAGATCCGACTTAGACAATTAGACGAAATAAATAAATCACCAAATACTAACAAAATTTCACAATAACAAACAAAAAAACATAACAATTGCACATCCAAATCAATAACATATACATCAATCATATCTAATTTCAAAAACTAACAACAACAATAATGATAACAATAATAACTCACCAGTTTCCATTTTAATATCTTCTCTTCGGCGTTTCCGATTCCTAGCCCAATCGGAGAGACTCGTACATCCATCACCGTCGTATGTCACCTGCCACCGTGTACGGCGGCGCTGCCGCCGTCATCAACCTCCACCGTCTCCCCTCCTCGGTCTCTCCCTCTCTTACGCCACTCTCTCCCCTCTCTCTCTTCGTCTATCTCTGAGTCTCTCTCTACTCGTCGCCGCGCCGCCACCAAACGGTGGTGGTGGCCAGCCTTTTCATTTAGAGAGGGTAACCAGGTGTGTGGGGGTGATGCTGGTGGGTGTTTGTCGGACCAACATGTCGTCGGAGACGGAGTTCCAGTGGTCGAATTTCGGCGAGAGGGAGAAGAGATAGGTCAGTGGGTGAGTCTCATGTGTTTATGTGTTTGAGATGTGAGAGAGCTGAGGGTTTGAGGGTTTGATAGGTTGAAAGAAAGGTACAAGTAAATAAGACAAATGAGGGGCATGTATGTCATTTGGTGGGGTGCACCGACATTCATCTTTAAGATTATATAAATTTAAGTTATCAAAACATTAGTCGATACATCATTGTAATATTAACTAGTGGGAGTGGGATGCCCTTACGCTTTGTTGTGGGTTTTCAGATAGTATCGGTACGGTTTGTTATGGTACCAGTATGGTATGGAGTTATGGACACTCGATATAACTTATAACGGCAAAGAATACTTATTGCGAATACAGTTTTGTGTTCAACGAATTTTATATCGCCACATTGAGAAAACGATAAAAACGAATAAATTATCGGTACGAATGTTGTTTGGTTGGTGTATGTTCAGTTTGTAAAGATAAAATATAAATTTACTATATATGCCTCGTTCGAATAGAATTTTTATTGAATCATAGATAATTATTTAGTTAAGCCAACAGATTTAAAAAAAGATATGCAAAAAGGAATTGATAAACGAATTGAATTATGTATATAACAATAATTCCACTCAAGCAAGTACTGAGTTATCTTTTCGTAAACTTGATGATATTTATCAGGGACGGACCTAGCATTCGGGCTACCCAATCACTTGACACAAATATTTTTGGGTCATGCTATTTCCACATGCAGGAAATTATTTTCACACCTCGAAGCGCCGCGCTATGGCCATAGCGGGGCGCTTCGGTCGACAAAAGGTGATTTGATCGTTTGACTGACATGAGTTGCAGAGACATAAAGGTGATACGAGGTTGCAGGAGTCTCGTGAACCCTAAGCGCCACGCTATGGCCAAAGCGCGGCGCTTCGACCCCAAATTTTCACTTTAAAAAGGCCTCACCTGCTCAGACACAACATTCAAGTTTTATGCGATATTGTTACTCTACTATATTGATTTTGGAACATTCAACATACGCGTGATTTTGTTGTTTGTCGATTTTCTTTGCTCTATTAGTTACATCTCTTGAAAAAACGATGTCGTGGTTAAACAACTATCTTTTCGGTCAATATTCTGACGAGTCAGTTGTTCCTGATTCTTACGAGGGGACCGCTATTTCTGACTCGTATGAGAAACCGGTCTCGTCCAACTTGAGGGAGGCAGAGGTTGTATCTGGCATTCGTTATCGTGATAACACGGTGACGCTGGATTTGAATACCCCTGTGGAGGACCCTTACGCACAACAAGGTTATTCGAATTTCGGTTACGGTGGCGAGTACAGCTTTGTACAGCAGGAGTGTGGTCCAAACGACAGTTACGGTTGTCAACAGAGCTTACAAGGTTATTCGAATTTCGGTTACGGTGGCGAGCACAACTTTGTACAGCCGGAGTGTTATCCAAACCACAGTTACGGTTGTCAACCGAGCTTTGAACATCAAGTATATTCGGACCTCGGTGAAGATGGTGAGCCGGGGGATGTGTCTGTTGACGAGGAAGGCTGTTACCCGGTTACGTTTTCGTTTGATACAACGCAGACCTTTTCGTCACGTAAAGAGTTGGTGCGTTGGGTACAAGACACGGCAAAAGACAACGGTTACCTCATTGTGATTAAGAGGTCGAATAAAAGAGGAGAGAATTACAAGATTTGGTTTCAATGTACTTTTGGTGGGGAGCATAAGAGTATAGCTACACAGAGGAAAATGGGTAGCAAGAAAATAGGCTGCCCGTTCGAGATGATCGGGTTTTTGGAATCATCCGGAAGTGTTTGGAGGATCGAGGTGACGAAGGCGAAGCATAACCACACTCCTATTGAAAACTTAGAGGGTCACGCGTATGCGAGAAGGCTTTCTTCGGAGGATAAAAAACTGGTTAAGGAGCTGGCAGAGCAAGACATTCCCAACCAAAGTATCTGGCGAACGCTGACAAAAAACAATCCGGCTAGAAAGCTTATTCCGAAAGATATACACAACGCTGTTCAGAAGATCAACGCCGAAAAAAATGTCGGTAAGTCTCCGATGCAAAAACTTGAAAACATTCTTCTCGAAAAAAATTACACTTATTACATGCGCACGAATGAGATATCGAACGAAGTTGAAGATGTCTTCTTTGTTCACGAAAAATCATTCACTATGTGGTGTGCCTTCCCGCATGTGCTAATGATTGACGCCACCTACAAAACGAACATGTACAACCTGCCATTTGTTCAGGTCGTAGGCATGACGTCGACAAACAAATCGTTTACGGCTGCTTGTGTGGTAATTTCCGCTGAGAAGTCAGAGAACTACCTATGGGTGTTGCAGAGGATCAAGTCTATGCTGGTAGGATGTATGGAACCGCGCGTGATTTTAATAGACAGGGATTTTGCGCTAATGAACGCGTGTGAACAAGTTTTTCCAAAAGCGCATAAGTATCTTTGTCGGTTCCATATTCAACAAAATATTAATAAGAACAGCAAGAAGAAATTCTCTGACAAGGATTGGAAAGAATTCGTACGTAGATTTTGGTTATTGTGTGAGTCTACGACCGAGGAAATATACATGTATAACTTGGAAAACCTTGAAGCACAGCTGAAAGAAGATGACCGTGAACGTAGGTATTTCTTACATAATTATGTTCAAATTTTATATAATAACAAAAACTGACTATTTACGTTTTTTTAATTTTAGAGGTTTTTGATTATTTGAAGAAATCCTGGTTGGATCCGTACCGTGAAAAGTTTGTATCATGCTGGATTAACAAAACTATCAACTTTCACCAAACTACGACCAACAGGGTTGAGGGCATGCATGCAACACTAAAAAGTCACTTTCCAAGTCATCGCAACACACTGGATAAACTTGTACTATATGTTGATCATGTTGTTGATAGACAATACACCGAGATTAGTAGTAGCTTTGAAACAAGCCTCCGAAAAGTGATGACGCACCACAAGAATCAGCCCATGCTTGCATATATTCTCAGAAAGGTTTCAATATATGCGATTGAGCTTTTGAGTAGGGAACTAAAACGTAAGGAAGACGGGTTGAGAGCCTACAGTGCAAGCTGTGGTTGCCAACTTTTTACCAGTTGTGGTTTGCCATGTGCCTGTCGTTTGGAAAAGTTGGAAAATAAAGGTAATTAATATCTTTGACCTTTCTCGTTATGATTTTGCCACCTAATTTGTTTTCATCCACAGGTCAGCAACTCCGGATCACACACATAGACGTGTTCTGGAAGAAGCTTGACTTCAAGCCTGCAAAGAAAAACATAGAGGATATCGATGTAGACGCGGAATTTGAAAAATTGAAACAAAAGATCGATCCAACACCCCCTCAAGTGAAAAGGAGCTTCTTTGAAAAGTTTCAGCAAATCCTCAATCCAGGGAACAATAACAAAAAACCTCCTGCTGTTCTGAAGAAAACTCGTGGTCGCCCAACATTGAAAACGCAGGAAGAAAGAAAGGTTGAAGCCGCTAGAAAAAGCGCGTACATTCCGTCGGGAGAAACTTGGGTCGAGGCCTCAGACGATCTTCCCCGTCACAGCTCGTACATATCACCGTCACAGCCTCAAACAATCAACCTACACCCTGATTTCCCGATGATCAAGCTCGGTCCTAAGACGGATATAGCGATCCGCAACTACGCATCTCAGATTCCCGAAGTGATCCATCCATACATCGTTAGAATAAAGGACGTGAAACCAGATGGTCATTGTGGGTTTCGATCGGTGGCTGTTGGGTTAGGAGTGAAACAAAATTCATATTTGATGATCCGGAAACAACTTATAAAGGAGTTACGTATGAACGAATCGCTTTGGAGGCAGGTTTTCGATCCGGAAAACATAGGACATTATGATGCGCTGCTTAGACGGATCGATTTCAAGGGGGTGGGACGAGCAGATATCGAAAATTACATGACGATGCCTGAGACGGGGTTTCTTATTGCCCAACGATACGGTGTGATTGTTCACACCTTCGACATGCGTGGGAGCGATACAATTTTCCCTCTGCTGGGCGGGCCAAACGAAGCTGAGCAACCTCACCTGGTGGTTGCGGTTGTGTTCGTCGACCATGGGCATTTCATACATGTAGAGCTTGGAGGTTGTTATCCAATGCCTCCCCCAAACCTACTCTGGACAGCGAACAGAACAGAGCGCGCAGCAGCCTGGCATACATTATACAGGGATCAGATCAACGCGTACGAAATGCTTACGTATCGTGCCCCTGACCTTAATGTAACCCCATATGTTCACGATGTATGTTAAATGTGTTTAATAATAATCACGTTTGTGTTTGTTCAATATATGCGTTACATCACGTTAAAAACCGAATGTCACCGACACGACCCAAAATGACAATATACATCATAATACTACTATTAATGACAATATACATCATAATACTACAATTAATGAAAAAATACGTCATGTTCATGTACGGTAGGCGGCTGATACACATAACACCTCTCACAGGAGTACTTGTGCTTTCAAACCAAAATGATACGATATAACGGAATAAGACATCACACGTAACCGATTTGATCCGGAACTTGCAGTATAGTCCATATATAATAAAAAATGATGTATAATGGAAAAAACGTAAAATTTAGACTATTATCGACGCGTTTGTGAATTAAAAACAATTTTAAAAAATTAAAAAAAGGTCCAAAGCGCCTCGCTTTGAACTAAGAGGGGCGCTTTGCCCTTGAAGCGACGCGCTTTGGCCATAGCGGGGCGCTTCGGTCCCTCGCTATAGCTGAAGCGGGGTGGCTTCTCCCCCATTTCAACCACAAACACACACACACATTAAGGTGCGATTTACACACACTTGAGCCGGAAATCAACGTTTTCAAGCTTTCAACCGCTAAAAGGTAAGATCGAACTTCATTTATTGTTTTGGTTCAAGTTATGTGTTTCATTTTGTTTGATTTTGATTTGATTTGGGCGGTTTGATCGAGCTGCTGGGGCTGTTCTTCATAACGAAGAACCAAAGCGCCGCGCCGAGGCCAAAGCGCGGCGCTTTGGTTCATGTTTATTTTTTTTTTAATTATTTATTATTTGTTTAATATTGTTTGTTTAATATTATTGTTTAAATTGTTTAGTAATATTATTTGTTTATTATTTTATATTTAATATTATTTGTTTATTATTTAAATTGTTTAATAATATTATTTGTTTATTATTTTATATTTTATATTATTTGTTTATTATTTAAATTTAATATTATTTGTTTATTATTTAAATTGTTTAGTAATATTATTTGTTTATTATTTTATATTTAATATTATCTTTTCAACGTGCAGGGATGGATTCCTCCGATGACGAGATTGAGCATATGGAGGCTGAGGGAGAGGTGGGAGATGTGGGAGAGGAGGGAGAGCCGGCATGTCCGTACCTGCAGTTTCCGCAGGGGTCACGGGCGAGTAGGGATAGACTGGGACCTGCTGGAGATCTTGGGAGAACGTGCGCGGGCGCGTGATATAGTTGGACTAGATACTCCTTGGTCGCGCCTATTTGAGATAGCGATGGAGGACTCGTACCCTGAGCTTACGGTCGAGTTTCTTTCCACGTTTACATACGCGCCGCATCCGGCGGATTACGTGGAGGACCCGGCTTTTCCAGTCCACGAGGTTACATTCCGTCTCGCCGGTCAGGAGTTTCAGATTAGTGTGCGGCAGTTTGCTGTCCATACAGGTTTGTACACTGAGCCCGAGCTTGATACTGATTTATATACGCAGGCGGTTACGGCGATGGACAGGCAGACGCTTATCAGTTTCTGGAGGGCCATTTCCAGGGTTCCCTTTGGGAAATCCTGGCAAAAGGCCACCACCATTAGAGACCCCTTGTACCGATACCTGCACCATGTTATCGCGGAAACTATCTTGCCGCGGGGTGCCAGCAGGGAGAAGGTCAACCTCAATGACCTTTTCTTTCTATACTGCCTACTACGCCGCCAGCCCTGCGATCTAGCAGCCTGCCTGGCAGATTACTTTGCCACAGCATACCACCGGCAGCTCCGCGGGTACGTGCACACTGGCTCATACATCACCGCCATTGCACGCTCGCTAGGGATCGTGCCCGAGCATGATCCGGAGCTGTCCGACCCGGTCCCGTCTGCCAGGTTGGGCCGCGCGTCAGTATCTGCCATGCAGATTACCCGTACCTTTGATGTTGGTCTGAGGTTTAGGGGCTGTGACGGGCTGATTTGGCATCCGGAGGTGGTGCCGGAAGTCATCCCGGTTGTTATTGAGGTGAGGCCTGGAGTGTTAGCCCCTCCTGATGTTCAGGCGGCCGCTCGGCAGGCTCAGCTACAGGCTCTGGGACTTGATCAGTTCCCGGGCCAGCCTTAGGATGAGGCTCAGGCTCAGGCTCAGGCTCAACCTGTATTAGAGGATCCGGCTCAGGAGGAGCATGTCGAGGAGATCCCGGTACCACCAGTTCAGCCAGCTCCTGAGCCGCCACAGTACCCGCAGCACGTTTACGCTGACCTGCCTCCGGTAGCGCGTGAGGTGGCTCGGGACTTCGACCGGCGCCTCAGACGCCAGGGCGCACGCATTGACTGGATCGTCGAGACGCTCGTTGCTCTACGAGAGCTCGCTGGGTTGCCTCCACTTCCCCTCCCACCGTCCCCACCGCACGAGGATTAGTACCTTAGTTTGTTTGTATAGTGATTTGTTATGTATTATGTACTCAGTTGTACCTTTTTGTTTTGTATGTACAAACTGATATATATAAATATATATATTGCAGTTAATCTTCTATTTACATCACGTTGGTTTTGGATTGTTTACGTTTAATTCTTATGGCTTTTTGTACATTTTATTTAACGTGTTCGTTTAATTTAACAAAATAAACTAGGTTAACAGTTTATAAAGACGCACTTATATTATATACGTTCTATAAAAATAATGACGTAAAAAAACGTAATTATAAAACAACTATGAATTATATGTAACTAATATTTTATAATAACAATAAAACTCAAATACAATTTTTTCCTCCAAAAAACACTACCAAACTAACACACATCCCACCTATTTCAAAAAAAAAAAAACACAAACTCCTGCCCACGTTTTTTGTCTTTTTGCACACTCAAAGCGGGGAACTTTGAGTGTGCAAAAAGACAAAGGCCGTGTGCGAATAGACCAGCCCATACTTTTTCACATAACATCTATACAATTGAAACCTGTGAGACACTTTAGATTTTTTAACAGTGACATCCATAAAATAAATTAGTAGAGTAAAAAAAAATAGTAGAGAATAAATCCAAAAGTGATATGTGTAACGGTGGCGTTATCCACATTCTCTACAGGTCATTGGTATGAACACCTTGCCTCTTGATTTCGGTTTTTCATTTTTTTTTTAGTAGATTTCGTTATTTAGAAAATAAATGTTTATTGTGGGTTTTTTATACATTATTTGGGATTTTATACTAACTAGGATTGAGACCCGCCGCAATGCGGCGGGAATTATTTAGTTATAACTAAGTTGATCTACGACCAACATGTTATGTTAAACCTGTCAAACGGGGAAGAAATAGACGATGTAAAAACGTTCACCCACAGACGCACGTTGCGTCGTGTTAACTCGCAAAAATTTAGAAGGAAGCGTAAAAAAGGTTAAACCAAAGACACAGTCGATCTAGGACCCGCCACGTTATGTTAAACCTGTCAAACGGGGAAAAATAGACGATGTAAAAAACGTTCACCCACATACGCACGTTGCGTCGTGTTATGTCACAAAATTTAGAACGAAACGTAAAAACGTTAAATCAAAGACGCACGTTGTGATGTGTTAAGTCACAAAATTTAGAACTAAGCATAAAGCGAAAAATTTGCGGAAAATGAAAACTATAAAGGACCAAAGTTGAAAGTAAAAAAAAGTTGTAAGAATAGATTGCAAAAGATAAAAAGTTTTGGGTTAAAAGTAAAAAAACAAATAGTTTTGGGTTAAAAGTAATTTATAAAATACTTTAGGGTGAAAAGTAAAAAAAAAAATCATTTTTTTTGGAAAACCCCCAAAGCCAAGGTTACGACAACCATATGCATAACCATTTTTTCTTTGGAAAACCCTCAAAGCACACCCCGTGTTGCGGCGGGACGTAAAACGGTGTCAAATAGTAGTAATGTCACACAACCGTTATCGACCACCAACACTGACTCGACCTAGGATGTGCATGTTGCGACGAACCTGTCAAACATGAAAAACTATAGGTAAAAAAGTTGAACCACACATGCACGTTGCGCCGTGTTAACTTGCAAAATTTGAAACAAAACATAAAAAAGTTGAACCGCATTCGTACGTTGCGTCGTATTAACTAGAAAAATTTAGAACTATATACATAAACCGAAAATTTGTCAAAGATGAAAAGTGTAAGTGACAAAAGTTGTGAATTTAAATTGCAAATAATGAAGAGTTTTGGGTAAAAGTTAAAAAAACAAATTATGTAGGGTTAAAATTGCAAAAGGTAAAAACCTTTGAGTTAAAAGTAAAAAATCAAGTTTTTTTTTTAAACTCTCAAAGCATAAGTTACAATTTGTTATGCACAAAAATTTTGCTTATTTATATATATGGAATAAAGTTGGTAGGTTTTAATTAAAAAAACAAACTATGTTATAACCCCGTGTATTAAACGGGGTTGAATAAATAAATTTTATATACTAAATAATAAAACAATATATCTTTAAAAACCTCATTTATTGTACGGGTTGAATAAATATAATTTTATATATTAAATATTAAAAAGTTATATCTGTAAGAACCATATTGTACCGGTTGAATAAATGTAATTTTATATACCAAATAAAAAAGTTATATATTTAAAACCACGTGTATTACACGCTTGAATAAATGTAATATTGTTTACCAAATAATAAAATAATACATCTTTAAAAAATCTCATTTATTACACGGGTTGAATAAATGTAATTTTATATACCAAATAATAAAAAAATTACATCTTTAAAAATATGCGCATTACACGGTTTGAATAAATGTAATTTCCTGTACTAAATAATAAAAAAATATATATCCTTAAAAAACCTCGTGTATTGTATTAATTGAATAAATTTAATTTTATATATCAAATAATAAAAAAAATATCTTAAAAAACCTCATGTATTACATGGGTTGAGTAAATTAATTTTGTATAGTGAAAATAAAAATATTTAATATATTAATACAAATTAAAATTTGTTAACGAAGTCTTAATAAATTTAACCATTTATTTAAAACTCCGTAAATGTATAAATGATAAATAATATTAGTTAATTTTATTTTAAGTTTCGTAAATCTATTTGATACCAAACTAAACAAAACGTTCAAATATAATTAATTCAAATAAATAATATTATAAATGAGAAGGGGATTAAACTAAATAATAATTATCCATAAGATATTAAACTAATAATATTTAATAGAAGGGTTATCTATATAATAAAATATATTAAATTAAAGGGCTTGGCTAAATGCACCCCCACTTTTACTTTTTACACCCTCTTTCTAAAATAAATAGCTTTGAAGTTGTCAAACTCTACCCCTATAAAAAATCTTATTTTTAATTATATACATAAATAATTAAATAACTGATAAGCATTTAATCCGAACCAAACTTTGGATAAAATTGGTTATATAATTTAATAATTTTATTTGAAATGTTAAAAAAAAATTATACGACCTGATTACATAAGCTTATTATTCTTTTTAAATGGTAAAACTTACGTAGCTATATTTTTAAAATTACAGTTATATTAATCTATCTCCCCCTCCAACGATTTATTTTTCTCGATTCCATTTTACTTTTAAGATTATTGCAGCGTGAATTCGATAGATATTGGTTTGGTTCATTATGGTTTTAGTATCTAAAAATAAAGTCGTGATATGCTCAAAAGGATATAAACACGTGTTTTACATCGATCGAACAACATAGAAATAGATAAACTGTATTTGACCTGTTAAGAAGCGATTAAGTTTTAACTTTTTCAACAAATTTAGTTTATTTACCTTTTATTTATCTTTTATTCTTTTATATATATCTTTTGGTGATCTCGTTTGTGATCTATGGTGTAATTTTAATTTAAGAGACTTTGTCATGTAATGTTTCCGGATTTTTCAGTCTTTGGCTGACCTGTCTATATTTTTATATAGAACCAATGTTTATAACCAAACAATTCTTTGAACCCCAAGTATACTTTGTTTATCACTTAATGAAATTTGTCTAAATCTAATCTATTATATCTAAATACTTAATTGTAGTTGGTTTCTACTATGAACAGTAACTTATAAAACCCCTTTTTTACTATTATAATTAATTTTAAGCATATTTTGTTTTTATTTTATAACTTTTAAGGTATGATATTTTATAAATTTTTGTATCATAAGCTATAGTTGGTGCCGGTAAAATACTGATGTCGTGACAAAATGAACCAATTTCCCCGTACAACAACGGTATGGTTACCGATACTATTAGAATCGTTAAACATATTCGTTTGTATGGTTTTCGACTGACATAGAATACGTGTCACTATCTTTTGGGCATATCACGAGATTATTATTTGGATTTTTTTTTTCGATTGTTACACCGAGTATCGGTACCGTACCAATATCACAATAAACCGAACCAAACTGATACGGACTGAATTCCAACCATAGCGTGCGAAGGAATTCCACTAGTTATGTTAATGAAAATTAAAACTATACGGATTTGTACAAAATGATGTTTTTGTTTTTGCTATGCATAAATTTATAAATATGTTTGTATCTTAACGAAATACAGAAAGAAACAAAAAGAAAAAAACAAAAATCAAAAGGTAATGAAATCCAATAACATTGGCACGGGTATGAAGGGGTGACAATGATTGGACCACGGAATTACTGCTGTGGTGTCAAGTGGTCAAACTTTAACGGTAAAATTCCCGTGAACCGGTTGAAATCTGATCGAATATGACTCGACCAAAATCGGCTAAGATCAAATCAAAATAAAGTTGGCCAATCATTAAATTTTGAGTTTTAATATACATAATAATAATAATAATAATAATAATAATAATAATAATAATAATAATAATAAGAGTTAATTACATAGTTAGTCCCCGTGGTTTGCACAAAATAACAACATTAGGTACTAATAGTTTAAAATCACATTCTAGGGTATTAACTTTTCATTTTGTAACGTTTGAGGGTATTAACTTTTCATTTTGTAACGTTTGAGGGTATTAATTTTTCATTTTGTAACGTTTGAGGGTACTAATAAAATGTGATTTTAAGCCTTTAAACAGTGCTAATACCCTCAAACGTTACAAAATGAAAAGTTAATACCCTAGAATGTGATTCTAAACTATTAGTACCTAAGGTTGTTATTTTTTGCAAACCACAGGGACTAACTATGTAATTAACTCTAATAATAATAATAATAAGTGATTTTATAAAGAAATATATATTGATAAAATATGGTATGGTTCATCATACACAACCAATCCACAAAGATATCAAAAGTGATTATTTTTCATTTTAGTTTTCTAGTCATCAATGAATAATAATCCAAATAAAGTTATAAAAGTTAGTGAGTGATATGTTTGTTAGATTTTTTAATATAATGGAACCAAAAAATTGATTCGTCAAAATGAGATAAAGTGTTTGTTAGTTTTTTGTGTGACTTAGTAAATTTCCAATGTAACTTGTCTTTAAACTATTGTAATGTTTTAGCTAGAGGAGAATATTGTGTCCGAAACACATTTACGTCAAACCTTGAAATCGCTAGACTAAAAGTCCTTTGATTTCTCTCCTTGACAAGTTGGTCTAGTAGTTAGTCACTTGGTTTCTCTCATTGAGATCTAAAGTTCAACTCCCACTAGCATCACTTTGAAGGATATTGGTGGTGACAGTGAAGTTTAGAACTAGCCCTCTCTAGAGGTCGCCAATTCGTAACCGAGCCGAACTGGGTTTTACCGCAGTGGGCCTTCGAGCGGGCGGGTTTTCTCCAGAACTGGTGGCTCGGGTATGCATCCAACTCTGACCGTTATGGAGAAGGGGATGCATTTGCTCGATTGAGAGCATATCAGAATGTATATCTAGTGATTTAGTTGGCCGTTCAAAAAAAAGGTCTTTTGATTTCTAAGTTGGATAATGTAAAAGCTAGACTACCAACCTAAGAAGCCCATAGTTTACACCAATTTCTTCCGTAAACATAACTTAAACATTAAATGCATGTCAAGTTGCTACTTTTTTTTTCTTTTTCTGAATGGATGTCAAGTTGCTACTCGCATTTAAATCTTAAACCAATCATTTAATACAAAATGTTTTTTACATAAAACATAATACGGAGAGCTTAACAACTTTAAAGTAAACTTAGGCTAACAAATTGTTTCACAACACATGAGTCAAAAGTTTCATATGCATATAACTTGTTACTTGATTAAATCCACCTTTTAATGTCCTTACATATGGATTTTTCATTTCTCTGTTACCTTTTAGGTATGTTTATTTAAGAACACATGAATTTAGCATAACCTTAAGTGAGTTTACAAGCTAAGCCTGACAAACTAGACATGTCAAGTGTACATATTTCGAGAAAAATGAGTTTAGGTTAAAACATATTGTTTTAAAAAAAGTATCAATTTCTTTTAGGTTAAAGCAGGTTTTGGTCATAAAGTACTCGGTGAAGGTGGTAGTGGTGGCAATGATAACAATGTGGTGGCGGAGACAAAGATGACGGTGGTGGTGGTGGCAATGGATGGTGGAGGCAGTTGCAATGGCAGACGTGTCAGTGGCAGAGTCAATGGTAGTGGTGCTGTCAACGTCGGGGGTGGAGTGACGACAACGTTGATGCAGATGACAACGAGTAGGTTATGGAGACAAACAATGATTATGGGTGGTGGTAATCAATTTGAACAATTTTTAAGTTAACAAGTTTTATAATGGTGGCTAATTTTGATACGTTTTCAAATATAAGTACACTCAAATTGATCTGTTGTTTAATTCAAGGTGACCTAAATGACCCTATATGTAGAGGGATGTGCATTTCTAGTATAATGCCGAATGAAAGGGAAAAACATAGAAAATAATAAATAAAAGAACATTAAGGGGTCTTAACCATTACATGAGACATTATGACGCTAATATGAAAAAAATGCCCCTTAAGAGCAATAACCATTAGAGATGATCTAACACAAGTTATATAGACCATCAAGTGGACTTGTATATTGAGCATAAAAGTAGAAGTTTACGAGTATAAATCCCATATTTATAACCCTTTTCAATAGAAATCAATATTTAGTTCATCAATTAATTCGATCCTTAATGCTCACATGGTGATATCCACTAACACCACTCATATAATTACATCACCATCAATCGGCCTCACACCTAACACACATTTGGTAATTCTTTATAGCATTAACTAAGGTCTCTTGTTATGAGCTCATGCTACTTTTATCATAAAAGTTATGGATCTAAGCCAATTAATTGACCCAATTTGTAACAATTTGCTAACAAAACATATATGCTAGTATAAACATTTATCACTATTGTAATTCATGTAATATTAAGAGCCACGACCTTGTGTTCTAGTGATACTGGTGATTACTTCTCATAAAAATGTCATGGGTTCAAATCTTAGCAAGTACAAATTGATTAGGTGGTATTTATATGGTAAAAATTGTTGTTAAAAAGTATATAATACAAATAGTTATGCTAGTACCTAGTAGCAAGGTCTATCTCCACATATATTTGTCTAACATAACATAAACGGATAGGCCACTAGAAAATATCATATATTTATGTTCATTCGTTTAGAGCAATAAACAAACATTTTTGTTCATGTTGGTTATTTATAAATAAATAGAGGGGGCAATCTTGACCCAAAGCCTTCCAAATGGGTCAGTTTGGGTTGCTTTTAAAATTATATGGGTTGGTTTGGGTAAGATATTTTAACTAAATGAGTCACAATGGGTCATTTGAAATTTCATCTTGTTATTTTCGGGTCAAAGCGGGTCGACAACATTAAAGAAATGGGTCGATGTGGGTTAGTGTCTTAAAAAACGGGGCATGTTTCGGATCGAAATGGGTTTCGAGCCGGCACAAGTATCCACACGAGACGGGTTACGGCACGAAACGGGTTTAGGGTGAGGACGAGTTTCGTACCGTTTCGACACATAGCGTTTCGAATCGAAGCGTTTCAACGTGAACCGTTTCGACACGAACCGCTTCGAATCGAACCGTTTCGACGCAACCGTTTCGACGCGAACCGTTTCGACCCGTACCATTTCGGCGCGAACCGTTTCGAATCGTTTCGATTCGAACCGTTTCGACCCGTACCGTTTCGGCGCGAACCGTTTCGACCAGTACCGTTTCGACCCAAACCGTTTCGACCCGAACCGTTTAGACGCATACCGTTTCGACGAGAACCGTTTCGACGCGGACCGTTTCAACCCGTACCGTTTCGACCAGTACCGTGTCGAATCGAACCGTTTCGACACGTACCGTTTCGGCGCGAACCGTTTCGACCCGTACAGTTTCGATAAAAAATAACTTTATCAAAATGACAATTCTTGAAAATGACATTGAATATAAACTTTGAGTTTCTAAACCAATTAATAAAAAAGACAGATACATACTAGTGGACCTAAATTACGTCAACTATATGAATTGATGAAACTGTGACACGTAAATACACAGAACAAAATTATTTATATAAATGTTCGTATAATAGCTCAGTTGATAAGTCATCAACTCGTTATCATTTTTGTAATATAATTTGAAGACGACAACGCTTCTCTCGACTCTAATTTGGTACAACAGCGAAACTAAAACAAATAAATGGAACTGAAGATCCGGGTCGGTCTTGTACCCGTGGACCGATATACCCGAATAACAAAAGAACCGGAACCGAGTATATATTTAGGGTAGTATATCGAGTAGTGTTATAATGGGTTCTCGGTTATAGAGACAGTACGTACGGGCCGTATTGTAAAAAAAAAAACTGACCCGACCCGACCCGAAACCCGTTCTGACCCGGACCCGTTCCGACCCAGACCCGTTTTGACCCGGACCCGTTCTGACCTGGACCCGTTTTGACCCGAACCAAAACACCCCTTTTTTATAATTGACCCGTTTTGACCCGAACCCATTTTGACCCGAACCCGTTTTGACCCATGACCCGACCCGACCCGACCCAACCCGTTTGCCAGGTCTACAAATAAACGAATGTAAACGAACTTTTTGTCGAACTGTTGATAATATTAATTGAAAAAAAAAAAAACTATGATGGGTTGGTAATAAAAATATCATAGGTTTATTTAAGAATAAAAATAACATACTGGATTGAATAATAAACACACAAAAAAGTACAATAAAAACAGATAATGGATTAGTTGAATAGAAAAAATAAAAAAGAATGCTAATATATTGGTTATAAAATGATAGGTAAATATAAAAGGAACGAAAATACTATTTTGATATATAATTTTAAAAACATTATTTTGGTAAATGTTTTTTACTAGCACTAATTTAAAAAAGAAAACACAATATGTATTTATATTTACACGTTATATATACAGTATTGTAGAGATCGCTAGGCGCTAGTCGGGCGGTGAGGTGGCGCCTAGGAATTAATCGGATTGGACTTTTTATGTATAATTTTATAAATTTTTTAAATATATAGCAAACTGTATTCTTTTTATATATAAATTTACAAGTTTAGAAACCATATGTAAACTAGTTAAAAATAGAAGGGGTTAAATGTCAAAATACCTAAACTTAATATAACCTAATCCTCATCCACGTTCATCATATGCCGCCTGTAGGGATGACAATCAAACCCAAACCCGATGGGTAAACCCGAAACCCGACACATTTGGGACGGGTTTGGGGTCAGTTAATCGGGTTTGTGAATAGTTTTTATTTTTTTCGCGGGTTTGGGACGAGTTTGGGATTTAGTGATATACCCGTTTACCTGACCCAATTACCCGATAAAATATACCCGTTTACCCGATTGTATACCCGATATAATTTCTTTTATATTATTAAATATGTATATATATGATACATCCATTTTTTACACACATAGGTATTCTATTCCGTATTGAATGTAGTTATTTGATATATATTTTTATAATGACAATACAAAATGTAACCGGTTAATAGTTATCCGATAGATACCCAATGGGTTTTGAGATGAGTATACCCAACGAGTAATCTTTTTAAATTAACGGGTTTACCCGAAACCTGCGGGTATACCCGATACCCGATGAGTATTTACCCGCTAGAAACCCGACGGGTTTTGGGACGGGTTTGGGACAAGCTTATCTAACCGGGTTTGGGTTTGGGATTACCTAAACCCGTCCCAAACCCGACACATTGCCATCCCTAGCCGCCTGTTACCCCGTCTCCATCGTTTTCATCAGACAAAAAACAAACACATACCATATGCCCAATTTCGCTTCATCTAATCGATTAGTTCTTCAATGTGGTTTGATTTCGCACAATGGAGCCAAGTGCAACTCTGATTTTGGTTCAAATTGAGGTAAAAACTCGTTCCTCTTTAACTGATTTGATTTGATTTTGACCCATTATGATTTGATTTTGACCTCATATTTGACCGACCAGGTCCGATTTTATACGATTTGTGACCGATTTTGACGACTTTGACCGATGGTGACCATTACCGCCTTGGATGGCCGATTTGACAAAATTTCGAAAATGGACCTCCAACTAACGCCTAGGCCGATTTCTGCAACACTATATATATGTGTGTGTGTGTGTCATTTATCGTAAATGACATGTATGATTATGTGTATTGATTCTATCTCATATACGTAAACATACTAATGTAAAAATGTTATTTACCGTGAATAACGCTTGTTTATGTATAGGGGTGTTTTTTTAACCAAAACTCGAAAATCGACCCGAATACGATTAACCCGACCCCGATTATGGTGTTACATGATTAACCCAAATTCGAACAAGATGGAACCCGATAATAGTATTCGGGTTGGTAATTGGGTTAATAAAATGTTAATCGGGTTGACTCGATTAACCCAAATGACGTAAAAAATGTGAATTATATTTATACGCACATACTAACATAAAAGTCTAAAGTTGCTCCCATATGTTTGGATTTTTGTTGTGAACATGATGTCTTGTTTAGATGTTTCGTTGGTTGTTTGAGCGACTAAAAAGATTCGGTTCGGTTGATATGATTTAACGTTTTCTTTTTAGTTTATTCGGTTGGTTGATATGGGTTGGTTTTATGCCTATTGTATTTGACGTTTTTTAGGTGATATATATGTTTAATGCATGAGTTTGATCAAAATATCATATTGAGAGTGTTTTTATTTGACATTTTGTGTTTTTTACTTAAAGAATAATCATGTTAAGTTAAATTGCAAAGTATGCATTGCAACTTGTATTTAAAATCTTTATACCGATTAACCCGAATTTTATTTGGGTTGGGTTAGGGATAGGATTTCCAAAACAAATAACCCGACCCGGATAACTCGAGACCCGATTAAAAAACCCAAATAACACCCCTATTTATGTCTGACGCGTATTTTTAATATAATAAATCTCTAATCGACAATTATCATTGTTTGAGATTTATATCATCCATATATATCATTTCATCTTAATAAGAATACACATAAAGTTGATTTGTACTTGATTGATTAAATGTGTAGTTCGATTATGAAAACATTAATAGAAACGTTATCGTAAACTATATAGTGCACACATAACATGCACCTCAAATGATGCCAAGAACTCAAATCCTTCCTTAAAATATGCATTTTGGGTAAGACTAGCCTCTTCCCCTCATATATGCTTGCTTAATTACCCTTTTATTTACCGGTTAATTTACATACCTACTAATACTGCTTCAAAATTTACACTTATGTATTGTGAGACTTTTCCAACTATCAATTTTTACCAATTTACCATTTCTATACGAAAATATCACTTAACAAAGTTCTCTTTTTATCAATTTATACTTGGACAAATCCAATTTGACCTTAAACTCTCTATAAAAGATGTGAGATCCAAGTTGACTTTAATTGAATAAACAACCCTTTCTATCACATATATATTCTATTAAATGGTGTCGAACATCATATCATTCTTTCACTATTTAGTTATTCATTATAAATACATCCCATATTATTTAACCATCACTTTTCTTATTTAACATTGAGAAAATCATCTCTCTTGATCTAGTGTGGCTCCCTAGATCCAGCCAAGTTGATGTCGGTGTAGAGTGGGGAGAGGGGATGGATATATATCATAGAGGTGTCGGTATAGAGTTACAAGAAAGAAAGTCAAAGGAGAGAGAAAATTACATTAGGGTTTGCATCCATGAGAGAGTAAATGCTAAATACATGTAAGAGTAAAATGCACGGATAGTTTATGTGATTTGGTGAAATTTCACCTTTAGTCTCCAACTTTTCAAAATTACACTCTTAGTCCCTGTGGTTTGACAAGTTGTTACTCGGATAGTCCCAAAAGCGGATGGAGGTTAGTTTTTCTGGTTAAGTGTGTGTGAAATGACAAGGACTATCCGAGTAACAACTTGTCAAACCACAGGGACTATCCGAGTAACAACTTGTCAAACCACAGGGACTATCCGAGTAACCTTCATCCGCTTTAGGGACTATCCGAGTAACAACTTGTCAAACCACAGGGACTAAGAGTGTAATTCTGAAAAGTTGAGGACTAAAGGTGAAATTTCACCAAACCACAGGGACTATCCGTGCATTTTACTCTACATGTAATTTAAATTTTGTGCTTCTCTCTATAGGTTTTTTTTATAGCATAAGTTCTAAATTTCTTATTAAATATAAATAAATAAATATAAATATTACTACCTCTTTTTTGGTTTCATATGCATTAATAAAATGAAAAGAAAACACAAGGTTTGCCATGTGGCTTTATTATCTCCACATCGAGTGTCGGTGCTTGGTTGGCTTATATTCATTGTACTCCTTCCTACCTAAGTGCACCGCACCCACAACCCTATAATTCATCATGCCTTCACATTTTCTTTTTGTGATCCAATAAACCAAACATTGTTCCAAATCAACCGTCCAAAACAATATACCACAACCCATCACCTTTTTTTATTCTTCCACATCTTTAATTATAAAATTTTATTAAAGAGAGTGTGTATGTTTACACACATGTAGAGTGTAATTTATGTCATATGCATGTCACAAGATAATTGGTCGAGAAATTGTGACAATGAAAAAGTTATAATCGCGTGAATTATGACATAGACATGTCACCTTTTGACCGGGTCGAGTCCCTCTAGCAACAAAAAGAGTATATCCCATAATTTTCATGAACACAAATCATGTAATTTTGTACACATATCTTTCTTTCTTAATTACGAGATTGTGACAATTTTGTTTTTTACTTCCCATCAATAATTAACAAATGACTATAAAGATAGATGATGTTTTAGTTAACATGACTATATACGTTAAAAACTACACCAATTTAAAAGCTATAGGCTTGTTTTCAACATTTCTTATATTTAGCATATACATTTACGGTATAAAGAAATCGATAAAACTTTATAAAGTAAACTCTAAAAACACAATATGGTACTCATCGTAGTTTCTAAAAATAGTCTTAAAGCTTCCGAGAGCACAATTACCTAAAACCTCTCCACAATAGTGATCATATGTTATTTTAACTTTTAATTATAACTTTGTTAGAACAATTTCATAGTTGATATAATTATATAAATAAAAACTCAACACGATTATAGATAACATTATTGTGATTTCCTAATAACATAATTATGATCAAGCAAAGCGAATAATATTTAGAAGCTTAAACCTGTAATGTCCTTTCAAGAAAACTTATACTTGTTCAATTAAACTTCAAATTTAAAGATATTACCCGACATCCTTTAATTTTCAATCTCTTGGGTGACTACACTATCTCTTTCTCCTTACTGCTAGCACTCACTATAGGTTAGATTACATTGCCTTAAAATAACTTACAGGTAAATATAGTACGTAGCAAGTTCTTAATTTTCATGAGAAGTTATCCTCAACATATATAAGCACAAAAGTTGGTTATTGTACACATAACATGCATATTCCACTAGTAAACAAACTATATTAATTGGTAGTCAAGTTGAGATGGTTTCGAGTAGTGTTGTTGGGGTTTGTGATCGGCGTCGAAGGGACAGGCAAAAAATAACATGAATTGTGTGTCCTAATCACCTTAAGCTAGTTAAGGTAAGAAGTTTAATTGAACAAGTTTATGAAGCTTGCTTATTGTATCAAAAGTGTGTTTGGAAGTGAGAATCAACAATGTGTTTCCTATTGCTTTATAAAACAAGACAATGATTTTAATGCTGATTAAGACTTATAATAATGGTAATTAAAACGGATTTGTAACAATAGCTGAGAAACAAACTCAAATTTATAATTAATTAGAGCTAGCTTACAAAAATGGATTGATTTTTTTTTTTATAAAACACAAATGATTTCTGGAATTTGTTAATTTGAAACCCCAACTGTAGACATCAACAATCGTCAATCAGACACAATTGGTGCAAGAAAACCTTCACAATATGAATATAAGACAATTATATGTTTTATAAATTTTATATAATAACAATTGTTGAAACACCTTAAGAATAGTTTACGTTTCTAGGTTTTCATTATCGGCATCTGCCGATCTTCCATCCCACCACTGAAAACATCCAGGCCCAGCCCCATCGTCGTTCTTGGTCTCCAGACCTAATTCCGAATTACAGGTTCCCAAATCGCGTCATCTCTTCAATCTACACAACACATATGCTGATTAATTGGAATATCCTGCCAATATTCTGCTCTGATTCCGATCTTTGATCACATATTATGGTCAAAGAAGGCAAGAGAAGACGTGTCGTTTTCACCGGCAAACCGTCTTATTATTGGAGTCGGTTTCATGAGTTGCAAATCATCCTCTGCCAGCTATCACTTGCCAGCCTTTGTAGGGTTTCTGCAACCTACTCCGCCGGATATTGTTCAAATCGATTATTTACATGACTAGCAAATCGTTAAGGTACCTGTTTGTGCGTAATTAGTCTGATATGATTTTATGTATACTGTATATTTTGGTTTTTTATATTTTATGTTGTGATAGATTGTAGATTATGATCATCATGTAATTGATAAATTTAGGATTAGTATATGAATATGAATAAAAATTGTGAGGTCTTGATTTTGATAAGTTATGCAAGATTAACTCTTCGAAGCATGAATTTGAGGTTGTAAAATAGATTTGGAGCTAATCTACTATGTCAAATTTTAAGATATGATGTCCTAATTTTGTTCTTGTGGTATAGTTAACAAGTTGGAAATTAACATATGTGTGGGGATGGAAACTGTGTGAGTTTTGGTTTTAATTTAAATTTGTTTTACTAACCTACGGTAACTCTTTGAAGGATTAAATTCGAGGCTTAGATAGATTTGGGGCCAATTTACTTTTGAAATCTATGATACGATGCCCTAGTATCATTCAGTTAGTTCTAACTGAATTCATAGTAAGATTACAAGAATCAAACATTGAATTTAAACTTCTCAATGACGTGTCACGCGCCTCTGAGGGCAGGGATCAGGGTCCCACACAAGCATACAACAGGAAAAGCAGACATATAAGTTTATGCTAGACAAAGGCTTTAACAAAATAACCAACTAGTGTAAATAGAAGTAAATTTATCACAAATTAAATATGCTATTCTTGAGCAGTTAATTGTCAATCTTTGGGGTTGTATTTATTTGTATAGATGAATAAAGTCATAATCCCAACAACTACTTGATAATAAGATTACAATAACCAGTGTTCTCTTTGTTAAATTTGGATTAAGAATGGGTCGAAATGGCTTATTTGCACAAGGTGGGGTGGGTTGGCTAATGGGTAGTCTGTCAAACCGATTCAGGTTAAAACAAGTAATTTTTTAGTATGGGTGTCACACCCCGATTTCCACGTGTCACCGGTGGGCCCGGTGGGGGAGTATCGTGACGTGGTTGGCAACATAATGGTCAAACAACACAATATTTAATATGCACAGCGGAAGCAATTTCAAAGATATAATACAACCGAATTTAATATTGTAATATCAATGTCACAATATTCGGAAGTTTATCCACAGATGGATCGGTACCAAAATGAAACAATAGTTCAACAGACTTCAGGCATCTTAAGCTTGCGAGACTTCTAATGATGCCAAGGAGAAATCCCAGCCAATTACGCATAGTACCTGCATTTAGTCTTTTTGGGAAAATACGTCAGTTTACACTGGTAAATACAATCAACTGACTCATTTTGGAACATGATTGAAAATTGGTTTGGATGCACGTGGCATAAACATTTTTGTTTAACTTGGGAGAATTATTTAAATATATAATCTTGTGAACGAATTACATGTTCCTTGTGCGTTCAGTAGCCCGGATCAAGTCCGGGTTAAAGATCAATAGACACACCACATTATTCCTTTTTTGCACTGACGGGTGTACGCCTACACCCCGCGCTTAAGTCGTGGCCATTTCGTAAAATGATGCCAAGGATATCCGGGACATGGTCATTAACCCACCAAAGGCTTTAAGTAACAAGACTGTTTAAATGAGCCGATCAAATTATTCAATTAACCACCCAACGATGGAAGATTTGATGCCCGATCAAGCGGTATGCTATATACCGTAACCCAAGCCCGTATAGGGAAAATAAGTTAAAAGTATTTACCTGAGCAAAGTATATATCACAATAAGCAAATTGCAAGTAGCTTTTACTGGTCCTCCTAATCTGGAACGAAGGTTTATAATAACCTATTAGAATCCTAACGGGTCTTTAATTAAGCTTAAGCTTTGACCGGTTAGTTTCAAAGATACGGTTCGTACGCACGATTAAGCGAAGACCAGATAGAATGTGATTTAGACCCGACAAGTTTGAATACTTGCTTAATATGGGTTTATTATTCACATTCTGGATTTTGAGATAAAACCGATAAGGTTTGACCCGTTTAGGCTAATTTATGTAAACTAGTTACATAAACCGAACCGAACGCGTAACAAGCGTAACGGGTATTCATGAGAGCTATTTACAGGTTTCCTAAGTTAATATGCTTCATATATGTTGTGACATCAGTAATATGTCTTTTATTATGCCCGAAATGAATTTAATTACAAACTATGCCCCGTAGGGGTAGTTTGGTCATTTTAAAGGTTGTAAAAGAGTTTAAGCGTCAACCTGAGTTACAGGCCTGATGTAATCAGCAAATATACTTAACTTGCTAAGTTATATCAGTAGGTTAAAGTATATAAGTGAAATTTATCATTTATAACCAAACTATGCCCCGTAGGGGTATTTTGGTAATTTCACCTAAGCCGAAAAGCTCAAAACTGAAGTCTGAGTTTATCAACCTTTGCTTATTGTTAAAATATTATAGTTTGCCTCAAATATCAGTAGGTATCACCCTTTGTATGTTTAAAATAGTCTTAGTACATACTATGCGTTAAAAACGCTTAAAAAGGCGATTAGTGCCGTTTTCAGGTTTGATACATAAATCTGATATTTTTATATTTCCAGAAGGCTTAAAATAATTTATTTATCATTTGTGATCAGTGGAAAAAGGTTTGGAGTCGTTTAGATATGTAAAACTCATTTTATAGCCCGTAAGGGCAAAACCGACAATTACCGGATTAAGACTACGACTATAAGTTATGCTCAGCCTAAAATTGATTAAAAATCTTTTAAAATCCCAAAATAATATATTACATCAGTGGGTAAAGAGTTTGATATCAAAAAGTATGTTTAAGTAGGCTATACGCTAAATACGCCGTTTAATTAACATAAAGCTTTAATTTTACGCTAACGAGCATAACTCTTAACCTACACCTCAAACTGATGTCAAATTTTGTATGCAAGTTTATATATCAGCAATTAAGGTTTCTATTCTTTTACATTTCCAAAAATCACGTTTTAAGGTGAAAAGGGCATAACGGTCAACATACGAGCAATTAACGGAATCATGCATTTTAATTGGATAACTAATGATCCGAGGTGTATAATCACAGAGGGTTATACTAGCATGTAACCTGGTCCAAATGAAGCTCTAAGGTATTTCTAAACCATACCATAACAGGTCAGAACTGAAAGTCAAAGTATAAGTCAAACTATGCGACTTTCGGTTCCGAACCGGGTCTAAACAGGAAATTGTCGGGTTGAACATGTTTAGACATGTTCTTACACTAATTACCAAGTTATATTAATGATCAAACATGTTATATATGATCTACATTGCTAATTATGCATAAATCGTAATTTAAACATTCTGTTGACTTTTTCTTAGCAAGTTTGACCCGACTTTTGACCTAGTTAAAGTGGTAATCAGGGGGAACCCTTTTAAGGGTTTATTACCCACATAATTACCAACTTATAACTACTTTTGATTCGACTAATCACTGGACCATTAGTGATTAATCTTAAAGTCAACCGTTAATTACGACGGTTTGACTTTTATGCTATAACTAAGCTAAAACTTAATTTAGAAAGGATTTGCAAACTTACAAGAGTCCTATGCACGAATTATGATCACTTGAGGCTGCTTGGGAGCTCCAGAATTGATCAGGAATGCAAATGAAGGTGTGAGGAATGAGTTGAAGTCTTGTGGCCTTTTATAGTGGATTAATCACCACAAAACATTGACAAACAAGTCTATCAACTGACCACAACATTCCACCAAGTGTCCCTAGTGTCTAGGACTGTTTAGGGGTCGCCCACAATGCAAAGATATCGCTTAAAGATCGAATACCCGCGAATACAGGAGCCTGTCCACGTTTTCGAAAGGTCAAGCAAGCTTTTATTTGCACTTTGAACCCTCTATATTGTCACATAAGGGCCTCTAGACATATACCCACTTTGCCAAGTCCCTGGACACTTCCGGTTAACCCGAAAAGTCATAACTTTCAATGTTAACGCTTTAACCCCTCGCGCACGAATTTGACCATAACTTTCTCATACGATAACGAAACTTTACGAAATTTATATCGTGCATTCTAATGAGCATAACCAACAGTTACAAAGCTTCAGGTTTGTCAAAAGGTCACTCAGAGGTATAACTTAAACATGTTGACACATTTAACCCTGTAGTTTGTAATCTCTCACTTTTAGCTTCGCATGATCCATGATTTATTCGTTTGACGTTATAAACATCATGTAGGGTTAATGTACAATATATTTATTCACTGTTGACATATAGAACCCGTATTTACACATACTTTCCATGATTGTCAACTTTAGTCCTTTTATAACATTATTTCACACGTTCAAACATTATGACACGTGTCAACACATTATAGGACGTGAATTTTCGAGGTGTTACATCCTCACCCCCTTAAAATAAATCTTGACCCGAGATTTACTGAAATAAGTAAGGGTACTTTTCTTTCATCGTGGATTCAACCTCCCACGTGAATTCGGGACCTCTACGGGCATCCCATTGGACCTTTGCAATAGGTACATGCTTCCTTCGAAGCTTCTTAACCTGTCGATCTTCAATCGACAAAGGTTTTTCCACAAATTTTAAGCTCTCATCTATATGCACATCTGTATGTGGTATAACCAGTGATTCATCAGCGAAGCACTTCTTCAGATTGCAGATGTGGAACACATTGTGAATTCCACTGAGCTCTTCCGGTAAGTTTAACTTATAGGCAACTGACCCGACACGTTCGATAACCTCGAAAGGTCCTATGTATCTCGGGCTTAGCTTGCCTTTCTTACCAAATCGCATCACCCCCTTCCAGGGTGATACTTTAAGCAACACTTTATCACCTACTTCGAAGTGAAAAACTTTACACTTCGGATCTGCGTAGCTCTTCTGCCTATCACGAGCAGCTTTGAGACGGTCACGAATCTGGACAATCTTGTCCGTCATTTCAAAGACTATCTCTGGTCCTGATAATTGGACATCTCCAACTTCCGCCCAACAAACGGGTGATCTACACTTTCTACCGTATAATGCCTCGAAGGGCGCAGCCTTAATGCTGGTATGGTAGCTATTGTTGTAGGAGAATTCGATTAACGGTAGGTTCTTATCCCAACTACCACCCAAATCGATCGCACATGCACGTAGCATGTCTTCCAACGTTTGAATAGTACGCTCACTCTGACCGTCAGTCTGAGGATGATAAGCCGTACTAAAATTCAAACGTGTGCCAAAAGATTGCTGGAAACTCTTCCAAAAATGTGACGTGTATCTAGTATCTCTGTCAGAGATAATAGACACAGGTATGCCATGTAAGGCTACAATCTTATCCACGTATAACTGGGCTAACATGTCGGAGCTATAAGTCTCCTTGATGGGTAGGAAATGTGCTGACTTAGTCAGTCTGTCAACTATAACCCATATTGTATCATTTCCTTTCCTTGTCTTAGGTAACTTGGTAATAAAATCCATAGTTACCATTTCCCACTTCCACGTAGGTAGTTCAGGCTGTTGTAGCAAACCTGACGGTTTTTTATGTTCGGATTTGACTTGCGCACATGTCAAGCATTTAGCTATATGAGTGGCTACAGACTTTTTCATGCCTATCCACCAATAATTTACCTTTAGATCCTAGTACATCTTATCAGCTCCAGGATGAACGGAGTATTTGGAACTGTGGGCTTCCTGGAGGATAACATCACGAAGTCCCCCATAAATTGGAACCCATATTCGTCCATTCAATCTTAGAATTCCGTCCTTGCTAAGAGTTAACTGCTCCTCAGTTACCCCTAGCTTTTCGTTAGGATAGTTAGCTTCCAACACGGCTTCCTTCTGTGCAGCTAACAACCTTTCAATCAAATTATTCTTTATTTCCATGCGCTTGGCATTGATTCGGATGGGTTTCGCCCTTTCCTTTCTGCTCAAGGCGTCAGCGACTACATTCGCTTTGCCGGGATGGTACTTGATTTCACAATCATAATCATTCAAGGTCTCCATCCAACGGCATTGCCTCATGTTTAATTCCTTCTGATTAAACAGATGCTGGAGGCTCTTGTGATCAGAATAGATCACAAACTTGATTCCATATAGGTAATGCCTCCACAGTTTTAGTGCGAATACAACGGCACCCAATTCCAAGTCGTGGGTGGTGTAATTCTTTTCATGCACCTTTAACTGTCGTGATGCATAGGCAATAACCTTTCCTTTCTGCATAAGCACACACCCCATGCTGGTGTGTGAAGCATCGCAGTAAACTACGAATTCTTCAGTGCCTTCAGGTAATGTCAGCACAGGAGCGTTGCTCAACTTCTGTTTCAAATCATCAAAGGACTCTTGCTGCTTAGGGCCCCAAACGAACTTTACTTTCTTCTTGGTCAAGGAAGTTAGGGGTGCAGCAATCCTTGAAAATTTTTCAATGAAATGCCTGTAATATCCTGCCAATCCCAGGAAGCTACGAATCTCCGTAGGCGTCTTTGGCTCTTGCCAATTCATAACAGCTTCAACCTTAGCGGGATCCACTTGGATACCATGCTCACTGACCACATGTCCAAGGAACTGTACTTCTCGAAGTCAGAACTCGCACTTTGAGAATTTGGCATAGAGTTTCTCATGATGCAGGAGTTTGAGAATACAACGAAGGTGTTTCTCGTGGTCAGCTTGGTTCTTTGAATAAATAAGGATGTCGTCGATGAAGACGATGACGAATTTATCCAAGTATGGCTTGCAAACGCGATTCATGAGGTCCATGAACGCGGCAGGTGCATTAGTGAGCCCAAAAGGCATCACTAGGAACTCGTAATGACCATAACGAGTCCTAAATGCAGTTTTATGCACGTCTTCATCTCTGACTTTCAGTTGATGGTAGCCTGACCTCAAATCAATCTTCGAGAAATAACTTGCTCCTTGTAGCTGATCGAACAAATCGTCGATCCTAGGCAAAGGATACATATTCTTGATCGTGACCTTATTAAGCTCACGATAATCGATGCACAGACGCATCGATCCGTCCTTCTTCTTGACAAACAGGACTGGCGCTCCCCAAGGAGACGAACTAGGTTTTATGAAACCCTTGGCTAGCAATTCGTCTAGCTGTGTCCTCAATTCTTTCATCTCCGTTGGTGCCAACCTATAAGGTGCTCTAGCAACTGGTGCTGCTCCGGGGATGATATCAATCCTGAATTCCACTTGCCTATCTGGTGGTAAACCAGGTAGTTCTTCCGGAAAAACTTCTGGGAATTCAGAGATGACAGGGATGTCTTCGATCCTCGGTTTTGGCTCATCAATAATCACTTGTGCCATGTAGATGACACAACCCTTCTTTAAACATTTTGAAGCCTTGAGCATAGTCACTTGCTCAGGCAGTCCATACTGGGTATCTCCCCGAATGGTAAGTGATTCACCAGACGGAGTCTTTATTACCACTTGTTTCTTGTTACAGACAATTTGGGCCTGGTTATGAGATAACCACTCCATACCCAGAACTATGTCAAAACCGGCCAACTTAAATGGAAGTAGAGACAGAGGAAAAGAATGGTTCTTAATGGATATAACACATCCATCTAACACAGTAGAGACGGTTTCTAGGGTGCCATCTGCTAACTCCACCTCATAATTCACTTTTAAGGTTTTGACAGGTAATTTCAGCAATTCACAAAACTTATTATCAACGAAAGACTTATCATCGCCTGAATCAAAAAGTACTCTAGCATAGACGTCATTTACAAGGAAAGTACCTGTAATAACATTGTCGTCTAGCACTGCTTATTTGGCATCCATTCTGAAGACTCTAGCATTTGTCTTCTTGTTGTATTTAGGGCAGTTGGTCTTAATGTGGCCCTTTTCATTGCAACGGTAGCACGTTGCGTCTTTCATCTTCTTGCAATCCAAGGTTTTGTGATCCGTGGACTTGCATATACCACAAGCATAGGTTTTTGACTGAGTCTGTGAGTTCGACTCAAGTCTGCACTTTCCAAAGTGCTGCTTCTTGCAAATTTTGCATTTGGGCTTCTCACCAGAATTATGCCCATCTTTCCTTGACTCCGATCCTTTCTTGTTGTCACCGTTCCCACGGTGCTTCTTGTTCGACCTACGTGAACTATCATCTTCACGCTTTCTCTTCTCAGCCTCCTTATTCCTCAGCGATCTCTGCTTGACCGCATCCAGAGTGAGGGATAAGGAAATGTCAGCTAGTGATCTAAAAGTAGCTGGCCGAGAAGCTTTCACGCTTGCCTTGATCTCGGGGGCTAAACCACCGATAAAACGAGCTATTCGTTTTGGTTCCGGGGTTACTAAATATGGAACCAACCGAGACATAGTGTTGAAGCTCGTTAGGTAAGCTTGACAGTCAAGGTTTGTCATCACCAATGATAGAAAATCAGACTCTATCTTCTCCACCTCATGCTGAGGGCAGTAATTTTCCCTGATAAGGGCAACAAATTGATCCCACGACATGTTGTACAATAGGTTTTTCCGGTGGCTTGAATCAGAGATCTCCACCATGCTAAAGCTTCACCCTTAAAAGACTGCGACACAAACTTGACTACATCTCTCTCAGCGCATCCGCTGATATCCACAACCGTATCCATCTCATCCAGCCACGTCATACAGTCAATGGCTCCTTTCTCCCCAGTGAAATCCCGGGGTTTGCAGGAAACGAAATATTTATAAGAGCAACCCTTGTCACGGGGTCCCTGGTTTAGTATAACCTGCTGAGATGGAGTACTGTGGTTCGAGGAGTGTCGATCATCATCTTTCTTCGGGTCGTCCTTCTTGGACGGTGGCTTTGAAGGCTGTGTAGATAGGTTCCTACTACGAGTCCCACTGTACTCTTCATACTGCCTTTCCAAAGCCTTTGTAACCGCGTCGTCGACCAACGCTTTTAATTCAGCACCCGTTAAGTTAATCCGGGCGTTATCAATGTTCTCCACTGGATGACTATTTATCTCGTCTGAGTTAGCCATCTTAATTGAACTGTTACAGAAAACAAGGACAATAGTTTATTTGGGAGTTTATTATGGAATTGCCCCTTAGGGTAATTCATTAACCATGGTAAACAGAGACCATATTTGGTTAATTTATTAATCATATCTATTTAGGATTTCTATTATAATTTATCCTAATTATAAAACAATAATAGTTTTATTTGTGGCACAAAAGGCCTAGTCACATGGACAATTTAATTTATAAGTTATGATTTCAGAGAATCAAAACATGAAGGTATATTGGCACAATAGGCCTAGTCACAAGGACATTTAAAAATTATATGCTAGGATTTCGGAGAATCAAATCGTTTGAGGTTTGAACCTAGTTCATTACCTTTATCTGACAGGGAGTCATCGCTACCACTGTCTTTTGGCTCATGTGGAAATGAGCAGGGCCCGTAGGCACGTATTACCACGTATGGTACAAGTATGATCATCTTAATTGGTGATTTAACCCATGATTCAGAGATCATTTAGTTGGGTTTGAAATCTTTGAAAGATCCTTATATAATAATAATGCGTGTGATTTTAAATGAATCACATCTGCCAGGAGTGTTAACATATTTTCAGATGTTAACAGGGATTTGAATCTTTTTAACAGGTCTTACCATCTTGGCCCGGCCTTATAATGACCCGAAGGCTAGGTTTCACACTTAAAGATCCTTATTTAAAATCTACATAGGCAGATATTTATTTAAAAGGAATGATTTTTGATTTATTTACTTCATATATAAATTATTTATGCACATAAGGCAAACATGAAATTTATAAACAAACATTCCATTAATTTATTAAAATATTACACGCTACCCTAAACGGGTCTTTTCAAATAACAAACTTACCCACGCAGGGGTTTTAAACAAGTACTTGCCCACGCAGGGGCTTTATAACACACATACCCACGCAGGGGCTTAATAATAAACATAATTGTCCGCGCAGGGACTTAAACAATCACACACCCACGTAGGGGTTAACTGAAATACAGACCCACGCAGGGGTCAAAATAAACAACATACATACCCACACAGGGCTAATACAGTAAGATATGCTCACGCAGGGGCTCGATTGTTACAAGGAAGTTTCAACAACAGTAGAAGGATTCAACGGTCCTTCTTGCCTTTCCCCTTGATCAGGCTTGCCAATCCTTGGAAGAAGGTTTGTCGCTCCCTTCGTTCCCTGTGATATTCTCGCTCTACATGGTCCAGCCTCTGTAGAATTTCCTCCCTTTCTGGGGGAGAAAACCGTGGCGGCTGCGATTGCGTCCGTATAATAGGTCTGGGAGGTATCTGGTACCCATGTGTTGGGTAACCTACTCCCCATGGAGCTCCGTACGGTCCTTCCGGGTTCAGGGCGTTGTAATTTGCCGCTACCATGTAAGGGTCGGCCTCCGCGTAACCGTAGTTGTTGTGGACCGGTGGCTCGAACGGATTGTATGCCATAGAACCTATATATGCTGGAATTGGGTTATCAAAACCCATCGGCGGTGGTTGTGGTACAGCTGGGTTAGAAGGTCCACCCATTTGTGGGTCCTCCTGGTGTGGCGGATAGTGACTGCCACTGGATTGACGAGGGGAGCTGAAATGAAAATCTCCTGCTCGTCCAGACATGCGTGCACCGGTTCTCCTACGCCTTGGCGGTTGTGGAGGTGTCGGCTGCACTGGCGGCGGTGGAGGTGGTGGCGTGACTGCCACAAATCTTGAATCCACAGAGGGATCCTGTTGTTGTTGCTGCTGCTGCTGGGGCGACGAATGGTGAGAAGGTGTATAGTACCATTCATGCCTGGTGAACATCGCCTGAAAGCTATCCGGACCAACATAAGGTGATCTGTGGAATGAAGATCCATCTGAAATCTCGATCGGATGGTTCGGTGTACCACTGGCGGGTTCGACGGGATCCGTGTCCTCGTCCATATCCTCCGCGTTGTCTCCCGAGAAGTGGTCCTCCGGGCCCAATGGGTTGAAACCCACTGGTTCTTGTATATAATTGGTCGTGTTAAACCGGCCCCGAAACACTGGTGTAGGGTCACCAAAAGAGTTGTGCGATAGAGATCGCTGCAAAGGAAGGTTGAGGGTTGTTGGGCTCATTTTCCGAGTATGGCCCATATGAGTTATGCACTGGAGGTGTCGAGCTATGTGAGACCGACCGTCTTGCCGGTTCGAAGAGGTTTCTCCGGTTCTGCCGGGGATCATCACTCTCCGTGGTCGATGGAGCTCGCGCATTCGAAGGTCCAGCTTCATTATCATTGGGGGCGGTGATTGGCCCCTTGCCTCTTCTTCTTCTCCTGAAGAATCTTGGCGGCATTTTGTTAATCCTGTCAATATAGCATGAGATATCAAAACAAAATATATGCAAAATAAAGGACAACACAAACAAAGTGGAATTTGTCCTATGTTATATGTCTAGACTCGAAAGTTTAGAAATGTGCAATTGTGTTATTGAGATTAAACACAAAAGGCTAGTGTTTAATTCATTCAATGTTGGCTTTGATACCAACCTGTCACACCCCGATTTCCACGTGTCACCGGTGGGCCCGGTGGGGGAGTATCGTGACGTGGTTGGCAACATAATGGTCAAACAACACAATATTTAATATGCACAGCGGAAACAATTTAAAAGATATAATTCAACCGAATTTAATATTGTAATATCAATGTCACAATATTCGGAAGTTTATCCACAGATGGATCGGTAACAAAATGAAACAATAGTTCAACAGACTTCAGGCATCTTAAGCTTGCGAGACTTCTAATGATGCTAAGGAGAAATCCCAGTCAATTACGCATAGTACCTGCATTTAGTCTTTTTGGGAAAATACGTCAGTTTACACTGGTAAATACAATCAACTGACTCATTTTGGAAAATGATTGAAAATTGGTTTGGATGCACGTGGCATAAACATTTTTGTTTAACTTGGGAGAATTATTTAAATATATAATCTTGTGAACGAATTACATGTTCCTTGTGCGTTCAGTAGCCCGGATCAAGTCCGGGTTAAAGATTAATAGACACACCACATTATTCCTTTTGTGCACTGACGGGTGTACGCCTACACCCCGCGCTTAAGTCGTGGCCATTTCGTAAAATGATGCCAAGGATATCCGTGACATGGTCATTAACCCCCCAAAGGCTTTAAGTAACAAGACTGTTTAACCGAGCCGATCAAATTATTCAATTAACCACCCAACGATGGAAGATTTGATGCCCGATCAAGCGGTATGCCATATACCGTAACCCAAGCCCGTATAGGGAAAATAAGTTAAAAGTATTTACCTGAGCAAAGTATATATCACAATAAGCAAATTGCAAGTAGCTTTTACTGGTCCTCCTAATCTGGAACGAAGGTTTATAATAACCTATTAGAATCCTAACGGGTCTTTAATTAAGCTTAAGCTATGACCGGTTAGTTTCAAAGATATGGGTCGTACGCACGATTAAGCGAAGACCGAATAGAAGGTGATTTAGACACGACAAGTTTGAAGACTTGCTTAATATGGGTTTATTATTCACATTCGGGATTTTGAGATAAAACCGACAAGGTTTGACCCGTTTAGGCTAATTTATGTAAACTAGTTACATAAACCGAACCGAACGCGTAACAAGCGTAACGGGTATTCATGAGAGCTATTTACAGGTTTCCTAAGTTAATATGTTTCATATATGTTGTGACATCTGTAATATGTCTTTTATTATGCCCGAAATGAATTTAATTACAAACTATGCCCCGTAGGGGTAGTTTGGTCATTTTAAAGGTTGTAAAAGAGTTTAAGCGTCAACCAGGCCTGATGTGTCACGACCCCCGACCCGGTTTGACCCGTTTCAGGAGCCGCGGGACAGAAATACTGCGGTATTTATTTAATTGAGTTTAACAGCGGAAGTTTTCATCAGAATCGTTTAAAGCTTAAAATTTTCCCGATTATTTTATTTCACAATTCGGGATAAAACCCCGATAATTTACAATATTATGTTTTTACTATAAAATCGTGATATTACAAAATCATTTCTTTATTTTATAATGAGCCACTATCTTAAGCTTGAAATGCTCCCCAGCACTTTTCCTGAATTACAACAGATCACCTGAAACATGTTTGAAAAAGATTTTGTCAGCGGGAAATACTGAGTGAATCATTCTATTTACTAAAATGACACATTTGTTATAATTTACAGTATTAAGAGCGATTACAATGTTTCTGATATCAAACCAACTACCCACGGTATTTGTCACTCGACCGAATCTGTGACTATGGTCATATCCCCCATTGGCTGCCCCAATGGTGACGATTATCAAGTAATGTATACAAAACCCCACATACCGGCTGTAACTTGGTGATTACAAAGACTTAATCCCCGTAATTATAACTTTGAAAATAAACATGATTTTGTAAATAGATTTGATAAAAAGAGAGAATGACTCACATTGCTGGTTTAATACGGACAGAGTCTAGTTTATGAATTATCCTGGTTAACCTAATTTAGATAACAATGCACACAAAACTAGGTTAGTAATCAATCCAGCAATTACGATAACTCACGAGATCAAATTCTCACAACGAACGACAAAGTGCAATACTTCATCCATCGAATTAACGATGATCCGTCAAATTAATGACGAACGATAAAGTATAATACTTCATCCATCGAATTAACGATGATCCGTCAAATTAATGACGAATGATAAAGTATAACCCTAATGTGGGCGGCACTTAAACATTCATTGGATATATTGATCGTCGGAAAATGAATCGTAGGAGCGATTGTGCTAATACCCTGTTTTGTAGCAGAATTTCGAGACCGGGGGTGAAATTTTGGAATAGCAGTTCGTATCTCAGTGTATTAGTGAAAATTATTTCGACGTAAACTGTTCAGAAAACAAGTGCCAATGTCTGCTATTTATAGGTGAAATTTGGTCAACCATACGCACCGTAGGCCTAAATACCCCTGCGCATCGTATGGTGTTTTAACATGCCTGCGCATCGTAGGCCATAAACGCCTGCGCATCGTATGGGTTGAAAAGTAGGCTTATAGACTAGCCACGGTTGGGACTAGCTTTGCTGAGTTGCCAAGTTCACATTTCAGTTATTTGACAACGAATTTAAGTGGATAATCATCCACTAGGGTTTATCCCCCCTTGAGTTTTAGGGGCCCTAATCCTGATTCTGAAAATTATGAAAATTTTAGGGTTTGTTCAGAATCACTTGGGTGTCTCAATTAAGGTTTCCTTTTGGACTAATTAATTTAATAATTATGACTTTTGATGAGAGTTGTTACATTCTCCCCACCTTAAGAAAAATCTCGTCCTTGAGATTTATTGAAATAAATGAGGATACTTTCTCTTCATTTCTGATTCCAGCTCCCAAGTGTATTCAGCTCCCCTCTTTGAGTCCCACTTTACTTTAACTAGCACTAGGCGTTTGTGCTTGAGAAACTTTATTTTTCTGTCTTCTATCTGAATAGGTTTCTCCATAAATTTTAACTTTTCGTTTACCTCTATGCCTTGAAGAGGTACTACCAGAGATTCATCTGCTAAACATTTCTTGAGATTGGATACATGAAATACATCATGTACTCCTGCTAATGCTTCTGGTAGTCGTAAACGATAAGCTACTGGTCCTATACGTTGGATCACTGAAAATGGTCCTACGTACCTTGGACTTAACTTTCCTTTCTTTCCGAATCTCACAACTCCTTTCCAAGGAGAAACTTTCAACAGTACTCTATCTCCAACTTGGAATTCTAACGGCTTGCATCTATTGTCTGCATAACTTTTCTGACGATCTTGAGCCGTCTTCAACCTTTCCTTGATTTGAGTAATCTTATCAGTCGTTTCTTGCACAATTTCAGGTCCTGATAATTGACTTTCTCCTATTTCTGCCCAATAAACGGGAGTTCTGCACTTTCTTCCATATAGTGCCTCGAATGGAGCAGTTTCAATGCTTGAGTGATAACTATTGTTATAGGAGAATTCAATCAATGGTAAGTGATCATCCCAACTTCCACCAAAATCTATCACACATGCTCGGAGCATGTCTTCTAGAGTTTGGATCGTTCTTTCACTTTGCCCATCTGTTTGGGGATGATATGCAGTGCTCAAATTTAGTCGAGTTCCCATAGCTTGCTGGAAACTTTTCCAGAAATGGGAAGTGAATCGACTATCTCTATCCGAAACAATGGAGAGTGGAACTCCATGTAAGGATACAACTTCATCTACATACAATTTAGCCAATCTTTCCATGCTAAAGGTTTCTTTCATAGGTAGAAAGTGAGCAGATTTGGTTAATCGATCCACAATTACCCAAATCGCATCATTACCTTTTCTGTTTTGGGTAACTTAGTAACAAAATCCATTGTTATAAGTTCCCATTTCCATACTGGCATCTCTAACTGTTGTAGTAGTCCTGAAGGTTTCTGATGTTCTGCCTTAACTTGTGAACAAGTAAGACATTTAGAAACATAGTTGGCTATGTCCTTTTTCATTCCTATCCACCAAAAATTCTTTCTTAAATCTTGGTACATCTTATTGTTTCTTGGATGAATAGTGTACCTAGATTTATGAGCTTCTTCTAAAATCTTAGGTCTTAAGTCTCCCTGCTTAGGTACCCAAATTCTACTTTTGTGGAATCTCCAAATTCCATCTACTCCTTGTTCTAATTCCTTGATTCGTCCTTTCATTCCTTCAGCATCATCCTTGATT
This sequence comes from Helianthus tuberosus, assembly GCA_030545235.1. Classification (NCBI taxonomy): domain Eukaryota; kingdom Viridiplantae; phylum Streptophyta; class Magnoliopsida; order Asterales; family Asteraceae; genus Helianthus; species Helianthus tuberosus. Next base: position 64,494,499 of record CM060440.1, on the reverse strand, counting down.
GCTGTAGTTTGAACATTCTTCAATTGTTCCATTAAATCTATTTGTAGATTTAATCTGAGAGCACGAACCCGTCGTTGTTTCTCATAATACTTACGACTTAAGGCATCTGCAACTACATTTGCCTTTCCCTCATGATATTGAATATCACAGTCGTAGTCGCTTAAGATTTCCATCCATCTCCTTTGCCTCATGTTTAACTCTTTTTGCCCAAATATATATCTTAAACTCTTATGATCTGTATAGATAGTAAACTTACTTCCGTACAGATAATGTCTCCAAATTTTAAGGGCAAAAATTACGGCTCCTAATTCTAAATCATGAGTCGTATAATTCTCTTCGTGCCTTTTCAATTGCCTTGATGCATACGCAATTACCTTCTTGCGTTGCATAAGCACACATCCAAATCCTAATTTTGAAGCATCACAATATACTTCAAAATCTTCAGTTCCTTCTGGTAAGGCTAAGATTGGAGCATTTGTTAATTTTTGTTTCAATATTCTAAAAGCTTCTTCTTGTTTAGGTCCCCACTCAAATTTAGTGGCTTTACAGGTTAACTTAGTTAATGGTACGGCTATTTTGGAAAAATCCTTAATAAACCGTCTATAATACCCAGCTAAACCTATAAAACTTCTTATTTCCATTGCTGTTTGTGGAACCTTCCACTTGGTAATTGCCTCTATCTTAGCAGGATCTACGTGAATACCTTCATGATTCACCATGTGTCCTAAAAATTGCACTTGCTTTAGCCAAAATTCACATTTCGAGAATTTGGCGTACAACTTTTCTTTTCTTAACAAAGTTAAGAGTGCATGAAGATGTTCACAATGCTCTGTCTGACTTTTGGAATAAATAAGTATATAGTCTATGAAAACAATTACAAATTTATCCAAATACGGTTTACATATCCTATTCATCATGTCCATGAATGCTGCAGGTGCATTTGTTAATCCGAAGGGCATGACTGTAAACTCGTAATGACCATACCTAGTTCTGAAAGCAGTCTTAGGTATGTCTTCTTCTTGTACCTTCAATTGATGATATCCGGAGCGTAAATCTATCTTAGAAAAATATCTAGCCCCCTGAAGTTGATCAAATAGATCATCAATTCTAGGTAATGGATATCGATTCTTAATTGTAACCTTATTCAGTTCTCTATAATCGATACACATTCTCATTGAACCATCCTTTTTCTTTACAAACAACACTGGCGCTCCCCAAGGGGATGAGCTAGGTTGTATAAATCCTTTACTTAGTAATTCATCTAATTGTTTTTTCAGTTCTAACATTTCTGTGGGTGCTAACCGATAAGGTGCCTTGGCTATCGGTGTAGTTCCTGGAATTAGATGAATCCTAAATTCTACTTCCCTATCTGGAGGTAATCCCGGTAAATCTTCTGGAAATACATTAGAATATTCTGAGACTACTGGTATTTCCTTAAGATCTTTTCCCTTAGTGCTAATGATTACTGAAATCATATACACTATTCCTTGTTTTCGTTCATAATTAGCAACTTTCATTACTGATATGAACTTCATGGGCTTACGTGGTTTATCTCCTGTAATCCTAATCACTTCTCCGGTGGGTGATTGAATTTCTATGGAATTCTGATCACAAAGGATTCTAGCATGATTGGCTATTAACCAATCCATTCCTAATACAACATCAAATTCAGCTAAATTCATTGGCAATAGTCTTGCAGAGAATTTATGTCCTAAAAGTTCTATATTTCCTTCTTGCAAAACTTTATCTAATTTAACTGAATTTCCATCTGCTGTTTCAACTGTAAAAATCTGCCTAATCTTGGTTAAAGGTAAACTAAGAGCTTGACAGAATGAAGTATTTATAAAACTTTGGTTTGCACCAGAGTCAAATAATACTTTTGCGTACACGTTGTGAACTAAGAACGTACCCGCTATCACATCCGGAATGAGTTCTGCTTCTTGAGTGGTCAGCTGAAATGCCCTGGCATTCTTCTTAGTAGTTCCTTCAGTTGTCTTGGGTTTGTTATCTACTGGCTTGACCAATTTAGGACATTCTGTTTTATAATGCCCCGCTTCTCCACAATTAAAACAGATTACTGTTTTCTTTTTGCAGTTCTCTTCCCGATGTCCTATAGTTTTGCAAAAATTGCAAGTGATATCACATCTTCCATAATGTTTCTTTTTGCATTTCCTGCAGAATGACGGAGCTGGAGATTGCCCTGTTCCTTTTCTCTTGAAGCTGTTATTATTTCCCACACGAAATCCTTGGGTAATTTTCTGAGCTAGTGCCTTTTTCCTATCTCCATCTCTTGTGCGCACCAATTCATCGGTTAGAGTATTGGCTAATTCTACCGCATCATCAATAGTGCGAGGTCTCGAAGCTTTAACAATATTGCGGATTTCGCTAATTAGCCCCCAAATATAGCGAGAAATAAGTACCGGTTCTGGCGAAGCCAGTGTTGGTACCACTCTAGCATATTCAAAGAATGTCGAGGTATAACCACGACAATCTACCCCCATCATCCGATGATTTAGAAACTTATTCGCCATCTGTTCCTTTTCATACTCGGGACAGAATTTTCTTTCCACCAAACCCTTAAATTCTTCCCAAGTCATAGCATAAGCTATTACTCTTCCTTTTGATTGTAATACCGTATTCCACCATTCGAGTGCTCCTTCCTTGAAGAGATTTGATGCGTACATGACTTGATCATCTTTACCACATTTACTTATTGCAATGACTGCTTCGGTTTTCTCTAACCAACGCAGTGATGCAGTTGCTCCTTCATTGCCTGCAAATTCAGTGGGTTTACAAGCAAGGAATTCTTTGAAAGTGCAACCAGGCGTTGCAGTTTTCATTTTCTTGGGTAATGGAGCTTGATGTGGTTCCCTATTATGATTAACATGATTATTGCCTCCATTTACACTATTACTGAAGTTATCTTCAGTAATCTGTTTACTAGGGACAATTTGTTGCGGTTCGATCGGATTCTTTATAGCAGCAACGAATGCTGGAATAGCATTGGCTATCCCTTGAGCAACAATGTTTTCGATATCTTGCCGAGTCATATATTGATCTCTTGAATGTTGTTCAGACTGATTAACTTCATTTATAGGTTCATTACCACTGTTTGCCATCTGATAATATATATATATATATATATATTTTATTAGTATCTGCTAAATAACAATTATATACAAACAATCAGAAAATTTTATAATACAGATATAGTCAAAACAATCGATTTTTCGATTTCATTTTATATTTAATATAATATGCATCAGTACACATCAATATTTTACAGATTTTTATTTATTATTTACAGACTAACTTTATTAGTACTATTATACAACTACCATTTTATCATCCTACTATCTCTTGTCACGACCCCCGACCCACCCTGGACGGAATCGGGAGTCGCGAACAGCCCAGTGGTACCGGTGATTATTTTGAAAACGTTGCAGCGGAAATTTCATCAGGACCGTGAGTTAGGAAAAATATCAGAGTTTAGAAAACACTGGATTTTATTTAATAAATGGGATAAACCCATGTTTTATAATGGTAGCTTTAATAAAGATAATTTTTATTACATAAAACAATATTTCTTATTTTGATTTAATTAATAAATAAGCCACTTCTTGATGCCTTTCAGTGCCGTATCCATCTCTTATTCCAATCTACTGTAATTACCTGAAACGCGTTTTAAAAAGGTTTTGTCAGCGGGAAATACTGAGTGAATCATTCTATTTACTAAAATGACACATTTGTTATAATTTACAGTATTAAGGAAGATTACAATGTTTCTGATATCAACCAACTACCCACAGTATTTGTCACTCGAATCTTTACGGTGACTGTGGTCATATCACCATTGGCTGCCCCAATGAATGACGAATATCACTAAATTTAGGTTCGCCCACCTAAAGTGATAAAACTGTAATACTGTGCACAATACCCCACATACCGGCTGTAATTTGGTGATTACATAAACTTAATCACTGTAATTATAACTTTGAAAATAATTTGGAGTATTGTAAAACAGTTGATAAAAAGAGAATGACTCACAAATAATCATGCAGATTCATACGGACAGAATTTAGTCTACAGATAATCCTTGATATATTGCAGATTTATACAGGCAGGGCTTAGCCTATTGATTTTGCCTTGTAACCTAGTGCATACGAACTAGGTAGGTAACTTAATACAATAATTACGATAACTCACGAGATCAAATTCTCACAATGAATGACAAAGTGCAATACTTTATCCATCGAATTAACGATGATCCGTCAAATTAATGACGAACGACAAAGTATAATACTTCATCCATCGAATTAACGATGATCCGTCAAATTAATGACGAACGATAAAGTATAACCCTAGTGTGGGCGGCACTTAAACATCCATTGGATATATTGATCGGTCGGAAAATGAATCGTAATAGCGATTAAGTTAATACCCTGTATCGTAGCAGCATCCCCCCTACTAATTAGTGTTTTTGAGAGTAAACAGAGCATAACTCGACGCACAAAGTGAATTTGAGCGTCGTTCTGAAGCCAGAATTCAAGTCCCAAACTCCTGTATTTATAGCCGAATTTTGTCCCTTAGGCGGCCCGCGTGAGGTTTAAGCTAACTTGAGGCGGCCCGCGAGAGAACTTATTTTATGTATAGGGTTGCCACGTGTGGGACTAGGCCAGCTGAGTCGACGGTTTCTGAAAATTCAACTTGGACAGCACGTAATTTGGATAATCGTTAACTAGGATTTACCCCCCCTGAGTTTTAGGGGCCCTAATCCTGATTCTGAAAATTATGAAAATTTTAGGGTTTGTTCAGAATCACTTAGGTGTCTCAATTAGGGTTTCCTTTTTGACTAATTAATTTAATAATTATGACTTTTGATGAGAGTCGTTACATTCTCCCCAACTTAATAAAAATCTCGTCCTCGAGATTTATTGGAATAAGTAGGAATACTTTTTCTTCATCTTAGATTCCAGCTCCCAAGCGTATTTGGATTATTATATTTCTTTTGGAATTATGTCACATTTTAGTTAATAAAAATAATATTAGGGTAGATGACATAGAATTAAGATATCAAATTTTGTGAATACGAGTTGTACCATAAGTAGGATTCAATGGTTCAACTGAATTAATTCAAGAAATCGATGACCAACGAATGAGATGAAATGATATAATTTCCAAGATAACTAGGTTCAAGCCAAAGAATATATGATCAAATGAATGGAAAGGACTTTTAAAATCAATGAAATTCTTTGTAAAAAGGAAGATTACTTTGATTAGCAACTGAAGAAGATTTAGAATTGACAGATTTCAAATGAAATAAAAGCATGAAAAATGATTTGTCAAATATTTATGATATGAGAAAATCAAAGTGTTGAGATGAGTGAATTGTAATGATATACCAAAAGACAATAGAGTTAGTGTATCATTAATTAAAGTTCCAAGTTGTTTTAATTGTGAAACAATGTGATAGTATACTTTTAGTAACCATATTTTTCATACTATATACTAGAGATTGAAATATAATAAGAACAAGTTGTATTGACCTTACCAATATTATTTGTATCCCTGTCTGAACCGTATCTTATATATCAAATATAAATACTATGTAATATATTATTAGTTACATATTTTTACTATATGTAAATGGTTACTTCTTTTAAATAAATACTATTTTAGTAATTTACCATACTTTAAAATAACTATGTAATATATATTACAAAATACCATAATTTATGTTACAAAATATCATTAAAAGAAATCACTATTTAAAATGAAAATTATAAATAAAGGTGTAAAAATATTTGGTAAATATATAACATTTAATGGGTCGATTCTATTTGATTACTTATTTCCATTTTGAAACCATATAACATTGTGAATGTATTAACAAATGTTGTAAATAAGTGAAAACGGAGACTATTCTTAATTATTATAATTGTTCTCTTAATCCAACGTAGTTGATGACTACCATATAATTCTTTTTATGGTTAATTTCTTATCAGAGTGCTATGGTACATAGTTACATGTGATAGACAATTATTTATAAAATTTTATTCGTTCCTCTAATTCTTGTTATTATTTTATGAAAATATGTCTTTTCCAAAGTATATATAATTTAAGATTTATTAAATAAGTATGATGACTTAATTTATATATATATTACTAGTCATTATCATGGTGGATATTGGTTAGTGCTCACTTATTTAAGCATAGGTGATCAGTCCATGCCTAATTAAGGCTAGGCTATCCAATACCTACCCTTGATAATAATCCTAGTAAAAATAATACCAACACTATTATTATTAATATTTTCTTACTAATAACAAAACTGATATTAGTAATACATAACTAAACATACACTTAAATGGAAAAATTTCTAATAAAATGGTGAAAATGGCCGTCCCCAGGATCGAACCCGGGTCTAGGCCACACCCTTTCGCGCATCTAACCAACCGAGCTAGGTGCCTAGTTTATGAAATTTCTATTTTGGTTAAATATAAGCACATGTACAATAAATTCTGTACTTCTTATTATAAGTCACCTACTTATATTGACTAAGTATTTACTTATCCTCCTTATGGTGACTAATAAGAATATAGTAATACTATTAGGTAATCACTTATGTAAGTTTCCATATATAAAATAAATTTTATATAATGTTTTTCGATTGAAGATGTTAAAGTAATAATTTATCACGAAAGGCTAGATCGATGTTGTAAAAATCATTTAAGAGATATATTAAAATATGACAAGAATTTGTGTATCATTATCTTATCACATGATTTGTGTTAAGATAACTTTTATAAATATCCGTATATAATATATATAAATGAGATTAGTGCAAGCTTTAAATTTTATGAAAACGTTAGTACAAGGTGATCGTGATCAAAGAAATGATTTAGTGAAGTCGAAGACCAAATAAGCATTCTATAGTTCTAGAGAATTGAAGTGTTTGTTGGAGAATATGATAGCTTTAAATCCATCATATGGGAATTTGAAATGAATATGAGCAAGTTCAAGCAATTGAACTTGGTTTAATCACAACGAGTTCATGTATTAACAAGAAAGTTCGGACATGGTTACAGCAAAATTATGTATGCCAAAGAAAATTGAGTTTCTCAAGAAATTTATTGACTTGATATAAAAGAATTATCGTTTTGTAATAATGCGGTTTACAGTACAAAAAATCAAGTATAGCGAAATGATATTTGAGTTTTCATAAAATAATAAATTGGAATGAAACCCTTCAGTGGTCTTCATAAATTAAACGAATCACATGCGCAACAAACGGTGCATGTGTAACGTGTGGATTTACCAAGAAATGAAATGAATCAATATCCGCTACTAGGAAATAAATCCTCCTGGTATGATGACCGTTTAGGAAAAGTAGAAATGCGAAAATCAACTTATTATATGCAGAAGTCAGAATTTTCAACAAAGGAATTATAAGAACTTCTATCTGGAATTTCGAGTGATAATCGTTGTTAAGTGACATTATCAGGAAATGTCGAATAAAATGAAATAGGGAATTTGCAAAAGTATATGACTCATTTTTCAGTGCTAATACCTATGACTCCAATTAGACTGTACACTGATGATTGTGAAATCTCGTTCTAGCGTACCTTAGAGATATTCATTTTGTAGGATCATGTGGCAAAGTGCCTCTTTTTGATTAATAGTTCTTCTTACTGATGGAATTTTAACATTGGTGTCATCGTGCCCAATTTATATTTTCAAAAGGTCTTGCCTCGAAAGTTGTGTGTAATATACTTCAACTTTTGTGGATTTATAATTAAATTTTCATGTAATTCCTTGTATATTATCACAACTTTACATGCTTCTTACTTGCGTTAATAGTTTATGGTAATGCGTTAGACATTCTTTACACTTTTGAGGATATCCCAACTTAATGGGTTTCTATTGTTATTATTGTCGCTCGAGTTACTAGGCAGATAATCAAACGAAATAATGTTTGATGTCGGAAAAGAGATTCCTAATAAAGAAATCTAGACACAGATGCTTGTGTTTTATTCCAAATTGTCAATCCTTATGGTTTTTGAATTTCCTTATAGATATACATATCTATTAAATCATATATTTCACATGCTGAAATAAACATACCATCTATCAGGTCAATGTTTTTAACAAATTCATATTTCCAAAAAAAATCAGTCAGATATCAGATCATGATACTATTTAGGGAAATCTTGTCACTTGCTGACATATTATATACCTTCTTACCCGGTTCTTTCCGGAGAGGTAATTTCAGTATATCCGGACAACTGGAGAGTCTGCTACATCATACCCAGTCTTGCCGGAGAAAATTTTCCATTTCCCATAATTAGTATCTTTTCAAAAAGTGCCTATCTTATTAGGGCTTTTATTCAGAATTAAGGAAATTTGTATTTCCATAACATATCTTATTATTATATTGATCACTAAACGATTCCTGTCACAGTGTCAATTTGATCATTCTTTCAACTAGTAATTCTAATCATAACACTGTTGATCATTCTCTCAACTAGTGATTCTGGACTTAGTTGTCCCGTGATATTACTTTATCAAATATATTACTTATGGCACACCAAAATCTATCATATTTATTTACAAATACTTAGCTTATCGTGAAGCTAATACTAAGGCATCTTTTCTTAAGTTCAAGTCTAAATGCTACCAGTTAACAGCAATCTCCTAACTCTTTTATATAAATTTAGGTATTATTATTACAACACCTAAAGGCGTAAAGCAGTGGCTCTTTGAGTTGGCTCTGATACCACCTTCTGTCACGACCCCCGACCCACCCTGGACGGAATCGGGAGTCGCGAACAGCCCAGTGGTACCGGTGATTATTTTGAAAACGTTGCAGCGGAAATTTCATCAGGACCGTGAGTTAGGAAAAATATCAGAGTTTAGAAAACACCGGATTTTATTTAATAAATGGGATAAACCCATGTTTTATAATGGTAGCTTTAATAAAGATAATTTTTATTACATAAAACAATATTTCTTATTTTGATTTAATTAATAAATAAGCCACTTCAGTGCCGTATCCATCTCTTATTCCAATCTACTGTAATTACCTGAAACGCGTTTTAAAAATGTTTTGTCAGCGGGAAATACTGAGTGAATCATTCTATTTACTAAAATGACACATTTGTTATAATTTACAGTATTAAGGAAGATTACAATGTTTCTGATATCAACCAACTACCCACAGTATTTGTCACTCGAATCTTTACGGTGACTGTGGTCATATCACCATTGGCTGCCCCAATGAATGACGAATATCACTAAATTTAGGTTCGCCCACCTAAAGTGATAAAACTGTAATACTGTGCACAATACCCCACATACCGGCTGTAATTTGGTGATTACATAAACTTAATCACTGTAATTATAACTTTGAAAATAATTTGGAGTATTGTAAAACAGTTGATAAAAAGAGAATGACTCACAAATAATCATGCAGATTCATACGGACAGAATTTAGTCTACAGATAATCCTTGATATATTGCAGATTTATACAGGCAGGGCTTAGCCTATTGATTTTGCCTTGTAACCTAGTGCATACGAACTAGGTAGGTAACTTAATACAATAATTACGATAACTCACGAGATCAAATTCTCACAATGAATGACAAAGTGCAATACTTTATCCATCGAATTAACGATGATCCGTCAAATTAATGACGAACGACAAAGTATAATACTTCATCCATCGAATTAACGATGATCCGTCAAATTAATGACGAACGATAAAGTATAACCCTAGTGTGGGCGGCACTTAAACATCCATTGGATATATTGATCGGTCGGAAAATGAATCGTAATAGCGATTAAGTTAATACCCTGTATCGTAGCAGCATCCCCCCTACTAATTAGTGTTTTTGAGAGTAAACAGAGCATAACTCGACGCACAAAGTGAATTTGAGCGTCGTTCTGAAGCCAGAATTCAAGTCCCAAACTCCTGTATTTATAGCCGAATTTTGTCCCTTAGGCGGCCCGCGTGAGGTTTAAGCTAACTTGAGGCGGCCCGCGAGAGAACTTATTTTATGTATAGGGTTGCCACGTGTGGGACTAGGCCAGCTGAGTCGACGGTTTCGGAAAATTCAACTTGGACAGCACGTAATTTGGATAATCGTTAACTAGGATTTACCCCCCTGAGTTTTAGGGGCCCTAATCCTGATTCTGAAAATTATGACAATTTTAGGGTTTGTTCAGAATCACTTAGGTGTCTCAATTAGGGTTTCCTTTTTGACTAATTAATTTAATAATTATGACTTTTGATGAGAGTCGTTACATCTCTCGTCATTTGCTGTTCTAAAAACGTAGTTCCCTCTCATCGTACTTCCAGGCAATCTGTCCCCCTATTTCCCTGATTCTAGTTCCAGCATCAAATAACTCTTCACCAAAGTGGCGAAGTTCAGCCATGTTTTCGTTACTCATGGGTGGATTAGGTAAGGGTTCTGGATCGAATTGTGGAAGAAAAGAGTAAGGATCGTTGACAATATTTTAAAATTGCCAATCGTTCGTCCACCATTCGTCCATTCCTATGGGTTGGGAGTGGACTATTGGGTCTGGAATTGCTGGTTCCCAATTCATAGGGAGTTGGTTTTCAAGAGGATAATTAAAAATATTATTATTATTAGTATTGACAGGCTGAATGGTTTCACAGCTTGCCAATAGGAAATCTATCTCATCTTGAAAAGTCCTTTCCTGGTTTGGATTGGAGCTTTCTCCGATTTCTATCTGAGTTGGTCTAGAGCCTTGCCCAACTTCCATTACTATTTCTTTAGTAACCTCCTCTATCTGTATTCCTATCTCATTAACCTCCTCCTTGTCTTCAGTTTCCATTTCCTGCTGTTTAGAACTCTCCCCGGTTATAATTTCTTTTCCCTTTTTCAAAGGATTGTTTATCTTGGGCAGTTTTGTAGCTGGCTTTTTCTTACGTATTTTCCTCCATCCTACATAACTTCTTTTCTTTCGTTTTGGCTTGTTCACAGGTGGAACCTTGAATTCTACTGGTTGTTCTATATCGGGAAAGTAGCTAGCATATTCTTTGGAAACTTCGATATTTACTGGGTAAAGATTAAGGTTCTGAAAGGCTTCAGATATCTCACTCATGCTGATGTAGCATATATGCAAAATGCATAAAATACTAAGTTAAATTCATAAATAACCGTTTAATTTATTACATACTGTGTAATAATTTATTACAAAGATAACTGGAAAACATATTTAGGTTTTGAAATTTTATTTATTGCACAGGGTTTCTAGATTGTAAGGGTAAGGTGCTAAACTTTAAAATATCTAAAGATTTATATTTTCTGCTACTGTGGCTAGCATATATAAATTTGCCCATTTCTCATCTAGCTTATCTTCCCAAGGTGATTTATCAATTAATTCCTGGGTTTCCCGTTTTATCTTCTTTTCTCGGATTTTTTTTTTACTTTTCTTAATAATCATTTCCCTCCTTCGAGGAGAAAGTGATTCCTCGTATTGTGACTTTCGCACAAATATTCCTTCTTCAGGAATTTCAGCCTGTTTCGAGGATTTGGTTCGGGATGAACTTCCCTTCTCATTGGATGATCTATCTAATTTAAGATAGATGTTTGACAGCTTTTGCTTACCCATACTGTAACTAACAAATAGCCAGTTAATAAAACACATAATCACATAATAGTTATCAGGAAAAATTAAGTATTTCTAAATACTTAATTAGCTTAACCCAGTGGCTCTGATACCACCTTTTTCTGTCACGACCCCCGACCCGGTTTGACCCGTTTCAGGAGCCGCGGGACAGAAATACTGCGGTATTTATTTAATTGAGTTTAACAGCGGAAGTTTTCATCAGAATCGTTTAAAGCTTAAAATTTTCCCGATTATTTTATTTCACAATTCGGGATAAAACCCCGATAATTTACAATATTATGTTTTTACTATAAAATCGTGATATTACAAAATCATTTCTTTATTTTATAATGAGCCACTATCTTAAGCTTGAAAGGCTCCCCAACACTTTTCCTGAATTACAACAGATCACCTGAAACATGTTTGAAAAAGATTTTGTCAGCGGGAAATACTGAGTGAATCATTCTATTTACTAAAATGACACATTTATTATAATTTACAGTATTAAGAGCGATTACAATGTTTCTGATATCAAACCAACTACCCACGGTATTTGTCACTCGACCGAATCTGTGACTATGGTCATATCCCCCATTGGCTGCCCCAATGGTGACGATTATCAAGTAATGTATACAAAACCCCACATACCGGCTGTAACTTGGTGATTACAAAGACTTAATCCCCGTAATTATAACTTTGAAAATAAACTTGATTTTGTAAATAGATTTGATAAAAAGAGAGAATGACTCACATTGCTGGTTTAATACGGACAGAGTCTAGTTTATGAATTATCCTGGTTAACCTAATTAAGATAACAATGCACACAAAACTAGGTTAGTAATCAATCCAGCAATTACGATAACTCACGAGATCAAATTCTCACAACGAACGACAAAGTGCAATACTTCATCCATCGAATTAACGATGATCCGTCAAATTAATGACGAACGATAAAGTATAATACTTCATCCATCGAATTAACGATGATCCGTCAAATTAATGACGAATGATAAAGTATAACCCTAATGTGGGCGGCACTTAAACATTCATTGGATATATTGATCGTCGGAAAATGAATCGTAGGAGCGATTGTGCTAATACCCTGTTTTGTAGCAGAATTTCGAGACCGGGGGTGAAATTTTGGAATAGCAGTTTGTATCTCAGTGTATTAGTGAAAATTATTTCGACGTAAACTGTTCAGAAAACAAGTGCCAATGTCTGCTATTTATAGGTGAAATTTGGTCAACCATACGCACCGTAGGCCTAAATACCCCTGCGCATCGTATGGTGTTTTAACATGCCTGCGCATCGTAGGCCATAAACGCCTGCGCATCGTATGGGTTGAAAAGTAGGCTTATAGACTAGCCACGGTTGGGACTAGCTTTGCTGAGTTGCCAAGTTCACATTTCAGTTATTTGACAACGAATTTAAGTGGATAATCATCCACTAGGTTTTATCCCCCCTTGAGTTTTAGGGGCCCTAATCCTGATTCTGAAAATTATGAAAATTTTAGGGTTTGTTCAGAATCACTTGGGTGTCTCAATTAAGGTTTCCTTTTGGACTAATTAATTTAATAATTATGACTTTTGATGAGAGTTGTTACATAATGTAATTAGAAAATATACTCAACTTGCTAAGTTATATCAGTAGGTTAAAGTATATAAGTGAAATTTATCATTTATAACCAAACTATGCCCCGTAGGGGTATTTTGGTAATTTCACATAAGCCGAAAAGCTCAAAACTGAAGTCTGAGTTTATCAACCTTTGCTTACTGTTAAAATATTATAGTTTGCCTCAAATATCAGTAGGTATCACCCTTTGTATGTTTAAAATAGTCTTAGTACATACTATGCGTTAAAAACGCTTAAAAAGGCGATTAGAGCCGTTTTCGGGTTTGATACATAAATCTGATATTTTTATATTTCCAGAAGGCTTAAAATAATTTATTTATCATTTGTGATCAGTGGAAAAAGGTTTGGAGTCGTTTAGATATGTAAAACTCATTTTATAGCCCGTAAGGGCAAAACCGACAATTACCGGATTAAGACTACGACTATAAGTTATGCTCAGCCTAAAATTGATTAAAAATCTTTTAAATCCCAAAATAATATATTACATCAGTGGGTAAAGAGTTTGATATCAAAAAGTATGTTTAAGTAGGCTATACGCTAAATACGCCGTTTAATTAACATAAAGCTTTAATTTTACGCTAACGAGCATAACTCTTAACCTACACCTCAAACTGATGTCAAATTTTGTATGCAAGTTTATATATCAGCAATTAAGGTTTCTATTCTTTTACATTTCCAAAAATCACTTTTTAAGGTGAAAAGGGCATAACGGTCAACATACGAGCAATTAACGGAATCATGCATTTTAATTGGATAACTAATGATCCGAGGTGTATAATCACAGAGGGTTATACTAGCATGTAACCTGGTCCAAATGAAGCTCTAAGGTATTTCTAAACTATACCATAACGGGTCAGAACTGAAAGTCAAAGTATAAGTCAAACTATGCGACTTTCGGTTCCGAACCGGGTCTAAACAGGAAATTGTCGGGTTAAACATGTTTAGACATGTTCTTACACTAATTATCAAGTTATATTAATGATCAAACAGGTTATATATGATCTACATTGCTAATTATGCATAAATCGTAATTTAAACATTCTGTTGACTTTTTCTTAGCAAGTTTGACCCGACTTTTGACCTAGTTAAAGTGGTAATCAGGGGGAACCCTTTTAAGGGTTTATTACCCACATAATTACCAACTTATAACTACTTTTGATTCGACTAATCACTGGACCATTAGTGATTAATCTTAAAGTCAACCGTTAATTACGACGGTTTGACTTTTATGCTATAACTAAGCTAAAACTTAATTTAGAAAGGATTAGCAAACTTACAAGAGTCCTATGCACGAATTATGATCACTTGAGGCTGCTTGGGAGCTCCAGAATTGATCAGGAATGCAAATGAAGGTGTGAGGAATGAGTTGAAGTCTTGTGGCCTTTTATAGTGGATTAATCACCACAAAACATTGACAAACAAGTCTATCAACTGACCACAACATTCCACCAAGTGTCCCTAGTGTCTAGGACTGTTTTGGGGTCGCCCACAATGCAAAGATATCGCTTAAAGATCGAATACCCGCGAATACAGGAGCCTGTCCACGTTTTCTGTATCTGGCGTCCTGACGCGGCCCGCCTAAAGTGTCTTTAAGGTCTACGCGGGCCGCGTAGTCCCTCTGATCAGACTAAAACGTTTTTGAGTTGTTGCATCACATCTCTTGGCCTTTCGAAAGGTCAAGCAAGCTTTTATTTGCACTTTGAACCCTCTATATTGTCACATAAGGGCCTCTAGACATATACCCACTTTGCCAAGTCCCTGGACCCTTCCGGTTAACCCGAAAAGTCATAACTTTCAATGTTAACGCTTTAACCCCTCGCGCACGAATTTGACCATAACTTTCTCATACGATAACGAAACTTTACGAAATTTATATCGTGCATTCTAGTGAGCATAAACAACAGTTACAAAGCTCCAGGTTTGTCAAAAGGTCACTCAGAGGTATAACTTAAACATGTTGACACATTTAACCCCTGTAGTTTGTAATCTCTCACTTTTAGCTTCGCATGATCCATGATTTATTCGTTTGACGTTATAAACATCATGTAGGGTTAATGTACAATATATTGATTCACTGTTGACATTTAGAACCCGTATTTACACATACTTTCCATGATTGTCAACTTTAGTCCTTTTATAACATTATTTCACACGTTCAAACATTATGACACGTGTCAACACATTATAGGACGTGAATTTTCGAGGTGTTACAATGGGTTACAATGACTCACAAATGCCTTTTTATTCCTTTCCTAAAATAATTATAAATAATTAATTTCTTACCTATTCTCACAAAGACACTGTTGCAATATTTATCTGCTATTTTTTTTAACCCGATTGAGATAAAGCACGACTTAAACCAACCCATTCATCATCGAATGCATTAGTATTTCCACCCCTATGGCTCTACATGTTACAAAGCGTAAAAATAAAATATTGAATGAGATACACTTACGGGTGCCGCCGCAACGCGCGGGGTAACCTTCTAGTTAAGAACAATGAACAAAGCCTAACATGAACCAAAACTTATAGCAATTATTATCTCACAATGTCAATGATGCAAAATAATCAAAATAATTACAAGTTCATAACAATATAACAATCAATTCACGTCGTTTCAACCAAATGACTACAAATGTTTATGTTTCAAACCAAATGTGCAAGAACAAACCCTAAAACTTACAATTCTACACCTGAGGATGATCTTAAAGAGGCTAACCACTCATTGTTGTTGTTTGATTTTCAAACGCTTCGATTCAATCTTGAGACATGTGATGGAATGCGAATCCCAATTATTTGAAAAGCAAAAAACCCAAAAAGGTCCCAAGAAGTCCTAAATAGAGAACTAGAATTTTTAAATTGAAATCCACATTAAAAAAACTGGTCAAATAGGGGTTTTCCTTGTGTTTGCGCAGGCAGGGGCGTCTTGGACGCGCCCCTGGTGGAACTAGGACACCCAAAACCTCTTGGGGACATCTAGGAGGACACTAGGCATGGTGTCTTATTTTGTCTCGTTTTGCTCCATTTCTCGCTAGCTTTATTCCAAAGCTCCGTTAAGCCTCCAAATTACACCATAAACCCGGTAAGGCCTTCTAAATACAAAACATCTCAAAGTAGTGTATTCTAAAACTCAATTTCACACAAACTGGTAATATTAAACTCGTTAAGCATTGAAATTCACCAACCAATCACATCCCACACTTATCATTTGCTTGACCTTAAGCAAACTCGTTTATTGTTGTCCAACCATTAAAAATAACACACCTCCCATTCTCTTAACAATTCTCAGACATGGTCCATAGTCATACCCTAACTCACAAGACTTACAACTTATTAGTAGATTTATATGCCAACGAGTAAAATGATACAACATTTAATAAACAAAGAAATTTCCCAACCAAAATTTAACTAAGCCTCAAGTTTCACACAGGTTGACACCTCATACAATGATTCTCCCCTCTCGGTTTGAAATCAAAATTAGTAAGGGTGCACTAGTATCCATCACTTAGTGACCAAAATACAAAGCTTGTTTTAATTTGCTTGACAAACAATCACACTTTCATCAACTAACACGAACGATGCACATATCCAACCAACTTACAGGTTTTAGTTTTTAGATAAAGTAAGGAGGAATGGTGGTTTAAAGGTGGCTAAAACAAAATAAAAGGTGCATACTATCCATTTGAAACGTCTCATTTCTATCCACCAAACTACTAAACATTGGGTAAATGTAACCCACAACGTTATTGTTTCTTAACAACAATTTCTAGATTTACTATGATAAATACATCACAACCTGCATTTTGTAAGAGATGAACCTCTAATCTTTTGGTTATGACACACCCCAGCTAACCACCAGAATATCCCTCTAAGGACAATATATGATTTATTGATTCAAATAAATAAGCTAGTTTTTTTAATGAAAAAATATGTAAATATGTTTGGGTTACTAGTAGGGGTGAGCAGAAAACCGAAATAACCGAACCGTAATCGAAAAAACCGACAAAACCGAACCGGAAAAACCGAACCGAAGTAAAAACCGACGGTTCGGTTTTCGAATTTTTAATAACCGAAAATTTCGGTTCGGTTTTTGGATATCCATTTCCAATAACCGAAAAAAACCGAACCGAACCGATAGGTTACAAGGCCCGATACATATGTTTTATGTTTAAGTTGTTAACTTGTTAGCCTTAATCCTTTAACAGTTTAACCCACACTAGTTGTTAATATGTTATAGTCTTTAACCCATCCTAGTAGGCCCAGCCCAATACATAACATTAATAAAAACACACAAGGCCTAATAATCAAATGAAGTTCAAAAGTTTGTAACTATTAATGGAAATCCTTGTTAGTTGTTACTTGCATGTTAGTTTTTAGTTGATGATATAATATACATAATCTACTGATGTCTTGTGTAGTTGGTAAAAACTAGTTAAATTCTAAATCAAGTATTTATTAATTAGTACACAATCATATGATAGCACACTGCACATCTAGTAATGAAAGAAAAAAAAACGGTTATTTAACCGAAATAACCGAAACCGAACCGAAACCGAAAAATAACCGAAAAAAACCGAACCGAAATAACCGAAACCGATCGGTTATAGAAATGTAAAAACCGATTATAGCGGTTACGGTTTCGGTTTCGGCTCAAAACCGAACCGAACCGACCTTTGCTCACCCCTAGTTACTAGGCTAGACGACATCCAATAAAAAAAATATATAAATATCTAGTTTTTTTTAAGATGTGAATTATTCATGAATTTTGGGAGGTATAGCACACGTTGTCTTAACCGGGTCTGCGCCAGAGAGCCCCCTCGCACATTAGATCCCCAATTTAAACCCTTTAATGAGAAACTCCTATCACCCAGACTCGAACTTGAGACCTGGAGGGGAAAACTCATCCGGGCCCACCATAGGTAGAACTTAAATACCCGTGATGTAGGTTCTATCACACAACTTTTTAGAGTTGTAGAATTATGTGTGAGTATCCAATCATTAGAATAAATAAATTCTCTCGCGCGATGGTAATGTTAAATAAATTCTCTCACGCGATGGAGTGGAAAACATGTATATGGTACAAAATAAAAAAAAAAGCTTATTTACAATGGTGTTAGGTTTAATTACACATATCTTGATATACCCATATTAATATTGACACGTATCTTTCAAAAAAAAAATATTGACACGTGTTTTACATCGACTAATAACCATGATGAGCTATCGGTTCAATTCGCTACAGTACTGATACTCAGTATAACGTTTTCAATAAAGCTTATATCACCTGATCAAAAACACCTAAACCAAACTGTATCAATACCAAAAACCGCAAAAATAAATATCGATACCAATACATTTATTGTTCGACTAGTATCACTTCAGTCGGTACTCAGTATAATTTACAACAACTAAAAATATTTTATTTTAAATTAAACATTTAAACTCCATTTTCAATAAAACTTTCATCAAAATATCACATTTATTTTCCATGTATGAAAATCTATAAAATCAAACAATACATTTAGTTGAGAAAAAAGTATCTTAAATAGAAGTGGAATTGGCCTGTAATAATCCCAACTAAAGGTAATTGGCCATTGATAGTCACACCTTTAAATATTTCCCTCCATCAGTCCCACCTTTCACATATTTTTCGTACATCGATCCCCCGTTAAAAAAACTTAACGGAGTTATGTTTTTTTTTTCCAAATTACAAACAGTGTTTTACGGCTTTTGATCAGAACGACTGTACGAGTCCATTGATGTAAAACTTACCTCGAAACGGTGCTCCAAACGATGAAAACGGTGCTTCAATTCGGGTGTTTAAATTTTCAATTAACAAAAATCAAGTCATTTGGAGCACCATTTCGAGGTAAGTTTTACATTAATGGACTTGTATCGGCACTCTGATCAAAAGCACTAAAAATTCTGTTTGAAATTTGGAAAAAAGTTTAACTCCGTTAAGTTTTTTTTAACGGGAGTCAAGTGTAGGAAAAATAGGTGAAATGTGAGAATGGTGGAAGAAATATCCAAAGGTGAGACTGTCAATGATGAAAAGTAACATTTTATTCCATTGTATTGTAATCATGTAGATATAAAAAAAGAAAAGAACAAGAGATAAACAAATGAATTACCACCACCACTCACAAAAATATTACCGTTTGTGTAAAGACAAAAAGTAGCATATACACCTATACATACAATATAAATAAATACAATAATAATAATAACAAATATCCTTTCGAAAAACACTATGTTTTGTTTAAAGACACGTAAGTTTTACTACTCACTCGGTGACTTTCTCCGCCTTCAATGCACCGAGAAAGCGAAGCAAACAAATTGATTGCATCCACCTGTTGTTACTTCAAATCTTTATTACTCATATAAAAAAAAAACATATTTCTCATAAATCACTGCACTTATTATCAGCAGCAAAGCAATATATATTATATTGTTTTGGAATGTACGACAAACAGAGGTGACCCCATGTGAGCTAGCACCTGCTTTTGCTCTTTCTTTCATTCATTCACATCTCTCTCTCTCTCTCTGCCTCTTCCCCCTTCATCTTAACAACAATAATAATAATTATTTCCCTCTTAAATTCTCCCTTTCTTTTCATCTAAACGACACCGTATCACTTGTCTCCACCACCGCCGGTACATGAAGCTCCACCACCACCGCCACCGGCAGCTCCACGGTGGTGTGTCAGCTGCTGCTTTCTTGCTTGTCTTTTTGCCTCTTGTTGCTTCTTCTAGTTCTAATCATGCTTCTTCTTCTACAGTTTTGTCGGTGAGTTTAGTTGGGGTTTTTTTTTTTTTTTTTTTTTTTTTTTTTGTGAAGTTTGTTATGGGAATGTGTTTTAGTGTAAGTTTATAAAGATGGGATTTTTTTTTAGATTTTTTTTAAATTTTTTTTAGTTTATTTTTAATTTTATTTTTTAAGTCCAGCAAATTCATGTTGTTTTGGTGGATATGTTGCTTGAAATCATAGATTATGGATGTTAGATTTCTGGGTGTTTTTTTTCTTTAATTTTTTTATGTTGGAAATGTGTTTTGTGTAAGTTTATAAAGATGGGATTTTTTTTCATAATTTTTTAATAATTTTTTATAATTTCATGTAAATCAAAATCTGTAATTTTTTTTTTCCTGAAAATTTGTCCAATTAATCTGCACTTTTGTAAATCTGTAATCTTGTTTTTAGTGGACAAATTGCAAGAAATCATGGATTTTGGGCGTTTATTGATTTCCAGAAAAAAAATACATAATTTCATAATCATCTGATGTTGATTTAATTCAGAAGCTATGACTTATGAGTGATGCAAGTCAACTATATTACAAAACGAATTTTGGGGCTTCTAAAATATCCAAAGCTGTCATTATTTCTGGAAACATCAAGAAATTCAGCAGCAACAGACCCATAAACCCTAGAAAAATTCAAGCTTTTGAAATAAATTTTATTTTATTTTTTTGGGGAAATTCTATAATTTATGAATTCACAAATGTGCTAAAAAAGTTTTAATTTTTTTACAATTTTTCTTGATGTTTTTGTAGGATTCTAATGCTTCAAAGCTTCACTTTTTTTTGGGAAAATTCTATAATTTATAATTTCACAAATGTGCTAAGAAAGTTCTAATTTTTTACAATTTTTACTGAAATATTTGCAGGATGCTAATGCTTCAAAGCTTCGGCACTCACGTCTGTTTAAGAACGCATTACAGCGCCAATCGGTGAGTCTGATTTGAATCTTTAATTGATAAAGTTCATATTTTTATTTGTAAAATCTGACTTTATTTGTAAAAAAAAAATTATTTAAAAGAATTATTGATTTTCTTGCTTTCTTGTTTAGTCAAATGAACAGCTGTCTGATCTTTGGACACCCTTATCAAACCAAGGATGGAAACCATTTTCTGAATCCACATCTGCCTCTTGTAAGTAATATGAATTTAAGTCGATTTCGGTTTGTTCGGGATTGGGATTGCTTATTAAAACCGATTGTTAATTGTGGTTGAGAACAATTAACCACGCGATTAATATTCTTGTTTATGATTTTAATGTTAATTCTAATGAGTTAATTTCTGATTTAAAGCGTCGTTGCCGGAGTCCACGGGATACATCCAAGTGTTTCTTGATGGTGGATTAAATCAGCAAAGAATGGGGGTATGTTTTCTACATATTCATTCAAAAAACTTTTTAACACATAACAATTAGAGGTGCCACAATTTGTAGATTATCGAGTTGGTAACTAGTCAAAATGGGTTTGGGTCGGATCAAAACCGGTTAGTTGACCCGCCAAGACTTTTTCGGCCAATTTCCCGAGTTTTGTAATGAAGACTAATGTATGAAATATGGTTAAACACTAAATCTAATTTGATTTCATAAAATGATTTAGGAGGTTGTAGTTAGCAATTGTACACGCTTTGAGTTAGCTTTTATTTACGTACTTTTTTTACCCGTTTGATTTGTTTAGAGACAAGTGAAATGTTGTAAATCAGGCCTTTATGATTCATGTTAACTTACTTTTTTTATTTTTAATTAGATATGTGACGCTGTTGCGATCGCTAAAATCCTCAACGCGACACTCATGATACCATATCTTGAAGTGAATCCCGTATGGCAAGACACGAGGTCCGTCTACCTTTATTTATCTATATCCTTTGTACTAATATATTATCATACTTTTTAGAAATGAATATTTATATACGTGGTGTTTTGGTCTTTGCAGCTCGTTCACAGATATTTTTGATGTTGATCATTTTGTGAATATATTGAAGGATGATATATCGATAATTAGAGAGTTGCCTGATGAGTATGCATGGAGTACACGCGAGTATTATGCTTCAGCAATTAGATCTACCCGAATTAAAAACGCTCCTCTTCATGCTTCAGCAAATTGGTATCTTGAAAACGTCGCTCCCGTTCTTGAGAGGTTGGTATACACGATATACCTTGTTTACGAAATTAATTGAACTTTAAGTCAAAACATGCCACTTTTAGTTTGGGAAAATAGATATAACTGTCAGGGGCACGTTCAGTATAAAACCAGTTTTAAGTAGAAAACTACGATAACCGCATAAACACGTGTACATACTGCTCATAATATATAATGGGAGACAGAAAGAGAGGCGGTAATGTGGTTACATAAGCCCCTAATGTATTGTACTAAAATAATAGATACATGTTGACAAGCGGTTCTTGCAGTTGTCTACTTCAAATAGGTTTTGTATTGAACGACCGTCATAACTGTTACTATGCATACACACAGACACACACATATCCAAGCAAAAAGCTTTATCAATGCACAATATGCTTCAAATGCACATGTGTTAATATATAATTGGCATTTTCATCTTTTTACGCTCTTCTTGAACACTTCGTGTTCATCATGTTCTTGTAGAAGATGAACGCCTTTTATTTACCTTTTTTAAAAGAAAAAGAAACCGAACTTGAAAACTAGAATGAGGATCAAAATCTATGTTCAAATAACGGGATTTGAGTATCTAAACAAGCAACATATATAACTTGTATGTGTTTTACAGCTATGGGATAGCTGCGATTTCACCGTTTTCACACCGACTAGCTTTTGACAACATGCCGATTGAAATCCAACGGTTACGATGCAAAGTCAACTTTGAAGCATTGGTCTATGTTCCTCACGTTAGAAGTCTCGGGGAAGCACTCGTGAGTCGTCTCCGGTACCCAATTGTTGAAAGTATCGATGCGGTTGGGACTAAATACCTTCGACAAGTTATCGATACCAAAGACGGCCTAGGAGCAGGCAAATTTGTTTCTCTACACTTGCGCTTCGACAAGGTACAAACGATCACTCACTCATTTATTAGAGGGCGAAGTGGTCAATATCTTGATATGTTTTTTTTATAACTGAATGTTCAGGATATGGCTGCTCATTCGGCATGCGATTTTGGTGGAGGAAAAGCCGAAAAAGTGGCTTTGGCGAAATACCGGCAAACGATTTGGCAAGGAAGAGTTATGAACTCGAGGTATACGGATGAGGAGTTACGGAACCAGGGTCGTTGCCCGTTGACGCCTGAAGAAATTGGATTATTGCTGGCAGCTTTGGGTTTTGACAATACTACCCGTTTGTACCTCGCTTCACATAAGGTGACAAATTCGACTTATTTAGTTATGAAAAGGGGGATCCGGGTTAGGTTTTATCCATAACGGGTCAAAGTACTGAAATAATCATTTATGTAAAAATATATACAAGTTCTAAAACTTTTGATAAAAAGTGTTCAAAGTCAACCTGACCTCACTCGCACCAAAATTACGGAGTTACCCATGCTCATTCTGCCACCTTTATTAGTATTGAGAGTATTTTAGACATCTGACTAGTATGGGTACAGGTGTACGGTGGAGAAGCGAGGATAGCCGCGCTAAGGCAACTATTTCCATATATGGAAGACAAAAAGAGCCTCGCATCCTCAGCAGAAAGGGCCAAGATAAAAGGAAAAGCTTCTTTGTCGGCTGCGGTTGATTATTATGTTAGTATGCACAGTGACATCTTCATTTCGGCCTCGCCTGGAAATATGCACAATGCTATGGTAAGCATCTTAGGAAGTGTTTGAAATTTAGGGGTGTTCACGGTCCGGTTTGGCCAGTTTTTGACAAAAAATCTGGGTCAAACCACTAGTTACGGCTTTGGAAAACGACAAACAAACAAACCGGATCAAGTCCAGCCAGAGTGGCCAGTTTGAGCCGATTTTTTAATTATTTTTTCCAATATCAGTAGCTTGTGTTTAAAAATAATAATTAATAAAGATGGTTTATGAATATAATACATATATATAACTTCATATTCCAAAAGTAAATAAATAAATAAGGCTGATAGGTCGAACCGAGTAAATTTCAATACTTATGATTACCAGAATATTTAGGGGGTCACACGCTCCTCTTTTGTTCATAGAAACGTCGTCTTTGGTTATTTTGTGTATCAATTTTCTTACATAATCCAAATTTGTCAAACGCTCAAACATTTGATTACTCGACAGGTAGGACACCGAACGTACCTCAACTTGAAGACGATAAGACCAAACATGGTGTTATTGGGTCAACTTTTCATGAACAAAAGCATGAGTTGGTCGGATTTTCAAGAAGCGGTTGTAGAAGGGCAACGAAACAGGCTCGGGGAAATTAAGGAACGGAAACCAAAACAGTCGATATACACATACCCAGTTCCTGATTGCGTGTGTCAACAACGTTAATAAGGTGACAACATTGCTGTGTGTAGTTTTGCCGTCGCACATATTGTTTGTGTTTGTGTTCTTCACTTGAAATAAGGTGTGTTCTAGCTCGAGCTTTGCTGCTTATACTGTATTTTTCCCACATGGGTGTCGTGTCGATAGAGGGTTAGCGTGTTACCTAAGTTATACAGTAACATACCCACCATTGAGATTTCATTCTCATGATGTTATATATGTATAATATATATTTAGTTCATTATTTTAATCTATACAAGTGGAACATTTTGGTCGTGTTATGTATGTACAATGTTCGACACAATTTTGAGTTGCAACGTGACGCATTCTTAAGGTTGAATCATGACAACCCGACTCAGTTACATGAGATTGTGCGGTTATGTAACCGTATAACTCGTCTTCTTTCTTTCTCATTGTATTTATTTGGTTCTTGTAGTTCTTTATTTTAAAAATAATTTATTATAAATGATTTTATTATACTCGCCTTTGGCGAGATTATTAAAGAAACTGCAGCCCCAAAGGTTAACATGGTGATAAATTATGCAAAAGACACGCGTGGTATGATTTTAGCCGTTAAAAAAACTGCAATACAGTATGTTTATAATAAACATAATTTAAAATTGAAAAAATAAATATAAATAATTAAAATACGTTTATAATAATTAAAAGCTTATCAAATTATATTTTTTCTGATTTATATGAATTATATATTTTGATAACGAAAGAGAAAAGGACAGATTTTGACTAAAAGAGTGAAAGTCTATTGGTCCTGCTTGAAGACACAATAGTTGGGTCTCTTGGTCCTACTACAATTTGAAGTTATATTGACAAAATAATGGAATAAACTCAATTATGAAATAGATTATTTATGACATAAACAAGTGGCTAAAAGCCTAAAACTACTGTTTTAAGTTTTAATGCACAATGCGTTTCAGTTACATGTTAATACCATTACATGAATTCACACAGGTTGGGAGTTCAATAAATAATATATGTGTTTATTATTTTAAATCGTGTGAGGCAACAAGTACATATATTAGAAATCACGAAATATGATAGGTTTTTTAGATAAAAAGAAATATAGTAATATTATACACAAATTAAAGAGAATAAAATGCTATTTTTATTGTGCAATTTTTAGATGTAGGGTTAATTACACCATTACTATCTATTTTGCATCGGACCGTTCTAAAATTATGTCATGTTTTTAAATTTCAATAAGATTTCTACCAAATTAAATAGAACTAAAGTTCCCAATTTTATAATAGTGGTTAGTTCAAATGAAAAGATTTTTTTTTTTTAAAAAAAAAGAAATTTCAACCAATAAGAATGCTTCATTTTACTTCATTTAATTTTTTTTATTTAATATTAGTGTAAGAGTATATTGGTAAACTTAGATGAATCATTAATTGGTAGTCTTCCTTTTAATAGTTAACTACATTAAATTTGTAACTTATTTTCAAAAAACATATTTTTCAAAAAAAGAAAAAATATACAATTTAAAGTGTAGCATAAATTATGAGGTGTGTTGGATGAATTACGAGTTGTGTAGGATAAATTTCAATATATGTGGATAAATTTCAAAACGTGTAGGATAAATTTTGATGTGTGTAAGCAAAAATTTAAGTGTGGAGGATCATAGTGTTTATGACTAATTAATTAGTCAAAGATAATAATAAATGAGTTGAGAAAAAAACAATTTAATGTTTTATATTTGTACCCTTTATTCTTTTTCTTCTTAATTTAATTTTCTTCTCAAATGAACATTCCTCTTTTATAATATATCACTATATATATATATAGGGTAAGGATAGTGTAAAAAGGGCTTAAAGTATGAGAAGTGTGAGAAGTGTATTATAACACTATATATAATACTATATAGAGTTAAATGCTTGGTTGGTCCCTGTGGTTTGCAAAAATTGCAGACTTGGTCCCAATGGTTTACTAATTACACGCGTGGTCCCTGTGGTTTTCAAAAATGCACTCGGTTGGTCCCTAGCCCTAACATCAGTTAAATTTCTCAGTTAAGTCCATGTTAAATGACCAAAATACCCTTGCTTATTAACAAATACATAAACAGATCAATCTCTCACCTCTCTCTAACTCTCTTTCTCTCTCTCTCTCAGCTCTCTCTCTCTAGTTCTTTATTCTCACCACCACCCACCCTACCACCACTACCACACACCTGCGGCCACCGCCACCTAACAACACCGCCCCCTAACCACACCGCCGCCTAACCACACCGCCGCCACCACCTTACTCCCTCTCTCCTCTCTCAACACTTTCTCTCTCTAAAAAAACCCACTTCAAAACACCCAAAAACACATTGCTGACACAAATTCGGAGCTCCAGATCTTGATTTGGGGTTTATTGGAGATGGGTTGTATTTATCTGTTCTTGATACAGAGTTTGGATAGATTGGTGCCTCGTTTGGGGTGGTGGCGGTGTTGGGTAGGTGGCGGCGACAGGTGGGTGGTAGCAGGGGGATGGTGTTAATGGTTGTGGGGGATGGTGAAATTAGTGGCGGCGACAGGTGGGTGGTAGCAGGGGGATGGTAGCAGGGGGATGGTAGCAGGGGGATGGTGTTAATGGTTGTGGCGGCGACAGGTGGGCGGCGACAGGTGGGTGGTAGCAGGGGGATGGTGAAATTAGTCATCTACACCCTTCATCTCCGCCACTGTAACTCACTCACCACCACTGCAACTCCGCCACTGCAATTCCTCCATCTCCGCCACTGTAACTCACTCACCACCACTGCAACTCCGCCACTGCAACTCCCTCCGCCATCAACTTCAGTCGATTAAGGTACATATCGCCTCTTAGGGTTTTGAGTTTTGAGTTGAATTTGTACATTAGAACCGATTTAGGGTTTTATTTGTTGGGTTTTGATGATGGTTATTGATGAAGGTGGTGGCAACGATAGGTGCGTTGACGGCGGAGAAAGATGATGATGGTGGTGGTTCAGATGGTGGCTGTGGTGACTGTGGTGGTTCCGATGGTGGTGATTACTGGGTGGGTTTGTCGGCAAAGGATGGAAGGAGGAACAGGGGGCGGTTTATAGAGAGAAAGGAGGTGGGTTATAAAGAGAGTTAATAAGCAAGGGTATTTTGGTCATTTAACATGGACTTAACTGAGAAATTTAACTGATGTTAGGGCTAGGGACCAACCGAGTGCATTTTTGAAAACCACAGGGACCACGCGTGTAATTAGTAAACCATTGGGACCAAGTCTGCAATTTTTGCAAACCACAGGGACCAACCAAGCATTTAACTCTACTATATAACACCATATAAACACCGTATAACAATATGTAACACTATATAACATTATATAACAAATATAACACTATACATCTATCATAGACATGCTATCAGACAACCTATAGTGTTAAATTTGTTATATAATGATATATAGTGTTACATAGTGTTATATGGTATTATATGGTGTTACATATTGTTATACGGTGTTTATATGGTGTTATATAGTATTATATATAGTGTTATAATACACTTCTCACACTTTGAGCACTTTTTACAGGATCCTCTTATATATATATATATATATATATATAAACGGGATCAGGAGAAAACGCTCAAAAGTGTAAGAACGGTGAGAACGTTTCCTGGCCCAACACATGTCACGCCGCTTAGAGAAGAGCAAAGGGTTTTTTTTTGTCATTTCATATTTCTATTTTTAAACGCGTGTCACTTCATCTTTCCATTTTTTAGCGTTTAATAAATACGCGGCGTTTTTATTGTTTTTATATCAGGATCATAGTAAATATTTTGGCGTTTTAAGTATTGCTTTGGCGTTTTATTGTTTTTTAGATCAGGATGCAGACCTTTAATGTAAAAAACATCAGTAATTTTCTTGATTTTATTATATCAAGTATTCAAGTGTTGTGCCAAGTAGGATACAGACCTATAATGTGACAGGCAATTATGGCGTTTTGAAAAGATAAATAAATTCAATTTTCCATGTAGTGGCTTTTAATATAATAAATGTTTGGCAATAATGATATTGTCTCTTCATTTTACTGTTTTAGCAATTACTGTTTCTTTCAATTTTCATCTGTCAATTAGTGTTGATTTTTCTAGTAATACTTTGTTTGCGTTTTTTGACGTTTTATATAGCAACATCGTGCTTTGCCAGCATGCGTTCTCATAGTTTTTCACACTATCATGTGTTTTGGTGTTTGTAGTTTTTGGCGTTTTATACTCAATTTTTTTTAAATTAGTAGAGAATTAGATAATAAACAACAGAGAATTAGATAACAAACAATAGAAAATGAAAACAAATTAAAAATTATAATATAATTTCTCATCCAAATCTTTACTGTCATCAGCCTCTACTACTTTAACCTTTTTCGCGTTTTGAATCTGTTTTTGAATACCTTATGTAGATCCGTATTTTCCTACATAACGTCCGTCTTTAGAAGATGCTTATTTTTTGTGGCATCATTTATTGTGGGTGGATATATACTTGTTTGATGACATGTTGAAGACCAACGCCTGCTCTAATGTATTGATCCCTTCATGCCATCAATATATCCATCAAGAACAAACTGACATGATGTCATATCAGTGTCATCAGTCTCTTTTTCTTGAATATTTTTCTATCTCATTCAGCAAAAGATTATAGAGATACCCAACTCAGAGAAGAATCAATTCAGTGAAACTTCATTCAGATCAATACTCAATATAGGAGAATCTAGGTTCTGCATCTGTGGCTTTTTTAACTATTATTTTTGGCGTTTTAAAGTGAATGGTTTCTAGTAAATATGGCGTTTGTTTTTGGTTTGTGATCAGTTGATTGTGCAGAGACGTCTCTCTTATAGGATGTTTTTGGCGCGTAGTTTAGGCGAGATTTTATTTATAATAAATGATATTAATAAAGTAGCTGTCTTTTCAGTTACTGTGTATTTTTACTGTTTTTTGTTCAGCTTTTTATGAGTTTTTAGGGTCATAGACTTTCCATCTCCCAAGTTTGGCTTTTTTAATGGCTTTAAGTAGTTTTTGGCGGTTTTTTTTTTCATTTTTAGCTTTTATTAATACTTCTGCAAACTACTTTCATTATAGTTTGGGAGTTTTTGGCGTTTTTACTGCATTATGGCGTTTCCCATGCATTATGACTGTTTGGCGTTTTATTAATATAATGTATTTTTTTTTTATTCTAAGTTGAAAAATACATAACAAACAACAGAAAAAGAAAATTAAAAAAATAAAAATAGAAACAATTCATCTTCCAAATCTTCACTGTCATCAGTCTTTTTCTTCTTTGAATCATGTTCGTTGCCGGTTTGGCTTAGCCATGCTTGTGTTTTTGTGGTCGTTTGGAAAGACAAAATGACATGAGTTTTTTGTTTGAATATGTATCTTCAAACAACTCATCAGTGTCATTCGTCTATTCATGCCATTATAATATTCATCAATAACAAAACACAAAAAAATGACATAAGTCTGACCCCCAGCATCTTTTTGTTTATGATTTGTCCATCTCATGCAGCAAAATTTTATTTGAGTCACAGCACATCAGGGAAGAATGCATTCTCCGAAACTTTGGCGTAGAACAATATTTGAATATACAAGAAACGATATTTCGCCATTTTTGGCGTTTTACTGAGGAAATAGTGTATCTGAAAGAACCGTCGATTTTTTTGGAATCTTTGATGTTTGAGTGTTTTGGCGTTTTCTAAGATGAATGGTATATAGTAGAAAATATGGCGTTTTTTGAGTAGGTGTGTTTGATGTTTTGGGGATTTTGGCGTTTGTAAAATGAATGGTATATAGTAGAAAATATGGCGTTTCAGGTTCTAGGGGGTGTGTTTTTATGTCTGAGATGTTTTTGTTTATATAGGGATGTGTTTTGGTCCGTAATGGCGTTTTATTCATTAGTATGGCGTTTTGGTATAGAAGTGTAAAGACCTTTAGACCCTTAATGAGGCGCGTCCATGTAATAAAATTGATGTTATTTACGAAAACGCCACCGCATCAATCTAGTCCATAGATTGTTTTAATCGGACGATCCATAAGCGTTCTCACCGTTCTCACACTTTCTACCGTTTTCTCTAAATCCCGACCATATATATATATATATATATATATGGTGGGGTTCTAGAGTGAACACTAGTGTATTTGCGAGCTGAGTGAACAAATCCTGGCCATTGTTCTACACAAGTGTATGGCCAGGATCTTAACATCAAATCGTAAAATACACTAGTGTATTTCAACATCAAATCATGGCCATTGATCTACACACGTGTATGGCCAGGATTAGTTCACTCAGTTCGCAAGCTACACTAGTGTTCACTCTTGAACCTAATCCTATATATATATATATATATAGGAGAAGATCCGTTAGGAACCACCCTTTATTGCGAGAACCGCGAGAACCAATGTGAACACAACCAAAAATACCTAAAAATAGCTAAAAAACACACAATTTTTTTTAATATTTTTTATAAAAAAATTGCTATATTTCGTTACAAAAAAATTTTGGGCTACTAAAAGTAGCGATTTTAATGTAAAAAAAATTTGTGTGTTTTTTTTTATTTTTTTTTAGATTTTTTAGGTTTTTTGGGGGTTTAGTTTTTAGCATTTTAGCTTGGGTGGGGTGGGGGGGTTAGTTTTTTGAGGGGTGGGGGAGGGGGTTTAGGTTTTTTTTTTTGGGAGGGGGGTTAGGTTTTTTTTAGGTATTTTTGGTTGTGTTCACATTGGTTCTCGCGGTTCTCGCAATAAAGGTGGTTCTCGCATGAACCTTACCCTATATATATATATATATAGAGACAGAGAGAGAGAGACGAGATCAGGAGAAAACGCTCAAAAGTATGAGAACGCTTCCTGGCCCAACACGTGTCACGCCGCTTAGAAAAGGGCGGAGGGGCTTTTTTGTCCTTTCATCTTCTGCTTTTCTAGTTCCCTTTTCCCAATATTGTTGGTTTTTAAGATTTTTGGCGTTAACCAAATTCAATATTTAATGGCGTTTAATGGTTTCATTGTATTAACATTTTGGCGTTTATAGCGTTTATGGCGTTTATGGCATTATCTATTTGAATGGCGTTTTCCAAGGCGTTTTAAACAAGACGGCCCATTGTTCTATTATTTTTTATAAACATTTTGGCGTTTGTGTTATCTTGGTGTTTTACTATTGTTATATTATATTTCAACCACAAGAAAAAAAAATACAAGCGAAGAAAATAATTTAAAAATCCTAATCGGATCTCTCTTCCCAATCTTCACTGTCATCAGTCTATCTCTTCTTTAATAGTACTGAACTGTCACCAAATATATGGCGTTTTATGTAAAACTTATCAAACCCATTGATTTGATTTTTTTGCCTGCTCGTCTGTTGATATGGCTTTTTTTTGTGAATGTTTGGCGACATAGATCTATGTCGTGTGAGTGAGTTTTTCGCTTTTTCTTTGTCTTGATCTTCATCCTTATAATCAACCCACTCTTCATTGTCATTGATCTCTTCTCGTCATCCAAACTTTCTTCAAAAACAAAAAATACAAAATGCCATATGACTGCCATCAATATCTTTTTCTTGAATTTTTGTCCATCTCATGCAGCAAAATCTTTCTGAGTTACTCTCTTCTGATAATAATTCATTCAGTGAAACTTCACGAAGAACAATTATGAATATCCAAGAAAGCATATTAGCCATCTTTGATTTTTTTTTGGCGTTTTTCAGTGAGTGGTATTTAGTAATATTGGCGTTTGTTTTTTTTTTTTTTGTTTGATCAGATGGAAGTTGCTGAGACGTATCATTTTATAGGATGTCTTTTTGGCGCCTAAGTTAGGCGGTGCATAATTATAATAAAGTATTCGTCTTTTCAGTTACTGTTTGTAATTATTGTTTTTGATAAGCTTTATCTCTGAAGTCTGTAACACGTCCCATCTTTCAAGTTTGGCGTTTTAGATTCTAATATAATAAATTTTCCCTATCTTCAGTATTACTGATTTGTATTTTTTGTTTCTAGTTACATTTTCAAGTTTGCTTTTTATTTTTTATTTTTTTTGGGTTTTTTATATTACTTTTTCAAAGTAATTTTATTATAGTTTGGGAGTTTTTTGGTGGCGTTTAACGGGATGATATCGTTTAAACAAGCATTTTGGTTGTTTTGGCGTTTTTATTATATATGGCGTTTTATTATATAACAATCAACTGAAAAAGAAAATAAAAAAAAAGAATACATAAACAATTGATCTTCGAAATCTTCACTGTCCGCAGGCTCTTTCTTCTTTTTTGAATAATGTTAACTGGCTGGTTCGACTTTCGTATGATTCATTTTGTTTTTTTTTGTTTTTCAAGTACTTTCGTAAATAACATCAATTCTATTAAGTGGACGCGCTTCATTAAGGGTAAAAGGGTATTTAGACTTCACTACCAAAAACGCCAAACTCATGAATAAAACGCCATTACGGCCAAAACACATCCTATATAAACAAAACATCTCAGACATGCATTAAACACACCCCGAACCGCAAACGCCATATTTACTACTATGTACCATTCATCTTAGAAACGCCAAAAAACCCAAAACATCAAACACACCAAACTCAAAAATGCCATATTTTACTATATACCAATCATCTTAGAAAACGCCAAAAAACTCAAACATCAAAGATTCGAATCGACGTTTCTTTTAGATACACTATTTTCTCAGTAAAACGCCAAAAATGGCAAACATCGTTTCTTGTATATTCAAATATTGTTCTACGCGAAGTTTCGTAGAATGCATTCTTAGCTGAGGGGTGTAACTCAATAACATTTTGCTGCATGAGATGTACAAATCTTCAAGAAAAATATACTGGTGTCAGACTTATGTCATTTTTTGTGATTTGTTGTTGATGAATGTTTAAATGGCATGAAGAGACGGATGACACTGATGAGTGCTTTGAAGATAAAGATGAAGATAAAGATGAACTTCAAACAAAAAACTCACGTCATTTTGTCTTTCCAAACGACCACAAAAAAGCTACTTCAACAAAAAAAAATATGAAGCATACCAAAGTCAAACCTCCAGTGAACATGTTTCAAAGAAGTAAGAGACTGCTGACACTGAAGATTTGGAAGATCAATTGTTTCTATTTTTTTAATTTTCTTTTTCAGTTGTTTGTTATGTATTTGATTCGATAGTTCTTGCAACTCTCCTGGTGGAAGACGATAAGGAGCGCGAGCAATCGGGGCTGCTCCTGGCGTAAGATCAATCTGGAATTCCACCTGACGGTGTGGAGGTAATCCCTGGAACTTCAGCCTCAAGGGAAGGATCAATGCCATGATCCAAACAGAACTTATCAATTTCTGATCTAGTAAGTTTCGAAAACTGAACGAGCATATCATTCTTATTAGACCTCATTTGAAAAGTAAAGAAAGAAAGAGGCAACTTACCGAGTTTATAAAGATGGATCGCCGAAAAATTGAACCGGAAAAACCGTCGGATCAAAGGGAGAATTCAAAGAGAAAAAGTAAAGTAAAGAGGAAGAATGAAGCGAAATGAGCGGTTATAAGGAAGTTATAAAGTTCAAAAATTCAAATCCATAACAAATCGGATAGGTGGAGGGCTGGTAGGGTAGGGCAATCAAGAGCTTCCCTGCGGCGTTGTCACATCAATCACCTCCGGGCGAGTGGGCCTTAAATGAAAAGGAGCACATGATGAAATGACAAAAACTTATAATAAAGGGCCAAGGGTAGACCAATACCTTCCGACGGGAAGCCCATGATCACAGAATAAAAGCCTCATGCTTCTAGTTCCCTCGTTTGATGATTAGAAACTCTTTTCTTTTTCAGAAAAGACTTACATAATATCAAACACAACAACAAAGAAGCATAAGTAAGTCAGCTCTTTTGAGTAAAGCAAGGTTAGAAGATAAAAACCCCTAGACTTAGAGTCATAAGCACCGATATTTACAACATCGATACTCATGACTGGGTGGCTGATGACGTGGGTAATCGGAGACCCCAGTTAGCAAAACCAAGGTTAATAACAATCGCAAGTAAACAATAAAGAATACTAAACATAAACTGAAAGTAAGAAGCTGAAAGTCGGAAGCTGGAAGCTCCCAACGAGAAGCTGTTGCGCCAACAGCTGGTGACAAGGAGCTAAGGTTACTGTACAACATTGGAACTTAAACCCAACAAGTCAAAGTGATAAGACTTCTCCCTAAAACACATAAAGGTGTCCTCGAGACACAAACCTGACACTTACCTAAAGAGGCAAGGCTAACCCTGCAAGCAACATCAAGGGAGGATAAGCTTACCAAGACTAGAAGGTACCAACTGACACAAGGCTCCATTGGGCAGAGAAATCTGCCTATAAAAGAGTCTTGTTCAGCCCAAAGTAAGTCCATTCTCTCTCATTTCTCACTCTAAACTCATATCCTTTCATTTCGCTTAGACTCTTAAGAACAATCCACTTATTCTCACGCCGGAGTCCAAACGCGGGAGCCACCTCTTGCGTTAAGACTAACAGTGTTCTTTGATTACAGATTCCGACCAAGGAGCTACCTATTGGAGTTGATCCTGGACCTTCCCCCCTGCCATACACTTGTTGCTTTAACAGGTGGCTAACTATTTGGATGAAAACTATGTGTTCACTAACGAACAATTTAGGCTTCTGTTTCGAATGGGTCACTGATTGTTCCTACGTATTGCCAATGATTTGGCTAATTATGACGAGTTTTTCACATTACGATACGATGCTAGAGGGAAAAGGGGTTTTACTACATTACAAAAATGCACATATGCACTTCATCAAATGCCGTACGACACTTCTAGTGATTCATGGGATGAACATTTAAGGACGTCTGATATAATGGGACGGGAGTGTTTGTATGAATTTTCCAAAGGTATCGTGGAGCTATATAGCAAGTTGTATTTGTATAGACAGACAGAGAAGGACATCGAAAAGCTTTATTCATTCCGTGAAGAGAGACATGGATTTCCTGGCATGCTAGGAAGTATCGATTGTACGCATTGGCCATGACATAATTGCCTTAATGCATGGTGAGGTGAATATACGCATAGTGATAAAGGACAACCCTCAATAATGCTAAAAGTTGTTTGCTGACAAGATCTATGGGTTTGGCATGCCTTTTGTGGAGTTGCAGGTTTAAACAATGATTTAAACGTTCTAGCAAGATCTGATGTTTTCGACGACATCATTAGAGGTACCGGCCCTGATTCTTTGTTCATGCTGACAGTATATACCCAAGCTATGCGGCTATTGTTAAAACTATACCAAATGAAAAATAAAAAAAATACGCGAAGTGCCAAGAAGCGGCAAGAAAAGATGTCTAACGGTTGTTTGGTGTGTTAAAGTCACGATGGTATATTATACAAAGCCCGGCACGTGCATGGACACCAAAAAGATTGAGATTCTTTATGTATGCTTGTACAACATTACCTAACATGATTACCGAAGACGAAGGTCGGGCGATATGAGAATACGATCTGAATGACATTGATGAGAACGTTGAGCCAGTTGACGAGGGCAACAAGAATCAAATACGTGGGTGTGACACAATGAATATGTGTACAAGAACCTTTGTGCGGACTTAGTCGACCATATTTGGAATACCTTCCGTGTCGATCCAGATGATGTTCTGAATTCCGTTGATGACGGGTGTTGTGTTTGTAGGTTCAGGAAATAATTATTTTATGCTTTTAGTATGTACTTTTATATTAAAACTTGTGTGTATGTGTTTTTAATTTGTATAATGAAATGTTTAATTTTCTTAACAAATTCTTATTTATTTTTATTTTAACAAATTAAATGAATAAAAAATATTATTTATAAATAAAATAGATTAAATAAAAAATATGAAATTGGATGGGGGAGGAAGGGAAACCACACCCTTGGTTTGGGGAAGGTTGATGAGGTGGAAGGGAGTGTGACGTGGTGCTAAGATGGAGAATGGGGTGAAGAGGAAAGGGGAACCACACTTTAGCCTAAAAGCACCTAAGTTATGGAGATTATGGGTTCAAATCCCAAGTAAACATGAAATTTGCCGTTAAAAAAAACTAATTTGACGGTGTATGCGTAAAAGTTATATACTTTTCAATTTTTATTGTCACGGATAAAATCAAAACCACTAATTGAATGGTGTGCGGGTAAAAATAACGTACTCCTACTAAACCCTAAAAAAACGGAGATAATTATTTATTTGTATAAAAAGAGAGGGTCTTTCAAAACATAATATATTTTAAGTAGAGATTTGTGAGAATCATATAAACATTATTGTTTTAGTTGTGGTGCATAATTAAGGCAATTATATAACCACGTAACCATCGTTCACTCTCCCTATCATTTTTTAGCACCCTTTAAATCTTACTCATAAATCTACACATTTGTCCACCATAAGACTTAGAGCCCTCAATCTCATGGGAATGACACTTTTCCATCACACCTTGATACCACTAGACTACAAGCCTGTTAGTCTCTCTTATTATACTATTATACTGACTCAACATTGTACAAGTAATTATGTGATTCTAGTGGTTTTCTACTTCAAATTGGTTATTTAGTGTGTGAGTGTTGGGGTCAGTTAAGATATAAAATCCAAATGGCAAAATAAACCATATCCATAAAACATCAGCAGCATCATCTAAAATTTTCATTTACATGCTTCATAATACATAAATCCTACTAGTTCTTCCAATCATCCTGTGTAAGGTAGCCTGCACAGTAAACAAACAGTTAGCCATATGCATATGATTCTTTGTTCATTTCATGGGCCCCAATTTTCATATAAAACCAAGATAAACAAATCAAAAACCCTAGTTTATTTTCTAATATTCATAGAAGAAGACATCTCAACTTTAGTTTGATTGAAATGTAAAACTCTAATTATTCTATTCCCATCAAAATTGTCATTTCATATATTAGAATATTTGATACAGTGGTCACTAAACTGTCATAAGTCTTTTTCCTGAAATGAAATCCAATAATTGATTGCTTAAAGCCAGGAACAAGAACCTAATTTCATACTTATCTCAATAATCAACATTCCAACAACAGCTTATCATGCATGATTATTTAGAAACTCAAAAACAATTTGAAAAATCAAAGATCATTATTACTGACTCAAAGCTATTGTCCCAGAAACCATTAAACATAAAACGCAAGAAAACAGTATTATTCATACATGATCGACTATAATGAACGAATTGGAAAACAAACCACACCTTAAACAATAACCCCAACCCTCTATTTAAACTCACCAACAACTTGGAACACAAGTCTCCTTAAACTATGAAACTAAATACAACAACTTGGAACACAAATCTCCTTAAACTATGAAAGTAAATACAACATAATATTTTTTACCATACTAATAAACATACCAAAATAAACCGAACTCTAGACTCTTTTACGATTCACCCCTTCAACTATTTAACTATGACAAGATTAGTCCAACAATAGCTGGTTATTGTGACTTCGAACACACATCCAAACACCCTAAGTATGTAACTAATATGGTTACAGATGGTTACTACCATTTAAAACTAACCTACTTTCTCATTTTGAGCGAAAATGTCTCTCGACCCAATTTTGGTATATTAAAACGTATATGTGAAATCAATAATAAACTTCGACTACCACACATGTGGAGGCTATGTACGTAGATAGTCTTTTTGTTGACGTGATATGTTGAAGACTGTTTTTTTTTTTTTGCGTGTAGAACAATAGAACACTATCTAATTAAAAAATCCATCAAGTTTTTTACAAATTTGGAATGTTACTTTATCAAATTTTGACCCGCTTAAGGGGTAACAAGTCACTGTTTAACATTTTTTCACAAGTACATCCATTTTAGTTAAACACGTTTAGAGGCGCTCTAATGTACCAAAATTGGGTTGAGTGACTTTTTCGCGCATAACAAAAGTTTGTGGATTTTCATAGTATTAACCCGTGAAACAACTAATATTAATATAGAAATTATTATGGTAACTTTCCGGATTCATTTTCTTCCTTTTTTTGTTTATTGAATTCAAAGTTTAAAGCCAAGAGATGCACTAACCCCAACTTGAGTGATGTATAGGAGCTCTCATAGTCTTGAGAAGGACCAGCAGAGTTGGAAATATTGGTAACAGATTCTGATGATTGACCGTCTTCACCAATTACATTCGCCATCTCAGTATGAATTTGTTTTCGAGCATTAGATACCTTTAACATCTTTATTCCACAATCCAAATAGAAAAAGTTAGCCAATATATGATTAACACAAAGAAGGGTGAGAACAAAAAGTTAGATTCCTTAGAGAAAACGCGTACTTCTTGTCTGAGGCGGTCATTCTCTGCCATGAGTTGCATTTCCTGCATTATAGCAACAAAATACAGTGTGTTTCATTTAATTATACAAAAATCGGTTGTATAAGTTGATCGCAGTTAGTAAGATTTGATATTTTGGAGTTAAAAAATTAGTTGTACTAGATAATTGCAGTTAGTTCTCACCTTTTCTTGAAGATGGTTAATCTCTTTCATGATCACCTCACTCTGGAAGAATAACATTTAGTCAACAGTTTGCTAATTTGACAAAAATATAACGAAACAAAAATTTACAAGCAAATTCGAGTTCAGGCGAATGCCACGTATGACAGAACGTACAGGTGTCAGTCTACGTGGCTTTTCGTAGTGATATCCATTTAGGAATTTACAGAAAACAACATTATAAATCACAGAAGTGTTTCTACAAAAGCCACTTGGTGTGACACATATGCCTTTAATTTGTCATGCCATGTAGGAGTTCCATATGTCTACTTGATCATTCGATCACTGCATCACTGCAGTTTTATCCGACTACACCAGTCAGAATATTTGTAAGAATTTGGGCAAGCGTTGCGTTTATCAAACTGGAAAATGGCTTATACAACAATAATTACCATATTGCCCATGGTCACAACAACAAATTACAATGATCAGAAGGAAGAAGTAAGAGATAATGGACCTTTTTTGCAACAACCCGACCCAATCCAGCTTCAAGGGACTTCTCCAGCTGGTGCAGCTCTTCGATACTTAAATGATGGAGCTCCTCCCCCCTCAACCGCCTGTTTTTCATAAAAAAAATCGTGTCAAAATCCAAATAAACACGAAAGTTAATCATGAGAATGTAAGGTACCTTAATTGAAGAGTTCTTTCAGCAACTTCTTTGCTTAATTTGGCATAATTAACGTCTTCAACGAGCTGCATAATACAACTTTCATTACTTTAACCAGAAAAAGTTAGTTAAAGTTCGTTCACGGATGCCAATCCATCATTCTGAACATTAATAATCTTCATTTTGGGAATGCCACAGGGTAATCTTTACCCTTTACAAGCAAGCAAGCCAGTCCCATATACAATCAAATGATATTATATTTTAAAAAAGAACTTGACAAAGAAATAATAACAATTTGAATTGGAATGTTATACTAAATAAGCTTACCTGCAATTCAAGTGATGGTTGGTCAAGCTTCTCAATGTTTTTTGAATGCAAACTATGCCTTTCAAGTATTTCTTTCATGCTGAAAAACATACAAGACAGATAAAAGAATTTAAAAGAGAAACTGAGGTACAAAGGGCTAGGTACATACCTTAGTATATGCAATATAATAACAGCTTGCTATAGTATCGAAATCAAATCATTTAGAGTATGTGACATGTACCAAGTACTTATGACATCTGAAAACTACACTCCACTTTTTAATTTTAATATTCAACCCTACTACTTGTCAAAGCACTATATCTCCAAATCTATCAACATAAAGAAATATATAGTTAATTGTCAACTTTCAGGATACATAATTACACTCATAATGTGACACTCAAAAGTCAAAGGTTGCAAGAACAAGAGATAGGACCAATTAAGTAAGCTTATTGTTTATATAGTTGAGTTTATGGAATTAGAATCTATTGCTTCTCAGTTTGAAATCTCTCTGTGATAACAAGTGTGTTGGTATTTAGCATACAAGAGGTGTTCTTGTGATGTAGTTAAAGATGTGAATTCGTGCCATTACTTCACTATGATGGAGAAATAAGTCCTGCTGTAATAAGTAACACAAAATGTCCATTACCAAGATTTTGGTTGATATAAACACAACACTATTATGAAATTGAAACAAGTTAACCATTTAACCATTAGATGTACTAATCAACTTATGGCATTACAACCATGAATACGGAATGTACACACGATCCAAAATCAATTGTAGATCACTGGAAAGGCAACTTACCACCCGCGATTTTATTTTATTTAAAAAAACAAGATTATATAAACCATACTTATCAAAGATGATTTAGATGTAGTACTTTTTTCGTTGTTAATCACATTGAATAATACTTTTTTTTCCATTCCTCTTGGCGAGTCAAAGGAGTTGCAATTTAACAACATTGATCAACTCAAATATCTTTGTAGTTTATAGTTCAAGAAAACATTACAAAATTACAAAACCTAGCTAGATTATCTGCTTTACAGGTTCAAATTAAAGTGACTTTTGGAGAAACCATGGGTAAATTCTAGAAGAATAGCATAAAGCTACAGTAGGTAAGTAGCTAACCAAGAAACCATATCAAGATCAAAATTTCATTGTTTAGGCATGGTACAAACCAAACAAGCATGGAGTACAAACCAACAGTCCAACAACTAATTAAAAGAACATAATACCTCACAGAATGACAACAACATAAAGTGGTTTTCTTTTTTTTCTTTTTTCTTTTTTTTTTCTGTTTTTACATCTTGAATTTTCACCATTTATTCCTGATTAATCTCTTATCCCTCAATAGTTGAATGTTCTTATGACCATCTCACCATCCTTAAAAACCAAATTCAATGGTATGAAATGATAAACCCTAATTATGAAATCCCATCATAAGTTTTATACCCAAAAAGGAAACAAATCTAGAAACACACAGATATATACATCTAAAAAAGATTACCTTGAGCTAGAGTAGTGAAAAAGTTTGCCAGTAGAAGAGAAGATGATAATAGCAACATCAGCATCACAAAGTACAGAAAGCTCTTCAGCTTTCTTGAACAACCCTCTTCTCCTCTTTGAGAAGGTCACCTGCCTTGCAGTAGCATTATCAATCTTTTTAATCTTTATTTTTTCCCTAGCCATCATAAGTCCACTGTAACACACACTCACTCACACTATGTATGTGTGAAAAAAATTAAAAAAAAAAGAAACAAAATTACCCACACACACAGATGGCTTAATTTCCAGAGAACATAGAATAAACCAACAAACAAATTGAGGGTCTTCTTATAAATAGAAATATTTATCTTTGCTGGTAGAGAACAAAAGGGATTGCATTATTGTTTTTTACCAAATTTGGAGGGTAAACCCAATGCTTAAATTAGTAACCCTAAACAGATTCAAAAGCAGACAAGAACACCAATTTACCCAATTCACTCTTTTAACCAGAACAAGAACAATGAAGATGATCTTGATGATTATGCTTATCATTAACTGATGAAGATGATGAATCTTTTTCAATAAAAAACTCAACTTTCAAACCAAAAACAGCAAACCCATGAACATTGCAGTTAGATTTCACAAAATGGAATAGATTCTTAAGAAATTTGATGGATTTGAGTTGATGTCAGTGGTTGATTGGTGAATTGGGGATTTAGATATAACATGTATTTTGGGTAAAAACTGATGTGTAATAACTAAAGTTCCTGACTCCTGAGTAACTTTTGTACTGTTTTATTTATTTTTATTAAGTTTTGATTTAAAAAGAAAAGATTCTTTTTATGGTGAAACAAAATGCTGGGTGTGATCCACCACCCTTTAGTTTTATCATATCAAGTAGTTCTAGTGTATAGGGAATTTGATGCAACTTGGGGAGACCCACGAGTGATGTCGGTAGAAATGTTTCTGTTTTATTTTTTACATGCATTTATTTCATTGTTTTTATGTTCTTTGTATCTACTTTTCTAATAATAACATTTTTCCTAGGTTAAAAACATCAATTTGTTAGTTGAGTTTTCAATTACGTAACTTGATCTTAATGGTGGAAGCTTTTTGATTCATGTTATATCATGATCATCATCAATTTCTGAACCTTCAATAAGTGAAGAAGTTGGAGAGGAAGACGCAAGAAATATACAAGGAGTGTTAAAAGTTAAAGTGTGGTGTTTTGTGGTGTTTTAAAGGTAATGAAATTTGAAACATAAGAAAAAGTAAAGAAAAGAAAAATGTAATCATAATTGATTGAGTTTGAATTTTACAAACATAAAAGAAACTTTCCCATGTCTCACAGGAAGGTTTATAGCTGATCAAGGTGTTTAGCTCTGAATGAGTCTCTTAATGGTTCAGCACTTAATGGTTGTTGTTTTGCGAACAGATGTCTGAATGCTTCAGACATTTGCCTCTAATTGGTTAAGCATTATACTGAGTCTGAATGGTTAAGACTTGTTATCTGAATTGGTTAGACATTTGCCTCTAAACGGTTAAGCATTATATTGACTTTTAATTGTTGAGACCTCTAATTGGTTCAGCACTTAATGGTTCAGGCTTGTTACTGGTTCAGCACTTACCCATTTAGAATTTACCAAACAGCCCCTTAATCGTTTATCCAATTTTGAAACTTTGAAGTTGGATACGTGTTGGATTTCAAATTCAATTAGGATTAATGACAAAAGTGAACTTTCTTTTGAACGGCAACAAAAATTTACAAATACAAACTCACATTTCAGGATTCGATAATTCACCTTTGAGAGTTTGAAATCAGGGAACTTCACTTCTTCCAACTCGAGGAGATTAATGTGATTTAACTAGAGTATTTTAGAATGATAAAAGATCATTGGGTTCTTCTTGTGGGCACTTAAATCAGCTATTCGATTGAGTTGCTAAAGTCTGAGTGCCTAATAAAAGATTAGGGTCCAATCTTCGAGTGTTCCAACCCCAAGTTTGTAACTTCACATATGAACAGCCAACGAGCCTAAGAACGAGCTTTGCGTAAGAATTAAACTTGGCTTGAGCTTTACGTCAAAGTTAAACGAGCCTAAAAACGAGCCAACGAGCCGAGCCATGGGCTGAGCCGAGCCGAGCTTAGCTCGAGCTGGACTTGGTTACAAAATGAGCCAGCTTGGTTCACGTCATCTCAAATTGAGTTTTTTAGCTAGTTTTTCTCGAGCTTCTTTCGAGCGAGCTACGAGCCGAACTACGAGTCGCAAGCTTTATGAACAGCCCTACATGCTTATTGAAAAAGTTTGGTTAAGAAGCCCAATTTTTTAAAATGTATCTAAATCTAAAAAAAATAATTGGTTGCGTGACCGTCACGTATGTTAAAATTATATGAGTCCATTTTTCCCCATTTCTCTTAGTATTTTATTTATTAATTTTAAATTTTTAAAGCTTAAAATTTTAAAAGTTAATTAATAAAAAATAGCAATTTTTATAAATAAATATTATTATGATTATCAACTCCATATATATATTTATCTTGTTTACCAAGTTTCTATCTCCTATATATCTATACATATAATAAAAGAAACCAATTAATGGACACGTGTCGATACGAGAGACATCTATTTTTTAGTTTTCTTGCCATATATTTATATTTATTTTTATCTTAAAAATTACAAGTTTTAAATCAATTTATCAAGTTATCCCATATTTTAAGTCAACGTTTATCTATAACTATAACTATATCTCTATATTTATATTTATCTTCTAATATAATCTTTACACTTATCTTTATTATTTTGCGAGTAAATTGCACAAAACTTCCTTTATGTTTACTCAGACTTGCAGGTTCCAGCCTTAATGTTTAAAACTTGCTAAAAACATCCTTTAAGTTTATTTTTGTTGCTGGTTTAATCCTTTATGACTAACCAAGTTAATTATCGCAGTTTATTTCCCTCACATGCCTAACATGTGACGATCCCACTATCGTTTGATGACCGACATCAACTGACTCGCAAAATGGAATGGGGATGTGGTGCAAACACAAAACTGCCTGAAACCCAAGCAAAATTGCCTCTGTTCTCACAGGAGATGTAGTCCAAACACAATTGGATCTCTTAAATTTATGGGGCCATTCACATGGAGCAAGCCCCTTTTCATTCCGAGCTATCAAATCCACTTGGAGGAGAGATCCAGCCCGCGTTTCGCTGACTAAATGCCAAACAAGCCATATTTGCAGGTTGATAG
This sequence comes from Helianthus tuberosus, assembly GCA_030545235.1. Classification (NCBI taxonomy): domain Eukaryota; kingdom Viridiplantae; phylum Streptophyta; class Magnoliopsida; order Asterales; family Asteraceae; genus Helianthus; species Helianthus tuberosus. The sequence goes on along the minus strand of CM060440.1, from coordinate 64,449,882 downwards.
CCTCATGTTAGTTCTGTATGTGAATTCAAATTGAAAAGTACATATCATTTTTTGTAATTGTTTTCCTCTTTAGTTTTGATTACTTGATTGAGATAACATGTATTAAGTAGGGAAGAATAAAAACTAATATTTAGGTACAAAGCAATGGGTCATGAATGGAGGAAAGAAGAAATAAGTGGATTTAATGGACTTTTGTAATACACAAGTTTATAACCTAATAATAGAAAAATAAAAAATAAAAACAGAGTAAAATGTTCTAATATGTAAATAGTATATCAAAGTTCTTTTTACTAAAAACGTATTTTGACGACTGTGTGTGTTAACTGATTACATTATATTTATTCAAGTCGTGTAGTACACGTGCTTATTCAACTCATGTTATACACGGGTAATTAAAGATGTAACTTTTTTATTATATAAAAATATATTTAATCAACCCGTGTAATACACGGGGTTCTAACCTAGTATTCCTTATATTTTATTGTAAACACACATCTATCAATGATATAAGACCAAATTGCAGAAAACAACCTTTATGTTATACCAAAACTGCACTCCGTACCTTTCACTATGAAATCGGCCAAAACCAACCTTTATGTTCATGTTTTGATACATGGTCAACCTTTAACACTAACACCGTTAGATTTCTTGGTTAACTGCCCTACCATGCAACGTATGTGAGGGTATTAATGTCTTTTCCCCCTCCTTTTTAATTAATAATTCGTTTTAAATTAATAACCCATAATAAAACCCAACTCTTTCAATCTTGATCAGTTCATGAAATAACGATACCTAAAATAACCCCAAAATTTGAATTTGTGCTTGAAATTATATCCACTCCTATACAATATCAATGTGTAAAACTAAATCTCAAAAACAGATCTGATCAAACTAGGTCAAATAATACATGTGTGAAAAAACAGAGGATATGAAGAATTATCGCCTGAATAATCAACCGTTGGAGTAAGACACCAAAACACCGGCGATGGAGTAAACTCACCAGAATCGGGGTGTGAAGATTCTGTGTGAATCAGTTGAAAAACATTAGAGGACGGTGATATATTGGGAGGCAGTGACTAGAATATCGTAGAAAAATTAGAAGCAGAGAAAAATTATTTGTGGTGGCTATTTAGTTTTTTGATGTGGAGAGAAAAACAAGCAAGCAGCTTTGGTCGGTTACTTCAAAGCCACATCGAAGTAAATATATTTAAATTAAAGTAAGCAAGTCACTCATTGTCGCAACCCTCGAACCCTGCCCCCGGAGGCATGCGGTCACGGCCTACTCAGAGCTGATGGTATCGGTGTTTATTAATTTGACAGCGGAATTTGCATCAGGACCGTAGTTAGGAAATAGTTTATCATAGTAAAACACCACAATTTTATAATAATAAATGCATGGGAAAACCCAAGTTTCCATTACAACATGTTTATAAGGATAAACCCTAATTTATTTAAAATAAAACTTCTTCTTTTATTTAGGTAACTTTTATAGCCACTTTTTCAAGTCTTCAGTGCTCTCCAGCTGGCTTCTAATTGGCTTTCACATTTTGTTACCTAAAACGCGTTTAAAAACATTTTATCAGCAAGAAATACTGGCGAGTGAATCCCAGTTTAATCAAGAGAAGTTTTATCATTTTACAGCATTGAGAGCAATCCAACAATTACATTTGTTTACATCTACTTTAATTACCACCCACGGGTACTGTCAATCCTGACTTGTGGTAATGTTACTACTCACAGTGTAGTAACAAGTTATGTATACAAAACCCCAACATACCGACGATAATTGTAGAATCACAAATACTCAATTACTGTTAATTATAGTTTAAAATAATTGAGGTTTTGTAAAAACAGTTCACAAAAAGGTTTCACAAAAAGAGGATTACTCACATTGCTAATTTAGGTATTTCCTTTGTGACTTCCTAGTTATAATCTATCAAATTAAACAATGCACATGTGTTAGTATAATAACCCAAATTTACATTAGCTATACCTTCCCCGAGACAGAACTCCAACGACTGAGTCAGGCAGAGCCTTGACATGCGTTACGGAGCACTAGATCAATCGGGCAGTGTAACTAATACGTAACCGGGGGTTATGATACTTACATCGAGGTAGAGCTTCATTATTTAGTGGGTATTATGCCCGAATATTACTTTAGCTATTAGAGAATTGAGAGAGATTCGAAGTTTTTGAACGGTTTGGACTGAATGCTCGAACTCTCTATATATAGGGTCTGATCGGAGGTTATTGGCGGCCAGCGAGAGCAACAAAGGGGGTCTTCGCGCCCCGCGAGACAGCCTAGGGTAGGCCCTAGCCTTGCTGCATCGACCACTAGCCTTGACACGATACGGACGCGTGGCGGCCTAGGGTGCGATCTGGTATGATAGCTGTTATTATAGGAAAATTCTATTAATGGTAAATGATCGTCCCAATTTCCTCCGAAATCAATTACACAAGCTCTAAGCATGTCTTAAACTCTTATGATCGGTGAAAATGGTAAACTTACTACCGTAAAGATAGTGTCTCTAAATTTTAAGGGCAAAAATTATGGCTCCTAATTCTAAATCATGAGTTGTATAATTTTCTTCATGATTCTTAAGTTGTCTAGAGGCATAGGCTATAACCTTTTGACGTTGCATCAACACACATCCATAACCTAATTTAGACGCGTCTCAATAGACTACAAGGTTTTCAGTTCCTTCTGGTAATGCTAATATGGGTGCGTTGGTTAATCTTTGCTTAAGGATTCTAAAGGCTTCTTCCTGTTTTGGTCCCCATTCAAACTTAACTGATTTACAGGTCAGTTTTGTTAAGGAATGGCTAATCTAGAGAAATATCAGATAAACCGTCTATAATAGCCTGCTAGTCCGAGAAAACTTCTCACCTCTGTTGGTGATTCAGGGACATTCCATTTAGTAATCGCCTCAATCTTTGTGGGATCCACATGAATTCCTTCATGATTGACTAGATGTCCGAGGAATTGCACCTCTTGTAACCAAAATTCACATTTCGAAAATTTAGCATAAAGCTTTTCTTTTCTCATCAAATTTAAGAGTGTATGCAGATGCGCTGCATGTTCCTCTTTACTCTTAGAGTAAATGAGAATATCATCTATAAAGACAATTATGAATTTATCCAGATATGGTTTACATATTTTGTTCATCATGTCCATAAATGCGGCTGGGGCATTGGTTAGACCAAATGACATGACTGTAAATTCATAATGGCTATACCTTGTTCTGATGGCAGTTTTAGAAATGTCCTCTTCCTGTACTTTTAATTGATGATATCCTGAGCATAAGTCGATCTTAGAAAAGAATCGAGCTCCTTGCAGTTGATCAAACAGATCATCGATTCTCGGTAATGGGTACCGATTTTTAATCGTGACCTTGTTTAATTCTCGGTAATCAATGTACATACGCATTGAACCGTCTTTCTTCTTGACAAACAAGATTGGTGATCCCCATGGCGAAGAACTTGGCTGTATGAATCCTTTATCTAGAAGTTCATCCAACTGTTTCTTTAGTTCTTGCATCTCTGCTGGTGCCAAACGGTAAGGTGCCTTGGCAATCGGTGCCGTCCCTGATAGTAGGTGAATTCTGAATTCGACTTCCCTGTTTGGCGGTAGTCCTGGTAATTCTTCTGGGAAAACATCTGAGAATTGAGATACTACGGGAATATCTTTCAATTCTTTTCCTTTAGTGTTAATGATTATAGAAATCATATACACTAGTGATCATTTTCTTGCATAACTTGCTGTTTTCATCACAGAGATGAATTTCGTGGATCTAGATGGCTTATCTCCTTTAATTGTGATCTTTTCACCCTTTGGTGAATTTACTTGTATTGACTTTTGATCACATAGAATACTGGCTTTGTTGGCTACTAACCATTCCATTCCTAATACAACATCAAATCCAGCCAGATTCATTGGGTAAAGGTTAGTAATAAAATCATGGTTTAGAATTTTTATTCGTGCTCCCTGCAAGATTTCAGTAATCTTAATGGATTCTCCATTTGCCGTTTCTACCAGACATTCTTGTTGAAGTTTAGTTAATGGTTGATTGAGAAGTTTGCAAAATGAAGTATTAATAAAACTTTGGTTCGCACCAGAGTCAAATAATACTTTAGCAAAAACATCATTAACTAAAAACATACCGGCAATCACGTCCGGAATCATTTTTGCTTCTTCTGCAGTCAGAACAAATGCTCTAGCATTCTTAGTAGTTTTGTTGTTCATGGCTGGAGCTAGTTTCGGACAGTTCAGCTTAATATGTTCATTTTCTCCACAATTGAAGCATACTTCATTGTTGGGTTTCTTCCTACAGTCTTCTTCCTTATGTCCTGGTATTTTGCGGAAGTTGCAGTATGTAGAACATCTCCCTGAGTGATATTTCTTGCAGGACTTACAGTAAGGTGTAGAAGTAGAACCTATGTTTTTCCCACGGTTGGAGTTACCGTAGCGAAATTCCTAGGTAAGCTTTTGGACTAGGTTCTTCCTCTGGTTTTCTTCTTGCGTACGTACCAATTCATCAGTCAAGGTATTTGCTAGTTCTACAGCTTCTTCTGTGGTTTGTGGTCTAGCTGCCTTAACTATGTATCTAATCTCACTGATTAATCCCCAGATGTAATGGGAGATTAATACTGGTTCTAATGAAGCTAGGGTTGGCACAATTCTAGCATATTCGAAGAATACGGTAGTGTAACCCTTACAGTCTACTCCCGTCATTCTAAGGTTTAAGAACTTATTAGCTATTTGTTCTTTTTTGTTGGGAGGACAACATTTCCTTTCAACCATATTCTTAAATTCAGTCCATTCCATATTATAGACTCTATCACTCCCCCTGGACTAGAGAATAGTATTCCACCATTCTAAAGCTGCATTCTTAAAAAGATTGGAAGCAAACTTGATTTTATCTTCCTCTACACATTTGCTTATTTTTAAAACTGCCTCAGTCTTTTCCATCCAACGTAGAGCTGCAATGGCTTCTTCATTGCTAGAGAATTTTGTAGGTTTGCAAGACCATGATTCTTTGTAAGAACAACCATATGACATGGTTCTTCTTCTTTTTGGAATAGGCAATTGAAGTGACGGTCCATTGTTTACGCTGTGACTGGGTTCAGTAGGTGGTCGTTTACTTCCACTGTTAGTTTTATTATTTTCCGATTCTTTAACAGTCTTGATAATATATGGTATAACGTCTATAATTCCTTGTGCCACTATATGTTGAATGGCACTGTTATCTATTTGGTTCCCGTTATTATCGTTATTCGGGTCTTCCTGATTCACTTCGTTGTCCATCTGTATTATAAACATTTACCAAGTATTAATATCACAGAACAGAATTTAATGCGAACAATCACACAACAAACACATTGATCAAAATCGTCGTGCATTGCGACATTTACTCTATTTCATATATATGTATTACAAGCCACAACTGGAATTTAAAATACACTACTAGTTATGCATCAGTAAGTATTAGGTTATCTATTTAAAAAAAAATTCAACTACACACACACACAGATATATATATATATATATATATATATATATATATATATATATTTATATTATTATTGTGACTAGGGGTTCATCCAGTATTGCATATTTCGATCGTCGTACTTCCAAACGAGCCTTTTCCCTATTTGTCTTATTTTGTCTCCTTCGTCTACTAACTCCTCACCAAATGTGTGGAGTTCCTGCACGTTTTCGGTACTCATGGGTGGTGGTGGTGGTGCGGGTATTGGGTCAGGGTACTGTGGTATGGGTTCTCCATATGGGTATGGGTTTTCTAGTATTTCCCGAACATATTGATCGGCATCCTAATATGGATCTAGAGGGTCAAGGTTGGGGTATGGTGCTACTGGGTTTGGTAGGGGTTCCTCATGTGGGTAGAGTTCTCGATAATCCCTATGGTCATCCTCCCATGGGTCATAAGCTAAAGGATTTGGTGCTGGGACTCTAGGGATTTCGTTTGGGTCGATGGAGGGTATGGGAATCTGGTCTCCTGGGTTAGGTTCTATTTCCATGGGTTGGGTTGGGAACAGTGGCAGTGGTTGTGGTGCAATGATTTGGACTAAGTTTGGGTCTGCGGCAGTGGTAGCTAGTATGTGAAAGTTGGCCAATCGCCTATTGACTATGTCTTGGGTCTGGGCATTCATCTCCCTATTTGCTGCTGCTAAAGCCCGTTGCTGATGTAACTTCCTCATTCTCTTCCTACGCTCATGTGCTCCCCGACTGAACCAACCTCTCTTTTTAGTAGGGAATGGTTCTTCGGATTGCACCTTAAATATGAAAATCCCCTCTTCTGTGTCAGCTGAATACCCCAAAAAAGTAGGTTGGGAGGAAGTTCCTTCATCTCTAGGAGAACTAGACAAGTGACGATAAGCGTCAGATGGACCTTGATCACTCATACTGTAAACTAACAAATTGTCTAATAACACAAAACAATAATAAACAGATATGCATGTAATCACATAGATTATTTCCTAACATAATGGATAAAATTTTGGTGTCAGCAGAACACTTATGTGGCTGAAATCAGTGGCTGTAGCTCTGATACCACCTTCTGTCGCAACCCCCGACCCTTGCCCCGGGAGGCGGGCGGCCGCGGCCTACTCAAAGCTGGTGGTATCAGTGTTTATTAATTTGGCAGCGGAATTTACATCAGGACCGTAGTTAGGAAATAGTTTATCAGAGTAAAACACCACATTTTTATAATAATAAATGCATGGAAAAAACCCAAGTTTCCATTACAACATGTTTATAGGGATAAACTCTAATTTATTTAAAATAAATTTCTTATTTTATTTAGGTAACTTTTATAGCCACTTTTCCAAGCCTTCAGTGCTCTCCAGCTGGCTTCTAATTGGCTTTCACATTTTGTTACCTGAAACGCGTTTAAAAACATTTTATCAGCAAGAAATACTAGTGAGTGAATCCCAGTTTAATCAAGAGAAGTTTTATCATTTTACAGCATTGAGGGCAATCCAGCAATTACATTTGTTTGTTTACATATACTTTAATTACCACCCACGGTATTGTCAATCCTCTCTTATGGTAATGTTACTACTCACAGTGTAGTAACAAGTTATGTATACAAAACCCCATCATACCGACGATAATTGTAGAATCGCAAATACTCAATCACTGTTAATTATAGTTTAAAATAATTGAGGTTTTGTAAAAACAGTTCACAAAAAGGTTTCACAAAAAGAGGATTACTCACATTGCTAATTTAGGTATTTCCTTTGTGACTTCCTGGTTATAATCTATCAAATTAAACAATGCACACGTGTTAGTATAATAACCCAAATTTACATTAGCTATACCCTCCCCGAGACAGAACTCCAATAACGGAGTCAGGCAGAGCCTTGACATGCGTTACGGAGCACTAGATCAATCGGGCAGCGTAACTAATACGTAACTGGGGGTTATGATACTTACATCGAGGCAGAGCTTCGTTATTTAGTGGGTATTATGCCCGAATATTACTTTAGCAATTAGAGAATTGAGAGAGATTCGAAGTTTTTGAATGGTTTGGACTGAATGCTCGAACTCTCTACATATAGGGCCTGATCGGAGGTTCCTGGCGGCCCACGAGAGAAACAAAGGGGGTCTTCGCGCCCCACGAGACAGCCTAGGGTAGGCCCTAGCGTTGCTGCATCAACCACTAGCCTTGACACGATACGGACACGTGGCGGCCTAGGGTGCGATCTGGTGGCCAAGCTGGCGCGCCCCGCGACAGCCTTACTTGACATTGTCGCACCCCGCGAGCGCATTAGAATACTGTTTTTATTTGATTTTTATAAAAATTAAGGTATTTGGGGCCCACTTTTCATATACGTGGTGTATTTTAGGGAGTAAAGGGGTGTTATAAGACTTTTAGGAGAGTTGTTATACTCATTGCTTGTTTAACCACACACAACCGCCATTATTATTATCACAAACATTGAGAGAATGAATTCAAATTAACAACTTGTGTGGTGACAAGAATCATGTGTGGATAGCCATGAAGTTTCATTGTGAATTTGATCATGGTGATGACGGGGTGGTGTTGTGGAGTGGAATGAACGAGGTTTTTTGTTGTGGTTGTCGAAGATTGTCACACCCCAACCGATGGCGGAAACATCGGAGTGAGACGAAATAGATTGCTTATTACTCATAACACTAAATTGTGACAAGTATTTAATAATAAATTTCATTTCATTGCTAAAAAAATCAATTACATTGTTTGAAATTGAATAAAACAAGTTGAAACAAAATGAATTACACTGCAACAAGTATTTAATGTTTAAAATGCGTTTCTAGGCATCCTACTAAGTTCTGCGCATCATCTTCATCATAATCCTACAGCATGTTTTAAAGTATAGTTCAATACAAAAGTATTGGCGAGTATACAAGTTTTGAGTACTAGCATAATATAATAAAAGTTTGTCTCAAATCCAACATGGCAATTTATATACGAAGTTGTAGCTAGCATGCATAACTATAGGCTAAACCCGAGTGTCCACGAGAATAATGTGCATCCCTCGTCACTGAAGTGAACGAGACCGTAAAGTATAATAACTTAACAATACCCCGACAAGCGGCGTACTACTCCTATAGCGCTATATTTGTTAAGGTGGGCTAGCTAAGTTAATGACAAATAGAGTGAATGAAAGTATTCTAGCATAAACAGCCTTAGCATAACAAATAGCATGTTTGGTGGATTGAGTGATTGAATATGTTTGATTATGTGTATTGTGAATTTTGATAGTTGAAATATGTTACACCCAAAAGTGCATTAAGGCGTAAAGAGTGTCACACCCCAACCGATGGTGGAAACATCGGAGTGAGACGGAAACGAGATTGTTCAAAGACTTCATAACACTATGTAACAATGATTTAATTCAAAACCGATGTCATATCATATCAATAATTGTCAAATACAACATGAATTCAAAATACAACATTTAAAGACAATACAACAAGTTCAACCAAAATAAAGTAAGCTAATCTAGTAATTCAATATGCGTTTCTAAGTCGTCCCTACTAGATTCATCATGTTCATCGTCATCAACCTGCAACATGTTAAAAGTATAGTTCAACACAAAGAGCATTGGCGAGTACATAAGTTTTAAGTACATAGCATAACTATAAAAATGTTTAAACGAATCCACACGAAAACCTAAGTTATCAAGATTAACATATCAATGGCTTGCAATATTCAAGTCAACCGTCTGATTACCGCAAGAATTAAATTTAACATGACCTCTCGTTCACGGGTGGTGTGTTACTCCTATAGCGCTATACATGTTAAATGGAGGCTCGTACGAAGTCAATGTCACACCCCAACCGATGGCGGAAACATCGGGGCATGGCACTGAGCGAAACAGATTGTCTAGAAGTCTCCATAACAACTATATTTACCAAATATTTTAAAGTAACACGTCCCATACCATGTCATAAATGATAATGTAATTATTACAGAAAGATCTAGTCAAATTGTTCTGTTCCGACAACTTAGATTTTTATTATAGACAATTGTTTATTTATTGGTTTCTAGGACTCTGTCCCTAGCCTCAATTTCATCACCAGCACAAAAAGCATGTAAACATCCTAAGCACCTGTCACATATGTTAAAGTAAAAGTCAATACACATAGTGTAAAGGTGAGCATACAAGTTTGATAATAGCATATAGAGTTCGAAAGCGTTACGCATAACCAGCACGTACACAGTGTAAAATGAGGCATGTTAGTTATCGACATGAACCTATCGATACCAATGAATGCGGGTTGACTGCCCAAGGCAGTTCGCGATACACACTCACCACTGTGAGCCATGTAGGTAATTGTCCTTAACAACCCCTGAGTGAACAGGTGCTGAGTCCAAACTAATAGTACTATCGTTGCTAAGGCAGGTAGACAGCATTCCATGTGTAAACATAACAAACAAGCATTCATTAAGCCACGTATAACATGCGGTAATTGGTTAGCGATTAAAGTATTGCGTAGTGTGTTCGATGTGATTTTGTATAAGTAACGTATCTAACACCCAAAAGTGCGTAAAGCAAAAAAGGGATCGAGTATACTCACAGCGATTGATGGATTGAAGGGAGCGCTAGAGAGTAGGGTTAGCCTGAACAGATTGATAGCATAACGATAAGCAATGCGTAAAACGATACAGAGTGCAAGTGGGTAGGACAACAGTTCGATCGGACGGCTGATCGTTCGAGTGACAGTCCGTTCGGACGGTCGTCCAGTCGGATGGCCGTTCGAGTGGATTGTTACTTCCTTTGGGAAGGATGTGTTTGTGTATGATGGCTTGACCTTTGAAGTTTTCGTTGTAGCATTTTGAAAACATAGAAGTATCTCTACCTTTCAGGTCGGTCGATCGAACGACCATTCGATCAGGCGACAATCCGATAGGTTGGGCACTTCAGCGAGAAGAAGTTCACAGCAGGTTGTCACTCGATCGGACGGGTGTTCGATCGGGTGGCATCCTTTGTGCATTGAACATGTGGAAAATTGTTTAAGTGTGGAAGTTTAAATGTCTCATGATTCGAATGGCAATTCGATCAGATGGTAGTCCGATCGGATAACAATTCGTTCAACGTTCAACTTCAAATGTTGGAAAAAATGGTTAGGTGTGGGACCCAAGGTGCAAGTCGATCGGTTGACAACCCGTTCGGTCGACAGTCCGTTCGGACGGTGGTCCGATCGGATGGCATTCCGTCCTGATCGTTCTGTTCGTCTTACACTTGGCTGTTTTAATCGTTGTCGTTTTATCTAGACGTTTTGATAACATGTTAAGCAACAGAAACCTCGTCAATACTTGGTACTCCTGATCGGACAGGAATCACCCAAAACCAACCAGTTAACTGTTCGAGACGGTGTTCCATGTTTAACCCGAAATCGGTAGTCTCGTGGATAGAATCCAGATCTTGGACCAACACAACTACAAGAATGAGTAGTAAGTCGGCACAAGCTCCGATTCTATCGGTTTTGAAGGCATTGAGTGTAAAAGAGTTGAAAGAAAGTTGGTAAACCATCTTTCAATCCTTTTCATTGTGAATATGTTTAGATATATGAAAGATCTTTGTTCGTTTATGTGGAAATCGGTTAGATTTAAGTTGTTCTTGGTGGATTGAGGCCAAAACATGAAGTTCTTAAGAACACATGATGACGTCATCCTAGAACACCTTGAATCTTGATGACTTCACGGTTAAAAGTTAAGATTCAAAAGATAGAAAGGTGTAGGAGTGCGTGCAGATTAAGGATGTACAAGATTTAGGACGAGATCTTACCGGAATTGCAAGAAATCGGAGAAAAAGCAAGGTTAGAGCGCTGGTCGGATGAGAGTTGCCAAAAGTGGAAAGTATGAGAGTGACAGGGGGTATTTATAGGGTTACCCAAAGTGGAAAGGAGCTGGTCGATCGGATGGCAGCCCGGTCGAACAGTTGTCCGATCGAGCGGCTGGTCGATCGGCTGGCCTCCTGATCGATCAGTCGCTTGGTTCGAGTGTTTGACGCGACGAGTTTTGTCGTTTCGATTGCGATTGCGAGCGTTGCGATGCGATGGAATTTCCTAGTCAAATTACTTTTAATCCCTACTACTATATCAACATACAAGCATCCTTATTTCATATTCGTTTAGCGTTTGCGATTCGATTGCGATTGAGTTTCGATTGAGTTTCGATTGCGTTTCGATTGATTACCAAACGTAACATAAATAAACATGCACAAGTAACACATAAGGCACACACACACGTATAACAATAACCAAAATGCGTAATTCGAGTTGCGAGTGCGATTGCGATAGCGATAAAGCGATTAATCATGCGATAAATGGCGATTACTATGCGATTATTAATAGATACTCCACATAATACAACTAAAGCAATAATAAAATAGGCTATCTACAAGTCAAAGAAGTCAAAACAGGAATTGAGCAAGGAGAGACAGATCGCAATTAGCAATCTTTTCTCCCTTTGACTTCAATCTTGACTTTGACTTTGACTTTGACTTTCGAACACGGGGTGTTACAGCCTTCCCTAGTTGAGGGAATTTCGTCCCGAAATTAGGCACAAGCCGTAACAAACAACTGCGGGTACTTCGCCTTCATGTCGCTTTCGAGTTCCCAATTGAACTCTGCGCCTCATTTGCCTTCCCATCGGACTTTCACAATAGGAATGCGCGAGCGTCTGAGCTGCTTGGTTTGGCGATCCATGATTTCGACAGGCTTCTCCACGAAGTGTAGTGTTTCGTTTACTTGGAGGTCATCGAGAGGTACAAATAGATCCTGCTCAGCCAGGCAGTTTCAGAGGTTTGACACATGGAAAGTCGGGTGGACATTACTAAGTTCCTCCGGTAGTTCGAGTCTGTAGGCGACTTTTCCGATCCTTTCCAGAATCTTAAAAGGTCCAACATATCGAGGCGCTAGTTTCCCTTTCTTGCCGAATCTGACCACACCCTTCCAAGGTGATACCTTTAGGAGTACGTAGTCGCCAACGTCAAATTCAAGGGGCTTGCGTCGTCTATTGGTGTAACTTTTCTGTCGACTTCGAGCTTTCAACAAGTTGTCTCGAATATGGAGGACTTTGTCAGTCGTTTCTTGCAATAACTAGGGACCGGTTAGTTGCGAGTGACCGATCTCGTGCCATACAATAGGCGATCGACATTTTCTTCCGTATAAAGCCTCGAATGGTGCCATTTGAATGCTGGAATGATAACTGTTGTTGTACGAGAATTCGACTAACGGCAGGTATGCATCCCAATTACCACCGAAATCTATGACACACGAACGAAGCATGTCTTCAAGAGTACGGATCGTTCTCTCAGTCTGACCGTCGGTTTGAGGGTGGAATGCAGTACTTAGGTTAAGCGTTGTACCGAGAGCAGCTTGAAACGTTTCCCACAGTCGCGAGGTAAACCTAGCATCACGGTCAGAGATGATGTCACGAGGCGTCCCATGTCGACAAATGAACTCATTGGTGTAGATTCAGGCTAATTGTTCTACCTTGTAGTCTTCCCGTATTGGCAAAAAGTGGGCTGATTTGGTCAAACGGTCGACAACAACCCAAATACTGTCGTGACCTGATGGCGCGCGGGGGAGCTTGGTTACGAAGTCCATAGCTTTACTCTCCCACTTCCACACAGGGATCGGGGGTTGTTCGAGTAAGCCAGAGGGTCTTTGGTGTTCAGCCTTAACCTTCGAGCAGGTCAGGCACTTTCCAACGTAGAGGGCAATATCCCTTTTCATGCCCGGCCACCAGTACTTGTAGCGAAGGTCCTGGTACATTTTATCGGCACCGGGATGAATGGAATATCGGGATTTGTGGGCTTCGTCCATCAATATCTGTCGCAAATTGGTTCGTTTAGGGATCCAAAACCGGTCCAGATAATGGAATATCCCATTCGACTTATTCACAAGCTGGGCTCCATCATGGTAGATTCTTTCCTTATCCAAAGTGCGTTCATTAAAACAAGCATGTTGGGCTTCGCGGATGAGGGTTTCAAGATCGTATTGGGCTCGGGTATCACGAATGCTAAGTAAATAACTCCGTCTGTTGAGAGCGTCGGCAACGACATTTGCTTTGCCAGGGTGATAACGAAACTCACAGTCATAATCGTTGAGAAGTTCTACCCATCGGCGTTGACGCATATTAAGTTCCTTCTGGTCAAAGATATGTTGTAGGCTCCTATGATCGGTGAAGATCGTACACTTTGTACCATACAGGTAGTGTCGCCAAATCTTTAACGCAAAAACAACTGCGCCTAGCTCGAGATCATGGGTTGTATAGTTTTTTTCGTGGATTTTGAGCTGACGAAATGCGTAAGCTATAACCTTGTCCTGTTGCATGAGAACACAACCAAGACCAAGGTTGGAAGCATCATAATAGACAATGAAGTCGTCGTTTCTGTCGGGCAATAAGATAATAGGAACATTGCAAAGCATGCGCTTGAGGGTTTGGAAAGCAGACTCTTGTTCAGTTCCCCAGAAAAAAAGGCTTGTCTTTATGCGTTAGAGCGGTAAGCGGCACAACGATCTTTGAGAATCCTTCGATAAATCATCGATAATAGCCCGCTAGTCTAAGAAAAGAACGGACTTCGGACGGGTTCTTGGGTGTAATCCAACTCTTAACGGCTTCAATCTTCGCGGGATCGACGTGAATACCTTGACTATTTACAATGTGACAGAGGAATTGAACCTCCTCCAGCCAGAATTCGCACTTGGAGAACTTGGCATAGAGTCGATTCCCTTGGAGTAGCTCGAGAACCAAACATAGATGTTGCGCGTGTTCGGCTTTCGACTTGGAATAGATCAAGACACCGTCGATGAACACGATGATGAAACGGTCGAGATAAGGTTTACACACGCGATTCATCAGATCCATGAAAACCGCGGGTGCGTTGGTCAAACCAAAAGGCATAACAACAAACTCACAATGGCCGTATCGAGTGCAAAAAGCGGTTTTAGGTATATCCTCCTCTTGGATGCGTAGCTGGTGATAGCCTGAGCGTAGATCGATCTTTGAGAAACACGTAGCACCTTGTAGCTGGTCGAACAAATCATCAATGCGAGGCAGGGGATAGCGGTTCTTGATAGTCAACTTATTCAGTTCCCGATAGTCGATGCACATCCGGAACGAACCATCCTTCTCTTTGACGAAAAGGACTGGCGCACCCCAAGGAGAGGTGCTCGGGCGAATGAAGCATTTCTCAAGTAATTCCTGAAGCTGACTCGAGAGTTCACGCATTTCGGACGGTGCGAGTCGGTAAGGAGCTTTGGCAACAGGGTTGGCTCCAGGAATGAGGTCGATACGAAAGTCGATATCACGACTTGGTGGTAGTCCAGGAAGATCCTCAGGAAAGACGTTGGGAAATTCTCGAACCACTGGAACATCGTTTACACCGGGTCCTCCTTTCTTTTCCTTCTCCGCTACTACAATGTTGGCCAAGAAAGCTTTGTATTCCTTGCGGAGATACTTGCTAGCTTGGACACACGACATGAGCTTGAGACCTTTCGAAGCAGTTTCGCCATAAACACACAAATAATCACCATTCGCGAGCGAGAATCGAATCATCTTATCGAAGCACACAACTTCAGCATGGCTTTCGCGAAGAAAGTCCATGCCTACTATGACGTCAAAACTTCCGAGTTGCATCGGAATAAGGTCGATTGGAAAGATGTGATAGTTGAGCTCAAGAGTACAATCACGAAGAACAGAATTAACGGCGACAGTTCTTCCGGTGGCGACTTCAACATCGAACGTCGAGGAGAGATGGGAGCGCTTACGACTAAGAAGCTTCTCGAATTCAAACGACACAAACCAGTTATCAGCTCCAGTATCAAACAAACATGAAGCATAAATACCATTCACAAGGAACGTACCATTAACCACATTGTTGTCAGCCTGGGCTTGGCGCACATGATGTTGAAAGTTCTGGCGCGGGCGGCTTGTTGCTGCTGCTGAGGCTCTTGTTTCATAACCCTGTTTGGGCACATGTTCGCAAAGTGGTTGGGATCACCACATGCGAAGCAGACCCGGGCATTGACCGCGGGTGCCTGAGCCGCGTGTTGGCCTTGTGGGGCTGGGAGCAGAGCTTGATGCGCAGTGGCTGGAGCTGGTGCTTGACGGGGACCAGTATGACAGTTGGTAGTGAAGTGGCCGTACATATTGCAGTGAATCCATAAACGACAGGCGAGACCCACCGGGTGATGATAAGAGCATGTCGGGCAAGCCGGGTGGGGGCTTGTGTATGCATGCTTTGCAGGCGGTGCATAAGTAACTGGTGCTGGTCGGTGGTGAGATTGCTGCTGAGCCAGTACGGCTTGAAGTGGAGCAGCAGTGGTAGTGACAGCAAAGTTCTTATTGCTGGAGATGCTGTTGTTGTTCTTCTTCTTACGGCGTGAGGACTTTGTCGACTGAGCGGCGGCAGTTTCGGTAGTTGGTGCGGCGGTGACTTGGTGCAGGTTCTTTGAAGCTTTATCCCAAAAACCAGCTTTTACTCACTTGTCGTTGATTTCGGCGGCAAGCAAGTAAGTTTCTTTGATCGTTGCTGGCTTTGCGGCATGCACAAAATCTGCAACACAGTCGGGTAGAGCTCGGATGTACTTCTTGATCGTCATGTCGGGCGTCTTCACTTGATTGGGGCAGATGATGCTGAGCTGCTTAAAGCGAGCAGTCAGGGCAGCGTTGTCACCTTCCTTCTGCTTAATGTGCCAGAATTCGTCCTCCAGCTTTTGGCGTTCATGGGGAGGGCAGAATTCATCCATCATAATGGCCTTTAACTCTTCCCACGTCAGCTCATAGGCTGCATCATTTCCGCGTTTGTTTCTCTCGGCCGTCCACCAGTCTAATGCGCGGGACTGAAAGACGCCGGTAGCGTTCAGAGTGTGGAGATTTTCCGGACATCCACTCTGGCGTAGAGTGACTTCGATGGAATCGAACCATTGAAACATAGCCGTTGGGCCATCTTCTCCAGTGAATTCCTTTGGACCGCAAGCCTTGAACTGCTTAAAGCTGAAAGCAGTCTTGGTAGCAACTTTAGGAGCTTCGGTTCGGGACTCCTCAGATGATTTGCTAACATTATCATAGATCTCACTCACGATCTGAGGCACAACCTTTGCCACTTGTTTAGCGAGGATGGCAGCAAGGCGTTTGTCCCTCTATTCTTGGCGAGAAAGTCAGGGGTGACGGGACCCAGATGATGGTCCAGTTGACATTGTCTGCAACAGACATCGTCATAGGTCTCAGACACGTCATAATCGAATCTCACCTCACACGTCTAAATACTACTAAAGCTCAGGAACACAGTCATATAACCACAGATTCACATAAGCACAGAAGTACATCAGTACGTAAGGCACATAAGCACATAAGCACGAAGGACACAAAACACAGAAGCATATAAGCACGTAATTAACTTAGAAGCACACAGAGGCGGTCAAAATACAGAAACCTATCATTCAAAGTTCATGAGCGTTCGAAGATAGCCATCGCGATTATCATGCCGAGTAGTATAGCATAACCAGTTAACTCAGCAAACATTTGGGCGTAAGGTCGTTCCTCATAGTAGTAGCGATTTGTTAGCGTTTTGAGGTAGATAAGCAATGCGGGTTGTGCGTGTCGATCAATGTGAAAGAGAAAATCGAATAAGTCTCCAAAAATTAAACACATAAGCAGGTAAATACACATATAAACACATAAAATCGACGAATTATCAGAGTTAGCAGTTGCGGGCTCAGAATCGAAACACATAGAAATCGAGAAATAGGTCGTATGCGGCTATTAGACATTGACTATCCAAAGTGATTCGACTATTCTCAAGGACCTGTTGTACACACTTTGACTTTCAGGACTGTGCTTTTGCCTCGAGTCTTGGGCTCGGCATGCATCCTTTCCAGTTTCAGTGTGACTTCCAGTCGTTGGAGTCCGTCGAGACGTTGGTGAGAGTTTTGTAAAACCAAGTAAAGGTCGGAACAAGTCGTCAAGGTTAGGGTTTCACCCCTGGCTTAACAACTTCGTTCCTGTTTTTGATAAAATGGAAGAGAATTATGCGTCAAAGTATGGATTTCACTCCTATTCCAACGCAATTTCCCGTGTTTATAGATAAAATGTGGGTTGAACAGGCAATTTAGTCGAGAGTTTGCGGTTTCCACACCTAATCTCGACTTAATTGCTCATTCATATTTGAAAATTCGAGTGCAATGATAGAGTAGCGTAGGCGAGAATGGCGAGAAAGTAGTAGGTAAGCTCATACACAATCCTTAATGGATATGTACGAGTTGGTCTGTTGGTTCCTAACTATAGACTAGGTCTCTAAGACATCGACCCGGCCTAGGTCGAGTCTGGCCAAATTCCCTATAGTTATGGCTCTGATACCAATCTGTCACACCCCAACCGATGGCGAAAACATCGGGGCATGGCACTGAGCGAAACAGATTGTCCAGAAGTTTCCATAACAACTATATTTACCAAATATTTTAAAGTAACACGTCCCATACCATGTCATAAATGATAATGTAATTATTACAGAAAGATCTAGTCAAATTGTTCTGTTCCGAAAACTCGGATTTTTATTATAGACAATTGTTTATTTATTGGTTTCTTGGACTCCGTCCCTAGCCTCAATTTCATCACCAGCACACAAAGCATGTAAACATCCTAAGCACCTGTCACATATGTTAAAGTAAAAGTCAATACACATAGTGTAAAGGTGAGCATACAAGTTTGATAATAGCATATAGAGTTCGAAAGCGTTACGCATAACCAACACGTACACGGTGTAAAATGAGGCATGTTAGTTATCGACATGAACCTATCGATACCAATGACTGTGGGTTGACTGCCCAAGGCAGTTCGCGATACACACTCACCACTGTGAGCCATGTAGGTAATTGTCCTTAACAACCCCTGAGTGAACAGGTGCTGAGTCCAAACTAATAGTACTATCGTTGCTAAGGCAGGTAGACAACATTCCATGTGTAAACATAACAAACAAGCATTCATTAAGCCACGTATAACATGCGGTAATTGGTTAGGGATTAAAGTATTGTGTAGTGTGTTCGATGTGATTTTGTATAAGTAACGTATGTAACACCCAAAAGTGCGTAAAGCAAAAAGGGATCGAGTATACTCACAACGATTGATGGATTGAAGGGAGCGCTAGAGAGTAGGGTTAGCCTGAATAGATTGATAGCATAACGATAAGCAACACGTAAAACGATACAGAGTGCAAGTGGGTAGGACAACAGTTCAATCGGATGGTAGTCTGATCGGACGGCTGATCGTTCGAGTGACAGTCCGTTCGGACGGTCGTCCGGTCGAATGGCCGTTCGAGTGGATTGTTACTTCCTTTGGGAAGGATGTGTTTGTGTATGATGGCTTGACCTTTGAAGTTTTCGTTGTAGCATTTTGAAAACACAGAAGTATCTCTACCTTTCAGGTCGATCGATCGAACGACCGTTCGATCGATCGGGCGACAATCCGATAGGTTGGGCACTTCAGCGAGAACAAGTTCACAGCAGGTTGTCACTCGATCGGACGGTTGTTCGATCGGGTGGCATCCTTTGTGCATTGAACATGTGGAAAATTATTTAAGTGTGGAAGTTTAAATGTCTCATGATTCGAATGGCAATTCGATCGGATGGTAGTCCGATCGGACAACAATTCGTTCAACATTCAACTTCAAATGTTGGCAAAAATGGTTAGGTGTGGGACCCAAGGTGCAAGTCGATCGGTTGACAACCCGTTCGGTCGACAGTTCGTTCGGACGGTGGTCCGATCGGACGGCATTCCGTCCTGATCCTTCCGTTCGTCTTACACTTGGCTGTTTTAATCGTTGTCGTTTTATCGAGACGTTTTGATAACATGTTAAGCAACAGAAACCTCGTCAATACTTGGTACTCCTGATCGGACAGTAATCACCCAAATCCAACCAGTTAACTGTTCGAGACGGTGTTCCATGTTTAACCCGAAATCGGTAGTCTCGTGGATAGAATCCAGATCTTGGACCAACACAACTACAAGAATGAGTAGTAAATCGGCACAAGCTCCGATTCTATCGGTTTTGAAGGCATTGAGTGTAAAAGAGTTGAAAGAAATTTGGTAAACCATCTTTCAATCCTTTTCATTGTGAATATGTTTAGATATATGAAAGATCTTTGTTCGTTTATGTGGAAATCGGTTAGATCTAAGTTGTTCTTGGTGGATTTAGCCTTGTTTTATATAGATTTATACACTTATATAGTTATAATAATAATAACTTAAACTAAGTCCAGTCATAGATGTCATGTAGTATCATGTATGTCAAGCATGGAGGTTAAAACCTCATTATACGATTCACCACTACACAAACCATTACATGAATGGTTCGGAGGGTCATGAATAACAAGAAATAAATCTAATCTATAAAAAGCGCAAGTGACCATGTACTCTCTAACCCAGGTGTGCCAACACATCATGAAAAGAATTAACTAAGTGAGGGAGGCTAGACGGGGCTAAGGTACTTTGATTCTAGTAAGTCACTTGAGTGTTTATACACAAGACTTAAAATGAAGGAGTGGAACTAGTTTGGAAAGCCTAAGCTCCCATTATTCACACTTCACAAGTCACAAGTTCGTCATATGAAAGATGATGACTTGTGCTTGCTTTCATCACTTGATTTTATCATGTATAAACAGAAATATAAGGAGTGTTTGAACTCATAACTTTGATGGTAATCACCTCCACACAAACCCACAACCATAGACTTGGTTGTGAGCTTGGTGGGTATAAGATTCCACCAAGTTATTAACAAGAACATGAACATACAAGAATATAAAAACAAAACAGAAATTTTACACACTCTGGACCTCAAATATGGTGAGGTCTCACTTTAGATTACCAAGGTAATCTTGTGAAAATCTTCATAGAGCTTATCCAAGTGTTAAAGAAGAATAAATGAGTAAGAAATGGTTGTAGAAGTGAGCTAGAACTCACTTTGAATGTCTTGAATTTTCTGTCCAGATCTGGAAATTTAGAGTGATTAAAGAGTGTTTTAAGAGTGATTAGATGGTGTGTAAAGTGGAAAAATAGTGTGAGAGGGGTTGTTTATATAGTGGGTGTATTAGGGTTTGAGTTAGGTGATCATTAATGTAATTAGGTAAGTGTTAAAGGCCAAACAAAACACATAATTGACCAACCAGCATTGCAAAAACAACTTTCTGCGGATCTGAAGCCCTGACAGGCCGCGACGGGGATGGGGCTGGGCTGTCGCGGGGTGCAGCGGCCTCCAGCCAAGCAATTTGTTTGTTTTTTGTCATGTTTAGTCCTTGTGGTTTTGTTATTGGGCACATTATAAGTTATTTTATGTATTTTAACATACAATCAAGTATTAAGTAAGCATAAATGTCATAGTTTAAGTATTCGTGAGTGCAAAACGACGTATAAGCGTATGTGAAACGTATGGAGTCATGTGTATGCGATATTTGATTGCAAGTTGCACATATGTTTACAAGAATCATGTATAATGTATCAAGTGCGTAAATGGATTAAAAGATATAAGTATGATCAATTAAGCAAAGTATAATTTGTTTGAAATAGTGAATTTTATTACGTTCAAAGTCTCGGATTTACAATGATACAACGAAATACGATTAAAAGAGAAACAAGTTTCCAAAAATAGAAATTCAAGGCGAGCTTTGTAAATAAGGAAAGTTACAAAAAAGCGGGGTGTTACAGTCTCCCCTCCTTTAGGAAATTTCGTCCCGAAATTTAGGAAGATGCAACAAACTATAACAACCCTCCTAAATATTTTCGACGCCCTAAAATATTTTAAAATACCCCTATATGTCTTAAAATACACCCCATATGTGAAAACCGAGCCCAAAATATAAAATATCATTAAAAATAAATAAAAAACAAGTAAATTAGGGTTCTGGCGGGCCGCGTAAGACTCACCACTAGCTTACGCGGGCCGCGGCAGATACAATATCCGGCGAGCCTCGGTGGTGACACGTGTCAACACGTGTTGAACTTATTCGTGACCCGGATTACCTATGCCTAGACCCCCCTACTACGCGGCCGCGTAGCCCGAGGTCTAAACTTTCGCGGGCCGCAAGGAAACCAATTTCAGGCCCTATATAAGAGGGCATCGGGCCTTCAGTTGAAACTCGCTCGTTTCCTTTTCTCAATCTCGAATTTCTGATAATAGACACTATAGTCGGGTATAATACCCCCCTAATTAACGAAGTTCTGCCCCAATGTAAGTATTATAACCCCGGTTACGTATTAGATACGATGCCCGATTGATCCAGGGTTCCGTAACAACTGTCGAGGTTCTGCCCGACGTAGTCGTTGGAATGCCGTCTCGGGGAGGGTATTACTAATGTAAATAATGGGTTATTATACTAACATATGTACATTTGTGTAAATTATAGATTATCACCAGCAAAACCCTTACAGAAAACCTAAGACAACAATGTGAGTAATCTGCTTTTTGTAAATTGTTTTTACAAAACCTTAAATGTTTTACAATGCTATTAAGCAGTGATTAAGTCTTTGTAGTTCTTCAATTACTGCCGGTATGTTAGGGTTTAGTATACAAAATGTGGAACACGTTACCATTGGACAACGAGTTAGCCAATGTGTAATATGACCCACCAGTCAGGATTGACAATACTGAATGAGTAATTGTGTAGAAATAAACAATGTGATTGCTCTCAATACTGTTAAAGGATAAAATGTTTCTTGATTAAACTGGGATTCACTCACCAGTATTTCCACTGAAAAATGTTTTTAAAACGTGTTTCAGGTAACAAAATGTAAAAGCCAATTAGAAGAAAGCCAGCTGGAGAGCACTGATGGCTTGAAAAAATGTGGCTATAAAAGTTACCTAAAAGATGATGTTTTAAATTCAATAAAATAGGGTTTATCCCTATAAACATGTTGTAATAAGAAACTTGGGTTTTACCCATGTGTTTATAAATATGGTGGTTTTACTCTGATAAACATTTCCTAACTACGGTCCTGATGAAATTTCCGCTGCCAAAATAATAATAATGATAAACAAAATGATACCACCACAACTGGTCTCGCGGCCTCCCGTTCCCAGGACAGATAGGGGTGGGGGTTGCGACACAAACAGATACGGATACTTAGTCTTCATATCACTTTCGAGTTCCCAAGTAAACTCAGCGCCACGTTTTCCGTCGTCTCTTGTATACGGATACTTAGTCTTCATATCACTTTAGGCTTTCAGCAAGTTATCTCGAACCTATAAAATCTTTTCCGTCGTCTCTTGTATAAGCTCGGGACCAGTGATTTGAGCTTCGATCTCGTGCCAACAAATAGGCGAACGACACTTATGACCATACAATGCCTCGAAGGGTGCCATTTGAATACTCGCGTGGTAACTGTTATTGTACGAGAATTCGATCAAAGGCAAGTGCATATCCCAGTTGCCACCAAAATCAATTACGCATGAACGAAGCATATCCTCTAGAGTTTGGATAGTACGCTCGGTTTGACCGTCGGATTGAGGATGAAAAGCGGTGCTAAGGTTAAGATGAGTACCCATAGAAGTTTGAAATGTTTTCCAAAGGCGAGACGTGAAACGACCATCACGATCAAAGATGATGTCAATGGGGATACCATAACAACACATGATTTCATCCGTGTAGATACGAGCCAATTTCTCGAACTTGAAATTTTCACAATGGGGAAAAAGTGAGCAGATTTGGTCAATCAATCAATTATCACCCAAATACTGTCATGACCTGATGACGTACGAGGAAGTTTAGTGATAAAGTCCATCGCAATGCTCTCCCATTTCCAAACAGGGATTTCTGGTTGTTCGAGCAAGCCAGAGGGACGTTGATGTTCGGCTATAACCTTGGAACAAGTGAGAAATTTCGAAACAAAGGTGGCGATATCTTTCTTCATTCCAGGCCACCAATAGGACGTACGCATATCGTGGTACATCTTATCATCACCAGGATAAATAGAATACCTAGATTTGTGTGCCTCCTTCATCAGAAATTCTTGAAGGTTATCACGATTAGGAATCCAGATGCGACCGAGGTGGTAAATAATACCATCGGATTAGTTACGAGACTCTCTTCAGCACCACATTGCATCTCATTGTAGAGGTTACCCTCGTTAACAGACGTGTACTGAGCTTCACGAATGCGGTTTTGAAGATCGTTGACGAGCTGGAATCAACGAATACCCTTGACATGAGTTTTACGACTAAGTGCGTCGGCCACGACATTTTCCTTACCTGGATGGTAGCGAATATCACAGTCGTAGTTGTTTAACAACTCTACCCAATGACGTTGACGCATGTTCAGTTCCTTTTGGTTGAAGATGTGCTGAAGGCTCTTATGGTCGGTGAAGACCTCATACTTAGTACCATAAAGGTAGGGTCACCATGTTTTCAAGGCAAAAACAACTGCAACAAGTTCAAGGTAATGTGTAGTGTAGTTCTTCTCATGTATTTTGAGTTGCCTCGACGCGTAAGCGATAACCTTCTCTCGTTACATAAGGACACAACCAAGGCCAAGGTTTGAAGCATCACAATACACGACGAAGTCGTCGTTACCATCGGGAAGAGAAAGGATAGGAGCATTGCATAACATGTCCTTGAGCGTTTGGAAAGACTCCTCTTGTTCAGGACCCCAAACAAAAGGTTTATCTTTTTTAGTCAAGGAAGTAAGAGGAACGGCGATTTTAGAAAAGTTGGAAATGAAACGATGATAATAACCAGCTAAACCAAGAAACAAACGAATTTCAGACGAGCAATCCAGTTCTTCACAGCTTCAATCTTTGCAGGGTCAATGTGAATACCAAGTTCATTGACGGTATGACCAAGGAATTGGACTTCTTTTAACCAAAATTCGCACTTGGAGAATTTGGCGTAAAGACGTTCAGCGCGTAAAAGTTGAAGGATAAGACGTAGGTGTCGCTCATGCTCTTCTTGAGTCTTGGTGTAGATGAGAATGTCGTCGATGAAAACTATCGCGAAACCGTCTAAATAGGCTATGCACACGCGGTTCGTTAAATCCATAAAAATCGATGGTTTGAAGGTGGAGGATTTGGGTGTTAACATGATGATTATCAATATTACCCGAAACGCAACCTAAACCCAAACCCTTACGCAAACAAAAAATGAGACCACAGGAAGAAAACCGTTGCCGTGAAGGAAAAAGCCAAAGAGGATCGTCGCGTATATCCGTGGACAAATGATGAAGATGTGGTGTTGACGAAAGCTTGGCTTTCTATTTCAGAGAACTTGGTTCTAGGTATAATTTATTTTATATTTATTGTAAAAAAATAGAGTTAAATGCCAATTTAGTCCTTGTGGTTTGGGTTATTTTGCCAATTTAGTCCAAATATTTGAAACATTGCCATTTTAGTCTAAATAGTTTCAAACATTGTCATTTTAGTCCACGGGGTTAACTTTATCCATTTTTTCTATTAACGAGAAGGGCAATTCGGTCATTGTATATGTAATCATGTTAACTAGAAGGGCAATTCGATCATATAAAATGGCCGAATTGCCCTTCTCGTTAACAGAAAAATGGATGAAGTTAACACAGTGGACTAAAATGGCAACATTTGAAACTAGTTGGACTAAAATGGCAATGTTTCAAACCTTTGCACTAAACTGGAAAAATGGCCAAACCACAGGGACTAAAACGACATTTAACTCAAAAATAAATATGTTTAAAAATTTATGTATTTTTTTCTTGATATTAGTAGTATGTATTTTTTAAACAGGTACCAATTAATACGGTGATGATTTTTGGAATCGAATAAATGATGGAGAGTGTGAAACACGGGTGTTTAAGTGTTTATTCTACGTGGTTTAGCTTGATTTACATAACTATATGCTTGGAATTGGTTATTTGCGAGTGTTTGTATGTGTGCAGGTAAAATGTGTAATTTGGTGAAGTTACGGTGTTTAAAGAGAAAGTGGAACTTGTGAGATTGGTAGAGGCAGCCAACGGAAGCATTTGGGAATGTTTCGGGTCGAATGATAACATGGAACCGATGGAAATACGAAGAAATGAAGTTAAAGGGGTTATTCGGTCATTATTTAGAAGATCAATAAATGGAGAATGTATAGGAAATATTGAATACTAAAGTTGAGGGGCTCAATTGTTGTTAATTAAAAGTTGAAAATAGTGAAGATAAAAGAGAAAGGTGAAAGAAATAAGTATAGGGGGTCATTGTGTCATTATGCTAAAGTTGATTATAAGTTGTGTTTGGAAGCTGAGTTTTGTGCTATGGGTTACGGAATCATAACCGTAACCTACGGTTTGTGTCAGGGAGGAATAAAAATGAATAGGGACTTCAACATGCAGCTTACGTTTTGGGGATAGGACTTATGGCTGGACACGTTAAAATAACATGCAATAAACCCTAACCTAGAGTTTTGAAACCGTAGGTGACGGCGGGAAAAGGAAGCTGCGTGTATTGTTGTTTTGTTTTGCACGTGACTTGAATGTTTTTGGGGGATTTAAGTTTTTTAAAACCCTATTGGGTGGACGGCTGGATGGGCTCGACAATTGGCAGCAACCTTGAATTATTTTTTTGCTCATATAACCACTTATCATCACTAACATCATCATCTATCACGATTTGGGCAGCCATAACTTAGCATCTTCAACTCTCAAATCATTTTAACATCATCATCATTCATGATAAAACTTCGGCACAACACCGACTCGATCATGAATTCATCATTCTACAACACTCTTGAGGATTGTTCGAACGTCACGAGCGGCTAGTCGCCCGGTGACCATCTCCGGGAATAGGGTGCATGTTTGAACTTTGGGTTTGCGTATGTTTACAACTTTTTTTGGATTAAGAACTGATTAATCATTCGGTTAGTCATTTATATTGTTTCTTGTTCGATTAAACAATATTGTGATTATCATATTCATTCAAGTTCATCAATTATTTGGTTTGTTTCATCAATGATTGGGATTAATTTCTAAATTGTCATTGTTTAAACCTTTAATCATTGAATCTGTTAATGTTTATGAAATCTGAAATTGGTAACTAATTGGATTACTATTCATTTGCATCAATCTTTCGGTTTCGATCATGGATCATTGCAATCAAATATATTGTCCGTTAATTATTTATCAAAACAAGTTTTATGGATCATGTCTATGTGATTTCCAATCAGTATTAATTACGTAACCCACTTTTTTTTGCGTAACCTAAAAACCCGGAGATTGGTCCCTTTTCTCATAATTGTTTACAACTCTAATTTACATTTGTTTTCACAATCATTCTCAAAGTGCAAAAAAACAATTAGTTAGAAATAGATCATAATTAAAGCAACGAACTTTTACACTTTCCACTGATTCCCCGTGGATTCGAAACCCTACTTACCCTTTACTAGTAAAAGGTGAATATGACACTTTTAACTTTATTTTTGACCGACCTTACGACATCGATCAAAATGGAGCCGTTCCCGGGGAGTCGGTGCACTTAGTTTAGTTAGTTGTTTTCTTAAAAATTCAAAAAAACCTAAAAATTAGAAAAACCCAAAAATCCAAAAATATTTCCTTTTGTTTGTCTTTTATTTGTTGTGTTCTGTATTACGCTTGGTTTCTTGTTTGTCTGTGTACAGGTGATTCTTGTGTTGCATGCATAGTAGGTTTTCAAATAAATCATCACCTCTCTTATTTGATCCAGAAATCGAAAAGACTGCTCGACAGAATCTCGTTCTTATGCGTTCAACAGTGAAAACTAAAGCTCATTCGTCAACAGTTGCTCGAGACCTTGAAAAGGCAGCTCACGAAATGGCTGATCAAGAGCCACAACACCAAGCTCCACAAAACAAACCAATCCCACCCATTCCAGATCCACCAATTCCTCAAAACCAACATCAAAATCAAAACCAGCCCAATAACCAAACCCAGAATCAACCACCACCACAACCATTTCCACAATTCAACCCAGGCCCACAATACCAACCTGGAAATCTTAATCTCTGACATAGGGAAATTATTCGCCTTAATCAACCACAGCATCAACACGGGTATGATGAGGGTTCCCAACACAGAGAAGGTAGTGTTCATACTTGGGAATTTGGTTGGGAGGAGGATGATTATTAAAACCAGTATGATGGAAGGTACGTGGATTACAGATACGATGAAGGGTATAATGTTAATCAAGGCTATCCGGTACAACAACAGGTCAATCAAAGAAATCACATCCCGCAACCGATTCCACAAAATCAAGTTCATAATGGAGTCCCACCGTTTAATGCGGGAAATCAAAGAGCTAATAATCGGTTTAGGGGCGAGCAGATACAGTTTATGGATGGTGTCCCACAAGTCGTTCAAGGGGCACCAATTCAAGGCATTGAAGGTCATTGTCGACCCGTTGTAGTACCCAATTCATCAGCTATAGTTACACCAGTGGGGAACAATAATCGACCCTTCGAGGTGAGGCCTCAATACTTAGGCCATTTGCCGGAATTCTATGGAAAAAGAACCGAAGAACCATACTTGCATATTGCAAGTTTTGATTCAATTTGCCAGCCTATTGGAGGGTCAGGGTTTACAAAGGATGAGGTGAACCTAATGTTGTTTCTATTTAACCTGAAAGACAAGGCACATTAATGGTTCACAACATTACCTCCGGGTACTATCTACACTTGGCAAGAAATGCAGCAAGTGTTTTTGGAGGAGTATTATACTATGAACAGAACCAGTGAAGCTCGGGAAGCAATCAGAGTTTTCCAACAGCATTCAGGGGAGACATTTCATGAAGCTTTCACGTGGTTCAAGGAGTTGTTAAGAAAATGTCTACATCATGGCATTCAGACGTGGGAACTAATCAAGGCGTTCTATGATGGGCTACTTCCTGATGATGTAAGAGATCTCATCACTATCAGTAATGGTACATTTCTCACAAACATCGAAGCTGCAGATTGGGCATACTTGGAGAGACAAAGTGCCACTTTTAAGAGACAGGCACAATCAAGCAGGAGGGCAAGATCGAGTTCAGGGAAACCAGTCGATTATGAAGCTGAGGAACGGGTTGAGAAGTTGAGGCATCAAAATCTACTTCTCAAACGTCAGGTTGCCCAAATGAATCTCAGAAAGGGGGGGCGAAGTTAAAACCATCAATGCGTTTTCGGTGTGTACTGAGTGTGGAGAGTTAGGGCATCAAGTTGGAGAATGTACGGTGTTGGTTGGTCAGACTGAAGAAGTGAATCAATTGTACGGTGAACGAAGGCAATATGATATGAAATCGAATACATATAATCCAGGTTTGCGAAACCACCCCAATTTTAGTTATGGTAATTCTGCTAATCAGTTGAACCCCAATTTTCAGGCACCTACCAAGGAGGTCAACAGTATCAGAATCGGCAAGGAAATTACTCGCAAGGAGGTTACCAAAATCGAGGCCAATACAATCAAGGGCCTCAAGCTACCAACCAACAGCAAAATTAAGGCAATTATCAAAGCAATTATCAAGGGAGTTGGAGGAATCAAAGTAACCAGCAAGGTAATTCTTCAGGTGGTGGAGGTGACTTGAGTGATTCGAAGCTGGATGCAATCATGTCATTCATGAAGGATATTCAGAAGTATAATGAGGTCAGAGATAAGACATCTGCATCAATGCAGAAGTAGTTGGGGCAATTAGCCGATGATATAGCTCAGTTGAGAAGAGACCCCGGAAAGCTGCCAAGTACCACCACGGTCAACCCGCAACATCAAAGCAGTAGCTCAGCTACCAAGAATGCACGTGTAAACCAGGTAAGTGTACTTTGTTCTGGTAAAGTGTATGATAATAAGGTTGGCACTCCACCACTATTTGTTGAGGGGGTGGTGGAGGATTGGGATGAAAACAAGGACGAGGAACATGAGCCTGAACCTGTAAGCCCTAAGAAATCTAATAAAACGACTTCTCAAGAAACAAATGATAGGGTTTTAGAAAAGGCATCAACTAAGGCTACATAAAAGGGTGCAAGAGTTAAAACCAACTCGTTTCCTCAAGCTTTGGTAGAACCGGGAACTAAAACTACCAAAAGAGGCCCACAACAGGAAGAGATGTGGGAAGTTTTTAAGCAAGTAAAAATCAATATCCCATTATTAGATGCGATAAAACAAGTTCCGGCTTATGCGAGGTATTTGAAGGGCATGTGCACCCAAAAGTGGCAAAACAAATTTCCAAAGGAAATCGATTTAACCGAAAATGTTAGTGCCGTGTTGTCGGGTGCCATCCCTCCTAAACTCTGAGATCCAGGTGCTCCGTTATTCCCCATTCAAGTGGGTGACTTTAAAATGAGTCGGGCATTGCTGGATTTGGGAGCGAGTGTGAGTATTCTCCCGAGGAGTCTTTATGATCAATATGATTTCAGACTGTTATAGAAAGCCGACATCACAGTTGTGTAGGCTGACTTGACCTTGAAACTTCCCAGGGGAATAGTGTGTAATATCATTGTCAAAGTGGAGGACTTTTACTACCCAGTTAACTTCTTGGTTTTAGACTATGTCTCAATTGATAAAACTAAACAACCTAATGTTATACTCGGTTGACCGTTTTTAGCAACTGCTAATACTTTAATTGATTGCATAAATAGGATAGTTGACATGACATTGGTTAATAGGAAAGTCTGATTAAACGTGTTTTCCCGTACATATGATTCTCTGGTTAGTGATGAATGCTTTATGGCAGACATCATTGGCGAGTGTCATCCTCATGAAAATGGGGTAAACACAACAGAGACATGTGTTATTTGTGACAGAGAACAGGCTGAATTATCGGAAGGTTTGAACGAAACTGAAAAGGAATTGGAGGTGATGGCACTTAAAGACAGGAGACCCACTTGGACTCATTAAGTGGAAAGTCTACCCGAGCACATCGATACGCATCTTAAGCCATCATTGGAATCACCTCCACAAGTAGAGCTGGAGGAGCTGCCGAAACACCTCCAGTACGCCTTCGTGGGAGACAATGACACCCTTCCGGTGATCATTGCATCGAATTTGACAAAAGCACAAGAAAAGGCCTTGATGGGGGTGTTTGTAACACCCCGTGTTTTCAAAAGTCAAGTCAAAGTCAAGGTCAAGGTCAAAGTCAATGACCGATCGTACGAATTTAACTTATACTAATTTCCTTATTTTAATTGTATTATGTGGAGTAAGGGTTGTTAATTGCTAAAATCGATGTGTGTTAATCGCTATCTAATCAACTCGCGACTGTGAACTATAGGAAGTAACAATGCGATAAAGTTAACTAATCGATAATCAAGCTATGCTACTCGACATCGAATCGTGATACGAACCTCAACTCGACTTAATTTAGTTATTATACGTGTGTGTGTGCCTTATGTGTTGCTTGTGCGTGTTTATATATGTTGTGGAATCAATCGAACTCAATCGAAACTCGAAACGCAGCCGAACTCGAATCCGAATCGAAATCGAACTATGATAATTAGTAGTTAGGACTGAGAGTAATTTGACTAGGAAACCCTATCGTGACGAGCCGCTTGCAATCGTAATCGAAATGCCAAAAATCGTCGCGTCAAACAATCGAACCAAGTGCCATCCGGCCGGATAGCCGTCCGACCGGATCGCCACTATGTCACAGGTCAGGTGTCATCCGACCAGGATGTCATCCAACCGGATCGTCATCCGGGCGGTATGCCATCCGATCGGACAACCCTTTCCTCTTTTGGAATTCTATAAATACCCCTATCATTGTCATCATTTCCATTTCTGGAAACCCTCTGTCCGAACCACTCGTGCTCCCCACCTTTTCATCGATTTCTCTCAATCCAGGTAAGATCTCGTCCTAAATCTTGTACTTTCTTGATCTACACGCACTCCTACATCTTTCTATCTTTTAAATCTTAACTTTTAACCGTGAAATCACTAGATTTCGGGTGTTCGAGGGTGAAGTCATCATGAGTTCTTCAAGAACTCCTTGTTTTGACTTCAATCCACCAAGAACAACCGATATCTAACCGATTTCCACGCAAACACACAAAGATCTTGCAAAGATCTCGACACAAGAGTGGTGAAAAAGGATTGAAAGATGCTTTCTAACTTTCTTGCGACTCTTTTACTCTCACTACACTCAAAACCGATAGAATCGGACCCAGTTCTAGTCTCCTACTCATCCATAGTGTTGTAATAGTCCAAGGTCTGGATTCTACTCACGAGACCACCGATTTCGGGTTAAATAAGAACAACCGTCCTGAGCCGGTAACTGGCCGAACTAGGATGATTCCTGGTCAGTCTGGTCACTTGGGTTGAAACGAGGTTCCGTTGCTTAATGCGATGTCAACACGTCTCGATAAAACGACAAACAACCAAAATGACCAAGTGAAAGACGAACGGGACAGCCGGAGCGGAATGCTGTCCGATCGGACTGCTGTCCGAACGGATAGGTTATCCGAACGGATTATCATCTGAATGGATCACACTTGGGACCCACACTTGAACAACCTTATCTGAAGTTTGAGTATTGAACGAATTGTAATCCGATCGTACGACCATCTGACTGGATTACTCTTCAGATCATGAGATACTAAGACTTTAAAGACTTAAACAATTTTCAACGTGTTCAATAACAGAGTTGCCACCCGGTCGGATGGACATCCGACCGAGTGACACTTCTGCTGTGAACTTGCTTTCAATAAGTAACCTTATCACTAAGTCGTCGTCCGATCGACCGACTAGATGGATAGAGATACTTCAATACTTTCAAAATGCTACAACGAAAACTTCAAAAGTCAAACCATCATACACAAACACATCCTTCCTATAGGAAGAAACAATCCACTCGAATAGCCATCCGACCGGACAACCTGTCCGACCGGATGACCATCCAAATGGATTGCTATCCACACGGATTGCTGTCTGACCAGATTACCATCCGATCGAACCACTATCCGATCCATTTTGCACTTTGCACCATTTGACGCGTTAAACGTCACTTATCATTATACAATCTAATCTACTCAGGCTAATCTTACTCGCTAAGCGCTCCCTTCAATCCATCAACCGCTGTGAGTATACTCGATCCCTTTTTTCTTTAAGCACTTTTGGGTGTTACATACGTTACAACTATTCAAATCACATCAAACACACTACTCAATACTATTTGAACGCTAACCGTTAATGCATGTTATACGTGGCTTATGAATGCTTGTTTGTTATGTTTACACATGGAAAGCTGTCTACCTGCCTTAGCGACGATAGTACTATAGTTTGGACTCAGCACCCGTTCACACGGGGGTTGTTAAGGACAATTACTTGCATGGATTACGGTGGTAATCATGTATTGCGAACTGCCTCGGGCAGTCAACACGCAGTCATTGGTATCGATGGATCTATGTCGATTACTAACGTGCTTCATTTATCTATGTGTACATGCTGGTTATGCGTAAACGAATTTGAACTCTATATGCTATTATCAAACTTGTATGCTCACCTTTACATTATATGTATTGACTTTTATTTTAATGTATGTGACAGGTGCTTAGGATGCACACATGTTAGGATGTTGAAGCTAGAATAAAGCTTTAGAGCCCAACAAATAGGTGTCTGTAGTAAATGGATCAAGGTTCTCTAGAAGCAGATAAACAATTGCTCTATTTTAAATCTGAGTTGTCGGAACATAATTTATTTTCCTAGATTTTATCTGTAATAATTTGTTTACTGTTTGAGGTATGGTATGGGACATGTTATTTAAATTGAATAGTAATGATAATTGTTATGGAAACTTCTGGACAATCTGTTTCGCTCAGTGCCATGCCCCGATGTTTCCGCCATCGGTTGGGGTGTGACAGATTGGTATGAGAGCCATAACTATAGGGAATTAGGCAAGACTCGACCTAGTCCGGGTCGATGTCTTAGAAACCTAGTCTATAGTTAGGAACCAACAGACCGACTTGTGCATATCCGGTAGGGATTATGTACGAGCTTAATCCTCGCTATTCTCGCTTATGCTACACTATCACTGCACTCTAATTTTCAACTATGAAAAAGTAACTAAGTCGAGATTAGGCGTGAAAACCACGAACTCTCGACTAAATTGCTTGATCAATGCTGCTTTATCAACTTCTCAATGATTTCTTCTTTCTTTTTCAATAATGAACGCTTGTTCAACGGGGGAAATTATACCAAATCAGGAGTGAAATCCATATTTTGATGAATAATCTCCTCTATTTTATCAAAAACAGGGACGAAGTTGTTGAGCCAGGGGTGAAACCCTAACCTTGACGACTTGTTCCACATATTTTACAAAACTCCCACCAAAGTCTCGATGGACTCCAACAACCTGAAGTCACGACATGACTAACGGGATGTGTGTCAGACGCCCAAGAATCGAGGCAAGGACACGGTCCTGAAGGTAAAACGTAGACGACAAGTCCTTGTGAATAGTTGAATCTCTTTGGTTAGTCGAAGTCTACTAGCCGCAGACAGTCTATCTATCGATTTTTACGTGTTTCGATTCTGAGCATGCAACTGCTGACTCTGATAATTCGTCGATTTTATGAGTTTATATGTGTGTTTACCTGTTTATGTGTTTAAATTTAAGGAATTTGCTCGATTTCGCTTTCACTTCGATCGACACATACGACTCGCACTGCTTTTCTACCTCAAAACGTCAACAAATCGCTGAATTATGGATGACTTTATGCTACGATATACGCTTGTACTACGCTATTCTCGAACGATCGAAGACTTTGAATGATAGGTTTCTGTATTCTGACTGCCCCTTGTGTTGAAATGTTTCTGTGATTCCGTGCTTATGTGTTAATGTGATTCTGTGCTTTACGTGCTTATGTGTTATGTGATTTTGTGTTCTACGTGGTTATGTGTCTATGCGTGTTCCTGAGCTTTAGTAGTAGTAGACGTGTGAGGTGAGATTCGAATATTTTGTGTTGAGTCCTGTGACGATGTCTGTTGCAGACAATGTCGTCTGGATCCCGTCATCCTTCACTTTCTCGTCAAGAAAAGAGAGACAAACGCCTTGCTGCCATCATCGCTAAAAGTGTAGCAAAGGCCGTGAGTGATGTTTATGAGAATGCCAGCAAATCGTCTGAGGAATCAAGAACCGAAGCTCCTAAAGCTACCGCTAAGACCTTCAACTTCAAGCAATTCAAGTCGTGTGGGCCAAAAGAATTCACTGGCGATGGAGGTCCTACTGCACTATTCCAATGGTTTGATTCCATTGAGGTCACTCTACGGCAGAGTGGTTGC
This sequence comes from Helianthus tuberosus, assembly GCA_030545235.1. NCBI lineage: Eukaryota > Viridiplantae > Streptophyta > Magnoliopsida > Asterales > Asteraceae > Helianthus > Helianthus tuberosus. Next base: position 64,415,162 of record CM060440.1, on the reverse strand, counting down.
CCCGATGACCTCCGTACTCTGAATGCTACCGGCGTTTTCCAGTCCCGTGCACTAGACTGGTGGACGGCCGAGAGGAACAAGCGAGGGAATGATGCAGCCTACGGTCTGTCGTGGGACGAGCTCAAGAAAGTTATGCTAGAGGAATTATGCCCACCTCATGAACGTCAAAAGCTAGAAGATGAATTTTGGCACATACAGCAAAAGGATGGTGACAATGCTGGTCTTACGACTCGTTTCAAACAGCTCAGCATTATATATCCCGACCAAGTCAAGACTCCAGACATGGAGATCAAGAAGTACATCCGGGCCCTGCCCGACTGCGTTGCTGATTTCGTACAAGCGGCTAAGACTACGACGATCGAAGAGACCTATCTACCGGCCACTGAAATCAACGACAAGCGGGTTAAGGCTGGTGTCTGGGATAAGACTTCGAAGCATCTGCATCAAGCTACCGCCACCACACCAACTGCCGAACCCACCTCATCGAGCAACAAGAGGAAGAACAAGAGGAAGAACAGCTCCAACAACAAGAACTGTGCGATCACTGTTGCACCAGTTCAAGCTGTACCAGCTCAACAACACCAGGTGGCAGCACCTGTGGCCAATGCACCCCTTGCTAAGCTTGCATACACGGGGCCACATCCGCTTTGCCCTACCTGTACGTACCATCACCCGACTGCCATCGCTTGCCGTTTCTGTGCCCATTGCAATATGTACGGCCACTTCACAACCAACTGCCGTGCTCGACAAGCTCCTGCTCATCAAGCTCTACTCACTGCCCCTCAGGGTCAACAAGCTCCTCCGGCACCCACGGTCAACGCCAGAGCCTGTTTCGCGTGTGGCGACCCGAACCACTTCGCCAACATGTGCCCAAACAGGGTTGTGAAACAAGAGCCCCAGCAGCAACAGCCTCAGCAATAGCAACACCAGCAGCAACAACAACAAGCAGCACGTGCCCGAACTTTTAACATCAACGTGCGCCAAGCCCAAGCTTACAACAACGTGGTTAATGGTACGTTCCTTGTGAATGGTATTTATACATCATGTTTGTTTGATACTGGAGCCGATAATTGCTTTGTGTCGTTCGAATTCAAGAAGCTCCTTAATCGTAGACGCTCCAAACTCTCTTCGACGTTCGACGTAGAAGTCGCCACTGGAAGAACTGTCAGCGTCAATTCCGTTATCTGTGATTGTACTCTTGAGCTCAACAATCATATTTTCCCAATCGACCTTATTCCGATGCGACTCAGAAGTTTCGACGTCATAGTAGGCATGGACTTTCTACGCGAAAACCATGCTGAAGTTGTGTGTTACGATAAGATGATTCGATTCTCGCTCGCGAATGGTGACTTATTGTGTGTATATGGTGAAACTGCCTCGAAAGGGCTCAAGCTCATGTCATGCGTCCAAGCTAGCAAGTATCTCCGCAAGGAATACAGAGCTTTCTTGGCTAACATTGTAGTAGCGGAGAAGGAAAAGAAAGAGAAGAAGGAAGTGAAAGACGTTCCTGTGGTTCGTGAATTTCCTCATGTGTTTCCTGACGATCTTCCAGGTTTGCCACCAAATCGTGATATCGACTTTCGTATCGACCTCATTCCTGGAGCCAACCCTGTTGCCAAAGCTCCTTATCGACTCGCGTCGTCCGAAATGCGTGAACTCTCAAACCAACTCCAGGAATTACTTGAGAAAGGCTTCATTCGCCCGAGCACCTCTCCATGGGGCGCTCCAGTCCTTTTCGTCAAAAAGAAGGATGGGTCGTTTAGGATGTGCATCGACTATCGAGAATTGAATAAGTTAACTATCAAGAACCGCTATCCCCTACCCCGCATCGACGATTTGTTTGATCAACTACAAGGTGCTACATGTTTCTCGAATATCGAATTACGATCAGGATACCACCAACTACGCATACAAGAGGAGGATATACCCAAAACCGCATTTCGCACCCGTTACGGCCATTACGAATTCGTTGTTATACCCTTTGGTCTAACCAACGCACCCGCGGTCTTCATGGATCTTATGAATCGCGTGTGTAAACCATATCTCGACTGTTTCATCATCGTGTTCATCGATGATGTCTTGATCTATTCCAAGTCGATGGCCGAACATGCGCAGCATCTACGTTTGGTTCTCGAGCTGTTCCAGGGGAATCGACTCTATGCCAAATTCTCTAAGTGCGAATTTTGGCTGGGGGAAGTTCAGTTTCTGGGCCACACTGTCAATAGTCAGGGTATTCACGTTGATCCCGCAAAGATTGAAGCCGTCAAGAGTTGGGTTACACCCAAGAACCCTTCGGAAGTCCGTTCTTTCCTCGAACTAGCGGGCTATTATCGACGATTTATCGAAGGATTCTCGAAGATTGTTGTGCCTCTTACCGCTCTCACGCATAAAGATCAGCCTTTTGTTTGGGGAACCAAACTAGAGACTGCCTTTCAAACCCTCAAGTATAAGCTTTGCAATGCTCCTGTTCTCACTCTACCCGACGGAAACGACGATTTCATTGTCTACTATGATGCTTCCAACCTTGGTCTCGGTTGTGTCCTCATGCAGTGGAGCAAGGTTATAGCTTACGCATCTCGTTAGCTCAAAATCCACGAGAAGAACTATACAACCCATGATCTCGAGCTAGGCGCGGTTGTTTTTGCATTAAAGATTTGGCGACACTACCTGTATGGTACCAAGTGTACGATCTTCACCAATCATAGGAGCCTACAACATATCTTTAATCAGAAGGAACTTAATATGCGTCAACGTCGATGGGTAGAACTTCTCAACGATTACGACTGTGAGATCCGTTATCACCCAGGCAAGGCGAATGTTGTTGCCGACGCACTCAGCAGACGGAGTTATCTGCTTAGCACTCGTAATGTTCAAGCCCAACACGATCTCGAAACCCTTATTCGTGAAGCCCAGCATGCGTGTTTTAATGAACGCACGCTGAAGAGGGAACGAATCTACCATGATGGAGCCCAGCTTGTGAGCAAGTCCAATGGGATATTCCACTTTCTGGACTGAATTTGGATCCCTAAGCGGGCCGATTTGCGACAGATCCTGATGGACGAAGCCCATAAATCCCGGTACTCTATTCATCCCGGTGCCGACAAAATGTACCAGGACCTTCGCTACAAGTACTGGTGGTCGGGTATGAAAAGGGATATTGCTCTCTACGTTGGAAAATGCCTAACCTGTGCAAGGGTCAAGGCTGAACATCAAAGACCCTCTGGCTTACTCGAACAACCACCAATTCCTATGTGGAAGTGGGAAAGTATAGCTATGGATTTCATAACGAAGCTTCCGCACACGTCATCAGGCCATGACAGCATATGGGTTGTTGTTGACCGTTTGACTAAATCAGCTCACTTTCTGCCAATACGAGAAGACTACAAGGTAGAATGATTAGCCCAAATCTACACCGACGAGATCATTCGTAATCATGGGAGCCTCGTGACATCATCTCTGATCGTGATGCTCGGTTTACCTCGCGACTATGGGAAACATTTCAAAAGGCTCTTGGTACATCGCTTAATCTAAGTACCGCCTTCCACCCTCAAACCGACGGTCAGACTGAAAGAACGATTCGTACTCTTGAAGACATGCTCCGTTCGTGTGTCATCGACTTCGGTGGTAATTGGGATAAATACCTGCCCTTGGTCAAATTCTCGTACAACAACAGTTATCATTCCAGCATACAGATGGCACCATTCGAGGCTTTATACGGAAGGAAATGTCGATCGCCTATTGTGTGGCACGAGATCGGTCACTCGCAACTAACCGGTCCCGAGCTACTGCAAGAAACGACAGACAAAATTTTCCAAATCTGGGACAATCTAGTGAAAGCTCGGAATCGACAAAAAAGTTATGCCGATAGACGACGCAAGCCCCTTGAATTTGACGTTGGTGACTACGTACTCCTAAAGGTATCGCCTTGGAAGGGTGTGGTCCGATTTGGCAAGAAAGGGAAGCTCGTGCCTCGATACGTTGGACCTTTTAAGATTCTGGAAAGGATCGAAAAAGTCGCCTACAGACTCGAACTACCGGAGGAACTGAGTAACGTCCACCCAACTTTCCACGTGTCAAACCTCCGAAAATGCCTAGCTGAACATGATCTAATTGTACCTCTCGATGACCTCCAAATAAACGAGACATTGCACTTCGTGGAGAAGCCTGTCGAAATCATGGATCGCCAAACCAAGCAGCTCCGCCGCTCGCGCATTCCTATTGTGAAAGTCCGATGGGAAGGCAAACGAGGCGCAGAGTTCACTTGGGAACTCGAAAGCGACATGAAGGCGAAGTACCCACAGTTGTTTGGAGAAATTCCAGAGAAAGAAAGTGCTCCAAAGTGATTCACGGTGTGGTACTACTTACGGCTTAATTTCGGGACGAAATTCCCTCAACTAGGGGAGGCTGTAACACCCCGTGTTTTCAAAAGTCAAGTCAAAGTCAAGGTCAAAGTCAACGACCGATCGTATGAATTTAACTCATAGTAATTTCCTTATTTTAATTGTATTATGTGGAGTAAGTGTTGTTAATTGCTAAAATCGATGTGTGTTAATCGCTATCTAATCAACTCGCGACTGTGTACTATTGGAAGTAACAATGCGATAAAGTAAACTAATCGATAATCAAGCTATGCTACTCGACATCGAATCATGATATGAACCTCGACTTAATTTAGTTATTATACGTGTGTGTGTGCCTTATGTGTTGCTTGTGCGTGTTTATATATGTTGTGGAATCAATCGAACTCAATCGAAACTCGAAACGCAACCGAACTCGAATCCGAATCGAAATCGAACTATGATAATTAGTAGTTAGGACTGAGAGTAATTTGACTAGGAAACCCTATAGTGACGAGCCGCTCGCAATCGAAATCGAAACGCCAAAAATCGTCGCGTTAAACAACCGAACCAAGTGCCATCCGGTCGGATAGCCATCCGACCGGATAGCCATCCGACCGGATCACCACTATGTCACAGGTCAGGTGTCATCCGACCAGGATGTCATCCGACCGGATCGTCATCCGGACGGTATGCCATCCGATCGGACAACCCTTTCCTCTTTTGGAATACTATAAATACCCCTGTCATTGTCATCATTTCCATTTATGGAAACCCTCTGTCCGAACCACACGTGCTCCCCACCTTTTCTTCGATTTCTCTCAATCCAGGTAAGATCTCGTCATAAATCTTGTACTTTCTTGATCTACACGCACTCCTACATCTTTCTATCTTTTAAATCTTAACTTTTAACCGTGAAATCACTAGATTTCGGGTGTTCGAGGGTGACGTCATCATGAGTTCTTCAAGAACTCCATGTTTTGACTTCAATCCACCAAGAACAACCGATATCTAACCGATTTCCACGCAAACACACAAAGATCTTGCAAAGATCTCGACACAAGAGTGGTGAAAAAGGATTGAAAGATGCTTTCTAACTTTCTTGCGACTCTTTTACTCTCACTACACTCAAAACCGATAGAATCGGACCCAGTTCTAGTCTCCTACTCATCCATAGTGTTGTAATAGTCCAAGGTCTGGATTCTACTCACGAGACCACCGATTTCGGGTTAAATAAGAACAACCGTCCTGAGCCGGTAACTGGCCGAACTAGGATGATTCCTGGTCAGTCTGGTCACTTGGGTTGAAACGAGGTTCCGTTGCTTAATGCGATGTCAACACGTCTCGATAAAATGACAAACAACCAAAATGACCAAGTGAAAGACGAACGGGACAGCCGGAGCGGAATGCTGTCCGATCGGACTGCTGTCCGAACGGATAGGTTATCCGAACGGATTGTCATCCGAACGGATCACACTTGGGACCCACACTTGAATAACCTTATCTGAAGTTTGAGTATCGAACGAATTGCAATCCAATAAGACGACCATCTGACTGGATTACTCTTCGGATCATGAGATACTAAGACTTTAAAGACTTAAACAATTTTCAACATGTTCAATAACAGAGTTGCCACCCGATCGGATGGACATCCGACCGAGTGACACTTATGCTATGAACTTGCTTTCAATAAGTAACCTTATCACTAAGTCGCCGTCCGACCGGATGACCATCCGAACGGATTGCCATCCGCATGACTAGTCATCCGATCAACCGACTAGATGGATAGAGATACTTCAATACTTTTAAAATGCTACAACGAAAACTTCAAAAGTCAAACCATCATACACAAACACATCCTTCCTATAGGAAGAAACAATCCACTCGAATAGCCATCCGACCGGACAACCTGTCTGACCGGATGACCATCCGAACGGATTGCTATCCGCACGGATTGATGTCCGACCGGATTACCATCCGATCGAACCACTATCCGACCTATTTTGCACTTTGCACCATTTCACGCGTAAAACGTCACTTATCGTTATACAATCTAATCTACTCAGGCTAATCTTACTCGCTAAGCGCTCCCTTCAATCCATCAACCGCTGTGAGTATACTCGATCCCTTTTTGCTTTAAGTACTTTTGGGTGTTACATACGTTACAACTATTCAAATCATATCAAACACACTACTCAATACTATTTGAACGCTAACTGTTAATGCATGTTATACGTGGCTTATGAATGCTTGTTTGTTATGTTTACACATGAAATGCTGTCTACCTGCCTTAGCGATGATAGTACTATAGTTTGGACTCAGCACCCATTCACACGGGGGTTGTTAAGGACAATTACTTGCATGGATTACGGTGGTAATCATGTATTGTGAACTGCCTTGGGCAGTCAACCCGCAGTCATTGGTATCGATGGATCTATGTCGATAACTAACGTGCTTCATTTCTCTATGTGTATGTGCTGGTTATGCGTAAACGAATTCGAACTCTATATGCTATTATCAAACTTGTATGCTCACCTTTACATTATATGTATTGACTTTTATTTTAACGTATGTGACAGGTGCTTAGGATGCACACATGTTAGGACGTTGAAGCTAGAATAAAGCTTTAGAGCCCAACAAATAGTTGTCTGTAGTAAATGGATCAAGGGTCTCTAGAAGCAGATAAACAATTGCTCTATTTTAAATCTGAGTTGTCGGAACAGAATTTATTTGCCTAGATTTTATCTGTAATAATTTGTTTACTGTTTGAGGCATGGTATGGGACATGTTATTTAAATTGAATAGTAATGATAATTGTTATGGAAACTTCTGGACAATCTGTTTCGCTCAGTGCCATGCCCCGATGATTCCGCCATCGGTTGGGGTGTGACAGTGTTAGTGGAGTATAGGGCAGCGATTGGATGGACGATTGCAGACCTAAAGGGGATTAGTCCGTCTATAGTGATGCACCGGATCATCACCGAAGAAGGTGCAAAGCCAGCTAGAGATGCTCAAAGACGTCTAAACCCGAATATGCTGGAAGTGGTGAAGAAAGTGGTACTGAAGTGGCTGGATGTAGGTATAATATATCCTATTTCTGATAGCACATGGGTCAGCCCAACTCAAACGGTACCAAAGAAGGCAGGGATACAAGTTGTGAAAGGTGAAGATGGCGAACAGATCGCTACTCGGCCGGTAACCGGGTGGCACATCTGCATTGACTACCGGAAGTTGAATGCTGCAACTTCAAAGGACCATTTCCCCTTGCCTTTCATAGATCAAATCGTAGAGAAACTCGCATGTCAGAAATTTTATTGTTTCTTAGACGGTTACTCAGGTTATAACCAGGTTGCGATACATCCAGAGGATCAACAGAAAACCACGTTTACGTGTCCTTATGGCACCTTCGCATTTAGGCGAATGCCATTTGGATTATGTAACGCCCCAGCCACCTTTCAAAGGTGCATGATGAGTATCTTTTCAGATATGGTCGGGGATTCTCTAGAGATCTTTATGGATGATTTCTCCATTTTCGGTACGTCTTTTGATTTGTGTTTAGATCAATTAACAAAGGTGTTAAAAAGATGTGTCGTGTCTAATTTGGTTCTAAGCTGGGAAAAGAGCCATTTTATGGTTCAAGAGGGGATCGTGCTGGGACACGTGATTTCAAGTATGGGAATTGAGGTAGACCACGCAAAAATTCAGGTTATTTCAACTTTACCTCCTCCCACTAATGTTAAGGGCGTCCGTTCCTTTCTAGGACACGTCGGGTTTTATAGACGGTTCATTAAAGGATTTTCTGTTATCACAAAACCGCTATGCAACCTCTTGTTAAAAGATGTCCCCTTTGTGTTTGATGAGAAGTGCTTAAAAGCTTTTAACAATTTAAAACAACAATTGATCGAAGCCCCCATTTTACAATCACCGGATTGGTCGCTCCCTTTTGAAATCATGTGTGATGCAAGCGACTATGCGTTGGGGGCTGTGTTGGGACTAGGGATGGCAATGGGTCGGGTTCGGGTCGGGTATTAGTAATCTCATATCCATACCCGCTTGTAAAATTGTATCTCATACCCGTCGGGTATTTGTCGGGTAATTACCCGTCGGGTATCGGGTATACCCATTAATTTGTTAAAAGATATATGTTGGGGTTTCCAAATACATTTCTTTTACTATTACAATTATTATGTATTTTATTTATACAACAACAATTATAAATTAAAAAAGTACATTACATAATATAAGTTTTATCAAAAATTAATAATAACTTTATAGTACTTATACACTTATATGTATATACTTTACAACATACAAAATATAAATACTATTATCAAATATATATACTAAAAGAAAATTTATTTTTTCACATTATGAACATACAAAAATAAAAATACTAATAGACAACGGTTAATGGAAAATAAAAATATAAATTAAAAAATCCGGGTATATGATCGGGTATATAGTTCAGGTAAACGGGTATGTGGTTTCGGGTAATCGGGTCGGGTATCACCTAATCCCATACCCGATCTATACCCACGAAAAAATTTAAATCTAATCCCATACCCGGCCCAATACCCGTCGGGTATCGGGTATACCCGTCCTATTTGTGTCGGGTTTCGGGTATATCCATCGGGCTCGGGTATTTTTGCCATCCCTAGTTGGGACAACGGGTTGACAAGAAACCCGTGGCTATTTATTATGCAAGCAAAACTCTTTCCGATGCTCAGTTAAATTACACCACTACTGAGAAGAGTTGCTTGTAGTCGTTTATGCATTGGATAAGTTTAGGTCCTATTTGTGGGGTAGCAAAGTTGTTATTTATTCTGATCACAGTGTTGTTAGGTACCTCATGGAGAAGAAGGATGCTAAACCAAGGTTAATCTGATGGATTTTGTTGTTACAGGAATTCGACCTTGAAATTCATGACAAGAAGGGTAGTGAAAACGTCGTAGCAGACCATTTATCATGGGTGGTGCATGATATAGATGCACCGGATGTCGAAACAATGAAACGTTTCCTGATGAACATATATTATCTGTTTCTACTAAACCGTGTTTGCTAATTTCGCTAACCTTGCTGTTACAGGTGATATTCCGGAGTTTTGGTCCAAAAAAAAAGAAGCAACAGTTCATAGCTCAAGCTAAAAAAATACATTTGGGACGAACCTGACCTTTTTAAGGTTGGAGCTGATCAGATTATCCGACGTTGCATTCCGGATGAGGAGATCAAGTGTGTTTTGGGGTTATTGCACGCATCGGCGTGTGGTGGACGTTTCAGCGGACAGAAAACCGGGCATAAAGTGCTTGCATGTGGGCTATATTGGCCTACAATTTTCAAGGACGCAGCTGAATTTGCGAAGAACTGTGTTCGATGTCAACAATTAAGGAGTATCTCAAAATGGAATGAGATGCCCATGCAGCCGATCCTCGTGGTTGATATCTTCGATGTTTAGGGAATCGACTTCATGGGCCTATTCCCTAATTCATTATGAAATTACTATATCTTGGTGGCTGTCAATTACGTTTCAAAATGGATAGAAGCGATTGCCACCAAGACGAACGACCATAAATTTGTTTGCAAATTTGTCCAAACAAACATATTTTCGCGATTTGGAATCCCTCGTGTGATCATAAGTGATGGGGGATAAAACTTTCATTTTGGAAAGTTGCTAAAACGTTATGGTATAGACCGCCGAATTGCTACACCGTGTCACCCACAAACGAGTGGGCAGGTTGAGGTTTCCAACAGGCAAATAAAAGAGATTTTACAAAAAACCGTGTGACCCGACCGCAAGGATTGGTCCATCAAGTTGGATGATGCTTTGTGGGCGTATCGTACGACTTATAAAATGCCTATTGGAACCACACTGTATCGGTTGGTCTATAGAAAAAGGATGTCATTTACCTACTGAGCTTGCTCATCGTGCGTTATGGGCTGTGAAAGAAGTTAACATGGATTATGAAAGTGCAGGTAAAGCAAGGAAGTTTTCATTGGGTGAGCTTGAAGAATTAAGGGACGAAGCATACGAAAGTGCATTGGCTTATAAGGACAAGACAAAGAAGGCGCACGATGCAAAGTTAAGGCTACAGAAGTTTGAGGTAGGACAGAAGGTATGGTTATTCAATTTTAGACTGAAATTGTTTCCAGGTAAGCTAAAAAGCAAATGGATGGGTTCGTATCTGATCATGCGGATCAGAAACTATGGATACATAGAGATCAAAGATTTTGATGACCATTTGAGGCAAGTTGTGAATGGACATAGGTTGAAACCGTATTTGGAAGCAAATGATAACAATGGACCAGACAAACAATCTGAGTGCTTCACGTTGAGCACTCTGGTCCATGATGCGGAATAACCATGTCAGGTACGAAGTTTGGCTGAAGACCATTAACTTAGCGCTCTCGGGAGGCAGCGCGAGGTTGTAGACTATTGTGCATTTGTTTTTTTGTTTCGTGTAGTTTTGGATGTGATTTTTGCAGATTCTGACTCGGTATCGTTTCTACGGATACAATTACCCAAGCGTGGGGAAGCTGGAACCACCCAGGTACGTTTTTCGGATCGAATTGCGTGTCGCGGAAGACACATTTTTTATACAGGGGGTGGAGCGGGTGAGTAAACTGAAAGGTGAAAGTTTATTCGGTATTAGAATCAAAGAGAATCATTTTCAAACCATTTGAAACCATGTATTTATTTTATTTATTTAGTTAAAAAAATTAAAAATTAATAAATTATAAAAAATGAAATTGAAACAAATATACTTCAAACCGTAAACCAAGTTCACCACTTGAGACTTACGGTCCTTAGTTGCAGTGGTAGAACAAGAAATTAAAGAGGAGTCAACCGTAACTTACGGTTTAACAGTCGTAGGTTACGGTTTCGATTGTTAAAAGCAACAGCAAGCTGAAACCGTAAGCCATATGTGACTTCCGTGACCTACGGTATGCATGTTCAGCTTAGCGTAAATATCATCTTGAAACCGTAAGCTACGGTTTCATGACCGTAGCTTACGGTCGGGGTGGTTTCAGCGCCGAACACTTCCGGGTCGGTTATAAATGGGTCCGAAACACAATATTAAACATAAAAACACTCAGATCCGATCCAACAAACATGTCTGTGTGCGAATTAGGTCAAAATTATCCCCACAAACTCTCAATCATCATCTTCTTCTTCTTAGCTCTCAAGCCCTCCATAGCCACACCTCACCCTAATTCTCTTGATTCTCCACCAAATCAAACCGTTCAAGAGTCTATCTTGAATGATTTTTCACAAGGAACAAGATTCTAACCTTCGTTTGATCCGATTCGCACCCGATTGCAATAAATCAGAACATTGTGTGAATAACCCTAATTTCCAAATTTGGGTTTTTTCGTTTTGGAGTGAAGTTTGTTGAATCTGAAACATATTCTAGCATATCTAAACATAAAAGGTACGTTTTTATTCATTATTGTGCTAGTGTGTTGAAGGTAAGTGGTTATTTGTATGAGACATGAAGGACACTTGAATCTCTATATGCGAAACTGAGATTGTGAAGCATGTTATTGTGGTTTGTTTTTGAATTTATGATAAATATTGAATTTTGCTGCTATTATATGAGATTGGGGAGAAGTTACAGTTAGTTGATGTTGTTTATCATGCATGAAACATGATAAAAGTAAAGACAATTCTATTGCAACAAATATTGGGTGATGGTTGGTTTTGAATTCCACAATGGCAGTGGGTATGGTGCTAAACAAGTGTGGGGAAGGGTGATACTGCACACTTGCTTATGTTTCGTATAGTGAATCTGATTTAAACTGTTTTTTGTGGTTTGTGTATGCAGAATGACTTGACAGAGACGCCTAGGAAATGAGCAGGTTGTTGATCCGCCGTCTAAACCGGCTGCGGCAAAGAAGCGGAAGACAACAGGAATATCAACCCGTGAACCGATGGAAGAAGAACGAGAGGTTCAGGAGGAACCTTATGTTATGAAGCACGGTGACATCCCGTAATGGGGTATGTGGGTACAAGGGCCGTTAAGTAAGTTACCAATGGAAGTTCAACCGGAGTTATTCTATGAGAAGATGGGTGATGCGCACTCGATTAAGGATAATATGATGTTCGAGAAAACAATAACGGGGTCGGATTTCAAAGCTCTTGGGTTGTTCGAGAAATTCACCGCGTTAGCATGGGAAGCGGTGCTTGGTTTTAAGGGTCGTCCGAACGGATATGTATACGTAAAAAGTATTATAGAATGGATGAGCACGCTTACAAAAGACGATGGGAACGACCCCCCGAAAACTATTACTTTATCGGGGAAAGTCAATAACAAAACAGTCACTTTGTTGCCCACCACTATGAGGTCTTTAGCAAAGTTTGATTCAAAGGCCGATAGTTTTTATCAAATTGTGAATCCAACTGATTACTTTTCACATCCGGAGAAATTGGTGGCAAATAATGTGATGTACACAGAGTTGTTCATGTTGAATAAGGGAGTCGAGATAAAGCGATACAATTTGAAACCGAATGTACGCTTGCTGTTGAGTTATCTTCTTACGAATGTGACACCCAGGATGGGTGATAGGGTAGCAGTTCGAAAGTGGGAGCTACCAATACTATACGCGCTGATGACTGGTCAATTATACCTATGTTTCAGGCAGTTGGTGATACTGCATGTGTGGCAGGCATGGAATCAGAAAAATAAAAAGTTAATACCACACGCGTGACTATTAAGTGTATTATTGGAGAAGCACGTGGCACTCCGACCTGAGGAGTACGCGTTTAGAAAGCCGCACACTATATTCGCGCTGGCGGATGTTTGTAAGAGCGAGAAAATTGCTTACAAAAAGACAAAACTGTGGCATAAAATCAAGTTTGGTGACGGTGTTAAACTGAAGGTGCTTTAATGGGGGAAGCAAGCACCTAATAGAGGTGAAATGGATGACCAGGACTCGAGTGATGAGGAAGTGATGAGGCGCAAAAGAGAAGCGAGTGTAGTGATTGGTGAAAGGTCGAGTGCACAAGTTGAAGAACCGGTACGGTCGGAGCCAAGACAGTTGGCTTACTCATGGGGTGTCTCTGATGACGAGATGCAGGCTCGGATGGAAAGTATGCGTCCACCTGAATATGTTACTTGGGAACCCTTTCACCAGTCACTTTATGATCAGGGTTCGAGGTTGGGTGTCGAACTGGAGCGGTAACAGAGTGAGTTAATGGCTCATCAATGGGCGGTGCATATCGGTAATGAAATGAATATGAATTTATGGGCCTATGATGAAAATCAAACAAGGCGACACAATGATTATTGTATAGGGGTGCCGTTTGTGCAAAATCCACCTTACGTGGATTACAGTCAGCTACCGCCATTCCAGCCTGGTATGGTGCGACCTCCTACGCCGCAGGTGCATCGTTCTATGTGGCTACCACAAGAGTACTCTTAGCCACATTTTCAGAGTTCGTATTCGTTCCGCCCACCACCGTATCGGTATCATTCTCTGCAGCAGGGTCAGCAAGAGCAGCAGTCTTCGTCAGCTCAGCAACAGCAAGATTCGCCCACAACAGGAGGTTTGGCGGATATACTTGATATGAGCTCCTTTTACGACACCCTGGGCGGTTATTATGGTGGACCGAAGCCATCATACAATTGAGCACTTACTGATATGCACCATCGATCAAGTCCACGTGCTCGTTCTATACTTTATTTGAACAATTTTATTTTTATTATTTTGGTGTGTTTTTTGTTTTTGGTGGTGTTAAACTATTTATGTTTAGGGAATGTGTTTGTGTCAGTTGTTTTAGGAATGGTCGCTCATGATGTTTGTTAGTTGGTATTCCCGGGTTTGGTTTTTGTTAAACACGATACATTGGGGACAATGTCGCCCAAGTATGGGGATATGGAAACTCGGGAAGGGAAAGGCTTGGGACAGAGTTTGAAAGATGTTGAAAAATGATTAAAAACGATGAAAACTGAAAAAATTGAAAATTTTGAAAATTTTAAAGAATTTCATCGCCTTAAGTGAACTAAATGGATATGAAAACTGAACGTTTCAATCACTAATGGGTTCTTTGCCGGTAGTAAACTAATGTAGTCCCTTGTCATGGTCATTCCTTTAAGTTTCATGAGAGTAGGTCCGACGGGTGCTTTTAGGAAAAGAATTGAGAAGAGATGTCTATTTAGGGGTAACATGCTTTAGATTGCATATGCTACGTGTCGGCAGCCTTTTTACCTTTCTTTGGTGAGAATTTTGAGCCTGTAGAATGATAGAATGATTTATATTATAACTTCATTTGTTAAGAGCAGGCCACATGTTATTCTGTGTTAGAACTTGTATGAATTGATACATGCTGAGATTTTGGTTTGATATGTGCACGTAAATGATAAAGGCATTAGGATATCCTTTACACCAGTCGTGTTTGTTTCATGTTTACCTAATCATCACCCTTAGTAGCCCTGTTGAGCCTGTTTACCGTTCGTTTGTCCACCTAATGTGAATTGTTTTATACCGACCGTGAACGACAAAAATAATTGAAAAAAAAAGGGAAAACAAAGAAAAAAAAATTAGAAAAAAGAAAAGAACAAAAATAGAAGTGTTGTTAATATTGTTTATGTTCTTGGGTAGAAACCAACCCAAAAGTATGTTATGTTTGCAAATAAAGTTGTCACAGTTTGGTCGTTTGTTTGTTCGCCGTATAAAAATATAAATATAAGCAAAAAATCTCCTACCCTTAGCCTAAGCCCAAAAACTGAAAGTCCTTTTGATGTGTGGCGTGTTATACGATGCAGTGGAGGTATGATTGTTATACAAGCCTATGATTACAGAATTTCATGTTTGGTTTTGAGTGTTATAATTACTAGCACATTACACACTAGTTCAGTTGTTAAACTAAGATGAGAGTTTATTGTGAGGGGCTTGTAGCACGTGTGATATTCCTAAGCATGTTAGTTATGAATAAACAAGTCTTAAATTTTATAAATTGCATCAATTGCTTGTCGGACTGTCAATCTTATTCTGTCAGTCTATGGAACAGGTATGACTTGGGACTTAAATTGTTGCATTGGTTTAGGGGTTTAGAGGTGTTGTTACTATGGTGAGTAGTTCCATATCGGTTTGCTTGAGGATAATCAAAGGTAAGTGTGGGGATGTGATGGAGAGTGTGAAACACGGGTGTTTAAGTGTTTATTCTACGTGGTTTAGCTTGATTTACATAACCATATGCTTGGAATTGGTTATTTGCGAGTGTTTGTATGTGTGCAGGTAAAACGCGTAATTTGGTTAAGTTACGGTGTTTAAAGAGAAAGTGGAACATGTGAGATTGGTAGAGGCAGCCAACGGAAGCATTTGGGAATGTTTCGGGTCGAATGATAACATGGAACCGATGGAAATACGAAGCAATGAAGTTAAAGGGGCTATTCGGTTATTATTTGGAAGATCAATATATGGAGAATGTAAAGGAAATATTGAATACTAAAGTTGAGGGGCTCAATTGTCGTTAATTGAAAGTTGAAAATTGTGAAGATACAAGAGAAAGGTGAAAGAAAAAAGTATAGGGAGTCATTGTGCCATTATGCTAAAGTTGATTATGAGTTGTGTTTGGAGGCTGAGTTTTGCGCTGTGGGTTATGGAATCGTAACCGTAACCTACGGCTTGTGTCAGGGAGGAATAAAAATGAACAGGGACTTCAACATGCAGCTTACGTTTTGAGGATAGGACTTATGGCTGGACACATTAAAATAACATGCAATAAACCGTAACCTACGGTTTTGAAATCGTAGGTGACGGCGGGAAAAGGAGGCTGTGTGTATTGCTGTTTTGTTTTGCACGTGACTTGAATGTTTTTGGGGGGATTTAAGGTTTTTAAAACCCTATTGGGTGGACGGCTAGATGGGCTCGACAATTGGCAGCAACCTTGAATTACTTTTTGCTCATATAACCACTTATCATCATTAACATCATCATCTATCATGATTTGGGCAGCCATAACTTAGCATCTTCAACTCTCAAAGCATTTTAACATCATCATCATTCATCATAAAACTTTCGCACAACACCGACTCGATCATGAATTCATCATTCTACAACACTCTTGAGGATTGTTCGAACGTCATGAGCGACTAGTCATCCTGTGACCATCTCCAGGAATAGGGTGTATGTTTGAACATTGGGTTTGCGTATGTTTACAACTTTTTTTGGATTAAGAACTGATTAATCATTCGGTTAGTCGTTTTTATTGTTTCTTGTTTGATTAAACAATATTGTGATTATCATATTCATTCAAGTTCATCAATTATTTGGTTTGTTTCATCAACAATTGGGATTAATTTCTAAATTGTCATTGTTTAAACCTTTAATCATTGAATCTGTTAATGTTTATGAAATCTGAAATTGGTAATTAATTGGATTACTATTCATTTCCATCAATCTTTCGGTTTCGATCGTGGATCATTGCAATCAAATATATTGTCCGTTAATTATTTATCAAGAGTAGGAGTTGGGTAGAAAGTGTGTTTTTCCTAGAAAGTCTAGGAATCAATAAGAACGCGACATGTGACATTGAAGGATTTTATCTAAAAGGGCATTTATGTACTTTCACAATCTATTTTTATTTTAGGAAATTATCTTCAATAACTAACTATCCATAAATTTCGGAATTTTTTGTTTTCGATTTCTAATCTCACTTAATATCAATCATTCCTTCGTTTTCTTGCTGGAATCTATCAGCATGTTCTTGGTACTGTGTTTTAATAGTTTGTTCTTGGTGATGTGTTTCAATAGCAAGCAGATTCATACAGGTGTGTTTTATTATTCAGATTCATACAGTTGTGTTTTAACAGCAAGCAGATTCATACAGTTGTGTTTTAGCATTCAGATTCATACAGCTGTGTTTTATTATTCAGATTCATACAGTTGTGTTTTAACAGCAAGCAGGTGCATACAGTTGTGTTTTAGCATCCAGATTCATACAGTTGTGTTTTAACAGCAAGCAGATTCATACAGTTGTGTTTTAACAGCAAGCAGATGCATACAGTTGTGTTTTAGCATTCAGATTAATACAGTTGTGTTTTAACAGCAAGCAGATTCATACGATGTGTTTTCTTGATGTTTCTTGACGCTGTGTTTTAATAGTAAGCAGATTAATACGATGTGTTTTCTTGATGTTTCTTGACGCTGTGTTTTAACAGCATGTTCTTGGTGCCCTGCATGATTAATACCTGCGACTACGGGGTCTTTCGAACGGCTTCCGACAACTGATCCGGTGCTCTCCATCCTTTCTGAAGTTATCTTCTTCCATGATTGTAGTTATTTTTGGTAGGGATTGCAGTTTCGAAGTTGGGTTTGGAGAGAGAGAAGGAAAATCGCGTGAAATTAGGGACTGGGTTTGACTGATGGTTATCTAATTGATTTAAAACACGATATATTGACAAAATTGCCCCTAGTATTTTAAAACAATGAATTAAATAAACTAAAAAATTAAAAGATTGCCATTGACTTCATCTTAACCATTAAACACACCCATTGGATGACCCAGATCGCTTCCTAGACTTTCTAGGAAAAAACACACTTTCCGCAGGATCCCTACTCTATTTATCAAAACAAGTTTTACAAATCATGTCTATGTGATTTCCAATCAGTATTAATTACGTAACCCACTTTTCTGCATAACCTGAAAACCCGGAGATTGGTCCCTTTTCTCATAATTGTTTACAACTCTAATTTACATTTGTTTTCACAATCATTCTCAAACTGCAAAAAGCAATTAGTTAGAAATAGATGATAATTAAAGCAACGAACTTTTACACTTTCCACTGATTCCCCGTGGATTCGACACCCTACTTACCCTTTACTAGTAAAAGGTGAATAAGACACTATTAACTTTATTTTTGACCGACCTTACGACATCGATCAATAAACGACCTTTATCACACAACGTTGGGACGAGATTACTATCGGAAAATGACAGTCTATCGTCAAAGTGGCGTGAAATAAATCACGCCATGACCGCCTTCAATGACCACTACAACAACCTAAAGAGCGGCGAAACCGACGCCGATTTGTTGGTGCGTGCGATGAACTTGTATTCGGATGGAAATAAAGGGGGACCTAAATGAACAAATAGTTTTGTTCAATAGTATCCGACAAGAAAAAAACGCCCACAAAGAAAAGGTTATCGAGCTTTTCGAACGAAAAGTAAATTTGAAAAACGAGAAGGACTTATCGAAAGAAGAGCGATCAGATATGAAATTCCTCACTGTGAAAACCAATCACCTTGGACCCGAAGAAAGAGAATCGTACGAGAAATGAAACAAGAAATCATGGCAAAATATATATCGTACTTAGTTTCGTTTTTTTATCTATTAGTTTCGGTTTAATTTTAAATTATATAATGTTTTTTTAAGTTTATTTCGGTTTATTTATTCGTTACGTTTTTTTTTAAATTATGTAATATTTTTTATTAATGTTATTTTTAATTAGTATAAATATTTTTTTAGTAGTTTTGTTTTAATGTATCCGACTTAAACAACCTCCTTACTCACTACACCACCAACCCTATGTGCATGGTTGGCAAACTTTGTGTTCTTTTGTTTTCCTACCCATATATAGGTTGCAAGTTGTAAATTGTAAATTGGCACATAAACAAACCCAATCCGGTAGTATTTAAAGACCCGGCCCAAAAGTGGATCACTACAGGTGTCATGTGCGGCTGTCTTCCCCCCAACCCAATCCAAATATACATAAACGAAAGCGATTTATCGAGAACCGTGAAACGCAAATTCTTTTGCGTTCCAAATTGCTTTTAGGTGTTTGAATTCGTGCCCCTACCCTATTTCTATTTATTTCTACTTTATTGGTATCATTATTTCTTTTTCTTTTTTTTAATATTTAAGTTGTTTCACTATTTCACTTGCCATTTTTTATTGCATATTTTGCGTAAAACATTCTACTCACTTCTATGAAATTACCATTAAATTAAAACAAATACGATAAAAATTGATAAAGAATTTAAAGGCTTTTCGAGATTTGGGATTATATTTGTAAATTAATTAGAGTTAAATGTAATTTTAGTTCATGTGGTTTGTATCATTTTGTCAGTTTAGTTAATAGGTTTTATTTTTTCGCATGTAGATCCAAAAAGATTTCACTGTTGCCATTTTAGTACACCGGGATAACTTCAACCATTTTTCTTGTTAACGAGAAGGACAATTCGGTCATTTTATATAGCTGAATTGCCCTTCCAGTTAACAGAATTACATGTAAAATGATCGAATTGTCCTTCTCGTTAACAGAAAAAATGGATGAAGCTAACTCAACGGACTAAAATGGCAACGGTGAAACCTTTTTGGACCCACATGCGAAAAATGAAACATTTAGACTAAACTAATAAAATGGCCCAAACCACAGGGACTAAAATGACATTTAACTCAATTAATTATTTGATTAGTGCACACTTAACTTAGGGGTAAACAATAGTTTGGTTATAATATCTTTTTATTATTCTGGTATGAAGTGGCAGAGTTAGCCTAAAAATTCAGAGGCACCCCAATTTTTTTTTGGGGATTAGAGGTATCTTTTGCATAAAACCGGATTTTTTTAATTATTTTTTTAATTTTTTTTACACTACGAAAACGGTACGGTGACAAGGTAGCCCGTGCTACCTTTTCTAATACACTAGCTCCGCCCCTGCTGGTATGGTTTATACAAATAAATAACCAAATTAATACTAAATCCAATATTTATATAACCAAAATAACTGAAAAATCGGTTACAGTCGAACTAGGTCACCCTTAGATTATAAAAAAGTATTTGAGTGTTTGGATGATGATAATATGACCTTGAGCATCACTTCAAGTAGGGGTGTTCACGATCCGATCGAGAGTCTGCTCATGCTCGGATTGAATTACAACCGATCCGATCCGAGCGGATCAAATTTGTAAAACCGATCGCAAAAGTGATGCTCATGCTCGGATTGAATTTAAATCGATCGGCTCGGTTTCGCTCGGTTTTTATCAAATCCTAAAAAAAGCGAGCGGATTTCGCTCAATTGAATAATAAGGCTTCGTTCAACAAAAACAAATTCTAACTTAAAGTGCGAATACAAAAGCAACACAAAATAAAGTGCGAATACATAAGAAACACAAAATAAAATGCGAATACAAAAGCAACACAAAATAAAGTGCGAATACAAATTGTCATTTAGTTCAAAAGCCATGAACTTCTTCTTTAAGTTGGGTTGAATGTAATTTGGGCTTTTAAATTTTTTTTGGGCTATTATATTTTTTGAGTTATTAATCTATAAAATCTATAATATAAATATATATATTAATTATTAATAAAAATAATTCGAGCGAAACCGAGCGATCGACGAGCGAGCGGAGCTATGCTCATGCTCGGATTGAATTTGAATCGAACCGAACCGATCCGATCGGCTCATTTACAAACTGAGCGGGAATCGAGGGAGCATTTTTCGAGCGATCGTCGAGCAGTTTGGACAGCCCTAACTTCAAGGATATTATATGAAGCTTTGAAAAAGATTGTTATTGTTATACTAAAATGCTAATTAATAAAAATGTTGGGTGCCTCTCCCCTCATTGTTTTGACTATGAAAACATCTCCTATATGCTCGTAACTATCAATAAATATATTAATACATTTAGGATATCGACACGGATTCGATCATTGATATTACATACAATTTAGGATTTTGTTATTTTTAACATTATAAATTTTGACATTAAAGTATTAAACTTCTATTAGATATGTATAATTTTTATTTTTAAATGAATATTAATTATTTATCTTGATTAGGTTGATCTGTACAAAACTATCGACATGTTAAATATACTATAGTATAATAATGCCGCTTTCATCCCCTTTACAACTTTTTTTTTTGTCCCTTGTTTCTCTACTATAACATATTGTGTCACCATATTTAGGTTTGAATTTAGATACGAGATAAAACTTTCAATTCGTTAGACCATGGTGGCAGGTGATGTTGATGAGTTTTTGGAAAGATGGCGATTATGGTGAATGACTAAAACTACGACGAGGATGACGTATCCACATAGGGTTACATACATCGGTAGCAAGGGTATACAACATGGTTAACGACAATGGCAACAACATTGACAAATCAATTTGTTTGAAGTCGAAGATGGTCCATGACTAATATCTAATAGACTAGTACCAGTAAGATTAAATTAAATATCTTAAATTATAAATTTAATATTTTATAAAATTGTTTGTAGCTTAAAATAAGTGATTGAAATGAAATTGGGGGAAAAGAGGGAAAACTATTACAACCAAAGATTTGAGACAAAAGGGTTAGAGAGAGATAGAGAGAGAGTAGAGAGAGAAAGTGGCGTTGGTCGCCGGACTATCTTCTCCGTCGTATCTCCGCCGTCGCAATTTCTCAGAAAACCTGGAAATCTCCGTCAGTTTCCTCTAATTTCACGAATTAGGGCTCAGTAACAGGAACAATTAATCAATGTCGAACAACAACAGGTGGAACTGGGAGGTGAGTGGCTTCGAACCGAGGAAATCTCCGGCGGAGCAGCCGTCGTCAGCTCCGGCTCCTCTCGTCCGGCGGTACTCGATCTCTACTCCGTCGATTGTACCGCATTCGGAAGCTGTTTATAAACAGAATATTGCTAATAAGCTTCATAATTTGAAGGATAAGGTCAAGGTATAATATATTGTTATCAATTATTAACAAGTTAACAACTACAGTTGTTTAAGTGTTTACTAATTAGTAGTTTTAGCCTTTTAGTTTCTGTTTTAGAACATGTGTAGTGATTTGGAATTGGAGGTTTGTGTGAATTTAGTAGATGTTTAGTTATTATTCGATTTTAATTTTTGTTTTGGAATATATCTGTAGTGATTTGGAAATGGAGGTTTTTGTGAATTTACTGGAGTGATTCTGTTAGGTTATGATGCTAGATTTAGAAGTTGTGAGAGGAAGTTAATTGTTACTATTGAAGTGTTTAGTAACTCGAAGTATTTTGTTTGTGGTATGATTATGTATGTGAACATGTGCTAGATTGAGGTTATGTGATTTGGATTATGAGTGGTTAAACAGCTTGGCCGGACTGGTTTTCGTGATCGAACATGTTCTAGGATTTGAATTTTGTTTAGTTATGTGGCACATTTTTGAAAGATGTAAGCATTACATGGTTACACTTAAATGTTTTGTTTTACAAAACAAGCTAGGGTAGGGTTGTAGGTTACGTTGATCAGCATGATAGTTTTGATTGTGACACATGTTGTTTAAAGTATGGGAAGTATAACATTGTTATGTTATACTGAATTGTTCCAAAGATTGTGGCCAGCCTGGAATTTAACCAACCCGAAACGATCGTAACAAAGATGTGAGCTTGAAAATCAACTGAATCCATCTTTCCTTGCGTTAACCAAACTAAGTTGACAAGTTATCGAGGCGTGCTTATCGACTTAATTCATCTATTAGTAACTTCACCTCAACCACAAAACTAAATGCCTTTGTGGTGCTATCATCACATGGTTATTCTATGTCAAAGGTGACGATTTGGTCTTAATATATGAGGTTGTTTCTTTCATAAAGGTTCATGTCAGGATGTGAATCATATAAGGTTCGTTATCAGGTAGTTAGGTGATACAAACACATTGTCACTTGACCCACTTCAACTGAACAACTTAAAAGTAACAGAAGTGAAGTGATTGTTATGTAGTAATTGTTATATGAACAGGCTGATTATATAGCCAATTATCCCACAGAAAAGATTAATTGATGCATTTTACAGTTGAGGCATAATAAAAGCCCAAAAGGTGGTAATTTTCATGCTCTGTAGCTGACTGTCTTGTGATTGTTATCTAGTAATTTTTATATTTGACTAATCATATGCCCTTTTGATACCCACAAACTTATTATACTACATTGACAGAATGTAAGAGAAGATTATGCAGAATTGAGACAAGAAGCCGTTGATCTTCAAGAGTACTCTAATGCAAAACTTGATCGAGTAACACGATATCTAGGTGTTCTTGCTGATAAGACTCGTAAGCTAGGTACGCATACACTTTGCTTCAGTTCCTACTTTTATTTTTAGAAGATAAGTAGTTAAGTACTCTACACTTTAATTTGATTCTGTTTAATGAGTTATGATTCTTGTATGATGTGTAATCCCTACTGCTATTTCAAGCCCGAATCTTAAAATTAGGCAAAGCAATGAATATGATAGAATGTGAATACTTTTGTTA
Source organism: Helianthus tuberosus (assembly GCA_030545235.1). NCBI lineage: Eukaryota > Viridiplantae > Streptophyta > Magnoliopsida > Asterales > Asteraceae > Helianthus > Helianthus tuberosus. The sequence goes on along the minus strand of CM060440.1, from coordinate 64,391,619 downwards.
TTGTATGTTCTTTTGGAACATCAGACAAATAAGTTTTCTTTTTTCACTTTTAATTAATACGAACATTCTAGCTGATATGTGGTACACACCAACAATCTCATTAATTTCAGATCAGGCTGCTCTTGAAGCTGAAGCCAAAGTTGCTCCACTTATAGAGGAGAAGAAAAGGTTATATAATGAGTTATTGACCACCAAAGGTAATCATGACTTATTCACTTTAGGAGTATCTCTAATCTATGCAGTTAATATCGGTGATATATCGGTTATCAATCCCCATGTAAATATCGGTGTAAAATATTGATACCGATATTATCGGCAATATTGACCTATATTTTACCAATATATCAACAATTTTTCCGATATCTGTACCTTTCTCTTTAGTTCTACCATTCGTCTTTCTTCTTATTGCTGCTATTAGTGTTTTAAGTCTTAATTTGTTAATTAGTGTTTTAAGTCTTAATCAGTTCCTACTTGCTACTATTGTTAGTGTTTTGCAAGTTACAAAAGGTTAATTTGTTAGATGGTAGGATAGTATACTGAATTGTTAGTGTTAAATTGCCATATATATTAATTCTGCATGATATTAAAATTACTGATATCCCACCGCGATAACCTATATCTCAGATATCGGTCCTTGAACGGTATCCGATATTTTATCGCATTAACTGCATAGTCTCTAATCGATGCATTTCATGTACATCAACTTTGAGCAAGATTGGATAAGCTTCATTCCCGTTTAATTTAAAATTTTAAACTGAATGCTTTTTCCATAATTTCAGGAAACATAAAGGTCTTTTGTCGAACAAGACCACTTTTTGAGGACGAAGGTTCATCGGTTGTTGAATTTCCTGATGATTTTACTATACGGGTCAATACTGGTGACGATACTGTATCCAACCCGAAGAAAGATTATGAATTTGACAGGGTTTATGGGCCACATATCGGGCAAGGTATGTCACACTTTACAAGCCAAATTTTAATGAGAATTTGTGGTTTATGTTGTTTAAATAAAATATGACATCTTTGCCCTTGTAGCTGAAGTTTTCACAGACGTACAACCATTTGTCCAGTCAGCTTTGGATGGGCATAATGTATCTATATTTGCTTATGGGCAAACATGTTCAGGAAAGACGCATACAATGGTCTGTTTCAATTTTCATATATCTCAACCCTATGCATATGTTCGTGCCTTTTATTTTCAAATTTAACATTATGGTAAATCATTGCAGGAAGGTTCTAGCCATGATCGTGGCTTATATGTCAGATGCTTTGAAGAGTTGTTTGATGTGTCCAACTCAGATACAACTTCGACTTCTCGCTTTAATTTTTTTGTAACGGTTGTTGAGCTTCATAACGAGCAGGTTATATTATTTAAAAATTACTTTGACAATTTAAAGGCACTTATCAACGCAAACCACAAATCTAACCAAGGTTTTGATAATTTGCTTGTGTTTTATAGACGCATGATTTGCTTTCGGAGTCAGAGAGCGGTTTATCAAAGGTTCGGATGGGTTCACTAGATTCGTTTGTAGATCTTGTGCAGGAAAAAATTGACAATCCACTAGACTTCTCGAAACTCATAAAAAAGGCCCTTTTAAGTAGAAACGGTGACAACACGAAGATCAATAGTTCTCATCTGTATGTGTTCGGTTTCTTGACACACTTTCTAATAATCTCTATATGTTCGTTTTAAAGAAAAAGAACCTAAAAAGCTTTTTGCTTTTGTATTTTTCACAGGATAATCACCATACATATATATTATGACAATTTGATTACCGGCGAAAATATATGCAGCAAGCTTTCTCTTGTTGACTTGGCTGGAAGTGAAAGCTTAGGTCTGGAAGATGATAATGGGGAACAAACAACAGATATGCTACATGTCATGAAATCACTATCTGCGTATGTAATTTATTTAGAGTAAAATACCATTTTCATCCCTGAGGTTTGGCCAGTTTTGTGACTTTCGTCCAAAGGTTTGTTTTTCTGCATCTGGATCCAAAAGGTTTGAAATCTTGCCATTTTCATCCGGCTCGTTAACACCATCCATTTCCAAACTTCAGGGATAGAAATGACATTTTACTCATTTGTTCATGCTAATAAGTTTACATCATAATTTTCATGATCTGGAATCTTGTAACCCAACAACGGCTTAATGTAGGCTGGGAGATGTGTTAGCTTCCTTGACATCTAACAAGGAAGACGTTCCTTATGAGAACTCTATGCTTACAAAACTTCTTGCTGATTCACTTGGTACTTGTAAAAAATCATCACAAGATTTTGTTATTTCATAAGATATTGTATATTCCTTTCTAATGTATTTGTTTTTTTTATTGTTCTGTCATCGTAGGTGGAAGCTCAAAAACGTTGCTGATTGTAAACATATGTCCAAATGCTTCAAATTTATCCGAGACGCTATCTTCTCTGAATTTCTCTGCTAGAGCGAGAAACACCGTACTGAGTCTTGGAAACCGAGATACCATTAAAAAATGGAAAGACATTGTAAGTTGGAATATTTTAAATAAAAATATTCGTTTTATATGTGGGAGTATAATCTACATTCCATTATGTAGGCAAATGATGCTCGTAAGGAATACTATGAAAAAGAAAAAGAAAATCATGATCTGAAGCAAGAGGTTGCAGGACTAAAACAAGCACTTAAAGTTGCAAATGATCAATGTGTGTTACTATTTAATGAAGTTCAGAAAGCCTGGAAAGTTTCCTTCACGCTGCAGTCAGATTTAAAGGTTATATCTATGATTATACTTCTAAAATGTGTTATATTCTTTCTAACTTTAATTTTCTCGTCATCGTGCTTGGTACAGGCTGAAAATATTATGCTTGCTGAAAAGCATAAGATAGAGAAGGACCAAAACAATGATCTGAGAAATCAAGTAGCTCCATTATTGCAGCAAGTGCAAGACCAGAAACTGCAAATACAACAACATGATTCAACAATTGAGACTCTACAGGTTGTTCATCTGTTTTTGAATTTTCTACGTTACCACAATTTCATCGTTTCTCTCTGTTTTGCACAAAAGTTTTGTTTATTGGGGTTTCCTATAAACATTCTTATAGGATCCGATACATTTTAATGAACGAAAATAACTGTTGATTAAAGCAAACCCTTTTCTTGTTATTAAAACATAAATACAATAAAGCAGTCTAATTTTGCTATCAACTTATGGTATTTGAGCATCGTTTTTTGCAATCTTATATTTCAGGCAAAATTAAAAGCAATGGAGGCACAGCTAAAAGAAGCCAGTGAGAACAAGTCCAAAAACAGCTTAGACTCAACTGAAGGCATCGAGTCTGCAGCTGTTACCAAGAAACTTGAAGAAGAACTCCTGAAACGTGATGCCCTAATTGAGGTAGTACAAAAATGACACATACAAATAACTTGAAAGATAACAAATGAATTATTGCTGAACAAAAACGGACTGTTCGAATCACATATGCAAGAACCAATAGGCATGATTATCTTTATTCTTCGTCCTTTGAAAAATAAAGAATATTATTATTTGGATTATGTATATATGTTCTTAATGGGAATTTTTAATGTGGTTAAACACTTTTTCAGAGGTTGCATGAAGAAAATGAGAAACTTTTTGAGCGATTAACAGAGAAGGCATCTTCAATTGGAAGCCAACAGGTTATTATTTCTTCTGTCAAATTTGATAGCTTGTAATTTAGAGAGAGAATAACCCCAAAAACAAGCATAACCGTTGTGGTAGCTCTAACCGTATATAACGACTTTTCAAAGTATTACAAACATTTACAGTTCTGACCCTCTAACTAACTAACTAACTAACTGTCACATATCAGAATTTCTTATGAATTTCTCACTTGTTTATTTTCTCAGGCATTAGGAGCACCACCCAAAAATCTAAATCAGTCCCCTGACCCTGGAAGGTGAAATACGATAATAGTTTGTAATTAGTAATTTAGTTTTATATGTTTTCTTTCTACAGTTAGATTCTAAATACTATTCTGCTTTATCTGGTTTTCGGACTTGACAGCAATAATAAAGAAGGTGCAATGGATGTTGTACCTTTCTCAGCTGAAAAGAAGGCTGACGGAACTCTTGCGTTAGTCAAACAAGGTCAAGACAAGATAAAGTCAACCCCAGCAGGGGAATATCTTACATCGGCTCTGAATGATTTTGACCTGGAACATTATGATGGTCTCGCAGCTATTTCTGATGGAGCAAACAAGCTACTAATGCTGGTACGATTGCTGTTATTTTTGAATTTTGTAATCACTTCATATGTTTATGAACTTTTAACTTTTAATCTAACTTTTAGGTGAATTTGATTTGAATGGTGCAGGTTCTGGCTGCTGTTATTAAAGCAGGTGCTTCACGAGAACATGAAATACTTGCTGAAATAAGAGATGCTGTTTTTTCGTTTATACGAAAAATGGAGCCGCATAGAGTGATGGATACCATGCTTGTTTCCCGTGTTAGAATTTTGTATATAAGATCATTGCTTGCCAGGTCACCTGAGCTGCAATCTATCAAGGTGACACGCCATTATTCTTTTCATTGAAGCACTGTCGTTGACGCCTTATAAAAGGAGCAACATGGGTGGGTCGGTTAAGTTGGGTAATAGCCTATGCTGCAAACGAACTGAACGAACAAGTGTCCGTTTGTTAAGGAAATATACGTGTTCACAAACTGTTCATGAACACTTACTGAATGGGAGTTTATGTCCGTGTTCGTCCGTTAAGGAAATGAAGGTTTTCGTGTTTGTTTGTTAAGGAAATGAAGGTGTTGGTGTTCGTTTGTTAATTTTAGGCAACGAACGCAAATGAACGTTCATGAACACAAACTAATGGTCATGAACACAAATGGAAACAAACGAACACAAACAAGCGTTCATGAACCGAATATATAATACATTGATACTTCTTAAATATTTTATTTTTCGGAGTTTGAATTATTTAAATACAATATGAAAACTAAAAACATTAATGAACTATTGAACACAAACGGACACGCTGCCCTACGTTCACGAACACAAATGAACGAACGTGGCCAACATTCATGTTCATTCATTTAACTAAACGAACGAAATTTCTTGTTTGTGTTCGTTCATTTATTAAACGAACGAACACAAATGAACTTCCAGCCGAACAATTCACGAACTGTTCTGTTCGTTTGCAGCCATAGTAATAGGTGGTCAAACTTGGTTGGGTAATTTTTGTTGCTGGCCGGGTTGACCCGCATCAAATTTTGTTCAACCGTATAATCAAACTTTTGGCATAAAATAATGTACATGCATTAAAAAAAACACTCTGGACAACTTTCAACCCGTTTGACCTTCACTATTTTTCTTGTTAGCAAAGGTTATTTTTACTTGTTACAGATAAAACAGTCTGTATATTCCTTAATAAAAAAATTCTTCATATTTTTAGGTTCCTGCGGTTGAGAGATTTTTAGAAAAGCCTACGATTGGACACAGCAGAAGTTCAAGCAGGGGTAGCAGCCCTGGAAGATCTCCAGGGCGTTACGATCCGACTGTTAGAAACGCTCTGATACTTGATGGCCAGATGCAAGGTTTCAGAGTAAATATAAAACCGGAAAAAAAGTCAAAGTTATCATCTGTTGTTCTCAAGATACGTGGAATTGATCAGGTATGCATTCCAAAAAGAAGTCAAAGTTATCATCTGTTGCATTTAATTATATATATACTATAAATATGCTCTTTCGTCACATCAACCAACTTTGGCCCCTCAACTTTCGCATCAACCACCTTTGGTCTCTCCACTTTGGTAATAACATTATTTAGCCCCTCAACTTTGGTAATGACATTTAGTCCCTCAACTTCAATAATGATATGTCCCTCAACTTTTGTCAACATCAACCAACTTTGGCCCCTCAACTTTGGTAATGACATATTTGGCCCCTCAACTTTGGTAATGACATATTTAGCCCCTCAACTTTGGTAAGGACATACTTAGCCCCTCAGGCCTCAACTTTAATAATGATATCTTTACCCCCTCAACTTTAATAATGACATATTTAGCCCCTCAACTTTAACAAGGTTTTCTTTTTTTTCATTTTCATCATTTACCCTTACATATAGTTACTACTTAGATCCTCAACTTTTAGTTTTTTTCCCTTTATTTTCTGTGGTTTTTTTTTAGTTTTTTTTTCTCAACGTAATGTTTTTCGAAATTTTCCATATGTAGTTATGTACTGTCGTAAGTAGGTTATTTCAATTACATTTCGAACCCGCCGCAGATATTTGCTTTTATGGTTATAACGAGTGTCTATACCGTAACGAACTGAACCGATAACTTTTCCGTGACTTTTGAATACTGCCGCGACATGGTTTTTCTATCTTCACGTAGACTGGCCCGTGGCAATTTGCTTATTTTTATCTACGTTTCGAACCCGTTGTGGAGCACGGTTGGTAACCCACTAGTTGATAAAAAACTGCTAAATGAGGAATAATTTGTACAGGAATCATGGAGACAGCATGTAACAGGTGCTAAGCTAAGGGAAATAACTGACGATGCCAAAGCATTTGCAACAGGGAATAAGGCTCTTGCTGCTCTATTTGTTCATACGCCAGCTGGCGAGCTGCAGCGCCAGATCAGATCATGGCTTGCAATGAATTTTGACTTTCTTTCAGTCAGTGGCATGGATGCTGTTGGCGGGGCCACAGGTCAACTGGAGCTTCTTTCTACTGCAATAATGGACGGTTGGATGGCTGGGCTTGGTGCTGCAATGCCGCCCGTTACTGATGCGCTCGGGCAACTGTTAGTAGAGTATGCAAAACGGGTTTATAATTCTCAATTGCAACATCTCAAGGTAAACCCTAGAGATTATCTTTTGGTTTAGAGTAAATGCCATTTTCGTCCCTGAGGTTTTTGGCCAGTTTTGCGACTTTCGTCCAAAGGTTTGTTTTTTCGCATTTGGATCCAAAAGGTTTGAAATCTTGCCATTTTCATCCGGCTCGTTAACTCCATCCATTATTCTCCGTTAAGTCTGGGGTATTTCCGTCTTTTTTGTCAACTTAAACGGGCAATTCGGTCTTTTTCACTTTATATACAAGCATTTAGCATAATGTACAAGTATTCAAAAGACTGAATTGCCCTTAGTTAACACAAAAGACGAAAATACCCTTGACTTGACGGAGAAAAATGGATGGAGTTAACGAGCTGGATGAAAATGGCAAGATTTCAAACCTTTTGGATCCATATGCGAAAAAACAACCCTTTGGACAAAAGTTGCAAAACTAACCAAACCTCGGGACGAAAATGGCATTTTACTCTTTGGTTTATGTACGGTTTTGTATTTTACAACTTTTGTCCGAGTTTATAATCTTCGCTACCTGTATGCGTGTGTGTGTGTTATTAGGATATTGCAGGTACATTAGCAACCGAGGCAGCAGAAGACTCGGCACAGGTAGCAAAACTCCGTTCTGCTCTAGAGTCGGTTGATCACAAGAGAAGAAAGGCAAGCCTGTTACTTTTTTATTGTTTTTATTTTTATTGTTGTGATTCTAATAAATTCTGTTATATTGTTATCAGATTCTGCAACAGATGAAAGGTGATAATGCATTATTAACATTAGAAGACGGTGGTTCACCGATCCGGAATCCTTCTTCTGCTGCGGAAGACGCCCGACTTGCATCGTTAATAGCTCTTGATAACATTCTAAAGCAAATCAAGGTTCTTTAATTTCCATACATATTTAACCGTAAAGAATGTTTAAATTTAACCCGTTTTATATTAACTCTTAATCTAACAGGAAATAAAGAGGCAATCTTCAGTTAATATAATGAGTAGAAGCAAGAAAAAAGCACTAATTACATCCTTAGATGATCTTTCTGCACAATTGTCTTCATTGCTTGAGATTGATCATCCGTGTGCTCAGAGGCACATTGCAGATGCCCGACGTTTTGTAGAGGTAAGATATCTGTTTAAAATTAATAGGTTGAAACGGGCCGGGCCTGAATTAATTTTACTTTGCAGTCCGTTGTTGAAGAGGATGACAAGTTCCAAGGGACATCAAGGGCTGCTTCAGATGACCTAAGTGCGGAAACTGACGTGGCACAGTGGAATGTGCTGCAGTTTAATACGGGGTCCACGAACCCTTTTATAATCAAATGTGGAGCAAATTCACATTCTGAACTGGTAATCAAAGCCGATGATCGGGTTCAAGAACCAAAGGGTGGTGAGATTGTAAGGGTGGTTCCGAGGCCTACGGTTCTGGAGAACATGAGCTTGGAGGAGATAAAAGAGGTGTTTAGTAAACTACCGGAGGCTTTGAGCCTACTTGCACTGGCTAGAACCGCAGATGGAACGAGGGCTCGGTATTCGAGATTGTACAGGACCCTAGCCATGAAGGTTCCGGCACTCAGGGATCTAGTTGGTGAGCTTGAGAAAGGTGGTGGGCTTAAAGATGTCAAGTCGTGAAGGCAGAAATTGATCGAGTTTGTGTGAATAAGTTATTATTATTATTATTGACCATGTTTATATATACACATGTATGTGGCAAACTGAGGCTGTAACTCACTGCAACGGCTTACTTTTGAAAAAACGTCTCTTCGTTTGGATTTTTTGTCTATGCATGTTTGTAAAATTAGACCGGGCTTGTTTGTGTCCACAAATGAATTCGTCAAACCTGTGTAATGTAGGCATCAATGGCTTCACAGTTCGTAAGTGCTCATCGTCGTCTGTGGGGCTCAAAAAATTCCCCTCATAGTTGCTCTATTTATCGTTTGATAATCTCTTAACCACCTCCTAGTGGCTAGCGTTACTAACATCACCACTTTCAGCCTATCTTCATACCTACCCTTGTAACCAAATTTCCATTATGCGAGTTTCAGGTTATTTAGATAGGGTTATTCGAAACGGCCTAACTCGCGGAGAAATGTTTATCATTATGTGAGTGGTATAATACAAATTTCCACAATCCACTCCAGGCCTGGTAATAGTTATCCACCACCTTCACAGAACTAGGGGTATCGATCGGGTTTATTACTCGGGTTTCAGGTTATTCAGGGTTTTTTTGTGTATGCTATTGTACCCGATAGCCAATTCCTATCGGGTTCTTCGTGTCATGGACAATTTGGGTTTGGACATATTTGTTGACTTTTAAAACTTTGTTGACTTTAGCCCTAAAGATTCCAATCCTCATGTTAATAATTTAATATAATTCAATACAAGAACATAGCCCCCAGGCTATTTGGAAATTTAATGTGTATTTGGGCATTCTTGACAACAAACCAAAAGTTGAACTAATGTAGCAGCTGTTCATGTGTGATAAAGAACAATATGTTTACTTAAACATTCTTTACATTGTACTTAGAATCAATTCAAACAGTTTGTACATACGCATACGACGGGAACATTCATTCGCAGTAGGAACTTAGGTTTATTTTAGTACCATCCCCAGTGTCAACTAGGCATGTAATCAAGCCCATAAAAAAGTTCAGTTCAAGTTTGGCTTGTGTATTATTTTATATAATAATAGGCTTGTTAGGCTCGCGAGCCAGCTTGAGCTCAATAAGTAAAGTCCGAGCTCAGGCTCATTATCTAAACAAGCTTAAATATAGGCTCCGCTTGGCTCGTTTTACACCCCTGATTGTTATGAAGTAAAGATGAGTGTTGATTTCGTTGTTCAAAGTAGAAGAATTTTAAGTGAAACTATGTAAGAATAACTACTATTTTTGGACGGCAAACTAACCTAGACTTCTATAAACCACCTATATCTGCATCTTGCAGAATTTGGACCCTCCACCTCTTGGACAGAGAAAATACACCATATCACTAGACTACTAGTTCATGGGTGTTGCTCAACTATTATAAGTTTTAGACTTGCACTTGATTCCTACAACCTAAAAATATTTAATATTAAATCACAAAATTACAATATGAGTTCCCCTATTAATTAATTAGGTAATTAATTAAGTATTTTCCCCATTCATTTGCACAATATCGACTGCACCTCTAATATTGATCTGGGTGCCTCAACATCTTTATCCTCTAGTGTATGCCCAACTACTCTTTGCATTTCTGATGCAAATGTTTCATTTAAAACCTGTCAATCAATTATCAATTCGTGTTAAGTTTCATTAATCAAACCCGTGAAAAAAAAACCTTGGAAGGAAACGGGTCAAATGGGTTAAATATGTGTAACAGGTTGACCAAAATGTATTTTTACTTAAAAAAGTGTGTTCTTTTTACTGAAAAAATAATATCTATGTAATTATACTTGATACTAGTTTGTATAAAAGTAAAAAATATTTGAGCATACATGTTTCATGTTAACTCAACCCGAAACCCCTTTTGACGCGTTACGCATAATTTCAGTTTTGATATGTTTAAGAAATGCGACATACAGAGAGTGCAACACGCGAGGCTTTACAAGTCCAATTCTCTTTTTTGTTCTCCAATACCTTCAGCACATCCTGTTTCATAGTAAGACGAAACAATTAAAAAATGAAAATAAAAACACCATATAAAATAAAATATAAAAAACAGCATGATGTTAGCTCATGGATCACCTGTCCCATTCGATCCCATAAAGTTCGACAAAAGATAACAAAGACATGATTTTCGAGAGAACCATGCAAATCACTAATCGTCTTTGTCAGAATATCCTTTAAAGGCTGCATTCTATTTCTTATATCGGAGTCACCAACGCTCTCCTTTGCTTCTTGGATTACCTTTTTCAGGTTTGTAGTATTTTGCAACTTTGTCTGTAATTAATAAAATAAATATAAAACTATTTAAGCACGGTTAATAAAAATTTCAGGTTGTAGCACCTCGAGCATCTTCTTCATTGAATTAAGGAACCAATCACGCATTTCGTACAACCAAACATTGGTGACCCGTGTTTGTAAAAAGGAACCAATGCGCGCTCGGTTCCAGGATTACAGACCCATTACAAATTATTTGAAAAAATTCAATGAGAGGGTTAATGCATAAAAAGGTAACAAGTTTGGTTGGATTCACGTTTCGAGAGACCATCGTTTTCACCCATAAAAAGGTTACCTCGTACCAACTTTCAACCATCACCACGTCAGCAAAAAGTCAACTTCCACATCAATTCAATCAAAAGATTTTGAAAATTTTCAGGGTATTTATTGATTTTTTTTTTAAATTTCAAGGGTTTTTGTGAGTAACAATAAACAATGTTTTGAAAACCGGACCGAACTAGCTGGTCAGACCGGGACCGGTCCGGTTCACCCGATCGGACCGGTTTTGAGTCGAACCAGCCGGTTGGACCGGGATTTTGATTTAATTTTTTCAGTTTTACCCTATTTATTTTTATAATATTTACGGCATAACCTGGATTTTACAACCGATCCGAGCGGTTCGACCGACCCGACCAGTGGACCGCTAAGGAGACCGGTTCGATGTCCGGTCTGGTTCTGAAAACATTGATAATAAACATGGTTCCCTAAACCGATTATGGAAATATTGCAGCAATGAATATGAACCAATTAACGGAAGTAGTGCATTGAATATGGTCAATCCTAAAAACTGAAAACTTCTCAAATAAACTCACATTTCCAGCAAGTTTCTCCACAGCTCCTTGCATATAATTTCTGAACTTTGTTCTCAAAGTTACAGTTACTTCACTCAAAAGTTCTCCTGGAACTGCATTTTCACTCTGTGAAATGCACGAAATGCGTGATTTAAACTGTTTTTCAATTTCAGGTTGTAGCACCTCGAGCATCTTCTTCATTGAATTAAAAAGAGTCCCAAGCTGAATAATAACAAAAAGGAAAATATCAAATAAAAAAAATCAAACTCTTTTATTCATAGGGATAATTAAACGGGTGAACGAACATCTAACCTCCTCGGGAAAACTGTATGGTAATGAATTTCCTTTTGCAAATCTTTGGACGTACTGTACTGCCTTAACCGGGATCGTGTTTTCCTTTAGTGTTGATAAAATGTCACTATACTTTTTCTCTAAAGTTTCCATAACTACCCTTTCGGTGTCGGCTATAACCTATCAGTAGCGATACAAAAATACATAAATAAACAAATAAGAATTCATACAAACATCTAGAACTGTTGATGATACCTTTTCCAAATCCAAAGTGTATTCAGGCCAATGAGAAACGATGACTTGATATTCACGCAATGTTTCCTCTAGTTTCTTGTACATGTCATCAACGAAAATAGATGTGGAAATTTGTGGTCCAACACCCTGTAGGACAAAAGAGTCGAATGGCATTGTGCAAATAGTGGTTAGAAAAATATGATAATTATCACGCTCTATGTTATCTAGCTGAATTATGTAAAAATTAGAGTTGTTAATTTTGACGTGTTTACTTAGGAAGGCTGAATGAGTCAAATAAAAAAGTTGGCTATAAAGAAAACTAAAAAATTCACCCAAAGTGGATCCTTCATTCATGAAACATTCTAAATCATTTTACTCGGAAAAAAAGAGTAAAATGCCATCTTCGTCCCTAAGGTTTGGCCAGTTTTACGACTTTCGTTCAAAGGTTGTTTTTCCGCATCTAGATCCAAAAGGTTTGAAATCTTGCCATTTTCATCCTACATGTTAACTCCATCCATTTTTCTCCGTTAAGTCAAGGGTATTTCCGTCTTTTTTGTTAACTTAAAGGGCAAATAGGTCTTTTTCACTTTCTGTACAAGCATTTAGCATAACATACAAGTGTTCAAAATACTCTTACCAAAAAAACAAAAATAATTAAAAAGATGAAAATACCCCGACTTAACAAAGAAAAATGAATGGAGTTAACGAGCCGGATAAAAATAGCAAGATTTGAAACCTCTTGGATTTAGATGCGGAAAAACAAACCTTAGGACGAAAGTTGCAAAGCTGGCAGGGACGAAAATGGCATTTTACTCGGAAAAAAAAAGTATATTAGTATTGAAATCACATAAATTGTAATATCATGTCTCACACTATTATGTATTAATAAATTAAAATTTTTGGACTTTCTAGGTCAACCCTGCCCGAATTAAAAACTACCCATTTGACTCGAACCCGTGACCCGTTACCCACCGCGCCCATTTTCGCACATCTATAAAGGTAAGTACCAAACCTATGTACCTTATCAAGCTTGCAGGATTCAAGCAATTCAAGACGTTTATCGCGCATCAGGCGTGTGATGTGAATGTGGAACAATTCTTTGGCATCAACACCACCTTTGACAGGACTGCAAGTAAATTAAACAATATTCAAAACAACATTTCGGAACATCAAATATTTTCTATAGATACAAGAGAAAGAACATTTTATTACCTAATATTCCAGTAAGCAAGATCCTTCTGGAAATCACAAGTTGTGATAATTAGGTCTGTCACCGGAGGTGAGAGGCTAGTAGGCGGGCATAAAGTAAGAAAACCGCGCATTCGATTGCAAAGCTCTAAACTATAAAGAGCTGAAGAAAGATTCGGTAGGTCTAAGAAGCTACAAGTAAAAAATAGAAGCCAGTTATTAATAAAAATGAATTCTAGAAAACATCAATCAAGCATCAAATGAAATAGAGTAAAATGCCATTTTCGTCTCTGAGGTTTGGCCAGTTTTGCGACTTTCATCCAAAGGTTTGTTTTTCCGCATCTGGATCCAAAAGGTTTGAGATCTTGCCATTTTCATCCGGCTAGTTAACTCCATCCATTTTCTCCATTAAGTCAGGGGTCTTTTCGTCTTTTTTTAAACCTAACGAGCAATTCGATCTTTTTCAGGGGTATTCGGTCTTTTTACCATAAAGTGAAAAAGGCCGAATTGCCCTTTAAGTTAACAAAAAAAGACGGAGCTAACGAGCCGGATGAAAAGGGCAAGATCTTAAACCTTTTGGATCCAGATGCGGAAAAACAAACCTTTGGACAAAAGTCGCAAAACTGGCCAAACCTCAGGGACGAAAATGGCATTTTACGTACGAAATATGAGTGAATGATGATCACATACCCGGGGAGAACATTCTGCTTATGTATCTTTGTGTCACTAACGATTTCATCTCTGATAGTTAAACAAAGAGACTTCATCTTCTGACAAGCATTTGAATAAACAATCTGGTCCATTGTTGACTTTTCGCCGCTACAGGAAACAAATTCACTGGTCTCCGCCAGGTGTCTTCCTAAAATCTTTCTTACAGCAGTCTGAACAGATTATAATCGTTACTCGTAAGAGAACGAAAAGGAGGAGTAAAGGAAGGAAAATTATATAATAGAATAACTGTTTAACTTTAATACCTGAAAATATTTACATAACTGCATTTGTGCTTCTGGAGTTTTTATGTCATGCAAAAGATTATATAGTTTCAAAGCAGGTTTCAGAGCAGGTGATATGAAGCCAGATGCAGGTGTAGGCTTATCTGTCAATCCTGACGGTGATTTTTCATCAAGTGATTTGTAGTTTTCGAAAACTAAGGCAATGGTCTGTTCAATTTTGTCGGAAAGCCTCACCAGCATGCGATTCTGGACAATACGTTATAAATTTCATAATAGAGTCAACACCAATATAAATTAAAGAACAAAACATCAACATGTCATTAACAGTCCAGTGAGCCTAAATAAGGCTGTAAAGGAACCGGACGAACACGAACTAGGCCTTGTTCGTGTTCAACGGTTCACGAACGCTTACCAAACGAGATTTCTTGTTCGTGTCGGTTCATTAAGGAAATGAACATGTTCATGACAGTTACCGAACGTAGACGAACACAAACAAATGTTTATGAACATAAATGAACACAAAGGAACGTTATATATTCTTCTAAAAATACAATCTGCATTTTTCATCAGAATATAACAGAGAATCCACCAATTAAATAAATAATTAACCTAATTACACAAAATTTATGAAGTTTATCAAGTTTTAACACAATCTGAAATTGGAAGGATCAAATGAGGGATGTTGGCGGAGGCGTATGGTATAAATATGGTTTCAAATTTTTAAAACTAAAGCCAATAAAATAAATATATAACACAAAAAACCCTTTAAATAATTGAACACAAATGAACATAAATGAGCAAACATATATGAACACATTACCAAACGTTCACGAACATAAATGAACAAACACAGCCTCTACTCATGTTCGTTTGTTTAACTTACCGAACGGAATTCCTTCTTTGTGTTTGTTCATTTATTAAACGAACGGACATAAACGAACTTCCCGCCGAACGGTTCACAAATTGTTCGGTTCGTTTACAGTCCTAAGCCTAACAAAAGACATGAATGATCTCTCACCTCTTGGGAACTCAAAGTGCCCTTTACTTTGCATGCGATAACCGGAGACAATAAGTCATGTACCACATTTAGGCAATCTGCAGTTGGTGTGGCCACATCCATAACGTACGAAAGGTATCTGGAAAAGCAACACGTATATTATATTTTTATAAGAAACAGACCAACCGTAATTACGATAACGATGGGTATAAATTTGATTTAAAAAGGCACCTTAGCTTAGCATATGCATCAGAAACTCCATAATAAGCAGCAAATTTAGTTACCAACCACTTCCACGGGCCATGAAGAAGCAAGTTTCTTTGCTTAAATTTTTGGACTTTCATTGCTGCTTCTAAGACCGAGTCGTATGCGATAGTTTCAGCAACAATACCACACTAGAAAAACAAAACAGATATAAACATTATTAGAACCATATAATTTTACTACAATCAAGCACATATTGCATGTCTAAAAAGTGACAAAATTCACTACAGTTGTTTTTAAGTAAAATGCCATTTTCATCCCTGAGGTTTAGCCAGTTTGCGACTTTCGTCCAAAGGTTTGTTTCTCCGTATCTGGATCCAAAAGGTTTGAAATCTTGCCATTTTCATCCGGCTCGTTAACTCCATCCATTTTTCTTCGTTAAGTCAGAGGTATTTCCGTCTTTTTTGTTAACTTAAAGGACAATTCGGTCTTTTTCACTTCATGTACAAGCATTTCGCGTAATGTACAAGTATTCAAAAAACCGAAGTGCCCTTTAAGGTAACAAAATAGACAAAAATACCCCTGACTTAATGGAGAAAAGTGGATGGAGTTAAGAAGCTGGATGAAAATAGCAAGATTTCAAACCTTTTGGATCCAGATGCGGAAAAAACAAACCTTTGGACAAAAGTCGCAAAACTGGCCAAACCTCAGAGACGAAAAATGGCATTATACTCATTTTTTAAACTAACATCAGAAAAGTAGTTTCTTATTCATGTATAAACCTAAAAAAATGAAAAAAAATGCGTATTTCTTTTACCTTTACATTGTTACTCTCATCGGTGCCAGTTGAATAGTGTATGTTTAATTGTATTCTTCCAACAAGCTCATGCTCTGGTTCATGGTATATTGGGCACCAACGAAGCTTATCCCCCTGTAATTATATGTACTTTCTCAGACTTATTAAACAAATGTCTCTAGATAAAAAAAATATATAAGAATCGTCGTATTCAACCATACCAGATCATCTGCTATGTCTGCCATCTGAGCAACGGCGTGACCACAATACTTTCCTTTTGAATCGGTAATTTCAATAATCAAATCATCTCTCATGCCATCTGGCAAGCTGCATTTGATAATATAATTATTTAACTATACCGCATACTCGCATAGAGAAGTAGAGGTGGCAATTTTGACACATTTATGAATGGGTTGATTCGGGTTATGTTTTTATCTCTTAACGATTCAAGCGGAAAAAAAAAATATAAAGAAATGGGTCACGCAAATTGATACGCCCCAGAGTACAATTATAAAGCATAAATCCTCCTGGATAATTTTTATTTTAGAAAACTACTGTTTTGCTGAAATAATAAACTTTGTAACCATGATTGCCATGCCAAACAAAATATTTTAAATCTTTTATTTCAAATAGTGTTTCACGACAACCCAACCCAATCCGACCCCACCCGTACCGGAAAATCACATGATTTGACCTAAACCTGTACACGGTACACCCGTTACCGAACCCACCCTTTTTGCCACCTCTAACGAGAGAAGGTCAAGAAGATGCACGCACAATACATGGGTCTCACAAGATCCTGGCTGCATCCGTGTAACGTCACCGTCAGATGAACTTTTTAACCTCAAAGAACATAAATATGTTTCTGCATTGTCATAAAAAATGACTTGAAATAGGATTTAAAAACGAAATAAACTTCAAAACACGATTACATACCTTGTGCTGGTTCGGGAAGTGTTGGAGCATTATGCAAACTTGTTATACCTACTTTTAGGAGGCCTGCTATATCTCTCATATAATGTGTACCAAAATGCAAATAAGCCAAACTTTGGTGTGAAAGTGATCCTTTAGACGAAAATTTCGGTGCCACACGAACTTGTTTTAGCGCCTCCCATTCTGAATGAACCGTTGATTTCATCCCCGACAAACGGCGGTTAAACTTTTGCAGCTTCAATACAGGAGGGTTTTTTATTGAGGAAAAGGTGCAACCGTTGGGTGCATCCACCACCATTTTCACCTTTCTCACTGAATTACAACAAATTTAATATATAAAAAAAAAAGAAATCATAAATTTTATACTGTGATCTAAATGAAATTCATTGCGATGCAAGAAAATAAACTCATACAAGTTACCTTCAACTTTTAATTTTCCGAATGTTTTCTGGGGTTTTTTAAGAACTCCGTGAACGACTAATTCAGAAGCTATTTTGCTCAATAACTCTGCTTCTGGTTGTAATAGTTTTTGGTCCAAACTATATCATAACAAAGTTGACATAAATCAAAATCATAAATCACTGTTATTATTATTACTACCAAATGGTAAACTACTTACCAAAAAGCGGTTTGAAGGAGAGAACATTCCTTTTCTAAAAAGACACGAGCCTCGGAGCTGCCTTGGAAGAAATACTTAAGACACAACCGCACACATGCGTCATAGGAGATTACAGTACACCATGGTCCTTGCTCACTGTAATCAGTTCACAGCATAAATATATACGACAGTTGTACAAATATTAACCAGAGTAAAGTGGCAAGTAATTTTCTATCATAAACTGAATTACAAAAAGCTATTAGATACCTTGCATGATATGCAGGAAGGCCAGCTGGCAAAGGATTGGAAGACACATCAGCTTGCCTACTAAATAATAATAAATACCTTTAACTTATCACCAAAAATAATTCAAGACTATACATAAACTCATAAAGTATAAGAATTTTTCTTTACATACTTTGTCGATGGATCATAACATCTGTTTGCATCGTTAGAAGCCGGAGAACTGCCACCACGTGAGGGCTTCCAAAAATCTTGAGGTGCATTAGAGACTTTGGGACCCATTTATGCCTAAAATCAGCTATAAAATCATTACTCTCACCTCCTAGTAACCAATAATTCAATTTCAATTCGAAACTAAACAATCACACATTCACAACTTTAAATCACCAAAAAATTAACAAATATTTACCTCACAGACTTGCAGTAAACTTAAATCACCAAAAAATCATCATATATTTACTTGTAACCCTCAGCAGAACGAACAGATAAACACAAAACCAGTTTCAACTTTCAACAGACCTTGAAAAGTAAAAACACTCTCTACAATAAGATTCTCTATACAAACAAAGGTACAGATCTCCAAATTGAATGTTTCAGCATTTATAACTTACAACAACTCGCTAATCATGAATCACATGGCATTGAAGTAGATGAACAGAATTAATTTCCTAAATTAAGTTCTGATTAAAAAAGTAACAACTACCGTAAACGTATCACGCTATAAACAATGTATACACTTAACCATTTCCAACCAAATCCGCTTCATAATTCATACACACACAAATACAAACAAAATCGATTGCAAGCATTATCATACCTACCAGAATCAAACTAACAAAAAGGAAAACAAACTTTACAACAACTTGCTCATCATGAATCGAAGATGAATGAGATTAGTTACCTAAATTGAGTTCTGGTTAATAAATAACTATCGTTAACAATTCAAGCGATAAATGCCGTAAAGTCATACACACCTAACAATTTCCAAATAAATCATTTGCATAACTCAAACACACAGATACAAACAGAATCAAACTAACGAACACGAAAAGAAAACTTATAACAACTTGCTCATCAAGAATCACAGGTCATTCAAGAAGAAGAACGGAATCAGTCACCTAAATTGAGTTCTGATTAACAAACAATAACTATCGCTAACGATTTCAGCGAACAAATGCAACAAACTTAACGTTTTCCGAAGAGATTTAGACGAAAACACTGAAGAATCAAATAAATTAGTTGCGTAAACACACAAATACGAACAAAATCGATTGCAAGCATTATCATATCCACCAAAATCAAATCAACGAACAGGAAAACGAAGAGACGGTGCGATTACCTACATTTATAAGCTATAACAACTCGCTAATCAAGACTCATACGGCATTGAAGAATCGTTAACGATTCAAGCGATAAATGACGTATAAACCTAAGGATTTGACAGTAAACACAGAAATATGAAGAAAATCAATTGCGAACATTATAATAACTAACCTAACAGAAACAAATCAGCAATATGATTACCTGCAAAGAAAGAATCTGATGAAGGTTGAATGAGATCTTGCTTTGCTTGTTGATATGAACAGAAAGGAAGCAAAATTGAAGACTGAGAAGTGAGAGAGTGAGAAAGTGGTGAATTGCGTGCGTAAAGGTGTCAATGGGTTGTCTTTATAATTATAATTTTTGTTATTATTATTATTATTATTATTATTGTTATTTCTTGCTTTTTGTTGAGAAAATTTTATGCTTTATTTCCCCTGATTCATGCAATTGGGAGGAAAAGTTGGTTTGAGAGGAGGACATTATTTATGGAATGGATAGTAATATAATAGAGTAAGATTCGTATAAAGGTTACGAAAACGCTTCATAATGACATAAGAGATCTTTAATTAATGGGAAGATTTCTTTGTTTTTTAAATACTTATTTTACTTTTTTTCTTATTATTCAGTTACATATTAATGTCTTGTGATATACAGGGCCGTTCCTACGTTTTCGGAGGTCCTAAGTGAACTACAAAGTGGATGCCCTTTTGTAAAATTATCTTTTTTCAACATATTTAGTAACAAAACTCTCATTCTTTACCCGGGCTCGAGACTTGCAATTAAAAACTAAAAAAATTATAATTTGCGTAGTTAAAAAATTTAAGTTACATTTTTATAGATATAGCATATGTTTAAATAAAATTTATTTTTCTAGCTTTAATTGAGGCAAATCGTTTGATGAAATTATCGTAATCAAGTTCTTCTAAAAATCTTTTTTGATTGATATAAGAGTAAATTACGTTTTTGGCCCCTGTGGTTATATCAGTTTTACTATATTGGCCCAAAATAAGATTTTTTAACAGATTTGCCCCCATGGTCCTTATAACTAACTGTTTTGGCCCCTAAATCTAACCAACCCCTAACTCAGGTTACTTTATGGGTCACATGCTTATCACATGATGTCTATTTTGGTAATTTCCTCCCTTTTATTCATTTTATAAAGAAAACTCAGATCTTTCTTGAACAAAAACATCATCTTCTTCTCTTTCCTTCCCCAATTCACTTTATCAAAACCCTAGCCCCAACTTCCTATTTTTTTCTACACCCCACACCCCCCGGATCTCCTAACCTTCTATACCGTCGCACCCCCTTGTTCGCTCTCCCTTCGACGACGCTTTCGGCGAAGCCGGCAACAGACTCCGGTGACGAATCGGACCGGGTCAGGCCATTTTTCTGGCTGCACCACTGTTACACACACACCTTGGAGGTTTTAGAGAGAGAGAGAGAGAGAGAGTTGCAAAGAGAGAAGCATCAGAGAGAATGAAGGGGAGAAGGGGAGCCGACCATCTCCAGCGCCGCCGTTCACAGAGGCGGAGGTGGTGATGGCAGTCGTGAGTAAAAATAGATGTTAGTTCTGATTCGGAATATGTTTTGGCTGATGTATGGGTTCCGGGACCGATTCAGTTCTGATTGAAGATTATGATGGTTGAAAGTGATGGGTTCCGTCACCTGTTAGGTTTTTTTTACCCAAGGTGGAACTGTTTATCTTGTATTTATGATTAAGAAACAAAATCAATTAAATATTAGTATTATTTCTACGCTTGCTGTACTACCTATTTTATTCTCTCATATGGCTTTCTGTTTTGTTTGTGCTAAAAGATCTCACTTTCATAACTTTTGCTAATTTTGTTTATCAGCAAAGGTAATCTCATTCCTCATTCTTGTTTCGGAATTTAGGGGGTGTTTGGATGTTGTTTATGTGGGGATGATGATGATGATGACGATGATCTGGGTTAGATTTTGTGTTTGAAGTTTATGTGGGGATGATGATGATGGTTGAAGATGATGATGTTCTTCAAACCACTTTCAAACCCAGATCTTCAAATACATAACCATCATCATCATTCCCTGAGTTTACGTGGGGCCACCGCTGTGCACCATTGTAACACCTCGAAAATTTACGTCCAATAATGTATTGACACGTGTCATAGGCTTCGAATATGTGAAAAAGTACTTTAGAGGGACTAAAGTTGACAAACAGTGAAACTATGTGAAAATAAGGGTCCAAAGTGTCAACAATGGATAAATATGCCCTACAATAACCCTACATGGTGTTTATAATCTTAAACGACTAAATCATGGATCATACGAAGCGGAAAATGAAAGAAAGTGAGGAATTACAAACTACAGGGGCTAAATGTGTCAACATGTTGAAAGTATACCTCTGAGTGACCTTTTGGCAAACCCAAAGCTTTGTAATGATAAAATATACTCACTAGAATATGTGATAAAAATTTCACCAAGTTTCGTTATCGTATGAGAAAGTTATGATCAAAACCATGCACGAAGGGTTAATTGCGTTAACGTTGAATTTCGAGACTTTTCGGGTAAGCACAAAGTTAACCAAGGACTTTACCATGTTTGTAAATGTCCCAAGGTCCTTAAAAATCAGATTTGAGGGTCTAATGAGCAAGATAAATAGCCAAAACCACATATCTAAGGACCAAGGACTGAAATGCAAAGCAAAGGAAACTTGTAACCTGATCTGCGCTTGTTCGCGCCACGCGAGGGGGGTCTCGCGCCACGCGAGCGACCTGCCAGCGCAGAATGTCGCACAGATGTCAGTTATCAGCTCTGTTTCGAGTTGTTTCAAGCTGTTGTCGATACCTGGGGCTCTCCAATGGGTTTACATGCATTTAGGGGCACTTGTCCTCTTCTTATAACACTCCTAGACCTTTGTGGCAGCCTATAATGAGATCAAAATTGTGATAAAAGGGTCTTGTAGTTGCAAACCTTCAACACTTGCATGTTCAAAAATTCACAAGATCATATCTGGAGCTCTCTGGACGTCAAGCCAACTTTCTAGTGATCTCTAAGCATTATTAGGACTCTTGTAAGTGTTCATAACCCTTTCTAATTCGTTCTAGCTAAGTTAATTAAGCAAAAGTCAAGCCATCGTAATTTAAGTTTGACTTTGAGATTAAACGAAATTTGCTCAGTCATTTCTCGAATTGAAAGTACCTACAAGTTGGTATTTATGTGGGTAACAAACCCTTAAAAGGGTATTTTCAGAATCCCACTCTAACTATGTAAATTGTCGAGTCAAAGCTTATCTTAAAAAGTCAACAGAATGATTATTTGCAAATTTAAGCATGATTAGCAATATAGGGTACATGCAACCTGTTTGATCATTAAAATAACTTGGTAATTAATGTAAGAACATGTCTCAACATGTTCATCTCGACAATTTTCAGTTTAAACCCGAATCGGAACCGAAAGTCGCATAAATTGACTTTTGCTTTGACTATCAGTTCTGATCCGTTCATGCATGTTTGAGATCTGTCTTAGAGCTTATTTTGGACCAAGTTTCATATATGTATAACTCTCTAAGATTTTACAACTTGGTTCAATACTTATCCGATTCATATGCATGTTTCCGATTTATGCTTAAATGTTGACTATTATACCCTTTTGACTATAAAACGTGATTTTTGAAAAAGTGAAAGAGCAGAAACATTTGTTACTGATTTATAAACTTGCACCAAAAATTTGATATCAGTTTGAGATCTAGATTAAGAGTTATGCTCATTATCGTAATTTGAAAGCTTTATGTTAATTAAATGGCGTAATTAGCAAATAGCCTATTTAAACCCACTTTTTGATATCAAACTTTTTACCCACTGATGTTATATAATATTTTTGTATTTTTATAGATTTTTATTTAATTTTTGGTTGAGCATAACATAGGTCTCTAAGTTTAATCCGGTTAATACCGATTTTGCCCTTGTAAGCCATAAAATGAGTTTTACAAATCCTTTTGACCCCAAACCTTTTTCTACTGATTTTATTTGATAAATAAAATATTTTGAGCATTCTGGAAATATAAAAATATCAGCTTTCTTTTAAAAACCCGGAAATCGCTCCAAATCGCCTTTTTAAGCGTTTTTAACGCATAGTATGTACTAGAACCATATTAAACATATAAGGTTGATACCTACTGATGTTTTTAGTATATTTCTATAAAATAACAGTAAGTACAAGTTTTTGAACTCAGGTTTCCAATTTTGGCCTTTTAAGCCCTTGTGAAATTACCAAAATACCCCTAAGTTGCATAGTTTGGTTTTAAATGATAAATTTCACATATGGGTCATACCCTACTGTTATAATATGTTAAATTAAGTATATTTACTGAACAAACCAGACCTGTAACTCAGATTTCAAATTTAACCCTTTTATAACCTTTTAAATGACCAAAATGCCCTTATGAGGCATAATTTGTGTTTAAATTCATTTGGGGCATAATAGAAGATATCTTGCTGATATTATAACATATTTAAGCCATATTACCTCAGGGAACTTGCATATGACTCTTATGGTTACCCGTTACGCCTTTTCGCGCCCGGTTCGGTTTATGTAACTAGTTTGCATAAATTGACCGAAACGGGTCAAACCTTATCATCTTTGTCTCAAAATCCAGAATGTATTTAGTATACCCATATTATACAAGTATTCAAACTTGTCGGGTCTAAATCACATTCTATCCGGTCTTCGCTTAATCGTGCGTTTGAACCGTATCGTCCTTAAAACTAGCCGGTCTAAGCTTAGGCTTAAATAAAGACCCGTTAGAAATCTAATAGGTTATTATAAACCCTTGTTCCAGAATAAGAAGAACCAGTAAAAGCTACCTTCACTTGCTAGTTGTGATTTATACTTTACTCAGGTAAATATTTTTAACTTATTTTCCCTATACGGGCTTGGGTTACGGTATCTAGAATACCGCTTGATCGAGCATAAAATCTTACATCTTTGGGTGGTTAATTGAATAATTTGATCGGCTCGTTTAAACAGTCTTGTTTACTTAAAGCCTTTGGGGGGTTAATGACCATGTCCCGGATATCCTTGGCATCATCTTACGAGATGGCCACGACCTGAGCACGGGGTGTAGGCGTACACCTGTCAGTGTATAACTCTATAATGTGGTGTGTCTATTGATCTTTAACCTGGACAAGATCCGGGCTACTGAACCCACAAGTAACATGTAATTCGTTCACAAGATTATATTGCATAATTATCCCAAGTTATAAAAAGGTTTTGTGCCACGTGCATTCAAATAAATTTTCAACCCTTTTCAAAATGAGTCAGTTAAATTGTATTTACCAGTGTAAACTGACGTATTTTCCCAAAAGGTTAAGTGCAGGTACTACTCGTACTAGGCTGGCGGTCTTCTAGAGCGTCCACAATAAGTCTCGCAAACTTGGATGACAATAAAGCTGTTGAACAATATCGTATTTTATTTTGATCCGCCTGTGGATCCGTTTCAACTATTTGTGATATTTAATATTACACTTTATCAAAGTTGAAATGAATCTATCTTTGCTTCCGCTGTGCATTTATATATTGTGTTGTTTGTCTATGATGATACCAACTACGTCACTATACTCCCCACCGGTGACACGTGGAAAAATAGGGGTGTGACAGGTTGGTATCAGAGCCAACGCTGAGTGAATTAAACACTAGCCTTTTGTGTTTAATCTCAGTTACACAATTGCACATTCCTCGATTCTCGAGCCTAGACAAAGAACTTAGGAATTATCCAAATTTGTCTTATTTCTAACTTTGTCTTATATTTAGTTCTTGTTGTATTACTTGTTTGTTTTGACAGATTAAAGATGCCGCCACGATTCTTCAGAGGTAGGGGAAGAGCTAAGGGGGCATTCCGTGCCCCTAATGATGATGAAGCCGGACCTTCCCACCGGCGCACGCCCTCGATCAACATAAGCCCAAGTCCCCAGGAGCCCTGGAGGACGTACGTTGAACCCGGGAGACGATCCGTCTCCTTAAGCTTATCGCCATCCTATCTAAATTCTTTCAGGCCTCAGTCCGAAAATGAACCCAATAACTCTTTCATACCCCTCCTTCGTTCAAACTCACACCATTCTTTTAATGACCCAACACCCTACTTTCAGAGCCGGTTCAACCCGGCAAACCAACAAATAGAACCAGCAGGTCATAACCCGTTAGGGCCTGAAGACCACTTCTCTATGGATATGGATGAAGATCCGGACCCAGCAGAACCACAAACCGGAACCCCTAACCATCCCATTGAGATTTCCGATGGGTCCTCATTTCATGGGTCGCCTTACCGCGGTCCAGATAGTTATCAGGAGAGGTTCAACCGAATTGATTGGTACTTTACACCTCCCTACCACTACTCGCCCCAGCAGCAACAGCAGCAGCAGCAGGATCCTTCAGAGGATCCTCGTTATATGGCAGTTACTCCGCCACCACCACCACCAGTTCAGCAACCGCCTCCGGATCCACCGAGGCGGAGAAGGGGATCAAACGCGCGAATGTCCGCGCGGGGAGGAGTGCATATCAGCACCCCTCAACCCTCGAGTGGCAGCCATTACTCGCCATTCCACGAAGACCCAGAGATGGGGGGACCCTCAAACCCTGTCTCTGAGGTGAACTCTGCGCCAGTCGCGCCACCTCCACCACCCGGTTTTGGAGACCCAATTCCAACTTACGCCGGTACAACGGCGTATAATCCCTTCGAACCACCGATCCACACAAATTACAACTATACAGGGGATCCCTACTGGGTAGCTGCGAACTACAACGCTCACCATCTGGAAGGTCCCTATGGAGGTCCCTGGACTGCGGGATACCCGACTCATGGATACCCACCTTATGGGTATCATCAGCAGCCGCCTCCTCAACCTCCACAGCAACCTCCGCAGCCGCCAATAATATCGCCACCGCAGCATCAGGAGATTCTGCAAAATTTTAGGGATGTGCGACATGAGATGCGGGAAGACCGAAGGTATAACCATGGGATGTTCAAGAAAATGGTGAACCTGATCAAGGGAAAAAGCAAGAAGGATCACTAAAATCCTTTGTTTGTTCATTTACTTTAGTTGTAATCATGTCCCTGCGAGGACATTTATTTCTGTACTCTACCCCTGCGTGGGTATTTCCTTTCTGTTCTGCCCCTGCGTGGGCATGTTTTTCTATTTTTGACCCCTGCGTGGGTTTGTTTTGTTAATTGGCCCCTGCGTGGGCATGTTGTTTATGTAAAAGTCCCGTTTAGGGCAGACTCGTACTGGTTTAATTTTTAATTAAAATGGTTAATTTAAGTTTTTCATTTTTAAATTATATGCATAAATATAATATATGAATAAATGAAAAATAACATTTATGATTTTAATTTACCATTTTAATAATAAGAATCTTAAAAAGGTAAAACCTAGCTTGAATGTCACATTAAAGACCTGGCCAATATGGTAGAACCTG
Organism: Helianthus tuberosus; assembly: GCA_030545235.1. NCBI lineage: Eukaryota > Viridiplantae > Streptophyta > Magnoliopsida > Asterales > Asteraceae > Helianthus > Helianthus tuberosus. The sequence continues at coordinate 64,364,904 of CM060440.1, read as the reverse complement.
TTTTAAAAAGATTCAAATCTCTGTTAACATCTGCAAACATGTTAACATTCTTGGCTAGTGTGATCCGCAAAAATCACACATGTCACCCATTTAATAAATCATCCAAATATGGATTTTTATATATGAATGTGACATAATGCCTACGGGTTATAACTAATGTCATATAAAACAAAAGGCAGCCGTAGCTTATAAACTCCCTGCCAATAAAGGGAATGATTGTTATTTTATTCAAACTTCAATCCTATAAGATCTAAATTTATAATTTAGAAAATTGTCTACGTGACTAGGCCTGTGTGCTATTATTTATTTATGGCTTAGGATTATGATAAAGATCCTGGATAAGCATATATTTAATAAATTAACCAAAATGGCTATTAAAACCATGGTTAATAAATTGTCAAGAACGATAATACTGTTTAGACTTCTAATTGAACCTTGTCCTTATTTCCTTTATGTAGCAATTAAAACTACATGGCCAATTCAGAAGAAATAAACAGTCGTCCAGCGGAGAACCCTGAAAATGTTAAAATACTGGTAACTGGTGCGGAACTGCAAGCATTAGTAGATAATGTTGTTACCAAAGCATTAGATAGGCAGTATAGTGAATCAAGCGGGACCGGAAGTAGGACCCGATCCGCACCACATTCCAAGCCAAAGACACACTCGGAGGCTAATAGCAAACCACCCTCTAAGAAGGATGAGCCTAAGAAGAGTGAGCCCAAGAAGGATGATGATCGACAATCATCTAATCACGACAGTGTTCCCTCAAAAAGGATGGTATTGGATGCCAAACCACGTACCAAGTCCTGTACTTACAAGTACTTTGTTTCTTGCAAACCTCGGGACTTCACCGGGGAGAAAGGGGCAATAGATTGTATGACTTGGCTGGACGAAATGGATACGGTAGTGGACATCAGCGGTTGTGCGGAAAGGGATGTAGTGAAATATGTATCCCAATCGTTCAAAGGAGAGGCACTGGCGTGGTGGAAGTCTCTCATACAAGCTACTGGGAAGATCCCACTCTACAACATGTCATGGGATCAGTTCGTTGCTCTTATTAAGGAGAATTATTGCCCGCAGCACGAAGTCGAGAGAATCGAATCAGACTTCTTATCGTTGGTAATGAAGAATCTAAATTGTCAGGCGTACCTCACCAGTTTTAATACTCTATCTAGGTTGGTTCCATACTTGGTAACCCCAGAACCTAAGAGGATTGCTCGCTTCATCGGGGGTTTAGCCCCAGAGATTAAAGCAAGTGTTAAGGCATCAAGGCCTGCAACCTTCAGATCAGCAGCTGATCTATCTCTATTTCTTACCTTGGACGTAATCAGGCTGAGAGCGCTCAGGAACTCGGAAGAGAACAAAAGGAAGCGTGAGGACGATACCTCACGAAGATCAGGTAAGAAACACCGAGGAAATGACGACCACAAGAAAGGGTCGGGATCTAAGAGAGATGGGCAACAATCGGGAGATAAGCCCAAATGTAAAACTTGTAAGAAGAACCATTTTGGGAAGTGTCGATTTGAGTCGAAATCCCAGTCTCACACGAGATCCTGTGGGATTTGCAAAACTACGGATCATAAGACCTTGGAGTGTAAGAAGCTGAAAGATGCAACATGTTACGGTTGCAATGAGAAAGGGCACATTAAGTCCAATTGCCCAAAGAACGTCAAGAAAGCCGAAGATGGGAAGAAGACCAATGCGAGGGTCTTCAAGATGGACGCTAAGGAAGCTGTTCAGGACGACAACGTGATTACAGGTACTTTTCTCGTAAATGATGTTTTTGCTAGAGTATTGTTTGATTCTGGAGCAGATAAGTCTTTTGTGGATAATAAGTTTTGTGAATTGTTAAAATTACCTGTAAAAGCCTTAAGTGTGAAGTATGAAGTGGAATTAGCTGATGGAACCATAGAAACCGCCTCAACTGTTTTAGATGGATGTGTTATATCCATTAAGAACCACTATATTCCTTTGTCCTTACTTCCCTTTAAGCTAGCCGGTTTTGATATAGTTATAGGCATGGATTGGTTATCGCATAACCAAGCCCAGATTGTGTGCAACAGAAAGCAAGTGGTAGTCAAAACTCCGTCTGGTGAGTCACTTACCATTCAGGGGGATACCCAGCATGAATTGCCTGAGCAAGTGTCCATGCTCAAGGCCTCCATATGTCTACAGAAGGGTTGTGTCATTTATATGGCACAAGTTACTATTGATGAGCCGAAGCCTAAGATCGAAGACATTCCCGTCATTTCGGAATACCCTGAAGTTTTCCCTGAAGAACTACCTGGCTTACCACCAGATAGGCAAGTAGAATTCCGAATTGACGTCATCCCTGGTGCTGCACCAGTAGCAAGAGCGCCTTATAGATTAGCGCCAACGGAGATGAAGGAGTTAAGGACGCAATTAGATGATCTGCTAGCCAAAGGTTTCATTAGACCCAGTTCATCTCCTTGGGGAGCGCCGATCTTGTTTGTCAAGAAAAAGGATGGATCGATGCGTCTGTGCATCGATTACCGTGAGCTAAATAAAGTCACTATCAAGAATAGGTATCCTTTGCCCAGGATCGATGATCTGTTCGATCAATTGCAAGGGGCAAGCTACTTCTCTAAGATCGACTTGAGGTCAGACTATCATCAATTGAAGGTCAAGGATGAAGATGTGCACAAGACAGCGTTTAGGACTCGTTATGGACATTACGAGTTCCTAGTGATGCCTTTCGGGCTCACTAATGCACCGGCCGCGTTCATGGATCTCATGAATCGCGTCTGCAAGCCTTATTTAGACAAATTCGTCATCGTCTTTATTGACGACATCCTTATTTACTCGAAGAGCAAGGCTGACCACGAGAAACATCTTCGTTGTATTCTCAAACTTCTACATCATGAAAAACTTTATGCCAAATTCTCGAAGTGCGAATTTTGGCTTCGAGAAGTCCAATTCCTTGGACACGTGGTAAGTGAGCGTGGTATCCAAGTGGATCCCGCTAAGGTAGAAGCAGTTATGAATTGGCAAGAGCCGAAGACACCTACTGAGATTCGTAGCTTCCTGGGTTTAGCAGGATATTATAGGCGCTTTATCGAAAACTTTTCAAGGATTGCTGCGCCCCTAACTTCGTTGACACGTAAGAAGGTTAAGTTCGATTGGGGCCCTAAGCAGCAGGAATCCTTTGACATTTTGAAGAAAAAGTTGAGCAATGCACCAGTATTAACATTGCCCGATGGTATAGAAGAATTTGTGGTGTATTGTAATGCATCACACACTGGTATGGGCTGTGTACTTATGCAGAAAGGCAAGGTTATTGCCTACGCTTCACGACAGTTAAAGGTACACGAGAAGAACTACACCACCCATGACTTGGAGCTGGGTGCCGTTGTATTTGCATTAAAACTTTGGAGACACTACTTGTATGGGACCAAGTGTGTGATTTATTCAGATCACAAGAGCCTTCAACATTTGTTCAATCAGAAGGACTTGAACATGCGACAAAGACGATGGATGGAAACTCTAAATGATTACGACTGTGAGATAAGATACCATCCAGACAAGGCAAATGTAGTTGCTGACGCCTTAAGCAGAAAAAAAAAGAGTGAAGCCGATAAGAATCAATGCCAAGCGCATTGAAATCAGGAATAGTTTGAACGAAAGGGTGCTAGCTGCACAGAAGGAAGCTGTGTTGGAGGCTAACTATCCTGAAGAAAAGCTAGGAGTAACTGAGGAGCAGTTATCCTATAACAAAGACGGAATGCTGAGATTGAATGGACGAATATGGGTTCCAGTTTATGGAGGACTTCGAGATGTTATCCTTCAGGAGGCCCACAGTTCCAAATATTCCGTTCATCCTGGAGCCGATAAGATGTACCAGGATTTAAAGGCAAACTACTGGTGGATTGGTTTGAAAAAGTCTGTAGCTGCCTATGTAGCTAAATGTTTGACTTGTGCGCAAGTCAAAGCTGAGCATAAAAAACCGTCAGGTTTATTACAACCTGAAATTCCCACGTGGAAGTGGGAGATGGTAACAATGGATTTCATCACCAAATTGCCAAAGACGAGAAAGGGAAACGATACTATATGGGTCATAGTGGATAGACTGACGAAGTCAGCACATTTTCTACCCATCAAGGAGACTTATAGCTCCGATATGTTAGCACAGTTATACGTTGATAAGATTGTAGCTTTGCATAGTATACCTGTGTCTATTATCTCGGATAGAGATACAAGATACACCTCTCATTTTTGGAAAAGTTTCCAAGAATCTTTGGGTACTCGTTTAAATTTTAGTACGGCTTATCATCCTCAGACTGACGGTCAGAGTGAGCGTACTATTCAAACGTTGGAAGACATGCTACGTGCATGTGCGATTGACTTAGGTGGAAATTGGGATAAGAACCTACCACTAATTGAGTTCTCCTACAACAATAGCTACCACACCAGCATAAAAGTTGCGCCTTTTGAGGCCTTATACGGTAGAAAGTGTAGATCGCCCATTTGTTGGGCGGAAGTTGGAGATGTCCAACTATCAGGACCAGAGATAGTTTTTGAGACGACGGACAAGATTGTCCAGATTCGCGATCGTTTGAAAGCTGCCAGGGATAGGCAGAAAAGTTATGCGGATCCAAAGCGTAAGGCTTTTCACTTCGAAGTGGGTGATAAAGTGTTGCTTAAAGTATCACCTTGGAAAGGGGTGATGCGATTTGGTAAGAAAGGCAAGCTAAGCCCGAGATACATAGGACCTTTCGAGGTTATCGAACGTGTCGGGTCAATTGCTTATAAGTTAAACTTGCCTGAAGAGCTTAGTGCTATCCATAATGTGTTCCACATCTGTAATTTGAAGAAGTGTTTCGCTGATGAATCACTGGTTATACCACATACGGATGTACATATAGATGAAAGCTTGAAATTTGTGGAAAAGCCATTATCAATTGAGGATCGACAGGTAAAGAAGCTTCGAAGGAAGCATGTACCTATTGTTAAGGTCAAATGGGATGCCCGTAGAGGTCCCGAATACACATGGGAGGTAGAATCCACGATGAAAGAAAAATACCCTTATTTGTTTCAGTAAATCTCGGGGTCGAGATTTCTTTTAAGGGGGTGAGGATGTAACACCTCGAAAATTTACGTCCAATAATGTATTGACACGTGTCATAGGCTTTGAATATGTGAAAAGGTACTTTAGAGGGACTAAAGTTGACAAACAGTGAAACTATGTGAAAATAAGGGTCCAAAGTGTCAACAATGGATAAATAGGCCCTACAATAACCCTACATGGTGTTTATAATCTTAAACGATTAAATCATGGATCATACGAAGCGGAAAATGAAAGAAAGTGAGGAATTACAAACTACAGGGGCTAAATGTGTCAACATGTTGAAAGTATACCTCTGAGTGACCTTTTGGCAAACCCGAAGCTTTGTAATGATAAAATATACTCACTAGAATATGTGATAAAAATTTCACCAAGTTTCGTTATCGTATGAGAAAGTTATGATCAAAACCATGCACGAAGGGTTAATTGCGTTAACGTTGAATTTCGAGACTTTTCGGGTAAGCACAAAGTTAACCAAGGACTTTACCATGTTTGTAAATGTCCCAAGGTCCTTAAAAATCAGATTTGAGGGTCTAATGAGCAAGATAAATAGCCAAAACCACGTATCTAAGGACCAAGGACTGAAATGCAAAGCAAAGGAAACTTGTAACCTGATCTGCGCTTGTTCGCGCCACGCGAGGGGGGTCTCGCGCCACGCGAGCGACCTGCCAGCGCAGAATGTCACACAGATGTCAGTTATCAGCTCTGTTTCGAGTTGTTTCCAGCTGTTGTCGATACCTGGGGCTCTCCAATGGGTTTACATGCATTTAGGGGCACTTGTCCTCTTCTTATAACACTCCTAGACCTTTGTGGCAGCCTATAATGAGATCAAAATTGTGATAAAAGGGTCTTGTAGTTGCAAACCTTCAACACTTGCATGTTCAAAAATTCACAAGATCATCTCTGGAGCTCTCTGGACGTCAAGCCAACTTTCTAGTGATCTCTAAGCATTATTAGGACTCTTGTAAGTGTTCATAACCTTTTCTAATTCGTTCTAGCTAAGTTAATTAAGCAAAAGTCAAGCCATCGTAATTTAAGTTTGACTTTGAGATTAAACGAAATTTGCTCAGTCATTTCTCGAATTGAAAGTACCTACAAGTTGGTATTTATGTGGGTAACAAACCCTTAAAAGGGTATTTTCAGAATCCCACTCTAACTATGTAAATTGTCGAGTCAAAGCTTATCTTAAAAAGTCAACAGAATGATTATTTGCAAATTTAAGCATGATTAGCAATATAGGGTACATGCAACCTGTTTGATCATTAAAATAACTTGGTAATTAATGTAAGAACATGTCTCAACATGTTCATCTCGACAATTTTCAGTTTAAACCCGAATCGGAACCGAAAGTCGCATAAATTGACTTTTGCTTTGACTATCAGTTCTGATCCGTTCATGCATGTTTGAGATCTGTCTTAGAGCTTATTTTGGACCAAGTTTCATATATGTATAACTCTCTGAGATTTTACAACTTGGTTCAATACTTATCCGATTCATATGCATGTTTCCGATTTATGCTTAAATGTTGACTATTATACCCTTTTGACTATAAAACGTGATTTTTGAAAAAGTGAAAGAGCAGAAACATTTGTTACTGATTTATAAACTTGCACCAAAAATTTGATATCAGTTTGAGATCTAGATTAAGAGTTATGCTCATTATCGTAATTTGAAAGCTTTATGTTAATTAAATGGCGTAATTAGCAAATAGCCTATTTAAACCCACTTTTTGATATCAAACTTTTTACCCACTGATGTTATATAATATTTTTGGATTTTTATAGATTTTTATTTAATTTTTGGCTGAGCATAACATAGGTCTCTAAGTTTAATCCGGTTAATACCGATTTTGCCCTTGTAAGCCATAAAATGAGTTTTACAAATCCTTTTGACCCCAAACCTTTTTCTACTGATTTTATTTGATAAATAAAATATTTTGAGCATTCTAGAAATATAAAAATATCAGCTTTCTTTTAAAAACCCGGAAATCGCTCCAAATCGCCTTTTTAAGCGTTTTTAACGCATAGTATGTACTAGAACCATATTAAACATATAAGGTTGATACCTACTGATGTTTTTAGTATATTTCTATAAAATAACAGTAAGTACAAGTTTTTGAACTCAGGTTTCCAATTTTGGCCTTTTAAGCCCTTGTGAAATTACCAAAATACCCCTAAGGTGCATAGTTTGGTTTTAAATGATAAATTTCACATATGGGTCATACCCTACTGTTATAATATGTTAAATTAAGTATATTTACTGAACAAACCAGACCTGTAACTCAGATTTCAAATTTAACCCTTTTATAACCTTTTAAATGACCAAAATGCCCTTATGAGGCATAATTTGTGTTTAAATTCATTTGGGGCATAATAGAAGATATCTTGTTGATATTATAACATATTTAAGCCATATTACCTCAGGGAACTTGCATATGACTCTTATGGTTACCCGTTACGCCTTTTCGCGCCCGGTTCGGTTTATGTAACTAGTTTGCATAAATTGACCGAAACGGGTCAAACCTTATCATCTTTGTCTCAAAATCCAGAATGTATTTAGTATACCCATATTATACAAGTATTCAAACTTGTCGGGTCTAAATCACATTCTATCCGGTCTTCGCTTAATCGTGCGTTTGAACCGTATCGTCCTTAAAACCAGCCGGTCTAAGCTTAGGCTTAAATAAAGACCCGTTAGAAATCTAATAGGTTATTATAAACCCTTGTTCCAGAATAAGAAGAACCAGTAAAAGCTACCTTCACTTGCTAGTTGTGATTTATACTTTACTCAGGTAAATATTTTTAACTTATTTTCCCTATACGGGCTTGGGTTACGGTATCTAGAATACCGCTTGATCGAGCATCAAATCTTACATCTTTGGGTGGTTAATTGAATAATTTGATCGGCTCGTTTAAACAGTCTTGTTTACTTAAAGCCTTTGGGGGGTTAATGACCATGTCCCGGATATCCTTGGCATCATCTTACGAGATGGCCACGACCTGAGCACGGGGTGTAGGCGTACACCTGTCAGTGTATAACTCTATAATGTGGTGTGTCTATTGATCTTTAACCCGGACAAGATCCGGGCTACTGAACGCACAAGTAACATGTAATTCGTTCACAAGATTATATTGCATAATTATCCCAAGTTATAAAAAGGTTTTGTGCCACGTGCATTCAAATAAATTTTCAACCCTTTTCAAAATGAGTCAGTTAAATTGTATTTACCAGTGTAAACTGACGTATTTTCCCAAAAGGTTAAGTGCAGGTACTACTCGTACTAGGCTGGCGGTCTTCTAGAGCGTCCACAATAAGTCTCGCAAACTTGGATGACAATAAAGCTGTTGAACAATATCTTATTTTATTTTGATCCGCCTGTGGATCCGTTTCAACTATTTGTGATATTTAATATTACACTTTATCAAAGTTGAAATGAATCTATCTTTGCTTCCGCTGTGCATTTATATATTGTGTTGTTTGTCTATGATGATACCAACTACGTCACTATACTCCCCACCGGGCCCACCGGTGACACGTGGAAAAAAAGGGGTGTGACAACCACCGTGCGCCGCCACCTGCGGCTGCCATAGAGATGAAGATGATGATGTTTGGTTGAAGATGATGATGTTTGGTTGAAGATCTGGGATTTTTTTGGTTGAAGATCTGGGATTTTTTTTACAAAGTCATTAAAAGGGGGAGGTGAAATTACCATATTACCCATCATGTGCAACCCATGTGACCAAGAAGTTAACCAAAGTTGGGGTTTGGTTAGAATTATGGGCCAAAATGGTTAGATATAGGGACCATGGGGGCAGATACGTTAAAAATTCTTATTTTGGGCTAATATAGTAAAACTGACATAACCACAGGGGCCAAAAACGTAATTTACTCTTGATATAATAGCTAATGATTGTAGGTCTTTCAATTTGGGTAATGGACTAATGGGCTGTTTCAAATTCATGTCTTTTTAGTGGGTTATTCAGTATAATAATTGAGTCTAGTATAAAGAAATCACACCAAATTTTGGAGGCCTTTTAATTATGTAATTACTCTATTAGAATTACTCTACTAGAGTAAAAACACAATTTTTTTAGATTCTGAGGCTAAAATACACGCTTGACAAGATGGGAAAAAAATTCAAAAAAATAAATAAATAAAAAGAATTATCTCCTTTACTTCACATGTTAAGACTCATCTGTATCGGAACATAACCCTTATGATCTAAACCATTATTATATTATATTCTTAGTTCTTAGGTACTATCAATCGGAAGTGTCAGTGTGTACCACCACTTACCGGACAGGCGGACACCATTTCAAGCAATCCCCCTCTCAAAATCGAAAAACACCTCCCTACACCAAAATCATACATTCAACTCATACGAGTCTCAAACAAGAGTCCATGCTTTAGGCCTTCGGGATAAGGGTTTGGTCATAAGGAGTAATAAGATTTGTCTTTAATGTTTTCTATTTGTGCATTCCAAGTTTCATAGCACCTGAAGTTTATAATTACCATTCATTCATTGATTTACAAATTTGTATTTATCTTTGTGGTCTGGTGCTATACAATTAAGTTAATTAGGATTTTATTGGTACGAGTTTGTTTGTAAGGTAATTAAAACTTGCTCATGTTAAATCCAGTAATATTATTGCAACGAATTAGTTTATAAGCTAATTAGCTTGCTTATGTTAAATCTAGTAATGATTGTAAGTCATTCTTATGATTAGGATTGTAAGCAAAATAAATGCTTTTACTAAAAAAATAAAAAAAACAAATTTAAGGTTCACTTTGCTTGATATGAATTTACCTAATACTAGCAACTTTATTGGTGAATTCTATCAACATTTGTTGTAAAAATACACAAGTGGACACACATTAACATAGACTTATAAATACACATCGATGAACACATTAGAATCACACTGAAACCAAACAACGAACCACCCGCTCCCTTAAATCATCTATTACAAACATATCCTTGATATTGTTAGTGTAACACCCCTTTTATCCAACACTAGCCACTTCAAACAACACCACACAACCTTTTAAATTTAATATTATGTTGATGCGAAATACAATTAACTTAGTTTTATCTTTCGTTTAAAAAAACAAAATACCAACAAAACCACCCCATCCCCTCTTCTTTGCCGTCCCCTTGTTTGGAGTTGGCCTGAATTGTAAGTTTTAACCATGTGCATCTTTTAGGAATATCCTAGTTCCGGGGTAATGCTAAAATAAATAAATAAAACGCAACATGTTATTCCAAAGAAGGTATCTAGCAAGGAGCTAGATATCGAAAAACATACAAAACCATACACCAATGTTATCAGAATTGTATTTCGACCGACTAATGTCTGGATTACATGAAATCAATATTGTGATAATATGTGAAACAATAAATTAAGTGTAAGGCAATAATACAAGTAAAATCAGAGAAGAAATTGTAAGAAAAGTTGTAAGTTGTTATTAATCATATTTAGAAAACTTTTGTTATGTTTCAAAATTTATAATTAGTTGGAACTGTTTAACCGATTTTTGACACCTATTTTTTTTTCTCTATTTTTTTCTTTTGGTAGAAAGAATAGTTATAACTATACTCCTGGGATTTTAACTATAAATGAATGAGTTCAAACTGAGAAAATGATAGTTAAATTAACAAAGACAAGAATAAAGAAAAAAAAAGTGTTCTAAGTTTGCTATATAATAAGACCATGCGTAGTCGTTGGGGTGAATAATGTCTCACCATATGGCGTTTTGCGCCATGTGGCAGCCCGGTCAGCAATGAGGCATTATTGAGCGTTTTTACAAAAGAGGCGTAGTGGGGATGTGGGGCATTATGTTAAATGAGATGTAACATAATTAAATAAAACAAAAACAATCAAAAAATCTTATTGGATAAAAAATAGGAAGATGGAATGTGATTGGACAACCAAATTGGGGCAAGGCGTGTTTTAAATCACGCTGGAGACAATTTTTTCGAAAAAAACGCCCGAAAACGCCCCCGGGGTGAGGGTGGGGCTATATTGGGCATGTTTGGTGGAAGATTTTGAAAAAACCACGACCACTACAGGTGGTATAAAAGTAATAAAACAAAACAAAAATTTATTATTTTAAATGAAGCTAGGCCCAACTTGTTTGCATTATTGAAGCCGATTAATCAACGGTGTAAGACGACTTATCACGTGAAATTCTTTTACGTGTAAACTAAGTAACATGTTATTTTTTTAAGAGTTTTAATTTGGTTAATTAAAATTATTTTAATGATAAACTAGGTTATAACCTCGTGTATTACACGGGTTGAATAAATAAATTTTATATACTAAATAATAAAACAATATATCTTTAAAAACCTTCTTTATTGCACGGGTTAAATAAATATAATTTTATATATTAAATAATAAAAAGTTATATCTATAAGAATCATATTGTACCGGTTGAATAAATGTAATTTTATATAACAAATAAAAAAAGTTATACCTTTAAAACCACGTGTATTACATGGGTTGAATAAATGTAATATTTTTTACTAAATAATTAAATTAAAAATTCTTTAAAAAACCCCATTTATTACACGGGTTGAATAAATATGATTTTATATATCAAATAATAAAAAAATTACATCTTTAAAAATATGCGTATTACACAGTTTGAATAAATGTAATTTTTTGTTCTAAATAATAAAAAAATATATATCCTTAAAAAACCACGTGTATTGTACGAATTGAATAAATCTAATTTTATATATCAAATAATAAAAAGTTATATCTTAAAAAATCTCATGTATTACATGGGTCGAGTAAATGTAATTTTGTACTAGTGGGAAGGCCCGAGCGCTGCAGCGGGTGTCCCGACTAATATCAGATTCTATTATGTCTATTACGAACCACAACTGATATTCAATACATGAATTTATGTAAGTTTCGTATATTTTCTATTGTGTACCTCAGCAACGGGATCAAAGGAAGATAACAGAATTTGAACTTTTACACATCCATTTTCATCGTAAAATTCTAAATCTCTACTACATCAACTTACATTGAAAGTCAACTGAAGTCTACTAAGATAAAGAATGAACAGACAGATTTGACAAGATCCTCAAAACGTTTCAACTCTTTAACACACTCTGAAACTCTCAAATTGATTCGATACTTAGAAAACATATTGTAGACAAAAAAAACATATCACAACCTCCTTCCTCTTCTCCCACTTTTTCGACGAGTGCTATATGTTGGAATTGGTGTCACGTCCTCTGTCATCATCAAAACATACAACTTACTTATCAACTACTGCTTAAACATAAATAAAAGTTCTTCAAAGAGCAAAAATAACAAATACAAAAATTCGTATATAAAAAAATAAAGAATATAAGCATACCAATGTGACCAATCTTCATGCCAGAACGGGCAAGATCTCTGAGGGTAAACTGTGCACCTGGACCGGGTGTCTTTGTCTTGTTACCTCCAGTTGCCCATAGTTTTATGTGGAGGGCATTGATTCCAAGCTTCAGTTGTTACAACAGAAATTTGTTAGTTGTAATGTATCAAACAAAAACAAACTGTTATGATTACCATATAGCAAGACACTAAAAGAAACAAGTAAAAACCTTGCATCTTGTTGAAACATCTTGTGCAGCAAGCATAGCTGCTTATGGAGACGACTCATCTCTATCAGCCTTTACCTTCATTCCACCTAATGAAAAAAATAAAATGATAGTAGATAAAGATTAAGATATAAAAACTATAAACCAAACACTCAATAGCATTTGAATTACAGTAAATATCTTGTGGAAAAAATATTAAAACTACAAACTACTAACCATTTTCGAAAAAAAAAATCTGTTGAGAAAAAGCCTAGACAAATAAACTTAATTCATGTTCTCTTTGTAATGGATCAGAAAAACAAGGTGCATGTAATTATATCTCCCAGTATGAACAAATTAAAACATTGCTCGCAAAAAAATTGAACATACAACACATGCTCCTAGCGGAATATATATTATATACACATGAGTGTTTTTAGCATTTACTTAAGGGTTTTAACTTCAATATCAGTTACGGCTTTTGGTTTGTATATAGATTAGTACAAGGCTAAACCCTTCAAATACTAATAGTTAATTTCCTCATCAATTCAATAAATGATGGCCTTGATGATCATTACTTATTAATACACATAACTTTTTGAATTATTTTTATTTAAAAAAGTGCCAAAATCCCTAAAATGCCCTTAAAGTATCTTAAATTTTTTGAACAATGTGCAAGTTTACCCTCTCTAAAATAGTTTGGCTCTCTTGTACATGTTGCTTCAAAATATGTACACAATGTAAAATTACTATAAGGGTAGAAAACCTATTTATAGTCCATATAAATCTATTTATTATATTTATACATACTATTAAATCATGAAAATCCCAAATCTTGCATGTCTAAGATTTAATTTAATCAATTAATTTATTTAATTATTATAAAAGTTTTATTTAATTTCTTAATTTAATTCAATTAATGGAAGACATAAGTAGGCATGGATTCCATGAATGAAATGTCTAGATTGCCCTCAAAGTGTCTTAAAACTTTGGAGAATGTCCAAGTTTTTCCCCTCTAAAATGGCTTGCTTCATTTGTACATGGTGCACCTAGGCAAAAATTACGAAAAGGGTAGAAAACCCAGTTCTCTTAATATAGTATTATAGATAGTGAAATTAAAAATATTTAATACCTTAATACAAAGTTTGGTTTTCGTGATAAAAATAGATTATTCTGTTGTTGCAAAATTTGTTAACGAAGTCTCAATAAATGTAACCATTTATTTAAAACTCCGTAAATATATAAATGATAAATAATATTAGTTAATTTTATTTCAAGTTTGGTAAAATCTATTTGATACCAAACTAAACAAAACGTTCAAATATATAGTTAAGATCAAATTAGATAACTAAGTTTGAATTTGAAGTAAATACATAAATATAAAAGTAATAATTAATTGAGTTATTTACTGTTTTCGTCCCTGTGGTTTGTCAAAAATCACTATTTCAGTCAATTAGTTTAAAAATTACGATTTCAGTCCCTGTGGTTTCACTTTCGTAACCATTTCTGTCCCTGTGGTTTCACTTTCGTAACCATTTCTGTCCCTGTGGTTTCACTTTCGTAACAATTTCAATCCATTATTCTGTTAAGTACATGGACTGAAATGGTTACGAGTTGGACTGAAATATTTACGAAAGTGAAACCATAGGGACTGAAATCGCAAATTTTAAACTAATTGACTGAAACAGTGATTTTTGACAAATAAAAGGGACGAAAACAGTAATTAACTCTAATTAATTCAAATAAATAAATATTATAAATGAGAAGGAGATTAAACTAAATAATAATTATCCATAAGTTATTAAACTAAATAATATTTAATAGGAGGGTTATCTATAATTAATTAGAAAAGATTAAACTAAAATAATAATTATTTATAAGAGATGGCATAATATGATGACAAGTGTCCTTAAAGTGTTTTCTTTTATTATATAGTATAGATCGCTACCTTAAATCAAAATAGTTCTTATTTTTTCATACTGATCACCTTTAAATATTCTGCGTTATTTTAACATACGAATCATTTACTTTCAGATAAATCAAAATAGTTCTTATTTTTTCATAGTGGTCACCTTTAAATATTCTGCGTTATTTTAACATACGAATCATTTACTTTCAGATATTATTAGAAAAAAACCTTAATATCACATACGGTTAGACACTAATTTTTCAGATTTTATCTTATCTATGAAGATATAACTTGTCAATTACCATAAATTAATGAGTGAATTGCAAGTTTTGTCCTTTATCTTTAGGCCATTTTGCAAGTTTTGTCCTTTATGTTTAAAGTTGACGAGTTTTGTCCTTTATGTTTGAAAATCAAGCACGTTTTGCCCTTTGGGGCAAAACGTGCCTGATTTTTAAGGACAAAACGTGCTTGATTCTTTAAACATAAAGGACAAAACGTGCTTGATTTTTAAGGCCCAAAGGGTAAAACGTGCTTGATTTCAAACATAAAGGACAAAACTCGTCAACTTTAAACATAAAGGACAAAACTTGCAAAATGGCCTAAAGATAAAGGACAAAACTTGCAATTCACTCTAAATTAATTTCTCTGTTCATTCTAGTTAGTTATTATTCTTTACTAGTTTTATGCCCCGGCCGCGTTTTAGGGTGCAAGGCAAAATATTTCTCAATCAATTAAAACAAAACACTACCATAGTTTTACTAGAAAAAAAAAAAAAAAAAAAAAAAAACTAAAACGATGGCAAGACTGTATAGACTAATGAACGAGCGGTAGCAAATAAAAATGATATCGAGTCAACCAATTAAAAAAAACACTGCCATAGGTTTGCTAAAAAAAGATGTCAAGACTGTAATTTTGAATTGTCATAATTTTGACTGGGGTAAGATCGTAATTTGTCAAAAGCTACAATGATAGTAAGATGTAATCTTGAATTGGGGCAAAATAGTAATTTTGAATGAGGTAATAATTTACCAAAAGCTACAGCGATGGCAAGACCATAATTTTGAGCTAAGGGGCAAAATCGTTATTTGGAAGTGGGGGCAAAAACGTAATTATGAACTGGGGTAAAATCGTAATCTGTACGGATCAATAGGGAAGTGCCAGACAGCTGCCTGACATTATTCTCCATGGAGGTAAAATCGTAATTTGTCGAAAGCCACATCGATGGCAATACCATAATTTTGACATGAGGGCAAAATCGTTATTTTGAACTGTCAAAAACGTAAATTCTAAACTGGGGTAAAATCGTAATTTGTACGACCCAATGAGGAAGTGTCAGGTATATGTCTGGCACTATTCCCCCTCATGGCTTTTAAATATATATATACACAACTACACTAATGGCAAAACTGTAATTTTGAACTGGGACAAAAGCGTAATTTTGAATTGTAGGCAAAAGTGTAATTTTGAAATGGGGCAAAATCGTAATTCTGAACTGGGGGTAAAATCATAAATTGTTCGGGCCATAAATATATATACAACTACATTGATGGCAAGAGTGTAATTTTGAAATGGAGACAAAATCGTAATTTTAAACTATGGGTAAAATCGTAAATTGTTCAGATCAGTAAGGAAGCTTTTTTTTTTTGAACGGTGAACTTCTAATGGTGACCATTGTCACATCGCCAAATCGGCGACCCTAGCCAAGATCTGCACAGATAGCAGGGCCAGAGCTGTGTAGTCAGACTTGGTTACGACGTTCCCCCGGAAACCGTAACGCCTCCACACTAGTTTCCTCGCTGAAGTAATAGCCGGATGAAAACCGGGGTGATGCTCAGGATCAAACCCTCCTCGGTGGGTTTTTCACCAACATAACGCTCAGGACAAATTACAATTTTATACAATACAATTATAAAGCATTAAACACAAAATAAATTAAAATTTTAATCCATTTAAAAAAACCAGTTTATTTGTTGATAGAAAAGTGAAATGGGGGAAAAAGAATAAACTATAAAAAAGCTTTATCGTCTGAGTTCATTTTAAAAAAGAAAAGTAAAGAAAATATGGACATTATTTTTCTTTCAAAACTTTCTTTTCACTTTTAGATGGAACCGGAGGAAGAAATGAAAAGGATCGGTGGCGCGGAGTTCTATGTAGCCGGTCCCATGTTGACCGATCCACTCGGGTTCATAACGTGGGTTTTGGGTGTTTTGGCCCTTTAACGTCGGGTGCTCCACCTCGGGTTGGCGTTTTGGTCAGCGTTGTCCGCTTGGCGTGGGGCGGGGGGCTAGGTGGCATGGCGGGCTGTGGTTGGCTGGTTCAATGTAGTTTTTTTTTTTTAAATTCCACATGGATGGTCAGGCCCAGCTAAGCGACACCCCACCACACCCCTAATTTTTGAGTATTAGCTTGTGGATCTCACCCTCGCCACATATCGAGCAATACCTTCAACTCAAGCCCCTCCACACCCCATAAGCTTGCATAGAAAGAAAGACTACAGGAAAAACTAGAAACAAATATAATCAGATTTTTGGTTTAGTAACTCGTTAAAGGCTGGCCGTATTCAATAAAACTGATTTAATTATAAGAAGTGTGTTTAAGTTGACCTCAATGTTTTAAAAGCCGGGTTTTAAATTATATCAGGTTAGATTCAGAAATGGTTCAACCGGTTAAATCAGGTTGTACCGGGCGGTTCAACCATATTGACTAATTAACCCTATAAATCCATAAAATATAATTTCAACTAAAAAACTAATCCAAAACTACATTATTCCATGATAAAAAAACATTTCAAAAGTTAATCCATAATCAAAGTTAATTTGAAAAAATGAATTCCATAATAAAAAAATATTCCAAAAGTTAATCCATAATCAAAGTTAATTTGAAAGACCCAATGATTTTCTATCTTTGAGTGAGGAAGAAATTTGATCGACGTGGATTGTCAATTGGGGGTGCTAGCTTTTACACTTTTTATTAAGAAGGTAAATGGTCACATTTTTAGGCCAATAAAATTAAAAGTGCAAAAATTTAACCTTTTGGCTCGGTATAACCCAATTTACCGGCGGTACAACTTCTTTGTCGTTTCCACCGTTTATCCGTATGATTCGTCCGGCCAAGCATCCGTCATCCGGTTCAACCGGCCGGTTTAAACCAGTTTTTAAAACCTTAGTTGACCTGTCTTGCCCGTTTAACTCATCTTTTTATAACTCATAATCCTGATTAATACATTACTTTACAACTTGATTATTATTATTTAGAGTTAATTACTCAATGATCCATGTGCTTTACTCAATGTCGAATCCAAGGTCCGTACTGCAGGCGTTACTAACCTTAAATTCGGCGGGCCTGGTTCAGATTTCTCATCTCGCCGTTGTGGTGACAGTTCCTCTTGCGGATCCCAAGTCTCAAGCTGCAGCCACATGAAAATCTAGTTAGAGGGTCTGGGGGGTTTGCCCCGAGGGCACTCTGACGCTCAGGTCAGTATCAGGTATGGCAATGATAGTTATCCATCTAACTTAGAGACATGGAGCATAAGTATCTATTGCAAGAAAAGAGAGAGGAAGAGGGAGCCTCAAGTTGAGGAGAAGTTAACATGGTCGTCTCAAGAAGAGAAGCTTTCTTTTTATAACAAGATTCTTGGGCTATAACCTTAATAGGCTGGTCTAAGAATGATTGAGTTAAGGTCTTGTTTTACAGGTTGTTCCAATATATCGAAGGTGCAAATTTGAACATCTGCATAGTAGCTTTGCATACTCAATTGCATAGTATAATTCTCCACCTAAGCTCTTTGGGAGATTAAATGAAGTTTGGGTGGATGTTGATGGTTGTGAGTCTTCTTCCCTGATTGTGAAACGAGACGGTGGTCGACGAGATAGATGAGAAAGGGATCGGGGTAGTGTTGGCGAACACAAGGCTGGTGTTGTGCAAACAACACCAGAACAATCCTGGATGAAAGGTTCGCTGGAAAACACATTCACCGGATAAGAAGGGTTAGGGATGATGGTGATGGTTGGCGGCTAGAAGTATGGATGGGGGTATGGCACTATGGCATTTATCTGATATGCATTTAACTTCTTTACTAACCTACTATTTGATTTTGAAACTTTAAAATTATTTTGTTTTTATAATTAACAGTCAATAAATAATTTCACACGCCCTTAACTAACAATTTAACGCCGTCCACCTTTAGAGATCATAAATGTTAGAAAATCTATACAATAGATATTTGGGGGGCCAACATCAAACCAATTGGACCATTCGAGTAATTAACTCTAGTATTTTTGACATGGATCAGTTTACATGTTTTAACACCTCATTTTTTAGTCATACCGTCAACCTGCAACACGCAACCAAACACAATTGATGCCTCTAATCAGTGGTTAAGAAAAAACCAACTTTATATGAATCAAAATTTCAATATTAGAAACTACTAGCGGCAAAGCTGTCAGGTCAGGTAATTTAATATGTCAAAACAAACACCTTAAATCAAACCAAATGGGTTATGGGCAAAAGAAGGTTCACCCACTATTAGAGGTAGAAGCGGTGGTGGCAATGGTTGAGGTGGTAGTTGTGCCGGAGACACCTTTGTCGTGGTGGTGGCACCCACGATGGTGACGGTAGGCGTCAATCGCGGTGAGTCACAGAAGATTCATGTTCACCCACTATATTATTTTTCATAACGACGCCTGCTTTACCACCACATAGCAGTAAAGACAGCCACTCCCAACTGTTATGGGTGGTAAAGCAAGGGTACACTTCTATGATGACTCTTGAGAAAAATCGATACCGACCCAAGTTGGCCCAGAAAATCCCATTAGACCCAAATTGTCACATGCTGCCAGGTAAATTTGAAACTAAACAATGTACTCAGATCCCCAAACTAGAAAGCACATTCTTTAACATGCTATTAAAGGCACACACAACAAATGTGTTCTAAGTGAAGGCAAGGAAATAGAGTGACAGTTAAACCATAAGCAAATCCAACATTTTATTGCATAGGATAAAGCTAAAGGCAAAACAATTCTGGTTCAACTGTATTGGGCCACACTTGGTGCAACTAAAAGTCAAAGAAAGTCAACCATAAAACTTAATTTAATGGAAACATATGCCAAAAAAACAGTAATAACTGAACAAAAGAGATCAATAAAAGTGATTCAAGAATCATAACTCTCTACCAGTAACAGAGGCCGAAAAATAGCATTTTGCATAATTTCTAGTAAAAATAAAATAACGTTACGAGACCCGCAAATGTCTAAAACGCTCTAGAAAAACGGGTATCATGACTCTGAAAAATCATGGATTAACAGAGGTACAATGTAAACCTCTGCAAAGGGCTACAGACATATATACAAGTTAATACCAAACAAGGTTGGATATCGATCTACCTGATGGTGACAAACTTGTTGGTACCATGTTTTGCCCAGTGAGCCCTCAAGTCAATTGCATTAGCAAAATTATAGCCTTCGGATGCAAGTTTCTCCAGAACCTTCTTAAACGCACCTTGACTCATCTTCCTACCAGCAATCCGAGCCCCGCGACGTTTGGTGCTCATCGGAAGTGGATACATTGATATGGTGGTTGTGCAACAAGCCGACTGCCACCCGCCGCAGCCCCATCTGTAACACTGTTGTGGGACCCCGGTGCACGAGCAAACAGGTATCGGGATACCGGAAATATCCATATCAATTCCGTTAATCACCACATCCATACTTCTCTTCATTGACTTTGACCGTTGACCAGAGGTATTCCCGATTTGTTTTGGTAAAGGTGGTGCTGGTGCTTTCTTTGGCTTCTTAGCTCTTGGCGGTTTAGGTGTAGTCAATGCCGCCGCTGTTCTTTTTAACTGACCACCGTCAGAGCCGCCACTGTCACCACCGCCGCCACCACCACCGACGCCCGTTGCGTAATCATCTAGAATCATCTCCTTTGAACAATCGACTGGCTGCATCATGTGCATCGATTGGGAAGATGAATTATCAGGAATAACTGAAAAATTATGGTTTCCGGGTAACATACTAAGGATTCTTTCTCGTTGTATCCAACCGTCCCTCGAATAGTGCATTGGAACGGGTGGTTCTGGAACCATTGAATTGCGAGGGTGGTGGTAAGACAGCCCGTTAGGGTTCATTATGAACGGGTTTTCCCGTGAAGATGATAAAGGTTTGACGTCTCTGGGGTCAATTATAGGAGACATCAGTTGCAAACCAAGGTGCTCCTTAAATGAAGGTGGTTCATAATAGCCCCAATTTCGCATATTCAATCCATCATCGTCCATCTGAAACTACAATGCAGGCAGAAAAAACACACCATACAGATTATATCTTTTACATATTTCAAAATAACCTCATAATAATATTCAATATCTAAATAACTAGCAACTGTTAGGCTCCCCAAATCATCAACAGAAACGTAAATTTCTTTTTGATTCAATGTCAACGTGTCGATACAATAACTAAACCTAATCAAAGAGATTTGCAATAACAGATCGAATACCGAAGACCTTTTCATTTAAACAGCTGCTAACACGTCATATAATTCAATTAAATCCAACTTGACGACAAAAGGTCCCAATTTTTAATATTCAGTCAATCTGAAACTACAAATGCAGGCAGAAAAACACACCATACAGATTAAATCTTTTGCATATTCACATAACATCATTCAACCTCTAAGCTAGTTCGGCTCCCTAAATTATCAACAAAAAGGTATATTTCTTTACATTTCAATATCAACATGTCAATACAATAACAAAACATAATCAGCGCGATTTGAATAATAAGGCGAATATAGAAAATTTGTGCAATTAAACACATGCTAACACGTCAAATTATCCAATTAAACATAATATGACAACAAAATAGCCCTAATTTCTCATATTCAATCCATCATCATCCATCTAAAACTCCAAATGCAGGCAACAGATTACATCTTTTACATATTTCAACATAACCTCATAACAACATTCAATCTCTCCCCAATCATCAACAGAAAAGTAAAATTCTTTTCAATTCAATAACATGTCGATGCAACAACAAAACCTAATCAAATCAACAGATCAAACATCGAAGATTTGTGCATTTAAACACGTGCTAACACATCAATTTACCCAATTAATCCTAATTCAACAACAAAAAGCCCTAATTTCACCGTCTGCGTAACAGATCTAACATAAACGGTGACAAAACAAACAGATACTCGTTAGAACTCTAGATCCGTATTCAATGTCTGATTATAATGCGTTAAACAACACATGAAGAGCCAAATTTGTAATAAACAGATCTAAATTAGATGAATTTTTGGTATCAATTTGTCGGTGATATAAAGTACAATAGATGTGTTACATCAAGGGGCAAACATTCTTTGAGGATAGAGAGAGAGAGATGTAACAGTGAGAGAGAGAGAGAGCTTACTTGTGTTGGTGAAAATGGCCTTTTTAGGGTTTGTAGAGAGAGAAAGCAGATGAGAGAGGAGAGAGAAAGAGAAGTTTGTATGAAAAAGAATTTTTCAGTTTGATATTTAAATAAACCGAATCTAGTGTTGTGTTGATTCTTTACTCACACCGAACCCTAATCCGGCCCGTTTACGTTAATATGGGTTATGGGCTACCCCATTTCTTAAGTAAAAACATTTGTTAAAACTCACACGCCTTCGTTCCCCTTGTAGGATGACCTCGGCATTTCTAACGTCTCAAGGCTAATTACTCACACTTTTTTTACACTTTTGGGTGCAATATATATTACCATATTAAAACTCACACAAACACACATATCCACATACTTTATTCATACAAACAAATCCAATATACATGCTTTATACATTTATATTTTAGGAATACATACATGCTAGAAAGTCATTATTGCACTATACTTTGTCATTTAACATGTATAGCACTATAGGAGTAGCACACCGCCCGTTGATGGGTCTATGTTAAGAACGACAATCTTACAAACGGTCTTGTTGTTGCGACGACAAGATTACGCTGGTGGAATCTTTGGGTTGACACGTATGTGATGCATGCTAGTTCATGTTATGTTTATGCCTTAGTATACGTTTGCCATGTGGATCTCGTTAAATTCTTTTATACTTATGCTAGTACACCAAACTTGTATGCTCACCAATGCACTTTTGTGTTGACATATTACTTTAATATATATATATATATATATATATATATTGCAGGAGCATGATGATGATGCGTTAAAAGAAATCTAGTTGGATGGACTAGAAACTCACTTTAGTTTAAATTATGTTATGCTCTTTTAATTGTTACGTTGTCGTTATTACCTTTCCAAACATTTATTCGGATCCTTGGTAATGAAATGAAATCTTATCTTTAGATTATTGTCACATAGTCTTGTTATGATGTCTCTTGCAATCTCGTTTTCGTCTCACTCCGATGTTTCTGTCATCGATTGGGGTGTGACACACAAGACCACTTAAATTGACTCTACACCAACGACACACATCAACTAGCACGTAGGCACATAATATGTAATGACACACTACCACAACCCACTCTCTTGGTGGGCCCGTGTGTGGGCATTCGTGCGACAATTGTATAACATAATGCGAAAATAATAGTATAATAGCAAGGAAAAATACGAGCTTATTCAAAACTCGAAATTTTATAAAAATATTAAATATCAATATACGTTACAAAACAATCCAAATGTGCATCTATAAAATCAAAGGTGACTTGGCGACGTCATAAGCATTCGTTAGTGGAGTTGCAACTTCCAAGGCGACAAATCGAACACAACCTGGCCTACGCCTAAGAATTAACACCTGCGAGTCAATCTTTAAAATATGTCAGCTTTCACTAGTAAATACAATTAACAAACACATTCATAAAGTATGTTTAAATAGTCATGAAATGAATATCTTGATTTATGACAACTTGGCACACATATGAATTTAGTCTTAATGCTAGATATACCAATCGTGCAGATCACAACAATTGTCAGGGATTAAGCCTATACCCCCATCTTTATGACTCAGTTCATGGATACATTTACTACTACCGCATGTGCTTAAATTTGCTCAAAGTATTTTGCAAGCATGGTGTTTTAAAGTCCGTAACCCAATTATGGTCTCAGACTGAATTTAGGCCTTTTAAGGATCGTGCAAGGCAAATCAGGTCAGACCTTACAGTCCGTGAACAGATCAGATATACCTAGTCAATGCTAGCCTTTTACGAACCTTGAAGGTCAAAAGGATTTGGACCTTGTGATCCATAACCCAATTGATCGGAAACATTAATACATACCATTAAGGCCTAAAGAGTTGTTAGCTTAGGGTCCATAAAGGACCTCGAGCCAACAGAACGATCTTTGACTCGATCGATTCATCTGGTTATTGACCCAACACACGGATTTCAAGACCACAGAGATATACCTAATAATATGTTTGACATTCAAAGTCACATGTTTGCCTTTTTATTGCAGGGCATCTTAGAAACCTGATAATTTCATATTGTCCCGAGCTACACATCGACATAGTACAAAGACTCAAATTGTCTTGATAATTTAGAAGATGGACTTGATTGATTCAATTAAACAACTACATGGACTTGATTGGCCAAATTAAAAAAAGTAGGGACTCATGGTGTCATTTGGTGTTAACCACAGAGACTCAAATTGTAGTTTACTCAATATTTTTTTTAGTTAGTCATTGATCATTCCCGTCGTCTGCTTCTACCGTATTAAGTGGTTGGAGAGCCCAAAAAAACATGTACCATATATAAGTTTCTAAACTACAAAAAGATTAGAAGTAGTATATTAATTATTTGTTGAATTGATTTTGCAGAGAGGATATGCTTGTGTTATATTCGTTATTGGTGCTTGTAGAGGATTATTTACACTCATTAGAAGCATTATAAAACTTTCACAGGTAACAAAATCTTAATATGAATATGTTAAAACTGTGATTGATGAAACTTGAGTGGACTTGAACTAATATAGTATATATAAATTAACATATATTTAAGTAAAAATGTAAGCCGGTCGGATGAAGGTGGAGGGGGTGACTGGTGATGGTTGTGGGTCAGGTTGACCCAGAAAAATCTTTTTTTTTTCAAAGGTTTATGTGGAGAATTTCTTTGATTTTTCTGATAGCATAATAAAATAGATTTTACATCAATATCGCAGGTAAGCGAGCAACAAGCTGCGCCGCTACCCCTTTCTGGATAGCAAACCCTAGCCTATTAAAGACAAACCCCTGCCCCCTGTTGATGAGCCACTGTTGTGGACAACCTGTTGGACCCTAGTCCGTAAACGGATAGCTTCTGGAGCTAGGGATCCAAAGGTGTCGAAGGCGAAGGGGACAAATGCATGTTGGTTATCAGCACATGCTTTAGCGTGTTTATCCACCTTTTTAGATTCTGCTTTCTTTACCGCTTGTCCTGCTACAAACCCATTTTCCCTTAAACCAGCTAAGGGGGAGACTCCTGTGAGGTCTACACAAGCATGTTTCCCTCCCGCCCAGCCAAAGACGAGCAGGTCTGCTGGTCTCAATGTAGATCTCCCTTCCATGGGGTCTATAAGGAAATTCACAGGGGCCTCCTTCTTGGCAGAAACCCCCGCTCTCCTCAAGATGTCCCCCAAAACATCCCTCACCCAGTCATGCCGGTATTTGAAACCAGGGAGCTCCTTGCAATGAACAGCATTAGGGATGAGCATATCGGTATCCGATACCGAACCGATACCGATACCGCCTAATACCGATCCCGAATTTCACCCAAACTAGGTACCGATACCGATACCGAAACATGTCGGTTAGGTATCGGTACGGTACGGTATCGGTATTATACCGTATTTTGAGGGTCGGTATCGGTATAATACCGATACCGTACCGTACCGATACCGAAAACGCCAAAAAGTGGATACCGATCGGGATCGGGATCGGTACGAGATCGGTATGGGATCGGTATTCGGTGGCATATGCTCATCCCTAAACATCATGCTCTCCGTATTTATCCATGCAGGCTTTACGGCAGATTAGGCAGGTTTCGTCTTCTGGATACATAGGGATCATCAGCCGGTATTTGAGGATAGCCCTGTACTCAACAGCCGACATGCATTGCCCCAGCCCCTCGATCGGGATAACAGTCAAAAAGTCTTGCGCATGGGGGCCTTTCAAGCACTCAATCACCGCCTTCTGGTGGGGAGACAGATCAAGTGTTTCTCCCAGATTCCGAGCGATTTTCTCAAATAAAGCATTCGCCAAAGTTTTTTGTGGTTTATTTTTAGATTCCGAGCGGTTTATTTTTATTTATTTAGTAATAATGTTGGTTGTAAGAGAGGTATCAAAATGTTAGTAGGTTGAATAAAGGGTCAAAACAACTAAGGGTCCGGTCAAGTTAACTCAAAAAGCTTTTTATCTATGGCCTATAGAGTGAGTTGTTCAAATAGTAAGAATGAGGGCGGGTTGTTGAATGAAATATATGCGGTGTACCGTTTAAACATAAACACTAAACAATAATAGAAACTAGTAATACTGACAGCCATATAAGGCCCAAAAACTGATACAACCAAATACCATCTGAAATTTAAAACATCAAACCTGCAATAAACCTCTTTGCTAAAATTCTTTAAACATGCATGTCATAAACAGAAAAATGGATAATCTTTGAAAGCCATAACCAGCACCAACAATTGCATATAACATGGGAATAAATTACAAATCTCATTTTCAAGATCAAATAATTGTGTTTAAGATTACATCAGATCATTTAAAGAATTCAATTACAAATGATTGATTTGTTTCAACCTGAAACTGTTTTGACCCGTTATCCAACTAACCCTTGTTGACACCTCTAAATGAATCTTCTTTTATAACTACATAATGTAACCTATACTTCCCCAAAAAACCGATGAGTTGGCTGTTAAACTCGATGATTTGGTTCTGGTTCTGGGTCTTCACTCAAGTACAGATAAAAATTGAGTGAAAATCAATGTCGGGTGTGTAATCGGTCAAATGGCTTTAGCGAACCATTTCGGTAATCTCAAGGAAGCCTTCATTCCAAGCCTTGTAAAGAAGAGGGCATATAGAAGATGTAGCAGGAAGACAAAGAAACTGCAATTAAGTAAAAGCTGCCAAAAGGAAGAGATATCTCGTTAAAAAAACATCCTTCGGTTCTAAGAAAAAAAAGGTACATTTTAACATTTGAGAATTGAGATTAATAATATATAAGTTTTTAAATAGATTATTCGTCAATAGTAAAACAGATTGAAACACACACACATATATACATAAGAGAGAGACGTTCATTACATAACCAATTTTAGGTAGAAGAAAACTGCAAGAACACATAAACACTTGTACCTTTTGCTTTAACCATGATACGTAAGGCGGTTATGCAACCGCTTATGGTTACCCCACTTGTACAAGTGCATTATGTGGTTTGCACTGTATTCTACTTAAAGTTGGTTGTGTATATAGTTTCAAAATTAAAATGAATTTGTTTTAGTCTAATTACTTTGAAAATTCCACATCAGCTTTGGAGTTGATGATCTCAAATGTCAGTACCTTCTTTTTTGAAGGTTAGCATCTAGTAAAATAGAATAGAGGGTTAAGAAGACGAACCACTGTCCCAAAAATGGCGTATATTACATTCATGGATGGAATTACCAAGAAACCAAAGGATGATAGGATAAATGTGACTGAGGCATGAATATTTATGGTAATCTACAAGAAAATGTTGATCAGTTCAAATAAATATTGAAATGTACCGAAGAATTTTCAGATATGAAGGTAGTAGAAGTACCAAAGCAAGGATGTTCTCTCTGATTAGAAAAGAGTACATCACAACATAGCACATTGCACCTGCAGCTCGAACCTGCACAATTTTAATTGCAACGTGATCCTTATAAGATGAGAAAACATGTTTCCACCTGGAAATTGAGAAGATGCGCGCGCGCGTGTGTGTGTGTATATATATATATATATATAGAGAGAGAGAGAGAGAAGCATTACAAGTGCGCTCACAAGCACAGAAACACCCCAATTTGCTTTTGACCTCCACAAAGAGCCCATGGCAAGACCAAGAAAACCATGCATTAGCTGAGATGCAAGAATATATACAGTCAAATAAATAAGGATTTAGCTTATACTATAAAGATAAGTAAAGACTCCTATATAAACATTTGCTGACCAGGTAAGTTATGGCTTTTATCGGGCCAGCCAAGACAAGCAAAAGCGTAGCGGTTGCCACCTACAAAAACATCAAAACAAAACAAAACTTATATAAAACAAAAAAAAAAAAAAAAACAAGCCAGTCATAGTATCTCTAAAAATTTTAAAAAAGGAAAGATTACATACCATAGTCTTTCGGCCAGCAACAATATCCCATCGCATTGACGAGAACACTATGGGCAAGGCAAAGAAACAACCAAAGTAGTTCTGCCACGTAAACACTATCAAGTAAATTAACTTGAGTAACATGTAAGAAAATTACATCAAGATAAGAATTCAGCAAAATATTAGTTATCTTTGGAATTCCTTTTACCAAATTATTAAAGGCAAATTGGATTTTAATAATCCCATCTTTACTCAGTTAGCCAATAATAATCCCAACTGAGAATATTCTTACCACCGGTCCAAACTTTCCAACTATTTGTTTTCAATGGACCCATGTTAAAAAACTTAACCCAGATAGTTTTTTGCAGACGTGAACATAAATTTTTTTTCCCACCTCATATGTCCACGTCAGTAGAAAAACTGGGTTAAGTTTTTTTAACGGGGTCCATTGAAAAAAAAAATATTTAGAAAGTTCGGACTGGTGATAACTGATAAGAGTATTCTCGGTTGGAATTATTATTGGCCAACTGAGAAAGAGTGGGATTATTAAAATCCAATTTGCCATTATTAAATTAGATTGATCAATCAAGAAGCTTGCAGTAAAAGAGGTACCTCAATCGCAAGAGAGCTGCTTAAAATATACGTTAATCCACCAAGAGCAGCAAACATAGAACATTCAACCAACCTCAACGTCTTCTGATAAACATCTCCGTTCATCGTCAAGTCGTCAGAAGAACGCGTGTTCTCTTCTTCATCGTCTTTCCATGTCCATAACGGAGCTCCAATTTCCGAAACCCGAATCTTTTTTAGCTTTGAATCGGTTTTAGAAATGGGAAATTGGGGGTGAGAAAGGATTGAGGCTGATGAGACATTGCAGAGTCTGGAGTTATGAGAATATTGAGAAACTTTCAGTTGGGGACGATAACAACCATGAATTTTAAGAATGTTCATGGTTGTTGAAGGAAGCATGTTTGTTCTTCACCGGTAAATCTAATTTTATTTATTGCAGCAAAACACTGCAAACATGAAAAAAAAAATGAAAATCTAACATTAACATATATCAGCGGGCGGGGATTTCGTCGAAAAAGGAGGCTCCGGTGAACTTTCTGACGGATCCGCTTGATGGGAGGTCTACTCTTCGACCAGCTGATATTCTTGTGTTTGGGTGGGCCAGGGGAAAGCACGCTTGTGTGGACCTTACAGGAGTGTCCCCTCTTGTTGGGCTCAGGGATAATGGGTTTGCTGCTGGCCAAGCTGCGTTGAAAGCGGAATCAAGCAAAGTCGCTAAACACGAGAAGGCTTGTTTAGAGAATCAACATGTGTTTATCCCATTCGCTTTTGATACATTTGGTTCCCTAGCCCCAGAGGCTGTGGAATTTCTAAACAGGGTCCAACAGGTTGTGAATAGTAATCTCTCAACCTTTAAGGGTCGTTTCGTCTTTAGTAGGATTGGTTTTGCAATTCAAAAGGGGGTTGCGGCGCAGCTTGTTGCCCGTTTACCTGCCACTTGTTTGTAATTTGCTAATTTGGAATAATATTGTTCAAAAAAAAAAAAAAAAACATATATATTTACAATGTTCAAAAAAGAGCCTCAGTTTCATAAATAAATGGTGTTCATCGGTTTCGTTATTGGTTAATTCGGTTTTTAATTTTATTTGTTCATAACCAAAATCCAAACCAAACCGTATTAAAGAAATGGCTAACTGAACTGGTTAACCGAATAAGAATTCGGTTACAGTTAAACTAGTAACCGAATAACCGAAAACGAATTCGGTTACAGACTGAAGCGGACAATGAACACCCCTACAAAATAACAATTATGAAAGCTAACAACAGATATAGTTTCACAACCTATATGTCAATTGAACCAAAATGGCTTCACTATTTAACCAAATAAACCCTAACTATAAGTATACCTGTGAACTTTATTTACATCAATTACTGTAAACACTAAACAATACAATACAACAACAAAAAAACGATAAAAACTGAAGAATTAATATCTGTTTACCTAGAAATTATGAAGAGGGTGCAGCCAGAGGCAGCGGAAGAGGAGAAGCGGCGGCAACGGTGACGGAGGATGAGGCGCCGTGAAGAGTTCCGGTAAATGGATTGATTGAGGGGTGATGGTGGAATGTGTGGCCTGGGCTGCCCTATGAGTAGCCTTCCTCGTCCATTTTGATTTTGATTTTGATTTTTCACACATAAACTATTAAGGACCCGTGTTTGAGGCAGTACTACTAAACGAGGCATACGTGTTAACGGCTTGTTAACTTAAAAAAAAAAAAAATTAGATCAAAATATAAAACATAAGAAAAAAATTAACTAGGGGGACGTCCCAATGATGAATCGTATCCTACCGAGGCATGGTGCGGTCTTGAGGGCAACCCGGTTTTACCCAGCTGTTACCCCAGCGAGTCTCTCGTGTGGGGGCAGTATGGTTTCCGGGCGGAAGTCAGCTTACGCGGCGGCCGGGGCCCAATCGAACATCGCGTCCGCAGGCGCGGGGCTGACGGAGGATTGTCTTCGACATGAACCCGGTGACCACTGGTCCAGTACATAGAAAGTCACCTTCCAAAAAAAAAAGCTAAGTTAGGATTCATGTTTTATGATTGGGCCTTTACACCGTCAAAATACTTTGTGACGAGAATTGAAAATGAAAAAATGTTGAGGTTTAAAATGAAAAGTTATACGTGGCAAAGTTTTAAAAGCTTAAAAGTATAAGGGTTAAATATGAAAAATTATTTGTGATACATTTGTAAAAGTTGAAAACTATAAGGGTAAAAAATAAAAAATAAAATAGTGATTTTGTGAGAGGAATAAAAGCCAACTAAATTTATACTAACCAAACCCGAATTATCTATAAAAATCTAAAGTATCCGAAAATTCTGATTCCGATAGTATTATTGGAAAATTTCAGATAATTTGGTCATCCGAATTCGAAATATTAAAATATGGGTATTTTTATTTTAATTATATATAACACATTTTTCATTAAAAAACCCTAATATGTTAAGATTCTATAATTAAAGAGTAAAAAGGCAAAAACGTCATTGAGGTTTGATCACATTTGTTAGATCAATCTAAAATAACTTTTTTTAACTGAACAATTTAGGTTTTATTGGATCAGTTTGAGACTGTTGGTACATGAGTTTATTAGTTTAGGGTTTTGCTTGTAATCGTATTTGTAAACCCAGCGTATTTAATAAATATGCTGGGTAGTCCGATCTTATATATGTGAAGCTTGAAAACCCTTAGCCTCCAAATTTCTTGGACTAAGGCATTTTGATGTTTATCTTGTGTTTGTTCTCTGATTTTATGCTTGAATTCGATTATCCAGGATCTTTGATTGTTTACATCATTGTGGGATTGCAAATCAACACTAGTTGATTAGTTCTTAGTCAATAATCTTCATCTTATACTTCTTTTTCTTACTTTTTATCATTCAAACACCTAATCAATAGGTGTTTGGGTGTTGTCAATCATTATCACTGTGATCCGAATTTGATTTGGGACTCACAGGTTTGCATTTTCTTGCCATTTTCATACAATTCGATAACTCCATCCATTTTTCTGTTAATTACATGTGATTTGACCAAACTGCCTTTTTAATAAAAAAAAATCAGAATATGTATTAAATCAAACTGACCAAATACAAGTTCTATGATTCTTCTTTAATTGCAACAAGACGAATCCAAACACAACTTTCGCGCCATCAAGATCCTAATTCACAAATCGACCATTACGCCAACGATGAACTCACCATCAAACGCAAGTCTAGCATAAATTTTAGGTATTTGCCACTCAACAGTTCATGTGACTGTGGTCATATCACTTTTGGCCAATTCTCCAACTAGTGAAGCTTATCAAGTAGTGTATACAAACCCCACATATACTGACAGTAGTTTTCCAGTAAGAATATAAAGACTTAATCACTGTAAATATAAGTAACAATTGGAGAACATTTAGGGTTTTGAAAGCATTTGATAAAAGAGAATGACTCACCTTGTAAGTCTATAGTTCTGATTGAACAGGCTTCCTGGTCCTAAGCTTTCTAATAACTAAGCATCTAGATTAACAGAATTCAATACGTATTAGTGTAAAAACCAAAACAAACCTAACGATGATCACGGGATCAAAACCACAACGTAGATTCACAAAGTCTCGCCTTATTCAGGCAGAGCTTCGGTGTTCGTTGGTTGGTTTTCTGATCGGCTATACATGGTTTAATACACCAATGTATTAGAAGTCGAGAGAGAAAAAATGAATAAATGAACAAGAATGATGTCCATGGCTTCCCTATTTATAAGCAAGGCAGATTCCTTTTTTAGCTAGGAAGTTTCCTTACCTGTTAAGTTTACTTAGTTGTTTTGCTGTTGAGTTTACTTAGCTATTTAACTGTCTGGCTTACTTAGTTGTTTAACTGTTCAGCTGGCTTAGTTGTTTAACTATTTAGCTGACTTAGTAGTTTAACTGCTTAGTTTACTTAGTCGTTTGACTGCTTACCTTACTTAGATGTTTAATTGTTTAGCTTACTTAGTTGTTTAACTACTTAGCTGTTAAGTTTAACTACGTGTCATCGGGAAAATTTTGAAGGTTGTTACACCAACAAAGCCAAATGCTAACTAGCAACAAAAACTCTCTGAGACATTTCGTCAAATACTTGGCGGGTCTCATTCGCAAGCTTCGGATCGTCACGTTCGACTGTGGGTCATGTGATTTCTTAATGCTTGAAATCTTCAAGGGTTTGGTTTAGATTGTTGACAGGTTTGTGGCTTTTTTTACATCAGGTTGAGAAGAAATTCAGAGGTTAAAGATTGGAGTGTGAGGCTAGGGTTGAAAGTGGTGTTTTATTCCAAGATGTAATTAAAATGGTAGTTTCGTCAAATCATATGTAATTAACAGAAAAATAGATAGAGTTAGCAAATTGGATGAAAATGACAAGAAAATGCAAACCTAAAGAATCCAGTTACAAAAAAAAAGTTATTTTAGATGGAATTAGCAAATGTAACAAAATCTTAGGGACGATTTTAGCATTTTACTCATAACTAATATATCATTGTTTTATATATAAAAATGTAAAATTAGAGTATTAAAATGCTAAAAGGTAAAAAAAATAAAAATCGATTCAGCTTGCAAATATTAGTGTTGTGTCCGAGTTCATATGTTTAACACGATTTTCAGGTTCAGGTCAATTTTTTTGGGGTCATGTTGGGTTGGAAGCAACCCACAAAAATGACCACCCTAGTCCACATCCTTTTAGGCATATTGCCACTTTGTTTTTTGGGTTAAAACTAGACAATTTTTATATAATTAAACCATTTAAAAGAAACATTTTTTACAGTGTAATACACATATTTTTTTACCAAATCGATAGGCCCGAACAACATCGTGTTCGATACCAATATTCATGTTTTTGGTTTTTGGTTTTGATACGAGCCAGGTTCGATATTTTGTGGTATTTTTCACTAATGGTACCGAAGTAGTACAATATCATAACGTAAGTTTGTAAATCACACTTTTATGTTTGTACCTCTTACTTGGTTACATCTGATAATATTGTAAACATTATTTTATGTTTTGTGTATATACTGAATTTCGACGGATTGCACGGAGGAATTTCACATGTCTATATATAAATATTTCGCTCATTAGATATAAATTATAATTCATAAGTGGTTCGTAAGCTGGCTTAAGCTCGATAAGTGAAAGCTTTGCTAGGGCTTGTTTATTAAAGAAATTTATTTTTAGGCTTAAATTCTGGCTCGAGCTCTAATAAGCTAGACTCGATTTCAGTTTTTAGCAAACCGGTCTCGAGGAGCTCACGAGTGGTTTGGCTCGTTTACACCCCCTAGTCTCATGATGGATAAAATGTATAGATTTAGCCATTTAGTAGTAGGATCAAAATGTGTTGGTTAGCTATTAAAACAATGACATTAAAGTATGGAACCATACCCCTATGACATGATAACCTAGTGGCATCTTAGGGGTGTGATAAAGCTTAGGAACTATGAGGTCTTGGGTTCGATTCTCACAAGGGGGGTTTTCCCAGATTTATTAGGGTTACTCAGAGCATCCACAATAAACAATTTTTAGGGAGTAAACTGCCATTTTGGTCCCTGTGGTTTGGCCAGTTTTGCCACTTTAGTCCAAATCTCAAACTTATTACATCTGGGGCCCTGTGGTTTGCATTTTGTTGCCATTTTAGTCCAAAATCCAAAAACCCTATTTTTTGACTGTTGCAACCTCCTATTTTGTCCTGTAGTGTAGGGGTATTTTGGTCATTTTAATTATTATACAATTATTATAACATATTAAACTGTTATATATATAACAGGTCATCATCTTCATCATCTGCAGAAAATCAAGAACATCATGGCAGTTTACTCTTTAGATCGAAAATCAAGGTCATCATCTTCATCATCTGCAGACTACATTCACACACATAAAAAATAAACCCAAGTTGTTTCTTCCAAGAGTAAACTGCATCTCGATTCTTCAACACATTCTTCATCTTCAAACTGCATCGATTCTTCAACACATTCTTCATCTTCAATCTTCAATCTGCAGTTCAGACAAACATCCACCCCCAACCTCTCCCCAACCTCTCGATCTCTCCATCTCGATCTCCGACCAGCGCTAAACCCACTGATTATGATGATGGGTTGTATATTTGGTCATCCTCGATCTCTCTCTCTCACTAAAACAACACAGAAACACACACTCTCTCTCAGTTCTCTCTCTCTCACTAAAACAACACAGGAACTCCGATGACGGATCTGAGATTTGGGGGAAGAAAGATGTGTGGATCTGGAACTTGAAGATGAACAGACAACCGTGATGATTGATGCTGATGAACGGCAGCGTTGATTGATGCTGATGAAGGAGGTTCGAGTTTCCCCAAATAAATCATCACCCAACCACCGTCATCGCTTTCTCCGGCTGCCAGAAACTCCGATTCATCAACACAACTCACAAGATAACAACATCGCTTCTGCGATTAACCTCCTTGATTCTGCTCTTGCTTTATCGCCGACGTATGAACCGGCTTCAAAACTGAAAGCTACGGCTCTGATTCATCTCAGAATGTTCAATGAAGTTGCAGACATGATTCAGGATTATATTCCGAGCATGAAATAGGTATGTTGATCGGTTGTTTGTGGTGGTGGTTGAATAGATCGGACAGATTTAAGGATTTGGGGATTTGGATTGTATGTGTAATGTGTGTGCTTTCAACTACATGGGTCATAAAAATACAAACTTTGGATCGTTTATGACTTCTTGATTTTAATTTTAAGAACATATAACTTGATATATGCAAAAGATCAGAGGTTGTTTCAGTTGTTAGGAAAAGGATATGCAGACATGATATATGATGAGGAGAGAGGAGAGAGGGGTGGGGGTGGGCAGGTGGGCAAAATGACCAAAATGCCCTTCACTAAATTAAGGAAAAGGACAAAAAAGGGTCATTAAATCAGTCAAAATTCAGAGATTTTGAGTTTTGGACTAAAATGGCAATAAAATGCAAACCACAGGGCCCCAGATGTAATAAGTTTGAGATTTGGACTAAAGTGGCAAAACTGGCCAAACCACAGGGACCAAAATGGCAGTTTACTCATTTTTAGGAGATGTTTTTAAGGTGTCACATGACACCTGCCCATAAATTTCTCTCTCTTGCTCTCTCACAAACAAAATATCTATCAAATATTTATCATCTCTCTCCTCCCTCCTCTCTTCTACATCACACTCACATACCTTTCTTCCCTTTATTTTTTCTCATTTTTCTCGAGTTAATAGCCAAAATGGTCCCTGAGGTTTGCTCACTTTTGCCACTTTAGTCCAAAATCAAAATTTTTTACATCTGGGTCCCTGAGGTTTGCATTTTGTTGCCATTTTAGTCCAAAATCCAAAAAACCCATATTTTGACTGTTGAATGCTGATTCTTTTGTCCTTTTGTGTAGGGGTATAATCGTCCATCTTAAGCATTAATATATAAAAAAAAGATTATAATAAAATCCAAAAAACCCAATCTCTGCAATTTCTCTCTCTCTCTCTAAAATCACGACCTTCGATACACTTGAACGACATCACTAGCAACGATTCCCTTGCTATAGATCTAAAAAATGCACCACCAATGAAATTCAACCCTAGCCGTCACTCATGAAATTCAACCAAAACTTTTAGATTTGTGGATAAATAACGTCACTAGATGAACAAAAACACCCCCAAAAGTCACCAGATCTGAAATAACATCAAAACACACAGATTTGAATCCGTTTTACGTCTCCGGCGGATTTTCGATGAAGATCCAACAAAACCGAAACTGAAACAGAACCCCCTACCTTCTGCCGCCAAATCCCAAACCACGGGAGCTGCGGCCGGTGCTGTTGTTACTCCTTGGCGGAAAGCCGACGCGCCATCTGATACAATAGGTTGGGTTTTGATGTGCGAGATCGAAGGTAACCACCTCTCTGCCCTAATCGGGCCCAATCTGCCACCACCAAAACCCTAATCGATTTGGGTGTGGGTGTGTGGTTATCGGAGAACCACCACCTCCTTCACCTGCTCCGCCGGTTCTCATCACGGTGGTGGTGGTGGTGGTGTTCGACAGATAGGAGAGAGAGAGAAGAGAGAGATGGGTGTCGTTTTCCGATGTCGGTTCTCATCACGGTGGTGGTGGTGTTGGCGGCAGTGGGATGGTGGTGGTGGGGATGATGCGGTGGTGGGGGTGGTGGTGGTGGTGGTGTGGAGGTAGTTCAGAGAAGAGAGAGAGAGAGCTGAAGATGATGAAGATGTAATACTGATGTGTGTATATTAATATATATATATATATATATATATATATATATATATTGATTTTTGAATTAAGAAAATGTTAAATGAAAAGCAAAATGACTAAAATACCCCTGAACTAAAAGACAAAATAGGAGGTTGTAACAGTAAAAAAAAATAGGGTTTTTAAATTTTGGACCAAAATGGCAACAAAATGCAAACCTTAGGGACCCAGATGTAAAAAATTTTGATTTTGGACTAAAGTGGCAAAATTGAGCAAACCTCAGGGACCATTTTGGCTATTAACTCTTTTTTCTCACATACACCACTACACTATCTCTTCTCCACCTCACACCCTCTCTCCTACACATCACACCCTCTCTCCTTAAAAACACAAAAAAATGCCTCTATTGTGGATGCTCTCATGAATTGGTATATAGGCATTATAGCCTAGTGGAGATAGATATGATCGGATGGTTTTACAGGTGACACGATGATATTCCAGTGGGTCCGTCAGTGATCCAAATTTGTCATTTAAAAAAAGTGTGGAACCATACTTTGTAAACAAACCTCCAATTCGATTTTTTCAACCGGTCTGGTCCGGCCCAAACTAAAGTTTGGTTATAGTTTGGCAGGTGCATATGTGATATGTCTAGTCCCAAATAATATACATGATTGTGTCATTAAATAATACAATAAACATTGCAAATTGAGTAAATTAGTAACGATGACAACCATTAAGAACCCAATATATGTTAACCATTACAAATCGAATGAAATACATATGTAACAAGTTGGAATATGTTGACGAGCTCAATTATTACAATGTTGGGTGCTCATGGATATTGTAACTTTGATTCGCTCGTTTTTTTTATCGATCTTAGACCATGTGTAGTGGTGAGTGAAACAAATGCCCCACCCTTGTGCGTTATGGAATGTGAAGTGAAAAAGGAGTGTAGTGGTATAATGCCCCATAACCCACATTCAGTCATTACCCATATCTATTTTCTAATTTCCTATTAACCCATTCAATTAAGGTTTTGATCATCAGACGTTTTAAATGAAACGCCCAACAAAAATATTGCAAAAAAAAAAAAAACGGCCAGAGGCGGTTATGATGGCGTGGAAGAGCGTTTTTTAGGGAAAAAATGCCCAATCCCCCACCCCACTGTGGATGGTCTTAGGATAAGGCATTTTGTTTACTTATAAGTAAATTCTATAATAATTTTGTTTAGATTAAACTTTAATAAACTTTTTATGTGTTTAAGAAAAACAGCTTTGGTTCTTTGAATCGAGAATGTTCAAAATATGTATAGATACATGGGATTAAAATAGAGAACGAATGGGAGGGGGGGACAAAATCTTTACAAATAACTCTCAATCGAATCAAAGTGGTTCCATACTTTAAACACGTGTCGTCACATGTTTATTGTTCTCTAAATCTTAAAAATAAATACATGTAAACAATAGTTGGTTTAAGTTATTTATTTGTTACTTGCTATTGCAGTTGAAGTTATGGATTATTTTGGATATTAAAACGTTTTTTTATCTTGTTCGTGTCAAAATATTTTTGATCTTTATTATAGTTGTTATTCGCATATCCATTGTCTATATTGTCAGTCATTGCCGGTGAGCCCATGGTGAAACCATCGTCTCACCGGTTAAACAACCATCGGACGTTTAGTGAACCGGTTAACAAGAAGTTAATTTATGTTTGTTTATTTAACAAACGAATGAAAGTATACACAATATCTCATTTGTTTACTTGTTTTCGTTTATACCCGTTCAAATTTGTTTGTTATATGTGTTTGTTTGCTATGTGTGTATCCAGATATGATGAATAGTGTTTGGTATGCAGGAAGAAATATAATAGACTATTACGGGGGAATACGAGGGAATGAAAAAATTTGTTTGGTTAGTCAAGGTAATTGAATAACTCGTTACATAGGACATTCAATTCCCTTAAATTCATTACATCCACACCATTTTTTTTTAATTTCATTCTCTCTCTCATCTTCATCACCAACACCTCCCACCACCTCCACCTGTAGCCACCCACCGCCGCCACCACCCGCCACCCACTACCCTCTGCCACCACCCCTTCCGCCATCGAACAACGGCGCCACTGAACACTACTGACACTACAACCCACCGTCGTCACCACCCTCCGGAACCGAACATCGGTGCCACCACCCCTCACCGTCACCACCTCTACCACTAGCCACCCACCGCTGCCACCACTAGCCGCCGCCACCCTACACCGTAGACCACTGACGTCGGCGCCGACCATGCTGCCGCCCCCCGTCATCGCCACCCGCCATCGCCGACCACTGCCATCCACCGCCACCCTTTGCCACCGAACACCGACGGCACCACCACCCTCTACAAGCTAATGGTTTATTTCATTCTCATGTGATAACTAAATAAGATCATGGAATGGAATGATCCATTTCATTCCTTTGTCCATTTCATTACATCGTACCAAATAGACATGAACCTGTTTAATTTTCACATTTTAGAAGTTAAATCATTTGCCCAATTTAATTTATACCAGATATATTCACTAATATATGTTTTATATATGTTTCTTTAGAAATTAATAAACAACAAAGATGAGTATGGGCAAATATATTTTCTTGTGTGTCCGTTTGTTTGATTAAAGTTAAACGAGGCAAACATGAACCATCCCGTTTGTGATTGTTTACAAGCTATGCAAACCACCACAACCCAGATGTCGGTGCAGACATTTTTTTTTTTTTATAAATATATATGCTTCTCTTATTTATTGAATAAATTATAAAATATAACCACGTATAATAATTAAGGGTAGGGATCAAATATGAAGTTTATTTTGGCTAGGAAAGATATGAAGCAATAGAATTATGACATGTGGCAAATTTTAAAATAAAGAAAAAAGGTATTTTAATCAATCTCATCCTTTCTTCTTCCTTCTTCTCACCAGTTACTTCAAAACCCACCATTTTCAAAACCCACCATCTTCAACCTTTTCTTCACTTACTATCTCAATAATCACTACATTATACTGCGATTTTCGTCATCAATCAATGATTCAAACACCCGATCAACGTGTTCTTCAGCTTTTTTTTTTGAAGAAAACCCAGTTTAATTTCATTCAAAATATCGTTTTTTCCCGTGATTTTGAAGATAATCACTCGATCCGTTCGATTCAGTCGCTGATAAGTGTTTCTATCATTCAAATTTCGTCAATCGATGAAGAAATCGGCTTCGATCCATGTAAGAAATTCTTTAATTTCATTTTTACGATCTGGGTTTTTGATTTACTCATTGCGTTTTACGATCTTCGCGGGGGTCCGGGGGCAGCGCCCCTGGTAGCAGGATCCCAGGAGCGGCAACCCTTGGCAAGGTCCAAGGGGCAGAGCCCCTGGCTCAATGCGATTAAATTGCTTTAATAAAAATGCATGAGAAAAATTAATTTTCTGTAAACTTGCCTCTGGAAAACTGCATTCGTAGACAGTTTTATGCCATTGCGTTTTAGAACTGCATTCCTGGTTCAGACAATTCACAGACAACTATGGTCCTGGTTCAATGCGTTTTAGAGAGAACACTTTCTTTAGTGTTTTTATGCCATTGCATTTTTAAACTAAGACATTTTATGCGTTTTCTGGTCATTGCGTTTTAGAAAAACACATTTTTGAACTGTTTTTAGTCATTGCGTTTTAGGTAAAACACATTTTTAGGTGTTTTCAGTCCATTGCGTTTTAGACAGAACATTTTCTTTTGTTTTTTTAGGCCATTGCGTTTTAGAAAGGAGATATTTTTAAGTGTTTTCTGGCCATTGCGTTTTATAAATAAGACATTTCTTTGTGTTTTTTGTGTATTGCGTTTTAGGTAAAACACATTTTTATGTGTTTTCAGTCCATTGCGTTTTAGAAAACAGACATTTTAAGTGTTTTCTGGCCATTGCGTTTTAGAAATAAGACATTTCTTTGTGTTTTTTGTGCATTGCGTTTTAGGTAAAACACATTTTTATGTGTTTTCAGTCCATTGCGTTTTAGAAAGTACACTTTCTTTTGTGTTTTTAGGCTATTGCGTTTTATAAATAACACATTTCTTTGTGTTTTCTGGCCATTGCGGTTTACAAATAAGACATTTCTTTGTGTTTTTGGTGCATTGTTTTTTAGAAAAATGTCATTTTTTAGGTTTTTTTTTCCATTGCGTTTTACGCAACTAGGTTTTTTCCATTGCGTTTTACGCAACTGAGTTTTTTCCATTGCGTTTTACACAACTGGGTTTTCAAAAAAAAAAACGAAAATATAGCAATAGTATACTCGTTTTAAAGTTAAAAAACGCTCGTTTTTTGGTGCAATTTTTATAAAAAAAAATAATGTCGTATGAAAGAGTTATTAACGTTTAAAAAATGAGGGGAAATTGGAGGAGAAAGAAACTATTGACTTAGATTGACTAGAATACCCCTAAACAAACTCACGCGCCTCTTTTCTTCCCTTTAATTTCCATCATTTAATCTTAGCCCTTGATTAACTAAATGGATGGTCAAGATCACTTTCTAGCGTTCAGCCAAATAAACTTGCTATCATATCTCCACCCTAATAATTAATGGTTATATTTCTCCTATATTAATTTACAGATTTTCTCACCCTCACTAAAACACTATTAAATTTCCTTTGTTCACCTTTTTCACTCTCTTCTCTTTGTTTCTGTTATTCTATTCTTTCTCTCATGTTTCTTTACACCTTTCCTTAACATATTTTACTAATTTCCTTAGCATATTATGCAACACACTCTTAAAAAGTCATGAATATTTACAAACTTTACTTGACTAACAAATTTTATGTCATGAATATTGACAAACTTTACTTAACAAGCTAATTTTATTTATGTATTTTTTTTCATTTCAAAATGTTTATTTTATCGATATAGCGACATGAATTTTCTAAAGGTTTGGTTCTTTTTTATAAGGTTTCAAATATTATCAACGACCTTGCCATAACGTAACGGTTTGCGACGGTTATATAAAGTTTCGAATAAAGTTACGTATGTTATCAACAACCGTTTCTCATACAAGTTTTTTTTTTGGGTAAAGGGTTACCTCGGTGATTTTATATATATTCACAACCAGAGAAGAACATGTAGCGTGGAAGTGTTCCACACTAGATCATAATTAGGACATGCCCCAATTATGTAAACCAAAACCAACAAAAAACATCGCTTAACAAACCAACCACTAGCCTACCAAAACTAGGAAACCAACGAAACACAACTATCTAAACATAGAATCAGTCTGATTAATACTAGCAAAAACCGCATCCCCACTAATGTTCCATTTATCCAACATCCTTTGCACTGGAGCCGATGTCTTGAACTTCGATGAAACATTTGAGGTTATTCTTTTCACTGTTTTACGTCCTCGCCGAAAGCAGGGTCTCAAATACTAGTATTCATTTAATTATGAAGAGTTAACTTTTTTGTATCATAAAGTCAAATAAAAGTCGAGAACTAGATGAAAGATCCATGCAAAATTAACAAATCAAATTCAAGACCGGAGATCAACCAAGAAAACTAGAAAGATTATGCTTTTATTTGAATACTAGGTTAGAACCCCGTGTATTACACGAGTTAAAAAATAAATATTATTATAAATAATTAGTTTTAAGAAATATAATATCGTTAATTTGTTGCTTATAATTATTATGAGATTAATAAATAAATAAATAAGTAGATTAGTATGTTGTTACTAATATATAAGTGAGTGATACGTAATATTGTTTGGAAACCCGTATATTACAAATATTGAATATCAAAAAATAGAAAAATACAAATTAAAAACTTTTTTAATAATTATTACACGTGTATTGCAAACTCGTGTATTACACGGTTTAACATAATTAGAATTGTTAATTAGTTAATTATTAAAAAAAGTAAATTTCTTTAATTAATTATTAAAAAATATTTTTTTTAGTTGTAATATATGATGAACACATTGCACTATGTTACAATGAATAATATATTTCAATTAAATATATCCATTACTCAATGTATTATATTAATACGTTAATATTTGTGGGGAAATATTATAAATATATAATTTAACTTCGGGTACTACACAAACATGTGTAATGATTTTTAACTAATTAAACTTTTTTAACCTTTTTAATTAATTATTTGGAATAATTTTTATTTAATTTTATTATTATTGATAAAGATAAGTGATATTTATGTATTAATTAATCTATCTATACATAATAAAGTAAATCAATGGTGGACACGTGTCATTCACTGGATTTTTTTTGTTTTCCTGCCTTTAGCTTCAACATTGTGTTTCGATTCAGCTTTAGTGTCGAAGATGTGGCAACAACTTATTCACCATCATTGCCTACCTCTCACACAGGTAATAGGTTTTTCTTTCCATATATTGTGTGTTTCTAGGATTTTTTAAGATTTGAGTGCACACACTTGTGTGTCGTGTGTGTTTAGTTTCTTCCATTTTTCGATAGTTTGTGAACATTGTTGGTGGCTTTTTTTGTGTTTGTTGTTTTGGTGATATAATCAAAAGTTTAAAATTTTAATCTTAATCATTTTATGAACGGAATTAATTTTTAATTAAATATGTAGATATTGTAATATTGCTTACTATTAATAGATTTAAACAACTCGTTATTTAACTTTTAGTAATTTATTGATCACAACAGGGTGTTTGTTGAATCAATTTTCACTTTTGATCACAACAGGGTGTTTGTTGAGTCAATTTTCACTTATTCAAAACTTGATTTTTAGATAATAAATTCGAAAAACTGATTCAAACCCGAATTTGTATGTAGTAAACCAAATTACAAGAGAAATATGAAAATATAAATATGAATAGATATTAATGTTTTATTTAGATAATATTATAATAATTAACTTTAGTTAATCATAGTTATCCATAATTATGTAGAAGATAAAGACTTTAATTAAAAATTAATTATCCAAAATTAAGTAGAAGCTAAAGGCGGGAAAACCAAAAATTCGATAGCTCCAGTGAATGACACGTGTCCCCAATTGATTTACTTTATTATATGTATAGATATAGATTATAAAAGGGTTAAACTAACCTTATATTTTATATAAGAATTTGTCTATGAGTAGAAGATAATTGTATTTTGTATTAGTATTTTCTAAAAGAAAAAGATATCCAACATTATGCTATATGAAAAAACACAACTTTTATTTTTTTATCATAAAGATTATACAGTTTATGTTCCACTTATGGTGGGCCTGAATGAGTTCTCCTCTCCAGGTCTCAAGTTCGAGTCTAGGTGATAGCGGTTTCTCATTGAGGGGTTTAAATTGGGGATCTATTGTGCGATGGGGCTCTCTAGCGCGGACTCGGATAAGCCAACGTATGCCAGATCTCCAGACATTCACGAATAATTCACACCTTTCAAAAAAATCAAAAGTCAAAACATTTTTACCAAATGTACTATGGTTATTGCATAATGTACAACACCAAGAACCAAACATAATATCGAGTGATATGGACGAGCATGCACAAAAGATTTTACTTTTAGCTTTTATGGGTGTCAATTATTTGGGCCCAAAATTCGAATCATTCGAGAGTGGCCGGCAGTATCGTATCAACCACAAGTTACACACATTATTATCACTACACTCGACCAAAATCCCTTTTCCCATCACATGAAATGTCTTTTCCATACATAACGTTATTGTAAACGAAACCCTTTTTCAATTTTAATTATTGATGACTACCATCTAATATCAAATCATAAGTTAAAATACTATAGAAATAAATAAATGCTTCATGTTTTTTTCAATAACAAAGATACTCACTTATTAGTGGCGGCATGTGTTGGTCGTTTTAGCGGCGAAAGAGGCCTAGTCGTGTCAAAACAACTCGATTAACTGAATTGTGGCGGGCGTGGTGTGTAGAAAGCTGCGAAATAGGCCGCACAAAGATGGAAAAATAGATCTCGGCGAAAGTGTGTGACAATGCATATGCATGAAGATTCCAACGACTGAAAAATTTTACACGGTCGGCTAGAATCTTTGTAAGAATCTAGCTATTATTAAAAATAAATTGGTAAATTAGTGTTAGTTCTACTTTGATGAAAAAAGTATACTACTTCACACCAATTGGATTGACATGCAATAGCACGTTGACTTACGTCATTATTCACGCAATTCATGGTCATTTGTCTTGTTAGCGTGTAATTGTGGCATGTCATTTCCCCTTTTATTCTTCCCTCTTATC
The DNA here is from genome assembly GCA_030545235.1 of Helianthus tuberosus. Taxonomy (NCBI): domain Eukaryota; kingdom Viridiplantae; phylum Streptophyta; class Magnoliopsida; order Asterales; family Asteraceae; genus Helianthus; species Helianthus tuberosus. The sequence continues at coordinate 64,320,020 of CM060440.1, read as the reverse complement.
CAAAAAACATAAGGGTTGTATGCTTAAATTAAGATTAAGCAAACTAATTTAAAAAAAAAAGATGATTGGTTGACAAGAACTGGGCCCCACCACTTACCCTATCAGGGCGGACCCACATAGAGTGGGTCGGGGTCCTCGGATCCCAACGTTTAAAAAAAAACAGTAGATTCGGTATTTTAAAATGTATAAGAACCCCATAAATAAAATTAGGTGGATATCATAGAAAGAAAAGGAAGCTTGGTATAGTGGTAAACCACTCTTTTTACCAACAAGAGGTCATGGGTTCAATCCTTGTATAACTTGTTTCATTTTTTTTAATCTAGTTCAAATCTCGCTATGACCCGACCCGAATGAGGACCAACCCGAAAATTGTAAGGTTTTGTTATGAAAATTTTGGACACCGAAAAAAATAGACCCCATTGAAAAAGAATCCTGACTCCGCCACTGACCCCTATCCCTCTTCTTTGCCGTATGCGGCATGTTTTCCCCGCAAATCTCCTCCCTTCATGTGTACCGCGCGGCAACAATGAGATGGCGGTGGGGTTGCCGATCGGCAAAAAAGGTTGCCGAACTCTTTGCCTAACCCACCCCGTATACCCTTTACTTTCGACCTAATCTGGCTAACAGCTAATAATACATTTACATCTCTCATAATTGGTGCAAAATGTTGATCAGTTCTGTTTAAACGTAATGGAAAACATGAAACACATACCTGTTATAGTATTCAAAGCAGTAGAGAATCCAGTCAGAGATCCAGCCATAGTGTTCGACATCTTTGTCAAGGTGATCCGGTTCCTCCTTAGGGTGTAAAGTTATGATGGTGATGAAAACCGAAATTAGGGTTGAATTCGGTTATGAGGAGAGAGTTGCGAATTATGATGTTAATGAGGGTTTGTGATTGTGTAAAGTGTCTAACCCTTTAACTCTCTAATAAGCCCCTTATTTATACACCCAAGAGGAAACCCAATTAGTTAATAAGGGTAATATGGTCCATCAACAATTACCAACTAATTATTAATAGGTTATTAATATATTTTGATCTAATATAATATAAATGATTATATAGGCTACAAGATTAAATATTACATTTATATATTTAGTCATACTATAGCCTCAATTTAAAACCTAACAGTTACGATCAAAATATGTATAAGCCCTTTAGCGTCTGATTTGTATTTACATTTGTCTATATGTCATTACACCGGCAGAACATATGTTAGAGACATACAAAATCAAACTGAGGAAATTTTATTAATTAAAACATAAGCTAGTACAATATGCCATTAAACAAGGTCTTTGGTAAGTCCCATATTCGATACATGTTCTTCGAAAACTTTAGGTGGGAGACCTTTAGTCATCGGATCCGCAAGCATATCTTTAGTACTAATATACTCAATACAAAGATTATTTTCCTCAACTCGTTCACGTACGAACAAGTACTTCTTATCAAGATATAAACCAGCTCCAGTCGAACTGTTACTGTTCGAGAAACTAACGGCAGCTGAATTATCACAGTAAAGCTTCAATGGTCTAGAAATGGAATTAACGATTTTGAGTCCAGTGATCAGATTTCTAAGCAACATTCCATGACAGGTTGCGTTGTAAACAACAATATATTCTGCCATCATTGTGGAAGTTGTAGTTAACTGTTGTTTATGACTCTTCCATGAGATAGGTCCGCCTGCTAACATAAAGATGTAGCCCGAAGTGGATTTCTTGTCATCTTTGCATTTAGCAAAGTCAGAATCAGAATAACCTACCACTTCTAAGTGATCACTTCTTCTATAAGTCAGTTTATAGTCTTTCGTCCCTTGCAGATATCTGAGGACCTTCTTAGCTGCTTTCCAGTGATCTAGGCCAGGATTAGTCTGATAACGACCTAGCATTCCAGCAATATAAGCGATATCTGGGCGAGTACAGACTTGAGCATACATCAGGCTCCCGACTACTGACGCGTAAGGTATCTGGCTCATTTTGTAACGCCCCAAAATCTGAATGTTAATATTTGTTGTATGTTATTATGTGACACGTCAGGAAATAAATAACTAGGCTATTTAACCTAGTTAAGGGTATGGTCAAAAGTCTTAAATGATTAAGGTAGTGTCAGTTATGTTTTAAAAGTAAGCCCGAGGGGCTAAAATGGAACAAATGAAAGTTAAGTTATAAAATAACTAAACACACACAAACACACACATACGTGTGTGTTCGAGAAAGATCAGGAGGCTCCCATGGAGCCTCAAACCCTAAATCGCCTTTAAGCTCAAATTGGAAGGTAAGATGAAGCTGAAATCCATAACCGAGCATGGATTAATGATCACCAACACGAGGGGATCATAAGGTATGTCTTAAATCTAAGATTGGTGATCATGGGTGAAGTGGGTTATGTTCTAATCCATGAGTTAATATGAAATTGATCATGTACAAGGGTTAGAATCCTCGTGTAGAACATGGGTTATGAATGGTTTGAGTTAATTTGATGATTAGAGGTGACACCCGTTAGTTAGGGTGAAGATGATGACTAGAATCACCTCCTATGTTCAAGTCTTGTTGAATGATTGATGTATTATGTGGGTATGATGAATTATTGTTAGATGAAAGTATAGGAATATGATGATGTTATGTTTAATGTTCATTTGGAATGATACATGATGATTAGTAGTTGGTTTTGATGGGTTATGTATGAGTTTAGAAGAATTGTGCATGAAATAGTTGTACGTTATGCTTAAAAGGTAGTACTCACATCAAGTGTATGGTGAAATGTATATAGTGTCGTCCGTATAGTCGATTATGATGTTACGGGTATATGATGATAAGTCGATAGTTAAGTATGGTTAATAGTTGACTTTTGAAAGTCAACTAAGTATAAGAAACATGATTTGACTCGTTGTCGTAAATGTAGGTTGATGGGAAGTCGTATGGTACATGTTATAGCAATCCGTGTTAAATGTAATGACATGATGAGTTACATGAGTTTAACGTATACGGATATGATTATATGAAGTTGATTATGTATTTTAATGCTTGTTAGAAATGACTAAGGAAAGTTAAGTGTGAATTATGCGAGTGATATGATTGTTACGTGTACAAAGGTGTATGCTAATAAGAGCGTGATTTCGATGAAATGAAAGTATAGGAATCACGTCGAGACGGACTCAAGCATGAGGTGTTAACGGGTCAAGAAGAGGCAAGGAATCGGATACGAGCACGGACGCATAAGGTAAGTGATTTCCGTAATCACTTCTTAGTACAAGTAAGTAATAAAGTGTTGTAATGAATTAAACATGATGTTTGAGGTCAAATATGTGTTAAAGTCTTTCGTCGTAAATGATGGGTTTAAGGTTGACCAAAATGCCCTTGATGGGTATTTTGGGGTAGACGATCTTAAAAGTCGTTTAGAAGTAAGTTATTCGATTAGAGTAATGTTTTGGACAAGTATGGAAGTGGGGATGATGGTTTGGTCAGTCATAGACCAATTAATGCGCGAATACCCTTAACGGGTCAAGTTAAGCATATGAACGATAATGTGTTAAGAGGATGCAAGACATCCAAGAATTTAGTAGGTTATGATAGACGTCACGGATATTGTTAGATTTATAAGATGCTATGGTAAAATAACCAAGTTATGTTGATGAATGCATGAACGGGTCGAATAAATCATAAACGAATAATAAGACGATAGCGTGTAAGTTAAGAATTTCCGTAATCCGGATGTGGGATTTTAAGTTTATATGATAGAATGTGAATTTACAAGCATGTAGGAAGAAACGGGAGGTTAAACGGGTAAACGGTTCGAAAGTTATGCGCGTTTTAGTGCGTTCGGACGATGAAACGAAACTGCAGAAAAATGCACTTTAGAGAAGCCGTCGCCGACGGGCAAGGAGGCCGTCGCCGACGGGCAAGGGAAAATCAGTTTTTTCTCCGACGGGTTATCTTCCTGTCTACGGGGTTTTGGCTACGGGAAAAACAACGGGCCGTCGCTGACGACCTCCCTAAGTCCAAAAGTCTGAAAATTGTTATTTAAGTCGATTTATGTAGCGTAGGCTTCGGTTTGTTGTCCGTGGACTACGGCGGACTTTCTAAACATGATTTTGATCGATCCTTAGATGTTCATGGGCTATGAATCAAAGTTTAAGTCTCATGTAAATAATGTATAAGTATGTAAGAGGTATGCAAGGTGTTGTACACGTATGTAGATGCGTAATTATGTATATATGTAATACTGTAAGAAAGGTATGTACGTATGCAGATGAGTATGTATGTAAGTATAGAGATATGTATGAGTGTATGCATGTATGAAATGCTGTAGGAAGGGTATGTACGTATGCAGATGTGTATGTATGTATGTATGTATGTATAAAGATATGTATGAGTGTAGACATGTATGTAAAAATGTAGTAAAGGTATGTATGTAGGTAGTTGTGTATGTGTGTATGTATAAAGACATGTATGAGAGTATGCACGTATGTAAAGTTGTAGGAAGAGTATGTACGTATGTAGATGTGTATGTAAGTAGGTATGCAAGTACGTATGTATGTATGACTTAGATATGTTGAGTGTTAACGTTATTGATGGTGTACCTTGAGAATGAAAAAGTGATGCAGGTACATTACTGAAGCCTCACCAGGAAATGGTTACGCAGATGAAATGCTTAAAGTTTGAAAGATGACGAAATGTGAAGTGTACGTGAATGTATCTTGTTTATATAATGTGTGCTAATGTTTATGAATGTATGTGGTGAGTGCAGGTTGTATGGATAACGGGCGATTATAACAAGGATTAGAGATCGAAGATCGAGTCACAAGATAGATTGTACGGGAATAATTGAGTATGTACTATTAGGAAACAAGACTTATGCTTTATCTTTGTAGAAGATACATATCAAAACGAACTTTCAAGTAAGTCAAAACGTTAGTAATGAAAGAAATTTTATGGTTCGTGTTTTCCGCTGCGACTTTTGTCATGTACGAATTAGGGTCTTACACATTTGCTCCTTTTCAACCTCTGTTGTCGGACACTGGAATGAACCGAAAACATCTCCCTTAACTACTGGAGCGACGGAGGGTTTGCACTGTTGCATGTTGTAACGTGTAAGGACACGATCTATGTAAGTCTTTTGAGACAATCCTAAGATCCCTTTGTGTCTATCTCGGTGAATTTCGATGCCAATGACGTAAGAAGCATCTCCGAGATCCTTCATGTCGAAGTTATGCGAGAGTAAACGCTTCGACTCATGCAACATGTCTAAACTATTACTTGCCAATAGAATATCATCTACATAAAGGACAAGTATAGTAAAGTTACTCCCACTCATCTTGAGGTAGGTGCATTGATCCACTTGATTCTTCATAAAAGCTTGCCTCTTCATGACTTCATCAAACTTAAGGTACCATTGACGTGATGCTTGTTTTAACCCATAAATGGATTTCTTCAACTTACAGACTAGATGCTCCTGACCTTCAGGTTTAAAGCCTTCAGGTTGTTTCATGTAAACATCTTCGTCTAAGTCTCCGTTAAGGAAATCAGTTTTGACGTCCATCTGATGCAGCTCTAAATCAAAATGAGCTACTAGGGCCATAACGATCCTTAATGAATCTTTACGAGAGACAGGTGAAAACGTCTCTTGATAATCAATTCCCTCTTTCTGAGTGTAGCCCTTTGCAACCAATCTCGCTTTGTAGCGTTCAATGTTCCCATTCGGATCCAGTTTCGTTTTGAACACCCATTTACAACCTACAGGTTTGGCACCATTGGGTAATTCGACTAAATCCCAAACGTCATTTTTCTTCATGGATTCAAGCTCATCAATCATTGCTTTATTCCATTCAGAAGACTGATCACTGCTAATGGCTTCATTATAAGAGATAGGATCATTGAGCTTTCCAGCATCCATTTCAGTCAGGTAGGTAACATAATCATCCCAATTAGTAGGCCTTCTTTGCCTAGATGACCTCCTGAGTTGATTATCGGGTTCAGCGTTGTCTTGGTTTTGAGCGTTTGATGTGCCTTCGTTATGAGGTATAATGGGTTCTGGTTGTGGAGATGGATTTTGTGCAGTGACTTCAGGTGCAGTTGCATGGGGTACAAGAGGAGTAAACGGAGTAATGATAAGCGACGAGTCTCTCCCCCCCCGCGTCTTATACTTCTTGCAATTCTTCGTAAGGGTTGGTACTGCTCCCACTAACCTTGAAATCCTCCAGGAACGCAGCACGCTTGGTTTCAACAATACGGGTGACATGGGAAGGACAATAGAAACGATAACCCTTTGAATGATCAGGATACCCGATAAAGAAGCAGGTAACTGTTTTAGGGTCAAGTTTCCTTAGGAAAGGATTGTAAAGTTTTGCTTCAGCAATGCAGCCCCATACTTTCATATATTTAAGACTCGGTTTCCTTCCTGTCCAAAGTTCATAAGGAGTTTTAGGGACAGACTTAGAAGGAACTCTATTGAGTATATGAACAGCTGCTTTTAACGCTTCAGTCCAGAGGAATAATGGTAAATTAGTGTTGGCTAACATACTGCGCACCATGTTCATAAGGGTACGATTTCTTCGTTCAGCGACACCATTTTGCTGAGGTGTACCAGGCATGGTGTATTGGTTCACAATCCCCTGGCCCTTACAAAACTCATAAAATGGACCAGGAGCTTGACCCACATCAGTATGTCTTCCATAATATTCACCGCCTCTATCTGATCTCACAACTTTAATCTGACGATCTAATTGCTTTTCAACTTCAGCTTTATAATCTTTAAAAGTTGTTAGAGATTCAGACTTTTCCTTTATAAGATACAAGTACATGTAACGAGAATAATCATCAATGAATGTGATAAATGAAGTATGTCCTGTTATACCAGCGATTTGATAAGGACCACTGATGTCAGTGTGAATGAGTTCTAATAAATTAGAGCTCCTAGTGGCACCTTTCTTATTCGCTAATGTCATTTTGCCTTTAAGACATTTGACACATGTTCCAAAATCGGTGAAATCGAGAGGAGGTAAGACTTCATCCTTTACGAGACGATTTAATCGTTCTCTTGAGATGTGGCCTAAACGTTGATGCCACAACATAGATGAAGTCTCTAAGTCTCGAATTTGTTTCTTTTCCATCTTTGTGAGTGATTCATTAATATTACATGACAACAAAGATTTGGAAAAATTATCATCTAGTTCTAATCTATAGAGACCACCATCCAGAATGCCAGTACCATAAACAACGGAATCATAGAGAATAGATAGTTTGCGATGACCATGAGAAACGACAAAACCGTCCATGTCTAACTTTGGTCCTGATACAAGGTTCCGAGTTACCTCAGGAACATATAAGGTATCATGAAGTTTAATACATAAACCAGTTTTCAAAAATAATTGTAATGTTCCTATGGCCTTCACTTCTAATTCCCGATCATCTCCAACTTTAAGTGTTCTTTGGTTTCTTCCCAGCTTCTGGATTGTAAGGAATCCCTGTAGTGAATTGGTAACATGAACCATAGAACCAGAATCAAACCACCAAGAGTTAGCAGGAACATTTAAATTAAAGGACTCAAGTATCATGAAAAAATCGTTACCTTTCTTAGCCAGCCACTCCTTGAAGTCAGGGCATTCCTTTTGCTTATGTCCTGTTTTCTTACAGAACTTGCAGTAGGGTTTGCCTAAGGAGTTCTTAGAGATGGAAGGTGCACTTGTATTAGGAGTTGGATTTGGCTTTTGAACCTTAGAAGCATCCTTTCTTGGATAATTGTTCTTCCTCTTCTTAGAGCTGGAGGTGGTGAAGTTAGCAACATCAGTATGGCGATCCATCTTCATACGCTCTTCCTCCTGCACGCACATAGCGATCAGCTCACTCATCGTCCATTTGTCCTTCTGAGTATTGTAATTGATCTTGAATGCTTCATAGGACGAAGGAAGCGAAGTGATGATGAAGTGAACAAGAAAACCATCACTGATCTCCATCTCTAGGCCCTTCAACTTATTGGCCATGTCATGCATCATCATGATGTGTTCGCGAATGCCGCTCCTCCCATCATACTTAGTCGTCACCAGCTTGAGGATAAGAGTACTAGCGTGTGCTTTTGATGTTCCCTTGAATTGATCCTCCACAGAAGCCAAGTAGGTTTTAGCATCGTCAGAATCAGGAATAGCTCCTCTAATTGAGTGATGAATGGACTGCTTCATGAACATGAGAGACATGCGGTTACTTCTAGTCCACTTATCATGAAGTAACTGCTGAGGAGCAGTACTCTGTGGAGTAAGGTCCGCTGGCTTATCCTCTCTTAGAGCATAATCAAAGTCCAGCACTCCAAGTGTAAGCATGAGAGCATCCTTCCATGCAGCAAAGTTATCACCAGTCAAAGGTGGAATCCCTTGATTGGGTGCTGATAGTGGAAATAAGATGAGCAAGTTATGATACTAAGAAAGAAGTCTTAATGTGATCTAAGGGCATGTGATACTAAGGCAGGCATAAGTAATGACCATTATAATTATGAAGCTGTGATAATGTCTATTACTAACATCAAAATAATAGACTTAGTAAAATTCTATTTAAATGAAGACAAATCAGCTTTGGCCAGAAGTGTAATCATTTAAATATGTGTGCAAAGTAATTGTGACAAATCAGCTTTGGCCAGAAATGAGACAATCACTTTAGTTATGCACTTGTCAAGTCATGCTAAACATAAATGAATTAAATCAGCTTTGGCCAGAATTAAGACATTTCACGTTTGTAATGCATACTTAACATAGCTTTTATAATACCTGAACAATAAATAGATGTATTAAATCAGCTTTGGCCAGAATTAAAACATCAGAAGCTCATTCAAGTTAAGCTATTTTGGTTTTGTAAAAATTATCTGATTCTGATTAGTTAAGTAAGTATAAACCAAGTATCTGATTCTGATTAAAAAATAATGAGGTTTCAAGTCTTGTGCGATCAGTAATGCCTTGTGCGATCGATAAGGCCCAAAACTTGTGCGATGTACATAAAGCCCAAGTCTTGTGCGATCATAAAGGACTTGTGCGATCAGTGAGGACTTGTGCGATCAGTGAGGCTCAAAATTTGTGCGATCAATGAGGCCCAAAACTTGTGTGATCAATAATGCTTTGTGCGATCCACAAATCTTGTGCGATTTTCCCTTGTGCGATCAGACCCTTTTTTTTTTCGTGATCTGACTTGTGCGAATGTCTTGTGCGATCAGATCATGTCTGATCTGATCTTGTGCGACAAAAGGGACTTGTGCGAATCCTCTCTTTAAGGCTGTTATGGTGACAATTAACTAAAACCCGAAATTTAAGGGATTGTGGGATATTGTTTCCTATTTTATTTCTGATCTAATCTTATCAAAAGATTTCGAAAATAATAACTGATTATCACTTTAACAGTTTTCGAAAATTTAATAGATAAAATTAAGATCAAAATCATTAAAACACCCACTAATCCAAATCATATTCCAAAATTTATGGAATTTTTCGAGTTTTCTTAGAACATTATGATGAACCCTAAAAAATAAAAAACATAATCTGGAAATCCGAAACCTGATTTTAATGGTTTTGTAATGGATTTCATGACAATAAGTTTAATCCTTTATAATTTCGAGTCGGTTTATCAATTAACAGTTTCCGAAAACAGGGATTTCGGCCACAATGAACTCGAAAGCAGTTTTGATTTTAAGGCTTTAAAAAACTTCCGTTTTCCAGATTTTTGATCCCAGAATAATGGATACAAAACCAGAACTGATTTATCAACATATGCTCTGATACCACATGTTGATCAGTTCTGTTTAAACGTAATGGAAAACATGAAACACATACCTGTTATAGTATTCAAAGCAGTAGAGAATCCAGTCAGAGATCCAGCCATAGTGTTCGACATCTTTGTCAAGGTGATCCGGTTCCTCCTTAGGGTGTAAAGTTATGATGGTGATGAAAACCGAAATTAGGGTTGAATTCGGTTATGAGGAGAGAGTTGCGAATTATGATGTTAATGAGGGTTTGTGATTGTGTAAAGTGTCTAACCCTTTAACTCTCTAATAAGCCCCTTATTTATACACCCAAGAGGAAACCTAATTAGTTAATAAGGGTAATATGGTCCATCAACAATTACCAACTAATTATTAATAGGTTATTAATATATTTTGATCTAATATAATATAAATGATTATATAGGCTACAAGATTAAATATTACATTTATATATTTAATCTCACACAAAACTGTCCAAATTTTGTGTAAAGATGACAATGATACACGTGACACATTCTTTAATTACATTTATTAGTCAGTTGTAATGATCGCTAATTTATTGGTATTTCTTGTGATTCATGTTCAAACTGATATTTGGTATATTTTTCATCGGCTATTTATGTGATTTTTCTTTTAATTAAACGGTTAGCAAGTCAAATAAGACAAGTTTAAGTTGTACACAACCAAATAAATTCATATCTAACTAGTATTAATACTTTTTTGGTATAGTATTTAAAATTGTATCATTGACTAGCACCAATGCAATTACTTGTTTCATTTTTTCACTCTTGCTATCACATCACTTTTCACCAATATGCAATAATGCCTGCAGAAAAAATAGTGCCATTCCCATAACTTAAAGTTCAAGTTTTCTTGATTTCTCCTTCCATGCCTTCCTCTTTCAGAATACATGACCCCTACCCCCTAATACCCCCCCCACCCCACACACACACACTATAAGGTGACTTTTACCCCCCTCACAAGTCAACATCCATAGTATCTTCCATTCTTGATAACTCACCCTCTACATATATTGTCAGCCTATTAACCCAACATTCATATCATCTCATCTTCCCACAAAATCTTTTACAAAATTGGTGATTTTCACCTCTTTAAAAACCCAAATTCAGCAACGAAAAAAGACTCAAAATCTTGAGTAAAAACAGCAAACAAACAACCACCACCCATGAAGGAAAGAGGCAAATCTGTTGAATCAGAAACAGAGTACACAAACTTCTACCAAGATTACAACTTTTACTACTCATCATGTAAAAAACACCCATCTTCATCCCCTGTTGGAATATGTGCATATTGCCTTAAAGACAGGCTCATGAAGCTTGTGTGTTCAGATTGTGGAGAACAGAGGCTTTCTTCATGTTCTTGCTCTGATGTTTCCTCCTACAGAAACTCTTCTTGCACTGTTGATGTTGGAAGTGTTGGTAGAATCTCATTCTTGATTGAAAATGATGACCAAAGATCACTCTTTGATTTCAAGAAACAGAGCAAGAAGGAAACAGAGGATGTTGTTATGTTAAAAAGGAGTAATAGTTGTGTTGTTGAGGTGAAAAAGAGTAATGGGTTTTGGAGGATTGGGAAGCTTTTCAAGAAGAGGAGAGAGAAAGAGGAGTGTAGAGAGAGAAACAGTGAGATTTGGGTGAATGATTGTGGGATGGATGTGTGTAGATCAAGGTCTTTGTGTAGTTTTAGGGGTGGGGGCTTTGATCATGAAGGGGGGAGTGTTAGTGATATGGCGTTTTCGAGTGCGAAAATATCGGATTTTAATGAGTCTGAGCCCAGGAAGAGTGGATTTAGAGGTGGATTGATGGATTTTGAACATGGGTTTTCGGCGAAAGAGAGCGAATTTAGTCGAATTCATGATGATTCGAGTTTTATTGATTTGAAACTTGATTTATCCGATCGGTCGAAAACAGAGTACTCTGTTTTTAATAAAACAGAGTACCCTGTTTTCAAAAGCCCATTAGAGGTTGGTGGTTTTGGTGGTGGTTGTGGTGGTGTCGGTGGCGGTGGCGGTGTCGGCGGATTATCATCATCATCATCATGTAGGATTACAGTGAATGAGAGGGGGATTAAGAAGGGGAGTAAAGGGCATAGTAAGGTATGGAAGTGGATATTCAAGCAGCATTCTGGGAAGAAAGATTTGAATCACATTTTGGAATCTTGAAGTAAGATGATCCAAAAGTCAAAACCAAAATGTCAAAAAGTCAAAGATTGATAGTCTTAAAAGTCAAAGGGTTCAGGTCCTCTAGTGGTTTAGAGATTAGATGAAGAATGTCTATGGTTGTATTTTAGTGTTTCATATTTTTGATGTAATTTCTTCTTTAACTTAATTGCCAGTGAATATGGTATCATAATTTCAACATTATGTGCGGATTTTGAAGATTTGTATGAAAGATTTCTAGTAAGTAAGATAAGCCTATACGTGTTAACTTATTTTTATGTGAAAATGCTTCTATTTATGACTTTGATATCTACGTAATGGTATCATAATTTCAACTTATGATAAGTTTGATTCGATTTAGGTTTTAGTTAGTTGATTTTAAGTAGCTTAGAAATCCATAATGCCTCTTAAGTATTAATCTTGATTGGGTTTTCTAATAAAAATGTGAATAAAATACATGGACGGTCACCAAAATTTTAGATTTTGTTCCTAACTTTCTAAAAGTACACAAATAATCCCCAGCTTTTCCAAAAGTACATGTTTGATTACGGTGGTTTGCACTTTTTAATGCATCTTAATTTATACATGCCAAAACCTTTAGATTTGTTAGTTAAAGACCAATCGCATTACAAATTCAAACCACAAAAATCATTCGTGTACTTTTAAAAAGTTAAAAGACTAAATCCAAAATGTTTAAAAACCACAGAGACCATTCGTATATTTTCCTCCAAAAATATGGTCATAGACTCATAGTTTAAAAATAATCAATGATACTAATTTTAAATCATGAATATTCCAATATTGTCTCATAATTTTATTTTCATAGTTTGATCGAAATTTGGAATTAATGTTGATGAAGTAAATTTGAAACATTTTCATTGTTAATTTTAGCATGTTTTAGAGAGACGTTTGTTCCCTTTCATGAAACACGAACATGCCATGGATATCATGGTAAAAGTGGAAAAACTTTTTCGTTTTTCTATATTCCTATTTCCGAATATGGAAAGTGCTTTAGTCTAAAATTTCGTTTCTCCATAAGTTCTTGGTTCGATTTTTACAGAGGTTTTTTTTTTTTTTTTCATATTTATTGGGTTTATTTTTGAATTGAATTGGTGTATATATATGTATTATGTGTAGTGGAGATAGATATAATCGAATGGTTTCGCTGGTAGCACGATAGTACTCCAGTAATCCGTCAGTAATCCAAATTTACCGGTAAATAAAACATAGACTTAATAAACAATACACAATAGTGGGAAGTTAGTAATAATGAAATATGTATTTTCTGGGAACCCAAATAAACATTTACAAAAAAAGGACGGGTTTACCGATTTAACGAAGGTGGGTTTTTTTTTTTAAAACATGGTAGGGCTCTTTAGGTGAAGGGTAATTCCATCATGTTCGTTCCTGACAATGATAAAAAAAATTTGGGATCTTGTGCTAGACATGAAAATTTGGTTCTCTCTATAATAATATAAACTTATCAATTATATATCCAAAATCCACAACCTAGCGAATAATTAATTTTTTAGTTGGTTCAAATTTTGGGCTTTCAACAAATCTGACCCCGCTGAATTTGATAGGTAAATAGGTTTTTAGTCTTTTATTATATATATTGTCACACCCCCAAAATTCCACATGCGGAATCCCCCGCGAGGCGTGTGACGTACCAGAATCTAGCCACCAATCACATTGAACTCGTAACAAGATTTCAAATAAAAACTTTCATTTATTAAAATAAAGTGTTACAAAACATTAAATGTAATTCATCGTGTTCAGCGGAAGCATAAATCATTACTTTTGCTTTTCATAATCCAAGTGTGTGTAAGCCATTAGATTTGTCTCGTGATTCCATGTATCTCGACCCATGACCACTCCAGCATCCCAGACAACAAGTTCCAACGACATGTACCTATAGGCCTGCAAACATGCAGAAAAGTGTATCAGACAACACTAGTGAGTTCACAGTTTGTTTAACCGTTTGTTACCAAGTATTGATTTACGTTATGTTATGTTGATAATAACTCAATACCGCAGACGGCTCCTTTTTTCCCTTCTCCAATGCTCTATCAAACATTGGTCATGATTTTAAAGTTATTAGTTCACGCCCGTCCTATCCAGGTACGTCGTGAGGGTGCCAAACCTAATAGCGCTATCAACTAATAACCCTGTTGCCCTACAAGCAACTAACCCGGTAGTATGATGGGACTTAAGTGATAGAAAGTGAGTGTATTATCCAACATCAACATTTACTGAAAATTGCTTCATATCCTCTGCAAGGATATGGGTTTGTGAAAACTGCCTCACATCCCCTACAAGGATGTGGGTTTATGAAAACCGCCTCATATCCCCTTCAAGGATATGGGTTTATGAAAATCCGTTTATATGTTTGTCTGTTTGATTGTCCCCACCGGACACATGCTTGTTTTGAGAGAAGTGAACTCACCTTGGTTTGCTCGGTATGACTAGTTACTTGTTCACACTTAATCAGTCAAAGCCTATGATGTTCATGTACACGTAATCAGTTTACATTCACGTTGTTCACATATATTCATAGTGTGCGTTCATAGCAAAGATCATCGCATAACAGATAGCGAGTACTCAAATCACATAACAACACTTAACATATGAGTTTACTATTCACACGAGCCACATCAGGTTCCTCAGTCATGACTAACATTATTAACAGGCAACAATTAGAATTTAAACAATCATAAGCATTCATCATCATACATATCCTAAACCTTAGTTCTGTTTGTGGGGTACCCTCCTGGCGAAGGACCTTTCGGCGAACAATCCTCACGACGAAGAATCAGAATGGTTCGTCAAAGGACTGTCGACGGAGAATCAAGTCTTCTTCGGCTTGGATTCTTCGTGGGGGAGGGATCTTCGTCGCTGCACCCCAACAGTTTCATGATTTCCTACATTCTCGCTAAATCAGTTACATTCGAAACGACTTTCCAAATATTCATGAACCTTTAATCATCATTAACTCATTAACAAAGTTACAATCCACCATTCATTCGAATCAAATCATCCTAATAATTCCTAGAACAGTTTAACAGTTCATGAACAATAATATGCTATCAAACTAATTCGGATCATAAACGCAATCGTCGGGCAATCATATTATCAAATCAATCAAAACCCCTATAAACATCATGCGCACTTATAACCAAATCATCAATCACATGATTAACAATATAATCGAACACACATCAGATCGAATGCACACTTTTAACCAAATCATCATCCCTAAATTCTGAATTCACAATTAATATTATTGTCTCAAATGATGTCCACTGTTTGAACATTATAAATGTTCCTAATCGCCGTTTATTCCGGAACTTTACAAGTTGCCGTGCTCGTATCAAACTTAAATAAATCGTATCATTACTCATAAAATCTAAACAATATTTAACATGTTTCCTATAAATCATGGGTCATCATAATACTCATAACATTCACGTAATTCATCAAATATGATTACTGCCATGTACTGAATCAGATAAAGGTATGATGCTTACCCGAATACGAGATGCACAGAGTTTGTTTAGGACCGAGAAGGGAGAGGATCCCAACAGAGGAGGTTGCCGTCAGTTACCAGAGAGAAAAATAGAGATGAAAGGACGTAGGGTTTGTGAAATCATACAACCGTGTGTAAGTATATGGTGCGAATAGGGCCTAGCCCTGACCGGGTTTCATTTGGGCCGGAAGCCTATCTTGGAGAACAATACTCTCGATGAAGAACCATACTTCGTCAAGAGCGTTGATGACGAAGAACTATCTTCATCAAGATGTGTTTGTGACGAAGGACTATCTTCGTCAAGAATGAAGATGACGAAGAACTATACTTCGTTCAGGAGAGTTGTGACGAAGAACCTTGAGATCTCGGGTTGTCACATCATCCCCAACTTGAAAGAAATTTCGTACCAAAATTTGATAAGTAACCCAAAAACGGCAAGGGGTTATTGAGATCTCGGGTTGTCACATCATCCCCAACTTGAAAGAAATTTCGTCCCTAAATTTGATAAGTAACCCAAAAACGGCAAGGGGTTAGATCAGGATGACTGTGGATTTCCCTCGGGTGCCACATCATCCCCAACTTGAAAGGGAATTTCGTCCTGAAATTCACCAATGACATAAGATGTAACAACCCACACTTTTGTGCGTTGTTACTACTCGTTGTACTCGTTACGCCTAGCACCGGAGATTCGGATCATAATGTAACTATATCGTATATATATCGCTATTCGAAGGATAATCGCATAATTTCAAGCTACAGTATTGCTATAATACACTATTATCACACTAACACTCACGGAGGCATTGAGTGAGGACCTATACTACCCTCCTCAGTGGCCGTGATGTGTCGAACGTAAACAATTAACGCTAACAAGGACCCTCGGGTGAGTGCTGTAGCTCCAGTCGTCGTGACGATGATGACAATACGAGTAAACGGTACCCCGTCAGTCTTTGTGGCACTTCACGAAATAACGTTCACGATGACATCAAGAAAGGACCTATACTACCCTCACTGATGGCCGTGAAACGTCGCAAATAATCGTATACTCGAATCGGAAACCGATTGTTAACTATCGAAACTTTGGATTATGGATACGTAAATACGACCCCTAGAGATATACATGTAATAATAATAATAATATATTGATAATATAAACTAATTATGGACGTACGCGCTTCGAAAACTATCAAAACGATCAAAAAACGGAGAAGTCCAAGTGTCAGGATAGCTATCCGGACGGATGGACCATCCGGACGGATGGGCATGCGAACGGATGGCCATCCGCACGCATGGGCCATCCGCACGGATGGGCCATCCGCACGGATGGGCCATCCGCACGGATGGGCTATCCGGGCCAAAACCCTTTTCCCCTAATCTGTTGCCTATAAATACCATGTCACATCACTTGAACAGTGATGTGACAGCTCCTGTTCAACCAAACGCGCACCAAGACCCTTTTCTCTCGATTTCCTCGCGATTCCGGTAAGGTTTCAACCTAAAACTTGTACTTCTACAATCTACACTCGATTCTACAACATTCTATCTTTCAAAACTCAAATTCTAACCGTGAAATCTAAGGATTCGAGGCGTTTTGAGGTGATGTCACCAAGAGTTCTCATGAACTTCAAGTTGGGGTCTCATTTCACTATAAACGACTCAGATCCGGGTGATTTCCACATGTTTTAATGACAAATCTCACCTAAATCTGTGCGATTTCGAGTTAACCATGAAGAACCACCATGAACGGCCAGATCTGATGGAACGGGGTGATTCCCGGCCGTTGGAATGAGTCGGAATTGACGGAACTTCAAGTGTTAATGCGAAATTACACTACCCTAGTGAAAACGAACGTATTCCTCCCGTCAAACACTTGGAAACGGTGATCAGAGTGCGAACCAGACCAGTCAGTCCGCACGGATGACAAGTCAGTCCGCACGGATGACAAGTCAGTCCGCACGCACGACTGTCATCCGCACGGATCATGTCACCGCACGGATGAGATGTCACCCGCACACACCAGTCATCCGCACGGATGGGCTGTCACCACGCGCACACTCATCCGCGCGCACAAGCAAGTCAGTCCGCACGCATCACCTTCATCCGCACGGATCATCTGTATCCGGACGGATGACATGCCATCCGGACGGATGACTTGTCATCCGGACGGATAACATGTCTAACCGCACGGATGAGGACCAATCAACCAAATGAGTAACTTTTCAAGGTAATCTCGCTTAACCGTATATCGTTTACTCTATCTCTTCAAGGATCATTACAGACGTACTCGCAACCGACTCAATCAAGTTGTAATCTCGCTAAATACGCACTGTGAGTATACTTGGACCCCTTTTTAATCGAATTTTGGGTGTAACATACGTTTCTAACAAATCGAACTCCTCAATCGAAATATTCAATCAATCGAATTATCACTTGCGAATAACTGTTATGCATAGATATACGTGATGCTAGTTGCATATGTGCTAGGGCTTATACTCGCGACGTCCCACCACGACTAGTATAGTACTATTGCGCCCGACGGGGTCTAGTTATGCCATCGTACATTCGAGCATCGAGGACTTAGTTGGTAGTATCAGTTTTGTGAGTATATATGTCGTGTATTACGTTTATGCATATGGAAATTCGCTACACTTTTTATCTACTATGCTATACTTATCAAACCTGTATACTCGCCAATACTTTTGTATTGGCAATTATTTTAACGTATGTTGCAGGTTAGATCGCAGACTATGTCAAATCAAGCTAGGAAGTCTAGAAACTCAACTAAAATCTAGGTTGTCGGATTTGCATTGTTCGAGAGGACAATAAATCTGTGATAACTTACGTGATTGTATTATTTGTTAGTATGGGATAATGAATGTATTAAATATTATCGCAATGTAGTTGTTATGGATTCTCTTGAGCAATCTGATTCGCCTAGTGCCGCGCCCCGATGATTCCGCCTAGTTCCGCGCCCCGATGATTCCGCCATCGGTTGGGGTGTGACATAAGAAGTTGAATCAACCATTAGAACAATCGAGGATACTAGAGCTTCATCTGATCTTTGCGTTCTCACGTGAACTTCGGTCCACGTCTTGAGTTCCAACGAACTCTCGTGATTGGAAAACGACTATGTTAACGAACCTTGACTTCCTGGTCCATGTTTTCAATAGGTTCCTCGACAACTGCAACTTGTCGTTAATCTTAGGCGCTAGTAAGGGTATCACAAGTGCTTCATCTAGAACAAACGCTTCTTTTTATTCGAGACATAAATGATATCGTGAACGTTACCCAATTCATCAAGTAACTCGAGTTCTGATGGCGCTTCCTAAAGCGTATCACACCCTCCCAGGGTCAGACTTTCAACATGACTCGCTCGCCTACAGTGAACTCCCAGTGTTTCCTAAGCTTATCAGCTTTTCTGGCGGTCATTCGTCGCCGCCATACGATTTGCGTTTTCATCAATCCCCTCATGAGTTTCAAGCACAAGCCCTGGGCCTGTGATTAGGCTGTCACCCATCTCAGCCCAACAAAGAGTTCGACATTGTCGTCCATGCAATGCCTCGAACGGTGCTGCCTGAATACTAGAATGGTAGCCGTTGCAGCGAAATTCTACCAAAGGTAAATGTCTCAACTTTTACCCAAGTAAATCACATATGCTCGCAGCATGTCTTCGAGTGTCTGGTTGGTCCGCTTATTTTGACCATCTGTCCGAAGGTGTGATAAACAATGTTTATGTTTAGATGTGAGTCGGAATATTTATGCATCGCCTGCCACAAATCAGACGCTAAATGCGGATTACGATCCGGGATGATAGAGGTTGCCATTTCGTACCTAGGTACTGCTTTCTCCAAAAGAGTCCGCTGGCTGCGAAGATTTGTCAGGTCTCTTGATTGCAGGAAAGTGTGCTGACATTGTGTGACAATTAACGATCGCCCAATTGGTATCGTTTCCGTTTCGAGTTTCTGGTTGGCCAGCGACGGAAATATGTGGCAATCTGCCCCCATTTCCATATGGGTGTTTCTGGTTGCTGAGACAAACTAGTTGGTCTCTGATATTCCACCTTGACTCTCGCACAAGTCAAATATCGTTCTCATACATTGCTATGTGGGCCTTCATGCTCGGTCATCCGTACAAGGTCTTGTTAGTGCATTACGTCTATTGACTTCGTCTTGTATCATGTAATAGGATAAGATTAGATCTTGTTATATGAAAGTATAGGAGGTTTTAGAGTATGTTTAATGTAATTTAGCTTGAAAGTGGTGATTTCCCTTGAAAATGTCACTTGACACTTTCAAGCTAAATCAATTCTTATTGATTTCCCTTGAAAGTGTCATGTGTCATTTCAAGCTAAATCAAGGTTTCCCTTGAAAGTGGCATGTCATTTCAAGCTAAACCCCCTCCACTATAAATACCATTCAAGCTAAATCATTTGTAACTTTCGGATCTGAGTAGCGAAACTCTGCCGAATCGTCTCCAGGTTGTAAATCAGTATCATATCAATATAAGAGACATTATAATTACATCGAGTGTCCGTTTCATTGATTCCGCCTCTGATTCGGATAAACGACTCTTCTGATCGACTCGGTTAGGTCGTACAGCGATCCAACAAGTGGTATCAGAGCTCAGGAGGAAGAGTTTAGCTCGATTGCAATTAGATTCTGACTTCTACACCTTCTTTTTCAAACTGAACAAGATTCCATGGTCAAAATGGATTGAACTTTTCACCGAACATGCAAAACAGTAGTTTAACAAAGCCTTGAAAGTTTCAGAACGTAATTCGGTCATTTACACGTTCAATCAGACCAAAAACGAACCAAAATGATGATGTCATCATAAGTTTCGCTTGTATTTCACACTATTTCGCTTGAATATATGATATAATTGAAGATTTCGCTTGAGATTATGGCATGATTTCGCTTGAAAGTTAACATTTGACAGATTTCGCTTGAAAATATGACATATGTCTAGTTGATTCCGCTTCAAGACTGTTGGTTTGTGATTTCGCTTGAAACATCATAGACTTGATTTCGCTTGAAACAGCATAGTCTCGATTTCGCTTGAAACAACATAGTCTTGATTTCGCTTGAAAGTGGATGTTTGTCTAAAAGTCTGATTTCGCTTGAACTTCACAAAGTGATTTAGCTTCAAATTTCTGATTTTCGCTTGAGATTCATATTTCACTTGAAAGAGGATTTTTCGAGTCAAGATCATCTCACGATAATCGAGTGTTAGTATATTTCAGATTATTGGATATAGTTTAAACTGATTGAGTTTGTTTGATTGTTCTTAGGTAATTCAAGAATTTCAAGTCATGACGAATGTTGATCCTGATAGATATTGGAAAGCAGATTATGCAAGATGGGAAATTGGAAAATTAAATGAACCATTCAAAGAAGCCCAGAGAGCGAAAAGATGGAATGAAGAGTTGGAATGTTACATGGATCCACGGGGTAATCCAGTTATTGACCCATCAAAAGTGGATTTCGAAGCT
This sequence comes from Helianthus tuberosus, assembly GCA_030545235.1. Taxonomy (NCBI): domain Eukaryota; kingdom Viridiplantae; phylum Streptophyta; class Magnoliopsida; order Asterales; family Asteraceae; genus Helianthus; species Helianthus tuberosus. The sequence continues at coordinate 64,299,091 of CM060440.1, read as the reverse complement.
GTAACAAATTTGGTTCCAAGGCAGGCTACTTTCAACACACGAAGGTTATCTGATAAAGCATATTTTCCTGATTTGGAGAAAAAGATAAGAGAGGTTTGTGAAACAAGTCTATCGAAGGTGGTAGAAATGAAGAAGCGAAAAGAAGAAGAATTGAAAAAGATGGTTGAAGATTTGAAGAAGAAAGTTTTAGAGGAAGTCAAAGTGGAAGCAGTAAAAACTGAGAAAGAGAAAGAAACTGTTACTGAAAAACAGCAGGTTTTTGAAGAAGTAATTTCAAAGAAAGAAGAATCTGTAAAGCCTGTATCTGTGAAACCTGAACCAGTGATTAAGAAAGAGGTTGAAGAAGATACACCAGTCTTTGAGATTGTTCAGAAGGAGAAGAAACAGGCTGAAGATATTCAAACTTTGAAAGCTGAAAAGAAAGCTGATGATGAACAGATTTTGGAGTTGCGCTTGAACTGCGAAAAACTAAAATTTGAAAATGACAAACTTTTGAAGAATATTGAGAGTTTGTCATTAGAAAACAAGAATTTTAAAAAATTGGAAAAAGATTTTCAAAGTCAAATGAAGGTTTTAGAAGATGAAAAATCTGTTATTTTTAAAAATAATCTTGAAAAACAGATTGAAATAAATTCTCATCTTCAGAAAATCATTCGGCTTGAAAATGAAGCTGAAATTGCTCAAAATAAAATTACCGAGCTTGAGAATAAATTGAAAGGTTTTGTGACTTCTGCACCATATGTGTGTCCAAAACCAATCAATGTTGTTCCAATAAGTGACAATGTCACAAATTTTGACAAAGTCAAAATTGAAGATTGTGATGAAATATCTGATGATGAAAAGGAAAAGAAAAATATTTTTAGATTTACAAGAAAAATTTAAAAATACTGTTTTGCAATCTACTGAAACAGGTGAATGTTCTAAACAAAAACCTGTTAAGAAGAGTGTAGAACAAAAACAAAAAGTTAAAAATTTGAAAAATTCTAAAATTGAAAATAAAAGCTCATTAGATAAATCATCCAATCATTATCAAAAATCACAAAAATTTAAAAATGAAAACTCACAAAAAGTTGGTAATAAGTGGTGCAGGTTTGACCACAGTGCTTCAAAGCCAAAACCAGTTTTCAAGAAGAGTGATGATTACCACAAAGCCAGACAATGTTATGATCTAAGCATTTGGTGTGAAAGTGGTGAATGGTACGATAACAGAGTGTGCTACACCTGTGGTGTTAGAGGACACATTGTTGTTAACTGCCAGAATTGGAATTATGAAACAAGAAGATGCTATAATTGTCATATCAAAGGACATATTTCCACAGATTGCCCAAGGAGATCAATGGGTAGATCGAGGGTTGAATCTCAAAGAATGACAAAGAAACCAGTCAACGTCAAGCCCAAAGAACAGAAGGTTCAAGAACCTAAAGTTCAAGAAAAGAAAGTGAAGCTTTCTCAGGGGCAGAAAGACAGACTGAGGAAGAAGAGGAAGAAGGCAAGAGAATATCTAGAGAAAATTTTGTCTTCGGGTTCACCGGATAGATTGAATAAAAGTTCTGATGAATCAACTTACTCGACTGCAAAGTCAAGCAATTTGAATTCTTCAGATGCAAATCTGAGGACAAACAAGAAGAAAAAGAAAGTTATTGGCGATGAATCTGGCTCATCCAAGTCAGACAAGCCAAGTTCGGGCAATGAATCTGATTCCACAAAATCAGAGGAGCCACAAGTTGAGGTAAAAAAGGAAGAGACAGTTCCATTAATGAATGATGAGAACTTTCCACCATTACGTGCCGCAAACCTAAAATCAAAAGGTGTTGATGCTGGAAAAATGTTTAATAGCAATGTTAAACATATTTTTAGCAAGATGGCTGATGGAAAGGTAAAAGGGGCAAAATAATTTTATGAAGAAAAGAGAAATGTTCAAAATACACCCATGACTGGTCAGGCTTGGGTACATAAATCTGTTGGTTAAATTTCTGACTTGCCGGAGCTTCCAGGTTGGTAAGCGTGAAGCAGGTATCAGCATCATTCTTGAGAAATTCACAGGATGGTAACTGTGTGTTGGTGCATGTTTGTGACAACAGCTTAGATTTGGTCTTTGGATATCTTGTAATTAGATAAACGATAAATAGTTAGTGGGTTTAGCTTTGTAATAGTTAGTTGTAATGTTTGGGCTAACCAAACCCAACGAATTGGGTGTGTGGAGGCGAATTGGGCCTGTCCAATTCGCAGTCCATGAGGTTTAACCTTGGCCCAAGTAGCAAATCTTGTGTTATATAAACAAGGTTAGGCTTTAGGGTTTAGGTTAATCAGCTAATCAGCCAAAACAGTTTGTGTGAGAGAATTCATGAAGGCTCTAGGGTTTGGACGAATTTGTGGTCTTGATTGATTGTAATTCGTTAAGATTGATAATCAATAAAGACCAGTTTGAAAGTGATTTGCTGTTTCTGTTTTCTACTTGTTTCTGTGATATTCTGATTAAGAGGATTCCGCACTCTTGATTGGAAAGACAATTCTGTTGAAGATCCATACGAATAGGGGACCTACAATTTGGTATCAGAGCATTAGGCTCTTGAAGGCTCGGTTCAGAATTGTTCTTGGCAGAAACAGGGAGTTTTCGTGATTTTTGAAAAATTAGGGTTTTTAAAATTTTCGAATTTTTCTGTTGGTTTGATAAAATTTTCGAATTTTGTTGGCTGTTTTGATCTTCTGCATTGTTTGTTTGCTGTTTGTGCAGGTTTTAGGGTTTGCAGGACAGTTTTTGGTTGTTTGTGTGAAGAATTTTGGCTGAATTTCTTGAAGATTCGAAGACTGTTCTTCGTGTTCTTCGTTGTTTTCAATCTGTTCTTCATAATTTTCGAAAATTTTGAGCTGATTAGGTTGTTTTGATTTTGCAGATTGTGTTGGAGAATCTTCAGAATATTTGATCAGATTAACTTTCCAGATTTACAGGATCTGCGAAATTAATAGGCTGCGAAATTAACTGATCAGTTCAATCATCAGCGAAATTAACTGAAACCAGCAAATTTACCGGCGACGTTAAATCCAAAGGCGACTTTGGTAACCGTGTGATTGTCCACAGCGAAATCATCACGGTTTCAGCGACTTCACTAGTCGTCGTAATAGCGAAATAGCCCAGCGAATTTGCAGCGAATTTGACCAGTGAACTTGACAGCGAACTTGAACTTGCAAGCGAAATAGACCATCTGACCAGCGAATTTAACTGCTTCCCAGCGAAATTAACTGCTTCCCAGCGAAATTATCAGCAAATTTAAAAACCAGCAAATTTAAAAGTGGTGGAATTTTAGTTGGCAAGCGTAACAAAAAATTCACGTTTTCGAAAATAGAAATTGATCCGTAGCTCGTTTGACAGAACCGTTTGGACCGTTAGATTCCTTGGATTTTTAGGGTAAAAAAAAAAAAAAGAAAAATTGATAACCACGTTTTCTATATCATTGGAACTGTCTCTTCCAAAAAAAAAAAAATTGATTCCTTGGAAAATCCCGAATACGTTTTTTGACATTATATATCATTGGATTTGTCTTTTCGAGACGATTCTAACGGTGTAATTTGATAACCACGTTTTCGGAGAAATTTTGTACGGTTTTATCAGTACGGTTACGCTAAAAACGTGTTTAAAGATGGTTAAAATGGACAATGTTAGTGAGACTGTTAAACATTGGCCAAAGCTTACAAACATCAAAGAATATGCTGACTGGAAAGAAAAGTTTGAGTCGTTTATGAAGAGTGAAGATACTAAAATGTGGAGCTGTATGATCGATGGGTACTTTGCTCCCACACGTCGTGTTGATGGAAGAGTTATAGTGATGTCTTATGATAAGATGAATGAATCTGAGAAACGAGTGGTTGATGCTGAGAAGAAAGCTTTAGCAGCAATAAAGAAGTCCTTGCCTGAGGGCGTTAAACATACCCTTAAGAAGTATGGAACTTCTCAAGAGCTGTGGGAAGCCCTGGAAAAACGTTATCAGATTCAATCAAAAGTGAATACTTGTGATCAAGCATTGGTGGCTGAGTTTGCAGCTGTGAAGATAAGAGAAGTAGCTGCTGGGGTTGAAGAGAAAAAGAAAGCAGATGAAGAGAATGATTTGAAAAAGGAAGCTGATAAGGAAACTGCTGAAAAGGTAGATGCAGAAGTTTCAAAGTGCATGAATGGTGTGAATGAACTTACAACAGAGGTGAAGGTAACATCAGAACCTGTAAGTCATACATGTCATAATTGCACTGAACTAAAGGGTAACGTTGACAGTCTATCGGAGCAAAACAAAATTCAGTTAGCTGAATTGCAAAAATTAAAAGAGTCAAATGTTCTTTTGATTAAAAGAGAGTCAAATTGTTTAGATAAACTCAAATCAAATGAACAAGAAATCAGCAGTTTAACAAGCAAAGTCAATGAACTGTTACAGATCATTGATTTGGCTCGTGAAACTGTGAAAGAAAAGACTAACGAGCTTTCAGAAAAGTGCACAGAATTGGCTGATGCACAAACCAAAATTGTTGAACTTCAGGGAAAGTTAAACAATTTTGGGAATTCTTCGTTAGTCAGGACTCAAATTCAAAAAGGTTTAAAAAGGAGTAATGATAAAACAGGGGTGGGGTTTACTAAAGCTTCATCTTCTGAAAATCAAGACTACTCATTTTTACCAACTGAAGATGAGCTAACTGAGTTTGTAACCACTGCACAAGTAGTAGTGGATCCGATAGCTGTGGACTTGCCAGATAGTCCAGTTTCTTTGAAAGAATCTGTTGGGTCTAACGGTACACCTCATAAAGTGGATGAGGATACCAAAGACAAAACGGTTAACACATTTAAAAAGGGATCCAATAGAAAGAAAAGTTATAAGAAGAGATCCTGTTTTAAATGTCACAACATAGGGCATGTGGCAAGTTGTTGTCCTTTGAAGAAAGGTAAACAAAAGGTTGATGAGGTTAAGGATGAGAATCAGGTTGGGTCAAGCAATAGTGTAAAAACAAGTTGTCAGACAAAGAAACCTGAATCTCAACCAAAACCCTCAACTTCGAAAAGATTTGATAGACCAAGAAGTATTTCTCCACAATTTAGTCATTATAATGGTAAATCAAGTCAGTTTCAAAGTCAACATAGAAATTTTGGATATCAAAATCGATACCAGACATCTGTAAATCAAAAATTTCAAACAAGAAATGGACATAGGGGTTTTAGTAACTCGAATGGTCAACAATATCCAAAATTTTTTCAAAATTCATGGTATAATAATGGGAGAAGCAGGTATCCAGATAATCCACTGAAGTGTGATGGATATTGGATGGATGTACCTGTAATGGATGAATTTGGAAAACCCAAGACTATTAGGGCTTGGGTTCTCAAGACTAACTGAGTTGTTGAGTGTGTGCAGGATGACCAAGAAGGACTGTTGAAGTGTTCGACAGTGGTTATTCCTGTAAAGTTTCCGAGGTGAATAGTAGGTTAACATGGGTAACGAACTATTTACTTTAGTGATGGTTATGATTTTTCTAAACTTCAAATGTGAAAAACTTATTGTCAGATTGAAGTGGGAGTCTGTTTGTGTTTAAATTTCTGTTTTTGAAACTTGCTCCATAAAAACATAAATTTAGGGGGAGAAATTTCCCTAAGCCAAAAAGAGTTTAGTTAGTGCGTGTGTTTAGGGGGAGTAAGTTTTTCTTAAAAATCAAAAATAAAAAAAATTTGAAAAATCAAAAACATAAAAAAAATAGAAAATCAAAATTGAGTTATCACTGTGTGAAAAAGGAGAAATGATAGTACATCGGCAAGTTAGACTGTCACACTGAAACTGAAATTAAAATGCTTAAGTGTGATAGCAGCTTCATCATATGATGTACCAGTAGGCAAAAAGCATGAAATAATCAACTTACCAATGTGATATAAATCTAAATGAACTGTGTATGAGTGGGGAACACATCAGTGGTGTATGGTTTAATGACCTTAAATCTTGCGTTGATAGATTGCCAAAATCTGAAGTTTTGGGTCTTTATACTGTTATTTCATCTGGGGATATCTTGACTGTCTGTCTGTTCAGAACTAGAATTGTACATGACCCCAGGAAAGAAAGTCACTTGGAATTAGCTCATTTCTATTTGAATGTCTGTATGTTGTCCCGATACACACAATTTTGATCTGATTCTGAAATCTTCTCTGAAAAAAGTCGTGTACCTCCTCTGCTGCATCCAGATATATGCTGACCTGGAGGTGCTAGGCAACGACAGCTTCTGCTGCATCCAGATACATGCTGACCTAGCTGTACGTTGTCGTGCTATAGATCTAATACACCTGAAAGAGGCCCTCTAGTGCCCAAAAGAAACCCAATAAACCTATATCAAACTGAGAAATCTCATTTGATCTGTATATTATACCATCTCTCCTAAAGATCTATTCTGTTCTCTTCTCAACCTATTCCCAGTTAAGATTTCAGAAATCTGGATTGGACTTGTGAAATATGTGGTAGGGAAGATACTTGCATGATAGAGTGTGTTGTTTATATTTCCAGGATTTGATTAGTATTTATTTGGGTGTTCATAGTTAAGCAATCAAAACATGATAAAACAAATTATATGCAGACCTAGACATTGTCAGGATATCTTAAAGGATGACATCAGTATACTCACCTACTACGATGAATCTTTGTGCATACCTTGATCGTGAGGGTATATCCTGAAGTGGGACACACTAATATTTCAGTAATTAAAATTACCTTAACGTATCATAAGGTAATGGTACTTGAAATGTTCATGCATTTTGTTTAAGTGGACGAACATACTGGTAATCGTCTTGAACTGCTTTTCACGAAAAATTAAATAAAGAATTATCTAATAGTGTGAAATAGTTTGATTTTGTTGATATGATCTTCTTACCGGTGATTCTCACAAAAATAGAGTGTTTATTGCTTTTGTAAATAGTTTACTGCTTTTCTTAAAATATCAAAAATACCAAAAAGATTTCTTTTTAAAAAGACTTCCATTTTGAATTGACAAGTTGTTGTTTTTGCATGATAAGATAAAATATTGGTTTATCTTTAAATGTGAAAAAGACTAATGGTTTTTCGAGATACTTGCTTGTGTTGCTAAACAGATTGATGCAGTTATCAAAATGAAGTGCAGAATACAAGTAAAGTGCATATTTAGAGTAAAGAATGTGTGAAGATGCATGGTAGGATCCTTCTACTACATTGCAGAAAGAGAGATATGGAAGAGTTGGAGCTTACTTGCTTAACCAAGGATTGCTAGCTAACTGATCTACAATGAATGAAAGTTTTGGAGATTGGAAGCATCAGCTAAGGGGGAGTCTGTTGATGTCAGAAGCTGTGTAGCTGACGCTATCCAAAGACCAAAAGAACACAAGATGTTTGAAGACAAAGTTACACTATGAAGCTATTGTCAAGGGGGAGTCTGTTGGTGCATATTCGGTGACAACAGCTTAATAGTTTGATTATTTAGTCTTTGGATATTTTGTATTGGGCTTAGCTTATTGATTAGTGAGTTTATTATTGTAATGGGCTTGGAAAATGGCCTAGCCCAATAGGAAGCCCAGTTCACAGACATGTGGTATATAAACATGTTTTGTGATTAGGGTTTTAGAGGTTAGAGAATTTTAGAGAGAGAAAGTAGAGAGAGAGAAAGTAATTTCGAATTTAGGTTTGTAGCAAGATCACAGAGATAGGCTGTGAGGTTGTGAGGTCTTGAATTGATTGTAAACTGCAAGTTGGATAATCAATAGAAGACCCGTTTGATTGTGAATTCTGTTTTCTACTTGTTTCTGTAACAAATCTGATCTAGAGGATTCCGCACTCTAGGTTAGATAAACAATTCACTATCGAAAAATGAATTACCTTGTTAAAAATGAGCTAGTGAAAGGGGTTCCAATGCAGAGGTTTCAAGTGGAAGATAAATGTCTTCCATGTCAAAAGGGAAAACAACATAAGAAACCTCACAAATCTAAAACAGTAAATTCCATAGATGCCCCTTATGAATTACTTCACATGGATTTATTCGGTCCAGTGAACGTGAGGAGCATAGGTGGAAAGTACTATTGTTTAGTTGTCACTGATGATTATTCACGATATTCATGGGTTTTCTTTTTAGGTACAAAAGATGAGACAGCGGAGATGCTGATAGATCTTTTTACGAAATTGGAAAACGTCCATGATGCAAGGATCAAGAGGATAAGGAGTGATAATGGCACAGAGTTCAAGAATCGAGTTCTGGATCTCTACTGTCTTCGAAAAGGAATTGAACATCAATATTCTGCTCCTTATACACCTCAACAAAATGGAGTTGCTGAGAGGAAAAACAGGACCTTGATTGAAGCCGCTAGGACGATGCTTTCAGATTCAAAGCTACCAGTTCTTTTCTGGGGAGAAGCTGTGAATACAGCTTGCTACGTCCTAAACAAAGTTTTGACTGTTAAACGTTTTAACAAAACTTGTCATGAATTAATGTTTAACAAGAAACCAAACTTAGAAGGCTTTGAACCATTTGGATTACCCTGCACCATTGTGCGTAATAAAGATAAGCAAAAATTCGGTGAGGTGGCTGACGAAGGCTACTTTCTAGGTTACGTACCTGGCGCACCGAATAAAAGGGTTTTTAATCTAAAAACTGGTAAAATTGAGGTTGTTTATAATGTGGAAATTACTTCATACAAACCTCAACAATCAACGAGTGGTCCAGCTATATTATATGATTATGAAAGCACTTTTAAGTCATTTAATATTCCTGAGTTTCCAAATGCAGATGATTCTCAGTTGATTCAAACAATGATTGGTGGAGACGATGAAGGCGAGTTCATGCCTAGATCGAATGTTGATATGACAGATGCTGCGGAAACTTCCCATGGTGCTGCTGATCCTGATTCGAGTGATAGTGACTCTGAACCCATTGAGGGGGAGGATTTCATTAATCCATTTGCCGATCAGAACATTCAAGGGGAGGTTGGATCAAACCTGGGTGATAATTTAGAAGTGGATACCGTTGCTACTACACGAGCAAATAAAGATCATCCAGTTGACATGATACTTGGAGATCCTAATGCAGGTGTTCAGACAAGAAGAAACATAGCAGCGAATTCTGGCTTATTTGTTTCGATTGAGAAGACTGGGATTGTGAATGAGTGCTTGTATAGTTGTTTTATTTCCCAAGAGGAGCCGAAGAACATTCATATGGCTCTTAAAGACAATTCATGGGTTGAGGCTATGCAAGAGGAATTGGCCCAGTTTGCAAAGTTGAAGGTTTGGGAGTTGGTTGACCTTCCTAAAGGTGAAAGAGAGATAGGCACTAAGTGGGTGTTTAAGTGCAAGAAGGATGACAGAGGGATAGTGACGCGAAACAAGGCTCGATTGGTGGTAAAAGGGTTCAATCAGCAAGAAGGGATTGATTACAATGAAGTGTTTGCACCAGTGGCAAGGTTGGAGGCAATTCGTTTGTTTCTAGCTTTCGCAACATTCAAGGGCTTTAAAGTTTACCAACTAGACGTGAAGAGTGCGTTTCTTTACGGGAAAGTCCAAGAAGTGGTGTATGTCTCACAACCAGATGGGTTCGTTGATCCTGATTATCCAGATCGAGTGTACAAACTTGATAAGGCTTTGTATGGGTTACATCAAGCTCCCAGGGCATGGTACGAGACACTGTCTTCACATCTGATCAAGAATGGTTTTGAAAGAGGTCAGATTGACAGTACACTGTTCATCAAGAGAAAGAAGGAAGATTTTATGCTAGTACAGGTGTACGTGGATGACATCATCTTTGGGTCATCAGATGAGAGCATGTGTAAAGAGTTCGAGCAGGTGATGAAGAGCAAGTTCGAAATGAGTGCTATGGGTGAGCTGTCTTACTTTCTGGGATTACAAGTTGAACAGAAGGAGGATGGGATGTTTATTCATCAAACGAAGTATGTGTATGACATTTTGGATCGGTTCAAAATGAATGATTGCTCTACTTTCAACACACCAATATGTGAAAATCACAATCTTGGCCCAGATCATGAAAGTACTGAAGACGTTGATCCTACTCAATACAGGGCAATGGTTGGTTCTCTAATGTACTTGACTGCTTCAAGACCAGACATCATGTTTGCCGTATGCTTGTGTGCTAGATATCAGGCAAATCCAAAAGAGTCACACATGAAAGCAGTGAAGCGTATTCTTCGTTACTTGAAGGGGAAACCTAAACTTGGGTTGTGGTATCCAGCTGATAGTGATCTGAATTTTGTCGCTTACACTGACTCAGACTTTGGAGGATGCAAGTCGAACAGAAAGTCTACAACAGGTGGTTGTCAGTTCTTAGGAGGCAGGATCGTGTCTTGGCAATGCAAGAAGCAATCCTGTGTGTCTACATCTACGTGTGAAGCTGAATATATTGCTGCGGGTAGCTGCTGCTCTCAGGTTCTCTGGATACAACAACAGATGCGCGATTACGGTTTGGATTTCACTCGTACTCCTATTATGATAGACAATAATGCCACGATTTCAATAACTAATAATCCCGTGAAACACAGTCGCACAAAACATATTGACATACGTCATCATTTTATACGGGATTGTGCTGAAAAACGACTAATTGAATTACATCGAGTCGACACCGAAGATAACCTGGCAGATCTTTATACTAAAGCTTTTGACAGGGCTCGCTTTGAACATTTAGTCGAACTCAACGGGATGAGGAATCCTGAATAACTGGTTTTTCATAAGGATTTTTGTAAATAGTTTACTGTTTTTCTTAAAAAATCAAAAATACAAAAAAATTTGAAAAATCAAAAACATAAAAAAAAATAGAAAATCAAAAATGAGATATCACTGTGTGAAAAAGGAGAAATGATAGTACATTAGCAAGTTAGACTGTCACACTGAAACTGAAATTAAAATGCTTAAGTGTGATAGCAGCTTCATTATATGATGTACCAGTAGGCAAAAAGCATGAAATAATCAACTTACCAATGTGATATAAACTTAAACGAACTGTGTATGAGTGGGGAACACATCAGTGGTGTATGGTTTAATGACCTTAAATCTTGCGTTGATAGATTGCCAAAATCTGAAGTTTTGGGTCTTTATACTGTTATTTCATCTGGGGATATCTTGACTGTCTTTCTGTTCAGAACTAAAATTGTACATGACCCCAGGAAAGAAAATCACTTGGAATTAGCTCATTTCTATTTGAATGTCTGTATGTTGTCCCGATACACACAATTTTGATCTGATTCTGAAATCTTCTCTGAAAAAAGTCGTGTACCTCCTCTGCTGCATCCAGATATATGCTGACCTGGAGGTGCTAGGCAACGACAGCTTCTGCTGCATCCAGATACATGCTGACCTAGCTGTACGTTGTCGCGCTATAGATCTAATACACCCGAAAGAGGCCCTCAAGTGCCCAAAAGAAACCCAATAAACCTATATCAAACTGAGAAATCTCATTTGATCTGTATATTATACCATCTCTCCTAAAGATCTATTCTGTTCTCTTCTCAACCTATTCCCAGTTAAGATTTCAGAAATCTGGATTGGACTTGTGAAATATGTGGTAGGGAAGATACTTGCATGATAGAGTGTGTTGTTTATATTTCCAAGATTTGATTAGTATTTATTTGGGTGTTCATTGTTAAGCAATTAAAACATGATAAAACATATTATATGCAGACCTAGACACTGTCTGGATATCTTAAAGGATGAATTCAGTATACTCACCTACTACGATGAATCTTTGTGCATACCTTGATCGTAGGGGTATATCCTGAAGTGGGACACACTAGTATATCATAAATAAAATTACCTTAACGTATCATACGGTAATGGTACTTGAAATGTTCATGCATTTTGTTTAAGAGGACGAACATACTGGTAATCGTCTTGAACTGTTTTTCACGAAAAATTAAATAAAGAATTATATAATTGTGTGAAACAGTTTGATTGTGCTGATATGATCTTCTTACCAGTGATTCTCACAAAAACAGAGTGTTTATTGCTTTTGTTATTTACTTGCTTTCAGAAAATATAAAAATCCAAAAATAGTGTCTTTTTCTGTTTGAAATTCTTAATGTACGGAAAACTGTTATTCTTGGAGGAATTGTTACTGATAGGGGGAGACGGTGTTAGAAAGTGAGTTCAAAATTTTAAATCATGCGGGTTATAGTGTGTGATTAAAAAGTTTTGTGTGTTTGTGATGAAGTTGAAAATGCTTAATCTGTGATACAGTTTAACTATCTCTTGAAAAATAATAATTTATTTAACTTTGTTGAAAAATTCTTATGGTTTCTCGAGATGTTTGTTTTATAGTATACAGATTGTAGCAGTGTGTTGCTGAGAAGTTAAAGTGATGTGTTGCTGAGAAGTTAAAGTGATGAGTTGCTGTGAAGATGAGAGTTTGATTGGATGCATGGTAGAACCTCCTTTCTATATTGCAGACAAAGTGAAGAGTTTGAAGAGTGCTTTACAAATGCTGAACTGGAGTTTACTCAAACGCTAAAGTTTTTGAAGCTTTGGTGATTGGATGCATCAGCTTAGGGGGAGTCTGTTGCTGACAGAAGCTATTGAAGCTGAAGCTATCCAAAGACCAAAGATAGTGCAAGAATACATGAAGATTGCAAGATGACTGAAGACAAAGTTATTTTATGAAGCTATTGTCAAGGGGGAGTTTGTTGGTGCATGTTTGTGACAACAGCTTAGATTTGGTCTTTGGATATCTTGTAATTAGATAAACGATAAACAGTTAGCGGGTTTAGCTTTGTAATAGTTAGTTGTAATGTTTGGGGTAACCAAACCCAACGAATTGGGTGTGTGGAGGCGAATTGGGCCTGTCCAATTCGCAGTCCATGAGGTTTAACCTTGGCCCAAGTAGCAAATCTTGTGTTATATAAACAAGGTTAGGCTTTAGGGTTTAGGTTAATCAGCTAATCAGCCAAAACAGTTTGTGTGAGAGAATTCGTGAAGGCTCTAGGGTTTGGACGAATTTGTGGTCTTGATTGATTGTAATTCGTTAAGATTGATAATCAATAAAGACCAGTTTGAAAGTGATTTGCTGTTTCTGTTTTCTACTTGTTTCTGTGATATTCTGATCAAGAGGATTCCGCACTCTTGATTGGAAAGACAATTCTGTTGAAGATCCATACGAATAGGGGACCTACACTGTGATATTTCGTGTTACAAGTGGTTAATCAAGGACATTAAATTGTACTTGATTTTCTACAAGAGATAGTGGTATTTGTTCTTATATTGTTAATTTTTTTTTACGAAATAGTTAAAAGAGAACAAGATGATGAGATGACCCCGAATCCACAAGTGATGGATAAACAAACTAATTTTTCCGGAAAAACCATTCTGATTAAAACAAACTTAAGTGTTTTGAAATCATTATGGGAAAATAGTTTGTTGTAAGGGGGAGTTTTGATTGAATACGCCGAAACCCTCACGGCTGAACAAACATGATTACTTTCATCAGATTGAAAAATGGTTTTCAAACTGTTAAGATCAATGGGTTGTAAATCATGGGGGTACATTATATTTTCTGCAAATCAGAGCACTTTAAGCAGAAAATGGATGGCGAGACAAAGCTATCAGTATTGTGTTGTCAAATTTTTTAAATGGTTTTGCATTTTAGGGGGAGAAAAATTGTTGTTAGAAAATACAAAAACATTTGAAAATTTGAAAAAGTCAAAAACATGATAAAATTCAAAAATTTGAGTTTTGCGTAAAAAGAGGAAATGTGTTAAACGATCTCACCGTGGATGTGTCGGTAGATTTTTATACATTTAGTAAACTTTTTCAGGATATAAACATAAATTCAAACTTGCTTATTTCGTGGGGAACACTACTTGGATATATAGGTAATCCCTAAAATCTCGTTTGAAAGGTCTTGTATTCTGATATACTAGGTTTTTATACTCAGTGATATCTGGGGTATTATTCCGGGACTTCTGCTGAACGGTAGTTCTGACCTAGTCCCCGAATAATACTTTCCACAATGCTTGAAACACAGCATCACCCTCAGCATCAATGATAAGACAATAAAATTGCTTAGCAATGCTGTTGTAAAAAAGATCCTCTAAAGGGGACACACCCAAGTTGAGTCATGATCTCTCTGCTGAACGGTAGTTCTGACCTGAGCTCTCATGATTCTTCATAATTTATTAACCCCTTACAGATATCATTTGTGTTATAATTACCTGTAAGACTGAATATTGGGATCTGGATACGGGAGTATATTCAAGAGGTGGGACACATGAATGGGTTTAAGTTCTTAAAATACTTAATTCGTATCCTGAATCAGTTGAAATTTGTACAAAAATTTAAGTGGATCAGTATATCGACAATCTAAGTGAATTGTTTAATACTTACTGTGTAATTTAAGCTCAACGGTACTTGTGATTTGTCAAAAACTGATATGATCCTCTGACGCAAACTCAAACAAAAATATTGTCTGTAAATATGTTTGTACATATTTCTTTACTGATTTATGTTTTCAGAAAATACAAAAAGATTTTGATTTCTGCTTTATTTTCGACAACTGATGTTTGAGTGCTGAGTTTCAAAATCTAAGTAAGCTGATCGTGTTTCTGAAAATAAAACAAATTCATTAATTTGAAACTTGAAGTTTTAAAATCAAAAATTCAAAAACAGTTTGTGATATCTCCAAGGTCATTAGTTTGGACTTGGATGATTAACTGTGAGGGATTTGGATGCTTATATTGTTATAGAGTTAGTTTCCGATACGATTCGATGAAACTGCCAAATTCATGAGAAGTGGTTTAGAAGGTTTGAATTGTCAGATTACGATATCTGGATGTTTAAATATTGTTACTTATAGATGTTTGAGTGTTTGAAGATAGTCCAGATTACGATCCCGAGAGTAGAGTCTAAGGGGGAGTCTGAAGACAAGCTTGAAGCAAGAAGGAGCTTGTAGATGGAAAGCTAGGTGTCGATCCCAAAGCACGGAAGCTTGACAAAAGGGGGAGCCTGAATCTGATAAAGAGAAGTGATGGATGCTTACAATGTTACAATCTGAGTGAGGATGTAGAATGATCAAGACTAAAGAAGGTGTCATAACAGAGAATAGTCATTGAAGACTTCGTCAATATTCGAGGGGGAGTCTGTTAGTGCATTACGTCTATTGACTTCGTCTTGTATCATGTAATAGGATAAGATTAGATCTTGTTATATGAAAGTATAGGAGGTTTTAGAGTATGTTTAATGTAATTTAGCTTGAAAGTGGTGATTTCCCTTGAAAATGTCACTTGACAGTTTCAAGCTAAATCAATTCTTATTGATTTCCCTTGAAAGTGTCATGTGTCATTTCAAGCTAAATCAAGGTTTCCCTTGAAAGTGGCATGTCATTTCAAGCTAAACCCCCTCCACTATAAATACCATTCAAGCTAAATCATTTGTAACTTTCGGATCTGAGTAGCGAAACTCTGCCGAATCGTCTCCAGGTTGTAAATCAGTATCATATCAATATAAGAGACATTATAATTACATCGAGTGTCCGTTTCATTGATTCCGCCTCTGATTCGGATAAACGACTCTTCTGATCGACTCAGTTAGGTCGTACAGCGATCCAACAGGTCTTCAGTCCCTAATACAACCTATTAAAACCCAGATGAATAGGATTATTGAGACTTGTGTGCTTCGTTTTACACAAGTTCCCTAAGGTGGCCGTATGGTGGAACCCATGTTCGCTCTATAAAGTAGCGAATGTTGTCCGATTTTTCCAGAAGTTGCCTCTCTATGCCTCGCGTGGATTTAACTCAAAAATTCTCTACCTTCATTTCTTCGGCTTTGGAAAAACAAATCTGATCAGGTAGGCTAGAGTCGATGGTGTGCTGCGAGGCTCGTACACATTTAGGTTTCACAGTCGAAATCATTCAAAAGTTCCATCCAACGATGCCATCATATGTTTAGCTCTTTCGAAACAAAGGTACACAGGAGGCCCTTGTGATCGGTCTAAGTAGTGAATTTGGTACTGTCCAAGTAATGCCTCCAACTTGAATCCAAAGACCATGGCTCCCACCGCAGGTCGTGACTCGTGCAATTCTTCTTGTAAATCCACTACGTGAGCCATCACCTTCTCGTGTTGCATCGACGTGTAACTGGGACTCTGATTCGAACCATCATGGTATACCACTAGATCACCCGTATGTAACACCCCGTAAAATCACGACCAATATGATGAAGACACGTGTCATAAGCTTTAAACGTGCAATTGATTAAATATGAGGGACTAAAGTTGAAAAACAAAGAAAGTAGGTGTGTAACAGGATTCAAAGTGTCAACATTTGATAATTATACCTTTCAACAACCTTACACGATGTTTATACCTTTAAACGAATGAATTATGAATCAAATGAAGCCGTTTGTGGAAGAAAGTGAAAGTTTACAAACCGCAAGGGTTAAATGTGTCAACATGTTTAATCTATACCTCTGAGTGACCTTTTAACGAACCCGAAGCTTTGTAACGATTAAATATGCTCCCAAGAATAAGTGATAAAAATTTCACAAGGTTTCGATATCGTATGAGGAAAATACGTTAACATTCGTAAATAAGGGGTTAAAAGCGTCAACGTTGAAATTCAGGACTTTTCGGTGATCGTATAACTAACTTGGGACTTAACGAAGTTTGTTTATGACTTAGAGTCCTTAAAAGTCAAGTTTGAGGGTCAAAAGTGCAATAAACAATAGTTAAAATAAGTTTAAGAGGACCAGGGACCAAAATTGCAAATCTGACAAACTTTGTAACCAAATCTGGGCCTCATACCGGCCGCGTAGACCCTCCCCTAATCCTTACGCGGGCCGCCTGAGACCTGCAGATGCAGAAAACATGCACAGTTGTCTGTTACAACAGGTTACACCGACTTACATGCATGGTTTTCGAATTCAGGAGCTTGGCCAACAGATTTTCATGCATAGGGGACACCTGGGATGATCAGGAATCAATCCTAGACTTGTGTGGAGCAATCTTGTGAGGTTTTAAGTCCTATATAAAGAGTTATTGTATTCTTGTTCATTTGCAAATATCATTCTCAATCACTCTCTGGAGCTCTCTGGACTTCAAGCAAGCTTCCATCAGCTCTTAATTCGTGCTAAGGACCATTGTGAGTGTTCTTAGCCTCTCTAATTTGTGTTTTATTAGTTTAATGACCTAAAGTCAAGCCGCCGTAATTAAGCTTTGACTTAGTGATTAATCACTAATAGTCCAGTCATTTTTCGAATTGAAAGTGGCTATGAGTTGGTAATTATGTGGGTAATAAACCCTTAAAAGGGCACCCTCTGATTTCCACTCTAACTAGGTCAATTGTCGGGTCAAACTTAATTATAAAAAGTCAACAGAAAGTATTTTTCAAATAAACTCATAATTAACAATGTAGAAGCTATGAAACCTGTTTTAACACTTATATAACTGGGTAATTAATGTAAGAACATGTCTAAGCATGTTCAACCAGACAATTTTGAGTCTAGGCTCGGTTCGGAACCGAAAGTCGCAAAAGTAGACTTTTGCTTTGACTTTTAGTTCTGACCCGATTTAGTTTAGTTTAGAAATGCCTTAGAGTTCAATTAGGACCAGGTTATAAGTTAGTATAACCCTCTGAGGTTATACAACTTGGTTCCTTATTAATCCGATTCATATGCATGTTTCCGTTAATTGCTCAAATGTTGACCATTATGCCCTTTTGTCCTTAATATGAGATTTTTGAAAATATGAGAGGACAAAAACCTTTGTTACTGATTTATAAACATGTCCTAAAAATTTGACATCAGTTTGAGGTCTAGATTAGGAGTTATGCTCAATAGCGTAATTTGAAAGCTTTTTATTAATTAAACGGAATAATTAGTATAAAGCCTATCTAAACCCAAATTTTGACACCAAACCTTTTACTCACTAATGTAATATAATATTTTGGGATTTTTGAAGATTTTTAATTATTTTTAAACTGATCATAACATAGGGTTATTGCTTTGATTCGGTAATTGACGGTTATACCCTTTTTGCTAATAAAATGAGTTTTACATAACTTTTTGATACCAAACTTTTTGCTACTGATTTCATATGATAAATAAAATATTTTGAACTTTATAAACTGATCAAAAACTCAGATTTCCTATTATAACCCGAAAATCGCTTAAAACGACTTTTTATGCGTTTTAAACGCATAGTATGGATTTAAAACTATTTTTGACATATAAGACTTAATACCTACTGATGTTTTAAGTAAATTTTATAACTTAACAGTAAGCAAAAGTTTTGAACCCAGATTTCCAAATTTAACCTTTAAAGCTTATGTGAAATTACCAAAATGCCCCTACAGTGCATAGTTTGGTTATAAATGATAAATTTCACATATATGCAATACCCTACTGATATAACTTATTAAATAAAATATTTTTACTGATTAGTTTAGACCAGAACCTCAGATTATTATTTAACCTCTTTTATAATCTTTAAAATGACCAAAATACCCCTACGGGGCTTAATTTGAGTTTAAATTCGTTTTGGGCATAATGGAAGGTATCATACTGATATCACGACATATTTAAGGCATATTAACTTAGGAAACCTGTTCATGACTCATATGGTTACCCGTTATTCATTTATCGTGTTTGGTACGGTTATGTAACTTGTTTGCATAATTTAACCGAAACGGGTCAAACCTTATCATTTTCACTTCAAAATCCAGAATGTGTTTAGATTACCCATATTATACAAGTCTTCAATCTTGTCGGGTCTAAACCACATTCTGATCCGGTCTTCGCTTAATCATGCGTTTTGAACCGTATACCTTTCTTTAAAACTAACCGGTCTAAGTTTAAACTTAAGTAAGACCCGTTAGGAATCTAATAGGTTAATTAAAACCTTCGTTCCAGATTTAGGAGACCAGTAAAAGATACTTGCACTTGCTGATTTGTACTGCTGGGATAAATTTGTATAATTTGCTTAGGTAAATACTTTTAACTTATTTTCCCTTATA
The DNA here is from genome assembly GCA_030545235.1 of Helianthus tuberosus. NCBI lineage: Eukaryota > Viridiplantae > Streptophyta > Magnoliopsida > Asterales > Asteraceae > Helianthus > Helianthus tuberosus. Next base: position 64,280,115 of record CM060440.1, on the reverse strand, counting down.
CGGGCTTGGGGTACGGTATATAAAATACCGCTTGGTCGGGTATTGAATTTTTAATCGTATGAAGGTTAAATTATTGAGATAACCCGTTTAATCTGTTTTGTTTATTCTAAGCCTTTGGGGGGTTAATGACCATGTCCTGGATATCCTCGGCTCATTCATTGAAATGGCCACGACTTAAGCACGGGGTGTAGGCATACACCTGCCGGTGCGTATGTAAAATAATATACCTGCATGTTCGAGAATAACTCGCCATAGGTTATATTATGTGGTGTGTCTATTAATCTTGAACAGAATGAAAGAAGAAGATGGAATTAGAGAGAGAAATATTTACCTTTTTCTCTTCGGTAAAGGTTAAATGGGATAAGCATGAGAAGATATAGGGGAGCAATGAGTAAAAATAGGCTGCGTGGTTACAAACGGTCACATCATGAGTCTAATCTCTTAATTTCCTCGTTATTCGTAAAAAATATAACCGTTAGTGCCAGGATACTAAACGGTAACATCTTTTGGGGACAATTGTTATGGGTGAAATTCTAAGCTCATATCCTGGATAATATCTTAAATTATATCTTGCTTGTATGATATATGTTCATATCCGGGATGCTGATTCAGGATATTGGTAACATCCTGAATGGTATCCTGAGGATTACTAACAGATTATGTGCAGGAGTACGAGTCCAAGCTGGTAACGTTCATGAGGACCCTTTCCCCGGAAGACTCGGTCTAAGTCGTTCAAAGGAAGACGTTGAACCCGCTTTACCTGGTCTCCAACGGCTACTAGAGAATATTCGAAGGCATCCCATACTTATAGGAGATTTTGTTTTCATTTGCTAGCTATAAATAGGTGGATAAATCAGATCGAATAGGACATCACAACTACACTCACTACTCTCTCACACTTACTCTCTCGCAACTTTCACTTTCACAAAAAGCATTGTAACACTTAGTCGTATGAAGGTTAAATTATTGAGATAACCCGTTTAATCTGTTTTGTTTATTCTAAGCCTTTGGGGGGTTAATGACCATGTCCTGGATATCCTCGGCTCATTCATTGAAATGGCCACGACTTAAGCACGGGGTGTAGGCATACACCTGCCGGTGCGTATGTAAAATAATATACCTGCATGTTCGAGAATAACTCGCCATAGGTTATATTATGTGGTGTGTCTATTAATCTTTAACCCGGTATTCAACCCGGGCTACTGAACGTATAATAAACATGTAATTCCTTAACAAGTTTATTTTTAAATAATTATCCCAAGTTATAAAGATTATTTGTGCCTTGTGCATTTAAATCAATTTTCTTAAACATTTTCAAAATGAGTCGGTTAATTGTATTTAGCAGTGTAAACTGACGTATTTTCCAAAAAGGCTAAGTGCAGGTACTAGGCGGAATAGGCTGGCTACTCCTAGCATCAATAAAGAGTCTTGCCAGCATAGATGTTTATAAATCTGTTGAACAATGTCCCTTTAGCTTTGATCCGCCTGTGGATCCCTTACAACCGTTTTTGTAATAATTGATATTACTTTCATTCGGTTTGTAATGTTTTTATCTTTCGACTTCCGCTGTGTATTAAACTGTGATAAATTGTCTATGATGATATCAACTACGTCACGATACTCCCCACCGGGCCCACCGGTAATACGTGGAAATATTGGGGTGTGACAGGTTGGTATCAGAGCCAACATTGAGTGAATTAAACACTTGCCTTATGGGTGAAATTCTGAGCTCATATCCTGGATAATATCTTAAATTATATCTTGCTTGTATGATATATGTTCATATCCGGGATGCTGATTCAGGATATTGGTAACATCCTGAATGGTATCCTGAGGATTACTAACGGATTATGTGCAGGAGTACGAGTCCAAGCTGGTAACGTTCATGAGGACCCTTTCCCCGGAAGACTCGGTCTAAGTCGTTCAAAGGAAGACGTTGAACCCGCTTTACCTGGTCTCCAACGGCTACTAGAGAATATTCGAAGGCATCCCATACTTATAGGAGATTTTGTTTTCATTTGCTAGCTATAAATAGGTGGATAAATCAGATCGAATAGGACATCACAACTACACTCACTACTCTCTCACACTTACTCTCTCGCAACTTTCACTTTCACAAAAAGCATTGTAACACTTAGTGATCTGATCAATACCCTGCACTGTATCCTGACGTTTAAAGCAATAAGAAGAACAAGGCAGCTGCGATTGTCAGCTCCCGAGGTTTTGTGCCGGCGATCTAGATTGATCAAGGGCTTTCCTCGTATATCTCGTGTCACCCCCTTTACTTTTTGCTCATAGTTTGATCGTAGATACAACTCAATATCCTGAGCCGTATCCTGAAAACTGTTTTTACAAACAACTTAATCAGCATATTTTCAACACACATTTCTAGCACACTACCTCACTTAACTAATTTGATCACTTAATTGCTTCGGTAATTTTTGACCAAAACAATTTGGCGCCAACCGTGGGGCAAGTGGTGCTATCTTTGCTAAAAACCTTTGTGAAATCGTTACTTGGTTTTCTATTCTCAAAACTTTTTGCCACATTATTTACAATGGCCTCAATATCAAACATGAGCTCTTCCACAGTGTCTGCTACAGCCTCTGCAACAGTTGGTTCGGTGCTTCCACCACCTCCTCCGAGAATGCAAACCTCTTCACAAGGAACTGAAAGTCATGTGGCTCGGGATGTTATCCCTACTCGGAGCACTCAGGGATCTGGTCCTGTTTTGGCTTCTAATGATGAAATTCTAACCTTATTTGGTAGTGTACAGGAACAGATGAGGCAGCAATAGGAAACAAACCAAATGCTGATGAGAGAAATACAACTCTTGAAATCTAGTTCAAGCAGGCCTGCTGAGGATATTGTCACTCATTTACAGCCCAGAACTTTGAACTTCAGTTCGGCCGTATATACTGAGGATAACAGGGGAAATATCGTACCTAGCCATTCTCATAATCATACTCCTGAAATACCCTCCTCAGTCAGGATGTCAACTGTGAGGAGCTCAGGATATGCTTCAGGATATGGCCAGAATCCTCAGACCGGTAACATGTCAAATAATAATAATATTCTTGCTACTAACAATAGTGGATCTTTGCAGGATGCAAGTATGACGTCAACATTTACTAGGAGTGGTCCAGCCAATTCCAGTGTACCTGGAGTGGTCCAGCCAATTCCGGAGGTGTCCCAAGACAGCCACAGGATATCTCGCTTTGCATATCCTATCTGTGATGCTGAAATCCCAAAAAGATTTCAAACCCCCAACATGAAGCTCTATGATGGGACTACGGATCCTGAAGAGCATATCGCCCAGTATAGGGAAAGAATGGAGATCAACCCTATCCCTCCAGATCTTAAGGAAGCATGCCTATGCAAGGGTTTTGGTTCTACCTTTACAGGATCAGCCTTAAAATGGCTCTTAAATGTTCCTCCTCATTCGATTACATCATTTGCTCACCTAGTGAATTTATTTAATAGTCAATTTTCTTGTAGTCGAAGTTTTGAAAAACTAACAAGTGATCTCTACAGGATAACTCAAGGACCTCAGGAATCCTTAAGAGATTATGTGAACAAGTTTAGCCGAGAATCCTTAGACATTCCACATCTTGATGTTGCAACAACTGTCCAAGCTTTCAAGATGGGGATGCAAAAAGATTCTCAATTTTACCAAGATCTTGTAATGAACCCATGCAGGAACTTGGACGAAGCTCGAAACAGGGCCCTAAGATATATTCGACTGGAGGATGACAAGAAGATGCAAGAGAGGATGAATTCGTCCACCACTTATGAGTCAACCAATAGGAAGTAAGAATCCTCGTTTAAACCATATCGCTCTAAGCCGTATGGCAGAAATGACAACAAGAAAGTGAATGCTGTTGAAGACGAGGATCCTGAATTATCTGAATATTGCTTTTCTGTTAACATACCTGAATTAATGTATGCCATACAGGGTTTAGGAGACAAAGCCAGGTGGCCTCGAAAGAATCAACAGAAAGCTGATTGGAAGGATAAGTCCAAATGGTGTGCCTTCCATGAAGATTTCGGGCATGTAACTGAGGATTGCATTGCTCTAAGAAAAGAAATAAGTTATCTTCTAAGCAAGGGATATCTGAAGGATCTCCTAGGAAGAAAGAAGAATAAGGGTCAGGATATTGAGAAGGATCCTGAACGAGCAGCATCACCTCCTGCGGATGGCAAGATAATCAACTTTATTTCAGGAGGATCCGACATTTGTGGGACTTCGTATTCTGCGGCCAACAGATATGCAAAAGAAGCTAAGGCTGAAAGGGGAGATAAACCAGTCAGGATGACTACCCTCACAACTGATAAAGTGATCACATTTGACAGTGATGACAGGGATACTGTCCAGGATCCTCACCATGATGCTCTGGTAATAACATTATATGTCGCTAACCATTTTGTACGCAGGATATTGGTAGATAATTGCAGCTCCATCAACATAATCCAATTAGAAACTTTGAAAAGAATGAATGTATCTCCAATGGATATCACTTCGAAATCCACTATGCTTGTTGGATTTAGTGGAGAGGCTAGGAACACAATGGGAGAGATAAAGTTACCGGTATATGTTGAAGGGGTCAACTCAATACAACCTTTCTGTGTGATGGACTCCCTATCCTGCTATAACATCATACTGGGCAGGCCCTGGATCCATGATATGAAAGCTGTACCATCAACTTATTATCAATGCATCAAGATCCCTACCCCTTGGGGGGGTTGTCAAGGTTGATAGTGATCAACAGGAGGCGAAGTAATGTTACTCATCCTCAATGAAATCCTCAACCAAGCCTAATGCAGCATGGCAATTAAAGATGCGGGCCTAGGATATCGTGGAGGCTTCAGAGCAGGATATGAAGAAAGTTATCCTGGATCAGGATAATCCGGATATCTCGGTGCTCGTAGGAACCAATATCCCTCAGGATATTGAAGAATAGTTAACTAACTTTTTGAAGTGCAGGATGTCGACATTCGCGTGGAAGCACGAGGATATGACAGGCATTTCCAAAGAGATTATAACACATAAGCTCGGTATTGACAGATCATTTAAACCTTTCCAACAAAAGAGGAGGAAGTTTGCTCCGGAGCGAAATGTGATCATTCAGGAAGAAGTAGAGAGGCTATTGAAATCTAAAATGATCAGAGAAGTCAAGTTTCCAAGTTGGCTAGCGAATGTAGTCGTGGTTCAGAAGAAAAATGGGAAATGGAGAGTCTGTGTAGATTACACAGACTTGAACAAGGCTTGTCCCAAAGACCCATTTCCTCTTCCTCATATTGATGCAATGGTGGATGCTACTGCCGGCCATGAGATGTTAACCTTCATGGATGCATCCTCAGGATTTCAGCAGATTCAAATGGAACCTTCGGACCAGGAGGATACTGCCTTCATGACACCAACAGGTATTTATTGTTACACAGCTATGCCTTTTGGTTTGAAAAATGCAGGTGCAACGTACCAGAGATTGGTGAACATGATGTTTAAAGACAAGCTGGGGGACACCATGGAGGTGTACATTGATGATATGGTGGTAAAATCTAAGAAAGCTGAGGATCACCTCCAGGATATTAAGGGAGCATTTGATATCCTGGACCAGTATAACATGAAGCTAAATCCTGCTAAGTGCCATTTTGGAGTGGGGGCAGGAAAGTTTCTAGGATATATGGTGACTAAAAGAGGAATAGAGGCAAGCCTGGAGCAGATTAAAGCTATCTTGGATATCAAATCACCTTCAAACATGAAGGATGTTCAACGATTGACAGGACGGGTGGCAGCACTAAATAGATTTATTTCAAGATCTTCGGAAAAATGCAAAGAATTTTATGATATCCTAAAGAAAAATAAGAAATTCGAGTGGGGAGAGAAGCATGAAGCAGCCCTGCAGGATTTGAAGCAGTATCTTTCAACCGCACCTCTATTGATGAAGCCTGAGAATGGTGAACCACTGTCCATATACCTCGCAGTATCAGGGAATGCTGTAAGTGCCGTCCTTATAAAGGATCATGAAGGTCAGCAATATCCTGTCTATTATGTTAGTAAGAGTTTATTAGATGCTGAAACTAGATATTCTCATTTAGAAAAGTTAATATTGGCTCTAGTTATGGCATCAACAAAGCTTAGACATTACTTTGAGACACATAGAATTCATGTTAAAACCAATTATCCTGTTAAAAATGTGCTTAGAAAACCTGAGATGTCAGGCAGGATGGCTAAGTGGTCAGTGAAATTAAGTGCTTATGACTTAGTATACGAACCTAGAAATGCCATAAAATCACAGGCTCTAGCTGACTTTGTGGCTGATTTCAGTAGTGAGATTCAGGATGAAGTAGACCTAGAAGTCCAGCAGTTAGGAGAATCCTCAGGATCCTGGACATTATATACTGATGGAGCCTCTAATGTTAGAGGAGTAGGATTGGGAATACTACTAAAATCGCCACAGGGGGACATATTACCCCAGGCTATTAGGTGTGAATTTCCTGCTACTAATAATGAAGCAGAATATGAGGCTTTAATTGCAGGGTTAGACTTGGCTAAGAATATGAATATCAAGAATTTGCAAGTATATGTTGACTCCTTGTTAATCACTAATCATTTTAATGGATCCTATGCAGTTAAAGGTGAGAAGTTAATCGAGTACCTCGATATTCTCAAAAAATTAGCAGGATATTTCGATATTTTTACACTTGAACAGGTACCAAGAAAAGATAATGCTGAAGCAGATGCCTTGGCAAACTTAGGATCATCGGTCAGGATACCAAAGGGAACCTAAATACCAATACTTCATATCCTGTATCCTGTTGTGGATCCCTTCAAAGCTCAGGATAAGGAGGTAACAAGCATCCAGGATCCTGGTCGTGATCCTGATAAGGATGATGAATCATGGATGGCTCCAGTCATAAGATATCTCAAGGAAGGATACATCCCTAAAGACGAAAATCCTAAGGCATTCAGGATGAAGGTATCATGATTCACCATTATAAATAACGTTTTGTATAAGAAATCTCTTGCAGGTCCATGCCTGAGATGCTTGAAGGATCCTGAAACTAAGGAAGTGCTCCAAGATATACATGAAGGGGATTGTGGTAACCACACTGGGGGCAGGTCATTATTCTCGAAAGTGTTAAGAACGGGATACTATTGGCCGACAATGAAGAAAGATGCTACAGAATATGCTCGAAAATGTGATGCATGCCAAAGGCACAGTAACATACTGCATCAACCAGCCGAACCACTATATCCTATAGCTTCCCTGTGGCCATTCATGAAATGGGGAATGGACATAGTAGGGAAATTACCAAAAGCTCCAGGAGGAAAAGTCTTTATGCTGGCAATGACTGATTATTTCTCTAAGTGGGTTGAAGCTGAAGCATTTGTTCAAGTTAGAGACCAAGAAGTAGTATCCTTCATAAAGAGAAATATCCTGACCAGGTTTGGAGTACCAGCTGAAATCATTTGTGACAATGGATCTCAGTTTACAAGCAAGAGAACTACTGACTTTTGCAAAAGTTGGGGAATCAAAATGATCACATCTACTCCGGTACACCCTCAAGCAAATGGACAAGCCGAATCCTCAAACAAGATAATTGTCCACAACTTGAAGAAGAGACTAGGAGCTAAAAAAGGAAGATGGGCAGAAGAACTACCCTTTGTTTTGTGGGCTGATAGAACAACGGTAAAAAATGCAACTGGCCAGACTCCGTTTTCCTTGGTATTTGGAGCAGAAGCAGTGATCCCAACAGAAATGGTGATACCTACGGCAAGATCTATACTTCGGGATCCTGAGCAGAATCCTGAAGCTTTATGTCAAGACTTGGACACTGTAGTCGAAACAAGAGATGCGGCAAGGCTAAGGATGGCAGCATACCAACAAAGGATATCCAGAGCATATAACAAGAATATAAGGACTAGAAGATTTCAAGTTGGTGATTGGGTGTTAAGAAAGGCTTTTCAAAATACTACTAATCCTGCCGATGGAAAGTTGGCTCCAAAGTGGGAAGGACCATATGAGGTTGAGTCAGAATCAGGAAAAGGAGCATACCGACTCAGGAGTATGGAAGGGGATATGCTACCAAGATCATGGAATGCTATACACTTAAAGCTATATTTCAAGTAAGAATAGAATTTAATTTCTATCTTAGAATGGTATATATTCTACCTCTTTTAAATATGTTTGAATTTGTTTATTATCTTGAACCCAATACTGACTTAAGCATCGGAGGGGTGTTAGCCAAGCTAACACCCACCTTAGTTTAAGATTGTTTTACAGAATATGCTTCAGGATATAGCTCCAGGATATACGCTCAGGATATCTCGAAGGATTAGAGGACTGGCCCCCTCTCTCACGTATAAGGGATTCTAATCCCTTCAAAGGTTTAAAGGTATTCACCTTTCTTACGAATTGGGTTTAAACACCCCGCCTGGAGCGTAAGTTATCTAGGGATAGTTCAAGGTAGCGGGACCAGTTCATGTAAAAGTGGCTGACAATTTCGTTACAATTGGCTATATCCTGGATCCTAAAGGTATATGAGGATTGATCACCCTCTCTCACGAAAGGCTATTTTCATACTCTCTAAGGTTTAAAGGTTTTCACCTTTCTAAGTCTTGGAGTTTGTACACTCTCGCCTGTAGCGCATGAAAATCAGGGTTTATCCCCAGGATATTAAGGGTTTATCCCCAGGATATTAAGTTTTCAAACATGTTGAACACAGGGGACATGTATCATACAATTTAAAGGATGGGTTCAAACTTATAAGTGTACACTGGGGACATTCCTATAATTGAAGATTGGAATTGACTCTTTAGGAATCTCTGGTATGATCTCTCCTTTTTGTTTGGATAACTTGAGTTTTTACAGATTATGTGTCAGTATCCTGAGCAGGATATTTCTCAGGATACTCTTACAATGTGTTCCCAAGAATGTTCGAACAAAATTGTTTTCATAAATAAAATTCATGCAACAAAGGTGTAACAACAGAAATAAAGCCAAAAGAAGGTTATATTATTAACATACCAAAAGTTGTGCTCTTGGTTTCACCTCAAACCAAGGTCCATCCACCAAGAGCACGGTTAGTTCCTTACCATATTTACTTAACAGTTGAAGGTTTTGTCTCAAACCGAGACCCATCCACCTCCAACTGTTATATTGTTCAAAATCAAAGCATACTAACGGTGATGACCAAGGGCTTCGTCCTGAAACTCAGGATCCCTCCACCTTTGGCCATCATATTGTTCAAATGCAGGAAAAGTAAAGTGCAGAAAAAGTAAATTGTCTTAGGGTTACAAACCAACGATCAAATTTAAAAAAGTGGGCTCCAGCCTTGGCACATACATCCATCATCGCCCACCTGAATGCCCTCACACAGCGGCATCTTCTCCAGCCTTCTCCGTCTTCTCAGCCTCAGCATCCTGAGCAGCATCCTCGCCAGCATCCGTCCCAGCATCCTTCTTATCTCCAGCCTTGTCCACCACCTCTGCTGACTTAGAGGATTCACCAGCTTCAGCAGGAAATAGTACAGCCTTGCCTCCAAGCTCCTTCAGCTTTGCCACCCAGGATTCAACCGGCCAGGATGGGCACTCAAGGCCTGTCTCCTTGGCTTCATAAGCCATCTTAATGCGAGCTTGTAGCAGAGAGACGATGGCAGAGGCTTTGATTCCTTCCCGGAAAGAGACCATGGCATGTTCATGCTCCATTTGGACGGTGGCCAGTTTGATCTCAGCGTCCTGGGTGACCTTCTTCAGCTTGTCCTCATAATGTCGGGTCTTAACCTCAGCAATGGCCCCTTGGTCAGCAACGGTGGTCTCAAGCTGTTTGATCCTGGCCTCTTGGAACTTGTTTGTACTGCAAGCATCGGTGTAAAGGTGGAGTAGATGCTGGAGGCCTTGCACGACAAAATTCAGGTATAAGTCAAAATATATTAACCAGGTTATCCTGTCAGGATATCCTATCAGGATATGTGTGCAGGATATAGACGCAGGATATTACCTTGTTGAGGAAGGATGTCATCGGCTCCAAGGAGTCAGAAAAGCTGAGTTCTTCATAGGAGAACCCTTCAGAGCCTGGGACACTAACTTCAGAACCCTTCCTCTTTTTTGCGGTGGAAGCACGACTTCTTAGGTTGGGCTTAGGAGCTGGTACTGGTGGTGGCAGGAGTTTCTTTCTTGACATTGACTGGAATGGGGTAGCTGTCAAGCTCATCAAGGTCCAGGAGGATTGGAACTTTGCTGGAGTCTGCATACAGGGAGTAAAATTCTTTCCTAAACATATCAAATAAAAACATGTATGCAGGATATCGTGTAGGATCCTTACCAGACATGTTTGCACTGGAAAGAGGGCTTGGAGATGGTGGAGACGGGTTAAACCTTCTTTCAGCCTCTGGGAGGAGTCTGATAGCGTTAATTCTCTTCTGTGAATCAGCTAGGGGAGGTGCAAGCTTCCTAAAAACAGCTGTGTACAAGACAATAAAAAAAAGTTGATTAGCTCGAAGATATAAAACAGGATACAAGACAGGATCATCTTTAACCCTAAATCCTACCCTTTCTCAACCACTTCACCGGATATTCCGTTCCACCAGGGATGGAGTCTCTTTTTACAAAGAAGAACTTGGATTGCCATTTCTCCTCATTCCTGGTGGCACGAAGTATCAGTGGATCGCCGGAGGTAGAATAGAACAGAAATCTACAGGAACCGTGGCATCTAAGCTGATACGCTAGGGGGAGGTCATGAACAGAAAGGTCAGGGATATGATTGCTCTTGATCTGATCAAGAACAGACAAGACTCGCCAGAGCATCGGCATTGTCTGACTGAAGCAGATTTTGGTAACATTAAAGAAATCAGTGATGAAATCGGGAAAGGGAAACTGCAATCCTAAGGTAAAGGGAAAGGCATTGAAACATAACCACTCGTCGGAAACCATGTCCGACCGGATTTCCCGATCAAACGGCTGGAACACCGTCCCTTCCGGGAAGATGCCAGATGATTTGAGAGCTGACAAGTGTGCACTATCAAAGGTGCATATTTCCTTCTCCGGATCTTGGAGAAGATTCTACTGGATGAATGTGGGAGCGGAGTCACCGAAGCTTGATCTTGTTTGCCTTGTCATATTGTCGCCGAAATATTGAACAGAATGAAAGAAGAAGATGGAATTAGAGAGAGAAATATTTACCTTTTTCTCTTCGGTAAAGGTTAAATGGGATAAGCATGAGAAGATATAGGGGAGCAATGAGTAAAAATAGGCTGCGTGGTTACAAACGGTCACATCATGAGTCTAATCTCTTAATTTTCTCGTTATTCGTAAAAAATATAACCGTTAGTGCCAGGATACTAAACGGTAACATCTTTTGGGGACAATTGTTATGGGTGAAATTCTAAGCTCATATCCTGGATAATATCTTAAATTATATCTTGCTTGTATGATATATGTTCATATCCGGGATGCTGATTCAGGATATTGGTAACATCCTGAATGGTATCCTGAGGATTACTAACGGATTATGTGCAGGAGTACGAGTCCAAGCTGGTAACGTTCATGAGGACCCTTTCCCCGGAAGACTCGGTCTAAGTCGTTCAAAGGAAGACGTTGAACCCGCTTTACCTGGTCTCCAACGGCTACTAGAGAATATTCGAAGGCATCCCATACTTATAGGAGATTTTGTTTTCATTTGCTAGCTATAAATAGGTGGATAAATCAGATCGAATAGGACATCACAACTACACTCACTACTCTCTCACACTTACTCTCTCGCAACTTTCACTTTCACAAAAAGCATTGTAACACTTAGTCGTATGAAGGTTAAATTATTGAGATAACCCGTTTAATCTGTTTTGTTTATTCTAAGCCTTTGGGGGGTTAATGACCATGTCCTGGATATCCTCGGCTCATTCATTGAAATGGCCACGACTTAAGCACGGGGTGTAGGCATACACCTGCCGGTGCGTATGTAAAATAATATACCTGCATGTTCGAGAATAACTCGCCATAGGTTATATTATGTGGTGTGTCTATTAATCTTTAACCCGGTATTCAACCCGGGCTACTGAACGTATAATAAACATGTAATTCTTTAACAAGTTTATTTTTAAATAATTATCCCAAGTTATAAAGATTATTTGTGCCTTGTGCATTTAAATCAATTTTCTTAAACATTTTCAAAATGAGTCGGTTAATTGTATTTAGCAGTGTAAACTGACGTATTTTCCAAAAAGGCTAAGTGCAGGTACTAGGCGGAATAGGCTGGCTACTCCTAGCATCAATAAAGAGTCTTGCCAGCATAGATGTTTATAAATCTGTTGAACAATGTCCCTTTAGCTTTGATCCGCCTGTGGATCCCTTACAACCGTTTTTGTAATAATTGATATTACTTTCATTCGGTTTGTAATGTTTTTATCTTTCGACTTCCGCTGTGTATTAAACTGTGATAAATTGTCTATGATGATATCAACTACGTCACGATACTCCCCACCGGGCCCACCGGTAATACGTGGAAATATTGGGGTGTGACAGGTTGGTATCAGAGCCAACATTGAGTGAATTAAACACTTGCCTTTTGTGTTTAATCTCAATGACATAGTTTGCACATTCCTCGACTTCCGGGTCTAGGCAAAGAACTTAGGACTAATCCTTATTTATTTAATTTTATCCTTTATTGTTTTTCTTTGTTGTTTCTTTTGTTTGTTTTGACAGGATCAACAAAAAAGCCGCCGAGGTTCCGAAGAGGAGGAAGAGGCAATGGGCCATTCAACGCCCCCAACGATCACGAGGCCGAACCTTCCCACCGGCGAACACCGTCTGTTACAATGAGCACCCGTCCTCAAGAATACTGGAGGACCTATTTGGAGCCCGCGAGGCGATTTGTCTCTCTAAGTTCATCACCCTCTTACCATCATTCTTTTGGGCCGTAATCTGAGAACGAGCCCGAAGATTCTCACCACTCCTTCTTGCCGTTACGACGGTCAACCTCACACCGGGCCTTCCAGGACCCGACCCCATACTTCCAGAGCTGATTCAACCCGGCAAATCAGGTTGAAGAACCAATGGGTCATAACCCATTGGGCCCTGAAGACCATTTCCCTGAAGCTCAGGGAATGGATATGGATGATGACCCAGATCCCGCAGAACCACCATCTAGGACACCTACTCACCCCATCGAGATTTCGGATGGGTCGTCTTTTCATGGATCACCTTATCGTGGTCCAGACATCTATGAGGCAAGGTTTGCCCAATACGGCTGGGTGTTTACTCCCAGTTACAACCCATCGCAACAACAGCAGTAGCAGGATCCCTCGGTGGATTCACGATTTGTAGCGGTCAGTCCGCCACCAGTGCAGCAACCGCCTCCGGAGCCACCGAGGCGTAGGAGATCAGGAGCACGGATGTCCGTGCGAGGAGGGGATTTCCATTTCAGCACCCCTCAGCATTCAAGTGGCAGTCATTACCCGCCATTATATGAAGACCCACAGATGGGTGGGCCTTCAAACCCCGTTTCCGAGGTGAACTCTGCGCCAATAACACCGCCACCAGTGGGTTATGATAACCCGATTCCTTCATACGCCGGTGCAGCGGCGTATAACCCTTTTAAGTAGCCAGCCCATACTAACTACAACTACGCCGAAGTTGACCCATACCTTGTAGCGGCGAACTACAATGCTCTTCATCCCGAGGGGCCCTATGGAGTCCCATATCAGACTGGGTACCCACCTTATAGGTATCAATACCCGCCACCTCCTTAACCTCCACAGCATCAGCAGCCGCCGCTGATACCGCCACCGCAACAACAAGAGATTATACAAAGGTTGAGTCAGTTGGAACGGGAGGTTCAAGAAGAGCGTAGAAACCACCGAGGATTTCTCAAAGGTCTGGCGAATTTAATCAAGGGAAAGAAGAAAAGGGATTTTTGAAGATTCCTTATTTATTTATTTGTATTGTAATTTCCTTGCTTTAATCAAGTCCCTGCGTGGACATCTATTCATGTATTCAGTCCCTGCGAGGACTTGTATTTTCAGTTTAGCCCCTGCGTGGGCAAGTCATTTCTGTTAAAGTCCCGTTTAGGGCATGTATGTACTCTTTTATTTAATTATGGAATGTGTTAAATTTTAAATTATCATTATATGCATAAATATAATATATAAAATAAAACAAAATATCATTCCTTTTGTTATGGGTGAAATTCTGAGCTCATATCCTGGATAATATCTTAAATTATATCTTGCTTGTATGATATATGTTCATATCCGGGATGCTGATTCATGATATTGGTAACATCCTGAATGGTATCCTGAGGATTACTAACGGATTATGTGCAGGAGTACGAGTCCAAGCTGGTAACGTTCATGAGGACCCTTTCCCCGGAAGACTCGGTCTAAGTCGTTCAAAGGAAGACGTTGAACCTGCTTTACCTGGTCTCCAACGGCTACTAGAGAATATTCGAAGGCATCCCATACTTATAGGAGATTTTGTTTTCATTTGCTAGCTATAAATAGGTGGATAAATCAGATCGAATAGGACAACACAACTACACTCACTACTCTCTCACACTTACTCTCTTGCAACTTTCACTTTCACAAAAAGCATTGTAACACTTAGTGATCTGATCAATACCTTGCACTGTATCCTGACGTTTAAAGCAATAAGAAGAACAAGGCAGCTGCGATTGTCAGCTCCCGAGGTTTTGTGCCGGCGATCTAGATTGATCAAGGGCTTTCCTCGTATATCTCGTGTCACCCCCCTTTACTTTTTGCTCATAGTTTGATCGTAGATACAACTCAATATCCTGAGCCGTATCCTGAAAACTGTTTTTACAAACAACTTAATCAGCATATTTTCAACACACATTTCTAGCACACTACCTCACTTAACTAATTTGATCACTTACTTGCTTCGGTAATTTTTGACCAAAACACCTTTTAAAAATTAATCTGCCATTAAATATAAAAGAAAATCTTGAAGGCAAGACCTAGCCATGTGTCACTTTAAGACAGGGCCATGATGGTAGTTCCTTGTAAGATTCAAAACCCTTGTTAACATCTGAAAACATGTTAACACTCATGGCAAATGTGATTTGATAAAATCGCATAAGTCATCCTTAAATTGGATCCTTCCAATTCCTTTCTTATTATTTTTAAGCATCCATTAGTGATGTAATGCCCGCGGGCCATAATCATTGTCATATAAGACAAAGGACAGCTGTAGTCTATGACTCCCTGTCAAGAAAGGTAATGAACTATGATTCAATGCCTTAATGCCTCGATCATATAAGGTCATGGCTTATAGTTTAAATTGTCCCTGTGACTTGGCCTTTTGTGCCAATTATAACATATTAATAAGCTATGACTGAGGAAAATTATAATCCTGAATGAATATGCTTAATAAATTAACCAATATGGTTTATTAATACATTGGTTAATAAAATTATCAAAATAACAATTCCGTTATAGAGATCTGAATGAATCATTATCATCATTTTATGTAGCAATCAAGCTACATGGCAGAATCTGAAGAAATCAACAGTCACCCTGTAGAGAATCATGATACTACCAGAATTCATGTAACTGGTGCGGAACTTCAAGCATTGATTGATAATGCGGTTTCTAAAGCCATGGACAGGCAATTTAGAGAGTCTAGTGGTACACGCTCAAAGACTCACTCTGTAGCTCACAGTAAGCCACCTTCTAAATCTCATGAGTCAAAGAAGGATGATGCTCAACACTCCTCAAATCAGCACAGTGTCCCGTCTAAGAAAATTATATTTGATAAGGAGCCACGAGCAAAAACTGTTCTTATAAGTATTTCGTCTCCTGCAAGCCCAGGGACTTCACTAGGGAAAAAGGAGCTATTGATTGCATGACGTGGCTAGATGAGATGGATACGGTAGTTGATATCAGTGGATGTGCAGAGCGAGATGTTGTGAAGTACGTTTCACAGTCGTTCAAAGGAGAAGCACTAGCTTGGTGGAGGTCCTTAATCCAAGATACTGGAAAGATTCCGTTATACAATTTATCATGGGCTCAGTTTGTTGCTTTGATAAAAGAAAATTTCTGTCCTCAACATGAAGTTGAGAAGATCGAGACCGACTTCCTAGCAATGGTTATGAAGAACATAGACTGCCAGGCGTACCTCACGAGTTTTAATACCATGTCTCGATTGGTTCCATATTTGGTGACACTGGAACCAAAGCGTATAGCCCGTTTCATTGGGGGCTTAGCCCCGGAGATCAAAGTGAGTGTGAAAGCATCAAGACCTACTACCTTTAGGTGAGTAGCTGATTTGTCATTATCTCTTACCCTTGATGCGGTCAGGAAGAGATCGCTTAGAAATTCTGATGCGGGAAAGAGAAAACGTGAGGATGATAACTCACACCATTCTGATAAGAAGCACAAAGGGAACTCCGACCACAAAAAGAGTTCCGGATTTAGAAAGGACGATCAACAGTCGGGTGAAAAACCCAAGTGTAAAATTTGTAAGAAACGTCATCTGGGGAAATGCAGGTACGAATCGAAATCCCAATCGCAACCCAGGGCTTGTGGGATTTGTAAGTCAAATGAGCACAAGACGTTAGACTGCAAGAAGATAAAGGATGCGACGTGCTATAACTGTAACGAGAAGGGGCACATCAAGTCCAACTGCCCAAAGTATGCCAAGAAACCCGAAGAAGGCAAAAAGACCAATGCTAGGGTCTTTCAAATGAATGCACGGGAAGCAGTTCAGGATGATAACGTGATAACATGTACCTTCCTTATCAATGATGTTTATGCAAGGGTATTATTTGATTCCAGTGCGGATAAGTCATTCGTAGATGATAAGTTTTGTAAGTTGTTAAATCTGCCTGTTAAAACCCTAAGCATAAAATACGAGGTAGAATTGGCCGATGGTACCATAGAAACTGCTTCAACCGTGTTAGATGGATGTTTCATATCCATTAGGAACCACTCTTTTCCATTGTCTTTGCTTCCTTTGAAACTAGCTGGATTCGACATAGTAATAGGCATGGATTGGTTATCTCATAACCAAGCTCAGATCGTTTGTGACAAGAAACAAGTGGTTATCAAGACTCCATATGGTGAGCCACTTACCATACAAGGAGATACTCAGTACGGGTTGCCTAAGCAAGTGTCCATGCTTAAGGCATCAAGGTGTATGAAGAAAGGTTGTGTCATCTACATGGCACAAGTAAATATTGATGAACCAAAGCCCAAGGTCGAAGACATTCCCATCATTTCTGAATATCCAGATGTATTCCCTGAAGAACTACCTGGTTTACCCCCAAATAGGCAAGTGGAGTTCAGAATCGACATTATACTTGGAGCAGCACCTGTTGCAAGAGCACCTTGCCAGTTGGCCCCAACTGAGATGAAAGAGTTGAGAACTCAGTTGGATGATTTGTTGGCAAAAGGATTTATTAGGCCTAGCTCATCTCCTTGGGGAGCACCGATCCTGTTTGTGAAGAAAAAGGATGGATCGATGCGTTTATGCATTGATTATCGAGAGCTGAACAAGTTTACAATCAAGAATAGATATCCATTGCCCAGGATCGACGATCTATTCGATCAGCTTCAAGGAGCCAGTTACTTCTCCAAGATCGACTTGAGACCATGATATCATCAGCTGAAGGTTAGAGATGAAGATGTGCACAAGACTGCATTCAGAACTCGCTATGGTCATTACGAGTTCTTAGTGATGCCGTTCGGACTCACTAATGCACCAGCAGCGTTCATGGATCTCATGAATCGCGTTTGCAAACCCTACTTGGACAAGTTTGTCATCGTCTTCATTGATGACATTCTTATTTATTCAAAGAATCAGACTGACCATGAGAAGCACCTTCGTTGTATTCTTAAACTTCTTCATCAAGAAAAGCTCTACGCCAAGTTTTCAAAGTGTGAATTTTGGCTTCGTGAAGTCCAGTTCCTTGGACATGTGGTTAGTGAGCGTGGTATCCAGGTGGATCCCACTAAGATTGAAGCTATCATGAATTGGCAAGAGCCGAAGACGCCCACAGAGATTCACAACTTCTTGGGTCTGGCAGGATATTATAGGCGTTTTATTGAAAATTTCTCAAGAATTGCAGCACCCCTAACTTCACTGACTCGTAAGAATATCAAATTTAACTGGGGTCCTAAGCAGCAAGAATCCATTGATATACTAAAGCAGAAGCTGAGCAATGCACATGTGTTAACATTGTCTGAGGGAATAGAAGAGTTTGTGGTATACTGCGACGCATCACACACAAGTATGGGATGTGTGCTAATGCAGAAGGGAAAAGTCATTGCCTATGATTCCCGATAATTAAAAGTGCACGAAAAGAATTACACCACCCACGACTTGGAGTTGGGTGCCGTTGTGTTTGCACTAAAACTATGGAGATGGTACCAAGTGTGTGATCTATTCTGATCATAAAAGCCTTCAACACTTGTTCAACCAGAAGGATCTGAACATGAGACAGCGTCGATGGATGGAGACACTGAATGATTATGATTGTGAAATCCGCTACCATCCAGGTAAGGCGAATGTGGTCACCGATGCTTTGAGCAGAAAGGAAAGGGTTAAGCCCATTAGAATCAATGCCAAGAGCATTGAATTGAAAAACAACTTTAATGAAAGATTGCTAGCCGCTCAGAAGGAAACTGTATTAGAAGCTAACTATCCAAATGAAAAGTTGGGTGTAACTGCTGAACAGTTATCATATGGAAAGGATGGAATCCTAAGATTGAATGGACGAATATGGGTTCCAATTTATAGAGGACTTAGGGATGTGATTCTTCAAGAAGCCCATAACTCCAAATATTCTGTTCATCCTGGCTTTGATAAGATGTACCAGGATTTAAAGGCAAATTATTGGTGGATAGACTTGAAGAAGTCTATAGCCACTTATGTGGCTAAATGTCTGACATGCGCGCAAGTCAAAGCAGAGCATCAGAAACTGTCAGGCTTACTGCAACAGCCTTCCCACCTGGAAGTGGGAAATGTTGACTATGGATTTTATCCCCAAGTTACCAAAGACAAAGCGAGGAAATGATACTATTTGGGTTATAGTGGATAGACTGACTAAGTCAGCCCACTTCTTGCCTATTAAGGAAACATACAGCTCAGATAAGTTAGCTCAGCTGTACGTGGACGAGATTGTAACTCTTCATGGAGTGCAAGTGTCTATCATCTCTGATAGGGATACAAGATATACATCTCATTTTTGGAAAAGCTTTCAGCAGTCCCTAGGCACTCGATTAAACTTCAGCACTGCGTATCATCCTCAGACGGATGGCCAAAGTGAGCGTACTATACAAACACTTGAAGATATGTTAAGGGCTTGTGTTATTGATTTAGGTGGAAGTTGGGACGATCATCTTCCGTTGATTGAATTTTCATACAATAATAGTTATCATTCCAGTATTCGAGTTGCACCTTTTGAAGCGTTGTATGGAAGAAAGTGCAGGACGCCCGTTTGCTGGGCAAAAGTTGGAGATATGCAACTAACAGGACCTGATATAGTCCTGGAAAAGACAGATAAGATTGTACAGATACGAGATCGTCTCAAAGCTGCCAGGGATAGGCAGAAAAGCTACGCAGACAAAAGGCGTAAACCTCTGAAATTCAAGGTAGGTGATAAAGTATTACTTAAAGTATCACCCTGGAAAGGGGTAGTGCGTTTTGGAAAGAAAGGCAAGTTAAGCCCAAGATACATAGGACCATTCGAGATCATTGAATGTGTCGGAATAGTGGCTTACAAGTTAAACCCGCCTGAAGAGCTCAGTGGAATTCATAATGTGTTTCACATCTGCAATCTGAAGAAATGCCTAGCTGATGAATCACTAGTCATGCCACATACGGATGTGCATATTGATGAGAGCTTAAAGTTTGTCAAAAAACCTTTGTCAATCGAAGATCGACAGGTTAAGAAGCTTCGAAAGAAGCACGTACCGATTGTAAAGGTTAAATGGGATACCCCCAGAGGTCCCGAATACACGTGGGAGGTTGAGTCCACAATAAAACAGAAGTACCCTCATTTATTTCAGTAAATCTCGAGGTCGAGATTTCTTTTAAGGGGGTGAGGATGTAACACCCCATAAAATCACGACCAATATGATGAAGACACGTGTCATAAGCTTTAAACGTGCAATGGATTAAATATGAGGGACTAAAGCTGACAAACAAAGAAAGTAGGTGTGTAACAGGATTCAAAGTGTCAACATTTTATAATTATACCTTTCAACAACCTTACACGATGTTTATACCTTTAAACGAATGAATTATGAATCATATGAAGCCGTTTGTGGAAGAAAGTGAAAGTTTACAAACCGCAAGGGTTAAATGTGTCAACATGTTTAAACTATACCTCTGAGTGACCTTTTAACGAACCCAAAGCTTTATAACGATTAAATATGCTCCCAAGAATAAGTGATAAAAATTTCACAAAGTTTCGATATCGTATGAGGAAAATACGTTAACATTCGTAAATAAGGGGTTAAAAGCGTCAACGTTGAAATTCAGGACTTTTCGGTGATCGTATAACTAACCGGGGACTTAACGAAGTTTGTTTATGACTTAGAGTCCTTAAAAGTCAAGTTTGAGGGTCAAAAGTGCAATAAACAATAGTTAAAATAAGTTTAAGAGGACCAGGGACCAAAATTGCAAATCTGACAAACTTTGTGACCGAATCTGGGCCTCATACCGGCCGCGTAGACCCTCCCTTAATCCTTACGCGGGCCGCCTGAGCCTGCAGATGCAGAAAACATGCACAGTTGTCTGTTACAGCAGGTTACACCGACTTACATGCATGGTTTTCGAATTCAGGAGCTTGGCCAACAGATTTTCATGCATAGGGGACACCTGGGATGATCATGAATCAATCCTAGAATTGTGTGGAGCAATCTTGTGAGGTTTTAAGTCCAATATAAAGAGTTCTTGTATTCTTGTTCATTTGCTCATTTGCAAATATCATTCTCAATCACTATCTGGAGCTCTCTGGACTTTAAGCAAGCTTCCATCAGCTCTTAATTCGTGCTAAGGACCATTGTGAGTGTTCTTAGCCTCTCTAATTCGTGTTTTATTAGTTTAATGACTTAAAGTCAAAGCCGTCGTAATTAAGCTTTGACTTAGTGATTAATCACTAATGGTCCAGTCATTTTTCGAATTGAAAGTGGCTATGAGTTGGTAATTATGTGGGTAATAAACCCTTAAAATGGCACCCTCTGATTTCCACTCTAACTAGGTCAATTGTCGGGTCAAACTTAATTATAAAAAGTCAACAGAAAGCTACTTTTCAAATAAGCTCATAATTAACAATGTAGAAGCTATGAAACTTGTTTTAACACTTATATAACTTGGTAATTAATGTAAGAACATGTCTAAGCATGTTCAACCCGACAATTTTGAGTCTAGGCTCGGTTCGGAACCGAAAGTCGCAAAAGTAGACTTTTGCTTTGTCTTCCAGTTCTGACCTGATTTAGTTTAGTTTAGACATGCCTTAGAGTTCCATTAGGACCAGGTTATAAGTTATTATAACCCTCTGAGGTTATACAACTTGGTTCCTAATTAATCCGATTCATATGCATGTTTCCGTTAATTGCTCAAATGTTGACCATTATGCCCTTTTGGCCTTAAAACGGGATTTTTGAAAATATGAGAGGACAAAAACCTTTGTTACTGATTTATAAACATGTCCTAAAAATTTGACATCTGTTTGAGGTCTAGATTAGGAGTTATGCTCAATAGCGTAATTTGAAAGCTTTTTATTAATTAAACGACATAATTAGTATAAAGTCTATCTAAACCCAAATTTTCATACCAAACCTTTTACCCACTGATGTAATATAATATTTTGGGATATTTGAAGATTTTTAATTATTTTTAAACTGATCATAACATAGGGTTATTGCTTTGATTCGGTAATTGACGGTTATACCCTTTTTCTAATAAAATGAGTTTTACATAACTTTTTCATACCAAACTTTTTGCTACTGATTTCATATGATAAATAAAATATTTTGAACTTTATAAACTGATCAAAAACTCATATTTCCTATTATAACCCGAAAATCGCTTAAAAACGACTTTTTATGCGTTTTAAACGCATAGTATGGATTTAAAACTATTTTTGACATATAAGACTTAATACCTACTGATGTTTTAAGTAAATTTTTATAACTTAACAGTAAGAAAAAGTTTTGAACTCAGATTTCCAAATTTAACCTTTAAAGCTTATGTGAAATTACCAAAATGCCCCTACGGTGCATAGTTTGGTTATAAATGATAAATTTCACATATATGCAATACCCTACTGATATAACTTATTAAATAAAATATTTTTACTGATTAGTTTAACCTCTTTTATAATCTTTAAAATGACCAAAATACCCCCACGGGGCTTAATTTGGGTTTAAATTCTTTTTGGGCATAATGGAAGGTATCATACTGATATCACAACATATTTAAGGCATATTAACTTAGGAAACATGTTCATGACTCATATGGTTACCCGTTATGCATTTATCGTGATCGGTACGGTTATGTAACTAGTTTGCATAATTTAACCGAAACGGGTCAAACCTTATCATTTTCACTTCAAAATCCAGAATGTGTTTAGTTTACCCATATTATACAAATCTTCATACTTGTCGGGTCTAAACCACATTCTGATCTGGTCTTCGCTTAATCATGCGTTTTGAACCGTATACCTTTCTTTAAAACTAACCGGTCTAAGTTTAAACTTAAGTAAGACCCGTTAGGAATCTAATAGGTTAATTAAAACATTCGTTCCAGATTTAGGAGACCAGTAAAAGATACTTGCACTTGCTGATTTGTACTGCTGGGATAAATTTGTATAATTTGCTCAGGTAAATACTTTTAACTTATTTTCCCTTATACGGGCTTGGGGTACGGTATATAAAATACCGCTTGGTCGGGTATTGAATTTTTAATCGTATGAAGGTTAAATTATTGAGATAACCCGTTTAATCTGTTTTGTTTATTCTAAGCCTTTGGGGGGTTAATGACCATGTCCTGGATATCCTCGGCTCATTCATTGAAATGGCCATGACTTAAGCACGGGGTGTAGGCATACACCTGCCGGTGCGTATGTAAAATAATATACCTGCCTGTTCGAGAATAACTCGCCGTAGGTTATATTATGTGGTGTGTCTATTAATCTTTAACCCGATATTCAACCCGGGCTACTGAACATATAATAAACATGTAATTCTTTAACAAGTTTATTTTTAAATAATTATCCCAAGTTACAAAAGATTATTTGTGCCTTGTGTATTTAAATCAATTTTCTTAAACATTTTCAAAATGAGTCGGTTAATTGTATTTACCAGTGTAAACTGACGTATTTTCCAAAAAGGCTAAGTGCAGGTACTAGGCGGAATAGGCTGGCTACTCCTTGCATCAATAAAGAGTCTTGCCAGCATAGATGTTTATAAATCTGTTGAACAATGTCCCTTTAGCTTTGATCCGCCTGTGGATCCCTTACAACCGTTTTTGTAATAATTGATATTACTTTCATTCGGTTTGTAGTGTTTTTATCTTTCGAATTTCGCTGTGTATTAAACTGTGATAAATTGTCTATGATGATATCAACTACGTCACGATACTCCCCACCGGTAATACGTGGAAATATTGGGGTTTGACACCGTACCCTCCGGTAAAGACGATGTTCAGTGCATTGTAGAGTTGGGTTTCAAAAGCTGAAAAGACGTCCTCCTGTTTTGTCTCCCACGAATACACAGCACCCTGCTGTGCTAAAGAGATTAAAGCTACGCGATCTTCGAAAATCCCGCAATGAATCTGCGATAGTATCTAGCGAGACCAAGAAATTGCTGTATCCTCGAAGGACTCTTTGGTGCCGATCAATTTCTTATAAAATGGATCTTAGTGAGATCCGCGTGTATCCCCACTTCGTTGACTACGTGACCAAGAAAGTGTACTTCTCGAATCCTAAAGTCACACTTAGGTAGACTTCGCATGGAGTTGCTCCTCCCCTAGGAGCTCTAGGATGTAATACAAGTGTCGTTCATGGTGTTCATTTATCCTGGAAGTGATTCAAAATGTCATAGATAAACACGGTTGATGAGTCTGGCTAGATGAGGTTGACAGATACTACTCATGTGATCCCTAAGGCTGCTGGTGTGTTGGATAGCTTAGACAACAAGAATAGGAAATCGTAGTCGCCGTACTGTGCCTGTAACGCCGTGTTAGGAATCATCCTCCCCTGGGTCCTCCATCAGGTGACAGTCCGATCTTAAGTCGGCTTCCGAATAGAAGCTTGATCATTGCAGCGGGTCAAGTAGGTCGACGATGCGAGATAGAGGGTGACGGTCTATAAATGCCACCTTGTGGTAGTCTGTACACATACGAAAGGACTCGTCCTTCATTTCCATAATAGAGCTCGGGCTACCCATAGCGAGAAGCTAGGTCAATTAAAACCCCTGCCCTGTAGTTCCTGAAGTTGATTAAACAGTTCTTGCAACCTTCCTTGTGCGAAATGACTAGGGGTACTAGAAATCAAGGTTGTTTCTGTCGTGATACAAATCGGTAGGTCTTTGATTTCTCCTCTCCTCGGGTTTGAGTACTTATAACTAGCGTTAAGATAACAGGATAGCTTAAACACTTCTAGACTTCCGAAGTGATACTAACATTCAGTGAATCCCCACCAGGGAGAGATATACGAGCGATTTTTATCTTTACAAAGGTTTCTGCTCGGTGCTCGGACAGCCAGTCTATACTGACGACTACAACAAAGCTTTCCAGGGTAACTGAAGAAGAGTCAATGTTGAACACGTGACCTACAAGTTTGAGTTGCACCTTGGGTGAACGTGTGAGACTTCAATTGGCTTGCCATCAGCCACTTCTACAACGTGTCTGTCTTCAAGAGGCGCCAGGGTTAAACAGAACAGAGACGAAGCAATTTGTTACCCATTACATACAAGCTACGATGTTGCTATTACACCTGGCGTCGCTTACGCCAATCCTAAATGCCTTTCCACGAGCAACACTTCCAGTGTTGTTGTTATTGTTACGAGGATTCCCAATATTGTCATTGTTCCCTTGGTTGTTGACATCTTGATTTAACAACGGCCAATCCTTGTTAAAGTCACCTCCATTTCCATACTGAAAGCTATGATTGCGAATACCTTGCTGTCACCATGGCCATTTCCCCTAACGTTGTTGCTTTGTGAATAGATCTCCGCGATCTATTGCCAATAGGGTCCATTTTCTCGCTGTTTCTTGTCTCGTCCTAGGGTACTGCCCATGACGTTTGTAATTTACACACCCCATACTCTAGTTGATATCCAGTGTTTACGCCCCAATCTATTCGTAAGAGTTGGCTCCTAAAGGTCGCTGACTAGGGTTAGTGGCTTGATTGAAATCAATGTGCTGGTGTTCGTCGTCGCAAAGCGGTGTCGTCCTCGTACTAGGGTTGGTAATGTATCACGTTCACCTACTTATCCATCGGCCTTACGAGTCGATTGAACAATACACGGTAAGTTGCTAGAGAGCACAGAAGTGATCATACTTTGGGATTTGAGGCGTCAATTCGTCAGGTTCAGGTATTCGAGAAAAATGAGGAAAGCACAGACCAAACGTTCAACAATTCGACCACTAGCTCAGAGGTGTTCGCACTAAGCGTTCAGATACGTGTTTAAGCAGCGCCTAATATCAACGTGATTCATAAGGATTTAGAGGGAAGTGAAAAGACCACGCTCAGATAGAAGGCAGTCATCGCTATGACTCCTATCGATTTGTTATGTCTCTCCTTAGATCGAATAACGAAACATAACCCTTTTTTCACTTGTTAAGCCTCACTGGGACTCACATGCACCCCACATTATTATTATGTGTGCACCCACAATAATATTGTGATTTGCATGCTCATCTCAGTTCCTCCTAACTCATGTCAAATGGTTCCTCAACTCAAATGTCAACGGAGGTTGTCAAAAAGACAAGATCAGAGAAATCTCAGTACTACGACATACTAGCAATGCATCATACTGTAAACAAACAATTCATGTAATTATGCTATAGTGACGAGTGTGTGTCCGTATGCTACATCATAAACAAGTATATACTAATCATGTAATGTATACCACAGGTGAAAAGACGAACCTTGCAATCTGGAGCTGAGCGTCATGGTCGTATTCACGTATTCAGAACTGTTCGGTTATAGTCTGGTTTTATAAAACATTTTTTTTTCAAAACCAAGTTCACTATAACCAGTGGCTCTGATACCAAACTGTCACACCCCCAAAATCCCACATGCGGAATCCCCCACGAGGCGTGTGACGTACCAGAATCTAGCCACCAATCGCATTGAACTCATAACAAGATTTCAAATAAAAACTTTCATTTATTAAAATAAAGTGTTACAAAACATTAAATGTAATTCATCGTGTTCAGCGGAAGCATAAATCCTTAGTTTTGCTTTTCATAATCCAAGTGTGTGTAAGCCATTAGATTTGTCTCGTGATTCCATGTATCTCGACCCATGACCACTCTAGCATCCCAGAAAGCAAGTTCCAACGACATGTACCTATAGGCATGCAAGCATGCAGAAAAGTGTATCAGACAACGCTGGTGAGTTCACAGTTTGTTTAACCGTTTGTTACCAAGTATTGATTTACGTTATGTTATGTTGATAACAACTCGATACCGCAGACGGCGCCTTTTTGCCCTTCTTCAATGTTCTATCAAACATTGGTCATGATTTTAAAGTTATTAGTTCACGCCCGTCCTATCCAGGTACGTCGTGAGGGTGCCAAACCTAATAGCCTTATCAACTAATAACCCTGTTGCCCTACAAGCAACTAACCCCGGTAGTATGATGGGACTTAAGTGATAGAAAATGAGTGTATTATCCAACATCAACATTTACTGAAAACTGCTTCATATCCCCTGTAAGGATATGGGTTTGTGAAAACTGCCTCACATCCCCTACAAGGATGTGGGTTTATGAAAACCGCCTCATATCCCCTTCAAGGAGATGGGTTTATGAAAATCCGTTTATATGTTTGTCTGTTTGATTGTCCCCACCGGACGCATGCTTGTTTTGAGAGAAGTGAACTCACATTGGTTTGCTCGGTATGACTAGTTACTTGTTCACACTTAATCAGTCAAAGCCTATGATGTTCATGTACATGTAATCAGTTTACATTCACGTTGTTCACGTATATTCATAGTGTGCGTTCATAGAAAAGATCATCGCATAACAAATAGCGAGTACTCAAATCACATAACAACACTTAACAAATGAGTTTACTATTCACACGAGCCACATCAGGTTCCTCAATCATGACTAACATTATTAACAGGAAGCAATTAGAATTTAAACAATCATAAGCATTCATCATCATACATATCCTAAACCTTAGTTCTGTTTTGGGGTACCCTCCTGGCGAAGGACCTTTCGGCGAACAATCCTCACGACGAAGAATCATACTTCGCCATGAAGAGATCGTTACGAAGAATCAGAATGGTTCGTCAAAGGACAGTCGACGAAGAATCAAGTCTTCATCGGCTTGGATTCTTCGTGGGGGAGGGATCTTCGTCGCTGCACCCCAACAGTTTCATGATTTCCTACATTCTCGCTAAATCAGTTACATTCGAAACGACTTTCCAAATATTCACGAACCTTTAATCATCATTAACAAAGTTACAATCCACCATTCATTCGAATCAAATCATCCTAATAATTCCTAGAACAGTTTAACAGTTCATGAACAATAATATGCTATCAAACTAATTCGGATCATAAACACAATCGTCGGGCAATCATATTATCAAATCAATAAAAACCCCTATAAACATCATGCACACTTATAACTAAATCATCAATCACATGATTAACAATATAATCGAACACACATCAGATCGAATGCACACTTTTAACCAAATCATCATCCCTACATTCTGAATTTACAATTAATATTATTGTCTCAAATGATGTCCACTGTTTGAACATTATAAATGTTCCTAATCGCCGTTTATTCTGGAACTTTACGAGTTGCCGTGCTCATATCAAACTTAAATAAATCGTATCATTACTCATACAATCTAAACAATATTTAACATGTTTCCTATAAATCATGGGTCATCATAATACTCATAACATTCACGTAATTCATCAAATATGATTACTGCCATGTACTGAATCAGATAAAGGTATGATGCTTACCCGAATACGAGATGCACAGAGTTTGTTTAGGACCGAGAAGGGAGAGGATCCCAACAGAGGAGGTTGTCATTAGTTACCAGAGAGAAAAACAGAGAGGAAAGGACGTAGGGTTTGTGAAATCATACAACCGTGTGTAAGTATATGGTGCGAACAGGGCCTGGCCCTGACCGGGTTTCATTTGGGCCGGAAGCTCATCTTGGCAAACAATACTCCCGACGAAGAACCATACTTTGTCAAGAGCATTGATGACGAAGAACTATCTTCGTCAAGATGTGTTTGTGACGAAGGACTATCTTCGTCAAGAATGAAGATGACGAAGAACTATACTTCGTCCAGGAGAGTTGTGACGAAGAACCTTGAGATCTCAGGTTGACACATCATCCCCAACTTGAAAGAAATTTCGTCCCGAAATTTGATAAGTAACCCAAAAACGGAAAAGGGTTATTGAGATCTCGGGTTGTCACATATATAATATAATATAAACTTATAAATAACTTTTCGGTCCATCTGAAAACTTGTGCCTCGGACCATAACCTGGCTCAGCCGGTCCAATAGCCCCCCTGAATTTCACAATAATTAAGAAATCAAACTAGTGTTATTACCAGGGCCTGACCTATAGTATAAATAACCCAGGTTTGGACGTAGGGTCTCCTATTAAAAGAAAATTTATATGCTAACTATTAATATTAGTGCAAATTTATTCTTTTATACAAGTAAACCACTCTGTGTTATAGTTGTGTTAGATTTTTGCTAGATTCCAAACACGGATAAAGAAGTAATGTTTATGATAGTAAAGAGCCCCGAAATTTTATTTCGCCTTAGACCTCTAAAAAGATTGGAACAGCCCTCGTTACCACTCATCTTTCTCACCGTCATAATACGTACAACTCAATTCTTGAATCGAATTTGATTTAAATAATACAAGTTAGTGATCCCTAATTACTTGATTCTTGAATTCTCAGGTATAACTTATTTAGTAATTCCACGATAATATTTTTAGTGACTGGTTGATTAGTAAAAATAAATCTAAAAATAACCATTATAATAATTGATTGGTCAAAATAAAACTAAAAATAACCATTATAATAATAATAATATATTTTAAACAATTTTTGACTATAATTACAAGGGTTAGGATATAATAGAAAGTTTATTTGGCTAAGAAGGCTAGGAAGTAATCTTGACCATCCATTTAGTTAATCAAGGACTAAGATTAAATGTGAGAAATTGAAAGGAAGAAAAGAGGCGCGTGAGTTTGTTTATGGGCATTCTAGGCAATCCAAGGAAATAGTTTCTCTCTCCTCCAATTCCCCCCATTTTTAAACGTTAATAACTCTTTCATACGACATTATTTTTTTATAAAAATTGCCCAAAAAACGAGCGTTTTTTATCTTTAAAATAAGTATACTATTGCTATATTTTCGATTTTTTTTTTGAAAACACAGTTGCTTAAAACGCAATGGAAAAAACCCAGTTGCGTAAAACGTAATGAAAAAAACCTAAAAATGACATTTTTCTAAAACACAATGCACAAAAAACACAAAGAAATGTCTTATTTGTAAAACGCAATGGCCAGAAAACACATAGAAATGTCTTATTTGTAAAACGCAATGGCCTAAAATCACAAAAGAAAGTGTACTTTCTAAAACGCAATGGACTGAAAACACATAAAAATGTGTTTTTACCTAAAACGCAATGCACCAAAAAAACAAAGAATTGTCTTATTTCTAAAACGCAATGGCCAGAAAACACTTAAAATGTCTATTTTCTAAAACGCAATGGACTGAAAACACATAAAAATGTGTTTTACCTAAAACGCAATGCACAAAAAAAACAAAGAAATGTCTTATTTATAAAACGCAATGGTCAGAAAACACTTAAAAATGTCTCCTTTCTAAAACGCAATGGCCTAAAAAAAAAAAGAAAGTGTTCTCTCTAAAACGCAATGGACTGAAAATACCTAAAAATGTGTTTTACCTAAAACGCAATGACTAAAAACACTTCAAAAATGTGTTTTTCTAAAACACAATAGGCAGAAAACACATAAAAATGTCTTAGTTCTAAAACGCAATGGCCTAAAAACACCAAAGAAAGTGTTTTCTCTCTAAAACGCATTGAATCAGGATAATAGTTTTGTTTGTGAATTGTCTGAACCAAGAAGTAGGAGATCAAAAGACTGTCTACGAATGCAGTTTTCCAGAGACAATTTACAGAAAATTAAATTTACAGCTCAACCCCAGCCAGGGGCTCTGCCCCTTGGATCCCGCCAGGGGCGCTGCCCCCGGACCCCCGCCAAGATCGTAAAACGCAATGCCTAAATAAAAAACCCGGATAATAAAAATGAAATAAAAGAATTTCTTACATGGATCGAAGTCGGTTTCTTCAACGATTGACGAAATTTGAATGATTGAAACACTTATCAGAGATCGAATCGAACGGATCGAGTGATTATCTTCAAAATCACCGGAAAAAAAACGAGATTTTGTATGAAATTAAACTGGGTTTTCTTCAAAAAAAAAAGCTGAAGAACACGTTGATTGGGTGTTTGAATCATTGATTGGTGACAAAAAATCGCACTATAATGTAGTGATTATTGAGATAGAAAGTGAAGAAATGGTTGAAGATGGTGGGTTTTGAAAATGGTGGGTTTTGATGTTACTGGGAAGAAGAAAGAAGAAAATGATAAGATTGACTAAAAATACCCTTCCTCTTTATTTTAAATTTTGCCACATATCATGATCATATTGCTTTCTATACTTTTTAGGCAAAATAAACTTTCTATTTGATACTCACCCATAATTACAATATATAAATGATAAAAGAGTTAATTACTATTTCAGTCCCTGAGGTTTGTCAAAAATAACGGTTTCAGTCCATTAGTTTAAAAATTGCTATTTCAGTCCATTAGTTTCATTTTCATAACCATTTCAGTCCACCAACTTAACTCCCATCCATTTATTCTGTTAACTTTGGGTGAAATGACCAAATTGCCCCTGCTAACTTAAAAATTGTAATAAAAAAATTCTAAAGAATCTAAAAAATCAAAAAAATTCAAAAAAATCAAAAAAATTCCAAAAAATTAAAAAAAATCTAAAAATAAAAAAAAAAAATTTAAAAATCATAAAAATTCTAAAAAAATCCAAAAAAATTCTAAAAAAATCCAAAAAAATCTAAAAATCAAAAAAATTCCAAAAAAAATCAAAAAATTCCAAAAAATTCCAAAAAATTCAAAAAAAAATCTAAAAATCAAAAAATTTTAAAAAATCATAAAAATTCTAAAAAATCCAAAAAAAATCTTAAAAATCTAAAAATAAAAAAAATCCAAAAAATCTAAAAATAAAAAAAATTTAAAAAATCATAAAAATTCTAAAAAATCCAAAAAAAATTCTAAAAAATCCAAAATGTTTCATTAAATGTTTCGAACCCGAACCGTTTAGAGCTGAACCGTTTCGACGCGAACCGTTTCGACGCGAACCGTTTCGACCTGTACCGTTTCGAGCTGAACGATACGGGTCGAAACGGTTCGCGTCGAAACGGTTCGGCTCGAAACGTTACGGGTCGAAACGGTTCGCGTCGAAACGGTACGGGTCGAAACGGTACGGGTCGAAACGGTACGGGTCGAAACGGTTCGGCTCGAAACGGTACGGGTCGAAACGGTTCGGGTCGAAACGGTTCGCGTCGAAACGGTACGGCTCGAAACGGTACGGGTCGAAACGGTTCGCGTCGAAACGGTTCGGCTCGAAACGGTACGGGTCGAAACGGTACGGGTCGAAACGGTTCGGGTCGAAACGGTTCGCGTCGAAACGGTACGGCTCGAAACGGTACGGGTCGAAACGGTTCGCGTCGAAACGGTTCGGCTCGAAACGGTACGGGTCGAAACGGTTCGCGTCGAAACGGTTCGCGACGAAACGGTACGGGTCGAAACGGTACGGGTCGAAACGGTTCGCGACGAAACGGTTCGGCTCGAAACGGTACGGGTCGAAACGGTTCGCGTCGAAACAGTTCGTGTCGAAACGGTTCAGCTCTAAACGGTTCGGGTTCGAAACATTTAATGAAACATTTTGGATTTTTTAGAATTTTTTTGGATTTTTTAGAATTTTTATGATTTTTTAAATTTTTTTTGATTTTTAGATTTTTTTGAATTTTTTGGAATTTTTTTGATTTTTTTGAATTTTTGGAGTTTTTTTTATTTTTAGATTTTTTAGATTTTTTTTGGATTTTTTAGAATTTTTATGATTTTTTAAAAAATTTTTGATTTTTAGATTTTTTTTGAATTTTTTGGAATTTTTTGGAATTTTTTTTATTTTTAGATTTTTTTGAATTTTTTTGGATTTTTTTTTGATTTTTTAGAATTTTTATGATTTTTTAAAATTTTTTTATTTTTAGATTTTTTTGAATTTTTTGGAATTTTTTTGATTTTTTGAATTTTTTGGATTTTTTTGATTTTTAGATTCTTTAGAATTTTTTTATTACAATTTGTTAAGTTAGCAGGGGCAATTTGGTCATTTCACCTAAAGTTAACAGAATAAATGGAAGGGAGTTAAGTTGGTGGACTGAAATGGTTATGAAAATGAAACTAATGGACTGAAATAGCAATTTTTAAACTAATGTACTGAAACCGTTATTTTTGACAAACTCAGGGACTGAAATAGTAATTAACTCATGATAAAATAACATAAATATTGGAATTGGTGGGTGCTTCCATAAAGTGGAAGCATGTTAGACAAAGCCTGCTTTTGGCCTATTATTGCATCACTACTTTTCATTATTAATTAATTACATAAAAAATAATTAATTACATCAAATTATTTTGCGTTTTTTCAAATCAATTAGTTTTAATGCATGATTAGCTGTATGATTTTACTTTAAAAGAGACCATTAAAATAAGTACGAGCAAATCATATGAAAATGCATTTAAATTAAACTAAAATTTTATTTTATATAGTCCACACACAATTCTTACTAGAGTAAATTACAAAGATTGTCATTTAATTATACACCAAATTTTACTCTCTGACATTTTTTCTTTAATTTGTGCATTGTATATCCTTTAAATAACAAATTTGCACACACACACACACACAGTGTCCTTTTCTCTAAACATCATCCACCTACCCAATTAAATACACCTATGTGCCTCTCGGGTGAGGGGTGAAATTGTCAATACCTTGCGACCAAGGTGGTCTATTCGTGCAAACGTTGATCAAGAAACGGTTGACAATTTGCATTTGCTCAATTTCTTTCAAAAATATATGTTGGCTATTAAATTTATGAAAAAACTATACCTTTTTTTTTAATTTCAGAGCGTTTTCCCCATTTGTTCGCTATAAAGCTACATAATGGTGGTTGTTTCACTAAATTTCCAAAGGTTGAGTATGTGAGGGTAAGCACAACTATGTAGATGAGCTGGGTCCATAATTTTTCTCTGTTCATGAGTTGGATTGAGTATTGAAAAAGTTAAGGTATGCAACAGATATTATTAGGTATTATCACTATATGGTACCTAATCAGGAACTAGGATTTAGCCTCCATACTCTAGGTAGTGACTTAGATGTTATTGACTTTTGCAAATACACAAGTGATCATAAGAGCACTCGGGGCGGTGCGTTATAAATCTTCATCACGCGTTATTTGATCACGGAACACCGCCGCCTCCCATTTTTTCACGCGTTATTTTTATAACGCGTTACACCCATAACGCGTTGAAAAGTTGAAAACAAATACTCAGCCGCCTTTCTTCTTTTGTCTTTTTATGTTAGAATTAATATCAACTTTGACAAAAAGTGATCTGGACCCATTGCATGTTGACACCTGTAATATCAATTGTTTGCATGTTGACACCTGTAAATATTTTTAAAATTTGGGAGTGGTAGAATTCCATCACTAGTGATACCACCCCCCTACATTTCTATCACTAGTGATAGAATATTGGTTGTACACATGGCATGACTTGATTGGATAGTAGGAGTGATAGAAACTATCACTAGTGAACCACCCATCCTCCCCTAAAACCATGAATGTTTACACGGAGTTTGAAGTAACCAATGTGCATACATATTTTTGTTCCCCTGCAACTGAAGTTAGTGATGATGTTAAGATCATTAGCAAAAAATCAAGGCTGATGTTAGGATGGCATCCCTTAGGAAACGATTTAGGTGACTCTTCTGGTCAATAACAAGAAACATTAAATTCAAGGCTATTGTTAGGCTGGCATCCCAATGCATGTGATAATGTAGATGAGGAAATGCATGAGAACCAAATTACACGTGAGAATAATGCTAATAATGTAGATGAAGGTGTTGGCATTACTGATAACAATGTGGATGAGAACCTAACTAATTGTGATGATATTGATAACATTGTGGATAATGAAGTGCAACAGGTAGTTGAAGGTGTTAGTATTTGAAGAAACACAGAACTGATTAAGGGACTAATCAGTTTGGTTTATGTTCCTTGCATAGTGGTTAATCTTCTCTTTAATTCCTGAGCTCCTTAATGACCGTGTGTAACTGCAAAACAAAACACCGTTACTCGTTAAGAGGGGAATGTGGGGGTTTCCCTCTTAACCGGGCTCCGGCGTGAGAATAAGCGACTGTGCTTTGGAGATAATTAAGTGTTAAGTGAGAGTAGAGGGAATGGAATGTTTAACCTGTGGAGTGAGGTCTCTATTTATAGCCGGAGAGGTGTAAAGAGGATATGGGCTGATGGGCCTTGGGCCGGAAGTCGACAACTTGGGCGGTATGCTCTTTGTCTCACTTGTCTCGACCGTTAGTGGTTTCTGAGAGTTCTTAGGTGCTGGCGCACAGCGATTGGAGCCACGTGTCATGGTTGTCGGCCTGGCCGCCGCCCTGCCATCAGCAGGTGAGTGGAGATCGTGGGGCAGTTGTCTCTGCCCTATGATTGGTGCCACATAGGCGTCCTTAAGTACTTCTTGTCTCCTGCATGTCAGACGATCGTGGAGCACGATTGCGCAGGAACAGAAGGACCCTGATTGGCTCTTTTATTCTGCCACTTGTACGTTGTGTACTATCTGGAAAGGTCTCGCGCCGTAGTCAGGCACGATTCCTGCTGAGCACGTTATTATCATGCGCGCGGCATGGGCTTTCAGATGTCCCTTTTAGAATGCTAAGTGTCGTTAACTGGAGTTTATTCTTTTGTGGACCTCGCGCCGCATTATACGGGTATGTTGTATTCCGCGCGAGGTTGGCGATCAAGAAAATTGTTGATAAAGGAGTATGGTCCCGCGCGACCCTTCAGGGGGTTGCGCGGCTTTTTGGGACCATACCCCTTCAAGTCCCCCCAGTCCAGTGCTGCACCATGCGCAAGGCAAGTGGTTGGAGCTCTGGACTTAAGAAAATAAAGTAGTGTGATGCTTTTTGGCTTTGGTAGACGTCGCGCGTGTAAGTAGTTAGTTACTACGGCGCGGCTATCAGGCTTGTTGTTGGCTTTTATATGAAGTGTCTGATAATTTTGGGCGGGAAAAACCTCGAAGTTTGAATTTTCTGACAGGTTGGTGAAAAAGTCGTGGTTGGTGACGCTTGAGTTGACCCCTGACGGTTGTCATCAACTTGTCGCTGACGGTTCAGGTTCTCGTCAGGAGAGTGAGGCCCACGCGCGCGTGGTAACCGTCACTCCGGGAAACACGCCTTACGTGGCGCTTTCTGGTTGGCCTTGCTTGCGGCGATCTCGGCACGGTTACCCATCGCATTAAATGCGATGGGTATATATATCCGGAGAGATATGAGGCTCGTCACTTTCTTGTTTACTATTCTTCTTCTTCCTCTCAAATCTTCTCTGAATCTTCAAGTTTTTGAAGAACGTTGTAGCAGATCATCAAGGTTTTGAAGAAGGTTGTAGCAGATCGTCAAGCAGAACACTCCAGACCTTTGTTTTATTCATCGATGGCTGAGGAGCATGAGGATATCCCCGGAGAAGAAGGTCCTGTGCCTGTTCTCCGGTGGGACTTAGGGCTTTTCGAACAACTTTCCCGTAGTTTCCGGTTCCCACCGGAGTGGGATGCCCGGTACCCGGATCAGAACCAAACGGCCGCTGATGCACCACCGGGGTACATCACGTTGTTTGAGGACTTTTTTCATCAGGGCAACTTCCGGCTGCCGGCGACTCACTTCATGGCTCACGTTCTTCAATATTATGGGTTTCATATATCTCAAATGAGCCCACCCGGGATGGTTCGGGTTCGACATTTCGAGTTCCTGTGCTGGGCTCATGGCATCGAGCCAACCGTTGATAAATTCCGGGTTTTCTACACCCTTCAGAGAAACATGGGTTTCTATTCCTTCGCCAGCCGAGGCGCGGCGAAGAAGATACTGTTGAACCCTCCCAAGAGTTTCCATGATTGGAAACCAAAGTTTTTCTATATTCGGGAGGAGGTTGTTTCGGTGCCCATGACGTTTCGCGCTTGGAATGAACCAATCGTGAATGAAGACTTGGAGATCCCCAAGACTGTGGCTTGGTATCGCGAGCTTACCGCCACCCCAAACCGAGTATTTGGGGAGAGTGTCTTGGTTGCGGCGTGGATGAGTGATCAGTGGCCGGCTGAAAGCAAGGAGGTTCCTATCTTAATGATGGGCGATGAAGGTTAGTAATTTCCTTAATTCTTACTGATTTTCCGAGGTTTGCATTTCCCTTATTTCTTTTTCTGATGTGACTTATCTTGTAGAGGTGCGCTTATATCAGGCTGCCTTCGCCGCTTTTGGCGGTAGAATGGGTGTGCGCCCGCTTCGAGACGGGGAGCAATACTGGTATTACCAAATAAGGGATAACTTTATGTATCCTGTTGCTGATGCGTTCACCTTGCTGCCTGCTGGAAACGAAGGTGCGCACATACCGAACCCTCGTCCTTTGCGCTCTGTGACTTCTGCTGGGAAAGAGGTTGTCTATCTTTCCAGCGAGGAGTCTGTAGGGTCTTCGAACGGAGAGTTAAGTTCGTGGTCTAACGTCTTTGCAGGTGTGTTGCGCGACTTGGGTATTGACCCAGAAGAGAAGAAGAAGAAGAAACTGGTGAAGAAGAAGAAGGATGCTGAGGTGACCAGCAAAGGTGCTGGCGGTAGTCGCGCAACCACTGGTGCTAAAGGTATTTTTCGTCTCCATCAGAGTGACTTGAGAGATTTCGTGATTGTTAGTGACTCATTAGAGGGTTTGTCGCGCGTAGGCGAAGGTAAAGGTGGAGCAGGTCGCTCAAAAGATGAAGGTGGCGCGGGTTCTCGCAACCCGGATGCTGGCGCTACTCCTTCTGTTGAGCATGCTGAAGAGGAAGAAGAGGAGGAAGAAGAAGAAGCTGCTGGAAATTTGATTAGCAGAAAAAGGACCAGGAGCGGGGCGACTGCTGGAGTGACTGTGGCGTCGAAGGCTGGGGGAGCTCTGGTGCTTGGTAAACAGAGCAATTTGCGCTCACTCTATCAGTTCTCTCCTGGTAAAGTTTGTTTTTTAGTTCTTTTTGTTGTGGCTTTGCTTGTCTTGACCCTTTGATTTATGCAGAGGGGAAGAAGAAGACCCCTGAAAAGGGTGTTGTTTTTACGGAGCCAGAGCCAAAGAGGCCTAAGATTGTCATCAAATCTTCCGAGACTGCTGCGGCTGTGCATGACAAGGGCAAACATGTTGCTGAGGTCGATAAGGCAAAGGCTGCCGAAGAGAAGAAGAAGGCTGATGAGGAGCGTAGGAAGAAAGTTGATGAAGACAGGAGGAAGGAAACGGAGGCGAAGAAGAAAACTGAGGAAGACCAGCGCCAGGCTGAAGAGGCGCGCAAGAACAAGGTTGCTGAAGAAAAGAGGAAGAAGGCAGAGCAGGAAAGAAGAGCTGCTGAGAAGGCTCATGCTGATGCTGAGAAGGAGAAGGGAAAAGAGAGAACCCTGGAGGAGAAGGAGAAATCTGCTGCTGAAAGGCCTGTTGGTATTTCTATTACCAAGGGCGCGGGCTCGGGCTCATCTGCTGGTCGGGGTGGTGCGAAAGCTGTCGCGCCGCCGCGCTCTCCAATAGGTCCCCGGGATACAGTGGGGGATATCTATTACAAGTCTTACACTGAAGAGAGTCGCGGTGACGCTCCGCACAATCCGCCTTGGGGTTTGAAGCAGAAGGATACTTTTCTCGAGTTCGCGCCTTGCCATGACTGGCTGGTGAATTCGATTCCTCCAGGGGAGATGGATCGTCAACGGGCGCGGACTCACAGCGGGCTCTATCATGCCTACGTTGTTGGTGAAGCCAATACCCGCGCTGCTAACCAAGAAATTGTCCGGGAGTGGCGAACCATGGTTAGGGAGAGGGATGATTGGGAGAAGTATAAAGATCGCCTTACGAGGCGTGCTACTGACTTGGAGAAGTCTAGAGCTGCGTTTGATGAGCAGAAGGCGAAGTTCGAGGCTGACCGAAAGTCTGAAGAGTGGGGGCGCGAGGCCCTGAAAAATAAGCTTCGTACTGCTGAAGAGCAACTGGCTAAGGAGAAAGCCGAGTTCAAGCGCATTTGTGCGAAGGATAACGAGCGCGCGGCTGCGGATCGTAACAAGATTGTCAACCTTGAAGCCAAGGTAGTTGAGTTGACCGGCAAGGTCGAGGATGCGCAAGCTGCACAGGTTGCTAGGGAGCAGGTTGAGGTTTGTGCAACTTATACCTTTTCTCTGTACTTTATTTTATAAAATAGCCTAAGTCTCTTTGTTCTTTTTAG
The DNA here is from genome assembly GCA_030545235.1 of Helianthus tuberosus. Lineage (NCBI taxonomy): Eukaryota > Viridiplantae > Streptophyta > Magnoliopsida > Asterales > Asteraceae > Helianthus > Helianthus tuberosus. The sequence continues at coordinate 64,241,256 of CM060440.1, read as the reverse complement.
GTTGAGTTGGCTGAGGTGAAGGGTCAGCTGTCTGTTAAGGACAAGGATTTGCAAGCCAAGGGTGTCGAGATCGCTGAGCTCAAACGTCGCCTGGAGGGGCAGGTTGATAAATGCGAATCCTTGGAAATCGATCTCGAAGCTGAGAAGGTGAAGGCTGCGACTGCTGAGGAGGCCAAGCAGCGTGCTGAGGAAGCGCGTAATGTTAGCACTTCTGCCCTTAATGTAGCACAAACGAATTATGCTGAGGCTCAGGGCATTGTTGACACTCTCGTCTCTGAGGCCGAGTGGATGCGCGGCCGTGGAGTAGTGCTGGTATGCTTATCCTTTTTTCCTTCCAAAGTATATCGTTAGAAGTTGTTTTTGATGCGCAAACTCTGTTGTAGATTGCCAACTCCATTCTCAATGCTGGAGAGCTGGATCGTGCTGTTGCTGCTTTGACCGATGCTGCGCGCGCTGTTGGTCACCGAGGAGGGTACCTAGAGTGCGCACAACACGTTGAAGAAGCGCTTGGACAGGAGTTTGACGTCAGTCATTGTTCGGTTACTGACCAGGCTAGTGCCGCGCTGACACGCGCTGAACATGCTTATGACCACTTGTCACTGCCTGTGATGGACTTAGTTGCCAAGGCTTTGGAACATGACGACTGGTGCCAGCGCCTTAAGGGCATTCTTGATCCTCCTATAACGGTTGAGTTATCAGATGAGGAGGCAGCTGGGAATGATGGTGATGATGAAGGCGATGGTGGCGGCAAACATGATGGTGATGATGTTTGAGATTGCTTCGAGTAGATAGGTTTTGTATGGCTTTGTGCCTTGTGAATTTCTGTAAGTTTCTGATGTAACTTCTTGCGCAGTCGCGCTATTTTTAAATGAACGTTACCCGTTGTCTATACAACTGTTGCGCGTTTTGCGCTTTGTTTTAAATGTGATGCTTATTTTTCTTGTTACAATTATTGCACTGTTGCTAGAAACTTTGTTTAAGTTAGCGCGAATAAATGTAAGTGTGGCTCTTGTGTGAGTGACTGCCCGGTCTCGCGCTACGTTCGCGGAGGACCTTGGAGGCATGACTGGAGTGTTTTCGTGCTAATCAGAAGTTTAACATGCATTTGTAACTGGAAAATACTGTAGGAGATAGCAAGCATTTGATGTGTAAAGAACACTCGTATTAGCAAACTTGATGGGCGCGTGGGCCCTGTTTACAGTAGTGATGCATTACATTTTTCTGTTGCCTTAGGTCCTAAGTACGTTCATCTGTCGTAGGGGAATCTTTTCTTGTGCACACCACCTGGGGACACCCGACTGCCGTCGAGTGTGGTGGAATTTTGATTCTTCACGGTGTACCACCAGGCAATGCTGACTGCCGTCAAGCGCGGTGATTTAACCGGTGTTTATTCTTGATGGGTGATGTGGCGAGACCAGCGATCACCCATTCCTCTGGATCTTCTTGATGTCTTTGCGCACGCTCTTTAGGAGGTGGTCCAGTTTGCCACTCTTCAGAGCCTTTTCAATTTCTATACGCAGTTGGAAACAATCGTTAGTCAAGTGACCTGTGTCCTTGTGAAATTCACAAAACAGGTTAAGATCTTGGCCTCTTTTGCTACGCATTGGTAGTGGATCTTTAAGATCCAATTTCTCTGTGTTGAGTACTTCGAGAGGTGATTTGGTTAGTTGCGTCCATTTCCTTTCCTGGTTTTCTTCTCTGTCTGTTTTCTTATAAGGATCTATGTCGATTGTCGAGCGAGCATCTCCCTCTCGCCTGCTTCTGTCTTCATATGACCTTGCACCCCAGTCGGAGTGTCTCTTCCTCTTTTCATGTCTGGTAGAATCGCGCGAATAATCCCTGGAGTAATGATGAGATGAGTGATGCTCTCTGGCGTGATAGTCGCGCGACTGGCTTCCCTTAGAAAATTGATCTTCAGTATGATAATTCTTGTTTGCGGCGAGTGATTCTTCAGTTTGCGCGACTATCTTCGCGGCTTCCATGAGCTTGTCCCACTCCTTTGGCATTCCATCTTTCCCAGTGATGGTTCTAATCAGGCTATCACAACGGATTGCTTTCTTGAAATGGCAGCGCATGAGTTGTTCGCTCACGCCACCAATCTCCAAACATTCTTTGTTAAAGCGTGTAATGAAATCTTCCAGTCCCTCATTATCTCTTCGCCAGATATCTTCAACTTCAGCTGTGTCGCGCTGGTATCGCCTTTGCTGACTGAAGTGACTCAGAAACTGGGTTCTGAAATCTACCCATGATTTTATCTTTCCCGGAGGAAGGCTGTCGAACCAGGCGCGAGCAGCCCCCGTTAATGTTTGGATAAACAAATGGCACCACATGGGCATGTTCCCTCCCATGCAGCCCACGCTAGTAAACACTCTGACGTGATCATCTGGATCAGTCAATCCGTTAAACTTTCCGACAGTCGGAGGTAATTTCTCTCTTTTGAGCGGCGCGAGTGCTATCTTTGGGATGAACTTTGAATGCTCTATAGCTTCCTCTGGTCGATAGGCGAGGCGAAAGTCACGCTCTGCCTCTTCGGTATACCCAACGTGCTGCCTTGGTTTATAGTACTCATGATTTCTTTGCAAACGATTGAAAACCGAAGATTCGTCATCGTTCTCCCATGTTGGATCATTCGGGTCAGTTTCTTCCCACTCGTCGTTTATGTTGCGCGGCGTGAGCCGGCTATGAACTGGGCCTCTTTGGAAGTTTGACGGTTCGTCATAGTAGCTTTCTGTCTCCCCCCGTGTGTCTCGCGTGTCCTGCACGCTTAACCTTCGGGTGGGGGGAGGTCTGTTAATTCTTCTCGGAATGTATTGCGGGACCGGCACCTGGCGCGGCCCGTGGCTGGGGCCGGTTGGTGTGACCAAGGACGGCTCTGCCGTTAAAACTGCTTGCTGAGCGCTCAAGGACTGATACGCTTCGTTAATAGTGGCTATTTGAGTGGCGTACCATGAGGCTGGGGTTTCGCCTTCTGGTAGCCCTAATAGTGCTGATATGTTCTGAGTTGGAGCTGGGTTTGAAGGTCCAGCACCGTTGTTTCCTGGGGTGTTTTGAGTGATGCGGGTGAAGCTCCCGCGCGGACCCCCGGTGTTGGCTACTTCGACTTCACCAACTTCTTCAAAGTGTTGGGGTTGGCCATTTTGATTACCTTCCCCCAACGCTGCATTTGCATTTTCACCGAAACCAACGAACTCAGGTATGATTCCTTGACCAGCCATGGATCGAAGGAAGAAAAAACAACGAAAAACTCAGGAAAGAAGATGAGAGTGGTTTGTAGAAAAAATCGGTGGGCGCCAATGAAGAAACACAGAACTGATTAAGGGACTAATCAGTTTGGTTTATGTTCCTTGCATAGTGGTTAATCTTCTCTTTAATTCCTGAGCTCCTTAATGACCGTGTGTAACTGCAAAACAAAACACCGTTACTCGTTAAGAGGGGAATGTGGGGGTTTCCCTCTTAACCGGGCTCCGGCGTGAGAATAAGCGACTGTGCTTTGGAGATAATTAAGTGTTAAGTGAGAGTAGAGGGAATGGAATGTTTAACCTGTGGAGTGAGGTCTCTATTTATAGCCGGAGAGGTGTAAAGAGGATATGGGCTGATGGGCCTTGGGCCGGAAGTCGACAACTTGGGCGGTATGCTCTTTGTCTCACTTGTCTCGACCGTTAGTGGTTTCTGAGAGTTCTTAGGTGCTGGCGCACAGCGATTGGAGCCACGTGTCATGGTTGTCGGCCTGGCCGCCGCCCTGCCATCAGCAGGTGAGTGGAGATCGTGGGGCAGTTGTCTCTGCCCTATGATTGGTGCCACATAGGCGTCCTTAAGTACTTCTTGTCTCCTGCATGTCAGACGATCGTGGAGCACGATTGCGCAGGAACAGAAGGACCCTGATTGGCTCTTTTATTCTGCCACTTGTACGTTGTGTACTATCTGGAAAGGTCTCGCGCCGTAGTCAGGCACGATTCCTGCTGAGCACGTTATTATCATGCGCGCGGCATGGGCTTTCAGATGTCCCTTTTAGAATGCTAAGTGTCGTTAACTGGAGTTTATTCTTTTGTGGACCTCGCGCCGCATTATACGGGTATGTTGTATTCCGCGCGAGGTTGGCGATCAAGAAAATTGTTGATAAAGGAGTATGGTCCCGCGCGACCCTTCAGGGGGTTGCGCGGCTTTTTGGGACCATACCCCTTCAAGTCCCCCCAGTCCAGTGCTGCACCATGCGCAAGGCAAGTGGTTGGAGCTCTGGACTTAAGAAAATAAAGTAGTGTGATGCTTTTTGGCTTTGGTAGACGTCGCGCGTGTAAGTAGTTAGTTACTACGGCGCGGCTATCAGGCTTGTTGTTGGCTTTTATATGAAGTGTCTGATAATTTTGGGCGGGAAAAACCTCGAAGTTTGAATTTTCTGACAGGTTGGTGAAAAAGTCGTGGTTGGTGACGCTTGAGTTGACCCCTGACGGTTGTCATCAACTTGTCGCTGACGGTTCAGGTTCTTCCTGAGTCTTCAAGGAATCTTACCCTCTCTCATTCTGCAGATGATAACAATGAGGGGGTTACCAGGCTGTCAGCATATGTCGTAACCCAGGCATTTCCGGCTGACTGGAGAGGCCGTTGTTCAATTGTGTATCGACGGCGTCGCCGTGGTTCCTGTTCAGCCCCTCCGGCCGAGATTCCAACCGGTGTTCATGTGGTTGCTCCTGCTACAGATGATGGGGAGGGTGTAAACCCTTGGATTATTGATCCTCATCCTATTACCTGGTATGGTGAAGTACTGCACACCCCGTTGGGTGTTTTGGATATGTTCCCTGATGTGTAGTTTGTTTATTTTGTACCTAATGTTTTGATACACTGCCGTGTTTTGTAAATTTTGTTAATGTGCTTTGTTGCACAAGTAACTTTTTGATGCACCGTTGTGCATATATGTTTTTATTGTGCGTGGTGCACCAGTGGCTTAATATAAGTTATGTTTGAATTACAATGTGTTGCATGTGTATAATTACTTTGTTTAGGTAAAGAGAATAAGGATGGTATTGCGCTCATGTGTGAACGTAGGTCTGGACTGTGCACGGGGTTTGTGTCAGTTAGACCGTTCATGAGACTTACAATGTTTTACCATTGCATTTCCGCACGTACCAAAAGGAATTACATTCATTTTTGTAATAAACAATAAAACGTATAAGGATAAGCTTTGTATTGATAAGGCGCGTGGCCGATGGATACAAAGGGAATAATTAGAATAATTACGTTGCTTGCGCAAGTGGCTGACTTTTTGCACCAGATGGCCTGATTGGTCACATGTAACACCTGCGCAGCTGTTGTGCGTTCCAGGTGCGAGGCACATCTGTTCCGTCAAGCCTTTTTAAGGTATATGCACCTTTGCCCAGGACTTCATGGATGATGTACGGTCCTTCCCATTTGGGTGCTAGTTTCCCTGGCTTTTCCGCATTGGACGCTTCGTTGTCGCGCAGGACGAAATCTCCTGGAATGAAGGTGCATACGCGTACTCGCGCGTTGTAATATTTCTCTAATTTTGATTTATACCTGGCTTCTGCGATGGCTGCGTTCTCGCACCTTTCCTCGAGAAGGTCCAAATCAATTCTTCGCTCCCGTTCATTAACTTGTTTTTCTATGGCGATCATGCATGGTGATGGGAGACCGATTTTCGCCGGTATTACTGCCTCTGAACCATATACAAGGCTGAACGGGGTTTCGCCTGTACTGGTTTTTGGCATGGTGCGATGGGCCCATAGGATGCTAGGAAGTTAGTCTACCCATCCCCTACGCGTGGTCCCTAGCCTTGCCTTGATGCCATCCGGTATTTGTTTATTCATGCTTTCAACCTGTCCGTTCGCTTGTGGGTGTGCCACAGAGGCAAAGCTGTGCTCGATGTTCATTTCCTTAAACCATTTCTGGAGGTCTTCCGATGCGAAGTTCGTGCCGTTATCGGAAATGATGCGTAATGGAAAACCGAATAGACAGATAATATGTTTGATGTGCACAAAATGCAACATATAAATTACATCAATTGTGGCGTAAAACTAACCCTTTTTTAGTACTAATGTTGGAAAAAAGTGTGTTTTTGTCTTCCTTTTGTATTTTCAGGATTAAATGAGCTCAAATGAACAAAAGAAGCAAAAAGACAGCTAAATCTAACATAAATACAAGAAAAGGAACAAACGTGGCATGCCCGGTCTCCCCAACAGCATCTTCCCAAGCAAAACAAGAGAACAGAAGGCTGAACACGCCCCGTGCTCAATGAGCACGGGGGCGTGCCCAAGTATCAGCAGAAAAGACAAAGCTGTAGAAGCTTCTATCACCCACCACGGGGGCGTGCCCAGCGGACACGGGGCCGTGGTCAACTCTAAGATTCGCAGAATTTGGGGAAATCTTGATAGTACAGATACGCTTCTGCACACGGGGGCGTGCCCAGCGGACACGGGGGCGTAGTCAACTAATGCAGACAAACTGCAGTTAATGAAGAAAGAGAAGGAAGGAGGACACGGGGCCGTGCCCGAGCCTCTGTTCAGCCTATAAATAGGGGTGCTTGGCTCATTTGCAAACCATCCATTGGCACACCACCTCTCTCACACTTCACCCACCGCCCACCACCATCACAACACCATCATCCACCACCATCATCCATCGTCCATCGTAGAGTGTGTGAGTCGTCTCGGGATCCAAGATTGATCGTAAGAGTTCTTGAGAATCAAAGGCCATGTTTGCCTAAGCCTCTTACATCACTTGGTGAAGACAAGTGTCTAGTGTAATACTTTTTATTTTTAATCTTTTCGCACTTTTATTTGGTTATGTATTAATGACTTTAATAACTAGTTTCTTATGTTGAAGGTGATTCTTCCTTATCGTTTGTCCGTGGTGTCTTGGCATTATTTTACTGTCTACATAAAATAAAAGATTTTCACCATTCATATCTCCACGGTTTATATGGAGATATGTTGGTTACCTGGTCGGGGGTTAAGGGAACGGTTTGGTAAGAGTCTTGCCTTGTTCAGTGTATAGATCCTGCAAGGACCTGGGTCAAATTTAGTAGGACCTCCTTCAATACCCACCGGTATTGGATGGCGGGGGTCCAAACTCTTTGATCCCCTCATATGTAAGCTACTATTAATACTTTAACCCGGCTACTTAGGACTGTATCCCTGCTGACTCAGACTACTTAGCCGAGGGTAACGTCACCTTCAAAAGTGGGGCCTACCATAATATGCATTAATAACTTAATTAATTATCTTCCATTAATCCGACCCTTTAGGATTGTATCCTTGCTGACTCAAACTACTGGGTTGAGGGTAACGTCACCTTCAAAAGAGGGGCCTACTACAATAACTAAGATAATCTCTTAAAAAGTGCAAAAGTGCGGAAATAATCAAAGGTTACACTAAACACGAGTCGGATCCAAGTGATTTATCTTGTTTATCTGTTTTTACTTTTATTTTATTTTTCAGCATTTTAGTTAGTTTTATTTTTCTTGTTTAAAAACCTTTTTCTAACTTTTGATTTGATTAGACGTTGAGGATAAACCGGTACTAAAAGCTCTTGTGTCCTTGGACGACCTCAGTATCTTAACAACACTATACTACGCTCACGATGGGTGCACTTGCCCATATGTGTGTTTAGTGTTAGTAAATATCGTGTTTTATAAATTTAAAACTTGGCTAAAAAGTGTAAAAGGGCTAAAAATATACATTAAAAACCTATCACACTACACACGCATCAATGTTCCCATATGAACTTGCGGATTACCATTGCTGTAGTTGATGCTAACGCCTTAGCCTCCACCCACTTGGTGAAGTAGTCCACTGCTACTACGATGAAATTGACTACGCCTGGCGCATCGGGGAATGGTCCGACAAGGTTGATACCCCACTGTTGAAAAGGCCAGGCCGAGGTGACCGGAACTAGAGGATTTTTCGGACGAAGAGTCTTTGGCGCGTGGCGCTGACATGCTGCGCACTTGCGCAATAGTTCTACTGCGTCCACATGCATTCCTGGCCAATAATAGCATGCATTCATGATCTTCACCACTACCATGCGTGGTTCGGCGTGAATCCCACATAATCCTTCGTGAATTTCTCTGACTAAATATTGCGCACCCGTCTTATCGACACAGCGTAGAAGTGGACCCATGAATGATTTCCGGTATAAGATACCGTCTACCATTTCGTAGTTCAGCGCTTTGTGCTGGATTTTTCTAGCCTCCGCTTTTCCTTCTGGCAGTTTGCCATGCTGCAAGTATGTAATAATCGGGGACATCCAGGATGGATCCCCGATCTCGATGATGTTCACTTGCCTTAGGGGGACGGATGGGTTAGATAATACCTCAATGCGGACTTCCTTTGCGAGATGTTTGAAACTGGTGCCTGCCAGTTTGCTCAGTGCGTCTGCATGTTTATTTTCACTTCTATTGATATGGACCATCTTGAATGTTTGGAACTGGTTGATAAGCATTCGTGCTTGCTCCAAATATAAAGCCATCGCTTCGCCTTTAGCGTCGTAGTGACCATTGACTTGCTCCGCCACTAACTTGGAATCGACGTGTGCTTCGAGGTTCTTTGATCCCATTTTAAGTGCCAGACGGAGGCCCGCAACAAATGCTTCATATTCTGCCTCATTGTTTGTACTTTTGAAATCTAGGCGTATCGCGTATGTGAGCTCGTGGTTGTCCGGGCTAATGAGTCGAAGGCCCGCTCCTGCACCATCATCGTTGGAGGCACCGTGTGTGTGTAGCGTCCAAACCCTATCGTCGAAGACTGGAGTAGGGTTTTGGATTGCCTCGCATTCTTGTATTTTGTCAACAGGAACTTCAGTGGCGAAGTCTACCAATACTTGTCCTTTAATTGTTGGTCGGGGTCTGTATAGGATGTTGTATCCTCCTAGCTCGATGGCCCATTTGGCCAAACGCCCCGCGACATCAGGTTTAGACAGAATTTGACCCAGATGATAATTAGTGAGTATTGTAATAACATGGCCAGAGAAATACCGGTGCAGTCTTCGTGACGCGTGTACCAGTGCGAGGATGAGTTTTTCTATCACAGATTAGCATGTCTCTGGGCCAATTAGCATCTTACTAATGTAGTATATCGGAGTTTGAATGCCATCTCTTTCTACCATTAATACCGCGCCAACTGCTACTTCCGCTGAGGACAGATATAGGATTAGCGGTTCTTCCTCTCGTGGCATTGTTAAAGTTGGTAACTGGATCAGACATTCCTTCATTTGTTTGAAGGCTTTCTCTGCTTCTGGTGTCCATTGAAAATGGCTCTTCTTGGCGCAATTGCACAACGTGCTAATGAACGGATAAGATTTCGCGGCGTGATTTGCCAAGAATCTGTTTAGTGCCGCTAATCGACCCGCGAGTCGCTGCATTTCTTTAACTGTTGCTGGTGATGGCATTAGTTGGATGGCCTCTACTTTCTCTGGATTGACCTTGAAACCATCTCTGGTTACTATGAACCCTAGAAATTTGCCCTCCTCCATTCCGAAGGAGCACTTTGTTGGGTTCAGTTTTAGATTGATGCTGCGCAAAGAGTCAAACGTGCGCTGAATGTTTGCGAGCATGGTTTCTTCTTCTTGGCTCATGATGACGAGGTCATCCATGTAAACTTCCACTGTTTTTCCAATGTCTTCCCCGAAAACTTTATCCATCAGGCGTTGGTAAGTAGCCCCTGCGTTGTGGAGACCAAAAGGCATTTTTGTATAGTAAAAGATACCTTTATCTGTATGGAAGGCCGTTTTATATTCATCTTCCTCTTTCATCTGTACTTGATGGTAGCCTTTATAACAGTCGAGAAAACATTTCCAGCGGAAGGATGCTAGAGAGTCGACTTTCTTGTCTATTTCCGGGAGTGCATAACAGTCTTTCGGGCATGCTTTGTTGAGGTCTTTGAAGTCGACACAGATGTGCCACCCGCCATTGTGTTTTTGTACCATTACAGGGTTGGCTACCCAGGTTTGGTACTGTACTTCACGCAGGATCCTGGCATTAAACAATTATGTTACTTGCTCGTTCATTGCTTCTGCTTTTTCTGAGCTGAGACTGCGCCTTCCTTGCGCGACGGGTTCTGCTGAAGGTCGGACATTTAAACAGTGTTGCGCTATGTCTCGTGGTACTCCAGTCATGTCCGATGGGGACCAAGCAAAAATGTCCATGTTGTTGGAGAGCAGTTCCTTTAACTTTATCCGGATTGCCGAGGAGATGGCGTGCCCTAATAAGATGGTTTGTTTTGGATGCTCCTCGTTGAGAACCCATTTTTCTGGTTCGTTTGATGTTGAAGGTTTGTGAAGGGGTAAGGTCCCAAAAACCTTCCTTCAAGTACTTGGGACCATACCATAACCTTGGCAATAAACCCTCTTTAGACCTTGCGCAGCCACGCACTGGTCCTACAAAGAGAACTTAGAAAGAAAACAATGATCAACACCTGCGCGCCAAAAGGAAACTAACAAATCCTTGCGCCGATCTCCATCACAAGAAGGATAAAAATCCTAACAAACACTTCCGTGTAATTAACATCCAGACTTGGATAAAAATAACTTCTCTGAAACTATACAAAGTTAATATGAAGAAGAGCCACACAGGATTACAACTATATTCTTCTAGAAGGCTCCATCGTGCACCACCATTCGGTTATAACCGAATGGCCACGTGGCATCATCCCAGGCTCTCTCAAAGCCACGATGATGGCACATAATTGAAGAGAAATCCATACTTGTCCACTTTCCACGTGGCAATACCCTAACTGCTGATCAAAATCGCGATCCGTGTGCACACACACCATCGTTAGCGATTAACGGGAGGGAAACGTAACCGCTTACGGAAAAGCATCTTCCGTCAAGTTTTCACCAACAGGTTTTCCTGCCCAAAACTTCGGCTATAAATAGAAGGATAATTCAGGTACAATTCTCAAGTTACATTCACTTCACTTTCACTTCTTCTTCTTCTTCTTCATCAAAGCCTGTACTTATTCTCACGCCGGAGGGTGGGCACGGAGAGAACTCCCATTCTCCCCATGGCGAGTCTAACGGCTGTTTTTTTGCAGTGATTGTTAGAGGAAGAAGATTAACCACCCACGAATCGGACGAGAAGACTTAACCCTTTTATGCAGATTCAAACCCCCTGGTTCAGTTGATTCCGGTCAATTAAACCAGTGTTTCTTCATTGGCGCCCACCGATTTCTCAATTTCATTTCACTTTTTCTCGTTCCAATTCATTTTCTCTTCATTCTCTATTTTCATATGGCAGAGAATTTGACAATTCACCCATCAAGTCCTCGATCTGGAATCAAGGGCACGAAAACCCAAGGTATCCAGACTGACGAAATCATGGGCAACATAGACAGCAACGAAAGTTATCTGGAAGGAAAGGGCCCCATGGTACAAATGGGAGTTCATAATCTTTCTGATCTACTCCCGGAGGAAACTCCAGAGTACTGGTTCACCAGGTTTCAGATCTCCATGAACCAAATTTTTGTACAAAACAACAGATCTGATATTCAGGAAATCAAACCAAGGCAGATAAATATGGTACAAGGAGGTCTCTCACGAAGGACGAACAAACGAAACCATAATCAGCATTGGCGAGAGCAACAATTAGTATTCCCTGTCGTCCCCGGAGGTCCTCAGGAAGAACGTCCAGTAATTATCACTGGTATCTTCGGCCATTACTGAACTGATTATATGTTCATAGATCCAGGAAGTTCAATGGATATAATCTATGAACAACGTTTCAAACAACTTGACCTAGAAGATAAGGCACGCTTAAAACCCGTTGATTTTCCTCTCACTGGTTTCTGCAACGAAGCTGTCTTTCCGCTGGGCTAAATCGCCTTTCCTGTGACTCTCTCAGATGGCGAACACTCGGGCACTGTCATAGTGAATTTCATGGTTATGCCAGCAATGTCATGTCATGATGTACTACTGGGGAGACGCTCTCAGAGAGAATTCAGCATGATTACCTCTATACCACACGCCGCTTGCGGTTTTCTGACGGAAACCGGGGTAGCAATTTTGTACTCCAGCAAGGAAGTTATGTATGTGGACGATGAACCACCAGCAAAGGTTGCCAAACCCTCAACATCAAACGAACCAGAAAAATGGGTTCTCAACGAGGAACATCCGGAGCAAACCATCTTGTTAGGGGACGCTATCTCCTCGGTGATCCGGATAAAGTTGAAGGAACTACTTTCCAACAACATGGACATCTTCGCTTGGTCCCCAGCAGATATGACTGGAGTACCACGAGACATAGCGCAACACTATTTAAACGCCCGACCTTCAGCAGAACCCGTCGCACAAAGAAGGCGCAGTCTCAGCGCAGAAAAAACAGAAGCAATGAACGAGCAAGTAACAGAATTGCTGAACACGGGGATCCTGCATGAAGTACAGTACCAAACCTGGGTAGCCAACCCAGTAATGGTACAAAAACACAATGGCGGGTGACGTATGTGTGTCGACTTCAAAGACCTCAACAAAGCCTGCCCGAAGGACTGTTATGCACTCCCGAAAATAGACAAGAAAGTCGACTCTCTAGCATCCTTCCGCTGGAAGTGTTTTCTAGACTGTTATAAAGGCTACCATCAAGTACAGATGAAAGAGGAAGATGAAGACAAAACGGCCTTTCGTACAGATAAAGGTATCTTTTGCTATACGAAAATGCCTTTTGGTCTCCGCAACGCAGGGGCTACTTACCAACGCTTGATGGATAGAGTTTTCGGGGAAGACATTGGAAAAACAGTGGAGGTTTATATGGATGACCTTATCATCATGAGCCAAGAAGAAGAGACCATGCTTGCGAACATTCAGCGCACGTTTGATTCTTTGCGCAACGTCAATTTAAAAATGAACCCCATGAAATGCTCTTTCGGAATGGAGGAGGGCAAATTTCTAGGGTTCATAGTAACCAGAGACGGTTTCAAGGTCAAACCGGAGAAAGTAGAGGCCATCCAACTAATGCCGTCACCAGCAACAGTTAAAGAAATGTAGCGACTCACGGGTCGATAAGCAGCATTGAACAAATTCTTGGCAAATCACACCGCGAAATCTTATCCGTTCATTAGCACGTTGCGCAATTGTGCCAAGAAGAGCCATTTTCAATGGACACCAAAAGCAGAGAAAGCCTTCAAACAAATGAAGGAATGTATGACCCAGTTACCAACTTTAACAGCACCACAAGAGGAAGAACCGCTAATCTTATATCTGTCCGCAGCGGAAGTAGCAGTTGGCGCGGTGTTAATGGTAGAAAGAGATGTCGTTCAAACTCCGATATACTACATTAGTAAGATGTTAACTGGCCCAGAGACACGCTACTCTATGATAGAAAAGCTCGTTCTCGCACTGGTACACGCGTCACGAAGACTACGCCGGTATTTCTCTGGCCATGTTATTACAGTACTCACTAATTACCATCTAGGACAAATTCTGTCCAAACCCGATGTCGTGGGGCGTTTGGCCAAATGGGCCATCGAGCTAGGAGGATACAATATCCTTTACAAACTCCGACCGTCAATTTAAGGACAAGTATTAGCGGACTTCGCCATCGAAGTTCTCGTTGACAAAATACAAGAATGCGAGGCAATCCAAAACCCTATTCCAGTCTTCGACGATAGGGTTTGGACATTGCACACAGACGGTGCCTCCAACGATGACGGTGCAGGCGCAGGCCTCCGACTGGTTAGCCCAGACAATCACGAGCTCACATACGCAATACGCCTAGATTTCAAAAGTACAAACAATGAGGCAGAATACGAAGCATTTATTGCGGGTCTCCGTCTGGGACTTAAAATGGGAGCAAAAAATCTCGAAGCGCACGTCGACTCAAAGTTAGTGGCGGAACAAGTCAATGGTCACTACGTCGCTAAGGGCGAAGCAATGGCTTTGTATTTGGAACAAGCACGGATACTTATCAGCCAGTTCGAAACATTCAAGATAGTCCATATCAATAGAAGTGGAAATAAGCATGCAGATGCACTGAGCAAACTGGTCGCCACCAACTTCAAACATCTTGCAAAGGAAGTTCGCATTGAGGTATTATCAAACCCATTCGTTCCCCTAAGACAAGTGAATATCATCGAAGTCGGGAATCCATCCTGGATGTCCCCAATCATTACATACTTACAGCATGGCAAACTGCCAGAGGGAAAAGTAGAGGCTAGGAAAATCCAACACAAAGCGCTGAACTACGAAAAGGCAGACGGTATCTTATACCGGAAATCATTCATGGGTCCACTCCTACGCTGTGTCGATAAAATGGATGCGCAATATTTAGTTAGAGAAATCCACGAAGGATTCTGTGGGATTCACGCTGGACCACGCATGGTAGTAGCAAATATAATGAATGCAGGCTATTATTGGCCAGGAATGCATGTGGACGCAGTGGAGCTATTGCGCAAATGCACAGCATGTCAGCGCCACGTGCCAAAAACTCTTCGTCCAAAAAATCCTCTAGTCCCAGTCACCTCGGCATGGCCTTTTCAACAATGGGGTATCGACCTCATCGGTCCTTTCCCTGACGCGCCAGGCGCAGTTAAATTCATCGTAGTGGCAGTTGACTACTTCACCAAATGGGTGGAGGCTAAGGCATTAGCATCGACCACAACAATGGTAATCCGGAAGTTCATATGGGAACATATTATCTGTCGATTCGGGTAGCCATTACGCATCATTTCCGATAATGGCACAAACTTTGCTTCGGAAGACCTCTAGAAGTGGTCTAAAGAAATGAAAATCGAGCGCTTTGCCTCTGTGGCGCACCCACAAGCAAATGGGCAGGTTGAAAGCGTGAACAAACAATTAGTAGATGGCATCAAGGCAAGATTGGGGACTGCGCGTAGGGGATGGGTAGATGAGCTCCCTAGCATCTTATGGGCCCATCGCACCATGCCAAAAACCAGTACAGGGGAAACTCCATTTAGCCTTGTATATGGATCGGAAGCAGTAATACCCGCAGAAATCGGCCTCCCATCACCGCGCATGATCGCCATGGAAAAACAAGATAATGAAAGAGAATGAAGAATGGATCTGGACCTTCTCGAGGAGAGGCGCAAGAACGCAGCCATCATAGAAGCAAGGTATAAATCCAAATTAGAGAAATACTACAATGCACGCGTACGTGTGTGCACCTTCATTCCAGGAGATTTCGTCCTGCGCGACAACGAAGCGTCCAACGCGGAAAAGCCAGGAAAACTAGCACCTAAATGGGAAGGGCCGTACATCATCCATGAAGTCCTGGGCAAAGGGGCATACACCTTAAAGAGGCTCGACGGAACAGACGTACCCCGCACCTAGAACGCGCAGCAGCTGCTCATGTGCTACATGTGATCAACCAAACCATCCGGCGCAGAAAGCCAGTCACTTATGCAGGCAATGCATTTATTCTAATTATTTACTTGGTATCCATCGGCCTCGTGCCTTATCAATACAAAGATTCTCCTTATATATTTTATTGTTTATTACAAAATGCATGTAATTCCTTTTGGTACACACGAAAACAATATGGTAAACATTGCAAGTCTCATGAACGGTCTGACGGGCACAAGTCCCGCGCACAGTCCAGACCTACGTTCACACATGAGCTCAATACCATCCTTATTCGCTTTACCAAAACAAAGTAACTATTCACATGCAACATATTTTAATTCAAACACAACTTATATCACTAGTGCGCCATGCGCAACAACAAAAAACATATATGCATAGCAGTGCATCAAAAAGTTACTTGTGCAACAAGCACATTAACAAAATTTACAAAACAGGGCAGTGTATCAAAACATTAGATGCAAAATAAACAAATTACACACCAGGAAACATATCCAAAACACCCAACGGGGTGTACAGTACTTCATTATAGCAGGTAATAGGATGAGGATCAACAATCCAAGGGTTTACACCATCCTCAGCACTCACAACAGGAGCAACCACATGATCACCGGTCGGAATCTCGGCCGGAGGAGTTGAACAGGGACCACGGCGACGCCGTTGGTACACAATCGAACAATGGCCTCTCCAATCAGCCGGAAATGCCCAAGTTACGGCATATGCTGACAGTCTGGTAACCCCCTCGTTATTATCATCGGCAAAATGAGAGAGGGCAGGATTCCTTGAGGACTCCGGGTGAACAACTCTACGAGCACCTTCGTCTCCGGTAACAGTTCCAGTCGTCAGGCCGGAAAGGAGAAGCAGACCATCAGCAGCATCAAAAACCTTGAGAATTTCAGAAATCTTCCGACGTCGACATTGTCGCCTAGTCCTCATTTTTTTCCAAATTGGGGAAAATATCCACACACTAAAATAAATATATAAGCCAGAAAGATAACGTCCGCATCGAAAGGGGGACTTGTGATGATTAAGTGTCAAATCACTTGTAACACCCTGTGTTTTCACAAGTCAAAGTCAAAGTCAAGGTCGAAGTCAACGACCGATGATGCGAGTTTGATTTATAGAAACTTCTTTATTTTGATTGTATTATGTGGAGTAAGTGTTGTTAATGACAATAATCGACGTATGTTAATCGCTATCTGACCAACCTACGACTGTGAACTATAGTAAGTAACAATGCGATAAAGTTAAATAATCAATAATCAAGCTATGCTAATCGAATCGACAATGAATTGCAACTCGAGCTACGTATTTTACTTATTATTGTATGTGTGTGTGTGCCTTACGTGTCATCTGTGCATGTTTATTTATGTTGTGTTGTGGTAATCAATCGAACTCAATCGAAACTCGAATGCAATCGAACACAATCGAACTATGATAATTAATGGAGAAAGGATAGCGCGAGATATGAGTGATTGGGACTGAAAGTAATTTGACTAGGAAACCCTATCGTATCGAACCGCTCGCAATCGAAATCGACTCAGCGAAAATCGTCGCGTCAAACATTCGAACCAAGTGCCATCCGGCCGGATAGCCATCCGACCGGATAGCCACAATGCATAACGCCAAGTGCCATCCGACCGGAATGTCATCCGACCGGATAAGTCATCCGGGCGGTGTGTCATCTGATCGGATATCCGTTTCCTCTTTTGGAATCCTATAAATACCCGTGTCATTGTCATTCTTTCCACTTTTGGAAACCCTCTGTCCGAACCATTCGTGCTCTTCACCTTTTCTTCGATTTCTCTCAATCAAGGTAAGACCTCGTCCTAAATCTTGTACTTTCTTAATCTACACGCACTCCTTCACCTTTCTATCTTTTAAATCTTAACTTTTAACCGTGAAATCGCTAGATTTCGGGTGTTCTAGGGTGACGTCATCATGTGTTCTTCAAGAACTTCATGCTTTGACTTCAATCCACCAAGAGCAGCTGAGATCTAACCGATTTCCACCCGATTACACAAAGATCTTGTAAAGATCTCGACACAAGAGGGGTGAAAAAGGAATGAAAGATGGTTTCTAACTTTCTTTCAACTCTTTTACACTCAAAACACTCGAAACCGATAGAATCGGATTCTGATCTAGTCTCCTACTGACCCTTAGTGTTGTACCGGCTCAGATCTGGATTCCGCCCACGAGACCACCGACTTCGGGTTAAACAAAACAACCATCTAGAGCCGTTAACTGACCGAGCCAGGGTGATTCCTGGTCGGTTTAGTCATCTGGGTCAAAATGGGGGTTCTGTTGGTTAACACGTTGTCAAAGCGTCTCAACATAATGACAAACCATCAAAACGATCAAGTGTAGGACGAACGAAACAATCGGAACGGACTGCTGTCCGATCGGATAGGTCATCCGAACGGATTGTCACCCGAACGGATCACACTTGGGTCCCACCTTTAAACAACCTTATTTAAAGTTTGAGTATTGAACGAAATGTAATCCGATCGGACGACCATCTGAATGGATTACTCTTCGGATCATGAGATACTAAGGCTTTAAAGACTTAAACAATTTTCAACATGTTCATTAACAGGGTTGTCACCCGATCAGATGGACATCCGATCGAGTGACACTTTTGTTGTGAACTTGCCTTCACAAAGTAATCTCACCAATGAGTTGCTGTCGGACCGGACCACCGTTCGACCGGATGACCATCCGAACGGATTGTCATCCGCACGACTAACCATCCGATCGACCGACTTGACGGACAGAGATACTTCAATGTTTTCAAAATGCTACAACGAAAACTTCAAAGGACAAGCCATCATACACAAACACATTGTTCTTATAGGAAGAAACAATCCACTCGAATCGCCATCCGACCGGACAAGTTGTCCGACCGGATGACCAACCGAATGGAGTGTTATCCGCACGGATTGCTGTCCGATCGGATCACCATCCGATCGAACCACTATCCAACCCTTTCACACTTTGTAACGTTTTACGCATCACTTATCGTTGTGCTATCGAATCTATTCAGGCTAACCTTACTCACTAAGCGCTCCCTTCAATCCATTAATTGATGTGAGTATACTCGATCCCTTTTTGCTTTACGCACTTTTGGGTGTTACATACGTTACGAATACTCAAACTACAACAATCACAATACTCAATACTACTTGAACGCTAACCGATAATGCATGTTATACGTGGCTTATGAATGCTTGTTTGTTATGTTTACACATGGAATGCTGCCTACCTGCCTTAGCAACGATAGTACTATAGTTTGGACTCAGCACCCGTTCACACGGGGGTTGTTAAGGACCATTACTTGCATGGATTACGGTGGTAATCATGTATTGCGAACTGCCTCAGGCAGTCAACCCGCAGTCATTGGTATCGATGGATCTATGTCGATAACTAACGTGCTTCATTTCACTATGTGTACGTGCTGGTTATGCGTAAACGAATTCGAACTCTATATGCTATTATCAAACTTGTATGCTCACCTTTACATTTTCTGTATTGACTTTATTTTAACTTATGTGACAGGTGCTTAGGACGCACACTTGGTAGGAATTTGAAGCTAGAATAAAGCTTTAGAGCCCAACAAATAGTTGTTTGTAGTGGTCAAACTAAGGGTCTCTAGAAGCAGATAAACAATTGCTGTCTATTTAAATCTGAGTTGTCGGAACAGAATATTTGCCTGGATTTTTGTCTGTAATAATTGTTTTGCTGTTTGAGATATGGTATGGGACGTATTATTTCAATTGAATAGTATTGATAATTGTTATGGAAACTTCTGGACAATCTGTTTCACTCAGGGCCATGCCCCGATGTTTCCGCCATCGGTTGGGGTGTGACAGATTGGTATCAGAGCCATAACTATAGGGAATTAGGCAAGACTCGACCTAGTCCGGGTCGAAGTCTTAGAAACCTAGACTATAGTTAGGAACCAACGGACTGGCTTGAGTACATCCAGTAGGGATTATGTATGGGCTTATTTCCCACTATCCTCGCCCATACTACACTATCACTACACTACAAAAGGGCGATAAAGTCGAGATTAGGTGTGAAAACCGCAAACTCTCGACTAAATTGCTTAATCGATGCTGTTTTGACAACTTATCAATGATTTCTTTTTCAATAACGAACGCTTGTTCAGCAGAGGAATTATACCAAATCAGGGGTGAAACCCATATTTTGATGAATAATCTCCTCCATTTTATCAAAACAGGGATGAAGTTGTTAAGACAGGGGGTGAAACCCTAACCTTGACGACTTGTTCCGCACCTTTTACAAAACTCCCACCAAGGTCTCAACGGACTCCAAGTGCACGAACGTGACCGAACATACGAGAACGTAATATAATCAGTGATTCTATTGACAGATCTGAAATCGTACAAAGCACCTGAATCACGATGTCACTTTCTCTCTCTAGCTTCTCTCTCTAACCTTCAAAGCTTCCAAGTCTCAAATGTGATAATTCATCAATTTTATGTGTTTTATATGCTTTTACAAGTTTATGTGCTTAATTTTGGAAGAATTAATCGATTTGTGCCTTCATTTCGATCGACACACACGACTCGCACTGCATCTCTACCTCAAAACGTTAACAAATCGTTGAATTATGGGCGACTTATACTGTGACATACGCTTATACTACGCTATTCCCGAATAAATCGCAGACCTTGAATAATAGGTTTCTGTTTTCTGACTGCCTCTAGTGATTAAATGCGTATGTGTTTCTTTGCTTCTATGCCTTACTTGCTTAGGTGTTATGTGATTCTGTGCTCTACGTGCTTGTGTGTAAATGCGATTTGTGCTCTAGATGTTATGTGTTTACGTGAATATGCATGTTCCTGAGCTTTAGTAAGAAGTAGACGTGTGAGGTGTGTTGAGTCCTGTGACGATGTCTATTGCAGACAATGTCGTCTGGATCCCGTCACACACTTTCTCGTCAAGAAAAGAGGGACAAACGCCTTGCTGCCATCATCGCTAAAAGCGTAGCAAAGGCTGTAAGTAATGCTTACGAGAACGCTAGTAAGTCATCTGAGGAATCAAGGACTGACGCTCCTAAAGCTACCACAAGGCCCTTAAGTTTCAAGCAATTCAAGTCGTGTGGGCCAAAAGAATTCACTGGCGAGGGAGGTCCGACTGCACTATTCCAAAGGTTTGATTCCATTGAGGTCACTATGCGACAGAGTGGTTGCCCTGATGACCTTTGAACTCTGAATGCTACCGGCGTTTTCCAGTCCCGTGCACTAGACTGGTGGACGACCGAGAGGAACAAGCGAGGGAACGATGCAGCCTACAGTCTGTCGTGGGACGAGCTCAAGGAAGTTATGCTAGAGGAATTCTACCCTCCTCATGAACGTCAAAAGCTTGAAGATGAATTCTGGCACATACATCAACATGAGGGTGACTACGCTGCTTTCACTGCTTGTTTCAAACAGCTCAGCATCATCTGTCCCGATTAAGTCAAGACTCCGGAGATCAAAATCAAGAAGTACATCCGAGCTTTGCCCGACTGCGTCGCGGATTTCGTGCAAGCGGCTAAGACTAAGACGATCAAAGAAACTTACCTACTGGCCACCGAAATCAACGACAAAAGGGTCAAGTTTGGCGTCTGGGATAAAACCCCGAAGCACCTGCATCAAGCTACTACCGCCACCGTACCAACTGCTGAACCCACCTCATCGAGCAACAAGAGTAAGAATAAGAGAAAGAACAGCTCCAACCAACAAGAACTGTGCGATCACTGCTGCACTAAGTCAAGCTGTACCAGCCCAACAACGTCAAGTAGCGGCGCCTGTGGCTAATGCACCACCTGCAAAGCGTGCATACACTGGGCCACACCCGCTCTGCCCTACTTGCACCTACCACCACCCAACTTCCATTGCTTGCCGTTTTTTTGCCCATTGCAATGTATACGACCATTTTACTGCCAATTGCCTTATTCGACAAGCTCCTGCTCATCAAGCTCTACTCACTGCCCCTCAGGGTCAACAAGCTCCTCCGGCACCCACGATCAAAGCCAGAGCCTGCTTCGCATGTGGCGACCCGAACCATTTCGCCAACATGTGCCCAAACAGGGTCGTGAAACAAGAGCCTCAGCAGCAGCAGCCTCAGCAGCAACAACAACAGTCCGCACGCGCCAGAACTTTCAACCTCAACGTGCATCAAGCCCAGGCCGACAACAACGTGGTCAATGGTACGTTCCTTATGAATGGTATTTATGCTTCCTGTTTGTTTGATACTGGAGCCGATAATTGCTTTGTGTCGTTCGAATTCGAGAAACTCCTTAGTCGTAAACGCTCCCAACTCTCCTTGACATTCGATGTTGAAGTCGCTACCGGAAGAACTGTCGCCGTCAATTATGTTCTTCGTGATTGTACTCTTGAGCTCAACAATCACATCTTCCCAATCGACCTTATTCCGATGCAACTCGGAAGTTTTGACGTCATAGTAGGCATTGACTTTCTTCGAGAAAACCATGCTGAAGTTGTGTGTTTCGACAAGATGATTCGATTTTCGCTCGCAAATGGTGACTTATTATGTGTTTACGGTGAAACTACTTCAAAGAGTCTCAAGCTCATGTCATGTGTCCAAGCTAGCAAGTATCTCCGCAAGGAATACAGGGCCTTCTTGGCTAACATTGTAGTAGCGGAGAAGGAAAAGAAAGAGAAGAAGGAAGTGAAAGACGTTCCTGTGGTCCGAGAATTTCCAAACGTTTTTCCAGAGGATCTTCCCGGACTACCGCCAAGTCGTGATATCGACTTTCGTATCGACCTCATACCTGGAGCCAACCCTATTGCCAAGGCTCCTTATCGACTTGCGCCATCTGAAATGCGCGAACTCTCAAACCAACTCCAAGAACTACTTGAGAAAGGCTTCATTCGCCCGAGCACCTCTCCTTGGGGCGCGCTAGTCCTTTTCGTCAAAAAGAAGGATGGTTCGTTCAGGATGTGCATCGACTATCGGGAATTGAATAAGTTAACTATCAAGAACCGCTATCCCCTACCTCGTATCGACGATTTGTTTGATCAACTTCAAGGTGCTACGTGTTTCTCAAAGATTGACCTACGTTCAGGATATCATCAGCTACGTATTCAAGAGGAGGATATACCCAAAACCGCGTTACGCACTCGTTACGACCACTACGAATTCGTTGTCATGCCTTTTGGTTTAACCAACGCACCAGCGGTTTTCATGAATCTTATGAATCGCGTATGTAAACCATATCTCGACCGTTTCGTCATCGTATTCATCGACGATGTCTTGATCTATTCCAAATCGAAGACCGAACACGCGCAACACCTACGTTTGGTTCTCGAGTTACTCCAGGGGAACCAACTCTATGCCAAGTTCTCAAAGTGTGAATTCTGGCTGGAGGAAGTTCAGTTTCTGGGTTAAGTTGTTAATAGTCGGGGCATTCACGTCGATCCTACGAAGATTGAAGCTGTCAAGAGCTGGGTTACGCCTAAGAACCCGTCTGAAGTCCGCTCTTTTCTCAGACTAGCGGGCTATTATCGATGATTTATCGAGGGATTCTCAAATATCGCTGTGCCGCTTACCATTCTCACGCATAAAGACAAGCCTTTTGTTTGGGGAACTAAACAAGAGTCTGCCTTTCGAACCCTCAAGCACATGCTCTGCAACGCTCCTGTTCTCACATTACCCGACGGAAACAACGATTTCATTGTCTATTGTGATGCCTCCAACCTTGGTCTTGGTTGTGTTCTCATGCAACGGGACAAGGTTATAGCTTACGCATCTCGTCAGCTCAAAGTCCACGAGAAGAACTATACAACCCATGATCTCGAGCTAGGCGCAGTTGTTTTTGCGATAAAGATTTGGCGACACTACCTGTATGGTACCAAGTGTACGATCTTCACCGATCATAGGAGCCTACAACATATCTTTAATCAGAAGGAACTTAATATGCGTCAACGCCGGTGGGTAGAACTTCTCAACGATTACGACTGCGAGATCCGTTATCACCCAGGCAAGGCAAATGTTGTTGCCGACGCACTTAGCAAACGAAGCTATCTGCTTAGTACTCGTAACGTTCAAGCCCAACACGATCTCGAAACCCTCATCCGCGACGCCCAACACACGTGTTTTAGCGAACGCACACTGAAGAAGGAAAGAATCTACCATGATGGAGCCCAGCTTGTGAGCAAATCAAATGGGATATTCCACTTTCTAGACCGAATTTGGATTCCCAAACGAACTAATTTGCGACAGATCTTGATGGACGAAGCCCACAAATCCTGGTATTCCATTCACCCCGGAGCCGATAAAATGTACCAGGACCTTCGTTATAAGTACTGGTGGCCGGGTATGAAACGGGATATCGCTCTCTACGTTGGAAAATGCCTACTTGTGCTAGAGTCAAGGCTGAACATCAAAGACCCTCTGGCTTACTCGAACAACCACCAATACCCATGTGGAAGTGGGAAAGTATAGCTATGGACTTTATAACCAAGCTACCGCACACGTCATCAGGTCACGACAGTATCTGGGTTGTGGTCGACCGTTTGACGAAATCAGCTCACTTTCTGCCAATACGGGAAGACTACAAGGTAGAACAATTAGCCCGAATCTACACATACGAGATCATTTGTAATCATGGGACGCCTCGTGACATCATCTCTGATCGTGATGCTCAGTTTACCTCGTGACTGTGGGAAACGTTTCAAACAGCACTCGGTACGTCGCTTAACCTAAGCACTGCTTTCCACCCCCAAACCGACGGTCAGACTGAAAGAACGATTCGTACTCTGGAAGACATGCTCCGTTCGTGTGTTATAGACTTCGGTGGTAATTGGGATAAATACCTGTCGTTAGTCGAATTCTCGTATAACAACAGCTATCATTCTAGTATCCAAATAGCACCTTTCGAGGCATTATATGGAAAAAGATGTCGATCGCCTATTGTGTGGCACGAGATCGGTCATTCGCAATTAACCGGTCCTGAGCTATTACCAGAAACGACAGACAGAATTTTCCAAATTCGAGACAACCTGGTGAAAGCTCGGGAACGACAGAAAAGTTATGCCAATAAACGATGCAAGCCCCTTGAATTTGACGTTGGTGACCACGTGCTCCTAAAGGTATCACCTTGGAAGGGTGTGGTCCGATTCGACAAGAAGGGAAAACTCGCGCCTCGATATGTTGGACCTTTTAAGATTCTGAAAAGGATCGGAAAAGTCGCCTACAGACTCGAACTACCGGAGAAACTTAGTAACGTCCACCCGACTTTCCACGTGTCAAACCTCCGAAAGTGCCTAGCCGACCACGACTTGCACATTCCTCTCGATGATCTGCAAGTGAACGAAACATTACACTTCGTGGAAAAGCATGTCGAAATCATGGATAGCCAAACCAAGCAACTCAGACGCTCTCGCATTCCTATCGTGAAAGTCCGATGGGAAGGCAAACGAGGCGCAGAGTTCACTTGGGAACTCGAAAGCGACATGAAGGCGAAGTACCCACTGTTGTTTAAAGCAAAAGTCTAGAAAGAGAAAGTTCTCAAACGTGATTCACGGTGTTGTACAGCTTCCAGCCTAATTTCGGGACGAAATTCCCTAAACAAGGGGAGGCTGTAACACCCCGTGTTTTCACAAGTCAATGTCAAAGTCAAGGTCGAAGTCAACGACCGATGAAGCGAGTTTGATTTATAGAAACTTCTTTATTTTGATTGTATTATGTGGAGTAAGTGTTGTTGATGACAATAATCGACGTATGTTAATCGCTATCTGACCAACCTACGACTATGAACTATAGGAAGTAACAATGCGATAAAGTTAAATAATCAATAATCAAGCTATGCTAATCGAATCGACAATGAATCACAACTCGAGCTACGTATTTTACTTGTTGTTGTACGTGTGTGTGTGCCTTACGTGTTATCTGTGCATGTTTATTTATGTTGTGTTGTGGTAATCAATTGAACTCAATCGAAACTCGAATGCAATCGAACACAATCGAACTATGATAATTAGTGGAGAAAGGATAGCGCGAGATATGAGTGGTTGGGACTGAAAGTAGTTTGACTAGGAAACCCTATCGTATCGAACCGCTCGCAATCGAAATCGACTCAGCGAAAATCGTCGCGTCAAACATTCGAACCAAGTGCCATCCGGCCGGATAGCCACAATGCATAAAGCCAAGTGCCATCCGACCGGAATGTCATCCGACCGGATAAGTCATCCGGGCGGTGTGTCATCCGATCGGATATCCGTTTCCTCTTTTGGAATCCTATAAATACCCCTGTCATTGTCATTCTTTCCACTTTTGGAAACCCTCTGTCCGAACCATTCGTGCTCTTCACCTTTTCTTCGATTTCTCTCGATCAAGGTAAGATCTCGTCCTAAATCTTGTACTTTCTTAATCTACACGCACTCCTTCACCTTTCTATCTTTTAAATCTTAACTTTTAACCGTGAAATCACTAGATTTCGGGTGTTCTAGGGTGACGTCATCATGTGTTCTTCAAGAACTTCATGCTTTGACTTCAGTCCACCAAGAGCAGCTGAGATCTAACCGATTTCCACCCGATTACACAAAGATCTTGTAAAGATCTCGACACAAGAGGGGTGAAAAAGGAATGAAAGATGGTTTCTAACTTTCTTTCAACTCTTTTACACTCAAAACACTCGAAACCGATAGAATCGGATTCTGATCTAGTCTCCTACTGACCCTTAGTGTTGTACCGGCTCAGATCTGGATTCTGCCCACGAGACCACCGACTTCGGGTTAAACAAAACAACCATCTAGAGCCATTAACTGACCGAGCCAGGGTGATTCCTGGTCGGTTTAGTCATCTGGGTCAAAATGGGGGTTCTGTTGGTTAACACGTTGTCAAAGCGTCTCGACATAACGACAAACCATCAAAACGATCAAGTGTGGGACGAACGGAACAATCGGAACGGACTGCTGTCCGATCGGATAGGTCATCCGAACGGATTGTCACCCGAACGGATCACACTTGGGTCCCACCTTTAAACAACCTTATCTAAAGTTTGAGTATTGAACGAAATGTAATCCGATCGGACGACCATCTGAATGGATTACTCTTCGGATCATGAGATACTAAGGCTTTAAAGACTTAAACAATTTTCAACATGTTCATTAATAGGGTTGTCACCCGATCGGATGGACATCCGATCGAGTGACACTTTTGCTGTGAACTTGCCTTCACAAAGTAATCTCACCAATGAGTTGATGTCCGACCGGACCACCGTCCGACCGGATGACCATCCGAACGGATTGTCATCCGCACGGCTAACCATCCGATCGACCGACTTGACGGACATAGATACTTCAATGTTTTCAAAATGCTACAATGAAAACTTCAAAGGACAAGCCATCATACACAAACACATTCTTCTTATAGGAAGAAACAATCCACTCGAATCGCCATCCGACCGGACAAGCTGTCCGACCGGATGACCACCCGAACGGAGTGTTATCCGCACGGATTGCTGTCCGATCGGATCACCATCCGATCGAACCACTATCCAACCCTTTCACACTTTGTAACGTTTTACGCATCACTTATCGTTGTGCTATCGAATCTATTCAGGCTAACCTTACTCGCTAAGCGCTCCCTTCAATCCATTAATCGATGTGAGTATACTCGATCCCTTTTTGCTTTACGCACTTTTGGGTGTTACATACGTTACGATAATGCATGGAATGGTTTACACATGAACGCTAACCGATAATGCATGTTATACGTGGCTTATGAATGCTTGTTTGTTATGTTTACACATGGAATGATGTCTACCTGCCTTAGGAACGATGGTACTATAGTTTGGACTCATCACCCGTTCACACGGGGGTTGTTAAGGACCATTACTTGCGTGGATTACGGTGGTAATCATGTATTGCGAACTGCCTCAGGCAGTCAACCCGCAGTCATTGGTATCGATGGATCTATGTCGATAACTAACGTGCTTCATTTCACTATGTGTACGTGCTGGTTATGCGTAAACGAATTCGAACTCTATATGCTATTATCAAACTTGTATGCTCACCTTTACATTTTATGTATTGACTTTATTTTAACGTATGTGACAGGTGCTACACTTGGTAGGAATTTGAAGCTAGAATAAAGCTTTAGAGCCCAACAAATAGTTGTCTGTAGTGGTCAAACTAAGGGTCTCTAGAAGTAGATAAACAATTGCTGTCTATTTAAATCTGAGTTGTCGGAACAGAATATTTGCCCTGGATTTTTGTCTGTAATAATTGTTTTGATGTTTGAGATACGGTATGGGACGTATTATTTAAATTGAATAGTATTGATAATTGTTATGGAAACTTCTGGACAATCTGTTTCGCTCAGTGCCATGCCCCGATGTTTCCGCCATCGGTTGGGGTGTGACATCACTCCCCTTAGAATCGGCGCTGCCACTGCAATCGTCATATCACATTAAATGATCTCTGACAAGCCCGCACATATTCCCAAGGCTGCAGTTCAGTTAGAAGACGAAGAGGTAATACAAAATACATTTATATGATGACGTAAACAGCAGTCAGCTGATGATTAAAAAAGCTTCTCGCTCAAGTGAACAGTTCAGAACAAAGAAAAAATACAAAATATCTTCTCCACGAAGATTTCCATTTTTTCCAAAGTCAAGATTTTTAAAGTCAAAAATCATGAGTAAGGGTATCTTCCCCAAGAAGATTACCCATTTTCGTGCCAAAAACTCTACAGTAAAAAGCACCCATCTCTCATAGTCCAGTGCTCCACTTATTTGCATAAGAGCAACACTAGACTGGGGGACTTGAAGGGGTAAGGTCCCAAAAACCTTGCTTCAAGTACTTGGGACCATACCATAACCTTGGCAATAAACCCTCTTTAGACCTTGCGCAGCCGCTCACTGGTCCTACAAAGAGAACTTAGAAAGAAAACAATGATCAACACCTACGCGCCAAAAGGAAACTAACACATCCTTGCGCCGATCTCCATCACAGGAAGGATAAAAATCTTTACAAACACTTCCACGTAATGAACATCCAGACTTGGATAAAAATAACTTCTCTGAAACTATACAAAGTTAATATGAAGAAGAGCCACACAGGATTACAGCTATATTCTTCTAGAAGGCTCCATCGTGCACCACCATTCAGTTATAACCGAATGGCCACGTGCCATCATCCCAGGCTCTCTCAAAGCCACGATGATGGCATGTAATTGAAGAGAAATCCGCACTTGTCAACTTTCCATGTGGCAATACCCTAACCGCTGATCAAAATCGCGATCCGTGTGCACACACACCATCGTTAGCGATTAACTGGAGGGAAACGTAACCGCTTACGGAAAAGTATCTTCCGTAAAGTTTTCACCAACAGGTTTTCCTGACCAAAAAATTTCGGCTATAAATAGAAGGATAAGTCAGGTACAATTCTCAAGTTACATTCACTTCACTTTCACTTCTTCTTCTTCATCAAAACCTGTATTTATTCTCACGCCGGATGGTGGTCACGGAGAGAACTCCCATTCTCCCCGTGGCGAGTCTAACGGCTGTTTTTTTGCAGTGATTGTTAGAGGAAGAAGATTAACCACCCACGAATCGGACGAGAAGACTTAACCCTTTTATGCAGATTCAAACCCCCTGGTTCAGTTAATTCCGGTCAATTAAACCAGTGTTTCTTCAGTTTGGCAACCTTTGCTGCTGGTTCATCGTCCACATACATAACTTCATTGCTGGAATACTAAATTGCTACCCCGGTTTCCGTCGGAAAACCGCAAGCGGCGTGTGGTATGTAGGTGTTATGGGTCATTTTCTGAATATACATATCCTGACTAATATCCTGCTTTTAATTGTTTGTTTGTGACCAGGATACTGGACGGGGATATTGCTAACATCTTGGGCGATATCCTAAGTTTGAGTGAATTAAACACGTGCAGGTTAATGGCTGTAAGTTACTAACGGTCATCAGGACTTCTTCTCCTCAAGACTCGGGCGTATTTGTTATGAGGAAGCCGTTGAACCCGAAAGACTTGGTCCTCAACGTTCAAGTGGGAATATTCGCTGGATCCCGGAAGTTTAGGATAGTTTGTTACATTATCTTTACTATAAATAGATGGGGGCGGATCTGTTTACGGCACAGAATTTTTCACCGACACTCTCGAACACTTTCACTCTCTAGCTCATTGTAAACACCACACTTGTATTCAAATTTCATTGTAACACATAGTCGATCCGCACCACATCCGGCACTGTATCTTGACGTTTGAAGTAATAAGAAGAACAAGGCAGCTGCGATTGTCAGCTCCCGAGGTTTTATGCCGGCGATCTAGATTGATCAAGGGCTTTCCTCGTACATCTCATGTCGTTTACTTTCCTTTTGCTCATAGTTTGATCATAGATACAGCTCTATATCCTGAGCCGTATCCTGAATACTGATTTTCTAAATAACTTAACAAGCATATTTTCAATACACGTTCTAGCACACTACCTCACTTAACTAATTTGATCACTAAATTGCTTAGGTAATTTTTTACCAAAACAATTTGGCGCCCACCGTGGGGCAAGTGGTGCTCTCTTTACTAAAAATTTTTGTGAAATCGCTAATCGGCTTTCTATTTTCAAAACTTTTTGCCACATTGTCCATAATGGCCTCAAGATCAAACATAAGTTCCTCTACTGTGTCTGCTATGACTTCTGCTACTACTGGTTCGGTGCTTCCACCACCTCCTCCAAGGATGCCAGCCTCTTCACGACCTCAGGATATTATCCCTACTCGCAGTGCTCAGGAATCTGCTCCCGTTCTAGCTTCTAATGATGAAATTCTTACTTTATTTGGAAGTGTGCAGGAACAAATGAGGCAGCAATAGGAAACAAACCAAATGCTTTTAAGGGAAATACAACTCCTGAAGTCTAGCTCGAGCAGATCTGCTGAGGATAATGTCACTCCATTACATCCCAGAACGTTGAACTTTAGTTCAGCTGTGTATACTGAGGATAACATGGGGAATATTGTGCCCAGCCTTCCTCAGAATCATACTCCAGAAATACCCTCCTCGGTCAGGATGTCAACCATGAGGAGCTCAGGATATGCTTCAGGATATGGGCAAAATCCTCCAACGGGTAACGTGTCAAATAATAATAATACTCATGCTACTAACAATAGTGGATCTTTGCAGGATACATGTGTAACATCAGCGCTTACTAGGGAACTTCAGAAGTTGAAGGACATGATATCTAGTGTACCTGGGGTGGTCCAGCCGATCCCGGAAGTGTCCCAAGACAGCCACAAGATATCTCGTTTTGCATATCCTATCTGTGATGCTGAGATCCCAAAGAGATTCCAAACCCCCAACATGAAACTTTATGATGGGACTACGGATCCTGAGGAGCATATTGCTCAGTATAGGGAAAGAATAGAGATTAACCCTATCCCTCCGGAGCTCAAGGAAGCGTGCTTGTGCAAGGGATTTGGTTCTACTCTAACAGGATCAGCCTTAAAATGGCTGTTAAACGTTCCTCCTCACTCAATTACTTCGTTTGCTCATTTGGTTAATTTATTTAACAGTCAATTTTCTTGTAGTCGGAGTTTTGAGAAACTAACCAGTGATCTTTACAGGATAACTCAAGGGCCTTAGGAATCCTTAAGGGATTATGTGAACAAATTCAGTCGAGAATCCTTGGATATCCCACATCTTGATGTTGCAACAGCTGTGCAAGCTTTTAAGATAGGATTACAAAAGGATTCTCAGTTTTATCAGGATCTTGTAATGAATCCCTGCAGGAATCTCGACGAAGCTCGTAACAGGGCTTTGAGATATATCCGTCTGGAAGATGACAGGAAGATGCAAGAAAGGATGAACTCATCTAACACTTATGAGTCAACTAACATGAAGTCAGAATCCTCATTCAAGTCATATCGGCCTAAGCCATATGGTAGAAATGAAAACAAGAGAGTGAATGCTGTCGAAGATGAGGATCCTGAAGAGTATCCTGAGTTGTCTGAATATTGCTTTTCTGTTAACATTCCTGAATTGATGTATGCCATGCAGGGTCTAGGAGACAAGGCTAGGTGGCCTCGAAAGAATCAACAAAAGGCTGACTGGAAAGATAAGTCAAAATGGTGTGCTTTCCACGAAGATTTCGGACCTGTAACTGAGGATTGCATTGCTCTAAGGAAAGAAATAAGCTATCTTCTAAGCAAGGGATATCTGAAAGATCTCTTAGGAAGAAAGAAGAATAAGGGTCAGGATACTGAGAATGATCCTGAACGAGCAGCATCACCTCCCGCGGATGCCAAGATAATCAACTTCATTTCGGGAGGATCCGACATTTGTGGAACTTCGTATTCGGCAGCAAAGAGACATGCAAAGGAAGCTAAGGCCGAAAGGGGAGACAAACCTGTTAGGATGACTACCCTCACAACTGACAAAGTGATCACTTTTGATGCTGATGACAGGGATACTGTCCAGGATCCTCACCATGATGCTCTGGTAATAACGTTATATGTGGCTAACCATTTTGTACGCAGGATATTGGTTGATAATGGCAGCTCCGTCAACATAATCCAACTAGAAACTCTGAAGAGAATGAATGTATCTCCAATGGATATCACTTCAAAGTCTACCGTGCTTGTTGGGTTCAGTGGAGAGGCTAGAAACACAGTGGGAGAGATAAAGTTGCCAGTATACGTTGAAGGAGTCAACTCGATACAACGTTTCTGTGTGATGGATTCTCTATCCTGCTATAACATCATACTGGGAAGACCGTGGATTCACGATATGAAGGCTGTGTCATCAACATATCACCAATGCATCAAGATACCTACCCCTTGGGGAGTTGTCAAAGTTGATAGTGATCAGCAGGAGGCGAAAGAATGCTACTCATCCTCGATGAAATCCTCAACCAAACCTAGTGCAGCATAGCAATTAAAGACGCGGGCCCAGGATATCGTGGAGGATCCGGAGCAGGATGTGAAGAAAATTATCCTGGACCAGGATAATCCCGATATTTCGGTGCTCGTAGGGACCAATATCCCTCAGGATATTGAAGAACAATTAATTAACTTTTTGAAATGCAGGATGTCAACGTTTGCATGGAAGTATGAGGATATGACAGGCATATCCAAAGATATTATCACTCACAAGCTTGGAATTGATAAATCATTCAAGCCTGTGCAGCAAAAAAGAAGGAAGTTTGCTCCTGAGCGGAACACGATTATCCAGGAGGAAGTTGAGAGATTATTAAAGTCCAGGATGATCAGAGAGGTTAAGTTCCCAAGGTGGCTAGCAAACGTGGTTGTAGTACAGAAGAAAAATGGGAAATGGAGAGTTTGTGTGGACTACACAGACTTGAACAAAGCTTGTCCTAAAGACCCATTTCCTCTTCCCCACATTGATGCAATGGTAGATGCCACTGCCAGGCATGAAATGCTGACCTTCATGGACGCATCCTCAGGATTTCAACAGATCCAAATGGAGCCTTCTGACCAGGAGGATACTGCCTTCATGACACCAACAGGTATTTATTGTTATACAGCTATGCCCTTTGGTTTGAAAAATGCAGGTGCAACATACCAAAGATTGGTAAACATGATGTTCAAAGACAAACTGGGGGACACCATGGAGGTATATATCGATGATATGGTGGTGAAATCTAAAAAGGCTGAGGATCACCTCCAGGATATCAAGGGAGCATTTGATATCCTGGATCGATACAACATGAAGCTGAATCCTGCTAAATG
The DNA here is from genome assembly GCA_030545235.1 of Helianthus tuberosus. NCBI lineage: Eukaryota > Viridiplantae > Streptophyta > Magnoliopsida > Asterales > Asteraceae > Helianthus > Helianthus tuberosus. The sequence continues at coordinate 64,208,215 of CM060440.1, read as the reverse complement.
CCATTTCTTGGATATATGGTGACGAAAAGGGGGATAGAAGCAAGCCCAGAGCAGATCAAAGCTATCCTGGATATAAAATCACCCTCAAATATGAAGGACGTACAAAGATTGATAGGCCGAGTAGCAGCTTTAAACAGGTTTATCTCGAGATCCTCAGAGAAGTGCAAAAATTTTTATGATATCCTGAAGAAAAACAAAAGATTCGAATGGGGGGAGAAGCATGAAGCAGCCTTGCAGGATTTGAAACGATATCTCTCAACCGCACCTTTATTGATGAAGCCTGAAAATGGTGAACCACTATCCCTATACCTTGCTGTATCAGGGAACGCTGTAAGTGCTGTTCTTATAAAAGACCATGAATGTCAGCAATATCCTGTTTATTATGTTAGTAAAAGTTTGTTAGATGCTGAAACTAGGTATTCTCGTTTAGAAAAATTAATATTAGCTCTTGTCATGGCATCGACAAAGCTTAGACATTATTTCGAGACACATAGGATACATGTTAAAACAAATTATCCTGTCAAAAATGTGCTTAGGAAACCAGAGATGTCAGGCAGGATGGCCAAGTGGTCAGTAAAATTAAGTGCTTATGATTTAGTATATGAACCTAGAAATGCCATAAAGTCTCAAGCTTTAGCTGACTTTGTGGCTGATTTCAGTAGTGATATTCAGGATGAGGTAGACCTTGTTGGGATTGAACCCTATCAGAGGAACAGATAATTAAAGCCAAAACTGGATCAGAGCAGTGGATCCAGAATAAGCAGACGTTTACAGATTAGTTCATGCAAATCTCTCCCCTTGAAAGTGGTCTTGTATCAACTGACCTCCTATCTGCTGATCTTACTAAGTGCTGACCTACAACTGCTGCTTTGCATCTACTGACCAATGTCAAAGACTGATGGAAGACCAAAGCTCTGCTGACTCAATCTACTGCCTTGAGTCAAGTACTGCTGATCCGGACAAGCACTGCTGGGGTCACAGCAGTGGAAGTATGCAGCAGATGTTTAAGTGTCTTTTATGTAATACAATTTAATAGCAGTAGTTAGTACATCAGTGTTTATAGATCAGAGGTTAGAGTTTGTTAGGAGGTTAGATGTCACTTTCATGGTGACGTCAGCTAAAGATGCTCAGTGGTTTGCAAGTGCCTATAAATAGTTCAGTACTTGGTACTGTTCTATTAGCTCTTTCACCACATCATCTTCTTTGCACGAATAAACTACTGAGCTCTGGCTGAGGGGGAGTTTGCATTCTTACATCAATCATTGTAATCGTTTTTGAAACAAATTCAATCATTCGGTTCATTGTGTAAAGATGTTTGATTAAAAGTATTACTCCTGTTTGATTGTATGCAAAGTTTGTTTTCATCTTAATTTCGCTGCACAACTCTTTCATTTCCATCTTAATTTCAAACGAAAATACAATCAAAAAGAAACTCAGATCTAACAATTGGTATCGGAGCTTGAACAGTCAAATTTGATTTAACAATCATTTTGACGTAAATAGTTCAGCTCATAACAGTTGATACTGATCGTTTGTTCGTCCGTTGAAAAACAGAGCAAGGATTAATCACCATTAAAGTTGATTTCTCAGTGTCTGTAAAACAACAAGAATGACGTCACAATCTCAGGATGATAAAAACAACATCGGCTCGCTTTTTAAACCACCTATGCTAAAGAGAAATGAGTACAACATCTGGCAGAGGAGGATGGGTCACATCCTCGCTCAACAAAGCACAGGTTGTTGGAGGTCTGTCATTTATGGTCCCCATGTTCCTTCAGTGCCAAGCGCTGAAGATGCTAAAAAGTTCGTTCCAAAACCAGTTGAAAATTATACCGAAACCGACTTTCAAAAGATCGAACTAGATGCTAAGGCTTTTAGCATCATAGCATCAGCGCTGCCCAATGAGATATATGCTGGACTGTTACACTGTAACAGTGCCAAAGAATTATGGGACGCACTTAAGGAACAGTTTGGTGGAACTGAAGAAGTCATAGAAAGCAATAGGGAAATCCTGAACCAACAGTATGAAACATTTTGCTACGTTAAAGGTGAATCACTAACGCAACAATTTGAGCGTTTTAGTTGTCTCATCAGTGAACTGAGGCTTGTTAACACCACTTTTACAAACTCAACTCAAAATAGCAGGTTCCTCAGGTCACTGCCAGAAAAATGGGACACTATAGCTTTTGTCACCCGAAATTCATCTGAATTCAAGGATCTGACCTTGACCCAACTCCATGGTCGACTCCTGACCTACGAAAGGGAGTTGAACCAGAAAAGGAGGTTACAAGAGTCAGGAAAAGCTACCGATGATTACACTTTCGGTATTACTGCTCTTCTGGGTCAAGAAGAATCTGGGAGCAGTGGTAAGGATCAGGGTTATGATCACTTCATTGACATAACTGCTGGTGCAAATTTTAACAACCCTGATCCTCACTCTGCAAGTTATGCATTCACTGCTAACGAAAACCAGATGTCAGACAATTTAAGTTTTGAACTAAATGATTTGCAACATTTTGATCCCACTGATTTAGAGGAAATGGACATCCTGCATCAACTGGCTTTGCTAAGTGTTAGAACTAGCAAGTTCTACAAAAGAACAGGGCGAAAATTCCCAGGTTTGCATGGGAATCTAAGGGTTAGGTTGGATAAATCGAAAATCAAGTGCTACAAGTGTAATAGGTTGGGACATTTTGCTAGGGAATGTAGGAGTCAAACCGCTGGTCCCATAATTACTCATCCTGGCTCAAATCCTCGACCTCAAAACCAAAACACTGTGCACTATGCCCAATATGCCCCAGCAGCACAAGTGAACACTGCTCACTATGCTGCTGCCCCTGTGCCAGTACATTATGTCCAAACTACTGTTCCACAAATCCAATATGTTCAAACCCCTGCTCCACAGGTACAAGTGCAATCTGTTGCACCTCAAACCACTGCTCCAGCAGCAGTACAACCAGATCAACAAAGTTTTTTCACTCAAGGGTTTGTTGACTGGAGCAGTATGCCTGAAGACCTTAATGATGAAAACTTTGCACTCTATGCTTCTAATGATTCTTCTCATGATGAGTTTTGTTTGATGGCACTAGAGTCAATACAGGAGGGGGTTGAAGCTGAGGAGGAACAGCAGTGCTTTGAAACAGTGGAAGAGGTGACTGAAGCAGTGGTTACTGCAGTGGCTGATGAAATACTGTTGGGAGAAAGTTCAGGTACCCTGATTGAACCAATGACAGATCCATGGTCCATAGAGGACAAAGAAGAAAAGATAGAAGAAAAGGCTGGTGAAAAGAAGGTAAAAGCTGATGATGATGAAGATCATCAATGTGATTGTGCAATGATGGCAGCTGCCAAGGTATCTCCTCAAGTTCTTGAAAAACTGTGTTCTGACAATTGCATAATTGCTTTTGCAAACATTAAAGAGGTGAATGAAAACCTTTGGGATAAAATCTTGTCTGATGAGGTCAAATTTGAAAGCTCTTTAAAAGAACTTAAAAACAAATTGACTGAAAAGGAAAAAGATATCAGCTGTCTAAAAGAAGAGCAAAGCATCACCAAAACCCAACTTCAAACTATGGTAGAAAAATACCAAAGTTGCAAAAAGGAGTTGGAATCCACCCAGATTACTTGTGAAAGATGGGTGGAATCCTGCAGAGGATATGAGGTGATGCTTGCTAAACAGATTGAAAGTAATGTGAAGTTTGGGGTTGGGTATAGAAAATATGATGATGAACACATTGCTTGTGAAAAATCTGTTCAAAACACTGATGTAACCACTGAGTTCATCCCCACAAACAAGAATGGCCAAGAAGTGAAAATCACTGACAAACTTGGTAACAAAATCACACTTGGCAGAACAAGGAGTTCCTCAACTTTTGAAGAACTTGAGAAATATCAATTTAAACCTACCTGGTCTGACGAGTGTGATATTCTTGAAAATTTCAAGCCAATGGACTTTACATCAACTGATGGTGTTAAAGCTCCAAAAGCTAAAGTCATACCTCTCAAGGACATCCCAGCAGTGGTTAAAACCTCTGCTGCAAAGGAGTCTGAAAAGAGAAAGAAGAAAGAAAAAATTGATAACCTGTTTTGTGAATTCTGTGAAAAAAGGAATCATCTAACAAAAGATTGTTTCCACTTGAAAGCTTATGATTTAAACAAAACAAGTGTCATTGTTTCAGCAGAAAGCTGCATTGTTTGTGGTAAAACAAACCACAAAACTCAAGCATGTGTGTATCTCAAAAACTTTGATGTGAAAAAGAATGAGTACATGGCTAAAACATCCTTGAGTCCACCATCATCATCAACACCTGTCAAATTCACCAAGAAACAACCATTGTTTGTGCCAGTTCAAACAGCTGTTACAAAACAGCTGAACCAAACATCTGTCAAAAGAGATGTTCAGGTTACTGATGCACCCCCTGCCAATCAGTTCAGAAAAGGCAAAGAAAAACAGTCTTTCCAAAGGATTCCTCACGTTTATGAGGCCTACAAAAGGCCCTCTAAACCCAAAGTGAACAGGCATCCTTTTGGTTACTAGCAGATGATTGGTCAGGACCCACAACAGTGGTTAGAGAAACACTGTCCTAAAACAGTTCAAACTCCTGACCTAACCACTGTCCATCATTCTGCATCCATCCCAGACTCTGCTGAGACCCCATCCAAAGCCTTGTTGGCTTTGGAGACCTTAATGAACTAATTCTTTTACTTCATGTGCAGGGAGCTTCTGCATGCTTTGATAGTCTTTGGTATGTAGATAGTGGAGGCTCCAGGCACATGACAGGATGTAAAGCCCTCCTCAAAGACTTTAAAATCCATGGAGGGGGTGATATATCCTTTGGGAATAATAGTAAAGGAAAAGTTCTGGGGTCGGGTACAGTGGAGTCTGGAAAAGTAAAATTTGAAAATGTCAATCTAATAGACAATCTAAAATTCAACCTTCTGAGTGTGTCCCAAATGAGTGACAAAGGTTTTGGGTCATTCTTCACAAAAGATTGTTGTAGGATTGTTGGACCAGAAATGGTCAAAAAGATTGAAGCAATAATCAAAACTGGTCAAACTAAACTTGTTGCTCAAAGAAGTGGCAATGTTTATGTTGTTGACATGTCAAAAGAGTGTCCCAGAGCTGATGCCTGTCTGTTCTCAGCTGCCTCTAACAAAGAGACAGAACTTTGGCACAGAAGGCTGGGACACACAAATCTTAAGACAATCACAGAAATTTCAAAAAATGGTTTGGTGAGAGGCCTACCACAAAAATTGTTTTCATGTCCTGAACATTGCATTTCCTGTTTAAAAGGAAAACAGCATAAAAGTTCTTATAAGTCCATTGAAGAGTCCAAAACAACCCAGTGTTTGCAAATGCTACACATGGATTTGTTTGGCCCAGTTCAAGTCATGAGCCTTAAAAGGAAAAGATATTGTTTGGTTATTGTTGATGACTTTTCTAGGTTCACATGGACTTTCTTTTTGCACTCAAAAGATGAAACTGCAGGCATTTTGCAAGACTTTGTAATACAGGTTGAAAAGCAATTTGACCTTCCAGTAAAAAGCTTCAGGAGTGACAATGGCACAGAATTCAAAAATATGGAGTTGGATGCCTTCTGTGTGAAGAAAGGGATTGTAAGGCAGTACAGCATCCCAAGAACACCAGAGCAGAATGGGGTAGTGGAAAGGAAGAACAGAACTCTGATTGAGGCTGCCAGAACCATGCTTGCAGATTCAGGTTTGCCATTAACTTTCTGGGCAGAGGCAGTAAACACTGCTTGCTATGTTCAGAACAGAGTTTTAATAAACCCCAGGCACAAAAAGACTGCCTATGAAATTCTGTATAAAATTAAACCACTGATCTCATACTTCAAGGTGTTTGGCTGCCCATGCTTTATTTTGAACTTAAAAGATTCTATTTCAAAATTTGCAGCCAAAATTGATTGTGATTATCACTTGGGATACTCAACCACTTCCAAGGCCTACAAAGTGTTCAATACACGGACCAAGGCAGTGGAGGAGACTTTGAATGTTAAGTTCAATGAACTTTCATCAATGAAAATCCCAGCAAATCCTGTAGATCTGTTTGATCTTGAAAAAATCACTTTTGAAAATACTGCTGTCAAGACTAACAGTGCAGGTCCATCAGAGGATACAACACCAGACTATGGGTATGAAATCATCATCCCTCAAAGGTCTGCCACAAAGGGAAAAGCACCAGCTGTTCAAAACAGTTGTCAAAGCTCAACCACTGCTACCTCAACAGTTGTTGACCAAAGTAGCCCATCAACCACTGCTTCCACATCCTCAAACACTGCTGACAAAAGTCCTCAAACAGTGGATAAAAGTCAGCAGTTGTCCACTTCATTACCTCCTATACCACCACCTTTTGAAACCACTGCTGGATCATCAAAGTCCCCAGCAGTGGTTAGCTCAGATGATACACATTTGCAGCCTTCACCAACCAATGCCATCATACCATACCAAGGAGATTTAATCTTCTTGAGATCTCATCCACCTGATCAAATCATTGGCAACATAAATGAAGGGGTGCTCACAAGAAGCCAAACCCAAAACATTTGTCTTTTTGCTGGTTTTCTATCACTCCATCAGCCAGTCAAGTTCCAAGAGGCACTGAAAGACAACAGCTGGGTAGAAGCCATGCAAGAGGAGCTCCAACAGTTTAAAAGACAACAAGTATGGGAGCTTGTACCACTGCCAGAAGAGGTTAGTCCCATTGGCACAAAGTGGGTCTTCAAGAACAAAACTGATGAAAGGGGTATTGTTGTCAAGAATAAAGCCAGGCTTGTGGTTCAAGGTTACAGACAGGAAGAGGGGATTGATTATGATGAAACATTTGCCCCTGTTGCAAGATTAGAAGCCATTAGACTGTTCCTGGCCTTTGCTGTCAACCACAATATGAAGGTGTTTCAAATGGATATCAAAAGTGCTTTCCTCTATGGTACAATTCAAGAAGAGGTGTATGTCTGTCAACCTCCAGGTTTTGAGGATCCATTTTATCCAGATCATGTCTACAGGCTAAACAAAGCCTTGTATGGCTTGAAACAAGCACCAAGGGCCTGGTATGAAACTCTTTCCAACTTCCTACTCTCAAATGGTTTCAAAAGAGGTACCATTGATAAAACACTGTTTTTAAAATAGAGAGGGAAGGATTTAATGATTGTCCAGATTTATGTGGATGACATTATTTTTGGAAGCACATGTAATTCAATGTGTGAAGAGTTTAGAGAACTCATGACAGCTGAGTTTGAAATGAGTGCGATGGGTGAGCTGCAATGCTTTCTTGGTCTCCAAGTTCAGCAAATGCAAAATGGAACTTTCATTCATCAAAGCAAATATGCTAAAGAACTTTTGACAAAATTTGATATGAATGATTGTAAACCATGCAGCACACCCATGGCAACAAATAAGCTGGTCATGTCTGATGAAAAAGATGAGCTGATTGACCAAACACTTTATAGAAGCATGATTGGGTCTTTATTGTACCTAACTGCATCTAGACCAGACATCATGTTTGCAACATGTGTCTGTGCAAGAAGTCAATCAGCTCCCAGAAAATCAAATCTCATTGCTGTAAAAAGGATCTTCAGATACATAAAAGGTGCTCCCACACTTGGTATCTGGTATCCAGCTAATGGGAACATCAAGCTTTCAAGTTTCTCAGACAGTGACTTTGCTGGATGTCACACCGCAAGGAAGTCCACATCAGGAGGGTGCCAGTTTCTAGGTGATTGCTTAGTTTCATGGCAAAGCAAAAAGCAAGCAGCTGTTTCAACATCCACTGCTGAAGCTGAATACATTGCTGCTGCAAGCTGTACAGCCCAACTCCTGTGGCTTCAAAATCAGTTACTGGATTTTGGTATCACTTCCTTAAAGACACCACTCATGTTGGACAGTCAGGCAGCAGAAAATATCATCAAAAATCCAGTATCCCATTCAACCACCAAACACATCGACATCAGACATCACTTTGTGAGGGATTGCTATGAAAAAGGTTTGATTTCTCTGCATCATGTCCCAACTAAAGACCAGGTAGCTGATGTGCTCACAAAAGCACTTGATACAGCCACTTTTGAAAGCTTGGTCTCTAGGATTGGGATGCTGAACATGGAATAACAAGCAACATCTTGTTTTTCTATGAATAAAAGCAACAAAATGTTTTCAGAAAATCAAAACTCCATCCTTAAAAATAGCTAAAAATGAAAATTTTTCAATAAATCCTTAAAAGTCTGCCATTAACCACTGATTATTCAAAAGTCTGCCTTCTTCAAAAGTCTGTCCACTGCTGAAAGTCAACCCCTGCTCTTTCATTATTTGATAAACTCTGTTGTTCAAAAGCAGTGTATTATCCACTGATATGCTATCCACTGATAGTAAAAATCATCCACTGCTTTCATATGTCCATATCACACAAAAGTACTGTCCTTCACTTTCAACAGGGGTTGTCACGTGGGCAGTACATATTGGTCAGACCTTTTGTAACGGCTGCCACCTCAGCATTCACTTTCTTCCCTATAAAATCCCCCACTCACCACCAAAACAGGGTTTTACTGTCGAATTGAATTCTCAAAAATTCTCTTCTCAAAACAGTTTTTCATCTCATCTTCCACAAATTTCTTCGATCAATCATCCTCAAAATGACTAAATCAAAGAAATCTGCAAAACCCTCATCAAAATCTTCATCAAAAACAGCCTCTCCAAAGGCAATCTCCACTGAAATTCCACACAAACCATCTCACAATCTTCTTGGTCTTCTTATAAAACCAAGTTCCACAAAGGAGTTCGATTCCATCATTGATATCATCACCGCCTCAAAGTACAAAACTTTGTTGACAGCGGATGCACCAATTTACTTGGCAACCCAAAGGGAGTTTTGGAAGAATGCAATCCTTGAAACACAAGGAGACGCTGTAATAGCCATTAACTCTACTTTAAAGGGAAAAGAAGTCAAGATTACACCGCAAACAATTTCAGAGGTCTTTCAACTCGACGATCAAGAAGGTAAAATTACTTTCCCTAAAAACGAGTTAAAAAATGATTTTCTGGAAAGGGGGTACAATGCAGAGGTCAAAAAGGACACCTTAGAAAAAGGTTACTTTCCTCCTGCAACAAGATTTTTATTTCACACCCTCTTAAAATGTGTTTCAAACAAAACCACTTCTTTCAATGAGATACCATTAAAAATTCAAAAACTGGGATTTGCAATTCTTCAAGATGAAAATTTTAACTACTCCCAGGAAATTTTTAATGATTTGGTTAAAAATGTTGAAACAAAGGCATTCCTCCTTTTTCCAAGATTTTTAAGTTACTATTTTGAAATGAAACTTGGAAAGAAGGATGCTGCTGCAATAAAACAAGGTGATTTCATTCAAACAAATTGCTTAACTGCTGAAACTTTCACAAGGATGTCCACACCTTGCAAAACACAAGCAGAGGTGCCTGAGCAGATTTTAGCAGTTACAACTGCTCCTCAGGTATCTGCTGTTGAGCCCACTGCTCAAGGTGATCAAAGCAGCAGCACAACTGCTTTGAAACCCACACCTATTATCTCCAAAAAGCCAAAAAGAAAAACTCAAAACCCCACAAAACCCATCAAAAAGGCAACTCTGGAGGATGAGATACCAGAGCTCCTGCCTGTGACAATACAAATGTCACAAGAAACCACTGCTGCTACTTCCTCACAGCAGTTGGTACAAATATCTCAACCCATAACCACAACTCCTCCTGCTTCTTCACAAAAAGAACAGGTTGTACAAATAGGGTCTCCACATCATGATGCTCTAGAAACACTCGTTTCTATCATCCACAGCTCATTACCCGGGGCAACTCCATTTTCTACACCATCCTTCACATCCACAATTCCCTCACCAATAAAACCACTGTTGGATGCAATTGATTTGAACCAGGCATTAACCAGTCCTTCTCAATCACCTACCAATGAGAATATACCTCAACAACTGACTGGGTCTGATGTATCAATCTTTGCTAACCCACCAGCACAACCTGAGGAGGTTACACCCCTTGAGTTACAAGTAACTCTTGGTGGTAATCCAAGTGAAGCAGCCACTACAAGTGTTACACCCACTGGGTTACATTTGGACAGTGGTTACATTAATAAGACTTCCTTGGAGGCAATTCCTTTTATAGCACCTCTGCCAACCACCAGTGGATTTATTTATCCTACTGGCAATATCAAAAGGTTGTCAAGTGTTGAAGGAAGAAGACCCCAATACCAAGAAAAAGGGGCATCAGTGGTTAATGTTTGGAGAATATTCCCTACATCTACCACTGATAAAACCACTGCTAGTGGGAAATCAGATGATCCCATTAACTTGGGTGATGGTTTAAAGTACCAGAAATTGACGGATCGTATTGCAAAGCTTGATAACTCTGTTGCAGAACTCAAAGTTATGCTACAACAGGTGTTACAAGTTCAGATGGTACAAACAACTGCTGTTCCACCTCAAGCACCTGCTCCACAAAGGGCACCTGCTACAAATGAGCTCTGGAATCTATTTCAATCTTCTCTCCACCAACAAGCACAATTAGCAGATCAGCAACATGCATACCATGTACAACAGCTGAGAAATGCAATGGAGTCAAGGTTCAAAACCACTCAGGCTGATTTAAAGGCTCTCAAAACTCAGATCTTGCACACCACTGGCACTGCTCCTCCAAAAGTCCGCTACATTCATCAACTCCCAGAAGATAATGCCAAAAAGGGGGAGAAAATTAAGGAGTGGAAAAATAAGGGTATAGAGGATGGTCTCTATCTTGCACCATAAAATTCAAACATGACCAAAAAGATCCCTTTGCCAGATGGCAGCAAGAAAATTGATGTGACAACAAATGCACTAGCAGAAGCAGTTGCAAGTGTAAAAAGGGATAGAGATGCCAAAAGGAAAGCCAGGGTGGACAGAATGGATCATCCAGATCAGGGTACTTCTGGGTCAAAGGATCATGAAAATCATGTTGAGGAAAAGAAGAAGCCTACTAGAAAAGTGAGGCAACCCAAATCCATTCCAATCAGACGTTCAAAGTCTGCTAAAAAACCACCATACAAAACAGCTGATGCAACAGGAGTTACAAAAACTACTGCTTGCCAAACAGTTGTTCCATCAACACACAACATCCACTGCTTTACCATCATCACCACCAAAAACAACACCTGCTGACACACAGCAGAAGACATCAGATGTTATAACATCTGTTGTAAAGACAACAGTGGTTGAAACACCAGTTGTTTCAATAGCTGTTAGTCAATCACAATCCACTGCCACTACATCTACCACCACTGTTCCATCCAAAACATCATCAGTCCCTCCTACAAAAAGGAGAAGGCTAATTTTAAAAGATGATGACACATCTCCATCACCAACATCTTCAAAATCCCTGTCACTTGTCACTATTCCAAAACCCATACCTCTCTCTTCAGCTCAAATTATAAAATCACTACCTCCTGCTGGTGTCTCATTCCCTCTGGAACTCATTGCAGTCAGAGAAGAAATAAAATCTTTTTATTATGAAGATGACCCAGCCAAAAGGAGTTTGCCATCAGTTGCAGAATATCCCAGGCCTAACAATATTGAAGAATACTTGAAACTCAAGGCCAAGCAAGCAGAGGATATTGCACTCAAAAACAGAAGAGGGAAATCTGATAGAGAGTTTCAACAAAACTATCAGTTTTTACTCTCACAGGTCAATACTATGGAGCGATTTGCTAAAAATGTATGTCAGAAAATTTCAGAAAGGGCAGATGAGTCCTTGAGAAAAGACTACATTGAAAACATCATGACCTAAGGGGGAGAAACACATGTACAAAAACTGGACCATTCCTGAGCTTGAAAAAGAAGCAGCCAGGATTCAATACATGATCAAAAATAAGGTCAAGCAAACTCCTCCTGAAAGATTCAAGCAACTTGAAGCTGAAAAGATGTTAGAGCTGAAGAGAATGAAAGAGGAGCTGATTACAGCAGATTATGGGTCAAGGAATTCAGTGTCAAAGTGGGGAGAAGATAGAGTCAGGGCAACTTATAAAAGATTAGAGGAACTTAGAAAGAAAGATCCAAGAGTTCCACAAAAACCTGACTACTCCAAAGCAGAGGTTTCTAAAAGACCACCAAAGCTGCAAATCAAAAGAACCACTGCTCCAGCTGGTGCTGTCGTCTACAAAAGAAGGAGCAAAAACCAGTTCAGCATGGAAACAATTCAAGATCTTTTAGCCGGAGATGCCATTGTAAAAGCTGGCACGAAAGTAATGATAAAAGAAGATCTTGAATTGGAACAATCTGCATGTGCTGCTCAGCCAGCTATGAACAGGCCTGCCTCACCAAATACTTCTGCAAATAAACATCTCCCAAGAAACCCACCAGGCTCAAAAATACAAAAGTGGGAAACTGACAAACAGACCTGCGTATTGACTTTGCTCAGGCCTGGTGGAGAAGTGGAGAAAATATCAAGGGAACAAGCTCTTGGCCTGAGTCTTGAAGATTTGCAGGATCTCCTTGATCTTCCACTTAGCAGGGATGATGAAGATACAGATGCCCTAGACTTTGAATTACAATTTAAAGGTCAGATAAGGGAACTGTTGATGAGGCAATAAAGATTTCCACAAATAATGAAGAGTTTTGGCATTATCTGTTCCAGGGGGAGATTGTTGGGATTGAACCCTATCAGAGGAACAGATAATTAAAGCCAAAACTGGATCAGAGTAGTGGATCCAGAATAAGCAGACGTTTACAGATTAGTTCATGCAAATCTCTCCCCTTGAAAGTGGTCTTGTATCAACTGACCTCCTATCTGCTGATCTTACTAAGTGCTGACCTACAACTGCTGCTTTGCATCTACTGACCAATGTCAAAGACTGATGGAAGACCAAAGCTCTGCTGACTCAATCTACTGCCTTGAGTCAAGTACTGCTGATCCGGACAAGCACTGCTGGGGTCACAGCAGTGGAAGTATGCAGCAGATGTTTAAGTGTCTTTTATGTAATACAATGTAATAGCAGTAGTTAGTACATCAGTGTTTATAGATCAGAGGTTAGAGTTTGTTAGGAGGTTAGATGTCACTTTCATGGTGACGTCAGCTAAAGATGCTCAGTGGTTTGCAAGTGCCTATAAATAGTTCAGTACTTGGTACTGTTCTATTAGCTCTTTCACCACATCGTCTTCTTTGCACGAACAAACTACTGAGCTCTGGCTGAGGGGGAGTTTGCATTCTTACATCAATCATTGTAATCGTTGTTGAAACAAATTCAATCATTCGGTTCATTGTGTAAAGATGTTTGATTAAAAGTATTACTCCTGTTTGATTGTATGCAAAGTTTGTTTTCATCTTAATTCCGCTGCACAACTCTTTCATTTCCATCTTAATTTCAAACGAAAATACAATAAAAAAGAAACTCAGATCCAACAGACCTAGAAGTTCAACAGTTAGGAGAATCCTCAGGATCCTGGACATTATATACTGATGGTGCATCTAATGTAAGAGGATTAGGATTAGGAATACTACTAAAATCGCCACAGGGGGACATATTACCCCAGGCTATTAGGTGTGAATTTCCTGCTACTAATAATGAGGCAGAATATGAAGCTTTAATTGCAGGATTAGAATTGGCTAAGAGTATGAGTATCAAAAATTTGCAAGTATATGTTGACTCTTTGTTAATTACTAACCATTTTAATGGATCCTATGCAGTTAAGGGTGAGAAATTAATCGAATATCTCGATATTCTCAAAAAATTAGCAGGATATTTCGATGTTTTTATACTTGAACAGGTACCAAGGGAGGATAATGCTGAAGCGGATGCCTTAGCAAATTTGGGATCATTGATCAGGATACCTGAAGGGACCCAAATACCAATACTACATGTCTTATATCCTGCAACGAAGCCTCAGGGTAAAGAAGTAGCGGGTATTCAGGATCCTGGAGCAGAGCATCCTGAAGAGGATCCTAAATCCTGGACGGCTCCAATCATGAGATATCTCAAAGAAGGACACATCCCTGGAAATGAAAATCCTAAGGCATTTAGGATGAAGGTATCACGATTCACTATTATAAATAATATTTTATACAAGAAATCTCTTGCAGGACCGTATTTGAGGTGCTTGGAGGATCCTGAAGCCAAAGAAGTACTTCAGGATATACGTGAAGGGGATTGTGGTAACCATGCTGGGGGCAGGTCGTTATTCTCAAAAGTATTAAGAACAGGATATTATTGGCCAACAATGAGAAAAGATGCCGCAGAATATGCTCGAAGATGTGACGCATGTCAAAGACATAGTAACATACTGCATCAACCTGCTGAACCATTGTATCCTATTGTTTCCCCTTGGCCATTTATGAAGTGGGGTATGGATATAGTGGGAAAGCTACCAAAAGCTCCGGGAGGAAAAGTCTTTATGCTAGCAATGACGGATTATTTCTCTAAGTGGGTTGAAGCTGAAGCATTTGTTCAAGTTAGAGACCAAGAAGTAGTATCCTTCATAAAGAGGAATATCCTGACCAGATTCGGAGTACCAGCCGAGATAATCTGTGACAATGGTTCTCAGTTTATAAGCAAGAGAACTACTGACTTTTGCAAGAGTTGGGGAATCAAAATGATAACATCTACTCCAGTACATCCTCAAGCGAATGGACAAGCAGAATCCTCAAACAAGATAATTGTCAATAACTTAAAGAAAAGGCTTGGAGCCAAAAAAGGAAGATGGGCAGAAGAATTACCCTTTGTTTTGTGGGCTGATAGGACAACGGTAAAGAATGCAACAGGCCAAACCCCATTTTCCTTGGTATTTGGAGCAGAAGCAATGATTCCAACGGAAATGACAATACCTACTGCAAGATCTACCCTAAGTGATCCTGAGCAGAATCCTGGAGCCTTGAGTCAGGATTTAGACACTATAGATGAGAAGAGAGATGCGGCAAGGCTAAGGATGGCAGCATATCAACAGAGAATATCCAGGGCATATAACAAGAATATTAGGACCAGAAGATTTAAGGTTGGAGATTGGGTGTTAAGAAAGGCTTTTCAGAATACTACTAATCCTGCCGATGGCAAGTTAGCTCCAAAATGGGAAGGACCATATGAAGGTGAATCAGAAGCAGGGAAAGGAGCATACAGACTCAAGAATATGGAGGGGGATATGCTACCGAGATCTTAGAATGCTATACACCTTAAGCTCTATTTCAAGTGAGTTTAGAATTTAATTTCTAACTCAGGATGGTATGAATTCTACCTTTTTTAAATATGTTTGGTTTAATTTGTTCTTTGTAATCCAATACTGACTTAAGCATCGGAGGGGTGTTAGCCAAGCTAACACCCACCTTAGTTTACAATTGTTTTGCAGGATATGTTTCAGGATATAGCTCCAGGATATGTGCTCAGGATAACTCGAAAGATTAGAGGATTGGCCCCCTCTCTCACGTTTAAGGGATACTGATCCCTTCACAGGTTTAAAGGTATTCACCTTTCTTCCGAATTGGGTTTAAACACCCCGCCTGGAGCGCAAGTTATTCAGGGATAGTTCAAGGTGGCGGGACCAGTCCATGTAAAAGTGGCTGACAATTTCGTTACTGTTGGCTATATCCTGAATCCTAAAGGTATATGAGGATTGATCACCCTCTCTCACGAAAGGGTATTTTCATACTCTCTAAGGTTTAAAGGTTTTCACCTTTCTAAGTCTTGGAGTTTATACACTCCCGCCTGTAGCGCATGAAAATTTGGGATTTTCCCCAGGATACAAGGGATTTATCTCCAGTACATCCTTGGTTTTTGCCCTTGGGACGTAAAAAATTGCCTATACAATGGAAACTGACATTCAGAAGATTTCTAAAGTATTTGAAGACATTGTACACAGGGGACATTCCTACCAAGGTGGTGATGTAGAGTTAAAAGGATGAGGCTCGGAACTAATGCACTAAGTACCTCGCACAGGGGACATCTTCATTGAAAGAGTTGCAAAGGGATTGAAGTTTGGTAATAGGTTTATACCCTATTTCTGGTATGATATTTCCTTTGTAAACATTGTTTGAGTTTTTTATAATACTATGTTTGGTAAGAGATTAAATATCCTGGTATGTTCTCAAAATGTATTTCTCAAAATATTTGATACTAATACTAGTTCGAAACTTTGATCATTTAAGTATTATCAAAACAAGAAAGATAGATTGTTTTTCACTCTTTAAAGAACTTTCTACAAAGTTGAATGAATCTAATAACAGTTTTTAATATATGTCATTAAGCATATTGATCAGGATATTTTCATAAGATGACAATACAAAATTTTTATAAAGCTAAGAGTTACACTAAGTAATGCAAGGCAACAACAAATAAGTCAAAAGATAGTTATATTATTAACAAGTCAAAAGTTGTGCTTTTGGTTTCACCTCAAACCGAGGCCCATCCGCCAAAAGCACAATTAGTTTTTACCATACTTGTGTAACGGTTGCAGGATATATCTCAAAACAGGACCTGTCCACCTACACTCGTTATCACATTCAAAACGAGTTATACTAATTGATGACCAAGGGCTTCGTCCTAAAACCTAGGACCCATCCACCTTTGGTCATCACATTGTTCTAGTGCAGGAAATGTAAATTGTTCAAAGACAGGAAAAGTAAATTGTTTATGCAACCACAACCATGAAATTTAAAAGTGGGCTCCGGCCTTGGCACGTATATCCATCATCGCCCACTCCGCTTCCTAAGGGGCAGCACCCTCTTGAACAGCAACCTCCTTCCCGGCATCCATACCAGCATCATCCTCGGGATTCTTCTCAACATTTGCAGCAACATCCTTTTCACCAGCATTCTTCCCAGCATTCTCAGAAACATCTTTTGAAGCGCTAGCATCCATTGCTTTGGCGGACTCTTCCACAGCAGATTTGACAAGAGGCTCCACAGGATTTCCCCCAAGATCTCTTAACTTCGCCTCCCAGGCCTTGATGTTCCAAGAAGGGCATTGCAAACCCAAAGCCATCGCCACATAAGCCATTTTCAGTCTGGCCTGGAGAAGGGAGATCACGCCGGAATTCTTGAGGCTCTCTCGGTATGAAGCCATGGCCTGCTCGTGTTGGAGTTGAGCTGCGTCAGACTTGGCTTGAGCCTCTTGGGTGATATTTTGGATGGCGGCTTGGTGATCCTGAGTCAGAGCCTTATACTTAGCTTCATAGTGTTCCGATTTAGCATTGGCAATTGCTGCTTGATCTGCAATGGTGGCCTTGGCCTTTTTCAGCTGGCTTTCAAGCATGACGTTGGAGCCACATGCGTCCTCGTAGAGGAAGACCATGCGTTCAAGGCCCTGCAAGGTAATACAGCAGGCATTGTTCTAAATGAACATTTCTATTAAGCATATGATGCAGGATACAGGTCAGGATATTAACCTGGTTAAGGAAGCCGGTCATAAATGTGCTGGATTCTGTGAACCCGTGGTTCTCAAATGGGAATACATGTGGTGGAGCAGAGGGTTCGACTTCCTTTCTTTTCCGGGAGCGGGTCCGGGATGCAGGGGGAGCCTTGGGAACAGCGGAGATCTTTGAACTAGTGAGTTTTGGTGTAACGGATGATTTCGGGTTAGATTCTTGCTTGACAGGTTCAAGGCTGGAATAACTATCCAGCTCATCGAGTTGGAAGCCTTCGAGGTTGATAACTGGTACTGCACAAGGGAAGATGTTTTAAACTTGTTATATTACTATACAATAAAATAATAATCAATTTAATATGAAGATAATTCTTGAAAATATGCTTACCAGACATGTTGGAGCTTGATCTCTGACTAGAGCTTGTGAGTAACAGGTTAAAAGTTCTTTCACCCTCTGGAAGCTTGTAGATCTCTTTTATTCTTCCTTCTGATTCAGCACTAGGGGGAGCTAGTTCCTTGAAGTTTGCTGCAAGAAAGAAAATAAACACATCAGGATATTGGTTCAGGATTGAGGTTCGGGATATGATTGGGGATAGTCCTAAAACCCTAAGTCCTACCAGAAGTCAACCATCTTTTAGGGAGGTCAAAACCCTTATCAATGGACTCTCTTTTCACAAAGAAGAATTTTCTTGTCCATTTATCCTCATTCTTAGTGGCCTTAAGAATGAGAGGGTCGCTGGAAATAGAAAAAAGGAGAAACCGGCTGGAACCATGTGACCTTAGACGGTAGGCCATCGGAAGGTCTTCGATGCATAGATCAGGCATATGGTGAGCCTTAATATGCTCCAGGGTGATTAACACGCGCCAAACCATGGGCATGGTTTGGGCAAAACTAAGACCGGTAAGCTCAAAGAAGCGAGAAATGAAGGGAGAAAATGGATATCGAAGCCCTAATGAAAAAGGATATGCAAAAAAGCAAACCCATTCGTCGGAACAGAAATCCGATCGGACCTCTCGGTCGAATGGACGGAAGATTGTTCCGGCGGGAAAAGCACCGGAAGCTCGTAGGGCTGCGATGTCGGAGTTATCAAAAGAAAACACCTCTTTTGAAGGTTTTTGAAGTAAATTTTGTTTATGGAAGGGAGAATCAGAATCCGCCATTTGCGATCTAGTGCGGGTCGCCATGTAGGATAATAGTCGGAAAGAAGGGAATATGAACAATGGAAATAGATAAGAGAGAGAGAGAAAGTACCTGATATTCTCTTGGAGATAAAGATAACCATAATGTGAAGTCCCTCGGTTAATATAGGCTAAATGTAGGGGTAAAGAGTAAATAATGCCTTGGAAGTTGCACATTGTCATTTCAGGGGTCTCGTCACATTGATTGCCTTAATTGGTGAAATAAAACTTTTAAAATATATCCGTTGGATTGGTATACCAACCGATATATTTGGGGACAATTGTTATGGGTCATTTTCTGAATATACATATCCTGACTAATATCCTGCTTTTAATTGTTTGTTTGTGACCAGGATACTGGACGGGGATATTGCTAACATCTTGGGCGATATCCTAAGTTTGAGTGAATTAAACACGTGCAGGTTAATGGCTGCAAGTTACTAACGGTCATCAGGACTTCTTCTCCTCAAGACTCGGGCGTATTTGTTATGAGGAAGCCGTTGAACCCGAAAGACTTGGTCCTCAACGTTCAAGTGGGAATATTCGCTGGATCCCGGAAGTTTAGGATAGTTTGTTACATTATCTTTACTATAAATAGATGGGGGCGGATCTGTTTAAGGCACATAATTTTTCACCGACACTCTCGAACACTTTCACTCTCTAGCTTATTGTAAACACCACACTTGTATTCAAATTTCATTGTAACACATAGTCGATCCGCACCACATCCGGCACTGTATCTTGATGTTTGAAGTAATAAGAAGAACAAGGCAGCTGTGATTGTCAGCTCCCGAGGTTTTATGCCGGCGATCTAGATTGATCAAGGGCTTTCCTCGTACATCTCGTGTCGTTTACTTTCCTTTTGCTCATAGTTTGATCATAGATACAGCTCTATATCCTGAGCCGTATCCTGAATACTGATTTTCTAAATAACTTAACAAGCATATTTTCAATACACTTTCTAGCACACTACCTCACTTAACTAATTTGATCACTAAATTGCTTAGGTAATTTTTGACCAAAACAGTAGGTAATCATGTCGAATTCTCTCTGAGATCGTCTCCCTAGTAGTACATCATGACGCGATGTTGCTGGCATAACCTTGAAATTAACTGTGACAGTGCGCGAGTGTTCGCCATCTAAGAGAGTCACAGGAAAAGCGATTTGACCCAGCGGAAAGACAGCTTCGTTGCAGAAACCAGTGAGAGGAAAATCGACTGGTTTTAAGCGTGCCTTATCTTCTGGGTCGAGTTGTTTGAAACCATGTTCATAGATTATATCCATTGAACTTCCTGGATCTATGAACATATAGTCAGTTCGGTAATGGCTGAAAATACCGGTGATAATTACTGGACGTTCTTCCTGAGGACCTCCGGGGACAACAGGGAAGACTACTTGTTGCTCTCGCCAATGCTGATTATGGATTCGTTTTTTTGGCCTTCGTGAGGGACCTCCTTGTACCATATTTATCTGCCTTGGTTTGATTTCCTGGTGTTTGGTATCTTCTGATTTTCGTACCATGTCTCCTTGGCTACTGAGTTGGATATCCCACTGACAAGCTGACTGTGGGTCCAACATTGTAGTGCTAACTTTTCCCTTGCTTACTTCTTGAGTATCAGATCTGTTGTTTACTAACTCAGATCTGACGCTTGGTGCAAAAATTTGGTTCATAGCATTCTGGAACCTGGTGAACCAGTATTCTGGAGTTTCCTCCAGGAGTAGATCTAACCGATTATGAACTCCCACTTGTACCACGGGGCCCTTTTCTTCCAGAGAACTTCTGTTGTTGTCTACGTTGCCCATGATTCCGTCGATCTGGATACCTTGGGTTTCCGTACCCTTTTTTCCAGATCGAGGACTTGATGGGTAAATTGTCGAATTCGCTGCCATATGAATCAGAGAATGAAGAGAAAACGAATTGAAACGAGAAGAAATGAATAAAAACTGAGAAATCAGTGGGCGCCAATGAAGAAACACTGGTTTAGTTGACCGGAATCAACTGAACCAGGGGGTTTGAATCTGCATAAAAGGGTGAAATCTTCTCGTTCCACTCGTGTGTGAATGATCTTCTTCCTCTAACAATCACTGAAAAACAATAGACGTTAGACTCGTCACGGAGAGAATGGGGGTTCTCTCCGTGACCACCCTCCGACATGAGAATAAGTATAGGTTTTGATGAAGAAGAAGTGAAAGTGAAGTGAATGTAACTTGAGAATTATACCTGCATTATCCTTCTATTTATAGCCGAAGTTTGGGCGGGAAAACCTGTTGATGAAAAGTTGACAGAAAGTGCTTTTTCATAAGCAGTTATTTTTTTCCCTCCGTTAATCGTTAACTAGTGTGTAAGCACACAGATCCTGATTTCGATCAACGGTTGGGGTGTTGCCATGTGGAAAGTGGTCAAGTGCAGATTTCTCTTCAATTATGTGCCATCATCGTGACTTTGAGAGAGCCTGGGATGATGCCATGTGGCCATTCTGTTATAACCAACTGGTGGTGCACGATGGAGCCTTCTAGAAGAATACAACTGTGATCCTGTGTGGCTCTTCTTTATGTCCATCGTATGGTATTAGAGAAATGATTTTTATCCAAGTCTGGATATTAATTATGCTGAAGTGTTTGTTAGGATTTTAATCCCGTTTGCTATGGAGATTGGCGCAAGGATTTGTTAGTCTCCTTTTGGCGCATAGTTTTCTTCCTAAGTGCTCTTTGTAGGACCAGTGCGCGGCCGCACAAGGTTTAAAGAGGGTTTATTGACGAGGTTACGGTATGGTCCCAAGTACTTGAAGCCAGGTTTTTGGGACCTTACCCCTTCAGAAGTAAAGGTTAGTGCAGGTTTGTTTATTGCATATATGCATTAGTGTAGGTTTGTTTATTGCATATGTGCATTACTGCAGGTTTATTTAGCGCATATGTCATGTGCATCACTTCTGTGCATAAATTTAGCGCATCATATTGTACAAAACATTACATAACCAACTTGCATTAATCAGCTTGCAACTTCCAAATTACAAAACACCTCCAATTAAACATAGACCAAACCAACTAAACATAGACCTACATATTACAAACCAGACCAAGTAAACATCACATTACATAAAGAAAAACCAAGCAAACACAATGAAAAACACCCAACTCATGATCAAAAACACCCAATTCATGATCAACATCCTGTTCAGGTTCATATTTGCAACTAGTGATGTTTTGAGTTAAAATGCTAAGTGTTGGTTATCAGATTCAACCATTCCTTGATCTTAACATTCCAGCTTGTGATCTTTGACAAACCACGGTATCAAACCAACAAAGGAATCCACATCTTGGGCAGCCATAAAACCTTCTCCGTAGGTTCCTTGAAGTACCAGATGTCTTAGGAGTTGTTGCAGTTCCACATCTGCAATATACCATGATTTCTTGTTTGAAGCCTGATGAAGAAACCCTATGTGAGAAAGAAGAGTCTGGGGGTGTTAAATGGTAGGGGGAAAGGTATTGACAATTTTTCCCCTCACGCGATGGGCACATGGGTGCATTTAACTGGGTAGGTGGATGGCATTTAGAGAAAATGACAAGGTGTGTGCAAATTTGTTGGATCGTGTTCGTGACCCTAAAAGTCAGTTAAGGCAGTTCATCTTCGTTTACAAAGGCGGAAACAGAGTAAACCAAGTCACAACAGCTTTGTTCCTTTCAATTCTTTTCTATTAATGCTTTCCTGAGTCTTTACAATCAATTCTGACAAAAATCCGGCAGCACCTCGACTCACACACAAACACTATCACTGTTTCGCTTCAAATGACACAACCTATATATAGACAGATAGGTTTCGCTTGAACATGTCAAGCAAATGGGTTTCGCTTGAGGATGGCATGATAGCTTTTCAAGCGAACTCACTTGAACCAGTTTCGCTTGAACTATACAAGTTATCCTTTCAAGCAAAACACCCTATAATAACATATAAAACCCTAAATCTCTTTACCTATTGTGTGCTCATTCATTCTATCTAGACATAAGACTTGTTAAAACATAGTCAACAGACATTCAGTGCACCAACAGACTCCCCCTTGGATTTTGGCAAAGTCTTCGGCTTCAAGTCTTTAGTCTTTGTCTTTTTCTAACTTTGTCATTGTAAAAACTCTTTCTTCACAGGTTCAGAAACTCAAACTAGCTCCATCTTCAATCTCCCCTTTGACTGTTGATCTAGAAATCTGACTCCCCCTTTCTCAGACTCCCCCTCTCGATCAGCTAGGGCTCAAATTCTGGTTCAAACTTTTTGCATTTTCATTGCCATGAGGATTCCTGTTACCTGCACAATCTCTACCCAAATATAAGATATATAACAATAACAGTTTTAATCCAAACTTACCTTTTAACCTTCAGTGTTAGAAATCCACTTAAGTATTCAGGTCCAAGTTAATGACCCTGATTACTCAATTAATCTACCAAGTCCAACTTAATGACCTTGGTTGATCAGAGATAATTCACACTGACATCTTGTTCAATTTGTTTTTCTGAAAATTTATAAGTTTCAAGTTAATGAACTTGCTTCAACTTTTCAACTTCTCAAACTTATCATGTTTCAGCTCACAACTCATCCTCCAGTCCATAAACTTCCTGCATCTGCTTTCAACTTTCGAATCCGAAGATCAACTCTCCACTTTGGTTTGTCAAAAATAAAGCAGAAATATAAAATCTTTTTGGATTTTTAACAAAATTTCTAAACTAGAAATGAAATACAGAACTAAAATACAGTAAAAGTAAACTATTTACAAACATTTTTTTGTGAGCGTGTTAGGGAATCATATCAGCTATTCGACAAGTCACAAGTACCGTTAAGCTTCAATTACATATTCAGAATTAAACAATTCACTTAGATTGTCGATATACTGATCCACTTTAAATTCTTACACAAATTTCAATTTGTCCAGGATACGGATTTAGTGTTTTAGAGACTTAAACTTATACGTGTGTCCCACCTCTTGAATATACTCCCGTATCCAGATCCCAATATTCAGTCTTACAGGTGAGTATACTACAAATGATATCTGTAAGGGGTTAATAAATTATGAAGAATCATGAGAGCTCAGGTCAGAACTACCGTTCAGCAGAGAGATCATGACTCAACTTTTGGGTGTGTCCCCTTTAGAGGATCTTTTTTACAACAGCATTGCTAAGCAATTATATTGTCTTATCATATATGCTGAGGGTGATGCTATGTTTCAAGCATTGCAGAAAGTATTATTCGGGGACTAGGTCAGAACTTCCATTCAGCAGAAGTCCCGGAATAATACCCCAGATATCACTGAGTATAAAAACCTAGTATATTAGAAAAAGGAATCTTTCAAACAAGATTTCAGGGGTTACCTATATATCCAAGTAGTGTTCCCCACGAAATAAGTAAGTAAGATTTAAGTTTATATCCCAAACAAACCTACTAAATGTGTAAAAACCTATCGGCATATCATCAGCGAGACTATTTAACCTTTTAAACATTACATTTCTTTAGCATACTGTAACTGTCAAGCCGATGTACTATCATTTTCCCTTTTTACACAAACTCTTTTCTGGTTTTATATTGTTTTTGGATTTTGAAAATATCTCATGTTTTTTGTATTTTTTGTCATTTTTTATTGTTTTTGTATTTTCTGAAATATTTACCCTATACCTCCCCCTAAATACCAAAACAGGTAAAAAACCGACAAACCATTGCAGATTGCTTCTCAACATCATCTACAATGTCTCCTTCATCAACGCCAATGATCTCTTCCAACACCGATAAAAGCTTCATACCATTCAGTTTTAGCAAATATTGAAAACGTGTTTTATCAATTGCTTTGGTATGTAAATCAGCTTTTTGATCGTCAGTGTGGATTTTCTCAATTCGTATCAATTTCTTCTCGAAACAATCTCGGATGAAGTGATGACGAATTTCAATATGTTTGGTTTTAGCGTGATGAACTGGATTTTTAGTAATGTTAATTGCTGCCTCATTATCAACAAAGATAGGGGTGTTTATAAATTGCAAACCGTAGTCGCGCATCTGTTGCTGGATCCACAAGATCTGAGAGCTGCAGCTGCTAGCAGATACATACTCCGCTTCACATGTGGATAAAGCCACAGAGGTTTGCTTTTTGCATTGCCAGGTGACCAATCGTGATCCGAAAAACTGGCACCCTGCTGTTGTTGATTTAGCATTAACTTTGCAGCAGCCGAAATCGGAATCGGAATAACCTTCGAGCGTGATATCGCCTTCTCTTGGATACCACAACCCCAATGATGGAGTTCCTTTTAGGTAGCGTAATATCCTTTTCACAATAATCATGTGCGAAGCTCTCGGGTTAGATTGAAATCTTGCTGCGAGGCAGGTTGGGTACATGATATTGGGTCTTGAAGCTGTCAAATACATCAGCGATCCGATCATGGAATGATACATCGTTTCATCTACCTTTTCTCCAGTGAGATCGGGGTTTATCCCATGATTCGTAGCTAATGGGGTGGAAGCCGGAGTAGAACCTGACATCTCGAATTTCTCCAAGTTATCATGAACGTACTTCGTTTGATGTATGAAAATTCCTTTGGGTAGTTGATCAACCTGCAGTCCAAAAAAGAATTTCATCTCACCCGTCGATGACATTTCGAATTTCTGCTTCATAACTCGTTCAAAATCTTTGCACAAATTTTCATTTGTTGACCCAAATATGATATCGTCCACATAAATTTGAACTATCAGAAGATGACCGTCGACCTCTTTAGTGAAGAGAGTGGCATCCACTTTTCCACGGATGAAGCTGTTGGCTAGTAGGTATTGAGACAAAGTCTCGTACCAAGCTCTCGGGGCCTGGTGTAAACCATACAGCACTTTGTCTAACAAATAGACCTTGTCTTTGTGGATTGGATCGGTGAAGCCCGGTGGCTGACCGAGATATACCTCCTCTTTTACCTTCCCATAGAGAAAAGCCGATTTAACATCTAACTGATAAACTTTGAAGTTTTTCCAAGACGCAAATGCTAGGAAGATTCTGATCGCTTCTAGTCTAGCAACTGGAGCATATACTTCAGTGAAATCTATCCCCTCTTACTGACAGAAACCCTGAACTACGAGTCGATCTTTGTTACGAACCACAACTCCTCTATCATCTCTCTTACACTTGAACACCCACTTGGTGTTTATCTTCCTCTGACCATCAGGCAAATCTACTAACTTCCACACTCCTAACTTCTCAAACTGACTCAACTCTTCTTGCATAGCATTGACCCAAGAATCTTCAGTAAGTGCCTCTTTGTATGTTCGCGGTTCGATCTGCGAAATAAAACAACTTAGTGAAAACTCAGTTTGTAAAGGTGCTACTGTAGAATAAAAACAAGTAAGGCCTTGGTCAATTTGACGTCTAGTGTGAACGCCTGTTTGCAATTCTCCAATGATCAGCTCCTCTGGATGGTATGAAAGAGTTCGTGGCATCACTTCGCCTGAAACATCTACATCGCCTTCCAGATTAGTAACATTCTGATTTGCACCTTGTTCACTGACTGGGTTTGTTTGACTTGAAATCTGAATTTGCTCCCCCTCAGAATCTGAATCACCATGATCAAATACTGGCATGTTCTCAGATTCTTGATTATCATTCTGTGCCGACTGATTATCTTGAGCAACTTCATTTTGTTGGACATCATCATGTTCACCAGCATTGCTTGGACCTGCTTCATCATCATTTGAAGTTTGTCGAGGTCTTCTTGAATACTCAGCTGGGAACCTTTCCTGCGATTCTTCATACTCCCTCAGAATATCCAACTCATCAAAGAAATCTTCTTCTTCTTCAGGTTCTTCCATCATGTCAAACGAATCCCACAACTTGTCATAATTAAAACGCCATGAATCTCCAGGATTCTGCGGCGGCATTGTAAAACCTTGACATTCAACATTTGGAGCTTCAATAATCCGCTTCAGACTTGGAACGAAGACTCGTCATAACGGACTTGCATAACCAATGAATATCCCTTCAATACTCTTCAGACCAAACTTTCCAAATGGCTCTAGAACAGTACAGGGTGACCCAAACGGTTCTAAATATTTCAGATTCGGTTTGCGGTTATTGATTAACTCGAAACATGTTTTGTTGAATTTTTGACAGTGAGAACTCTGTTGAGCGTATAGCATGCGGCGGAAACTGCTTCTGCCCAAAAATTTATCGGTAGCTTTGAATCAGCAAGCATTGTTCTAGCCGTTTCGATTAGCGTCCTGTTTTTATGTTCTGCAACTCCATTCTGCTACGGAGTGTATGGAACACTAAACTCATGCAATATACCTCTTTCATCACAATATTCTTCCATCTTGTTGTTCTTGAACTCAATACCATTATCACTTCTAATTCTTCTGATACGCCTTTGGTACAGATTTTCAATCTTTCTGAACAACGCCATCAAACTATCAAACGTTTCATCTTTCGACTTCAAGAATGATACCCACGAAAATCTGGAATAATCATCAGTAACCACAAGACAGTAGAGATCCCCTGTAATACTTTTGACGTTTACTGGACCAAACAGATCCATATGTAGTCTCTCTAACGGTCTGGAAACTGAATTGACTTGCTTTTTAGGGTGTGACTTTTTCTTCTGCTTGCCTTTAATGCAACTAATGCACTCCCCTTCCAGATGAAAACCTTTAATATTAACACCAAGAACTAAATCATTGTGCACCAAGTGATTCATTTTTCTAAGATGTATATGCCCCATCTTCCGGTGCCACAACTTTGATTCTTTCTCTGTTGCTCTAGACACAAAACAATGTGCCTGACCTGTTGTTGTAGTTGCTACACTCATGTCCAACACATATAAATCATTCACTCTAGGTGCCCTCATGATAATCCATTCTTCAGGGATAACAAACAATTCAATAAAGATGCCGATTCATGCTTCATAATTACCAACTAGGAAGCTCCGGCAAGTCCAAAAATTTTAATGAGATTTTGATACTACCCAAGCCTCTTTCGACTTAGGTAACTGGACTTTAATGTGAGATTTTGTAGTGAAAAGTGGCGGAAAATTTTTATCATTCATTTTCAAGCTTTCATCTAATCCAACCTCAACCTTTTTATATAAGAAAAACTCATCTATCTTAAGTTGGCCAGTTGGTTGCTTTTTCTTTTGAACATTCTTCTTCTCAGGTTGAGTAGAATATTGTTTCTCCAACTTTTCATAATAATCCAAAGGAACATTCATCTTTACCGGTGTGGTAGAAGACGATTGTTTTTCCGACTCAGAAACCTTTGGTTTTTCAACAACTTTTGGCTTCCATGTTTGTTGAGATGATGCAACCCTTTTGTAGAATTTGTCATTTTTAGTTACCACATTATTAACAGGTTCAATTTTGACTTTTGTTTTCTCATTTTTCAAAATTTTCTCAACAACCAATGGAGCTTTTCCTTTTGCATCAACCTTCTTCTTTTGATTCTCAACAACTTCAGCCTTAGGCTTGAAGTTGGTGCAATTTCTTGCAATGTGACCAACTTTGTTACATCTAAAGCATGTACGAGTATCAACTACTCGACTTGTGCCTTCAGACTGATGTTGTGAGGCCTTCTTAGCAAAAACTTCTTCATTTGACTTCGAAAAAATTTCATTTTCCTCATCAGAAAGTGAACTTGAACCGTTCACAAACACCTTCTTTTCAGCAAACCTTTTGTTTTGAAAATTCTTTCTATGATAGTTCTTACCACCTTGATATCCTCCCGAACAATTGTTTCGATTGTTGTTATAAAAACGCGGTGGAACTACAGGTTTCTTGTAGTAAGCTTTATCTTTCTCAAAATTCATTTGCCTTTTTGTTTGTTTCAAACTCTTTACTTCAGACAAATCGATTTCAACCATTTTGAACACATTTGTCAATTTTGAAACATTTACATTCTCCAAAGGAAACTCAGAATCCGAATACAACTTATCAGATCCAGCCATCTTGTACATCACAAGACCCGGTTCATCACCTAAGTTGTTTTTGGATTTTTGTTTCGGAATGTATTTGTTCAAGAAACATTCATCATCTCCAGCTGAATCATTTTCAGTCATCAAAACACTTTCAGCTGTGCTTTTAACAATCTCTATCTGAACACTATCATCAGATGATGATGAAGAAAATGTCACATCAATTGAATCAGGAAGTTTCAATTCATTTTCTTCTTCAAGATTAACCAACCAGATTGATTTTTCGAATAATTGTCTAGAACTGGTGGCGGGACTTGATGAAAACCCACCCCGGTTCCATCACAGTATACATCTTTACCTGCTTTGTCTTTCCCGATGGGTTTGGGAATAATGTGTTGCAAAACAAAACTTGCAGAGTTGTAACTGTTCAATTTCAAATTGATTCGCTCATTTTCAATCTTAGCTTCTTCAAACTGAAGCTTCAATTTAGCAATCTCATCCAATTGTTTGTTAATTAATTCTTCTTTGATTCTCAAAACACATTGCAATTGGCAATTTTCTTTGTATGTTTTACCGTTTCTATCATCATTATCTTTAACCGTGCTTTTAAGCTTCTCAAATTTTTCAGTAATCTGACGATTTTCAAGAACTAACCTCTCATTTTCTGTCCTAACCTTTTCTTGATCAATTTTATCAGTTTCAATTTTGTTAGTTAATTCTTTTAATCGTTCAGTTGAAGCTTTCACTATTTTATCACGATCAAGGATTTGATCCTCAACACTTCTGACTTTAGCAATCAGATCTTCAACATTCTTACCGTTGAGAAAAGTGACTGTACTACAAACTTTGCATTCCTTGATGCAATTTTTGCAGTCAACATCACCATTGACTTTCTTACCTGACTCAGTTGTTAACGCGTTTGAACTGACCTGGCTTTTAGACTCAGAAACGGATTTAGAATCTACCTCAAGTGCTTTAGCTGCCAGCACCTTGTCAGCCATCTTTCCCATGTTTTCAACATTCAACTCATGTGTCGTGTCAATGATCCCAGTGTCAATCTTCTTTGACTTCTCTATCTCTTCTTTCTCTTTCTTCTCTTTCTCTTCTTCTTCTCCGCTTCCCCACCATTTTTTCTGCCAATAATCATCTTCATCTTTATATTCTTTGATTATGGTTTCCACATCAAGAGTGTTATGATCAATAGCAATGTTTCCATAGGGGTTAAGGTAACATTCTCTGTCTGGATCCCATCTTTTTGCTCTTTTTGCCTCAGAAAAGATACCAGCTATTCTGATCAATTTATTCGTGGCCAACATCCTTCTGTGATTATACATCTGTTCTTCAGTTCTGTTGTCTTTCCAATGAATAGGTTCAGTTTTTGCCATGAAAGCATATCCAACCGCATCCTCTTCAGGTAACAACTCGCTCCAATCGAAACCTTCATCGTCGTGAATCACCGCAAGAGCTCTAGATTTTTCTTTGTTATCTTCAATCTGCTTCATTCTTGGCGGCTCCGATTTGTTCTGATGATATATTGCCTTCTTGTAGTAGTCTTCTCTAAACGGGTTTTCAGACTCATCAGCATACGCGTTTCTGCATTCGCGCTTAAAGTGACCTTTCTGCTTGCACTTGAAGCAAGTCACCTTAGACTTGTCAAAACCCAACTTGGTAGATGGTCCACCAATTGACTTCCTCCTGGTTATCTCCATGAAACGATGTGCTCGACGAACAGCACTGGCCATACACCACCTTATGTCAATTAATTCCATTTCTTCAGGATCTATTTGATCATAGTCCTCTTTTGTTGGGTTGGTGTTGCCAATCTTCCCTGCTACAAGGCTTTCATACGATTCCAGTACTGATGCTAGGAAAACCATTTGTTGTTTAGCAGATTCCTCACTGAAGTTCTGAGCGTTCTTTAAGTCTACAGCGATGTTGCATTGAAATAGATTCTTTACATCAGAATGATTTGTAGATGATGAAGATCCACTGTGAAATCCACTGCTTTGACTTTCTTTGTTTGATGTGTTAACATTTTCAGCAGAAAAAGCTGTCTTGGGAGATGTATTCTTTGGCATCATGCTCTTTGGGTAATACAAATCCAAGTTCTGCTGATAAGACGAATGATTGACTTTGTGTGTCTTCTTTAATTCCAACTCATGACTTTCTAGTCTTTCAATCAGCAAATCCACTGTAAGTTCCTCAGACTTGATCGTATTCTTCAACATCAAGGCATAATATTGCCAATCCATCTCATCTGGCAATGCGTCAAACAATTTGTCTACTAGCTCTTCTCGAGAATAGGAAATTTCATGTCTCGCCAGCTCCAGTTTTAGATGCCCAAACCTCTCGATCATTTTACAAATTGATTCATTCTTTAAACATCCAAACAAATCAAACTCTTTTCTAAGTAGTTTCTTTTTGTTTTTCACAATTTCTGTGCTTCCTAAACATTTGGTTTCTATCTTTTTCCAGAGATCTTTAGAACTGCTGTATTCGATCAACGATATTATATCTTCTCGAACAGACTGAAATATTAACGCAACACATTTCTGCTCAGCAACAAATGATTCTATCTCCTCAGGTGTTGTTAAGGTTTCGCCACATTTGCCTCCATCATTGTAGCCATTTTTTAGACTCTTCCAGCTGAGAAAAGCAAAGGACCTCAACCAATGTAACACCTCGAAAATTCGTGTTCAGTGAAGAAACGACACGTGTCATGTAAGACAAAACGCGTTGTAAACCCGGATTTAATAAAGATGTTTTGGCAGGATTTAAAAGTGGCGTCATGTTAATTTTTACCTCTGAACGACCTCATTTATAAATCCCAAGACCCAAGTATATATACCTTAAACATCTATTATATCTTAAATCCAGAAATTCTTGACAATAATTAAAATGGTGGACTCCTACGAAGAAAATGCACGGTAAACCTTATTGTTCGGCACTTTCAAAATGAATTCAAGCAAACATACCAAATGGTAGGGCATGTAAATGTACAAGGCACATTTTAAGGGCCCCAAATTGATAAAACAAGGCCCCAAAGTCGGATTATGAGGTTGCCCTTTCGAAACACCAAAGAACAAAAAGTTTTGGCTGTTGAGGGGGGGCTTGCGCACCGCAAGAAGACCCTTACGGTGCGCAAGCAAGTTGCCAGCAACAGAAAGTTTGCTGTTTGCTGTTTAAACGCGATTTTCGACTTTTAAACGGTTTTCCACATCTCCCTTGGCCCCTAAACAACCCCTAAACCTCTAGGACACCTGTGAGAATGTTATGGTTAGTGCTAGACTTGTTTGTCAACACATTGTGGTGAGTAAATCCACTATAAAAGGGCCATGAGTTGCAATGTTGCAATCACACCTCCATCTGCATTCTTGGATCACTTCTAGAGCTCAAGTCTTCTCTCAAGTGATCACTAATCAAGCTTAGGACTTCAGTAAGTTTGCTAGTCCTTCTTTAATTAAGTTTAGCTTAGTTATTTAGCTAAAAGTCAAACCATCGTAATTACGGTTTGACTTCGAGATTAGTCAATATTGGCTCAGTCATATCTCGAATTAATAGTAGTTATAAGTTGGTAATTATGTGGGTAATAAACCCTCAAAAGGGTTCCCCCTGATTCCCACTCTAACTAGGTCAAATGTCGGGTCAAACTTGTATTTAAAAAGTCAACAGAATGTGTAAATTCTAATTTATGCATAATTAACAATGTAGAACATATACAACCTGTTTGATCATGGTTATAACTTGGTAATAAGTGTAAGAACATGTCCAAACATGTTCAACCCGACAATTTCCTGTTTAGACCCGGTTCGGAACCGAAAGTCGCATGGTTTGACTTATACTTTGACTTTCAGTTCTGACCCGTTTTGGTATGATTTAGAAATACCTAAGAGCCTTATTTGGACCAGGTTACATGCTAGTATAACCCTCTGTGGTTATACACTATGGTTCATTAGTTAACCGATTAATACGCATGATTCCGTTAATTGCTCATATGTTGACCATTATGCCCTTTTCACCTTAAAACGTGATTTTTGAAAATGTAAAAGAGTAGAAACCTTAATTACTAATATATAGACTTGTATGCAAAGTTTGACATCAGTTTGAGGTGTAGAATAAGAGTTATGCTCGTTAGCGTAAAATTAAAGCCTTATGTTAATAAAACGGCGTAATTAGCGTATAGCCTAGTTAAGCCTACTTTTTGATATCAAATCTTTACCCACTGATGTAATATATTATTTTGGGATTTTTAAAGATTTTTAATAAATTTTAGGATGAGCATAACTTATAGTCGTAGGCTTAATCCGGTAATTGTCGGTTTTGCCCTTACGGGCTATAAAATGAGTTTTACATATCTAAACGACTCCAAACCTTTTGCTACTGATCACATATGATAAATAAATTATTTAAAGCCTTCTGGAAATATAAAAATATCAGATTTAAGTATCGAACCCGGAAATGGCCTTTAATCGCCTTATTAAGCGTTTTTAACGCAAAGTATGTATTAAAATTATATTGGGCATACCCGGGTTGATACCTACTGATATATGAGGCAAATTATAATATTTTAACAGTAAGCAAAGGTTGATAAACTCAGACTTCAGTTTTGAGCTTTTCGGATTATGTGAAATTACCAAAATACCCCTACGGGGCATAGTTTGGTTAAAAATGATAAATTTCACATATATGCTTTATCCTACTGATATAACTTAGCAAATTATGTATTTTTGCTGATTACATCAGACCTGTAACTCAGGTTGTTACTTAAACTCTTTTATAAACTTTTAAATGACCAAACTACCCCTACGGTGCCTAGTTTGTGTTTAAACACGTTTCGGGCATAATGAAAGACATCTTATTGATGTCACAACATATTTGAGGCATAATTAACGTAGGAAACCTGTATATAGCTCTCATGAATACCCGTCACGCTTATTACGCGTACGGCTCGGTTTATGTAACAAGTTTACATAAATTAGCCGAAACGGGTCAAACCTTATCGGTTTTA
The DNA here is from genome assembly GCA_030545235.1 of Helianthus tuberosus. Classification (NCBI taxonomy): domain Eukaryota; kingdom Viridiplantae; phylum Streptophyta; class Magnoliopsida; order Asterales; family Asteraceae; genus Helianthus; species Helianthus tuberosus. The sequence goes on along the minus strand of CM060440.1, from coordinate 64,174,760 downwards.
TCTCAAAACCCAGAGTGTGTATGAAATACCCATATTAAACAAGTCTCCAAACTTGTTGGGTCTAAATCACATTCTATCCGGTCTTCGCTTAATAGTGCGTACGAACCGTATCATTGAAACTAACCGGTCTAAGCTAAGGCTAAATTAAGGACCCGTTAGAAATCTAATAGGTTATTATAAACCTTCGTTCCAGATTAGGAGCCCAGTAAAAGTACTTGCATTTTGCTGTATTTGATTGATACTTTGCTCAGGTAAATACTCTTAACTTATTTCCCTATACGGGCTTGGGATACGGTACTATAAAAGTATCGCTTGGTCGGGTGTATGTAGTCATTTAAATCGGATTGTGATTGATGTATTTACATAACCTGTTTAATATGTATTATTTGGTGTATGGCCTTTGGGGGTTAAATGACCATGTCCCGGATATCCTTGGCATCATTCGAATAAATGGCCACGACCTAAGCACGGGGTGTAGGCGTACACCTGACAGTTGCATTATGTAAAAACTGGTAATCCACTCAGAGGTATCATCCTTGTGGGCATTATACCGAAGCCGGTAATCCACTTAAAGGATGATAGCCTGTGGGCATTATACCTGTGGCGTGTCACTTAATCTGTCCTGATGGACGACAAATAAGTAAAACTGTATACATGATTATTTCAATAATTGTCCCAAGTTATAAAAGATATGTGTGCCGAAGTGCATTCAAACCAATTTACAAACTCTTTTCAAAATGAGTCAGTTGAGTTGTATTTACCAGTGTAAACTGATGTATTTTCCAAAAAAGCTAAGTGCAGGTGCTAGACGAAATAGGCTGGCTACTCCAGGCATCATTACTCAAGTCTCGCAAGCTCTAGATGTCAAAGTCTGTTGAACTATTTTGTTTTCGATCCTACTGTGGATAAACTTCCGAATATTGTGACATTTGATATTACAATAATAAATTCGGTTGTATTATATCTTTTAAATTGCTTCCGCTGTGCATTCATATATATTGTGTTGTTTGACTATTACGTTGCCAACCACGTCACGATACTCTCCACCGGGCCCACCGGTGACCCGTGGAAATCGGGGTGTGACAGGTTGGTATCAGAGCCAACACTGAGTGAATTAAACGCTAGCCTTTTGCGTTTAATCTCAGCTACACAGTTGCACATTCTTGAGTCTAGACAAGAACATAGGACAAATTCCAATTTGTTTCATTGTCTTTTAATTACTTCTTTGTTATTTTCTGATTAGCCCTTGCATGGGCAAGTCATTTTTATTTAATATTAGAAGTCCCGTTTAGGGCAACCATATACTTGTTTAAATTTTAAAGGAACGATTATGTTTAAAACATCATTCCTATATTATAAGATCTACCATTATAATAAAATGGCAAAATCTAATAAGGACAATACCTAGCTTATGTGTCATATTAAGGCAGGGCCAAGATGGTAGTTCCACAATTAGATTCAGATCCTCGGTAACATTCCAATTAAGGATTGTTCTGCGTTAATTATTAAAAAGAATCTAAAGAGTAAAACATAGCCTAAATGTCATTATAGACATGGCCAAGATGGTAGAACCTATTGAAGAGATTCAAATTTTTGTTAAACGTTTGAAAGCATATTAACATGCTCGACAAAATGTGATATGATAAAATCACATAAGTCATTTTGGGTTATTCTAAAAATTCCCTTATTTATATAATCATCCCTTATGGATGAAGTGCCCACGGGCTATGATTAACGTCCTCTGAGACTAAAGACAGTGGTAGCTTATGACTCCCTGTCAAGAAAAGGTAATGAACTTTGATTCAAACCTTAATGCCTCGATTCTCTGAAATCATGGCTTATAAATCAAACTTGTCTACGTGACTAGGCCTTTTGTGCTATTATTAACTTATAATTTAGGATTATGATAAAGATCCTGAACAAATTTTATATTTAACAAATTAACTAAAATGTGTATTAAAAGCATGGTTAATAAATCGTTTAAGAACGATAGTACTGTAAGGGCTTCTAAATAAACCTTGCCCTTATCTTCTGTTTGTAGCAACTAAGACTACATGGCTGACTCTGACGAGATAAACAGTCATCCTTTGGAAAACCGCGATGATAATGATCGGATTAATATAACCAAAGGAGAGCTTCGTTCACTAATTGACACAGCTGTATCTAAAGCTGTAGAAGAACAATTTAAGGAGTATAGTAGGACGCGTAGTCGAGCCTCAACTGTACCCCACTCTAAATCTGTTCCTAAAACTCATTCAGAGCCTCATAACAAGCCGCCCTCTAAGAATGAAGGGCCAAAGAAGGATGATGATCGACATTCATCAAATGAACACAGTGTTCCATCCAAGAAGATAGCGTTCGATAATGAACCGCATACCAAGTCTTGTACCTATAAGTACTTTGTTTCCTGTAAACCCCGAGATTTCACTGGGGAGAAAGGAGCAGTAGATTGTATGATCTGGTTGGATGAAATGGACACGGTGGTGGACATCAGTGGTTGTGCTGAAAGGGATGTAGAAAAGTATGTATCCCAATCGTTCAAGGGAGAGGCACTAGCTTGGTGGAAGTCTCTCATTCAAGCTGCTGGGAAGATCCCGCTCTACAACATGTCATGGGAGCAGTTTGTTACCCTCATTATGGAAAACTACTGCCCTCAACATGAGGTCGAAGGAATTGAATCTGATTTCTTATCATTGATGATGACAAACTTAGACTGTCAAGCTTACCTCACCAGTTTCAATTCCCTGTCCAGACTGGTTCCTTACCTTGTAACACCAGAGCCCAAACGAATTGCTCGCTTCATTGGGGGTTTAGCCCCAGAAATCAAGGCCAGTGTTAAGGCTTCAAGACCTGCTACGTTTAGGTCGGCAGTTGATCTCTCTTTATCCCTTACTCTAGATGTGGTCAGGTTGAGATCGCTAAAGAAATCTGAAGAAAGTAAGAGGAAGCGTGAGGATGATAACTCACGAGGGTCAGAGAAGAAGCACAAGGGAAACACCGACTCTAAGAAGTCTGGGTCTGGAAGGAATAGTCAGCGGACAGAGGAAAAGCCAAAGTGCAAAAATTGCCAGAAACGCCACTTTGGAAAGTGCAGACTTGAGTCTGATTCTAAGTCAGGAGCACCTGCATGTGGGATATGCAAATCTAAAGAGCACAAGACGATAGAGTGCAAGAAGATAAAGGATGCCACATGCTACAACTGCAATGAGAAGGGGCACATAAAGACCAACTGCCCTAAGTACGCCAAGAAGCCTGAAGAGGCTAAGAAGACTAATGCTAGAGTCTTTCGATTGGATGCCAAAGAAGCGGTCCTAGACGACAATGTTATTACAGGTACTTTCCTTGTAAACGATGTCTTTGCAAGAGTACTTTTTGATTCAGGCGCTGATAAGTCGTTCGTAGATAATAAGTTTTGTGAATTGCTGAATTTACATGTCAAAACCTTAAGTGTGGATTATGAGGTGGAGTTAGCAGATGGCACCATAGAAACCGTCTCAACTGTGTTAGATGGATGTGTTATATCCATTAAGAACCACTCTTTTCCTCTCTCCCTACTTCCCTTTAAGTTAGCGGGTTTTGACATAGTTTTGGGTATGGACTGGTTATCTCATAACCAGGCCCAAATTGTCTGCAACAAAAAGCAGGTAGTGATAAAGACTCCGTCTGGTGAATCACTTACCGTTCAGGGAGATACCCAGTATGGATTGCCTGAGCAAGTGACTATGCTCAAGGCTTCAAAGTGTTTAAAAAAGGGTTGTGTCATCTACATGGCACAAGTGATTATTGATGAGCCTAAACCGAAGATAGAAGACATCCCTACCATTTCTGAATACCCAGAAGTTTTTCCTGAAGAACTACCTGGTTTACCACCAGATAGGCAAGTGGAATTCAAGATTGATATCATCCCCGGAGCAGCACCAGTTGCTAGAGCACCCTATAGGTTGGCACCCACGGAGATGAAAGAATTGAGGACACAGCTAGATGAACTGCTAGCTAAAGGTTTCATTAAACCTAGTTCGTCTCCATGGGGAGCGCCAGTCCTGTTTGTCAAGAAGAAGGATGGATCGATGCGGCTGTGCATCGATTATCGTTAACTTAATAAGGTCACGATCAAGAATAGGTATCCTTTACCTAGGATCGACGATTTGTTCGATCAATTGCAAGGAGCAAGTTATTTCTCAAAGATTGACTTGAGGTCAGGCTACCATCAACTGAAGGTTAGAGATGAAGACGTGCATAAAACAGCATTTAGGACTCGTTATGGTCATTACGAGTTCCTAGTGATGCCTTTTGGGCTCACTAATGCACCTGCCGCGTTCATGGATCTCATGAATCGCGTTTGCAAACCGTACTTAGATAAATTCGTCATCGTTTTCATCGACGACATTCTTATCTATTCGAAGAATCAAGCTGACCATGAGAAACACCTTCGCTGTATTCTCAAACTCCTGCATCAGGAGAAGCTCTATGCCAAATTCTCTAAGTGTGAGTTTTGGCTTCGAGAAGTCCAATTCCTTGGACACGTGGTTAGTGAGCGTGGTATCCAAGTGGATCCCGCTAAAGTTGAAGCAGTTATGAACTGGCAAGAGCCAAAGACGCCTACAGAGATTCGTAGCTTCCTGGGATTGACAGGATATTACAGGCGTTTCATTGAAAATTTTTCAAGGATTGCTGCACCCCTAACTTCCTTGACTAAGAAGAAAGTAAAGTTCATTTGGGGCCCTAAGCAGCAAGAGTCCTTTGATATTCGGAAGCAAAAGTTGAGCAACGCCCCAGTACTGACATTGCCAGATGGAATAGAAGAGTTCGTGGTTTACTACGATGCATCGCACACTGGCATGGGGTGTGTGCTTATGTAGAAAGGTAAGGTTATTGCCTATTGCTTCAAGACAGTTAAAGGTGCATGAAAAGAATTACACCACCCACGACTTGGAATTGGGTGTCGTTGTATTCGCACTAAAACTGTGGAGGCATTATCTATATGGAATCAAGTGTGTGATCTATTCTGATCACAAGAGCCTCCAGCACCTGTTTAATCAGAAAGAGTTAAACATGAGGCAACGCCGTTGGATGGAAACTTTGAATGATTATGATTGTGAAATCAAATACCATCCCGGCAAGGCGAATGTAGTCGTTGATGCCTTGAGCAGAAAGGAAAGAGTGAAACCCATTCGAATCAATGCCAAGCGCATGGAAATAAAGAACAGTTTGATAGAAAGGGTGTTAGCTGCACAGAAGGAAGCTGTGTTGGAAGCTAACTATCCTAATGAAAAGTTAGGAGTAACTGAGGAGCAGTTAACTCTTAGCAAGGACGGAATACTGAGATTAAATGGACGAATATGGGTTCCAATTTATGGAGGACTACGAGATGTCATCCTCCAAAAAGCCCATAGTTCCAAATACTCCGTTCATCCTGGAGCTGATAAGATGTACCAGGATCTAAAGGCAAATTATTGGTGGATAGGCTTGAAAAAGTCTGTAGCCGCCCATGTAGCAAAATGCTTGACATGTGCCCAAGTCAAAGCCGAACATCAAAAACCGTCAGGTTTGCTACAACAGCCTGAACTTCCTACGTGGAAGTGGGAAATGGTAACTATGGATTTTATTACCAAGTTACCCAAGACAAGGAAAGGAAATGACACAATATGGGTTATAGTTGATAGACTGACTAAGTCAGCACATTTCTTACCCATCAAGGAGACTTATAGCTCCGACATGTTAGCCCAGTTATACGTTGATAAGATTGTAGCCTTACATGGCATACCTGTGTCTATTATCTCTGATAGAGATACTAGATACACGTCACATTTTTGGAAGAGTTTCCAACAATCTTTGGGCACACGTTTGAATTTTATACGGCTTATCATCCTCAGACTGACGGTCAGAGTGAGCGTACTATTCAAACATTGGAAGATATGCTACATGCATGTGCGATCGATTTGGGTGGTAGTTGGGATAAGAACTTACCATTAATCGAATTCTCCTACAACAATAGCTACCACACCAGCATAAAGGTTGCGCCTTTTGAGGCATTATACGGTAGAAAGTGTAGATCGCCCGTTTGTTGGGCGGAAGTCGGAGATGTCCAATTATCAGGACCAGAGATAGTCTTTGAAACGACGGACAAGATTGTCCAGATTCGTGACCGTCTCAAAGCTGCCCGGGATAGGCAGAAGAGCTACGCAGATCCAAAGCGTAAAGCTTTTCACTTCGAAGTAGGTGATAAAGTGTTGCTTAAAGTATCACCCTGGAAGGGGGTGATGCGATTTGGTAAGAAAGGCAAACTAAGCCCGAGATACATAGGACCTTTCGAGGTTATAGAACGTGTTGGGTCAGTTGCCTATAAGTTAAACTTACCAGAAGAGCTCAGTGGAATTCACAATGTGTTCCACATCTGCAATCTGAAGAAGTGCTTCGCTGATGAATCACTGGTTATACCACATACAGATGTGCACATAGACGAGAGCTTAAAATTTGTAGAAAAACCTTTGTCGATTGAAGATCGACAAGTAAAGAAGCTTCGAAGGAAGCATGTACCTATTGTTAAGGTCAAATGGGATGCCCGTAGAGGTCCCGAGTATACGTGGGAGGTTGAATCCACCATGAAAGAAAAGTACCCTTACTTATTTCAGTAAATCTCGGGTCGAGATTTATTTTAAGGGGGTGAGGATGTAACACCTCGAAAATTCGTGTTCAGTGAAGAAACGACACGTGTCATATAAGACAAAACGCGTTGTAAACCCGGATTTAATAAAGATGTTTTGGCAGGATTTAAAAGTGGCGTCATGTTAATTTTTACCTCTGAACGACCTCATTTATAAATCCCAAGACCCAAGTAAATATACCTTAAACATCTATTATATCTTAAATCCAGAAATTCTTGACAATAATTAAAATGGTGGACTCCTACGAAGAAAATGCACGGTAAACCTTATTGTTCGGCACTTTCAAAATGAATTCAAGCAAACATACCAAATGGTAGGGTATGTAAATGTACAAGGCACATTTTAAGGGCCCCAAATTGATAAAACAAGGCCCCAAAGTCGGATTATGAGGTTGCCCTTTCGAAACACCAAAGAACAAAAAGTTTTGGCTGTTGAGGGGGGGCTTGCGCACCGCAAGAAGACCCTTACGGTGCGCAAGCAAGTTGCCAGCGACAGAAAATTTGCTGTTTGTTGTTTAAACGCGATTTTCGACTTTTAAACGGTTTTCTACATCTCCCTTGGCCCCTAAACAACCCCTAAACCTCTAGGACACCTGTGAGAATGTTATGGTTATTGCTAGACTTGTTTGTCAACACATTGTGGTGAGTAAATCCACTATAAAAGGGCCATGAGTTGCAATGTTGCAATCACACCTCCATCTGCATTCTTGGATCACTTCTGGAGCTCAAGTCTTCTCTCAAGTGATCACTAATCAAGCTTAGGACTTCAGTAAGTTTGCTAGTCCTTCTTTAATTAAGTTTAGCTTAGTTATTTAGCTAAAAGTCAAACCATCATAATTACGGTTTGACTTCGAGATTCGTCAATATTGGCTCAGTCATATCTCGAATTAATAGTAGTTATAAGTTGGTAATTATGTGGGTAATAAACCCTCAAAAGGGTTCCCCCTGATTCCCACTCTAACTAGGTCAAATGTCGGGTCAAACTTATATTTAAAAAGTCAACAGAATGTGTAAATTCTAATTTATGCATAATTAACAATGTAGAACATATACAACCTGTTTGATCATGGTTATAACTTGGTAATAAGTGTAAGAACATGTCCAAACATGTTCAACCCGACAATTTCCTGTTTAGACCCGGTTCGGAACCGAAAGTCGCATGGTTTGACTTATACTTTGACTTTCAGTTCTGACCCGTTTTGGTATGATTTAGAAATACCTAAGAGCCTTATTTGGACCAGGTTACATGCTAGTATAACCCTCTGTGATTATACACTATGGTTCATTAGTTAACCGATTAATACGCATGATTCCGTTAATTGCTCATATGTTGACCATTATGCCCTTTTCACCTTAAAACGTGATTTTTGAAAATGTAAAAGAGTAGAAACCTTAATTACTGATATATAGACTTGTATGCAAAGTTTGACATCAGTTTGAGGTGTAGAATAAGAGTTATGCTCGTTAGCGTAAAATTAAAGCCTTATGTTAATAAAACGGCGTAATTAGCGTATAGCCTAGTTAAGCCTACTTTTTGATATCAAATCTTTACCCACTGATGTAATATATTATTTTGGGATTTTTAAAGATTTTTAATAAATTTTAGGATGAGCATAACTTATAGTCGTAGGCTTAATCCGGTAATTGTCGGTTTTGCCCTTACGGGCTATAAAATGAGTTTTACATATCTAAACGACTCCAAACCTTTTGCTACTGATCACATATTATAAATAAATTATTTAAAGCCTTCTGGAAATATAAAAATATCAGATTTAAGTATCGAACCCGGAAATGGCCTTTAATCGCCTTATTAAGCGTTTTTAACGCAAAGTATGTATTAAAATTATATTGGGCATACCCGGGTTGATACCTACTGATATATGAGGCAAATTATAATATTTTAACAGTAAGCAAAGGTTGATAAACTCAGACTTCAGTTTTGAGCTTTTCGGCTTATGTGAAATTACCAAAATACCCCTACGGGGCATAGTTTGGTTAAAAATGATAAATTTCACATATATGCTTTATCCTACTGATATAACTTAGCAAATTATGTATTTTTGCTGATTACATCAGACCTGTAACTCAGGTTGTTACTTAAACTCTTTTATAAACTTTTAAATGACCAAACTACCCCTACGGGGCCTAGTTTGTGTTTAAACACGTTTCGGGCATAATGAAAGACATCTTACTAATGTCACAACATATTTGAGGCATAATTAACTTAGGAAACCTGTATATAGCTCTCATGAATACCCGTCACGCTTATTACGCGTACGGCTCGGTTTATGTAACAAGTTTACATAAATTAGCCGAAACGGGTCAAACCTTATCGGTTTTATCTCAAAACCCAGAGTGTGTATGAAATACCCATATTAAACAAGTCTCCAAACTTGTTGGGTCTAAATCACATTCTATCCGGTCTTCGCTTAATAGTGCGTACGAACCGTATCATTGAAACTAACCGGTCTAAGCTAAGGCTAAATTAAGGACCCGTTAGAAATCTAATAGGTTATTATAAACCTTCGTTCCAGATTAGGAGCCCAGTAAAAGTACTTGCATTTTGCTGTATTTGATTGATACTTTGCTCAGGTAAATACTCTTAACTTATTTCCCTATACGGGCTTGGGATACGGTACTATAAAAGTATTGCTTGGTCGGGTGTATGTAGTCATTAAATCGAATTGTGATTGATGTATTTACATAACCTGTTTAATATGTATTATTTGGTGTATGGCCTTTGGGGGTTAAATGACCATGTCCCGGATATCCTTGGCATCATTCGAATAAATGGCCACGACCTAAGCACGGGGTGTAGGCGTACACCTGACAGTTGCATTATGTAAAAACTGGTAATCCACTCAGAGGTATCATCCTTGTGGGCATTATACCGAAGCCGGTAATCCACTTAAAGGATGATAGCCTGTGGGCATTATACCTGTGGCGTGTCACTTAATCTGTCCTGATGGACGACAAATAAGTAAAACTGTATACATGATTATTTCAATAATTGTCCCAAGTTATAAAAGATATTTGTGCCGAAGTGCATTCAAACCAATTTACAAACTCTTTTCAAAATGAGTCAGTTGAGTTGTATTTACCAGTGTAAACTGACGTATTTTCCAAAAAGGCTAAGTGCAGGTGCTAGACGAAATAGGCTGGCTACTCCAGGCATCATTACTCAAGTCTCGCAAGCTCTAGATGTCAAAGTCTGTTGAACTATTTTGTTTTCGATCCTACTGTGGATAAACTTCCGAATATTGTGACATTTGATTTTACAATAATAAATTCGGTTGTATTATATCTTTTAAATTGCTTCCGCTGTGCATTCATATATATTGTGTTGTTTGACTATTACGTTGCCAACCACGTCACGATACTCCCCACCGGGCCCACCGGTGACCCATGGAAATCGGGGTGTGACAACCAATCTTCAAACTTCTTGGCCCACCGACTGTATTCTTCGATAGCCATTAACTTCGGGGGTTTGTTATAGGTTCCGAAAGCACTTTCAACCTCCAATGCATTCGATATCTTTTTCTTTGTATTCGACGTGTTCTCATTGGTATTGCTTGGTGAAACATCATCCCCAGAATTTCCAGCTAACGCATACATGTCGCTTAACGGGTTCATGAATATATCATCCATCTTGCACGTACCTGAAAAAAATCAGCAAACACTTAGAAATTTCTTGATTAAAAAAAATCAGATTCAAGCGAAAGCTACAAGATCAAGTAATTCAAGCTGACTAGACCTGGTTCAAGCGAAAGGTCTTGTTTCGCTTGAGATTTCAAGCGAAAGGCTAAATCAATTTCAATTAGTTCAAGCGAAAGCCAAAAATCCTAGTTCACTTAAACTTTTCAAGCGAAACAGTCAAGTTTCAAGTAAATAATGTGGTTTCGCTTCAAGTAAACAGGTTTTTCAAGCGAAACCCCGAAGAACAACTTCAAGCGAAACACTGTTTATGCCCTTTATTATCAGTTTTAATCCGTATTTTGAACTGATTCTTTGTAGGATTTGTTAATACTATGTTTTACACAACATATGTAAAAATCAGGCCATTTCAACCGTTAGAATTCATCCAAATCAGAAAAGTATGAGAAGAAGTGAGTAGAAATGAGAAAATCCAGTAGAATCAAGCTGCTATGGTATGAACTCCTCGTCCTGAGCTCTGATACCACTTGTTGGATCGTGTTCGTGACCCTAAAAGTCAGTTACGGCAGTTCATCTTCGTTTATAAAGGCGGAAACAGAGTAAACCAAGTCACAATAGCTTTGTTCCTTTCAATTCTTTTCTATTAATGCTTTCCTAAGTCTTTACAATCAATTCTGACAAAAATCCGGCAGCACCTCGACTCACACACAAACACTATCACTGTTTCGCTTCAAATGACACAACCTATATATAGACAGATAGGTTTCGCTTGAACATGTCAAGCAAATGGGTTTCGCTTGAGGATGGCATGATAGCTTTTCAAGCGAACTCACTTGAACCGGTTTCGCTTGAACTATACAAGTTATCCTTTCAAGCAAAACACCCTATAATAACATATAAAACCCTAAATCTCTTAACCTATTGTGTGCTCATTCATTCTATCTAGACATAAGACTTGTTAAAACATAGTCAACAGACATTCAGTGCACCAACAAAATTTGTTATTTAAAGGACATGCAGTGCACAAATTAAAGATAAAAGTCAAGCAGTGAAATTTGGTGTATAATTAAAGGACAATTTGTGTAATTTAGTCTTCTTACTGTTATATGTGATATTTGATTTGACACATGCTATTGGCTTATGCTAAGTGTTAATGGATAACTGTTTTTTTTTTTGCCAGCTACTTCACCTCCCAAGTCCCACCATTATCCAATTCCATGCCTCCAAATATCCAATCTCAAATGTCCATTATAATTTGTAAAGAGGGTATGTGCAAATTTCTAGTTTTAAATTCTATTTGATTATGTGCAAATTGTAAATGTTTATGATTTACATTGATGGTTTATAATTTTAATGGGGTTGATAGGGGTTATGTGAAATTGGTTTTAGGGTTTATGTGTTGATTAATTTTGATTTTAGATTTTCTAAGTTTTATGTTATCATGTGAAATTGATTAGGGACTTATGGTTTATGACTATATGTGCAGTTGATTGTAGTTTTACATTTTGTTGCTTTTTAAAATTTGGGTACATTTTGTTAGGGTTGTTCAAAAAGCTCGTGCCTCACTCGGAAAAAGCTTGCTCGAATAAAGCTTGTTTTGTTTCTAGCCAAGCCAGCTCGTTTGTGTAATTGTCTCGTGGCTCAACTCTATGGCTCGTATGTATGTGTGTGTATATATGTGTATTTTTTTAGAAATGTGTGTTAATTTATTTATTATTGTTTTTTATCACTACAAAAAATGTCCATTAAACTATCGGGGACTGATATATCAGTCTCGAATACACATTATCTAGGACTGATTTATCAATTACTAACAATATTGTAGACCAATTATTATTCGACTTATGTTAGCGACTGAGAATCAGTCATTAATATTTAGTTACCTTATTCATGACTAAAATTCAGTCGCGAATATGTGTTAATAATATTAGGTGTTCGAGCCGAGCCGAGATGGCTTGTTTAGGTTCTAGCTGTAACGCCCCAAAAATGTTAAATATATAAATATGTGCATATGTATATTTAACACCCGTAGAAATATGAAATGATTAGTGTTTATATTTACCATGATTGGAAACTAATAAATAAAATCCATAGGGATTAATAATATATAACTTGGTTAAGTATTTGCTAATTTATAATTATAACTAGCAACTAAATGCCATTAGAAATACAAATCAAAAGAAGAGGGACTAAAGTAGACAAGTTACAAAGTTGATTTAATAAAAGAATTTTAAAAACACAGAACACACATTTGTGTGTGTGCTCTGGTGCGACCAGGAGAAGGGAAGAAAACCCCAGACCTTAATCTTCATCAAAAGACCAAATTGAAGCTTGATTTAGGGAGTCTAAATTCTTGCATGAAACCATAATTGTGATCCCCAAATCAAGAGGATCATAAGGTATGTTGAAATTTTGTATTTAGTGGTGTTATGATGTTTGGTGAAATCCTTGATTTAGTAATTCTTGCATAAATTGTAAGAATCAAAGTGAAATAGGGTTAGTTTAACCACTTAGAATCATCATACTTGATTAATCTATGAAGAGATTACTTGAACAATGTGTTAGGATGCGATAACACATGTATGTGTATATGGGTTTTAGTAAAATCATAAGAAACATGATTAATGATGATTAAATTGATGCAACTGAGAATCGATGAGATGAAAAATTATGAAATATTGATCGTATTGTGAATGTGAATGTAATAAAAGTTAAATATGTGGGAAAATGATGTTTCTTGTTAAATATAAGAAATAACACAAAATCCATGCTTACAAGGTGTTTGATGAATTGCCTAAATGAGAATATATTGCTTTGTAGCGAAGAATAAATTAGAAAGGAATCATATGAAATGGTCCTTAATAAGATTGGCAATTTGTTAAATTAATCAGGCTGTTTTGTTGGTGCACCTTTTTTAACCATTAACGGTTACGTGTATTGATTTCGACAAAGTTTAGTTACATAAAATGATACAATACGAAAAAACAACTAAACTTTCGGTTCTCTCTCTCTCTCTTTCTAGCTTCTGTCTTCAGGTCTGTTTATATAGGCAGGCAGCTGGACACAACATCGACGAAACTTAGGAAGGTTTCGTCGATGAGTATGACGAAACTTGGATGGCAGCCATGATGAAACTTCAAGTCGACGAAACCCTTAATGTTTTATCGACATTCATACTGACATATGATGCACAGGCCCCAATGCAAGCCCAATATGCATGTTATTACGTAAATGAATTCTAAGAATTCAGAATGTGAAAGATTAGTCAACATGTGACATCATCATGATGATGTGTCAGCGGGAAATCTTGAACGCTGTTTTGGAAACTCAGGTTTCGTCATCAATCAATTTATACAGGGTCGAGTGAATGATGTGGATGTTATAGTCTCACCGGATATCTTGAACGCTGTTTTGGAATTACAAGACCATCATGACGTTCCGTATTCTGTACCTATCATGTGTACGCGTGGATGCTTATTACGGATGAAGTGCATTGGCGATATCTTCAGCAATCAGATTAACAAGGGAGATCTGCCTTTACGTTACAAGTTCCTCTTGCACGTCCTCATTCAGTGTATCAGCAACAGGCGTGCAGGATACGACATGGCAGGGAACGATCTTGTAGGGCTTATGGTGGCTTTGGTGCTGAACAAACCATTCAGCATATCAAAGTATATCTTCTTGAATATGAAAGAGAATATGACGAGGACTGGAAGTAGGATAACCGGGAACAAGTTCTGGATGTATCCGCGGTTTCTTCAAATGATCATGAATGTCCAGCATCCTAATCTTCCTAAAGCCGATGACGACATTCTGAAGATAGAGCCGATGATCTTGAATTCTTTAAAGATAATCAAGAGCCTCGCATCCAAGAGATACAAAGAAAGCGATCCTCCAAGAAAGTTAATTGGTGCTCTTGGAAAACCAGATTACGTTGCTCCTGAAGATGATAAATGGCGTCACAATGACACCCAATCAGATGACGAAGAGCCAGAGCTGAAGAGAAAAATGATAGAAAAGTTTGGTCCAGATCCAGTGGACTCTGAGTCGTCTGATAGTGATAGTGATGGTGATGGTGATGGTGGCGATATAGGTGCCGTTGGTGCATCTAGTGCTGGTGCAGCTGGTGGTACATCAGTTGGTAATGATGAAGAGGATTCAGATTCTGATGATCATCTAATTGAGCCTGGCTACGAAATGTATCTCGATGAACGTGGTGTTAAAAGATACAGGAGGATCAGACAGGAAGATGATCCTGAATACGTTCCAGAGGATACTGAAGCGGAACGTTTAAAGAAGAAGCAAACGGTTGCTCATCAAAAGAAGAAAGCGAGAACATACTTGGTTTCCTCTGCACGGCAATATGTTCCACAAGAATCTTCTCATTCAGAACCAACGCCTGTAATGTCTTCAGCTCCTGAAACTCCAGTAGTCACTTCAGCTGCTGAAACACCATCTGTTACACCACAAGATCCTCCGCGTTCAGTTGCAGCAACTATTAGAGAAATGACCTCGCAGCCAGCCGCAGAGCGAAGACAAAGCAAATTTGAGCGGATGCCGCAGAATGATAAGATTGATTTTCTATTCTCTCAACTGCAAGCTGCAGCAAATCAAATCAACAGGCAATCAAACGTGATCAACGTTACTAGAACAGACATGATTAAGCAACAGCTGCAGATTAACACCTTGAACTCTATAGTTGCTCGACAACAAGCTTAAATTGAGAATTTGAAAGCAGAGAATGCACGTTTGAAGACTGCAGACGAGGCGAGAGAACGAAGCAGCTCTATACTTCAGAAGTTGGCTGAGGATCTGAAAGGAAGATGTGATTTCATGAAAGAGTGGTACGACTCTCGTAACACAACGATAGTTGACGGAGTCAAAAAGATCAATGAAGGCTATGAGTTCCTTCGAAAGCGCGTCACTACTTTGTGGAACGAAAGATGTAAATCGCAAGAGGTTATGAAGAAAAAGGATGATGATCCTGAGGATCAAGGGAACCCTGATCCTTCAACTACATCACAGCAGCCGCCAGCCACTACATCTTCTGAAATCGCCGTCGTACAGCCTTCAACGATCCTAACTGCTCAAGGAACCTCCAGTGGAACAGTTGAAGAAATACAACAGATTGAAGGTACATCTTCTGTTCCTAGCAGTGCTGATCTTGCATTGCAGGTCATACATCCGATTACTGGAGAACTACTTGAAGAAGGGGAGATTATATCGGATCTTTCACATGAGCAGTTACTTGCTCTAAACGCAATGAAAGAGATTGATGATGCTGAGATTGATAAAATGTTGAGTGAGCCTGAATCTGCCGATGTTGAAAATATTAAAGAAATCGTATTTGAAGGAAATGAGAAGAAGTCTTCGTATGTTCGTCAAGACGGGACTGAATTCGCTCCTTTCGATGAAGAATGGTTAAAAGAGAATGTGGACATCATAGATGAGCATTTAAAGAACCGTGATACTTCTGAAAATGCCACAGATGCGTTCTCCGAATGGCGAAAGCAGTTCTTATCGAAGGTTTCCAAGCCTGTGCCAGCCGGCGTTCAAGTTGATTACTTACAGTTTGAGAAAGCGAAGCCGAATGGAAGAATTCTCTGCTGGATGTTCGTTAAGGATATACATTGTGTCGCCATCAAATGAGAATTCGGTATTCATACTTCCGATCGTTGCTGAGCATACTATCTTTGCCTTTTTACGATGTTGCAGCATTGACAAAGATTGAGCTCATTAATCGCTCAAACTTCGAAGGCGCTACCTTATTCGAGCGATTGATAAAGATGAACAAAAAGTCTGGCTGGGAAGACGAGTCGTACAAGCCTGAGTTCCCTATCTATCAGCAGATCAAGTTCACTTTAGATCCAGCGACGAACACGGGGCGCTACAAGCTTGTGTATCAGCCCGCAAAAGTTGTAGATAAAATCCCATTAATGCCGATGCAGCAGAACTTTCTCAATAAAATGGCGTTATGGTGCTACGACTCAGACACTCATGAAGCAGTAATCGTGTTTAGAGGTGATCTCGAGAATTTCCAGATGTTAGATCCAATGTGGATCGTGAACATGTCTGCGGCCGACATCGACAAATTATATCGGCACGATATTTTCTACGAAGACAAGGACGCGCATCAAGCTTTGCGATTTCAGCGCTTCGCTTGCTTCTGTTACTACTGAGGAATTCACGCTGGCAGTTCGTGGTCCGAACAACACTGAAGATAGAAGATTCGAAGACCGAAGACCAGTAACAGACAAGGGGGAGTTTGTTGGTGCTCCTTTTTGTGTCTGTAACTAGTCTTATTTATCGTTGTATTTTGTTCGGTCTTTTATGTATTATCGAGTCTGTATTCGCCGTCGACCAAGTCGGATATCCTCCTATCCACTTGTGTCCGACACATTTGTCTCGTCTTTGTTATGTAAATGTTAATGAACAATGCATGTTGCATGTAAGGGTATAAATGTCAATTATGTTTGTGTTTATATGTTTGCTGTTTTGCTGTCTGTTTGCAGCAAATACAACAACTAATGCAGCCCTCGACGAAACCCTAGGTTTCGTCGGGCACATGTCGACGAAACCCTCTTATGATGTAATTCCACAGTTTCGTCGTATATCTCGACGAAACCCCCAAGGTTTCGTTGAGTATGAGGTTTCATCAGGCCCAATGACGTTTCGTCGAGCCCATTGAGGTTTCGTCACTTGTTGGGCCCAGGCTGCTATATAAACACTTTCTAGTTTCACTTTGAAACCAGATGAGAGAATACCCTGTGAAATACTATTGTCAAACTTTGTGTGTATTAGTTTGATCTTGTTGTCATCCACTTTAATCAACTGATTGTGTTTCGTTGGTTATACCGTGTTGTTAATTTATATGTTTGATTTGGCATAGTTACGTGGATTCCGCACACGTGACCGTGTTTGCTATAAACAAGGATTCGGTTTTGTTATCGATCCTCCGATTTCGGGACCTACATGTTTGCTATAGGCGACTCGAAGGACAAGTTGGGAGAGCAATCCGGAAGTGATACTCGGCTCAAGGGAAAGCACTAGGTACGTAACCTTGGTTTCGTTACATTATACTTTGATTTTAATGTAGTTAATACCTTGAATTACCAATATGAAAGAATGTAGTATATTGTAGAAGTGACGAAGTTCACTAGTTAATCAAAATGGGCCAAAAGATCGGTTAATGTATGTTTGGTTTGTCATTAAAATGGTGGATTCCATTAGACAACCAAACGGGTCAAACAATGATTAAAATGGTAGTATAGAAGTGACTTGAATGTCACTTGATGATTGTGTATAGATTGGTTAAAGTATGATTGGTTTGTCATTTGAAATGGTGGATTCCATTAAACAACCAAACGGGTCGAATAAGGGATTAAAATGGTAGTATAGAAGTGACTTAAATGTTACTCGATGATTGTGTATTATGAAAGCATAAAGCCATGGAATGGTAATGATACGCCGAAGTTCACAAGCCCGGGGAATGGGTAAGTTCGTCCAGAAATCATAATTGATAAATGTGAAAGATATAAGATACAACTAAACGGGTCGAATAAATATAAAAGGAACTTATAGACTTTCAGCCCGTGAACCGGAGTATTTAGTATATAATGATAATAAACATGTTGGCATTTAAATTACGAACGTGTAGGAAAAAGAATCACGTAAAATGAACATGTAGAACGAGAGTTATGAAGTTTTAAAGATTGAATTTTGGTTTAAGATTGAGTTGGGCAATTGCAGCAGCAAACAAGCAAACCTTCTGTCGAAAACGGGGTGTAGCGTCCCGCGACACCCACCCTTTATAACCATCGCGTAGCGCGACGC
Source organism: Helianthus tuberosus (assembly GCA_030545235.1). Classification (NCBI taxonomy): domain Eukaryota; kingdom Viridiplantae; phylum Streptophyta; class Magnoliopsida; order Asterales; family Asteraceae; genus Helianthus; species Helianthus tuberosus. The sequence goes on along the minus strand of CM060440.1, from coordinate 64,156,609 downwards.
CCTTAATTGCCGAAATTTGTTTGAATTTTGTTGTTTTGACTCATGAAACTTGTTTCAATGCATTACTAAGTTATCAAAACTAAATGTTAAGTTGGTTTTGAATTCAGGTGATAGTAGTAACCGTATGGATGAAGATCAAGCAAGCGCCAAGAACCGAACACTCATCTTTTGACGCTTCCACTATGATCTATTTTGTTTTAGTTTATGTGAATCATGTGAATTCTTAATACTTCATCTTGAATGTTTTAATTAGTCGGGTAGTCGACTTGAATACTTTAGTTATGTAGGTTTGTCAACTTAACAAGTTTTTGTAAAGACGCATTTTGTATGAAATGTGTTGTTTAAATATTAAAAGCTTAAATTTATAACATGGGTGTTACACTAGCTCGATCTCGAGCCCAACCTAACTTGGTTTGATTACAACCCTACATTTTGTATCTGATCTTTCGGGTGATCTTACGTTCTTGTATAACACTTTAAATGAGAATGATACATTTAAAAAATTGTATGGAATGTGTGACCTTGCTCGTGTAAAGGTGGAAACTAGAAAACATAATACTTTTCCTTTGGTCTATCAGATATTGAAGCTAACGTTGGTTTTACCTGTTGGAATCGCAACCGTTGAAACACGTTTTTTTAAATGAAGCTTATCAAGACGAATTTACGCAATAAAATGGGAGGATTATTTGAACAATGCTCTAATTTGTGCAGTCGAAAGAGAAACTTCTCATACAATACAAGAAGAGGATGTAATTGCCTTGATTTCAAGCTTTCAAAAACCAAAGAGAAGAAATCTATTAGGTATGTGTTTAACTTTATTTAACGTTACTCCTGAAATTTTAGTTTAGATCTGCCACTGTACACACATACATACTTACATAGACATTAGGGGTGAGCAAAAGGAAAAACCTGACCCTACCCGACCATTACCCGACCCGACCCGAGAACCGATCAAACATAAAATACAGAACCGATTCACTACCCTAAATATAGGGTCGGTTCCGGTCCATAGGTCCAAGTCGGGTTTCACCATGAAAAGAACCGAGAACCGACCCGGCCCGACCCTATTTTATATGAAAAATTGGAACCGATCTAAATACCTAGGTACTTGGGTTCGGGTCGGATTAGGTATATTTTTGGTTCGGTTCTCGGTTATTTTCGGTCTGGACCTAAACTTGCTCACCCCTAATAGACATATTTACACACACACACACATATATATATATACACACACACACAAACATACACATACATTTACCTAAATACACATAGGACGAGATAATCATTACAAAATACTAATTATTACGAGAACATAAAGAACAACTTTAAATCACTAAATTTTGGGATTTGAGATTATATATACATAAAAAAAACCATATATTTATACCTACACATAGACTACATACATGTAGGTAATTTAACCTACACATAACCTACATATGTGTAGGTTATATAAAAAATGATAATTTCCCAAATTTTGTTTTGAATTCTAGTGTGAGAAACAATAAATCTTACATTTGTAACATTTTCATTTACTTTTTGAATTTTTAGGATTGAAAAAAATGGATGATTTATTTTGTTCTGCGTGTTCTCGCAATATTTCGTGTTCTGCATAGAACATTTCCGTACACATATACATAATACGCACTAACTAAACAAATTATTACCTATATATTAAAAATACAATTGAATAAATAGTAACAACACTAAAGGATGAACAAATGGTATTAGGTACCGGTACCGGTATCAAATTTACCAAACCGGATGTATTTTCGGTACCGGTTCGACACCAGTATTCACCGGTTTTACCCTCAAATACCGGTGCCGTACAAGTACCGGCTGGTACCGAACTGTACCAGGTATATTAGTTACCGGTACCCACTTTTGGGGATTTCGGTAACTGTATTTTCGGTACCGATTGGTAATGAGCTCATCAAATCCTGTAGCAATGTAGAAATGCAAGTAATTGCACCGTTTAGATTACTTTTCATACACACATTAAGTAAAATGTATTTCGTTTGAATGAGGTTTTATATACACAACAACTTATTTTGCTTTCTTTTTTGTCTTTTTCTGTAATTAATGAATTGTAGCATGTAAAATTAACTTGGATATTTATATTATTAATTAGCAAATCGTATCAAATCCTGTAATCAAACCGGTATTGTATCGGTACCAAATTTACTATACCAAATCATTTTTGGTAACAATTTGGTACCCACCTTTTGGCGTTTTCAGAATCGTTACTTTCGGTTCGATACCGGTCTAGCACCATACCTGTATTTATTGATTTTTACCTTCAAATACCATACCGTATTGTACCGAGCATTTTCGGTGCCGGTACCTAATTTCAATGATTTTCCGGATCGGTACTTTCAGTGCCGTTACCGGTACCGAGCTCATCCGTATTTTAACGTGTTAGCACTGTAATAACTGAACTGAAAACAATCAACGTGTAGGACGTGTGGGTCCTATTATTATATATTAGGTTATTTAAAAACGTTTTTTAGGATGGAGTGACTATCATTACCACGTCATTTTTATTTATGTTTTGATATTCGTTATCTGCTTGTCGTTGCTGACACGCGTTTTGCAGTCATTGGGTCATCGCCGCAACGCGCGGACGAAAAATCAACTAGTTAAAAAAGAAATTGAAAGAAAACTAACCGATCTTGAAGAAGTGAATCCGATTTGGTGATGGTGGTGTTCGAGGTGCTCTGGTGGTGGTGAGAAGCTAGTTCACAAAACACAAATTAATAAAGAAACTATGGAAAAAAAAACTTCTACAAATTAGAGAAGAAATCAACAATACTAATTGATTTGGGGCAAGAGGTGGTGGAATTGAAGAGGTGGAGGTGATTTTGGTTTTTTTTTTGGGAGAGAGGTGAAGATTTTTGGGGGAAAATGGGGAATGGTGAGATGAAATCCCGCTTAATGGTGTTGTGTTTGCGTTAGGGTTTTAGCGGCGTCATATGTCGCTGCTATTTGTCAAACGGGTCGCCGCTATTGGTCAAAATAACCCCAGCCGTTGGATATGATTAGAAATAAATTGTTGGGGACACCACATTCCGGACCGAACCATTTGTGACGACAAATGGGTTGTCGCCGCTAACGGTGATGCCACTAAAACTCGATATTCTTGTAGTGGTTGGGGGTGTTGATCATGGCTTATGTTTTTATGGTGTTCATTAGAATAAGAGTAAATCATACTATTCGTGTTTGTTTTAGCGTAAATTACGGATTTCCCTTATGTTTTATTGTTTTTTTCTCAAAGTAAAAATTAGTTAACCACTATTAAATCTAGGTAAATACCATTATACCCTTTTATACTTTATAGTTTAATTTGACTCTTAAACTTGTAGTTATTTGTTTATTTTTTTTTACCCCAACAGATATTTAAGGTTTTGGTGTTTACACCCCTATACGAGAAAATCTTAGAGATTAAAATGTTAAGAAATATTGAGAAAAAAGTACAATCATAAATTTAATATTAGGTTGAGCGGTATTTAGTTTCGCCTACTTTTACATACTCAGTAACTTTCTTTATGTTAATTTATTACTTATATCAATAGGTTAGCTTCTATTTTTTTAGAGTAAACTGCCATTTTGGTCCCTGAGATTTGGACAGTTTTGCCACTTTAGTCAAAATCTCAAACCTTTTACATTTGGGTCCCTGTGGTTTTCATTTTATTGCCATTTTGGTCCAAAAATAAAAATAGGTCTTGTTTGCCTTATAAAACCATGCTATTTTGTCCTTTTCTTCACGGGCAAAATGGTCATTTGATTTTTATAAATAAATACCAGCCAACACCTCCTCCTTTCCTCTGCATTCTTCAGACTTGAAGAAACCCTAATCTACACCACCTCCACAGCCGCACCCCATCTCTCTCTATCACTCCAGTAACATCTCTTGCCGACAACGAACACCCACAACCATCCCTCAATCTCCTATTCTCCTTTTCATCTCAAATACACCACACCACGCCCATTCCGCCTCGATTTAATGGCCGGCCACCACTGTGGTGGTGGCGACGAGAGAGAGATCGGAGAAGCAGAGAAGACGGCGGAGACGCCGATTTCCCTGCCACCATTGTTCCCGACTAATTTTCTCCCGTAAACTTCACAACACTCTCTTTTCTTTTGAATTTTTTTAAGATCTGAGTGTATCAGCAGTTATGTGTGCGTTTTCTGATGATGATGATGATGATGTTGAAATTGAGATGATGATGATGGAGGTGGTGGCCGGCGACGGTGTCGAAACGTAAAACAGGGGTTTTGATTTCGCGTTTGATTTTGAAAACGAGACGATTCTCGATTGTATGAACGATCTGGTGTGTATATGATAATTTTGAACAAGATTTGATCACAAGTTTGATCAAATCTTTGAAGCAGACTGATTTTGATTCTTGATCGAAAAACAGGGATGGAGTTTTCTGGTTTTGGTTTGATGATACTTCACAGGATTCAAGATTGGTTAAATAGGGGATCAGATTGTTGATTGTGTGTTTGTGATTACATGGGAAAAGGATTGTAGCAGGGTTGATTGTGTGTTTGTGATTATAGGGGAAAAGGTATTTATTTATAAAAATGAAATGACCATTTTGCCCTTGAGGAAAAGGACAAAATAGCATGGTTTTATAAGACAAACAAGACATGATTTCATTTTTGGACCAAAATGGCAATAAAACTGAAACAACAGGGATCCAGATGTAAAAAGTTTTAGATTTGGACTAAAGTGGCAAAACTGCCCAAACCTCAGGGACCAAAATGGCAGTTTACTCTATTTTTTATCTCGTACACTAGTATTAAGCCCCTGCGTTGCAGCGGTTGTCATAAAACTGTGTTAAGTAGTAGCAATACTATACCATTGTGAGCGACCATTAACACCGGAAAAGCTCGTAAAAACAAAATAAATAAAAATGGGAAAAAAATAACGCCAAACGAAAAGCTGACGTAAAATCTTTGAATCACGCACGCTCGTTGCTGAGAAACTAAACCGAAACATAAAACATAGAAAAAAAATAACTAAGTCCATCCAGGACCCGCGTGTTGGACAAACTTGTCAAACGCAGAAAAATAGATGTGACGCGACGGGCCAGTCAAACGGGAAAAAATATAAAAAAATGTTGAACCCCACACGCACGTTGCAGTGCGTTAACTCGCAAAATTTAGAACGAAACGAAAAATTTGGGAAATATGATAAATATGGTGGACCAAAATTGAAATAAAAAAGGGTTGGGATTAAATTGCAAAAGATGAAAAGCTTTGGGTTAAAAGTAAAAAAATAAAGGGTCTAATTGCAAAATTGAAATTATTTATTAATTTTAGATAAAAATAAGTGATATCTATATATTGGTTATTAATTAATATTAATATTAAAAGAAATTTATTAAACAAATATAAATAAAATTTATGAGGTTAAAGAAGAGAATGCCATGTACCATTATTTAAAGTCTTTTATTATAAGTTGGACTAGGTTAGAACCCCGTGTATTACACGGGTTGAATAAATGTAATTTTATATACTAAATTAAAACAATTATTCTTTAAAAATCTCGTTTATTACACGGGTTGAACAAATGTAATTTTATATATTAAATAATAAAAAAAATTATATCTCTAAGAACCTCATGTATTATACTGAATAAATGTAATTTTATATACCAAATAATAAAAACCCGTGTATTGTACGGGTTGAATAAATCTAATTATATATACTAAATAATAAAAAAAAAGTTATATCTTTAAAAACACTGTGTATTACACGGGTTAAATAAATGTAATTTTGTAACCTTGTATATTACACGGGTTGGATAAATGTAATTTTATAAACTAAATAATAAAAAAAATTATATCTTTATAAACCCCGTGTATTATACGGGTTGAATAAATCTAATTATATATACTAAATCATTATCATCATCATCATCATCATAGGTTAGATTATATATGGGCTTATACGTGTGAGTAATTGTGATTATTGAATGGTTGAATTTTGAGGGTTTTGAAATGTGAATTTGATTATGATAGATTATATTTTAGTTTTAAAACTTCTAGAATGATTGAATCAAATAAAAGGATTATAATTTCCTAGGTTTTTTTTTCTGATCATTTTGAACATGAGCAAATAGAACGATAGCATCTTAATAAAAAAAATAACTAATTACAAATGTAAAACCTAATAATTTTACTTCTGTCCAATTTGAACGGAAAAGATAAGTACAAACTAAATTTAAAAAAAAATGCAATATTAAAATAAGAGATAGAATAATCGATTTTTTTTTTCATAAAATATGAGATAAGGGTAAACTAAATAAAAAAGTGTCAATTTGGTAAATAATAATATTAAGTATGAAAAGGTAGGAAATTACAAATGTAGACATATTCAATGAATGACACGTGTTCAAAATCATGTTTTTTTTATTATATAGTAAGTATAAAAGATTGGTTTGTGTCACCAACCAAATTCTTATTTGTTTATATCTTTATTGGTTGTGTATTTATCTTTTATCAATTGATACGATTATTTATATAATTTTAAAAGATATTATTTATTGATAAAATGGTATAAAAGGATAAACTTAAAACATGATACATGGCCGTCATGTCCCTGGACTATACATGTAACTTTTTGATAATTTCAATTATCTTTAACTAAATCAATTAATTAACCTTTTATTCCTTTTATAAAATATCTCTTTTTTCATAAATAATAAAAAAGTGTCAATTTAGTAAATAATAATATTAAGTATGAAAAAGTAGGAAATTACAAATGTAGACATCTTCAATGAATGACACGTGTCCAAAATTAGGTTTCTTTTATTATATAGTATAGATGTGTCTATAGTATATATATTTGTACAATAAATTCTAGTTAATATTGTATTAAAAACGAGTTTAATATAAGTTGTTAAAGCCCATCAATGAGCACGGTATGTCAAACATTACCTCACACCTTCAATGAGCACTTATCTTTACATTGATTGAGAAACTACCATCTCCGACTACCTCACACCACCTGACCACCATCGAACACTGTATTTAGTGGAGAGTGTTAAAGTTGCTAGTTAAAATGTTACCTCAGCGTCACGTAGACATGAAGTCTTTTACAAAATCACACTTTCACAACGAGGTCGTTGTCTTAACTAAAAATAAATTAAGGAAAAAAGACATAAAAAATAAAAAAATGTGTGATTGATTGGTTTGAGTTGGCCTCACACCCCTCCCCTTCAACACTCGTTGCTATGGTTGCGATGGGTTTCTTAGCGCCCCCTTTAACAAGCCTCGAATAGTTTAAATACAAAGATATGCTAATCATCATCATCATCTACTTTTTTTTGAACGGTCAACAAAATTAATTCCGAGCACTCTCGGGGCACTCACTGGATAAACAGAGTACTCCGAGAGTAACCCGAGTCCACCACCAATTCCGGGGAAAACCCGGAAACCCACATGCCCGTAGACACGACAGTGAAATTACCGGTAACACCCGTTTGGCTCAAGGATCCAACCAAGGTTTCTTTGGGTCTCCTATCATTGCCCACCAGTGCCTCACTCTACACCAAGTGAGAGTTGAACCTGCATCTCTCAAGAGAAATGCAAGCCCTCCACCACTTGATCTAGAGATCATTGGCATGTACTAATATAGTAACAGTATAACAAGTCAATAATTTAGCGTAAACTACTTTACTATATATTAATAAAGTAATTGAAATAAATAGTGATTTTAATATTATAATAATACATAGCTTTTTAAATACTTTTATTATTTTAATATTATAATAATAGTTATTTTCTTTATTTTTTAACTTTAATCTTTTTTTTAATATCAGAGATTGGGATAAGCTTGGTGTCAACTGTTATCAAACTAGTACTGGTATCGAAAATACCGGTACGGTCCTGTTCGGTATCAGTACATGAAGGTAAAAACCGGCACTAATACAGAAAAATCCAAAAGTTGGTGCCGAATTGATATTGGAAATCTTTCGGTTCAGGAAATTCAGTGCGGCTACCCGGTACCATTTGCTCATCCCTGATCACGGTTACCGTACGAACAACGGCATCGTACAACTTTTTTTGTTGATTTTCTTCAACTTTTAATTTTTTTCTTTTTTAGTCACAGGGGTAGGGATGAGTTCGGTGCTAGCCGATACAGAATCGGTACTGAGACCGAAAATACCGGTTACGGTACCGGTATATGAAGGTAAAAAATGGTAGTGAATCAGTACCAGGAACGCCAAAAGTCGGTACCGAATTGGTACTTAATATCTTTCGGTTCGGCAAATTTGGTACCGGTACCCAGAACAATTTGCTCATATCTAACCACGGGTTTCATACGAACAACATCGTTACCATACAATTTTTTTGGTTGATTTTCTTTCGGTTATCTTTTAGTGTATTTTTCTACATTTTCTTTTTATTCTTGTCAGCAGTTCTGTTCGCAACACGTTCGTAGTGATTTCAAAACACATGTAAACACAAACTATATAACAAAAGAAATTCGCCGCAACGCAGCGAACTTCTTTAAACCTAGTTAGTTTAATGAACAATCTTGTTTTTAAATATAGTATTATTAAAGTGTAATTAAGGCAATCTACACTTCACACTTCAATATCACAAGTTGCTTGATGACACAAAGATGCTTCAAATCAAATTGTATGTAACCTTAACTTCAACTTAATATTCAAGATTCAAGTAGAAGCTAACAAGTCTAATGAATCTTCATTTAAGCCTACGCATGAATGTCTACTTGTGATGTTCTTAGATATACCAAGTTAGGTTGGGGTGATACATTTGTAAATAATACATACACTTTTTTTAACTACAAATTTTTATATCAATCCGTTTTTAACAGAGCTCGAACCCTTGAACCCTTTACCTACCGAAAGGTTGAAATTTGTGGCAACAAAGGATGCTTTCCAATTGAAGGTTTTAAATTGTGGGTCGATGTTTTAGAAAAATAATTTGGATATAAATACAATCAAAGCTACATATACAGTAACTATAGCTTTTTTTGTCTTTTAGTATGTGTTTGTTTTTATAACTTTTACCCTTCAACATTTAGCATTGGTACTTACAACCCCTCAATATTGTAAATGTGCTTAGTTTTATGTACGTGTCGGTGCAATTTTAAGTTGATTTAGGTTTCGACTTAATTTTTTTTCGAAAATGGGTAGACTCAGATATAATACGTTTTTGTTCCTTTTTTATGAAAGTTTTCCGTTCGTTTTAACATAAATTCCCCGCGAGTTGCGGCGGGTCGAAATTTAGTAATGTGCCAGTTTTAAATTAACTCGAATTTATTATCTTTAAAATAATGTGCCAGTTTTGGGTTGTAGTACTGTTTAGAACTTCAAAAGTTTTGGGCCAGTTTTTTCTTGTCTAAATCTCACATGGCCCAAACCTTTCTATTTAGTAATGTGCAAGACACTATTTGTCAAATTACGAACCCAAGATTCAACATGAATGCAGCCTCGGATTTTATTTTTATTCGGATCAGTTTTTTTTTAAATGTCAAATGTTATTCTTTACATCAATAATTTTAAATCATTTTCGTTGCCTAGGGCCCTAGGTTTGAACGCGAAACTACCCCTTTAAGAGGCACGTGCTTCTACCAAGTGGGCTATCCCACATTGGCATGGTTAGTTTTTTTTTTTATTCCTCTTAACTTGGTATTTGAATTTCTGATTCCAGTCGGGCCGGGTAACATACATAAAATAGAATACCATAAAAATGCACAATAAATAGATAATAAAAATACAATAGACATTATAAAATGAAATAAAAAATATTACATTCTATAGTTGTTTTCTAAGGATTTTGGTTGATCATGATTCGTGAGTATCAAATCAATCGCTAGGATTTTGGGTTAGCAAGTGCTTTGGTCGATGAATAGTCGAATAGATGAAATGTCATGCTAGAATGCGGGTCAATAAGACCATCTCCAATGCAATGCATTTGTGGTGCATTTTCACAAGATAGTATTAGAGGTATATCGATGTTGCCATATCACAAGATATTTGTAGCATGAGCAAGTTGATTGCTAATCTATAACCGGTTGATAACGAACTTAATTTTATAAAATATATACTTTGACTAAAGGAGTCAATTAAAATAACCAATATTATGGAGCTTTTTTAAGTACAAACACTTGACTACAATACAAAGAAGTTGATTTTTTATCGTCACCTAGTTATTCCAACTGTGAATATGATTGGCCTGAACAAACATGCTTGATTGAGTTACTACTTTTAGAGATTATACTATAAACTCCCCTAAGACAAAAAGTCGTGTGCAACCTTGATTCAATTTGCAAGGTCCAGGGGCACCCCAAGTGATGAGACACATAGTTGTACGCCATCACAAATCTCATAAAAACACCACAAACGACACTATCTCTTGAATTGGGGATCTTTGATAGTGATCATCTCCACCATTGTAGCATCCTAGGCAAATCTCACATCGACAATGGATAAGAGAGATGTTGAGTTCACAAGAAATACCAGACCTCAAATATCACCAACACGTTTTGGGCACATTAGTTATGGGTCTCATTAGAATCCATTGTTAATCGTGTTTGGATGGGAGTAGTACTAGGATGGATAACCTCCTGGAAAGTCTCCACCCGAACAATAAAAAAAATATGTGAGTTCCTAGAGGGTATAATGGACAATATTGGTGGTACAAGACAAGAGGCCAATTCTTAGAAGTGGTATCAAAGTCACTCATTTGCCGCTTATAATGGTAGGGTAAACCTCATTGAGGATGACGAGTTCCAATGGGTGTTCAGGAGGACACCTTAGGCAAATCACACATCCTGATTGATTGTAGATCTCATCAGATTTTACTGTAAAAGTGTGTTTAAATGAAAGTAGTACTTGGATTGGTGACCTCCTGAGATGTCTTCGCTTTGAAAAAAAAAAAAACAAATTCGTGAACTCTGAGTAGGCAAAATGGATAATATTTGTGGTACGAGATGTCAAAAGCTACACCCATAATCTTCATCTTCCTCGTCAATCATGATAAACAAAAACTAGCGGCCACCCTTTTTTCTTCTTAAAAGATGGTGGTGATGTTTGCCGTCTAGAACCACGACTTTCTGAGGAATCCGTGAATGTGACCGCGTTTAACAGTTGTTTGATGATTTATGATTCTGGGAATACGTGACAAACTTTAAACTGCGTCAGTACATAAATCTCGGAGATGCCAAGTGTTGATGTACCTATTCGAATCAATATTTGTGTTCTCGGAACACGCCTACACTATTCGAATCAATATTTTTGTTCTCGTGCATCTTGAGGGAATATGGATTTGAGTGATTGGAAGAACCTAAGTTAGACGATGTGAATACGTTTGTTAAGATTATTACCTACACTCTAGCACCATTTATTTATATACTATAAAGAGTTAAATGTCATTTTAGTCCCTGTGGTTTAAGTCATTTTACCAGTTTAGTCCAAAGATTTCATTTTTCGCCTGTGGGTCCAAAAAGGTTTCATCGTTGCCATTTTAGTCAACTGGGTTAACTTTATCCATTTTTTCTGTTAACGAGAAGGGCAATACGGTCATTTTATATGGCCGAATTGCCCTTCTAGTTAACAGAATTACATATAAAATAACTGAATTGCTCTTCTCGTTAATAAAAAAATGGATGAAATTAACTCAGTTGACTAAAATGGCAACGATGAAACTTTTTTGGATCCACAGGCGAAAAATGAAACTTTTAGACTAAACTGCCAAAATTGCTCAAACCACATGAACTAAAATGACATTTAATTTAACTCTACTATAAATTTGCAACATCTTTATGTATTGAGGGGTTGTACCCCATGCTTAGGGTAGTTTTAAAAAAAAAATATTACACATTAAACCCAAAACTATTTAATTTTTTTTATACTTTTTACCCAAAAGTTTTCATCTTTTACAATTTAACCTCACAACCTTTTTACTTTCAACTTTGGTCTACTATACTTTTCATAATTCGCATTTCTTTGTTTTACGTTTTGTTTTAAATTTTTCGAGTTAACATGGCGCAACGTGCGTGTGTGGTTCAACGTTTTTACGTTTCGTTCTAAATTTTGTGAGTTAACACGGCGCAACGTGCGTGTGTGGGTTAATGTGTTTACGTCGTCTATTTTTCCCGTTTGACAGATTCGTCGCTATGCACAAGTCCTAAATCGACTTAGTTATTATTTTCTTTGTTTTACGTTTCGATCTAATTTCTTCGCATTAACATGTCGCAACTTCAGTGGTAGTGGTCGCTGACGGTGGTGTGACATTGGTGTTATTTGGCATGGTTTTACACCCCTACCGCAACGCAGAGGGGGGGGGGGGGGGCTTAATACTAGTTTGATTTAATAGGTAAAAAGTGAAAGATAGATATTTAAAAAAAAAAGTTCATTTTATTAACCATGTATTTTATTCCAGAATCTAGAAAATTGTATAAATAACACTAGTAAAGTAATTATATTTACCTTAGGGTTAGGGTAATTATAATTACTCTAGTATAGAGTAATTACATGTAATTACTCTACTAGAGTATATACATGATTTTTTTTACAACTAAATATCATCCTTAGGTAGATGAGAAAAAAGATTTCAGAAAAATAAATCTCTCATTCACTTCTAATGTTAAAGCCATTTTGTATAGGAAAATTGGTATTTAATAAACCAACCTTTAACCAGTTGGTAAAGAATAATCCTGCCTACAGAATTGGTAAATAATAATACTACCTTTCAATATGTTGGTACTCAATGGACCTCCGTTAGTTTTTTTTAACTGAAGTTAGTTTTTAACTTTTATTTATTACACAAACAGTCCTTGTAGTTATAATTTACTAGTTTTAACTATGAGTTAATAGCCAAAATGGTCCCTGAGGTTTGCACCACCACCACCACCACCGCACCGCCACCACCACCACCACCACCGCACCATAGCACCGCCGCCGCCACCACCACCACCACCACCACCACCACCATCGCCACAGCACCGCCACCACCACTACCACCACCACCGCCGCACCGCCACCACCACCGGAGACGATGAGGATGATGCGGAGGTGACCGGAAAACTCGAAACAGTGGTGGCTGTGATGGTGACCAGACGATGGTGGTGGCGGTGCTGTGGCGATGGTGGTGGTGGTGGCGGCGGTGCGGTGGTGGTGTTGGCGGTGGTAGTGGTGGTGGCGGTGCGGTGGTGGTGATGGTGGTGGTGGCGGTGCAAACCTCGGGGACCATTTTGGCTAATAACTCATAGTTAAAACTAGTAAATTATAACTACAGGGACTGTTTGTGTAATAAATAAAAGTTAAAAACTAACACTAGTACAGAATGAGACAAATGATGCGATGGGCTAAACTCAAAAGATGCGGTCAACTATCTAACCCGCATCTTAGGGTACAAGGGGCACTCACCTAATAGGTGAGTCCCCTCTCTTACACACCACCAATCAGATAGTGCCACGTCAACTCCCCTCTTAAACTCCCCTAACACCACATTTTGATGGCGGCACTCCCTTAATAGGTGACTTGGGTTTGTTTTATTTTTTTATTTTTATTTTTATTTATGCATGTTTATAAATTAAAAAAATATTAATAAAAATAAAAATTAAATAAAAGAGATTTCATTAAATTAAAAAAAAAACAACCTAGAAAAATAAAAACTACATTCAAACTAGAAAAATAAAAATTACATTCAAACTAGAAAAATATGAAAACAAACTACTCGTCGTCGGAACTCACTTCAAGGTGAGGTAGATCTAAACGTCCGAGATGCTCAACGAGATCATGTTTTAGTCTCCAATGCGTGTCTTCGTCAATGAGCTCGCTATAAGCTGTTTCAGCGAAGACGGGTTCGACTGGAGGATCTTGAATGTGTACCGGTGCTATCGCCCTTCCGTCGTCTTTTATAATCATGTTATGTAAAATAATGCACGTATACACGAGTAACCTTATCTTTTTCACCGTTTTGGAACGCATTGGACGCTTTAGTATTCCCCACTTCGCCTTTAACACACCAAACGCCCGTTCCACATCTTTTCTTGCGGCCTCATGTTGCCTCTTGAACTTTTTTTCATTCGGGATGTGAGGATATGGAAAAGACTTCACAAACACGGACCAGGTAGGGTAGATCCCATCAGTAAGATAATACCCGCGTTTGTATAAGTGGTCGTTCACCTGAAATGGACAATATGGCGCCGTTCCGTTTCGTTGAGTAAGAAATAACGGAGATTGTTGGAGCACGTTGATGTCGTTTTGTGCACCCGGCGGGCCACAAAAAGCATGCCAAATCCACAAATCTTGAGACGCCACCGCCTCTAACATAACCGTCGGGTATTGATGATCGCCTCTCATATATTGTCCACGCAATTCTGTGGGGCACATTCTCCAGACGAAGTGTGTACAATCCAGACTACCCAACATACCAGGTAGGTGATGTCTCTCATCATGAGCCTGATACAATAGCGCAACGTCGTGGCTCGTTGGTCTACGTAAGAATTCACCGGCATACATTGCACAGACCGTCTGGCAGAAATATTCAAGGCACTCACGAGAGGTCCTTTCAGACATCTTTAAATACTCGTCGTTTTCGTCTGGTGGGTTACCGGTTGCAAGTTGTTTAATCGCAGAAGTAACCTTTTGCAACGACGTGAAACTTTTCTTCATTCTCCCGTCCAAGCCCTCTTGAAACCACTCGTCGTACGCTTCGACGTCACTAACAATTTTTAGGAACAAAGACTTGGACATACGAAACCTTTGACGAAAAATAACGGCATTAAATTTTGGATTTTCTACAAAATAATCGGCCATTAGTGTTTCGTGGCCACCCTGACGATCTCGAGGGACAACTTTTTTTTTACTAGACGATGCCGTGTCTAGTAGCTCCGCTTGTTGGATGAGATTTTGGAAGAAAATTAAGCTACTATCGTTTGACGGTTCACCTTCATCGTCGGGAAAGTCGGGTAGGGGAGGAAAAATCGGGAACCTGGGATCCATTTAGTGAAGTGGGTGTTGTTTGAGAGTATAAAAAATAAGAAGTGGGTGTGGTTTGAGAGTATAAAAAATAAGAAGTGGGTGTGGTTTGAGAGTATAAAAAAGAGTGAAGTGGGTGTGGTTATTTATATTTGTTTAAAAAGTGAATTTTTTTTTTTTAAAAAAAATCGACCGTTCAAACATGACCGTTCATCAATATGCGTGCAACATTCAATCGGTGGACATGGGCCGAAACCACCCCCCGATTCGGGTCCCCGCACCGATGGCGGCGGTGTTCCCGATCGGGGACAATGGTCACCGAAGGGGTCCCCGAAGGGTGCCCCGGATACCCTTATACCATTTCTCAAGAGAGTTCACCTTATTTTTCTTCTTTTGCCCAATTTCCTCAACTCAAAAGATGCGGTCAACATTTAACCCGCATCTTATACCATTTCCCTAAAAATTTCATATATTTCCCTTCCCCGCCCAATTTCCCCTCCACAAACCCCCCAAAAATTCCCCCCTTCCATATAACCTAATTTGAACTTCCAATTCATCGTATACAGAGAGAGAAAGCTTATGGATGGTAATGATGGACCGATAAAAGGAGAGACCAATAAAGCTAGAGTGTGCGATGTAAACCAACTGTTTGTTATTAGGCTTGATCCGTCAATCATCAACGGACCCAATAACGGTAGACCTCGTGTCGGCAGTTTTCATCTTTCAAACCCTAAATTAGGTGAACAACTTCAGCACTTCATATTATCTTCTCTCAGATGTCCAAAAGTACGTATAAGTTTGCTTATTTTTAGGTTTTTGCTATGGTTTTATGTGTAATTATGATTTGTTTGATTGAAATTGAGATCGATCTTGTAGGATTTTGATAAAGCGTGGCCGATTTATGATTAGATTCAATCTCGTTATTTTCGGAACGTATTGTTGTGTTTTGTTTTAGGGTTAATGGAGTTGATTTTTGGGATTTTGTTTGTTGTAAGGTTGTGCAAAGTATTATTAGTGAGCTTGAATCGAAAGGGGCGCTTCCAAGGAGTAATTTGAGGATACGTTGTTGGTTGTGTGTTGTGGATCGAGGTTGGTTGGTTAGGATATTGCTTTTTGACTATGTATGGGTTAGTTGTAAACTTAGTTGCTTTTGGTTTGTGTTTAATTGAGATTACACAATGATAACCATTGGTGTTATAATGTTATATGTTATTTATTCGAAATCATTTTGAAAGATTTTGTTTTTGGAGAAAGGGGTGGATGAGAAAGGGGTGGATGAAACTGATAGTCATGGTTGGGTAACCGGTTTGGCTGAATTGGTATGCTCTGCTGGTCTAGGGATGAGCTCGGTACCAACCGGTGCCGGCACCGAAAATCCTCAAAAGTGGGTACCGGTACCAAATATACACGGTACGGTACCGGTTCGGTACCGTTATTTGAGGGTAAAAACCGATAAATATCGATACCGGTCCGGTACCGAAAATGTCAAAAGTCGGTATTAAGATTATTTAAAGTTGTAGCTGAATAAAATCTTGTTGAGCTTGCCATTTGACCTTATCTAGCAATCTTTGTTTACAGGTACAGCAACAATACGCTGAACTTTGGATGGGAACTCATGCCTCCGGTTTGTCATATATAGTTGGGGAAAAGGTGATTGCTCTCCGGAATTATGGACTCTTGCTGTTTGAGATTGTCTAATCCTAAGGATTTTAAGCAGCATATCATCTGCTTGACAAAATGTAAGTTGGCTTTGGTTTAATTTTCATACTCCTGTTATAAGTTTATGTGCTTTATTAATGTTTTTCATGTGTGAATGAAAGTAAATTAAATTGCTGTAAAATAGCAAACATAATCAAGTAAAATGGACTTAATTGATGGCAAAATGGGCGGGTCTTGTAACGGGTCAAAATAGGTACAGGTCAAGAAGGATAAATATTGATAAAAAAACGGGTTAGATTTGCTTAACTTGAAACAATATTTGTCCATATTTCTTTAATTTTTTGTAAATAATTAGTATGCCATATATGATTAAAAACATATCATTTCTGTATTTATATAGTTTCATGCATTAAATCATAGGCCGGGAGACTTGTTACCTTATATGTCGGTAAGACATCGCTCAGTAGCGGTTCATTAATCAAAGTTTCTGGTGATTGGGTTAGATTTATCAATAGTGTTAACCAACGAACTCTAAATTCAACATGCAAGTCTTAATCAAAACAATAGTATACCATATATACTATCTAGCATATATAACTACATTGAACTATCATGCTATTCATACCATTAATTCTCTAAATTTGAAATTAGTTTGTTTCTTTTAACTTAATTTGTAAATGTTACAGGTAATTTTTCAATGTTGGCTATTAGTGGAAACTATGAAATTCTTTCTAGAATTTCAAGAGAGAGATAATTAATTATTACAATCACTTTGTTAATATCAGCAGGGTTGGTTGTGGCATTAGCAATCTGCACTTGGATTAAGGGAAAGAGCAGACCAGATGTAGAATGACAAGGCAAGTGAAATTGATCTAATTTATACCATATAATCAAATTTTGGAAATAAGTTGTCCTAGTCCTATTATATTTTTTACTTGTAACAATAAAGGTCTTTGAAAATGATCACAACAGTAGCAGAAAGAAGGTTAACATCTTTTTAAAAAAAGAATTAAGTTATTTATAAAATAGCTTACCAATAATAATATTTATCCAATCCTAGATTTGTTACATAACACGTATACCATTTGCCCCATTTGGTTTAACCGAAATACTTAATGCATGGTAACCTTTTCCAGGCATCCATTAATATAGCTGTAACAATCTATATCAAGACTCAGGATGGGTTTTTGATGTATCAAACAAGGCAGGATGGGTTTTATTTGCCTTCACATGGAAGAGATGGGTCGGCTTCTCAAGGAAGCGGTTGTTGCACTCAAAAACTTTTTGGTGGTGACCACACAAGTAACTCTTTTCTGATTAAAGGCCCGTTAAAATTTGGACATAGGTAAATATCTGTGTTTGGTTTTTTTTTTTTTTTTTTTTTTGCCATTGAGTATAAGGATTCATCTATTCAAACAAATGATAGTTACGCCTTACTATTTTTGCGAGGTTAATGCTAAAGTAAAAGTCGTCAAAATTGAGCGTTACAAATTTTAACATCCCTGCAACCCGCTGCGGAGAGCAGACATTACCACTAGTATATGTGTATGAAAACTCACTATTGTAGGGACGAGAGTGTGGTACAAGCAACGGTAGCAGTGCCGGGAGATTCTTCAGTTGCATCTGGTCCAAACGTGAAGATGTTTAGCGAAGATTTGGCTGTTTGTAGTGCTTTTGCTGGTAATGATTGATATAGCGCATTAGAGCCGAAATTTTTTATCAGATAGCCATGAAGCTCATGATTGATATATCGATAATAACCAGGCTTATGGTTATACTATGTGTAAATGGAATATTAAGTTATCAATTTGAATTTATGTTAATTTGAGATCATAAAAAGATTATACTGTGTGGAGTTATAATTGTTGCTCTTTTGTTTTGCAGTTGGTATACCTTCTGCTCCTGTTAGTGTTGGACTGTTGGTGGCTAATCCAAACAAAGATAAAAGAAGTTACATATGTACACCTGCATATATTTTTTAAGCTTCATCTGTTTTATTAAGGTAAAACTATGTTTTGCTACGCAATTTCTACGATTCAGGTTGCAAATATGGATTGAAGACGTCGGTTTAAGTTCAAAGTATGAAGACGTCGGTTTAAGTTATTGTATATTACGTTCACCTTTAGAGTTATATGTATTTGTGTTACTTTAAAACTTTTGTAATTTTGTGTTACTTTGAAACCTTTGTATTTTATATTCTTGGGTTATATTATATTGGTTCTAATTTAATTTTCTTTTTGTATATTTAATTTTCAATATTAGATAATTTGTTAATAATAAGAATTTATTGGGAATTTTTAATGAAAATACAAAATATATATATATATATATATTATTTTACCTAAAACACCAAGAAATGCGGTTTTAGAACTGCATCTATTGAGTATATTAGGAAAAAGTAATTTGTTTTGTTAATATATCAAAAGATGCGGTTCTAGGATCGCATCTCTTGGACCCGCATTATTTGACATATAGACAAAAGATGCTGTGCCATAAGATGCGGGTCTAGAACCGCATCTTATAGCCAATTTAACCGCATCTTTTGATCAAATCTGTACTAGTGTAACTTCAGTTAAAAAAAACTAACGGAGGTCCATTGAGTACCAACATATTGAAAGGTAGTATTATTATTTACCAATTCTGTAGGTAGGATTATTCTTTACCAACTGGTTAAAGGTTGGTTTATTAATTACCAATTTTCCTTTTATATATTATAACTCATTTATATTTGAT